>OZ010795.1:507982950-512782950 GCA_963932465.1 Maratus speciosus
CGATTACAGTTATCGTTAAAACATAGGGCTCACACATCGAAAATAAAATTAAATGAAGAAAATAAAAATACCACGTACTTAGGATTTTATGACAATTTCGTTCTGTAGCTTCCCAGCTGCCATGGTTGGAGGGCTCTCAGCGTTTTTATGAGGTCCTAAAATTCCCCTGACACGTTTTTCATGACCATGTCAAGAGAAGACGAAGTGTTTTGGTTCGAATAATATGTCTGTGAGTGGCGGAAGGTGTGTCGTTTATGACTCTTTTTCCGAAGCGTATTCAAATTGGTGATTTTCAGGTAGATACCTATGTGGAAGTAAATTAGGAAACTGGATACTGGCAACACTCTATTAAGATGTTTATCAAATCGAATTAATGACATTCAGGTGGCCACACAAAAAGGAATTCATTCGCAAAATACTAAAAGTATTTAAGGTTGTTCTCAAATCCAAAAGGGCAGCTTTATGACATAAGTTTTAATTTATTTTGTTCGAAAATGCATGAAACTAGCACGTGTTGTTCCGAAACTATGCAATCAAACTGTTTTTTTTTTTTTTTTTTTGCAAACGAATAGATCTTTGAGAAAATAGTGTCAAAGTGGGCATTTTGAAACAAATTTCTGCGCGAAAGAAGAATAACCACTCAAGAAAGGGTGAAAACTTGTTGTCACGTGATCAAAATCGCGTATAACTCAATAGGTAATTTATTTATCAAAAAATGGAAAACGCAGTTCGATTCCAAATCGCTTCCATAGCCAGGCCTTCTGATTTTATAACTTTCCTTTAAAAAATGAATTTGCAAATGTGTCAAATCGTTTTGCACTTGTTGAGCAGAACAGTTGAGAACAGGCTTAATGGAGTTTTCAAATTCACAAAGGCTACCTATATTTTCCCGAGGGATCAATTGTAAAGTAGATTAGGAAAATCAAATTAGTATAACTTTCAGCTACATGTGGAAGAGAACTCGTACGAATAATATTGAATATATTGAGTGATTGCAAAAGTTCGGGCCCTGTTTCATAGGTGGCAGAAACTTGCAATTTGACTGTGCTGATGTTTCTTTTATAACCATATTATGTATTAACTAACAATTATCTACATGTACCGTGAGTGAACATATCGTTAAAGAAAAGTTTTTCAAATTAATTTGTGTGCAAGGTTAATATTTAAAATGGAAAATGAAAAGTTACATTTTCGCCATGTTATGTTATATGAGTTTAAAAAGGAGTGAGTGTTGTATGGGCTACAAAAAGTATTCAGAATGTTTATTTGTATCATGCTCCCGCTCTTAGGACTGTTAAAAAGTAGTTTTGTTGGTTTAGAAATGGTGATTCTGCAATCTAAACGATAAGATTTGCTCTGGGATACCTTCTGGTGTTGATAATGACTTAATCCGTGATTTAGTGGATAATAATCCACGTATTACTACTGAAGAGATTGCTGAGAGACTAAATGTTTACAATTTGGCTGTATTTCGTCGTTTAAAACAACCTTGGGCACACTTCGAAACTCGATGCATCGGAAATCGCCTACGAACTGTTGCAATCAACCAATAATTTCAAAAATCAAACAAGTGTTATTATTTATTAGTTACTTAATTTGAAAGCTAAATGGTTGATGACTTCCAGCCGCTGTAATTGTAAAGCTCTCAGCGTTTTTATGAGGTCCTAAAGTTCCCCAGACATGTTTTTCATGACCTTCATGACCATATCAAGGCGAAGTATTATCAGAGCCCGATTAACTCTCTGTTGGACCCGGGGCACACAGGCCATGTCGGGGCCCCCTTTCTCAAAACAATTCATGCATTATAATCTTGACAAAAACTTTTACGTGCAGTTTACAACGAAAAAACAATATATTATAGACATATGTAAAAATGCATTAAAATATATAGGAAAGTAAAATCTTCTGTACTACATGGCCTAGTGAGTAAAACTCTAAACTTATAAGTTTGAATGAAACATGTTAGATGCAATATCCGTTCATCTCGTAATTTCGAAGTTTACGTTATAATTCATTGTCGTTAGTGAAAAACTGAGATAGTTTAGTTTACATGAATGGGAAAAATACATTTTTTTATGAACTACAAATGGAAATTTACATTAGTTTGTTTTTTCAGAGTGCACAAAATGCCTTTTGGGGCCCCCTGAAAATGTGAGTCCGGGGCACGTGCCCCGTGTGCCCCTGTGATAATTAGGCTCTGAGTATTATGGTTCGAATTCAGTTTTGCGCTAGTAATCTGTAACACGACAAAAAAAAAAAAAAAAAAAAAAAAAAAAAAAAAAAATTGTCAACCCTGACCCGAAACCAACTCACTTTAATCTCAGCCCAAACCGGGTCCGAAATACTTAAACCCAAACCAGAAGTGGAAGAAAATCAATCCATATTGTAATACAAGTAATAAAATTGTCTACAATTATGTGTCTAATATCAATTTTATTTTTTATGTTGAAAAGTGAACATATATGTACCCACTAATATACTAGAATTTTTTAAAGATTTTGTCAACCCTAACCCGATTCGCAAGAGTCAAATCCCAATCCGAAACCGACCCGAACTCGAAACAATTAACCCGATTTAACCCGACCCGAACCTAAGCGCGGATCGGGTTTTTTGTCGGGGTATGTTCAAATTAATCACTTTAGCAGATAACTGTAAAGACGAATTACCATAAAAAATATCCGTCAATATACACACATTTTTCCGTAAAATGTTATGGAATAGTTTCATTTTTCTAAGAAAACAGTACAATTTCCGTAATTGACATTATGAGATTATAAATCCAATAAGTTTTCCATAAGTTTTACGAAATATTTCTGTATTGCTTTTAAAACAGCACAAAAGTAAATGATGTTCAGAAATAATTGTTATGTTTGAAAAGCGAAGTAATTAATTGTTGTAGTATGTGCTTGTCTTACAATGATATTATTTTTAATAAAACCTCGAAATTAGCTAAATGTGGATAGTGAAAATATATCCAATGTCCAATGATTTCCCAATGGTTAAATGGTGTTGATTTTTTTCATGGATTTTCAAGTAAAACCGATAAAAGTTATAGCGCCATCTATGTATGTAAATTTAAATAACTCGTTATAGTATTTTTCTTTCTTTTTTAAATAAAAAGGTTAAAAATAAAAAATAATAAAAAATAATTATTTTTTAATTTTTAACTTACTTTTTACTTTTAACTTAAATAAAAAAAGTTAAAGAATAGTTTTTTTTAAAAAATTTACGATATTTTAAAAAATTAAAATTTTATTAATTCTTTTTAAGTTTGAGACAGTTGAAAAGGAAGTGTTACAGTTTCTTTTTCATTATGATTTTAAAATAATGTCTGAATTATTTATAGCAAGCTATTATTATTTATTTATTTATTTTAAATCTCTGTAGGATATTTTAAAATGAAAAAATCTATTTTTAATTTTAATATTTTTTAATCTATTCACTTTAACAGATTCGCACCTAAAACTTAAAACGTAAAAACTGAAATATGATAACGAAATTATTATAAAATTGATTTTTATCTAAGTTACAATAAGCAATAAAGGACACTTATTTTAATACCATGTAGTAATTTCCTTTATTTGAGTTTGCAGTAGATCATCACACAAATAATTTTTAAAGTATATATTTGGAAAAAAAAAAAAAAAAAAAAAAAAAAATATATATATATATATATATATATATATATATATATATACAGGGCTCGCACCGTTCCTAAAATTTTCGCACTTTGTTACCAGTATTTTAAATAAGAATTCTTCGTGGTAAATTCCTTTAACATCTATTATAGAACTATACAACAAAGATTATCGTTTTAATTTAGTGGTAGCAAAGTGAGAAAATTTTAGGAACGCTGCGAGCCCTGTATATATATTGGTATTCTTGCAAAAATAAATGCATATATAAATAAATAAATAAAAATAATATTACAATAAAATTTTTAAAATCTCGGAAAAAAGAAGCAATTATTACTTATAATACATTCTTTCATGCATGTAATATTTTAGACTAAAATTTTTCTTTTATAAAGCATAAAATTAAAAAGCTAAATATTCAAAATTATGGAAACATTCAGAACTGTTTATTCAATTGAAAAATATTATCTCTACGAAAATATGTTCCTTGTTTAACATCTTGCCCTTACTTCATAAAAAGCATCTGAAATAATTAACGATATTTGAAAATGTAACTCGTGTTCTCGTGGCATAATGGATAAGAGCGCTAAGTTGGCAGACGACAGTTCCCCAGTTCAAACCCCGCCGAGGTAAGTGTTGCTTCATTAAGGTTATTTAAATTAAATAGAAATATTCTGGCCTTGGTGCTCGTAAAAATTGAAATTTATAAAGATGTAAGTTTCTGGTTGAAAGTTATCTTTATTTTATTTATTTATTTATTGTCTTTGAAACAAAAAAAATTTAAATACGAAAATTCCGGGGGGGGGGGGGGGAGGAAACAGGAAATTTTCTGGAATTTACGGAATTTTTTTCCGTTAACATACGGAAATAGTACTGGCGTCTCGATTGCCAGTACAATTTTCATATTTTAACGATTTTTTTTTTTTTTTTTTTTTTTTTTTTTTTTTTTACAGTGTGGAAAGTGAATAATGGCAGTGCTCGGAGTTTGATTTTTATGAAATGAAATTAGTGTCTTTCACTTGTGCCCGTTAAAAAGCATTCGTACACTGAATACAAAAAATGTACAATGTTTAAATTTTAAAATTTATATTCGTGGCCTCTAATTTCCTGAGAAATTTTGAAAGCGGTTAAAAGAAAACTTTCAGTGATTGTCTTTCAACCAAGTATCAAATTAGAAGCTTTTTAAATATATAAGAAAAACGTTTTAAACATAATTGCAAAAATATCCTATGTGCGAATTTTAAAATGTATACTGAAGACATTTGTCTCCTAAGAGAGCAATTTTGAAAGCATAATACAGGAAGTATTCAATGAACGACTTATAAACATTAGTGACTTTAAGCCGTATTCGAAAAGAAAAAAAATATTTTAACAGAATTGTTAAAAACGTTCAACGTGTGAGTTTTGAAATGTAGAATGGTGATGTTTTTTTCCGAGGATGCAATTTTGAAAACGGATTTGAAGAAGCGTTCAGCAAGTGACTTTTTAAACAGTTATCAATTTAATGACTTTCGGCTATATGTTGAAGAAAATTGTTAGGGTAAAAACAGCAAAAGTGTAAATTTGAAAATTGAATTTACAAGTTGCCACAGGTGGCTTTTTTTTTTTTTTTTTTTTTTCTATTCGTACCACTATTTATTATTATTATTATTATTATTTTGTAGTAGATTTTTCTTGAAATTTTTGCAGAAGTATGTGGCAAAAATATTCTTTTGAAAGAGTTGTAACATTAGAATTAAGCAGAAAATAGTCACTGGTAGCAACCTGTAATTTAGTGACTTTTAGTTTCTCCGCTAAACAAGAATGGGAGAGAAGAAGATTTCGAAATAATTAATAAAGATCTCTATAGGATTTTTTAAAATTATTAAATGAATTTTATATGAAGATATTTAATAAATCGCTACTCACATAATAAATCGATATTTGTATAATAAATCAATATTTATTTAAAAAATCAATATGCATGCTAGCAACAAGCGTGAGAAATATTAAATTGCTGATCATTTTTATTGAAATTTAACTTCCAGTACAAAAAACATGTTTTTAATAAAATTCTTATGCAATTGAACAAATAAGTTTGCAATTATGAGTTTTTCCAAACTAATCATTACAATGTTTTGTTTTCCTCTCATTCTATGATTTTGTTTTGAAAGCGTTACCTTTTTAGCTCTAAAGCCGAAATGTTGTAAACTAATTAAATTAAAATATGATTCAATGCTCAGAAATGTTATATCCATTTATTTAAAGTTAATCTAAATTGCATAATAATTAAACTCCAATCTCTAGTTTATAATCGTATGGTAAGCTTTTTTAAAAATAAGAAACTGGATAAGTTTTCATGACGTTGCGAAGGATGAAAAGAAAAACTCTTGAAACAAATTAAATAATATAAATTTTACCTGTTATAATTATGCAAAATTCTAGCAGGTGCGCTTGTGTATATATATTATATATCCACACGTAAACAATACTACGTAAATATTACATTTAAAGCAATGTAAAATTAAATTACTATCATGCTTTTCCAATCAGTCCTATAACACCTCTGTCATAACATCATGGCGTCACCGAAAACGTGTTCACTTCCAGTTTAACTCCAGCTTTTATTTTAGTAAATTTTGCTACTAAGTTTATTTAATTTCTTTTTTATTTCCTTTCAATTTACTTTTATATAATCTGTAGACAAGCAATTTATTATTACTAAAGTCCATCAAATAAAAATTTTAAAACCCTTATTTCAGGAATATTGTTACAACCGTTGACAATGCTTCGTAAAATATTTCATCAAAAATCACAACCCTCAAAAATAAACTGAAATTAAATAAGAATGCCAGCGTTGCCATACTTGAGATTTTACGATGCTTCTACTCCCTGGACAAGCAAAGGATAACAGCTGTCTGTGCTTGAACGACCCTCTTATAGTTTTATGAGGTCCTAAAGTTCCTTAGACATGCTTTTGATGGCTCTGTCAAGAAAAGACGAAGTGCTTAGATTTGCTAAAAGCTGTTAGAAGGAGATTTGGAGTTTTTGATAAAGATTTGCGTCATTATTTGAATTAAACTGAAGTAGAGATTTTAAAGTTTATAAAATTTTTCATTAATAACTTCTTTAAAAGTTTTAAGTCATAATGAATGTCCGTACTTTCTAAAATAATTCAAGAAAATTACAGAATTTTTGAAAAGAAAATGCTTTATTATTTTGTTAAAATTGTTATAGTGCTAGTATTTCTGAAGTTTACTTATTTTTTTTATATATAAATAATGATTTAAATTGCAAGGTTTTCTAAAAACTCTAATAATAATATTTGCATCTTTTGATAAATCATTGCGTCATTATTTGAATTTAAATGAAATGTAGATTTGTTTATTTAGTTAGTTTGCAAATTGATAAACAATAAAAAATAATTAAATTTTGTGTGAAACCTTTGGGTGTTAAAAAATGTCTGTTAAAAGTTACTTTTAGATATGGAGTTTTTCGATAAAAATTTACTTCATTATTTGAATTAAATTTTAGCATTGATTTTAGATTTTCCGAAAATGAACTTTAATAAATTCTTTTGAAAGTTTTGAATAATTATTAATGATTATACTTGCTAAAAGGTGTTTTAAAAGGTCAGAGTTCGTGATAAAGAAATTGCTTCCTTTTTTGATCCATACTTATTTGCAATAATTTCAGAAGATTTTCAAAATGGAGTTTTAAATTGCAAGGTTTTCTAAAAGTATTAAAAATAATTTTTGTAGTGTTTGAACGATAGATTTTAGATTTTCCAAAACTTTCTTTAACCCTTTATCTACTGAATTATGAATTCATGAAAATTTTATATCTTCTAAAGAATTTTTCGTGAATTGTTTAAACTACATTAGAAGGTTTGCATAATCATTTAATAAATTTTAGAAGGATTGATTAAATTTGAATTTATAGAGATTTTGTGCAATATTTATATTCCCACTCGAATCTTTTATTTTAAGTATTTTTCTTGGTATTTTGTAGAATTAGGAAATGTACAAATATAATGTTCTTACAGTTAGAAATATAGAAATATTTCAGGATTGAAAATACCCCCCCCCCCCCCCCTCCTCAACGCCAAGAAAGCTGAAAAGATGCAAAGGCAAAATAAAGTCATCCTTTTAAAAATATTTTTGTTTTTTGTAACCAATAATGCTTTTGGAACAAGATAAAGTAATGTATCTATAACTCTTCTAAACTGTATTACAACTAATCGATGTAGTAAATGAATTTTATAACAAGTTATTTTAATGGTACTTATACGTACCGTCAGGAGATAAAGGGTTAATAGGTTCTTTAGAAAACATTTTGAGCATTAATGAAGGTTTTTACTAAAAATCACTGGAGAAAATTTTAGAATTTTTGATATGAAATTCCTTCAATGATTGATTAAAATCGATACATTACTTCAAAAAATTTCCGAAATTTTATTTAAATACCTGATTTAAATTGCAATTTCTCTAAAAGATTTAAGAATATTATTTAAGATTTTTTAATAAATAGTAATGTCTTCTTTTTTTTTTTTTTTTCTTTAATCAAACTCAGGCATAGAATTTTTTTTTTTTTTTTTTTTTTTTTTTTTTTAATTACTTGAAATCGTTTCAAACTTTTTTGTAAGAATTTGCATCAATTTGTGATCAACATCTATATAGTTCTACAATATTTTTGAGAATCTTTTTTTAAATTAATCATTTAAACTACAAGATTTTCCGAAAGTATTAAGATTAAAGTATGCAGATTCATGGTAAGTAGATATGTTATTACTGGAATTATGCTGAAGGATAAGCTTTAGATTTCTCAAAAATTTTCTTTAATAAATTCTTTGAAAGATCTGATTAATAATGAATGCTTTGAGAACTTTTTAGAATTTTCAATGATAATTTTACATTATTTGATTAAAATAGATAAACCTCTACAATAAATTTCAAATTTTTTTTTTTTTTTTTTTTTTTTTTTTTTTTTTTTTTTATTGATTTAAGTCGAAAGTTTTAGAAATAATATTTACAGTCGTTAATAAATCTGCGTAATATTATTTGAATTCAACTAAAGCAGAGGTTTTAGATTTTCTACTCATTTTACTTTTAATAATTTTTTTAAAAGTTGTGTGCAATAACGACAGTTTTTATTTGCCAAATAACTCTTTCAAAAGTTTTAGAGTTTTGATAATAAATTTCATTTTAGGATGCTTATTCATTACTTGATTAAAATCTATGTATTTCTATTATGTGTTTCAGGAGCTTTTAATAAATTATTTAAATTCTGAAGTTTTCTAAAAGTTTTAAGAATTATATTTGAAGATTTTGATAAATATTTTGCATCTTTATCAGAATTTAACTAAAGGATAGTTTTAGATTTCCTCCAAAATTGTCTTTAATAAATAATATTAACTAGTTCTTTAACAAAGAAAAAAAATATATTTTCCTTTCTTTAATAATTCTTTCTTTTTCTTTTCTTTTCTTTTCTTTCTTTTTTTTTTTAAATTTAAGTACTCATGAATAATTTATGCATCCTAAAAATCACTTGCAAAAGTTTTAGAGTTTTTTATCAAGAATTTCTTCATTATTTGATTAATTCGATACATTTCTACAATATTTCTCAAAAGCTTTTCAAAATATTTAAAAGATTAAATGACAAGGTTATCTTTCAATTTAAAAAAATATATATATTTGGAGTTTTTGACAAAGAATTGCATGGTTATTTGAATTAATTGAAGGATAGATTTTAGTTTTTCAAAAAACTTTTCTTTAATAAATATTATTGAATAATTCTTTAATAAATAAAAATAATTTTTAATAAATTAACATTATAAAATTTTCTTTACTGTTTAAATTTTTCAGTACTAATGAATGTTTATGCTTACTAAAATTATTTGATGAAAGTTTTAGAATTCATGATTTTATTTTAATTGAAAATTTAAAATCATGAACATTCCTAAAGTCATTACTTTAACGCTAAAACTCTTTTTTACATACGAATGACATAGTTTGCGTTACCTTATTTTGTGTGACTTCAAATGTAAAAGTCTAATCAAATCACTGTTTTTTACTTTTTCTTCAATCCTTACTCCATAAAATAAAAATAAGTAAAGGATTTTTGATGGTAAAATACATTGAGATTAATGTACAGGTAAATAAACTTCGTCATGTTTCGTCTTCTGCTTGTTTCACCGCAGCAAGAGTTACATGAAACAGAAACTAGTTTTACAGGGGCAACGCTCTTCATCTCAACTCTCCTGTCTTCGCGGAACTCTAGAAAGAATCATGTTACAGGAAACCTCCAAATAATTTCGTATTTCATTATTAGAGTCTTTTTAGGTGCGTTCGTAATTATATAAATACGTAGCACCTATAGTCGTCGTTCAGTCCGTCTGTCCGTCCGTCCGCATATAATAGAGCAAAAACTACCCAACCGAATGGTCTGAAATTTTAAATATATGATTGTTGTAAAATTTTGTCGAGCCATTTCAAATTTTATGAAAATCGGATGTATAGTTAAATTACAGGGACAGTCAAAAGTTTTTCTTTACATTACGGCCAATGGGAAAAATTATTGCACGTGCATTTTAATGATGTTAAAGCTTTCCGAATGGTCTCAAATTTTAAACATATAATTATTGCGACATTTTGTCGAGCCATTTCAAATTTTATGAAAATCGGATGTATAGTTTAATTACAGGGACAGTCAAAAGTTTTTCTTTACATTAAAGCCAATGGGAAAAATTATTAACACAATAAACATAATTATATAAACACAAAAAAACAAAATATATCATTTGAAATCGGAATATTCATATTATTGAGAACAAATGTGCAAATGAACTGTCTTTTGAGCGCTATCTTTTGCTTATTTCACTCCATCAAGAGTTATTCGAACGTGAAAATACTACTTTTACAGGGGTATTATTTCTTGAATATAAAACTAATAATTTGATGTATGTAATTAGAAAATAAAACTGAACTTCCATTGACCTTGCTTTGAAATTTCAACATAATCCAATTTAAATGAATTCATTTTAATTTCAAATTTAAAGAAAATTTCAGCATTTTAGTACCTGAGATAATTTGAAAATTCAAAAGTATCTTTATTAACAAGAACGCATTAACCAAAATTATTTTGGATTTAATCTGATAAAAAAGAGGTATTATAAAACTCAAATAAACATCTATTTTAAAGACGGTTACTTTTTTTAATCTATTAGACACCTTTGTTTTAAATACTTTATAACACTTTATAGCTTTAATTCAGCAGTTGTTATTAATTTGATGTATGAGATTAGAAAATAAAACAGGGCAATTGATCTTGCTTTGAAATTTCAACATAATCCGATTTAAATAAATTCATTTTAAACTCAAATTTGAACCGAATTTCATTTCTTTACCCTCTGAGATGTCCCGAAAATTTATGGGTATATCTTTAATAAGAATACTGCATTAACCTAAACTATTTTGAATTTAATGTGATAAAAAAGAGGTATGATAAAACTCAATTAAGTACCTATTTTAAAGGTACCTTTTTTTTTTTTTTTTTTTTTTTTTTTTTTTTTTTTTTTTTTTTTTTAAAAAAAGCTCACATGCTATCAAATCCTAATGTGCCCGCAGGTTCTGTATGCATGTATGTAACGCGATAACTTATGATAGAAATATCCGATTTGCTTCAAATTTTGGATATAGATTCATTCTGATAAGACGCTTTCCTGATTAGATTTGGAGGTTCATTGGTTAAGTATAAGGAGAGAAATGGGGGAGATCATCTTTCTCTTCCTTAATTCAGCTAAATGGGGGGGGGGGGGGGGTTGTCTGTTTCAGTATTTTTCGAAGGTATTATTCTTTGAAATAAGAGTATAATATACAATTAGTGTGAATAAACTGTGAGCTCAATGCCATCAATTTAACTGGGCACTTTTCTTTGTATTTAATCTATTAGATACCTTTGTTTTAAATAATTTATAGCTGTAATTCATCAGTTGTTTTTCTAGTTACTTCGTACTCTTTATTTTTTTTCTTTTCTTGCGTGATTTTTTTTCATCTTCTTAATCCCCCCCCCCCCCCCCAGCCACCTTCTCTTCTTTTTCTTTTTTCTTTTGATCCGACTTAAAAGATTCGTTTGTCACGCGATTCTTGTTCATACTACACCTGTTCCATGCTTAAAGGAAGGATTCTCTGTAATTTACACTGGAGACTTTTTTTATTATTTATTTACTTAATGGCAGTCCTTCTTAAAGTGTTTGTTCTATGTACGTTTTTCTTAGCCTAGTTATCCTAAGTTAAATCGAGTACGCAGATCTTGTCAAAAATAATTATCGCAAGTTAACTGAGACTGTAAACTACCAGATTTTATTCGTTTTTCTTCCTAGAGTTTTTACTTTATTTATTGTTACAATATTTCTATTTTTAATTTATAATTTTTGAATAATTTAAAAAAAAAATTAAACCTTTTTTAAGGTTGCTTTCTTTTCTTCGGGGTGGGTGGGGGTTACACAATTATGATAGTGATTTGGAAAATGAGAGTAATATAATTTTTATTAGTGGCTATATGAATTTGAACTAATTATTTAATCAGTTTTCATTCCATTTGATGTCAAGCAAAATTGTAAATTGTAAATTTAAAAAAAAAAAAAAAAAAAAAAAATGGTAGAAGTTTTTAAGCTTTGTTGCGTTTAATAAAAACTCATTTTAAATAAAATGAATAATTTTTCCAAAAGAAAAATCTATTAAAAAACTAAGTTAATCGGTCAAATATGTTAATAAAAGTGCAGCCTTTCTAAGTGGCTGATATATTAACTCTATAAGAGACGTTTTTCATTTAGTTCCGTAGAGTTTGAAAATTGGAAATTCTCTTTTCAATTTATTTATTTATTTATTTTTTTTGTTTGTTTTTTGTTTATATTATTATTACTTGTAATATATATAATTTTTTTTAAAAATTTTTAATGAATAAATTTAAATTGAAAGTTTCACCTCGGTGAATTTTTATTAAAAACGTAATTTTCATGGAAACGTGTCAACAAAAGAAATCATCAAAATCGTCGGTTGTTGAGACCATATTTTTCTCACTTTCCCCCCACTGTTTTTTTCCCGGTTGCTTATTCTTTTGAAAATAATGCATGCAAACTTCGTTCCCCTACGCGCTCGTAAAAATAAGAAAATCCCTTCCCCAAGGTTGCGGCTATATTTAAATCGATACCCCAGCACAAATACTAAATAATAATGTACAAGAGTGGAAGACTAAGAAGATAAAAATAAGAAATATAAAACACAGGATAGAGGAGAAGGTAACGATTGAAATAAAAAGTGAAAAGGCGCCTTTTTATGCATATTGACGACATGGATGTATATGCATCCCTCCCTCCATCTATATACATAACCATGGCGTACACATGGTGGGATATGTTTTAAGGCTAATAATAATAGAATGAAAAATATAAAATCGGGCGCCATGCATTATCTTTTTAAGATGTGAGAAAAAGTGTCTCCCCATTTTTGTTGCTTTATTTTATTGTGTAAAGAGCGCAAAGGTAGGGGTATAAATAAACCCGTAGAGGGGACGCGGAATGATCAATTCTCAATTCTAAAATTCTTTTCGAATCTAAACTTAAATGGATTTATGTCGCCTAAGCCAAATAGAATAAAAGGGCGGATCGCACCAGAAATTACGCGATGGTTTGGATTTTACGATTTTACATTTTTTATTCTATTTATTTTTTATTTCCCTTTCTCTTCAAGTTTCCGACTGTGCGTTTCTTGAGGAATGTTTTGGGAAGTGAAAATAGAAAGTAAAGAAGGCTGCAGAGCCCTCCTCAGGAGACCGGAATGAATTGAGAGCATCTTAAAATGAAAAGACGATAAGTTAGGAAAAATGTACATCTATGCATTTCTGAATCAGAGGAGAAACCTTCAAAATAAGAATTTAAGGAATAGTTCTATTTTTTTTTTTTTTTTTTTTTTTCATTATTCCTCGTAGGTTTTTTTTCCCCCTCCTCCAAGAGGATATGTAGATTTGTTTCGAACTCAAGAAATGCCAGTGCATTTTAAAATTGAATTCAGAATTCAAGAATATGTTTAATATGTGTTCCCTCGATTTCAGATAAACAGATCTAAATGCATAATTTGAGCAGTATTATACGATGTTCTGAAATTTCTAGTATTTTGAATATTTCTATTTTTAAAACAGTAGTTTGAATAAATTAAGGTCTGTGCTTGCCTTTCGGATTGTTTTTGAAATTCTATCTCAGAACATCTGCTGTAGAAAGTTGTATTTTGTAATCGCAATACTTCGTTCTATCTCACTTTTCACGTTGCCTTCTGTCCTATCCCTTCTATTCTCCTAAATTTTGCGCCGCTGTTTATTTTTTTTAAATTTTTTTTTCTGACTTGCTACTGTCATGTATAAATTGTTTATTTTTTAAAAAGTAATTATTCAATTTATTTACTTTTCCATAAAAGGCAACTTATTGAATAATCGGGTGTGTTATTTTTGTTGTTGAAGATATAGGAGGGTTTTTTAAGGCTGTTCTCAAATCCAAAAGGGCAACTTCCTGACATAAGTTTTAATTTATTTTTGTTCGAAAATGCATGAAACTAGCTGGTGTTGTTGTCCAAAAACTATATCATCGAGCTGTGTTTTCCATTTTTTTTGCAAACGCAATAGATCTTTCAGAAAATACTGTCAAAGTGGACGTTTTGAACTGAATTTCTGCACGAAAGTAGAAAAATCACTCAAGACCGGACGAAAAACGGGTTTTTCACGTGATCGAAATGACTTATAACTTAATGAGTAATTGATTGATCAAAAAATGGAAAAAACAGTTCAATTCCAAATCGCTTCCATGACCAGGCTTTCCAATTTTACATCTTTTTGTTAAAAAATGAATTTGTAAATGTGTCAGAACGTTTTGCGCTTGTTGAGCAGAGCAGTTAAGAACAGCCTTAAGCAATTCCCTAATTTTAAAATTCTATATTGCATTTACTCTAATAAATATAAAGATGAAATAAATCATAAGTGACATGTTTAACAGGTTGATAATACATTTTGTGTAGGTTACTTTAAAACTAGTTAAAATTTTCGTCAATAGATGGCGCTGCGAAATCTGAGATCGCAGATCGCACACTGAACAGATAAGCGACAAAAAAGCGTGAGTCAAGAGGGTTTGAACACTAGAATTTGTTTCCTGTCTTATGCTTTTTGTCGTTTGTCTGTTCAGTGTGTGATCTGCCTAAGTTTGCACGTTTTATTCAATTTAGCTATTGAAACATGGAAAAAAGTTTATAATTTAAAAGATAATTTAGGCATTTTTTACAGTTTGAGACTGCGCAACGCCATCTAATGGCGAAAGTTTTTTATATACATACATACGCAGTGGTTCTACAATCCATGAAGGAATTTGACCTCCCTTAATATGCTTCGCCAGACCTTCCGATCCCTAGCCTTTAATTTATAATTTGGTTTTGTGCTAGGTCTTTCTCTACCTCTTCTATCCATCTCTTCCTGGGTTCACCAACACTCCTTTTGCCAATTAATTTTCCGTTATGTATATTCTTTGTGCTTCTGTGATCCTTCATTCTGATTAAATGGCCTAACCATTGCATTCTTCATATTTTAATGGTATTTATTTATTTATTTTCGTTATGTAGTGGTTCAATCTTCATATTTTATTGGATTCCCTATTGCCTTCCTTAATTTGTCCAAAAATTTGTGTTAAGATCTTCCTATCCCAAGTAATGAGTAACTTTTCATCTTCCAAGTATCACTACTATAAATTACTATAGGTCGAAAGTTTTTTACTAATTTTAAAAGCGCTGTATACAAATTGTATGAGCTACCTGACAAATATGTGTTACACTTATTTCACCTTTATATTTATTCTAGTTAATTATTATGGAGTCCTTTATAAAACACCCTATATAATGGAAAATTAATGAAAAAAAAAATAGAAATACCATTTTTACTTTTATCTTTTACTGTGTAGAAAGATGAAAAAATAGAAATACTATTTTTACTTTATCTTTTACTATATAGAAAGATTATTAAAGTGATCCGTTTATAGCTCTAGTAAATCTGTCATATGAATCCAGATTTCTCGTAAACATGTCATTTCTCTAACAAGGTTCTGTATGACTTGGAATATGACTCTCCTGTTCAAGAAATATTTTGGATCTTGATGTTTTCCATCGCTACTGAGCCTCCCAGAAAGTAATTAATGTCAGTCAGGGATTTAGATTCTCCTCCCCCTCAAGTGGCAGGGGGCGATCCCCCGGAGAGGGACTATTAGTCGCAATAAATCACTGCTGACGCCAACTTATCCAGATGGTCTTTGTGGAGTCCTGAGTGCAGTCCGTTACACTTCTGGTGTTGCTAGTGGGAGGGAGACTGGTCTGAAGATAGTTGTCGATGAGTGATCGCTTAATGATATTTCAATTGAGATACCGCAATAATTTTTCCTAAAGAAAGACTTCATTCACTCAGTTCATTTCTGCAGGTATAAATTTTAAGATTTTGCGGTCCGTTTCTCAGATTCACTCCCATTTCTTTTTTATTGAAAATTTTACTGCAGCTTGTGCAGGGACATTCCTATATATATATACATCTTACTTATAGTAAACAATTATGAAAGACTTCGCCCAATTTGTTGCTTCAGGAATTGTGAAGTCGTGAATGATATAATTCAACTCGCGGTCTCTTTTTTCTGGTCAGGTGGTTCTTTTAATTTATAATAGCTTTTGTATGACAAGACTGGACATCCTGAAGGAGGAAAAACCTTTCCTTCAAGTTAGTCTTCCCCTTTTTCCATTGTTGAATCTCCCGTCCTTTTGTTAAAAACCACAAAACTGTTGGAGAAGAATAGGTGTTAGTATCTTTTCCTGGACAAATGTTGCACCCAAATTTTTCTCGTTGCCAAATGATGCTGCACATCACGCTTTCTGATCACCAGTCTTTTATTCTGTAGGAATAATAGTTCTACAGATTCAGCAGACATGCGTACTACGTGCCTTGTGAGTTGCTCAATGGCCAAAGCAACCCACGAAGCACCACAATAACTTTTGAACTGCCCTGGACTCACAGCTAACCATCAGCATGGTTATTCCTCACTGGCCGATTAGTAACAGATTTGTAACCAGAGGGTTCGATTACGAAGATAGGCTCTTCTTCAAACACAATACAAGCCGTAGATGTGCCATTTAAATCTGTCGATTATCTTCTTTTGGTGCCTAAGTATTAAATTGGAGTCGAGCTATTGAACCAAGAGTTCCCCATATATTACTTCTTTCTGATTATCGGAAATGTAAAACACCTGATAAGAATTAATTTGGAGTATCAACAACTCTATACATGATACCCCAAAAGGGAAGTCTTGCCATCGACAAACAAACATTCAGTGTAAGTTACCTTTAATGGGGGAGGCAAAGACGAAGGAAGAGATTAAATCTCAGGAAAAGGGGATAACTTACAAATATGAACTCAAGCAAAATGTTCCAGATGGAAAATTTTATCGCTTTTTATGCTATTCTCTAATTTTTTTCCTCAAAAGAGAGTAGAGAGAGGTTCTCTCGACGCAATTAAAAGATTTCTTCTAATTGATAGATCAGAGTTCCCAACCAACTGTTTGATTCCCCTCTAATGAAAAAACACTAACACTCTGAATCACTTGAAGAGTATTGAGGGAACAAGGTGTAATACTTAAGTCAATGAACTAACAGTTCCATATGGCGGTGTTTGAAGGTGCCTCTCCTAGGCGTAGGATTCATTTCACCATGAAATTGTGCATGGTCGGATGATAGCAAAGTAGGGAATTTTACCATTCTGGTAATGAAAGTGATATGTTTGCTAGAAAAAATGTTTCCTGGGAATGTTACAGTCGATGATTTTACACCTTTTTCTCATGAACCCGACATTATGGATTTGTCAAAAAATATTGCAGTCAAAAAATTTTTTTATAAGTTTTAATCTTCTGCGATAAAACCATATAAGGTCCAGCTTAACTTTTTCAGGGGCGGCTTTTTTTAAGTAAAAACTAGCTTTCATATATGAAATGCTTTTATTTTAATATGGATTCTTTGTCGGGTTCATGTCTTGCAGCTGACTTACTCAGTCTTCATGATATTGCTGTAGTTTATATATTGATATTTGCAAGCTTTTTTATGGGACTTTTTTTTTTTTTTTTAATACTCTTGTGTTTCCTTTTAGCCGGAAACTTCCTTAAAGATGTTTACACCAAACGAAAGTTAAATAGTACCTATTATGTGAAAATATTCTTAGACGTATGACCCCATTGACTATCATGATAACAAGTAAAATCAACTTTTTACAGGGATCGCATTTAAATATTTTTATTCATGAGACTGCTTATTAATAAAATTTTTGTTTTGTTTTTTATTGTTACAGAATTGATTGTTTAGATGACGTCAGATAATTTACACTTTATTTCTTGTTTTAATGCATTCTGCATATATAAATGCACTTGTACGTGCGAACACACACACATGCACGTATACACAAACATATAACTTTTTTTTTTTTTTTTTTTTTTTTTTTTAATCATGTCTGTATCTCTTAATAAAACTAAGACAACTTTATACTATAGTTTACACACCATGAGTAAATTAGTAATTTTATGAAAAACTATGACATAAAATGGACATAAAATGAAAATAATCTGTCTTCGCTTTTAAATATGCAAAGGGTTTTATAAGTTACTGGTAGACTTTACCTGGTTATATCATGGTCAGTTTTTGCAAGCAAACTTCGATTAATTTTTTTTTTTTGGTGGTGGGGGGGGGGGGGGGTTAACGAAAATGTTTCCAAGTTCTAATGTTGGGAGCAGCGTATATCCAAACCAACATGTCGTTCATGAAAAGTATGTAAAACATCACTCAAAATGGAACTGGTAACATTTTACATGGGGAAAATTATACAGCGCCGCTTTAATTTAACTTACTTGATTTTCGCGTAGTTTTCATGTAATTTGTGGATTAATATTTCGTAATCTGGTCCAAAAATGAGGTTGGCATCAAATATGAGTGAGTAAAATCTCATTTGAGATACTATTAAATTTTTGTCACATGCACATAAAATAGAAGCCTGGTTATAGCACTGTGCAAAACCATACTCGCTATTTGGCTCCATAATCGAATTCGCCAATTTTATATTAGCGCCTCTGATGTACAAGCACTTTCTCTATGCAACTGTTGATGTTAAGCTTACCGATATCAGTTATGCAATTTTTGATCAAACTATCGGTGATCTAAATGTTGTTTTATACATTTCAATTGCATCAGCATATCTCATCTCATTTTCCAAACACTTCCTATGTCGAATGAAAGTTTTGTGTGAAATTTTTCAACCAATGGAAATGACGTCATGTTTGACAGATGTCATGTTTTATAATTAAATGCGATTTTTACCACTCAAAATCGCATTTAAGAGCCCACTTCAGTCAAACGAAAAGACCCGTTCGCTATGCTAATCCTATGGAAGACATTTATAAAGATATCCCGTTTGAATTTAAATATTTTTAAATGATTTTTTTTTTTTTTTTTTTTTTTGCATTGAATAGTTGAGATCGATCTGCACAAAGACCGTTGTTTACTTTTTCGATTTTCTTTACAGGTATTTTTAATGAGGACACTTTCATTTTGGAAACCGGTTTCGAAAGTAAAAGCATCCATATAAAAAAAAAATCTGCAATCAAAATCGAAAAAGTAAAAAACGGCCTGCATACAAGTCAATCTCAGTTATCCAATACAAAAAAAAAAAATCATTTAAAAATATTGAAATGCGACCGAGATATCTTTATAAATTTCTTCCATAGGATTAGCATTAGCGAACACGTCTTTTCGTTTGATTGGAGTAGGCTCTTAATAACAAAACAAATCTAAAAAGAAAACAAGGAAGACCACGAAAGAACTGGATGAACATTATTAAAAAGGTGATAAGGATTAAAGTATTGAGGTCTGGAAGAGGAATGGACCCTTGACCGAAAGAAATGGAATGGACTCATGTAGATATTTCG
This sequence comes from Maratus speciosus, assembly GCA_963932465.1. Taxonomy (NCBI): domain Eukaryota; kingdom Metazoa; phylum Arthropoda; class Arachnida; order Araneae; family Salticidae; genus Maratus; species Maratus speciosus. The sequence goes on from OZ010795.1 coordinate 508,002,598, forward strand.
GATGGCGGCATTTGACACCATAAACCGAGTTTATATATATTACCGAAAAACGTACATTTGATGCAATATACTATAGCTGTATTTAACAAATTCTTTCATTCTAATTTTCATTATATGTCTTCTAAGATTATAGATTCCGTTATTTTATTTTTTTAAATATCCTAATAATAGAATAAAGAATGCGTTTTCGGACAAATATAATCTTTTTACTATATAATAAGCGGAGCTTGCCCGCTTCGCTGGTCACTTTCCCCTAAATGAGCCTAAACTTAAACGAACCTGGAGTTGAGTGCCCCCCCCCCCCCATGCCTTTGTCAACTTGCAACTTTTAAGATCTACCATCGCTTCTGTCTGGAGTCAGATAAACCTTGAACTATTCTGATTTTTTTTTTTTTTTTACCCATATTAAATTTAAATTTTAAACGTCAATAAGATTTACCGGAGAGTTATTTTCGTTTCAAAAAATATTGGTATGCTCATCTGTTTTTTTTTTTTTTTTTTTTTTTTCCAGCAGTAAAAAATCCGTTTTTCAAAATACATAACTTGTTTGTTGATTTATGTAGGACTTAAAAAGTGCTTCACATATTCTTAATACTTTCCAACATACCGGGTGTCCCAAAAAGGACTGACTGATTTTAAAATTCAATAACTTGCAAACGGTGACAGATATTTAAAAAATTCTTGCAGGAGGGTTATGCATAAGGTCAAAAGTTTTATTACAGTCATTTTCGATTTTAGTTCGAATTACAAACAATAGATGGCGCTGTAAGCAATAGTCGCTAAATACAGGCTCGATTTCTGGTCCTTTATCTCGTTCCATGCTGAAAAAGGAGATGGAAATGTATTATCCGGGCCACGAAGTACCAAAAATCGAGCCTGAATTCAGCGTCTATTGATCGCAGCGCCATCTATTGTTTGTAATTCGAACTAAAATTGAAAATCACTGTAAAAAAACTTTTGACGTTATGCATAACCCTCCTGCAAGAATTTTTTAAATATCTGTCACCGTTTGCAAGTTATTGAATTTTAAAATCAGTCAGTCCTTTTTGGGACACCCGGTAGTTGAAAAGTGTGAAAGCGTATCACTTTGGCTTGTGTGCCGTCTGTCTGATCGTGTTCTAATTCTCAGCATAACTACATTCGGCTTGTCATGTAATTTTTGTATGTTATTGAGGTTTACTATATAGCATATTCGCTATTGAAAATGAACTGTGTTGCATTTATTAGCTCGTTTACAGGGACACACAAAAGAATTCCGCGTTGTTTTATTGACTATGGGGAAAAATCGTTTGCCGTGCATTTTAATGATATTATGATACTTAAAACATAAAGAAATTCATATGCGCCGTTGAATTGAAGTACAACACGGTTGCTGTTGATGCAAGAATAAATAGCATTTATAGTTCGTTTACAAGGGAGCACAAAATAATTCCACTGCATTGTGATCTATGGGGGAAAAGGTATGCGATTACGCAGAATTTAAGATTTGAATTACGTTAAAGATTCTTAAAACATAATGAAATTGATACTGATGACTAATGTGCACTTCAACATGTTTTTTTTTTTTTTTTTTTTTTTTTTTTTTTTTTTTTTTTATTAATGGATTTTGGAGTGAATCACATTTATCGTTGATTTACAGAGATTCACAAACACACACACAAAATGTATACAAGACTATATTTATGAACGATAATTTCTGGAAGTGCGTTTTCAATTGTGGTATGAATTTCTAAACATAACTAATTTTATGTGCATTACGTTGTGTGTATAAATTGTATAGATCATATACAGGGCCGAATGAAAGAAGCCACGCACGTTACCAGCTATGGATAGCAATTGCTGAAAATGGGTTTTTACTGCGTTATGTGTTTTCTAAATTGTTTGTTTAAATGCAAAATACGTATATGAAATATATATACCGTTAGAAAGTCACATTCACCTTGGATTAAATGAAAACAAAATTAAATAAACTTGTTAAAAAGGTGCATTTAATACGCTAATGTGAAAGATGTTATTACATATAAAAACATATTTTTTAGAACTTAAAACTTCAGATACCATACGCCGAGCGCTTTCGATCAGGACTTAATCATCCTCAGGGCTGCTTCGTTTACGGAGTATGAAAAGGAGTTTCAGTACGTAATCGAAGCAGCCCTGAGGATGATCAAGTTCTGATCGAAAGTGCTCGCGTATGATACTTAAAGTTTTAAGTTTTTAAAACTGCGTTTATATATGTAATAACTTCTTTTACATTTTTGTGCCATCATTAGCGTATTAAATGTCCCTTTTTAGCAAGTTTATTTAATTTTGTTGTCATTATTTGTTTAAATATCTCATTTCATTGTATGAAAAGAATAAATTTCATAACAATATTCTGTTCGTGTTGGAAAGTATTTCATAATCCCTGTCTGATGCATGATTTTTCATTCTTGTTTGTCATGTGCAATTAATATAAACAAATTCATCATACGTAAAATTGAAGGCGACTGTTTGTTATTTTTAATATGAAATAATAAGTATTTCACTTTCTTTAATGTTTCAATAGTTATTAAAATGCTTTAATATCATTTATTATTATATTTACCATTCAACCAAATAATTTAAATTTCAGAAAAGAAAAAGAACAACACACAGATTTTGGTGTATTCATAAATAACTAAAAAACCCACACACAAAAAAAATGTATCTCTTAAAATTATTTCAGACATATGCGTAGAATTATTAGAAAAATTACGAACTCTTCGACCGTCATCTATTGCAATTACTTGACCAGCGCACTTCCAAAAGCAATTTAATTTTTAATTATCCCATTAACTTCTCACAAAAATAGAAACTCAAATTCATCTTTAAAACGCAATGCAGATGATAAGGTTTTTGTCACTTTGTTACCAAAAAATAATCGAAATTTTTAAGGGTTTTGTCGCATCATTCTAATCTACATTACCACATTCTCATTTCAAAAGAAATTAAGATTGCTTTTTTTTTTCTCTCTCTCTGATTATTGCCATTTTCTGTACCTTCTCCCGCCCTTCATCGTTCACCAATTTCTTCCCGCAAACAGCTTTTCCTTTATCCCCCCCCCCCCTTTTTTTCGTCGATATTTTTTCACTTGGTGTATTACACTTCATTATGGGCACGGCTGTCTCAACGCACAATCCCCTATGAATTATTTCGCACCACAGAAATATGAGATTTTTTTTTTTCTTCTCCGGGATTAAAAAAATCACATTAGTTTTGAGGAAAAAAATAGCATATGTAACTAATATTCAAGGGAAAAAGAGGAAAATTTTAATGAAAAAACGTTGCATTTCTCATTTTTTATTCCTCATTCGCTTGATAATTTTTTTTCTGACATTTGTATAATTGCCAGAGGAAAAAAAAAAACTTTTTATGAACATTTAATCCACCTACATAATTTGAATTTTTTTCTTACTTTCTCTCTTTAGGGAAGAAGGGGGAGGGGGTGGAACTAAAAGTCATTAACGTTTTGTCATTTTTTGTACAAGCTTTTTCTAAAAAGGGTTTGTATATCTTTATTTATTTCAAACCAAAGACGCTCCTTTTGCGTCTCTCACCATTATCAAGCTTGTGTCGCCGATAATTATTGCTATAACTGACACTTTGAAATATTATCCGTTAAAGTAAATACATTACACAAGGTTCGCCAAAAGAGGTTTTTTTTTTTTCCTTTACACTTAATCGTGTTTGGTTTAAGTAACTGAAGATTTCTCCAAAGGATATGAATTGTATTTATTCAGTGAAGCTTTCTTCATCTCTTAAAACCTTTTTGACATTTGTCTTTGAAAGAAAAAATAATAATAAAGCTAAGCTTATAATTTTCTGATATCAGATATTATGCTTTGAAAGTAAGAAAGCTGCTTCGGTGTATAGGAGTTTATAAAGACTGAAAAAAAAAACTGTATTTGAAGATTTTTGTCAGAAATTTTGCCCGTCATAATGCGTTTTCTTTGAGAAAATATTTAAAATGTAATCAAACACGTCTTTTGTCATTTTCAGAAATGTTTCAGAGTTTGAGAAAAATTGCTTGTTTTTTTTTTTTTTTTTTTGGTTTTCTCGGAAAAATTTTCTCATGGCTTTTAAGTTTATAGAAACGGTTTTAAAAATATAGGGGAATAATCGAGTTAAAATTAATGTCTTCCGTTCTTTAAAAAAAAAGCTGAAGAGAGTCTTTGATATTTTTTTTCTGTAAAAGTGCGTATATGTATATATTTTTTTTCATACGAAAAAAAGTTTTTGATAATTTAATTTTTAATACTTTTTTAACTAAAATTTCTTTAAAAACATAGTTGGATAAGTTAACAGAATTTGTCAATCTCGGAGTACGATTTACTATCTATTTATATAAATCAAAGTCTCTGTGTGCCCCTCGCAAATCCAGTTGGACCGCCTCATTCATCACAGCCATGTTAGGATTCCTATGGAGAAATCGGTATGAGCTTCACCAATGAGTAATTGTTGAAAAGTACTAATAGCAGCCACAATAGGTTATCACAATACAGCCAAATTTACACCAATTTGGAAAGATACCGCCAAATTTTGTGACAAAAATAAGTTGCCCTATATGATGCCAACTTGGCGATAGCTGGCTAATTTGGAGAAATTCCCATTGAAACCCACAAATTTTTCATAATCGAGCTCACCGAAGTTTAATTTAAACTCCGTGCATTTAAGGTTTTTTTTTTTTTTTTTTTTTTTTTTTTTTTTTTTTCAACATCTATGGGTCAGAATTTAAAGTGTAACGTACGAAAATGCACGTCTTTACATTTTCAATCCGATGCTACTAATAAAATAACCGCCTCTAGATGGTACAGTATTATCTGAGCTCCTAACTGCCCGATTTTAATGTGCTTTACATAGCCGAATACAGAAATTAAATTCTCGGTACTTTTCCAGTATAGATGCATTTGCGAACTAGAGAAAACTGTATATATCTTGATATCTCGTTTTTCGTCATTCTTGACGGGCTATCTTTCTAGTCTGATTATAAGCATACATTTTATGAGATTTATCTAACATTAGCTTGGTCAGTAAATGCTAATTCTTAAAGTCATGTCATTTCGTGATGACATGTCTTGCTTACAATTGTGAACAGAGATATGTTCTAAGAAATTGTGAGGTCTGATATGTCAGGATGTTAAATCCTGTAATTCAGGTGTGAATTTGTTTTCTATGTTTGTGTAAAATTCTAATCTTTATTGAAAACTCACATAAATGCACTTGGTAATTGGAGAACAGTTACATTTATTATATCTTATTGGCTGTTCTCTAAACTTTCCTGAAATTCTATTGGCCAATAAACTTGATCTTTGAATCCGCTTACATGTCCCGTTTCTTAAAATTGCGTATCGTAATTCTATTGACTAATAAACTTTATCTTTGAATCCACTTCTCTTTCATTGAATGTTTCCTAAAATTTCCTGTAATTTTATTGGCTAATAAACTTTATCATTGAATCTACTTCTCCTATATATATTTCAGCAATTTTCTTTTCTGAGCAATCGTATTTTCCACTGATGATGATAACGCTATGGCTACCGAAACTAGTTCGCAACAAGAAATAAAGTGTTTTTGTGCTTTAAACATTTTTATTTATATTATACCCTTAGTGAATGAATACTCATTTATAACATTATCCTGTAATTCACTTACTATGCGGTCTTGATTCAGGTTAGTTTTAAAGTGCAATGATTGCCATTGTTTATATATATATAATCTAAAACGCTTACAGTTTTATTCATGTTCAACACGTCTCTAGAAGTTCTTTTTTTTTATGCCAGGGAATAGTATATCGATTCCATATTTTTGCTCACCCTTTTGATTCATTCATTTTCACTTTGTTGTTCATTCATTAGTTGAGTTCAATTACAGTGATTTGTTGCAGTGGTGTGTTTTTATAGCGATCTGATTGTTTATGCTCTTCAGTTTCCATTTGTTTTCTTTTCTTAAGCTTTCTAAGATTACAGCTGAAACAAACAATTCTCTTTTTAAGTTGAAGCGCGTGATTAATCCGTGAAAGATATTAGATATCGGTGGCTGAGAAAAAAAAACCTTCCTTTTGTAAAAGTTGTGAATGAATTGTAATCTAAAGATGCATAATGTTTGCTCTGCTCGATTGCACGTTATAAGTCGCAACATTCCTTATATAGCAGAGTTTTAACAAAGCAATTACTGTTATGAGACTTAAAATAATGAGATAATAACATAAATCAGTAACAATTATTCACTTGAACACTTATAATCATCAAAAGTGCAAATTTATTTTTATTTATTTATTTATTTATATTTTGCCTATTTTATGATTATACATAATTTTACACTATAAACTAAAGCTAAACTTGAATTTTCAAAAAATAAGTTTGGGTAAAAATATAATGTGTCTGTCATCTCATGCTTAGAAAATATAAGCTTTGGTAGACTTATAATTAGAGATCAACCGAAAATTCGTTTTTGTTTTCGGTTCAAAAGCTGTGTTTCGCAGAAAAATTCGTTTTCGACGAAAATGATGCTGAAAATTGGGCCGAACCGAAACTTGACCGAAACTATCTGTATTCCGAAAATCTCGTTTTTTTCTTTCGGAAATTTTCAACATTACTCATTGATTTGCGCTGGATCGGCTCAAATCAGATACTCTATATTTATTGGTTTGAACTTCACTGTTTATAATTATCAGCCATGACTGCGTCAAGATGTGAATGCAAATTATAAAGCAAGAAATGCATATATTACTAAACTTTGAAGACGCTTTTCACGTGTTGATTAAAAGCTGCACACTTAAACGTAATAGAAAACTTTTAGTTTAAAACCGCAGAAGTGTTTCGAATACTCTGTGAGAAACTTCTATAGTTATAACAGATGATCATTTACAAAAATTATCTTAAAAGGTAAATCGATGTATGTATACCTAAAACATTTTTCAATTAGATGAAATTCGTATAATTAGATAATCATTTCGTGCCGCTGTTGATTTACATTTTATTTTATATGAAAATAAAAAGTTTCGATCAGAGGCACGGAGAGCCAACTTGTGCCACACGTACAATTAATAAAAAATTATGTTTTTTTATGTATGTATTAATTACCTACCCCCCCCCCCCCCCCCCCCAAAAAAAGGGACATTTTCGTTTTCGGCCGAAAATATGAAGATTACCGAAATTCGGTTTCAGTTTCGGTCTTAAAAACATGTTTCGGTCGATCCTTACTTATAATTACTTTTAAATGTGTAAGTTGTTAAAGAAACTCTTTTCTGTAACTGTTTCTGTATATCGATATATATAGCATTTTATTTTAAATGTAACCGACTTTTTAGTAAATTTAAATTCATTTTTATCTTAACTTTCCTTCGTTTATTTGAAATTTTTGAATCATTTAACTTAAATTGTACATATTGCTTAATCTCTTTAATATTATAAATCGACTATTCTTGAAAAAGTAAACTTGAAAAATGAACTTACAAATTAATGAAATAGCACTCATATAGAAATAAATTATACTAAAAATAAGAAAATGTAATACAAAATGCTCTGTAAATACAAATACAGATGTGTTATATTTGTATTTTGCATTTTCATTTTTTACTAATATTGAGAATTTTCGATGCTTCTTTTTTTATAATATAAAGAATAACCTCTATAAATTGAAGTCACCTATAACAGGGTTTTTATACCCTAATTTCTTTTAATGTGAAAAATATTTTTTAATTATATCTAAAACAATTCAAAATGCATTTCAAGCTCAACAGCCGAATATTTTGAAAGTAACGCATTTCTATATTTATCTTTTATTTGGAAGGGAAAACAAAATGTAATTTAATAGATTACAACGACCATTTGGAATTTTTTTATGATCGAATAAATAAAAATCGAAAGCAGATCCACCGAATCATCCACAGATCGCGACAAATCACCTTCGTAACAAAATTTAACCGAAAAATCTAAATTTCGTCCACCAAATTCCGTCGCATCCTCTTCAACAACAGATCGCAAAGATCAAACTTCAGACGACCAAAACCTTCATCGATGAGAAGAAAAGCAGTTTACAAATCGAAAGCAGTTCCACCGAATCATCCACAGATTGCGACAAATTACCTATGTTGAGCTCAATTTTTCCCGGTTAGAAGCGACCGATTGTAAAACGTCGTGGCTAGTGGATTGGAGCCCCTCGAGACATGGCCTTTTACTATCAATCTATTAAACTTTAGATTGTTTCCTTTTTCGCGTTCGTCTTTTATTCTGTAATCGATTTTCATGGGCTACATAATCAGTTGAAGACCTCGATTTTCATGGCCTACATAATCAGTTGAAGACCTCGATTTTTGCTTTGCAAGACAATTTTTATTTCGGCGTCGCTCTTTGGCTTTGGATTTTTCCATATCTGATAATTTGCGCCTACCCATTTTGTAACTTTTCAATTTTTAACGATTTTATGCCTTTCGATTACCTATTCAAACAATTTTTAACGATTTTATGCCTTTCTATTACCTATTCAAATAAAAATTCTTCTAAAAGTAAAGAACATCGTTGAATTTCGTTAAAAAAAAAATAAAATGCAAGCATCATTTGGCCCCATCCTCGACCGAAAACAACAACTATTTCCAAATGGTTTAAAAAAAAAAAAAAAAAAAAAAGAATACTTCCAAGTCCAGCCTTAATTTATTGTTGACGTTTGTTTTTATATGTATCAATGAAAATTAGAGTTTCAACGAAATGTCTCATTGATTTTTTTTTTTTTTTTCCGTACAGCATCCATACCCATCCGAAGATCAGAAAAAACAGTTGGCTCAAGATACGGGTTTGACGATTCTTCAAGTTAATAATTGGTAAGTTTTTATGGATTATTCTTTATTGTGAAATGTATGATGTCATTTGATTTTTCATAAATAATTTTCTACGTACCGTATTTTATGGAAGAAACGCCGCGGCGTTTACGAGTTTAAAAGTTAATTTTTTTCCAAGTGCGGCGTTTACGATTAAAAAAAAAAAAAAAAAAAAAAACCAACTGAGTTTCCTTAATTTAAAAATTCATAAAAATATTTAAAATCGAGTTTAAAAATTTTAAATAAAACTTCAGACATCTTAAGATATTAAAAACGAGGCATCCTACACTGCTCAGAAAACATTGATTAAAGTTAGGTCAATGTGACGCTGTCGACAAAAGTAGCGTTTCGATGGATGCGGCGTTTACAACGGGTGCGGCGATTACGATATTTTTAAGCTTATTCAGGCCCCGGTAGCAGAAAGTTCCAGACGGGTGACGTGCGTCATAGATTTTCTTTTCCCTTTTGCAGATTTTTTTTTTTCATTGGATTTTTTTCCAGCTCTATATTATGTTTATTTTTTTATTATTTATTACTAAAACTTAAGATTATTATTAATAAAAATGAGTAAAATGCTTAAAGACATTAAATTTAATGATTAATTAATTAAACGTTCATTTGTAACATTTTACCTGCAGATTATTCAGAAAGATCTGTCGCAGACACTTGGAGAATTTTCTGCTATTGGGATTCAGGCCAATTTAAGAAGTGCGGCGTTTCTTCCATAAAATACGGTACTTGTAAGATATTGCGTATAGCTTATAAACATAAATACAAAAATGGATTTAATTTCCAAGTCTCAACGTGCGCTTGACATTTATTTTCGATAATTTGTATTATTTTAAACCTTAAACATGCTACATAAAATATCACGTTGAATACACTAAATTAAATATGAAAGAAATTACTAGGTTGTTTCTTTCGGAGGTAAACGTCTTTATGGAAGGCTTGTTTAAGGAAGGTATCCTATAGATTCACATTTTCATGCAAGGAAAAGACCGAAAATTTTTACACGATTATCTCAGCGCATAGCGACTTAGATTCAAATTTACGAAATTCGCCTTTTTTGTGCTTCACTAATTTGTAGCCATCAAACCCAAATTTGCAAGATAATCGCTGTGCAGCCAACCACTCATACTCAAATTTACGAAATTCGGCTTCTTTGTGCTTAACATATTTGTAGCCATCACACCCAAATTTGCAAGATTATCTCAGTGCAACCACTCATACTCAAATTTACGAAATTCGGCTTTTTTGTGCTTCACATATTTGTAGCCATCTTACCTAAATTTCCAAAATTCTAAAATATTATCTTGCAATGTCTCAAGTTTATTTAGAGATTATATTTCTTTTAAATCCATTTGTACTATTTGAAGAAAACCAACATGAACATTGGTAGACATGCACGAAGGCTACTCAAAAAATTCTAATAGCTGATAACTTTCTATTTATGAAGGAGCTGTTTGAGAAACTTGGCCGAAACAATGATAAAATGTCCATTTATAAAGTGGGTTGAATTTTTTACGCGTCGTTGTAGCAGTGAATCAACAAAGATGTCGCAACAGCTGGATGGGGGACTTCCTGTAGTAATCCAGTTTCAAGTAAAATATACCACTCAAATGTAATATCTTGAAAACGTTGTCTATGTTGATTTGCCTATTTACAATAATCAATTCTTTAAAACTATCAATAAATTTGTCAATGTTGCAGTTAATGGCTGTCTCTTGCGGACATCACCTTAGTGAAAATGTTGCCACTACCAAGCAACATACTACACTGTAATGCAACCCAAAAATACTTCTCTTCATATACTGTTATTCCTGCAACTGACATGGACTTTCACTGGAGTATTCGCTTTTTGAATACAGAACAGAGTTACTGCAGGGAATTGCAATTTGTGTGCCACATCCACCTGATGGTACATCTTTTGTGGGTTAATCTAGGCTATTAAATGATTGCACATGCACAAATTTGAAACATCACAGAGACAATTAAGGTGTTATCACGAACCAAATACTTTACCAAAGTTGTCACAAAGTTCACTAAAACATGCTCAGTAAACAAACAGCTCTAGCCAATTGCAATTGACTTTTTGACTCCTGCGCGTAAAGTTCGTCAGTTAAATATTAAAAAATTTCATGTATAGCATTCTTTATAAATTTGATTTCGAAAGAAAATTCCGCTTTATAAGTATGTTTTTCAGACAGTTATTGATTTTGCATCTCCTCGGCCTTCTTGAAGGACTCCATCGGAAACTGGGAGTTCCTAATTCGATTTATAGCCACGTACGCTTCTTCTCTGTAAACGTCATAGCATTGATAACTATAACTGTGAAATTCAAGAGAAAGAGAAAAAACGGGAAACGTCAAAACACGGAATTGAACGAACAACAATTGGATTACGTCATTCTTTTGAAATCGATCACTCGCCAATGGAAAGCAAGTAGTTGTGACTGATGCTGTCAGATTAGTTGAATTCTCTCGAGGATTATGGGATCGCTCTCTTCCATCTTCTAAGTAGTTCTGTTTTTCTGATGTTTTTAGATTTGATAAAAATAGAATTTTTCTTTCAAATCACGTGAGTTATTTGGTTGTCTCCGCCTATAGTTGTAATACTTTAAAAGTCCAGAAATACAACTTAAGCTGTGTGTTGTTTATGTTGTTTGCCGATTACATTAAAATGCTTGTATTACAGTCCTTATTTGGTAATAGAAATATACATAATAATATGTTATTTTTGTTATTTATTTTTGAAAAATAATAGATTACATGTGCGTCAACTGGATGTCCTTCCATTATTTAATTCGCATTTATTTGATTGTAAATTCTTGTTTGTTGATAGCACCAATTTCAGTGCTAAAGGTAGTGAAAAGTGTATAATTTCGGCACAGTCATAGCAAAATATTTTAGTTTTATGAATTAAAATACTTGTTTCCTTTGAACATGGTGTCCATTCTTTCGTATAGAAACATGTCATACATATTCAGATTGGGGGTTTCGTATTATTTTTTGGAATAATTGTTAGCTCAGCCAATTCCTTTATCGATAATTAATACTTTGCTGAAAGGTCACAAGTTAACTCTTATCCAAAGTTATTTTACTTATTTAATTTCTTAAAATTCAGTGTAATTTCGGATATTCAGAAATCTTTCTTAATCGCGCGTTATATGTATGAGGATGTGAGTTTCAAAACTCGTCTTACTGAAAATGAAAAAAAAAAAAAAAAATGTCTTTTCTCTATCAATCCATTCTAATGATAAACCTGCACCAAAAAAGCACTAGAATCTGCCAAAAACTAATTTTGTTCTGTATTTCTTATTTAATTTCTTAAAATTCAGTGTAATTTCGGATATTCAGAAATCTTTCTTAATCGCGCGTTATATGTATGAGGATGTGAGTTTCAAAACTTGTCTTATTGAAAATGAAAAAAAAAAAAAAAAAAAAAACTGTGTTTTCTCTATCAATCCATTCTAATGATAAACCTGCACCAAAAAAGCACTAGAATCTGCCAAAAACTAATTTTGTTCTGTATTTCTGGCATCGTAAAGTCTTGGTTCACAATGAAAACGAATGGACGTGAACAACAATTTCGCGATTTTCCAAAATTTGATTTTCTGGATAAGGCAAACTCACGTCAGTCATGTATTCAATATTAATGCAGAATTTCTTATTCCTTTGTAAATTCAAAATGTATAGATTGTAACATCTATTTTTAAGTTCATTTAATAATTTGTCAATTGAATTCTGTACCACTATTATTTTTGTTGTTAGAATGTAGAATATTAGTACAGGCCATCTTCAAATGAAAGATACCCCATCATTTTTTTATTGTAGGAACTTGTGAGTCATTTTTTTTATTTCAAAAGTTATCTATATTTCTTTTTGTATATTTATATGTGTGTGTGTGTATATGTATATATATATATATACACACACACACATATAAATATACAATATATATATATATATATATAACATAGGAAGCCAGTATGTAAAATAAGAAGCTATGTTAAAAAGCAGTAAACCAACGTTTAAAATGCACAAATAATGCTTGAAAAGCAGCAAACAGCTGTTTCGAATCTACTAGCGGGACTCTTCTTCAGTGCAAGATAGGGGAAAAGGAACAGCGTGCTAGAAAAAGCAAGGCTGAGACAATTCTATTTTAATAAGAAGCTATGAATAACCCACAGAATTATCAGAGGAGCTTTCAGATTTAATTCATAGCAAAGATGCGTTATTTCATCCAATTTTGTCGACATTAATCCTAAAATGACAAAATTTAGCTCCTAATAGCGCATCATAAAACAAAATAAATGATTAAAACCAAGAGATCTAAAGAAAGATACACCTCATACAACATATTAAAAATTGAAAAATTATTAGAGTAGAATACCTCAATTATAGGCAAGAATCCAAAATTAAGAAAGTTGACCCACAATATTGTAACATATGAGGATGCAAACAGATTTCAGACTATTAAATCATGTGACCAGCAGTTACACTGTAAATTAAAATGTCTGAAATTCAGTCACTTAAGTGTCTGAAACGGAGTGTTCAATTTTCAGACATTTTAAAATGTCTGAATTTTTTCAGACACTTTTTGCGACTGAATTTCAGACACTTGAAACGTCTGAATCGCAGACATTTTTTGTAAGCATTTTATGTAGCCATGTTTGACCACGCTGAATACTGGGAAAATATCTGGCCGTTGTCCTGCCCCCTCTACCCCCATACCGCCTGATTTTCTGGTGCTCCCAATTTTAGTATGCAATTTTCATAAAGCTGATAATTTAAATCTTTTACGACATTGTACTAATTATAATGAGTATTTTGTTTCAGGAGTAGAATCAGATTAAAAAGAGAAAATATTTATCTAAATATTAGACTTTTTAAAATTTTGTTTTTAATCTTACTTTACTTTAAAAGTTCAAAATATTGATTATAATCAGTACAATTTCGAAACAGATTTAAAATATAAGCTTCGCAAATATTGCACATAAAATTTGGGGGAACTAAAATCGTAAGAGAACGGGGCACTACCCATGCTTTAATCAAGGAGTCCTTTTGCAAAAAATGCAACCCTGCAGTATTGTTAGCTAAATACAGATGCCCGGTATTCGGGAGTATCCGTTATGGAGGTTAATGGACATTCCCGAATAGCGAATACTTCGATTTAGCGAATACTTTTTTGATCCGCAAGGCATACATATTTGTATTATTTTTACCTCACAAAAGCAGGCATCTCCGATTATCCGACAAATTTCGCGGTCCCGAAGTGTCCGCTATTAAGGGTTTTTAAGGTATATGGATATATATATATATATATTTTTTTTAATCTTGTCCTACTCTAAAAGTTCAAAATATTTATCATAGTCGGTGGAATGTCGAAAGAGATTTAAAAAATCCCGTGTACGCGAAAATGGGCAAGAAAATCCCCCTCCCGTCCCGCCCCCCCAAAAAGGAAAATTCATATAATTCAAAAATTAGATTTTGCCCCATAGGCAATTTTACATATGCATCAGATGATAATCACAACAGCTATATAACCATGAGTAAATAATAAAATAGTAAATAAATATTCTATTTTAATAGCATTGAGAAAAAAAAATTACTTCTAATTTCAAAACTTGGCCATTTTTGTATTTGTCATGTAAGTACATATAAATAAAATAGTTAAGTCATTTTAAGTAGTAAGCATGTGTAATATTTTTTTTTCTTTTTAAATATGTGGTAATTTGTCATGCTTAGTTAAAAGTAAACACCAGTTTGGTATCTAATTTTATATATCATTCTTCGGAATATGTATATAATTTTCTTTAAACATATTCCGTATTCAATTTAAAATTTTCACCCGCTATTGCTTAAAAATGTATATCATTATTATTCTTTTTTATGGAACAACACGATATAAGTCATATTTAATTTATTTTATTTTTTATTCCTGTAAAATTTGTATCCTTTGAATATGAGCTAAATAGATTTTATATATTTGATAAGAAAATAATGATCTAAGAAATAGAAAAAAAAAACAAAAAACAGAAGAAAATAGAAAGTAAAAAAAAAAAAAAATACATCAGACAGTATACGTACTATTCTTAATTGTTTGAAAAACGTTTTGAACATAAAAAAGCAGTTATTAAATGGCTTAAAAATATATTTAATACTGTATCATATAAGTAAATACGAACTTTTAAAAATATAAGGCAGTTTTATACATAAACTTCATATCAAGGCATAAACAACTCTTTATTTATGTCTAAATTATCATGTGTAATTTTTTTTAGTGCCAACAATTACTTGTACCAGAACCGTTGCAAATTCGATTGCAGTAAAAGGAAATTTAATAATTATTTCTCGCATTACTCAATTTTAAAAATTTTAAATCATGAACAAAATATCGCAAAAAAATGCTTGCATATAAATTACAAAAATTAATATACCAATTTAAAAAACACAAAAAATATTAATTAAACTTTATAATTATACTGCTAAACAGCAACGTAAACTGCAAAATATGAATAAAATGTTTCTCCGTTTGTTTAATGTTTCGAAAATTTTACTGGATGATATAAAAAATTCATATTATTTTTAGAAATTTGGTAAATGTTAAATCTGAAACATTGGATATCAAAATTTACGATTTTCAATAATAAATTAAAAAATCAATAAGAATAAATCTTTCCGTGATTAAAAACTGCAATATATACAGTCAAATTTCACAATATTAATGCTTTTTTTCAATCTGAAAACTTTTCCTAATATCATAATAATATGAATCATCATATTTAGCTCCAAAATAATAATAATAACAAAAAATTAAAGTACATGCCTGATGTCATATACTACAAGCGTTTATAGTCAGTAAACAGTAAAAAACATAGAATAAACACAGTTACAAATGGCTTCAATTTAATGTTTTTATCTCTGATAAAAGAAGCGATGAATCATTCAACTTTTCAAACCTATGTTGCAAGTTTTGTTTTTGAGCAAAGACAAATTATAATTATTTCACATCACCCTATCGAAAATGAAGATTAAACTATCACTCATTCGTTTATTTACAAACGTCAAGCAAATAGAATTACAGCATTGCTATTTAATTTTCAAAACAATTATATTTCATTCCGTTACATTAAGAAGGCATATAACAGACGACCGTTAGTGAAATCAAAAATTTAGCATTAAACTATAGAAAAGAGATAAATTTTTATAAACGATTTCACTCATATTCAAAGGTATAGAAATCTATCGGAATAAAATATTAGAATTAAATATGACTTACTCGTTCGTTCTATAAATACCCAGATTAACACATATCCTTTTATTCCAAGCAATGGCGGCGGTGAAAATTTAATTCTTTCTGTTCTTATCTCATGAAGGTGCTGTAGATGACACGCGCGGAAATCAGCGTTCTGATTGGCTGTTAAGAATAGTACCAAAGATGATGTTTAACTATCGCTTGGAGCGTACCGTCTTAAAATCAGACGGTTGTTGGATAATTTACACATGTTTCTCGGTTCGTTTATAGCATGATCATAGTAAGACATTTATGTGTCTTAAATTTAGACGTCTGTTATGTCTGAATTTTCAGATTCAGACACTTAAGTGACTGAAATTCTTTTTCAGTCACATATGTGTCTAAATTTAAGACGCCTCTATTTGCAGTGTAGTCACTGAAAACCAAAACATTGCTGCCATCTGGAGTGAAAAAGGAAAACTATATTGTAACTAACTTTTTAACAAAAATGTTTAGTGCTGCCATCAATACACATAAGAAAGTGAAATCAATTGAAGAAATCAGAAAACGGCTTAAATTAACATTTATTTAAAATAGAATGAAAAAATAGGAATAAACTTAATAAGTAATGAGTATAGCTAGTGACTTGACGTTGTGCAAAATTCCTGTCGACTAACAATTTAACAATGTGTCAAAGTTAAGTTTTTTTTCTCATATCTTTTAACAAGATAAAATTCTTCTTTTCAACAATGGCAAAATAATTATGAAATCATTCTAAGCATGAAACTTAATTTTTTTTAAAAATATTTTGAAATAAAGAAATCGTCAAATAAAAATCGAACTGTGCCGGATAAATTTTCCTTGATCGTTTTATGATGTGGAGGGTGAGATTTTTCAGTGAGGGTAGACTCAGGGGGCTCTGATTCCCAAACTTAAAGTGGGACTGGGAAAATTCCCGCAAAAGGGCCTCCATTCAGAAGGATTACTCAATATTTACAAATCTCCCCCCAAATGCGATTTTGTCGCCTCACTAAAAAAGCAAAGCAGTCAAGTTTTAACGTCAAATCTTTAGTACCTGGGATTTTTCCTTTGTGTAAGTCTACCCCTAAATATCGGATTATCCCATAGCGTTTTTGCCCCCCCCCCTTTTTTTCCCTCATTTTGCTCATAGTGTGCTCAGGTGTTGGGATTAAAAGGGATAAAAAAAATAGTGAAAAAAGTTAAGTTTGAGATCTTTTGTACTTTTTTCAAGCTTTTCTAAGAATTCACAATTGCATCAAGCGTTCTATTCACAACGATTTTTATTTTTGTATTTTTTTTTCACCTTGTGCATCCAATGCAAAACGTTTGTGAATGAAGCTAATACTACATTTATTTGAGTGCGAATGTAAAAATTGAAAATTACCACACTATAAAGAGAAGAAGAATGGACCACATGTCATGATACTTATACAGTTTGATACATTTGATATTTATTAAGTGCTATTTAACGAAAAACGAAACGAAAGTTTAAAAACTTTCGTTTAAACTTTATTGCTTTTAAATATATCATACAGTCACTTTTTTTTTTCTTTTTGTATATTTGAATTTATTTGAATTGGTAGTTCTAAATTTCCAGACCCATTTTTTTCAACAGGTTTTCAATTCTAAAATCCTGAACGTCATTTCGTCTATGTGATATAGTGTCAAACAAAGCATAGTAGAGCACAGTTTTGCCAAAGGTGACTTTTTAATCCCAAACAATTTCGTTGCCCAAACAAAAATTGAAGTTATAATAAAACACTCATACTACAATATATATTAAAACACACATACACACATAAATAACGCCTGCATTCAATAGTTAAAGGTATATATAAATATTATACAGACATACAAACAATAAATACAATAAACCCAACTGGAGTGAAAAATTAGCCAGAGCCAGGAATCGAACCCGAGACCACAGTATACAATTTCTCACTAATAATTATTAGTGAGAATTGCAGATACAGGCATCGTCCGGAGTAGCTCAGTGGTTAGAGCAGCAGTCTTGTATACTGTGGTCCCGGGTTCGATTCCTGGCTCTGGCTAATTTTTCACTTTATATATTGTAGTTTATATATTGTAGTATGAGTGTTTTATTATAATTATCGTAGATCGATGTAATAGTAAAATCTATTCATCGTTGTCCGGTCATCCAAGGCTGTCGTATAGATGGAGATGGCTGGTGACTTCCCCAACATGGTTTATTAGTGAGAAATTGCAGACTCAGGCATCGGCCGGAGTAGCTCAGTGGTTAAAGCAGCAGTCTTGTATACTGTGGTCCCGGGTTCGATTCCTGGCTCTGGCTAATTTTTCACTCCAGTTGGGTTTATTGTATTTATTATTTGTATATCTCTATAATATTTATATATACCTTTAACTATTGAATGGAGGCGTTATTTATGTGTGTATGTGTGTTTTAATGCATATTGTAGTATGAGTGTTTTATTATAATTATCGTAGATCGATGTAATAGTAAAATCTATTCATCGTTGTTGGTCATCCAAGGCTGTCGTATAGATGGCTGATGACTTCCCCAACATGGTTTATTAGTGAGAAATTGCAGACACAGGCATCGGCCGGAGTAGCTCAGTGGTTAGAGCAGCAGTCTTGTATACTGTGGTCCCGGGTTCGATTCCTGGCTCTGGCTAATTTTTCACTCCAGTTGAGTTTATTGTATTTATTGTTTGTATGTCTGTATAATATTTATATATACCTTTTAAAAATCGAAGTGTTTGGCTCCAGATTTTAGTCTAAGGAATACATGAGTTTTGATGCAAAATTTTTTATGTACAGTCGTGGGAAAAAAAAAGTAAACACACCCTACTAACTTCTCAACAAATTATCGTAGACGAAAGTTACTGGTACCGGACGATTGGAAATAAAGTCTACTTTTAAATGGTGTGTATAAAATTTGCTTAGGGAGCCATATACATATTAAAACGAATTCAAACTTCATTTTTTTTCAATAGCAGTACCCAAATTTAACGAGATATTTCAAATCTCCGGTTCAAAATATGCCTAGAAACCAAATTTCAAGTCATTCATATCTCCTGAAATTATGCTCCTAATGAGCTAATTTTTTGTGTAGCAATAATACTAATATACGCAAACATAAATACGTTGAATTTGCAATTTTTATAATTTTATGATATGAATTAAGAATTATGAAATTAATATTCGAAAAAATTATGAATTGCAACATACAATTTTTTTGATGGATTAAATTTATTAAATCCTGCTTTATGGAAATCCCAAATTTCACATTTTTCTTCCAAGTAGTTTTCAAATTATGCTTAAAAAACGGCAAAATGATGGTTTAAGGGGCCGCCTATGATAGAAGTAAGTAAATTTTTGAAATTTATTCTGCTATCCTGTAATCAAACAGGTTTCATTGACGCTTAAACGTGCCTTGATCAAGATGGCGGCTCTCTCGGTTAACAATCGAGTTCGAACTTCAATTTGGATACAGCCCTTAAAATACGCTTGTTTTAAAATAATTAATTTCTCGGAAACTTATGGCACGAATTGCATAAAAATTTGTTTATAGGCTAATTGGAAGGCGTAGAATTCATTTATGCTGTCAGAATTGTGTACTGCTATTAAAAAAAAAAAACAAAGTTATGGTTCGTTTTAATATGTAGATGGCTCCTTAAACAAATTTTATATGCATCAATCAAAAGTAGACTTTATTTCCAATCGTTCGGTACCAGTAACTTTCTTCTACGATAATTTGTTGAGAAGTTAGTAGGGGGTGTTTACTTTTTTTTTCCACGACTGTACCTTTAATTATGAATTAGTTGTATATAGAGTAATAAATAATGGAAGGTGCAGGGAGGAAAACATTCCAGAATTCTTGTCAGCAAATTTTAATGGATGCTTTTCGAAATTATTTTAGCCGTTAAATTACGGAGCGAAAAGAAGAAAAAAATCAACATCCAGAAATTATGCAAAATATATTTGAAACTGCTATGTAACTCGAAATGTTCGTTATTACTTTTTTTATAATCCCTCTTTTATTTATTTTCTTTCTGTCGTTCCTTTCAGCGATGTACTTAAGGTAAATGCATCGGCCTATTTTTTATTAAGTGGGCAACTAATTTTTAAAGTTCAAAATGCATTTCTGAAAAATGAATGAGAGAAATCTGATTGACTAACATCCTTAAATTATAACTTTCCATAAACTGTTTGGAATATTTATTTATTTTTTATTATTTTTTTTTTCCTAAGGTGTCTTCAAAAACAGATTTTTTTCAGCAAATTCTCAGAGATTTCATTAAGGGTGGTCTCAAATCCAAAAGGGCAACTTTCTGACATAAGTTTTGATTTATTTTTGTTCGAAAATGCATGAAACTAGCTGGAGCTGTTGTTCAGAAACTATGTCATTGAGCTGTTTTTTCCATTTTTTTGCAAACGCAATAGATCTTTCAGAAAATAGAGATCAAAATGGGCGTTTTGAACCGAATTTCTGCGCGAAGTGAGAACGAGCATTCAAGAGCGGGCGACAAATGGTTTGTCACGTGATCGAATTAGCTTATGACTCAATAGGTCATTGATTGATCAAAAAATGGAAAAAACAGTTCAATTCCAAATCGCTTCCATTGCCAGGCTTTCCAATTTTATATCTTCCCGTTAAAAAATGAATTTGTAAATATGTCAAAATGTTTTGCGTTTGTTGACCAGAGCAGTTAAAAGATAAAATTTAAATTTTAAAAAAAAACAATGTTTCCTTATTATGTTTTATTTAAAAGAAAACTCTGTTGATATGCTCTATTACATTGTAAATAAATTTGTTGGATGAGCTGAAAACTTAAAGATTTATGCATCAGAAATTTACTGGGCCCACTATTAGAGGATAAAGGAAGGTATCATTTTTTATTTTTCATTTTTTTCGAAGAAAATATTTTGAAACTTTGAATGTTTATTCTGATGCATGAAGGTTAGAACTATTCTAAAATATTTAATATATCGCTCACCCGCAAGAAAAGTGACACATCTCGACAAATGCAAATTTCACCAGGAGAGGCAAAAGGAAAATTTGCATGATTTTACTGTAACATGAAATTATAGCCCTTAACTCTGCATGCAGGAATAAAAAACGTGCATAAAAGCATAATACCCTTAAGAATGAAGACATAGGATGAGGTTTAGAGGGTTGGATAATACTTCCTTCCAACACAATCCACACCTCTTCTGTGGTCACAAATGGACATATAGTGTAATAAAGGGATTTTCCGTGTAACTATACTTATGGAACTTTTTGTATCACAGACCTATTGGTGGTATAAAACTCAAAATTAATTTTTGCGAGATGTGTCGTTTTTCTTGCGGGTGAGCGATATATTGTTTGAAATTCACTAAAACTTTAATAATAATTAGATAAATGCCCTTAAGTGGCCCACGACTGGTGCTCTTAACTGTATGACTGTATCTTGTTCAGTGGAGACATTCTTAGTCAGCCTTCATCAAATAAATATTCCCTGACAGGGTGATAAATTTTATTTGATGAATTAGTACTTAAAATGTCTAACCTATCTTTAGAGTGAAAACATATCCCAATAATAATTAGTATAAGTGAGTAATTACCATCAGCCATCCACAGTTGCAATAGATTATTTTCCACTTAATACTTACTCACCGAATAATTCTGTATCTATCAGTAGTTCTGCAGGTTAATCCCTATACTTGGCGTTTTTGGATCTGAAAAAGAAAATAAATTCCTAAAAGTTATAACTAAAAATTATAAACTCAAAATTATACCCCGCATGTAAGCGTGTTTGTGAGTGGGAGAACATGTCTTTGACCGATATTCGACTAAATAAACAGAGTTAGTTCCTTTTTATTCTGAATCTCCAAAGAAACATACCGTATATACTCGTGTATAAGTCGGCTCCCTCCCCCACCCCCCAATTCTTAACCAAAATTTTGAAAAAAAATTGAGTTTTCGTGTATAAGTCGAACCACATTTCTGGTAATATGTTGAAAAATGATTTGTAATCGAGGATAAAAAACAATAATAAATTTTCATTAAATTAGTAAACATTTTTTTTCTACTTTTCTAATCAGACTATTAAAAAAAAAAAAAAAAAAAAAAAATCAACGTTTTAAAACTGTATAATTATGTACAAACTAAGAAGCTTAAACTATTTTGAAACGTATTCACATGAATTTGATGATACTTAAAAAGAAAACGTTCTTCCAAAAATCTATCCAAGCCTTATTTACAAGGGTAAACAACTTCTTAGACAGCTGAAATATAGTATGTCTTTATACTGTAGGACTTTTAGAAGAGATATCTAGAAGCATTCTCTAGTTGAACTCTATTTAAAAAGGTGATACAAATGTTGAAAGGAATGCCCCTTTATTTTGAAGGGAATTCTATCCCAAGAGAAAGGGGGTGCAGAACAATTACAAAAACATTATTCTTGAGTTTTTTTTTTTTTTTTTTTTTTTTTTTTTTTTTTTTTTGTCAATCACTAGGAAATGACTATTGTCCGCTTTTATCTCTCTATAACCTAGACCCATATGTGATTACTTAAAAGACTTGCTCATTCGCCGATTATCTGCAAAAAATTTATTATTTTTTGCTTACTCGTGTATAAGTCGACCCCCCATTTTCAACTTCGAAATTTGGTCTAAAATTCTTCGACTTATACACGAGTATATACGGTATTTTGTTTGAGGTCCATTCTCAACCAACTTTCACGGAAAGTTCCCTGAAAGTGTGATGATACTTCTTATTAGATGAATTGGCGAGAAGGCCTATCCTAGCATTAGAGTGGCAACATATCTCAGTAATAACTACTATACGCCGGATAATTGCCTTCAGCCTTCTACAATTTAAATAGCTTATTTAACATTTAATACTTACTCACTAAAGAATTCTGTACCTAGTTGGTGCTATTGGGGTTGTGAGAAAGAAAAGACTCGAAATTATAATCCTCATGCAAGCGTGGTTGTGGGCGGCAGAACCTTTCTTTGACTTTGAATCAAACGAAAAAAAAGTCCTGTCACAATGTCACTGACTTGATACCCAAATTACCCCCGTCGTGAGCTGCTAGACCCCTCAATTAGCGAAAAGTCCCGTCTTTATCGCTTAAAAGGATTTTCTGCAGGATGCGGGCACACAGGTGACGGAACTTGTTATGATAATTACAAACGTGACTTTTCATAGTTGCCTTTCAGAGAACGTTTGTTTCGAATTTGTTTTCTTTTTGCTTTTGTTTTCTCTTTTTTTTGGGCTGTTTGGTTTTGATATTTTGAGTAACTCGAGGCTTAGTGTACTGAGGGGGTCATTCCAACTTTTGAACCTTATTAATTCTGGCAAAGCTTGAATTCAAGGTTTTTCTATTTCTATTTATGTAATTTGTAATAAACTATTCCGCCTGATAAATTTTTAGAAAAGTGAAAGAAATTTCGTAGTATCAAAAAATGAATTACACTAAAGCACCGTTTATAAGCTTCTCATTTATGTCCGTCTGTTACATTTATACGTCATTTCAGTGCGGTCTCGACCATCCCTACG
Organism: Maratus speciosus; assembly: GCA_963932465.1. Classification (NCBI taxonomy): domain Eukaryota; kingdom Metazoa; phylum Arthropoda; class Arachnida; order Araneae; family Salticidae; genus Maratus; species Maratus speciosus. The sequence goes on from OZ010795.1 coordinate 508,026,216, forward strand.
TATTTTAATGTTCCAGTGTTTCGTTTATACGACGCATAACTTCAGTTATACGTCGTTTCTTTCATGCCGCAGCAGATTTTCTCAGATTTTTCCCACCCGACATCGTTCTTTTTCAATTCCATGTGAAAAACTAAAACATAAGTAAGAAAGAAAAAAATATATATACAGTAGAAGATCTTTATAACGAAATCCTTAAAACGCAAGGTTTTGCGTTGCGTAGAATTTTGCATTATATAGATAATTTCGTAATCATTAAAACGTATCTTGTAAACATGCCCAAATAGGGCTGGAAAATATCAATACACAGTAGAAGACTTTTATATTGCATTCCTCAGGATTAAAAGTTGTGCAAATTATAAATTTTTACATAATATAGATCTATATTGTGAAATTACCTTATAAACATTATTAAAATACGAGAAAATCATTATATTACTTATTTCCAAATTTTTGTAATGATAGCAATTTTTTTCATTAAAAATCGGAATTGGAGATAAAGATGAAGTAATGCTTGAAATTTAGTCCTCTAGAGGGTTAGCAATATTTCTACAATATGGATTTTAGGCTCTTTTTAAATGTAAAATTCATTGTTTATATTACCGTCAACCGGGAGTTACTTTGGGCCACTTTTTTCCTGGTTCCACTCACATTTCCATTATTAAAAAATATTATATGTGATTTTTCAACGTCGAAATGAAGTTGTTAAACAATTAACAGGAAACAATGAAGCAAACTGTGTGGTTTTTAAAAGAAAATTTTTTATTTTTTAATTTTTTAACTATTTTTAAAGTTTTGGAACAAAGTAGCCCCTGCTGGGGGCTTCTTTGAATAAAAAATTTCACATAAAATGTATACACTTCATATGTAAATTAATACATTTTTATTGAAAACCCCTTGCAATAGCATTTCATAATAAATTAACACTACAAACTCGATAAACGAATTTTTTTTACGCTTAAACACAATAAACCAATTGTTAATATTAAAGAAACGATAAACAGTTTTCGACATGTTATCTTCAGTAACAGAAGCCCAGTGGTGTAGTGGTCAGGACATCTGACTGCCACACCGCAGGTCGAGAGTTCGACTCCCGACTGGGCACGCTTCACTCAGCCTTTCATCCCTTTGGGATCGATAAAATGAGTACCAAGCTTGCTTGGGAACTAAACACCGAGGGTCTCGCGTTAGGCTGACCACCTGGTCGAGACGCATGCTGTATAGCACCAGGGTCAAGAAAACAGAGATGAGCACTGTCGGCCCAGGTCCTTCTTGGATTGTATAGCCACAGAGTTTAGTTTATCTTCAGTAACTGGAACAAAAACAATTAATGTAACATTTTGCTGCTGTAACATTTGATTTTTTTTTTTTTTTTTTTAACTTAAAACATGTTTTAAGAGATTTGGTTGTATAAAAGGCATTCCTAAGTAATTGGAACTATTTTTTGACCAAAAAAGGCCTGGCACAAAATAGCCCCGAAATACTAGTTTTCATGTTAGCGTTATGAAAAAGTAAAGATTTCCTGTCAAAATAAAAAGTTAAATGAAAAACTATGATCACACATGGGTTATAGGTTGCTAAAGGTAATATTTTGACACTTACCTTATTTGTAGCTCTTAACCAGATTGTTTCACTATAGAAAGTTTGGAGAAATAAATTTTACACACGAAAACAGTTGTTTACAAACACATTAAGTGTTGCCACTAAAAAAATTAAATTACCTCCAAACTATTCAAATACCCTAAAGTAGTGTATAAAATATTTTTCTAGGGCAAAAACTCCAAATTACCTTGTATTATTTGTTCAATACAAAGAATAAAAACCTTTTTATTCTGAGATGGACCAAAGTAGCCCCCCCGGTTGACGGTACAGAAGCTGTGCGTTATGCAGAGAATTGCATTATAAAAAGATTTTATTGTATGCATACTGAATGTTTCAAAAGTATTAATTTGTTTTGAAAAAACTGAAATCGTAAGTTTCAAGACGCCGCTGTTTGAAATTCTGAAGATTTTTATCTGCTAAAGCTGATTGCCTGTTTGGATTAAACTACTGATCTGTTTAGAATACTATGTTAGTCATCTGGAACGATGCATCAGATAGTCCCACAAAAAGTAATCTCACGTAATCGAAAACAGATTTCGACAAACCTTTTGGAGAGAGTTACGAACAGAGTAAAAATTCTTGCAATAATCCCTTCAAGATCTGATCTTAATAAGATCGTGATTCTTGATAGTGATGTAACTGTTATAAAACAGTAAATCTTTATGCACGCTAGCGAATTCCCTTAACTTTATTTACTCTTTATGGTTGAGGTAAATTAAACAATAAAGATCACCTTACTATACGGATTACAAATCAATTGCTTCTTCGAGATTTTTTTTTTTTTTTTTTTTTTTTTTTTTTTTTTTTTTTTTTTTTGATAGTTGAAAATATATTTATTTTTATTATATCCTTCAGTGTTTTTTAATTACTAATGTAAATTTTTAAGCATAAATAGTGAAAATCAAAAATTAAAAATTTCTTATCCTACGCTTCACGAAAATAGAAAATAAAGAGAAAATGAGCTAGACTGATATTTACAATATTCAATGGAACTCACATTTTCACATATTTTTAATTGTTGAATTATTATGATTTTGTATATATCCTTAGACCATTTTAAAACCAATGATACCGCCGAAGAATAACTGCAAAATTTGTAAACGTGCATCACCAATATATTTTTTATTATATTAATTTGAAAGCTGCCATTAAAATATAAATACATATACAATAATATCCAGAATGTTTGTTCTGATATTTTTCCAGTTGTAATATCATTTTTCATTTACAGAAATTGCTTCAATTGAAATCATCGAAATTGTTCCGATCGATGTTTGTTTTTGGTGCTGGGCATTGTTACGTCAAACCATCTACACCTTTTTACAGAGCTAAAAGTATTCTAAGAAATGCTTCGGGCAAGATGAAAGCATTGTTTTTCTTATCTAGGTAGTATAAACGCGGCTTCTTTAGATCTGTGCCTTTAAGCCCATAGAGTTCAACGATGCGTTTAGTATTTGTTTTGCGTTCTCATTATAATTGGAACCCTTTCATATCGTAGTTATCAATTGTAAACAGAATGGTTCATAGACTTTTGGATTCACTAATTTAGAAGGATATGATTGGACCAAGTCTCATAATTGGTAATGGCAGATTAAATAATAATCCCATGTCATTATAGTTTCCGCGCACGTGTTACAATTTTGCAGCCTTTTACTTCGTTGCTTGTTCTATTATTGTTTGGGATGATAATGGCGAATAAAAGCTTAAAAATTATTTTGCAGCATGGCATTATGCCATTTATCACTGATAGTAACAGTCTATCTCTAACAGACTTACACCTTTAGACGATGTGTATAAAAACAATGCGCTCCATTCTTTTTGTGCACGGTTGGATTCTTGTAATATTTGTATTTCTAAATGATAAAAATGTTCTCTTTCTTTCATATAAGTTCCTTGATGAAAGGTGTGATTCATTGTTGAAGATGAACTTTTTCCTGCTATTCTATTGTTTTATTGTGAAAAATGAAAATGAAAAATTTAAGGGTGAACATGTGGGTGAGATATGTGACAAAAGATTTCTTATTAAGCAAGAAAGAAAAATCATGCATCAAGCATAGATTATGAAACACTTTCCAACACATTTAGAATACTGTTAAAAAAAAAGACTCTCATAACACATTTAAAAACCAATTTCAGCAATTAAAATCTATAATAGGAAGAGCATATCCCTGCATATGATCTAAAGCATGGGTTCTCAAACTATGGTACGTGTACCTGTACTGGTACGCGAAAGTCCGATACTGGTACGTGAAATTAAATAAAAAATACAACATGTGAAATCAAGAAACAGCTCAATGCCCCCTCCTCCATCCATTTTCTTGACTTGTCAGTTCGCCGGCTCCGTCTTTGTTATTATTGCTTTGACAGTGTTTTGCTCGCTGTTAGTTTGATGTAATTTCGATTAGTATTTTTAGATGAATGGAACTAATTCATCGGTAGCTGTTGAATTCCCACTTTTTAAAAAAAGAAAACTTTTTCTTCTATTACTATATTGCATATGTGTATTATAGTGTATACTATTTATTTCAATAAGCTTAGAACTCGCATTAATAAGCAGTTTATTTTCAGAAGGTATGTGCATTTCTTATGTAGGTTATTCACTTATTAAATTTCCTTAAATGTGTTTTACTATTGGTATAAACATAGTATTTATATAACAAAAAATTGACGCCAATGTAGCATTAAGTGTAACATTTTTTGTACCGAAACTCTGTATTTTGATAATGCGCATATTATTAAAATGTAATGATGATACTACCTTTTATTTGAATGTTAATATAAAGCAGTCAATCTAAGTGCCAATTTAATAATGTAATCATGTAATTACATACAGTAAAATCAGCTCAGACAGAAGCACAAAAGACTGGAAAAATATTTCGTTTTAGACATATTCCGTTTACACAGTTTTTTCTATTTTAGCTTTGTGTTTGTCACCGGGTGGAACGCGGAAGCGTGAACTTCTATTTAGTGGTACGTCGGTCTGAAAGTTTGGGAACCCCTGGTCTAAAGATTTCTAATAATACATAACATGCTAAAATTTAGTCCTGGTAGTAAATGCATAACACAATTCAAAATTCCCATTCAGTATTCCCGTTAATTAACTTAAATGTACTCGAATTCTTTTGTGCAGCCCAGTGTATGTTTACAGAATTTATATACACCAACTTATATGCAAGAAAAAAAAATAATTAAATGTAAAAATATATACCATAACTGAAGACGCACTTTCAGCTATTACCACTCATAGACTGTTCTGTAACCGGATTCGTTTGCTTGCCACCCCCTACTAAGCATCTTGTATAGTGTGTCTCATTGATATACATCAATATTCAATATGTTTGAAATAGTGTAACATAATTAAAATACATTACAAACAATTTTCCACCATAGGCCATAATATAACAAAATTGAGCGTCCGTGTACAAACATTTTTCCACCATAGACCACAATGTAACAAAATTGAATGTCCCTGTACAAACATTTTTCCACAATAGGCCATAAGGAGGTGACAAAATTGAGTGTCCCTGTGCAAACATTTTTCCACCATAGGCCATAATGTAACAGAATTGAGTGTTCCTATAAACGAACTATAAATGCTACACAACTTCATTTTTAATGCCGAACATGACACAACAATTCTCAATAACATATATAAATTACATAGCAATCAGGATATATTTACGCGAGTTAGGGCGCGGGCAGACGGCCGGTCAAACCGAATTCATAACTACCTTTCAGCTCTGTGTTGGAAAGTGTTAAAAAGGAAAGAAAGAATGTAAATTACTAAAAGAAGTACTATCTATCTGAAATTACTTCCAAAATGGCTGCACTGATGCGAAAAATAAAACTATTGTAAGTTAATGCAAATTTTTCTATGCGATTTACTGTAAACTTTCAATCCTGCCGCCCCCCCCCCCTCCCAATCTAAAAAATCGAAAAAACATAGCATTTTCTGCTAAAGATAAAATTTTCAATAAGAAAAACGATTACAAATATTTTTCATAATTTTTTTCATTGTTAAAAATGTATATTTTCATTGTAAAATGAGTAATTGTAAGCATTTTTAGTCTTTTACATTTTAAGTTTTTAAAATAAAATAAATGCTTTCACCAGTTCTCCCAAGTTAGTGTTATTATGATTCCTCCATGAATAAATCGATTTTATTGTATAAAAATTTATATTGTGTATCGATAGTATCTATTCATTATAGAAAATATTATTAAAATAAAGTGAAACACTTCGTATATTTCCAAAACGAAAAATAGAAAAAAAAAATGTATAAGCGATGAAAACATACTTACAAAAAAAAACTATTAAATCAACTGAATTGATTTTTCAGAAAATACATTAGTCACAAATTAAATAATTTTGGAAATAAACAAAAACTGTGGTACACACAAATGCTATATATCTTTAAGGTATTGTTTTCGGACGGATTTTTAATTTTTTTTCATAGCCATTTTCATTTGTATGTTGGTTATCAGTTATTTATTTTACGAATACCGTATATACTCGTGTATAAGTCGACCCCCCCCCCCCTTTTTAGGAAAATTTTGAAAAAATTTAATTTTTGTGTATAAGTCGAACTACATTTCTGGTAGTATGTTGAAAAAGGATTTATAATCGAGAATAAAAAAATAATAATAATACATTTTCATTAAATTAGTAAACTTTTTTATGTTTCTAATCAGACTTTTTTTAAAAAAAATTCAACGTTTTAAAACTGTATAATTATGTAAGACCGAAGAAGCGAAAACTATTTTGAAACCTATTCACATCAATTCAGTGATACTTAAAAAGAAAAAAATGTTTCAAAAATCTATTCAAGCCTTGTTTACAAGGGTAATAACTTCTTAGACTGCTAAAATATAGTACTTCCTTATGTTGTAGGACTTTAAGGGGAGATATCTAGAAGCGTTCTCAAGTTGAACTCTTTTTAAAAAGAGGATTAAAATGTTGAAAAGAATGCCCCTGTATTGAAAGGAATTCTGTCCCAAGAGAAAATGGATGCAGAACAATCAAAGGGACATTACTGATGAGCCTTTTTTTTTTTTTTTTTCTGTCAATTACAAGGAAATGACTATTTCCGCTTTTATCTCTCATGTGATTACTTAAAAGACTTACCCATTCGACGATTATCTGTGATTTTTATTTTTTTGCTTTCTCGTATATAGGTCGACCCCCCCCCCCCCCCCCACCCCTCATTTTAAGCTCCAAATTTTGTCTAAAATTCTTCGACTCTTACATGAGTATATACGGTAATTAAAAAAATCAGAAAATGAAGTAAAACTTTTGGCTTCGTTCCGGAAAAAAACTGACTTGTGTATTTTTTGAAATGACCATTTCAACTATACAAAATAATAATAATAATTGTGCATCTAAAATAATTTTACGGAAAATAATAATTCTCTTCATATTTTGTTTCTCGATAAACGTAATTAATTTTTTAGAAAATCTACCTTATATACACTATTTTAAATTCCATTATAAATGAATGAAAAGATCGATTTAAGCCAATTTCCTTGCTATGTGGAGGTCATTGTCGAATCTGTGAATTCCACCCATTCACAACTTTGTGTCCTTACAACTCATTTAATTCTAAGAAACCCTTTTGCCCGTTATTCGTAACCTCGTCCCATTAGCCTCTCTCTCCTCATTTGAATAGGAGAGCGATATACTCTCGTTCTCCTCATAGCAGAAAACTGTCCATTAAGATCTTCGCACCTCCTGAGAGGATATTAACCACATTTAAATTTTAACATTGGGAGAACAAGAGACTAAATACTAAGCTGGGAAACAACCACCCGCGGGACTACTCATTGTATTCTTTCTTTCTCTTTTTCTGTATATATTTTCTTTTTTTATTTTAATATATACGATTTAGATTCTTTTCTTGTTTTATTTTGGAAAGAAAGATTATCCTCCTTTTTTTTTTTATTGCAAAAATTTGTGATTTGGTTGGAAGACAAGTTAGATTTTTTATTCTTTTTTTAAGGCTGTTCTTAACTGCTCTGCTCAACAAGCGCAAAACGTTTTGACACATTTACAAATTCATTTTTTAACGGAAAGGTATAAAATTGAAAAGCCTGGCTATGGAAGCGATTTGGAATTGAACTGTTTTTTCCATTTTTTTGATCAATCAATTACCTATTGAGTTATAAGCCATTTTGATCACGTGACGTTTTTCGCCCGCTTTTGAGTGCTCTTTCTTCCTTTGCACAGAAATTCAGTTCAAAACGCCCACTTTGACACTATTTTCTGAAAGATCTATTGAGTTTGCAAAAAAATGAAAAAAACCCACCTCAGTTACATAGTTTCTGAACAATAACACCAGCTAGTTTCATGCATTTTCGAACAAAAATAAATCAAAACCTATGTCAGAAAGTTTCCCTTTTCGATTTGAGAACAGCCTTAAAGCAGAATTTGTATTCTAAAACACTCTTTAACCCTTTCGAGACGGCATCCCTTTCACAAATTTTATTTGGTTTGCACCGCTTTCTTTAACGCTTCACTGCGCGACGTGCCACATCTGGCACATACCTAAAAACACTGTAATTCTTATTATGTGCCATGAATTTGGCCAATATGATCTCTATCGCTGATCAAGAACAATCCAAAGAATGGAATAACGCTTGTTTTGTCCCTATCAGATGGCTGCATTTGACAAAAAATTTGAATTTGTTCTTCGGAAGCAAAAAAAAATTCGACCACGCTATTAAGGTAAAATTTACTTTCATTACTTTTGTGAATACTTAAAAATATTAATATAAAAACAAGTTGCAGAGAGTTAAGCAGATAAAATTAATTAATGTAAGCTCATTTAGTTGTAAAATATAGCAATACAATATTTTAAAACCCTAATTGTGTACATAGGGTACACGCCATAAAATATCAAATTTTAGCTGAAATTTTGAAATTTAATTTTTTTACTATTTTGTCCATTATTAGACCGATATATAGATTTCAAAAAATTTTTTTCATAAAAATAGAAAAAATCGTACAGTGAAGGGTTAAACAGTTCCCTTTACTAGTGAAATACCAAAAAATGCTCCAATTAAAAAAGGCAAATATTACTTTTATTTATTAATGATGCCAAAAACAAATTCCACATGTACATTTTGACAATGCATATATGCAGCCACCCATCCCGAAAGGGTTAAAAGCATTATATTCTCTCTTTTTTTCATTTTTATAATGTATGTAGACATTTTATTGGTATATTAAAACACGTGAGTTATTTTAAATTCGAATTTAATGTATTTTGACAGTTCATGAAAAAATTCTTATTCTTTTTTTCCCTTGTTAATAGAAATGAAACCTCTTTTTTAGGTGCATTCGTAAATATATAATTACGTAGCCCCCTATAGTCGTCGTCAGGTCCGTCTGTCTGTCCGCAAATAACAGCGAAAAAACTACCCAACCGAATGGTTTAAAATTTAATATATATAATCGTTGCAGAATTTTGTCGAGTCATTTCAAATTTTATGAAAATGGAATCAAAACATAAAAAGATATTATTAATAAACGTTTTCCTCCTTCTATGAAATCCTATCATACGTAATTAACCCGTTCGAGACCAGCATTTTTTACTTGATTTTATTCGGCTAGCAAAATTTTTTGTCAAATAATTAAATGTAGTTTATCAATCAAGAAAATGACTTAATTAAATAAAGAAAATTTTATTGTTATATTTTTAGTGGTATCAAAAATAAGTGCTGTAAACACATTTTGAAGATGCATATATGCACCCATGGTCCCGAAAGGGTTAATTCAATGATATCCCATGATAGGTAATAATTCTAGGTTTCCATGGTGATTACGTCCTGTTTAAGATGGAGTCCTATTATTTCCGTGTTACTGGATTTAATCTATATAATCGTAAAAAAATTTGCCTTCATGCATTTTTGCATAAAAGTACAACAACTATTGCACCAAGATCTGAATATTTATAAAACTAAGTTATTTTACGGACGCACCTCATTTGCCACGTTTGACGTACAATTTCCGACTTGTTTATATCTATTGTTGCTTTCTTAATCATTTCAGTTTTGTATATCTTATTTGGAAACTCCTAAAAAGTTCATTTAACTCATTAAACAACAAGTGTCGGCTTTTATTCACTCCCTTTTATTTCCTCTTTATTGCTACTTTTACGCTATGTATGTATGTATGTTGGAAAAAAATCGCAAATTCAATTCTTTAAAAAAGATGTTACGTATTTTTATATTTGAAATTAAATTTTAATATAGCTTCAGTTCTGTTGAATATTCAACATGCAAATTTATTTTAGTAAATCAATCATAAAAAGTATACATATATATATTATAGGATTATACCTTTATTTACAAAAATAAATAACTATTGCGTTAATTACCCAAAAATAAAAATTTGGGATTATGAATAAATTGCAACAACATATCGTATGAAGGTCATGCTCCGACCTGGTTCCTTTTTTTACTTTCACTATAAAATCAGTTTTCTTGCATGTGCACTGCTTTTGCTAAGAAAACTGGATAAGTTGAATAATGTAGAGTTCAATAATAAAACACACACACACTACAATATATAATAAAACACACATAAATCAAGCCTGTATTCAATTGTTAATGGTATATATAAATATTAAACAGACGTACAGTGTATGTCTGTTTGATATTTATATAATACCGGTAATGTAGGATTCTTTTGATTTTTCATTTGAGTTTTCAATTTTCAGGTGTGATTCACGAGGTTTCCCTGTACAATCTGTTTTCTTGCTTATATACTGCTTTTGCCAAGAAAAGTGATAAGTTGAATTATGTATGAATACTTTGTTTTTTCATTTGTTATTTCAACTTCAAGGTATAATTCACAGGGTTTCCCTGTAAAACCAGTTTTCTTGCAAGGGCACTGCTTTTGCCAAGAAAACTGGATAAGTTAAAAGTATCTATGATTCCTTTGTTATTTCATTTGTTATTTCAACTTGAAGGTAAGTTTCCAAAATTCTCCGGTAAACCATTTTTTTTTTTTTTTTTTTTTTTTGCATGTATACTGCTTTTTCCAAGAAAACTGATAAATTGAATTATGTATGAATACGTTTTTTCATTTGTTATTTCAACTTCAAGGTATATGATTCATAGGATTTCCCTGTAAAACCAGTTTTCTAACATGGACACTGCTTTTGCCAGGAAAACTGGATAACGAATTATCAATGATCCCTTTGTTATTTCAACTTGAAGGTAAGGTTTCCAAAGTTTTTGGTAAACCAGTTTTCTTGCTTTTGTTAAGAAAACTGGATAAGTCGAATTACGTATGATCCTTTTGTTTTTCATTTTCAAGATATGATTCACAGGGTTTCCCTGTAAAACCAGTTTTCTTGCATTGAACACTGCTTTTGTAAAAAGAAAACTGGATAAGTTGAATTACCCTTGAATCAATTGTTTTTTTCACTTGCTATTTCAACTTGAAGGTAAGATTTCCAAAGTTTTCCGGTAAACCAATTTTCTTTCACGCACACTGCTTTTGTTAAGAAAAACTGGTTAAGCTGAATTACGTATGATTCGTTTGTTTTTTCATTTGTTATTTTAACTTCAATTTATGATTAACAGGATCGTCCTGTAAAACTACTTTTCTTGCATGTACACTGTTTTGCCAAGAAAACTTTATAAGTTGAATTATGTATGATTAGGTTCTTTTTTCATTTATTATTTCAATTCGAAGGTATGGTGGTTTTATTGTAAAATTAGTCTACTTGCACGCATGAACATTGCTTTGACTAATAATAAATTGAATAAAATAAATTATGTATCATTCGTTTGTTTTTAGAAGAAAGATTTAAAAAAAATATGTAAAAAAAAATTGTTGCATCTTATATATAACTTACTAAAAAAGTGCACAAGGAGCAGAAATCATGTATAATAGCGATCTATTAAAATTTAAATCAATTGCCACTTTTGGAGGGTCATTCTCATTTTCTACATCAGCTGTAAGTTTATGTTTTTGCTTTCCCAGTTCATGATAATTCAGATGCACATTCTAAAATCATCCTCTTCTTCTGCTTCTGCTTTTCCATCCCATTATGTTATCCGAGAATAATCAGTTCTTCTTTTTCTTCCACCTTCTTTACTCATTAAAAAGAAGCTTTCATGTTTAAATCTCCCTTGTGGATGGCATAATCACAATCGGAAAATCTTTTTTTTTTTTTTATCTGATTCAATTTTTATCTGATAATCAATACTATGTAATTTATTGAAAACTATACCTTTTATGGCTTTTATTTAAAAGAAGAAAAAAAAAAACGAAAGAAAGAACAAAAGAACGAAAAATGTTTGTGATATATTTTTCTTAGATTCTTGAATTGTACGGCTGACTTTAATTTAGTTAGTAACAACATGTTTTTGTTTGTGTAAAAGTCATTTCATATAAACGGATTTCAATAACTATTTTTATAATAGATTAAAATTTGCATAAAACAATATTGAAAGTTTCTGTTTATTAACGTGCGAGGAAAAAGGGATTTTGTATTCAGTTTTCCGTTTATCTCTTTTTAACACTTGAATTTCCTTTTTTGTTTCTTTCATAAAGTTATAAAAGAAATAGCCATTCTTAAAGGTAATTAGTTTGAAAAAGGAATAAAGATTTCTTTTAAATTTTTTGCATTATGCCCGTTTTCGAGTAGGATTATGAATACAATATGCTTTTTAAATCTTTATTTGGCGATGTGAGGAAAGTATTTTTTTCTAAGATAAATACAGTTTTTTGATAGTTTGGACTGTGAAATTCTAAAGATGTAAAACAGAAACTTAATATTATTATTGGGGGAGGGGAGGGTTGGTGGATGGGGGAGAACAAGAATAAAAGCAATATGTTTCATGTTATATTTTTCGAAAGAAATTTTTGTATTTAGTTTCTCATGCTTTATATTTATTCGTTCATTTAAAAATTATTTTCAGCTTAGCAGTGAATTTTTATTTTAAAAAAAGGTAATAATACTATAATAAAAAAAAGGATATTTCATAGGCATATTGTGTAAAGTAAATCTACTTTAACTTTAAATGTTTGGTATTTTTCTTTCTATAATCTTTCTTTCAATGAGTTTTTATGACGCATTCTTTGTGTTATTGCTTTGTTTCAGCATTTTACAAAGTTTTTAACAATCGCATTTTTTGACATACGTCTTTTGCATTTATTTGAAATTAGCTAAATCCGTTATAGATATATTTTGGAATAATAGCTTTATAAAATACAATAAAAATGTAATTCAGCGATTTGCAATATTTAAATTAGGTATTAGAATTCATAATCCCGCAACAGAAAGGTAAAATATATTTTCGTCTATACAGTTTAAAGAAATTTTGATTATTTAATAAATCTATAAGTTCTATTTAAAAGATATTTTATAAATAAAGCTGTGCCAGCTATGACATTTCCGAACTGCAAAAGAAGTCCTTCTGATCCAGTTTTTTCTTTTCTTTTTTTACACTCAACTATTTTCAAACAATACCTTTCGTGGTAGATGTCTGAAACATTTGCGATAGAAATTGACCACGCACAAAGGTTGTTATTTGAAAATATATCATAAAGTTATTGTGTTAGAGAACGAGACTGGTGGGAGGGAGCCTGCTTAACACCTTGGCTGCCGCAGACTGTGACAAATTAGCTTTTTTTCCCTCCGCCATCAATAAAGCTATTAACAAGCAATGGTTATCGAGTGAATTCATAATTCCCATTCGTGGCAGTGTAATTTTATTTAAAGTTTTAATTTTATACATGTTTTTATTTTTTAAAAAAATCAAATTTTAGTTATTTTTACACGTTATACGACAAACTGAAATCTCTAAACATGCCTAGGGACTACGAAGCCATGGAGTTCTTCTTCTTTTTCTTTTTTTTAGTACATGGTAATAAATTATCTATAGTTTCGTTTCATAGCAATAAATTGTCTTCAATTAAAGAATTGATGGCACACGTATTTCGTCTTGGTGGCACACATATGGGCGCCATAACAATGCCATACATGTATAGTATGGCGCCCAGGAACTATTTTTAGCACACTCACTCGTGTGTCATAGCAGTAAATGCGTTTAGTAGTCAATTCATAGGACTATAATACCAAAATAATCAACTCAATTAAAAATGCCTTATATTTCTATTTTTATACAAAATTAAACTTACAGGGTTCACATTACTCTCCCCCCCCCCCCCCCTATTCATGTATATTAAAAATAATCGACACATCAAATAATTACTTCCTTAACATATTCCCAAAATTATATTCACTCTTTTCTCTTTTTGGATGTATTGGATGCTGATATACAATATACAAATATATATATATATATATAATATAAAAACAGCTATTTTTCTTTTTCTCTGGTTCCGAAAAATCTGAAAGAATGGGCTGCCGATTTCCCCTTAATGACTCTAATTAGTAAACAAGGGGTCCTAATGATCTTCTCTTTTGTTCCTGAGAGCTGCTTCTTTCCCTGCCTCTCCCCTTTCAAGCTTAACAGTTCATTATATAGATGCCTCAGAAAAGGGTGCCTTAAACACATTAGAAGGCTGGGGCATCTAACACATAACTCTTCTTAAAATCTGACGTTTTGAAAAGATGCAACTTGATTATAACAACTCCTGGGGAAGCAGTTAAATTAGTTTATCAAATTTCGTTATATTAATCATGTAACAGTATTTCTTTTCTTTTTCTTTCTTTCTTTCTTTCTTTCTTTTTTTTTTTTTTTTTTTTTTTTTTTTTTTGTTGTTTGTTTAACGTCCAAATATGTTCTAGTAATTATAACACTGAAATAATTTTTACTTCAATCTGGAAGTAAGGTTTCCATTAAACCTGAAGGCTTAAAAGCATTGGTTAACGTTTTTTTATTTAGGTTTTTAATTAAAAACTTATAATTCTAATAAACAGTAAAAGAAATTTCTTAAACTGATAATAGATTATTTTACTAAGATTTATACAAACTTATTGAGCGTGTTATTATTATAACCGTAGTTTTTATAATTACTTTATAGATATAATTTTTACTTCAATCTGGAAATAAGGCTTCCATTAAATTTGAAGGCTTAAAAGCATTGGTTAACATTTTTTTTTATTTAGGTTTTTAATTAACAACTTATAATTCTATAATTTATATTGGCAATAAAAATAGCGAAAATTTTCTTATCAATATTAGAAATGTGTAAAAATTCCAGTGTTGAGACAGCATTTCGCCCCATTAATGTTAATATTGGACAAAATATCAATAAAAACAATATTGTTCCAAATTTGTTTTTCCTATGACGGAATGTTCATAACATGTCAGATTTTGATGTGTGTGAAGAAAATAAAATAAAAAATAGGAAGAGTGCCGGTATGACTCGCAATGTGAGGATTCCGTAACGTTACGTCATATTACCGTAATGCTAATCTCTAAAGCTAGTACCTAGTACAAATTTTCAAATAATAAGAATTGCCTATACTTATAAATGTTCCTTGTACTTATTGTATCATAAAGCTGTAACGTTACGGCATATTACCGTAATGCCAGTTTCTAACGCTAGTACAGTACTAGTTTCTTTACAAATTTACAAATATAAGAACTGCCTACTTATACCTAAATGTTCTTTGTACTTATTATATCATAAAGCTGTAACGTTGCGTCATATTACCGTAATGCCAGTTTCTAACGCTAGTATAGTACTAGTTTCTTTGCAAATTTACAAATATAAGAACTGCCTACTTATGCCTAAATGTTCCTTGTACTTATTGTATCATAAAGCTGTAACGTTACGTCATATTACCGTAATGCCAGTTTCTAACGCTAGTATAGTACTAGTTTCTTTACAAATTTACAAATATAAGAACTGCTGTCTTATACCTAAATGTTCCTTGTAATTGTTGTAGCATAAAGCTGTAATCTATTTAATTATTTTTTAAATCATAACCAGATTTGTTTCTGATGACCGAATAAAAAATGGATTGCACCACATTGTATGCCAAATCTATAGAAAAAAAACATTGTCTATAACTGTGTTTCCCCTAGTATTACTTTCACTGCATGCCTATCGAAGAGAAATATAAACCAATTTCGTCTAAAGGTCGTGAAAGAGAGGCAGACAACAAAATTATTCTATAAGGTTTCCTTTTGTGGTATGGAACCCTAAAAACGATCCCACAAAATTCAGTAATATTTTTTTCTCTTTTTTCTTTTTTTTTCTCTTTTTCCGAAAATATTACATATTCCTGTTTGTTTCTTCTGAAGCGTTTAAAAAGAATAAATAAAATATCCGAAAGGGTAAACGCTTCTTTTATCACCAAGACGGTGCCATTTTAGCTCATTGCTTATGCCATGGACACCATAAGTTTGATTTGCTTGAAAAGTAACAAACACAAATCAAAGTAATTGCTTTTTTCACCAACTTTACATAAAGATTTTAGCGTGTGAAAACAGCACTTAAAAAGTGCTTGTTTCTGTTCGTGTTGCTTGGTTTCAGCTGACTTGTCACCGTGATTCGGTAGCGCATCTAACAGTACGATAAGTTCTTTGTTGTTTCTTATTTTCGAAGCTTAAAACTTTTGAGCTCGCTGGCGAAACAGATTGTACGTTCAGCCATCAGCTTTTTTTTTTTTTTTTTTTTTTTTTTTTTGCAGTAGGGTTTAGAATAAAATTCGGAGAATCAAACACAAGCCCTACAGCGAAGCAACGTCTAAACAGCATGCATCAACTTCCAACAGTTGTATAAGGCTCCCTCGGAGATTATCTTTAACCAGAATAATGCTGGGTTCAGTTTTTTCATTGAATATTTAAAAATATGATAAATCACATGGTTTATTATGGTTCAGTTCACTAGCTTTTTTACTCTTCGCAAGTCAACCGATCACTTAATACCAAGTTCAGACGAGAAGCTGTACATCCCAAACAGCTATTTTATCATAATTATGTTTCAATTTTAGACAATTTCACTAGCTTAGAATATTGATAAGGATGGTGTCATTGCGATAAACCTTTCAGTTAGAACTATCTCAGTTGATGCTATCGGCTTAGCTGTATTGAATTATAAAATAAATCATCTTGGACTTTCAAATGAGATCACAAGGAGAAGAAAAATGCATTCACTGATTCACGCGTGCTTCTTAAGGCATGTATTTATCTCTTACCTACTAAGGTTTGCTTTAGTCCTATCAATTGTTATGTATATTTGTAAAAGAGTAAAATTAAAACATTTCTTACTGTGAAGTTAAGGGTAAAATTTGAAGAATCGCTTACTTCAAAGTAATAACTGAATGCTGTATATCAATCTTCCAGGTAAACCTTTCTAAGATTCCCCCAAAGCTTATCTTTAACTAGAATAATGTTGAGTTCTTTTTTCTTTTCTTTTCTTTTTATTTTTTTTTCTGAGATTTTAAAAACATGAGAAGGCACATAGTAGAATGGTTCGGTTCACAAGTATTTTACCCTTCGCAAGTCAACCGATCGCTTAATTCCACGTTCCGAAGAGTGTCTGTACGTCCCAAACAGCAAATTTATCATAATTATATTTCAATTTTGGACATTTTTACTAGCTTATAATTTTGATAAAAATAGTGTCGCCAAAGATAAACCTTTCAGGCAAAACATCTCCTTTTAAATATCACTTGATCCTATCGGCATTGAATTCTAAGATAAGTCATCGTGGACTTTCAAATGAGATCAAAGAAAGAGAGAAATGAGATGCTTTTAGTTATGCTCATGCGTTTTTTAACGTATCGCCATTTCTGTACTGAGCAAGTTTTGTTTTTTATATGTTTTTTAAGCAATTCTAAATATATGTTTACAGGTTTGAAAAAATATGGAACAAAGTTTAAGAGGGGGTAGAGTATGCACTCTACAAGCGGTGCTTACACTATGACAAACGATTTTTGTTTATGAAAGGTGTCGCAGTGAATTTATTCAGTAAAAAATGCAGGTTACCTCAGTCCAATCTTAACCCGAGTTTTTGTTTAGAATTTAGGGGCTCACAACCATAGTAGACCAAGTCCATTTCGGAAAAAAAAAAAAAAAAAAGAGAGAGAGAGAGAGAGAGAGAGAGAGATATTCCATTTAGAAAGTGCATAAAATCTGTTTTATCCACTCCCACAGTGAACCGAGTCTGTTTTCATGTACTTTATCATATATGTCATCTGTTTACAGATTTGTTTCACTGTGGCAGTGGATAAAAAAGATTTTAGGCACTTTCTAAATGAACTATCTTTTTTTTTTTTTTTTTTTTTTTTTTTTTTTAATGGACTTGCTGTACTATGGTTGTAAGCCATAACATTGATACATAAGAGGATAACATTAATAAAGATATTTCAACGAAATTTCCAATAGACTTGCTTCGCTTTGTGTGAATTGTAATGACATCACGAGAAATAAAGGGACAGATAGGAGATTTCGAATTATACACTTTTGTGCTTCTTTTACAGTCGGTTAAAACGTATGAAAATCTAAAAGTTTCTTAAAATATTTTGAATCTAAACAGATAAACTCTCATAATACTCTGAGTCTATATGAATAAGAAGTTTGATTTTATTCACTGAATATGAAATATTTTATTCACCGAATATGTGAAACATTTTTATGTTGCTTAGTTCCTCCTAGACAGATGGTCAACACCGGTTCGATTCTTCACAGAATCCCATCGGGTTCCAATAGCCTGAAACAAGCGATCAAAATTTCTGAGCTTCTTGAATCAAGAATCTGTGATCCTGTCTTGGAGGTGTGATCCCCATACTATACTATCAGTCATTTGTAATCATATTGAGTATATGTTAAGATCCTACACTAGTCACGCAAAGAAACTAGCAAGCTAATGTTAAACCTATGGGAGCGTTCTTTATTTTATTTTATTTATTTATTCAAAATTTTAAGTTTGCAAATAAGTAAATTTTGTTTTTTGTCAAAGAGCAAACTTGATAGAATGCAGACTTCAAACAGGGACGTAAAGTAGGCAATTTTCCTTAGCGGAAGGGTTTGTCACCATACTGCGTAGGAAGGGACGCCAAAGTTTCTAGCACTAAAATAACGAAAATATGACCCCTTTATGAAACATTATATGGTCTGAAAAATTTAGTAAGAGCAAACTTTTAGTGCCTCAACTTTTAAAAATTTAATCTTGCAACTTTACATCAAAAATTACTATAAATACTCCCTTTATTATGCTGGATATTTCTATCTTCTTATGAAAATTTTCCATATTTGATGTTTTAATAATCAAAATTACGAAATAATGTACAGGTCAATCAAGGCCATACTTACATTTATAAGTACTAAGAACTAATGCAAATAAATTATGATTCAGTTTTTCAAATAAATTATGGTTCGCTTTTCAGATTTAACAGTTTTCTGACGTTTAAAGCCGTTTTCTGACGTTAAAGTTAAATACTTAAAATGTTTTCTAATTATGTCTATTTTAAAATTGTTTGATCATTTTGAAAAATATTTATGCAGTGATTGCCCAGTGCCACTAGAAAAGCCACCTCTTCCCGTCGACCCCAAATCTAGTTATATCCATGCTGTAAAGAATTCATCATAATTATGTAGTGTAATTATGGTACTTTTTTAAAATAAGAGCCTTGGTGCGATAGAGAAAATGGCTTTGGCGAGAGAAGAAAATTTTCTAACATATTTTCTTGCAAAAATAAAAAATAAAAAAAAATAAAAATAAAAAAAATAATAATAATAATAATAATAAACTGAACTCTGTGGCTGTACAATCCATGAAGGATCTAAGCCGACAGTGCCCATCTCTGTTTTCTTGACCATGGACCATGAGGTGCCATGCAGCATGCTTCCCGGCCAGGTGGTCAGCCCAATGCGAGACCCTCGGTGTTTAGTTCCCAAGCAAGCTTGGTACTCATTTTATCGACCCCGAAGGGATGAAAGGTTGGCGAACCTTGCCCAGTCGGGAGTCGAACTCTAGACCTGCGGCGCGGTAGTCAAATTCTCTAACCACTACGCCACTGGGCTTCTGTTTTCGTGCAACCTATTCATTATTTCAAATACAGAAACAATTTTTTCGATATTATATAATATTTTTAATACAAAGTAGCCATTTATCTATTTTTATATACAGGGGCAATTAATTTGGAGATAAAAACAACAATAACAAAAATAATATATAGATAATTAAAATGTTTTATATAATTTTACATTTAAAAGAAAACAAGCGTAATAGCTCATTAATTTTCTTTTTATAGATTTTCATATCATTTAGCACCATATCTCAATATTCTGAAGCCCAAGTTGCAGACGCAGGAAGCATTAAAAAAAAAAAAAAAAGCCAAGGCCCCTATTGTGGAAAAGTACCGTAATTATAATAACAATTGCATCGCAGATCCTTGCAAATGAATAACTTACTAGAGATTTTCCCCCATGTTTTCTTTTTGTTTAGTCTTCAATAAAAACAACAAGGGGCCCTACTTTTTTCGAGAAATATTAAATTACTGTATTGGAATGACTAAAGTAAGAAAGCAGTACTATGTTTACTTAAAGAAGATATACTGAAAGAAAATCATTATCAATCTCTAATAATCCACTAATACAAGATAATCCATATAACTGGTTATAATAACATTGCCAACTAATCTGCTACACTCTGATTACGTTAAATTAACATGTATTATGCAGTAGTATATCGACTATTAGTATTGATAGTTAAATTTTCTTTCTTTGATTTTAATTAGCATATGCAAGAAGCTTGTGCTAGTTTTCCGTAATCTAACCTGAATGCCCTCTTTTATCTCTTTCTTTTTCTTTTCTTTTTTTCTTCTTTTTTTAAAAATTATGTCGGGTATTTGTTTTTTTATGTTGGCTTTATGTTATCTGAACTATGAATAAAACTGTCTCCTGTATTAATACTTGGTCACGTGCCTTTCTATTTGTTTAAAACAGAAACCATAAAATCCATTATTTTAAATGTAAGGATTATTTTTTTCAAATAAATAAAATAAAATAACACAGGTAATTTATTTTATGTTTAAAAAATTTAATTTGCGATAAAAATAAAACCCAGCTGCATAATAAATTATCATTTAATAATAATTATCAATTTTTATTTCTGAAATTATCACATCATACCAAATTTAATGTTTGCGTTTTTACAGAATTGATTATATGCGTCATTAATTATTGCTAATATGTAATTAATAACCGCTGACAATACACACATTGCCATAAATATATCGATTCATATAAATGAAACATTAGCAGCAGTGTCACAAATATATTGATTCATATAGTGAAACATTATATCGCAACAGTGTAACACAAGAAGAATATTTTGTGTAGTTAATGCCATTGTTATTATTATTGGGATCGAAATAATTAGTTACATTGCGACACATTTCAAAGTATCATTTTGTTAATTTATATTAATAGAAGAAAGGTTTTTTTTTTCCTGTGTGGTCTGTTCCCTTGTTTGTTGGCGATTGCTAGAAAAATCTATCGCGCCTAGAGGTTTTCAATTTTGTTTCAGGATATTTGAAAGCGAGTCCGAATGCACCCGATGCTCAGATTTTGGATTTTTAGCTCACTGGCTATCAAAGCCTGAGAGCCAATGTGCCCGCAGATTCTGTATGTACGTACGTACGACACGCGTTAACTCTTGATAGAAATATCCGATTTGCTACAATTTTTTCTTCTAGGTTCATTCTCATAAGGCGCTTCCCTGATTAGTTTTGGGGGTTCATTGGTTAAGTATAAAGGGGGTACGGGGGGCTAAACCCCTAACTTAGATAAATGGGTTTTTCATGCAGAATTATCAGATTTGCTTCAATTTTGCTATACCGGTTAATTCTGATAAAGCGCCTCCCTTATTAGACTTGAAGGTTCATTATTTAAGTATAAAAGGGGGATAGGGGGTAATGCCCCCTTAATTTAGATAAATGGGTTTTCTTATCCGATTTGCTTCAAATTTGGTATACTGGTTTATTATGATAAGGCGCTTCCCGGATTAGATTTGGAGGGTCATTATTTAAGTATAAAAAGGGGAACGGAGGGCTAATACTCCCCTTAATTTAGATAAATGGGTTTTTCTATTCGATTTGCTTCATATTTGGTATACTGGTTTATTCTGATAAGGCGCTTCCCTGATGAGATTTGGAAGCTCATTGGTTAATTATAAAGATGTGAAACAGGTATGGACTAAAAAGGTATTATTCTTTGAAGTAAGAGTTTAATATACAATTAGTGTGAATAGACTGTGAGCTCAATGCCATCAGTTCAACTGGGCACTTATCTTTTTTTTATATATATAATTTTATTTTTCTTCAACGGAAAAATTCGCGCATCTCTCCGATCTCCAAAGTTCGTCGTCGACTTTGACCCACTCACAAGACCAATCCAATTTCAATCTTTTTATCTAATATAGTAAATTTTGCCTGCTTATCAATAAAGCTTATTCGGAATTCGTACAACGGTTTTTAAATTTTTTGGTAATATCTACATTTTGCCAAAAATGAGAAGGTTTTTTTTTAAATCAACCTTCTACTTGATACCTTATCCATCTAATATTATATTTTTTACCCCTGTATGGGGAAGAATTTAGGGAATCGATTTAAAAGAAATAAATAGTATGTAAAAGTTTTTGTTATAATTAATGAATAAAGCAAGTAAGGGCATCGATATTTTTCTCCGCATCGTGTGAAAACGAAGAAAGTGTGTGTGTGTGTGGGGGGGGGGGGGGGGGATCCAATCTGTGTTTGTTAAACAACCTCCTTTATCGCCTATCCGTTTTCTCTATGAGGCAGGTGTCCATCGGGGATTCTGTTTTTTTTTTTCTTTTTATTATTCATTTTATAAATTTCTATTTATTGAATTTGTTTGAAAAACAGATTAGCTTAGTGAGATGTTCGAGATACATTTAAAGTGGGGATGGCCAGGATGGGGTACCTGTGGCCCGCGAACTTCGTCAATTTATAACTGCAAAAAATTGTGGACAAAAAAAAGTTTTGTCCATAGGTCGCAAGAAAAAAATCGTGAATTTCATCACTTTGCCCGGGAAAAATTGAAAAATTCGTCAGTCAGTTAAGAATCGCGAATTTCGTTGATCGGGTGCGGAAAAATCGTGAATTTTGTCGATGAGGCGCGGAGAAAGTTACAAATTTGACCTATCGGGCAAGGAAAAATCGCAAGTTTTGTTGATCGAGATTGGAAAAATCGCGAATTTCGTCACTCAGTTAAGAATCACGAATTTCGTTGATCGGGGGTGGAAAAATTCCAAATATTTTCTATTAGGAGCGGGAAAATCTCAAATTTCATTGATGGGCTGAAGGAAAATCTCAAATGTTTTTGATAGGCTCCGAAAAAATTGCGTGTTTCATCTGTTTATCCCGAATTTCGACAATTTGCCGCGGGAAAAATGCAAAATTTTTCAGTCACTTAAGAATCGCCAATTTCGTTGATCGAGCGCAGAAAAATCGCAAATTTTATCGATCAGGCATGGAAAAAACGCAAATTTCGTTGATCGGGTACGAAAAAAGCGCGAGTGTTGTCGACCGAGCTCCGAAAAATCACGAATTTCGTAGGTCGGGCACGAAAATAATCACAAATTTCGTTGGTCGGGCACGAAAATAATCGCGAATTTTGTCGATCAGGCGCAGAAAAATCGCAAATTTCGTTGATCATGCACGAAACAGTCGCGAATTTTCTCGATGATGCGCGGAAAATTGAAAATTTCGTTGATCGGCTGCGTACAAATCACGAGTTTCGTCAGTTTATTGCGAGAAAATAGCGCGTTTGCCGCGGGAAAAAAGTGCAAATTTCGTTAGTCAGTTAAGAATCGCGAATTTCGTTGATCGGACGAGGAAAAATTCGCGAATTTTGTCGATCTGGGGTGGAAAAATCGCAAATTTTGTCGACTGGGCACGGAAAAGTCGCGAGTTTTGTCGATCGAGCTCCGAAAAATCGCGAATTATGTCGATCAGGCGCAGCAAAACGCGAAATTTTTCAACCGGCTTCGGGAAAATTGCGAATTTTGTCAATCAGGTGCAAAAAAAAAAAAAAAAAAAAAAATCAAATTTCGTTGATCGGGCGCGAAAAAAAACGCAAATTTCGTTGATCGGGCGCGAAAAAAACGCAAATTTCGTTGATCGGCTCCTCATCCTCCCTACGTTCATAAAGTTCACATTTTTTTCGGCACTAGCCACTTTCATGCCTATGTTTGTTTTTTAGCACTTTTAAATAAACAAAATTTACTTCCCCGAATAAAGTCAAGGTCCTTCTAAATAATACTTGCTATATGTCTGTTATACATACAAATGTAAACTGTTGATATATCCTTGCCAACTGAATTGGATATGTTGACCGGGTAGGGGAACCTAGAGGGGTAAAACTACCCCCCTCCCCTCTGAAACCATATTTTTTATCTGATTATAGGCCACAGATCACCTCCCAGAAATAGAATTATCCCCGTGTTACTGATGTGGCCCTCCACAACACAGAAATTTTTATAAGTGGCCCTTCTCTTAAAAAGGTTGTGCACCCCTAATTTAAAGTAACCCCGAGAAACAGTAAGGTTATTTTAGGCAGTGTTGAATTCTGGCCCGAAGAAAACATTTCTGATCACCCAAAACATGTGGAATTTTATGCTTATTTAATGGTCTCCTCCCCCGGAGAAAAATGTCTGAATTCAATTATTTTACGTATATTTAAGGTTATTTATATATATATATATATATATATATATATATATCGGGATTTTAAGCCAAAGTACGTTATCTGTTTGTGTCAAAGTTAATATGTCTTGGCTGTCCTCGTGCTGGGTTTGTCTATGATTTAATTTGTTTCATTTTTTAATTGTTTTCATAGTTGTGGATTTCACATTGTTTAATATTTTACATGGTTGTTTAATATTCTCTGGTGCTTAGTCGATTGGGTACATAATGGAATTCAATATTTGCTTATTGCTGAATTCCGTTACAGAAATCGACTATGTTTTTTGCTTATAAATTTATTTTATGTACCCGTGATCAAGTGAAATACCTTATAAGCTTCCGGCTTCATTCATCCATTTTATCTTTTGTATGTTTATATTACGGCTTTTTCTGGTTCAACATTATTTAGCTGGATTTATTATCTATTGTCTTTAATCAGACTTTATCAAAAATTGGGTTGCCTTTTTTTTTTTTTTTTTTTCATATGTTTCATATAGATTTATTGTCAGAAATATGCTAGTGAATTAGTTGCATTCAATAAAATTCTGTATCACTAGTTACATGTTCCTTCTCTATTCTGTAAAATGTCTGAGTTATGAATATTTGCTATATTATAAATTTAATTTCAATTATTGGAAATCAATGACGATTTGTTATATATTATGGTTTTATATATATATATATAATAAATTTGAAATCACAAATATATGAAGAAATTGATAAAGTTCTAAAGATGATTTAGAAATGAACAAAGGAAACCAGATATATCCAGGCAACGCCGGGTATGTCAGCTAGTAAACATAAAATTGCTTAAGGCTGTTCTCAAATCCAAAGGGCCAACTTTCTGACATAAGTTTTGATTCATTTTTGTTAGGAAACGCATGAAACTAAAAGGTGTTATTCAGAAACTATGTCATCGAACTGTTTTTTCCGTTTTCTTGTAAGCGCAATAGATTTTTCAGTAAATACTGTCAAAGTTGGCATTTTGATCCGAACTTCCGAACGAAAGAAGAAAATCAGTAAGGGGAAAAAATGCCGTGTCACGTGATCAAAATCGCTTATAACTCAATAGGTAATTGATTGATCAAAAAATGAAAAACACAGTTCGATTCCAAATCGCTTCCATGGTCAGGCTTTCCAATTTTATATCTTAACGATAAAAAATGAATTTGTAAATGTGTCAAAACGTTTTACGCTTGTTGAGCAGAGCAGTTGAGAAACCTTATATCAATAACATAAAATCCAATTGCTAAACATAAAATTAAATTTTCCGAATTATGACTAACATTGAAACAAATAAAATGTCTTTCAGCTGTAGAATTTAACAGAATTTAATTAATATTTAGTTTTTTTCTTAAGTCTAAACATTTTTTATTTTATTATTAATACTGTTATTATTATTATTATTATTTATTATTATTTAAAATATTAATTTGGTAATGCGATTATTTAAATGTTTATGCTTTCTTTAGTTGAGGAAAAAAAATAAACTTAATTATACTTTCATTATGTATGTCATTTATAATGAAAACAAATTAAAAAAAGTTATTTATTTATTTTTTAAAATATTAACTATTTCCCCTCCCCATTCCCCTTTCTTCTGATTTTTAAAATGCATCCCCAGTTTTTTTATTTAAGCATTTCTGCTCTATTTTCCTTTAAAAAAAATAATAATAAAATAAATTTTAAAATAAATTTTAAAAAATGAGAGATAAAAGTGATTTATCAATCAGTTAATGAATGCATTTTAAAAATCAAAGTAAATTCAGACAGAGAAAGTACCCTATCGAAATATTCACCGTCTTGAATTTCTGTTTCAATTTAGATCGGAAGCGGATGCATGATTTCCTTTCTTTTAATGAGATCAGCAATCACCAGTAACAAATCCCTATAGGCAGTCACACCTTTGTACTCAGATCCATTTTATATATAAATGTATGATAAAATAAATTCAAAGAATTTAAAAAAAAAAAAAAAAGAAAGAAAAGAAATTACGACAAAATTCTAAATTTTTCGAAACTCCTAAAACTTCTAAATTCTTCTAAAAATTTTAAACTTTTAAAAAAATTCTAAAGATTCTGAATTTTTCAAAATTTTTAAATTTAAAATTCTTTTAAAAATTACTGATTCTAATCTTTTCTAATAATTCTAAATTATTCAAAAATCTAAAAACCTGAAAATAAATTGGGACGGAAAAGGTAACTCTTCTCTTTTCCTTTTCGACTGGGCATGGTTGGAAACACCCTCTTTCTTCATCCTGTCAAAATGTTCCTCTTTTGAATTTTGGATCAATCTACATCGAACGTGGATGCATGACCTTATTGCTCCTGAACAAGAGTGTCGTCAGTCACCAGTGATAGACCATTCCGGGGAGTCACACCTCTGTGCTCACATGCATTTCTTCATCTTATATAAATTTATAAATAAATTCAGATAGGAAAAATACATTCAGAATATAAAATATCTGTATATAGATTCAGACAAAATTCTAAATTCTTCAAAAAATTTAGACAAAATTCTGAAAATTCTAAGTTTTTCTAAAAAAAATCCAGACAGAATTCAAAATCTTAAAAATTCTAAATTCTTCCGAAGTTTCTAAATTCGTCTAAAAGTTCTAAATTCTAAAACTCGCAAATGTTAAATTTTAAAAATTCCAACAAAATGCTTCATTTTTTTAAAAATTTATAAGTTCTAAATTCTTTCAAAAAATTAAAGTTTTTCTAAAAATTCTAAATAATAAAACTCTAAATTCTGAATTTTAAAAGGTAGACAAATTCCTACAAGTTTTAAATTCTTTCAAAAATTCTAAATTCTTAAAGTTCTAAATTCTAAAAATTCTAAATTCTTCTATCTCTTCAAAATTCTAAAAACTTTAAAATAATTCAGACAGGAGAAGTAACTCTTGCCTTTTCCTTTTCCGCTGTGCATGGTGTGAAACATCCAGTTACTCCACTCTATCGAAATGTTCCTCTCGTGAATTTTTGGATCAATCTACATTGGCCACGGATGCATGACCCCCCTCCTCCGAACAAGAAGGTAATCAGTCACCAATGCAAACTACTCTAGGCAATCCCATTAAAACTTTTAAATTCTTCTAAAAGTTCTAAATTTCAAATTCGTATGAAATTTCTAAATTCTTCTAAAAATCCGGACAAGATTCTAAATTCTTCTAAAAATTCAGACAAGATTCTAAAATCTTCTAAAGATTTAAACAAAGCTCTAAATGTTTCAAAATTTTAAATTCTTCCGAAAATTCTAAAATTCTTGAGAATTTAAAAGTCCGAAAATAAATTCGACTAAACACGGTGGGAATCACCCTGTTTTCTACCCTATCCAAATGTTTCTCTTTTGAATTTTCAGATTAATCTGCATCGAACGCTGATTCATGACTTCCTTCCTTTGAATTAGACACAGTGGCACTCTGGGTAATCAAATTAAAAAATTTAAATTCTTCTAAAAATTCCAAATTCATCTCAAATTTTTAAATTCTTCATTATTTCAAAAAAAAAAAAAAAATCAGACAAAATTCTAAATTCTTCTAAAAATTCAGGCAAAATTCTAAATTCTTCTAACAATTTAGACAAAATTCTAAATTCATCAAAATTTAAAAATTTTCCGAAAATTCTAAATTTTTCAAAATTTTTAAGGTCTGTAAAGAAATTTAGACAGGGAAAGTATCTCTAGTATGTTTTTTTTTTTTCTTTTCGACTGAGCACGGTGAGAAACACCCTGTTCTCTACCCTATCCAAATGTTCCTCTCTTGAATTTTCGGATCAATCTACATCGGACGCGGATGCATGACCTCCCTCCTCCGAACAAGAAGGTCATCAGTCACCAGTGACAGACCACTCTAGGCAGTCACACCTCTGTGCTCACATGCATTTCTCTATGTTTCCCTCGGGGTGTTATTTTCCTATTGAATGTAGAAGAATGATTTAATACATTGGTTATCGAATGACATAAAAATGTACCCAGGTTTTGTGGCACAGTGTTATGGAATATGCGACTGCCGCCATCTGAAAGAAAAAAATGATTAATAGCTAATCTTGAAACTCCTTTGTTATAATTCTTATTTGCTGTTATACAGTAGAAGTTGTATAATTTAAATTAAGGTTTTATAACTACAGAGAATAGGACGGGTTGCTTAAATGCCTCCTCAGTGTATATTTTCTACATAAAGTTCAATGACGGATATTATTATCATTATAATCATAAGGTGTAAGCAGAGCTGCAATGAGCAAATTAAACTGATAAATTTATTGATTTCATATAATGGCTGTTATACATTAACTGTAAATGATTACACAAATACACAACAATGCACTTTAAAATGCTCGTTTTTATTAGTTCAGAAAGGAGCATGGGAAGTTTCAATCTGCATCTGCTTTTGTGACCTTTGATTTTATAACATTTTGCAAAAGTATTTAAATTTTTAAAAAATGCTAAAAATCTAAACCCTATGAAAATTAAAAGATATGCAACTGTTGCATATTTCGTTTAATTAATTTCATATATAATTTTTGATATCAGATGCACTTCAACTGTTCTGTCTTACTCCCTTTGCTGTTTTAAGTGATGCACTGAAAGTCTCAATGATGAGTTCACAATTTAGTATGCAATAATCGGAGCTAATATATTATCCCTAACAGCAAGGCAATATTATTTGTATGAGCTATATCTTGGTCAATGTATTGGTAAATATTATCTCACATTTTGTCAACCAGGCACCAATCTTGGTAAGAAATATTGGGCCATTTCATTCTCAACATTTCAAAGCAAGTCAGTATTTCTATTCTGCATTTCATTGCAAAAATTTAAAATGTAAAGCACAATATGGATATTTCATTGGAAGTATTTTTGATGAATACAATATAGAAGAAATATTGTCCCTCAATATATAACCAACACTGGTTTACTGTTAGGCTGTTTTTTTTTTTTTTTTTTTTTTTTTTTTTTAAGATACTATATAAATAAAAACAACAAAAAAAAATCCCATTTACTGTAATCGAATCGTCATCTGTCAATAAAATCATCAGATTCAACCTCTGTTGCACATTTTACGGGGTCGGCCTCCATTCCGCCCATTCTGTTCGAGAACGTTTATGCTTCTTTTGGCTCGTTTATGGCCTATAGATTTATTACTTCTTCTTTTTTTTTTCTAACGAGGTTGGCCGTAATTATCGCACTCGGACAGCCATTAAGTGATCGGCTAGGTGTATCATTAACCCACGAAATGGTACTTTTATTTTGCGCTACTCGTTTCCGCAAAAACGCCTTCTTGTTCTGCGCACTAAATGATTCAGAAACTATGGTAGTTCGACTCAGCCCAAGATTTTATACCAGATTTTATCTTTTTTTAAAAAAAAATCTTATAATTGACAAGAAAAATGAATTTTTTTTTTCTATTTCCATCATTAATGGTTGTAAGGTTATAAAAAGAGAACCATTATTATGACACTAATCTGAACATTGCTTTGCATAAAAAAATATGTTTTTATCTTGCTAAAGATGTTTAGGGAATGTAATTTAGAATGCCTTATTTTAGCTATATAATTCTGTATGTATAAGTGTGCTGTTTTAAACGCAACTGTGCGCCATTTACACGTTTAAAGAATTGTATCATGTATAAGTTGTGGGGGGGGGGGGGGGGAAGTAAACACCCCTACTAACTCTGCAACAAATTATTGTAGAAGAAAGTTACTGGGACCAAAAGATTGGAAATAAAATCTACTTTTAAATGATGTATATGAAATTTGCTTACAAACTTTTTTTTTTCAGTAGCAATAACCAAGTTTGACACCACAAATAGATTCTACACACTTCAATTAGTCTAAATCCAAATTTTCATGAAATTCATACAAGTAATTTCTGAGAAATTAATTATTTTAAAATAAGCGTATTTTAGGGTCTGTATCTAAATTGAAGTTCGGTACTTGATTGCTGAAAAAATGCTCATTCTATTAATGTATTATTTCTTTCCGATAGGACCATTTCACTCGCTTAATATGTTTCGACTATTGCCAACCCAAATGTTTCAATAACATGAATAAAATATATTTTTTTCGAATTATGCTTTTCTGGAAATCATAGACGTGCCCATCTATCCATCTTATCATGGAAGACGGTAGTATTCCAGTGACGCAGCCTTAAGCCTAAAATCGTATGATACTAAATACCCATAATAATAATACCCATCTCATACATCTATACTTAAACCATCATTTAAAAGTTTTTTACTCATAATTCGAAAACTACTTGGAAGGAAAATTTGAAATTTAGAATTTCCATGAAGCAGAACATAATAAATATAAATATATCAAAAAAGATTGTAGGTTGCAATTCATATTTTTTTCGAATATTAATTTCATAATTTATATTATAAAATTTTTAAAATTAGAAATTCAATTATTTATGTTTGGATTTTTTACTGTTATAATTAATCAAAAAATATTATCACATTAGGATTATAATTTCAGGAGATATTCATAAATATATGAAAATGTAATTTAACATTATATAAGCTCTAAATTTTGAATGTTTATAATTCAAAAACTTATCATCCAAATGACTTGAAATTTCCTTTCTAGGCATAGTTTAAACAGAAGATTTAAAATATATTTTCAAAATTGGGTGTTGACATTGAAAAAAAAAAGTTTGATCTGATTTTGATTTATAGATGGCCCCCTAAGCAAATTTTATATACATACTGTAAAAGTACTTATATTCGCGAGCCGTAATTTTCGCGAAAATGAAGATATCGGTGATTTTGCGAGCTGAAAATTTCGCTAATTTTACATGAACAGAACCGAAAGTTCAAAAATCCTGAAACTACCTAAATAGAGCCCCTTTTGCATAAGACCTTTTAAGAAACTTCCTTTTGTCGGAAAGTTCGTACTATTAATTCTATTACTGTTTTTATAATAGTTGTATAGTATTAGTATAAAAATAGTTGTATAGTATTCAAGAAATAGTTGTAAGTATTCAAGAACTTTTTGTACTTATTTTCTATTTAAGTAACTGTAATCATTAAAGTTTGGATGCGAGAAATTTCGGATTTTTTATTATTATTTGAGGCGGAAAAGAAAATATTTCGCGAGGCTTAAATTTTCGCGATTACGACGGGCTCTCAAAAATTAAAGCCTCGCGAAAATAAGTCCTTTTACAGTAATTAAAAGTAGATTTTATTTCCAATCGCTTGGTACCAGTAACTTTCTTCCATTATAAATTAGTTGCACAGTTAGTAGGGGGGGGGGGAGGTACTTTTTTTTCCACTAATGCACCATACCTTGTTATATTAGCTACAATGGAGCAGTGAACATTTTAAGTGAATATTTTTTCATATTTATATAAAAGGCATTTAAATAGTTCACGTTAAAATTTTGCTTAGAATATTTTACTAATATAGCACTACAATAAAATCTTAAGAGCTGTATCGGTAAGTCTATTGTTTAATACACGAGTCACCTGTTTATAAAATTTGTATTTTTTAGTAATAACGCTGTTCATTTATTTCTCTTTGCTAAATTTTACAGTATATAAAAAAAGATATAAAATTCTGTTAATCCGTACATTTTGAGACCACAATAGAAAATTCTGAAAAGGATAAAATAAAATGGTCTGAATTTCTACTATTACCAATATGGTATTTTGAAAAAAATTGTGAAATTTGCTTTTAAAATATTAAATTTATCATGGATATTAAATATTTAGAAAAGACATAAAATGAAAGAAAAAAATTGTTTTGAGAAACTTTTATATATAAATAAGTAAAACTCTCATCGAAAGAAACTGACTTAATTTTCATAAAAGAAATAAACGATTCTGGCTGTAATATATTTCGTCTTCTAAACTCTCCCTCTATTTTTCCAACCAAGATAATAAGAATTTCAGCCTTGTGCCCCCCCCCCCCCCCCTGGTTGCCTCACCCTTGGGTTTTGATTTCTTTCCGATCCAGCGGATCCTCACACCACTTTCTAAATGAAAACCACGTGACGCGACGCAAACGACGTCGTTCAGTCCACCCCATTTAACGCCACCCTCGTCCCCATGCAATAATAGTAATAACGATTTCGGCGCTGTGTAGCGTAAACGTCGGAAACGTTAAACTTTGAACGACGTTGTCCGCTGGCCATGTGTTGCCGCCTCGATTCATCGGAATATGGCAAATTGGGTCAGATATAGGTCTGGAGGGCTTTCAGCATATTAATGCTGTACACTTAGCAAATTCTGTATTCGTAGAATTAAGCAGTCATGCAGATATTCCAGGTTTTTTTTTCCCCTTTCCTTTATAGCGAACAAATTTCTCTTATAATATTCCCTAGATCTTATACACAGAGCATGATTTTGATATTGGTTGTGCAGGGTGCCCCAAAAGTCCCTGACACATTTTAAATTTCAATATAGAATCAAGTAATTGCCGTACAGTTGTGCGGTTTGGACTAAAATCCTTCTCTCGGTGAAAAGTTTTCTTCAAGTGAAGGAAAATAATTAGTTGGAAATTTCGATCATAGATGGCGCTGCTTATCCGTATGTTTCGTTTCAAACATGTGTATTATTCTGTTTTTCAGAATAGTTTTGACGCTGTAACACAGAAATGACGACTGCCAGCGAAAAAGCTAATTGCGTAAGTTGTTACTTCCAAACCA
The DNA here is from genome assembly GCA_963932465.1 of Maratus speciosus. Classification (NCBI taxonomy): domain Eukaryota; kingdom Metazoa; phylum Arthropoda; class Arachnida; order Araneae; family Salticidae; genus Maratus; species Maratus speciosus. The sequence continues at coordinate 508,059,102 of OZ010795.1, forward strand.
GTTCCTTCATTACTGTTCAAAAGAGCTTTCGTGCCCATTCAATTCCGCAAACAATGCTAGCGAACACGTGGATTGAACTGGAGTTCCGTTTTAATGTGCTCGAGCTACGAAGGGTGCACACTCTGAACTATGCTAATGGATGGCACAAATTAATGCTCTGTAACGCCTTTTGACAAAATAAAATGATCTGTAATAGATCGTCTTGAGTTTTTTTATGCTACTTTCTAATAATTTAAGGTACAGCGCCATCTATTGACGAAGTTTGGAACTAATTATTTTATTCTCTTGATGAAAACTTTTCACGGAGAGAAGCACTTTAGTCCAAACGACACTCCTATACGACAATTACTTGATTTTATATGGAATTTTAAAATGTGTCAAGGACTTTTGGGACACCCTGTATTTCTGGAGTAATTCAATATGCCATTTTTGTTGGACTTTACTTACAAAGAAGAATTTCTTCGAATCTTACAATTTCTTATTACCATCAATTTAATCAATTGCTCTTTAAATTTTTTCATAGTCTTTTTAGACGTAATTGGTATTTTTATTTAATTATTATTTAAGAAAGGCGCATGAACCGTATGAGCCTACGTATGCCGTCATGTTCTTGGCATAGATCAAACTTGTGCGAGATTCTTTAACTAAAACAAAGAGAACATGTGTCTAGGAAGATTACTGTGGGTCTAAATGTTTTCAAATAGAAATTTTTGATAATAATAATACATAATAATATTGGCTTTTCTTCCAAAAGAATTAGTCTGAAGAAGTTTGCAACAAGACGTTGGAAAATAATATTGTTCCAATCATAGTTTAACTATGAATAGTATACGCTGCCCCATGAGTAAACTATGTTTTTGCTAACTAAATGCAAATGTAACATGATCCAAAGCTTGTTTTTATCCGTTATTTTAAAAATTCACTTTAGTGAAAATTATTAAAATTATCTTTATGTGTATACGCCACTAAAAGACAAGACATTTCCAGTTGTCGCAGACAAAAAGTTGCTATGCTTTCTTTTCTTTAGTTTGGACAGGAGAAAATCTTCAATCCATAGGTCGTTAATTTTTTATATTTTCCTGAATCTGAAATCGCATTTTGTTGTCTATAACTGAAATAAAATATGTTGTAAATAATATTTTAAAAAGATTTCATAAGAATATTAAAGCTGTCAAAATTACATTATTTGAGCATTATAAGACCATGTCTCACTCAAGAGAGGATAAGCATATCATTTTTTAAAATACAAAATTTTTGAGAGATGGAGTTGAAAATTTGGTTTTATTTGAATGAATATATTTTCTTTTATTCATGCAGTTAATGTATTTTCCAAAGAAAGCAAGATGAGTTCGGTGGTAGCATTTCCATGATATCATTGTGGCTGGTATGATAATATTATCCGACTCATCTGCCTTTTTTTTTTAAGCATACAAATAAGAATATACAAACATGTACCAGAAGATAACACTAGATACGTCCAACTGTTTTTCTTAAAATGGTTAATTTCAGATAATAACACCATCAGTTGACCGAGGGGGGGGGATACTAAAAAAAAGTTGCTAATATTGAAAGTGATAGATGTAACAAAGTCTTACTCTCTAGTGATATACGTGTTCTTACCTCACTTCTTCAGTGAGCCCTGCAAAGGTATCATATCCTGCGAGAAATAACGACTTTCATATTCATCTTTATCCGTTTCTCACAATGGAAAACTTAAACCTATAAGCTGCTTATTTTTAATATTTTCCCTAATTTGAAGTCATCCTTCAGTTGTTATAACTAAAATGGAATATATTGCTAATGGTATTTAAAGTTATCCGCATAAAAGTTTTAAAGCTGTTTTCCAAAAGAGCGTATCTAACTTAAGGGTACCTCTGTCATTCTTTAAAACACAAGTCTGTGAAATATGGTTTTATTTGAATAAATATGCTTGTTTTATTCAAGCAGCTAAGAGCTAATGTATTTTCAAAGAATGTAATATGATTTCAAATTTTAAAAATAACACAGCTGGTCGGTTTCCATGATGCCATTGTCGCTGGTCTGATAATATTATCCAAATTCATCTGTCATTCTTTCTGTTTTTTCTTTTTGTTTCCAGATATGCATACAAATAAAAATACAAGCACATGACAGAATATATACTAGCTACGTCCAAAGTTTTCATCTCAGATAATAACACCATCAGTTGTGGAAAAATATGTTCTAAAAAAATTTTCCAATCTTGAAAGTGACGGAGCTAACGAAGACTTACTCTCTGGCGATATGCGTATTCCTATCTTACTTCTTTAGTAAGTTCTGCGAAGGTGTCATATCCTCAGAGAAATAATGACTTCCATATACATACCACCTTTCACGCTCTTGGGGGATGATATGTGAAATCGGAAAATATGAAGCTCGCTGTCTGAAATAGATTGCACGCGAAGCGAGATATGGCACAGAGATGTGGCATAAAAATCATTTTTCCAGTCTTCCCGGCTTTTTCATATATATATCTATATATAAGTATGTGAAGGGGGGGAAACGGGGGCAATCTGGAAAACTGTCAAGGGCAGGTGGATCCTGCGTCAAAAATAGGGCCCAAGGAGAAAGGGGGAAAAGATAGAAGGTGAGCCCTATTGAAAATACATATAGTCCTAGAAATATTCACTAGGTATGAGGAAAGCAAGAACATGTGGATTTTGATTTAATCGAAGAGGGAAGGCCTGAGATTTTCCGTACGCTTTGAAAGCATTCCTATTTATATTTATAGTTTTAGAAGAAAAAAAAAAGCTAAAACTGAATATCGGGGGGGGGGGGGATGACAAATCATACTCATGGTAGAATATATATTAAACTTTCAATTCGAAAATATTTGGTAGACCAGTCCTGAAAAATTTAACTTTGAGGAATAAAATTTTTCATACAAATGTATAACGTTGAGTAATCATTAAAAGAGAAAATAAAAATTACACAACAAGATATTTTTCTAAAAAGTATTAATAGAATGCATTCCTTTAAAACGGTTTATCAATGTATAATTTAAATAATTAATGTTAGAAGAAAGAGCAAGAGAAGATGCAATGCTACATTATTTAACCTGTAAATAATTTTCAGTATAGAAGAAAGTTGTTGGTGTCAATGGCAACAACTAAAAAAGCTGTTTTTGACATTGATACCATCTTTTATATCCAAATTTTAATCTCAAAATCATAAAAAAGTATCGCCTTAGGTAGTATACATAGGGAAATTATTTTAGCAAAAATTCTCACAAAAAAATAATAAAAATAAAAACATGATTGAATAACTTTAACTAGTCACTTTTCCTGACTTCCAAGCAATTTTTTAAATAAAAATATATTTAATAAAAACATTCTATATTATCAGTTGTAGAACATTTGATTTTTTTTTTTTTTTTTTTTGAACAAATGAAGTTTTGATTAGATTTTAAAAATGAACAAGTGAGGATCTTCTGTTAACCTTTTAGTGGTATATATATATTTTTTTCTACTTAAATCTGTGACTGTAATCATTATCATCTCTGCTTTGTTCTTTACTGCACTATATACAGTAACAGGCTTTTAATCTTAAATCACTTAAAAATATGTATCTGAACGCAACTAATATATGCCCCTTTGCTTAATTTGGTATTATGTATCGACAGAAAATAAAAATTATATTTCAAACAAACATTTTAGCAAGGATTTTGAACTTTTGAATTGATACAGACACATCGAATAAGATTCAATTTATTTTCTTCAGAAAGAGCCTTTGATCAAAGCGTTGCTTCGTTTGTAAATCTAAACGAAATTATCAATTTATATTTACAGATTTTTTTTTAAATCAAAATCTTTCTTTCTAAATTGAGTTTTGTATTTTCTGCGAACAAACAATGTACGAGCAATTGATGCAAAACAGCAATTATTTTCAAACACTAACAACCTCTTAGCTGTTCAAGACAAATGTTAGTATTTGAAATAGCAGTGAAAATGTTTATAAAGTGACTTGCCCCCAAACAATTTTCCTTTGTGAGACAATTAAAACTTTCACCCTTGTATGTTCTTCTCCTTAAAAAAAAAGGAGGGAATAACAAAACAAAGTTCCCTTTTACTTTTCCCACCTATGCTCCCAGAATAGCGGGCAGAAAATTGGAACTTGTCAGGTGCTAGTGACATGTTAGGCCTCGTCGTATAATAAACAAGCGAGCGAGAGCAAGAGAGAGAAAGGAAGGGGCCCTTATCCGCCAAACTCTGCTGCGCCCTCTCTCGAAGGAGGGGGGCCGCGTGCTTTTGACAGGCGCCGCCGACATTTATCAAGAACAGGCACCAGTTCTAGTATGTATGGAGGGTTAGAGGAGAGGGGCGGCTTTGCCACTGCGCCTAAAGCCGCCCGCTAGTGTTAGCCCCCTAGAAATGGTTTCAGGGGCCGATGCCAAAGTACAATTACATTTTGAACACGTGACGATTACTGTAGAAGTAATGCTAGTTTCTTTTCTTTTTTTTTTTTCCTAAATAAAGATTAGTTTTCTTTAATTCAATCTTTGAATTTTAGCATAAAATATTTTATTGTTGAAGAATTATATGAGGTGTTCAGAAGACAATCCGACTAACTCCATTTTAAGAGGCGTTTTTTTTAAACAAAGGAAGATTGAAAATTTTCTATATATTTATACAGTGATAAAAAGTTACCCTTGATTAAAAGAAAATTAGTGAGTTCAATCAAAATAACCAGAGAAAAAGTATTATATAGATACAATTTTTTATAGTTACAATAACTTTAACTGTTTATACTGAACATTTTCATTTGATGGATTTAATCGATTTCTGCACTGAACGGCTCATATATTCAAGTAACTGAAGCGTAAAATATGATGAAATGTTGCTTGTAGTGAAAATCGTTGTAAATGAAGGATTGCCATTAATGTTATTTGAATTATTTATAAATTTTTCAATGATTTCTGTCTCTTTGAACTTTTATATTCACACACATAGGCACTCAGTTATACGCATAAACACACAGACATCCATTTAAAGCATATATCTGATAGAAATATCTGTATGTATGTACTTGTTACAAATTTGTAGATTAATATGCACCGTTTACTTGTGTTTGAGGGAAAAGAGAACGTGACTGCTTTGGATATACTGCCGCGCGCATATTCACAATACCTACTCGGTTCAGATTCGACACTGGTATTTCTCAGTATATTTTTCTGGTATGAAATTTTAAATATTTTTAAATACATAGCTTTGTTTTTACCTTCATGTAGTAATAAAAGTATCTTAAAATCCTAATGTTATTATAAATGTGAAAGTGTGACTTTGTTTGGGTGAAATCTGAATCAAAACGGATAATGAATTTTTTTTTTTTTTTTTTTTTTTTGTATTGATTTTTCATTATATTAATATCTTTCCTATATTTAAATTTTACCATAAGTTAATAAAGTTTATATATTTTATTTGTTTGTAATACGTATGATGAAAGTTATAAAAATAAAATCTATTTTCAATCAAATGTAGCACTAGAATATTCTCTTGCTTTTTAAATATTATGGCATTTCCAAGAAAAAAAATATGAAAATTTATTTGACACTGAAGTAATAATAGGTACAGCAATGTTAACCTCACTAAAAATGCGCCTGATGCGAAAATCCACGAGTGATTGCGTTTTTGCTTTTTTTATGAACACTATTTCATTCTAATAATTCGCCTTATAAATTACGAGATTAAAAAATGCGACGATTACTATTTGGAAGTAGTGATTAAAAAAAATCCAGAAACACAATTACCCTGAAAACCAGTATTAGTTATTTTAATTATATTGTGCTAATATTTGCATTCATCGCTAACAATGCGAAAACATTTACTTTATGTTGAAATATTAATAGTAAAATTGCTAAATATTTTTGGCCAGTTTACATTTGCATATATTTGCGCAATATTGAAAAAAAATTTTTTTTGCAATTTCATTATTTATTTTTCATTTATAAAGTAAATATTTTTTCTACTTCCTTCTAACTCTTATTTTATGTATTACAAACAAATATAATGTTCAAATTTTATTAACTAACTAGCAGACCCGCCCGGCGTTGCCCGGGGTCCGTAAATAATAACCTTAAACAAAACTCAAGTTTGTATGATTTTAAAATTGAAGTCTTTTGAAATTATTTTAAATGAACCTAATTTCGGAAGCACCCATTCCCATTGCCTTCCGCATCGCTTAGTGCGTTCCCAACAAACTTCTTTACGAACGAACCTGTAACCTGGGTCCACGATACATAAGGCAGCATGTACCGGAAGTGCGCCGCACGTGCCGGAGACAATCGAAAACCAAGTTGAGTAAGCCAAACCTCGTAGTAATCAAGCGCATAGAATCGAAAAAAAAAAAGAATGCATCAGGAATGCTAGAAAATGTTGATAACTGAAGTCTAAGATAAAATTTAATAATACAGAAAGTAGTTGTAGTTGTAATCTAAGTTGAATGGATCAAATCCCGTTGAAATTAGGTCCTTAGAATTGGAGGAAAGAATGCGCCCCCAAGCGGTGGAAGATGACCTCTCCTTTTGTAAATTTCATGAATTACTTTTAACATTAACACGATATTTATTAAACTGATGAAATCCATTTTCTAAAGTTACCTTTAAATTAATGCGATTTTTAATGTACGGCTGTAGTGAGTGAACGTAAGTTTATGTTAAAAAAGGAGATTAATGTTCGAAAAAAGTGGTAACTGAGGTATAAAGAAAGACCGGGCCCTGGGGGCTAGAGTGGTGCAAAAACTTCAAGAGGGGCCAGGGACATAACTGGCATGTAGTTGGGCATAAAGATGTTGTTAGTAGCTTTTAAAGTAATCGGAAGACGCTACAACTATGTTAAAGAAAATTGCAAGCAATTCAGAATTTTTTTAAAGAAGCTGTACCAAGGGCCCCAAGAAGGCGATTAATATTCAAAACTGGTGGTAGCTGAAGCCTGAGAATTTTTTTTTTTTTTTTTTGTCTTATATAGTGTCTGGAAGTCCTAAGAAGTTGTTAGAAAAAAAAGCTTCTGAATTGGACCATTTTTAAAGGAGCTCTAAAAGGGGGCCCAAATGCGGCCAATTGATAATTAAAACCAGGGCCCTAACGTGAAACATGTTAAAATGCCTTAGTACTTAGCGCTTTAGATCTTCAATTAGTTAAAATTAAGCATAGGGAATAATATGAATTATTCGTTAAAATAATATTTTTAAAAATGCACAAAAAGGGGGTAAATGTTTGAAAAGGGGCCCTGGGGCCTCAATAAAAATATGAGGGTATTGGTCTGGGAAGAAGACTCTAAGACTCAACTTTAAAATTATGCACTGAGAAGCCCATAATAATATTCTTAAATAAACCGGAAATTTGTATCGCAGGTCGGTACAGAATGGGGCGGGGTAGGAGGTAGGAGCATTGCAAATTACCAGGGCCCGACTCATGTTCAGTTGGAAAGTTGCGCAAAGTCAGTGGTTAAGGTTTTGAATTTTTATTTATCTCACGTTTTAAACTCTTTTTTTCAAAATTAATTGGTGAACTCAATTAAAACTTAATTATGTTTTTAATATTTTAATTTTTTTTTAAATCTTTACATGAAAAAGTAATTACAAATGTATCCGACACTGTAACACTGAAAAAGAAATAATAAAACTGCAAGCAAATATGCTATATAAATTTTTAAAAAGGGTACTATTCAGCAAATTTGTTTTCTAATAGTGTAAAGCCTGCTTATAACGGAATCGTCGGAACATTTTTTCACTTTAAATACCCTTCAAAGAAAAATAAAATCCTTAAAATAGAAAAAAATCTACTAATTCAAGTTTGCCCTATCTAGTTTCGAACCTGGGTCTATTCGTACAGAAAACCAAGAGGTTAAGCCACATCGCCACAACTGCTACGTAAAGTTTAGTAAATTAACGTTCCATATCGGAGCGTAAATAGTTTCTGCCTTAATTTTTTTTTTCCCGCGTCGCGTCGGTTTCATTAGCATAATAAAATAAATGATTATTGTTGTCCGAATTCTCTGAAATTTTAATGGATCGTAAATATTACTAAAACCAAGCCCTTTTTAAAATTTCATAAAAAAATATGCATATTTTAGAGGATAAACATTTAACCGAAATGTAAATCATCTTTATGAGGCGGAAAGTGGCCTGCATTTGGCGGTGTATTTGAAAGGGTTAAAATTCAAATTTTTAAAAACCAATTACACCATGGTTTTGAAGAAGGATTCAGCTTTATAATTATATATTTGACTTGTCAGTACCTTTAAAATTGCATCCTGGGGAGGTGTTGTAATAAGGGAGAAAAGCGTTTTTCAGAAAAACAATCCTTATTTAACTTTTTTTTTCAAGTGGTTAATTGCGATATATTTTTTAATTGATTGCAGCATTTGAAACGTAAGAGTACAATCTTTCAGAACATGTCTTTCGTTTTAAACTTTACTAAGCTGTTTGGACGATGTTAGTTAATAAATAATGACAAAATACCCCGAAATATTTTTTTCCGTTCTTCATTTGCGTATCAGCGCCTTCAGTGCATGCGTCAGAGATATTCCCTTCCGAAATGGATTTTTAATCAAATTGAGTGGCGGTTGATAATTACTCAGCTGTTAATTAAAATTTTAAAATTCTGAAGGTATGGTGCATCATACGACACTTTGGGCTAGCCTCAAAAAATTTTTGAGCCTCGTACGTTCCGTAGATTTTGCTAGCCAGCGCACACAGACAGACAGAGCTTATTTGTTTTTTTATTAGTATAGATGTGAAATTTTTAAACATTGGGGAAAAAATTAATATAATGCATATTGAATAGAAAGTCATTTAATTATCCGTTTTGTCGCTGATTTCAGCCAAACATTTTCTCACTTTCACATTTATAATATTATTAGGAATTAGGCAACTATCGTTATTACATAGAGATAATACTAAAAATAATTGTTTCAAAATATTAAAATTTTCATACCAGAAAAATATTCTGAGAAATACCAGTGTCGAATCTGAACCGAATAGGTATTGTGAACATGCCTGCCGCGCCGGGGTTATGCGGCATAAAAGCAACAAAGAAGTTATAGCTGTACCAATCTAATGACGGTCCAGTTGTCCACTGTATTCTTTTCCAAACATTTCTAGTTATATGAATTTGTTCTCCACCCACAGTTTTCCATTTCACTGCGCTCCCTCCCCCTCCTGTACAGTATTATTATTATTATTTTTAAAGTCACATCTTTATTAATTTGTAACATAAAACATCGTCAGAATTTCAAAGCAAAAACTGGGATAGATCTAAACTCGCATGTACTTTTTTTTAAAAAGATCACTTGCTAAAGGTAATAATCAGAGTGCCATGAAAACTGATAGATCGGCTGCCTATAACACATAATCGATAATTGCAGTGATAAATTGGTGAAAACTGATAGTATCAGAAATCTATCCATATCATTTCCTTAGATTTTTTTTTTCTTGTAAATTTTGTAAAGTACCAGGTAAAGTGATTCTGTTAGGCTCTATATATCAGAAATATTAACAATTTAAAAAATCATATTCTATACTGATAGTGAACAAAGCAGCATCACGGTTCATCGAAAATATTGAAAAGTAGAAATGGTTATTGTTTCCAAATATTATTGTAGTAATAATAATAATAATATATTAATATAGGATTTTATTATTTATTATTTATTTTTTTTGGGGGGGGGAGGGGGGTTGTCAACTTACCAGCTCATAAGAAATAATTATTCATGCCAAGTAGATTAAAAAGAAAAAAGTAATGCTTATAGTTGTATGATTCTATCAAAAAACTGTTTGTAACTTATTTATGGAAATATTTATCGTTTCTAGGATTCCCTAGTGAAACAGGTTTTCCCTTCATAAATTGAAAATCCCATGTTTACCAATGGATAAATTCAAATACAGGATTACTCATAACCAAATATGATGATCATATTTGGTTTTTACTAACAGAAAGTTGACGTCACATATCGATGTAATGCATAAAAAAAAGAAAAAAAAATACTCGTCCCTCCCCTAACTATCAAGTACATTTAAAATTAATAAAATCTTTAGAGCAAAACTTTAAAAATTTATCATCTTGTTAAAAATACTTAAGAGTGCAGATTTTAGAAGCATAGCACGCCCATATCGGACATCTATTTTTTGCTGGAGAAAAGCGATTTTGATAATTGTATTAGTTAATTAGCAATACTCTATTTAAATTTCCCTTAGACTAACATGGGATTTCACAATCTGTGAAGGGAAAATTCGTTTCTCCTGCTCGATGATAAATATGTTCATAAGTAAAGTATAAATGCTACTTTAGTGCGAAATTTTCCACATTTGTTTGAATGCAAAAATTGTGGTGGACTGGAGATAAATAAATAAATGTAAATTTTCATGCACTATTGTGATTTTTTCCCCCTCCGAAGGGCAGGATATATAAAGATTGTTGAAGCGGCTAAGTTGTTTTTTTAATGTTTGGTGGGTTTTTTACATCATTCTGGATAGGTATCACTCTCACCCCGTCTAACAATAACAATCCCGAGACCATCCCTCATTTCTCCATCAATAATAGGATCAGCGAGAATTCTTATAGCACGTGTTAAGTTGCCGGTCCCTTCAGAGCCGGCTTTCTTCTCAGTGTCGCGGGTGAATGGGAAAGCGGCGCTGCGGCAGGAGCTTCGGTTTCGAGAGCTTAATTAGGCTTAAGAAACAGCTGTCCCCCAATATTTAATCCCTTCCACCCCCAACTTACCTTGCCGACGGATTAGACAAGGGAAAACCGCGCGCACTTGTCGCTATCACGTGACGGATTAAACCAGCCGGTCGCCCTGATTGGTCCCAGCCCCCGGAAGGGATTAAGCATTAACTGAAACATATCTGAAATTAATACTCTTCTAATTCACTCCGCATGCATTGACTGTAACTGATCCCGATAGTTTTTTCAGCGTGGGAAACGTTTGGTTTGACTGGTGGTCGACTACCCTTGATACGAGTGTTGTCGAGGTTTTCTTTTTCTTTTTTTTTTTTTTTTTTGAGGGATTTGTGTGTGAACTCTAGTTTTTTTTTTCAAAATAGAAACTAAAATGAAATCCCTCGTCGATCCATGTGACAATGTCTCGCTCTATAGAGAATTGGGTTTTCATATGAAATACTTCGTAATACCATAATAATAATTGTACATTAATTCTTTTGTACTCTCTGAATTATTGGCCATTGACACTAATAATTGGACAATGATGTGCCGAAAGCTACCAATCCACAAACATCCATTCTCAGATATGTACCGATAATTCAAAATGATTTTTTTTTTTTTTATATTTGAAAGTCTAAGTTAATGACTAAATAACATTCAATAGCAAATATTCACTTATTGCATAACAACAGTGCGAATTTCTCACAGCATAAATATGCGATAGCTTCACTGAATTTTGTAATCTTCAAAAACCTATAAACTCACAGATGTACGCGAGATATGAAACAGCTAATGGGAGTTTCCCTCAACAGAAATGTAAGGTAGTTGCTTCAAAAACTTCTATTTTATTTTCTCTCAGTCTTTTCTAAATTCGGATTGATAGACGTTTGCGGCCTGTTTTAGTTCTTCTATATTATTTAAAGACTTTGGAACATCCTATCGACGTCGTTATGACGTCTTTTCCGGGGAAAAATAAAATAAAAATAAATAGTCAGTGCACAAAATGCGATTTTGAATATGCTTTATCTCAAAATTTTTGAGCTATTAGAATTATCGTTGAAGTGAGATGTGGGGTTTCTTTTTCTTCCAAGGAGTTTTTTTTTTTTGTCATCTTGAGACTATGAAAAATCAGCGAGGGGAATTTATCGCAGCATCAGCAGATATAGATCCCATACCCCTATGAGATATATGTCAATGTATAAACATTTTTCAGAAAAAAAAAAAAAAAAAAAATTTACATGTGGCATCTCGAAGTGATTCTTTGAACGTGGTAACCAACATTGTCTTTCTTAGGACAAACCTTAAGAGTGTATTCGATAAAATATTTTTCCACCTTCAACAGCTCGAAATTTTCTGAGACATTTTCAGACTCATTTTTAAAAGTAAAAACATGAAACTTGCTGGGGTGATTTTTGAAGAGTTGTATAAGGTGCCGTGTGATTTCATTTTTCGCTCAATTAATTAGAATTTGATTTTTAAGCAATTATTTTCTCAGTATGACCAATTTTTTTCATCCCCAGATCTCCCGCTTCCGGAAATTTCGGTTCAAAACGCCGATTTTGACAGCATTTTTTACAATATTTTCTGCATTTATCAAAAAATCGAGAAGCACGGCACATTATGTAGTTTCTAAATAAGAGAATTTCTTAGTTTGATGCGTTTGAGAGCAAAAATGAATCAGAAAATAAGCAGTTTGAATCGGAATACACCCTTAACTGTGTGTTTTGTTTTAGACGAATATCTTGTCTTTTAGTATTCAAACCGTTAGAAGAAAAAAAAAAAAAAAAAACATTTTATCTCATTATTTTGATCCTATTTAAAAAATCATCGAGGAAAATTGCCACGATATCATCAGACATATATGTTTGGAATGTGGGATCTATAGATTCCATTCCGCTGTAAAATATATCATTGTATAAAGATTCTTCAGAAAAAAAAAAAAAAGATAAATTTTACACTTAGCATCCTAAAAGAAGAAGCGATTTTCCGAACACGGAAACCAACATCGTCTTCGTTTACCGGGCAAACTCTAAAAGGGTTTTATTAGACTAACATTATTCATTGTATTTTAGCATTGAAATAGCTTTTAATTAGTTACTTTTGCCTTTTATCTCATCATTCAGAGACCGTTAAAGAAATCGAAATGGATTTATCGCGGTGTGGTGAGATTCCGTTGTAAAATATGTCATTGCATAAAGTTGTTTCATCACTAAAAAAGATAAATTTTACACTTGGCATTCCAGAAAAGAAACGATTTTTTTTCGAACGTGGAAACCGACATCGTCTTCCTCCACAGGGGCAACCCTTAACTGCAACGGAAGAGTTTATGATCCAAGAAAATGAGACAGCGTAGGGAAAAATTCTTTCCCGACAAAATCTTCCTTAAAGAATCTCATCTTGCTCCCCCCTTCCTCTCCTTTTCACATTCCGAAGACCTTAACAATGTTCCAGAAACACACAAGAGGGGGGGGGGGGTGAATAAAAGACTAAAGGCATAAACGTGCTCTGTTTAAATGCATAAAATCTGAGAAAAGCCGTCAGAGGCATAGCTAGCAGAGGTGAGGGTGGGTGAATCCAAATCAAATAGGTAGTCGCAAAACGGAGGGTTACCGCTTAGAGGATCGTAAAATTGTGAAAATGCTTTCTCTAAAGCTTCATTTTGTTTAAGTGCTAAGGGAAAAGCAAAACTGTTGGGTGTCGTGCGGTGGGAGATGCAAGAATGGCAATAACAACACAACACAGAGGAAGAAAGAGCGATCTATAAGATTTTTTATTTTCCCTTTTAAGTTTCACTCTTTCTTCCTAAATAGATTATCTCATTTCTCGAAGTTTTTCGCCGTTTTGTTTAAGAGATCAAGAGGCATCTGTTTAATAAAAGTAACGAGAAAACCCGTTCAACGGAATTTTTTCTCTTTCTAATTTGCAGCGATTTGAGCTTGGGATGCCTAATTGGTTGTGGATTTTTATAAAAGATTTGGTCCGAAAAGAGGATTAAAAAACTCTCGGAACTTTTTCATTTTTCTTTTCCTTTTTTACGCTACTTTAATTTAGCCTTTTATTTTTATTTTTTTAATCTTCCCCTTTTCTATGAAAAATATTTTTAAACTTTTCTTTTAATTTCTAAAGATATAATAATTTTTATTTCTATAGAATTTTATCGTGAATTCTTTCGTCTTTGATTTCTTTCAAAGCGAATAATTTAGAGATGGGTTATTCTTATATTGTTACACAGGCAACTGAGTAAAAATATTAACAACTTTATAAAATGATCCCAATGAAAATATTTCTCTAAAAAAAAAAATAAAATAAATAAAAAAAAAATAATAATAATAATAATACAAACACGCCAAATTTTGTTTAATTTATCGCTCTAAAGAACATTGGTATCTGAAGTTCGCCTTAGTTAAAAGTCAAACATCCCACACCTTCTATTAAAAACGGGTTCGAACGACTTGGTCTTTAATGCATTCCAGAGGTTTTTTGGAATTCTACTGTAAGGGAGAAATTTCATTAAATTCAAAAGTGCCTTCAAAATATGCAATGCTGCAAAAAGGAAGAAAGGAAGAAAAAACAGAATATGTATTACACGCTGATTAAGTTAATCTCCTCATTTCAAATCTTTAAAATTGTCGAACAATATTACGTCTTTAAATCCTTTCAAAATTAAGGATTTATCATTCATTATGCATTCATAAACTATTTGAATAGTAAAAGTAAAATTAGACTGCAAAAAAGGAAATTCACACAAAGGTATCTTTAGTAAAGGCTTTGGGGTGAATGCCTCTGAATTTGACACCGAACGTCAAGTTTTGACAAAGGCCATTTAACTCTATTATGGTTTGATGTCATTATATGGTTAGTTTGCAGGGTCTAACATCGTATAATCCGAAAGTCACGAAACGAATAATTTTTATTTTCATCGAATTTCACATTGAATTACATTATATTATATAGCAGAATAATAAAACCTTGTAATATTGACGAAAGGGATTAACTTCATATAAGCAGAATTTTATATTAAGAAGGGTCATAATAAAATTAGAATGTATTTCTTCGTTCTTAATCCTCGAAAGACAAATGTTTTCTTGATTAGCTTTCTTTTGCAATACCATTCAGTAATTATCTCCTGAACTCAGATATATATTTTTTTTTTAGTTCAAAAGTGAATCTTTAAAAGCAAATAAACACTGGGAAGAAATAAATATAAATGAATATAAAGAAAAATCTAAATGTTAATTTTGTTACTTTTCTTTTTCTATGCTTAGACTTTGTAGTCATTTTAAACTTAGCAAACAAGTTCCGAAATATAATACAATTAAATTGTTATATTTCAGATTTTTTTTTCCTCTAAAGGTATAAAATGCTCCAATAATTGTAGTAGTCATGTAGACTATTGCGCATGTACCTTAGAATTTGGGGAAAAAAAAAAACTCTAGAATGAATAAGTCGCAGGAATTCATTTCCAATACAAAATTTGGAATGCATGACTGTTACTTTCGGCGAATTTCAGATATCAGTGCTGTTTATGGCAAATCCACTATACAGAACTTGGCTCTTTTTCTTTTAGAGAATTTTTTCTTGTTAGGATGCCCCTATTTTTGATATGTTTTCCATTAATATAAGGCTTTTGTTATATTGGTTTTATTATACGTTACAAATTCGTAATTTATAACTTGTATTTTATATGAAAATATGAGGTGACAAGTCAATTTTATTTTTTTACAGTGCATTCATAAAAATCTGCTGTAATTTAAGAGATGTTTTTTCTCAATAAAATGCAATAATCAATCGGAACCAGAAAAAAAAAATAAGAAAAGGTTTTATTTTACTCAAGAATTAATTCACAACTCAAGTCGCATTCACAACATTCACAAATGATGAAACTTATATTATAACTAATGTGATTAGTTTTTTAAGCTGCTTGTAAGGTAAAATAAAATAAAAAAGAGAGAAGGGGGGAGGGGGTAAAGAAGAAGTTTGTTTGCGCTATCTATCAAATGTAAATTAAAGTGCGGAAATCTACCGGGGTCCATGAGAAATTGGCATGTTTTGCACAACATTAATTGCAGAAAATCACTCACAACAAAAAAATTTCTCTAAAATGCTGTAGCATTAACATTCATATTTGGAATTCTTTTAGCAGCAGCTCCTGAATGACTTTTCCCGCGTCTGACGCACATCATATACATAAAAAATTCTAAATAACAACAACAATAATAAAATTCTACACAATTACCGTTAGTGTTATAAAATTGACTTAACCCGTCTCCTTAAAAAATCATTAACTATAAGGATAAATCGAAAATTTCATAACCTTCATTTTTGTGAAACCGTCAGACAGATAATACAGCATTCTTCCGGAGGTTTTTCCCGCACATCATATTCATCTAAATCTGTTTTCGCCCTTCGTTATTGTCTATTTAAGCGTCAGTCCTTATCGGCAGTCTTCCGGCAGCTCGTAAAATGATAGTTGCTCATCTCTGTCGAGCTACTTATCTATGCAAACTCACCGATATTTACTACCCCCTTACATCCTGGACAACCTCTGTGCTTCGAATGGAATCCCTAGGAAACCTCTCATAAGTGCAATAAATAATTTAACGCGCATTAATAAAACATTAGGGGGATGCAACAACCGCTTGTCTTCTGGAAGCGCAAGAGCAAAGATGGCGTGATCGAAAGAGGGTGAATGTTACCAAGCAACCAGGGGGCAAATGAGGTGTGAAAGCTTCAGCCACGAAACGGGATAAAGTAGAGACGACGCTCGCATGACTTTTTGTTTTCGCCATTTTGAGTCTCCAAGTTTCTATTGTAATTTAACGCGAAATAATGCTGGCATTTTGTTTAAAGAGTTTTTTTTTTTTTTTTTTTTTTTTACGATTTTTGTCCTATACTACTTGTTTGCAGCAAAAAAGAACTGTTTATTGCTTTATTATTTTTTCATATATATTCACCAAACTTTAATATTCTTCTGTAGAAAATATTTTAGGCAGTATATAAAAATTTTAGTGATTTAAAAAGAAAAAAAAAATAGCCTGGAGATAATAGGGTAAGTGAATATGTTATTGATAATACAAGGTGAGAAGAAATAACTCGGGCATGCGTTTTAACTTATAACTCTTTTAGTGACCATAGAAATCAAAATCAGATTACTAGTAGACAAAGTATAGATCTGGAACTTACTGAAAAACTACCAGATTCCGAAGTGGCAACTCTTTGTTTTTATGTAGAAGCGAAATATATTGAAACATTTTTCGACAACGGATCACCGTGTTCAGATGCGGTGTTTATTTGTGTCTCGTGGTTCGCCGCAGGATTATGTGCTCATGAAGACAATTCCATCTTGTGCTGCAGTTGCAGCCTTACCAACATATGTGAGTGAGAGATGCTAATCTGGGTATCGTTCTCGTAGCTTAAATGGTAGAGCACTTCGAGCGCTATTCCAAGGGTTCCGTGTTCGATCCCCAGCTTGAACATTTTTCACTGTGTTGGTTCTACGCTTAGTTAGCATTGTTATAAATCACGTATTAAATGTTCAATAATTTCGAGCGTAATTTCACATCTGAAAATTAATTGAAAATTTAATTAAAGTTATATATAGGTTTAGTTTAGTTTAGTTTTAAAGACATTAAACAAGTTCAGTTCTTATGTCAGATTAAGTTTTAAAACGTAATTATTATACTACGCACAATTCTTCCGTTATTAAATTACACATATTTCTAGATATCATATAATTTATCTTTAAATAATTCTTTTTATGCAGTTTATTTTAAAGTTTTTACATATGAAATCCGGTTATTTTACCGGGTGAAAATGCAAAGCATTCATGCAAAGGCCTATGTATTATTAATGCATATATGCATCTTATATCTCCCCCCATCTTTTCGCTCTCGTCTACCTACATTTCCATCTTTGCTCATGGGTCCCTCTGATCATCGGATCCCTATGCTTCCGATTACAAACAAATGAATAGCGAGTGAGGCTCGGATACTTCATTTTTCAACCACATTATTTTAGTCCCAGTATTCTCCGTTGACGAATAAAGAATTCTCTATCTAATATCCCTTTCTTTTTTTATCCCTTCTTTTTCCCTAATGCATAAAAGATAATTTTGAAGAAACCTATTTTGAGAATGGTTTATTACGGATTGCTCTCAACGGGGTTCACGGCTATTCTGATAATATAAGTTAAAATGTGACTTTCGAAAATACTATTGCAAATAAAAGCTTTTGTTTAACATACTAGCAATTTTATGACATATATTTACTATTATTATTACATATACCACCATAAAAGCTGCAACTGTCATATTCGTGGATTTTGTTTTCTCTCTCAGATCTTCCAAATCACTCTCAAATTAGATTAACTTGCTTCTGATTACCAACCATCTAATAGAGAGTAAAACTCCTCCAATACGAAAAAAAATGTATATCTGCTGATTTTATAGAAAAGAAACTGTCAGCCAGGACGCCAGCAAAAACTGTTTATTTTACAGAAATAATTTATCTGTATTTATTACGAACTTACTAGCGAAATCTGTTAAAATAAGGGAAAGTTCGTAATTAGTATAGATTATTTCCGTGAAATAAACAGTTTTACTGACAAAATCTAAATTATTTCCGTAAAATAAACAGTTTTACTGGCAAAATCTGTTAAAATAAGAGAAGGTCTGTAATAAGTACAGATCACTCCGTAAAATAAGCAGTTTTACTGGCGTCGTAGCTGACAGTTTTTTCTATAAAATCAACATTTCTTTTATTACAGTTCACTCTCTGCGACATCCTTCCTCTCTGTCTTTTCTATTACCGACTCTGTCTTTTTAATGGCCTTTCATGTAGGTGTTTGTATTGCTGTACTTCAGCCTGAAGAAGGAGGATTTACACCTTTAAAACGTGTATTGCTGTTTTTGTACTTTTACTGCACATTTAAGAAAATTACACTTTATATATTAAAAAAAAAATTATAACAAGTGAGTCAATTCACAAATTGGATTAAGATAATCTCTTTGGAAATAGTTAAAAATAAAAATTGCAAAAAGTCAAGTAATTAAACGTGGGAAAACAAAAATCATTTAACAATTAATGATGCAAACTTACTACTTTTTAATCATCATATTATTTTTAACACTTACATAAATGGACATTTATAAAAGTTCAAAAATACCCAACCATCTATAAAAATATTCTAAACACTCTGAAAGTTTGACGTAGTATTACTGCTATATCTGATTGCTGTAAATATATTCATGTAATCAATCGCTTGTTTGTCATTCAATAACATCACTCGTGTGTTTGATGTGTTTTATCGTCACTCGTGATCGTTAATTTCAATTAAAAAATTTGTATTTCCTTTTCAAGATCCATGATATCCAATACTAAAGCTATTTATTCTTTAGATAACTTATTTAGTTTCACTAAATATTCAAACTCTAAAGTTATATATTTCATTGGTGTTTTTTAAAGAATGTAAATACATTTTATTCTTATGCCAGCAATTTTGTGTGTTATATTATTCTTATACAAATTTTCCACGGTATGGGGATCAGCAAGAAGGGTTCTACATCTCCCTGCGTGTGGCTTCCCTGCATTACAAAGTCTTCATCCATGCCACATGCAGCAAAATCCTAAATCACCAATGACGTCATGATGGGATCATCTTCGTGTAAAGCCGCCATAAAAGACAAGCGGATGTTTTGCCTTGTCTTCTCCATTTTGTGTCTGTCAAGTAACTTCGTTTGCATACAGAAAAGTACAGACTTTCTATTTTTAATATGCAGTTTCGATTTTTCTGTCTTTCTTTTTATTTTCTAAACGTTTATTACAAAATGTTCACATTGTATAAAAGTGAATTATAGAAACATTTCTTTATGGCATTATTTTATATTTAGTAATTGCGTTTAAAGAAGATATTTAAAAGAATCCGTGCTACAAAATTACACTTTCCAATATCTCTAGCAATAACTTTTTCTTTAATTCATTTCATGTGTATCTAGTACAGGACCACCACTGGCTTAGAATGATTATGACAATAACTCCTACCAATAACTTTTTGTTTAATTCATTTTATGTGTAGCTAATAAGAGGACCTTTAGCAGCATTGGATGATTATGACAATAACGCTTATAAATAACTTTTTTTTATTTCTCAATTTATCTCGAGCTGCCAATACGGGATTATTAGCAGCAGTGAATTATTAAGACAAAATCTCATAGCAATAATTATTGTAGCAATACCTCTAATCAACAACTTCCTCCTTAAAATCATTTTATATATAGCTGATGGAAGATATTAACAGAGTTGAATGATTATGGCAACATCTCCTACCAATAACTTTTTCTTTAATTTATTGTATTTGTAGCTAATAGGGGGCTTTCAGCAGCATTGAATGATGCTTATCAATAACTTTTTTTTAATACTCAGTTTATATCGAGCTGCTAATACGGGATTATTAGCAGCGATGAATTATTATGACAAAATCTCATATCGATAATTATTGAAGTAATACCTCTAATCAATAGCTTTCTCCTTAAAATCTTTTTATGTATATAGCTGATGGAAGCTATTAGCAGTGTTGAATGATTATGCCAATATCTCCTACCAATAAGTTTTTTTTATTATTATTTATTGTATTTGTAGCTAATAGGGGAACCTTTAGCAACATTGAATGATTATTATCAATAACGCTTATATCAATAACATTTTTTTTTTAATACTCAATTTATGTCGAGCTGTTAATACGGGACCCTTTTGCATCAATAAATTATTATGACAAAATCTCCTATCAATGATTATTGTAACAATATTGCCAATCAATAACTTTCTCCTTAAAATCATTTTATGTATAGCTTATGGAAGCTATTAGCAGCGTTGAATAATTATGGCAATATCTCTTACCAATAACTTTTTCTTTAATTTATTTTATTTGTTGCTAATATAAGACCATTAGCAGCATTGAATATCTGTATGCTTGTCATTTTTTAAACTTTAAAATAAAAAACAACAAGAACAAAAATTATATCAATACATGGAGGTAAATTTGTTCACGATGTGAGTTTTCCTCGACAAACTGTTTGCAAATGAAGGAAAGTGAAATTCCTTCACTTCATTTTATGTTAGAATTGCCAGTTTCTCTTCTTCTGACAGAGAACGTTCAGATGGGGAAAAATGCAGGGAATATTTTGACCCCACTCGTTATTCATTTGTTAGTAATCGCAGGGAGAGAGACTTAATGATAGAGAGAGGCCCAAGAGCAGAGATGCAAAAGCAACGGAGAAGAAGATTAAAGGGGGAAAACACGGGAGTTCGTATTCGAAAAATCTAAAAAGGGTTTCACATTCTTTGGATTAAAAATATTTGGAAATTGGGCTTCTTTCTGAGGGGAAAAAACTCGCAAAACGCTTCCAAATGTTGAACTCACCTTCGAAATTTGTTTTTGCTTTGTATTTGGAAAATTTGCATTCTCCGTTTTCCGTAAGCTTATGAGATTCGACAATTCATCATTTTTTTTTTCTTTTTTGTAGAATTTAAATGTAGCAAAAACAATTTGCAATATTAAAATTTTGTGGTTTTCATTCATGAAATTTGTTCTCTGAAGACTGGGTTAATTTAAAATTTTTAAGATATTTTTTAATTAAAGAATGCGAGAGTTCGGTGAGTTAGTTTTTAAGTTTAAAATGAATATTTATGAAGTTATTATTCGTGATAATGTATATTATAAAGTAAAAATATGACCATAAGTAATTTTGATGGTAGCAATAGCTAAACAATAAATTTTGCTTTTATTGCATTTTTTTAATTTCTAAACATCGCACTATTGCAATTTTTACACCGTCGAAAAGGGAAAAAAGTTCTTTCAAATGCAATTGGTTAGAAAACTGCATTTCAATTTACTGGTTTTCTGCGGTTTTTAAAATTATTTTCAAGCATAATTTTTTTTATATCTATCTCTGTCACGTGCAGCCCGATTACGAAAGATTAACCCGTTTGCTCTTAAAACAATATAAATAGTTCAGAATTTATTTTCAGCTAGTATTTAACGATGAAATTAAAACTTCATAAATAAATAAATAAAATATGTAATATAAATAAAACACATAGTTAACAGACATATAATGGAACTACGTGCTAAACCATCTCGCTGCGCAACCCGAGATTTCCTCGGGCAACATAAAAGTAGGAAAATTTGTGCACCACAAGATTTCCTCGGGGATGCATTTTTTCCATCTAATTAACCATCCCTGCTTATCCCCACCAGTTATTTTTTTATTGTAAATTTTGCCTTATTTAAGCGGATCATTTTCCGATTAAATTAGATACAAATTTTTGTTTTGAAAAACCGGTGGCAAAAGAATAAAATTTCTTAAAAGACGCTCGTCGCGAGGGTGTTAAATACGCCATTTTTGAAGTTATTTTGATAAAACAATTGCGCAGCGAGAGGGTTAAACCCTTGAAGTTATCAGAATAAAAAAGGCTGCTGTAAGTAGCGAAATCCTTGGCAATTTCGTAGGCTATTAACTTCTAGCGTGCGGTAATACAAAAGTATAACTCTTGAGAAATTTCAAAACTTTATTTGAACACGTTATTGATATTTTTCATGTAAGGAATACTTTTTAATGTTGTTAAGTGGACAATTTAAAAGTATATATTAAATGTAAAAAATATATTACAGTTTTTAAAAAATTGTTTTCACTTGTATTCTGTAGCCCAGGTTGGACCCCCAAGTAATTATAATAATAATGATGATGATGAAGGATGATAATAATGATGATTAACAAAGTTTTTAAAAGATAGTTTCTTGAATAGTATATAATCTTTAAAAAATAACATGGAAAAAATTGTATGGAGTCTGTTTTCAAATAATAATTTAAAAAAAAAAAAAACAGACTTTATTCCTATTTTAACATCTTAAATATTTAGTTCTCTTATTTCAAAATTGAAGCTTGGTAATTTTTATAACTAAAAATTTTTATTTAAAGGGAAAAAAGGTATTGCGTCTGTTCATAATTAATTAAAAACAATTCAAAAATACAGGCAATTTAATTAAATAGTTAAAAAGCACATAAAGATCATTTTTAAAAACATTAAAATGTTTTTGAAAGGATTTTAATGTGTTTTTTAACCATTTAATTAAATTGTCTGTATTTTTGTAATTGTTTATTAAATAATTTTAATTTACAGAAGAATAAAATGCGATTGTAATGACAACAATAAAAACAAACAAAAAAAAATTATTACATAGTATACATTATGCATATACATCCTTAGAGTATCTTTGATAAAATATCATTAAAACTATTGAGTATAAGTTTATATAATATGCAAAAAACAGAGTTAAAAACAAAATGCATATAGATATATTATTTAAATGAAGTGGCATTTTTTAATCTTGAAAAATAGTTCTTATTTCAGGAGGCAATATTATTAATTTATAACTAAACAATTAAAAATTGCAAACGGAAACAAAATATTAATGCAATTAAATGGCTAAAACTAATTAATATCATAATCAGTTATCACTCTAAAAAGCACACGAGAGGAGATAATAACATAAATTTATTCATTATTTTTTCATTTGCATATGAAGTGTAAAAGATTAATTGTCAATTACATATTTTTCTGCATTACTGTTTGCATCTGTTAAGTCTTTATTAAGAATTGATTGAACTAATGGAAGATAATAGCTATCATAACAAAATTTTGTATCTATTATTAATATCGTTTAAGCTTTTTATTTCTTGTATGTAATTAAAGATTTTAAGCTTTTCTTTTAGCTCCAATTGCTCTTTTTTTACAAATTGGGCTGAATAAATAAAATATGTTTTCATTTAAATTATTTTATGCTTATCATTTGTTTTTAAAAGGGTATGAATTTATTCTGATTGATTTGGTTTAGAGAGATTATATTTTTCACTGATCTCGAAACTTTTATTTATTTATTTTTTTTAAATAAGTGGATAAATGAATTTTATACCTCGATTATTTATATTAGCATTATTATTTAATAAATTATTTATATGAGCATATCATTTAAGTTATTTTTAATTTGAAGATGAAAATTTTGGTCAAAGGAAAAGTTGGCTGAAGTTAGGTAGAAATGAAAAAAATTATATTGATTAAACTTATACGTGCTTAACAATTATTTTAAAAACCTTAAAAAATTAGTAAATTGAGATACAGTTTTCAAACATTGTATGTGAAAGTACTTTTTTTTTTTATTCAATGGTGTAAAAATTGAAATCATGCGATGTTTAGAAGTTTAAAAAAATTGTAGTAAAAGCGACATTTAATGGATAAATTGATTAAACTTATACGTGCTTAACAATTATTTTAAAAACCTTAAAAAATTAGTAAATTGAGATACAATTTTCAAACATTGTATGTGAAAGTACATTTTCTTTTAAATTCAATGGTGTAAAAATTGAAATCATGCGATGTTTAGAAGTTTAAAAAATTGCAGTAAAAGCGACATTTAATGGATAAGTTTTTAGTATCGCCAAATGACGTCAGCATTACCACGGCCAGACTCGAATCGAGTTTGGCCGTGGCATTAATCATGGGCATGTTTTTGTTTTATAATACAGATTCCAGATAACAGTTTTCAGTAGAAGCAGCTAGCTTTACGGAAAAACATGTTTTAAAGGAAACATTTTAGCTTACTATTTTCTTCTTTCTTTCTTTTTAGTTTTACAGAATTTTTGTTACAATACTTAATTTCAATAACTCTGTATACCATACTCTATTAAAACAGCGTCCAATGTATTTTTTTTTTTTTTTTCCAATTTCTACTATTAGTTCACACTCTCCCTATATATATCTTGTTCAAATTTTCAATCGTTAATAAAATACGTATTATTCATCCATTCAAGTTCAAATACATTTTTTTGAACTTGTGGTGGATGACACTTGATGTTAATACAGTTTTTTTTTTCAAATATTAATTCATTAATTAAATTAAATTAATTAATTTTAGTTTTATATCCGAGGAAAAAAAATTATATTATTCAAATTTTCAATCGTTAATAAAATACTTATTATTCATCCACCCAAGTTCAAATACATTTTTTTAAACTTGTAGTGGATGGCACTTGATGTTAATACAGTTTTTTCAAATATTAATTCATTAATTTAATTTAATTAATTAATTTTATTCAAATTTTCAATCGTTAATAAAATACTTATTATTCATCAACTCAAGTTCAAATACATTTTTTAACCATTTGGAAAAATGGTTATTGTCCTCGTCAGGGTAGGAAATCAAAAGCATATCTGAGGCTTTTTATTGGTTGAATCCGCATTTTATTTGTTTCTGATTGGTCTATACAGTAATCTGTATTTCCCTTTACTTTCAACAGAGATGGATTACTTCTGTTGCCACTATGGCAAAAAAGTAATAAAAACTACAAAAAAAAATAATAATAATAACTCAGAAACAAATTGAGATACAGCTTTCAAACAAACTACATTTAAAAGTACATTTTTTTCTCTATACGACGGTGTAAAAAGTAATATTGTGGGATGTTTAGAAGTTTATGAATGAAATTTCATTTAAAATGGGTCGTCAGATTTCTTGGAAATCTGTCGATGGAAAAGCCTTTTCCCGAACAGCCAATGAAATGCTTGGATATTTAGTTTCAGGGAATCTTGCAATTTTTACGTGTAATAACACTATTAATCTTAATCCATGGCGTAAGTAATGTATGATCAACTCCGTGCGATTTTTTATGTCTTAAATTTTAGTCTTTGAAAAAATCATCTTCCAAATGGTCGTTGTAATTTTTTAAATTGTTTTTTTTTTTTTTTTTTTTTTTTTTTTTAAACTTGTAGAGGATGACACTTGATGTTAATACAGTTTTTTTTTAAATATTAATTCATTAATTTAATTTAATTAATTAATTTCGTTTTATATGGGAGAAAAAAATTCTCTTATTAAAATTTTCAATCGTTAATAAAATACTTATTATTCAACCCAAGTAGGAAATGACTTAAAAAAAAAAATTATATTACTTGTTTTTTTCTTTTTTTTTGTTTTTTTTTTACTTAAAATCGATTCCCAAAAACTATGAAAATTTCAGCGTTATTAAATTGTTGGATGTTTCTATGAATAATTCATTATAGTGTTTGACTTCCCCCTTTCCATATTTATAAGAGTGGCTTTTCTTTCACTTTGCGGAGGATCCCTTGTGTTTCAGAAAAAGGGGTGATGGCAAAATAACGAGGCCCGAACACGATTACTGTTCGTTTGCGCATCTAATGGGATGGGGGGGGGGGGGTACCGCAGCTAATGGTGGAATGTGATTTGCCAGAGCCCTTTCGATGCCACTGCCAGTTATGGTATACAAGAATATTTTTTACATTTTCGCTTGTATGCATAGAAAGAGTGTGAGTTTTTTTTATTATTATTTACAAGGATGGGCCATAATTATTTCAACACACTTTGCAATTTTTTCTTCATAACTAATGATTTTAATTTTACAAACTTTATGTCGAAATAAAATAAAATTCAAAATTTGCGAATTATTTACAAATAGTTGTCAGCATGTTTATGGTTCATATGCAACATCATTTGAAGCTTTGACTTTACAATGAATTAACTACAATTATTATTTATTTTTTTTTTTTATGGATACTTGTTTTTTGAAAAATTTAAATGTTTAATTATAAATTATTTTGTTTTATTGTATGATTTTTGTTTAATAACCGTTTATCAACATGATGTACGAAATAAATTTTACGCAATTAATACTTCTTTTCTGCATATTAATCCTTTTTACTGTTTTTGATTGCACAAATATGAGATAATGATGTTATGATGATAATAATAATTTAATAATATATATATTAAGAAAATATAAATATCTTTTTTTCATTTAATTAAATTGTGATTAAAATATCATAAACAGGACTTCAATTTTGACGTTTACAATAATAAAATAGCCAAAGCGAGTATTAACTTATTTTGCTGGTGGAAAATTCTGTTTTATCTGTTAATTTAGTTTTAGTTTAATATTATCATTCTACTTTCTGTTTTATTAATTCTTTATTATTATTGCGTATTCTCAACACACACACACACACAAAACATAAGGGAAATATGACTTGTTATGTTATCTTGATAAATAACTTTTAAATAACTATTCAGTGTCACACTAATGCTATCAAATTTAACAGACATAATTTAAAAACAATCAAGCACACCAACAGAAATATTGTTTTCGACTTCTTTAAAGTTTTTTTTTCCTAATAATTATTATCTGTTATAAACGATGTAAAGTTTGTTGCATTTTTCCAAATTGCATTGTATTTATAAATAAAACTATTACATAAAAATTATTGCTGCGTTCCTAATGATAAAAGTAAGTAAAAAGTGCATGGATCACTTAAATATTCATCATGTTACAGTAAACACTATTATATTTCAACAAATCTCCAATAATAATCGATTTTTACATCATGGCTCACGCACACTGTCTTCCTATCACATCATTGCTAATCAATCGTTGCCTGCTGCAGCTTAATAGCTCATTTATTTCTCTCTAATAACTTTCTAACGTGGTTGGGGAAGATTATCGCAACCACCAAATTTGCATTTTTCTCTAGCGCTGAAATATAAGCTCTAAACAGCAAGGTATTTCAAATTTCTCTCTTTAAATTCTGGCTTGCTTTTGACTTGACGTTTATTCACCGAAACGGTAGCATTAAGGTTCGAACTGGTGAAAATATTCTTTAATTTCTTTATAAAACCAAAATCAAGGAACAAAGGAACAAAATGTTTCTACAGTAAAACCTCTGAACAAAGGACACGTCGGGAGCATGGAATTTGTTCGCTATTAAGAGATATTAACATACATGTGTTGGGATTGTAAAAGTGTTCCCTAAATAGAGGCATCCCCTATTCAGTAGTGTGCGCCAGGGAGATTTTGCTGTATATATATTTTATATATCCTGACTTACCTTACTTTCATCATCGTTTGAAGTTGTAGTCATGGATAATTATTTAAGTAATCAAACATGGAAAAATTCTTTGGGACTTGACTTTTATTCCTTTTCAATTACATGTTATTCCTTTTTTTTTTTTTTTTTTTTTTTTTTTTTTCTAAGTTGCAGAGAGAATCGTGGTTCTGATTAACATTTCATTTTACCGAAAAAGCGCCCTTTTTCTTCGTGCAAAGCCTTTTTATGCTATATACTTCTATTTTCTACTACTAGGTGGCTAGATTGGAGACAATTCATAATACTATCAATGATTGGTTAGGACCTTTTAAATGATATCCAAGTCAATCCCCAGAAGTTCTGGGGGATCACTTCCAGCAGAACTGATTACAGTTTCGCTTACAGCGATATTTATGGCAAGGTTAGTTAAAATTGGAAGGTAATAAATGCTGGAATGAGAAACAAACTTTTCAGGGACAAATTAAATTGTGGGTATTAGATTTTAAAATTAGAAAATATATCTGGGAATTTTACTTAAAATTTTGAATTTAAAAAATATTATTGCGATTCTTTCATATGCAGTAGAGCAACGAACTTATAGTCTCGAACAGGCCCAATTCGAATAACTGGACACAAGATTAAGAGAATGTCAAGACTATGTAATATATATGGATATATATATATATATATATATATATAAACATAGAAATTTCTCTTTACATTGTATGCAGTTTTATAAATGACAGCTGCAAATATTGGCGTATTAAAAAATATATATGTATAGGAAAAAGAAAGATTTAATAATAACTTTGATGATTCAAACTATTCGGTATCTTCCAGTGAGAAAAAATTTAAAAAATCATACTTAAAATAAAAAAAATTATATCACAATATTGCAGTTTTTGATGATGGTCGGTAATGTTTAATTAATGGTTATATATAAATAAATATATATATGTATATATATATATATAACCATTAATTAAACATAACCTACCACCATCAAAAACCGTAATATTGTGAATTAAAGCTGTAAGTATAAAATAAAGTGCCAAATAATTTATTATAAGAATTATTATGGAAGAAAAAAGAAGAAAGTGGACACCGACAAATAATGGAAAAGCTTATATATTGAATTATGTTTTCAAGGGCACAGAATTCAATGATATAAGCAAGATGGTTGTTTTCTGGGAGAAAAAAAAAAAGCTAAAGCTAAATTTTTTTTTTTTTTTTTTTTTTTTTTTTTTGTGCCCGAACAACCATTATAATCAAGTGAGTAGATTCAAAATGAAAACAGAATAGAATCAAATAATATGAAATGGAAAATTCAATAAAACAAATTTAAATATCTATAGCATATAAAATAGAAATATTACACAACATACCAATTAATATTTCAGTTTTTTTTTTTTCAATATATCCACACGCACATGGCTACCATAATAACGTAAAGATTAAGGTGAATAAAACAGTTAAGAAATCACAGTAATTGATACCAAAGGATGCAGTTAATACATTTTGAAATACCGTGATAAATACAATTAATATAATATAAAATAAAATAAATAGAAAGTGATTACATTATTTAAAATAACTAAAATACACTTTTAAATTACTTAATTACTATTTAACAATATCGTCAAAATTTAGCGAAAAAAAACCACCTGGTGTAAGAAATTAGTACTGAAAAGAAGCTGTAAAAGACAAAATTTTTAAGTTTATCATCAAAAGACAAATTTTGCTGCTGCCATCTAGTAGTATTTTTATTATTCAAATGTCACAAGATGAACAAATGAAAACCTATGAATGTAAAAAAAAATATATCAACTGCAAAACCAAACAAATCCTTATATATAGATAATTATAAACCTAATATAAACCACACTATATCATTATGCACAAAAAAAATAAATAAAAAAAAACTATTGTTAATAAAATAAAAAAAAAGCATTCAAAATATTCTATTTTCTTACTCATTTAAACTACACTAAGAATTTAAATAATTCTATAACATTGATAATATATAGCTATATGCTATAAAATAAATTCAATAATAATTAATATAAATATATAATAAAAATAATATAAAAATCGTTAATAATAACTATTAAATATAAGATATTTATAAAATGAACAGGAAATAAAAAACATATGGAAGTATATAGAAGACTATCAGATACTTAAATTCCCATTACCTAATAATCTCAAATATAGTGTGTGGATTATTTTCATACAGCCATAAAAATCCAAAAAGTATGAATGTGGGACATTCAAACACATTAAACCGATAATAAATTTTGTAACACAAAGTGAAAATAGATCAATATTAAAAAGAATAGAGGAATAATAATAAAAATAATTACCCAATTTTAATACATACAGTATAACTTTAGTTATATTAAATATACTTATATTCACATTAATCACTATAAAAATGGCATACTATTAGTAATTAATATGATATTGTCCTGAGTAAATTAAAATTTAATAACAAATTATTGTAAATTAGATACAATTTTAATTAAGCTAAATATATATGAAAGTCACCAATTACATATAAAATATCAAATCAACATCCTTATAAAATACGTATTAAAAATATAGTGATAATACAAAAGCCTCATTTTTTTTTTTTTTTTTTTTTTTTTTTTTTTTATAAATTAACCATTGCGTATTATCCAGACAACACCACCCTCCTCGTACTCTAACATCTACCCACTCATCCAACCTATAATAATTTTTTTTATATTATTTTACAATTTTTAATTTTTTATAGATATTTTTTTTTATTTTATATATTTTTTGTAATTTTGTTTACGCATGTGTTAATTTGTTTTAAAAGATCATGTAAGTAAAGTACTAATTGTATATTAATGAATATATAAAGTTTTTTGGAAAACCATGATTTAATGCATCATAAATTAGTTTTTTAATATTATTGTTAATTAGAGGAGAAGAACATAAACATTTTATTCTATATAAATGATTAAGTATTATATTTCGATATACAGAATGATGTAGACAAGATTTAAAATTTGTAAATGTATTAACTTTGAATTTAAATTCTTTACGTTTGTCATATAAATCTGTGATTGTTTTGTTGTCTTTTATTGTAATTTTAAGATCTAAGAAGTTAATTAATTATATTGTTAGATAAAAGGTTTTCCGTTAATTCCAAATTAGTGGGATAATCTACTGGAAATTGAGTAATTACAGATTGATCAGTTTCAATTAAAATAATGTCATCAATATAACGATATAAATGTAGATTATTATTAGTAAAAGTACGTTCATAATTATATAAGTATAAGTCTGATAATAAACTGGATGTACAACCACCTTGTGGTATACCGACATGCTGTAAATATAATGTGTTATCTTGCAATATATAATTATTATAGATAATGAAGATTGTTAAAGATTTAAAATATGCAATATCTATATTAAAATGTAATTCAAGTTTTTTATAATATTTTTTAAACAATGCATTTATAATATTATGTAAATCTAATAGGTCTATATTATTAAAAAGATCTTTGAAGTCATATGTCGTTATATTATATACACAATGAAGATTTTTTAAAATATTGACAAGTTGATAGCTATTTTTTATACAATGTGTATTATCATTGTTTGTAGTAGGTATATATAATTGATTAAGAATTTTTAAACTATTGGCTTTATTATTATATGTATTGCAACCAATAGTTACAGTCCTAAATTTAATTGGAGTTTTATGAAATTTGGGAATAAGAACTAAATAAGGATAATTAAAGTTAGTAGATATAATATTTAATAGTTTATAATAACTACGAATTTTACGATTATTTACAATTACATTTTCATTAGTTTTTTGAAAAGACTTATTAGAAGAAATTATATATATATATATATATATATATATTATCTTCTTCTTTTTAGCAGTTAAAACAGTTCTTTTGTTGCAGCCTATTGGCAAATTTTAGCGAGCGTGATTTGACACATAATTAATTTAATTGTTGTAACTCGTGTACAGTAGTTATAACCATATTGTTTCCTCGACGTATAATCAAACTGGTACTTCTCCGTTATTCGAGCGCAAATCTCGCTAGTAACAGATTTTATTTTTCAATAAATTAGAAACAATGCTTTCATGTTGAAATGTTTTAAAAAGTTTTTGGTTTATTATATTATTTTTTATTAAAACATTCTTTTGAATTTAAATAAGCGTAGTGCTATTGAAAGAATAGTTGGAGACTTATCACCTGCACCTGGCTAACAAAAAAAAAAAAATACCTTAAAGTTAACATATTAATTTATAATTGAGTTTTAAAAATATCAAAATGTTGTATTGTCATCGGAAAAAAAAAAAAAAAAAAAAAAAAGAAAAAAAAAAAAAAGAAAAAAAAAAAAAAAACCTGTGTACTAAAAACATGTTAAAGATCAAATCCAAATAAATATTTTCTCCTTTGCTACGTCATAATGGTCATTCAAATTATTATTCGGTATTTAGAGCGAAAAAAAGGAAAGAATTCAAACCAACCATATGCTCAAAAAACATCTTTAGAGTGAAATCTGAAGTATTTTCGATTATTTTTTGTTCATGATAGTGACTTAAATTATTCGATGCTATAAGAAAAAGGAATTGGTGATTTTAGGCTCCAAAAATAATTTAAAAGTGCAATGTAATTATTTCTGACTATGGTGTCATAATAGTGATCATTGTTCTTGTAAAGTTTATAGATGCAAACCACTGAATCAGAACAATACGTCTGCTCAGTATCTTTCAGTCTCCGCCAATCAGGATCGAAAGGGGGGAGATGATCCTGCAGGTGGATTGGCTCTGGTGGAATCGGCGGATGCGGATTCGGATGAAAGGGGATGGTGTTTTGAAGGATATCTCTCCGATTGGAGTGGATCGGAGAACTATACGTGGAGAAGGAAATGGCGTTCGGTAATACTGGATTCTCACGTTGTAAAATGCCATTAATATATATATATTTAGCAATATAAGACTGAATACTTCCAAATATGTAATAAACACACATTTCTTAACTGTTATAGAAAGTTTAAATCAGTAATGATAACCAGGATTTTTCCAGTCTCTGTTTACATATGAGAGTTCATCTGTAGCTCTCTCCAATTCTCCGAGTGACTTATTTCAATTCTAACTGCTACTTTGTTGTGTGGGACTCGAGATAAAAAAAAAGAAAAAAGGAAATTCTCCTAATTTATTCACTAACTGATTCAAAATAAAACTAAACCTAAAACAAATTAATTTTTCTCTATATATATGTCTCAAGTTGTTAGTTTATTAAATTTTGTGAATCAAAAACGAAATGTTTTTCTGGAAATTATGAATGCATTGATTTTTTTTTTTTCAGAGTTATATATAATATAATTAATTTAGACATGTTAAGTCTAAATTAATTATATTTTAACATCAGGATTTGATAAAGTAACAAGAGCTAATGTTAATAAACATCAAAATAATGTTATTCTTCCTCTCAATGATTTGATTTATAAGAGCGGTGAATTCAATTAGGTAAAGATATGCAATGAAATAGCGTGTTTGTTGATGGTAATTTTTGAAACATGTAAATAAAATAAAATTTAAATTTTATTTCGACATTTTTTTCATGATGCTTGTAACATTTGTTTTAGAAATATTTCTTAAACGAGAGAGGAGTGGGAAAGAAAGATTATATGACAGAAGGATTATAAGTGAGACATTAAGTGAGACAGAAGGATTATATTTCATAATTTTTTTTTTAAACATACAGGTTCTTTATTTAGTTTATAACCTTCCTCGCTCTGTTTAGCTCATAAAACTTTCAACAATACATATTCCTTTATTTATTTTTACTTATTACTAATTATTCATTTTCTTTTTCTCTCTGCCTATGTAATTGATATTTGAAAGGAAAAAAATCTAAAGATATCATTTCCTTCAAAAATGCATAAAATTAATTTTCTATATCAGAAAATGTCCAGAAAATGTAAATGTAATTGCCGATTTAGATACGGAGTGAAATAATTTAATGAAGCATTGAAATAAAAATAGCTTTTTTATAACTATCAATTAGCTTTAAAATCTCAATTAAATTGAAATGAAAATAATATTCTTCGAGGTACACGCGAGGAAAATTTCTTTAATCCACTACTTATGATTATCTGTAACAATTAAGAGAAGTTATCTGGTGGGGAAGAAAAAAAGTGAAATCCCATGTTATCCTACGGAAAAAAATACTTATCCTTCTTGTTCATTCAAATTTGAAAATTTCAAAAGTATTTTTTTTTTTTTTTTTTTTTTTTTTTTTTTTTTTTTTAGCACGTAGATAGAAAGGTTCTTTATCCCCCTGTAAGTTTCAAATTTTTATATTTTTTTCCAGTCGTAAGTTACAAACGAGTAATGAATACTTTTCATACTTTTCGGAATTTTTTTAAACTTTAACACAAATTTTAGAAGACTCATAATTATCTTTAAAATATTTTAAGCTTACAGAGGGATGAAGAACCTTCCTATCTACATGCTAAAAAAAAAAATATTATTGATATTTCCAAATTTAAATGAACAAAAGGATAAGTATTTTCCCCCATAGGATAACATGGGATTCCACTTTTTTCTTCCCCACCAGATAAGTCCCCTTAAGATTAAGTTATGATCACAGTCAAATATCAATCAAATCGTAATTTGAATTAGTCACAAGTGTATTTGATATGGATATTTTTACTTTACTTAAGAATCAACTTACAAAGAATATGTGATTTATTTCGACTCACAAACTAGCGTATGTACGGTCATACCCGGTACATTATAATGCATTCTTCTCTTATAAAAATACATCGGGTGTGTACATTTCGAAATGGCGTGAAAGGGGCGCGTTTGCACGATAGGAAGATAACATAGCTCACTCATAAAAATAACCGTCCTCTTCTAATTCTACAAACGCATAACTGTCACGCACAAAACGCTTTGGAAGAAAGAGAAAAGAAAAAAAAATCAATTATTATAATTAGACCTGTATCGCGTGTAAGCTCGCGTTCACTACAGGATGAGTCTTTGAAGTAAGAAAGAAAATATAAATAAAAAAGAGGGTGTTCGCATGCATTCAAAAAGAGCTACACGCAAAAGGACGAGAATTCTGCCTACTTAAAGAAACATTAGTATTAATGCTTCTCGCCCATGAATCACTGCCGCTCAGTCAGTGTTTGTAAGCGTCAGAGTCATGGGAAGAGGAGGCGTGCTACGTTTATGGCACCCATCATAGTGTGTAGCATTAACCACTAGGTGTTGATACTGATGTACCTTAAAGGTAGCTAAAATTCGTGGTATGTGTAATTTAAATCTTCTCAACTGATATATTAGGGGTGGACAACAATTGTCTTTAACAGTGATAGATCATTTTGGACAAAAAGAAACTGTTTCGATGCTGTTGTGATGTGCATTTTCTTTTCTCTCGTCATCCTCATTTGAATTAGCTGAAATTGAGCTTTGTCTCATTAACAAAATACTCTGATTACACTGTATGAAGCATTAACCACTAGGAGTTGGTATTGTTGTACCTTAAAGGTAGCTTAAATTTGTGGCATGTGTAATTTAAATCTTCTTAAACTGATATATGGAGGCGGTAACAATTGTCCTTAACAGTGATGGATCACTTTGATTAAGACGATAGAATGATCGAAACTGTTTCAGTGCTATTGAGATATATATTTTCTTTTCTTCTTCTCACCTTCATTTGAAGTGTCAAAAAATGAGTTTTACCTTTCTAACGAAATATTGTTATTACGTCATATGCGTGTGCTTGATTTATTACTCCTTGCTGATACAGGGGTTGATAAAATGGGCTGAACGTTTTTTAAATTGAATGACAAGTAAACGGTGACAGTTACTGAAATTATTCTTTCAGAGGAGTAATGTGTGAATTCGGTAATTTCTTTACTATGCTTTCCTGTTTTACTTTCATATATCGCTGATAGATGATGCTGCACTATCTCAAAATGTAATATAACCTCTATAACTTTGTAATTTCAAAACACAAAACAATTAATTTTTTCTTTTGGAGTTTCAACAGCTAAAGAGAATGACGATTAAAAGCTGAGTTTTATACCTTTGTGGGAGCATTATAACAATTTGAGATATCGCAGCGCCATCTGTTGGTGATATTTTGAACTGAAACAAGAAAACGTAGTTTAAAAAAAAAGATTTCACTCATTAATTAACCTTAATGGCTGCCAACTTTACTTATTATTGAATTTTAAAAAACGCTAGTCTATTTTAAGACACCATGTATACTTACTGAAATACTTGTCACTAAATAACATACATTAAAAACAAGGATTTTTTAAATAAAAAGTACTACGTTATAAAAGTACCTCTGGGTTCTTTCTCTATGCAGTTTATCCTACTAAAAATTCTGCATTTCTATGAAAGAAATGCTTCCTTAATCAGCTCTGGCGATGGCTCATTGCCTATCCTGGGATTACACCCCCTACTCCCAAAACCTTCACAAATCTGGACACTCCGCCGGGGGTTTCACTTCCGCATGTGCAACGCTATGCTTCCGGTGTCCGGAACTAGCACCATTTTTCATCCGGGACGTCGGAAGTTCTCCCCCTACATTTTTTGTCTCCCCCCCCCCCCCCCTGAATTTCGTATTTCTTTCGCACCCATGCTTCTGCTGAGCTATAGAATGATTTATTTTCGGGATCGGGAATCCTGGATATTTCCGACTCTGCCTCCAAACTTTTCTCCGGGCCTTTGTTAAACAAGAAAAGGAGAGAATGGAAATTACGAGTGTGATAAGGACAGAGTAATTAAGTAGTTTGGAAGACGGTGGGAGGGAGTAAAAATGATGGAAGAGAATAGAATCAGTTCTCGAATTATATTTGATTTCTCGTTGAAAAAACAATTTATTCTTTCTTTTGTAGACATTTAAAACTTTTGAGTTAAGAAATCAAGCAATAGTTAGTCAATTTAATTACATAGTAAACTGTAGTTTTATTGTATATTCAAATTTTTAAGGCTGTTTGTCAGATATCATATATTTATGAATGAATAAGTGGATTGCCATCCTGACGATTTCCTATGCAAAAAAAATATTTCTTGCAATGTATGCTCTTATCACCTCTTAAGGCTGTTCTCAACTGCTTTGCTCAACAAGCGCAAAACGTTTCGACACATTTACAGATTCATTTTTAACGGAAAGATATAAAATTGGAAAGCCGGACCATGGAAGCGATTTGGAATCAAATTGTATTTCCCATTTTTGATCAATCAATTACCTATTGAGTTATAAGCGATTTTGAGCACGTGACAAACACGTTTTTTATCCTTTCCCGAGTATTTTTTCTCCTTTCGCGCGGAAATTCGGTTCAAAATGTCCACTTTGACACTATTTTATGAAAGATCTATTGCGTTTGCAAAAAAAAAAAAGAGAAAAAAAAAGCTCGATTACATAGTTTCTGAGCAACAACAACTGCTAGTTTCATACATTTCCGAACAAAAATAAATTAAAACTTATGTCATAAAGTTACCTTTTTGGATTTGAGAACAGCCTTAATGTATTAAACTACTTTTTGGTGACATCCTGTATAATAATTATCAACGTTTCATTACTTCGGGGTCGATAAAGTGAGTACCAAGCACGCTTGGGAACTAAACACTGGGGGTTACGCGTTAGGCTTGACCACTTGACCAGGACATATGCTGTATAGCACCTCAGGTCCCATAGGCAAGAAAACAGGGTTGGGCAAGGGCATATTTTAGGCCCTGATCCTTTATGGATCGTAACGCTATAGGCTTAGTTTAGTTTGTATAATATTAATCTATACTATTAATAATTAAATATAAAGATGAAAGAGAGAACATGTTTGTAAGAAAGCTGGAAATTTTTGTGTACAGCAATTTAAAAAGTGTTTGAAATTTAAAAGCGAATCGATGATACTGTACTGCCTCAGTCTGCAAGAATGATCAAACTGACATCAAAGCTACGAAAAAACAAGCTTTTCTCATCAGCAGAGCAGAATGAGAGTGGAGGTTTAGTTTAGTTTGTATAATTAAATATAAAGATGAAAGAAGGAACATGTTTGCAAGAAAGCTGGTAAAGTTTGTGTACAGAAATTTAAAAAGTGTTTGAAATTTAAGCCAATCGAGCTACCGCAATCTGTATAAGAATGATCAAACTAAAATCAAATCTAAAAAAACAAGTTTTTCTCTTCGGTATTTCAAGAACAGAGAGGAATGAAGCGTGAAGGTTTAGTTTAGTTTGTCTGTAGTAATGAAATATAAAGATGAAAGAAGGTATATATTTATAAGAAAGCTGATAAATTTTGTGTAGAGCAATTTAAAAAGTGTAGGAAATTTAAGCCAAGCGATGACAGAATGATGCGATGAATCTGTAAGAATTATCAAACTGACATCAAAACTCCAAAAAACAAGTTTTCTCTTCCCTATTTCGAGAATACAGAAGAATGAAGAGTGAAAACTGGGAGATTTTTAATTCATATATGAACGTCAACTTGAGCATTTTTTAATGGTTCAAACTCCTTTGGGACGAGCGACTTTTACAGAATTTTTAATCTTTAATTATCGGTTTTTTAAAACAGAAATTTTTGCCTAATTGAATCGGGAAAATGCTCGGATTAAATAAGGCAAAATTTGCAATGAAAATTTACTGGTGAGAATAATCCCCGATTCGGAGCACCTT
This sequence comes from Maratus speciosus, assembly GCA_963932465.1. Lineage (NCBI taxonomy): Eukaryota > Metazoa > Arthropoda > Arachnida > Araneae > Salticidae > Maratus > Maratus speciosus. The sequence goes on from OZ010795.1 coordinate 508,097,396, forward strand.
TCGCGGCACGAATACCGATCGCGTCCCCAAGGGGTTAAATGAAAATATATTCAGGGTGTCCATAATTAAACAACCTTACTTTAAAGTTGTCTAGAGACGAAACTATTGATCAGAAAGGTGTGAAATTTTCTGACGGACATAATGAAGGAAATGGAATTTGTTTGGAGCGGAAAAAAAAATAGTTCAAAATTTCGCCCCCAGAGGGCATTTTTTAATGAATTACACATTTTTAAAAGTTTTTACGCTTTAATTTTCTCAGGTTAAATAAGACAAATACACAAACCGCCCCTTGAAAAAAAATGATGCGTAAAAACTTAAAAAAAATTATTGGTGTTCGAATTGAACGGACCGTAAAAACTGCTTACGACAGCCGCCATTTTTTTCTCAGGGCTCAGGCCTATTATTCAGTGGGCGGTGGCTAAATATGTAATTTATTAAAACCGCCCTCTGGTGGCGAAATTTTGAATTAAAAATTTTTTTTCGCTCAAACAATTTCCCATTTTTTTATTATGTCCGTCACAAAATTTCAGAACTTTCTGACCATGAGATGTCATAGTTTCTCATGCCATAGTTTCGTATGTAGACAACTTTAAAGCAGGGTCATTTAATTATGGATAGTTTCGTATGTAGACAACTTTAAAGCAGGGTCATTTAATTATGGATAGTTTCGTGTGTAGACAACTTTAAAGCAGGGTCATTTAATTATGGATAGTTTCGTATGTAGACAACTTTAAAGCAGGGTCATTTAATTATGGATAGTTTCGTATGTAGACAACTTTAAAGCAGGGTCATTTAATTATGGAGAGTTTCGTGTGTAGACAACTTTAAAGCAGGGTCATTTAATTATGGATAGTTTCGTATGTAGACAACTTTAAAGCAGGGTCATTTAATTATGGATAGTTTCGTATGTAGACAACTTTAAAGCAGGGTCATTTAATTATGGATAGTTTCGTATGTAGACAACTTTAAAGCAGGGTCATTTAATTATGGACACCCTGTATATGTATACATACACAGGGAGTCTCAAAAACATTGACCTCGACTTTTTTTCCTTAAATACTGTTCATAGACATATATTTTAAATTACAAAGTTACGTAAAAAAGGGAACAGAATTTTATGAAATCGATTAAAATTTTCAGGGAATTAAATTTGAAGAAATACAAAATTTAAATTTTTATACGACCCCCGTACAAAACATTTTCCAATGAGTAAAATGTGCCCCATACACTAATAAGGTCGAACAAAATTTAAGCATTTTATCATAAAAATTCGCAGAGATATCTTTAAACAAAGTTGGTTAGGGGTTAATCATAAATTAAAATGTAAATGTTTGCAGCTAGAGTACCAATCATTGTTTTCGTAATTTGTGTACGATCCCTGAAACGCGATCATCCGACATGATTTTCCCCCTTTGTGAACTATCCAGGCATCGAAAAGTGGTGTAAGTCAGCATTTATGTATTTTCATATCTCTCCGACTTTTTATGATAAAATGCTGAAATTTTGTACATGGATTTATAAGTGTATGGGGCACATTTTACTCATTGAGGAATTTTTTGTACGGGGGCCGTTTAAAAATTTAAATAATTTACTTCTTCAAATTTAATCCCCTGAAAATTTTATTCGATCTCGTAAAATTCTGTACCCTTTTTTATGCAACTTTTTAATTTAAAATATGTCTATGATCGATATTTAATTAATAAAACCGAGGTCAATGTTTTTGGGACACTTTGTATATTGTTCATCTCTCTGAGTTTTTGTGAAACAATTACGAAAATGCATTTTAAAAAAGAATAAAATATAACAACAATTATTAAAATTATTTCTTTCAAAAATAATTGACACTGGATCATACCTTGCACAAGGCTGTTCTCAACTGCTCTGCTCAAGAAGCGCAAAACGTTTTAGCACATTTACAAATTCATTTTTAACGGAAAGATATAAAATTAGAAGGCCTGACTATGGAAGCGATTTGGAATTGAACTGTGTTTTCCATTTTTTGATAAATAAATTACCTATTGAGTTATAAGCGATTTTGATCACGTGACAAACACGTTTTCACCCATTTTTGAGTGAAAATTTCGTTCAAAACGCCCACTTTGACGCTATTTTCTGAAAGATCTATTGCGTTTAAAAAAAAAAAAAAAAAAAAAAAAAAAAAAAAAAAAAAAACAGTTCGGTTACGCAGTTTCTGAACTTATGTCACAAAAGTGCTTCTTTTGATTCGAGAACAGCCTTAATCACATGGGAAAAAGAGGGGTATTCTTTAGTTGCTCCATTGAACATTCAAGTAAACATTTGCGTGAAATTTAAATACTTATAATAATCTTGATAGTTTCTTTGAAGGAAATGTTTAATAATAATAATAATAAACGCTACATGATCTTAAAGCTGTTCTTAACTGCTCGGCTCAACAAGCGCAAAACGTTCTGACACATTTACAAATTCATTTTTTAAAGGAAAGATATAAAATTGGAAATCCTGGCCATGGAAGCGATTTGGAATGGAACTGTTTTTTCCATTTTTTGATCAATCAATTACCCATTGAGTTATCAGCGATTTCGATCACGGGACAAACCCTTTTTTCGCCCGCTCTTGAGAGATTTTTTTACTTTCGCGCGGAAATTCGGTTCAAAACGTCTAATTAGAAACTATTTTCTGAAAGATCTATTGCGTTTGCAAAAAAATGAAAAAAAAAAAAAAAAAAAAAACAGCTCGATGACATGGTTTCTGAACAACAACACCAGCTAGTTTCATGCATTTTCGAACAAAAATAAATTAAAACTTATGTTAGGAAGTTGCCCTTTTGGATTTGAGAACAGCCTTAAATAAAACTGTGTTTCTTTTTCTTTATTTATTTTTTCAATATGTTTATTATTTATAAATATTCTATATGTCTTTTTCAGTAAATATAATTAAAATAAAACATTTTACTTAAATTTAAATAATTTTTCATCTATCATAAAAGACGGAGATTTTATTTGGTTTTGCATAATACTCTGTATAGAAAATGTTTTGCATATTATATATTAATTATGTTAATGAAGTATTCAATTTTATTAAATTTGTGCATTATAAAGTATCACAATCATCCTAATGTACATTATTTTTCTCCCTTAGGTAAGTCCTGATGAATTTAATTTTGTTTCGAGGAAAAAAATAGAGTATTATAAAAGAAACGATTTATAACAATGTTTTGTATCGGGATAAAATAGGTGAGTCAGTTCCTGTATCGATTACATTCAATTAAAAATGCAATTTTGAACATGTTAAAAGTAGGTAAATGGATTTCCCTATTGGAAAGAAGAAAATAAAAACTTGTTTTTGAAATGAGTTTGTATCAGGCTTATTATGGGAGGTTCAGTGTGCCCTATATAAAAGTCTTAAAAAAGAAATTCGATATGAAAAATAAAATTCAATTTTTGATCAAAACTAATATCTTTGTTGGGGAAATATATAATAAATTATGTTCGGTAATTTCCATTTCTTTTGTGACCATTTCCGCGTTTTATACTATTTTCTTTTTGTTTTCGGATTAATAAAATTTTTAATAAAATTTCAATTATTGATTTATACATTTCATAATTTTCGAAAAGCATTATCATTTTGAATGAAAAGTACTTTCCTTGTATGTCGGATTGAGGAAATAAAACTAAATGAGCTAACGCCATCTATTGATGATATTCTAAATAATAACAGCAATTTCTCTTTCTCTATAATCCTAAACTAAATCATGCAATATGTGTTATAAATCAATTCTTTTGTTTTAATTTATTAGAAAAATTAGTTTAAGTGAACATAATGCACAATGGAAGTTATATGTACAACTGGTCAACAAGCAATATGCATTTTTTTACTAGAATTTTTAAATTGTTGTCTCGATCTAAATTGTCGTTTTGGACTACGTTTTCTTTTCTCTGTATTTGTAAACTTATTTAACGAAATTCGGAGTCCTTATTTCTAAACATATTTCAAAATTTTCGAATATCACTTTGAAATAAATTCCTCTTTTTCTATAGCTATACATTTAATTATCCATATTCGTATAAATAAATTTATCCTAGTTGTAGTTTATTAAGTGTATTTAACAAATTACGAAGGTAATTAAAATCCAAAATCAAATATAAATTAAATCAAAAATTTAACATGAAATAATTGAAGTAATATTTTATTCTTAAAAAAAAAAAAAAATGGGTAAAGTGATTTATTTTAAATTGATATTTTAAACTAAATTTATTTTAAGGAAATGTTCTATTTTTATTTTATTACTATTATTATTTTTTTTTTTTTTTACTTAAACAAATAAAGAGTTTTTATCGGGAAAAAAAAATAAACATTGAATATGGAATACTAAAACACTGAACATCCGAGTAAACATTTGCATGAAATTTAAATAGTTACAGGAATGTTGATAGTTTCTCTGACGGACGGAAATGTAAAAAATAAAAATAAATAAATAATAAATACTACATGATCTGAAGTAAAGCTATGTTTTCTTTAAAAAAAAAAATATATATATACATATATATATATATATGTGTGGGGGGGGGGGGAGGGGAAATTTGTAATTAGCAAACAGTAAATACATAAATTATAAAGCTGTAGAGTAAAGCAAATATTTATTTTTAAAAATATACATTCCGAAATTACATCCAAAAAAAGAATCGGAGATATATTAAAAAAACAAAACGCAAATAAATAAATAAATAAATACAAATGAAGAAATTTAAAATCGGCAAAAGAAAAAAATGGCCGCACATCTTCGGGCGAATACGGCAGGATAGCCAAGAAAGTTATAAAACGCAATTATACAGCGTTGCATTTTCTTTGTTTACTTTTCATGCATCTTTGGAATTCTGCATACAGCGCATTAATTGCTGATTGAAACATCCTTCCCTTTTCCTTAGCTCATTACATAAAAGCAATTTCAAAATAGGGTAACAATGCAACTACAACGACATCTTCCCCAATCCATATGCATTCTTCAGATGATCCGGGGTAAAATCGAAAGTTAGTTTAAAAAGTAATAATTCATTATTTTTTTATGATATTTTAATATCAAATCACAAGAAGATTTAATGCAGTTAATCTGCTAAGACGGAATTGCAAGGGGCAAGTAAAAACTGTTGTTTTAAACAGATTTCCGTCTTATCAGATACATCGCCTATGCTAATTATTTTCTGTTCTTTACGTAGGCACCATAAAAATTTTCTGTTTAAGGCTGGATTCCGTTCTTGGCAGATTCCATTTTGGCAGGTTTTACTGTATTTTAAATAGTCTATAGTAAAACCTGTGAAAATGAAGCCTCTCTATAACGTAATATTGCCTTAAGCGATGAACAGATCTTGTCTGTAACGGAATCTTCCAGCTAAAAAAAACTATTTTTATAGCATTAGACAAAGCAGATATATAGTAGATGGTGTGCCTGCTAAGTCATAAACCTGTCTTAGAAAGAAAGTACAAAACGTAATTATACAGCGCTACATTTTCTTTGCTTACCCTTTCATGCAATCTTTGGTATTCTGCATATAGTGCATTAAGAGCCACTTTAAATATCCTTCCCTTTTCCTTAGCTCATTACATAAAAGCAATTACAAAATAGCATAACAATGCAATTACAACGACGACATCCTCCCCAACCCATGCATTCTTCAGATGATCCCGGGAGCCGAAAAAACGGGAAAAGTGCCATTACTTTCTCGACTCCCTTCTCTCCAGTACCGACTCAACCCCTTTTATCTGAGTATCTGAACATGCCCCATGTGAAACATAATTGAACTAAGATATAGTTCCCCCAGCCACCTCGTACATGGAACGGCTTTCATCTAATTATGGCAGAAGAGCCGTGAATGTTTTATAAATGGGCCTTAATCAGTCATAAGCATATTCTTTTGTCTCGCACACAAAAGATTCTTGTCTCGGTGGTACAAGTTTGAGTGAAAACTCGATGTGCAGTGCACTTCATGAATTGTGAAATATTAAGTTTAGGGTTTTACATAAGTTTGGAACTGGGTCGCTAAATACTTGAATAAATGCTTTTTCTATATTTTCAAAATAATTAATTTTTATATATATGTATATAGTAAAACTTTAAGCAAATGAAATGACTTTTAAATAGCAAGATAACATCGACACTGTAGAAATTAACCAATTATTAGAATACGTTAGAAAATAACACCGATCTATAATTGCTAAATGCACTGATTAATAAAAAGAGAGAAGAAAAAAAATTATTACCCACACGTAGATTAGAAAACTTAGGATATTGTACAAATTGTTCTACTTTTCAATTGTACATTGTTAAAAATATCGTGAAAAATTACCTCTGTTTTTAAAGGCTATCTATTTTCTGACCAATAAGAACACTTCATAGATGTTAATGTAGAGTTCTCATTGGTCAGAAAATAGATAGAGGTAATAAACAGAGGTAATTTTTCACGATATTTTTAACAGTGTAGCTTTGTTTTCTTCTACTTCTGAGTTTGTTAACATATTGGTATATGTATTCTGTATATCCAGTTTTGAAATATTATTTCCTTATTCCATTCGTTTGTATATATATATAGTTCCAAATTTAAAATTTATAATGTTTGAATCTTATTTAAAACGTCATTTATAAATGTTTGGATCTTATCTTAAATCTTCATTAATAATTACTTCATTTAATAATTTATTGTTCCAAATTTAAAATAGATGATAATTTGTAATATTTTATAATGGTGTATATATATATATAATAAAACTTTAAATTGACCAGAATACGTTAGGAAATAATTTCATTCAAATACGCTGTAAAATAAAAATCCAAAAAACAGAAGGAAATGAGATTGTAATAATTAAGAAAATGGTACCTTATAGTGTGAAACACGTTATCAAGGGCAATATTCAAGAATATAAAGAAGTCTCAATGATTTCTATTCGAAATAAGCTGCTTATTAGGCAGAAATTTCTAATCGAACTTGCCCGATCGGCTGCGACAAGACATATCAAAGTGAGAGAAAGTAAAAATTGATACGTCCTCAATTTCATATTAGAAAAATTATGCTAATGCAATACGAAGATAAAAACATTGATAATAGTAAGTATTTTCGTTTGATTATTGCAAAATAAGAAAATTTTCATCAAAAATAATTTGATTATGAGTAAAGAAACAATATTTTTTTTTAAATACCCAGATGTTCTCTTCAAAACTATATACACTCAGGTTTCTAAGCATGTAGGAAAACAAATTATTGTTCCTACCACTATTTCGAAACAATTATCTTCAGGATGTATTTCTATAAAATAATAGGGTAAAACTAATAGGATTGCGAGATATCCGCGCATATACAAGATTGTCCTGTATTTTCCTAAGTTCTTCTTAAAGTACCTTTGAATCAAAATAGTCAAATAATTAAGCACATACTGTTAAAAAAGTAATATATTTTTAAATGTCAAAATAGCTTGCATATTTTATTATATACAAGTCAATAGATTGTTTGAAATAGTATATGAAATGTATAGTCTATATGTTATGCTTTTAGTTTTATTTTTATTTTTGTTTATTTTTATTTTCGTTTATTTTTATTTTTTCATTTGACAAAGTATTTACAGTAGGGAAAATATGGGTAACTCTAGAAAACTAATGAATGCGAACGATACCAATATAACTCACCCCCTTCTGTAACGAAAACATAAAGTATGGGATCAGAAATTTAGAAATAAACCAAACAAATTTGTTCTTGATTGTTTTTGAGAAAATATTTAAATTCCTTGTTAGTTAAGCTTATTTATCTATTTCTAATTAGAGATAGACTATAATATAAGAGAAAACTAATGAATGCAAACGATACCAATAAAATTCATTCCCTTCTGTAAAGAAAACCCAAAGTATGGGAACAGAAATTTAGACATAAACCAGACAAATTTCTTCTTGACTGTTTTAGAGAAAATATTTAAATTCTTTGTTAGTTAAGCTTATTTATCTGTTTCTAATAAGATATAGACTATAATATAAGAGAAAAGTAATGAATGCAAACGATACCAATATATAACTCCCCCCCCCCCCCCCCCCGCAAAGAAAACCCAAACATGGGATTAGAAATTTAGAAATAAACCAGACAAATTTCTTCTTGACTGTTTTAGAGAAAATATTTAAATTCCTTGTTAGTTAAGCTTATTTATCTATTTCTAATAAGAATAAACTTACTGACTCAATATATTATCCTCCTTGAAAATGTGCGAATAGTTACACAAATTCTTTGTTGTTTAAATTTATAGCGGCATACATAAAGCAGTTTTGTTCAAAAAGTAAAATAAAGTGATTTTCCCAAAGTCATTTATCATAGATAACGATTTTGTTATTGATCATTGCGAATGGCTGTTCTTGAAACTTATTCATGGTTGAAAGATTTGTAGATGTTATATTTTTGTCATTAATAGATTCTTCATAACAAATGGTTCATTCGAAATTGGTTATAAATGAGTTAGTTATAACTGAAAATGTGTGTCATATAAAATGACACAGTACTTTTTTACTAAAGGTTAAGTATTCAATAAAATTGAAAGTTCCTTTTAAGAAAATTACTTTTTTATTTTTTCTTATGTCTTAATATTTTTTCTCAAATACAAAATTTATAAAAGTATCACTTTTCCCGGTGACTTTTTATCAGCTCCGTTTTCTCCAGCATTCACATAAAGGAACAAGTCGGAAATTGTACGTCAAACGTGGCAAATGAGGTGCAACCGTACTATAATTAGTTTTATAAATATTCAGGTCTTGGTGCAATAGCTGTTGCACTCTTATGCAAAAATGTATGAATACAAAATTTTTTACGCTTATATAAATTAAATTCAGTAATATGGAAATAATATGACTCCATCTTAAAAATATAAATGTTAATCACCATGGCAACCTAGAGCCATTACCTATCATGGTATATCATTAAATTCATTACGTATGATAGGATTTAATGGAATAATTACCATTGCAACCTGGAATCATTACCTATCATGGGATATCATTGAATTAACTACGTATGATATTATTTAATGGAATGAATACAACTTTTATTAACATCTTTTTAAATTTTAATTTGATTTTCATAAAATTTGAAATGACTCGACAAAATTTTGCAACGATTATATATATTAAATATCAAACCATTCAGTTGGGTAGTTTTTGGGCTGTTATATGCGAACAGACGGACAGACCAGACGACGACTATAGGTGTTACGTATTTATATAATTACGAACGCAGCTAAAAAAGATTTATTGTTCCCACCATGATTAAATATCAAGCAATGATTCTTTATTAAAATAAAATACAATTTATGCTATCTAAAAAAAATAAATAAGTAAATAAATAAAAATCTAAACCTATGGCTGTACTATCCATGAAGTAATCCTTCATGGGCAATGCTTCAGGGCCTACAGTGCCCAATTCTGTTTACTTGACCCTGGGCCCCGAGGTGCTATACAGCATGTGCCCCAGCCAGGTGGTCAACCCAACGTGAAATCCTCGGTGTTTAGCTCCCAAGCAAACTTGGTACTCATTTTATCGACACCGAAGGGATGAAAGGTTGAGTGAACCTTGCCCAGCTGGGAGTAGAACTCGCGACCTGTAGCGTGGCAGACAGGCATGCTGACCACTACGCTACTGGGCTTCCACCTTATGCTGTCACTATTTGAATATCGCGAAATTTTCGGAAAAAAAAAAACATTCGGAAGAACACGGCATCACACAGGGTAGCAACAAATCCTGTTATAATCAAATTGAAAACCACTGGGGGATGTAGCAGGAGTTTACGTCGGAAGTATGGGAAGGTTAACAAACGTTGCAAACAAAACATTTAGGAATTGAAGAAGATTGAAAAGAAACTATCAATGTCTCAGTCGTGCCTGTTGCAGGAATTTAATTTTTCAAAACAAATGTCCAAGAAAATATTCGGTGTAATTTATACATTTAACACAAAGCTCTAAATATTCGCATATATGAGTGATAATCATATTGAAATATATTTGTAAATAATTTGTCCTTTTTAATTTAATTTTAACGTAAATATGAAACCCTTAGTTCAAAAGTTAATGGAAAAAAAAAAAAACATTTCATTACATTTCTTTAGGTATTTAGTTTAAATTTTATCTACTTCAACAATCCCTTAAAAAAAACCACTCCATTAACTCTTACTTCCATATGTTACTATTTATCAATAAAAAACTTCACTTTGCTTTCTGTCTTTATAAACCACGAAACACGGGCAGCATTTTACACCGCAGTGAAAAGAAAAATTTAAAATGAATCTAAAACATAAGCCCCTGTAGCAGACGTGATCTGCTCGAGTAATCAGGAGGAGCTTCGAGAAACAAAATTTAAAGCTGCGCATAACGGCATCTCTGGCCCATAAGCAATAGATGAGGGCATGTTAAGAGTACACTGCCATAAAGAAAAAAAGCTGTATGATGCTCCTTGAATATGTGATTACGATTTAGCCTGGGCCCCCCTCTTGCGATTCACAAAGACTGCCGAGGGAATCCCAGCATCGTAATGGCGGACTGCTCTATTCCAGTTTTCCGGTTTTTCATGGGGAATGTTCTTAAATTTCGGCTGGAATGGTCTTCTGGTTTATCCAGTTTCTCGTTTACATAATGTGCCAAAACTGATGCGAAATTTCGCGTGTTTGTTTCATGGTTAAGTTTAAATTTAGTAGCGGTCTTTAGGAGAATAGAGGGTGTGTTAAGTTGTGCCTTTAATTATTTCCAACACAGTGATTATTTACTTTAACTATTTATTTCTCGCCAAACTTTATATTCTGTTTGACCTTGACATAAAGGGCATTCTCACAATCTTTTGACTTTTAAGTCCCTGAATAATAATTTTTATTTTAGTACATATTCTTGTGGGGTTTTTTTTTAAATTATTTATTTCATATACTGGGGAACATCCCATTGCATGATTGCATAACAATATTAACGAGATAAATAAGTTTTGGACGATGTTGGGGGTCCAAATACTAGGAAAACTCCTGTACCGTCCCGTGTTCCTGATGTTGATTTTTAAGTTTGGAGTTGCCTGTATAAAATTGTTTCAATAAAAGTATTTCGATATAATTTTTTTCCGAAACTGGGACAATTTTTTTTATATAAATATGTAGCAAAAAATTAACCTGCACACATTTTTACGGTTGATATTATTTTTTTAACTCTGTCCCTGGCTTTTAGATTCCTTACCATCCCTCTTGCTAAACTTATACAGAAAATCACTTCAGATGCAGCCACAGAATTTTTTTAAGTTTTTTCTCATGCAGAAGTACGCTAGAGAAAGAATGTCTAAAATTCTTTGACAGGAAATTTACTGCAGAATTTAAATCAGCATTTAAATATCAATTTCAAGCATCGTTTTATAGTCTTACAGTCCCCAAGGTTTATCCCTGCACTTTTCGAGGTAAATAAATTTTTTTTTAACTTATTCCAATGTAAATAACTGTTTCTAAAAATCACTAAACATTGTGGCTATCACTTAGTCTTAACATGGTTTACCTAAAAGTAGTGGTAATTTTCCTTACCGTCCTTTTTTTCCCCTTTTACCGCCCCTTTTTTCCTATACCATCCCCCTTTCTTCCCTTCCACCCCTTCTTTTAACACCCATTTAAGACAATGTTATACCAAAATTTTGTACTAAAAATACTACATTGTTATTATTTCTTATTTGAATGCCCTGTGAATACTATACAAATTCATTATAAGTAAAAATTTAGAAGAAAATAGAAAGTTATAGTGGTAAAATGGTAGGGAAAATTAAACTCGCAAGTTTAACTTAAACCTCAGTTAAATAAAAAAAAATATTCGCTGCTGACCATTTTTTCTTTATTTTGAATCATTAAGGCATTCTTCTATCAGATTAAAATGTTATTTTAGCAATTTTAATTTCACCAGATTTTTACTCCCGAAAGTCAAAAGATTGTGAGAATGCCCCATAAAGAGATGTTGATTAGGTTTGGTTGTATATAATCCAACAGGTGACGCTGTTATGATGTGTTTTTAAGGATTTTCGCTATAGCTATGTGTCAAGAACTAATGAATGGAATTTCATTAAACTTCATATTCTGTTAGACCTTGATATAAATAGATGTTTATTTAATTTTGACTTGGATCATTTAACAGGTAGCATTGCCATCCTATGCTCGGGGAAAGATTCCTAATCGGTTCAATAATCAACTGTTTGAATTTAGCGGGCAGTATTTGCAATATTATTAACTTCATTCTTGTTACTCTTCCATGTACTTTTAACCACATTTTTGCCAAAATCGTTCATTTTTTACGACAGAGTTCACTTTGGACCCGATTAGGAAATATTTATTAACAATATGTTTTTTGCAATGAACATATAGAACTATATTATTTTCTATTGTGTTGAAATGCGCTAAATTTTATTTTTGAGTTTAATGATTAAAAATGTATATGTTGATCTAATTTTAAATTTTAATATGCAACAGGGGGCTCTATTGTTCTGTTCTTCTTTTAATTTACTTATCGCAGTAACTCCGTGTTAAATGAGAACAAATACAATATGCTTTACATTCATAATCGTTATTGCTATTATAAATTAATGTATTGCAATAGTATAGAAGAAAATTTTGTGATAGCCGAAACATACTAGTTATTATTATTATTATTATTAATTTTATTATTATTAAACCGTGAAATTTTCTTCTTACAAAATTAGTCCAAAGATCATATATAGTTTTTACAGACTATATTTTAAATCTCTTTAATAAAGGATTTATTATTATTATTATTATTATTATTACTTATTATTATTTTTCAGTTAAGCACGAACTAATTTCTTCTTTTCTTTTATAAAATTTGCCTGTGGATTATGTATAATTTTCTCTGACCGTATATTAGCTTTGATAAAAAGAATAAAAATAAAATCAATTAACCACTTAACAGTGTATTTTTGTGATTAAATAGGCTATTTTAGAGATTAAAAAAGTCTTAAACTAGGGAATTTTATTATAATTTTTTAACTTGGAAGTGTATTTTGCATTGTTTAGGAGATATGATATTTTTGCTAAACACTTGCGCATGCGTAAAATAAAAGCCATGATAAAGTCAATTTTGAAAAAAAAAAAAAAAAAAAGAAAAGCCGAGTTGCATGTTTGATGACAGAGACTAATAAGTAGTTAATACAAGACCCAATTTCCTCTCACAAAGTTTGTCGGAGGATCATGTATAATTTTCAAAAACTGTATTTTAGACTTCGTTGATAAAAGGAGTTGAAAAATATATTATTATTATTATTATTACGAGCCTTATATTTTCTTTAAGAATATGAAATTAAATGCTCTCTTCCAGTGAATTCAGCAAACGCTTTTTGTAAACACGGGAAAATGCTTCTCAAAATCAACTCCGAAGAGAGGATGTAAGATCGTCTCCTCCGTTCTCTGTAGGAGACAAGAATAGAGACTGCCTTCTTCCATCATGAGTTGTGTTCGGGCATTGAGATGAGGGTACTATAGGGAGCTATAAAGGAAACCCGGTGCCCATTCAAGTTGCAAGAAAATCATCTCCCAAGTCTTCCTATTCTGCATTCTTAGAAAGGTTGGAATCAATGGCACTAAACTCCAACTGACACTTCCCTATTCCAATTGCACGCTTCGGAGGAAGGGATCTGTCCACAAATTGAGCATCATCCTTTAGTTTTTTTTTTTTTTTTTTAAGTTTTTGAAACGAAAATCAACTAGCTGCTTATTTTCATTAAGGCTGTTCTTAAATGCTCTGCTCAACAAGCGCAAAACGTTCTGACACATTTACAAATTCATTTTTTAACGGAAAGATATAAAATTGGAAAGCCTGGCCATGGAAGCGATTTGGAATTGAACTGTGTTTTCCATTTTTTGATCAATCAATTACCCATTGAGTTATAAGCGATTTCGATGACGTGACAAACCCGTTTTTCGCCCGCTCTTGAGTAATTTTTCTACTTTCGCGCGGAAATTCGGTTCAAAACGTCCTTTTGACACTGTTTTTTGAAAGATCTATTGCGTTTGCAAAAAAATAGAAAAAACAGCTCGATGATCGAAACAGATCGAATTCGGAAACTTGGTGACAAGCAGCCTTAAGAAATGGTCGATATATCATAAAATAATTGTCTTTCGTTTCCTCATTTGTGAAGTGTCATCTATTATCAGTAAAAAAAAAAAAAAAAAAAAAAAAAAAGAATGTGACTGATTAGTTTATAAATTTAACAAAAGGGAATTTTAAATTTGATACCGGCATAATTTTCTATACAAAAAAATAGAATGAGGCTGAATAGTTTATAAATTTAACAAAAGTTAATTTTAAATTTGATACCGGCATGGAATTTTCTATGCAAATAATCACAAAATGAAATAAAACATATGAATAAATAATATACTATGCATTCGATATTTTTACCCTAACTTCTTTTACATCAAAGATTTATTAAAAATAAATTTTTATCACGAATATCATTTCTGGGAATCTCGTGTAAGCCACATGTTTCTCATAATGAGTTGAGAACTTGCAGAGAAAATATATAGTCAATAACAGAGTTGTGCATGAAAAAAAAATGTCCATGTTTTGATGTCTTACTATTTTAATGTTCAAGATATATTAAAATCACTTTTTATCCCCCTGAAAATTTTGTGTAAACCTGGAGTGTTAAAATTTTTCAAGCCCCTTTTACGATTATCAGAAAAATAGGCAAGCTAGTAAATATAAATGAATAAATAAATATAATATTCGACGCGTTTTTGTCGGTTGACTTTTTACCATTTTTTTCTGTTCAAGACTTATTAAAATCAGTTTCTATCACGAACTTCATCACCCCTGAAAACTTTATGTAAACCTCACGTGTTAAAAAAAGTTTCATATTCTTTTTACGATTATCGCCCCACCAGTGGCCGAGAGGTTCTGCTCTCTACGCTGGTAGACGGGAGGGGCTGGGTTCGAACCCAATTGCACCCGTCGGCCTAATCGTTTGGAGTTTTCCGTGGTTTTCTTCGAACCTTGGATTTCCTTGGGTAAATACGGGTTAGGTTCCCTTAGAAAGACCCCCCACGGAAGGCACACTCCGCCTAGGGCCTACATCTCTCGTGTGGATAATTGGCCGTCATAAACAAAAACCAAAAGAACTTTTACGTTTATCATAAAAATAAGCAAGCTAGTAAATATAAATGAATGAATAAATAAAATAAATAATATCCGATGCATTTTTATCGACTGTCTTTTTGACATTTTTTCTGTTCAAGACTTATTAAAATCAATTTTTATCACGAACTTTACCCCAGAAAATTTTGCGTAAATCTCACGTGTTAAAAAATTTCTCATACTCCTTTTGCGATTATCAAAAAAATAGGCAAGCTACTAAATATAAAAGGATAAATAAATAAAATACATAATATTCGACGCGTTTTTATCGACTGACTTTTGCCATTTTTTTCTGTTCAAGACTTATTAAAATCAGTTTTTATCACGAACTTCACCCCTGAAAACTTTGTGTAAACCTCACGTGCCTAAAGAGTGAGTAGAAAATTCACGGAGAGGAATATATATCCTATGGCCGATTTGCGTAGCGTAGCCTCAAAATCACTCCCACAACACTCATAAAAAGAAACTCAATGCCTTTTTGATGGTAATGCCATGCAAGAAAGTGAAATTGAAATTGCATTTTACAGTGCCCCCTCCACTTCTTTCTTAAAGTCGTAATCGAATATTTTCTTTGCATTCCGCTATATAGAATGCACTGTTGCAAACAATTTGTTATGTCGTTGTTTTTCCTTTTACACACAGTTTGGATGGAGTATTTATTGAATTTCTTGTCGGGGATTGTTATTGTTTGAGATTCTTCTTGTGTTTTTGCCATTGTTTTTACACTCCTGTTATTTAACTCAACTTAGTCTTTTTGCATGTAAAGATGGAATTTCGTAATCGATTTTTAACCCACTTCCTGATATGATAGAATTATAAAAAATTATGTACACAGGTATGTTTCCAATGATGGTAAAACGTCACTTCCTGATATGATAGAATTAGAAAAAATTATGTACACAGGCATTTTTCCAATGATGGTAAATGTCACTTCCTGATATGATAGAATTATAAAAAATTATGTACACAGGTATGTTTCCGATGATGGTAAAACGTCACTTCCTGATATGATAGAATTATAAAAAAATATGTACACAGGTATGTTTCCGATTATGATAAAATATTTTAACCCTTTATAACCCGACGGTACTTCAAAGTAACATTAAAACAACGTGTCATAAAATTCATTTAATACATCGATTAGTAGTAATACAATTTAGAATGGTTTATAGATACTTTACTTTATCTTGTTCCAAAACCATTATTGGTTGCACAAAACAAAAATATTTTTTAAAGAAGGATTTCTTTTGCCTTTGCATCTTTTCAACTTTCTTGACGTTAAAAGATTGGGGGGAGGGAGGGAGTTTCAGTTTGGAAATATTTCTATATTTCTATTGTACATTATATTTGTACATTTCCTAATTCTACAAAATACTAAAAAAAAAAAAAGATTTGAGTGGAGTTGGAAATATTGCTAAAAATCCGTATAAATTAAAATTTAATTAATTAATGTTAATTTGGAAAATCCTTTAATCATTATCCAGGGATTATAATAATTAATCCTTATTAAATGATTGTGTAAATCTTTTAAAGTAGTTTAAAAAATTCACAAAAATGCTTCAGAAGATGAAATTTGCATGAATTCATAATATGGGAAATAAAGGTTAAATATTCTTAGAACTTAATTATAAATTAATAACTTAATTTTAAGTCATTTTACCGCTAGGTGATAAGTCGCCCAATATTTTTTATTGTTACAATTGTTTACGAGTTACAACATAAATGAATTTAATGATGCGCCAAACCACGCCCGCCAACATAGGCCAACTAGCGTGAAATTGCTACAACTAAATATTTTGAATGTTAGAAAGTAGAAAATATAAATAAAAATAAAGAGTGTAATATATATATATATATATATATATATATATATTTAAAAAAATACTCTTTAAACAGTTAATAGTTTCATACTAATTAAGTTATGATTATACGTTGAGAAACC
The DNA here is from genome assembly GCA_963932465.1 of Maratus speciosus. Lineage (NCBI taxonomy): Eukaryota > Metazoa > Arthropoda > Arachnida > Araneae > Salticidae > Maratus > Maratus speciosus. The sequence continues at coordinate 508,114,492 of OZ010795.1, forward strand.
AATTTAGAAATCCTGAATGGGTAGCTTAAATAATGTTTGGCATAATGCTAACCAAACTTTTTGAGAAGTTACCGGTAAAACTTGTTTTCCTACTGGATTCGTTCTATGCAGGAGAGCATATCTTTTATCTTTACAGGCATAATACTGACAAATCTTCTCGAGAAATTACCCGTAAAACTTGTTTTTCTGCTGTATTCGTTCTATGCAGGAGATCATATCTTTACAGGCACAATGTTGACCAAACTTCTGCAGAAGTTACCTGTAAAATTTCTTTTCCTACTGCATTCGTTCTGCATAGGAGAGCATATTTTTACAGGCACAATGCTTACCAAACTTCTCGAGAAGTTACCTGTAAAACTTGTTTTCCTACTGAATTTGTTTTATGCAGGAGAGCATATTTTTACAGGCACAATGCTTACCAAAATTCTCGAGAAGTTACCTGTAAAACTTGTTTTCCTACTGGATTTCTTTCTATGCAGGAGAGCATATCTTGACAGGTATAATGCTTACCAAACTTCTGCAGAAGTTACCTGTAAAACTTGTTTTCCTACTGGATTCGTTCTATGCAAGAGAACATATCCTTACAGGCATGATGCTGACCAAACTTCTCGAGAAGTTACCTGTAAAACTTGTTTTTCTACTGTATTCGTTCTATGCATGTGATCATATCTTTACAGGTACAATGCTGACCAAACTTCTGCAGAAGTTACCTGTAAAATTTGTTTTCCTACTGGATTCGTTCTGTGCAGAAGAGCTTATCTTCACAGGCACAATGCTGACCAAACTTCTCGAGAAGTTACCTGTAAAACTTGCTTTCTACAGGAGTCGTTCTGTGCAGGAGAGTTTATCTTTAAAGATGCAATGCTATGAAACTTTTCGGAAAGTTACCCGTAAAATTTGCTTTTTTACTGCAGTCGTATAGCAGGGCCGTAACTAGGGGAAGTAGGGGGAGGCAAAAGAGGCATTAAACTGTTGTATTGTCATCGGAAACATATCTTTGTAAATATTTTTTGTAATTCTAGCTTACCAGTAGGTGAATTAAAAAAATTACATCTTTACACACAAAAACCAAGTTGAGTTAAATAAAAGATCGTAATTAAAAAAAAATAGAAAAAGCTATTGTCCTCGAAGTCAACTTAAACTTGGTTCAATATTTTAAGAGTTCTCTATTTAGTTGTTTATATCTTATGCAAAGACTCTTAAAAAAGTTTATCACATTAAAAATTACCAAATAACCTTAAATACTAAAACTTATGATAATTAAAACTAATGCTGACCAATCTTCTCGAGAAATTGCCTGTAAAACTTGCTTTTGTACGCTAGTCTTTCTATGCAGGAGAGCTTATCTTTAAAGACACAATGCTGACCAAACTACTTGGAAAGTTATCTATAAAACTAGCTTTTCTACTGCAGTCTTTCTATGCAGCAGGGCCCTAACTAGCGGAAGTATGTGGAGGCATTAACATATTGCATTGTCATAGGAACCAAATCTTCGTACGTAATTTTTGTAATTCTATCCTATCAGAAAGTTAATAAAAAAAATATTCCATCTTTACATACAAAAACCAAGTTGAGTAAACAAAAAAAGCTATCATCTTCCTCGACGTCAACGTCACCGTGTTTCAAAATTTTAAGAGTTGTTTGTTAAATTGTTTTCCCCTCAATAAAAACGTTTGAAAAAATAAGAAAAGTTTATCACATTAAAAATTATTAAATAACCTTAAAAACTGAAATTTAAGACTATTTTGATTTTTTAGGGAAAAAAAACTTTTATGTAATAACTTGTCCCGTTTTTTATTTTCTTTAGCTGCAAGTTTTCAACCTTCCTTTCTTCTCGAGAAGTTACCTGTAAAACTTGCTTTTCTACTAAATTCGTCCTATGCAGGAGAGCTTATCTTTAAAGGCGCGATGCTAACCAAATTTCTCTAGAAGTTACATGTAAAACTTGCTTTTCTACTGAGTCGTTATATGCAGGAGAGCTTATCTTTAAAGGCGCGGTGCTAACCAAACTTCTCGAGAAGTTACCTGTAAAACTTGGTTTTCTACTGGAATCCTTCTGTACAGGAGAGCCTACCTTTAAAGGCGCAATGCTAACAAACTTCTCGAGAAGTTTCCTGTAAAACTCGCTTTACTAGTGGAATTCTTCTGTACAGGAGAGCCTACCTTTAAAGGCGCAATGCTAACAAATTTCTCGAGAAGTTTCCTGTAAAACTTGTTTTTCTTTTGAAGTCCTTCTATACAGCAGGGCCGAAACAAGGGGAGGGAGAAAAAGGGGCATTAAAATGTTGTATTGTTATTGGAAACACACGCCTTGTTGGTAATTTTCAGAATTCTAGCCTTATCAGTGAGTTAAAAATCGATTACAAAATTCCATCTTTACATACAAAAACCAAGTTGAGTTAAATAAAAGTTTGTAAAAAATAAAGATATTAAGATAGTACCAATTATTTCGAAATTTGAATTGCCAAAGCATTAATTAATGGTTTAGCTAATTTTCGGAAAAACTGTAGTTAAAATTCATATAAAGCACAAATAAAACGTACTAAAACTCCTTTTATAGTTGCATATACATATTATAAAATTATTTAAAATACCTTAAAAATACATTAAAAATTAAATTAAATTCCGAAAGCGTTTTCGGCCAAATTAGCATTGCCACCGTCAGTGTTTATTTAAATGGTATTAGTTCTCTTTGCGCTTATTCCTCAGAGGCCATTGTAATTTAAGGGTGGGATGGAAGAGAAGTTGAGAGGAAAAGGTATAACAAAACAAGCTTTTATCTTCTATGTAGCAATTCTTTCCAGACTCCATGGATGTCATATGACAATGCCTCGTTACATACTATATCTTTATTGGAAATTATTTCAAGGGATTCTCTTATGATTGCTTGCTGGTAATTACTTGTACGAAAGATAATTTTGGATTTATTAAAATCTACATTTATAGATTGAATTTGAGATAATCTTGCTAACGCAGTATGGGGGTCTATTTAAACCATATTTGGTCCATACTGCGATAGAGTTATTGGCGAATCAAGTTTGACATATAGTTAAGAATAATACATGATAGAAAAAAAGAAGTAGAGAATGATGCACTGTATGTATCAGAGTTAAAATCAGAGTTAAATGTTGGGGTTTGCAACACTTATAATAAAAAAAAAAGTGCAAATATCATAGGAACAAGTGCTTATGTAATCGATGAATTAACTCTCCAAGATATATACAACTAGCTGTATAAATGTTAGATATGGACCTCTTTTAGTCACTCTACATCTACTACAATGAGACAAAGACCTCGAATTTCTCGTTTTGCAGTAGTTGACCTATGTAAAAGACTTAGTATGTAAAAGACCGGCCTCAGCTTTTTGATTTTGAAAACTCATTACTTTTTAAAAAGTTTGTAAATTGATGAAGTTTAAGGTAAAACGTTATAAATTTTGAAATGATGAAAGCTTTGAATTTGAAACAGTTTTTGATCACCTTACTGTACAAATATCGATACGATACTCCTTCATTGCAAATATTTTTCTCAGCGTGTCAACGGCGACGCTAGCAAAGACAGTTATTATTCACATTACTGCAATGAAAGTAAACTGTGATTGTCTGTTTATCTAGTATGAGATTAAATATCAATCTAAACAGTTATACTTCCTATTAATTTTAAACTATGCTTAAAATACAATATTAAAACCCCCAACAATCATAAACTGTGTAAGTTTGTATGCTACAGAAAGAGTAAAAGCGCGCAAAAAAAAAAAAAAAAAAAAAAAAAAAATACGTAACAAGGAAAAAATACCCTCATAACTAAAAAATGACACATACATTTTTAACGGTAATATTATTGTGTTTTCTCACTATTTAACAAATAATACTCCATGGGATAAGCTACACGCAAAGTTAATTTTTTTTCTTGCAATATATTCTCAAAGTCATTTACGATGTGAAAAGTCATTAAGCATTTAGATGTTTTCTATGACGAACTGTAGTAGTAAGTAAATTAAACATAATAAGAAGTGAATGACTTTTACAACTACAGGTGTTTTTTAGCGAATCAGAAGTAATGAAAATGTACACGCAAAAAACCCTGCTAAAATTAAGTTTTTGTCATTACCATATGTCATAAGTGTAATTATTTATTTCGGTTCATCTGTTTCAATATTGTCTGCCATGATCCCAAAAGATATGCGAATTACTTTTTACATCTCCTAATTAATTTGCAACTCTGAGAAATGTCACTTTAGTTATATGTAATGGCAAAAGTTTTGTATAATACCAAAGCTACCACTAGCACAGAAAATAAATGAAGTCTCAAACGGAAAGTGAAAAAAATAAAAAGGACTGTAAAAAACCATTAACGCCTTCAATCCATCAAGAATCCTGATTAGATCTTTTACATTCGAGAGAGTTTTTTGCTCTTTTATTTTGTCACTTTTTTAATTCTCTATTTAACCTTTGTGCATAAATTTTCCTAGCAACATTCATTTCACCTACTATACCCAGATGAAAAACAGGTAGATGGATAATTGTGAAAAAAAACTTAATTACTTTTTACCGCCTTAAGTATACTTAAAACCGCCACCTTTTGGAATAATTACAAAATTCTCTTTTGCGGAAGAAAAAAAAAATAGGCATGGGGAGTTTTTTTAGAAAAAGAAAAGCATGGTTCTCGCATACACAAAAACACAAAGAATTCATCAAGTAATTATTTGAAGTTTTAATTCAAGTTGCAGAAGGGGGGAGGGGAGAGAATACGACGAGTGTCAACTCATTAAGATAATTTTTTATGTGTTTTTTCCCATTTTCCCTTGCAAAAATTGTCACCACATAATTGCAAGGGGGAGAAAAGGAAAAAAAAAACACGCTGGAAGGATCGGAATTAGTAAAAGAAGTCTGATGAAAAGTACCAAAAGTACTCTTAATTACTTTTCCGTCGAAAGGCTACTCAAAACCCCCTGCATACTTCCTTTAAGGTAATTAAGAACTGCGAAAGCTCTTTCCCCTGAAAAATATTTTCAAAATTTTTTCCTGTTACTTTCACTTTTAATTTTAACTTGTAATGTCCAGTTCGTAAATCTAATTTTTTGTTCTCCTAAAGTAAATTTATACCTTCTGCCTTTGTTTCAAGCTAACTTTTTCTCGTTTTGTTTCTTTAACATTTTTTTTTTATTATTAGTCTTCTTTCGTTGGAGATGAAATAAACTTAGTCTTTGTTGTGGAGAAAATTGCATTTAGCTTTCAAGTAACTTTAATTACACATCATATGTCAAGACTTTTTGTTACTGCCACCAGTCTGCTATCTGCAGTCTTAATTAAGACATTCTGGATCTGAACATGTTAGACTTGGCATTTTGATTGGCATATATATTTATCCGGGAGCACTTTATATTTTATCGAGTTTAATTAATTTTTGAAACGGGAAAATTTAGTTCTTTTCTCTATTATTGTTTTAATTTTACTGGATTTGATTCTTTTGGATTGAAAATTAAATGTGGCAAACGTCAGGCATAAACTGGAAGTCACTTAAGAGGGGAAAAAATAAATGTTTTTTTTTATCACATAACAAAAAAAATAATTAAAAGTGTAATTAAAAGAATACATTTACAACATCAGATAAAGGCTTCGATATATCACACAGTCATTCGAAAATTCATGCAACTAAAAAAACACGATTTTTGAGATATTGCTAATTCATAAAATAAGGGGGCCTAACAATCATAAAAATATGTTTATTTATCTTTAATTCTTGATTTAGTCTGGTTTTATTACTTTGCATTTCTGATGTTGCAAGGCACTGGTGTCTCTCTGAAAATCGTTAAATAAATAGTTAGTTGTAGTCTAACTTATATGAATATAAATATAAACAAGTCTGAAATTGCACGTCAAACCTGGCAGATGAGGTGCCTTCGTACTATAACTAGTTCTATAAATATTCATATCTTGGTGCAATAGCTGCTGCACTCTTAAGGAAAAAGTGCATGAATATAAAATTTATTACGATTCTATATATTAAATTCAGTAATACGGAAATAGTAGGACTCTATTTTAAATAGGACGTAATCACAATGACAACCTACCACAATTACCTGCCATGGGATATCGTCTAATTAATTACGTATGATAGGATTCAATAGAATGAAGAAAACTTTTATTAATATCTTTTAAGTTTAGATTCGATTTTCATAAAATTTGAAATGACTCGACAAAATTCTGCAACGATTATATATATTAAATTTCAAACCATTCCGTTGGGTAGTTTTTGCGCTGTTATATGCGGACAGACGGACGAACCAGACGACGACTATAGGTACTACGTATTTATATAATAACGAACGCACCTAATAATACTTATTTGACTTTTGAAAAAATATATTAATTGTTTTCCTATCCATTTTATTTAAAAATCAATCAATGTTCAGGTATAGGACTTTTTTGCTTTTTCTGAAACTGCTTACACCTTGAATGATGTAAAAAAAAAAAAAAAAAAAAAAAAAAAGCTATTATTTAACAAATTACAACGACCATTTGGAAAATGATTTTTTCAAAAACTAAAATTTAAGACATAAAAAATCGCACGGAGTTGATCATACATTACGTACGCCATGAATTAAACATTAATAGTGTTATTACACGTAAAAATTCCAAGCGACAGAAATCGCCTGCGACTCGTACGTAATATCCACCTGAAACTTATGTATTATCCAAGCATTTCATTGGCTGTTCGAGAAAAGGCTTTTTCGTCGTCAGATTTCCAAGAAATATGACGGCCAATTTTAAATGAAATTTATTTCTTAAAGTTCTAAACATCTCACACTATTACTTTTTACACCGTCGTATAGAGAAAAAAATGTACTTTTAAATGCAACTTGTTTGAAAGCTGTATCTCAATTTGTTTCTGAGTTATTAATTTTTTTTTTAAACTTTTTTGTCATAGTGGCAACAGAAGTAATCATCTCTGTTGAAAGTAAAGGGGAATACATATTATTGTATAGACCAATCAGAACACGAATAAAATGCGGATTAAACCAATAAAAACCATCAGATATGCTTTTGATTTCCTACCCTGACGAGAACAATAGCCATTTTTCCAAATGGTTAAATATATATATATATATATATATATTAAATTTCTTTAAATTTGTTAAGCTTCTGACATTTAGATATTTGCGCCGAGATCTGAATGATCGAAATGACTTTCATAAATATTTTTCTTTCTTATCGTAAACAAAAACTATCAATTACTTGAATGGTTTTTATTTTTTATTTTAATAAATATGTTTAAATAATCTCAGTTAACTTGATGTTTCCTTAGAACTCTTACGGAAGATTCTGCGGATTTTATAAAACCTGAAGAAAGTCTTAAATATAATTAAATGATAAAGAGATAATTGCAACACAGAAAATCTATCAGAGCTTGTAAAAAATGTGATCCATCCTGTCTAAATTATCAGTGGATAATTTTAACTCCTTGACTACATCAACGTACGTGGGAAAGTGTAAGTATACAGGTTTTGTTCGGTTTTTTAATTTGAAATCAGCATTTCTGTGTAGTAACATTTGACTTATTTAATTACGTAAATTCTGCGATTAAATAACACAAACATCGTTATGCCTATACAAACTGATATTAAAATGTAAAAGCTGGACGAATCCTGGTACATGGACTCGAACCCTGATATATTCAAGGGTTTAAACTCCAAAAACTATTATTAGAAAACTGCTGAGATTTTAAAAGTATTGAGTTAAAATTTTTCATTTACCAAGCTCGCAAAAACTTGAAAAGCTAGCAAGAAACATGCTAGATAATGTATTATGTTATTTTGTACATATGAATATAACAGAACCCCAAAACTAGAGTTTTAAGAGAGCAAACCAGAACCCCAAAATAAAATTTACACTCTTCCTAAGCATTATTTTCTATGAATGCATATCAATATTCTTAACTCTTACAGGACCCTAAGGTTGCTAAGAGTAAATATTAGTATGTAACTGTTTATTTTAGTTTGTTTAGACGTAAAATAAATAAAAATCATAGGAAAAATACATAACAATGTAGTAGTTTAAAATGTGTAGTTTTTTTTTTTAAATTTTATGTGAAAAATTTTTCACAATGGACTAGAAGGGTAACACAAATTATAATTAGGCTTATTATGCAGTGTCTTTTATTTATTGGCAAAATGTTAACTAAAATAATACAAAATTATGAAATAAAATTACTATGCAAAATGATATGCTAATTGTGATATTCTGCGAAGCAATTTTTTTTTTTTTTCTGTGAAGCAAAGATGGACATTGCACATAGTACATATATTATACGTCCTATTATTATGCGGTTCGATTAATAAATGTCCCCGTTTTCGTAATTGCGTTCGGCATAAGTTCTATTTTGATATTCTGTATAGGGTCATTCCATGAAAAGTGAAACCAAAGTACTAATACTTTTTTTATTTATAAAACAAATAATATTTAATTTATAAAGTCATGTAATACATTTTTCTATAGCTTAGAGTGTGAATTTTCTGAAAACATGCAGTTTAAGTATAAAAAGTAAATTAAAAAAAAAGTATTAGCACTAAACAGATGACAGTGATGAGATTGAGAACATTTCACTTAAATTATGGTAAAGTTTAACAAGTTATTGTCATTTCAAAAATTATTTGTAAAAGTTGTAATTAGGCTAGTTTTTGCATTTGAATATTCTATTTTTAAAATTTATAAAATAAATTAGGGAATATATTATAAATGAATTAGAATTCATAAATAAATTTTGATGCATTGAATTGTTACGTCCGTAACAGACAAATGTTACGTCTGTAACAATTTAATTATCCCATGTATTAATTAATAATTATCTTAATGTTTTCACAATTGCAGTTTCAAACAGCTAATACCCTAATAAGGAATTATTGAAGAAAAAGTTAAATGTTCTTCCTTAAAATTCACAGGATTATGACAATAATTGCGACTATATGCAATTTTGACTGTTTTGTGAATTACGTCCGTAACACCTAGATTTTATTTTTTTCAAAAATTATGGGAACATTTTTCAGATTTCAAAATTTAATATTCTATTTACAATCCTTGGACCGACGTTAAACATAAACAAATCCATGTAATAAGTATTTTTTTTACATTATTTATGAAGCTTTAAAGTCTCTGTTTGTTACGACCATAACCATGGAATGACCTTATAAAAATGCAGATAAAGTTATAATTAAATACGACAATCACCAGTGTTGAATTCAGGGGGTGGCCCGGGGGGCGGGGGGGGGGGGGTACATACCCCCCTGAAAATTTGAAATTTTCTGTTTTCAATGGTCAAAACGGGCAATCCCCCCCTCCCCCCCGGAACTCTATAATGTCCCCCCACGGAGCCTCAGAAATCCCCCACGGAGAAAAGTGTCTGGATTCAACACTGACAATCACCGATTTTAAAATGGTGAAAAACGTTTCCTTTAGTCGTGAGAGGTTTAAAATATGCCTAGCTCACCTTTACCGCGTAAAATAAAGGCATTACAGTTTTAGCTCACACCGTCGTGAAACAAAATATTTTGAAAATTAATTATCTTTATTGTTGAAGACAATGCATGGAAAATTAATCTTTTCTAGCGATAGATTTTAGTGTTTTATGATGGATTGCGTTTTAGTAGGTTTTGATCGTGAGCATTTATGAATGTTTTTAACCCGGGAGAACTCGCTAGTGAGAATGCCTAATTGCTTTTCTTTTACTTTACATTCATATAATATCAACTTTTTTTGGTTGGCTTAGTACTTTTATTCACAAAATAGGTAAAATAATTAAAAAACATTTTGAAATTTTAATTAAAATGAAAAATGATTTAAATAAGAGTCTTAAAAAAGTACGACTGTGAGAGAAAATCTCATGCAGCGAGTTCTCCCGGGTTAAAAGCCACCACAGAAGGAGCAATTTCATATTTCCTTACATGTCTTTATGAAGAAGTGTGATGGTCATCCGAAATCAATCGAATTAATAAATGACAGAAACAGATTACAATTTTTTTTTTTTTTTTTTTTTTTTTTTTTTTTTTTTTTTTTTTACAACATGATTAATTTTAATTCCTACTTTTTGCTAATTTGAGAAAAAACTGTTTTTGAAATTTAATTATTTTATTCAATAAATACACGAAATTGATTGAACTTTGCGCTGACGTTCACAAAATTGCACCATACGGTACCCTTGAACTCATAAAATACATAAACTTCGGATATTTAGTTATACAATTCTCTATTTTGACTATTTGCTTGTTCTAGAAAAAAAAAAAAAAAAAAAAAAAAAAAAAAAATGATTTGAGTTTGGAACAAAATTTTGGGGAAATTCGCGGCTATGCGCCGTAGTTCTGCTATCACAATTTCTTGTGTGAAGAGAAGAGAGAAGAATCTTCTCTAAAACAACAACAACTCTCTCTCTCTCTCTCTCTCTCTCCAGAAATCTGAAATGTTGCATTCCTCTGTACCCTCTCCTAACCTCCCTTCTCCCCGACGCTTTTATGCGAATGCTTCTGCATCATTCCCAAGCACCGGAGTGATATTAAAATAAAAAATTGCTCCCGAAACATTGAAACTTTTCCCCGCATTACCATATCCAGATTGTGTCCGCCGCGCGTGCCAGGGGAAGCCTTCAACTGTCATGTGCTTCTGTCAGTCCCTTTATCTGGTGCGTAGGGAGGCCACCCTTTTTTATTTCTACATTTCTTTATTTATTTTACATATTCTCCTCGTCCATTGGAATGGAAGCTAGAGGAATAAATAAATAAAAAAAAACAGGGCCGCAGGATTCTTTCGCAGATCCACAAATATTCCACATTTTTCCGCTCGGATAAAGGGGCCGGTTATTGCCTCAGATAATATACATAAATACATATACACATACAAAGTACCATAGAGAGAATGGGGTGCGCTGTGTGCCGCTTAACAATAATATGGACAGCGAAATGTATTTCTCCGTCTTTACGCGTGGAGGAATTCAGATGCTGAGGACGGATTCTTATGGAAGAGGTTTGTTGAATCTATAGATATAGACGGCTCTTAAATGCAGATGCACATTTAAAAAAAAAAGAGAGGAAGAATCTCTTTCAGAAATTGTTGGAGAATTTTTGAAAATTCAAAAAATTTGGGGGGGGGGGGTGTGCGGGTATGTTTTTATTTCCAATCTTTTTACCAAACCAATGTTAGTTATATTGAGGCCCAAAATTCCGCCAATATCAGATTCATAGAAATTACGCCTATGAAATACCAATATTGTTTAAGGCTGTTCTCAACTGCTTTGCTCAACAAGCGCAAAAAGTTTTGACACATTTACAAATTCATTTTTTAACGGAAAGATTTAAAATTGGAAGGCCTGACTATGGAAGCGATTTGTAATCGAACTGTCTTTTCCCTTTTTTGATAAATAAATTACCTATTGAGTTAAAAGCTATTTTGATCACTTGACAAAGACGTTTTTCACCTTTCCTTAAGTGGTTAATCTTCTTTCAGCAGAAATTCGGTTCAAAACCCTCACTTTGACAATATCTTCTGAAAAATCTATTTCGTTTGCAAAAAAAAAAAAAAAAGCGGAAAAAACAGTTCGATTTCATAGTTTCTGAACAACAACACCTGCTAGTTTCATGCATTTCCGAACAAAAATAAATTAAAACTCATTTCATAAAGTTGCCCTTTTAGTTTTGAGAACAGACTTAAATATTGATTTTACATTGTAAATATTTGCCATTAAATGTCACTGTTACAGAAATATTCACTCTACATAGAAAATATCCGCAATGAAACACAAATATTTTAGAAATATTGGCAATGAAATTGCGAAATATTTGTTGCAAAAGTAACTTCAATATTAACAAAATATAAATGCAATAATTTTAAGACAATATTTCATAAAAATTATGTCCCAATCAAGCCAAAGAGAGTCCCAGAACCCAATATTCGCCCGAAGCCTCCCTTTCTGTAATGTCATAAAAAAATTAAATATCTTCTACTCATCATAATAAAGACTTAAATATATAAATACATATTTAAATAAATGTAGTTTTTGTTTTTATTCCTATCCTACTCTTAAAGTACAAAATATAGATTATAATCAGTACAGGAGTAAAATAGATTTAAAATATCAGCTTTATGAAAGTTCTGTAACAAATTTGGGGCTTCCAAATCTGTGACCCCAGTGCCACGTCCCAGGTGGTCCATACTTTAACCAGCCCCTGATGTCAATATTTACAATATTCGCCAAGGTATAATCAATTCAAATGATACCGATCCAATATTATTTTGTAAATAACTGAGTTAATTATAAAGTGTGATCTTAATTTGTGGCTTGTTTTGCATATTAGCATTAAAAGTTATAAGCATTAAAAGTCCAATGTTGCATTAGAGAATAAGAAAAAAAAATAAATCCTGACCTAATAGGAATGATAAAATCAATATAATACCTGTCGAAAAAATTCTCAATTCGGTTATTTGTTCTATATTGAACTGGTACGAAACGTATTGTCCTGAAAAAAACACACGCGCACAAAACAAATCCGCAACCACTTAGTTTTAGTAACTCTGTCACAAATCATCGTACATTTTTTAATACCAGTTTAATAGTAATAACATCTGGTAATTGATGCTATACTTAAATTTTGCTCAGAAGATCGGCTACGTATAGAAATTATAACAGACTTTGAAATTTTCAATACCAACATCTAATTTTAACACCTTACTTAGATATTCTGTAAATTTTACTCTCGGATACCAAGCAGGAAGGCATTCGGTCTAACAGTTTAAAAATTATGCGGGTTTAAATTTTTGAACTCATAATGTTAAATTCATGTTCAGTCGTACTGCTGGTAGTTTTTCAACACAATTTTTTTTTTTCTCTCTCTCTCTACATTATGATACACTTTTGGGTATATGTGTTAATTATATTTTAAGACAGTGGAATAGCAATGAAATTAAAGCTTGAGCAATATTTTAGTTTTAATAGTGCATAAAAAATAAAGATTTTATTTAGTACTAACCGACGTTCCCGATGTTGTCCGGGCTTAGGATAAATAACCTCAAATATAACTTTAAACTGTCTTTAATTTAGACAATTTTCTCCTCTGGAGATTTAGTGTTGAGAGCCCCACTGACTTCGGCCGCACTCACTATCAAATTTCTACGATATATTTTTAAACGAAAGCTAGCTAAACGAACCTAGAGTTGGGGAGGAGGGGAGGGGGGCACTGCTTTCGGCAGCGTACTGTCCGGTCAGTTTTTACAAACGAATCTCGAATTTGTAATGATATTATAATTTATTAAACGAACTAAGGCAACATCGTTATAGTGACTGGCGAATTAATTTATGACATTTACCTATAATAAATTTCAATTCTGACCAAAGGTTCCTAAGAAAACCTAAATAATAAAAAACGCGCGTGCAATATCAGCAATGTTGACATGAAATATTGTAATTTTTATTAGTATTGGTATAACATTGGCAAGAAATTTCACCTGTTCACTGCCAATATTTCAACTGCAATATTTCAAATGCATAAATATTTATGCAATATTGGAGTTTCATTGCAAATATTTTCCATTTTAAGTCAATACTTAGCGAATATTGGGCTCCATTATAACCAATGCAACCAATATTGGTTTTCTGTTACGGTAAAAGTGAAAGAACATGGATCGATCCTTTGAACTCTGCATTGTAGTGTATATCCCCAAGACGAAGCAGTATATGTGTACGGTACCGTTTTCTTGAATTTAGTCCATCTCAATGAAGTTCTCTTTTCGGAAAGATAACCCACAGCATCTCCCGCCCATCCCTTTTGTCCAGCGAAGCATAAATGCATGTGAAATACGAAATGGACACTGAAAGGTTTAGACTACTGACTGGGCTAAAATTCTAAGAGACTTCCGATAGTTATGCATCATTGCTTCTGGAAAGAGCTCATTCCTCTGACGTTATGCTTCTGGCCTTATTATGTAGATACTTATTTTCCGTTTATATTTATTTAAAATACCACATTTTAATTTTTATTTAACGTGCCGTTTCAACATTTTTTTTTTATTTTTTTTATTTCAACATGTATTTTCACCATTCTTGTTGTTTCATTTATTTCTCTTTAGTATTTCTAGTTTGAACTAAATATTAGAATTTATAAATTAAAAAGAAAGATAAAATCATGCGTCAAGCATAGATTGTGAAACGCTTTCCAGCACATTCAGAATAATGTAACAAAACTTCATCGTTTAATAAGCTGAAATATTATGTCTAATTGAACCATCTGTAAACGTATAACCTACAGTCGGAAAATTATCCGAAATCTTTGAGCAGCCCTGTATATCATATTTTGATTTGTATAAACTAGATGCATGCAAAAATTTTGTTCATTTAGGAAATACATACCACTTTTGAAAATTCCCCTTCAGCAATTTCCTCTAATATGGAGAATGGTACGTGAATTCTTTTGTGCAGCCCTGTATACGAGGTATAGAATTTATACAAAACGAGTAACATGCAAAAGATTGGTTAAATTTAAAAGCTCATACCGAATTTGAAAACTCTATTCCAGCAATTATTGCTCAAAGACAGTATTGTTACCGATTTCTTTTGTGTGTCCCTATAAATGAACGGTAAAGGCTATGAATGCCCTATTCTACAGTAATAATCTTGTGGTGAAATTCAGCTATTAATAGCAATTTCAATACATTTGAAATAGTGTAACGTCATTAAAATACACTGCAAACGATTTTTTCCCAACGAGCATAATGTACAACAGAATTCTTTTGAGTGCCCCTGTAAATGAACGATTAATGCTGCACACTTCATATTCAATACGGAACATGCCACGATAAACATCATTAACATATATCAATTGCATGAAAATCCGAGTATATTTCCCTGAGTTAGAACGTGGACAGACGGACGGCGAGAAAAACCGAATTCATAAACACTTTTCAACTATATTGGAAAGTGTTAAAAGTAACACATACCTTATGATAGAAATTAACATTCACTGTACTTTGTATTATATGTGATGCATGGCAATTTATGCTGTATATTTCCTCGTGTACATTGCAGTTTCGCAATGGGAGCTTTGTTGCACACATAGAGCAATCAGATGATTTAAACGACATCAAAATGCGTACGTTATGGCAGTTTTCAGCTAAATATTGTATATTTTGTTTTACAAAAAAATAGAAGTTAAAATCAGGCATTAATATGATAAGACTTCTTTTAATAAAACTCATGATAGAACTCATTGTATCAGATTAAAATGTCTGGTGTTCTATTAATTTCAGTGGGTTCTGTATCACATATCTCATATTAGCTTAATTGGACAAGAGACCTTTAAACTCATTTTTTTTATTGCACTTTAAATACTATTTAAAAAGGCACACTATATGAATTATGGCATATATTTATCACACAAGAAATATATTTATCAAGGCATATATTTATCACACAAGAATTTTCCTGAATATTTTAAGTGTTGTGAAGAACTTTTCAAAATGGTCCTTGCGCATTCCATATCAATTAAAATCCCAAACATTTTTTATGTCAGTTTAGTTTACACATACAAATAAAACTGCGCTTTGTTTTTTTAAAGTAAATATAATTGTTAAAGTTAAAGGTAGTTAAGTACAGAAATAGGATGCAAAAATGCTTAAAATTTCTTAAAATTTAGAAACTATTTTGTTCTTACCTTTATATTCCAATATATAAAATTCGATGCTCAGTTTTATTTCTATATGTAAAACAAACTGACATAAAAAATATAGAGGAGTTAAATTAATATGGGTTGCGCATGGGGCATAAGTTCTTCATAACGCTAAAAATATTCAGGAAAAATCCTTATTTTTCTCCATAAAAAACTTTTTTTTTTCCATTTCTTGTGTGATAAATATATGCCATAATTCACATAGTGTGCCTTTGAATAGTATTTAAAATACAATTTAAAAATGAATAAGGAAATGAGTTTGAAGGTCTCCCCTTAAATAAGTAAATTGCACTTTGTGTTCCATTTATGTCACAAACGACGAAATTAAAAATTTTTGCTGTAAATTTTAATTAACATTTAAAAAAAACTGTTTTTCTCTTTCTTATGTCAGATAGTATCAAACAGTTTTATTTAAGGGGACACAGTACCTTTTAAACTACTTTTTCGATTTCGAATAATACTGTAATATACTTAAATATAATGTCACTACAGATATTAAGTACTATAATGCAAATATAATTTCATATAATTTCAAAAAAAAAAATCTTGTAGAACAGCCTATTTAACTAAAATTTAAAATTTAAAGAAAAATTTAAAAATTTTTATAGTCCCTACTATTTTTTTAAATATGAATATTTTTGCTTCAATTTTTTTCCCATATTCCTTAGATTATACTACATAAAACTGTGCATGGACTTTTAGATGTATGGGATATTACATTTAATAGCAATCTTTTACTATTTTGTATGGTAAAAAATCAAGGAAAAATAATTGAAATTCTTAAAAAATATATATATATATAACCTTGAATGTTAAATCCATGCACAATTTTATGTAGCATGTTTTTAGGATTATGGAAAAAAATTTTGAAGCAAAAATATTCATATTTAAAAAAGTAGTAGGGATTTTTTTTAATTATTTTTTTTTTTAATTTAAATTTTAGTTAAATAGACTGTTCTACAAGATTTTTTTTTTTTTTTGAAATTATATGAAACTATATTTGCTTTATAGTATTAAATATAATGTCACTACAGATATTACAGTATATTACAGTATTATTCAAAATTGAAAAAGTAGTTTAAAAGGTACTGTGTCCCCTTAAAAAAAAGGAAAAAGAAAGATAAAGAAGAAAAAGAAAGAAAGAAGAAAAGGTTTAAACATTCATGCAAGCAAATTATTAAAAGCGCATTTTCAGGTTAAAAGATTAAAAGTGCACTATGGTATGAAAGAACATGGATTGATCCCTTGAACTTTCCGTTTTAGTGCATATCCCCAATATATAAGGAGTTTATGTACGGCATCACTATTTTCTTGAATTCCGTCCATCTCAATGAAGTTCTCTTTCGGAGCATCTCCCGTCCATCCTTTTTGTCCAGTGAAGCATAAATGCATGCGAAATACGAAATGGACACTGAAAGGTTTAGAAATACTGACTGGGCTAAAGTCAAAGAGAAGCGGAGAGACTTCGGATAGTTATGCATCATTGCTTCTGGAATGCATTCATCCCTCTGACGTCATGCTTCTGACCTTTGATACTTATTTTGCTTTCTATTTAAAGTTAGAGTTTCAAATAGAAATATTAGAACCAAAAGTAGAATAAAACATGTATGTAGATAACGCCCATTTTTTGGCTCCTGTCGGGACCAAACGATTTTTTCCTAAGATGTTTTAATCGTATGTAGATGGACATTAATTTTTCCTTCATTGCTTCCCGATAAATAGAAATATTATTAGAACCAAAAATAGAATAAAAGATATATGTTGATAGCGCCCATTTTTTGGCTCCTGACAGGGCCAAAAGATTTTTTCCCTAAGATGTTTTAATCGTGGGTAGATGGACAATTTTTCCTTCATTGCTTCCCGATAAATTAGAAATATTATTAGAATCCAAAAGAGAATAAAAGATATATGTAGATAACGCTCATTTTTAGGCTCCTGTCAGGACCAAAATATTTTTTTTCTCTAAGATGTTTTAATCGTGGATAGATCGTCATTAATTTTTCTCTTACTTCTCCCCGATAAATAGACATATTATTAGAACCAAAACTAGAATAAAAGATATATATAGATAACGCTCATTTTTTGGCTGCTATCAGCACCAAAAGATTTTTCTCCTAAGGTGTTTTAATCGTGGGTAGATCGTCATTAATTTTTCTCCTACTGCTTCGCGATAGTTTTTTTTTTCTATTTTCTCATATGTTATACAATTTAGGATCTATATTTAATGCACTGGGTACAAAAAACAGTGCTTATCTACGCATCTCCTTTAATATATAAATTCATTAGTTGCCTGATTGATTTATATCAGAAGTCTATTTAAATATGTTATGCATGATCTGAAACGTTGGTTAGGTAAACACACTTAATGTATTTCGTCAATTGTATAAAAGTGTTTTGGACATCCCCATCCCATTTAAATGTTTTTCTTCTGGCTCAGAATGTATACAATGAAATCAATTCCATTTTAATGAAAATAAAACTTTCCCCCATACATAATTAAATAATAAAATTTGCAAGTTTAGAAAAAAGTAAAGTATTTTTTCTTTAATACACTTCATTTCTCTAATAGAATTTTTCTCATTTAAAAATGTTTATTTAAAAATCAATACTTATCGAACTTTGATTTAGTTGTAGAGTAAAATGACAGAAAACAGACAGTGCTTTATGTTTAAATATATTAAGTGCATGCTTATTATAGGGTGTAAATTTTGTAAATGAATTTTAATTCATTTTTACTATATTTTAAAAGCTTAGAATTTAGAATTAATAATAAATTATTAGAAATGGTAAGTAATGAAAATTACATTAATTTATTACATTTTATGTAAAAAAAAAAATAATAATCCGTTGAAATTTTAACGTATGCACCTGTTTGTCATTTAAGCACTTGTTTGTCATTTAAAATATTCTCGACTCCCCACCAACTCTTAAGCGCTCTCTCTCATCATTGGCAATTTTAAAGTTTTCTCATTTGAGCAATCACATAAAAAGTGAAAGGAAAAAATATCCTTCAAAGACCTTAAAATACCACCCACTTCACACGCTTTCAGCTACAATTTTTAAAACTTCTCTTGGGGGGATTAAAAGTGAAGAAAGAAAGAAAGTCCTTCCAGTCTGTACCGGAAGGAGAAGGTAGCTCCCCCATTCCTTGCTTTTAAGAATTTAGCTAATTTTACTGAGACACAGGAAACTAAAATGCCTGGAACCCGATTATAGAAGATTCCCATTTTTCGTCAGTATTGAAGTGGAATGAGAATTTCAAAAAATTAATTAGCTATCGCCAAGTTCGCTACATGTATGATGACCTATTTGTGTCGTCAAATTTGTCGCTATTTCGCCAAGCTTAGCAAGAAATTGATGCTGGCGAATATAATTATGTAATTTTAAGAGTACGAAAGTTAAAACAATGGTTACAACAATCAAAGAAAATTTGCGAGAAACCACGTTCACCACACAAACTCATAAATTAATCTATTTTATGGAGGAATCCCTTATTTTTAATCTATGGTCTTGTTTCAAAGTGTCACCAAATTTGGCGCTGTTTCGCAAAGTATTACCAAGTTTGGCAGAAAATTGACGCTGGCGGATATAATTATGTAGTTTTAAGCGTATTAAAGTTGGAACAATGGCAGGGCCGAAACTAGCCTTTTTTGCACCCGGGGCAAACATGGATTTTAACCCCCCCCCCCCTTTCCGCAAAGTATATTTACAAAGAGAATTTTACTGATTTTCTAATAGCCGACTTATTTTAAAATTTAAAATATGTATTCATAAAATATGTAATACTGAACTACGTAATCTAGAATGGCGAATCCAAGGGGGTGGTCACGGGGATCACGACCCCTCTTCTGAACACCAACAAAAATATTCTAAAGATCATTTTTAAAATAAAATATACAGTAGAGTCCCGATTATCCGAGTTTCCGCTTTAACTGAGTTATTTTCTTCTGATGGACTATGGCCTCCATTATTATGAAGCAGCCATTATAAATGAAGCGTTAAGTGAGATGAAAGAGCAGTCGTAAAAAGTTAGAACTCTGATTTTCTGATTAGAATGGAGAAAAAAATGGCCATAATTGTTTTTATTAAAAAAAAAATTATGGCCATTTTTTTCCCCATTCTCACCAGAAAATCCGAGTTCTAACTTTTTACGACTGCTCTTTCATCTTTACCTAACGCTTCATTTATAATGGCTGTTTCATAATAATGGAAGCCATCAGTCCATCAGAAGAAAATGATACATTCCAAAGGTATAATCCTTCATTTAGCGCCCCTTCGTTCTGGCGCCCGAGGCACATGCCCCCCCTGCTCGCCCTTAGTTTCGGCACTGAACAATGGTTACAACAATGAAAGAAAAATTGCGACAAACCACGTTCACCACACACTCATAAATTAATCTATTTTATGGAGGAATCCCTTATTTTTAATCTATGGTTTTCTTTCAAAATGTCTGCCTCCTGTAATTCTGCAATATCTTAACCATCTTTTAAGGTAGAGGCAAAATAAAAAAATGCTCCGGAATCCTTGTATCAAGACCCAAACACTTGAGAAAAAACTTTTTGGATGTCTAAATTTTTTTGGGCATTTTTTGTAATTCGAAATATTTAAGTGGCCGCCATTTTGAAACAAGATGCCGGATAAAGCTGGCTAACGAACTCGTTTGAGATCTTGGTCAGTCCTGTACACATGCTCAGTTCCATCCAAATTGGTTCATAAACAGTAGTGTATATATCGGATGTCCTAAAAATGACTGATGGATTTAAAAATTCAATAACTTGAAAACGGTGACAGATATTTAAAAAATTCTTGCAGGAGGGTTATGTATGATGTCAGGAAATTCTTTACTGTGATCCTTGATTTTAGTTCGTATTTCAAACAATAGACGGCGCTGAGAACAATAGGTGCTCAGTCCAGACCCGATTTTTGGTACTTCGGGATCCATTCAATACATTTTAATCTCCTTTTTTCGCATGAAAGAAGAGAGAAGTCGAAAAATCGAGCCTGGATTTAGCGGTTATTGCTTGCAACGCCCTCTATCGATACTATTTGTAACTAAAACTGAGAACCACAGCATAAAAACTCCTGACTTTTTACATAACACTCCTGGAAGAATTTTTTTAATATCTGTCACTGTTTGCAAGTTATTGAATTTTAAAATCCACCAGTCATTTTTGGAACACCCGGTATATATCAACATTCATGGAGTGTGGTTTTAGAGTTTAGGGTCATGATCGGTGAAAATATGCCGACATTTTCCGAAATTGCTTTCTTCTGGACGGCTGCAATAGATAGCTGCTTACTTTTTGCAATGGAAGCTACCTAAAAAATCGACTTAAAAATATACACAAGCTTTTTTCTAAGAAGTTATGGAAAGAGATAAACAAAAAGGTGTCATATCTGGAGTTTTATCCAGTTTGACCTCTGAAATAAGGGGGCATAAAAACAGTAAGAAGAGACCATTAACAGTAAAAATTACCTCATGTACAGCTATTTTTATTCACATAACACGATTACCAAAAGAAATTTGTGTATTTCTGATCAGGATACATAGATGTATGTGTTTATATTTGACTAACACTATTTTCGAATAGTAATACTCATTTTATTTAACCTCAGAACTCTGGAATTTAGTAAGGAGAAATTAATATTCGAAAATAATGGTAGTCGAATATAAGAACCTCTGTGCACTTTGTATAGTGCATTTTTTTTTTAATCCGAAAAAGTATCGAAAATTTTTCTTTGATTCCACGAAAATTATGGTGTGGCACAGTATTTGTTATAGGTTATATAAAAACGCATTTTATCTGTTATTACCATTTTTCTAAATTTTACATTAAATAACAAGTTAGGTAAAATAGAAAACAATGAAACATTTATCAATTTATTACGCTTTATGAAAAAAATCCATTGAAATTTAAACTTTGTCATTTAAAGCAGTCTCAACTCACCACCTACTCGTAAATCTCTGCCTCACCACTGGGAATTTCCAAGCTTTTTCATTTGAAATCCCATAAAAAGTGAAAGGAAAAAATATACTTCGAGAGACCTTAGAGTACCACCCACTTCACACGCCCTCAACTCCAAATTTTAAAACTTCTCCTGGGGATTTTAAAACTGAGGGGAGAAAAAAAAATCGGCTTAAAAAAATATACAAGCTTCTTCTCTCTAAAGTAATGGCGAGAAAGAAAAAAAAAAGTTCTTCAATCAGACGTTCTATCCAAACAGTTTGACCCCTGAAATAAGGGGACATAAAAAACAGTAAGGGGGAGGCAATTGATAGTAAAAAATACCTCACGTTCTTGTAAAGTCGGGTTTTTTTCCTACCCTCTCTCTTTTTTTCCTCTTCTCTTAGAGTATTACTTTTTGATTTCGTATAATAGTGCTTTTATTTTTGAAAAATGCGAGTTCTATGTATACGTCGTCGGGTTTTTTTTTTTCAGTGTTTTTCTTTTCACGGTAATTTAAATGAGATATTTTAATTTTTATATCCTGGTGATTTTTTTTCTATTAGCTTTTAATTTTAATGGAGAACAATTTATAAAAAAAAAATAACGAAAAGAAAAAAAAATGGCAAAATTAAAGTACAAAAATTCACTTTTCTGCACACAAAACAAAAATGTGATGTGCACACACACACACACATATACATACACCTTTGAAATAAAAAATTAATTAACAAGTTCGTGACGATGCGATATTAGGGTCATTGAAATAAAAATAATTATATCATCTACATAAGGATAGTAAACATAATCATTGTTATTATCTAATAAATTCCTTTCATAGGGGTTTAAATGAAGATCAGAAAGTATATTTTAAGCTGTACCTCCTTAAAGAATTTCTTGACATTGTATATATGATTATCACAAAAAAAAAAAAAAATTATCTAAATTAAAGTTCAGAGTATTTTTTAAAGAATCTAAGGTATATGTATTCTTTAAAATTTATTTAATAAAAAAAATAAACACATGGTTTTGTGTAAATCTTTGATATATAAATATATATATATATATATATATATATATATATATTAGCAATAATTTTCCTCGTAAGTAAACAATTTATATAA
Source organism: Maratus speciosus (assembly GCA_963932465.1). Lineage (NCBI taxonomy): Eukaryota > Metazoa > Arthropoda > Arachnida > Araneae > Salticidae > Maratus > Maratus speciosus. The sequence continues at coordinate 508,137,264 of OZ010795.1, forward strand.
ATATTTCAGTTTAAATGACTTAAAACAATTTAAAAGAATATAATAGTAACTATATCGATTGTTCAGTTAATTACACATCAAATAATAAAAAATAAAAATAAATCCTACAACTCAGAACTGTTCTCTGATTATGATTATTTTAGAATTTGCAAAACAATAAATATTATTAAAATAAATTTTTATTAATTTAAGCGAATACATTTATATGCAATATATAACATACATAAAGACGTATTTCTATGAGAATAAGTATATTTTTTCAGAAAAAGTTTCACTGTTACGTAATATTTTACTCTAGTGTTTCTTTGTGATTTATGAAATGTGAAGTCCTTAAAATGCACTGATAAGGGATATTTGTAGTGCAGCTCAATAGCATATTTAAATTTCGTAGCAATTTTAGCATGTTTGCGGAATGTAAAGCATATAGACAAACATAGAATTCAAAAAACACTTTTCTGTAACATTGAAAAAACGTTACAAAGGGAAAGAAATACTGTATATAATTCATCTTTTGTTATGTAGAGTTGAATATTCGAATTTGTAACAGAAATCCTAGTAGAAAACCAACATTGGGCCTGTAATGTTTATATTGTCTGTATCTTGGTCATTATTGGCAATATTGGCATGAACTATTTCCCCCGATTTTGCATGTATACATTTTGCCTATATAGGGAACGAATAAACGCCTGGAATATTTCGCTATTTTATTGCCAATATACCCATATTTCAGCAAAGTAGACGTTTTGGTGAAAACATTTCTAATATTAAGCCAATCTATCATCAATAGTGGCATTTTATTGCTAATTCCTACGTAAAGCCTAATGTATTACGAAATTGGGATTTCATTGGAACTATTTTGGATGAATGCAATATTGGGTCCCAGTATCCAATATAGGTTATTACAAGGAAAACTATGTTGGCATTCTGTAGTATAATTCCTTTTCTTATTTATAAAAAAGTTCTGAGTGAAAATATAAATTTTCTAAATATAGATCAATTTATCTTTATGTAAATTCATGTTTTCTCTCTACAAAATCTTCGAATGAATCATAGCGTTACGACTTTGAGAATGGCATACACACTTCCAAATCACTTCTTACTCATGTATTTCGCATACACACTCTCTTAAACTAAAACTTTTTCTTACCATCTCTACCAAAACACATTCAGCTCCGCGTGCTCTGCAGCTTACATGCCCAATTATGGACTACCGAGAATGGGCCCCCATTGCACCAAGGGCCTCGTATGAGGGCGCACTGACTACGTGACGTCCCCCCCAATTGCTCTCTTGGGGGTGGTCTGCCCCTGCCTTCCCCTCCCCCCGCTGATGCTTTCGAAAACAGCCCTGGTTCAAGAGATCAAACGTGCAGTGCTTGATTGCGCTTTTTGCTATCGCAGTTGGGAAGTCTTCCTCTGTCTGGAGTTTGGCAGCTCTTTTATTGGAACAAACAGGGAATCTTTGATTTTAAGTGGGGATATTTTTTCTCTCGAAGTATTGTAGAATGGCTTTTTTGTCTCATAAACTAGAAAGAGAATGAATTCGACGTGTATTTTTGATTTTTGGAAATAATAGTGGTGTCTGAGGAGGGGAAATATTGCACCATTATTGGTAAAGTGGCGCATCTCAACAAATGAAATTTTTCTGAAAAGTTGAAAAACTTTTTTTTTTTAATGAATAAGGAAATAATGCATATGTGTTATATATTATATTCTATCATAAGCGAAAAATGATAGAACTGATATTAGGTCATATTTAAAGCTATTTAAACGTGCTTTCAATTTTAATCATAGATAGGAAAGTACGTTTATGATTAACTCATTAAGTCTGTTGGTCTATGAGACCTCTAATTCTGCTCGCTAATGTTAAACCTTTGGAGTGTGATGCATTTTTCGGAGTGTGATGCATGTTGTATTTTTAAAATATCTCCCCAGAAAATTAATATTTTCAACTTCTTAATGAAACTGAGTAATATTTTAACACTTTTTGTAAAATCATTTATATATATTAGAAATATCTTGACAACTAAAAACAGGGAGGCATTCTGCAAGAAGAATACACAGAAAAAGAAAGTTAAAATTATTAATTTTCCGATGAGATATTTTAAAAAATAACAATGCATCACACCTCTGAAAGTCTATGTCGCAAAATGAACTGAAAAAAAAAATAATTTAGCTAAAAATTTTTTGTAATTATTTGATAAAATGTAAACGTACTAAATATGGGGATAAGCTCGTAATAATATAATGTGCTTAATTATATGTTTTGTCTAAATTTGTATAAAAAAAGCTTTTAAATTGTATATTATATACTATAATTAATATTTTTATGAATTACTAAAAAAATAAAGTTATTTCTTTACAGCGACTAATAACATTATAAGTATTAGTAATAATAAACTAAGAATAATCGTATTTGAGGCTAAAAAACAATTTATTTCATAATCATCTTGAAAAGGACTGCCCCCTAAATGGCTAATAAAAGTATGTACCCATTCGCGCCTACCTCCCTATATTTTGTACGTTAGAAAAATGCATAAAAAATAGGCTTGAACATATAATTTCACAATTTAAAAAAATACATATTTCAAAGAAGCCTACAAGCTAGAAGTATGACTTATTTATTTGGATCCTTGGTGGAAAAAACGCAAATAAAGTTACTTTTCGCCCTCTTGAAAAAGGAAAAATTTGTAAACTCCGAAAAAAGCCTTTATTTTAAGCAAATAAATATCCATCTTATGCTGTCATCTTTCGGTAAGAGATAAGGACATTTATAAATAATTATTTTATACAATTTTCATGTTATAAAGAAGAAGAAAATTATAAAAATTATAAAAATTCGTAGCGTCCCAAAAGTGGGACTCTAGACATATATGGGTTAACTTTAGCGGAGGGGGGGGGGGGGATTTGAAATTTCACTGACGAACAGCCGTAATATTATCGTATTCAGCTGTAAAACTTTACAAATAAGTTGTGTGGTATGTATTTCTACATACAAATAAGTTGTGTGGTATGTATTTCTACAAATATTATAGTTAGTTCAAATGGATAAAATTAAAATTAATTTTGAATGTGATTGTTTAGTAATTGGTTTAGAGTATTTAAATGAAAACAGAAAATATTTATTTATTTATTTCTTCCTTATTTTATCTTCATGATAGGAGAAAAAATTCAAAATTGAATTTTACATCTGTGTTAAGAGAAAAGGATTTTAAAAAATAATAAATAAACTGGTGTAAACATAGTTTCTAATGTGGCAACCTGTTAAAAATTTTATGAAGCACATTTATTGATAATGGACCTTATTTTCCACGTTTAATAGCGTTATTGTGAATTTGTTTTAGAAATTTTTGTTATCGCTGTTGGGAAGTCTTCGTCTGTCTGGTTATTACAACAAACAGAGAATCTTTGATTTTAGGTGGATTTTTTTTTTTCTAGAATGTTCTTTTTTCCTTTTAATTTCTTTTTTCTCTTTTTGTAAACTAGAACTATTTGTAACTCTTTTTGTAAACTAGAACTACTTGTAACTCTTTTTGTAAACTAGAAGGAAGTGAATTCGAAATATATTTTTAAATTTTTGACGTTAAGGCTGTCTGAAGAGGAAAAATATATGTTTCTACAATTGTCATTGTTAGTTCAGCTACACAAATTGATACTTTGACGATACTTATAGGTTGTTAATAATTAAAATAATACGGGCGTTTGAGGAGGAAAAATATATATTTCTGCAATTGCAACTGTTATTTCAGCTACGCAACATTAAAGTTCACAATGAATGTGTCTGTTTCGATAGCTTTAGTTTTTAAGTTAATATACACGCACATTAATGTCTTAATTAAAATATTATTTAAACTAAATATGAAACATTAGACAGGCTTGAATACATTTAAAAAGCAATTAAATGTAAAATATATACACAAAAACATTTAAATAAAATCAAAATCATACAAAGTATACGTTTCGCTATGTCATCGCATAGCCTCACCAGTACTAACACCAACCACAACAGCAAAACATCGAACACACATTGGACTCATAATCAAAGTTAAAGTTTTTCTTTTAGAAACAAGAAAATGTTTTTATATATATATTTTAAGTTTAAGGCTCAAATCCAAAAGGGAAGCTTTATGACATAAGTTTTATTTTATTTTTGTTCGGAAATGCACGAAACTAGAAGGTGTTGTTGTTCAGAAACTTTGTAATCGAACTGTGTTTTCCTTTTTTTTTTTTTTTTGCAAACGCAATAGATCTTTCAGAAAATAGTGTCAAAGTGGACGTTTCGAACCGAATTTTTTGCACGAGAGAAGAATAACCGCTCAAGGAAGGGTGAAAAACGTCTTTGTCACGTGATCAAAAGCTCTTATAACTCAATGGGTAATTGATTGATCAAAAAAGGGAAAACACAGTTCGATTCCAAATCGCTTCCATAGTCAGGCCTTCCTATTTTATATCTTTCCGATAAAAAAATGAATTTGTAACGTTTTGCGCTTGTTGAGCAGAGCAGTTGGGAACAGTCTTAATGGCTTTTTAAATGTATTCAAGTCTGTTTCATATTTAGTTTAGTTTTAGTTTATTTGAATCATAGCAGAAATATATTTTTTGCGAGTTTGAATGTTTAGATTTGCGTTAAAGGAAAAGAAATGTAAAAATAAAATAAAATGAACTTGTGCAAACATAATTTTACAGGCGGAATTTTTTTTGTGTATGTGAAGACAGAATCTGCATATAACAGAATCCTGGGTTAAACAAAATTTTTTACGGTACTTTAAAGAGTACAACACAATTGTACTAGCTAAGATAGAAACCTATCTAAAACGGACATTTTTTGTTTTCTTTTGATTCCGTATTAGCAGATTTTAATGCAATATAAATACCAATCAAAACACCGTGAAAGTACAGTAAAACAATTATCAATAACGGAAAATTTTTAAATTTTATGGCGTTACTGTGATGTTTTCATTTTGGAGGTAGTGTCTAAATGTAGATATTTAAAAAGGAGCAAGTGTAAATCTATATTTGTACGAAATTTTAATATCTAATTCAAGTAGAAAGTTTGAAACAAATAAATTAAACAGTATATATTGTAAGAAAAATTAATTTGTAATCGATGCTTAATCAGCGGTTGGGTAATCATTTTTTTTTATCTATAGTAACTATTTCCGAATAATAATTTTCTTGGTAGATTTCTGTAGCATTTGCGAGAAAAATGTACCACGAAAGTTCTTGTTTGGAAATAGTAGTTGCCAAAAACCACGCCGACTCTGCATATTGCATGATTTTAATTTTTTTTAATATTAGAAATAACAGCGCCAAAAAAAAAAAAAAAAAAAAAAAAAAAAAAAAAAAAAAAAAACTTGCTTTATATAGATGCCATATAGTAAGTCCAGTTAGAATCAATTAATTATTAATAAAGATTGTTGATTAATAATTTGCTTTTACTCTGTAACAGTTCATTTAATCTTAAATGAAACAATATTATTTACTTTCTTTAATCCTAATTACTATTGTAGTTCCAATTTGACATTAAATGACGCATCATACAAAAACAAAAACCCGTTTGTATCTAACTCAATTAGACTCAGTACCCGTATACGAGCCTTAATTCTGAGACATCTTCTAATGGCATCGTAAGGGACAGCAAACTGTAATTAAAGGCTTCTATGAAGCGGCCATAGAATTAACGAGTGGACTGCAATAAAAGACGCTCCGCCTGACGTCGTGTGTCATGAGCCTAGAAATAGAGAGGGGCCTCCAAAACAAATAGCCCATTTGCCCTAAATGACTCATTTCCTGACCCTTCTTTTTCAGACCAAAGAACATTACCAATTATTATTGCTTGCAGTTTCAACAATGTATTGATCCTGTCATGGGCGCCCGCAAGGGAAGGCAAGAGAGGGCAATTGCCCCTCCCTTAATTTTCACATTTAATTAACTAAGCTTTCTTTTTTATGTGATAATTTAAAAAGTATACATATTCTTCCCAAGTAACTAAAATAATTAAATACCAAAGGGTAAAAAAAACAAAATAAATAAATAAATAAAAATTAAAGATTTTTCACCAAGGAGGCGTGCCCCCCTGAAATTCAGTGAAAGACAATTTTTAGTTGTTTTTTTTTTTGGGGGGGGGGGGGGGGGTTCTTACGTTTATATATTTAAAAATTATCTTAAATGGTTGGTCCAGGGGACCTCTTGAGGAAAAAGATTTAAAAAAAAAACTGTTTCAATTCTTCCTTTTGAAAAAAAAAAAAAAAAAAATCCGGTAGAAGCTGTAGAAAAGCAAGTAGGTTGCTCAGCATTGCGCCTTTAAAGCTAAGTTCTCCTGTATGGTACGACTGAAGTATAAAAGCAAGTTTTACAGGTAACTTCTCGAGAAGTTTGCTCAGCATTGCGCCTTTAAAGCTAAGCTCTCCTGTATAGTACGACTGAAGTGGAAAAGCAAGTTTTACAGGCAACATCCCGAGAAGGTTGCTCAACATTGCGCCTTTAAAGCTAAGTTCTCCTGTATAGTACGACTGAAGTAGAAAAGCAAGTTTTACAGGTAAACTTCTCGAGAAGTTTGCTAAGCATTGCGCCTTTAAAGCTAAGCTCTCCTGTATAGTACGACTGAAGTGGAAAAGAAAGTTTTACAGGTAACTTCTCGAGACGTTTGCTCAGCATTGTGCTTTTAAAGCTAAGCTCTCCTGTATAGTACGACTGAAGTGGAAAAGCAAGTTTTACAGGCAACATCCCGAGAAGGTTGCTCAGCATTACGCCTTTAAAGCTAAGTTCTCCTGTATGGTACGACTGAAGTAGAAAAGCAAGTTTTACAGGTAACTTCTCGAGAAGTTTGCTCAGCATTGCGCTTTTAAAGCTAAGCTCTCCTGTATAGTACGACTGAAGTGGAAAAGCAAGTTTTACAGTCAACATCCCGAGAAGGTTGCTGAGCATTGCGCCTTTAAAGCTAAGTTCTCCTGTATGGTACGACTGAAGTAGAAAAGCAAGTTTTACAGGTAACTTCTCGAGAAGTTTGCTCAGCATTGCGCCTTTCAAGCTAAGCTCTCCTGTATAGTACAACTCCAGTAGCAAAGCAAGTTTTGCAGGCAACTTCTCGAGAAAGTGGGAAGATTAAAAACTTACATCCAAAGAAAATGAAAAGCGGGATCGTTTTAGTTTTTAAATTTATTTCATAATTTTTAATGTGATATTTTTGTTCTTACAAGAGGGGTTTCTTTTTCTTTTGGGAAAACAATTTAACAGAGAGCTCTTAACATTTTTTTAAAGCCAGGTTTAAGTGTACGTCAAAGAGGATGATAGCTTTTTATTTATTTATTTAGTTAGTTTAGTGCGATTAAGATTAATGACTTGGAAATAAAGATTTCATTTCTATACTAAGATAATTTAAATTGTCTGCGCATTTTGTTTTCTTTTTCAGTTATTAATAATTTAAGCAAAATTATGCAGTATGATAACTGTATAGGTTTAATTAGATTTCTAAATATTTATTTAATTACTAAAAAACTGTTATTATAATACTATTTCTTATTCTTTTTAGTTATATAATTTAAACTAATATCATGTTTTTTTTTTTTTTTTTTTTTTTTTTTTGTACTAAGATTATGAAAACAAAAGTAGACTAACACATTTTTTCAGTAAGCTAGTTTTCGTGTGTAAATCACTCCATAAAGCGAGTATTAATAAATCAATGGGTTAACTATAATTTACAATTGTATGTTAAATTTAAAAAATTGTTTAAAATGTAATAAAAACAAAAATGACATAAATTCCTTTTTCATTTCTTAAAAAAAAAAACTTGGAATGAACCCTATCAATTTTTTTTATTCCACATTTATACCTACGTTTATTTTCTTAGTTATTTAGTTTATTAAACAAAACACCACATGTATAATCAGAGCTAAAATAATAGTAAAGAACTGAAAATATACATAATTAGATGCTACATGAATTTCAAACTACAAAAAGATATTTCTTGTCGAAAAATTATATTATACGAATGCACAAAAAAATATTCTGCTTGAAGTAATAAAAGAAAATTGTTCATTTGTTTCTCCTGACGCATACCACATATTTGTTTTCAATTAGCTGTGAAAGATGTTCAGAAAATCTTTATATTGTTTTAGTCTTCTTTTTCCTGACATCAACAAGTAACGAACAAGGCAAGATCCCACGTTAAATACTTATAAATTCTCTATCTCTCTCTCTTGCTAGCTGTATATTTATTTATCTATCTATTTACCTATCTATCCCAGCTTTACCCCTTTCTGCCCCTTCCACTATCCATATTTTCTCTCTCTACTTTCTCTTTCTTTCTTTTTCCTTTTTTTTTTTTATCTTTTTTTTTCTTCTTCTTTTTTTTTACACAGTTTCGTTGGAAATTTATTTTCTTATAATTAGAAGTAAAATACCGTGTGCATGATTACATACTAAAGAACTGAAAATCAATGTAATTAGCTATTATGTAAAACAATAATTATAAAAGACAATATTTCTTATCTAAACATTATATTATCGTACGAATTCACAAAAAAATATTTTGCTTGAAGTACTAGAAGAATGTTGTTCATTTATTTATCTTGACACATACCACCTCATATAAATACCCCCACACTTTCGAATGCAAATGAGTTCTAACAGTTTCTTTCTCCTGTCAAATCTGCATTTTCCCGAGACCTGTTTGCTTTTAAGTAGCTGTGAAAGATGTTCAGAAAACCTTTGTATTGTTTTCGCCTTTTTTCCCTGACTTCAACAAGTAACGAACAAGGCAAGCTTCCACGTTAAGTGCTTATATCTGTTCCTTCGGGACCCGTGAGATGTGTTAGTAAAATGGACTGGATATTGAAAAGTGGTTCTTAAAAGCCTGCCAGAAAAGACAGTTTTTCTAGATGATACTGACATTTTAAAATAGAAGCCGGGCCTGCTTTTAAAGCACAGTTTTTTATTGATTGTTTGTTTATACTCGAATGCTTCACAACTTTTGTTGCATAAAAGAATTCTTGGCGAAAGGCTTTGTTAATGATTGAACATGGATTTTTTTTCATGATTATTTATTTATTTTACTTATTTACTTTTTTTTTAAATTTTCTCTTCTTCGTACAAATGTTATGAAAAGTCAAAAAGTAAGTTAAAAGTACCAATATATAAAATTTCCATTTATCTAGTACAAGGAATATTAAATGTGAAATATGCTGAATTTATTTTAATTTGGTGCGCTGATAACTTTTATAAATATGTCAATAGAGAAAAATAGGGATTGAGCAGGGGATTTTATTTTTCCTCTCTGTTAATAGTAATGTTAATTTAATAACTGACCGACCGATTCCGAAGAGGTTTTGTTATCAATTTTCTTTATTTAGAGAGAGGAAAAGAATAAAATAATTACATTTTATTATTATTATTATTACTATTACTATCATTTAGTTTTCCGTTGCAATTTTTGGTCAGAATTGTAAATGTAATAAATATATATTAAATGCCAAAAATTAAATCGGAAATCCCTCTAACAGGGGGTCCTTAGTTTGTTTGCAAAAACAGACTGCAGCTAGCGTAGCACTCCCGGGTGTACGTTGCCGAAAGCAATGTGAGCCTGAACTCTAAGTTCTTTTCGATAGAGTTTCTTTTAAAAATATAAAATCATATAAATTCGAAGGTGTACTCTGCCAAAAGCAATGACCCCCCCCCAACACTAAATCCTTCTCCGAGAAAAATCTCTGAATTCAACAGTCTGTAAGTATAATAAGATTATTATCCCAGGCCCAGCAACACCGGGCGGGTAAGTTACTGCTTAATAAACACAATGAGACATAAAATGTTACATCAATATTCTCTCAGAATATTTGTATTTTGTAATTTGGTTTTATATACCAAAAGAATGTATGTATTACCTCGAGTTCACCATTTCTAGTTCTACTAAAATTAATAATATTGTCGTTTTCCAAATCATTCGGTAATCATTCTTTAACAGCAACGACGAAATCAACAACAGCAACAAAAACAACAAGGGCAGCAATAATAATAATAATAATAATAATAATAATAATAATAATAATAATTTATAAAGGAATAAATTTTAATCTTCTTTAATAAAATAAAAATAGATATGTAATATAACATTTATAGTAATAAGTAAAATAAAAATTATCAAATAAGAGAAATCTATCTGTGCTCTGGTGACCCGAGTTAACTTGGAATAATAATTTTTGACAAGTACTACATATCCAAGTTAATGCGAGATAACTAGGTATGTGATTGAAATGCTTTTCTTCAGAAGACTGAAATTATTATGACTTTGCTGTTGTATGGATGATAAAAATCCTCTCAAAATCTCATACTAAATGTTGAAGGCATCACGTAAAGATATTATGAACTAAAATAAACTGTTCGCAATCACAGCCTCGTCCCCATCTCTCCTGTGACGCACATGAATTATTTGATGACAAGCATTATTCCGTGATCAAAGTTGAATGAAAGCGTGCTCCCGAGTGCATGTCTGTTCTCTAAGACCCATCCTCAGGGAATCCTCTTGAATACACATATACACACACTTCTCCAAGTTTCTCATTTTCTCGTTTTGGTCCGCGTCTCAATATTTCATGGACCTACAGGCATTTTGCCACTTGCCTCGAAGCGCCTTCCCTGTTAATCATTTATGTCCGTGAAATGACCCAAGCTGAGAAATAGATATTTTTAGACGAAAACTTTCGTTCTTGCAAAAAATCTAGTTCCTTGCAAAAATCTGTCTCCCAATCTTCTTATTATTATTATTTTCCTTTCTATATTCCAGTGATTCTGAGTAAATGCTATTAAATAAAATTGAAATTTTCTAAGAAAATGCAGACATTGACACAAATCAATAAAGGTTTTATTTTTCTATGGCTGCAGTTAAAAAGTATTTGAGAATTCTTAATCTTTATTTATGAGATATATTTTCATTATTATTATTATTATTATTATTTCTTTAATTTAAGTATTGCGTGAATTCTTGTTTTTCAACATAAATTATGTAAAACATAATATATATATATATCTCAATGCTTTTATTCTATAACATTTCTAAGATACCAAACTTTCTGGCTTATTTATATTTCTGCTGATGGGTGCACATTATACGATGTTATACGTTTGCTTTAGCCATTATTTAAAAGACCATTTCAATGTAACATTTTAATGCTTATTGAAATTTATCTTATTATTATTTTATAGGTATTCGTTATTTTTAAAAAAAGAAAAAGGAAAGGATAACCACACCAATTTAATCAGATTAACCGGCGAAATTAATGTCAGACCGTAGCATGATAATATTATTTACATATTGATATTTTAATGAATCTTTATTAAAACGTATTCACATTGTTGAAGGTTAATCTATCTTTATTACTGGCTACCAAAATATTAATTGAATTCTGTTCTTCTAAAAAGATATTGGTAGATTATTTCAGATAACTGACTTTAATGAAAGCAAAGTGAAGTAAATCTCCTGTATTGGTCAAAATTATTTCTTTTGTCTCAATTCCTATATCCTCATGAATCTTATTTATCATTCTCCATAAGTTTTAAAGCTTAAGGCTGTTCTCAAATCCAAAAGGCAACTTCAAAGTTTTAATTTATTTTTGTTCGGAAGCTATGTCATTGAGCTGTTTTTTCCATTTTTTTTTGCAAACGCAATAGATCTTTCTGAAAATAGTGTCAAAGTAGACGTTTTGAACCGAATTTCCGCGAGAAAGTAGAAACATCACTCAAGAGCGAGCGAAAAACGGGTTTGTCACGTGATCGAAATCTCTTATAACTCAATGTGTAATTGATTGATCAAAAAATGGAAAAAACAGTGAAATTCCAAATCGCTTTCATGGCCAGGCTTTCCAATTTTATATCTTTTCGTTAAAAAATAAATTTGTAAATGTGTCAGAACGTTTTGCGCTTGTTGAGCAGTTAAGAACAGCCTTAAGTGCTCTGTATTCTTCATATATAGGAAATACAATAGCTTCTTGCCATTGTCATTTCAAAATCGTTGAAACAGCATGAATATTCTGCAAACGGATACAGCTCGTTGCGTGCAGGCTGTTCTTTTGTTTAATATCTGTCAAAGTAGCGCCCTAAACTAAAATACCGCTGTTCTTTGACTGGATAATTGAGACTTGGGTATGAAAATGAATGTGCTTACTGATAAGCAAAAAGAGCTAATTGCGTTTTTTTTTTTCATTGAGACAAATATAAATTTATTGCTTCGTTAGTTACAAGGGCAATTTTCGCACTTCGTGATAAGCATTCGAAAATCGCATGGTTCAAATTGAATTTATATAGAACTATTAATTCTCTCTGTGGAATTATTAGTCGTCATTTTCACTCCTTTCTTTTGTGTTATCGAAATGTAAATCTTTCATCGTTGAATGATAATTTCATTTCCATTTTGTTGTTATTTTTATAGCTTACTACTGCTGCTTCTGTTGTTGTTATGATTATTATTATTCATGGCAAGAAACTGCACAGACTCACGAAAAGCTCTTAACCTAGTTTCATGACAAAAAACTTAAAAATAACGTTAGAGTAGTATTTGTTTTATGAGATTTTAATAACTGCATTTTTTATTTTATTTCTTTGAAATTACCACTTGAAATTTTCTAAGAGAAAAACTAAGGGCTAAATTAGTAATATTATAGCGAGTTAAAGTCATATAAAAGTACCTAAAAACTAAAAAGTAAAAATTGCAGCTATCAGTAATGTTAATTAATAATAAAGTGGGTAATATTTTATTATGAATAATGCCATTTTTTGATTTGCTATACACTGGAAAAACTTTGTGCGGCATTTTATGTTATGTATTTTTTTCATCAAAAAATTTTTAAGGAATGTAATAAACTGGAATGATTATCTTTGATTTAAAAAAAAACGCTTATAATTGTTCTTCGGGTATTTCCCATTCTCTAAGACATCTAAGCAACCCAGAGAAGTATTCTTAAAAGAGATACGAAAGCATAACATTTAAAAGTTATACTTGACAGATGTAAAGCATTTTTAAAACTTTGTTCAATATTTTATTATATTTCTTTACATCAAAGAAATTGGCTACAGCAAATTTATGTTTGATTAAACAAATTCTTATAATCGTACTTGGGCCATTTTCTCATTCTCTAATACGCTAATAATCTCAGGGAAGTATTCTTAAAACTTTTACGGAAGCGCAATATTAAAAAAGTCAATTCATTTATAGATAAGAAGCCTTTTCAAAACTTTGTTGGATGTTTTATGACATCTCTTTATATCAAAGAATGTGTAGAAAATAGGTTACTGCAAAGTTATCTTTGATTAAACAAATTTTTATAACCGTTATAATTTCCCTATTTTCTAAGACACAAATCATTCCAGAGAAGTTTTCTTAAAAATGGCATGAATGCAATACATTAAAATAATTACCTATTATGTAGATAAGATTAATTTTCAAAACTTAGATCAACATTTTCTGATATCTTTTTGTATATATATTAAAAAAATTCTAGGGAATCACTGTAAAAAAAAAATCTGTAGTTCTACAGATGTAAAGTTACATGCTTACTAAACTTTCACCTGTAACGGTACGAAAAAAGCTGCAAATCTACAAAACTAGTTTTTGTAAAGCTACAAAAATCTGTAACTTTACAAATGAATCTGCTAAAATTTCAGTAATCTTACTAAACTTTTATTTGTAACACTGGCTGCAGTTACATGAAAAGTTCTCGGAATCCCAGTTTCCAAAAAAATTCTTAGTAACCTTACAGATTTTTTGATTTTCGGCACAAAGGTGTGTCTGTTACATGAAATTTTGTTGTTGCCGTTACATGAAAAGTTCTAGGAATCCAAGTTTCCTAGAAAAACTTTAGTAACTTCACAGATTTTTTTTTACAGTGATAGAGTATGGCAAATATATCTTTTATTAAACAAATTTTTACATTTGTTTTTATCGATATTTGGTTACTTCTTGAGAGAAGTATTACTTAATAGCTAATTATCTCTATCCATCAAAAAATTTCTAGAAAATAGTTTAAGGCAAATTTATCTGTGATTAAAAAAATTCTTACGATCGTCATAATTTTCCAATTTTCTAAGACACAAATCATCCCAGAGAAGCATTCTTAAAAATGGCATGAATGCAGTGTATTAAATTAATTACCTATTATGTAGATAAGGAACATTTTGAAAACTTAGTTCAACGTTTTCTGATATATTTTTGTATTAAAAAAATTAGGGAATGGATTATGGCAAATTTACCTTTGATTAAATAAATTTTTGCAATCGTTCTTCTACAGTTTTCTCATTTACAATAACCCCAGAGTTTTTTGAAATTGATACGAATGCAGTTTATTAAAATAATTAGCTACTATGTAGAGAAGGACCATTTTCAAAACTTTGTTCAACGTTTTGTGATATCTCTTTATATAAAAAAATATCTAGAAAACGGTTACAGCAAATTTATCTTTGATTAAACAAATTCTAATTATTGTTATAATTTTCCCATTTTCTAAGGCACAAATCATCCCAGAGAAATATTCTTAAAAATGCCATGAATATAGAGTATTTAAAATAATTACCTATTATGTAGATAAGGAACATTTTGAAAACTTAGTTCAACGTTTTCTGATATTTTTTTGTATTAAAAAAAATCTAGGGCGTGGATTCCGGCAAATATACCTTTGATAAAACAATTTTTACAATACTTCTTTTGCAATTTTCTCATTTACATTCACCCCAAAGATTCTTAAAATTGAAACGAATGCAGTACATTAAAATAATTAACTATTATGTAGAGAAGGACCATTTTCAAAACTTTTCTTAACGTAAAGAAAATCATGACGAAATGCAATATTCCACCTTGATTCAATCACAAAATACACAACATAAACTTTAAAAAGCTCACCGTTTTACTTTAAAAGCGTCAAAGATAATAACAATGTAGATGTTACAGGTTAAAAATATACGTTTTATTTAAATTTCCTGGCACTTTCGGACTGCAATCCCGCGATAATCGCCAGGGAATATTTTTATTAATTGCTGTTCCATTGATTCAAATTGATTGATTCAAATGCTACTTCTACTTCCACCTACATTGATAATTATAGACTCTCCAATTTCAAACGATGTGACGTATTTGAATGAATGGAACAGCAATTAATAAAAATATTCCCTGGCGATGGCCGCGGAATTGCAGGCCGAAAGTACCAGGAAATTTAAATAAAATGTATATTTTAAACTTGTAACATGTACATTATTATTTTTTTGTCGCCTTTTAAGTAAGACGATGTGTTTTTAAAATTTTATATTGTGTATTTTGTTCAAAGTTTTGTCATATCACTTTATATCAAAAAATTTCTGGGAAGTGGGTTACGGCAAATGTATCTTTGATTAAACAAATTCTTATAATCGTTCCTCAGCCAGTTTCCCATTCTCTAAGACACAAAACCCATCTAGCTACTTACTTTTCTCTATTTATACTTCTTCCTCCAGGATGCTGCAATCAGCATCAATCATTGGGCGGCAGTATCACGGAAGAACAAGGGATAGGGTGGTCAATAAATAAGAGCTGCACAAGGAAAGACCACCACAGCCTTAATCGGGAATACTTCGTTTTTATTGCCGCTCTTTTTCTCTTTCTGCAGATTCCGATTATGACTTGTGTTGTTTGTGTGGATTGTTTTGATGGATGTCTGTTCGTCTGTACGTTGCTCGAGAAAAGTATTGCGTGTGGCATTAAACTTTATTAAGCACAGATGGAAGTTGTGTAAGATCTGGTGCTGACAAGTTTGCGGAAGATGTTTTCTTCGTTCCATTGCCTGTAAATCACGTTTCACTGCAACACGTTTTGACGATTATTTTCCTCCTACTTTTAACTCTGATTTATTTTATGTATTATGATTTCTTTAAGTCCACCTCTTGAGGATTGTCACAATGATTAAAATCAGATGATACTGATCAGATAATTAATATCGATAGTGATAATTATCAGATGATTAGTATCGATGATAATTAGCAAAGCTATCCTCTGAATTAATTTTAAAAGTTTTGTGGGGAAATTTTATTAAATTTCACTGATTCCGATTCTTTCTGAAAATTTCGATTATGACTTGCTTTGTTTTTGTGGTTATTTTTGATGGATGTACGTTCATCTATGTTGATCAAGAAATATATTGCTTGTATCATTTAACTTTATTAACCAAAGATGGAAGTTGTGTAAGATCTGGTGCTGACAAGTTTGTGGAAGATGTTTTTTTCTTTTCGTTGCCTGCAAATCACGTTTCACTGCAACGCATTTCAGCTATTATATTCCGCCTGCTTTTAACGCTGATTTATTCCATGTATTATGATTTGTTAAGCCTTTTTCTGGAAGATTGTCGCTATGATTAATATTTTTAAAGTTATCAAACCATCTTTTGATTTTTTTTTTTTTTTTTTTTTTTTTTTACATTTTTTTGGTGAGTTTTCTATATTATTATGCAATACGAAAGTAACATTTTTGCATAAATATATGCAGGTAACATATCACTCAAGAAGTAACCAAATATTTAATTTCTTTTTTTTATAAAAATGTTTGAATTTTAAGCCTATTTGAGTTTTTATGCAGTTTTTCGACCACATACTCTATAAAGTCTTGCGTGTGGTACATGCAAGTAATACTTCACTCAAGAAGTAACTAAATATATATATATATTTTTCCACAGAAATGATTGAATTTTAAGTTTTTGATTTTGTATGCGATTTTTCTACCACATGCTCTTTAACCCTTTATCTACTGACGGTACTTATAAGTATCATTAAATTAACTTGTTATAAAATTCATTTAATACATCGATTTGTTATAATACAGTTTAGAATGAGTTATAGATACATTACTTTATCTTGTTCCAAAAGCATTATTCATTACACAAACAAAAATATTTTTAAAAGGATGATATCATTTTCCTTCGCATTTTTTCAGCTTTCTTGACGTTGGGGAGGGGGTGGGTGAATTTTTCAATTCGGAAATATTTGTATATTTATATTGAAAGACCATTATATTTGTACATTTCTTAATTCTACAAAAGACTAAGAAAAATATTTAAAATAAAAGAGTTGAGTGGGGTTATAAATATTGCACAAAATCCCTATAAATTCAAATTTAATTAATCCTTCTAAATCTTTCAATCCTTCTAAAATCCTTCTAAAATTTATTAAATGATTATGTAAATCTTCTAATGTAGTTTAAACAATTCGCGAAAATTGCTTTAGAAGATAAAAATTTTTATGAATTCATAATTCAGTACATAAAGGGATAAAGTATTACGCATGGCATTAAACTTTAAGCACAGATAGAAGTTGTGTAATGTATGAAGAGCTCAGATGATAAAGGTGGTATGTGAAAAAAAAGAGTTAAACATATGATTGAAGATAATCAATGGTCATCTACCGTCTGTTAAATTATTACTTGAAAAAACCCAATTACAGAGATTTTAATTGATAAAGGAGGCATTTGACAATAAACGCAAATAGATATTTGGAACTTTACAGATATTTTTAAAATGATGATTGTGTCACTTACCACTTTTATCATGTAAACTCTTCATATGGTGCTGACAAGTTTGTGGAAGATGTTTGTTTTTTTCGTTCCATTGCTTGTAAATCAAGTTTCCCTGCAACATGTTTCAGCGATTATTTTTATCCTTCTTAACGCAATTTATTATTATAATTATTTTAGGCTATCTCTGGGGGTTCTCATCATGATTATTTTTATTATCATCAACGCGATTTAATATTTCGGAGGTCGGTGCTAAATCGTATGCAACGATAATTTTAAATGTTGTCTCGCATTTGTTTTATTCAAGATATTTTGATAGGAAATTTTTTGCTTAAGCATCATGCCATCCGTGAAGCGACTTAAAATTGTATCTATTTTGCCATTAAAATGTTTGAATTTTAAGCTTTTTAATTTTGTATTGAAGTTTTTAACCAAATGTTCTTGTTCTTCTGCGAGCGGCATTGATTTCTATTAAATAAAGATAGAAAGTTGTATAAAGTTTGATGCCACTTTAGTGAAAGTTTTTTCTCAGCTTCATTGCCTGAAGACTTGTAAATCACGGTTCACCGCAATATGTTACAGTGCTGCCATCGTTTCAACAATTCGAACATTCTTCTTACCAGATTTTGACTACTGAGACAAATTTGGAATTTACATAAATGATTTTCAAAAGTATTTCCATAAATTCTTGCTAATCCATTCTTAAAATAAATAAATACAGGCAATAATTCAGTTTCTTTTTCACCTTCAGTTAGTTACTCATATTTTTAAGTATTTTTCTACACTGAACAGAGTTTCTCAACAGTTTTTTAACAGAGAAATATAGAATTACTACTATTCATTTCAAAGAAATTTAAAGAGGCTATTTTTCTAAAGTGAATTTGTGAAAACCGAAATAGCTTAGGGTTTCGTAAAAACAGGACATTTAAAAAAAAACTTCGTTACACCGGAACATTAAATCTGAAGCCGCGAATGTCCCAGGAAAACCGGGAGGTCTTGTCACCTTGTTTACAGAATCCGGCTTACATAATTTAGGACCCAAGGTACATCGTGAATTTCAAGGGGATTTTAGTACCAAGGCATACCTGGAATTTCAAAGGGGCTCCCACTCTCATATACTTGCTGGCTGGATAGTTCTGAATACATGTAGAGTAGAGTTTCCACAACTTGATATTTGTATGTAACTCAAAGATTTATTAAGTGCTATAAATAATTTTACTTCTCATTAAAGCCATCCAGTTTGAAAATAAACATCATAGTATTATAATATTATTAAGGATTTTTTAAAAATAAGCTAAAATGATTTTGGGGCCCTTCTAAAATTTTTGGGCCCAAGACCCGGGTTTTGTGGGCCTAAGTGCAAATGAGACCCTGTTTATTTATATTCATTTTATTTAAATTAAAAAATGGCATCTAGTTTAATTTTTTAATATTTTTTAATCCATTTCTCTGCTATATTTTGATCTACATCTACCACTCGTATTTTTCTTTCCGATCCCCCGTTCTCCTTTGAGAAGCATATCGGCCGGGTAACAGTTCGATTGTCGTTACAACCGGAGTGAGAAAATGGACAACGGAGCAGTTTCTTATTGTGTGATTCGCTTTTACCCATTGACTTAATGCTCTTCCCCTACAACACAATGTCCCTTAGCCTTTTACGAACGAAGCTTCATCCGGAGCCAGATGCTTTATTTTGCTTTAAATGCTGTTCCCTTTGTGTACACGATGCTCATTTCGTTGTTCAGCAGGGAATGAAAAAAATATAGATTGCTCCTAATGCTAAAATGAAGAAAAAAGTAGCAGGGAGAAGATTCACATTATTTTGCGGTTAGTTCGCAGTTTCATCTAATTTTCTATCTTTTAATGTTTTATTTAATTTTTAAAAATACAGGGCCTAATTTTGGCCTAGGCTCAGTAAGCATGTACCTTGAAACTCCAGATTTTGGAAGGGCTCATAACAAATTCGGGAGTTTTAATCCGAAATATTTCATTTTTATAAGACATAACCAAATATTTTGTAATGAGTTTTTCAAATAATTTGCTCACTCATTCCTTTAAAATTACTATGAAATGAAGAACATTCATTTGCATACGTTTCATGTTGAGCACGAGATTTTCTCAATCAAAGCAACAAATCTCGTGCAAAATCTCATTAACGATGTCTTGTATGATGCTGTATGATAAAAATATATGTCTAGTGTTGAAAAAAGTCATGAAATGTTTCTTGTTATGGTTAGAAATGTGTTTCTTCATTAAAGAAATCTTTGCAAAGTCTAGGCGAAATACTTTGAGCAATGTGCTAATTTTATTAGGTTAGTGCAAAAATAACGCATGATTTTCCGATTCAAATTTAAAACGCTATAACTTTTTTTTTCAAACTAAATGTATTTAATCAAAATAAGAGCCATTACAATCAATACATTTTTGCCCTCGAGAAAAGAACTTTGTGATTCAGGTGACATAAATGTCTGCGCTTCTGGATGCGATAAACTCTTGAAAGGGGTTTCCGTGGTCATCTTGATTTCTCCTCAAGGAGTTGCCTAAGAGTTTAAAGAAGTTGTAGTCGGTTGGAGAGAGGTCCGGTAAGTACGGCGGGTGAGATAGCGTTAAGTAGACCAACGCTTGTAACTTTTGGAGGATCAATTGTGCGACGTGAATTACCGTTCAACTCGTGCGGCACCCACTTATCGAGTCTCTTCACATTGCGAATTTGCTCTAAGTGGCGAATGATAATGGAACAGTCAGCATTGGGCTCATTTGCAATTTCTCGAATTCTTTTGGTTGAATCAACTTCGACTATTGCCTCGAGTTGATCAACGTCAACAGCAGACGGATGCCCGCGACCACCCTTGTGTTGAAGGTCGAAAACGAAAACCTCACGATAAAAATTTTGAAACCAACGCTGAAATGTGCTTACATTGATGCTTCCCTCGAACCAAAACTTCATTAACGTTTCGCGCGTTTTGTGCTTCAGTGCGACAGAGTTTAAACTGGTAAAAATAAATTTACCGAAAATCTGGTTTTGACATCTCAGCTTCTGATATCAATTAATAGCCTAAAAAAAGAAAGAAAAAATTACTTTTAAAGAAAATGCTTAAAATAAGCTTTAAAATGATATATAATAATAATACATACCACTAGGATTAAATTTTGTATACAAAATGCTTATAAAAAAGAAAGAAAAATAACTTGCAAAGAAAATGCTTAAAATAAGCTTTAAAAGGATATGTAATTATATAATACATACCACTAGGATTAAATTCCGTATACAAAATGCTTATAAAATAAGTTGCATTGTAAAATTATGCATTATTTTTGCACTAACCTAATATAAGTGTTCTTAGGTTACTGTAATTTAAAATTTAGACTTGGAATAAAATACCATTTAAAGTCTTAAATTTCACTAGTATTTGTGAAAACTTTACCTTTAGTAAGCAAGAGGATAGAGGAATACAAAAAAAAAAAAAAATGTTGAGCCTTGAGTCTACTTATTTAATATTAATATTAATTGGGTTCCAAAAGAGCGTTGTGTTTAAAACCACGAATTACGTTAATCGGGTCCCTTAGACAACATGATTAACCTTATTGGTATATTAAAAAATTCGCTATTAAATGCTAGATTGAAAGATGGATTAAATTTTTAATTTAAAAAATAATAATCAATACATGGAGTAAATGTTTTTATTTAAATAATAAAGCTTTCATTCACCTTTTGATTATGGGCCAGCACTTATGCCTATTTTTATATTCACTCGTACCATAATTTGCAAAAAAAAAAAAAAAAAAAAAAAAAAAAAAAATCTTTTTTTGTCGATATTTCTTGAAAATATCCCAGTATGAGTGTATGGCCGATATTACCTTTCAAAAAGTGGTACGAATAAAATAAAAAAAATTATCTCTGAAACGTACGGTGTCTCAGATCCTTAATCAAAAGCTTAATATTTTTCGAAAATTAAATCCTAGAAATTGAACGTCAAAACATATTTCTTGCCCAGGAAATTGCTCATAACCACATAGTTCTAAAGTTGAAATTTATTTCCCCAGTTTAATTATAAACAACTGATTAATTGGTGATTTTTTTATATTATTAGTAAAAATGTGTAGAAAATTATAAATGTGACAATTTTAAATAAAATTGTACCGCATTTAAACATCAAAATAGCCACAAATGGGTTTTTCTCATATATTTAAGATGATTAGGGATAAAAAGCATTACTCCGAAAAAATAATTTTCCCCTAACAGATCCAAAATTTTGTCTTGCAAAAAGTAAAGCATATTAATTACCTTCGAGAAATTAAATCCCAGAAATTTATCGTCGAAAATTAAAACATAATTCTTGCCAGATGAATTCGTCATACACCATACCGTTTCAGAAACGAAATTTACTTTCGCATTTTAATTATAAAGTCTATCCTCGAAAGTTATGAATATATGAACTTGAAATTAAAAGAGTACTTCTGATTTTATAAAACTGAACAGCTGCTGCCGAAGAACCGTCCTCGACAAATTAATTAGGGGATCTCATACCTAATGAAGAATTATGACAAAGCGCCATTGCAGAAACGACACACACACACTGCAGCATGTGAAGTTTTAATTCCGCTCTTCATTCAATTTCTTTCTTTTTAATTTCTGCTGCAGAACTAATTGGTTTAATGAAACGAAAATTAATTTCTGATCACTTTTTTTTTTTTATCTTTCCAGGTGGGTTAGGTGGGAGGGAAAAAGTGTATCGTGTTAATTCAAACTTTAATTTACGAAAAAGTTTTTGGAAGTAAAAGTGACACTAGATTAATTAAAAAGGAACGAGACGGGATGAAATTAATGTAAAGTAGCTCAAGTACATTTTGTTCGCAAGTAAAGTTTAAGTTAATGACAATGTTTATATGTTTAATTATTTTTTTTTATCAAGTTTTCAAAGTATACATTTTTAAGTGTCGTTGAATTATTTACTGTTGGATTAAAGAATTCGTTGTTAATAATAAATTATTGCGATGCGAGGAATTTGCAAAGGGGTGTCAATGTATTTTTACAATTTTGCTTTTAATCAATTCTAGTAAATATTTTACTGATTAATACAAAACCTTGGATAAAATATTTTTTATAGATTGTTTCTGTTTGTCGTACTGATATAATTAAAACTTGGATTTTATCAAACTTCTTTATAAACTGTTATTATTATCTACATTAAACACTAACAAAGTGTTTTAATCCGGTCAAATCTGATATGCTTGTAATGGGACATATTTTTACTTTTACTACTATTTTGTCAGTACCTGCATGAATTACATGTCTACATATTCAATATTATCATTTCATTTATTTTTCGGCATTTAGTAATAAAATAACAACAACAAAATGCGCTTAAATCTCTTTACACGGTTATTACTTCACTTAAAACATGCGTTTAATTCTTTAAATTTAAAATAAAGGCTAGACCGGGATACAGCTGCACAAACCATCATCTTATCGAGTTCACGGCCGAAATTCCAGGATTAGTTAAAACTCGATTCGCATGTTAAAATGCAACTGGTCTGCCAAGTCATATCTTGGTGGAAAACACTTGCAGACTCGATTTTAGTGTTTGACTGATATGTTTAGCATTGTGTTTTCCTGCTCTCAATACTCCATGTTTTCCTACCTTTGGGTGCAAAAAAACACAATTATGATAAACCTACAGATCAACAACTAAAATCGGATCTGAAGCTGGATTCCACCAAGATATGACTTGACAGACCAGTTGCATTTTAATATTCTAATTGAGTTCTGTCTAATCCTGCCATCTTTTCATAATCTTGAATTTCAACCACAACTCGATGAGGTGATGGTCTGTGCGACCGTCTCGTGGCCTACTAATTATTCAAACCAATAATACTTTATGATAAAAAAGTATTCTTGGAAGTTTCTAATATCTATTTAATCCTGTTTTATAATGCGACATTTCTTAGACATCTTCAAAAATCCTTCGTTAGTTTTTTGTCATATTAATAATTATCTATATTACTTAAATGTCTGTAAACTATTCATTACATTTCAGTAAACTATAAGTTTTGTCATTTGGGTAGTGCTACTTTTATAATTTTATAAACTTAAAAGTGAGTCTCCCCTCATCCCCTATTTTAGAGGGAAATTAAAACAAAGTAAAGGAAGCACGCTTAGAAAAATTCAAACATTTCTCAGCATTTCAGCTAAAATCGCCCCGTTTAAGTTGATTTTTTTTTTAAATTTCGGATAAAGCTACCAATAATTCACTTGCAATGGCACTTTTATATTGTGTTTTTCAAAAGGAAATAACAAAAATCAATATTTGTATGACCATAAATATAAAGAAATATCGATTTTATTTTTAGTAAAAAATATTAAGAACGGTGACAGAGTTCCTGATATATGGAAGATAAGATGCCATCAAAATGTTGTACCGGTGTTTAAGCTATAGATTTTTCTACATTATGCTATCGATTTATATAAATATGTCTAAATAATTAATTAGATAAAAGTTCATAGTTTAAGTTCCTAATATATACCCTCCTCTTATTTGTTACATTACTTAATTAGGTAGAATATACTATATATAATAACATTTGTTACATTATTTAATAATTAATAATTTTTACATACTTTATTAATATTAATAGTACTATATTTATGTACAATTAATATTTGTTACATAATTATTTAACAATTTAATGATTTGTTGCACACATTTTAGAACAGTGTTCAGAAAACTTGACCTAGTGTGGGCTGAGAGGTTGAAGAGTTACCGAAAATGTGGAAATTTACAGAATAAAGAGTGGTTTATTCACAACTCGTAATATTTTACTGCACATTACTCTGATGAAGGCTCTAGCACAATACACAATTGGTGTTTTGTTCGAATGTATATTTTATTAAGGTTAATGGTTATTAATGGACGTAATTTAAGACTTTTTTATTGATAATATAACATTTTCAAATATTCATGATTTCAAATATACCACTGCATTATTCAAGATATCGGAAGTCTATTTAATGGGATTCTACTGTATATCATTTGTTACATTGTCTAATTAGATAGAATATCATAAAACAAGGAAAACAGTGTCAAATGCTGTACATAAATGTACAATGTATGAGTGGGACAAATTTATCTTTTGCGTTATTGTTGCCAAATTGATACACGCAATCCTTAATCAAATAAAGTTTAGGTAAAATTTCATTACATTAGATAATTTAACCCTTAAATGCCTGAGTTTTCAAGAATCATTTAAAAAATGTTTTCGGCTTTCTTTTTTTAAATAAATCATGGGAAAAATACTTTTAAAAAATCATATTTTGTTTTAAGTATGGTTTACGGCTAAAAAACTGTTTGTTACTAATCGGCAATACTGGTGTTTAATTGAAAAAAATAATTTTCCTTGATAAAATTCTATAATATTAAACACACAAGAATTTTGAGAACTATGATAAGAAATAAATTTTATTTGCTCACTGCAGAACAAAATAGGGTATTTCGCAAGCTTCCAAACAAAACAAAAAGAACATGTATCAACAATTGAAAAAATAAATCTATCTTTATTCATAAACAGCACAAGTGTTGCCATCTAAATGTTGAAAATCGGTTTAATAATATTTTCAGAATGTATTTTGCTGGCAATATTAGGCATTATAGCTTCAATATTATTCTAATAGTATTTATAAGCCTAAATTGGGTATGTTGACGAAAGGCAACACCCGGCATTTAAGGGTTAATATGTGCATGAGTCGTCCACATAATTGCTTAACACATTTTTCGCCTATTATTCAGCTGCAAAAATTGATTTGTCTTTGTTTACTGTGTTTGCCGGTATATATAGATGACCAAAATAAATACAATTCATTTCCATGACTGAATTTCCTTTTTAGAAATTGAATTACGTATGTAAATAAACGTTAAAGTACCTACTTTTAATTAAATCGTCTTACAACTCCCTCTGATTATCAAAATTCTCTCATTTTTTTTTTTTCAGAAATAATATAAATGTTTTCGCTGTCTTAGTTATTTAGTAATTATCTAATAACATTTATTTTTAATTAATAAATTATAGTATAGTTTTAAGTTTATATATTTATTTAATATGAATTTGTTTTAATTTATCTCTATATTTTAAAATCTTAATGAACTTTGATTCTAACGGTAAACAAAAAGTTAATTTAAACACCTTACTTTCGCCTTTAGAAAATGGATTAAGCGTGTAATTCATGATTAGAACGCCCATTCCTAATTAAATCATCTGTAAGAACCTCCTCTACCACATATGTATTAGCGATCTGTTAAATTCGCTATTTTTTTCGAAATAAAATTGAGTGTTTTTCACTGTATTAATTCTTAAATTATATTATATATATATATATATACATAATTTTTAAAACAAAATTAATTATATTTGTAACGACAAAGAAATAGTTAATTTCCACGTTTTAATTTCCTTTTTAGAAATTGAATTAAACGTGTAATTCATCATTAGAACGCTCATTTCCATTTAAATTATCTGTAAGAACCTCCTCTACCACATTTGTTTCGCTGTTCTGTTAAATTATCTCTTTTTTCCAAAATAAAATTGAATGGTTTTCGCCGTGTTAATTATTAGTAATTATTTAATTATATTTTATTTTTATTTATTAACACTGCATTGCAGTTTAGTTTTAATTATGTATATGTATATATAATATTTTAAAAACAAAATTAAATCTATTTTTAACGATTGAGGAAAAGTTTATTTCCACGTCTTAATTTCTTCTTTAAAAATTGAATTAAACATGTAATTCATCATTAGAGCGCCCATTTCTAATAATCATCTATAAGAACCTTCTCTACCACAGTTGTTTCACTGCTTTGTTAAATTCTCTCTATTTTTCCAGAAAAAAAATTCGAATGTTTTTCATCGTAGTAATTATTAGTAATTATTTAATTATATTTTATTTTTATTTATATTTATTAACACTACATTGCAATTTAGTTTTAATTATATATATATAATATTTTTAAAACAAAATTAATTCTATTTCTAACGATAGGGAAAAAGTTAATTTCCACGTCTTAATTTCCTCTTTAGAAATTGAATTAAACATGTAATTCATCATTAGAACGCCCATTTCTAATTAAATCGTCTGAGAACCTTCTCTGTCGCAGCTGTTTCGCTGTTCTATAGCAAAGGGTGAACATGTTCACAGCCTCGGTGTTATGACCCTCAGTGACTGGGAGCTTAGAATCAATGGCTATTTGATGGACAACCCAGATGTCATTTAGATCCCCGTTGGGGACTGTATATCACTATCACTGTGAAGTTAGATTTTTTTTCTTTTTCACAATCTATTATATTTTTTCTTGATGTACTAGGAGAATCGTGATATTATATTCTTTCACAAAAACCAGCTTTTTGATGACATTTCCGTGATTGAGATTTTTTTATTTATTTATTTATTTATTTATTTATTTATTTATTTATTTATTTTTGTGACTTTTTATTAATACGAAATTATATCTTTCATGAAGTGTAGGAAAATTCTAACTTCGGATGTGATGTTTTGATTAAATTGGTTTTTCAAAGAATTCTCTGTAGACTGAAAACTTATTTTATCGCCGACAATCATTTTAATTTTTACTTATATTCGAGAAAAATCTAATGTAATATATTTAATTTAGAAAAAAAAAATTAAGGTTTCTTTTTTTTTTTAATAACACGTTGAAGTTTTAATACCTTTTTGATATACAAAGAACTTTTCATTCTTGATATCTTTTGTAAGTTTTTTATTAACAAAAATTGACATCTTTCTTGACATGTGGAAAAATTCTAGTATGTGCTCTTTTGGTAAAATCCGTTTTGTAAGAATTCTTTATAAATTGAAAGATTTTTTATCATCACTTATCACAATAATTTACATTTTTACGTATGTACGAGGAAAAGACGCTCTATGACTGGGAGCTTAGAATCAATGGCTATTTGATGGACAACCCAGATGTCATTTAGATCCCCGTTGGGGACCGTATATCACTATCACTATCACTGTGAAGTTAGATTTTCTCTTTTGACAATCTATTATATTTTTTCTTGATGTACTAGGAGAATCGTGATATTATATTCTTTCGCAAAAAATCAGCTTTTCTGATGACATTTTCGTGATTGAGAATTTTTTTGTGTGTGTGACTTTTCTATTAATACGAATTTATAACTTTCTTGACGTGCAGGGAAATTCTAAATTCGGATGTGATGTTGTTTTGATTAAATCAATATTCAAAGAATCCTCTGTGAACTGAAAGCTTATTTTATCGCCGACAGTCATTTCAATTTTTACTTATATTCGAGAAAAATCTAATGTAATATATTTAATTTAGCAAAATTTTTGAAGGTTTTTTTTTTTTTTTTTTTTTTTTTTTTTTTTTTTTTATTGATAATACGTTGGAGTTTCAATGCCCTTTTTGATATGCAAAGAACTTTTAATTCTTGTTTGTAATTTTTTTTAGTAGCAGAAATTGACATCTTTCTTGACGTGTGGAAAAATTCTAATACGTGCTCTTTTGATAAAGTCTGTTTTATAAGAATTCTTTATAAATTGAAAGATTTTTTTTATCATCACTTATCGTCAATAATTTACATTTTTACGTATGTACGAGAAAAATACTATGATTGGGATCTTAGAATCAATGGCTATTTGATGGACAACCCTAACTTCGATTCTTTTAGATCCCACGGGGATCTAAAAGAAACTATTACTGGAGAAAAAAAATCCTCTCTCTTTTGACTATCTATTATTCGCGATGTAGTGGGAGAATCCGAAAATTATATTATTTAAAAAAAAATTAATTTTTTTCATAACTTTTCCGTTATTGAGTTTTTCTTATTATTAATAATAAAAATTTATACAGCTCTTGGCGTGGTTCTTATATGATATACATTTTTTTTTAATTTTATGAATTTAACTTGTTTTTTATCCCCTCTTACAGACAGTTATTTTTTAATTTTTTAGTTATATGTGAGAAAAATCATATGATATATTTGATTGAGATCTTTTCTTTCTTTAAAGGACTTCTTTTATTCGAAATCATTTATAGCTTTCTTTTTCTACTAGCTAGGAGAATCGAATTATAATATTATATTATTTTGGTAGAAAATTGGTATTATATTATTTTGGTCCGTTTTCTGATAACTTCTTTTTCATGATTGAGATTTTCTAGCGACTTTTTTATTAATAAAAATTTATGTGTTTCATTATGTGTAGGGAAATTCTATTTTTTATAATTGCTATTATCTTTTATGAACAATCAATTATATTTTTAGCTATGTGTTAGAAAAATCGTATAAAATATTTGATTTTTTTTTTTGGGGGGGGGGGGGGGGGGTAAGTTGTTTTTAAAATATGTAATTATCCACGGTATTATGACTCTCGGTGGTTCGAAGCATAGAATCAATGGCTGTTTCATGTACAACCCATATGTTATTTAGATCCCCTAGGGGACGGTATATTATTATCTCTGAAGTTACGATTCCGCCTCCTCTGTCTCTTTAACAATCATTTATATATTTGTCAATTATTATTATTTGTACGTTCATATTTTTAGTTACGCACGAGAAAAATTGTATGCTATACTTGTTTCAGAATTTTCTTTTTTCTTATTATCATTTATATTTCCTGTTATATTAAAAAAAGATGTAATGCTTATACCCTTTCGAAAAATATTGGATGATTGCAAAAGTTCGTGCCTTATTTCATAGACGGCAGAAATTTGCAGTTTTGGCTGTGCTGATGTTTCTTTTATAACCATATTATTTACTGACATTTATCTACTTGTGTCGTGAGTGTACATATCGTTAAAAATTTTTTTAATTAATTTGTGTGCAAGGTTAATATTGAAAATGGAAAAGAAAAGTTACATTTTCGTCATGTTATGTTATATGAATTTAAAAAGGAGTGAGTGTTGGAAAGGCTACAAAAAATATTAAAGACGTTTATTTGAATCGTGCTCCCGCTCTTAGGACAGTTAAAAAATGGCTTTGTCGATGTCGAAATGGTGATTTCGATCTAAACGATAAAATTAGCTCTGGACGATCTTCTGTTATTGATAGTGACTTAATTGGTGATTTAGTGAATAATAATCCACGAATTACTACTGAAGAGATTGCTGAGAAACTAAATGTTGACAATTCGACTGCATTTCATCATTTAAAACAACCTTGGGCACACTTTGAAACTCGATGCATCGGAAATCGGTCACGAACTTTTGCAATCACCCAATTTAAGCTTTTTTAGAGTATGATGGAGTTCATATCCGATTTTTCAACGTCATTTGTTTGATTGCTAAGAAGTTTTTAAAAAAAATAAATTGAGGCCATACTATTACGATGATTAGCAATGATTTTTCCTTTTAGTCCACCTCAAAATTTTAAATATCAGTAGTAAATCACACATATTAGCATAAACGCACTCTTCTCTAATCAATGCATAGATTTTAATAACTGTTTTTGACTTTTAATTTTCTTTTGATTCCAAAAATTTACCCAGCAAGTTTCATTCATGTGTTTTTTAAATAAAATATTAAAATTTATAACATATATAACACCTATGCCGAATAACTTGCAAAAATATGATGAGTACTTTATTCATTATTTATCTTATCAAATTATCCAACTTTAAAAAAACATCCTCATAGGCATTGAGATGTATTAATTAAATTCAAATTCTAGGATGCCTTGGGAAACACTTAAAAATGAAATCATTTACAATTTTTTTCTAAAGCATTACTAAAAAATTATTTTCCAGGCAATCTTCTAAAAATTTAATTTAATCATATTATATATGCATTTCTATTAAATGAAAATGCATACGCTCCGAAGCATTCTTGTTCATATCTTTGCAAATCGAATTAAAATAGCTGCAATCTATTTCTCGTAATAAATTCTAAATCTGCTTTTATTGACGAATCCTATTAATTAAAAGTACATTTAGAACAGAAACTTGACAGAACTAATCTAAAAAAGAAAAATAAAAAAAAAACTATTTACAAATTAATTTTTTATTCAATACGTTTCATATACTAAATGAAGTTGCATCTAAGTTTCATCCAATATATAATTCTTTTCTTTAAAAAAAAATTCCAACAAAACTAGCAGATTCTTTCCTGATGCGCTTCCATTTATAAATTAAACCAAAAGCTTCCATGTCTCTTGATATTAATTTGATTTCGACCCCCTTATTTGCAAGTCTCGATATCACCATAATCTCGATTTACTTTTTTTATTATCTCGCATGGAAATTTCTCCTGTCTTTATATCGCTTGCCTCCCCCCCCCCCCTCCCTCCCATCTTCAAAAATCGTCGTATTGGGCAAGAGGTGTTCTCACTTTCCTTAATGTCTTGGGCTACTTACAACTAATGAAACTTTAATGGAGAGTGGAGAAGCACTCGACTCTTTACGGCAGATGCTGTTAATGCATTCTCATATGTATTCATATTCTGCTTTCTCTTTTGACTCGCCTCGTAAAACAAATCCCTGATCAAAAATGGCACAAGTCAAGACCGGGACCTTTATCTGAGGTTATTGTCTGTTTATAAAATGATGCAAGGCATTTAGTGGTATTGTTAGCATTGTGTGGAATGCGAAAAATGAATACAAATATAAGTAGTATATTTGGACGATGTTTGAGTTGTTAGTGAAGGGATAATTATTCTTCTAAAGGGGGATTTTATTTTTAGGCTGGCAACTTTTTTAATGTGAAGCTTTTTCGTTGTTTGTGTAGTTTAATACTCATTGTTCATTTAATTTAGGGATTTTAAAAGTTCTTAAGTATAAGGTGCATACATACCTTTTGAGAACATTTTGGGAGAATAACGATCCCCTTTCATAATACATAATTTTAAATTAGAAAGCAAAATGAAATAAAAGAGCAAATGAATGTTATCTGTTGAAATATTTGGATACAGCTGATTAATTTTTTATTGAAAGTACAATTATCCTTTTATTTGTATACCGCCACTTTTTAATTGCATTAATTCCTTTTTTTCGCAAACTGATGTTTCTTTATGTTATTAAATATTCATTCATTGTTCATTTAATTGAGTGATTTTCAAAGTTTTTAATTTTCTACAATTATCTACGTATCTTTATAAAACACTTTTGAGAGTAATAAACGGCTTTCATAGTAATTTTAAATTATCTAATAAAATAAAATTAAAAGTAAGTGAGTATAACCGCGAAATAAGTGAATTGTTTCTCAAGTGGTAAATTAGTAGAATTTTACTCCAAAGTAATCCTGCTACAAGTGTTTTGTTGTGTTTTGTTCTAGTTATTCTCTCAATATTATATTTTCTAGATTGATCCAATTCATTTAGTGGTATTGTTAGCATTGTGTGGTATGCGAAAAATGAATACAAATATAAGTATAGCATATTTGGACGATGTTTGAGTTGTCATTGAAGGGATAAAATATTCTTCTAAAAAGTGATTTTATTTTTATGCTGGTAATTTTTTTTTTTTTTTTTTTTTTTTTTTTTTTTAAGCACTAATGCGAAATTTTTTCGTTGTTTGTGTAGTTAAATACAAATTGTTGGTTTAATTTGGTGATTTCAGAAGTTCTTAAGTGTTTAATTTTCTAAAGATTCCTTTACTAGATACTTCTAAAAATACATACCCTTTGAAAACATTTTGAAGAGTAATGATCCCTTTTTCATACTAAATAGCTTTAAATTAGAAAGTAAAATGAAATAAAAGAGCAAATTAATTTTATCTGTTCAAATATTTGGATAGAAATATACGTGAAGATTAATTTGTCATTCAAAGTATAATTATCCTTAAACCACCACTTTTTAATTGCATTAATGTAAACCCTTTTTCGCAAACGGGTGTTTGTTTATGTAATTAAATATTCGTTCATTTTTCATCTAATTGAATGATTTTAGAAGTTCTTAATTTTCTAAAAATTTTCATATCTTTAGAAAGCATTTTTGAGAGTAATGAACGTTTTCATAGTAATGTTAAATTATCCAATAAAATAAAATACGAAGTAAGTTAGTATAACCGTGAAGTGAGTTGAGTTGTTTCTCAAGTTGTGTATATTAGTGGAATTTTGCTTCAATACTAATCCTTCTACAGGTGTTTTTTATGTTTTGTTCTAGTTATTCTCTCGATATTATATTGTCTAGATTGATCCAATTCATTTAGTGGTATTGTTAGCATTGTGTTGTATGCGAAAAATGAATTCAAATATAAGTAGTAGTATATTTGGATGATGTTTGATTTGTTATTGAAAGGATCATTATTGTTCTGCAGGGGGATTTTATTTTTATGCTGGCATTTTTTTTTTTTTTTTTTTTTTTTTTTTTTTTTTTACGTATTAATGTGAAGCTTTTTCGTTGTTTGTGTAGTTAAATACAAATTATTCGTTTAATTTGGTGATTTCAGAAGTTCTTAAGTATTTAATTATCTAAAGATCCATACATATCTTTTGAAAACACTTGGGAGATTAGTGATCCCTTTTTAATAGTAAATAATTTTTAATTAGAGAGCAAAATTAAATAAAAGAGCAAATGAATGGTTCAAATATTTGGATACAAATGTACCTGAAAATTAATTTGTCATTTAAAGTACAATTATCCTTTTATTTTTATACCGCCACTTTTTAATTGCATTAATGTAAAACTTTTTTCTCAAACTGGTATTTGTTTATGTAATTAAGTATTCATTCATTGTTCATTTAATTGAGTGGTTTTAGAACTTTTTAATTTTCTGCAATTCTCCACATCTCTTTGGAAAGCCTTTTTGAGAGTAATGATCGGCTTTCATAATAATTTTAAAATATCCAATAAAATAAAATAAAAAGTAAGTGAATATATAAGCGAGTTGTTTCTCAAGTGGTAAATTAGTGGAATTTTGCTTCAAGGTAATCCTGCTGCAAGTGCTTTGTTCTAGTTATTCTCCTCGATATTATTTTCTAGATTGAGTGAAATCGACATACAGAAATGATTTAGTTTATTAAATCGTACTAGCTGTTTAACCCGTTCTATGCACGGGAGTTCATGAATTTAATTCTAAAACCAAAATTAAAAATAACTATTCGATTCAGAAAAAATATTTTTTTACTACTATGCATTTTTTGTAATGAAATTTAATTTATCATCTTGCTATGGCAGCAGACAATAAATAATAGAATAAATAGAATAAAAAGTTTTGTTGATGTTTGTGATAAAACGTTTTTCTTTATTTTTTTTAAAAAGGTAATAATTAAGCGCAATTAAATAATCTCTAATTGTTTGCATGTGAGGTGAAAGAATTATCGTAATACCCGCTACAGCTTCTTAGTATTGCAGCGTGGCGTACGTAATATGTTTATCTCACATCGCAGTAAACATTTAGAACTGGTTAAAATTCGCGCGATTACGGGTTAAACATAAAAAAGGCAAACATTCGCCAAAAACATAACATTTCCGAATCTTTTTCCCGAATTGTTCATGGGTCCCCTGCCAGCAACCTAATTTGCTAAATTGTGCTAAATTTCGTTGTCCTGCGCCCTGTGGTTTCCGAGTTTTATAGGTTACATAGATACGCGCACAGATTTTAATAGGGTAGATTCTATCTCCTGTCTTGACTTGCTTTAAACAAATCGATCATCTAAAATGGCATAAGTTCCGATCGGGATCTTATCTGAGGATATTGTCTGTTTTTGCAACGATTCGCCAGATTTTAAACATGTAAAAAGTAATAATAATAATTTAAAATATAAAAATATTAACTAAAACGTACTTTTTTCACAGCTACAATAAACGAAAAATTACATATTTTTTCATGAATATTGCCAATTTTCTAATACAAAACTGTAAAGTTCACGAAATTACCTGAAGAAAAAAATCTATTTTTGGAGATCTCCAGCGTTTTCAATTTCCTAAAATTTACGAAGTTCATTTTAGCAATAACGAAGCAAAACTGCTCAAATGATAAATAAAATTTTGGCATGAAAAATGAACTCAGTATCGCCGTCTGTTGAGAATGCTGTGAATAATTTATATTAACAGCTGTATTAGGAGATAGCAGCAATAAATAAAATCATCTTTTAAAGCTCGCTGTACAAATAACATTGATTTTGGGGTATGTTTCAAATATGCAACGCGATGATACAAAGGTTTAAAAGAAAAATACCAAACAAAATCAACAATGGGAAATGGTTAATTAAATATAGCATTCATTTATAAATCAAAGTATCTGTTTAAACTTTAGAAAAATAGAAAAGTTTGTTAGCCAAATCATACCTTCAAATCATTCTGAAAGTACAGTCTAGGACTAACAAAAACAGGTCAAGACAAAATTAAATTTTCCTCATCTTGACGTATACCTTTTTCGAACGATGAAACAAGTCACTCTGAACACCCATGATGAGAACTTCCCTGCCTTAACATTGTCGCGATGGCAAAACCAGTTTTACAGTTTGAGAAAACGGGATGTTTTACTTTTCATCGATATGACTTAGACTTTTCTTGCCTTTATTTATGTCGTTGAATACAATTTACGTATTTGTTAGTTTCTATTTAAATTAAGAATAACCTTTTATTATTTATTTATTTATTTATTTATTTATTTATCTGCAATGGTTTTAAAATCATTAACTATGGAAAAGGTTTCTTTCGTAATCTTTTTTTTTTTTTTTTCTTTTAAGGTTTAATCTCATTTCGCATTTAGTAGTATTATTAGCATTGTGTAGGAAGCGAAAAATGTTATATTTGGATATGAATAAAGCTGAAGATTGAGCTGTTATTAAAAAGATAATTATTCTTTTAAAGAATAATTTTGTTTTTATCCCGTTAATTTTTTTAATACATTCTGGTTACATATTTATCCGAAATTTGTACATGATTATGCGGAAAAATATTAACTTATTGTTCATTTAATTGAGTAACTTTGGAAGATCTTATGAATTTAAATGACAACCTGCTTGTCTAGTGGATAGGGCGCTGGCTAGTGGACAAAAGGTGCTGGGTTCGTATCCCGATTCGGGCATGGATGTTTATAAGTGGGTTGGGTTCCACTTTGAACGGAGGTCCCGGTATGTTTAGCCCTCGTGTGCAAAAGAGTGAGAGTTGCGCCCTCAATCGCCCAAACCAAACCTTAAATATCTACATTTCTAACCATGTCCTCACAAAGCATTTTTGAGAACAATGAATTAATTAAGTAAATTTTAAAATTAAATATTTTTAAATTGTTTAATGAAATAAAATTAAAACTAAATAAATGTTTTTCTGTGGTAAGTGGGTTAGTCCTCAGGTGTAAATAAATAGTACCGTTAGCATTGTGTCTGAAGCGGAAGTGGTATATTTGTATACAAATATAGATGATGATTGAATTGTTATTGAAGGAGTAATTATTTAAAGTGATCATTTTACTTTTATGCTGTTAATTTTTTTATTGCATTATGGAAAACTTTTTTGTGAACGGGTACTTCATTGAAGTTAATTGTGTTATTGTGTAGCCAGGTATTCTCTCATTGTTCAATTAACTGAGTGATTTTAGAGGATTTAGAGTATTTATTGTTCTAAAATGCTCTACATATCTTTAGATAGAACGTTCGAGAGTAGTGAACATTTTTTACCGTAAATAATTTTAAATTACACATTAAAATATATTTAGGTAAATGAATATATTTGAAATATTTGACCGTTAAAATATTTGGCAAACATAAAATATAGGTAAAGTTTTATTTTTATAAAAGTACTAAGTATTCTTGTACAATATAATTTAATTCTTATGCCGTTAATTATTTTAATTCATTAATGAAAAAATTCGTGAAATGGGGCTTGACTGTGTAGTTAAGTATTTACTCATTTTCATTTCGTTGAGTAATTTCACAAATTATTAAGTGCATGATTTTCTAAAACTCTCTACATCTTTAAAAAGCACTTTATTTTCTTTCTTTGTTTATTAAAAAATAAATAAATAAATAAATAAAAGTCCTTTCAATTTAAGTAAGTCTAAATTATTATAAATAAATAAATGCTATTTGTAAAGTTTGCAAGGTTTTCTGAAGTTACAAATGAGTTTACTTTTACTTTAATTTCTCGTGTTACAAGTATATTGTTTTACTTGTTTCTTCTTGTGAACTTTTAACTTTCAGTTGAACTGTAACCGGTAGATGGAGATAATTTACATCATTGAATTGTGAGATTTATCCAGATGGACATCGGCTGTTTCGTGAATATAAAAATTCAAAGATTTAAGAAAAATAGAAATAGTTACATTAAAAAAAAAAAAAAAAAAAAAAAAAAAAAAAAAAAACCTTCCCCAATAATGCTCAACATGGGGCTTAAAAAATAAGTTTAAAGGGAAAAATACCAAAGCAAAGCGACAAAACAATGAAATAAGTCACTCCGAACACCCATGATGAGAACTTCCCTGCATTAACATTGTC
Organism: Maratus speciosus; assembly: GCA_963932465.1. Classification (NCBI taxonomy): domain Eukaryota; kingdom Metazoa; phylum Arthropoda; class Arachnida; order Araneae; family Salticidae; genus Maratus; species Maratus speciosus. Next base: position 508,174,176 of record OZ010795.1, read on the forward strand.
GCGATGGCAAAACCGGTTTTACAGTTTGAGAAAACGGGATGTTTTACTTTTGAACGATATGACTTAGACTTTACTTGCCTTTATTTATGTGGTTGAATACAGTTTACGTATTTGTTAGTTTATATTTAAATTGAGAATAATCTTTTTTTTTTCAAGCGTTTTAAAATAATTAACTATGAAGAAATTGTTTTACATTATTATTATTTTTTTTTTTTTTTTTTTTTTTTTAAGATTGAATCTTATTTACTAATGACAATAAATAAAAGGCATTCTCCTCTTATAAAAAAGAAGAAAAGCAATATATTTATATATTTATGTATCTTTTATTTTATTTATTATTTATTTATTTTAGCTATCTGAGACGGCTGTATATAACTTAAACAGGAAACTTTGATTGCTAAAATTTGATTGTTTAATTTCATTTGATGAAAATATGTATCATTATTATTATTAGATAAAATTCAATTTTATACACTAAAATTAGTTCCTTTTTTAAATTTGAAAATTGTTACGCCATTTTAAAAGCAAACAATATCCGTAAAATTTACCACATTAGCCATTAAGCATGTCAAGCTTAAAAAAAATACTTAAATCTGCATTTTTCAATTTAAGAAAAAAAATAAAATAAAGATCAGTAATGCATTAAGGTTATGCCATACTTTAAAAAAATTAACACACGTAACATTAAGTTACACGTTGTGGATTCAGCAATCTAGTTCACATACAGATTAAAATATATAATTTTAAAATGTTCGCACTTTAACACTAATGAAAACACTAATGAAAATTATGCTAGAAAATAAGCATCAGTAAATAGCAGTTTTTAAAAAAATGGCAAAGTGTCAATGAAAAAAAAAAAAAAAAAAAAAAAAAAGGGCAAAGGATCAATGCAAGCTCAATTTTGTAATAAAGAAGCTAGATCCTTTTTTGATTTGACAGGCATTTATGTATATATATATATATTAAGTATCTTTGCTTTTCAGATTTATAACTAATCAGTTATTATTCATGACAAATATTTTAACTAATTAAAAAAACACGCAGATAAAGTTTAAAATCTTTGAAAAGGTCGAAAATTCTTTCAACTTTAAAATTGTTATTTGATAAAATACCACTTTCAGGCAAGACCGATGATACTTATAAATAATCCTCTTCAAAAATTTATGAATGAATTAATGCCTCGATATATGTTTTTAAAATGTTATTAGTTTATTAAATTACAGTTCCTAATATTAATTAATTTAAGTGTCTCAATAAGTGCTTACGATTTAGAAAACAGCAAAAGAAAAAGGGATTAAAATACACAGACAGAGAAAGAGATCAAAACTCATAAATCATGACTAAAAAAAGGTATTCTTACATAATAATAACGATATAATGTTTAAAATCCACATATCAAATTTATCAAATGCTAAAAGCATATATTTCATTTCTTTTAAAATATGAGCTAATTTTCTAAATTTTAGTTCATTTTTATCTTCTTTTATAGGAAATTAGCACGTCACCTTTTATTCGGTATTAAATTATACTAATCACTTTTATAATTACTTCAATTTTCCTCGTTCAAAAATATCCTTTAACTGCAATTATATATTTCCACGAAGATTTAGAAAAGGAAATATTTTTTTTATAGCACGCACTTGCGTGTTCTGACTGGCATTTCTGGAAAAATCCAGATTACAGGAATAAAATTCGAAATAGCATTAACTCCCATGGCCATTACCCAATGCTGAAAATAGGGTTATGGCAAGGGGAAATGTGTATGTATAATCCAGAAGTCGTAAGTTGTCTTCTCCTGTTGGTCCATTACCATTTCCGGGATCGAGTGGCAAACGATCTCATTAAGTACCGGAAACCGAAACTTACACTCCTGTAATCGACGGCATTTCTCAAAATTGTAGGGATTTTTCTGAACGAAGAAGTATTTTTTCCTTCCCTTTCAAAATGAAGGATTTTAAAGCAATAATGTTGGAGAAAATCCTTCTAACTGTAATGATCTTACTAAATTGTTTTTATTTTTGAAGCAAAAGATTTAAGTTAAAGTATTATTGTTGTTTTTATTTGATGTTACATTTTTTAAAATTTGATTTTCCATTTTTTTTCCTCCAATTTTGAAAATAGGCTTTTTAATTTTATTGCTATTTTTGTTTTTTATTACCTATAATGTTACTTTTCAGTATTAGTTTAATTTATTTTTTCCTTTTATAACATTATTTTTGCAAACAAAAATTTATTTATTTCATAATTTTAATTTATAGAAAACTTTCAAATTGGGCTTTTCTTTTGACCAGTTAAAAGGCTTTTTTGTAAAAATTAACCCCCCCTCTCTCATATGCATTTATTCTTCTATCTATTTATCTCTTTATCTTATCTCCCTGTAAGTTAAGTATATATATACAGGCTTACCATGTGTGTGGTTACTTATTTAGCCATTTTTTTTCTTCCATGAAGCTTTATGAGTAAACAAATTCAGCATAATCAAAATGCAAAAACAGCTTTTTTATATGTTATTTATTTATATGTATATTGTTTACTTCATTAAATTGTTGCAACTTTTCAACCGTTAGATCATACATCCAATAGTATGTAGTACATTATTCAAGATTCATTTATACTCAGTATAATACAGGGTTTCCGAGCTATAAGTATCCAAACGTTATGGTTTATTATTATGGAACTACCCATTTATATTTATATATATAATGACGCAAAGTGTATAACGCTTCCGGAGTGAACTCATCCGGATCTTGATAATCTTTCGTAAACGTCAGCCATTTTATTTCGGCCATATTAGGCTTAAGCATTCCGATCCCGTATTATAAGTCGAACACCTACCTTATTTAACCTACGTTGAATAACATCTATCCTTCTTCAGTTTTTTAAAACATTCAAAAAGTATAAAATCATCATGTATATTAAAACGCAAAGATAAAATTTTAAGTAGACCCATTTCGGGACATCTGCACATGCATCAACCCTGTTCAATTTAGAGGGATTGGGAACGAGTTCTCGGTGGCTGAGCGGTCTAAAGCAGCCGTTTAAAGCGCCGATATTCTGTAGTGGATAGCAGGTTCGAATCCAACGCCCGGAAAAATTATTTCTATAATATTTTTCGCTATAAGTTATTTCAATAATGACATATTTTATTAGGAGAAGTTATATGATTTTAATTTTATTATTATTATTATTTGAATGCTTTATAATTAACTAAAATTTAACGCTGAACAATATTTAAAATAATAATAATTTTATATTTACAATATTTAAGCTAAAATATTTTTAACGTAATTATCAATTAAATAAATTCAGCTGATCTACAATTTTTGTTATATCTTCTGATCATTATAAAGAATATATGTGTGTGCGTGTGTCAGAAAGAAAAGTTTGCCTTTCTTTTCCTTAAAAAAGGAAAACGGAAATAAAGATATTCATAAAAAAACTATTAAAAAAATTACCGTGATACCCATTGTTTAATATTTAAAAAATGCATAAAAATGTCAAATAAAATTCAAATAATAAAAATTATATGCTGCACCAAGTTTCAAATTTGGGCTTTTAGAGAATCAGACTGATAAAAATAAAATTCATGGCAGCTTTTAATGGTCATGTAGTTAAAAAATCATAATAAATACGATATAATAATTATTATTTCGAAAAAATGAGACCATAGTAAATAAAAATAAATGCTCTACCCTCTATTTTTAGTTAAATTTCTGGTAAAAAGAAGCATAATTGGTTGTAAGTTATAAAGTTAAAATTCTGTGACTTCATTGAATAGGTTTGGCTGACTGTATACTCTATCGCTTTAAAGAAATAGGAATCACTTATGCAATATAGAAATTTGTCACAATTTCAATAATTAATTTAAAAGCAATTCATTAAAAATTCAAGAATTTTTCTAATGAAACATTCAAGTTATTTACCGTCAAATCTTGACGGGTACCATAATAGACTTCACCTCCGTGGATTGAAAATCCCTCCGAGATTTTGAAACATTGAACAAAACAAGAAACTGAAACTGTGGATGAGTGGATAAAGCGTATCATGGAAGCAATTTGTCTACTAACTCCTGATATGCTACGAAACATTTGGGGAGAACTGGATTACCGTTTGAACGTTTGTCGTGCTACGAAAGGTGCACACATCGAAGTCTATTGATATTAAAACTTTGCGAGAAGCTATTTTTATTTAAATATATTTTTTTTTATTCTAATGGGGGTACAGATGTCATATTCGCCCCATATTGGCGCGATTTTTTTCGGTTGCCAATTTGGCGAAAACATCAACAGCATAAACAACATAATCCGGGGTACCACATCAAGCAAAATAACGACACTTCGGCGCCAGTTAAGTACCCGTTGCGTATATGACATTGGCGACAAAAAAAAATCGCGCCAATATGGGGCGAATATGACATCTGTACCCTAATGGGTTGTTCCGTAAAAGTAAGCCATAAATTTTGGGTACCTTTAGCCCAAACATAGTATCATTGTATTGTAAATTTGTAAATAATTATTATCTACAATTACTTATACTTTCATAATAGTGCATAATATTAATTATTATTTGCATCTTGTACCTTAATACTTATTTTTAGTATAGAGTTAAAAATAATTTTGCAGCATATACCTTGAAAATAGCTTTAAGTGTTGAAAATATCACATTTGTACATGGTTTAAATTGATGTTAGTATTGTGAATCCTGAAAATAACATAAAAGTGTTGTAAATATGTAGGTAATTGCGATCAAAAAAGTTTAATATCAAATTCTAAAAACTATGCACATTTATATGTTATAATAATGAATATTTCTCTCAAATGTAATTGTCATCTGTAAATATTTATTGCACACACTGTCAATAATTGTCATATATCTAACATTGTTATTTCTCCTAAACTGTAAAAAAAAAAAAAAAAAAATCATTGAAGGAGTTCCGCAGGTAGTAAAACTTTTCCCTGCCCTGGGCTTGGGGGTTACACCTAATCATAAGCCAAAAGCGGGTTCCCAGGATGGATGCTTACTTACTTACTTACCTTTAGCCCGGACACCCTGTATATACAATGAAAAATCCTCTTTTTGTCCACTGATGGCATACTTCTTTCTTAATTTCAAAGATAAAAAAGATATTGGGGGGGGGGGGGGGCTGAGTTGCTTCCAAGAAAAGATGCTTACGGCTGTGCTTTCAAGACTTGGCAGGGGCACTGCCGTGTCCCCAGATGCTTTCATTAGTGCTGCTACACAATTCAACGCACGTTTCTGTTAATTCAACATAGATATTATAATTGCGACAATTCTTGAAATTCATTGTTTACTTCTTTGATTTAGCTAGCTACATATAATGTATCATACAATTAATTTACTAATGTGAAGTGTTAATACTTATATACTATATATTGTTTAAATAAGAAATATTGTACTACAGTGCTTTTTTTCATGTACAATGACGCATTAAATGAAAATTGTAATATAATTTTGGTAGTAATAGTTTGTAATAATGAATAAAAAAACACTACATTTAAAAGTATTTCCTGCACAATAAAACATTTCCTGACGATTAAAAAAACACACACGTAATTGTTGAAGTTTTCACTTCTATTGGCACTCCCGGAGTGCCACTATTTTTTTTTTCAAAGAAAACAGTCTCACGTTCACTAGTAAGTATAGTACATCATTCAAGATTCACTTATACTCAGTATAATATATACAATAAAAAATCCCCCTTTTTACCGTTAACATACTTCTTTCTTAATTTCAAAGATAAAAAAGAAATATTTATATTTCAAAGAAAATGGTCACACCTCTGTAAAAACTTAGGTCCAAATGTGACGCTTCACTTAGAGTCCTATAAAATGTCTCACAGATGGAAATTATATTTTACCCACATAAATTTCATATTCTCTTGTTAAAAATTCGACACTACACTAAATTTTGCAGCATTCTGGCAGGTCATTCGACCGTTTTTTGAAAAAAACGGTTTCATAACCATAATTTAACTATAATCTGACCATAAAATGGCCAATAATAAGGTCAGAATAGTGTTAAAATTACGGTTGTGTAACCGCTTTCGGAAAAAACGGTCAAATGACCTGCCAGAATGCTGCAAATTTTTAACAGTGTAGCGACTTCCTCGCTGAAAGCACCATGATTTAGCAAAACACATTAATTTTCTTCCAGTTTTTTAATTTTCTTTCAGTTTTTAAATGCATCGCTTAGTTGTTTAAAAGATTCAAGATGAACTTGCTCTCTAAAGCGACAAAATAAGATGTAAGAGAAATGTTTCAAACATGTGTGAAATATCTTTCACTATCTCTTTTCTTTTCTCCAGCCCTCTCTTTCTCTATCCTCATATGTGTATCCCTCTGTCTTTCTCCCTCTCTTCCTTTTCTCTTTCTCTATCCTCATATTTGTATTTTTCTGTCTTTTTTCCTCTCTCTCTTTTATCTTTCTTTATCCTCATATATGTCTCTCTCTCTTTCTCCACCATCTCTCTTTCTCTCCATCTATCTATCCGAGTATATATCTATCTACATAACTCTTTATGTGTATTTATCTTACTCTCCTTCTTCTCTCTAGCGAGCTAATTAACTAGCTATCTATCTTTATCTATTACTGTACCTATTAAGTTATTTATCTCTAAATCTCTATTTATCTATTTGTATATATCTGCATATACACACAAACATTACATGTGTGTGCATGTGTATGTGTGATACATTTTTATCATTTTAGAGCTTTTTGCATAAATATATTCAGCATAATCAAAATATAAAGTAAGTGTTTCATATGCTATATATTTCTATATCTACATGTATGAAATTCACTAATCAAAAAAGCTGTAAGTTTTCTGCCATTCGATCATCATTCGATTTGTAAGTACATCATTCTGACCTTAGTATATATATCTAGATTGAAAAACATCACATTTTCATCTATAACATACTTCTTCCTCGATTTTAAAAGAGAAAAAAATATATATTTATATTTCAAAAGAAGTGTGGCCACACCCTCTGTAAAAATTTATGTCGAAATATGACGCCTCACCTAGTATCCCACGAAATTGCCACAGATGAAAATTATCTTTTATCCACATAAATTTCATATCCCAGGCGTTAGAAATTTGACACCAGCGACTTCCTCACTGAAGCCCCGTGCCTTTAGAAAAATACATTAATTTTCTTTGAGCTTCAAATGCATTGCTTCGTGGTTTTAAAAGCACACAATGAGCTTGTTCCCTCCAGCGACAAGATAAGATTTAAAAGGAATGTTTCAAAGTTTTTTGGGGATGCGATCACTCTCAAAAAGTGAAAAACACCATTTTTGCTGGTGGCAATTTAGGGGAGGGGGAGGGGTGAGAGTTGATAGAAAAAAAACTGAATTCAAAGATTTTTTTTATGACGTGTCATAAGAGAAAAACAGAATGAATTTGTGTTTTTAAATCTAGCGGCTGTATTGTTATTTATTTTATTATGGCGCTTTCTTTTGTACAATTAACATTTTAAAACTACTTTTTTTAAAACGTAAAATGTAAGAAAAAATTAATTATTACCTGATGTTATTCTGATGTATTATTTTTCATTCTTCGTATTTATCTTTATCGAATTTATTTTTGCTTTAAATTTAGAATCTTTAAATTTCGTAGATCTTAGAATTTAGCGAATAATAAAAAAAAAAAGAAATTTAAGGCAGTTCTTTGTATGACGCATGAAGTGTGCGAGTAACTTGGCATGATATGCATATAACTGTAATTTCATGCAACTCAAATATTTATATAGTCATTAACATTTTTTTAAATAAATTAAATACCTAAACTTATTCAAAAAGCGAATTTTAAAAACTTTTAAAAGGTTGATTTTTATTAACATTTTCCAACAAAATTGAAAAGGGTTTATACATCCGATTTGTCTGTCCATTTGTCGGTCCGCGCTCTAACTCACATAAATATACTCGGATTTTCATGCAATTAGTGTATGTTAATTATGCTTATCATAGCACGTTCGATATTGAATACAAAGAGTCTAACATTAATATTTCATTTACAGGGGCACTCAAAAGAATTCCGTTACATTATAGTCAATGGAGAAAAATCGTTTGCAGTGTACAGACATGTGAAAATTATTAGAATAATTGTGAAATTTACAATAAAAACTTGTTATATTAAAGAAATATTTAAAAAATATTGATACATTTAATATTTAGTGTGCATCCCTTTGTTTTTTATTAAAGAAATGATAACATACCTGTCTTGGCATACTTTGTATGAGTTTTTGGAAATTAATTTGTATTTCCCTGTCATGAAGCCAAATTTGGATGAGTCTTTCTATCAGACTAGTCTTGTTTGTGATGTTGTATTTCTTCAATTTTTTCTTTACAATGACCCAAAGTTTCTCTATGGGGTTCATATCTGGACTGTTTCCAGGCCATAGAAATGTTTTCTTTAATTAAATTTAAAAAATGCAACATCACAAACAAGGTTCTGACAGAAAAACTCATCCAAATCTGGTATCATGCCAACGAAATACAAATTAATTGCCAAAAACTCATACAAAATATGCCAAGACATATCGAATCTTTAATAAAAAAAAAAGGGGGTATGTACACAAAATATTAAATGGGTCAATATTTTAAAATGTATTATTTCTTTAATATAACAAGATTTTAATGTAAATTTCACAATTATTCTAATAATTTTCACACGTCTGTATTTTATTGACATTACTCTATTTCACATGTATTGAAATGTATATAAATCACTGAATTTCACTAGAAGATGATAACTATAGAATAGGGCATTCATAGCATTTACACACCTTTACACACAAAAGAAATTTGTAACAATGCTGTCTTTGAGCTGTAATTGCTGGAAGTACGTTTTAAATTCCAGTATGCGCTTTTAAATGCAACTAATTTTTTGCATGTTATTTGTTTTGTATAAATTCTATACGGGGCTGCACAAAAGAATTCACATACCATTCTCCTTATCAGTGCCGAAACTAGCCTTTTTTGCACACGGGGCAAACATGGATTTTGGGGCCACCTTCCACAAAGTATATTTACTAAGAGAATTTTACTAATTTTATAATAGACGATTTATTTTAAAATTTAAAATATGTAATACTGAACTACGTAATCTACAGTGGCGGATCCAAGGGGGAGGTCCCTCTGAACATCAACAAAAATATTCTAAAGATCATTTTAAAAAAGGCATATTCAGTAGAGTCCCGATTATCCGAGTCCCGCCTAACCGAGTTTCCGCTTTCACCGAGTTATTTTCTTCTGATGGATTGATGGCCTCCATTATTATGAAACAGCCATTATAAATGAAGTGTTAGGTGAAGAAAAAATGGCCATAATTCTTTTTGCAAAAAAAAAAAAAAAAAAAAATGGCCATTTTTTTTTCCATTCGGACCAGAAAATCAGAGTTCTAACTTTTTACGGCTGCTCTTTCATCTTCACCTAACACTTCATTTATAATGGCTGTTTCATAATAATGGAGGCCATCAGTCCATCAGAAGAAAATTTTCCTTTCCAAAGGTATAATCCTTCATTTGGCGCCCCTTTGTTCTGGCGCCCGGGGCACGTGCCCCCCCCCCCCCCCCTTAGTTTCGGCCATTTTCCTTATTAGCAAAAATTGCTGAAGGGGAATTTTCAATTGTGGCATGTGTTTCCTAACTGAACTAAATTTTTGCGTACATGTAGTTTATAGGTATAAATCTATATATCATATACAGGGCTGATCAAAGAGTTCGGATAAATTTCTGACTGTAGATGGGAAATGCTGAAATTGGGTTTTTAACTGTGTTATGCGTCTCCAAATGATTCAATTAGACATCCTATTTCAACTTATTAAACGGTGAAGTTTTGTTACATTATTCTGAATGTGTTGGAAAGTGTTTCATAATTTATGCTTGACGAATGATTTTTTTTTTCTTATCCTTTTTCCAAGAGGCGTCTTTAAATTTGACTTTTATGTAACTATTTACTTATTAACGAAATTATGAAAACACTCATTCTTTAAGACATTAATGCATTACATAATTATTGTTCGCTTAAAATTACTTTTAATGCTGTTGGTACACTTTCAAAGCATACGAATACCTAAAACCAATAAAAAAATAAACCATTAAGCGTTTTACAATTAAGATACAATGGTTAAATTTTTAATGTTATATATCACATAAATACAGAAATATCTGTTAATTAATATTAGTATAGCGAACATTATAAGTCATTAAAACAACTGACTTTAAACATTAATTTTAAAATAACATTTCGTCTTTATATGCAAAACATTAAAAAAAGTCATACTCGTACGTATATTAATGCTTAATTATTTTACAAAAATAATTTAAAGATTGAATAATTTAAAGTAACAAATTTGTTCTCATTAATGGGAATTTCGCTGCATTCCACAATAAAATTAAATTATGTTTGCTTGAAATAACATTACATATATCAAGCCATGCATGCTTGAGAGATTTGGAGAATTTTCTTGTCAAGCTTAATGTACCACTTAGACTTTCAAAAAATTTCTTTACACTTGCAAATACTACGCTTCCATCCCAATGCACATCTGAACCCATTTTTAAAATTTATGTTGAGCGGAAAAGAGAAAAAAAAGTATATGATTTAACGGGGAATTCTTACGGGGTACTTAACGAAATAAGTTCCGTAAAAATTCACCATCTTTCTCGACAAGAAAGACTCAATTAACTCTACCTAAATTCTCAGAAACCTCCGGCGTATTATTATATCTTGTATCTTTTTGCAACAGACACCATGTTGCCATGGTTACAATGGGCATCGCTTAAAATAATATGCTCTTGTGTCTCTCCAGTTGCTGTTTACTGCAGCCAAGGGACCGCACTGGGGCTCCATTTTTCATAATTTGAGGGTGGAGGGAAAACTGTCCACACTCATAATCGGTAATTGGGAGCCCCTTTTTTTTTGGATCGATGGTCCACTCTTAGTGATGTCACATGTGCACGCACACACGCACGCTGCCAGTGGGATTTAGAAGTTTACTTTTGGTGAAATCGATATTCTTTTGAAGACAATGAAGAAAGTGGATTGGAAGTAATGGGAAACATTGAAAAACTCACTGAAATGATAATTTACAGTTTCCTCTGAAACACAATTGATTAAATTTTTCTAGGGAGGGAAATTACTTTCCTAATGAGTAAAATATATATTTTTTTAAATTCTAATTAACTGTACATGTCGAAAATAATTAAATTTTAATAGATCGTATAATTTATAACTATCTTCTAAATATTTTCTATGTGCATTATGAAGAATTATTTTGACGAGTTAAATTTTAAATAAAACTAGGGGACACGACCCGGACTTTATGCGGTTTGCAGAACGTAGATTAAAATAACTCTTACTTGAAGACTTTAATAGATTTTTTTATATTTAATATATTTGTTTTTTAATTGCTCAATAATTAACCTAAAACATTTATATGCAGAACATAAACTAATTAAACTATTTAAATAATAAAGTTTTTCAACTTATTCAAAACTGCATTACTTTCGTATTAGCCGCATGCCAGTGGTTAATAGCCAAGTAAATCACCAAAGATTTAACTATTTATGGCCACTTTTTTATTCTGACAATTTCAGTGTTTAAGCGCTTAGTTCGATTACATGTTTTTTAAACTTGTGTTTTATTTATTTATCATATTTATATTTTAGTGGATAACTTTAAATTTTGTTTTAAAATATTTTCCGAAAACAAATGCTTAATTATTTACATTATTTCAAGTGCAAAGTGTCAATCTTTAGCAATCGGGTTAATTTAATTGGGCGGATTAAAATAAATCCTGCTTGAAAATTATTTTATAAATCATAGTAAAATTTGATACAGTTGTCAAATAAATCACATTTGTAAGAACATTCTTTTTTCTTATTTAAAAGAGTAAAAGTTGAAGTTGTACAATGTCTAGAAGTTAAAAAGAAAATTGCGGTAAAAGCGTAATTTATTAGTTAATTCGTTGCCACCGTCGAAATGTCACTCGTCACTCATGGTTTTACTTTATAATATAGATATCATTCGTACTTATTGAAAATATATTTGCATATAGAAAATACAACTGTAAAATTTACATATTTGTAAAATTTGTAGGAATTGTAATTATAGCTACATTTTAAACTTAAAACCATATTTTTGGGGAGTAAAAATTATAGTGCTACTATACTATAAAATATAAGACTATAGTGTCACTATAGTGTTATACTTTCTAATGACTTTAAAACAAAAACTGATTATCTCGAAATTGTAATAGTATCCTTTAAATATATTCTTAAAGAAATTATTTTTTAAATATTGCTATATTAAATGTAAATATTAAAATATTTTCGCAAGAAAATAGTAAGGAAAAGTACTATTACTGTGAACACAAATGCTTTTCATCGATGTTCAAACATATTAACAGCTTGCCTTATTTGGCAAGCTGTTAATATGTTTGGACATATTAACACTTTATCTCTCTCTATCTCTTTATCGAAAGCTCTGAGACAATCAAAAAATAAAAATAATACTGCAGCTTGGTACAAATGAAACAAACGTATACAAATTTTGCCTCCAGCTGTAAAATAATTTATTGGAATTTAGTTTTTTGATTTCTCTGTTTATTTTACTACTGAAAGTTCTCGTAGTAAATAGTTGTAAAGTGTAAATTTTGAAAACTAAGTAGTTGTTTCATTGCAAGAAAGTATGTTTTTATTTAATTTGTTCTTGAGATTTTTGAGGTCTTAGTAATTTCTTATCATTAATTACTAAACATTTTCCATTTATCGCGTAGCATTGAGCTTTCCTCAAAAGACTTTTAGAGTAAGAAACATTAAATTGTAAATAGCATTTTTTTTTTTAAACATTGTACCTTTACCTTACCTCCACATTCTCATCGACTTCTTTCTAAAAAAAAAAAAAAAAAAAAAAAAAGAAAGAAAGAAGGGCAGTCGATATGCACTTAACTTCTATATTTCGCATCATATTTTCCCGATATGTTCGATTCCGACCGGTATCGACTCTCAATTTTTCAGCACGATATTTTTTTTTTCTTTCGTGGCGCTGTTTCATCATTTTTATTTGCGCAAGGGTAAATCTTGTGGAGCCAATGCCCCATGAAAACTTCCCCTGTTCCTACAGTTCATCGCAGTCGAATCAAAGATTTTCATGCATTTCTTTTTCTTATTCCCCCCCCCCCCCCCTTATACCTTTTTCAGATTTTTCTTCTTTTTCCGCCAAGAAAAACACAAATTGCAAAATCAATGTGACCGAAAACTCAGGTAAAGGATTCTTGGGGCACAAAGAAGAGTCCGATTCACTCCCGGTTAGAAAATGCATCTCGTCTAAAGGGGGTTGTCACCAAAGAATTGATTCGTTCTTTTTATAAAAAAAAAATTGTACCATTTTTACATATTTATACACATCCAAATGTTATTATCCCTGTCCACACAAATTATTCTTTACCATATTTTTTCCCCTAATTTTTCATGCTTCGCGTGCTTATTCTTCATCGACAGTGAATAATGTAAAAACTTAATAACGAAGGTCTTGATTTAAAGAAAAAAAAAGTTGAACAATTGTAGAGAGCTTATCCCCAGAGGAAGCAATTTCATGTGGTTTTCAACGAAGAAACAAGAATAACAACATGATAGACAAGAAAATGTATGTTAGGGGGGGGGGGGGTCGCGGAAGAATTGATTCGTTCTTTTCCCAAAGATGCAGAAATTAATATTTCCATTTTCATATATTTATATGCAGCCAAATAGAATGATTCCTGCACACAAAACTTTTATACTTACATTTACTTTTACCCCATTTGTTGTTGTTGTCGTTTTACCATGAAGATATTTACATTCAGAATTAATGGATACTGTGAATAATGTTAGTTTTGTGTACAAAGATTGTTATTCAAAAGGGTAAACAAGTGTATATGAATGCAGATATAGTTTATACTATGATGGAGGAAAATATATGATTTTTAATTGGTAGAAATAATTAATGATTTTAACTCCAAAATCTCTCTATGTGTGTATGTGCGTGTATGTTTTTATTTCTTTAAAAGAATTGTTCGTTGAATATGTTGCATTTCTTTTAGCAAAGCTGAGTTCTTCAAAATATTCTGTAGAAATACTTTATAATTCAAAGAAGTTTTCTTTTCTTTTCTTTTCTTTTCTTTTCTTTTCTTTTCTTTTCTTTTCTTTTCTTTTTCTTTTCTTTAGGCACTGTAAAAAAGAATTTTGTTAAAAAGTGATCGAATTTCCGATCGAAAGACAGAAAAATCTAAAGTAAAATCTTTTGTAACTAAAGAAGAAAGTAGATAAATTTTACAGAAAAAAGGTGAATTTTCTCAAGAGAGATATTCACGAGAGATTTGTACTGAATATATTTTAAAGAAGAAAAATTCAAGTTCTGAATGGCCTTACTAAATTTGAAAACATTCCCTCTTTTTTATAATTTTTCAACCGTTTATAATATTTATTCGGAAAGGCATTTTTGTTTATATAACCTATTATATTAAACTAGTAGATCTACCCGGCTTTGCTCGTGTCAATAATAATGGTCCACCCGGGTAAAATACATTAAAATGAAATAATACGGCAGTGACAATAACTGAGATTGGTGCATTACCGTCCACGAATCGTTAAAAGACCGATAAGAAATATAAGTAAAATAGTTTTAATTGCGTCTACTATTAACTATACCATAACAATGTATATTCCAAACAAATGTCATAACATATATTAAAGTACAATTATTTGCTTAAAAAGCGTCCTTTAAATAATAAAAAACATTAAAAATATTAAAAATTTACATGTTTCGACTCTTTCATTGAGTCATCTTCAGTATATATATATATATAAACTACAAACACAATGCCAATTGTGACATTATACTGATGATGGCAATGACCTAACCCATAAATTTTGCCTTTACTAAAATTTTTTAAACTTATGATCATCATACAATTTCGTTTTTCACACTGTCGAATAGAAAAAGCTCCTGTCAAATGAAATTTATTTGAAAATTGTATCTCAATTTTTTCATGTGAATGGATTTTAAAGTAATTTTCAATCATGGATATTTTTGATTTGCATGCAGCCAGGGATAAGATTTCCGCATTTTTTCACACCAGTATTTTGTTAGAGTAAATGATATTTCATTTAATCGGGACACTCTCTTGATTTAACAGAACAACATTTTCTTTAAGAATATGCCGGTGTGCAAAAACGTGGAAATCTCATCCCTACATGCAGCCCAATTACGAAAGATATACCTGTTTGCTCTTAATGCAATATTATAAAGTAAAGACATTGATGAACTATGAGTAACTCTAGCATCATATTGTTGGTGGCAATAACCTAACCCAACCATAAATATAACTTTTACTGCAATTTGACCTTTAAACATCGCACATTTGATTATTCCAAAATCTAATAGAATACAAAAAGTATTTTCAGTAATTTGTTTTTGAAAAGCTTATCTCAATTTACGGATTGTTTATCCATTTTAAATTAATTTTCAATCACGGATATATTTTTAAATATACCTGTAACCCAATTCAGAAAGATATATCCGTTTGCTATTAATGCAATATTATGAAGAAAAGACATATCTATGAGTAACGCCTAGCACCATATTGTTGGTGGCAACAACCTAACCGTACCATAAATTACGCTTTTACTGCAATTTGATCTCTAAACATCATGCATCCCATTATTTCAACGTCTAACGAAAAAGTCTGTCAGTCATGAAATTTTGTTTAAAAAAGAAAAAAAGCTTACCCTAAAAAATAGTAGCTATAATTTCTATTTAATATAAATCGTACAAAAATCGTATTTTATGTAACCGTATTCGATACAAATCGTAGAATGTTATCATTGCATTTCAGGTATTAAAACATTTATCTAAATGATATAATTAAAGATTACAAAGAAATAGGGAATAAATTGTAGCATCCAGTTTTTAGAGCCAGTTTGAAATTATATTGATGACATTGACGTCATATCTAAGCAAACGATTTTTTTTTTTTTTTTACTATTATCATTTTCCTTATTTGATTCTTGATATTGAAACGACTTCATTAAAATAGATTTTTTAACATTCAACTAAAGTACTTCTAAGGTCATTTTAAAACATGCTTAGTTAAAGTTTTTACATAAATATATAAAAATGTGCATTTTCTGATTAGAATGATGTCGATTTCAAAAATGTACAAATATAGCAGTCGAGTCTGAATTTTTATTGGCCAATAAAACAAAATACTCGAGTTATCATTTTTTTAAAAATTATTGAGCAGTTTTTTAGACGTGTGGCAACAGGAAAGAAGCTATTGAATTTGAAAATTTAAAATGAGATATTTCTATAATGTTAAATTATGAAAGATGATAGAAAAAAGGGATAAATATTGGTCTGATGATTTTTTAAAGGTGACAGGGATCTATTCCACGTTCTAAAGCCTATGTACAGCAAGTTTCGTGCAAAACGGTCAAAAATTAAAGATTTGTATAAAGGACATACACACAGAGAACGGCTTTTATATATATATAGATTAAGTTGCAATTTTCATTTAATTTTTAGACGCCAGGAGAATTTTTGAATGTAACTAATAATTACCAATTGTACCAAGCTTAAATAGTGATAGCATTAGTAACACAATTATAATAAAAATGGGGTAATAAATCATTTTAGTAATTCGTAAACTAAATATTAAATAGCTCCCAAGGAAAACAGCGATTTGAGATTTAACTTAATTTCCTTATCGATAATACTTGTATTTTCAGTCATTATGATATGATTTTGAGCATTTATCTTTTGTTTGGTAGGGAAGATTTAATGTTGTTTTCGTCTATTTAATTTTAACTATCCTTTAAAAGAGGAATGGGTAGCGTTTAATAAGTATTAATGGTTGTTCTTTGTTATAGCGCCCTCCGCAATTATGAAATTGCCCAGGTCATCGCCAAGCTTATATATGCATCATATATAACTATAATTTCGAAATGCTCATATGTGCGGCATATATGTCAATATGTGCGTAATATTTACGTCTTATATTTCACATATATATCTTATACACATATTATATATATGTATACGTCATATATGATTATAAATTGTACTTAAACGTCATGAAATGTCATTATACATAATATATGGCTATAATGTCATAGATGTCTTATATAATTTGGCGATACATCGTGGTCGCTTGGCGATTCATTTTCGGGGGCCACAATAACAAATGAGTTCCTGATTAATTTTCAAT
This sequence comes from Maratus speciosus, assembly GCA_963932465.1. Taxonomy (NCBI): domain Eukaryota; kingdom Metazoa; phylum Arthropoda; class Arachnida; order Araneae; family Salticidae; genus Maratus; species Maratus speciosus. The sequence continues at coordinate 508,191,445 of OZ010795.1, forward strand.
TAAAAAAAGTCCTTTGAATTTCTTAACCTTGGTTTATGCATTCTGTATTCATATATTAGAATTCCAAGAAAATTTTAAATGTAATGCATCGATAGATAAAGAAGTAATTCGACGTTAAAAATACATTTTATTGCAATTGTTCAAGTGTTTTAAATATTCATATTAGAATATATTAGAATTTTGAGATATTTTTGATGACATGAATCAAAAGATAAATAAGTATTTGATGTTTAAAAGACTAATTTTTTTTTCAATTTTCTTAAATATCTATCTTCTTGAGAACAGTTTTGACTGCATCCGATATCTCTATATCCAACATAATACTTTTATGTTGTATAACAATATTTTGTTATACAACATAAAAGTATTATGTTTATTCATTGTTTAGCCCAGAAGATTAATTTTAAATTACTATTTTAGTAGAAAGAATTCTAATTATTATTCAGACTCATGTATAGCCTCGGATAACTATTAATTTAAATTAAATTTAAAAAAGAAATCTTTATGATTTCCAACCAAGATTTATATATTTTCTACATGCATACAGTAGCCTGGTTTTTTTTTTGTTTTTTATTGCAACAAATCAATAAATTTTATGGGAAAAAAATCCTCTTCTGGTAAAGTGGTAATTTTGTTTATAATTATTATTACAATTGTTCAAGTTCTTGCTGTGCGTATTCCCAGCGGATAGTTATTTTATTTACGTAACGTTTCCTTCATTTCTATCTGAATAATTAACAAAGCTCCTCTGGAATTCATTTATTCAAAGACCCCAGTCATTCATTTATTTCTCTCATATAGAACAATTGCCAATAGTTATTTAATTCACTAGGGCATATAAAAAAGAAATCTATTCGCGTTTTCTAATACATATTGCAGAGCGATTGCTGATACATATTGCAGAGCGTTATTTTTATATTTCAGTGATGTCAAGTCGAAGTTGAAAATAAATTATGGAAAAAATGGTTGGGTTAATAATGGGAAAAACGGTTATTCCATTTATAAATTATGGTTTGGATTATGAGAAAAATGACATAGTAGGATTCCAATTTCTCTTCTCATTACCATTTTCTAGAGACCTACGTGGAGGTAGCTCATTGGCCGACGAGGGGAATAAATACCCAGATTAAATGAATTCAAATTAAATTTTAAAAAGAATCTTTGAAATTTCCAACCAAGGTTTATATAATATAATTTCTATATACTAGAAAGGGTTTTTAATGCATTGGGTAATAAATTATATATATATATATATATATATATATATACCTCGTCAGGTAAAGTGGCAATTTTTTTTTGTTATTATTATTATTGCAATATGTATTGCAATTGTCCAAGTTCTTTCTGTGCGTATTCCCAGTGGACAGTTATTTTATTTACAAAGGTTTCCTTCCTTTCTATCTGAATGATTAGCAAACTTCTTTCTTCTCTGGAATTCATTTATGCATTCAAAGACCCAATCATTCATTTATTTCTTCTCTCATATAGAACAATTGCCAATACTTATTTCATTCACTAGGGCATATAAAAAAGAAATCTATATTTTCTATATACTAGAATGGGGTTTTAATGCAATGGATAAAAATTTTTACCAAACAAGAAAAAAAAGTCCTCGTCAGGTAAAGCGGTAATTTTTTCATTATTATTATTATTGCAATATGTATTGCAATTGTTCAAGTTCTTGCTGTGCGTATTCCCAGTGGACAGTTATTTTATTTACGTAACGTTTCCTTCCTTTTTATCTGAATGATTAACAAAGCTTCTTTCTTCTCTGGAATTCATTTATGCATCCAAAGACCCAGTCATTCATTTATTTCTCTCATATAGAACAATTGCCAATAGTTATTTCATTCACTAGGGCATATAAAAAATAAATCTATTCCCCCTTTCTTATACATATTGCAGAGCGATTGCTCGCGTTTTTATATTTCATTGATGTCAAGACGAAGTTGAAAAATGACATGGTAGGATTCCAATTTCTCTCCTCATTACCATTTTCTAGAGACGTACGTGGAGGTAGCTCATTGGCCGACGGGGAGCATAAATACCCAGATTAAATTCTCTGTGCTTGGAATGCGTAATAGTGTGGTTTGGGGCCAATTTTTAAAGAAAGATGGGTCGTTTAATTACCCGATAACACTGTGGAGTATAATCCTCCGCCTTTCTTATGCGAAAGCTCTTTTTTTGTGTGTAATTGGTAATAAGAGAATATATTATGGCCTAGGAAAAAAGTTTGGGTTGGGGGATATTAAGTCTTAGCTCGCTGTTAAATGTTATTTTATAAAGACTTAGCTACTCTAAATGTTAATGTTGTCTTTTTTTTCCTGACAGGCATTTGGAAAAATTATTTTAAAATGACTAAACATTAATTATCTTTAAGTTGTATTGTATCTGTATCTGTCCCATTGTGTCTAATAACTATAATCAGAGAAGAAAAAAAATTATATTTGATTCTATAATTTAGAAACTGTTAAAAAAATAGGCTATATTTGTGCTTTAGAAGTCGGAGATAATTTTTTATTACAGAAAAATAAAATTTGAAATAATAAAAAAGCATACATTTAATCATTTTAATTGTTTTTAGAGAGCGCTTTCATGCATGCTTAAAATCCTAGTTAAAGATATATTTTATGTTTGTAAATGCAAGAAAAAATGCTTTTTCAAAATTAATTACACAATATACTTAGTATTACTTTGCATTAGGTTACTTTCACATTAAATAATATCTTCTAATATGCTAGGTATGCAAGCATTCTTAATAATTAATTATATATCAATTAAACTTAGAATATTTAATTACTTGAATTTTTGGGGGAGGGTCAATACCCCATTTATTCACGCATAAATCATTTATTTGTTTATCGAATATTATTACAAACTTAGCCAGTCAAATAAAAAAATAGTACGTTTAAATGCCCACTAGACCCATACTAAAAACAGATACTTTGTTCCCGCAGCAACATGCTGAAATAAAGAAATTTATATTTCTTATCAAAATTAATTTTAAAATGATCCATTTTACTGCAGAAACAAAATCAAAATAACAAAGAAAAAGTACGATAGAGTGGTTTTATTTATTTATTTTTACGCTTTTCTGTATTGTTAACTAAGTAGGAAAAGAAATGTTAAATGAAGTAGCAGATGTTTTCTAATTAACTTTTTTTTTTTCACTTATTCATTTATCGAATTGAAAAAAAAGACCCATTAAAAAACAGCGGTTTAGATTTTCAACAAATAACGATATAAATTGTGATTCGCAATTTATTTGTAAAGTATATATCAGGTTGTAACGAAAGTTTCCCGCCACAGCTAATACGGTCTGTGCAAATATTTTGCGTTGACGTGTTTGCTCATATTTTGTCAAACGATTTATGGCATTTGAAAGAAAGAGACTTGCTTTATAACACTGTGTTGGGAAATTTGTAAAAAAAATGTCGTTATCATTAAGTACAGGGTGCCTCAAATGGAACTATCACGCTACCAGATTAGAACCATCATTTACTTGCAGTTCTGTTGCAAAAAGTCAGCAACAGAATGTCACCGAATAAAGTGTACAGCTTCAGGTACTAGTGTTGTACCATATGACACTGCGAAGATTTGGTGTAATGGTGCTATAAAATTACAGTTAATTATATATGGTATAATTAGTATTATGTAATGGTAATTTGGCGGAAAACTTTCGTTACAACCTAATATTTAATTTTATTTTAGATATTAAAATCTTATTCACAGTACTACAGATTTGCTAATATTTCAAAACTTGGAATACAGCATTAAATAATATATTATAAATATTTTTAAAATAGAAAAGCTAAGTAGCCTTTTTAAGAAGAGTGTACAGCGAAAAAGAAATTAAAAATTTTAATTTTCTGTTGAAAAATTTGAAAACTACAACCACATTCCAAACCCGGAGGATTAAAATTTTAGAGAGAAATTTCAAGATGTGACTGATACGCGGCATTAAATAGTCTGTCACGAATCGTTCAAAATTATTTCTTATAGGTGATCTTATCCAGCTTTATCTGATATGATCCCTTAACGCCAGACATATGATTATTCTCCATCCATCACTTTACCAATAACACAACGAAGCTTCAACAAGCATGCGTGAATACGCGAATTACTTATAAGGGAAATATTAAATTTTCTGTCAATGCATCGTTATTATTATATTTTTATCTGGACAAATGTGCCAGTTTTCCTAGCATTTTGAATATGTTCCCAAACCTTCCTGCCTAAATTACTTCTGCGAAATTGCCGAGCTGTCATTACATCGAATTTATGCCTAGTCTATAATGTCTGCCTTCATCGCTTGGGCCCCATTTTCCTTTCAAGGCAAGCAGTATTCAATTTGCCGCCATGATTTATCGGCGCTGGGCACCCCCTCACTACCATACCTCCCATTCGCATAGAAAATGGTGGTACGATCGAAATGAGTGACTAGCTGGGCTGGAGAATATTGCCTTTTTTTCTGAATGAGGATCGTCAAAATTTGTTATTATTTCATCCCTGATAAATAAATTTTAAAAAATGCAGCCATTTATGACAGATAATTATATTCTTATTGGTTGAACAATATAATTTCCGTAATGAATAAGCGTTAATTCATTATTTAGAACTGGCGATTTACTAAATAGACTTTCTGTATTGGTTATAAATATTTGCTCCTCAGTTATTACTAGTTATGTTTAATTAATAATAACTGATGAGCAAACGTTTAAAAATTTTGAATACAAAATTTTTCAATATTGGCATAAGAATAAATAAGTTTCTGGCCGAATTTATAACACACATTGTTGTTGCCTTGAAACCACATTAGCTTAAGTCAACCATCAAGAGCGAATCATTCGAAGAAAGGGTTCATGATTCGCAGCCCTAAGACCCTCATAAACCAGGAGCGTATGCAGAGGAAGACTTATAGGGAGCTATAGCCCTACCCCACCCAAAGAAAAATGTCCACCAAGATCCGCATATTTTACCTAATCATGGGCGTAATTTAGCTTGTTTTGATAACTCCATGTTAGGTCACTCCTGATCCCCCTCCCCGCCCCTCCTCTGAAATATAATCCTAGATATCCTACTGCTATGAACCCTCCTGGTGAATGATATATCCGGTAAAAATTGTACAGAACAACTTTTTTTGTGCGAAAATTCACATTAATAAAAAATTGTTTCGACATAGAAAATGGTCTCATCAGGATTGGACTGGACCATTTCTGAACCATACTGAATCAGATGAGATCAAAATTGGAGTTGAAAGGAGTTATTGATTAGGGTTGATTAGAATTGTCCAATTGCAATTAGACCGTTTAAACATACTGAATTCTACCATAGTAGATACTGACCATATCATATCAGAAAAGGTTTTGGCCTGGTTCGGACCTTTTCATATGAATCTTACTATTCCAGGCGAGGGCCAAAGCAGTATTAAATGGTTCAACCATAATTGTGATCTGTTTAGATCTCCTCAGTTTTAGGCAGTTTTTCGTAAAAGCTACCGAGTCAATTTAAAAAAAAACAAAGGAAGAAAAAAAAAAAAAGAAAAGAAATCCTTCATCAACATCATCCACCTAAGTAATTCAAAAGGTAAATTCTAACGTAAAAATTCCAAAAATATATTTCGATAATATATTTCGACAAAAATATATTTCGTATAGAATCTCTACAAATAAATGTGTACATAAAATATATTTCGTATAGAATTTCTACAAATAAATGTAACATCCGTGAAAAGTGTTATGACATTAGATTGCAATCCAGCTTTGATGCCGACCTAACAGATTATTTAGATAATTTTAGATTATTTAAATACCGTCTACGAAATAAAAAAATATGGTAAAAAATAATTTATAGCTCTTAGCCGATTAAATGAAAACGACGAGTGTGATTAATGTTACTCAAACGCCCCAAAATGTTAAAAATAATACAAATTATACATAAAATAAACAAATAATAAATACCATACATATAATAAAATACATAAAAAAAGTAAATCAAACTATAAATATTTTTAAAACAATATTTTAAAAATATTTACAGGATTTCATTTTTCTCTATTGATAAACGAAAAAAAATCGTCTTTCATACAGTTCGTAACAATATAAAACGATAAAAAGTTTCTTCTGTGGGTCAGCTTCATTCATGATATATTTTTCAGACAAACCGATGCACAAAAGAGAGCAAAGATTCGGACCTTTGCTCTTTTGTCATAGAAAAATGAGCAGATCCTCCGAGTTGAATAGAAGACGGAAAAAAAAAAAAAAAAAAAAAAACAGGACGACCATTTTACGACTGGAACGTTTTATCCCATCGATAATAGTCCAAAGGTAATGTGATAGAAATAAATAGCAAAGCATATCTCGCGCATCATCTCTTACCTGTGTATATGTAATGTTTATTCCTTCTAAAATTTAAAAAGTAAATTTTTGTATGTTTTGTTAAACCTAAAGAAAATGCATATAAGTCTGAACAAAAACTCACGAAAAGGGGAAAAAAATAACAATTGGAAAAGTATTGACAGTAGCACGATGCTATTTTAACAGAAATGTTCAGAAAGACATGAACCGAAAAAATTGGTAACAAATATATATATATATGTACTAGATTAATTGTAGCCCAATTATTCTAATTGGTAAATAAGTCATATTAGATGTAAATTTAAAACTGGGGGACAGGGCCCTTTTAAGGTTAGCTGGGTGAGAAAGGTTCTACCAGATTCGTCCGGGATAGCTCAGATGACAGAACGCTGGCGGCTTCCGCCAGACGATACCGAGTTCGAATCCTGGTCCGGACATTTTTCGCCCAGTTGGAAATTTACATCTAATATGATTTATTTACCAATTAGAATAATTGTGTTAAAATTAATCTAGTGTAATTCCGTATCCTGCGTTTTCTGGAGTTCCATTACCTGAGATTTATTCTGTTGAGCTGATCCAGGTTTCAGACCAGATGCTATAATCATTAAGGGTCCTGTCCCTGCCGGCGAAGACACTCACGAGCTAATGCTAATCCTATGGGGAGGGATTTTTCTAATATCTCGTTTGCATTTTGACATTTTTAAATAATTTTTTTTGCATTGGATAGCCGAGGTCCGTCTCTACAGCGCACCTTGGTTACTTTTTTCGATTTTGGTCGCAGATATTTTTAATAAAATTACTTTCATTTTCAAAACCGGTTCTGAAAATGAAAGTGTCATTCTAAAAAATATCTGCAACCAAAATCGAAAAAGTAACCAAGGTGCGCTGTAGAGACGGACCTCGGCTATCCTATGCAAAAAAAAAAAAAATATTTAAAAATGTCAAAATACAAACGAGATATTAGAAAAATCCCTCCCCATAGGATTAGCATTAGCTCGTGAGTGTCTTCGCCGGCAGGGACAGGGCCCTTTTAAGGTTAGCTGGGTGAGAAAGGTTCTACCAGATTCGTCCGGGATAGCTCAGATGACAGAACACTGGCGGCTTCCGCCAGACGATACCGAGTTCGAATCCTGGTCCGGACATTTTTCGCCCAGTTGGAAATTTACATCTAATATGATTTATTTACCAATTAGAATAATTGTGTTAAAATTAATCTAGTGTAATTTCGTATCCAGCGTTTTCTGGAGTTCCATTACCTGAGATTTATTCTGTTGAGCTGAACCAGGTTTCAGACCAGATGCTATGATCATTAAGGTTAGCTGGGTGAGAAAGGTTCTATTAGATTCGTTCGGGATAGCTCAGATGGCAGAGCACTGGCGGCTTCAGCGAGGGAGATCCCTGGTTCGAATCCTGGTCCAGGCATTTTTCGCCCAGTTGGAAATTTACATCTAACATATATATGTAGCCAGAATTGCTGTGTACTTAAAAAAAGATAAATGTTTACGAAAATAGGATACAACTACGAACGAAAATATGCAATAATAACCTTATTCGAGTTAGCATGATTCCGAAAAGAATTCTTTATCTTTAGAAACATCAGGAGCCAATATATTTTCGATATTTAAAGAAGCACTTATAAAAAGAAAGTTCCTTTTGCTACCACTGATTTTTGGAAAAATTTCCGATTAGTTTTTATAGTATTATAGCTATCTGCTTTCCAAAAAAATAGGAGCCACAATATTTATCAATCGACTCATCACTTCAAAAGAAAACGCCACTCCATACTTTAGTAGAAAGAAATGTTTAATAAAACTCTGTACTACAAGACATAATGTTATTTACAGGATTACTGTATACAGCGTAAAGAATTAAGAAGAAATCCGTGTGTGAAACATTGACTAGCAAACATTACATCACTTCCCCCGGCCTCTTTTTTTAAACTCCGGAGGAAAAAACAAGACAGCGGGCATTCCGTATCCTCTCCATTGCGAGCCGTGCGAGGAAATCTAACGCAAGGGATGATGGGAGAAAACTATTTGGCAGCTGCTATAATAAGGAACTATCGTCTAGTGCTGCCATCTAGCGGAATCTAAATATATTTTTTACAGTATCTGAATTAGTTTTTTTTTTTCAAACCAAGAGTAATAAAATAATATTATTTTTAATGCTAATGCTGTTAATTTATCATGTTTGTCTGTAAAATATGTTTGTTGAACGAGAAAATGTTTGCTTGAGAATGAATAGCATCCGAAAAACCTATGCTCTGGGTTTATGAAACTGATTAATACACTATAAAACTATGCCGAAGCGTTTCCAGTGGCAGAAAAAAAATGCTGTTCTTATAAATTCTTTTTTAAATCTTGAAAATATATTGGTTTTTGAGGTTTCTGAATATAAAACACACTTTTCGGAATCGTGGATAACTCGTAAGGAGTTATTGTATATTTTCGTTCATTGTTATACTTTATTACTGTATTATTAAATTATATTATATTATATTACACTGCTCAAAACAATTAAAAGATATTTGAAGTTTTATATAAAATAAAGATATAAACGAAATTTTTTTTGCGAAAATAGAAGAACAGAATCACAAATGCAAATTTTTCTGGTTTTCAAACTGTGGAGTATGCAAATTTTGAGTTCGACGTCAAAAACGTCGCTTCAGCGGCAGCGAATGAAATTTGACTTTCAACTGGATAAAAGAGAATGAAGACAAGGATGATCGGCATTCAGTGATTGCTTTGTTTCGATGAGTACGATGTCTCAGCGAAGTCATTTGACAGATTCAGAAGCTTTGAGAATTGTTGGTAGGTTAGAAGGGGGCCAAACTCAAGCCGAAGTACCGCAAGCCATTGGAGTGTCACAAAGTGTCATTTCCAGGATCTGGAACCGCTTTTTGGAGAGTGGATGTGCAGGCCGAAGACCAGAGCTAGGTCGTAGACGGGCAACAACGCCCAATGAAGATCGGTATTTAGCGTTAACAGCTCGGAGACACCGAACCATGAACGCTACTCTTCTCCAACAACACCTTCGCTCGGCTACAGGCACCACGATTTCAACTCAGACTGTTCGAAACCGGATCCATGCTGTAGGTCTGTATGCTCGCCGACAGATGGTATGTGTTAGATTAACATCAAGGCATCGTCGCGACCGCAGGGAGTGGGCAACCGAGCATGTCAACTGGAGGAGAAATGAATGGAGCAATATTCTGTTTTCTGACGAGTCCCGTTTTTCTGTGCATCCGGATAATAGGCGTATTTTCATCTGGAGGGACCGTGGCAGTAGGGATAATCCTGCGTTCGTGCACGAAACTGTCAGATTTGGCGGTGGAGGAGTGTTGGTGTATGGCGGCATCTCCATTGACGGGTGCACTGATCTCTACATCATTCGAGATGGAGCTCTGACTGGTCGCCGATATAGGGATGAGATCCTCAGACTTATTGTAGTCCCTTACGCTGCAGCAATCAGAGATAACTTCATTTTAATGGACGATAACTGCAGGCCACATCGTGCAAACCTGGTGGAGGATTTCCTTTTCGAGGAAGAAATCATTCGAATGGAATGGCCAGCGTGTTCTCCAGACATTAATCCAATCGAGCACGTTTGGGATGCTCTAGGAAGACGAGTTTCTGGCCACCAACAACCCCCACAAACTCTCCAAGAACTGGAAAGAGCTCTTCTGGAAGAGTGGGGCAGAATACCCCAACTCGTCATTAATAGCCTCATTGAGTCCATGCCTCAAAGGTGTTCAACGTTGCTGGCCGCCCGTAGAAACCATGCCCCCTACTGAAAATGATTTTCTTTGAAGAAAACACCTTTTCTTATTCTTTTTTTCTCATATGAACAAATTGTGTTTTTTTTTCCTTTAGTACACAAATGCGCAATAAAATGCATTTTTTTTCTGCCAAACATGTGTAATTTATTCTCATATAACCTACTATGTCTGTCGACCATGTATCAATCAGCTAAACAGTTTACCAGATACAAAATCCACCTAAAACTGCAATATCCTTTAATTGTTTTGAGCAGTGTATATTATTTATAAATTATATTTTCCTATATTAAGAAACCTATTTCCTTTTTTTTACGGTGTATTTGTCATCGAAATTTAGCACTGTGCTAATCACAAAGCTGCTACCTATCGCTATTTAACAGTCATTTAACAGGTAGCACAGCAGAAGTCCTTTTCGGTGCTCCGCAGAGCAAGTACCTTGCCGCGTCTTAACTCCGTCTAATTGAACATCCTAGCTGCATAGCGAATTGTGCTCTGCCGTTGCACGAACTTCTGACACAACAGAAGTGTCACTTATTGGTGGCAAATATAATTATTCTGTCAATAAAGAAATCCCATGTGTTTGAGTACAATTCTGTGAAAACCGCATCGAGCTACTGTCTATACTTTTCGAATTATTTAATTTTTTTTTCTTTTGCAATTTTTGGATCACCCAGTATTTTAATTTAGTAGTCACTAAAATAGTATTTTAAAATGAAAGCTCTCAATTTAAACCGCATGTGTCTTCATATCTTTGTACTAAACTATATATATGTTTTTTTAATTAGACTTCAGCTACAGCAAATTATGATAACATTTTACCTACACATCCTTCTAGTCTCTTAAATAATACACTTTTAAATGCTCAATGTTTTGAACTGTGTTTTACAGGTGAAGAAGGCAAAACTATTATTTTTCCTTGCTTATAACTTCAGTGTATCCGAAAACAGACGCTCGAATTTTAAAATTCAATAATTCATTAACTGTAATAAATATAAATGTGAAACAAGTGACACGTTAATACGATAATAAACTAATACAGTCGAACCTCTATTTAACGAAGTCGCTAAATCCCGGAAAAAAGTTCGTTATATGGGTAATTCGTTAAATACAGATTCACCTTTTAAAATACTTTAAAGTACATAAAACAGATTTTAAATTCATAAATACTAAATATTTTTACTAAAAGTAATTAATCACATTTTTTTAAAATAAATTATATCGATTTGTTTTATTTATTTTGCCCTCCAATATCCATCATCAATTCATTTTTTCTATGTGTTTAAATCTTTGAAATCTGCAAGGAAAACAAAACATTGTCCGGGAACACACTGTATTTTCTGTTTAAAGTAAATACTTTTACATTAAAATTAACGAATTTTAATGACATTTTAATGACATCGTATTTATTATAATTATAACAAATAATTTTAACCATACATTAATATATGCGTCCTTAGACTTAATTTCTGAAAAACTCTGTTAATTTTGCCTGAGTTTTTTTACTTAAAAAAAGGCTTTCTCTCATAATATGTCTCGCATCTTTGCAATGCACCAAAAACCCCTTCATGCATATTTTCTTCTAACTATAATCCGCGTCGGATTGTTTCAAATGATTTTAGCATTTCATCATACGAAGTTTTGTTAATTCCTGCTTAATGTTCATTTCCATCATCATCATATTCGTCTTCATCGCAATTCATTGCTGTATTATTTTTATTTTCACACTGTCGAAAATATCCAATTCGGATAGTGTTTCCAAGGTCTCAATTTCAGAATTAAGTGAAATACAATCATCAATCAGCACATCATGGTTAATTTCTTCTTTATTTTTTCACTGTGTCCACATTTTTTTAAAGTTACTCTAAGGGATTATCGTCTTCGTCCTCCATACTTGCCGAATTCTCATTGCTGACAAAGAAGGCGCTTGATAAAACCAGTTCAAGGCCATTGAACATCATAAAACGTGTTTAAAGAAATAATAAGTTTGAAATGTCCAGAAATATTTTGAGAAATGGGGAGAAAAAAAAATTTTGATCACATGAAAAAGTTCGTTAAATAGAGAATGCACTTCGCTATTTGGAGGTTATTTTACGAAGAAATTCGCAAAATGTTCTTGGTTCCAAGGAAAAATTCGCAAAATAGAGGTTCGTTAAATAGAGGTCCGACTGTATAATAATAAATAATAAATAAAATGTGAAATAAGTGTCAAGTCAATAACAGAATGAAAGTAAACAGAATGGAAACTAAAAACTGAGTGATGTTTAATCCAGATTTTCACTTTAATTGAATTTTCTTACAAATTGAAACAGCACAATGCCATCTATTGACTAAAATGTGAAGTTGTTTTACGTTGCTGTATACAAAATTTTTGAGCTGCCTTATATAACCATATCACTTATTTCATCTTTAAATTTGATGCAATTTATAAATTATTGAATTTAAAGTTCGAGCATCGTTCTTGATATATGTTATATTTATGCCCTTTGTATGTTATGATAGATTATAAAGAATGGAAAAATTAATCTTCCTCTTTTAATTTCAGGTTTATTAACGCAAGGAGAAGAATCGTACAACCAATGATCGATCAGTCAAATAGAGCAGGTAACTTTTTCTTCTCATTTCAAACTATTTATTTTTATTACAAATAAAAATGCATGTTTATTATTATTATTTTTTTATGTATTCGTAAATAAAAATAAAAAATAATGAAAAAAATAAAATATTGAGTTTAAAATGTGGATAAATAATGATGTAATAATAACGATGAAACACTGTTTAGTTTTAATGCATCAGGCCAGTACTTATTTTATAAGCTTTCTGCGGCAAAGAGAAGGGGGGAAAAATCTATGTTCTTTACTTATGTTCTATTTGAGTTTTTAAAAAAGGCTGAAGGATATTTTTTTTAACCAGAAGTTTTCATTATTTAAATATACATCAAATGCTGTTTGACTTACCTGAAAAATAAGGAAAGGGAAAAAGTGCAAAAATATATATATATATATATATATTAATAATAATAAGAAAGAAAGAAGAAGAAAAAGAAAAATAAGAAATGCTGTAAGGATAAAGAATCCTGAAACTATCCATCTTATTGCAATAATAGTTTCTCAAAACCTTTGAAATGCTTCAAATCAGCAGCTAATTTTGAGAATAATAATTTTGTAGCTTTATTAGTCAGATTAATAACATTGCATACAATCGACTCATACGTTAAAACCTGTCGATATATTTTCTATCGTTAAAGGCGATTTCTTATAAATAAAATATTTTTTTCTTAAATGAATTATGAAATACAAAATAGTAACATATCATAGTAATCGGATGATAGACACTATCAGGATATTTTATGTCATTGTTTTATGTCAATTACTTGTCTGGCATTTCGCTTATTATAAAAAAAGTCTGTACTAATGACATATTTTGTTCATCTTTCTAAGATATTAAAAGTGATTTCCTTTAAAATAAATAAAACAGAATTTTAAATGCAATACATTTAACACTTTCTCTTTAATCTGACTACATAAAAAGAAAGTTGTCCAATAAAAACTTTGAAAAAAAAATACGGTACAGAAATCATATTTATGTTACAAATTACTTCATCGGATAAAGCAGGAATCGTATGCACTTTAAAGTTAGAAACGTCTACCTTAAATGATCAATTGCTTCGCAATATTATTCTTGCGTCTACCTTAAATTATCCTTTTCTTGATTTCAATCTATCTGTTACATTACTTGCTATCAATTACTTATTCTGAATCTATCAATTTCATTACTTGCTATAAAAATTGCTCTCAAATTTATAGTCATGTTCTCTCTGCTTTTTTTCTACCTTCGAAAAGTTTTTACTGAATTTCTTGAATCAGATTCTGCCCTCTCTGTGGGGTGAAAAAAGCTTTAAAATTCGTTGGTGACTAATTTACTAGTGTTTCGTACATTCATCATTTTCTTTGATATCGGGTTTACTATTGAAATTTTTCTGTTCTGGAATTTTCCGAAATTTTCTTTGGACTACTTGTTTTCTTCTAATATTTTCACCCTCTCTCTCTCTGTCGTGAAAATAATTTTTAATCGCATCTTCACTTTTTGTTCACCATTTTCATCGTCATAGATCATTGGTTTTACCATTAAGATTTTCTTTTTTCTTCCTGGAAAGAACCTGCACGTAAAAGTTAATGTAAAAGTGAGTGTGAAGGAAAACAGAATATCTTACTATAAATACGATTTGTATCCCTGCAGAATTCACTTCTATGTATAGCAAAAGAGAAAAAAAAAATCAAGGAGGAGGGAGAGAGATTGTGCTTAATGGCGGAGTCCCTGAAAACCCGAAACCAGAAACTGAGATAGGCTCCCGTTTCAGTCTCATTAGAAAATGCATCAATCATTCCTTCTTGGACAGCTCCTTTTTTTTCTCTCCTTGATTTTTTTCCCTATTTTCAGGATAACTCTCAAAAGCCCACGCTTTATGTAGACCCCTGAAAGGAGAACTTTAGCACAGAGAAAAGCTAAGGAGAAAGGAAATTGGGACTTAGGTTGTAGGTTAGATTTTTTATTTTTTTTTTCAACGCTTCGATTTTCATCAAATAAGTGTGTATAAAAAGGGGTTGTGTTCAAATCCAGTCATTAAAGCATTTAATACCCAAAACCATGCATTGCATCGCAAGGAATAGCATGATAATGAGTGAGATTTTTGAAAAATAGCAAGCAGTAATTATTTTACAAAATATGCTTTTCACTGCTTTTAATGCACAAAACTGCTACTATTTGCAATTATACAATACTAAATATTTTAATGAAACATTTTGATATTGCAAATGATGTGAGATTTGGCGCTGAATCTACAGTAGTACATGAAAACAACGTTTAGAACGCCAGAAGATCTAGTAACATTTCAGACCAATTTCGCTATAGCATTAAGGTTATGACGATGGTAAACTTAATGCCACTGAAATCGACCTGTAATTTTAGTAAATCTTCTGGTGCTTCAAGCGGTGTTGTTATCTTCTATATATTTAGTATTTTTCACAAAATTAACGGGTACGTATTCAGGATACGTGCGGTGCAGTGAAGAACGCCCCCCCCCCCCCTAAATCGTTTAAATAACCGTTACGTTTAAGTAAAAAATATATGCCAAAGAAAGTAGAAACAGAATATTCCAAAAATTTTCCATGTCTCCTCTCTAATGTAAATCTTCCATAATCCTCCTAACGAAAATTCTTTAATTGCATAATCAGTATAAAAAATCTCTAGGTACCGTCCAGAAAGTCTTCTGCTGCAGTAAACAATATATTTTTACCGAGATTTGTTAAAAAATTTTAAAATTATCAATTATCTTTACTGCAATACCGCTTTAAATGTGACAGAAATGATGTTTTAAGACTCTTACAGAAAGTACGTACTCGGTACTTTTCGAATAGAGGGCCTTGGCGAGTTAAAAAAAACGGTCTTGGCGAGGAAAGGAAATTTTAAAACACATTTTCTGGCAATCTATTCACTTTTTCCTATACACAAGCAATTTTCTGAATATTTATACAATTTATTTCATATAAAGAAGCCATTTATTTGTTTTTATATACAGACAGAAGTAAATTGTATATGAAAAGCAATAATAATATATACGTAAATAAATTATCTGTATAAATTCACACATAAACAAGCATAAAACTTATTAGTGCTGTTTATATCATTTGGCAACAAATATCACTTTCAGAAGCACGAATTGTGCCAAATTAAAAAGAAAAAAAAAAGACCCGGCAAGGTCCCAATATTGGAAAAGTACCGATAAATATCTTCAATCCCTTTCCATCAGCCTCTTCATCTAAGCGTAGCCGTATGAAACATAGGTATAAAAAAATGTCTACGCAAACCTCTCTCTCCCTTATTCTACAAGGCTTTCTTTATCAGTATTAGCGTGTTATTCTCTAAACACACAGTTTGTAGTTTACACGAGAACAACCAATTCCATAAAAATAAGCTCCAATTTCTTCCATAGAAATTACATAATCAGCCATTCATGAGAATTTAGAAACGAGGATATTCTCGTTAACTGATGGTAAATTACTTTCCTTTAATCTTAAGACCCTCTAGCCTCTCCCCTCAGAAAAAAATCTCTATTTTCTTCTTCTAGATGTTTTCCACATGTTGGAAAATCCCCTCTATTTTAACGTTGAGTGAGTCATTGATTACAATCTAATAATAAAAGACAAAAAGTCGATTTTTCAGAGCTCAATGATAAGCTCATTTGTCAACGAAAAGAGATACATTGTGATGAGAAAAGAAATTTGCAAAAATTTCAGCCATAAACTATATACAGCTCTCTCAGAGGATATTTAGTACACTTTTATTAGTATTTATAATAGCTACCAGTCTTGCTTTACCACTAGTACCTCATCATTCTCTACATACGATTTGTAGCTTACACGGCGGAATTCAATCCCATAATAAGCTCCAAGTTTTTGCATAGAAATTACATAATCAACTATTCATGACTATTTTATTTAGCAACAAGGATAGTCTCGTTATCCGATGATAAATTACTTTCCTTAAACCTTGCGACCTTCTACCCTCTCCCCTTAGAAAAAGAAAACTCTATTTTCTTCTTCTGGATGTTTTTTCCATATGTCGGAAAATTACCTCTGCTGTCACAACAAGAAGAGTCTCAGAAACGAGAAATTCTCAGAAGAATGTCCCTCCATGAATATGAATAAATACTGAAGTTCACCATTTTCCCATTACCCTCTCTCTCAGAAACCCCGAAATAATGACTCTTTATTTATTCATTTACTCTCCTCCCGCTGCCTATGGTTGATGGCTGAAATTTTTGCAATTTCCTCTTCGCCTTCAGAATGCACACTTTCTGCCTCTTCTTATTGACAGCCCTTAAAATGGATGGCTCATCAGTCTCCTGAGTTATATCTGTCACATACTTGATGGCAAACAGATAGCCAGCGAATGCTTGTTGCTAGCACGACTCTACCGTTGTTATCAGTTAGGATTCCCAATGGCAATAACTATTCAGACTGAAATACAAAAATGAGTGTTGAATAATATATCAAGACTGAATAATCCGTTATTATTCAAAAAAATTCTTATAGTTTTTACCTCATCACCGATTTTGGAAAAGAGACTTAAAAATACTTTTCTGACATACGTCCTATAATAATTCGTTTTAAGAAAAAGTGTTGGAAAGGCAACGATAAAAGCAAATTCTTTTTTCACCAGTTATCCCGTAACAGGGTAGGTGCGATTTCTGAGCTAAGCTTGATTTTCATCCCCGCCTGCAAGACCCGGTCCTTGCATACAATCCCGGAATTTGGGCTGTTCCAAATTGATTTAGATATTTTTTAAAAATGCTTTTATTGGGATTCGGTAATGTTTATTTGCAAACTGGATAATTTAATAAACACTAACGTTCTTTATATGCATAATAATCATCTAAACTACGTACAAAAGTTGGTAACTTGCTAATATTTAGCTTTAAATTCCTATAATATATATAAAAGCGGCAAATAAATGAGATTAGGGGCTCCGGAAGTCATGATCTGTCTTGGTCTAAATTGTGTAATTAGGGCTCTGCCTCTGAGACCTCCTTCTATCGGCTAAACCTAGTGGAATTTTTTGATGGAGTAGGGACTATTTTTAAAAAATATTTTCTGTGTGAAAATTTCTTTGTAAACTGATTATTTTTCCTCTCGTAACTTGAATGTTCAAATTACATATCTATACATACTAAAATTTATATAGGGATCCATAAATTTACTCTTGGATCCATAAATAAATGCTGTTTCGGAGACCCCACATCTCCTGTTATGTTTTACTTTTTTACCTCCCTTGTTACGGATTAAATCTTAATGAATGTTCTTAAATGGACGTCCAGCATCCGTATTAGATATATTACTATTTCTGTCCGGTCTTAATTACATTTTGCCTGACTGCATAATCTCGAATCACGGTGCAGTGGCGACGTTTTAAATAGGACCGTCTAGCTCTCTCTAAAACATGCTAGTATAAATCATCGATGGATTTTCTATTTTTGAATCTTTTACACAAACAAGATGGCGTGAACAGCAAGTTGCTACTACAATAATATTTTTCTTTTCTTTTTTTTTTTATGAAAAAGAAGGTAGGAAGCAGCATTAAAAGCAATTTTTTTTTCACAGTTACATTGTAGTAAATGTTTATAAATGAATATTTAGATTAAAATATATTTATTGCTACTTCCAGTCGCTCTAAATTACAAATGCATGTGAACTACGATTGAGCATTTTGAGTTACGATAAATGATTTGGAATCGGTAGCCACTTATAAATGAATATTATACAAAATTTCACCATTTTGTCGTACTTCGTAATTTTAAAGTACAGTACAGTGATGATGATTAAATAGTGAAGTCCAAAAAGACTGTGTCTCTCTCTGTCTGTCCGTCTCTCTCTCTCATATGATAGTATAAACCATCAATAATTTTTTATATATTTTACGAAGATAGCATAAATGTCAATCTCATAAATTTATATTATTAAATATTTAGTTTATAATATTAGGAAAGAGGAAGGCTAGAAAAATAACTGATATATATTTTTTGTAAGTTTTTTCCCTTAATTTTTTCCCTCTAGAAACAAAAAAGGCAAACTTTAGAAGAAAAAAAATATTTTGTAGATTATAATTTTCTAAGAAGAAATGTAAAAATAAATAGGTTTCAGCCCTCATTTTTGTGTTTTATAATTTCCTTGAAAATGCTTCCGATAAAGATTTCTTTTCATTTCATATTTATTAAATTCTTGCAAAAAAAAAAAAAAAAAAAAAAAAAAAAAATGTCGGCGTAAATGATTGTGGCATTCAATATTTCGAAAATTAACTCATTCTTATGCTTTGTTTTCTTTGTTATAATTTCGATATAATTTATTTATTTAATTACTAATGTGTACTAAAAATTGTCATTATCTATATTTATCGCCAAATGATCACGAAAACAAAATTATTATGGGAAAGACTAAAAAAGTAATACAATAAATCCTTTTGCATGCTTAAACAAATAATTTCACAAAAAAAAAAAAGAATTCTTGTTTATCCGAAAAGAAAACTCTGTTTTTAAAATTTTATTTTCAATATTTATCGTTTTTTCCATTACTTGCACATGAACCTAGAAATAATGAGTCTTTATTTATTCATTTGCCCCCTTTCAGGAGATTGCCGGAGTTTTTTGCAATTTCCCTTTTTATCGTGTGCGCACACATTCAATGCTGCCCCCCTTTTTCTCCATTGACAGTTCCATGATTGATGCTTTATCAATCCTAAGAGCGTGCTAGCCAATATTTTTTTTCTTTTTTCTGTTTACCAGAAAAAAAAAGAGAACTTTTTAGAACCCTCGTATACTAACTCGCTCCCTTTCGTGTTGTGAATTTTTTTTTCCAACCAAACTCCCCCCCCCCCCATGCCCCCTCTCCCTTTCTTTTAGGGATATCTGTTTTATTGTAGCAATTGACGAATGAACCACTTAATATTATTGGTTAGCTGCGAAAGATGATTTGATTCATACGGCTCAATCCGGCAGTTTACGTTTTTGTTGTTATTATATGGCTCAGGAAGATATATATATTTTTAAACAATTGGAATTATGGATGCATTAGTTATTGAAATAAAGCGATTCATATTGTGTGACAGACACATTGTATACTTATGTGCAATGGGTGATTACCTTGGGTTTTATTTTATTTATTTATTTTTTTAACGAAATAAAAGCGTGTCAAACATGATGTTGAACATGCAACAAATTTGATGTGCATGCGTGACAGCTGTGATACAAACCAAACATTATTTTAGCTTTTCTCTTTTGCAACCACAATAAGGTATAATTTAATGCGAACATTAGAGCAAATTGTTTGTGAATAAAAAAGAAAATTCAGATGATTGTGATTAATTTTTCGATATGTTGAGACGAGTACCTATAAACGTTCGCTCAAAACCAGTATATTAATTTAACTAAGTGGTTCCTTTATTTATTTATTTTTCTGGATTTCTCTTTTTGAAGGATAATGCGCGATAAATTAATGGATCAATCATCATTATTTTAAGATCGCAAAGGAAAAGAAAAATGAATTTATAAGAGAAAATAAAATTTTATTGTTGTAGAATATCTCTTTTTTTAACAAAAAAATGAAAACAATAAGAAGAAATATGTAAAAATCAATGCCTGTAAATACGTTTGTACAGAGGTGTGAAAATTATTAGAATATTTGTGAAATTTACAATAAAATCTTGTTATATTAAAGAAGTAATACATTATTTAAAAAATATTCATACATTTAATATTTAGTGTGGATCCCCTTGTTTTTATTAAAGATTCGATATGTTTGGCATACTTTGTATCAATTTTCGACAATTAATTTGTATTTCGTTGTCATGGTGCCAAATTTGGATGAGTCTCTATCAGACCATTCTTGTCTGTGATGTTGCATTTCTTTCTTTCTTTAATTTTTTTATTATTTGTTTATTTATTTATTTATTTACTTATTGTACAATGGCCAAAGATTCTCTACGGGGTTCATATCTGGACTGTTTCCAGGCCATGGAAGTGTTTTCTTTAATTAAAAATTAAAGAAATGCAACATCACAAACAAGAATGGTCTGATAGAAAGACTCATCCAAATTTGGCACCATGACAACGAAACACAAATTAATTGCCAAAAACTCATACAAAGTCAAGTACGCCAAGACGTATCGAATCTTCAATAAAAAACAAGGGGATGCACACTAAATATTAATTGTATCAATATTTTTAAAATAATGTATTATTTCTTTAATATAACAAGGTTTTATTGTAAATTTCACAATTATTCTAATAATTTTCATAGCTCTGTATATACAGGTTGGTTATAAATTAACTGGCGCATTTAAAAATTCTATATAAAATCAAGTAATTGACGTATGAGTGTGCAGTTCCTATTGAAATACTTCCCATAATGTAAAAGGTTAAAATTTTGACGGCAGGTGGCGCTATAATTAAGAAAACAAGGGGGGGGGGGAATTAAAACATAAATCAAGCAGTTATAGATTTTAATTTTGTCACAAGCAGTTAAATTATTTTTTTATTGTTCGGAATAGATAATAAACAAATTAATTTGAATATATAATAACTACATCCTTACATTTGCTGAAGATGTTTATCTAAAATCTGAGAAATGACTGCATGTAATAACTTTTATTATCCTTTCGATGTTATAGCTGTAGAATTGTGTTTTCATTTGTTGATAATATGCATTTATATTACAGCCAAACCAGGTAAGATCATCAAAAGTGTTTTATTTTCAGCAAAGGGCTTCCACGCATTACGCAACGCTAGTTCCTTGCAATCGAAACTCTGTGTTATTATTTATTTTTGTTTTGTTTTATATGTTATTAAACGGTTTTTGTTTTGTTTTCATCATTATTTTCGGTACTTATCTTGGGTCCCCTTTTCTCGGTGACTTTTTTGGCAGCAAAAAGACATCCAAGAGGCGTTTGATATTTTATTTTGAGAGGGAGAGGGGATTTATTATTGCAATTTAAATTAATGCTATTATTTTTTTTTTTTTAACTATATACATGGCGTTTCAAAAAGAACATCTGATCTCATGAATTCGATAATTTCTTAACTATAATTAATATAAAAATTATGTAAGTAACATTTTATTAGAGGTATCACAAACACTTGGCATACAGTAATTCAAAAAACAGTTCACATTTTTGTCGATAGAAGACGCTGCGCAGTCTCATACTGTATAAACCTCAAACTAAAGTATTTCATTCTGTTTAGATATTAAAGCACTAGGGAAAAAAAAAGAATTTGTAGCTTGGAAATTTTATGCTAGTTTGAGCATTTTTACAGATTTAAATTGTGTAGCGGCATGTATTGACTAAATTTTAAACTATTTTTTAAATTAATGTATACAAAATATATGTATGCAAGACAAGATAAACAGAGCGTCATAATTTCATTCAAAAAAGTATCTGCATGAAATATAAAATGATAAGAAGAGCAAATTTTTAATGAGTTTATAATTTCTATGGGCATAAATCTTTTTAATTAAAATATTATTTTATAAATAAATAAATATACTTGCAAAAATTGTAAATTTTTCTTTATATTAAAACTCTTGTACAATACTCGTGTTCAAAAACTGTTATTAATAGTAGTAATAAATTTATGTTTCGATACAATCGTTGCTTAGTTTTACAAATAAATTAAGCGCCTAAGATGTCTCTTCTATCGCCAAAAGAGTCGCCAAGAAAATGCGTTCCGGGACAGCCTAAATTTATCTTATTTTCTTCCTCCGGTTGCGTTTCGAACGCCAGCCGCGGGACTCAATGATTATTTTATGTTTTTTAATTTTCTAAAGTTATCTTTTTGTTTCTTTTTATTTCCGTTAGGAGGAGCTAGTGCTGCGTACGGACCTGATGGTGCAGGCATGGGTTATATGATGGACGGTAGCCAACAGATGCACATTAGACCTCCAGGTCAGAAGAAAAGCATACTCACCGCTTTAGATATCACATCCCATACCGTGTTTGACAACGTGTGACCATGACTTGGAAATAGTGTAGAACCTCGATTCGTCTGCCCCTTCTAAATCCAATTTCAGTAAAACTGTACATGAAAACGTGTAGAGTAAAGAAAAAAAAATCACAGCTTTTAATCTGTTAAAGGAAATATTTACGAATACTGAATTGAATACCGCAATAGTGCCGTAACCAAAATGTCAATGCACCTTGGTCGAATAATATGCTTATTGTTGTCACCTGACGTGAAATATGAGTCGTATACAAGTCACTGTGATCTCGATCCGTCCCATTTCGTGACGAGTCGAAAAATACTAAAAAAATCAATAACGGTGACTTCACAGAGAAGTCGCAAATTAACAGTCACATTAAAGTCCAGTGTGGCGGATTAAAAAAGTCATATTTTGGCCACCGCTGTGATTCAGACAATTATAATCATATTTATGATGTCATGGTCAAGTCACATCGATTGATTGCAGGCAACGAAAGAGATAGGCCAAGATACTTCCACGCCTCTTGGCTTTCATGTGATGAAAATAGACTGATTTTAACCAATTATCGAACTGACATCTGATCAAAGTAGGCTGAAAACAGCAGAGATCGGTGGTGTACCGCGCCTGTCTGTTTCGTTGGCTGCGCGACCGACTGTGCTATCAAGGCAGTGACGCGGTATGAATTGGGAGCCAGAATTCACAATTTTGAATTCGCATCAACTGCTTCTTGAGACAAATGTGTCACGATTGTAAACGTAACTTAAATGAATGTTATATTTTCATACCACATATTTATGTATCTTATAGCAGCAAATCAGCATTGGTTATATTGGAGACCAATATTGCTCCAGCACCCTGTTCGTCAGAAATACTTTAACGGAATACCAGTATGGTGCATATAGCTTCGCATTGAAATAATTGCAAAAGAATTCGTTGCAGAAATATGGGCTTTACATTGGAAATATTTACAAAAAAAATGGCGAAATATTATTCGTGCCAATATTGGCAAAATGTAAGTACCCCAATCCGGGGACAATATTTCATTCCAATATTGCAGATACATTGGGCCAAATAGGGCAAGAAAAATAAACAGTATGGACCCATTATTGTTTTGTTGTTAAGTTTTTACCTAATACATGCAAAATATGACAGAAAAGCAAGTGTCCGTTCATTTTTATTTGATCGATCCTTCAAGAAACGACGAATCGAGGCTCTACTACGGTATATTTACATTCCAAAGGATGTCACTTGGTGTCTCGCACTGGATGGCTTCTAAACATAGCATGTCTGCATAAAAAAGAAACCATGTTGCACTAACAAAATGCTTTTTTTTTAAAGAAAATCACTTGAGCACTAAATTTTCCCAAGGCATATTAACACAAAATATCTAGGGCCTTTCTTTACTAACTATAAAAATTTTGCCTTGTGAAAATGAATGTCATCTGTAGTAATTTTCATTTACACGGTGCAATACTTAATAAGAGTTGACACCGAGGCAGAGTTCGTACGGGTCCTTGAATTTTCAGACTAAGAAATTATTCGGTACCAGTATTTTCTTATAGAAAATCTCTTCTTATATAAGGTGAAATTTTGCACGTTTAAACTAGATTTATTTTTTTATTAAAAAAATACTAATATTTCGCCTTAAAAATAACGGTACCCGTACGAACCCTGCGAGGTTCTAAGATGATGTTATTTTTCCATCGCAAAATTTCAAACAATTTCAGATTTATGTACTTTGTTGTTATGTGTGTATATATATATATATATATATTATTTTGAAATGAATAGAAGAAACTTTAAATAATAAGTAGAATTTACCAAAGCAAACATTTTTCGCAAAATGATGTAAGGTCTGAAATGAACTACTTGGGCGCCAGAGGATTTTTTTTTCCCCTTGTCTTGAAAGTCTTGCCAACTTTGTAATATCGTGCAAATAATTGTTGTTTTAAATTGCGCAAATAATTGTTATGGACAAAGAAATTTCTAAAATGGAAAAACAAACCAAAGGAAAGAACTGTAGCTAATAAAATATACCTTTTTTTTAAACTAATTACAAAAATCGTTAAAATGTGGGAGCAGACTACAACCATTCTTTTACACTGTTAAAAATTTTGCAGCATTCTGGCAGGTCATTTGACCGTTTTTTGAAAAAACGGTTTCATAACCATAATTTAACTATATTCTGACCATAAAATGGCCAATAATATGGTCAGAATAGTGTTAAATTACGGTTGTTTTAACCGTTTTCGGAGAAAACGGTCAAATGACCTGCCAGAATGCTGCAAATTTTTAACAATGTAGGCTATCTTGGGCATTTGCACCAAATAAAATTTACTTTGCAATGTTATTTTCAGTTCTGGTGTACGTGTTGTTTTTGTTTTGTTTTTCTTCTTTTCATAAACATTCTGCGAAAAATTCCACAGCCACTTTTACAGTATTCTAAAATAAAGATTTTTCTCTATACTGAAAGTGCCCCCCTACAGTCTTGACGCTTTAGTTCCGACCAGCCATTCAATGTTTGATACTTTATATAAATTGGTGAAACTATGTATATATTAAATTTATGTATCGCCTTTCTTTTAAAAAAGGCTTTATTTTTAAACGCATTACTTTAACCTTTCTTGTGTTATCTAAGCATTTAGTTTATCGAAAATGTCGTATGTGAAATATTTTTAAACAAAATTCAAGTTTATTAAAAAATAAATGCTACATAGCAAAACTTATTTCCGATAATTTCATGAATTATTTGCAAATTTCAAAATATAATAATAATAATAATAATTTAAATATATTTGTTAATCTCAAAATATTCAATTTAAATCAAATTTATATTATCGTTAAAAAAAATCTTTTGGTAAAGCTTTTACTTTTTTTTAAGTTTGAAGAAACAATAATAATAATTAATGTTAGTAATAACAGTACTTCGTATCTGTCAATAAAATATTTAAATATTTCTTACTCCAAATTTTTCATTTAAACTTCTGATATAAAATGTACGTAATATAACTAAATTAAAATGCTTTTAAGGTTTTTAAAAATAATAATAATTTCCTTTCTATTTTTTGAGAGGTAGCTTTTGATAGGTGCTTTCCCAAGTTTGTTAAGCTAACAAACAAATCAATTACAATATTACCGTAATTCAATTGCAGTGGATTCATCAATATATTATTTTAACTATTTCAGACTAATTTATATTCACTTCATACTACATTACTTTCATTGCAGTTAAAAAAAAAAAAAAAACTAGAGAACAGGAATTCTGCTTTTTCAGAATTTAGTGTCGCCCCCGGAATTTCCATTACTTCATTTTCTTCTGGTGGACTGGTGGTTTCTATCATTTATTATGAAACAGCCATTATAAATGAAGCGTTAGGTGAAGATGGAAGAGCAGCCGTAAAAAGTTAGAACTCTAATTTTCTGGTCAAAATGGAAAAAAAAAAAAAAAAAAAAAAAAAAAAAATGTGGCCATTTTTTTTTTCCATTCTGACCAGAAAATCAGAATTCTAACTTTTTACGACTGCTCTTTCATCTTCACCTAACGCTTCATTTATAATGGCTGTTTCATAATAATAGAAGTCACCAGTCCACCAGAAGAAAATAACTCGGTTAAGCGGGACTCTCCTGCAATGCAAAACATATTTCAATTTTAAGACCTAAAGCACACGCTTTTATTTTATGTAAAATGACGTCACTTGCATTAATATAGATACTTAAAATTAAATATAGTTTATCTATTATAAAATGGCAACAAAAAAATATAATTGCTATTTTTTAACAATTTTTTCTTTACTTTCTACAGAAATGGAGTACTTGAGTTGCCAAAATGAAACAAAAGTCGCTAAAAACTACAAAAATAATAATTATAATAACAATAATAATATTTTAAAAACAAATGGAGATGCAGTTTTCAAATAAATTGCATTAAAAAGTACTTTTTTTTCACAATACGACGGTATAAACATTGAAAATGCGTGATGCTTAGAAGGTTTAAAAAATGCTGTAGAGTATTTAATTGCACAATGAAATGTCGGCTTTTGTTTTACGGCTGGCGTATACAAGGTAACGTTATTTATTGAAGACAAAATAAGCTGGGAGAAAGAAATAGCATACCGGGGGCTGAAAAGTGCAAGTGATACAGCTAAACGCTAGGAAAAGGTAAAAAAACTTCAGTGTAATTTCATTAAAACTGTAACTAGAGATGGCTTATGAATAAAAAATTACTTTGATTATTATAATTTACTGAATCTGATATTCCGAAAGTAGATCTGGATAAAACATTACGAACACTGTGCATAAACAAACAAACAAATAAAAGTAGAGCGAAAGGCGGCTGCACAAACCATCACCTCATTGAGATGACGGCTGAAATTCCAGAATTAGTTAAAACTCGATTCGCATATTAAAAGGTAACTGGTTTGCCAAGTCATATCTTGGTGGAAAACATCTACAAATCCGATTTTAGTGGTTGACTGTTAGGTTGGTGTTTTCCTGCTTCCATTCCTCCATGTTTTTATACCTTTGGGTGCAGGAAAACACAATGTTAAACCTACCGATCAGCCACTAAAATCGGTTCTGCAGATGGCTTCTACGAAGATGTGACTTGGCAGATCAGTTGCATTTTAATATGCTAATCGAGTTTTAAATAATCCTGGAATTTAAGCCGTCAACTTGATGAGATGATGGTCTGTGCAGCCGCATCCCGGTCTAAACAAGTTGGAAATTGCACGTGGTCAGTGAGGTACGTTCGTACTATAACTAGTTTTATAAATATTTTTTGTTCGACATATTGTACTGAATGTATATTTTAATGCACTTTAATAAGTGCATATCCATTTCATTCTCTTCGAAAGGTCTTCTTCCTTAAAATGCACTTGAAATAAATTTTTCCCATTGGCCGTAATGTAACGGAAAACTTTTGACTGTCCCTGTCATTAAACTATACATCCGATTTTCACAAAATTTGAAATGACGCGACAAAATTTTACAGCAATTATATATTTAAAATTTCAGACCATTCGGTTGGGTAGTTTTTGCCCTATTATATACGGACAGACAGATGCACCGAACGACGACTATAGGTGCTACGTAATATAATTACGAACGCACCTAAAAACAGACTTTAATAAGATACAAACGTTTCATTCTTTATACGGATAATATTGGGTACGGTTGGTTGGTTGGTTGTATTTATGTCGGCCAATTATCTGCACGAGGGATATAGGCCCAGGGGGAGTGCCCTTCGTGGGGGTCTTTCTAAGGGAACCTAACCCGTATTAACGCTTGGAAATCCAAGGTTCGAAGAAAACCACGAAAACTCCGAACGATTAGGCCGACGGGCGCGATTGGGATCGAACCCAGCACCTCCCGTCTACCAGATTCGAGAGCAGAACCTCTCAGCCACTGGTGGGGCAATATTGGGTACGATACGATAGGATATAGGATGGTGTTGGATATCAGAGTACATAGGACAATAAATATAGGATATACTCTCGTGTATCCTATAGCCTGTAAGACCTCGTATATAGGATTATCATCTTATGAGATATCGTTTAATCTTATAAGACCCTCATTTATACCACAAGACCTTGTATATAGGATTATCATCTTATGAGACATCGTTTAATCTTATAAGACCCTCATTTATACCACAAGACCTCGTATAGGATTATTAACCTTTAAAAACTGCTAAATATCCTAAAGGACATCGAATAGAATTATGAAATTAGATAAGGCATCTTCTATCCTATAAGACCTCCGTTTGGATTTTTATACTATAAGGCCTGGTCTATTATCCAATAAGACCTCATATAGAATAATCTATAATCGTCGTATAAAGATGTGGGATGTCGTATAGGATAATATATAATCGTCGTATAAGGATATGGAATATCGAATAGGATAAGGATATCGGTATAGGATACAAACTTATTACATTCCTTAGAATACAAACTTAACAATCAGATAAATAAAAATATTATTGTAATTCAAATGCCATGGATTTGTCAATTCATTATTTTAACTAATTCAGACTACCCAATACCTTTCATTGCAGTTTCTAAAATAAAGTGCATGTGATATAGGTAAGCCGCTAGGAAAAGGTCGAAAAACTTCAGTGTAATTTCATTAAAACTGTAACTAGAGATGACTTATGAATCAAAAATTACCCTGATTATTATAATTTACTGAATCTGATATTCCGAGAGTAGATTTCGAATAAAACATAACGAACACAGTACAAATGCTAATGTTGGAAAACTGGCAAACGATTCCGCAGATCCGAAGGCTTTTGAATAAACTGGCGTATCGAATTACAAGGTAATACTCTTTAAGCTATATTTAATATGGAGATCTCGATTTGGTATAAAAAGGTTGTATTACCTCTTAGAGTTTATTCTAACATTTATTCAAATCACATGCATAGAATAAATAAAACAAATCGCATTATAAAAATAAGATTTCTTTATAAATCGTATTTCTTATACATTCAGCTAATCATAGCATGCAATCTTAAAAGTAACATCATATCCTTCTCTGACATAAAGGAGCTGATAATATATGGATATCTAATCACTGATGCTTATCTTTTTACATTGCAAAATATATTATTTTTCTTAAATAGCTTAGTTTTTTTTTTTAATTGTGCAAATAGTCGTACAAACTGTTAAAAAAGTATTCGAGTTAATGTGATTTGAGAGGTCTGTTGTAAAATAACTTTAGTGAAATTATTTAGATATTGTATGATTTAATGTTGAAATTTATCAATTTGGCTTAAGAGCCAGTTATAAAATACTTTAAAAAACTACGACTGTCATCGAAGATTGTATTTTTATGTTGGATTCGTATTGTCCAGATTCACAATCGAATATTTTAAGAATCGAGTATTCTCAATTAAGTGGTTCTAAATTTGTTATCTCTTTAACCCTTTCAGTGATAAGTATTTGTGTTTCTGTAATGATGAAATTTATCAATTTGGTTTCAGAGCCAAAAGCGTTACCAATTATAAAATATTTAAGAAAACTACAACTGTCATCGAAGAACTTTTTAGTTTTATTCGATGTTGAATTCGTATCCCCTAGATTCACAATCGAATATTTTAATCAAGTTGTTCTAAATTTGTTATCTCGTTAACCCTTTCAAGTATAAGTAATTGTGTTTCTGTAATGTCGCGAATTCACACCAGAATTTTTGAAAAAAAAAATTATTTGAAAACAAGGAAATGCAATGTTACAGCTTTTTTTCGCCGAAGTTATAAAAGTAAAACTTCATAATTCCGGCACAAATCTTGATTAAAATAAAGTGGTATAAAATATATATAGTACATTAGGCGGAATCGCCACCCAAATTCAGTGTTTAATGATATCCCTTTGACATATTTAAAAAATGCTTTTATGAAGGAAAATGATTTAAACAAGAGAATATAACATTATTGTGGTAAAATTTGATTTTTTTATTGAAGTTTATCAATTAAATAAATTTTAAAACCAAACTTCTCTCTAATTTTGAACTTTTCGAAACTTTTTTTGGTGTATTCTATAACATAAAGGATCGTATTTCCAGAAAGATAATTAGTTTAAGAAAAAATAAATAAAATATTATGAATTTATCAATTTGGTTTCAGAGCCAAAAACGCTACCAATTATAAAATATTTAAAACAAACTACGACTGTCATCGAAGAATTTTTTTATTCGATATTGGATTCGTGTCATCCAGATTCACAATCGAATATTTTAATCATGTGGTTCTAAATTTGTTATCTCGTTAACCCTTTCAAGGATAAGTAATTTTGTTTCTGTAATGTCTAATTCACACCAGAATTTTCGAAAAAATTTGATTTGAAAACAAGGAAATGCTATTTTACAGCCTTTTTTTTTTTTCGCCAAAGTTATAAAATTTCTTCATAAATTCCGGTACAAATCTTGATTAAAATTAAATCCTATAAAATATATACAGCACATTAAGCGAAATCCCCACCCAATTTCAGTGTTTGATAATGTCCTTTTGACACATTAATTAATAAATGGTTTTATGAAGGAAATTATTTAATAAACAAAAGATACAATTATTGTGGTAAAATTTATTTATTATTATTTTTTTTTTAATAAATGAATTTTAAAACCATACTTCTCTAATTTTGAATTCTATAACACTGGGGATCGTATTTCCAAAAATATAATTAGTTTAAGAAAAAATAAATGAAATATTATGAAATTTATCAATTTGGTCTCAGAGCCAAAAGCATTCCCAATTATAAAATATTTTTAAAAACTACGACTGTCATCGACGAATTTTTTTCATTTGATATTGGATTCGTATCGTCCTTATTCTCAATCGAATATTTTAATCAAGTGATTGTGAATTTGTTATCTCGTTGACTCTTTCAAGGATAAGTAATAGTGTTTCTGTAATGTCGAATTCACACCAAAAGGAAATGCAATTTTGCAGCTGTTTTTCGCCGAAGTTATAATGGTAAAACTTTTTTCATAAATTCCGGTACAAATCTTGATAAAAATTAAGTTGTGTAAAACTTAATAAATTAGTAAATTAAGTAGAATCGCCACCAAATTTCAGTGTTTGATAATATCCTTTTGACATATTAATAAATGGTTTATGAAGGAAAATGATTTAATCAAGAAAAAATACAATATTTTGGTAAAATTTGATTTTTTTTTTTTTTGAAAAATTTATTAAATTTTAAAATCCTACTTCTCTCTATTTTTGAACTTTTTGAAACTTTTTTTTTTTTTTTCGTGTTTTTCTTACAGGTGTGTTCTATAATAGTACGGATTGTATTTCCAAAATGATAATTAGTGTAAGAGAAAATAAATAAAATGTTATGAAATTTATCAATTTGGTTGAATCTTTTATTTGAACTCCTTTTTCGAATGAGTTTATATGTTACCTGGCCGCTTTACTTTTTCAAAGTAGATAGACAATGAATACTTATAAATAGCTGGATAATTTAGAAATTGGTAATACATATCTATGTATCCACACATATTTGTTGAAACCAAAATTCATTACTGTTCTGTGAAACTATCATGAGCTATAGCTATTAAAGTTACAAAAGGTATACTCTAATTTGTAGTGTGAAAACTATCAATGCAAATATACAACACCCTTGTTTATCGAAAACAATTTATTAATAGGATTGTGATATTTGGTTTTAATTTTCGATATTTTAGGTTGTCACTTATATCCTGCACGAGATTTTTCGTTCTTTGAATATTACCTAAAGCATTTGTCTCTAAATTAATTTTAACAAGTTTATTCTAATTGGTAAATAAATCACGTGAATAGTAATTTTCCAACTGGTCGCAAAATGTCCGGGTCAGGACTCGAACCACGGATCTCTTGGCTGAAGCCGACAATCCTCAAATAATTGTGTTAAAATAAATAAATTAATTGTGTTTAGTATAATTACGTTCCAGCGTTTACTGAAGTTCCATTACCTGCGATTTATTCTGTTGAGCTGATTCATATACCAGACCAGACGCTATGATCAGTAAGGTTAGCTGGGTGAATTAGGTCCTTCAGATTCGTCCGGGATATCATCTCAGTGAGCAGAGCATTGGCAGCTTCAGCCAAGAGATTCCTGGTTCGAGTCCTGGCCCGGACACTTTTCGCCCAGCTGGAAAATTACAACTTACATCTGTCTTTGTCTGTAGTTTATTAAATTGAAGTTTTATTTTAATTTTAATTTGTTAAATTCATTTTTTGTAAGCGTCATTCTTTCTTACCAAATTTCCTAATTCTTATATGTTTTATTCCCACAGGTATGCAAAACTTATCGTGCAGCGAAGGTGCCATGGGTATGGGCCACATGGGTGGAATGGGTGGCTACGGTCAAATGTCTCAACTTCGTTCTCCTGTGCACTCCCAGGCTATGCTCCTGCCAGGCCACCCGCACGCCATGATGATGGCTCACGGGCCAATGGGCCATCCCGGTTTACCTCCACAAGGTTCCCCATACGATGCATCAGGTGGACATATTATGGACATACACGCTAGCTAAAGGATACTTAAAGGCTCTCTTTCTCTCCATTTTTTCGCATATGTATTCATTTTACTTTGATCTTAAGATAGGACTTTTGCATGGAAACGACAGACTTGTTTTGATGCGTTTCGGTTTGGATTCTTAAGTTCTCCTCTGAACTCGGAAGATGGGATACGAACGAGTGATTTTAATGCCAGAGAAAATTGTCAAGAAACTGGTGAAGACTGTCTGTTTCCAGAAAGGTGGAATTCCTCGTTGTGCAAGACCCGCTGTGACCCTACTACAATTCAAAGACAGCGATGCATTGAAAAATTTGTTTATTTTTCGCAAAATTTAGATGTATAAAGTACTGCTGCATATGTAGGTAGGGTCACTAAATGATGATAAGTTCTAATAAGTTAGCTGCAGACACAAGATGAAAGAACTTATAATTAGATTTGGATTTTAAATATATATACAAGATTTATGCTGCCATTTTTTGTTGAATTATTCTTTATATCTTCCTGAATAGGAAAAAGTTTCGTATCAACACTAAAATTAAAAATACTTTGTGGATAAAATTTTAATTTAATATGTCATTAATTGAAAAAAAAATGCGTTGTAATTCATCTAAGTAAATTTAGCATCAATGAATACCATTCTGCTATGATTTTCCGAATAAAAACGAATTATGTGTAATAAAAATGGTTGATACAACCTGACTTTATCGTTTTGAGAGACGTCAGTCACTTCACATGTAGCAACAATAATATGCAAGTTTGCGTATTTTTTGTGTATTACTATTGCTTTAAGATCTATCATCTTGTGCTGCAGTGGACGCAGTAGTTTTCCGTTAGTTTATTTTGGAACTGTTATTCTTAAATATTATTTATTGAACTTACTTGAAGTTGTATTGAGTCGACAAATTGGTTCTTCTTGCGTACTGCTGTATCACTTTGTTAAACGGTTTGCACAATATTTTATTTATTCTTCAACTATCTCATAGCTTCATTGAAAAGAAACTCACTTTTTTGTACTTTTTATGTCGAGCTTAAGGTCTTGGCTTAAGAGAATTAATGTGGTTACATCATCGAGGAGTTCAACCTTTTTGGATAAGTTTCTGTGTTACATATTGTTTTGAAAGCATAAATGGCGATTTTGTGAAATGGGCCGAATCATGAAGGACACATGAGCTTTACGATTCGGTCGGTAAACGTATTCGCCTATTTTCGATATATATTCGTATCTAATGTAACGAAAAGAAAATACGTTTCTATTCTTGTGATTTGTAATAGGGAAAAAATGATGCATAAAAAATAAACAGTGCACAGATATTTACTAAAAACTTGTAAATATTACATGAAAAGTCCCGAGAAATGATGGCATATTTCAGTTCATGTTGAAACGAGTGTTATGTATTATTTTAATATAAAGGACAATTTTATAGTAACTGTTGATAATCAATTTCAATTCATTGTCAAAAAAGAAAACACTGATGCGGAAGAAAATGTAAACTTTGTCATCAGTTTTTTTGTTTTCCATTGTAAAATTATGTCTTTACAAATGAGTGCAATTGTTTTGTTAAACATCCAATAAAGTTGCATTAAAAAATACATGCTATTGTAATTATGCATGAACCAGTAACCTTTAAAATATGTAGTAATTCAGAATTTATGTTGTAAAAATTTACAGGAAGACGTTCCATTGATACTCTTCATGAGATAATTTCATGAACCAAAATACTTCATAATTTACTTAATAATACTAAATAGCAATACATTTACTTAATGAATTAAGACAAGGCAAAGAGAGTGTCTGATCAACAGGCAAAGAGAGTGTCCAGTCAAATATTTGTTATTTTATCAACATTTGTAAAAAAATCAGTTGCTGAATATAAAACATGTAATCACACGATACAAATATCATCTACTTAAAATAAAACTTATTGCTTTTTTAAGCACAAATTCTCGAAAGCTTATTTTAAAAGAAGATTGAATCTTGTTTTTAAATATTATGGTTAATTTAAGATAATATTTTCCCATCATAATTACTTTATGCTATAATTTATGCTACTCAGTTTCAAGTATTAACAGGCTGTATATTCACTTTTATGTATAAAACAATCACAAAAACAATTTGTAAGCATAAAAATTCTGTGATTTAATACTCATTTAAACTTTGTTAACATAACTCTAAAGAACTTTCCATTTATTATTATTAAGTGGTTTGTGAAAATTACTATTACTGAAGCGTGCTATTACGAAATTCAGTTAGTTGCTATTTTATGTAAATTTTGGTTACTAACCAATTCATAAATTTTGTTTAGGCTTCTGTAGGTCAGTATTTTTGTAAGGGCATTATATTACTTAACAAACATTTTTTTTTTTTTTTTTTTTTTTTTTTTTTTTTTTTTTTTTTAATACTGCTTAAAAGGTTATGTGATATTGATTTCAACTTCGAAATAAAATCAGTATTGATTAATCCGGTAAATATGCCTATAATTTTTAAATATATATATATGTATGAAGTCTAAAGTGAGTGAGAAAAAAATGCAATCAAAAATACATATTACGTAATCAAGAAAAAGTTATGAGAATTATGTACACTGAAAAATCTTGAAAATGCATGCTTTTTGTATTTCTAGACTTTAATAATTTTACGTTATCATAGAGTATTTTTTTTTTTTTTTCATTACAAAATCATTTTGCAGAAAAACTTGTAAATAGAGCTTTGTGTACAAAGGTTTAGCTTTTGAATTTTTTTTTTCAAGCATATCTGTTTTTTATTATAAAATAACGTGTCCACTGCTGAAACATTTGTCTAAGGTATCAGATTTGTTTCCATGGTGTAATAGATATTAACCTTTCAGATATATCATGAGCCAAATAATTTACAGAAAATTGTGTAGAATAGTTGAGAAACAAACCAGAACTTTTAAGTAATCACCCAAGTAATGAGAAATTAATTAAATCTTGCATGTATTTCACATTTAAGGTAACATGCTTTTTATTTGGTGTTACTGTCGTATTTCAACGTAACAGTTAACGATGGTATTTTTTTTTATTTTATTTCACATAACTTATTGTATTTTTAACTTTTTAAATTCAAGTTTCTTTCTAAGCTTGTTTACTGTTGAACTGATTTTTGATTTGACTTATATAAGAATAGAAACAATAACTATTCAATGAAAATTGTTAATTGCAATGCGATGTACAGTTTTAGTGAATAGTGAGCTGCAAAAGTTTAATTGTATGATAACAGGTTGAAAACAGTCAGTATTGTAAAAAATATTTTCTTAAAGTAACTACTTTTTGCCCTTAAATGAAACTAACGAGTTAAAAAAAATATTTCGCAACCATTTCTTTTTCTTTATTAACTATGAGTTTAATTGCTGTATTTCAGTGCAGTGGACACTGCTCTTAATCTTTATTTATTTATCATCCTTTTTTTTTCTTTTCTTTTCTCTTTTTTTATGATAGAACGAAATATTTAAACAATGGATCTCTAAACTTTTACATTTACCGAAACTTACATGTCGTATAGATAAACGAATAGCATGGTGCATGCTTTGTTAAATTACGTAACGCTTTGTTTCTTTATTGTATAAAGAACAGGGTACTTTGTAAATTAGTGCAAATGTTTTAAATGTGTACTTTATATACTATGATAAATTTGTTTTATATTGGTTTCTTTGTAAATACTATGCTTGAGTAATTAACGTGTTACATGTTTTTGATTATATACACCTCACCGTCACTTTCACGTTATTTCTAGTAATGCCCTACTTTGCAAATCTCATTTTTAGCTCATTATTACTTTGCAAATTTCAATATATGCAGAATTAAGTTACTTGAGCGATTTTTTTTTAATCTTTATATAATGGAATCAAATACTCAATTATATCTCATACATTTATTAATTACGATTTTTTTAAATCAATTTCAATATTATATACATTAGTGTGGTCTCTATGTCAAATACTAATAAAAAAATAATGAGATTTTTTTCATTCTCATAAAAAAATGCCATTAGCAATATTATGCATTGAGCATGTTTACTAAATACTATTGCTTGATTGTTGAATGTAATACTCAAAATTATAATTTATTTGTGATGAAGTCAGAATTAAAATTTTCATGAACTGAAATTTTGATTGAAATCAAGCAAAAGCATTGTTTAAAAAAATCCATTTTTAAATAAAAAATAACAGAGCATAAATATGAAGAATTTAATTCATGTAGCTTTTAAGTCGTACATTTTTTCATCATCCTTGTATGCATGGGCGCCGGCAAAGGAAGAGGACGAGGGCATTTTTTTGCCCTACTCGATATTTTGAAATTTATTTAACTGAATTTTCTTTTTCTCTAATAATTTTGAAAAAAAAAGAAAAAATTAACTTTTTCCAAGTGACCTAAAAGAAATACTAAGGTAAAAAAAAAAAAGGTTAAGCCCCCCTCCCCCATGAAATACAATATATAGTTCAGTTTTCCTTTTTACGTTCATATATTTAAAAATTGTCTCCAGGTTCAGAGGACCCCCTACCCCCCCCCCCCCCCGATGATAAGAAGAGAATTTTACATTTAAAAAAAAACCTCTAAAAGCTTAGTTTTTATTATTCTTTATTTGTTACATTTCTGTATTACTTTATGTAGAGATATGTTTAAATATTGTGTTGCACGGGGTTTTGATAAATAGAAAAATAAATTTCTTAGTTTTACTTATTTCATGTTTATGTTCTTCATTTAAGATCTTGCGCATTTCTGTCTGCCACCCCCCCCTCCCTGGATTTCATTCTGCTGGCACCCATGCTTGTATGCAATATGTATGTACAATGTATATATATTTACGTATGATATAAAATCAAGAGCTCCTTGAACAAGCTTTTCTGCATTATATTTGTTATAAATACTCATACACAAATCGACACTTACAGGGTTCTTTTTTTTTGTTGTTCTTTGTTGGAAATATTTTTCGTCAGCTGTTTGTATGAAATTCTCACCAAAACAAAACTGCTGCAAACGGGCTGGTGGAAGCAATCCAGTTCTTCGTTTTCCGGACCCCAAAAACAGTTCTTGTTCTGTACAGATTACAAGGGGGCATTTGCATTGTCTGTGAGGTAGTGTTGTATAATGCCAGGTCACTGGTGACTTGTTGTCTATGGTTTAAAAAAAATGTAAGAAATAAAAACATGTTCCCAAAAAAATGTGTCTGCTATTTTTCTTTTTTCTTTTATTATTAAATTTCTTTTCGATACTAGATGTCCTAAGAATGCATACAAATTGAGAATTTCCATCTAACAAGGAAGGTATCTACGTGCATACTCAGAACAATCATAAAAAATTACAGAATGTTCTTTTCATGTGGGTATATATGTTTATAAAAAAAAATTCGGCGGAGCCTCGATATAGCATCCGTAAAAAATAATAAAAATTTTTGTCAGATTCTCTTTAAGGAAAAATGTTTTCATGCTGAAGTTGTTTAAATAAGTTTAACATAAATAAATACACTTTTATGACTAAGGATTTGTCATATACATTTATATGTATCTATAATGAAATTTAACGATCGTTTTATACGGTTTAGAACAACATTTAATGGGCTAAAATTGCTTCAAACTCAAAATTAAGTTCCGATTCTTAGGCTAATGTCAGACGGACGTCTTTTTGCACGCTTTTTTTCCTTACGTATTATCCCTACACAATGGTTGCGGCATTGTGTAGGGGTAATACGTAAGGAAAAAAGCGTGCAAAAAGGCGTCCGTCTGACATTAGCCTAAGCGATGCCAATTCGACTTCGATATTGTTTGTGTCGGAGACAACAAGAAAATAGCATTGTTGCCATGCAAACAACGACTTATTTTATATCGAAATGTATAAGGAGAACTTTCTTAATAGGGCAGTTAATTTTAAAATACACTTAAAACTTATCCAGGCAGTAAACGTGTAAAATTAAATAATTCCAGCAATACGCAACTAGTATACATTATATAAATTTATAGAAAAAATTATAAACTGTTTAATTGTTTAAGTTTAAATTCATTTAGTACTGCGCATTTAAACACTCATTTAACTAGCAATTTCACAATGCATTAAAATCGCTTGCTTTTGGCGAGGGGAAATGTTGCTCGCCAAATGACGTGGCACATTCGTCTTTTCGGATAAATATTGGAAAGTATTTTATTTTTTTTACAGACTTTCTACTGAAATTCCGCCACTAAATTTGACTGATGTTGTATTACATACATAAGCAGTTTTATTAGCAATTTTTTTTTTTCAAAACTAGTGGGCACTGCCCCCTACAAGCTATAAGCTCGCCAACCCCCGTTCAGATACCGCAAACGCTAAAAGCACGCTAATTTGATCAGCTTTATAAAAATTTCGGAAAAATGAATTATAATTTAAAAAAAAAGTTGCGACCTCCCTGGTAACGGTTTGTTTTCGTCTTTGATTAAATCAGATCAGTGAAACATGTTAAAATAAGCTAATATTATAACTGTAATAACTATAATAATATGAATTAAGCAAACATAGTTATTGTCTCCCGGTATTTTTTTCAATGCTATAAGAAAGTTCTTTTAAATAAGGCATTTTAAGCATATTGTTTTAAAACTGACGTAATTTTCACCAAAGTTTTCAATTTCTTTTTAATATTTACGTGAAAATACTTTTGCTGTTAGAAAGGAAATATTATTTGCGCTCTCTTAAGATTCTCAACAATAGTTTAAAAGATTATCTCAATATATGAAATAAATGTCTCGCGCAAATATATTTGTAAATTTAAACTGTTTGGCAACATTATAGTTTCGCAATTTTAAATATGTCGTAATTTCCTCCATTTAAGAGTTTTAACGCATATTAATGAATTTATTATTTTAAAATTTTCTTTCCCTTTTAAAATTCACGTGTAAATATAGTTTTTTATCACGTAATTATCAATATTTTCCTGGTTTTAATACGTAATCATTTAATTCTCATTTGAAAGTTTTTTTTCTCTTTATAATAGTCACGAGTAAATAAATTTTTAATTTGAAAGAAATATTTTTCTTTGCGCTGTTTTTACAAATTGACAACAATTTAAAATAATATCCTTTTCTAAAAGATGTAAAAAATATCTCTCGAAATTCTGAAAATTTGAATTTAAAATGGAAATAAATCCTCAAAAAATGACTCAAATTAAAAAAATAAATGCAGTCTGCACACCGTGAACTTCTATTTTATAGAATGATCTAAAAATTATTACATTCCTCTGTATAGTTTTGGCTCCTATAAAACTTTTTTACTGGAACGATTTTGACCAACTTTAGCATTAAATATCTCTTAAAATAATTATTCGATTTAAAAACTGCCTGCATCAGCGTGTTTATAAAACATTTCTCTATAATACCACCTATTTTCATATTTTTGTTTGAAGTGGTTTTCTTAATATTAACGAAAAAAGACCACCGGTCACAAAATATTCAAAACCGGCGGCGGCGGTGACAGCGTTAGTTACTTTCTTTTAGAATAGAGAGGTATTCTGAGTATGCACTTTAAGGATACCTTCCTTGTGAGTGAAAAAGCGTCCATGCCAGGAGTCGGGTAATAAAAGTATACCATTAAGTCTACAGGGCCCTCCACGTCATTTCTATAAATCACTGTTCATTAATCTCACTTTGCATAATATTTAATAGCCTAGAATATTTACTTTTTTAAGTTCTATATATCGTTGCCGCAAAGCAACAGTAGGAGATCTAGTAATAATAAAAAATGAGATGTCGGACTTACTGCTATGAATAACTGTGTTTGCATCTAGTGCAGGCATGTCAAACACGCGGCCCGCGAGCCACAACTGGCCCGCCGACCATTTATCTATGGCCCGCGAAGCCTTTACCATTTTACATTTATTTAATTATCCTTTGCCTAGTGCATGCCATCAGTCGATTTTTTCAGGGACGCATCGGCATTTGCATTATAACAAAAATCATCAGAGTAGAAATATTTTTAAAATGTATTAAAAAATGATTTCAAAAGAAGATTTTTGAATTTCAAGAAACTGTTTAATCTGTTTCCCTCACCTCTAATGATTTATGTTCAAATGATTGTTCAGAATTTATTACTGCAGCTAATCAAAATTCAGCACGATTCCATATTAGCGCCATGGATACGGGGTTTCCAAATTTCTGTAATTATTCATCAATCGACTAATTTTATGAAATACAATATGCAACCTTTTGTTATTTTTCAAGTCAAATAAAATAATTTGAACCAGGAAATATATTTAATAAATGAAATAACAAAAGTAGCGATTATATACGACATGTTTTGTTAAATAGATTTTCAGATTCAAAATATATTTATTTTTATTTTTTACTTTGAGAACACACGGAAGATTGACAGCTATGCCGATGCTAAATCTAGTTTAGCGTGTACAAGCAAATTTTTAAAATAAACGCAATTTATAATACTAGGGGGCTCTGCCCCCTACGAGCTACGCTCGTCAACCCCCGTTCAGACACCGCAGACTCTAACAGCACGCTAATTTGACCGCCTTTAAAAAGATTTCGGAAGATTGAATTATAATTTGAATCTGACAATTATAATCTGACGTAATTTTCACCAAACTTTTCTTTCTCTTTTTAATATTCACGTCAAAATACTTTTGTTAGAAATGAAATATTATGATCATCTTAAAATGTCAAGTAAATGTCTCGCGCAATTTTTAAACTAAAACTGTTTTGCAATATTATTTTTTGTTCATTTTACGTAATAAGTGTAATATGACGTAAATTCTCCTATTTAGGACTTCTAACGCATGTTACTGAATTTATTATTTTACAATATTCTTTCTCATTTAAAATTCACGTGTAACTATAGTTTTTATGACGTAATTTGCAATGAGTTCCTGCTTTTTATATTTTTTGTTTATAATAGTCACGTGTAAAATAAATTTTTAATTTGAAGCAAACATTATTGGTTGCGCTTTTTATACAGTTGGCAACAGTTTAAATTAATACAATTTTCTAAAATTTGTAAAAAATATCTCTCGAAATGCTGAAAATTTGAATTTAAAATAGAAATAAAACCTCGAAAAATTATTCAAATTAAAAAACTAACTGCAATCTGCACACCGGGAAATTCTGACGCATAAAATGATCTAAAAATGATTAAATTCCTATGTACAGTTTTTGCTCCTATAAAACTTTTTTAATGGAACGATTTTGTCCAACTTTGGCATTAAATATCTCTTAAAATAATTCTTCGATTTGAAAACTGTCTGCATCAGCGTGTTTATCAAACATTTTTCTATAATACTACCGATTTTCATATTTTTGTATGCAACAGTGTTTTTAATATTAACGAAGAAAGACCTCCGGTCACAAAAAATTCAAAACCGGCGGCGGCGGCGGTGGTGACAGCGGTAGTTACTTTTTTTTAGAATAGAGAGATTCAATTAATTTTGGGGGGGGGGGGGCTGATAAATATAATTGTGAGTGTTTTTTCGAAAAATTAATATTAACTTACTGTATACTTAATGTTGGAACTTTGCGTTAAAATTTCTTTAACATGGCTGTGTCTTGTATAGACGAATTTTATTCTGTGCAATGGTAATATTATTATCTTTTTTTTAATATGGCCCGCGGCTTAGTATATAATGCTTAATTTGGCCCGCGGCGGTAAATGAGTTTGACATGCCTGATCTGGTGGAACAACTTCTGAAACACAAAGTTATGTTTAATACTGTATCTCAAATATGTTTTTTTTTTTTTAATTCCCTACTGTTCCACTAGAGGCAGACACAGTTTTTCATAGCAGGAAGTCAGACATCTCATTTTCTATTATTACTAGATGCCCTGTTGTTGCTTTTGTTAAATTTAATTCCCCAGATGTTCTTCGGCAACTGCTAAAAGTGATTAAAAAAAAAAAAGAAAAGAAAGAACTTGTTACTAAACACAGATCATTTTAACAAGCCAATTTACGAACTACTTCTCTTTACTTCCGCATTTGATAATGAGTGCTATTACAGACCACTTGAGTAACTCTCTAAAGCATATGTGCTAATAACTAAGATTTCACCACTCATATGTAACCAAAAAGGAACATCTGAACATTTTTGACTGTTGCCAGACACCTTTAATTTATATATTTTTTCTACGCTGCGAATATGTGTTTTAGCAGCTTTATGTATACTCACTCTTAATCATGTAGCTTCTCTGTTAAGACGGAGTTTCTTATACTCCAGTAATATGTTTAATTATAAGTATTTAAAGCTAAAAGTTGAATCTTTCTTTATCGTAAAAACACACAATACTAATTCATATTACATTATATCTTCCCATGGATTTAGCGATTCATATTAAGCTCTCAAAGGATACTTCAAAGAATAAATAATGCTTCACAAAATAAAATAAAATAATTTCTTCAAGAAGCTTTTGGATAAATCCCTGACCACGCCACACCGATGAAGTTATACGTCATCGCGATATTGATGAATCCCAGGTAAGAGCATTTTACCTATTTCCATTTCAAAAGCAGCATAGCCACAAGAGATTTTTTCTAATTGTTTAAATATGAGACAGCGAATTCCTGCTATCGAGAATGGAGTGCTTTTGGCTTAATAGGCCACTTAAACTCCAACAAAAAGATTAATGAGACAGATAAAGTGCTCATGTTTAGCGAAAAAGAAGAAAAATTTTATATAGTGGCTTAGATTATAAATATTAAAAATATTCATGTTCTGAATAAAAAAAATAAATAAAAAGATGCTGCATTGAATAAAATAATGAATGTTATTGTACCAGAAATATAAAGGTGAATGAAAAAGAAACATTTATATATTTATGTTTTATGTAATGAACATTTAAATAATTAGTGAATGAACAATTTGTTGGTTGTGAGTAATAATAATAATAAAAAAGAAATCGTTCATTTTACATTTTACAGTAAATAAATAAATAAAAAGGAAATAGGTTCGTCGCATATATAAATAAGAGTAAACATGACAGGGATCAAAGACGTCCAAATTGTCGAAAAATTAAATTCGCATAATTACGCAAATTGGAAATTTCGCGCAGAAATGATTTTAATAAAAGAAGAATTGTTTGATGTAATAACACAAAATCCCCCAGATCCAATTACCACGGACTGGACGAAGAGGGACCGTAAAGCACGTGCAATTATCAACTTGAGTATTGAAGACTCACAGATCGTGCATGTAAAGCACTTAAACACTGCCAGAGAAACCTGGCAAGCTTTAAAAACAATTCATGAAAGGGCTAATCTCTCAAGCAAGTTATATTTGCTGAGAAAATTATACGGAGCAAAACTCCCAGAAAACGGCAATCTAATAAAACACATTACACATATTTTAGAACTTGTTGATAAACTTTCAGCCATAGGCGAAACTATTAATGACTCGCACATTTCAGCTCTGTTACTTTGTTCATTACCACCTAGCTACAACACCTTAATTATAGCCCTCGAGGCCCGTCCAGAAAATGAACTTAATTCAGAGTTTATAAAAGGAAAACTCACTGATGAATATACAAGACGTTTAGAAAACACAGATCAGAGCGAGAATTCCTCAAAAGCGTTTAAAACGCATAAAAGGTTTCCGGCTGAACACTATAATAAAAAGGACAAACAGTGTACATACTGTAAATTAAAA
Organism: Maratus speciosus; assembly: GCA_963932465.1. Classification (NCBI taxonomy): domain Eukaryota; kingdom Metazoa; phylum Arthropoda; class Arachnida; order Araneae; family Salticidae; genus Maratus; species Maratus speciosus. The sequence goes on from OZ010795.1 coordinate 508,235,723, forward strand.
AACCATACATACAGAGAGTGCTGGCATCTTAAGAACAGAAACACTTACTCACCGTCACAAAAACAACAGCCGCACAAATCCAAGTATTACACATCATCGTTATGTTATGAAGACGCAAACAATTATAGAGAAAACAAAAACCGTGAAACAGAACCAATTCGGATTAACAAAACACAGGGCAATTCAGGAAAACGCAGCGACGCAGCTTTTTTAGTCCAGAAACCAGGAAAACAAACCTGGATAATCGACTCAGGTTCATCGACACACATTCTAAACAGTAAAGATGCATTCACTAAGTTTAACGACACTGAAAAGACGACAGTCATCATTGCCAATGGAAAAACGCTGAATTCACACGGTACAGGTGAAACGACATTTAAAACAAAAACATCCGATGGAGGGATAAACACAATCACATTAAAAGAAGTATTATACGTACCAGAATTAGAATCGAACCTCATATCGGTAAGCAAAGCAACACAGAATGGCTATAAATTAATTTTCGATAAAGAAAAATGCACGTTATCCCGAAACGGGAATATTTATCTTGAAGCAAGAATGAAAAATAATTTATATCAAGTCGAATTATTAGAAAGCGCTGAAACTAATAAAGTAAACATTGCACATGAATGTAAAAATAAAAATTGCATAGAAGTTTGGCACAAACGGCTTGGCCATCGTAACTATAATGCGATAAAAGAATTAATAAATAAAAACTTAGCAGACGGTATAAAAATAAATAACTGTAATCATAATGCATTATGTGAAATATGTATCCAAACAAAAATAAGTGATGCCCCATATCCGAAATCAACAAACTGTCCCAAAACAGGCAAAGTGCTCGATCTGATACACACGGACGTGTGCACATCTATCGGTACACCTACTATCGGGGGAAAAACAATGTTCGTCACTTTTATAGACGACTATTCAAGGTTCACAGTAATTTACTTACTTTCGCATAAAAATGAAGTTCACGAAAAGTTAAAAGATTATGTAGCCATGGTGAAAACCCAATTCGGCAGATTCCCTAAAGCTATTAGATCCGATAATGGAGGGGAATATTTAGGTAAACAAACGGAAGAATACCTAAGGGCAAGAGGTATCCAACACCAGTTTACGGTACCATTTTGTCCGAGCCAAAACGGCGTAGCGGAAAGAAAGAATAGGTCATTATTAGATATGACTAGGAGTCTACTCTCCGAAGCAGGCTTACCTCAAAAATTCTGGGGAGAAGCCATAAATACCGCCAATCACCTGCAGAATAGGCTACCAACCAAAATAACAAACAAAACACCGTTCGAAATTTGGTTCAACCGAAAACCCACCTTACACTACCTGCGTACATTCGGCTGTAAAGCTTATGCCTATATACAAAAACATCAGCGAAACAAATTAGATGATAGAGCGCAGGAAGGAATACTTGTGGGGTATGACAACAAATCAAAAGGTTACCGTATATTTACAAAAGAAAACAAAATAATAATAGCGAGAACAGTTAAATTTATAGAAAATAGTGAAAACAACTTAAAAGAAAGCGAAGAGGTAGAAAACTCAGACAATGACAACAACTACATTCAAACAGAGTTAAGTAATTCGGACGAAGAACCAACCGCGTCCAAACAACCCGACGTAGAACCGAGAAGGTCTCAGAGGTCAAATAGAGGAGTACCACCCGACAGATACGTATGTCACGTAAAAACAAATGACACATTCGAACCAACCGATTTTTATGACATAGCAAACATGAACAACCCAGTAGAAAAAGAAAATTGGCTCAAAGCCGCTCAACAAGAAATCCACTCATTAAAGAAAAATAAAACTTGGGACTTAGTGGATCCCCCACCAAATAAGAAAATTATTGGTTGTAAGTGGATTTTTAAGAGAAAGTTAGATAATTTAGGAAATGTACAAAAATACAAGGCCCGTTTAGTAGCGAAAGGATATAATCAGAAGTACGGCGAAGATTATGATGAAACCTTCGCACCCGTAGTTTCACACACAACAATCCGCACATTTTTAGCCTCAGCGGCATATAAAAATCTTTCTGTTCAACACATTGACATCGACACTGCATTTCTTCACGGCGAAATAGAAGAAGAAATTTTCATGAAACAACCAGAGGGTTTTATAAAAAAAAATTGTGAAAACAAAGTGTGTAAACTGAATAAAACAATCTACGGCTTAAAGCAGGCAGCTAGAGCCTGGCACAAAAAGATCGCAGAATCATTAAAAAACATGAATTTTGTGCAAAGCACTGCTGACTCATGTTTGTTTACTAGAAAAGAAAAGGAAAATTTCACTTATATCATCGTCTACGTTGACGATATTTTAATCGCGAGTAAAAGTGAAATAATTAAAGATGTAATAAAACAATTGCAAAATGAGTACGGAGTAAAAGACTTAGGCGAAATAAGTCAGTACCTAGGAACCAACATAATCAAAACGAATGATGGTTACAAATTAAACCAAAGGTCAAAAATAGAAGATTTGGTTAGAAAGTTAAATTTAACAGATGCAAGACCTATTGGTACACCGATGGAAGTAGGTTTCTATAAATTAGAAGATAGCGACAATTTACTTCCGAACAATACAAAGTTTAGGCAAGCGATCGGTTCGCTCTTGTATATTGCCACAGTCACTCGACCTGACATTATGGCACCAGTAAATATACTTAGTAGGAGAAGTGCAACGCCACGCGAGAAGGATTGGAAAGCGGCAAAAAGAATTATTATTTACCTCAATTGCACAAAAAACCTATGCCTAACAATAAGCAAAAATAAACCACCAATACTCATCGCGTATGCTGATGCTGATTGGGCTGGGGACACTAAAAATAGAAAATCAACCACCGGCAATATTTTTTTTCTGGGTGATAATCCCATTCAATGGACTACAAAATTACAGTCAAGCATTGCATATTCTTCCACTGAAGCGGAATATGTTGCTGCAGCAACCGCAGGACAAGAAATTTTATGGCTATTAAAACTGCTAGAAGATCTTAACTTGTATCAAGTAAAACCTATTTTACTTTACCATGACAACCAAAGCAGTATAAAGATGATAGAAAATGAAAAATTTTCGAAGCGGACAAAACATATTGATATCCGCTTTCACGCCATAAGACAATTAAAGGAGGATAAAATTATCGAATTAAAATATTGTCCCACGCAATACATGATTGCTGACTGCTTGACGAAGCCCACACCCAAACCTCAACTTTTGTGTGACATCAAGACTATGAACTTGTTACCTTATCCATCTGAGGAGATTAAGGAGGGGTGTTAAATTTAATTCCCCAGATGTTCTTCGGCAACTGCTAAAAGTGATTAAAAAAAAAAAAGAAAAGAAAGAACTTGTTACTAAACACAGATCATTTTAACAAGCCAATTTACGAACTACTTCTCTTTACTTCCGCATTTGATAATGAGTGCTATTACAGACCACTTGAGTAACTCTCTAAAGCATATGTGCTAATAACTAAGATTTCACCACTCATATGTAACCAAAAAGGAACATCTGAACATTTTTGACTGTTGCCAGACACCTTTAATTTATATATTTTTTCTACGCTGCGAATATGTGTTTTAGCAGCTTTATGTATACTCACTCTTAATCATGTAGCTTCTCTGTTAAGACGGAGTTTCTTATACTCCAGTAATATGTTTAATTATAAGTATTTAAAGCTAAAAGTTGAATCTTTCTTTATCGTAAAAACACACAATACTAATTCATATTACATTATATCTTCCCATGGATTTAGCGATTCATATTAAGCTCTCAAAGGATACTTCAAAGAATAAATAATGCTTCACAAAATAAAATAAAATAATTTCTTCAAGAAGCTTTTGGATAAATCCCTGACCACGCCACACCGATGAAGTTATACGTCATCGCGATATTGATGAATCCCAGGTAAGAGCATTTTACCTATTTCCATTTCTAAAGCAGCATAGCCACAAGAGATTTTTTCTAATTGTTTAAATATGAGACAGCGAATTCCTGCTATCGAGAATGGAGTGCTTTTGGCTTAATAGGCCACTTAAACTCCAACAGCTTTGCGGCGACGATATGAGGACATGATCTTCAAAACTCGCATTATTCAAAACAAAAGAAATCGTGTTTTCTCTATCAATCTATTCTAATGGTAAACCTGCACCGAAAAAACACTACAATCAGCAAAAAAAAAAAAAAAAAAAAAAAAAACTAGTGTTATTCTGTATTTCTGGCATCGTTAAATCCCAATGAAAACCAATGGAAGCAGTTAGAGGTTTTTCGCGAATTCCCCGAATTTGATTTTCTAGATAAGGCGAGTTTTTAAACTCACATCCCCATACCTTTATAAGCATATAAGATTTCTTAAGTTTCTGGAAATTTTAGAAGCGTCACATTAAACACGGTTTTATGCAATGATATGATGATGAACTGCTTATTCGTGTAATTTATTCAGAATGAAAAGTAAATTTCTTTCGGGGGTCAGAACCCCCTTGACCTCTTCGCTTTCACTTTAGTTTTATGTTCTCAATTTCCAGTAATTGTGCTATTTTCAGGATTCGAGTATATAATGGATGTGTTTTCTATTATAATGACATTATATTAATCATTTCCTTGTACAGGTGATTTTATCCAACCACGAAACATCAGCATCTGTTACAAATTATCGTATAAAAAGTATACAAATGTAAACTCCTCTTACAAGACTTACATCCCATTTACAAGTCCAACATTTTTATAATTTTCTTTGAAAAGAAACGTTTTGATAATCATTCTATAGTAGTTAAAAGAAAGTTTTTACCCAAATAAATCCATTTAATTCAGTAGAAAAAGCATGCTAAAATTATCTGAAAATAAGTTATTTTGTCAATAAAAAATCGAGTCAAAATAGTACGATTTACCTTAATTTTCCTTTTTTATAAACGTTTTGAAATATGTTTGTTAGCAATGATTAACTGAGAGGAAAATAAAAAGAAATGCATTTTAAAATTTGTAAAAAATGAGAGGTTATATTTTTCGAACAGATGAATACAATTTCCTAAAAAGTTATGCAATTAATATTAAAGACGTGAATTATCACATTGCTAACTAAGCGTAGACCAACAGAGTGAAAAATGTCCAAGCCGAGAATCAAACTCGGGCCCCTGGAATAGATCTCCAGTGCTCTACCATTAAGCCACGAGGACGATGCCTATCTTGGCATCTCTCACTCACATAAGTCGGTAAGACTGCAACCGCAGCTATAAGATGGAATAGTCTTCATGAGCACACTGGGGTCCTGAGCATGAGCATGCTGGGTTCCTTTGCGTCTCATGTTTCGCCGCTAGATTGTGTGCTCATGAAGACTATTCCATCTTATAGCTGCGGTTGCAGTCTTACCGACTTATGTGAGTGAGAGATGCCACGCTGGGCATCGTCCTCGTGGCTTAATGGTAGAGCACTGGAGATCTATTCCAGGGGCCCGGGTTCGATTCCCGGCTTGGAAATTTTTCACTTTGTTGGTTTACGCTTAGTTAGCAATGTGATAATTCACGTCTTTAATATTTATTAATTTCTAACGTAATTTCACTGCTGAAAAGTAGTTGAAAAATTAATTAAGGTTATACAATTAATTTTGAATATCTCATAAATATATTGGCAAAGTTTCAAAGCCATCAGTTTAATTTAAGATCTCCATAATCGAAAATTTAGCATCCATAATTTACCGTTTAAATCAGTTATTAAAATGTGCCGATTTTTCTTTTCAGTGAATAATGACATTTTAAAATCGTCTTGAATTCCCATCAAAAATCATTATGACATGAAAAGAAATGCTCTATATTTTTCGAAAGAATGAACCAAATTTAACCGAAAACTAAACAGCTAATTCCGGTACCTCATCAACGTATCCTACTTAATTTCAAGCTAATCGGATGCTTTTTGCGCTAATTATCGCGGAACAGACAGATAGACAGACCAACAAACATAACCCAAAACCTTTTCCGCTCTCTATCATCAACTGGCATTTCGGCAATAACTAGTAAATCTGCTGATCAAGAGCTTCAACGTCAGCTCTGCAAGGCATTGTCTTTTAATCTCACTTTGCATAATATTCAACATCCCACGATCTGGAATTTAATTTTTAAAAATTACATAAATATTTATAAGCATATAAATTTTTTGGAAAGTTTCGGAAATTAGAAGCGTTAAATTAAACATGGTGTTATGCAATGATATTCTGAAATTCTGATGAACTGCTTATTCTGGTAGTTTTTAAAATAAAAATGTACAGTCGTGGAAAAAAAAGTAAACACCCCCCACTAACTCCTCAACAAATTATCGTAGGAGAAAGTTACTGGTACCGAACGATTGAAAATAAAGTCTAATTTTAAATGATGTATATAAAATTTGCTTAGGGGCCCATCTACATATTAAAACGAACCATAACTTCTTTTTTTTTTCAATAGCAGTAAACAATTCTGACAGCATAAATGAACTCTACACCCTTCAATTAGCCTAAAAACGAATTTTTATGCAATTCGTACCATAAGTTTCTGAGAAATAAATTATTTTAAAACGAGCGTATTTTAAGGGCTGTATCCAAATTGAAGTTCGGTACTCCACTGTTGACCGTGAGAGCCCGCTTCTTGATCAAGGCGCCACTCAAGCAATCGTTGAAGACGGCTAGATTACTGGATAGCATAAGAAATTTCAAAATATCTACTCACTTGCATCGTAAACGGCCCCTTAAACCAGCATTTTGCCTTTTTTTAAGCATAATTTGAAAACTACTTGGAAGAAAAATGTGAAATTTTGGATTTCCCTAAAACAGGACTTAATAAATCAAAATCCATCAAAAAAATTGTAGGTTGCAATTCATAATGTTTTCGCATTGTGATGTAGTGGCCCAGAGCTTTTTGGTTCACTAAGCTCTTGTGAGATGATCGTTGAAAAATAATGCATATTTCTTACCAAAGTCCTTTATTAGAACAACTAAAATAGATTTGAAAAATGTAATAACAAACTTTACCATTCACAGGTAGACACTCTCACTTTTTATTAATAGTTCTATACTTCTCATAGCCAACCTGAGTAAAACGATTTTTACTCGCATCTCTTCCGTTGGTAAAAAACAACCTCACTTCATCAGTGTCTCCCAGTCTAACCTCCAGACTCCACACCAACTCCTGCCTGAGCCTCTTTTTACTTTCACTTTGGGGACGAGTTCCCACACATTGTCCAGTCCTCCCTATTTCTTGGAAAAGTGGAAATACCCTGTTGAGCAGATCCCAAGGGCAAAAGTATGCCTGCTATTTCCCCTGCATGCCTTTACACAAAAGACTATTGTCCTCCACGGAAATGCCTGTTGCTTCCCCCGTCGAAAATTTGTGGCGAAGGTACGATATCACAACACCTCCCCCCAAAAGAGATTTCCACAGGAAATATTTGGGATGAATTCACGTAATAAGCCCTTTTAATAGATTTCCCGAGAGGTCAAACACACCATTAAATCAGCAATAAAATATCATTTAGACTTTTGACCCAATTATGAAAGTTCTACTTAAATTCAAGAATACCCACTCTCAGTTTCAAAGGACATACCAAAAATATGAAATTTTTAGAATTTTCCTTACACATAATTAATCAAAAGAATAAAAAGAATTTACATTTTTGATGCTAGAACAATTAATTTAAATTTAAAATATTTGAATATAATACTAACTCAAAAAAGAAAAAAAAACACTATAACACAATCTAGGTAACTAAATTTTTACATACAGCACAATATCTTAATAAAACGCCCTAATTACAAGTATTAAAATTTTGAACACTAAATTCCAAACAGAAAATCCAACTCTGATTCTAAATCTTCCTACTTAGACCATCTGCATTTCCATGTAATTTTTCTGGCTTATGTGTAATTTCAAAATTTAATGGCTGCAAAAATAGAGCCCAACGTGTCAAACGAGAGTTTGTACCAACCATTTTCTTTAAGTACACTAATGGATTATGATCCGGTTGTATTTCAAATTTTTGCCCATCCAAATAATAATTTAACTTTTTTAATCCATATACTATAGCCGCTAATTCTCTTTCTATCGTGCTATAATTTCGCTCCGCACGAGAAAATTTTTTGCTAAGATACAAAATTGGATGCTCTTCACCTGAATAATTTGAGATAAAACAATTCCTGCCCCATACAAACTCGCATCTGTTTGCACAATGAATTTCTGCTTAAAATCAGGCGCATATAACACAGGACTTTTCATTAATTTTAACTTTAATTCTTCAAATGCATTATTACACTTCTCGTCCCATATGATTTTTTCTTTTTTTATTTTCCCTTCTAAAGCATCTGTTAACGGCACTGCTATGGTAGCATAATTATTTATGTAGATCGCGTAATATCCTACCATTCCCAGATATGCTCTTAGCTGTGTTTTCGTCGTCGGAATTTGAAAATCTTTAATAGCCTGTAATTTAACTTCACTAGGAGACCTTTTTCCTGACCCAACTTCGTGTCCCAGAAATTTTACGTGATCTTGCGCGAATTAGCATTTGGATGGTTTCACCGTTAGATTTGCTTCTTTTAACCGCTTAAGAACCGCCTCCACATCATTTAAATGCTGTTCCCAGGTCAAAGAAAATATAGCTATATCATCGATATATGGAACCGCAAATGACTCTAACCCATATAAAACTATGGCAATCAATTTACAAAAATAATATGCTGAATTTAAAAGTTCAAACATCATGACTTTAAGTAAAAAAGTCCCAAATGGTGTTACAAAAGCCGCATATCTCTGATCTTCTTCCGTGAGAGGAATCTGAAAGTAACCTTTCTTCAGATCCATAATAGTAATAAAAGGCGCTGCACTCACTTTCTCAACGACCTCTTCAATGTTTGGCAAAGGGATAGATTCAGTTCTGGTCTTTGCATTTAATTTCCTATAATCCACACAAGGGCGAGCGTCTTTACCCGCACTCTCAACCAAAATCATAGGCGAAGCATAATCTGATTGCCCGACTTCAATCACACCCAAATCTGAAAGCCTCCGAATCTCTTCACGCATAATCTCTAATTGCCTCGGCGACATACGATATGGTTTTGATCTTACCGGCACATCATCCGTTAAAACAATGTCCATTTTAACTGACGGGGTACTCCCAGGGTCCGTAGAAAAAACTTTCATATGACGCTCAATCATTGTCCTGAAATCTCCTATTTGCTCTGTAGAAACGCGTTTTTCCAAATTACTTTCTTTTACTAATTCCCAAAAGTCTAATTGAGTGGGATCCGCAATGGGATAAGGAATTTCCGTTTGATCCTCAATTTCCTCACACTCCTCATCAATCAACAAATTTACAAATTCAGGTCTACTATAATATGGTTTAATTAAATTAACATGATAAATAGTAGACTTATTTCTCTTTTCCGGAATATCGATAGTATAATTAGTTTGAGATATTACACTAGTAATAGTTCCCCGTCCTATCCAATTAACCGCCATTTTATTTGGTTTCGAAGTAGCCAGAACTAACACTTTATCTCCAACATTAAATTTTCTATACACCGCATTCTTATCATACCATTGTTTTCGTTTCTCCTGACACTCTTTAATTCTTTTACACGCTAATTCTTGGCAATGTTTCAATCTAGTACTTAAGTTCAAAATATAGTCCACTACATTCTGATTTATCGTTTCCTTTTCCATCCAATTTTCATATACAAGAGTATGTGGCATTCGTAAATTCTTACCATGTACAAGCTCAGCAGGGCTAAATCCTGTGCTTTCATGACTTACAGTCCTCAAAGCAAATAAAGCCATTGGCAAGACTGCTTCCCAATCTTTTCCTGCCTCCAAACATAAGATGAGGGGTTCATCTTCCGGTCCCAGGCCCTTTTCAGGCCCATTTGTCGACGCAAGGAAGCACCCGTGAAGCAAGCCCCGCGACGCGACCCGAAGGTCGCCGCCAGACAAGCTCCAACAGAGCGGAACCCCGCGCCAACTCCGGTCAAACCGACAACGCTGCCCAGCGCACACGGTGACGGCTATTCCCAAGAAGAGACGAACGGCCGCTACGACAGTCCTCACCACCCAGCTAGAAAAACCAAGTGGTCCCTAAACTTGGTTACTCGAGCCGGTAGACCCCGCAAGCCATCGCAGGAACCAGACGCCTATAAAGACGCTGGGCCCACGGACTGAACCGAGGCTTCCCGACCCGAATTTAATTTACGGACAGGCCCCCAAGATCAGATACCATTTTCCGGCAGAGACATTTTTGTGGGCCAGCCGATAGGAAAGTTAGTGAGGAGCCCCTAGCTTGAAAACCAGGGAGGACGGGGAAAATCCCTCCGGCCGTAAAGCGACCCAGCTCCTGGCTTTTCGCCCAAACCACCCGGCTCGACCGACGGAACCCCTCGCGGATCACGCCGGGAGCCAGTTGGTCCAGACTAGGTGCCGTTAGCGACCCCAGGCGGGCACGGAAAGCTCCACCTAGACGGAATAGACTCCGCCTCGCTAGGGGGTTGGACGGAACGGAGTCCCGCCAGCCCCCACCGACTCGACTCCATCCTAGGACAGAGAAGCCAGTGGAGGCCGACAAAAGTCCGCCCGCCACTACCTTACCTCACGGCCGTCGAGGGTACCCAGGCCCGAAGACCCCTGACCCCGTGCAGTGACCGACCGCTACCTTTGTTAGTGCGTTCGAAAGTTAGGTGGAGACACCTCTAGGTCCTCATCACCAGGCGAGGCAAACTCCGGTACCGCATAGACACGGAGGACCTGGATCGGACCAAGAGTTCACCTGAGGCACGATGAGCCGCCGCGTTACCGGCGAGCCTCCGGCCCGTTTCCCTGCGGGAATAGCGTTCGATGGTGGACCTGCCGGCCGACCCCCTCCCAAGGGTCACGGCACGACATGGAGCAACCAGAGCCATACTGGCCTCCCCACGCGACCGCTCCTTGGTCAACGGGGGCACCGCCAAACCCTACCACCCTAAGGGTCGGCTCACAACTGCTCCAGCTGAGGTCCTCGGAGGGATGAGCCACCCAAGTCATAAAGTAACCTGGGCGCTGTCCGTAACCCTCGCCCTTCGGTTGCTCCGGGAGTCCCTGCATGGCGTTCCCGCGAGCCCCGTCGTCACTAGCGAGCACCGAGGACTTTCCTCTACAAAACCCTCACTCATACTTCAGGCTCCCTCTTAGTCAATAGGTGGATGGGGTCCTATCGCCTTAGCTAGTCTTTGCCCGGCGACACCGTCCGGCCCGTAGACCGGCACCGGGATCGACCTATGGAGCGTCGCTATCCGGCTTGGCCAGAGAACCCGGCTGCCGGGGGTGCGTCCCTAGTTGCGGATCCCGAGGGACCTACGCACCCATGCACAACGTCCGTTAACCGTGGCCACCGTGCTCAACGCCTGTCGGAGATGAGCCTCTCGAGGAGGTGGCGAATCGTCCCCATCCGGCCCCCTCGCATTCGTACACAACGAACTCTTCCGAGCTTCCGGTCGCCTCCCCCACTCAAGGGGTCGGATCGGAACCACCCGGAGGGGCGGCCACTCCTCCAAACATAATGTCTTTATAACCTTTTTTAAACTACCATGCATCCGTTCAACGCTATTCGAGTCTGGGTGGCAAACTGAACTATGTACAACTTTAATACCAAACCTATCAAAAAATTCCGATGCCAACTCACTTGTAAATGACCTACCCAAATCACATTGTACCTCTTTTGGATAACCAGTCCTAGAAAATATTTGTATTAGCCCCTCAATCACTGACGGAGAAGTTAAATCTTCTACTGGAATCGCATCTGGATATTTTGACGCAACACAAATTGAAGTAATCAAGTATCTATTATTTTTCTCGCTTAAACTCAAGGGGCCTACACCATCAATATTTATCCTGGAGAAAACTTCTGAAATTATTGGCACGAGCTTCAAGGGAGCTTTCTTTTTATCTCTATTTTTACCAACCTTTTGGCACAGATCGCAAGTTCTTACAAATGCCTCAATTTCCTTGTAACAATTTGGCCAAAAATAACATTTAATTACCCTATCTTTTGTTTTAGTCGCCCCTAAATGTCCCGCAACTTCCTCATGACACATTTTCATTATTTTCTCTCTAAATTCTAATGGCAAACATAATTGTAATTTCTCATCCCCACTATTTGAATGTAAAACTCTTACTAATTTATTTCCCATTATTTTAAATTCCTTTTCTTCTACATTATTCGCCTTTTCCCATAATGTTTTTAAAGATAAGCACTATTTCTGAGCTAAGCTGAAATCTTTCGCTGTAATTTTATTCAATCCCACATTATCTTTCATCTCCCATTTCGGTAATAACATAAGATCTTCGATTTGACTTTCATCCTGTCTATTCTCATCCATTTGAACTACCTGCGTTTCTTTGTTCTGCCAGCAATCCCCAATTTTCTCTACCCTACCTGGTTGCTCTTCTAACTTTGCCTGCTCAATAAACGACATTTCATTATCAGCATCCCTTTGCTCCATTCTTTTTTTAAAGAATCCGTCCTACTACGGTTAACTACCATATTTATAGGAACACCATTTCCTTTATTTTGCTCAATAAGCTCCGCAGTTTTATTACCTAAGAGATAGTAACCTTGCTCCGACTCCAATGGTTTAATCGCCGCCTTAGTGGTGATGCAACCAAAATCCCCTTTTATAGTCACCCATGCTAATGGTAAACATTTACATTCATTATCAAGAGGTTGACGTACCCAAGTTATATCTCCAGTAAAATCCTCTGTTTTAACCCAATTTCTATCGCATAGATCAATCCCTGCTCCCGTGTCCCTCAAATAGTGTCTTTCAACCCCGTTTATTAGAGCTTTTTTTAGATAAGGTTTAAAACAATCCCCTAAATCAACATCATTATCTAAATGATTAACTGTATTGAACTGATTTTTCTTTTTTAACCATTCCGCACAATCTGGTTTTATGTGCCCTGGTTGATTACAAGAAAAAAAACCTAATCTGCCTTTTCCTCTCAAAAGCCTGGTCTTGTTTAAGTTTATCATTTTTAAAATTTTCCGTTTTATTCTCTAACTCCGATTTAGCTTTTACTTCACCCTTAATTTTCGGATTTAAATTGCTTCTTTGCATCTCTGAATAAGGTTTTTTTTTCCCAAGATTTTTTTTCTGATTTCTTGAAACTACTTCTAATACTCTCATATTTGTCACATTTATCAGCAAGCTTCGAAGCCTCTTTCATTTCATCCCATTCATCCATAAATTTTTCTTTTACTTCAAAAGGAACGCGTTTTTTTACTTGCTCAGTGAGCATGAGTTCTTTTAAAGACTCGAAATCCTTTATTTCTAATGATTCCAACCAATTATCCAAATAACCCCTTAATTCATATACCAAGTCTACCCATAACACTCCAGGTTTCCTTTGATGATTTTCAAATTTCTGTTTTAAAGCACCTGTTCCCAATCTAAAACGATTTAATAAAACTTTTTTTACATGTTGAAAATCATCTCCTTGTTCTGCTGCTTGTTTCACTATAATTTCCGCGATATCTGATGGCAATAAGGGAATTAATTGGCTAACCATATCCTCTTACGAAATTTTAGCTTTTTCCGCCTGTTTTTCAAAGATCATAAAGAAAAGAGTGATGTCAATTAATTTAGAATCAAAGCGTGGAACTAATTCTTTCAAATTAATTTTTGGATTCCTATGCGAACCTACATTCATATCACTAGAAGAAAGACTAACAGTTTCCGAAGAATTTTGAATTCTTAATTTTTCTAACTCAAATTGTCTTGTTTTTTCACGTCCTTCGTTTTCTTTACGTTCTGCCTCCTCTTTAAGAATACATTCCAAATTCAATTTAGCAAAACTCTCATTATAATCCGATGCTTCTAAAATAGCCTGAATTATAGTTTTTTCTTATCGGTTGCCGACACGTTGGTCTCAAATTCCTCTGCCAGCAAAAGCAAGATAGTTTTAGTATATTTCCCTAGAAATTCTTCCATGATTTCCCCCCAAAATATACTAATCACAAAAATACACAAATATATGCAATTTGTAAAACACCAAAAACCAAAACACAATAAGGAATAGGATTTTATCCTTTAGATATATTTGAATGCATAAAACAATAATACAATTTTCCTACCTAAAAATTTCATGCACTTGTTATATCCTTTAAAACTGAGTAAATCCTCTAAATTATTTTGATACTCACAGTACTATATAAATACAATTTATATAAAAACAACTAATCCCGCTTTTTCCTACAGCATACCCATAAAATTTCAAATAACTTTATTGCTGTAATAAACAAAAGCTGTATATGCCCCAACTTTATAATTAAAAGTTACATCCACAACTATGATTAATTTTAATGATTAAGAGGCAGATTTTATAAGAATGAGGCAGAAATAGGGATGTCATTCTACACACCATTTTTGATTTTTCCGAAATTTTTATGGTGGTTTCTTCCAATGATTTTAGAAGATGCCTATATTTTGTTTTTCCCCCAAAAAATTTTTTGTGACCCACAAAAATTCATAAAGTGGGTCGCGACCCAGTATTTTTCTGGAATCGACATCTTTCTGTATCCTATTATCTCAGTGCATTGAGCGCCAGCCAAAGTAATTCTTGTGATTACAACATGACCTCTAGTAACTAAATTCAATTATTTTGTAAATTTCATGGCTGACCTTCAATGCATCCTGGCAGGGTTCGCCAAACTTTGTCGTGAAAAGTGAAAAAGGGCCATATTTGAGACCTCATGGACCCATGCACTGAGGGTCAGCCACAGTTTTGGGGCTTAACTTGTGTAGTACTACACAGTATTAACTTAATTAGCTCATTTGTTGCATGGCTCACCCTCAGTGCTGCCGAAAAATGGCTACTTTTGCAGCTAACAAAATCAAAAAAGTCCTTTTTGGTGACCCTGTATTTCAGTGCACTGAGGGTCAATGTGGAACTTGATAATTGTATTTCATAGTATGAGACCTGTCTTTTAACAGACAATTGACAGAACTTTGGCTAATGGCCACGCAAGCACATAGGGCTTACTTCAAGACATTGTGGAAATGGAAAATATGATAAAAAAGCATACATTTAGCTGTACAATAAGATTTCTAACAGGAAATAAAAAATAATTGTCAGTTTCCAAATAGCTAAAATAACATAGAAATCTGTAAAATAGCAGTTTTTTTTCCCTAAATCCACAAATTGTAACACCCCAAAATTTCATCTTCTCTGAAAACAAATGACAGTCTGTTAGTGGTTCCCTGTATCCTGTATGGTTGGTGGTTCCGTGCATTTCAAGATGTCGCTTTGATGAACCCAATCTTGGTCGTCTGCTGTTTTAGGCCATTGGAAATTATTTTTTCCTTTGCTTCCACTGGGCTCCATATAATTCACATGGATCTAGTCGTCTTTTATTTTAACAACATAACCTAAATTAGATATATTTTTTTTTCACCAAGCATATCTTGAAATCAAAATAGGCCTATTTTCAAAATAATCTACTTACCAATGTACCATTCTTTGCTCTCTCTGTGTACAGCTGCCACATAACTGTCCCTGCCCATTTGTACTGGAATTCTGTGTTCGTTTCTGATATCTTCAATGATTCTTTGTATCTCATGGGCAATTTCAGCACTGGAATTCTGAACACAATTTTTGAAGTTTAATCAAGTATTTGAAACACATTACAGTATTCATCACAAATTTCACTATGCTCATGTTCACACAAGGACTTAAAGCAATTATAGGCATCGGAGTGAACAAATACTGTGCAATGTGAAAAGCATTGGCTATACTCTGAACAGTGGAGAGCATCGGAGTTTCAAATAGCACAGAGATTTCTGAAGCATAGCATTCAGTTTTTTTTTTTCCAAATCAACAGCACATTCATTTATAATTGTTTGCAGCATTTGGAATCCATCCAAGCCTTCCACAGTGGTGTTGTCTGATCCTGCAAGACTGCGTTATTGACTAGGCTTCAAAACTTTGAGGATAATGTAAAAGGGAACTCTTTCATAAAGGTGTATAATTAAATTCAGAACAGAATTGATGATATTCTAAAATAGCGTGGGTTTTCATTTTCATTGCAGTAAGAATGGCCCGAGGTACAATCTGCTTCTCTCAGCTGTCATACATTAATGTACTTCCACCATATGCTACATCTTGAATAGCATTTGATATCTGCAAAAAATGTTCACACTTATGGATGTCCAGTTTCCTCTTGGTTGTTTTTTCAGGGACTTTAAAAGCTCCTGGGACATATGTAGTTCGCCATTGCTGTGCTTTGTCAATTTCATGCTTGGTACATTTGAAAAAATGCATAGTATCATGTTTTGATAAATAGTTTGGAGATACAACACTCAAGATCAAAATTTATTTACTGCACTTTCATAAGCTTGTATAATATGCTGAAGTGATTCTGGTACATCACTTTTGGACTCGGAGGATTGAGATGAAGATAACAGTTTTTCCAATTCTTTTCCTTGTTCTAGTGTTAAGTTTTCACAAAACTTCTTTTTGAAATTATTTTTAGCTTCTTTGTATTTACGTTTAGCATAATAGATACTTGATTTTGAAAGTTCTGTGACCGGACTCGTAATTTGGAATTTTAGAGGACTCATGTCAGGAGCTACAGCTTCAGTAAAGGTGTGCATTTGTGGTTTAATGTTTACATTGATCTCTCTCTGCCTCGTTCATATACAAAGTACCAGCTGGAGGCTGATAATTTGGGTCAGCTGTTTCTTCTGAAAGGTTCTCATTTCCTATTTCTGCTCCATGGTTCTCATTCCCTATTTCTGCTCCATGGTTCAGATCATCAATTATTCTGTGTTTGCTACATAACATTCCACCCATTGGAAAAGATGGAAATATCAAATTCCAATGCAAATATACCTTCCATGATGCCATGCGAATATTTTCTTTTTCCTTAGTAGGATGCACTATATGATCACCTTCTTGATGGCTGCCAAAATTTACCATACTTGAATATGTGGAATGCACACATAACACTTTCAACAGTAGAAATATCTTGTTGATTTTTATTATTGATAAGTTGATCTTCAGAAACATTTTGTTTTGGGCAAAAACCAATTTTTTCTATGTGTTTATTTACAGATAGTTCAAGACTACTAAGTTGATATAAAATGCTCTTTCTTGACACTTTATGTTCTCCACAATCACCTTCTTTATGGAAAACGCAATGTTCATTCATACTTCTTGTTGTAGTTTTTTTTTTTTTTTTTTAATTATCAGTTTGCACTAGAACTACAATTCAGCCATTTTGAACTGCCTTGTTCTCAGGTTACTATAATGAAAGAAGTTACCAGATCCTGAAAGCTAAGTGCTGTGATCCAAAGAATTTAAAAAAAAAAATAGGCTGTTATAATAAGTATTTTATGTTTTACACCATACATTATAGTTGAAAAAGAGTAACAACAATGTTTATCATTATGGTAAAAACATAAAATAGAATTTGTAACAATCTTTTTTTTTTTTTTTTTTTTAAGGTGTTCAATAAAAATTTTACCAAAATAATGAACATTGTTTTTGGCTCTTTTTTTCAATTTTAGGGTAGTACATCATTGGATGAAAAATTATTTCTCTGAATATGATAGTTAATAGTTACAATGTTATTATTATTATTATTTTTGCTTATGCTACAAGTAAAATTATGACATTGTAAAATAAGGATATAGTTACCTACTGACTAGTCACACAAAGTAAAAAAACATGACATATAGGGAATATTTTATAGGCCTCATATATAGTAAATGTATTTTTTTATCATATTTTCCATTTCCACAATGTCGAAGTAAGCCCTATGTGCTTGCCTGGCCATTAGCCAAAGTTCTGTCAATTGTCTGTTAAAAGACAGGTCTCATACTATGAAATACAATTATCAAGTTCCACATTGACCCTCAGTGCACTGGGCTTGGGGGTTACACCTAACCATAAGCCAAAAGCGGGTTCCCAGGGTGGGTGCTTACTTACTTACTTACTTACTGAAATACAGGGTCACCAAAAAGGACTTTTTTGATTTTGTTAGATGCAAAAGTAGCTATTTTTTGGCAGCACTGAGGGTGAGCCATGCAACAAATGAGCTAATTAAGTTAATACTGTGTAGTACTACACAAGTTAAGCCCCAAAACTGTGGCTGACCCTCAGTGCATGGGTCCATGTGGTCTCAAATATGGCGCTTTTTCACTTTTCGCGACAAAGTTTGGCAAACCCTGCCAGGTTGCATTGAAGGTCAGCCATAAAATTTACAAAATAATCGAATTTAGTTACTAGAGGTTATGTTGTAATCACTTGAATTACTTTGGCTGACGCTCAATGCACTGGGATAATAGGATACAGAAAGATGTCGATTCGAGAAAAATACTGGGTTGCGACCCACTTTATGAATTTTTGTGGGTCACAAAAAATTTTTTGGGGGAAAAACAAAATATAGGTATCTTCTAAAATCATTAGAAGAAACCACCATAAAAATTTCAGCAAAATCAAAAATGGCATGTGTAGTGACCTGCCTGACTCTTATAAAATCTGCCTCTTAATATTCTTTTATTAATCAACCGTAATTTACTATCCTCAAGTAAATTATGAAATACATAAATATTAAATTTTCAAAACCAAATGAATTACCGTACAGACCATAAGAAACCAGTTTAATATAAAAATTCTAACTAAAAATTTCGATCCCAAATTAATAGCTACCCTAGATTTTTTATCTATTAAACATATACAAATTACCAAGAACAGACATATACAATATTAAATCCTAACAGACCTCTCTGGAAAATTTCATAAAAGGGCTTACCTTCAAATGTAGACATTTCTCCACACTGCTCCAAGGCTTTCCTGCACTTTTTTTTTTTTAGGTACTGTCGTATCTCCGGACCTAACTTGATTTCCGCCGGGAAATTTACACACAAGCTGTCTCCATGGATTCCTAAGGGCGATCGATGAATAGTCTTCTATCCACTGCACTGGACGTTTACTGAAGAAATTTTCTATATCGTCGGATCCTTAGTCCTTGTTACATACCAGCTAACATATTCGACACTCCAGATTTCACCGTTCCTCACCGGATACACTTGAAAATCTTTCTCGTCAAACACAAGATTTCATCACTGATTGTCCTTGTTTCTAACACAGTTTCCTTCTGTACATCAGGTTCACGTGGGTCAAGTCTAATTTATGCTAGACCTAATTAATCCGTAAGCTGCCACCATTTATAATACTATAGCTGTGATGTAGTGGGCCAGAGCTTTTTGGTTCACCAAGTTCTTGTGAGATGATCGTTGAAAAATAATACATATTTCTTACCAAAGTCCTTTATTAGAACAACTAAAATAGATTTGATAAATGTAATAACAAACTTTACCATTCATAGGTAGTAGACACTCTCACTTTTTATTAACAGTTCTATACTTCTCATAGCCAACCTGAGTAAAACGATTTTTACTCGCATCTCTTCCGTTGGTAAAAAACAACCTCACTTCACCAGTGTCTCCCAGTCTAACCTACAGCCTCCACACCAACTCCTGCCTGAGCCTCTTTTTACTTTCACTTTGGGGACGAGTTCCCACACATTGTCCAGTCCTCCCTATTTCTTGGAAAAGTGGAAATACCCTGTTGAGCAGATCCCAAGGTCAGAAGTATGCCTGCTATTTACCCTGCATGCCTTTACACAAAAGACTATTGTCCTCCACGGAAATGCCTGTTGCTTCCCCCGTCGAAAATTTGTGGCGAAGGTACGATATCACAGCATATTAATTTCAAAAATCATAATTCATATCATAAAATTATAAAAATTGCAAATTCAGCGTATTTATGTTTGGGTATGTTAGTATTATTGCTACAAAAAAAATAGCACATTAGGAGCATGATTTCAGGAGATATAAATAAAAATATGAAAATGTAATTTAACATTAGAAGCACTAAATTTTGAATGTATATAATTCAAAAACTTATTCAAATTACTTGAAATTTGGTGTCTAGGCATAGTTTGAACCGAAGATTTGAAATACCTCGTTAAAATTGGGTATTGCTATTGAAAAAAAATGAAGTTTGGATTCGTTTTAATATGTAGATGACCCCTAAGAAAATTTATATACATCATTTAAAAGTAGACTTTATTTCCAATCGTTCGGTACCAGTAACGTTTGTCTACGATAATTTGTTGAGGAGTTAGTAAGGGGTGTTTACTTTTTTTTTCACGACTGTACATTTTTTCAGGGGGCTCTGCCCTCCTGAACCCCGTAGTCTCATTAAATTAACGTTAGTGATTTCCTATTGATTGTGCGAATGGTTATAGTATTTCTTGGATTATTTTTTACACTGTGATTTTATTAAGATAAGCAGCAGATTGTACAAGGATTTTATGTTATCCTTATATCCAAATAGCAATATTTACTTATCTGCCAGCCAGGAAACACCTGCATCTGATGGATAAGTTGAATAAAATCTTATACATGAAAGGAACCTATGGAAATTCAAACTGAATCTATTAAATCTAACTTATATCTAATTTAGAAATCTAATGTTTTTACAATGTTTGTTTCCGAAAAAAGTTTTGATGGTCCTTCTATAATACTTAGATGTAAAATGTTATCTAAATACATCCTAATCTACTCGATAGTAATTTCATACTAAAATCACTCGAAAGTAGCTATACTTGGAGACTTTTAAACCTACTGGGTAATCATTCATCGTCGTGTCCACTGCCAATTGACTAAATAGCAGATGTGATTTGGTGCTGTAAAGTTTTTTCTTTTTTTTTTTTTTTTTAAGATAGCCTTTTATTAGTACCCGCATTCAATTAAAAACCGTTATGTTACTAACATTTGATGCAAACTTATGTTGCAGACCAGATTACGAAAGATTAACTAATCTTTTATTTTCTTCAGCCAGACTTTCTGCGTAGTATTTGGTAATCGGAATTATTTGAATTTTTTTATATATATAGATATAGGCTATGAAATACAGTTGCTAGGGAACAGATAAAAGAAAAAGAGAAACTGAAATATGTATCATGTCGAATAAGTAAAGTGATAAAACAAATTTTTTTATGTTATTCGAACCAATGTATGAAATTACACCAAATGTTATACATCTAATTTTAAAAATGTGACAAATGTACTAACAAAGTTTCAATTTCAATCAATTAACAACATTTAAAAGTATTTACTAACAAATTTTCAAGATTTCAAATTAAATACAATAATTTAAGATACCCATTGGGAAATTTTAGCATCCATAGTTTACCGTTTAAATCAATTAGTCAAGTGTGCTTTTTTTTTTTTTTTTTTTTTTTTTTTTTTTTTTTTTTTTTTTAACGAATGGAAAATTTCAAAAATCTCATAGGAGAGAATTATGTCACGAAAAAGAAATGTTCTATATTTTTCAAACGAATGAACCAAATTTAATTTAAAAAAACTACACATCTACATCTAGGTACCTCACCATCATGCCTGCTTCATTACAAGCTACTTGAGTGCTTTTTGAGGCAGTTATCGCGGAACAGACAGAATAACAGACAAACGGAAGCCTAAAACTTTTCGTCTTTCCACAGTAAGTCTCTACTGACGTTTCGGCCATTACGTATTCAACGTTTTATGTAAGATTAGAGGAGCTGACACATATCCATCTTGTTTCCCAAAAATAACCGCCATATTGGGGCCCGGCTCAGCATTAGTCTACAGCCAGAGTTGCCGTATTTAATCCCTTAATTCTCGCTCCCGTCATATTCACGGGCTGTGACTTTTATTCAGATTTGTTTGATTCCAACCAGTTTTATAGTATAGTGTAATCGGCTTTATTATGATATAATTTTACACGTCATTAAAAAAGGTGAATATTTCTTTTTCAAAAAAGTGGTGCCAATAAGCAATTTGAATTTTTAAACCGTAATTTGATGCGACCGTTAAGGGGTTAAAAAGAACTGTCGCTGTCCCCATTGGTTAACGCTAACCGGTTTTAGCTTGGTTTTTGGTTCCCAAGCTCCCACAATAGCGGGGATGATTAAGTCTGTATTATAGGAGCTCTAGTCTAATGACATTCCTGTACTTTTTGCTTAATCTGTTGAGTTGCGTCATATGACAAACCGGATGTTCATGCGAAAAGCTTCAATTCAATGCAATTGTCTGAGTAAATTATGTTGGTCACAGTCGTCCAGGATAGCTCAGTTGGTAGAGCGTTGGCATGGCATGTTAAGCCAGGTTTGACTCCTGGTCAGATTTTCTAATTTCAATTCGTAGGATTTGTATATCAATCAGTATGATTGAAGAAAAATAATAAAGGTGAAAATGAAAAAGAAAAATTACCAAGAATTGATATATACCTATCTCTACCAAACAATCTAAATTACCGGTTGGCAATTTAATCGAAAAATGTGGTAATGTGAGAAAAAAGTAGATCCTCAAAAAGGATAAAAAAAGTTTTTCCTTTAAATGTTTATACATGACATGATAAAACCCACTAACATTCAAGGCCACAGCCACTGGGGGATTACCAGGGTTTGATCCCCCTCCGAAATTTCTGTCAGCTATAACTATACCATTAACTATCAGTCAAGAGGGTTAAGATTCGAAAATCAACTACAGTCAAGATTCAAAAATCAAAATTCTACGCCAGCATACCTTTATCGCTTGTTTCTGTTAGTATGTTTACAAGTTGGTTGGTTGGTTGGTTGTATGAGGTTTTATGGTGCAAAATGCCTTAAGGGACATGCTGCGCCAAAATAAGTGGATTAAAAACACCAAAAAGTGACTTAGGAACAATGTCAATATAAAAGATCAATGAGCAATTCAAAAAAAGATCAAAAGTAATCTGGATGGGGATCCCATCCAGATGCAGTCAGACAAGTGTAGAAAAATAAAAAAATAAAAAATGCAGCGTAGCAGCGCCACCTGTTGATCGATTTACATCAACACGTAATCAGCATCAAGTCATATGAAGGACTAACTAAAACTGAAGTTTCATGAAAATCTGTGCATTAGTTCTTGAGATAGAGCCATTGCGGAAATCGTAAAAAATGCAGCATAGCAGCGCCACCTGTTGAGCGATTTACATCAACACTTAATCAGCATCAAGTCATATTAAGAACTAACTAAATCTGAAGTTTCATGAAAATCCGTGCATTAGTTCTTGAAATAGAGCCATTTCGGAAATCGTAAAAAATGCAGCTTAGCAGCGCCACCTGTTGAGCGATTTGCACCAAAAACTAAACAGCATAAATTTGTATCACGGACTAACTGAATATAAATTTTTATTAAATTCCGTGCATTAGTTCTTGAGATAGAGCGCCCACAAAATTTGTGTCACACACAGACAGACATTTTGTAAAAACATGTTTTTCGGATTCTCTGACCCCTAAAACGTGTAAATCCGTCGAAAACCGGAATTCGAAAATTTTCATGAATCCAATACTTTCTTCTTGTAAAGATAGAGGAAAGTAAAAAGACTAGAAAACAGGAATTCTGCTTTTTCAGAATTTAGTGTCGACCCCGATGAAGAAAAAATATATGTATATATATATAGATAATACAAAACATATTTCAGTTTTAAGAATTAAAACACATGCTTTTACTTTATATAAAGTGACGTCATCCGCAGAAGAATTCATCATTTGCAATCCAGTATTAAACAACATCTACAATAAAGTACGAATAGGACGTCACTATCGCTGAATGTGAAGAAACACGGCAAAAATATCGGCTATCTAATGATTCATATGCCTTCATTTGTTTGTAACATTAATATACTTCAAATTAAATTTAGTTTCTAATAGCTTCATGTTTTATCAGAAGTCATTGATTTATATTTTTTCAAAATAGCACGCATTTTAAGTACATTTTTTCAGTTTTTATGGGAAAATGGCAACAGAAAGCTATAATTGCAATTTTCCAACTATTTTTCGTTTATTTTCTTCAGAAATGGAGTACTTGAGTTGCCAAAACTAACCAAATCTCGCTAAAATCTACAAAAAAATTAATATCTCAAAAATAAATGGAGATCCAGTTTTCAAACGAATTGCATTTAAAAGTACTTTTTTTTCCAATAAGATGGTATAAAAATTGAAAGTGTACGATGCTTAGAAGTTTAAAAAAATTGCAGTAGAGTAATCAAGAGTAATGCTTTGTTTCACGGCTGGCTTCTGTAAGGTAATGTTATTTTTTGACGCAAAATAAGCTGGGAGAAAGAAATAGCATACAGGGGACCGGGGGCTAATAAATCCTAAAAGAGTAGAGTATAAAAGTAAAAATATTTCAATAAAAAGCGCCCATCCAGATATCATAAAAGTGTAAAAGAAAGTTCTCAGTTGCCAAACAAATGAAAGAAATAGAGTTATATTTCAAAATAAAATCCTGCATGTTTTAAAAAAAGTAAAGAGCGCCCCATGAGGTTGCTTCCCCAATGAAGTTTGTCAAGATTGGTGAAGATGAATTAAAATAAATTCTATACAAGTGCCGGATAGCATGTTTACAAAATAATTACAATTTATAAGAAATCTTCAAAATTCATTTGAATTTTTTGGAATGGGGAACTGCAAAAACAGAATGTCAAAATAAAATGTCTACAACAGCTCGATACGGATCGTCACACTTGTTTATTCCAAATTCTTGAAGAAAGCAATGAAAGTCGTTTAAAGTAGCCACAAATTTATTTGTTCGGACGTATACTACTGGAAAGACATTTTCGGCAATAAAACCATTGAAAATATATGTACAAAATTTCAAATGTAAATTGATTGACACTAACGTTTATATGTCACAGAACAAGCAT
This sequence comes from Maratus speciosus, assembly GCA_963932465.1. Classification (NCBI taxonomy): domain Eukaryota; kingdom Metazoa; phylum Arthropoda; class Arachnida; order Araneae; family Salticidae; genus Maratus; species Maratus speciosus. The sequence goes on from OZ010795.1 coordinate 508,260,496, forward strand.
TTAAATAAGATTGTAATTTTATTTGCAATGTAGAAGACTTAAATTTTCTCATGTAATTATATTAAATTGAATTATTTGAATTCACAATAAATCTTAAGAAAGCTCTTAAGGGTGTATTCGAAAAAATATTTTTCCACCCTCAACAGCTCGAAATTTTCCGATACATTTTCAGACTCATTTTTAAAAGTAAAAACATGAAACTTGCGGGGGTGATTTCTGAAGACATATTTAACATGCCGTGTGATTTCACTTTCAGCTCAATTAATTAGAATTTGATTTTTAAGCAATTATTTTCTCAGTATGACCATTTTTTTCATTCCCAGATCGCCCGCTTCGGAAAAATCAGTTCAAAACGCCAACTTTGACAGCGTTTTTTACAGTATTTTCTGCATTTATCAAAAAATTATTAAGCACGGCACATTATGTAGTTTCTAAATAAGAGAATTTCCCAGTTTGATGCGTTTGAGAGCAAAAATGAATTTTAAAATGAATCAGAAAATAAGCAGTTTGGATCGGAATACACCCTTAACACTCGCCTCTATTCAATTAGTAAATAAAAAAGAAAAGTGCCCAGTTAAACTGATGGCATTGAGCTCACAGTCTATTCACAGTAATTGAATATTACACTCTTACTTCAAAGAACAATTCCTTTCGAAAAATAAATTAAGGGGGATTAGCCTTCCCCCCCCCCTGTTTCACATCTTTATACTTAACCAATGAGCCTCCAAATCTCATCAGGGAAACGCCTTATCAGAATAAACCGGTATACTAAATTTGAAGCAAATCGGATAGAAAACCCCATTTATCTAAATTAAGGGGGTATTAGCCCCCCGTTCCCCCCTTTATACTTAACCAATGAGCCTCCAAATCAAATCAGGGAAGCGCATTGTCAGAATTAAACGGTATACCAAAATTGAAGCAAATCTGATAAAAGGTCAAAAACTCATTTATCTAAGTTAAGGGGGGTAGCCTCCCCATTCCCCCCTTTGTACTTAACCAATGAACCCCAAAAACTAATCAAGGAAGCGTCTTATGAGAATGAACCTAGAATTTTTTTTTTAAACAAATCGGATATTTCTATCAAGAGTTATCGCGTTAAGTACGTACGTACATACATTACAGAACCTGCGGGCACATTAACTCTCAGGATTTGATAGCCTGTGAGCTAAAAACAAATCTAAAACAAGAAATAAATATGGAATAGACGTACTTACACGATAACAATACTAATACTAGAAAACAGGAATTCTGCTTTTTCGGATTTTAGTGTTGCCCCCCGATTAAAAAAAAATATGTATATAAATATAGATAGAACAAAACATACTTCAGTTTTAAGACTTAAAACACACGCTTTTATTTTACATAAAATGATGTCATTCGCCTTCGCTTAAGAATTCCACGTTTACAATCCATTCTTATACAACATCTACAGAAAAGAATACATAGGACGTCACTATCGCGGAATAATACACAAATCCATTAAAAAGCGATGTCGTCATTCAAGAAACTTGACCAAAAAAAAAATAGGCTATCTAATGATTCATATGCCTTCATTTGTTTGTAACATTAATATAGATACTTAAAAGCAAATATAGTTTATAATAGCTCCATGTTTTATGAGAAATCATTCATATTTTTTTCAAAATAGAACGTATTTTAGTTACATTTTGTTTTCAGTTGTTAAGGGAAAATGGCCACGAAAATATATAATAATCTATTATGTTCCAACTATTTTCCCTCATAGAATAAAGAGAAAGAATAGAGATGAAGTGTGGTGGCTGGAGGTGACGCCAAAAATGTAACCCTAAAATCGGCTACGTTCGGCCCAAACACAATCACGTGCTTTCGTAACAAAAAGAAGAAAACTTATAGTAATACAGTTTTTAATTCATAATACAATGAATTGCTACTTTAGAATGCTTAAATATAAGCAGGTAATTTTCATTTAGAGAAAAAAATGCACAGGGGTGTCAACGCATTCGGTCCCTGTTCCACGTTCTTGTTTTGTTTGGGCCGAATGAGGGCATTTAAATTTGAGCGATAACGCGCATCATATTACAAACCGTTTTTACGGTATCTGCATCTCCATCTATCTCTTTCCTCCATGATTTTCCCTTTACTTTCTACAGAAATGGAGTACTTCCGTTGCCAAAATTAAAGAAATGGTGTTAAAAACTGCAAAAAAATTAATATCTCAAAAATGAATTGAGATGCAGTTTTCAAACAAATTGCAATTAAAAGTACACTTTTTTTCTATACGACGGTGTAAAAATTAAAAATGTGCGATGCTTAGAAGTTAAAAAAATTGCAGTAGAAATTATCCCGTACAATGATACATCTGCTTCGTTTTATGGCTGGCTTATATAACGGAACGTTATTTTTTAGAGACAACACTTTAATTGCTGTCTGAAAGAAATAGCATATCGGGGGTTAATAAGACAAGAATAAAATTCTGGTCCCCAAATCCCCCTCCGAAATATTTTTCTGGCTACGGCTATGCTAACATTATAGAATATCTTACTTAGAAGACGCAGTCAATAAGTGAAGTACTTGTAAAGAATAACAATTTTAATTCATATCCTTTTTAGGTGCGTTCGTAATTATATAAATACGTAGCACCTATAGTCGTCGTTCGGTCCGTCTGTCCGTCCGCATATAACAGAGCAAAAACTACCCAACCGAATGGTCTGTAATTTTAAATATATAATTGTTGCAAAATTTTGCCGAGTCATTTCAAATTTTATGAAAATCGGATGTATGGTTTAATTACAGAGACAGTCAAAAGTTTTCCGTTACATTAAGGGCAATGGGAATAAATTATTGCAAATGCATTTTAATGATGTTATCGCCTTCCGAATGGTCTGAAATTTTAAATATATAATTGTTGCAAAATTTTGTCGAGTCATTTCAAATTTTATGAAAATCGGATGTATGGTTTAATTACAGAGACAGTCAAAAGTTTTCCGTTACATGACGACCAATGAGAAAAAAAAAATTATTGCAAGTGCATTTTAATGATGTTACAGCTTTTCGAACAGAATGAAATGGATAGGCACTTATGAAGTGCACTAAAATAGACATTCAGTACACTATGCGGTGCAAAAAATATTTATAAAACTAGTTAAAGTACGAACGCACCTCATTTGCCACGTTTGACGAGCAATTTCCATTTTGTTTAATTAAGCGTTTATTTTATCATTCAATGTTGAAAAAAGTTTCAAATGTTTTTTTTTTTCTTTTAATACGCTTAATATTGTTTATTGTATTGGATTATTTTTGGCACTCTAAACCATTACAATAAAACAAGGAAAATATCAATATTACATTTCAATTATTCAACAAAATGCAACTGTTATTCAGTCCTCATACTACTCTCTCTATCAAAATAATTTTGATTATGGGCGTCAATAACTGTCATCTATGTCTGATACATTTTTGATTTACTGATGTATATACATTTTAGAGGTGAAGTACGCAAAACAATTCTCGAACAAATTCGTAACTATGGTAACCTCATGTTACTCTGGGGACTTTATTATTAACTAAATTGAAGTACTCGATCTTTCGTCATCAGATTCGATTGAGCACTCAAATTTTTCATATTCATTCAAATCTATAGCTTCCCACAAAATCAATCTAACAAGTTCTTATTACAGTGGCGTAGCGTCATGGAATGCTGCATCATTTTACTACCAGCATTATTATATACTAAATTTGAACTTGTTTAATCTTTGAACATTATACGATTAAATAATGCCAAATTTAGTATACAATAATACTGATTGTAAAATGATGCAGCGAAGCTACTGGTTTCAAACACTAATTTGTCACTGCATTTTGCATTATTTCTGTTTAAAAATAAATTAAATTGGAAGCCAAATCAATGATCTTTAACATATTAAAATGCAGTTTATAACCCATTCTTTAAAAACTCAGCAGACGACAACCCACAGTTAGAAATTAAGAAATCTAAAGTAAACATTAAAATACAATTCCGAGTATATTCTGATGCAATGTATCTTTTAAGGGGACTTGGTACCTTTTGAAGAACTTTGAAGATTTTTCTTTTACTGGTGTACATTTACTTATTATATACATATTATTATAGGTAATACTTCGAAAAACTGATGTTGACAAGAAAAAAAAATCATTTTGTGGTAAAAATTGAGAATATAATTTATTTATTTTTTTTTTTTTTTTTAGAATTTTAAAGTTTGCAGTTTTTAACACTTTCCAAGAAAGTTGGAAAGTGCTTATCACTTCGGTTTGTCTATCAGCCTGTCCGTCTGTCCGCGCTGTAATTCCCGTAAATATACTCGGATTGCTCTGAAATTTTTGGATGTTATTAATGTTTACAATAGCACGTTCCCTATTTCAAATGAAGTTTCTAGCATGTTTATTTCACTTACAGGGACAGTGAATACGGCCTATGGGAAAAAAAAAAAAAAACGTTTAAAATGATTTTTAATGATGTTACATTCTTTCAAACATAATAAAATTGATATGCATTTATCAAGTGCACTAAAATATGCATTCTGTAGGATATAGTTATTATTCATTTACAGGGCCACACAAAAGGATTCCGTTACGTATGATATAGGGATGGAGGGAATTGTTTGCGGCGTATTTTAATTATGTTAAATTATTTCAGGTATAAGGGAACTGATATGCGTCGCTGAGGTTTACTATAACTTATTTCAAATATAACACGAAGTGCATAGCATTTATAGAGACACACAAAAGATTTCAGATACTATATTGTATCCGAAGTACTGTACAGTAGCGATGATTGCTGGAAATGCATTTTTAATTATGTTGTGTGTTTTTATGTTTCACTATATTTATGCATAATATATGGTGCGTATAAATGTTGTAATTCATATACAAGGCAACACAAAAGAATTCGTAATGGTTACTGGGTATGACTGCAAATTGCTTAAAGGTGGTTTTTAAATTAGTTATGCATTTTTATGCTGAACTGCATTTAGTTTACTAAGAAATGTTTGTAGAACATAGATAAAATGATATACAGGAACACGCAAAGAATTGAATACAGGGCCGTCTATAAATGATAATTTCTGGAAATGTGATTTCAGTAGTTTTAAAAGTGTTTTACTTTAAATTAAACTTTAACGAAATAGTGGCGTGTAATAAAGGTACTAGGTTAACTACAGGATTGTACAAAAGTATACAAGTGTGTTTCCATCTATTAGTATAAATTGCTGAAAGAGAAATTTCAACCTGTTATGCGTTTTCTTGCTGAACTAAATTTCTCCATTATATAGTATATATATCAACCTACAGATCAAATACAGGGCTGTTCAAAAGGATTGGAATACATATTTGCTATGGACGGTAGCTGCTGAAATTAGTTTTTCAAATGTTTTATGCGTTTTCTAAAATGTTTACTTAGTTCTAATTATATACCTTATTTCCCTAAATAGCGAAGTTTTGTTAAAGCATTCAGGAAGGGTTGGAAAGTGTTTCATAATCTATGCTTAACGCATGATTTTTCTTGCTTGTTTGAAATAATACTCTGTTTAAAACACTAAAACTTCTACAAATATTTGTCAAATCACTCCATTATTTTTTTTTTTATCCTCAATATAGTGTACTTAAAAGAATTAGGGATCGATTTTACAATTAATGAATTAGTTTATGGGGGAAATTTTTAAATATACAAACATAGGCAAAAACGCAGCAAAAAACATGATTTCTTCAAGGTTTCCATATTTATCTTTTTTTATTTTCGTTATATTGTAAAATCGATCCCTAATTTTACTAATTACACTATGTTGAGGATACAAAAAATAATGAAGTAATTTGACTAATATTTGTAGAAGTTTTAGAGTTTTAAACACAATAATGTATCAAAAAACAGCAAACTTTAAAATTCTTTAATTTTTTTATAACAAATTAAAATTCTCAGTTTTTACCCACAAAATGATTTTTTTTTCTTGTCAAAATCAGTTTTTCTAAGTATTTCCTATTATAATATGTGTATATAATAAGTAAATGTGCATCAGTAAAATAAATTCGTCAAAGTTCTTTAAAGGATACTGAGTCCCTTTAACTAATTATTTTAGCGCCAAAGTACGGTATCTTATCGTCAGTGTGATTTTATGACTTTTCTACTTATTTATCTTTTCAATGTGATCTGAGTAATCAATTGCCGATACTGTCACTCTGCACACGAGTTACTTTCATTTAGATTTTTTTAAAAAAATTCATGCTTGAAAAAAAAAACATTAAAAATTCAAGCTTAAAAAAAAAAAATTAAAAATTCATGCGTTAAAAAAAAATTAAAAATTCATGCTTGAAAAAAAAATTAAAAATTCATGCTTGAAAAAAAAAATTAAAAATTCATGCTTGAAAAAAAAAAATTAAATAAAAAAAAGAACTTGTTTTGTTTACTCCAAGTTAAAACAAAATACAACGACCATTTGGAAAATGATTTTTTCAAACACTAAAATTTAAGACATAAAAAATCGCACGGAGTTAATCATACATTACGTACGCCATGGATTAAACATTAACATTCCTGGACCCATCATGAACAAATTTTAAAAGAAATTTCAGTTTTAGAATTTTCGGTACTGTAAATTTTTTAACTTCTACGGAGCTGGTCATACATTACGTACGCCATGAATTAAACATTAATAGTGTTATTACACGTAAAAATTGCAAGCGACAAAAATCGCATGCGACTCGTACGTATTATCCACCTGAAACTTACGTATTATCCAAGCATTTCATTGGCTGTTTGCGAAAAGGCTTTCCCATCATCAGATTTCCAAGAAATCTGAGGACCAATTTTAAATAAAATTTAATTCTTAAACTTCTAAACATCCCACAATATTACTTTTTACTCCGTCGTATAGAGAGAAAAAATGTACTTTTAAATGCAATTTGTTTGAAAGCTGTATCTCAATTTTTTTCTGAGTTATTAATTTTTTTTTTTGTAGTTTTTATTACTTTTTTATCAGAGTTGCAGCAGAGAAGTATTCATCTCTGTTGAAAGTAAAGGTTAGTGCGGGTTAGTGTATAGACCAATCAGAAACGAATAAAATGCGACTTAAACCAATAAAACGCTTCCGATATGCTTTTGATTTCCTACCCTGACGAGCAGAATAACCATTTTTCCAAATGGTTAAAAATTCATGCTTGAAATTTTTTTTAAAAAAAATTCATGCTTGAAAATTATTTAAAAAGTTTCTAAATTGAGATTCAGTTTTCAAATACCTTTAAAAGTACATCTTTTTTCTCACATTCCATTTTGTAAAAATTTAAATTATGCGATATTTAGAAATGATGTTTGACTGATAAAAGTATCAACCGGTTTTCAATTAGGAAATACATAACACAATTGAAAATTGTTTTCAACAATCCTGTCAATAAGCCGAAATATACTCGAATTCTTTTCTGCAGCCCTGTATGTATAGGATCTATAGAATGTATATGCACCAAATAATATGCAAAAAAAAAATAGTTAAGGTTCTCAACTGCTCTGTTCAACAAGCGCAAAACGTTTTGACATGTTTACAAATACATTTTTTAACGAAAAGATATAAAATTAGAAGGCCTGACTATGGAAGCAATTTGGAATCGATCTGTGTTTTCCATTTTTTGATCAATAAATTACCTACTAAGTTATAAGCTATTTTGATCACGTGACAAAGACGTTTTTCAACCTTTCTTGAGTGGCTATTCTACTTTCTCGCGGGAATTCGGTTCAAAACGCCCACGTTGACACTATTTTCTTAAAGATCTATTGCGTTTGCAAAAAAAAAAAACGGAAAAAACAGTTCGATTACATAGTTTCTAAACAACGACATTTGCTACTTTCATGCAGTTCCGAACAAAAATAAATTTAAACTTATGCTCCTTTTGGATTTGAGAACAGCCTTAAATTTAAAAAGGCACACCACAATTAAATAAACACATCCAGCAATTATCGCTCGTAGACAGTATTGTAATCGAATTATTTTGTGCGTCCCTGTAAATGAACGATAAGAACAATGCACACTGTATTCTTTAGTAAGCACATTGTAGTGCCCCTCAGTGATGTACATCAATTTTAATACAGTTGGCTCTCTGTTTAACGACTTCCAAGAAACCTCGAAAAATCGTCCTTAAATAGAGATCGTCCTTAAACAGAATTTGTGGAAAAATAATATTTGAAAAACTCCCTTCACACTTTACAGGCTTAGGACTGTGAATACATTTCTCAATATATTGGTGTGTTTAGAAATGTTTTATATATTTATTTAAATTTAATTTTTATGTTTCTTTTTTTTCTTTTTTTATTGATACGGGTATGCCACTATATATTTTTGTTGCACAAATACAAATTGCATTAATTATACTGCATACAAGAACAACATACAATGTTACTTACAGTACAATAAAAATATTTATAATACAGTTAATTAAGCAATGTTACTTACAGTACAATAAAAATATTTATAATACATTTAAGGGGGTCCGGGACACAAAAATCTTCAAATTTTCAATTTTTGGATTAAAAAAATTTCTGCGGTTTTCTGCTTAAAATGATGTTTAAATCATGTTTCTATCTTAATTAGAACAGGAAATATTAAATTTTTCGTTTTGGTTTGTTTTCAAAATCTGCCTTTCAAGCTATGGTTGTCAAGGAAACGAGTTCTTGTGAAATTGCGTTTTTCTTCATGATAGGTTTTTTCACCATTTCTCATATTTAGATTCTTATAACTCGAGAACCGTTAAAGATACAGGGTTGAAACTCGGAATATATCTTTTTCAATTATTTTACTTTACTTTTGAACCAGCATATTAAAAAAAAAAAAAAAAAAATACTTTTGAAAATATGATTTTTTTTTAAAAAGTTGCACCAATATTTTTGTAATTTTTTCGTTAAATACTTTTAATTTTTTTAAAAATTAATATTTTTTAAAATGCTGGCTCTAAATTAAAATTTATATATTTCTGTTTATTTAAATGAAAAAAAATTGAAATTCTATAAATAACATTTCGAGTTATAACGATTTTAAAATACCCCACTTTTTTAACAAAATTTAAAATTTAAATTTTTTTAAAAAAATTATGAGAAGTTTTATCATGCGATTTTGTTTACAAATGATATGGTTAACCATCACAAAAAATTTCAAAATTTTAATTCAATAAATAAAAATTTTTTGAAAATGTGTCCCGGACCCCCTTAATTAAACAATGTTACTTACAGTACAATAAAAATATTTATAATACATTTAATTAAACAAATTAAGTTTTAAAAAATCAAAAACTGTAGATTGTTTCAATGGTGGTCTAGTTTTTTGTACTGTTGCTTCAAGCTTCTCAAGAAGGTTGAGTGAGTCATCTTCCATATTTGATGAAACAATGTACTGGCCAGAGGCGTCGCGATGAGGGGTTATAAGGGGAAGCCTCCCCCCAATATATGTGAGCTTGGAAAATTTCAGATTTTTTAAACACTTTTTCTTTTTTTTAAATAATAGTAAAAAAAAAAATAAAATAAAATAAGAATTTTTTATTGTTTTGCTGACTACCTTTCTGAGTTCTGTAACAGTAAACTACTTAAATTATCAAAATGAATACAAAAAGCAGCCAGACTCAATTTGCCATTGTGTTTCTCTGTGCTACGAAAATATCATACATCTACCAGACCTGAGTTTCTCTACTGTTGTCCATCAACAGTTCTCTAATCTATTTCTTCTAAAACTTTGTTCCTTTCTCAAAAATGTCAAAATATCATGAGGCTATTATAATATGAAGTACGATTATAACTCGTACACAATTGAAGACAAAATCTTTCATTAAAGGAACCAATAATTATAATTTTTATGTTCTTAGTTTCAATACTTTTCCTTGAGAAAGAAATTTCTTTTACTTATAAGTATCGTTACCATTAAACACACATTTCACATATCATTTCAGTTGGAAAATAAAGAAATTTGTTCCAAGTTGGGAAATTTTTTAATTCCCCCCCCCCCCCCCCCCCAACCCCGAAAAAATTTCTGTAGCTACGCCCCTGGTACTGGCGAAGAATATCCAGGGCAGAATTCGCATCTGAGTAAGAAGGAGGTGGTGTCTCGCTTTCTGTATCATCCGCTTCATCCCCTTCTTCTGCATCTGAAGTTGCATTTTCATTTGCGATGTCTTCATAAATTTGATCTAAATTTAAGAAGTCGATTGTTAAAACATCTTCGTCAAAATCTATAAAATTTTTTAGGGGCGAGGGAGAAAACTAATCATCACATTCCAACAATTGCACCCTTCTCCTTCATCTGTACTCACCTGAATTGCAAGAAACCTTGTTTTTCTATCAGAGGAAGTTCCCTCGTTTAACATATTTAAAGGGATCTGGAAGAAAAACTATTTGAAAATCGTCGTTAAATAGAAACAATTTCGTCTTAAAATAGAGATTTTTTTTTACTTAAAGGAGCCGGGACCGCAAAATATAGTACCTTAAATAGAGATCGTCGTTAAGTAGAGCGACGTTAAACAGAGAGACGACTGTATGTTTCAAATAGTGTAACATGTTAAAATACACTCATTTTGAATGCCCTGTAAATGAACTATAACTGCTTCATACTTAATTTTCAATACTGAACATGCTATAGTAAACCTCAATAACATATATCAAACGCGAATTTGAGCACGGAGAGACAAACCGAATTCATTAAAACTTCTCAGCTGTTGAAAGTGTTAAAAATCATGTGTAGGGGTAAAGGTGGGGGTAAAGATACGCACTTTCCATAAATTTTGATTTTTAACGAACGCATTGGTCTAAACTTATGCAACGACCGATTAAAATGTTATATTAGAACCTTAGGCAAGTGCCGCCATCAACCGACATTCTGTCAAATTATAATTTCGTGAGAAATTGCAATTTTTAAGAAACATTGCACTGCGTATCTTTACCCCACTGGTTGGGAAAAAATACGCAGTGCGTATTTTTGTCCCATTTCCACTAAAACGAATGCGTTATGCAAAAACCTGTTATGTGAAACCCTGTTCCTGTACTAAACTTTATGTGCAGGACAACTATAATTAAAACTTACCTATTCAGAAGTCTCTTGCGTCAGTGCTAGACTCCTAACGAAAGTAATATCTATAGTTAAACTAGAATCTATAGTAAATTTTACTAGTATCTATAGTTAAAGTGAAAATTACAAGTTAAACCGTGAAAACAAAAGAAGAAAACAGCGGTTTGTGGTACCGCAAACAGCAGTTAACCCTTAACTACCTGTGACAAAAATTGTTGCATAAATACTGTGAGCTATCTCCGAGACCGCTTGATCGTAGAATCAATAAAAGGGTCGACTGACTCATAAGATACTGTTTCTGTACTAAACTTTATGTAAAGCCCTTTTATAATTAAAATTCCCTTATTCAGAATTCTCTAGTGATACTACTTAGTTTCCAAACGAATCAAAATTAAACTAACTGCAATAGTTAAACGGAAAATTACTAGTTAAACTGTAAAAACTGTAGAGTAGGTGGGGGCAAAGATACGCACGGGGCAAAGATACGCACTGCCTGATTTAATATGAAGAAAAATTTCTACAATCATGACCGCTAGGTAGTAGTTTGGTCTCATGTGTAGTAGTTGTGTGTTCACAACTTATGAAAAAAGTAGCACTCCGTGCGAAGAAAATGAGGTAAGTTTAAATTTTCGAATTTTGATGTAATATTTTTTAAATTCCACTTTATTGTTCAGCTAACAATACTTCGAATTTTTACAAATCCAAAACTTCAGTGGAGAACGGAAGCTCTATAGCTTCTAAATGCCGTGTAGTTTATCTCGATCGCATTTGTTTAAACTTGTAGGTAGCCGGTTAAGTAAAATACTGCAGAATGGGGTAAAAATACGCATCCGTCTTGGGGCAAAGATACGCACAAGTTTAAGATTCGGGTCTTTGCCTTATCGTTTTAGCTAGATGCAAAGCTTTCCACAATTACGTTGTGGTAAGTTTTATTTTTTATATTGTATAAAATATAATAGCTACTTAACTGATATAAGCTAGTTAACTACATTTTCCTTTTTCTAGTTAAGTTTTTTTAAATATAGAACGTAGGTATCTACCTACCTACTTTTAAAAATCAATATTCTTGTTTCATAAAACGATTTTGTTTTAAAGTCTTAACCCTTAACTCCTGTTAACGGTCTTACAGACTGCTGCTATATTCATTTTTCATAGCTTAACTTGTAATTTTCAATTTAACTATTGATGTTAGTTTAATTTTGATTCGTTTGGAAACTTAATAGTATTGCTAAAAACTTCTAAATTAGGAGAACTTTTATTATAATAGGCCTTTACAGAAAGTTAAGCGCAAAAACAGTATCTTATGAGTCAGTCAACCCTTTTATTCATTCTACGATCAAGGGGTCTTTAAGACCGCTCACAGTATTTATGCAACAATTTTTGTCACAGTAGTTTGAGGTTAACTGCTATTTGCGATCTTGCAGACCCCCTGTTTTTTTTCGTTTTTTTCATGGTTTAACTTACAATATTCAGTTTAACTATAAATACTAGTGAAATTTACTAATGCTTTTGCATAACTCATTCGTTTTATTGGAAATGGGACAAAACCCCGCAATAATGGGGCAAAAATACGCACTGCGTATCTTTGCCCCACGACTGCGTACTTTTGCCCCAACCGATGGGGCAAAGATACGCAGAGAAATGTTTTCGTAAAATTGCAATTTCTCACAGAATTATAATTTACCAGAATGTCAGTTGATGGTGGCACTTGCCTAAGGTTCTAATCTAACGTGTTAAGGGTGTATTCCGATCCAAACTGCTTATTTTCTGATTCATTTTAAAATTCATTTTTGCCCTCAAACGCATCAAACTGGGAAATTCTCTTATTTAGAAACTATATAATGTGCCATGCTTCTTAATTTTTTGATAAATGCAGAAAATACTGTAAAAAACGCTGTCAAAGTTGGCGTTTTGAACCGAATTTTCCGAAGCGACCGATCTGGGAATGAAAAAAATGGTCATACTGAGAAAATAATTGTTTAAAAATCAAATTCTAATTAATTGAGCTGAAAATGAAATCACGCGGCATGTTAAACATGTCTTCAGAAATCACCCCAGCAAGTTTCATGTTTTTACTTTTAAAAATGAGTCTGAAAATGTCTCAGAAAATTTCAGGTTGTTGAGGGTGGAAAAATATTTTTTCGAATACACCCTTACTCACTCATTACATAAGTTTAGACCAATGTGTGCGTTAAAAATCAAAATGTATCGAAAGTGCGTATCTTTGCCCCTACCTACTCTATATAGCAGCGATCTGTGAGACCGCCAACAGGAGTTAATAGTTAAGGCTTAAAACAAAAGCGTTTCTTGAAACAAGAATCCCTACGTTCTAGTTTTAAAAACTTAACTAGAAAAGGGAAAAAGTGGTTAACTAGCTTATATTAGTTAAGTAGCCATTATACTTCATACAGTACTAACTTAGAAAAAATATAAAGCTTTCCACAACGTAATTGTGGAAAGCTTTGCATCTAGCTTAAACGATGGGATAAAGCCTGCGTCTTAAACTTGTGCGTATTTTTGCCCCAAGACGGATGCGTGTTTTTACCCCATTGTGCAGTATTTTTCTTAACCGGCTACCTGGATTTAAACAAATGCGATCGAAGTAAACTACATGGCATTTAGAAGCTAAAGAGTTTCAGTTCTCCACTGAATTTTTGGATTTGTAAGAATATGAGGTATTGTCAGCTAAACAATAAAGTGAAATCTTAAAAATATTACATCAAAATTCGAAACTTGAAACTTACCTCATGTTGCCGCTAGAAGCGCCATCTATGTGGTTTGTTTGGAAACATGTGAGTTGGGTTCGAGACGCCGATCAGAGGAGTAGTGTAAATATCGGCTCTTGATCCATTTATTGTTTGTGAATTAAAATTTAATTAGTAATACAGTCCGCTAGTTTTATTTTATTGTGAGTTGTGTGCAGTGATTATTCGAGAAAGAGCGATCGGCGGGAACACCTTTTTTTGGTCCCCCTCACCAGAATAAAGAACAAGCATTTAATTACGTATTTAAAGTGTTTCGATTTTAGAGTCAACGAGTATAAATGTACCGAAACGAATTAAGTGTTTTCCCTTTTATGAGAATTTGTGCATTTTAATACGTTATTATAATATTGCTTTAATAGTGTGGTGTTAAAAATATATATACTTTATTACGAGGAGTTTATATCAAGCAGTTGTTTTGATTCAAGAACAAAAAGAATTATGTTCTTTCATTGCACTGTTGCGCAATCATAGGTAATCATTTAAATCTGAGTATAAACGGAGTTATTTTGAAATGCTGATTTTGAGAAGACAAATGAAATAAATAAAAGAAACGAAATATTTTTTCTGCCGTAACTCAGCAGTTTGGTAAAAGTGATTCATCTTTATTTTTTGGAGGTATGTGAGATTTATTTATTTATTTATTGTGAACTATATTTATTAAAATGTTCAAAAGCGCGAAAAAAGAAGATTACCAAAGGGTAGCTTTTGAATTAGGGATTGATATTTCTGACACAACATTAACTAATTATGATTTAATGAATTTAATAAAGGAAAGTGATAAATATAAAGCAGATTCTAAATTGGTCGAAGAAATGGCCAATAATATTATAGAGGAGAAAAAAAATGAGGAAGCGAAGGTATTAGAACTTGAAAAATTAAAAATTGAACGTACAAAATTAGAGCTTGAGTTGGCCAAGGCACGTGCAGAAACCAAAAGTGAAAAATTAAATGATTTCGAGAAGGGAGAAAGCATAGAATCTTTAGACTCTCTCATTAAAAGCATAAGAACGCTTACAATCAAAATACCGTCTAGACCGGAAGGTTGGGGGTATTTTTTCTGGTCTTTAGAAAGGGCCTTCATTTCAAAAAATGTCCCAGAAAAGTATAAATCGGAAATTCTTCTAAATCTGTTAGGGGAAAGGGCAACAAATGTTATTACATACATTAAGGATGGGGAATTAGAAGATTATTCAAAGGTGAAAGCTATAGTACTCAGAGAATTTGAGCCAACTCCCCAAATTTGTTTAGAACATTTTAGAAAAGCACAACGTCAACCCAATGAAACATATGTGCAATTTGCATCCCGATTAACAACTAGTTGGGATTATTATTTAAAATTGAGAAATGTGACAGATTTTGAAACTTTAAAAAAGTTAGTGATTTCTGATAAAATTTGTCAGACACTTGATAAGGATGTTACGTGTTTTATAAATGTTAGACAAGGAGATTCTTGGTTTCACCCAATTGAGTTATCTCGGGAGATAGATTTATATTACACATCAAAGGGAAAACCTGTGGTTGATAATTCTAGGTCGAATAATAAAAATAATTATTCCAGGCCAGTTTCTAAAGTTTTCTAATTGATGTAAAAAATTCTAAATGTATATTGTCATGTAATGAAAATCATCCTTTGCATAAATGTCCTGTTTATAAAAATATGTCAGTGAGTGATAGAGTTGAGCTGGTAAAGGCAAAAAATCTTTGTTTTAACTGTCTTATGAATCATAAAGTAGTCGATTGTAAATCTAAATTTTCGTGTATTATTTGTAGGAAAAGGCACAATGTAACTTTGCATTTTCCTCGGGAACAAAAAGTAAATAAAGTTGAAAACCAAGAGGTAATTTCACAGGAAATGAGTCATATAAACAAAGGAGGTAATAAATCTAATTTGGATGTTTCGGCTCCAGTATTTCAGACTTTCCCAGCTAATACTCAAAACAATTTATTTTCAACGACATGTAATTTGGCTAATGATTTAAAAGCTGTGTTACTTAGCACATTTGTTTGTTTAATAAAAGATGAATTAGGTAATTTTCATGAGGTACGAGGTCTATTAGACGTTGGAGCAAACTCTAACTTTATGAGTAAAAAGTTAGTAGATAAACTTAATTTGAAAAGAGAAAAGACTAACATTTCTATTTCAGGCATAAAAAATTTATCTTTGAATGTTAGATCTAGGGTTACCACAACTGTTTCAAATAGAGATAAGGATTTTCATTTAAACTTAGACTTTTTAGTCGTTCCGAAAATTACAGAATTTACGCCGTCTAGGCCGCTTGAGACTTCTATCCCATTATTAATTAACATCAAATTAGCCGATGAAAAATTTAATGTCCCAGGCCCGATTGATTTGCCTTTAGGTGCAGAAAATTTCTATGAATTTTTAAGACCAGGTCAAATTTATCCGCAAACATTAAATACTAAAATTGTGTTACAAAACAGTGTATTCGGGTATATTGTCAGTGGAAGCCTTCCGGCTAAGGGTGAAAGTAGTATACATTGTGGGTTAATTACAGATAATTTGGAATTAGAAAAAATAGTTAGAGAGTTTGGGGAAATAGAAAACATAGAGAGAGAGTCTGAGATTTCTAAAACTAAGGAAGCAGAAATTTGTGAAGAACATTTTCGGAAAAATTATTCTAGAACTGAAAATGGACAATATATGGTGAAAATGCCGCTAAATGAAGATCCATCTTGTCTTGGCGAATCAAAACAAAAGGCAATGAATATTTTAAATTCATTATGGAAGCGCTTAGTTAGAGAACCTAAAGTTAATGATCTTTATAAAGCATTTATGGAAGAATATCTAAGTATGAGTCACATGGAAGAAGTGATAGAATCTGAAGAGCCAGAAGTCACTTATTATATTCCACATCATTGCGTATTCCGTATAGAATCAAGTAGTACACCATTACGAGTCGTGTATAATGCCAGTTCCTTAACTTCTACAGGAAAATCATTAAACGGTTTGCAGTTTAACGGAGGAACAATCCAGGATGAGTTATTTTCTATAATGTTGCGATTTCGAAAGCATCAGTTTGTTTTTGTAGCTGATATTTAAAAAAAATGTATCGTATGATATTAATACATCCGAGTCAACGTGATTTATTACGAATAGTATTTAAACCTGGGGTGAATGAGCCAGTAAAAGTGTACAGGTTATGTACTGTTACTTATGGCACAACTAGTGCTCCTTTTTTAGCTACAAGAACCTTAATGCAATTATCCAGAGACGAAGGAAATGAATTTCCTTTAGCTGCGAATGTGTTGTTGCAGGATGTGTACATGGATGGCACACTAACAGGAGCAGATGATTTAGACACAGCGAAGGAGATTCAGCAACAACTGATATCTTTGTTAAATAGAGGAGGCATGGATCTCCATAAATGGGCAGTAAATAATTTTGCTCTTTTATGTAATACTTCAGAATCTGAATATTCATTTTCTAACGAGACAAAAACTTTGGGAATATTGTGGAAGCCTCAACCAGATTGTTTTGGGTTTAACTTAATTATCGAGCAAAGTGAATTATACACTAAACGATCAGTCTTATCACAAATTGCTAGAATATTTGACCCTTTGGGTTTGATAGGTCCAATAATTACAAGGGCCAAGGTGTTTCTGCAAAAATTATGGTTGCTGAAAATAGATTGGTGTGATTATCTCCCAGTGAAAGAAAATAAGGAGTGGAATGAATTTCTTACGTCCTTAAAATGTGTAAATCTGATCAGTATCCCTAGATGTATTCTTATTGATCAGTCTATTTGTGTAGAACTACATGGATTTTCTGATGCATCTGAGATTGCTTATGGAGCGGTCATTTACGTGAAATCTACTAATTTTTGTGGGGATTCTGCTGTTAAGCTACTCACTAGTAAGTCCAGAGTAGCTCCTCTAAAGCATGTCACTATTCCGCGTCTTGAACTTTCTGCTGCAGTCCTGGTATCCAAGTTAATGAAGAAGGTGTTAAGTGCCTTAAAACTAGAAGTTTCTAAAACTTATTTTTGGACAGATAGCACCATTGTACTTGCAAGATTAAAAAAAGAATCCAGTGATCTTAAGACATTCGTAGCAAACAGGATATCAATTATACAAAGTTTAACTTCGGTTGAACAGTGGCATTACGTACCTTCTAAGCAAAATCCTGCTGACCTTATTTCTAGAGGTATAGATCCCATCAAGATTCAACAGTGTGAATTGTGGTGGTTCGGTCCAGCATTCCTACGACAGCCTGAGGTGGTCGAGTGTCCCGATAGCAATCCTGCTGAAACCAATGAGCTGTTTTTGCGTGAATTGAAATCACCATCAGTGACTCAAGTATGTGCTTTAGTTAACACTCTTGAACCTTTAGACATAATTAATAACTGTTCTTCGTTCATCAAACTACAAAGAGTAGTAGCATGGTGTAAACGATTCATATATAACTGTAGAAACCCTTTATATCCTACAGCTGGAACTTTATCTAGCAGTGAACTCTCTCAGTCCTTATTGTGCATTGTAAAGAACATTCAAAGGACTTCATTCGTGAGAGAAATCCAGTGTTTAGAAAGGGGTACTGCTATCCCTAACAATAGCAAACTGATAAACTTGTGTCCATTTTTAGACAGTGATGGCTACATTCGTGTTGGTGGTAGACTGAAAAACAGTAACTTATCCGATCACCAAAAATTTCCTATGATTATTCCTGCAAAGCATAATTTTACATTTTGTGTTATTAATTATTTTCCTGTTTGATATTTCCATGCAGGTTCAGAAACCACAATGTCTCTCATCCGAACTAAATTTTGAATTTTAGCTGGCAGAAATGTAGTTAGAAAAATTATTTTTAATTGTATTATTTGTAAGAAAATTAATTCTAAAATTTCGCAGCAACAGATGGCTGATTTGCCAGCAACAAGAGTAACGGTATCCAGAGTATTTACGCGCACTGGATTAGACTACTTCGGTCCTTTTGAGGTAAAAAATTCCACAGGTAGGAGTAAACAGGTAAAAAAGGTTTTTATTTGTATTTTTGTATGTTTTACTACAAAGGCCTTGCACTTTGAAATTGTCAGTGATTTAACAAGTGCAGCGTTTTTAGCAGCACTTAAACGCTTTATTGCGTGGCGAGGCAAACCTTCTGATATCTTTAGTGATAATGGTCGAAATTTTGTTGGTGCCAATAAAGAATTAAGAGCAATTCTCAGATCTTTATTTAAGGATAAAAGTGAGGAGGAAATTCAAAATTATTTAGCTAATGAAGGAATCAAGTGGCATTTTAATCCCCCTTCAACCCCTCACTTTGGAGGTTTATGGGAGGCAAGTGTTAAATCACTTAAATATCATTTAAAGCGTGTTGTAGGTAAAACTATTTTAAGTTATGAGGAACTCTTGACTCTCATTATTCAAATCGAAGCTGTTCTTAATTCCCGTCCTTTCTGCCCTCTTTCAAATGATCCAAATGATGTTGAAGCCTTGACACCTGCTCATTTTCTTATTGGCTCATCTTTAATGGCCTTACCTGAACCGAATTATACTGAAATCCCTATGAATAGGTTGAGCAGGTGGCAATTAGTTCAAAAATTGACACAACATCTTTGGAAAAAATGGTCATCAGACTATCTAAATAAGCTCTTAAATAGGCCCAAATGGCATAAAGGAAGAGTAGGGATAAAAGAGGGAGATTTAGTTTTGGTAAAAAATCTTGATAATTATAGCCCTTTAAAATG
This sequence comes from Maratus speciosus, assembly GCA_963932465.1. NCBI lineage: Eukaryota > Metazoa > Arthropoda > Arachnida > Araneae > Salticidae > Maratus > Maratus speciosus. Next base: position 508,280,011 of record OZ010795.1, read on the forward strand.
GCATTTGGCAAGAATTGTTAAAATCCATCCAGGCCAAGATGGTATAATTAGAGTTGTAACATTAAAGGATAAGAATGGCACATATAAAAGGCCACTAACAAAAATTGTTGTTTTGCCTCATGTGAATGAAACCACATTAACTACTTGAATTCATACATTTTATTTTAATTAAACAAAAATTTTGTAGTGTAGTGTATTATTATATTTTTGTGTTTATATTTGTAAACTTAACATTTCATTTAGGGTATATGCTGGAAAAAAAAATTGTATTATTGAGATTGTATTCTAAATTGATATCGTATTTATAGTATTGAATGTTTGAAACATTCAAGGCCCGGCGGTATGTTGCCGCTAGAAGCGCCATCTATGTGGTTTGTTTGGAAACATGTGAGTTGGGTTCGAGACGCCGATCAGAGGAGTAGTGTAAATATCGGCTCTTGATCCACTTATTGTTTGTTAATTAAAATTTAATTAGTAATACAGTCCGCTAGTTTTATTTTATTGTGAGTTGTGTGCAGTGATTATTTGAGAAAGAGCGATCGGCGGGAACACCTCATTTTCTTGGCATGGAATGCTACTTACTTCACAGGTTTTGAACACACAACTACTACACTTGAAACCAAACTGCCACAAAGCGGTCATGATTGTAGAAATGTTGTTTCATATTAAATCAGCCAGTGCGTATCTTTGTCCCTTGCGTATCTTTACCCCCCACCTACCCTATATTATTTCTGATATCAACATCTCTTTTCCAATGCATATACAAAATGCACAATGATGAATGAGATACCTCATTACGAAAGGTTTTTTGAAAAGGATTTTAATATATCATGCTTTCACATTTCGTTAACCTCTTAATTCTCGCTCCCATGACTTTCACGGGCATCGTAGGTTACTTTTTAGGTGCATTCGTAATTATATAAATACGTAGCACCTATAGTCGTCGTTCAGTCCGTCTGTCTGTCCGTCCATCTGTCCGCATATAACAGAGAAAAAACTACCCAACCGAATGGTCTGAAATTTTAAATATATAATTGTTGCAAAATTTTGTCGAGTGATTTCAAATTTTATGAAAATCAGATGTATAGTTTAATTACAGGCACAGTTAAAACTTTTCCGTTACATTACGGCCAATGGAAATAAATTATTGCAAGTGCATTTTAATGATGTTACAGCCTTCCAAATGGTCTGAAATTTTAAATATATAATTGTTGTATAATTTTATCATTTCAAATTTTATGAAAATCGGATGTATAGTTTAATTACAGGGGCAGTCAAAACTTTTCCGTTACATTACGGCCAATGGGAATAAATTATTGCAAGTGCATTTTAATGGTGTTACAGCCTTCCGATGATCTGAAATTTTAAATATATAATTATTGCATAATTTTATCGATCCATTTCAAATTTTATGAAAATCGGATGTATTAGTTTAATGACAAAGACAGTGAAAACTTTTCCGTTACATTACGGCCAATGGGAATAAATTAATGCAAGTGCATTATAATGATGTTACAGCCTTCCGAATGGTGTGAAATTTTAAATATATAATTGTTGCATAATTTTATCGAGTCATTTCAAATTTTATGAAAATCGGACGTATTAGTTTAATGACAAAGACAGTGAAAACTTTTCCGTTACATTACGGCCAATGGGAATAAATTAATGCAAGTGCATTATAATGATGTTACAGCCTTCCGAATGGTGTGAAATTTTAAATATATAATTGTTGCATAATTTTATCGAGTCATTTCAAATTTTATGAAAATCGGATGTATTAGTTTAATGACAAAGACAGTGAAAACTTTTCCGTTACATTACGGCCAATGGGAATAAATTAATGCAAGTGCATTATAATGATGTTACAGCCTTCCGAATGGTGTGAAATTTTAAATATATAATTGTTGCATAATTTTATCGAGTCATTTCAAATTTTATGAAAATCGGATGTATTAGTTTAATGACAAAGACAGTGAAAACTTTTCCGTTACATTACGGCCAATGGGAATAAATTAATGCAAGTGCATTATAATGATGTTACAGCCTTCCGAATGGTGTGAAATTTTAAATATATAATTGTTGCATAATTTTATCGATCCATTTCAAATTTTATGAAAATCGGATGTATTAGTTTAATGACAAAGACAGTGAAAACTTTTCCGTTACATTACGGCCAATGGGAATAAATTAATGCAAGTGCATTATAATGATGTTACAGCCTTCCGAATGGTGTGAAATTTTAAATATATAATTGTTGCATAATTTTATCGAGTCATTTCAAATTTTATGAAAATCGGATGTATTAGTTTAATGAAAAAGACAGTGAAAACTTTTCCGTTACATTACGGCCAATGGGAATAAATTAATGCAAGTGCATTATAATGATGTTACAGCCTTCCGAATGGTCTGAAATTTTAAATATATAATTGTTGCATAATTTTATCGAATCATTTCAAATTTTATGAAACTCGGATGTATAGTTTAATTACAGGGACAGTCAAAAGTTTTCCGTTACATTACGGCCAATGGGAATAAATTATTGCAAGTGCATTTTAATGGTGTTGCAGCCTTCCGATGATCTGAAATTTTAAATATATAATTATTGCATAATTTTATCGATCCATTTCAAATTTTATGAAAATCGGATGTATTAGTTTAATGACAAAGACAGTGAAAACTTTTCCGTTACATTACGGCCAATGGGAATAAATTAATGCAAGTGCATTATAATGATGTTACAGCCTTCCGAATGGTGTGAAATTTTAAATATATAATTGTTGCATAATTTTATCGAGTCATTTCAAATTTTATGAAAATCGGATGTATTAGTTTAATGACAAAGACAGTGAAAACTTTTCCGTTACATTACGGCCAATGGGAATAAATTAATGCAAGTGCATTATAATGATGTTACAGCCTTCCGAATGGTGTGAAATTTTAAATATATAATTGTTGCATAATTTTATCAAGTCATTTCAAATTTTATGAAAATCGGATGTATTAGTTTAATGACAAAGACAGTGAAAACTTTTCCGTTACATTACGGCCAATGGGAATAAATTAATGCAAGTGCATTATAATGATGTTACAGCCTTCCGAATGGTGTGAAATTTTAAATATATAATTGTTGCATAATTTTATCGATCCATTTCAAATTTTATGAAAATCGGATGTATTAGTTTAATGACAAAGACAGTGAAAACTTTTCCGTTACATTACGGCCAATGGGAATAAATTAATGCAAGTGCATTATAATGATGTTACAGCCTTCCGAATGGTGTGAAATTTTAAATATATAATTGTTGCATAATTTTATCGAGTCATTTCAAATTTTATGAAAATCGGATGTATTAGTTTAATGACAAAGACAGTGAAAACTTTTCCGTTACATTACGGCCAATGGGAATAAATTAATGCAAGTGCATTATAATGATGTTACAGCCTTCCGAATGGTCTGAAATTTTAAATATATAATTGTTGCATAATTTTATAGAATCATTTCAAATTTTATGAAACTCGGATGTATAGTTTAATTACAGGGACAGTCAAAAGTTTTCCGTTACATTACGGCCAATGGGAATAAATTATTGCAAGTGCATTTTAATAATGTTACAGCCTTCCGAATGATCTGAAATTTTAAATATATAATTGTTGCATAATTTTATCGAATCATTTCAAATTTTATGAAACTCGGATGTATAGTTTAATTACAGGGACAGTCAAAAGTTTTCCGTTACATTACGGCCAATGGGAATAAATTATTGCAAGTGCATTTTAATGGTGTTACAGCCTTCCGATGATCTGAAAATTTAAATATATAATTATTGCATAATTTTATCGATCCATTTCAAATTTTATGAAAATCGGATGTATTAGTTTAATGACAAAGACAGTGAAAACTTTTCCGTTACATTACGGCCAATGGGAATAAATTAATGCAAGTGCATTATAATGATGTTACAGCCTTCCGAATGGTGTGAAATTTTAAATATATAATTGTTGCATAATTTTATCGAGTCATTTCAAATTTTATGAAAATCGCATGTATTAGTTTAATGACAAAGACAGTGAAAACTTTTCCGTTACATTACGGCCAATGGGAATAAATTAATGCAAGTGCATTATAATGATGTTACAGCCTTCCGAATGGTGTGAAATTTTAAATATATAATTGTTGCATAATTTTATCGATCCATTTCAAATTTTATGAAAATCGGATGTATTAGTTTAATGACAAAGACAGTGAAAACTTTTCCGTTACATTACGGCCAATGGGAATAAATTAATGCAAGTGCATTATAATGATGTTACAGCCTTCCGAATGGTGTGAAATTTTAAATATATAATTGTTGCATAATTTTATCGAGTCATTTCAAATTTTATGAAAATCGGATGTATTAGTTTAATGACAAAGACAGTGAAAACTTTTCCGTTACATTACGGCCAATGGGAATAAATTAATGCAAGTGCATTATAATGATGTTACAGCCTTCCGAATGGTGTGAAATTTTAAATATATAATTGTTGCATAATTTTATCGAGTCATTTGAAATTTTATGAAAATCGGATGTATTAGTTTAATGACAAAGACAGTGAAAACTTTTCCGTTACATTACGGCCAATGGGAATAAATTAATGCAAGTGCATTATAATGATGTTACAGCCTTCCGAATGGTGTGAAATTTTAAATATATAATTGTTGCATAATTTTATCGAGTCATTTCAAATTTTATGAAAATCGGATGTATTAGTTTAATGACAAAGACAGTGAAAACTTTTCCGTTACATTACGGCCAATGGGAATAAATTAATGCAAGTGCATTATAATGATGTTACAGCCTTCCGAATGGTGTGAAATTTTAAATATATAATTGTTGCATAATTTTATCGAGTCATTTCAAATTTTATGAAAATCGGATGTATTAGTTTAATGACAAAGACAGTGAAAACTTTTCCGTTACATTACGGCCAATGGGAATAAATTAATGCAAGTGCATTATAATGATGTTACAGCCTTCCGAATGGTGTGAAATTTTAAATATATAATTGTTGCATAATTTTATCGATCCATTTCAAATTTTATGAAAATCGGATGTATTAGTTTAATGACAAAGACAGTGAAAACTTTTCCGCTACATTACGGCCAATGGGAATAAATTAATGCAAGTGCATTATAATGATGTTACAGCCTTCCGAATGGTGTGAAATTTTAAATATATAATTGTTGCATAATTTTATCGAGTCATTTCAAATTTTATGAAAATCGGATGTATTAGTTTAATGACAAAGACAGTGAAAACTTTTCCGTTACATTACGGCCAATGGGAATAAATTAATGCAAGTGCATTATAATGATGTTACAGCCTTCCGAATGGTCTGAAATTTTAAATATATAATTGTTGCATAATTTTATCGAATCATTTCAAATTTTATGAAACTCGGATGTATAGTTTAATTACAGGGACAGTCAAATTTTTCCGTTACATTACGGCCAATGGGAATAAATTATTGCAAGTGCATTTTAATAATGTTACAGCCTTCCGAATGATCTGAAATTTTAAATATATAATTGTTGCATAATTTTATCGAATCATTTCAAATTTTATAAAACTCGGATGTATAGTTTAATTACAGGGACAGTCAAAAGTTTTCCGTTACATTACGGCCAATGGGAAAAAAACTATTGCAAGTGCATTTTAATGATGTTACAGCCTTCCGAATGGTCTGAAATTTTAAATATATAATTATTGCATAATTTTATCGATCCATTTCAAATTTTATGAAAATCGGATGTATTAGTTTAATGACAAAGACAGTGAAAACTTTTCCGTTACATTACGGCCAATGGGAAAAAAACTATTGCAAGTGCATTTTAATGATGTTACAGCCTTCCGAATGGTCTGAAATTTTAAATATATAATTATTGCATAATTTTATCGATCCATTTCAAATTTTATGAAAATCGGATGTATAGTTTAATTACAGGGACAGTGAAAACTTTTCCGTTACATTACGGCCAATGGGAATAAATTATTGCAAGTGCATTTTAATGATGTTACAGCCTTCCGAATGGTCTGAAATTTTAAATATATAATTATTGCATAATTTTATCGAATCATTTCAAATTTTATGAAAATCGGATGTATTAGTTTAATGACAAAGACAGTGAAAACTTTTCCGTTACATTACGGCAAATGGGAATAAATTATTGCAAGTGCATTTTAATGATGTTACAGCCTTCCGAATGGTCTGAAATTTTAAATATATAATTATTGCATAATTTTATCGAATCATTTCAAATTTTATGAAAATCGGATGTATTAGTTTAATGACAAAGACAGTGAAAACTTTTCCGTTACATTACGGCCAATGGGAATAAATTATTGGAAGTGCATTTTAATGATGTTACAGCCTTCCGAATGGTCTGAAATTTTAAATATATAATTGTTGGATAATTTTATCGAATCATTTAAAATTTTATGAAAATCGGATGTATTAGTTTAATGACAAAGACAGTGAAAACTTTTCCGTTACATTACGGCCAATGGGAATAAATTATTGCAAGTGCATTTTAATGATGTTACAGCCTTCCGAATGGTCTGAAATTTTAAATATATAATTATTGCATAATTTTATCGAATCATTTCAAATTTTATGAAAATCGGATGTATTAGTTTAATGACAAAGACAGTGAAAACTTTTCCGTTACATTACGGCCAATGGGAATAAATTATTGCAAGTGCATTTTAATGATGTTACAGCCTTCCGAATGGTCTGAAATTTTAAATATATAATTGTTGCATAATTTTATCGAATCATTTCAAATTTTATGAAAATCGGATGTATAGTTTAATGACAGGGATAGTCAAAACTTTTCCGTTACATTACGGCCAATGGGAATAAATTATTGCAAGTGCATTTTAATAATGTTACAGCCTTCCGAATGATCTGAAATTTTAAATATATAATTGTTGCATAATTTTATCGATCCATTTCAAATTTTATGAAAATCGGATGTATAGTTTAATTACAGGGACAGTGAAAACTTTTCCGTTACATTACGGCCAATGGGAATAAATTATTGCAAGTGCATTTTAATGATGTTACAGCCTTCCGAATGGTCTGAAATTTTAAATATATAATTGTTGGATAATTTTATCGAGTCATTTCAAATTTTATGAAACTCGGATGTATAGTTTAATTACAGGGACAGTCAAAAGTTTTCCGTTACATTACGGCCAATGGGAATAAATTATTGCAAGTGCATTTTACTAATGTTACAGCCTTCCGAATGATCTGAAATTTTAAATATATAATTGTTGCATAATTTTATCGAATCATTTCAAATTTTATGAAAATCGGATGTATTAGTTTAATGACAAAGACAGTGAAAACTTTTCCGTTACATTACGGCCAATGGGAATAAATTATTGCAAGTGCATTTTAATGATGTTACAGCCTTCCGAATGATCTGAAATTTTAAATATATAATTGTTGGATAATTTTATCGAGTCATTTCAAATTTTATGAAAATCGGATGTATAGTTTAATTACAGGGAGAGTGAAAACTTTTCCGTTACATTACGGCCAATGGGAATAAATTATTGCAAGTGCATTTTAATGATGTTACAGCCTTCCGAATGGTCTGAAATTTTAAATATATAATTATTGCATAATTTTATCGAATCATTTCAAATTTTATGAAAATCGGATGTATTAGTTTAATGACAAAGACAGTGAAAACTTTTCCGTTACATTACGGCCAATGGGAATAAATTATTGCAAGTGCATTTTAATGATGTTACAGCCTTCCGAATGGTCTGAAATTTTAAATATATAATTGTTGGATAATTTCATCGAATCATTTCAAATTTTATGAAAATCGGATGTATAGCTTAATTACAGGGACAGTCAAAAGTTTTCCGTTACATTACGGCCAATGGGAATAAATTATTGCAAGTGCATTTTAATAATGTTACAGCCTTCCGAATGATCTGAAATTTTAAATATATAATTGTTGCATAATTTTATCGAATCATTTCAAATTTTATGAAACTCGGATGTATAGTTTAATTACAGGGACAGTCAAAAGTTTTCCGTTACATTACGGCCAATGGGAATAAATTATTGCAAGTGCATTTTAATGATGTTACAGCCTTCCGAATGGTCTGAAATTTTAAATATATAATTGTTGCATAATTTTATCGAGTAATTTCATATTTTATGAAAATCGGATGTATTAGTTTAATGACAAAGACAGTGAAAACTTTTCCGCTACATTACGGCCAATGGGAATAAATTAATGCAAGTGCATTATAATGATGTTACAGCCTTCCGAATGGTGTGAAATTTTAAATATATAATTGTTGCATAATTTTATCGAGTCATTTCAAATTTTATGAAAATCGGATGTATTAGTTTAATGACAAAGACAGTGAAAACTTTTCCGTTACATTACGGCCAATGGGAATAAATTAATGCAAGTGCATTATAATGATGTTACAGCCTTCCGAATGGTCTGAAATTTTAAATATATAATTGTTGCATAATTTTATCGAATCATTTCAAATTTTATGAAACTCGGATGTATAGTTTAATTACAGGGACAGTCAAAAGTTTTCCGTTACATTACGGCCAATGGGAATAAATTATTGCAAGTGCATTTTAATAATGTTACAGCCTTCCGAATGATCTGAAATTTTAAATATATAATTGTTGCATAATTTTATCGAATCATTTCAAATTTTATAAAACTCGGATGTATAGTTTAATTACAGGGACAGTCAAAAGTTTTCCGTTACATTACGGCCAATGGGAAAAAAACTATTGCAAGTGCATTTTAATGATGTTACAGCCTTCCGAATGGTCTGAAATTTTAAATATATAATTATTGCATAATTTTATCGATCCATTTCAAATTTTATGAAAATCGGATGTATTAGTTTAATGACAAAGACAGTGAAAACTTTTCCGTTACATTACGGCCAATGGGAAAAAAACTATTGCAAGTGCATTTTAATGATGTTACAGCCTTCCGAATGGTCTGAAATTTTAAATATATAATTATTGCATAATTTTATCGAATCATTTCAAATTTTATGAAAATCGGATGTATTAGTTTAATGACAAAGACAGTGAAAACTTTTCCGTTACATTACGGCCAATGGGAATAAATTATTGCAAGTGCATTTTAATGATGTTACAGCCTTCCGAATGGTCTGAAATTTTAAATATATAATTGTTGGATAATTTTATCGAATCATTTCAAATTTTATGAAAATCGGATGTATAGCTTAATTACAGGGACAGTCAAAAGTTTTCCGTTACATTACGGCCAATGGGAATAAATTATTGCAAGTGCATTTTAATAATGTTACAGCCTTCCGAATGATCTGAAATTTTAAATATATAATTGTTGCATAATTTTATCGAATCATTTCAAATTTTATGAAACTCGGATGTATAGTTTAATTACAGGGACAGTCAAAAGTTTTCCGTTACATTACGGCCAATGGGAATAAATTATTGCAAGTGCATTTTAATGATGTTACAGCCTTCCGAATGGTCTGAAATTTTAAATATATAATTGTTGCATAATTTTATCGAGTAATTTCATATTTTATGAAAATCGGATGTATAGTTTAATTACAGGGACAGTCAAAACTTTTCCGTTACATTACGGCCAATGGGAATAAATTATTGCAAGTGCATTTTAATGATGTTACAGCCTTCCGAATGGTGTGAAATTTTAAATATATAATTGTTGCATAATTTTATCGAGTAATTTCATATTTTATGAAAATCGGATGTATAGTTTAATTACAGGGACAGTCAAAAGTTATTCGTTACATTACGGCCAATGGGAAAAAAACTATTGCAAGTGCATTTTAATGATGTTACAGCCTTCCGAATGGTCTGAAATTTTAAATATATAATTATTGCATAATTTTATCGATCCATTTCAAATTTTATGAAAATCGGATGTATTAGTTTAATGACAAAGACAGTGAAAACTTTTCCGTTACATTACGGCCAATGGGAAAAAAACTATTGCAAGTGCATTTTAATGATGTTACAGCCTTCCGAATGGTCTGAAATTTTAAATATATAATTATTGCATAATTTTATCGATCCATTTCAAATTTTATGAAAATCGGATGTATAGTTTAATTACAGGGACAGTGAAAACTTTTCCGTTACATTACGGCCAATGGGAATAAATTATTGCAAGTGCATTTTAATGATGTTACAGCCTTCCGAATGGTCTGAAATTTTAAATATATAATTATTGCATAATTTTATCGAATCATTTCAAATTTTATGAAAATCGGATGTATTAGTTTAATGACAAAGACAGTGAAAACTTTTCCGTTACATTACGGCAAATGGGAATAAATTATTGCAAGTGCATTTTAATGATGTTACAGCCTTCCGAATGGTCTGAAATTTTAAATATATAATTATTGCATAATTTTATCGAATCATTTCAAATTTTATGAAAATCGGATGTATTAGTTTAATGACAAAGACAGTGAAAACTTTTCCGTTACATTACGGCCAATGGGAATAAATTATTGCAAGTGCATTTTAATGATGTTACAGCCTTCCGAATGGTCTGAAATTTTAAATATATAATTGTTGGATAATTTTATCGAATCATTTAAAATTTTATGAAAATCGGATGTATTAGTTTAATGACAAAGACAGTGAAAACTTTTCCGTTACATTACGGCCAATGGGAATAAATTATTGCAAGTGCATTTTAATGATGTTACAGCCTTCCGAATGGTCTGAAATTTTAAATATATAATTATTGCATAATTTTATCGAATCATTTCAAATTTTATGAAAATCGGATGTATTAGTTTAATGACAAAGACAGTGAAAACTTTTCCGTTACATTACGGCCAATGGGAATAAATTATTGCAAGTGCATTTTAATGATGTTACAGCCTTCCGAATGGTCTGAAATTTTAAATATATAATTGTTGCATAATTTTATCGAATCATTTCAAATTTTATGAAAATCGGATGTATAGTTTAATGACAGGGATAGTCAAAACTTTTCCGTTACATTACGGCCAATGGGAATAAATTATTGCAAGTGCATTTTAATAATGTTACAGCCTTCCGAATGATCTGAAATTTTAAATATATAATTGTTGCATAATTTTATCGAATCATTTCAAATTTTATGAAAATCGGATGTATTAGTTTAATGACAAAGACAGTGAAAACTTTTCCGTTACATTACGGCCAATGGGAATAAATTATTGCAAGTGCATTTTAATGATGTTACAGCCTTCCGAATGGTCTGAAATTTTAAATATATAATTGTTGCATAATTTTATCAAATCATTTCAAATTTTATGAAAATCGGATGTATAGTTTAATGACAGGGATAGTCAAAACTTTTCCGTTACATTACGGCCAATGGGAATAAATTATTGCAAGTGCATTTTAATGATGTTACAGCCTTCCGAATGGTCTGAAATTTTAAATATATAATTGTTGGATAATTTTATCGAGTCATTTCAAATTTTATGAAAATCGGATGTATAGTTTAATTACAGGGACAGTGAAAACTTTTCCGTTACATTACGGCCAATGGGAATAAATTATTGCAAGTGCATTTTAATGATGTTACAGCCTTCCGAATGGTCTGAAATTTTAAATATATAATTATTGCATAATTTTATCGAATCATTTCAAATTTTATGAAAATCGGATGTATTAGTTTAATGACAAAGACAGTGAAAACTTTTCCGTTACATTACGGCCAATGGGAATAAATTATTGCAAGTGCATTTTAATGATGTTACAGCCTTCCGAATGGTCTGAAATTTTAAATATATAATTGTTGGATAATTTTATCGAGTCATTTCAAATTTTATGAAACTCGGATGTATAGTTTAATTACAGGGACAGTCAAAAGTTTTCCGTTACATTACGGCCAATGGGAATAAATTATTGCAAGTGCATTTTACTAATGTTACAGCCTTCCGAATGATCTGAAATTTTAAATACATAATTGTTGCATAATTTTATCGAATCATTTCAAATTTTATGAAAATCGGATGTATAGTTTAATGACAGGGATAGTCAAAACTTTTCCGTTACATTACGGCCAATGGGAATAAATTATTGCAAGTGCATTTTAATAATGTTACAGCCTTCCGAATGATCTGAAATTTTAAATATATAATTATTGCATAATTTTATCGATCCATTTCAAATTTTATGAAACTCGGATGTATAGTTTAATTACAGGGACAGTGAAAACTTTTCCGTTACATTACGGCCAATGGGAATAAATTATTGCAAGTGCATTTTAATGATGTTACAGCCTTCCGAATGGTCTGAAATTTTAAATATATAATTGTTGCATAATTTTATCGAATCATTTCAAATTTTATGAAACTCGGATGTATAGTTTAATTACAGGGACAGTCAAAAGTTTTCCGTTACATTACGGCCAATGGGAATAAATTATTGCAAGTGCATTTTAATAATGTTACAGCCTTCCGAATGATCTGAAATTTTAAATATATAATTGTTGCATAATTTTATCGAATCATTTCAAATTTTATGAAAATCGGATGTATAGTTTAATGACAGGGATAGTCAAAACTTTTCCGTTACATTACGGCCAATGGGAATAAATTATTGCAAGTGCATTTTAATAATGTTACAGCCTTCCGAATGATCTGAAATTTTAAATATATAATTGTTGCATAATTTTATCGAATCATTTCAAATTTTATGAAAATCGGATGCATAGTTTAATGACAGGGATAGTCAAAACTTTTCCGTTACATTACGGCCAATGGGAATAAATTATTGCAAGTGCATTTTAATGATGTTACAGCCTTCCGAATGGTCTGAAATTTTAAATATATAATTGTTGGATAATTTTATCGAGTCATTTCAAATTTTATGAAAATCGGATGTATAGTTTAATGACAGGGATAGCCAAAACTTTTCCGTTACATTACGGCCAATGGGAATAAATTATTGCAAGTGCATTTTAATGATGTTACAGACTTCCGAATGGTCTGAAATTTTAAATATATAATTGTTGCATAATTTTATCGAGTCATTTCAAATTTTATGAAAATCGGATGTATAATTTAATGACAGGGACAGTCAAAAGTTATTCGTTACATTACGGCCAATGGGAAAAAAACTATTGCAAGTGCATTTTAATGATGTTACAGCCTTCCGAATGGTCTGAAATTTTAAATATATAATTGTTGCATAATTTTATCGAGTCATTTCAAATTTTATGAAAATCGGATGTATAGTTTAATGACAGGGATAGTCAAAACTTTTCCGTTACATTACGGCCAATGGGAATAAATTATTGCAAGTGCATTTTAATGATGTTACAGCCTTCCGAATGGTCTGAAATTTTAAATATATAATTGTTGCATAATTTTATCGAGTCATTTCAAATTTTATGAAAATCGGATGTACAGTTTAATTACAGGGACAGTCAAAACTTTTCCGTTACATTACGGCCAATGGGAATAAATTATTGCAAGTGCATTTTAATAATGTTACAGCCTTCCGAATGATCTGAAATTTTAAATATATAATTGTTGCATAATTTTATCGAATCATTTCAAATTTTATGAAACTCGGATGTATAGTTTAATTACAGGGACAGTCAAAAGTTTTCCGTTACATTACGGCCAATGGGAAAAAAATTATTGCAAGTGCATTTTAATGATGTTACAGCCTTCCGAATGGTCTGAAATTTTAAATATATAATTGTTGCATAATTTTATCGAGTAATTTCATATTTTATGAAAATCGGATGTGTAGTTTAATTACAGGGACAGTCAAAAGTTTTCCGAATGGTCTGAAATTTTAAATATATAATTGTTCCAAAATTTTGTTGAGTCATTTCAAATTTTATGAAAATCGGATGTATAGTTTAATTACAAGGACAGTCACCTGTTTTCCGTTACATTACGGTCAATGGGAAATAATTTTGCAAGTGCAGTTTAATGATGTTACAGCCTTTCGAACATAATGAAATTGATATACACTTCTGAAGTGCATTAAAATATACATTCATTACAGTATGCGGTGCAAAAAAAATATTCATAAAATTAGTTATAGTACGAACGCACCTCATTTGCCACGTTTGACGAGCAATTTCCATCTTGTTTTTCTTCAGATTGTTTGATTCCCACTAGTTTTTTTTTTTTTTTTTTTTTTTTTTAATAGTGTAATTGGCTTTATTCTCGCATCATTTTATCTGCCATTAAATAAGGTGAATATTTCTACTTAAAAAAAGTGGTGGCAATCAAACAATCTGAATTTAGAAAAAAGTAGCCTACACTTATTGGATGCGACGCTTACTTAAGGGGATAAAACACGTTGTTTCATGAAAAATTGCTGTTAATTAAAAATTATTGAAGAAGCGTATCAGCAAATAATTTCGAAGACTTCAGTGTTAAAGCCTCGAATAAGTCCACTGATAATATTTAAAGTCAAAAGCTCCTCGTTACCTTAACCCTTTCAGGGCAAAAAGTACTTCTATTCGTAAAATGCTGAAATGGTCAATGACACCAGAATTTATAAATAAATTTGTTTGAAAATAAGTAAAAGCATTTCTTCATGTAATTTATAAAATGAACATTTCCATTCCAAAATTCTGGTCCCAATGTGTCATTTAGGGATTAAAATGAAGTGGTTCAAAAAATGAACTCTTCAAGGGGTAGGCTTACTATTTCACATGCATTTAACCATAGATGCCAACATCTGTTAATTATTCCAGAGTTTGGTATAAGGTAAACACGTTTTAAACGTATATATGAAATGTGCCTTATTTTGATAAGGTACTTAACAGAATCTATTTTAGAATTTTTGATTAAATTAAATTTCCGGTAACAAACATGTTTTTCTTCGATTGGACTCCGGAATCATTAAGAGATGTTGGTATCTATGATTTAACTTAAGCATAAAATTAGTCTGTTACTGCAGCTTTCTTTTGTTTGTGTGTGTGTGTGACAAACGTACGCAATTTTCACAGTGATTACTATAAACTAGGTGAAATTCCGTAAGTTGCAATGAGCGGAAATAAAATAATACAGAAAACTTCCCCTATTAGTTCCTTCTATCTTTACAAGAAGAAAGTATTAGATTCATGAAAATTTTCGAATTCCGGTTTTCAACGGATTTACACGTTTTAGGGGTCAGAGAACCCGAAAAACATGTTTTTACAAAATGTCTGTCTTTGAGTCTGTAAGTCTGTCTCTGAGTCTGTCTGCCTGTGTGTGACACAAATTTTGTGGGTGCTCTATATCAAGAACTAATGCACGGAATTTAATAAAAATTGCTATTCAGTTAGTCCCTGATACAAATTGATGCTGATTAGTTTTTGGTGCAAATCGCTCAACAGGTGACTCAGCTATGCTGAATTCTTTACAATTTCCGCAATGGCTCTATCCCAAGAACTAATGCACGGATTTTCCTGAAACGTCAGATTCAGTTAGTCTTTGATATGACTTGATGCTGATTACGTGCTGGTGTAAATCGCTCAACAGGTGGCGCTGCTATGCTGCATTTTTTACAGTTTCCGCAATGGCTCTATTTCAAGAACTAATGCACGGATTTTCATGAAACTTCAGATTTAGTTAGTTCTTAATATGACTTGATGCTGATTAAGTGTTGATGTAAATCGCTCAACAGGTGGCGCTGCTATGCTGCATTTATTACGATTTCCGCAATGGCTCTATCTCAAGAACTAATGCACGGATTTTCATGAAACTTCAGATTCAGTTATTCCTTGATATGACTTGATGCTGATTACGTGTTGGTGTAAATAGCTTAACAGGTAGCGCTGCTGTGCTACATTTTGCGCAATTCCCGTAATAGCTCTATCTCAAAAACTAATGCACGAATTTTCATCTAACTTCAGATTTAGTTAGATGTTAACACAAGTTGTTGCTGATTAGGTTTTGCTGTTAATCGTCCAGTAGGTGGCGCTGCTATGCTGGAATTTTCATGATTTTCGCAATAACTCTATCTCAAAAACTAATGCACGGATTTTACCCAAACTTCAGATTCAGTTAGACTTTGACATAAGTGGTTGCTTGGGGTTTTGGTGCAACATAGGTTTTGGTGTAAAGCGCCCAATAGGTGGCGCTGCTAGGCTGAATTTTGCTGGATTTACACGATTTTAGAGATAGATCTCAAGAACCAATGCACGGAATTTCATATCTTCAGAATTCTCATGATGGGCACAGATTGTCAGCTAATTTTGGCAGCGTGATAGCTAATTTTGAAGTATTAACATGTATGAGATAGAAGAAAGTTTTGGGATTGGTACATCCGACTAGTTAACTTTTGGAACAGTCTTGTAAAGCATCATATACATGTAATGAAAGTTGTGCAAAAAATGAACAGTTTAGTGAAAATTTATATATTTGATTCGAAAATACAAAAAAGAAGATAAACATAATTTTTCATCTATTAATTGTACATATTGGTTTGATGCTAAAAGTTGGTGACAAGCATAGGCGATAATGTTAAGAGTTTGGTTTAGCGTGAATGCGGTTGCATATAACACTGTAAAAAGTAAAAGAAAGACACGTAAAAATAATGTTAGAAAAATTATAATCTAGTAAAAGATTAAATGTGCGCCTTAAAAAATCACCACTTTTACAAGAACGCAAAGCATAACAGTTAAAATACTCCAGATTGCCATGCACCTCAATTTTGATGAAATTACCCTTTTGGTCAATTGGGTTTGAAAGGGAATTTCGTTATACATTAACCAATTGCTGCCGAGCTGGTCTTGTTTATAGCGACTTGAACCGAGGAATTTGCGTTTTTTTTTTCTTATTTTTCCAAATATCGACAATATTGGAGATAAATTGCTACGCGCCATATAGTGTTTGTGTATGTATTTCCCTACAAAAGTATTACTTTATGTACTGGGTCTTCCGGAAAATTCTACTGTTTTTTTTTTAATATAAATTTCAATAAATAAGTACAGAAACACTAGAAAATTGTATTGAATCACATAAGTACCATTTTGTTCTATGACTTTTTGCGCTCGTTCTGGCAGCTGGAAAATTCCATTTAACAGAAAAGTGATTAGGTTTATTTGTAAAGAAGTTATCAAGGTGCTGTTTGACAGTCTCCAAAGAAGTGAACTCCTGGACGTTCAGTGAATATGGAAGTGACTTGAAAAGGTGAAAATCTGAGGGGACTAGGTCTGGAGAATATAAGGGTGGCACAACAAATTCCCAGTCATACTCAATAAGGCGTTTCCTGACATTCATCTCAAAGTGGGGTCGAGCATTGTCATGTTGGAACGCAAAACCTCGACGATTGGTCAGTTTTGCTGGCTTTTCTTCGATTTTTTTTTTTCAAAACTGCTTTTCGGAACAGTATATTTAGGAATTTATTGTCTGATTTTGTGGCAACAATTCTTAATAAATAACGTTTTTGTAGCTCTATCATACTCAAAGCATTACTTTTTTGAGATGCAGCTCTCCCCTCGATGACACTTGGGGAGGTTCATTTAACTTACCATATGATATTTTTCTTATAACGTTACTGTATAGTATCCATTTCTCATCTCCAGTAATGAACCGTTTTAAGAAAATAACTTGTTCATTTCGTTTCAGCAAAGAATCACATGCCGAAATTCAAGTGAGCTTATTCTAACGGTGTTAAAGTATGGAGTACCCACACACCATAGCGTATTACATACCTAATCTTCTTCAAATGACCATGCACTGTACTTTTTGGAATATTTAATCTATGTGATAGCTCTTGAACTGTGAAACGTTGATTTTCAGCGCTAGCTTCTTTTAAGAGGTCCTCCTTTACAGATGAGGGTCGTTAAGAGCGGGCGTCATCTTTGAGGCTGAAATTTCCGCGTTTAAACTTCTCAAACCTTCAGAAATAAAAGAACATAATATGACGAAAATGAACTTTTTAGTTCTCCATTCTTAGCACTGCACTGAAACAGAAATTATGCGACAATATAAGCAAGAATTATGCAGCGCAAGCAGAAAATACTGAATGTACATCTCTGGGTCATTCAAGGCCACACTTTATTAGTAGTAGCAAAATAATTAGATGAAACCAAGCTTCGTTTCGAAAAACCACAGAACTTTCCGGATGACCCAATAAGTATACAGGGTGTTTCTACGATCATGGGACAAACTTTAAGGGAAGGTTAAGTACACACAAAGAAGCAATTTTGGTATAGCAACGTGGGGTCGGAAATAAAAAATTTTGGCGAAAAACAAGAAATGCGGTGGAAATGAAAACAAGTGTTTTGTTGACATAACAATTACAGTAAGGGTTGAGAGTCGGGAGGAGTGGATGTGATCTACCCCTCGGGATTGCACTAACACTCTAAAGCGAAAGCTGAGTTCCCGAGGTGGTCATCGCTGTCATCGCTGTCGCTGCTCAAATGTGCCTCCACCAACATCGGACCTGGCAGCTTCTAGCAAGTGATTGGTGTACCCTTTTGAAAGTTCCAGATGTCTCATCCATGATACACTAGTTGATTCTGATGAGGACGTCATTGCAAGACTTTCAGTCGTTGTTGGAAATGTTCGTGAGACACTTGGAATCAATCTGTGAAAAGATACGCCAATCACTTGCTAGACGCTGCGAGGGGTACATTTGAGCTATTACTGTGATTGTTAGTCAATAAAAATCTCGTTTTCATTTCCTCCGCATTTTTTGTTTTTCATCATAACTTTTCATTTCCAACCTCACATTACTATACCAAAATTGCTTCTCTATGTGTACTTTACCTTCCCTAACAGTTTGTCCCATGATCGTAGAAACACCCTGTATACGTACCACAATGAAATATTCTTTACAGATTTAAAAGTTCCTTTCCTGTCTACTCAGTATATGAAGTAACGTCACATCGGAAATGTGAACGGAACTCCCGGCTCTTTAGTCTTTCAATAAATGATTTTTTTCAGAAAAAAAAAGTTAAATTGATTTTTCAACATAATGAAATTTATCAAAATCTTTTCTCCTCATTTAATTACAAACCTATTTAAAATGCTTCTTTGGAGAAATAATAGAAAGGAATTTTCTCTTTCGCAATGATTCATCATTTACATTTATCTCTCAAAGTAAATTTGATCTAAAAAAATAGCCACTAACAATTGGATAGAAGGAATTTTATCATTTAGAATCAATTAACTTTAAAATTACCTTTTTTCTGTTTTAAATGAACGAAAAAAAAAATCAACGATGAGAGAAATAAGTCCTGATTAATAGCTTTCAAAAATTCTGATCTCGTATAATCAAAATTCTTCCTTTTTTATTCATGTCATGGCAAAAAGAAAGAAAACTTCATTAATTCTTCAAGCTTTTATTTCTTTCCAATAATTCTTTGAGCATAGTTTATCGATTTCGAACACTTAATACAGCTGTAAAGAATTAGAAAGAAAAAAATGGCTGCACATCAGAGTAGACGATTCAAAACTTTTCACATTTTTCATTTTCGAAATCGGCGATAAATTTTTATGCATGGCAGTTTATTTCTCTTGATTAAAAAATTATATTTCTGCGAAAAATATAAAGAAACTCTAAATTTTGATAAATAGAACTGCTTCTTAACTTAAATTAATATGTTTCTCTTTATTTCTGTTGGGCTAAAATTAATCTCCCGTACTTTTTTAAGTTCGTAAAGGAATCATTTATGAGGAAATGAAATGTAGGGAGAGGTGATTCCGTAAAAACAATTTGATAGATAAAAGTTTTTAAAGGGGTTTAATCGAACAAAAAATGGAATTTTCTGTTATTCACACATATTAAAATTTAGTGGATTTGCAATAATTTAAGTAAAATCACATTGGAAATTTCGTTTTAGGATAAAATTTATTGTAAAAAAGAACTTCAGCTATAGTCATTGCAGTATAGGAAATATTCAATTTTAAATTTTTATTCAAAATTATTATTTTGCAGCTTGAACAAACGAATTCGTGAAAATGACGAACCACATTTTCAGGATTTTTTAACGTTCTGAACGATAAATAGATATACATAAAAAGTTCTATTATTTTTATCTTTCGATTAATATTTCTTATATACTTATTTATGTTTTAAAAAAATTTCTGAATTTCCGACTAGACAATGTCATTATATTTGTCTAAAAAGAGGACCTCCAAACGTATCGCTCACCGATTTTGATGAATTTAAGGTATGTTGTAGAGTTCTTATCCCTGATTATTCTGGTGAAAGGATTTCTTAAATTGGGCATTAGATTTTGAGAAATTACAGGTCAAAGTTCAGCGTACGTTTCAAATACCCATTAGTTTGCTTATACTGCACGAGGACTTCGTGGCGTGAACGTAGAGTACTGACACACCAGCCGAAGGGCGCGAGTTCGATGTTACTTCTTGACTTCTCTTTCTTTATAACTAGCTGTTACCCGTGACTTCGATCACGTAACACTTAAAGAAGAATAAATGCATCAATTAAGCAAAAAATTTCGATAATTAAAAGCATATACAATTAACTATTTATCCCGTTTTACAGTACAAAAACTTCTAATGGTCCCAATTTGCATATTTTTGTTTATCTATATAGGATCATTTAGGTTTATTTCGTGAGCTTGAAATTTCATGCTCCTTTTCTAAGATTAAATGAGGGATAAATTTACATCTCTGTTATTCTATTTTATCATTTATATTTATTATATTTTACGAGTCGGAACTCGTCGAATTCGAAGAATAAAGATGTTTAAAAGACCTGTTAGATTGAAGTTATAAAAAAACCTATAAAAATATTTACAATAAATAATCAATATTATGAGTTAGCTGGCCTAACGCATAAAACAAATGTTATTTATAACTAAAGTTTAACTTAAAATATTCAAATTATTGAAAAATTAACTTTTATTGCTATATGTGATCAGTAACCTGATATTCAGATAATAAACTATGAAGTTATCAATTGAGGCTTTGATCTTTGGTATTACGAAATGAAAAATTGACGAAAATTGCACCACTATGACACAATCATATTTTTTTTGTAGAACGAACTCTAAAAATAAAGTCATTTTCACCGTCCCAAAATTTACATACGTGCTTTTCATATTCATATTCACCATTTTAAAAACATTTTCACATGCAATAGATTATTAATAAATACATTTAAAAAAATTACGTCACTTTTGCCAGTTACAATTTTGCATGTGGACATTCGCACTCTTGACTTGATGTTCTAATTTCAGTCCCAGGGAAATCCAGAAATTTATTCTTTTCGACGCCTTCGTAGTAAAATATTTAGTTTTATCAAAGAAAATATTCATATCTTTTTTATTGAGGTCCTTGTAGCTCACTGAAGCCCTTTGAGATTAACGTCTCAATCTCAGTACCAACGTAATGTAAAAAACATCGAAATGTAATAGCTTTATGAGTAAAAAGAGTTGTTGTTGTTTTTTAACGTGAAGCCTTTTTCTATTTAAAAAAAAAAAACAGTTATTTTTAATTGCAATGAGAAAATGGCATCCGTAATGATATAGTAATTCCGATTGTTTCCTTTTACTGTGAAGAAATTTCCTAAAAGACTTTTTAAATTAAAATTAAAATATAAAAAATGAATTATTTTTAAAAACATCAAGTGCTGGCACATATACAAATAACCCAGATATCATTTTTAATTTGCAGAAAATTTGCAGCAGTCTTGCTTTGAAAACCTGCAATGTTGCAGCAAGCTCAGCATGGCAAGCCTGAAAGTTCCTAACAAGACTGCAGCAAGATAACGCAAACGACGAAGTCACCACATTTTCAACTTGCAGCTAACTTGTCGTGCAAGTTAAATTCATGCTGTATCAAGTTTATTGCAAATTAACGGCAAACAAGTAATCAAAAATACTGCAAAGTAGTAATCTTTCCACGCCCCACTATTTTTTACAACTGTTACATTATAAATTTATTCCCCTCTCCGGAGGGGTCCGTAGACCTGATCAAGTCTATTGATGCGAACACACCCTCAGAAGGTGCATGCATCGTTTTCATCACCATAAACAAATTCAGGTAATATTTGTACTTTCCATTAGGAGTCTTTTTTGGTATTTGATAAGTATAGCGTTTAGAAAAAGCGGTGCCAGCCGAATAAAATTTCTGCAATTTCTGCGTATGTGCTGATTGTCTATTCTCCCAACAGAGGGATTTTTTGCTTTCGTCACTGTTGTGGTTACTTATAACCACTGCCATTTTATCTATTAAATTTAATTTATAAAATATTTTTATTAATCTTTATTCGTTTATTTTTAATATTCGCATTCTAAAATTATTTTATTTCCTTCCTTTTTTTCAATCGTCCCCTGTAAGTTTTTCTTCCTTTCGTAGCATTTCGTTTCATTTTAAAATCATTTCATAGTTTTGAATTCTGTACTTCCAGTAAAATAATTATCTGGAACATTCCATGACATTCTATTTCTGATATCACTTCCTTTTGTAGCTCCGCCCCTTAGCCAATAAAATTCAATTCAGTTTAATACGTAATTTCAAAAATTGTGTCACTTTACTACTGGTTGGCATATTATCTTTTGGAAATCTACAAATTTCCCTCTAAATAATTCAATTTTCATATTCTTTAGCATTACTTTTATGCCAACGCAGGTTTCTTGTATTCTTATCACCGCCAAATTGGCATCTTTCCTTTTTTCGGCAACCTTTTTCTCCCTTTACATCTCGGCACACACAATTAATAGGTCCTTTTAATTTTCTTTTAAATGGCAACCCTTTTGAAATAAGATGGCGAATGAAGCTGGCCAACGAACTCGGTCGAGACATTGGTATGTACTATGTACAGACCAAATTACATCCAAATCGGTTCATAAATATGCCTGTTATCGCGTGACAAAAATCAGGTCGTTTTAAAATGTCAGCCACAATAGAAATTCAAAATGCTATAACTCAGCCATTTTTTTAGATATAGACGAAACAAAAACTGTTCCGGAATCTTTGTATTAAGGTCAAATACATACGAAAAAAATCTTTTTCATTTTCCAATTTTTTGGTATCTCATTTTAAATTTTAATTTTTAAAATTTTTTTAAATGGCCGCCATTTTGAATCAAGATGACGGATGAAGCTGGCCAACGAACTCGGTCGAGACATTGGTATGTACTATGTATAAACGAAGTTACATCCAAATCGGTTCATAAATACGCCTTTTATCGCGTGACAAAATTCAGAACGTTTCAAAATGTCAGCCACGCTAGAAATTCAAAATGCTATAACTCAGCCATTTTTTAAGATATAAACGAAACAAAAACTGCTCCCGAATCTTTGTATCAAGGTCAAACACATAAGAAAAAAATATTTTTTCAATTTTTAATTTTTTTTGGTACCAAATTTCAAATTTAAAGTTTTCTTAAAAATTTAAATGGCCGCCATTTTTAGACAAGAAGGAGGAGGAAGCTGGCCAACGAACTCGGTCGAGACATTGGTATGTACTATGTATAAACGAAGTTACATCCAAATCGGTTCATAAATACGCCTTTTATCGAGTGACAAAATTCAGGACTTTTCAAAATGTCAGCCACGCTAGAAATTCAAAATGCTATAACTCAGCCATTTTTTAAGATATAGACAAAACAAAAACTGCCACGAAATCTTTGTATAAAGGTCAAATACATAAGAAAAAAATATTTTTACATTTTACATTTTTTCGTACCACATTTCAAATTTAATTTTTTTTTACAAATTTTAAATTGTCGCCATTTGAAACAAAATGGCGGATGAAGCTGGCCAACGAACTCGGTTGAGACATTGGTATGTACTATGTACATACCGAATTACATTCAAATCGGTTGATAAATACGAGAGTTACAGTGTGATAAAGTTCAGATATATATATATATATATATTAGGGTGGTCCTTAAAAAATTAACTTTTAAATTTTCTATGGGGCACCCTCCTATTTTGTTCTATGTATGAAATAAAGACTTCCACAAAAATTTCAACATTTTAAAACATTTTTTAAGGGTCGCTACCAAGGTTTGAATGTTTAAAAAAAGTTTAAAATTGACATATTTTGTAATCTAATAATATATTATTAATACAAATTCATAGTCATTGTCAAATTGAATCAAGGTATGATATTATGCTGTAAAGACTGTCCTTTGTTTCAAGTTTCAATATATTTACACAGTCTATTGTCCAAACACAGACAGGAGTATTTCATGTATACACTCCATTTCACCTCAACTTGGCAGCATTGTGAAAGGCAGAGAATCTAACATTCCGCCTTGAAAAATAGTTCTCGTTATTTTTTATCCTAAACAGCTAAAATGCGTAAAAATATATAAGAAAATGTTTATAAATTGTAGAATTTAATTTTTTGATATTAGTAAAATGGCGTACTAAATGAACACATTCGTATCAAAGCAGAGCCCAAAACTTAAAAAAAAAAGTTTTCGGCAAGCGTTATTTTGACTGTTCACTGGGATCGAAAAATTGTAGAAGACATTTCAGGATCTGAAACTGTAGACAGATTACCCATTATTGTTTCAGGTAAAGGTATTGACCAGTTACTTCTTGTTCCAAAACTTCAATCAGGAACAGGTGAGGCAATAGCTTCTGCAGTTAACGAAATATTTAAATCGTGGGGAGTACCGAGCAAGTAAAATGTATGAGTTTTGACATAACCTTTGTTAATACCGGATTATCAAGGGAAGCTTGTGCTCTTCTGCAACAGAATATGAACAAAGAAATGATTTGGTTTGCCATCATTACATCCTTGAAGTACTGGTTTTGTTCTTTATCCTTTGTATGAAGTTTATTGTTCTCCCCCATGTGTGCTACCCCACTTTCGGCTAGATCATTAACAACTTTGACTGAAGTCGTTAGTGCCTTACATGTCTTGTAGGATTAATTTTCATTCCAATTCGTCACATCTGTTTCAAAAATGTCTGAAGTTAAATCCATAATTTAAAAAAAACCTCGGAGTGCTGCTTATTAGAAAATCTTGCAACTCATTGTGGGGAATGACATCAGGATCAGCTCGTGTACGTTTCAAGAGTTTATAATTTTCTTCATTTTTCAAAGCATGCACCACTTTTTTTTACTTTCAAAAAAGACATTATCATTGAATAATGCAAAAGCAACTTTTTCTGGGAAGTACAGAAATGTCCTAGGAGCTTCTTCAAAGTATCCAAAGAAATTATTTCATTTACATTTTTCAAGTCTTTTTTCAAGTTCTTCAGGAGTAATAAATAATTTGGCCTGATAGTATCTGTGAGCTTAGATTTTCATCACAAACGAGCAAACTTGACGAATTCCAGCTTCTTCCTGCTTAGAACTGATCTCTAAATAAATAAATTTTGAGCCAGTATAAGCCCTTCACCATCCATGGAACCCGATGCAATCCACCTGGAGCTCTAATATCTTTCGGGTACTACTCCTAAGATAAGGATGGCAAGCTCTATCAGTTCCTTGTAATCGTCCCTTGGTTGAAAATTATTGAGAAGATTTTGTTCAAATTCTGTAATTACTGACGCATGTTATTTTTTTCAATGATTAAATTGTCAGTTATGGGAGTCTGCCATAATCGATAGACAGACACGAAATTTTAAATCGTTTGAATAACAGTATGTCTGGTCCGCTTGAAACTCCGAGAGACTTAACAACAACTTCATCAAGCATGATTTCAAGGATGTGATGATGGCAAGCTAAATCATTTCTATGTTCATATCCAGAAGAGCACAAGCTTCTCCTGATAATCGGGTATTAACAAAGGTTATATCAAAAGTCATACACTTTACTTGCTTGTAATTCCCACAACGCCAATGTTTCGTAAACAGCAGAAGCTATTTTTTCACCTGTTCGTGATTAAAGTTTTGGAATAGCTAGTTAAATGGTGAGTACCTTTACCTGAGACAATAATGGGTAATCTGTCCACACTTTGAGATCCTGAAACGTCTTCTAAAATTTTGTAATCCCAGTTGCAAAACAGTCAAAGGAACGCGCGCCAAAAACTCTTTTTTTAAGTTTTGTGCTCTGCTTTTGTACGAATACGGCCATTTAATACAACATTTTACGAATATAAAAAAAACCCATTCTACAATTTATAAACATTATCTTATAAATTCTTACGCATTTTAGCTATTTAAGATTAAAAAATAACGGATAACTATTTTTCAAGCCGGAATGTTACTGTTTCTACCTTTCACAATGCTGCCAAGTTGAGGTGAAATAGAGTGTTGACATGAAATACTCCTGTCTGTGTTTGGACAATAGACTGTGTAAATATGTTGAAACTTGAAATAAACGACAGTCTTTACAGCTTAATATCATAGCATGATTTAATTTGGCAGTGACTATGGATTTGTATTAATAATTTATTATTAGATTACACAATATGTCATTTTTTTATTTTTTTAAACATGCAAACCTTGGTAGCGACCCTTAAAAAATGTTTTAAAATTTTGTAATTTTTGTGGAAGTCTTTATTTTATAGATAGAACAAAATAGGAGGGTGCCCCATAGAAAATTTAAAAGTTAACTTTTTAAGGACCACCCTAATATATATATATATATATATATATAAATTTTGAACGGAGGGTGGTTTCGGGGTCTGGGGTCATGATCGATGAAAATATACCAACATTTTTTGAAATCGCTTTCCTCCGAACGGCTGCAATAGACGAATTCTTTTTGTAATGAAAGCTACCTAAAAATAAGGAATATGAAAGCTACCTCTTCCTGCCGGCACTGGCCGGAAGGACTTTTATAGATATTTATTCCGTTCATGGATATTGATTTAATTTATGTTTTCGTGACAAAGAATGTTATTTAAAGAGGTATGTTTGTAAATATTTTAAAAGGAAAATGGTTATTAACAGGTCACTTCAGACATGAATTTGATTCGATTAGAATAATCAAAAAATCAACATACAACATTATGTTTTTATTCCAAAAAATCACATCTTGAAAAAAAGGTAAATGGTATTAAAAAGTCCTTCCGGCCAGTGCCGGGAGGAAGAGGTAGCTTTCAAATTCCTTATTTTAAAAAAGCCAACTTATATTATTCAAACACATGAAGCTCAATTTAGTGAAAACCGAATATAGGAGATTCAATACTAATTTTTATCAATACTAAATCATTATGAATGAGAATTTCGCGAAATTAGTCAGCTTTATCCAAGCTGCTTTTATTTAAAGTAACTTATATTTGGCTGAGATGTTGATGTATACTATCCACATGCCTTCTTACATGGAAATAGGCGAATACATAGGTGTGTTATCGAATGACAAATACAAGATCGTTTCAAAATGTTAGCCATACTAGAAATTCAAAGTGCTATAATTCAACCATTTTTTAAGATAAAAACAAAAGAACAAATTTTCAGAAACAAAATCTGCTCCGGAATCTTTGTATCAAGGCCAAACACATAAAAAAATCTTTTTCATTTTCCAATTTTTAATACCTCATTTTAAATTTAAATTTTTTTTAAATGGCAACCCTTTTGAAACAAGATGGCGAATGAACCTGGCCAACGAACTCGGTCGAGACATTGGTATGTACTATCTACAGACCAAGTAATATCCAAATCTGTTCATAAATACGCTTGTTATCGCGTGACAAAAATCAGGTCGTTTTAAAATGTCAGCCACAATAGAAATTCAAAATGCTATAACTCAGCCATTTTTTTAGATACAGACGAAACAAAAACTGTTCCGGAATCTTTGTATTAAAGTCAAACACATATGAAAAAAATCTTTTTCATTTTCCAATTTTTTGGTATCTCATTTTAAATTTTAAATTTTTAAATTTTTTTTAAATGGCCGCAATTTTGAAACAAGATGGCGGATGAAGCTGGCCAACGAACTCGGTCGAGATATTTGTATGTACTATGTACACACCAAGGTACATCCAAATTGGTTCATAAATACGCCTGTTATCACGTGACAAATATCAGGACGTTTCAAAATGTCAGCCACGCTAGAAATTCAAAATGCTATAACTCAGCCATTTTTTAAGATATAGACGAAACAAAAACTGCTCTCGAATCTTTGTATCAAGGTCAAATACATAAAAAAAATATTTTTTCAATTTTCAATTTTTTGGTACCATATTTCAAATTTAAATTTTTCTTAAAAATTTAAATGGCTGCCATTTTTAAACAAGATGGCGGATGAAGCTGGCCAACGAACTCGGTCGAGACATTGGTATGTACTATGTACAAACGAAGTTACATCCAAATCGGTTCATAAATGCGCCTTTTAACGCGTGACAAAACTCAGGACGTTTCAAAATTTCAGCCACGCTAGAAATTCAAAAATGCTATAACTCAGCCATTTTTTCAGATATAGACGAAACAAAAACTGCTCCGGAATCTTTGTATAAAGGTCAAATACATAAGAAAAAATATTTTTCCATTTTCAATTCTTTGGTACCACATTTCAAATTTAAGATTTTTAAAAAAAATTTAAATGGCCGCCATTTTGAAACAAAATGGCGGATGAAGCTGGCCAACGAACTCGGTCGAGACATTGGTATGTACTATGTACATACCGAATTACATCCCAATCGGTTCATAAATTCGAGAGTTACAGTATGACAAATGTCAGATATATATATATATATATATGTATATATATATATAACCATTAATTAAACATAACCTACCACCATCAAAAACCGTAATATTATGAATTAAAGCTGTAAGTATATAAAAAAGTGCCAAATAATTTATTATAAGAATTATTATGGAAGAAAAAAGAAGAAAGTGGACACCGACAAATAATG
Organism: Maratus speciosus; assembly: GCA_963932465.1. Taxonomy (NCBI): domain Eukaryota; kingdom Metazoa; phylum Arthropoda; class Arachnida; order Araneae; family Salticidae; genus Maratus; species Maratus speciosus. Next base: position 508,308,774 of record OZ010795.1, read on the forward strand.
GAAAAGCTTATATATTGAATTACGTTTTCAAGGGCACAGAATTCAATGATATAAGCAATATGGTGTTTTCTGTGAGAAGAATAAGCTAAAGCTAAAAATTATCCTTCTCTGTGCCCGAACAACCATTATAATCAAGTGAATAAATTAAAAATGAAAACAGAATAGAAACAAATAATATGAAATGGAAAAATCAATAAAACCTGTTTAAATATGTATAGGATATAAAATAGAAATATTACACAACATACCGATTAATATTTCAGTATTTTTCAATATATCCACTCGCACATGGCTACCAAAATATCGTAAAGATTAAGGTGAATAAAACAGTTAAGAAATCACAGTAATAGATACCAAAGGATGCAGTTAATATATTTTGAAATACCATGATAAAAACAATTAATATAATATAAAGTAAAATAAATAGAAAGTAATTACATTATTTAAAATAACTAAAATGCACTATTAAATTAATTAATTACTATTTAACAATATCGTCAAAATGTAGCTTAAACAAAAAAACACCTGGTGTAGGAAATTATAACTGAATAGGAGCTACAAAAGACAAAATTTATAACTTAACGTCAATAGACAATTTTTGGTGCTGCCATCTAGTAGTATTTTCATTATTCAAATGTCACAAGATAAACAATTGAAAGCCTTTGAATGTAAAAAATCTAATTAACAGCAAAACCAAACAAATCCTTATATATAGATAATTATAAACCTAATATAAACCACACTATATATTTTTTAAAAAACTATTGTTAATAAAATTAAAAAAAAAGCATTCAAAATATTCTATTATCTTACTCATTTAAACTACACTAAGAATTTGAATAATTCTATAACATTGATATATATAACATATAGGTATATGCTATAAAATAAAATAAAATAAATTCAATAATAATTAATAAAAATATATATTAAAAAAATATAAAAATCGTTAATAATAATTATTATGTATAAGATAATTATAAAATGAATAGGAAATAAAAAACATATGTAAGTATATAGAAGATTATCAGATACTTAAATTCCCATTACCTAAAAATGTCAAATATAGTGTGTGGATTATTTTCATATACAACCATAAAAATCCTAAAAGTATGAATGTGGGACATTCAAACAGAATAAACCGATAATAAATTTTATAACACAATGTGAAAATAGATGAATATTAAAAAGAATAGAGGAATACTAATAAAAATAATTACCCAATTTTAATACATACAGTATAACTCTATTTATATTAAATATATTTATATGTATATTAATCACTATAAAAATGGCATACTATTAGTAATTAATATGATATTGTCCTTAGTAAATTAAAATTTAATAACAAATGATTGTAAATAAGATAAAACTTTAATTAAGCTAAATATAATGTTAATGAAAGTGACCAATTACATATAAAATATCAAATCAACATCCTTATAAAATACTTATCAAAAATATAGTAATAATACAAAAGCCCCATTTATTTTTAATTAACCATTGCGTATTATCCAGAAAACACCACCCTCCTCCGTACTCACCCATCCAACCTATAATAATTTTTTTATATTATTTTACAATTTTTAATTTTTTATAGATATATTTTTTTTATTTTATATATTTTTTTGTAATTTTATTTACGCATGTGTTAATTTGTTTTAAAAGATCATGTAAGTAAAGTACTAATTGTATATTAATGAACATATGAATTTTTTTGGAAAACCATGATTTAATGCTTCATAAATTAGTTTTTTAATATTATTGTTAATTAGAGGAGAAGAACATAAACATTTTATTCTATATAAATGATTAAGTATTATATTTCGAAATACAGAATGATGTAGACAAGATTTAAAATTTGTAAATGTATTAACTTTGAATTTAAATTCTTTACGTTTGTCATATAAATCTGTGATTGTTTTGTTGTCTTTTATTGTAATTTTAAGATCTAAGAAGTTAATTGTATTGTTAGATAAAAGGTTTTCCGTTAATTCCAAATTAGTAGGATAATCTACTGGAAATTGAGTAATTACAGATTGATCAGTTTCAATTAAAATTATGTCATCAATATAACGATATAAATGTAGATTATTATTATTAGTAAAAGTACGTTTATAATGATATAAGTATAAGTCGGATAGTAAACTGGATGTGCAACCGCCTTGTGGTATACCGACATGCTGTAAATATAAAGTGTTATCTTGCAATATACAATTATTATAGATAATGAAGTTTGTTAAAGATTTAAAATATGCAATATCTATATTAGATGGTAATTCCAGTTTTTTATAAAACTTTTTAAATAATGCATTTATAATTTTATGTAAATCTAATAGGTCTATATTATTAAAAAGATCTTTGAAGTCATATGTCGTTATATTATATACACAATGAAGATTTTTTAAAACATTGACAAGTTGATAGCTATTTTTTATACAATGTGTATTATCATTGTTTATAGTAAGTACATATAACTGATTAAGAATTTTTAAGAGAAATTTATTGGCTTTATTATTATATGTATTGCAACCAATAGTGACAGTCCTAAATTTAATTGGAGTTTTATGAAATTTGGGAATAAGAACTAAATATGGATAATTAAAGTTAGTAGATAAAATATTTAATAGTTTATAATAACTTCGAATTTTACGATTATTTACAATTACATTTTCATTAGTTTTTTGAAATGACTTATTAGAAGATATACAATTTGTAAGAAGTTGGTGATAATAAGATTTACATATAATGGCATAATTATTAGGAGATTTGTCTACATATGTAATAATGTAGTTTTTTTGTAATTTAGTAATTTGTTGGAAAAAATGCTTTGTATTAATAGAAACCAAATCAGCAATATTATTTTTTAAAGCCATAGTTAATTTTTCAATTACTAATATTTTCCATTGATTAAAATATTCAACAGGCTTATTATAAGAGATAGAAATTTTATAAATAAAAATATCAATATCATATGTAAACTGTTTGATATAGGATTTAACATTAAATTTAGATGGAAGTCTATATTTAGTACCATAACCCATTAGTTGTTTCAATTTAAAATCATTAACAATATCAAGATTTCCAGTGATTATATGTCCATGATCATTGTTTATGTATTTTTTTAGAGTGGGGTCATTGCATTTACACGGAAAATTACTTGCAGCAGATGTATTTTTTGAAAATGTATTGTAGTTAAAAATCTTTCTACCAATTGTATTCGGATATTTAAAGGTTTTTGATATATGAAGATTATTAATGGGAAAAAAAACAATTTTTATCATTAATTATAGAATTGATATTAATTTTATTAAATATGTGATTTGAAAAAGTAATTATCATTTGAGTATTCATGTTTTGAATTTTATGTTTTTTTTTTTTTTTTTGTAAATTAATATTTAAAAGATTAACCCTAGTCATAATGAGGTCAAAATAAATATCAGAGAAATGTTTAGAGAAAGATTTACTTTGAAATACATTTAAATGTTGTACAATCTGTTTCTTTTTAATAGCAAAGATGTTTTTTCGAATTAACATCCAGTTATAATTCTCTAAATAATTATTTTGAAGATCATTTATTTGTTTAGTGATAGATTTTTTGGAAACTACAACTGATGATGAACCCTTTCCAAGTTTGTTACGTGTTGTTTTACAATTTAAATTATGATTAAGAGTATGATAAATTGGAGAATAATCAATATTGTTATTTATAGATGTGAAGACTTTGACAGGTCTGTTAAATACTTCACTGTTAAGTCCATAAGGATAAATTTTGTTGTAATATTTCATATATGATGATTCCATATAAAGACGTTCTGATTTATTTTTTAGAATTTGAAGGATTTCAATTGTCGTATTTTTAAATTGATGTTTATGAAAATGTTGAATTTCAGCTGTAGATTGTATATTTTTTGCTTTGTTATTATTAGAGTCTGAACGATGATGATTGATACGTTTATGAATTGGACCTGATGTTTCACCAATATATTTCATGTTACATAAGTTGCACTTTATACAATCTATAACATTAAATGCTTTACAAAAACTTGAATAATTAGGATTTGAGACAATTTGTGTTTGAGAAGCGTATGGACATGTCTTGCACCGAGCATCATAACATTTACGAAAAAATAAAGGACGAGGGGGAGAGTATAAATGGTCGCTGGATGACGATCCAGGAACAACCCAATTATTGTTCCTGTACCGGGCACTACACTGCATAGATGCTAAGTGTATCTTGCCAGGATCGAGATGTTTACTAAGAACTGCCATATAAAATTTATGTATAGAAAATGCAATAATTGCAAAAAAAAAAAAAATAAGAAAATTTAATAATATAAAAATTAATAATTTAATTAAATTAGTCTTGATTAAATAATAAATCTTGAGTATGAAAAAAATATATACAATATTTACAATAATAGAAGCAGAACTCAAAAACGAACTTCAAAATTTCCATAACCAAATAACGGTAACCCTAATTTCATAGACAAAAAAAGCAAGAATCCACCGGACTTTTTGATAACAAATAAGTCAAAAATAACCGCATCTAACATCCAAAACCTAGATCAACTATAACCTTGCAAAGACATCCATAACGCTTTCCCAATTAACCTCTCAGATCAATGTAATATAAATTTAAACTGCTAAAGCATATTAACATTAAATCTATGAATAGAAATAATTATTGCTACCATATTGATTTATATATATAAAATGATTATCTCTACAGAATAAATTATGTAAAGCAATAGCAAAAATAAATAGAGAATATATAGGACAATATCATACACTGACAACAAGAAAATACATATAAAATTATAACTAGAAAATTAAATAACATTAAATAAATCTTTGCAATGATAGGAATGAACAAATTAATGGAATCCTAAAATAGGTATCAGATAACTACATGGTAGAAATCATATAGATAATACACATAGATTGTGCGCTATTGCAGAAATGATCTAAGCGTATAATATTTAAAAGATTGCTAAATCATATAGCGACATAGGAATATATATAAATATATATAAGATACCAAAAGGAAAAAATACTTCAAAATAAATTGTTGACATTCAAAATGAAAAGATATATTTAAAAACATGATAAAAAGCTTACATTCATAATTACTTGCGCAAATGCATCATAATAATTTGAATGCTAATATATAACCATTAATTAAACATAACCTACCACCATCAAAAACCGTAATATTATGAATTAAAGCTGTAAGTATATAAAAAAGTGCCAAATAATTTATTATAAGAATTATTATGGAAGAAAAAAGAAGAAAGTGGACACCGACAAATAATGGAAAAGCTTATATATTGAATTACGTTTTCAAGGGCACAGAATTCAATGATATAAGCAATATGGTGTTTTCTGTGAGAAGAATAAGCTAAAGCTAAAAATTATCCTTCTCTGTCCCCGAACAACCATTATAATCAAGTGAATAAATTAAAAATGAAAACAGAATAAAGACAAATAATATGAAATGGAAAAATCAATAAAACCTGTTTAAATATGTATAGGATATAAAATAGAAATATTACACAACATACCGATTAATATTTCAGTATTTTTCAATATATCCACTCGCACATGGCTACCAAAATATCGTAAAGATTAAGGTGAATAAAACAGTTAAGAAATCACAGTAATAGATACCAAAGGATGCAGTTAATACATTTTGAAATACCATGATAAAAACAATTAATATAATATAAAATAAAATAAATAGAAAGTAATTACATTATTTAAAATAACTAAAATGCACTATTAAATTAATTAATTACTATTTAACAATATCGTCAAAATTTAGCTTAAACAAAAAAACACCTGGTGTAGGAAATTATAACTGAATAGGAGCTACAAAAGACAAAATTTATAACTTAACGTCAATAGACAATTTTTGGTGCTGCCATCTAGTAGTATTTTCATTATTCAAATGTCACAAATATATATATATATATATATATATATATATATCAACTTTTGAACGGATGGTGGTTTCGGGGTCTGGGGGTCATGATCGATGAAAATATACCAAAATTTTTTGAAATCGCTTTCCTCCGAACGGCTGCAATAGGTAGCTTTTTGTAATGAAAGCTACCTAAAAATATGAACGTGGTGAACCATAAAAAAGTTCCAAAATAGATAATAAAAGTACGAAAAAAACTTTAACTTCGAAATATTTATTGCATTTTTATTTCACAGTGCCACACTTTTAACAGCTGTAGATCTATCAATAATAGCAAAATGTTTATCATGCTCCAAAGACTCTCGAAGCGGAAATGCTGATTATTGGAGGAATAGAGTTGCTTATTGTTTTCAATCGCAGAAAAAATCTATTTATGGAAAAAGCACCTCAATTATGGATAAACATTTTCATACTGATTATTGTGTTGTAATTTAGGATTATGAAAGCTTCGAAATTTGCAGGACTATGATCCAATGGGGGACAACGATTATCTTTCAGAGATATTTTTAACTGTAGATTTAGATATTTTAAAATCGAACGAAAATTTCAGAAAATAATAACTGATTATTACCGGGATATTTTATTGCCATTTATCTTGTGCTCTCGATAATCATGGTGCCTTTAAAAATTAAAGGTGGATATGAGGTGAAAGGCGAATTTATTGCTTAATTAGTGGTATCGGCGCTTCTTTACAAGAAACTATGTCACATGTAAAGCCTAATCTCCAATTAAAATTGCTTGCTAAACTTTTTTACATCGACTTTCATATACTACTATTTATTAAGTTTTATTAAAAGCAGCACTATAGTACATTGTACAGTAAAAGAAAGTTAAACTCATGTATTTTCGAATGATAAAGTCTGTGGAAATCACGCCATTTTGTATAATTGCTATAAAAAGCTAATGTTTTCTGAAAGAAAACAGGTTAATGATTTAAAATATGGCGACGGTTTCAACAGGTTAGTTTTTCCTATATGTAATAATAATTGTCGAGATGAAAAAAAAAATTCACTTCATGAACCATGTAAAAATATGTATTTTAATTTATTTAAAACATGAAATCGCTTAATGAAATCTAATATTATTGTACATTTAGATAAACATTGAAACATTAATTTTATTAAATACTAAATTTTAAGTAAGGAATTGTATTTAAAATATAAGCTAAAATTGCATTTTGAAATTATGCGCCTTTTGATGCAAAACGTTATTTCTGAAAAGTATATGGTTATTTTAAGATTTCGAAGCTGGTGAAATGAAAATGACATCACTTTGACGAAATTAAAACAAATATACATTAATATTTTCTAATTAAAATGAATTCTTTACATAAAAAAATATTACATCATTTTTACCCGATAAAACTTTTTACTAAAAACGCCTTTGTGAAACGTTTAATCTGCCAACATTTAAAAATAATTAATTAAAATAGTATATGCTTTTTTAAAATTCAATTCGTATGAATAACTATCCACTTCTATGCATGGAAGTTATATTTACATCCTTGGTTGTAAATGTCAATATGTTGACAGGCGATTTTTGTTTTTGTCTCTGGAATAAATTCATTCATGAAGCTTCAATGTGTGAAAATGTTGTTTTATTTTTTGGAAAATTTACTTTCTTTTTTCAATTTTAAAGAGAAAATAGCCTCAAAAAATATATTAACACGTTTTATTTCCTCTTTTCCGCAAAAAATAAAATGTCTTCTCCTGATAATCATAAAGTGAATTTTGAATGAAAACTCTCATTAGTGTGTAACTTATTATATTCACACTTTTTAATCAGTATTAGTAAAAAGTATTTCTGTTGTTCATTTTAAATATGACGTTATTATTTATCCATTTTCATTAGTTACTGATATCCATGCCCCTTGTATTTTTAACGTATACTTGAAAATGCCTGTTTTATTTAAAGCATGACGTCATATTTTTCCAAGCAAAATATTTTCTAAATAATATAAATCTTTTTCATTATTATTCCTTCTAATTATTACGCCATTTTTGACAGAAAACCTCTTGCTAACTTAACAGATATTCATGCTTTAAGTATAATAAATATTCCTTTTTTTGGTTTCAAATATGTCGTTGTGATATCTCCACTTATATAATAAAGAAATCTCCACAGCCAACTCAATCATTGAATAAACTCTCCATTCAATATTAAAACATAACAATATTTAATAAACAAAAACTATGTACATATCTAGACGGAAAATAAACTATACAGATTCTCTTCACAAGCCACATTCCAGGCTTATTCACATATCAGCTTAGCAGTAATCCGCTTGTTTATAACCAAAACAAAACTTTCTCCGCTCACATGGAACACTTTAGCAAAACGACCTCTCTTGCCGCTATCCCAGCCGGCACTGACTTCATTTCCCTTCCTCTCATTCCTCTCCGCGAGCTCGGGAGCCTCTAGTGGGTGTTAGATGAACTCGTTTTCCCCGTCGACATTCAAGTAGGAGAAAAAGAAAAAGTACTTCAACTCCGCTGCTATTACAGCTCCTTCCCCCTATAGAATTTTCATACGGTGCATACACCTATGAAAATGTAGATCTGGAACACGGTACTGAGCCCCTCACTCTTTACACACTAAATCTGAGAGGTCACAACAACTAAGCACTATTTGTACATGCACATGAAAAGTTAATACATTGATGGCTTTATACACTTTAAATTTCTATGCAAGAGGTTCACACTACGCACTCGCACTCAGTTTTAAAATACTCATCATCATCCTAGATTTCACGTTTAAATTCTAAATTTAAACAAAACTAAATTCACTAAAAAAGATGAGATATTGATCTGAGCTCAACAAATGACATAGTGCGATGCTTGAACAAGTGATATAAATGAAATTCTATACAATACTGAATGATATAAAATATATGCAATTACAAAAAAAAACACAATATACATAAATGAGTGAAACCAATGACTGAAACTTAATATTTACAGAACTCCACTACTCACTTCTGCTCAACCCATCGGCATTCCCGTGAAGTTTTCCCGGTCTATGCTTCACCTCAAAGTTGTACGCCTGCAGATATAATGCCCACCTAGTTAATCTGGCATTTTTCCCCATCATTGTTTTAAGATAAGTCAACGGGTTGTGATCTGTTTGTATCACAAACCGCTGCCCATCCAGATAATGATTCAGCTTTTTAAGGCCGTACACAATCGCCGCTAATTCATGCTCAATAGTACTATAGTTCTGCTCTGCCGAGAAAACTTCTTGCTTAAATACAAAATGGGATGCTCTTCCCCATCTCGAACCTGCGACAAAACTATACCTGCACCATATAAACTAGCGTCGGTCTGAACAATAAACTCTTGGCTATAATCAGGGGCATACAAAACCGGACTCTGGGTCAACTTCCCTTTCAGTTCCTGAAAAGCCTTTTCACACTTCTCACTCCACTCTATCTTTTCTTTCTTAACTTCTCCTTTCAAGACATTTGTTAGAGGGACTGCAATTACTGCATAATCCTTTATGTAACGGGAATAGTAACCTGTCATTCCCAGAAATGACCTTATTTGTGTCTTAGTTGAGGGCGTTGGGAATTCCTGAATAGCTTTTACTTTTACATCGCTGGGGGACCTCTTTCCCGAACCTACCTCATGACCTAAAAACTTAACACTGTCTTGTGCAAACTTACATTTTGTAGGTTTCACTGTTAAACCGGCCTCTAATAAACGCTTTAGAACCTCGGCGATATCCTTCATGTGATCATCCCATGTAAGTGAAAATGCCGCAATATCATCAATATATGGCAAGGCAAACATTTCTAGACCATCCAGAACTATGGCAATTAATTTACAGAAGTAGAAAGGCGCGTTCACGAGACCAAACATCATGACTTTAGGCAAAAATACCCCAAAAGGTTCACAAATGCAGCGTACCTTTGGACTCTTTTGGTCAGTGGTATTTGGAAATAACCTTTAGTTAAATCCATCACCGTGATAAAAGTCGCTGAACTCTACTTTTCTACGACCTCCTCTATGTTGAGGAGTGGAAAAAATTCCGTTCGGGTCTTCGAATTTAATCTCCTATAGTCTACACAGGGACGGGGATCCTTTCCCGGAACCTCTACCAAAATCATGGGGGACGTAAAATCGGACTGTCCTACCTCAATTACTCCTAGATCTAATAATCTTCTAATCTACTCCCTCAAAATTTCTGTCTGCCTAGGTGACATTCTATAAGGCTTGGACCTCATCGGGGTCTCATCTAACAATTCTATATCCATCTCTACTAAATGGGTATGTCCTGGGTCTGAAGAAAATACTTTCCTATTTCTCTCTATGACTTCCTTAAATTTATTTATCTGACTTTCTTGTTCGCTATTGTTCACAATCTCCCAGAAGTCAATTTGTGTGGGGTTTGGCATGGGATAAGGGATCTCAGCATCTTCTTCCACCTCTTCCGTATCCATATCAATCACTAGATTAACAAATTCAGGCCGTTTGTAATAAGGTTTCAGTAGATTAACATGGTATATTGTCGCGTTATTGCGCTTCTCTGGTAAGTCAATGATGTAATTCGTTTCCGAAATCACTCCCGTGACAGTTCCTGGTCCGATCCAGTTTACGGCCATCATGTGAGGTTTGGATGTTGCCAGAACTAGCACCTGGTCCCCGACTTTGAATTTTCTGGTCACTGCATTCCGGTCGTACCATACTTTCCTCTTATCCTGGCATTCCTCCATACGCCTGATTGCCAAATCCTGACATCTTTTCAACCTATTTGTCAAATTCAAAATGTAATCTACCACATTTTGATCTGCATTCTGTTGACCCATCCAATTTTCATACACCAAAGTGTGCGGCATACGCAAGTTCTTCCCATGAATCAGCTCAGCAGGACTAAACCCCGTGCTTTCATGTGTTACCGTTCTTAGCGCAAACAGTGCCATAGGCCTCTTTCCATTCACGACCTGACTCAAGATACAAGGCTTTAATTACTTTCTTTAAAGTAGAATGCAGTCTTTCAACACTATTCGACTCCGGATGGCAAACTGAGCTATGTGACACTTTTATACCAAATCTACTAAAGAATTCGGTTGTTAACTCGCTGGTAAATGACCTTCCTAAGTCAGATTGCACCTCTCAGGGATAACCCGTTTTAGCGAAAATCTGTAACATAGCATCAATAACAGATGTGGAAGCGATGTTTTCCACCGGAATGGCATCAGGATATTTATAGGCGAGGCATATGGACGTAATTAAATATTACTTTTATGGGTAGTCTGCAAGGGACCGACCGCATCCAGATTTATCTTGGAAAAACATTCCGAAATTATGGGTACCAATTTTAAAGGGGCCTTACGCTTATCCCGATTACTACCCACCTTTTGACATGGATCACAAGTTTTACATAATTTTCAATACCTTGATAGCAGTTTGGCCAAAAGTAATACCTAAGGACTCTATCCTTTGACTTAGTCGTGCCTAAATGTCCTGACACCTGCTCATGACACAATGCTAACACTTCTCTACGATGAATTTTCGGCACACATAACTGCACTTTCTCATTACCTCTCCTTGACTGCGACATCCGCACAAGCTTACCTTCTCTAACACAAAATTCGTTATCATTAGAGTTTTTGGCTTTCTCCCACAACTCCTTAGGACAATTTTTCTGCTCTTCTTTAAATTTCTCCGCAGATATCTTTACCAAACCTGACTCCATCTCCAACCTTTCCGGTATAACTATCCTTTCCTCTCCCGCTCTAAACTCCACTTCCTCCTGATTACCAGCCTCCAGACCAATTTCCCTCTCAAGTTGAACCGGGGATATCTCCCTTTCATGTTCCCGCTTCTGGCTGCGCGTTATTACAGCATTCACCGATACCGGATTACCTTTTGATTTCTCAATAAGTTCAGCCGTTTTGTTTCCCAACAAATAATAACCTTGTTCTAACTCAATAGGTATCACAACAGCCTTAGTAACCACCCTTCCAAAATCTCCCTTAATTGTAACTCTCGCCAATGGCAAACATTTACACTCATTATCCAGGGGTTGTTTTATCCACGTTACTTCACCCATTAAATCCTCATTATCAATCCAACTACGGTCGCAAAGATCAATTCCAGCCCGGAATCCCGTAAATAATTTTGTTCTATCCCATTAATTTCTGCCTTCTTTAAATACGGTGCAAAACACTCTCCTAAACCTACATCTACATTCAAGTGACCAACTATATCTCCAGAACTCTTACGTTTTAAATCCGGACAATCTGGTTTGATATGACCTGCTCGATTACACTGGAAACAAATAATAGGCTTTTTTCTATCAAATTTATCCTTATTCCAAGAATTCCTATACACATGATCTCTTTTATCAGCCCCACCTGACTTAACTGCCTGTTCACCTTTACTTCTAGCACTATCCTGCCCATTCCTGTCTCTAAAGTACGGCTTATTATTCTAGATTTTGTTATCCAATTTCCTAACATTCCCTCTCACACTTTCGTATTTATCACATTTTTCTGCTAAATACGACGCTTTCTTAATCTCGTCCCATTCATCTAAGAATTTATCCTTAATTTCAAAAGGTGCTCTACGTTTCACCTGCTCTGTGAGCATAAGTTCTTTAAGCGATTCAAAATCATTTACTTTAACGGTTTCTAACCGGTATTCTAAATACCCTCTCAACTCATAAACAAGCTCAGACCAAAGTGCATCCGCCTTTTTTTGATGAGTCTCAAATTTTGTTCTCAGGGCCCGAGCTCCTAATCTAAACCTTTTCAACAAAACACTTTTGATATGCTGATAATCATCCCTTTTTTCTAGAGGCTCATTTACAATAATCTCAGCTACTTCTACCGGTAACAAAGGTATAAGTTGAGATACGTATTTTGATTCTTCTAAATTCTCTTTTGAGACCTGACTCTCAAAAATCATAAAAAACAAGGTAATATCAATCGATTTAGTGTCAAATTTTGGGACTAAATCCTTTAAACTCACTTTTTTATCTTTATTTTCCGCCGATACAGAAACAGTGGGAGCTAAAGAGCTAGTATCTACACTGTATTGTAATCTCACTTTCTCTAATTCCAATTGTCTATCTTTCTCCCTTTCTAAACTTTCCTGCTCTTCGTGCTTTAATCTATCTAATCTTTCCTGCTCTTCGCGCTTTAATCTATCTAATCTCTCCTTCTCCGCTAATTTATCTAGTTTTACCTGTTCTGCTAATTTTTCCCTCTCCTCTAAAATTCCTTCTAACATATCTTTTGCTATTTGCTCATCATAATCAGAAGCATTCATAATTGCCTGAATTATTGACACTTTTTTACTGTCAGCGGATATCTCTGTAGCAATCTCTGCTGCGAGCAAAAACAATACATTTTTATTTTGCTTATTCAAGAAAGTAGCCAAACAGCCAATTAAAACTCAGAAAATATCTCACCACAAAAAAATACAAATGCAAAATATTACGGTAATTTTCCTGAACACAATTAGCACTAAAAAAAACCAAAGAAAATCAAGGATGCGATTTTTTTTTTCAAAACTGACTAACTCCCTTCACAAAGCCCAATAAATAACAAATGGCGTAACCTAAGTACTCATAAAAATAATGCACAATAGAATAATAAAAAAAATAATCCCGCACATTAATTTATTTTACTGAGCCACCTTTCTTTAATGCCCTACGAAATTTCAAATAAAATTCCTCTCTACTAGGAACATCAATTATAAATAAAAATTTCAAAGAAATAATTTCAGTAAATTCAAAATTTCACCATACAGTTAAGTCGCATTACCGCATCTCACGTGCGATGAAAATAAAAATTTACTCTTTATACAACTCACTAAAAAATTATACATAAATACCTAATACTCCACTTCTAGACTTCTGACTTAATATTTACTTGAGAACAAAACAGCAAAGCAATTACCAGAGAATATATAAAAATATAACAAATAACCCTTATGCATGAACCTCGCAAACAGAAAAAAAACCTATTTTATTTTCCTTGCAAACAATATCAATACTAAGTTTAACCTGGGACCTCCCAAAATTTAGCATGCAAGAGAATTATAGGGATGCTTGAGTTCCACAGGACACTATTATCACCATCGTCGAAACAGATTTTTCCAATCACTCTTGCATTTGACGACAAACTTTCAGTCCATATCACGTGCAGTGTAGAAGTGATTATGGATTCGAGAAACTAATTAATCTAGTTTCTACATCACACCGCAAGCCACCATTAATGTTAATATATTTAGCTGTGATATCTCCACTTATTTAATAAAGAAATCTCCACAGCCAACTCAATCATTGAATAAACTCTCGATTCAATATTAAAACATAATAATATTTAATAAACAAAAACCATGTGCATATCTACACGGAAAATAAACTATACAGATTCTCTTCACGAGCCACATTCCAGGCTTATTCACATATCAGCTTAGCAGTAATCCGCTTGTTTATAACCAAAACAAAACTTTCTCCGCTCACATGGAACACTTTAGCAAAACGACCTCTCTTGCCGCTATCCCAGCCGGCACTGACTTCATTTCCCTTCCTCTCATTCCTCTCCGCGAGCTCGGGAGGCCTCTAGTGGGAGTTAGATGAACTCGTTTTCCCCGTCGACATTCGAGGAGGAGAAAAAGAAAAAGTACTTCAACTCCGCCGCTATTACATAGTGATATTTATTTTCTTTTGAATACTTTGCATTTAAATTTTTCGCGTGGAAATTGTTCAGAAAATTAATTGTCGAGGAGAAAGTATTATTCCGGGTTTTTATTTTCTTGGCAACGTTAAAGAAATATGGTTAAATGTTACAGGAAAATGGTCAATTCATTGTGCATGAAAAATAATGAAATTTTGGATTATTAAGCAAATTATTTGAATAAAATAAATTAAACATAGCCTATGTTCATTTCTGGGTTGTAATCCATATCTATATCCAAAGATACAAAAGCATTAATTCATCCGTTTAGACGCTGATTTCATTCAAACTTTTGGACACACATTCGCATTTATAATATTATTATAAGGATAAGGATTAATTATATATTTTGTCACTTTACAACTTTTAAGCATGGTTATAGATTTGCTGAAACTTTGAAATTTTGTATATTTTCCTAAAAAATATACAATTACGTTTAGGATTTTTTCCCCATGAAAATTTATATTTTATCTAACTTTTAAACTAACATCTCTACTGGTGAAAATCCAAGCTGTTTTATGTATATATATATATATATATATATATATATATATATATTTGTAATTATTATTTACCTTTTTATATTTTTATATTTTAAGTAAAGTTCTGAAATAATACAACTTCTTTTTTTTTTTTTTTTTTAATGGAATTTTGAGTGAAAATTTATTATTTCGTGTAAATTATAAATAATAATTCTGAAGTCAAATGTCCTAAATATAATCTTTAGATGAATAAAAATGGACAAATTATATTTCAAAATATATTTTTTTCATACTAACAAATAATGATAATTTAAAAAAAATGTCTACTGGAAATGTAAAAATCGACTGCGGATCTCACATATAACTATTGATTAAAAATAAATAAATAAATAAATCTTTTAAGGAATCGTCAGCTAAACTTCCATAATAATATCAGAATAAATATATATTTTTTCTTATTTAAGTATTGCGCGGCAGTGCAATACTTATTTATTTCCAGGGTCACTTCTCAATGTTAATTTAACATAGAAAAGCCTATGGAGATAATTTTTTTTATTTAGTTATTTAAGCTATGAGGTATTCGCTACGGCTTTTGCCGGCATGACCTCAAATGATCACAAAAATGACGTTATTTCCTTGGGACAACCACAAATTCAACCTTCCTCCACGAGGAAAAAAGCCAAAAAAAAAAAAAAAAAAAAAAAAACTGGAGATAACTTTTTCATTTTTTCTTCCCACCTTTTTGTCCCTGATGCCACTCATTTTTTAAACTTTACTAATTCTAATAATATTATGAATTTAAAGTTTAAAAACGTTTGCCTGACGTCAGGGTCAAAACGAATGACAAAATACCTTCGCATATGGGTGAATTATAACCCAAAGAGAAACAAGGGCCAATTTTTTGTATATTATTCAAATATTTTTCTTAATAATTCCAAATTTCACTTTTTTCATTGAGAATCAACGGACATTTTTAATAGAAAATGTAACATTTTTTCTTCATTGTTGCAAAAATTTCAAAAGCCGTAATAATAATTTATTTGGTTTTAGTAGAAAGATTCCCACGTGAAAAATTTTAATTGAAATAGTTTTTTTTTTTTTTTTTTTTTTTAAGAATTAAAAAATATGGCGTCATAGTGGAAATAAAAAGGACATTTTCAAACATTTCTAAATAATACAAAGAATATTAATATTATTAAATACAGAAAGCAAGTGAAAATGACGTCAGATGTTAACCAAAAAATTGAAATATATCTTACCCATACTGATTTTAGAACACGAATTTTAATTATCGTTAAAATTAATAAGAATAGTTAAGGAGCTCATGACTAAAAAAACAGCATTGTCTTAAAAATATTTAAGTATTGCGCGACAGCGCAATACTTATTTATTTCCAGTGTCACTTCTCAATGTTAATTTAACATAGAAAAGCCTATGGAGATCATAACTTTTTGATTTTTACTTCCCACCTTTTTGTCTTTGATGCCACTCATTTTTTATTGTTTTTTAATTTTAATAATCTTATAAATTTAAAGTCTAAAAATATTTGCCTGATATCAGACAGAAAATGGATGACAAAATGTCTTTGCATATGGGTGGATTATAGCGCAGAAAGTACTACAGGCTATGTTTTATTTAAATTATTCAAATATTTTTCTTCATAGTTACAAATTTCACTATTTTCATTGAGAATCAATGGACCTTTTCCCATAAAATTTATCATTATTTCTTATTCTTGCAAAAATTTCAAATGCCGTGATAAATTTTTGTCTCCAGCAATTAATTTTCAGTTGAAATATTTCCACGTGAAAAACGGAATTAAAATATATTTTTTTAAGAATTAAAAATAAGATGAATATGGCGTCATAGTGGAAATAAAAGTAATACAAGAAACATTAATATGAGTAAATACAGAAAGTAGGTGAATATGACGTCAAAAAAATTAAATAAATTTTACCGATACTGATTTTTAAACGTGGCTATAAGTTACGTACAGACGAGCGCGTAGTTCGACTAAAAAGACGTTAATTATGTGATTTATTTATGTTTTTTTTATTTATTTATAGATGAAGTTTTAATTTCGTTAAGTAATATTAGCTGGAAACCAATTCTGGACTGTTTCTATTGTTTTAAGATGGCGTATTAATTGAATTTTTCAGACGTTTAGAAGTTAATAAATTTTCAAATAAATTAAATTTATTTTACCAGTTTCATCGTCAATATTTACGTCAGTGTTACACACGGACATTTTCGCCGTGTAATATATGTATTGTTCATAGGCAATTTCTTTTTTGTATCAACAAGAAATAAAAAATAATGGATCCCATCAGTGTGACGTCACAGGCAACTCAACTCCGCGTATGAACCGCAAATTGGATCCAAACAAAGTCAGAAAGTTAAGAGTGTATAAGAAATGCACTATACATGAAAAAGGCTTGCAATATGAAGCCAGATATCGCTGAAATCATTCGCCCAAACAAGACGAGCACGGGAAACCAGGGTCGAATTATTTGGAACGGGAGAGATTTTTAAATGTACCCTCAATTGTTTGGACCGAATTGTGACAGGTTTTAATTGATTTCAAGGTTACATTTTTAGCTTCATGCGGAACCATCACGTTTCCTCCCTATTTGTCTCTGAAATCTGTGGTTTATTTGGATGCAATTTATTGTTGGTACGCGGAATTGAGTGGCCTTTGACGTCACCACTGATAGGGTCCATTATTTGTAAATTTTAAAAAGATGGGGACTTTTAACGTTATGTCTATGGTATTTTTTATCTAAAATTTTCCCTCAATCTCTTTTTTTTTTTTTGCCATTTTTTTGCCTGGCACAGAAATTACTGGTGTTGCAGCAAAATAAATACCAGAAGTTTAACTTAGGTAACAATTTCCTTTTGAGTTTACATCGTTCCCTGCGAGCAAAAAGGGTAAATATTTTAAAAGTAAAACTGGCTTTTTTTTATGTCTTACTGTATAACAGCTATACTGTTGTTAAATATTAGCATTAAAGATATAACACTATTTCTGCATTCATAGCGTTTCCAAGTGGAAAATGTGGGTAATTAAATTTAAGTAAGTTTTGGTTTTTTATGCTCAGATTGGAAGTTTTTGTCCAAACAACGACAATTTGTATTATTGCTTTCATGAACCATTTTGGACTAATCATTGGTAAATTACACCACAAATTGTGATGCGATAATCAAACCATAATGGTGGTTCATTCCGTTAATTTTGAAATGAGTTCATCTGAGAGTTTGTCTGAATGCAGTAGTTATTAAAAAACTTGACATATTAAACAAAAACATAATTTGCAGAACAAATTAAAAAAGAAAACAATTTATTTCCTGCATTGTTTAAGCCCGAGAAGGGACATATATTAAAATGTTTCATTTAGTTAGCTCTACATTTAATGTTACATATTTGTAACAAACTAGGGGTCTCTGCCCCCTGCAAGCTATGCTCGCCAACCCCCGCTCAGATCCTTGGGGCTCCAAAACACAGACAAATCAACTTTTTTCGAGATGATTAAAAAGGGGGCTGCCAATAAAAGAAAATAGATAGACATTTAAAGATTGAACAAAAAGAAGTAATATAAAAATTTTGTTTTTAAAGTCAATTCCTACTTAGGTCATCAAAGAAAAAAATAATAGAATCCCTTAAGCTAATATTAGTTTTTGTTGCATTAAAATATCTCAATTTGTTGATGTTCTATAAGCAAGTAGGTTTACAATGGAAGTCTATGGGAATTTGGCGAAATATTGGAGATATCGCCAAGTTGGCGACAAACTTGGTGGTATTTGGCGACAGAACAGGGTCTTCCCTATGGTAACCCCCTTTATAGATATGAAGATGCATTAAATGCTGTTCAATAACCAATGGCCGCCATTTTTTGTCTCCCATATAAAACTAAAATTAATTAATTAAAACTTAATTAATGAATTAATATTTGAAGAATCTGTATTAACATCAATTGTCATCCAATAAAAGTTTATAAAAAATTTATTTCAACTTGATAGGATGAATAATAAGTATTTTATTAACGATTGAAAATTTGAACAAGATATATAAAAAAATAAATATAGGGAGAGTGTAAACTAATAGTAGGAATTGAAAAAAATCTAAGGCGCTTTTAATTTAATTAAATGTCGTTTACTCTTCTATCTATCTCCACTCCTTCCCTTCAAAAATTATAATCTTGCAAAAAAGGAACAATACTTAAAACTTTAAAAAAATTTCGTACTACATGAAAAGTAGATTATACTGAAAAATGTACAATTTCTTATTTACAAATCTACGAAAATTGTTATTAAAGTCTAATTCGTCAATAGAAGACTGTAAATTTAAATTAAGAACAAGAAATGATATGCAAGTGACAGGAACAATACAATTTATATTTTATTCAAAGTTATAAAACAAATATGTAGTAAAGTAAATGATCATTTAAATATATATCTTAGCCCTATCCATTTCAAAGCTACATGACTCATAATGTCCCTTATCATTAATCATTTTAAAATAAGATACTGACGGATGAATTAACTCTACATTAAACATCCAGTAGGTAAGTTCCGTTGTGCGTTTATAATGGCATAAGTAACATTTATAAAATTTCATTGTAGACTATGTTTTCAATTTTTCTGCATTTTTTATAAGAATTTTTACATTTCGCCCTGAAACACATCTTGATAACGCTACATATAACTGACCGTGAGAGAATAATGGTCTATCAATATAAATGAACACTCTTTCAAAAGTTTGACCTTGTGCTTTATTTATGGTTAATGCATATGCCATACGAACTGGAAATTGTCTACGATATAACACAAACGGTAATTGAGAATGTCCGGTTGATGTATTGAGTTGAATTCGTGGTATATCAACTACAGAACCTTTTTTATCTCCGGTAATAATTTTCGCAGTCAAAACCCTACGTAAAATCCGTTGAACTAAGAGGCGTGTACCGTTGCACAATCCATCAGCAATAGAAAGGTTTCTAATTAGCATTACAATGCAGCCTATTTTCAACTTCAATTTGTGAGGAGGCATTCCAGATGGAGTAAGTGAATGAAGATATTCATCCGAATATCTTAACGTTGCTTCCTCTTCTCTTGCATCACTCTTATCTATTCCATTTAAAGTTGCTTTGTCAATACTGTAACTTACAAATAGTTCACTTGGTATTCTGGATAGTATGCTTTCATTCATTTTATTTACTTCATCGTTTTGAGGTGATAAAATTATTCGGGAAAGGAGATCGTTGTCTACATGTGAAACATCTTCAAAAAACCAATTAGTCAAATCCGAACAATGGAAAGCAGATGAGTTATCTACGCAAAGTTCTGTAAGTTCTCCATTTCCTAACTGCAGCAACCACTCTGCAAATTTCTCTTCCGTGTCATTCACTCTCATGTTAATCTTGAGATGGTGGATCTCGAAAACTGCCCATAGAGGGGATGATTTTATGCATTCATCGACTATTTGTCTTCGAGTAGCTTTCTTCACAACTGGCAATGTTTGACGAAAATCCCCTCCTAATATGAATGTTTTCCCACCGAATGGCACAGTACTATTCATGACGTCACACAGAGTGCGATTTATGGTCTCGAGAGCCTTTCTAGGTATCATGCTAGCTTCATCCCAGATCACAACATCAACTTCCTGTAGACGTAACTTATCGCGAGCTTTCAAAAAGCAAATGCTTTCCTCCTCGAGACGTATAGGCAAATTAAAAAAAACGATGAGACGTCATTCCACACGGTAGGAGTATTGAGGCGATTCCGGTCCAAGCTACACAAGCTATTTTTTTATTCATACTCAGCAGCTTATGGTAAATAGCATTATAGAGAAATGTTTTTCCTGTTCCACCTGGTTCATCTATAAAAAAACATTGAGAAGGATTTTCGGAATCTCCAGAAATGCAGTCAATTATTCTTGTATACACGGAGAGCTGGCCAGCATTAAGCCTTTTTTCGTTATTCTCACTTATCTCTATATGATGTTGGATATCTAAAACTTTTACTGGGGATTTAAAAAAGGCTGGTTCAGGAAGACCGAAATCTGAGCATGTTCTGTTCTCAGCATTGAGCTGTGCTTCTATCTCGCAGAGAGAATTGTATGTTGTTTCTTCATGTTCAGTCATTTCATCTTGGAACTTTTCCCACAGTTGCAAAGCATTGGATGGTTCATCTCCGATAAGATAATAAACAAAAAATCGTCTAAATTGTCTTGCCATTAATGTGGTTGCTGCTTCTTCTAGCACCGCATTTGCTTCATTACTATTCTCAGTAATTCCCATGGCAATGGCCGCTTCTCTGTATGTTCTATAAATTATACCTTGATAGGTCCTAAGATCCTCATGGGAAGTAGCACCAGAAATTCTGTTTAGAATCAACTTCAGGAAAAACCTTTCGGAATCTCTAGGTGAAACATTCACGATTCGGCCAACGACTTTAGAAGATCTGTCTCGAGGTGTCCATTTTTTCTCGGATTTATTCCAGGCATAACTTTCGGGTATGTTGCCATACAGAATATTTCTTGCAACTTTATCTTGCTTATTTAAGTCAAACCAGCCAAGTAACATTGTCTTGCAATCTTTATTCAAAGCGTTTTTTTCATGCCCTTCTTCAAATGTTACATACTGCTGACCATCGAGATGCACAGGAAGCCTTATGACAGTGTGACTCCTATTATCAATGGCGGATCTAAGGGGGGGGGGCGAGGGTGCGATCGCCCCCCCCTTGGGCAAATAAAAGGTTTGGAAAACGGCATTATTCATCCTCACGGGAAATGACTTGGGGCGAAGCTCGAGTCCGGCGCGACCCGGGTTGGGTCGCGCCAGTTTAAATCCAATTGGCTCGGCCCTGGTAAGGTCTTCTCTCTCTTAGAACCGTGCCCTGATCTTAAAATTTTCTGAAAATTTGGGTCGGGCCTGACTTCTTTTTCTTCCAGATCGAACCAGGCCTGTACTTCATTCTTACTAGGGCTCTTCCCGGAATAAAAGATAAACGTTTTGTCCAAGTCAGCCCATATGATAAGCAGTATTGGCCCGATCGCGACACGTGCACTTCTCTAGATTCTTCTCTCCGAGCCAAAGTTGGTCTGGCATCTTACTTATTTGTTATTCGTAAAGATTATATTTATGTAGTACATTTGTTTAGCGAAATCTTTAAAAATTTGATTAGATAAGTTACAGAGTGGTAGGGGTGGTGGAGCTTCCCTTCTGTTTAGGTCTAGAATGAATATGCTATGTTTTCCCCCTCGTACTAGGTGAGCGTTAGGAAATATGTATAGATTTATAGTAAAAAAACACGATTTTTCGCATACCATAACAATATCTCAAAACAGCGAAATCTGTCAAAAACATTGTCAATACAAATGTTGTAGAGCTTAAAGTTCTGAGTAAAATGAGTACCTACACTTAATATTTTTGTTGAACATTAAGGTGACAATTCCAGTTTAAAATTTTTAGATCCGTGATCAGGGGGTTGAACTCAGAATTAATTAGGAGTAAACTGGAAATTGTTTTAATCCCTTCAGTTTAGGTCTGAAATGAACGTACTATGCTTTCTTCCTCGTACTTGGGTGAATGTTAGAAAACATGTACATATTTATTTTCGAAAAACACGTTTTTTTTAATTAACAATATCTAACTCTATAAAAAACATTGTCAATACAAATGTTGTAGAGCTTAAAATTCTAAATAAAATGAGTACCATCATTAATATTTTTGTTCAACATTAAGGTCGCAATTCTATTTCAAAATTTTTCAAATCAAGAGCTTGAAGCCAGGAGAGACCAAATTAATTTAAAATATCTCAAAACTGCGGCCTTAATCGAACAAAAATATTAAATGTAGGTATTCATTTTACTCAGAATTTTAGGCTCTACAACTTTTGTACTGACAATGTTTTTGATAGAGTTAGCTGCTTTGAGATATTGTTAACTTTGTCTCTCCTGGCTTCAAGCTCTTGATTAGCGATTAAGGCAATTTTTTGAAATAGAATTGCGACCTTAATGTTGAACAAAAATATTCATGATGTACTCATTTTATTCAGAATTTTAAGCCCTGCAACATTTGTATTGACAATGTTTTATATAGAGTTAGCTGTTTTGAGATATTGTTAAGGTAATTAAAAAAAACGTGCTTTTCGAAAATAAATAGGTACATATTTTCTAACATTCACCCAAGTACGAGGAAGAAAACATAGTACGTTCATTTTAGACCTAAACTGAAGGGATTAAAACAATTTCCAGTTTACTCATAATTAATTCTGAGTTCAACCCCCTGACAACGGGTCTAAAAGTTTAAACTGGAATTGCGACCTTAATGTTCAACAAAAATATTACATGTAGGTACTCATTTTACTCAGAATTTTAAGCTCTACAGCATTTTTATTGACAATGTTTTTGACAGAGTTAGCTGTTTGGAGATACTGTTATGGTATGCAAAAAAACGTGTTTTTTTACTATAAATCTATACATATTTCCTAACGCTCACGTAGTACGAGGGGGAAAACATAGCATATTCATTCCAGACCTAAACTGGAGGGATTAAAACAATTTCCAGCTTTCCCCTAATTAATTCCGAATTCAACCCCCTAACCACTGGGCTAAGATGCATTTTTAAAAATCTACTTTTTACTTTCTTCTATCTATAGAAGAAAGCATTGTAATCGAAATTTTTTTGACTTCCGGTTTTCGACGGTTTTACACGTTTTAGGGGTCAGAGATCCCAAAAAACATGTTTATAGAAAATGTCTGTTTGTCCGTGTGTCCGTCTGTGCGTCTGTCTGTCGCCATTGTACCATCAAAAAGTGTATGAAGTTATACATAGAATTGAACCAAATTTTTATTTTAAGTTTTTGGCTATGGCAAGAAGGTCGTTCCTGAATTTGGAAAAAAATCGCCGGTAGGGGGCGCTGTAATAGCGATTTTTCTGTGATTTTGATTATTGTACCATCGAAAAGTGTATGAAGTTATGCATAGAATTGAAGCAAATTTTTTTTTAAGATTTTGGCTATGGCAAGCAGGTCCTTCCTTAATTTGGAAAAAATTCGCCGGTAGGGGGCGCTGTAATAGCGATTTTTGTGCGACTGTTGCGCCACTTTGATTATTGTACCATCGATAAGTGTATGAGGTTATGCATAGAATTGAACCAAATTTTTTGTGTTTGTTTTTGGTCATGGCACGAAGATCCTCCCTGAATTTGGAAAAATTCCGCCGGAAGGAGGCGCTATAATTGCGATGCCTGTACGATTTTCATTATTGTACCATCGAAAAGCGTATGAAGTTATGCATATAATTGAACCAAATTTTTGTGCATGTTTCTGGCTGTGGCAAGCAAGTCCTCCCTGAATTTGAAAAAAAATCTGCCTGAAGGGGGCGCTGTAATAGCGATGCCTGTCCCATTTTCATTATCGTACCATCGAAAAGTGTATAAAATTATGCATACAATTGAACCAAATTTTTTGTGCATAATTTTGGATATGGTCAACAGGTCCTCCTTGAATTTGGAAATATTTCGCGGTAAAGGGGCTCTGGGATAGCAATTTTTGTATACTTTTCTTGATTTTTCGTAGTTCTATTGTCCATCGGCGGCTCGTGCAGTGGCGGGAACTCGCTTCCTGCTAAGCCGGCTATTCGCAAACAGCTGATAACAACAGAATGAGAAAAAACTATTAATTTTAACAAATATCATGATATAGATTAACTCGTTTTTAGCCGTTTAATTGACTGGAGCAGAAATTTAAGAAGAAAAGGAAAGTTGGTATAGTATTGAACTAATAATATTGAAGTATTAACATGTGTAACTGCTTTTTGAAATATTAAGATGTATAAGATAAAAGAAAGTTTGTGATTGGCACATCCAACTAGCTTTCTTTGTAGAGCTTTAAAATTGTGATTTTCTTTTATCATCCGTTTCTTTCATTCTAAGCTGATTTTCTGACTGGATTTTCATACTGGAATGTATTTGTCTAAGTAATGATGTTTACGTAGTGTTTATGTACATAATTGCCTAAATAGTCATTTATATTAATGTTTTTCTGTATTCATGAATTTCGAACATAATCTAAAATAAAATATGAGCATAAGTAAGTGTGCTTTATGAATAAATTTAATTGCAAAAGGCAGGCTGAGCTGGAGTCGATTTTTTAGCTTTTATACCGGGCCGGGCCAATATTTTTTTTTTCTGTGTGGGTTGGACCTGGAAATTCCAGCCCGGGTAAACCTCTAACTGACATATCGAAGCCAGCTTTATTTTTTTTATGCTTCTTTCAGCCATCATCTCATAGCTACTGAATATACCGTGTGTCCTAAAATGGACTGACTGATTTTAAATACAATTCAATAACGTGCAAATGGTGACGGCTATTAAAAAAATATGCTTGAAGGAGGGTTATGTAAGATCTCAGGAGCAGGTGTGATTCTGTTCCGAATTTTCCGAAAATTTAACCCTATCGCTGCGCACCCTGCGATTTCCACGACCAACGTATAAGTGACAAAATGTGCGCAACCCGCAATTTCCGCAGCAGCAAATCCTTTTTTTTTATGACCTAATTCTAGTTAAAAAAGAAACTCTTTCATAAATATTTTGGACATATTTGAACTCTAAAATATATGCAGATTTGAAATATGTAATAAAATAAAGGCTCAATTTTTTAACCTATTTTCATAAATGTATATATATATATACCCATCGAGAGGGTTAAGGCATTCGGTTCGGAAAATAAAAAAAAAAATCATCAACTCGAAAATTCGGACATAAAAATAGTCGCGAATTTTGACAAATGATCGCCATAAAAAATGTATTTCGTCAATCGTTCGCAGAAAGCAACTTCAATTTCGCCAAAGATTCGTGGAAAAAACGCGAATTTGGTCTAAGGTCCATGGAAAATACACGAAATTCTTCATATAATCACGGAAACGCGAATTTCTTCAAAAGGATCGGGAGAAAAATGCGAATTTTGTCAAATAACCGCGAAAAACGCAAATTTCGTCACAGGATCGCAAAAATAATGCAAATTTTATCAAAGAATCGCAAAAGCAACGCGAATTACATCAAAGTGTCGCAAAAGAAACGCGAATTTCGTCAAAAGGTTGCGAAAAAAAACTCAAATTTTGTCAAAGGATCGCGAAGAAAACGCGAATTTATTCAAAGAATTGCAGAAAAAAGTTAATTTCTTCAAAAAATCGCGGAAAAAGTTAATTTCATCGAAGAATCGCTTAAAAAATGCGAATTTCGTCAAAGGATTGCTGAAAAAATCCGATTTTCGTCAAAGGATTGCGGAGAAAACGCGAATTTTGTTAAAGGATCATGGGGGGTAAAAACGCAAATTTTATCAAAGAGCTGCAAAATTATACTAATTTCGCCAAAGCCTTGCAGAAGAAACTTAAATTTCGTCAAGGGGCAATGAAGAAAATGTGAATTTCATCAAACGGCTATGAAAAAAAAAAAACGCGAATTTTATCAAAGGGCTGCCAAAACATGTGAATTTGGTCAATGAGTTGCGGAAAAACGCGAATTTCGTGAAAGAGTCGTGGAACAAATGCGAATTTTATCAAAGAATCGTGGAAAAAAATACAATGGTCTCTTTAGAAAATAGAACACATACATACACTTACGTTTATTATTATAGGTAAAGTTTTTAATCTGAAATAATATGCTGAACTAACTTTTGAAGAAAACGGGTTAAACCAAACCCAGCTTGCAGGAATCTGCACTCAGCCTGAAATTGGCTCGAATCGAAAACATCTAACTCGACCTGCAACAAAAATAATTAGTGCCAGGAAGGAATCCTCCCCCCCCCCCCCCCTCCTCTGCTGTAACACTTCAGAAAATTTCAGAATTTGTTTTTTTTTGTTTTTTTTTTACTGAATCTCTGATCATGAGTTTTTTTTTAACTGAGATTTTTAATTTTAGTTTAAAATAGAAATGACAGATGACGCTGCAAGCAATAGGCGCAAAATCGGTGCCTGACTTAACGACTATTGTTTGCAGCGTCATCTATCGCTGCAATGTAAAGTCGAGAATCGCAGTAAAAAAATCTCCTGACATCTTACATAACCCTCCTGCAAGATTTTTTTAAATTGCTGTCACCATTTGCAAGTTACTGAATTTTAAAATCAGTCAGTCCATTTTAGGACGCCCAGTACGTTTTTTAACAAGTTTCAAAGCATTCTTTACTGAATTACAATTCATTTTAGATATAATGAGACAAGCACCAAATTAGTATTTTTTACATAAACCTAAAGATTAAAAAGTATTGTTAAATAATTGTTTGAGCGTGCCCGTTATGGAGCTTTTAATGTACATAGTTTTTATCTACAAAAGTATTTAGACTTTCTTTTCAAAATTTGGGTTGGCCCGAAACCTTCTCGCAAGAGTGAAAGCCCAATCCGAAACTGACCAAAACCCGAAATTATGTATGTCAATCTGCCCCAAACCCAACTCGCTAGGACGCAGCTATAAAGTACAAGTCAACCCGATCCGCAGCAGAAAAGTAGAAATCAACCGGACCCAGGCGCGACCCACAGCAAAAAAGTATAGTAAACTGGACCCAAACCTGACCTGCAGCAAAAAGTAGAAGTAACACGACCCGCAGTGAAAAAAATTAGCCCCGACCCGCGTATCATATTGAAGTCTCCAAATTTCTAAAATCCCCCCCCCCCCCCTTGAGGACTCTCCAGATCCGCCCTTGCCTATTATGAAGTGGTATTAAGTTCAGCCTCCACGCTGCTTCCATAGGCCCAATATATCGGCTATCAATGTACTTTTGAACTTCATTTGTTTCATTTTTCTTCATTTCCATTCTTGCTCTATCGTGACCTTTGTGAATATACTTATGGATGTACTTCAAAGCCATTTCTGAGGAACAGTATTCTACATTAATGTGGCAATCAAATTTCTTTAACAGATAAGGATTATGCGGCACTACCATTCGATTATCTACATACTGAACTTTTCCTTTGATTTTTGCGTGGTAGGCATAAAGCTTCTCCATATTGTCACGCCTTCTGTATTTAGGAAATCCATCTCCAGTCATATCTGTTTCGTTACGAAAAGGTTTGGGAAATTTTTTTGAACATTCTTTCTCTTCTTTATTCCAACATAACATTTGATCAAAATGAGGTCCGTGCATCATATGCCGCAGTTGATAATACCTAAGAGATGAATCTTGGTCTGACAACTCAGCAGTGATGTACCTGTCGATATCATCAGGGTTTAGAAGTTTACAATCCGTTCTGAGTTGGGTTGATTTTTGACGGCCAATTATCTACACGAGGGATATAGGCCCGGGGGGAGTGCCCTCCGTGGGGGTCTTTCTAAGGGAACCTAATCCGTATTAACGCATGGAAGATCCACGGCTCGAAGAAAACCACGAAAACTCCGAACGATTAGGCCGACGGGCGCGATTGGTATCGAACCCAGCACCTCCCGTCTACCAGCTTCGAGAGCAGAACCTCTCGGCCACTCAATCCGTTCTGAGAGCTGCGAGGATGTGTGCTTGAGGAAGACCGCGCTTCTGAAATTCGATCGTATAAACATATGCCACAATTGGACCTAAAACCTGCTCTTCCACCAAATCATGAATGAGTTCGTTAATTTTAATCTGGAATACATTTGTCACTATCATAGGAATGTCATTTGCAGCTGTACCATTAACGAAATATTTTTTTAAAGTGTTTGTAATTTCAGGCCACTTGGGATTGCAGGTCATGGTGATGAAAAAATCTGGTCTTCCAATTTTCCGACAAATTGCCATAGAATCTTGATAGAGCTGTTGCAAGCACCTTGGAGAACCAATATAAGTTGCAGGTAAGATAACAGCGTTGCCGAGTCGAAATTGATTAGCTTCGTTCAAGCTGTTCTTTTCGATGTGATCAACAATTCCTTGATAACATTCCATGCGCAAAGACCGTTGATTGTGGCGAATGAAATCCAATCGTTGCCTTTCTACCATTACATAACAGTTGATCACATATTGCTGTGTCAACCTTCCTGCATTCAACAATGAATTGAACTGTTCATCAGGACGCAGAGCCAGTCGATGACCGTAATACTGCGCAGGGGTAATCTTGTTACCCTCATTTGTAGACATGTTATACGTCCAGCCAAGATCACCATGTGGAAACAAGAGTGGGAAGGTCATAGGATCGGCATGTTGGGATGCTTGAGATAATATTGTAGTTTCACGGCCATTCTCCTGTTTGGGGTAAACTTTCAGATCTACACATGGAAGACACCCGTCTTTAGACACAACAATGATAGCAATTTCAGAAGCTGTAGGTGTATTGTATCTGCGCTTGTCATCAAATTCATATTTAATAAAATGCAACATATATGTATTTTCTCCAGAATTTGTCATTTCATGCAACATTCTATATTTCTGTGCATATGGATTGATCCTGCGTAGTAAATTTTCCAGACGAAGATTCAAATTTTGGTTGTCTATATCAAGGCGCATCTTTGCTGCTTCTTCGATATTTTCATAAATGTAGATTTGTCCATTTCGAGACGCATTACCGTCAACATTAGTAAGTGAAGTTGTTGCATGGTGATACACTTGGCCTTGGATCTTAATTAATGGTGGAGCTTTTCCCTGCATTTCTTCTATCTGGGCCCCAAATGTAACGAAGCTAAATGATGAGTTGTAGGCTCTGATGTGTTGTTTGAAATTTTTAGACTCTTCGTTCTCAGATTTTAACAAATTCTCCAGTTCTGGTGGATATTCATTAAGTGGAGGTAGCATAACTTTGCCATTGTGACAACACGTGTATGTGTACCGCTCTTCCTTTCAGCTCTGTAAAACGAATAGCTCCACAATAAGGACATTTTATCGTTAAATCGCCCATGGTATATTTTTCAATCGTGAGGTAAGACCCATTTGTAATGTCGCCTGCAAATTCTACTTTCTTTTTTCTTTTTCTTGAAATTGCAGTACTTTTTTTGACATTTTCAATTTTTTTGTACATTTTCTACACTTTCCATATAATTGCATTCTTCTGTACACGCTAGGAATTGCGTTTTTAATCTTGACTCTGTAGGTATTGCATGGATCTTTGCAGAAAAATCAGTTACTGAATGGTGATCATGATGAGACGATCTAGATAAACATGGAATTTCTAATATTTCATGAAGCATCATATTCTGTTTCAACATTCCAACGCTTTTAGTATATTGTTGAAGCGGCTTTTCACTCAGTATTTTCTGTTGATATAGTTGATTGTTCATAAGTGCGTTTTTCTTTCTTGCAATGGCAAAAACTGTAGATTCGTTAGATGGTCCAGCTAAACATTCTGATTCCATATTTTCGTAAAACATTATATCTTCTTCTGATAATCCATATATTTCGCAATCTTTCTGCAGTTGCTTTGCTTGTAATTGTTGTTGATAGAGTCTATTGGCCATGCGTGCATTTTCCCTTCTAGCAGCCAGACGAGAAATAGCGTCTTCAGATGGTCTTTCCACAGCATGCAGCTTACTTCTGGAAGCCGCTCTAATCCCTTTAATTCTTTCTTGAGACATGCTTTCCTTTCTGTCTGATGTGAGGTTCTTTTTCAAACGGTTTTCAGACATATTTAGATGTTTATTTGCTGCAAGTTTCTTTTTCAGGCGCTCTTTGGATATATTTCCATGCGTCTGTGCAGCTCGCTTCTTTTCCAAACGTCCTTCTGACATATTTTCAGATCTGTCTGTTGCTTGTTTTCTTGTCACACGTTTTAGAGACATATTTTCCGGTCTGTCTGTTGCCTGTTTCCTTGTCAAACGTTTTAAAGACATATTTTCAGGTCTGTCTGTTGCCTGTTTCCTGGTCAAACGTTTTAAAGACATATTTTCCGGTCTGTCAGTTACCTGTTTCCTTGTCAAACGTTTTAAAGACCTATTTTCAGGTCTGTCTGTTGCGTGTTTCCTGGTCAAACGTTTTAAAGACATATTTTCAGGTCTGTCTGTTGCCTGTTTCTTTGTGATACGCATGAGAGACATATTCTTACGTCTGTCAATTGCTCGTTTTTTTTCAAGTTTTTCTGTTGTAATTTTAAGACGCATTTTTGATTTGTACTGTTTCCTTTGTTCTTTTTTTGCTCGCAACGATTTATTTTTTTTTTTTTTTGTGGCATTTTAAAGCAAACCAATAACTGTATTTTAAAAAGAAATTTCAATAAAAGGCATTGAATTTTGATCAAAGCCGATTTCCTTTTTTGACATACAGTTATTTGTGCTTTACATATAACGAAATATTAATGAAATTATCTATATAAATGCAAAAGTCATTACATCTATAAAACAATAAGGGGTTAGCTTTGTAGATTAGTCTAAATAAAATTTTTGTATATTCTACTTTCTTTTAATACCGTCTATTAGATGGCCTTTCCTAGGGCTAAGCATTTTATATGTTTTTAAAATGCCTTAAATTCTTTAAAAGAAGCTATTGTAAGTCTCTAAAATAAAGTATAATCTAAAATGTAATATCTTTAAAATGAAATATGTAAGCAATTAATATCAAAATAAAACAAACAATTATTTACTTGCATAAGTACGAAATCTGTCAGAGCAACAAATATTTACGTTTTATAAATTAACTTTTCAAAAGTGAATACATTTCAAATTATAAATAATGTGAAAGTTGCCAACTTTGGATTAAAAAAATTACATTACAAAACATTTCACGTGAAATAATTTAATTTTTTTAGGCATTTTAGATATAACGATATTTAAGATTTGTGCATTTTACGTATGACGTAACTGTCACCATTAAATTCGTTTCGCTTGTCTATATATATATATTACGCTATCGTATGTGGCACAGAAATCGCGATTATTTGTTAATTGTTTAATGAAACTCATCTCATTGGTTATTGAACAGCATTTAATCAATGCCAGTGAATATTTATTCAATGGCTTTGCATTTAATGCATTTACATACCTATAAGTGGGGTTACCATAGGGCGGACACTGTTTTCTGTCGCCAACTTGGCGATATACCGCCAAATTTGACGACCAAAATTAGTCGCCATAAGTGACGTCAACTTGCCGATATCTCTAATATTTCGCCAAATTCCCATAGACTTCCATTGTAAACCTACTTGCTTATAGAAAATCAAAAAATTGAGATATTTTAATGCAACAAAAACTAATATTAGCTAAAGGGATTATATTAATTATATTTAAGGGAGTCCAAGTAAATTAAATTCTGAATAAAAGTAACATGATACAATGCTTAGCATGCTTTCCCAAACATAAATTTTAAGGGAGACCAAACTGGTCGCCAAAGTCGGCTAGTAATAATTTAATCATTTTAAGGTTTTCTTACTTTTTTAATATTCACGTGTAAATACAATTTTTATGACGTAATTTTCCTTATTTCCTTCTTTTAACACGCAATTATTTTATTCTTATTTTAAATTTTCTTTCTGTTTTTAAAAGTCACGTGTGAATAAAATTTTAACTTGAAGCAAACATTATTGTTTGCGCTGATTATACAGTTGGCAGCAGTTTAAATTTATACAATTTTCTAAAATAAGTAAAAAATATCTCTCGAAATGCTAAAAAATTGAATTTAAATTAGAAATAAAACCTAAAAAAATGAATCAAATTAAAAAAAGAGACACAGTCTGCACACCGGGAACTTCAAACGTATAAAATGATCTAAAAATGATTAAATTCCCATTTATAGTTTTTGCTCCTATAAAATTTTTTTAGTGGAACGATTTTGTCCAACTTTAGCATTAAATATCCCTTAAAATAATTCTTCGATTTGAAAACTGTCTGCATCAGCGTATTTATCAAACATTTCTCTACAATACCACCGATTTTCATAATTTTCCATGCAATACTTTTCTTAATATTAACGAAGAAAGACCTCCGGTCACAAAATATTCAAAACCGGCGGCGGCGGCGGTGACAGCGGTAGTTACTGTTTTTTAGAATAGAGAGACACTTTAAATGTATCGTTTTTAATCTGACATAATTTTCACTAAACTTTTCTTTCTCCTTTTACTATTCACGTGAAATGAAATATTATTTGCGCTATCATAATAAAAATAGTTGAAAATATCATCTTAAAATATTACATAAATGTCTCGCGCAATTTTTAAATTTAAATTGTTTTGCAATATTATTTTTTGTTCATTTTACGTAATGTGTAATGTGACGTAAATGTGACGTAATTTCTCCCATTTAAGACTTCTAACTCATGTTAATGAATTTATTATTTTACAACATTCTTTCACTTTTAAAATTCACGTGTAATATGGTTTTTATGATAATTTTCAATGAGTTCCTGCTTTTTATATTTTCTTGTTTATAATAGTCACGTGTAAAATAATTTTTTAATTTGAAGCAAACATTATTGTTTGCGCTTTTTATACTGTTGGCAACAGGCTAAATTAGTACAATTTCCTAAAATAAGTAAAAAAAATCCCTGCCGGCTCGGGCCTACAGGCGGAGGTAGATTTCGATGTTAAGTACTAAATTCTCCAACAAAACTTAAATCAAGATTAGAGATAAAACCCAGTTTCTTCACAAAGAGCGAGCTGTAGGGAGCTAAACTTTTTGTGAAAATTGTAATATACACGAATACACACACACACATATATATGGAATAGGTTTAAAAAATGGTTACAAAAAATTCAGAGAACCTTAAAGTGTTAAAATATGTTAATATTTCCATAGTCGGGTTTGTATCATGTTTTAATACGTTTCTTCAAACTTACATGGCGTTACATATTCACCTGCTGAGGTCCATTATATTTCCAATATGACGCAATATACATATTTTTTTAATTCGTCAAACTATTTATTTTGAGTTTTCATGCTGAAATCTTGCTCTAGGAAACTTATGACGTAATATTCAATTTGTTTTCAATTTGTCAAACTATTTAATTTTACACGTGAAAATTTTGCAAACGAAAAGTAATTGTTGTGGTGAGAATTTTATTATTTGTTTTTTTTTAATTGTTGGCAACTGCTATAACGAAAAACTTTTATTTTTTTCCTGCCATTGTTGTGTAAGAGCTGGTTTTATCAGAATCATGTTAAGACAGTATTTAAAATTTTGAACCCTCCCCATTTCCACCCCCTTGGGCCGATTTCGCCCATTTTCAATCCCCGCCGAGTTATTAGCCATCTCAAAGTTGTTGGCGAGTTTGAAGATGATTCGTGCATAATTGCGACTTTTATCGTGCGGACAAAATTTAGTACATACATACATACATATATATATATAAACTTTTTAGGTGGGGGTGGTTTTGGGTTCCTGGGGTCCTATAATGAAAAGTTATGAAGGAATTTTTCAAAAGTCGCACCATGGTAACGACTGCAATAGGTAGTATTTCTTACGAAATCTACCTAAAATATCTCTCGAAATGCTGAAAATTTGAATTTAAAATAGGAATAAAACCTCAAAAAATGAGTCAAATTAATAAACTGAGTGCAGTCTGCACACCGGGAAATTCTGACGCATAAATGATCTAAAAATGATTAAATTCCGATGTTCAGTTTTTGCTCCTATAAAACTTTTTTAATGGAACGATTTTGTCCAACTTTAGCATTAAATATCTCTTTAAATATTTCTTCGAATTGAAAACTGTCTGCATCAGCGTGTTTATCAAACATTTCTCTATAATTCCATCGATTTTCATATTTTTGTATGCAATATTTTGCTGAATATTAACGAAGAAAGACCTCCGGTCACAAAAAATTCAAAACCGGTGGCGGCGGCGGTGACAGCGGTAGTTACTTTTTTTCAGAATAGAGAGATAAGTTAAACCAATTGAATATTAAAAAATAAAAATGAAATTCAAACAATATGATACTTTAAACACCCTAAAAACTTGGATTCCGTTCAAATGAAAGCGAAATAAATCTTAGGCTTTTTCCATTTATTAGTTGTAAATATTTGTATGTCAGATTTTTGTATTATTTTTATGGTGATTATTGTACATAAAATCATAAGGCACGTCTAAAATACAAACCTTTAAAAAAAGTCCAAGATTTATTTCGCTTTCATTTGAACGGAATCCAAGTTTTTAGGGTGTTTAAAGTACTATCATATTGTTTGAATTTTATTTGTATTTTTAGGTAGATTTCGTAAGAAATACTACCTATTGCAGTCGTTACCATGGTGCGACTTTTGAAAAATTCCTTCATAATTTTTCATTATAGGACCCCAGGAACCCCAAACCACCCCCACCTAAAAAGTTTATATATATATATATATGTATGTATGAATGTACTAAATTTTGTCCGCACGATAAAAGTCGCAATTATGCCCGGATCGTCTTCAACCTCGCCAACAACTTTGAGATGGCTAATATCTCGGCGGGGATTGAAAATGGGCAAAATCGGCCCAAGGGAATGGAAATGGGGAGGGTTCAAATTTTTGAATACCGTCTTAATATGATTCTGATAAAACCAGCTCTTATACAACAATGGCAGGAAAAAAATAAAAAAATCCCTGCCGGCTCGGGCCTACAGGCGGAGGTAGATTTCGATGTTAAGTACTAAATTCTCCAACAAAACTTAAATCAAGATTAGAGATAAAACCCAGTTTCTTCACAAAGAGCGAGCTGTAGGGAGCTAAACTTTTTGTGAAAATTGTAATATACACGAATACACACACACATATATATGGAATAGGTTTAAAAAATGGCTACAAAAAATTCAGAGAACCTTAAAGTGTTAAAATATGTTAATATTTCCATAGTCGGGTTTTTATAATGTTTTAATACGTTTCTTCAAACTTACATGGCGTTACATATTCACCTGCTGAGGTCCATTATATTTCCAATTTGACGCAATATACAAATTTTTTTAATTCGTCAAACTATTTATTTTGAGTTTTCATGCTGAAATCTTGCTCTAGGAAACTTATGACGTAATATTCAATTTGTTTTCAATTTGTCAAACTATTTAATTTTACACGTGAAAATTTTGCAAAAGAAAAGTAATTGTTGTGGTGAGAATTTTGTTATTTGTTTTTTTTTTAATTGTTGGCAACTGCTTTAACGAAAAACTTTTATTTTTTTCCTGCCATTGTTGTGTAAGAGCTGGTTTTATCAGAATCATGTTAAGACGGTATTCAAAATTTTGAACCCTCCCCATTTCCACCCTCTTGGGCCGATTTCGCCCATTTTCAATCCCCGCCGAGATATTAGCCATCTCAAAGTTGTTGGCGAGTTTGAAGATGATTCGTGCATAATTGCGACTTTTATCGTGCGGACAAAATTTAGTACATACATACATACATACATATATATATATATATATATATATATATATAAACTTTTTAGGTGGGGGTGGTTTTGGGTTCCTGGGGTCCTATAATGAAAAGTTATGAAGGAATTTTTCAAAAGTCGCACCATGGTAACGACTGCAATAGGTAGTATTTCTTACGAAATCTACCTAATATTTTTCGTTATAGCAATTGCCAACAATTAAAAAAAAGCAATAAAATTCTCACCACAACAATTGCTTTTCTATTGCAAGTTTTTCATCACGTGAAAAATTAAATTAAATAAATAGTTTGACGAATTGAAAACAAATTGAATATTACGTCATAAGTTTTCTGGAACAAGATTTTCCGCATGAAAACTCAAAATGAAAAAAAAAAAAAATTGCATCATATTGGAATTTTAATGGACCTCAGCAGGTGAATATGTAACGTCATGTGAGTTTGAAGAAACGTATTAAAACATGATAAAAACACGACTATGGAAATATTAACTTATTTTAACACTTTGAGGTTCTCTGAATTGGCTTTAGCTGTTTTTTAAACCTATTCCTTATACATGCGTGTGTGTATTCCTGTATATTAGAATTTTCACAAAATGTTTAGCTCCCTAGAGCTCATTCTTAGTGAAGGAACCGAGTTTATCTCTAATCTTGATTTAAGTTTTGTTGGTGAATTTAGTACTTAACTTCGAAATCTACCTCCGCCTGTAGGCCCGAGCCGGCAGGGATTTTTTTAATATTCAATTGGTTTAACTTATTTGTTACAAATATGTAACATTAAATGTAGAGCTAACTGAATGAAACATTTTAATATCTGTCCCTTCTCGGGCTTAAACAATGCAGGAAATAAATTGTTTTCTTTTTTAATTTGTTCGCCAAATTATGTTTTTGTTTAATATATATTTTATCTTCTTTTGAAAGCAAGTAGAGTTACGCTCCATATCATAGAAACTCGACAGAGTTTCTCGCCAAGCAAAAGAAATAACAGTGCAATGAACCGTAAATGAAACGAATTTCCGCCAATTAATGCCAAACGATATTTCAAAAAAATTTTAAGTACTCTGTCAAGTTTATATTTTCCGGACTGACCAAAGCGGGATTTTGAACCCTCTATATCTCCGGTTCTATTTATGATAGAAACAAAATTCTTGTTTCTATGGAATGGGGCGTGCCACGTGACTCAGAAAACGAAAATAAAATTGAATCCTGCCAATAAGTTTTTAGTAAATGCGATTTTAAAAGTGCTGTTTTTTGCACTTTTGAATTTCTTGTTCCGACCAAATCTGTTGACAGGGCTACAGCAACGTGTAATCATCGGATTTTTACGCGGATTACGGCATTAGAATTGTTTTTATGAGTCGTTCAAACCTTTTAAAGTTTCATTTAAAAATATTAATTAGTTTTTGATTTATACCAGTTTAAAGTCTCTTTATTTTTGCAGCGTGGCGTGCGTAATATGTGAGGCATTCTCACAATGTTTTCACTTTTAATTCCCGGAATAATCATTTTTATTTTAGTAAAAGAATTATCGTAATACCCGCTAGCTTCTTATTATTGCAGCGTGGCATTCGTAATATGTGAGGCATTCTCACAATCTTTTGACTTTTAAGTCCCTGAATAATAATTAACACTTCCCAACAAAGTTGAAAAGTGTTTATGACTTCGGTTTGTCTGTCCGTCTGTCCACGCTCTAACTCTCCTAAATATGCTCGGATCTTTCTGAAATTTTTGGATGTTAGTGACCTCTGCCATAGCACGTTTTCAATTTCAAATGAAGTTTGTAGCATGTTTAGTTTATTAACAGGGACAGTCAAAATTTGTCCGTCACATTACGGCCAATGGAAAAAAATCGTTTCAAATGATTTTTAATGGTGTTACACTCTTTCAGGCATAATAAAATTGATATTCATTTATGAAGCCCACTAAAATATGCATTCTGTTGAATATGCGGTGCAAAGAACTGTTATTGTTCATTTACAGGGCCACACAAAAAAATTCCGTTCGTATTGGTATAGGGGAAATTGTTTACGGTGTATGGTAATGATTGCTCGAAATGCATTTTTAATTATGATATGCGTTTTATTAGGGTTTCGTTCATCTGACGAAACCCTATTCGTCTCGCTCCTCAGTCTGTCTGTCTGTCCGTCTGTCACAGAGCCCGTTCTCAGAAACTGTACATGTTGGAGACTTGAAATTTTTCATACTTATAGCTGAAAACCACACATCATACGACAAATCATAAAATTTTGAAAAATTCGTACATTTAACCCTTTGGGCTCCCACATGTGTATTTTAAACAATTCTTTCTAAGTGACCCCCTATTTAGGTTGGAGGCGTGAAATTTTGCATACTTATAGCTGAACACCTCGCATCAAGTGACAAATCATAAAATTTTGAAAAAGCAGTACATTTAACCCTTTGAGCTCCTACATGTGTATTTTAAACAATTCTTTCTAAGTGAGCTCCTAATTAGTTTGGAGGCGTGAAATTCTGCATACTTATAGCTGAACACCACATATCATACGACAAATCATAAAATTTTGAAAAATCGTACATTTAACCCTTTTAGCTCCCACATGCGTCTTTTAAGCTATTCTTTCTAACTGATCCCCTTATTAAATTGGAGACTTGAAATTTTGCATACTCATAGCTGACCATCTCACATCAAATGACAAACCATAAAAGTTTGAAAAAGTCGTACATTTAACCCTTTGGGCTCCCACATGTGTATTTTAAACAATTCTTTCTAAGTGAGTCCCTAATTAGATTGGAGGCGTGAAATTTGGTATACTTATAGCTGAACATCTAACATCAAACGAAAAATCATAAAATTTTGAAAAAGTCGTACATTTAACCCTTT
Source organism: Maratus speciosus (assembly GCA_963932465.1). Lineage (NCBI taxonomy): Eukaryota > Metazoa > Arthropoda > Arachnida > Araneae > Salticidae > Maratus > Maratus speciosus. The sequence continues at coordinate 508,348,018 of OZ010795.1, forward strand.
AGGCTCCCATATGTGTATTTTAAACAATTCTTTCTAAGTGAGCCCCTATCTAGGTTGGAGGCATGGAATTTTGCATGAACATTTGCATGAGCATAGCTGAACACCTCGCATCAAATGGCAAACCATAAAATTTTGAAAAAGCCGTACATTTAACCCTTTGAGCTCCCACATGTGTATTTTAAACAATTCTTTCTAAGTGAGTCCCTATCTAGGTTGGAGGCGTGAAATTTTGCATACTTATAGCTGAACACCGCATACCTACAACAAATCATAAAATTTTGAAAAAATCGTACATTTAACCCTTTGGGCTTCCACATGCGTATTTTAAGCAATTCTTTCTAACTGAGCCGCTTAGTAAATTGGAGATTTGAAAGTTCGCATACTTATAGCAGAACACCTGATGCCAGGCGACAAATAATAAAATCTTGAAAAAGTCTTACGTTTAACCCTTTGAGCTACCACATGTATTTTAAACAATTCTTCTTAAGAGAGCCCCTAATTAAGTTGGAGACATGAATTTTTGCATACGTATAGATGAATACCTCAGACCACACGGCAAATCATAAATTTTCAAAAAGTCTTTTATTATTTACTCCTCCGGGCTCTAACTTGTGTATTTTAAGCAGTTTTTTTAACCTCCGCCCTTTTCACCCGGGGAGCACTTTTCCAACTTTTGCCGACACCCCTTTGACCATTCTTTCATATGATGCACCATAGCCTTACATATTTTAGTTCCACTTTTTAAAGCCAGGGGCGCCTACTTATCACGCGTGATATCGGCCCAATCTTCTCGACTAATATATCTACGGATAGTCTATAAAACGGAGTTTCGTTCGGATAGAGATTTGTTTAAAATAGAGTGCGCCACTGGTTGCGAAATGTGGAACTAACAGATTTTTCAAAAGGATAAAGTGTTTTGAAAGGAATATTAAACGAAACCCTCTGTGGGATCTATGATCACATTTACCTAATTGTTCACTATATTTATGCATACTATAAAGTGCGTACAAATGCTATAGTTCATATACAGAGCTACAGAAATGAATTCGTAAATGTTACTGAGTATGAGTATCAATTGCTTAAAGGTGGGTTTTAAAGGAGTTATGCATTTTTACGCTGAACTGAATTTAGTGTACTAAGAAATATTTGTAGAATATAGATAAAATGACATACAGGGCCACGCAAAGTGTTGGATACATGGCCGTCTATGGCTGATAATTTCTCGAAATGTAATTTCAGTTGTTTTAAGCGTGTTTTAGTTTGAATTAAATTTTATCTAAATAGTGGCATATAATAAATGTACTAGGTAAACTATAGGGCTGTACAAAAGTATTCAAGTATGTTTCCCTCTATTAGTATAAATTGCTGAAAGATGAATTTCAACCTGTTATGCATTTTCTTATTAAACTAAATTTTCCCATTATATAGTACATATATCAACATACAGATCGAATACAGGGCTGTTCAAAAGAATTGGAATGCGTATTTGGCTATGGGCGGTAACTACTGAAATCAGATTTTTAAATGTTTACTTAGTTATCTTATTTACCTTATTTCCCTAAGTAACGAAGTTTCGTTAAAGCTTTCAGGGAGTGTTGGAAAGTGTTTCATAATCTATGCTGTACGCATGATTTTTCTTACTTGTTTTTACTTTCTTTTATCTTTACAAGAAGAAAGTATTGGATTCGTGAAAAATCGATCCAAGCATGACAAAATAATTTCTGTCGACACGCAACCGGAGCAGAACCTGATAACAAAAAACCGAAATCTGACACGAAACCAAATATGATAACCGATAAAAATATTCTAAAGCACCATAAGCGGATCCGAGTAAGACAAAATAATTTCCGTGAACACGCAATCGGAATCGAACCTAAGAATTCCATTAGCAAAAACCCGAAGTCTTACACGAACCAAATCTGAGACCCGACAAAAATATTCCAAAGAACCATAACCGATACTAGCAAGACAAAATAATTTGCGTGGACACGCAACTCGACCCGAACCTAACATTTTTTTTTGAAAAAAAAAACGAAATATGACCCGAACCTAATATAATAACCGACGAAAATAATCTAAAGAACCATAACCCGATCCAAGAAACACAAAATAATTTCCTTGGACGCAACGCGACCGGAACCTAAAGATTCCATTAGAAAAAATCCGAAATCTCACACGAACCAAGTCTGAACCCGATAAAAATATTCCAAAGAACCATAACCCAATCCGAGCAATACAAAACAATTTCCTTGGACACGCAACCCGAACCGAACCTAAAAATTCCCTTAAAAATCTGAAATCTGGCCCGAATCAAATCTGAATCCGACAAAAATATCCCCAAAAACATGACCCGATACGAACGAGAAAAAATAATTTCCGTGGATGCAACACGACACCAACCTAAAAATGCCATTAAAAAAAACCCGAAATCTCACACGAATTAAATTCAACCCGACAAAAACATTCCCAAGAACCATAACCCAATCCGAACAAGACAAAATAATTTCCGTGAACACGCAACCCTACCTGAACCTTTTTTTTTTTTTGAAAAAAAAAACTTAAGAAATCTGCCCCGAACCAAATTTGATAACCGACAAAAATATTCTAAAGAACCATAACCCAATCCAAGCAAGACAAAATAATTTCCTTGGACACGCAGCCCGAACCGAACCTAAAACTTCCATTTAAAAAAACCTGAAATCTGACCCGAACCATATCTGAATCCGAAAAATTATCCCTAAAACCAATAACCCGATAAGAGTAATACAAAATAATTTCCGTGGACGCAACACGACCCGAACCTAAAAATTCCTGTAGAAAAAACCCGAAATCTGACAAACAAAATCTGAACCCGACAAAAATATTCCCAAAACCATAACCCGAGCCGATCAAGACAAAATAATTTCCGTGAACACGCAACCCGACCCGAAACTAAATTTAAAAAAAAACCCGAAATATGACCCGAACCAAATATGACAACCAAATATTTAAATTGTTTTTAAAAAGTCCAACATTATGTCTTACTAGATATATTACACTTTTGAAAAGTGTATAGCCTCACTATTAAATAATTTTTTTGCTTCGGTCATCTTTCGTTTATCTTTTCTTTTCTAAATTAAAATGGAATATGTATAATGCAAATGAAATACCTTACAAAAAGAAGTGATATCTAATCAAAAACAACTCGTTGTAAATGATCCCGCCAAGCCACAAACCTAAAACGTCAGTCATAAAAAGAAGTGATATTACATAAAAAGAAGCGATATAGAAGTGCATACTCCGAGTGCCGTGTAAAAATCTATCACTACTCATAATGTTTCCAAAGGACTCGGAGTGAGGTACAGTATGTGAAAACTGCTTGGCGACCTGCAGGCGTATATTTAATATATGCAGTACCTATACCAATTTCGAAAAATTGTGATTGTCGAAAAAATTAATTTTAATTTCTCATTATATCACTCTTATAAATATTTGTAGAAGGAAGATCTGTAATAAATCAGAAAGAGTTGTAAGACAAGCAGGAAATGGTATGTAATTCTGGTAATCATCTATTATTACTACTATACTTTTCATTATTTTAAACATGATTTTTAAATACATAAATACGTTTAAAAATACACTGTATTAAAATTAAAGGGAAAACTGGTAAAATGGATCCTGTTTATGACAGATTTATTTCTTAAACGTAAATGTCGTGTTTCCAACGTAAGGAATATTATATAATACTAGTAGCTTTACTAGAACAGATTTTTCCCCTGTCATGTGCAATTCCGTTTATGCAGGCTTTACTGCAATATATCTTAGTTTAATTAAAGACTATTATTAGGTGCATTATTCGTAATATTCATATGATCATTATTTTTTATTATTATTTTACAAACTCAAAAGGTTTATTAGATGTTGACTAGAAAATCCTCCTCATAAAAGTGGTCTTTCTTGTTCAAATAATGGCAATCAACAAATCGATCCCATGATGTTAAATAAGAATGGGCATGTAAACACCAAAAGCTTCGAATTTTCACAGTTTAATGGCAGAAGTAATACAAGAAGAAAATTGTTAAACACTTAGTCATATGTAAGTGCAGGAAGAACAAACATTATAAAAGCCTGCAGGTCGCCAAGCAGTTTTCACATACTGTACCTCACTCCGATTCCTTTGGAAACATTATGAGTAGGGATAGATTTTTACACGGCACTCGGAGTATGCACTTCTATATCGCTTCTTTTTATGTGATATCACTTCTTTTTATGACTGCGTTTTAGGTTTGTCGCTTGGCGGGATCATTTACAACGAGTTGTTTTTGATTAGATAGGAAATTTTTTCCATATGAATATTCCGCTTTGAATATTTTTACGATATATGTCACCCGATTAATTGCATATTTACTAAACTAAAATGCCAATGTCAGTAATAATAGACATTTTTGTATTTCATCATTTGGCATATTTTAATATATTTAAAAGAAATCAAATATTAAAAAGATTTTATTTTGTTATTATTTTTTTTCTAATAAAATATCTTCCATTAGTTCAGAATTGCATTTAAAATACAGAAGGTAAATAATAAGTTTATTAAATCAAATTTTCTGCGCAAATTAGACACAAATTAGTTTGGATTTACGTCAACAGAAATGTTAATTTAAAAATTCATGAAAATCAAAAACTTAAATTTATTCTTTTAGGAAATTTTCAAAGCTGTAGAAATTCATAATTTTGTTAAAAGTTGTAAAGTATAAAAAAACATAAAATTAATTTTTTAAAAAGTCAGGAGGCAACAACGAACTCGGACCTTCCGGCTGGCGGGCGAGTACTCTACGTTCACACTACGAAGTCTACGTTCAGAAGTGCAAACTAATGGGTATTTGAAACGTATACTGAACTTTGACCTCCCATTCATCAAAACCTAAGACCCATTTGAAGAAATCCTTTCACCAGAATAATTAAGGATAAGAAATCTACAACATACTTTAAATTCGTCAAAATCGGTGAGCGCCATGTTTGTCGGTCACCTTGTAAATATTAATTTTTTTTTTTTTAATAGCAGCTTTAAAATACTAGCTAACTTTGAGAGTTTCGGTAACTTTTGATATTTAAAAGGTACATTAAAATTGTTGCAGAGAGGGAGTGTTAGATTAAGCTATATTATACACGTTAAATTATTTTAAAAAATGAGGTATTGTATTGCATGCAGATCGTATAATTCAAATAAATTTGATATCTTCACCTCATTTACTATGAAAAAACGCCCACAATAAATAGTATAATATGTTTCGAATTTTACGAGAAATAACTTTGATACTTTTACATCTCTGTTTCTATAGATATCTAGATTATGTAGACATGCGCTACAACGATAAGTTGGCATCGAATTTGAGCAGTTGACAACTGCAACACTGCATTTCACATTCTCACTAACTAGGACCTTCATTCTCGAACAAAAAATGCGAACGAAATTTAATTGAAAAATAAAGACATACAACCTTGCTTAATGGTAGACAAACAAGTGGGTAAGTGTGATCACAGATCGCACAAAGGGTTTCGTTTAATATTCCTTTCAAAACACTTTATCCTTTTGCAAAATCTGTTAGTTCCACATTTCGTAACCAGGGGCGCACTCTATTCTAGGCAAACCTCTATCTGAACGAAACTTTGTTTTACAACCTATCCGTAGATACATTAGTCGAGGGGATCGGTCCCATAGCAACCTAGATAGGTAGGCACCCCCTGGCGGTAAAAAGTGGGACTAAAATATGTAAGGCTATGGTGCATAATATGAAAGAGTGGTCAAAGGGGTGTCGGCAACAGTTAGAAAAGTGCCCCCCGGGTGAAAAGGGAGGAGGATAAAAAAATAATTAAAAAACACAAGTTAGAGCTCGGAGGGGTTAATAATATAAGACTTTTTGAAAATTTTATTATTTTTCGTGTTATTGCAAGTGTTCTGCTATAAGTATGCAAAATTTAAAGTCTCCAACTTAATTAGGGGCTGAGTTAGAAAAATTGCTTAAAATACACAAGTTAAAGCCCGGGGAGGTAAGTAATATAAGACTTTTTGAAAATTTTATGTTTTTTCGTGTGATCGAATGTGTTCTGCTATAAGTATGCAAAATTTCATGTATCCAATCTAATTAGGGGCTCAGTTAGAAAAAAAAACTTAAAAAGCACAAGTTAGAGCCCACATGGTTAAATATAAGACTTTTTCAAAATTTTATTATTTGTCGTTTAATGTGAGGTGTTCAGCTATAAGTATGCAAAATTTCAAGTCTCCAACAGTTTAAAATACTCATGTGGGAGCCCAAAGGGTTAAATGTAAGACTTTTTCAAAATTTTATTATTTTTCGTGTGGTCTCAGGTATTCAGCTATAACTATGCAAAATTTCCAGTCTCCAATTCACTTAGGGACTCTTTTAAAAAGAATTGCTTAAAATTCCCAAGCTGGAGTCCAAAGGTTTAAATATAAAACTTTTTCGAAAATTATTATTTGTCGTGTGATCTAATGTGTTCAGCTATAAGAACTAGAGATGGGCAATATCGTTCCTTTTAAGGAATCGTTCCAGCCGGAATCGTTCACCGAAAGGAACGAGTTCATTGGAGTCGTTCTTTTCGGAATCGTTCCGAAAAAAGGAACGAATCCGAGAAAAAGGAACGAATCCGAGAAAAAGGAACGATTCCGAGAAAAAAGGAACGATTCCGAGAAAAAAAGAACGATTTTTGAAAAATAAAGGATTCCAAGGGGAAAAAAACACTTCCGAGATAAAGAGAACCACATGCAATCCATAATATTTTTTACTAATTTATTTTCTTATGTACCCATCCATTTTCTTAGGCATCCAGCCGCTTTAATTTTGTAATGTTTTGGACAGATGATTTTGTTTTTAAGAGTTCATTTCATTGATCAGCGTGTGCAATTAATTTGCAGTTATTTCTAACTTTATGATTTATGGTATAAAGCATAATTCCTCTTGGAAATTTAAGGGCGGTGCAAGGTCTATTCGATTTTCAGTGTAATCATTGGTTTCTCTTGAAAATATGTCGTCAAATGACCGTCCATTTATATTATTATTTTATATAGTGTGTCTTTACTCTCAACGATGTTCAGTGGCTAAGTCCTAAACCGTTAGTCATAGACCTATAGTTCCAATTACAAAAATGTTTTAAATAAGGTAAAAAATTATTCTGAAAGTCGTTTGGATCAATAAAAATATTTCTAAAAAGGTTACGAAATTTAATTTTTTATACGGTCCTCCGCCCTATAAGAGATATTTAGTAAAAATTTCCTGTTCTCTTAAAAGAAAGACAAAAAAAGTCCCATTCATCTAACACTAAAATTCATGAAGTTATACGAAACTTTGAAATGCAAGACTTATGCCACTTTTCTGCATCCGAATACACATGAGTTTAGCCATGCTTCTAGGAGTCGTAAACAAAGTGCTTAAAGTATTTGAAGGATTTATTTCATGTGTAGCTGCGCTTTGAAAGAAATCGTATTACGACAGATTTTTGTAAGGATTTGAAGCTGTTTCTTTTCATGATTTTTTTAACAAAAACTATGCTATTTTCATAAGCTTTTATTTAACCTATTAACCGCCAAAACTATAAGTAGGAATTTTCAAATTTCTTGTTGAAAGTCGCTTGTCACCACAAATTCAGAAAGGTAATTTCCGCTTTATTAAAATATCAAAATTTCTGCCAATAAATAAGGCAATTTTTTTAATTGTAAAATAGTGGTGACAAAGTAATTAATGTAAGCATGAGCAATTATTTTGACCGTTGCGTGAACGCAACACCAGCCGCAGGGGCGTGCCGAAGGCTGTTTTAGTGGGGGGGGGGGGGTGTGAACTGAATTTTGCCGACTGCAAGATCGGGGGCGAGAAAGGCTTTGTGATAGCCCCCCCCCCCCCCCCTCAGAGACGGAGTCAACTGTTCTACAATACTGTGAATTTATAAAAATCACTAAGTCTTAAGTGTTCACCTGCATTCTTCTTAACTACAGTCGAAATTAAATGCTGTTATTCAGTATGTGTAAATATTTTTTAATTATTTTACTCTATAAGTAGAGTTGAGAATCCTGTTATTAATTAGAATTCTGCTTACAATTTAAAAGGAAACTAGATAGTGCCCGTCAAGATTTGACGGTAAATAACTTGAATGTTTCATTAGAAAAATTCTTGAATTTTTAATTAGTTGCTTTTAAATTAATTATTGAATGACGAATTACGTGATGAATTTCTATATTTATAAGTGACTCTTATTTCTTTAAGGCGATAGCTGGTGCTGTCAGTCTAACCTATTCAGTGAAGTGAAAGAATTTTAAGTTTATAATTTACAACCAATTATGCTTGCTTTTTATCAGAAATTTACCTTAAAATTATCAGGTAGAGAATTTATTTTTGCTTACTACGGCATCTTTTTTTTTTTCTTAATAACAATATTTATTTTCATTTATTTAATTATTTATTAAAACTACACGACCATTAAAAGTTGCCACGAATTTTATTTTTATCTGTCTCATTCTCTAAAAACCTAAATCTGAAACTTGATGCAGCTAACGATTTATAATATAGATATTTTTTTACTTGAATTTTATTTTACATTTTTTAAATATTAAACCTGAATATCAAGGTAATTTCTTTTACAGCTCTTATACGAATATTTTTCTTTCTTTCCGTTTTATTTTTTACGCATATGAATGACAAACTTTTCTTTCTAACACACACCCATATAAATTCTTGATAATGGTCAGAAAATATACCGAAAATTGTAGATCAGTTCAGTTTATTTAATTGATAATAACAAGCAAAATATTTTAAATATAAAATCATTATTTTTTTTTTCAAAATATTATTGAGAGTTAAATTTTATTTAATTATAAAGTATTCAAATAATAATAAAATAAAAATCCTATAATTTCTCTTCCTAATAAAATATGTCATTATTGAAATGAATTAAAAAATAGTACACATTTTGCCAGGCTTGGATTCGAACCTGCATCCTCTGCAAAATTCAGTGCCTTAACCGACTACGCTGTCAAGAACTTGTTTTTCTTCCTTCTAAATTGAAGAGGTTTGAAACACAGTTGACGCATACGCAATTACCTCGAATTTGAGTTTTGATCTTACAAAAATAGTTTTGGGTTTTAATATTTATGTTACTTATTTTTTTAAAAGAAGAAACTACAACTTAACATGCTAGTTTCCCAATCTTCCTGTGTAACTATTGGCAATTCACCAGCCATAACTTTTAGTTTCAAATCACTGTGTTTATCTTCAGCGTATAATATGGCCAAAACAATGTGACACCCCTGAAGTGAGTTTTATCTAGCTCTTAATATCGACACAATAAATTTTTGAATCGTTAATAATGCTGAAAGACACAAATATTAACTTTGTGAAAGAAAGAAAAGCTTGTTTACAGTAAGATCGAATAGCAGACGAACTTAAAACAACTTCTACCTGTGATATGATATTTCAACTGAGCGAGAATCTTTGCGCATGTGCAGCGTGTCACTCCAAAGGCAGACTTCTACTTATATAATGCGCATGCGCAACTGTAGAATTTTAATTTAAAATTACGGCGAATTAATAAAATATTTGAACAAACGAATGTATGATAACAAATCTGTGGCCAAATATCTTTCATTTAAAAAAAGATTGGTGCAATTTGATGCAGTAGTTTCTTCTCACGGACTGTCGAAAGAATACGCTTAGCGTTTTAAATATACAGGGTGTTCCGTTAAAGGGGTCCAATATTAATAGGGGTAATAGAGGAGATCACACGGAGCATAAATCAGTATATAATGCCTGGCCGGATCTCAATAATTTTCAAGTTACAGCAAATAGAATGAAAAATCGGAAATTTGTAAAAAAACCCTCATTGCTAAACTATCGATAATGCTACATAAAAACGAAGCGCATATTTAGAAAGAGCAGAAAAAATCCTACGAAATGACATAAGTTGTTTTAGAATATTGAGAATTAATGGCGAGTTACAACCTCTGAAACAGTGAAAAAATACAAAATCAAATATTTAGCAAAATAGTTAATCGTTAATTCCAAAAATGCAACTCTACCTACATCAAGGAAAATGTTATAAAATTTGGTCCATTCCGAAAGCTTTCGAAGAAGCTGACAATAAACCATATCAGTTTAATTGTATGGGAGAAATCAAGCAGTTCCCTAGTTACAACTCTGTACTGTTGCACGCTCGGAAAGGGCGAAACTCCGCCCATGACGATTGTAAACACCCCGTTTTAATATCTTTCAATTATACATTTCTAATCAAGCTCTATCAATACCCTTTCATTATTCAGTCTGGTCAAGTGAATGACATATTGTGCAGCTCTCGCCTTGTCTTAAAGCAAACTCCGTGACTGCTGCGTTTCCTCCATGAACTTTCAGGATGATGAAGAAGAAGTACTTTTTATGCAAATTTTCTATGTATATAGGAAGAAAAGTGTAATAAAACAGCAGTCATCAGTGGGCGTTATGTTAAAGGGAGGCTGTTGTAAGTGGGATTGTAGTAAGTTGATGTATAATAATTATGCCGGAATACTCTAACGAAGAATATGCGGACATGCATCTGATGTACGGGCAAGCTCATGGAAATGCATGTCTAGCACAGCGCATGTACCGTGAGCAATTTCCAAGGAGACGTTGCCCAAGTTCGAAACTCTTCATAAAAATCGATAGACGATTACGGGAGACTGGATCGTTTAATACAGCAAGCATTGATGCAGGGAAACCTCGACATGTACGAACACCTGCAATGGAAGAAGATGTACTGAATATTTTTAAAGATAACCCCTCCACGAGTACACGAGCTGCTGCGTCTGAAGTCGGTGTTTCTCACCAAAGTGTGTGGCGTGTTCTACGTGCAGAAAACATGCACCCCTTTCATGTGCAGCGGGTACAACTGTTATCAGTAACAGATTGTGCTCAGCGGACAGAATTCGTACGCTGGTTGCTTAATGTAACAGAAAATAATCCACAATTTCTGGAAAATATTTTATTTACTGATGAAGCAACATTTACGAGGGAGGGCGTGGTAAACACGCACAATATGCACACATGGTCATATACAAATCCGCACACTGTTTTCCCGTCGAACGCACAACAAAAGTTCAGTGTGAACATATGGGCAGGTGTCCTCGGCGATTATCTCATAGGACCATATTTACTCCCAGATGTACTCAATGGCAGTACGTACTTGGTTTTCCTACGGGATATCTTACCGCAGTTACTGCAAAATGTGCCAGCAACATTGCGCCACAATATGTGGTTTATGCACGATGGCGCACCGGCACATTTTTTCATAGGTGTTCGCAATCACCTCAATTCAACATATCCTGGGAAATGGATTGGACGCAGTGGACCTGTTGCTTGACCTGCACGCTCTCCAGACCTCAATCCGTTAGACTTTTTTGTTTGGGGACACCTTAAATCGCTGGTGTATGAAACGCCTGTGGATACACCGGAGGATTTACTAGCGCGAATCGTTGTCGCTGCAGGAGACATTCCCAACTCCGTCGGAGTTTTTCGGCGTGTTCGCCAATCTTTACGACGTCGCTGTCGGCTGTGCGATTCTGTTAATGGGCGCAACTTCGAACACCTATTATAATAATGTCCGTTCGTCTCCTTCCGACATTGAACTGTGCAGCGCAGGCCAGAAGACTATGCTTCACATATGTCATAAAGTACGTGGAATGTAATTCTTTATTTGCCATTTTTCTTTTATTTTCAACACTTTTTGGCACAGTATTTTGTAAGTCACAGACTGTGGTGTACTCAAATTGTAAATTACAAAGTTTGTATGAATTAATTTAAAATTTAGTGTCTTTTTTAAATTTATAATTAATAAAATTATTATGCTATTTGTTATTATTATTTCCTATCATAAATTATGATGCACATATACATACAATAATTGTCCATGTAAAACATGTACTGAAACTTCTTGCATAGTTACAAATCGCAATATTTTTAATTATTTCCGAATTTTGACCACCAGTTTAATTTTAAAGAATTTAACTTAAGCTTTATATCAATAAAAGACCACTTTAAAATGTAGACTATTATTGTAAAGTTATTTTGGTTCATTCAACTCTTGAATAATTAAAAATGTTGCATCTCAGAAGAAGCATGATCGAAAATGTATAGTTGAGAGTAATTAAAAAGGCGGTGTTTCCAATCGTGATCGGCGGAGTTTAACCTTTGCTAGTGTCAAAGAAAGCGGAGTTGTAACTAAGAAACTGATTAATTTCTCTCACACAATTAAACCGATATGGTTCATTGTAAGCTTTTTCGAAAGTTTTCGGAATGGACCAAATTTTACTACATTTTCCTTGTTGTAGCTAGAGTTGTCTTTTTGGAATTAACGATTAACTATTTTGATGTATATTGGATTTCGTACTTTTTTCACTGTTTCAGGGCTTGTAACTCGTCAATAAATATTGCTATTTTAATACAATTGATGTCATTTTGTAGGTTTTTTTCTGCTCTTTCTAAATATGTGCTTTGTTTTTATGTAGCATTATCGATAGTTTAGCAATGAGGGTTCTTTTACAATTTTCCGAATTTTCATTCTATTTGCTGTAACTTGAAAAGTATTGAGATCCGACCAGGCTTTATATACTGATTTATGCTCCATGTGATCTCCTCTATTACCCCTATTAATATTGGACCCCTTTAACGGAACACCCTGTATAGATGTGTACGAATGTACCGTACATTAACCAGTTCTCAAAAGTAACAATTTAAGAATGTTGAAGTACTTCGGAATTTATGTTTCTATAAATAAAACCGCATGCTGTTGTGTAATGTAAGTGTATAAATTATAAAATAGATAAAAAAGATAAATCTTGCTTGCTAAAAATAAGATATATATTAGTATAAGAGACTAAAAATTATCCTTCTACATTTTTAAATTATCACCCGCCTATCCTTCAGAATAGCCCATTTTCCAGCCACACTGTCTAAATCCAACATGTCAGTTATGTCTGTTTCACAGGTTAATGGCATTAGTTCGTCCAGTCGCTCTTCCGACATGGAGGTACGCAAGTAATTTTTTACTAACTTTAACCTGCTGAAACTTCTTTCATTACTTGTCACAATGGAGGATATTCCATCTACGTTTTGATCACGTGGTCAAGGTAAAAACTTCTAGCGTAAAGAAGGGAAGGCTCCGTAGATGTGTAATATAAATCCCCGCTAGCCAATGAAACAGTTTATGAGGCAAAAGCGGTAGTATCTTCCTTTCTTATCAGTTAGAAGTTCCTTGGGTAAATTACCGGTATCACGTGACTTTTTTCAGCCTCGAACCCAGATTTGGAATATCCTCCATTACTGGAATAATTAAGGCCAACTTGTAGGCCAAAGAAAGGTTAGGATACAAATCAGCCTTCCCCACAAGTTCTTGCGCTGCTGCGCCAATTGTATCCGATTCAGAACTAGCTATTTCTGAGGACATGAGATCAATTTCACATTACATCTTTGAGATCATTAGGGAATAATTGACATAGTTTAGAAATGTCCTCGGTAGAGCTATACTTGCTCCTAGATGGAAGGAGACAGGCCAGCGGTTTAACTTTCTCAAATACCAACTTATGAATGTGTCCAAATGCAGTTGTAAGCCAATCTACCACCTTCAAAATTTCTGCTTTAAAATAATTCTCTCGTGTAAATAGAACTGCAGTTTCAGGATTTTCGTCGATCTTCGATGGAGGACTCCGTCGCCTGCGCCGCAAATTGAACTCATAATCTTGATTTATTCCATGTGTCTTGCAGATGTTGTCAGCTTCCGTAATGATGTTCATTATTGCCGCCGCGTCATCATTCCGGAGTTTCAGAATGCTTTCGTAAGTTTTCTGCATTATGTCGGTTCCCTCTAAAATGTTCAGGTCTTCACGTTGCAATTGCTCTGTTGCTAACTTGGTCTTAAACATAATTATTTTCATTGCAAGTAAAGAAACAATAAAATCGTATGACATCAATTTGCTTCTTAACTCTGCCGCCTTAGCTCGAGCCTCCTTGTCAACCTTCGTATCTTCAGAAATAATTTGCAGAGTATGGATGAGGGGCATCATAGGACGATAAAATTGCTCTGACTGAATCCGCTCGCATAGTCCATGTTGTCTTCGACAAAGATTTCAAGGTAAGACTCTTCTGAAGAACTTCCATTTTCTCTCTCAGTATGCCGAATCGCTTTGTACTCAGTGAAAAGAAGTTATAGAGATCCTGAATACTGTCGTAGAACAATTTTATTATATTGCTTTCTTCGCACGCATGTTCAACACATAAATTCACTTTATGCGCGAGGTAGAGTATGAATAAAATAGATGTACCAGCCATTTCTGAAAGTTTTGATTGACAGCCTAAAATGCGGCCGGACATAGATGACGTGGTGTCGTAGGACTGTGCACGAGCTTGAGAAAGCGATATTCCAACTGATTGTAGAATTTCAGAAATAAGCTTAGCCTTTCCTTCGCCTGTTTTATCCAGATAATCTTTTAGTTTTAACAACCTTTCTTCTGGCTGAATCTTTGGGGTCACGTATCGGATTACAATTGAGAGCTGGTCAAGATGAGAGAGATCAGGTGTGCTATCAGCCATAACGCTAAAAAATCCACAATTTTTGACATTTGCAACTATTTTTCCACGGACACATGATCCAAGAACCCCAATAAAGTCGTTTTGCGACTTATTACTAAGATAGTTGGCATAGTATGGGCGAAAATGACAGTGGTGGAAAATTGGCGCAGAGGTGGAGCCTACTGACACCACTAAATTATAGTAGTATTTTGCCTCTTATCTAATGATCAAATTTCTGAGTTTTTATTAAACTGAATAATACCATAAAAATTTAGTGGTGTCAATAGGCTCCACCTCTGCGCCAATTTTCCACCACTGAAATGATTATCATCAATCCAGTTTTTTAAAGTTGGAATCCACCTGGCCATTAATAGGGGACTTTTTGCAGGGTGTGTTCTTAACTTTCCGACTATTCTAAATTTTACCAACTCTTCCAAATAAGTGGGGGGGGGGGTGTTACACCCCCAACACCCCCCCGCTAGGCACGCCCCTGACCAGCCGGTAACGGGTTAACTTGAAACGCTCGTATGTATGTCTTTCCAGTTCAAAATTTGTACTCGAAATTCAACTCACTTTAAAATATGCGATCGAGGTTAAATTTTACATATTGACGTAAATCAGATGACAATGTAATATTATTATGATTTTCAGTGCTTACCATTTGTAGTAGAGATCCGCACTTTAAAATATTTGGAGATCGTAAATTATTACCAGGTTCAGTTTCTTTGCATTCGCTGGAGTCTATAAATAGCTGTAGGCTGCGATCAGTGTAGAAATAATGCTTTTAAATGGTTTTTTACGAAATCTGTTTATTTGGAGTAACTATATAAAATTAAAACATTTTCATACAGAAATGGATAGGGATGGTGCCTGATAGAATTTCTAAAGACGATTTCTTTACATGACTGAGTTCATGAAGTGCCAGGGAGCAATTGTCAATTATTCTGTAATATACACATTGGCATCAAACAATTGGCGAAAAGAGCACATGAAAAATGAATCATGTCATATGAGAAAAATTATCTGTTACCTTTGGACAATGAGGAGAATTTTGAATTGTGTGGCAGGGCCACCAGCATAGCAGTCCTAAAAAATAAGCCAAAAAGAATTCGAACGCCAATTCGTACGTTAAGAGGAAAGTTTTGAGAACATAGCGTTAAAGACAATACAGACCGCATTTACTGGAAATGTTTATGATTTAACAAGGAAGTCATACTGAAAAATTAAGCAGAGATCAAAGAGTTATTTCTACTGGCCGAAAGCAAAGTCGATCTTTATTCTTTTTTTTATCTAGTCAGCGTGAATAATCATCTAAATGAATTTTATGAATGCGAGAGCCGATTTAGTGGTAAAGGCATCTGTTAAATTTCTTTTCTTTCTTTTCTTTTGGAGGAAAGTTACAATGGGAACTGAAATAAAGGTTAGGATAAAATGAATGAGTAATTAAAGATTAGTTTTAACTGAAATTTAGAGAAAGGAATAATTTAAGAAACATATATGTGATTCCACATCACACCATTATGTACTTATTTTACAGGGTAACAAAAAATTTCGGATAGATTACTGCCAACAAGTTTTCTAAAAAGTTTTAGATTAGATAACACAAGACTGCGATGGTTGTGTTTTTTTATTTTTAAAATTATGTATTTTTAAAATTATGATTTTTATGTATTTTTTAGCACTGAATCCGAAAATTATCTTCATTTTTAACCATCATGTCAGAATTTTTCGCAACTAGTAAATTTCAAAATAGTAAATTTCAAAATTGAAAAAATAGCTAATACTATAAAATAGAGTCGATGGTTGTATTTTTACTTTCTTCTATCTTTACAAGAAGAAAGTATTGGATTCATGAAAATTTTCGAATTCCGGTTTTCGACGGATTTACACGTTTTAGGGGTCAGGGATTCCAAAAAACATGTTTTTACAAAATGTCTGTCTGTGACTCTGTGAGTCTGTCTGTCTGTCTGTCTGTCTGTGTGTATGTGACACAAATTTTGTGGGCACTCTATCTCAAGAACTAATGCACGGAATTTAACAAAAATTCATATTCAGTTAGTCCCTGATACAAATTGATGCTGATTAGTTTTTGGTGCAAATCGCTCAACAGGTGGCGCTGCTATGCTGCCTTTTTTACGATTTCCACAATGGCTCTATCTCAAGAACTAATGCACGGATTTTGATGAAACTTCAGATTCAGTTAGTCCTTGACATGAATAGACAATTTAGAGATTTTGGTGCAAATCGCTCAACAGGTGGCGCTGCTATGCTGCCTTTTTACGATTTCCGAAATGGCTCTATCTCAAGAACTAATGCACGGATTTTCATGAAACTTCAGATTCAGTTAGTCCTTGAGATGAATAGACAATTTAGAGATTTTGGTGCAAATCGCTCAACAGGTGGCGCTGCTATGCTGCCTTTTTTACGATTACCGAAATGGCTCTATCTCAAGAACTAATGCAAGGATTTTCATGAAATTTCAGAGTCAGTTAGTCCTTGATATGACTTGATGCTGATTACGTGTTGGTGTAAATCGCTCAACAGGTGGCGCTGCTATGCTGGATTTTTTACGATTTCCGCAATGGCTCTATCTCAAGAACTAATGCACGGATTTTCATGAAACTTCAGATTCAGTTAGTCCTTGACATGAATAGACATTTTATATATTTTGGTGCAAATCGCTCAACAGGTGGCGCTGCTATGCTGCCTTTTTTACGATTTCCGAAATGGCCCTATCTCAAGAACTAATGCACGGATTTTCATGAAACTTCAGAGTCAGTTAGTCCTTGATATGACTTGATGCTGATTACGTGTTGGTGTAAATCGCTCAACAGGTGGCGCTGCTATGCTGGATTTTTTACGATTTCTGCAATGGCTCTATCTCAAGAACTAATGGACGGATTTTCATGAAACTTCAGATTCAGTTAGTCCTTGACATGAATAGACATTTTATATATTTTGGTGTAAATCGCTCAACAGGTGGCGCTGCTATTGGGCATTTTTTGCAATTTCCGCAATAGCTCTATCTCAAGAACTAATGCTTGGATTTTCAACAAACTTCAGATTCAGGTATGCCATGATATGAATTAGTGCTGTTTATGTTTTGGTGTAAATCGCGCAACAGGTGGCGCTGCTATACTGCATTTTTCAGAATTTCCGCCACAGCTGTATCTCAATAACTAATG
Source organism: Maratus speciosus (assembly GCA_963932465.1). Taxonomy (NCBI): domain Eukaryota; kingdom Metazoa; phylum Arthropoda; class Arachnida; order Araneae; family Salticidae; genus Maratus; species Maratus speciosus. Next base: position 508,365,785 of record OZ010795.1, read on the forward strand.
CATGAATTTTCATCAAACTTCAGATTCAGGTATACCTTGATATCAATTAGTGCTGTTTATGTTTTGGTGTAAATCGCTCAACAGGTGGCGCTGCTATACTACATTTTTCAGAATTTCCGCTATAGCTCTATACAAGAACAATTTTCACCAAACTTCAAATTCAGATATATTGTGATATGAATTGGTACTATTTAAACAATTTAATTGACGTGACTTATATAGAAGAAAGTTTTGTGATGGCCACAACATACTAGTTTAACTTTTATGACTGATTTGTATGTGCTTTTTAGCACTGAATGTAAAAATTGCCTTCATATTTAACCATCATATTGGACTTTTTTTGTAAATGGCAAATTTCAAAGTTAAACTAGTATGTTGTGGCCATCACAAAACTTTCTTCTAAATAAATCACGTCAATTAAATCTTTTAAATAGTAAAAGCAATTACATCAATTTAGACCCAATTCGTATCAAAGTATACCTGAATTTGAAGTTTGATGAAAATTCGTGCATTACTTATTGAAATAGAGCTGTAGGGGAAATTCTGAAAAATGCAGCATAGCAGCGCCACCTGTTGAGCGATTTGCACCAAAACACAAACAGCACTAATTCATATTAAGGTATACCGGAATCTGAAGTTTGATGAAAATCGGTGCATTAGTTCTGGAGCTAGAGCTATTGTGGAAATCACAAAAATGCAGCACAGCAGCGCCACATGTTGAGCGATTTACACGAAAAAGGTACAAAACATCAATTCATGTCCAGGACTAACAGAATCTGAAGTTTGATGAAAATCCGTGCATTAGTTCTGGAAATTGAGCTATTGTGGAAATCGTGAAAAATGCTGCATACCAGCGCCACCTATTGAGTGATTTACACCAAAACATAAACAGCACTAATTCATATCCAGTATACCTAAATCTGAAGCTTGTTGAAAACCCAAGCATTAGTTCTTCAGATAGAGCTATTGCGGAAATATCAAAAAACGCAGCATAGCAGCGCTACCTGTTGAGCGATTTACACCACAAGGGGCAAAACGTCAATTCATGTCAAGCACTAACTAAATCTGAAGTTTGATGAAAATCCGTGCATTATTTCTTGAGATTGAGCTATTACGAAAATCGTGTAAATGCTGCAAAATGTGGCATAGCAGCGCCATCTGTTGGGCGATTTGCACCAAAACTTTACCAGCACTAATTCATATCAAGGATTAACTGAATCTGAAGTTTTATAAAAATCCGTGCATTAGTTCTTGAGATAGAGCTTTTGCGGAAATCCTGCAAAATGCTACATAGCAGCGCCACCTGCAGGGCGATTTACACCAAAAACTAATGAAGGTCATTTTCGGATTCAATAGTAAAAAATACATAAAAATCAATTATCAAAAGTTAAAGAAATAACAATCACATCTATTTTATACTATCAGAATAAGATTTCCGATAATTTTTCACTTTTTAGCTTTCAAATTTACGATTTGCAAAAAATCTGTACTTTGTGATAAAACATGAAGGCCATTTTTGGATTCAGTGTGTAAAGAATCGAGGCTGTTGCTTTTCAACATTTTATTTAACGAAAATTCTATTATTTTTTTTCCTGTTATATGTTTAGTACAAGCTGTATATTTTGCATTAATATTTCAGAATGATTATAGATTTCAAATTTATAATGCAATGTTAATTTTACTATCAACTATATTTTTTATATATCTGAAGATTATTTATATTTCTAGTAAATTTGTAAATGACCCCTATTTCGCAGCAAAAAAATATGCTCCAAGTTGAAACAGCCATTACTTCGGTCAGTTTTAGTCGTAGAATAATAGGACTTTTATTTGTCTTACTAGTAAGTATGTAATAGGAAAGTTTTACTAACTATAACTTGAAGGACCGGGGGATCGTATAAAAAATTAAATTTCATAATTTTTCAAGAAATGATTCTATTGGCACAAATCACTTTTTAAATACTTCTTTACCCCCATTTAAAACATTTTTGTAATTGGAACTATATGGCTATGACTAACGGTTTAGGAATTAGCTATTGGACATCGTTGAGAGTGGACATCCTGTATAGGAAATTTTATTATTGCTCTGATATTTGTCACCAGGGTGTAGGAATTTTTAGTCTCATAGATTCCTCTTCAAAATCTACCTCTAGGTAATCTTAATTTCATTTTTCATTCTGAATCTCATTTTTCATTTGGATGGCCCTACTGGTTTGGATATGTAACTAGTTAAAGCAGATTACATTTTGTTCCAGTGTCCGTACTTTCAATAACTTTATGCCCTTTATCGTCTTTCTCCTTAGCTCCCTAACTTTACGCACACAGGATATTTCGCATAATTCATCAACATTATTATCACCGCCTTCAGGATCTGGTTCAGAAGTGAAACACCCTATTCTATAGCAATCATCTTGTAGTGCAATTCAGTGATATATATCAATTTTAATGCATTTGAAATAGCTTAATGTCATTAAAATGCGCTGCAAACGATTTTTTCCCGTTGACCATAATGTAACGAAATACTTTTGAGTGCCCCTGTAAATAAACTATTAATGCTACACTCTTCATATTGAATATCAAACATCCCATGGTAAACATCATTAACATATATCAATTGCATGGGAATCCGAGTATATTTACGGGAGTTAGGTATATTACACACTGAGACCACACAACGACACAAAGCGCAACATGAAGTGCAAAAACCGGTCGAAACAAAGAACGAAGTTGTTGCAAACTTGTTTTAAACCAGTTTTTCTAGCGAATTCAAGCGACATGTCTTATGTGTCGCCTTAGTGTGTGACTTGCCTTAGAGTGTGAACAGACGGTCTGACGGACAGACAAACCGCATTCATAAACACTAACTTTATTGGAAAGAGTTAAAAAGTAAAGCACGTTTTTGCACACTGTCTTTCCTGAGTGACTGATGTATGCCTTGTCTTTTACCCTAACATCGCTATTTGTGAACTGCTGTTAACTACGTAGAATTTCAATAAACTTACAACTCTTTTTGAATCTCCAATTTCACGAGAACCTACCGGAATTTCTCTAATTTCACACCCTCATCCGCCGTCACCCTCTCTCCACTTATATGATACAGAACCTCAGTTCGGTGTGAGTGAATTGCAATGCTAATATGTTTGTTTGGATTGGGATCTTTGGAGCTTCATAACTCATGAAGTCATGGAACACTTGTGTTACACAAAAAAGTAGAAGTTCCTTCAGATGATTTGTAAACAGATTCATTAGCAGGGTTATGGCTAGTGATATTTATAAGATAATATTATATGCATTAATATTATAATATATACATATATAGTATATATTATCTCCGCCAAAAGATATAGTGATTCACTAAACTTCAAAGTTCTATTTCTTTAAATTTGAAATTTGCTAACATTTTAACTGAAAAACGGTTTATTGGTTTAATTAAATTAAACAAATTAAAAGTATGTCCATTATTATTACAGAGTGTAGTACTATATAAAGAACTATCCTTTTGACGATGTTTCGGCCGTTGAATGAAAGATATCTGTTGTAAACGTATTATAGATAATACCAACCTTAATTTTTTGAGAATTTAACTATTTTTTATTCAGAGTTAAACTTTTTATTGTCAAAACTATTTAAAATAGATAAAACATTTTGTTAAATTCGAACTTTTCAAAAAACTTTATGTAATTTAAGAAAAAAAAATAAATAAATAAATAAATCTTCTAAGTGAAAAGAATAACAATAAGAAAGGAAAATTACATAAAATTTAGTATCGTATTTGCAGTAAGTTTTACCTCAATAAAAACGGAAATTTGGTATTAGGCTTGAAACATTAAATTTAGTTTAGCATGAAGGGAGCCTTGATTTGCTCGAAATTAAACTCGGATATGTATTATCCATCACCACAGTAACAGGCATTAATCGTGGCATTGATTTCGGGATTTACGAGTATCAATAACGATCAAGAAATCTGAATTATTATAAGAAATTATTACGATAAACGATTTTTTTTTGCTTTTATTTTACGTTGAATTAAAACAAAGTCACAGTTATTTAAATTCTAATTATTTAGCAAGAAATAGAAGTAAAATAACAATTGAAAAAACTGTACAAAATCACAACGTGCATTCTTTGGAAACCAATAATTAAATTCGTATATTGTAAAACTTTTTAAATGCAATATTAACCTTCCGCATACCAGACCGGTGCAACAGACCCGATAGATACATTCAAATTGATTTTTCACATTTTAAAAAATGAAAATTTTGTAAATATGTGACTTTTTCTGGAATGTTCTACTCAAAAGAATAGAACATCCCAGAAAAAACCCATATTTACAGAAATTTCAGTTTTTAAAATAAATTAGAAATATCATTGTAAATGTACCTGTCGGGGCCATTGAACCCCTCTGGTAGGCGGAGGGTTAACATAAATCTATTAAACCGAAACAAGCATAAAATATGCAGCTTTATATATGTCGCAGTGTTGGAGAAAGTCCGATAATCTATATGTAGCACGTGATTTTTCTTTCCCGTTTTTATACTCAAAACGGCCATTAAGAGAGCGAACCGCGTTTAAATTAATTCAATCCCACCCACCACTATTACTGTTATCTTATTATTATTATTAGACATTATGCTTTTTGAAATATTCATTATCTTAAGAAAGAAACGTTTTACAAAAATTCCTTGTTCTAACAGATTTTACTCTATGTAATAAACCTCAATGTAAGTTGATTAAAACAACAATCTTAGGGAGTTTCGAGATTGTTTTAATCATCTTCTTCAGGAGAGAAAAACAAGACGCCAAACTGTGGAAATAAAGTGGTACTCGAGCGCTCGTAGCTGGTCATATATTTATTTTGACAAAGAGGATTCTCAAATTGAAATTATGTGAAATTATGTGAAAAAAACATGAAATAGTGAAATATGCATGAAAGTGCGTAACTCTACAATTATTAAAATAATTGAAAATCAGTTATTATTATCCTATTAAAATGCAATTTTTATGGCCTAGTGATATATTTCTTATATTATTCAAAACTGCTTCTAGTCAGATTTAAAAAAATATTTTTCACTAGTAATTAAACAAGCATTTTCTTTGTTTTTCTTAAGGCTGTTCTTAAGTGATCTGCTCAACAAGCGTAAAACGTTTTGACACATTTACAAATTCATTTTTTAACGGAAAGATATAAAATTGGAATGTTTGACCATGGAAGCGATTTGGAATCGAACTGTGTTTTCCATCTTTTGATCAATAAATTACCTATTGAGTTATAATCGATTTTGATCACGTGACAAACATGTTTTTCACCCATTTTTGAGAAATTATGCCTCTTTCGCGCGGAAATTCGGTTCAAAACGCCTACTTTGACACTATTTTCTGAAAGGCCTATTGCGTTTGCAAAAAAACGGAAAAAACAGCTCGATTACATAGTTTCTGAACAACAACACCTGTTCGTTTCATGCATTTCCGAATAAAAATAAATTAAAACTTTTGTCACAAATTTATCCTTTTGGATTTGAGAACAGCCTTAAGAATTCATTTAGAAAAAATTCATTTCGTATGATACATTTACCAATTAGAAAATGTATTAGTGTATTAAAGTACACATGGTGTTCCATTACCCTCGGGGTCCAGGTACTCAATCGGTAAAGCACGTAAAGTTTCTGGGTTCGAATCCCATCTCGGGCACTTTTTCTCTCAGGTGTAAAAAATCCAATTCGTATAAAATATTTTTTTTAATTATTTCTTTCAGATTAATTTAGCACAAGAAGATGAAATAGTAATGTTTATTAAACGCCCTACTCCGTCCCGCACTTCAATTTCTTTTTTCTTTCTTTCTTTACTTTTCTTTTTTTTTTGAGGAGGCGGGGGGGGGGGGGTGGCACACACATTAGAAGGATATTTTGGCAATAAAGTCAGCTTTAATAGAATCAAAATCTGTTATTTTGAAATAAAATAGCGTATTTTAATTTATTAAAACTGGCCAGTCTACAAGAAAAGAACCGATTCCCGAGGAATCGGTCCTTTTCGGAACGGTTCCTCGGATTCGGTCCTTTTTGGAACGGTTCCTCGGATTCGGTCCTTTTTGGAACGGTTCCTCGGATTCGGTCCTTTTTGGAACGATTCCGAAATGGACCGACTCCGAGGAATCGGTCCTTTTCGGAACGACTCCGAGGAATCGGTCCTTTTCGGAGTCGGTACATTTTGGACCGATTCCGAGGAATCGTTCCGAAAAGGACCGATTCCGTGGAGTCGTTCCTTTTCGGAATCGTTCCAAAAAGGACCGATTCCGAGGAACCGTTCCAAAAAGGACCGAATCCGAGGAACCGTTCCAAAAAGGACCGAATCCGAGGAACCGTTCCAAAAAGGACCGAATCCGAGGAGTCGTTCCAAAAAGGACCGAATCCGAAAAGGACCGATTCCTTTTTACAGAATGGAATCGTTCCTTCAGTTTCACTGCCGGAATCGTTCCTTTGGAGTCGTTCCTCAACAAATGACACATCTCTAATAAGAACACAAAATTCCATGTCTCCAATTTAATTAGGAATTCTGTTGTAAAGGATTGCTGAATGTACACAAGTTGGAGCCCAAAGGGTTAAATATAAAACTTTTTCAAAATTTTATAATTTGTTGTTTGGGCTCAGGTGTTTAACTATTAAAATGCAAAATTCCATGTCTCCAACTTAATTAGGGGCTCGTTAGAAAAAATTGGTTAAAGTACACAAGTTGGAGTCCAAAGGGTTAAATATAAAACTTTTTCAAAATTTTATGATTTGTCGTGTTGTCTCAGGTATTCAGCTATAAATACACAGAATTTCCTGCCTCCAACCTAATTAGGGGCTCACTTAGAAAGAATTGTTTAAAATACACATGTGGGTACCTAAAGGGTTAAATGTAAGACTTTTTCAAAATTTTATTATTTGTCGTTTGATGTGAGGTGTTGAGCTATAAGTATGCAAAATTTCAAGTCTCTAGCATGTATAGTTTCTGAGAACGGGCTCTGTGACGGACAGACGGACAGACAGACAGAGGACCGAGACGAATAGGGTTTCGTCAGATGAACGAAACCCTAAAAAACGAACTTTAATAAGCTAAAAGTTAAATTCTACGTTGCGAGCTATTTCCACAACCGTCTTCAGGAAAAATATGATGGTTAAATGGCTAAAAGCCCAGAGATGAAGGCATCCTGTGCGAGACACAATTTGTCGAACATTGACTAAAGATATGAAAACAAAAAGTTAGTGGTGCCATCCAGTGAAAATAAATACTACTTATTAATGAAATGAGTCCAAATAAATCAAAAGTTCGATTGAAGAAACCACGAGTGTCACCATCTACCCATGAGGGCCAGAACCACATTCAATAAAGTTTTCATTCAAGTTTTTGGCAACATGATTCAAGTTTAAATTGAAATATTCCAATTAGATACAGAATTATGACTTTATGATATTATGCCAGATTTTTGGAATATTATAGGATAAATTATCGTTACAAGGTTTATTCTCACGTGCAATGATTTCAACTGATTCTCTGATTTTACTCTCAAAAGGGTTATTGCACGGAACTATAATTTTTGCTTCATCAAAGTTAATATAGCAGATTTCATTAGCCACTAGAAAGAGCTGTATTCTGTTTACGTTGTTTAATGTCCCTGCGATGCTCCATAATCCTTACTGAAAACTTACGTTTTGTCATGCCGATGTAGACTTTTTCAACATTATTAGATAAAGTGATAGGGATTTCATATATACAAGATTTTTGATCCATTGGGATCCTGTCGATCTTATTACTAACGATATCAAGGAAGTAAGGAGGTGGAATAGCAACCAACTTTATATTATATTTCTATATGATCTTTTTAAGCTTTTCGAATATAGTGGGAGTGTAGTGAAATTTTCTGTAGACCACAAGTTGATTATTATCCTATCGTTGGCCCGAAGGAAGGGGAGCGTTGTACTTCTGAATTATCTTATCTATATATTTTGCTGTAAAACCATGATCAAATGCCATTTTCTGTATAAACTCGATTTCTTCATTTAATTGGTCATCTGAGCAAATCATAAATGCTCTTTTAATGAATGACTGAAATGCAGAGATTTTATATTGAAAAGGTACGTTTGCTGAAAAAGGGATAACAGTGTTTTCTTTAATAGGTTTTCTATAAACTGAAAAGTTTAATCCAGAACTGCATCTATTAATCTGAACGTCTAAAAATGGAAGTGAAGCATTTTCTTCGATTTCAAGGGTGAATTTTATACAGTTACTTAATTTATTTATATCTTGAAGAAAATCAGTTAAATCAGATAAACTGTAGTTCCATAAGACGAAAACATCATCAACATTCTTAACCAACATTCGAGTGTCAAATTAAACGTACCAAAGATCTTATGTTCTAGAGGCCTTAAAGCAAACTCTGCAAATAAACCGGAAACTGGTGATCCCATCGGTGCACCACTGTAAATATTCTTATTAAAAATGAAAATGTTACAGTAAACTATGAGGTTAAGTCCAGATTTTAGTGAGGTTTTGATATCTTGAGATATATTTGAATTGTTATCTATGGTCATATTAATGTAGTGTATGACCTCATGCATATTGATGGAAAAATATAGAGACACTACGTCTAAACTTGCCATAATGGTGTTTGTATTAATCGGAAATTGTTTAAATTTATCAATAAAATCTTTTGTAGACTCAATAGCAAAAACTGAATCAGGAAGTATCGACTTCATTAATCATCTTGTGGTCTACAGAAAATTTCACTGCATTCCCACTATATTCGAAAAGCTAAAAAAGATCATACAGAAATGTATAATATAAAGTTTGTCGCTATTCCACCTCCTTACCTCATTGATATCGTCAGTGATAAGATCGACAGGATCCCAATGGATCAAAAATCTGGTATAGGGGAGACTAGGGAGGGTTGACCATACGGGAGGCTTGACCCACCCACCAGTTTTCATATTTAAAAGAATTTCAGAGTTTTATCAATAGGTGTCAACCTAAGCTATTGGAATGCTCAAACAACAGTCTCTGTTTCATACAGATAATCGAAATAGGTGTGGAAAAATCCCTTGTGAGGCGTTTTCAACATAAAAGTTGTGTTTTTTAGAACTATTTTGTAAGCTTTTTTCAGATAAAATATATCATATAAATTTAAGTAAGTAGGTATTAAGTAATGCAGAAATATCGAGCTTTCATTCTATGCATAAATATTTTACAGTAAGTTAGGCTTAACGTATCAATGTGCCATTCTTTAGAAAAGGGGTATGTGGGGAGGCTTGACCCAGTCAGTGTGAGGGAGGGTTGACCAGATGTTCAAGGCTCCCTTAACACATTCACGACGGGAAACGAGAATTCTCGTTTTCATTCAAAAAATATCATTGACTAAGGGCGTGGCTTCAACCTTACAGAAAATACATTTATATCATGTTGTCCATATTGTTTTTAGATTGTAAGACATTTTATATTAAATCCGTGCATTTAAAGATATTTACTGATATATAAACTTGGGAAACCTATCTAGACCACCGATTTACAAAAGACTTTCAGAATAGGGAGGAGCTTCTACTGTTTTAAAATTCAGATTTGATAAAATTTGCCCGTCGGCAATGTATTAATGAAGGGGTTTTGGAAATCTTTTTAACACTAGAACCGCCATAGCGGTCTTTTTGACAGGTAAAAAATGAAAATATTTCGATTCGAACCCGAAATTTTTTTCTAAACAATGTTGAAAATGCACCGCGGAGAAATAAGTTAAATAAATATGTTAAATATTTTTAAATACAAATTCTGGTGTAAATTAGTATTATAACACTTGAGTTAAATTTCCGGCGATTCTAGTGTTAATATACACTGCGCATAATGAAAGATTAATGGTTATATATAAAAATGAATGTAAATTTATTCTGCAAAGTCAGAATAAAATGGAGTGAAAGAAAACGTTTAAAACTGATTAAAGAAAGATGTAAAAATTTACTATAATATCCATTGCACGTAAAAAATTAATGAAATATAAATGGGAAAGTTGATAGGAACTTTTTCCATTTAAATATTACTTACAATAGGTAAATAGAAACAGTGGAAAAAATTAGAAAGGACTAGAAAGTACGAAAGCATCAGTTTTAACCGTGTCAGGTGCAGTGGTATGATTATGAAACCACTTAATTCTAATTTCCAAACGCCACAATGACACGATAATTTTGCTAAAATCTTTTCCGTTTAAAATGTATGTGAAAGATAGCCTTTTTCATATTTTCAAATAAATTTGTTCGTATATTCCGGTGACAGTCATTTATTTAAACATTTTAGCACTGAAAGTACTTTGCCCCTGAAAAGGTTAAAGATGTTAATGATAAATTAAGTTCTCATGCCGTTGCAAAAGAACATAGCATTGATCGAAAAGCTTTAGGAAGGTGTGTAGACAAATTTCAACATGATGAATAGAATGAGATGAACCCAAATTATGTGACAATTAGAGTTGTCAGGTTGAATGTCACAAAAAGTAAGACAAGGAGACAAAAAAAAAAAAAAAAAGCGGGACAGTGGCTACTAATTCCGGGCATTATAATGCATGAAAATAATGAAAACGGAACCTGTCTCTAGCGGAATACTGTCTTAAATGTGAAAATTTCATTTTCCTTGCTGTACAATTATACCTGCTCAGACAAAATCCTGTTTAAATCAAAATTTTCTCCTCTGACGTGTGATTCCGCCTAAACAGGTTTGTTTAAGCATCATATTTTCAAAAATATTTTTCTATAATAATTAAGGCATGCAGCATAAAGTTAGCTTGCTTTTTTTAAACTGATTTTATTTATCTTTACAAATATTTCAATATAAAACAAAGTGGGTCAAGCCTCCCATATAGTGAGTCATCCCACCCGTATGTGGGGAGCTTTGACCCATTATTTCCTCATAATTAAAAGCAATCATTTTTGAAATTTCTTATATATTACACTTATGTAGCAATTTTATTTTGATAACTGATTGTATAACGAATAAAATGATATATAAAACTTTATTCTACGTTCAATATTTAAAAAATAAAAAATTATTTTGTAAAAAGTGGGTCAACCTTCCCTAGTCTCCCCTATATGAAATCCCCATCACTTTATCTAATAATGTTGAAAAAGTCTAGATCGGCATGACAAAACGTAAGTTTTCAGTAAGGATTATGGAGCATCGCAGAGGGACATTAAACAACGTAAACAGAATACAACTCTTTCTAGGTTCTACTTGGCTAATGGAATCTGCTATATTAACTTTGATGAAGCAAAAATTATAGTTCCGTACAATAACCCTTTTGAGAGTTGTTCCCGCCAATAACTCAATCACAAATAATCACTGCACACAATTCACCATAAATAAAACTAGCGGACTGTATTACTAATTAAATTTTAATTCACAAAACAATAAATTGATCGAGAGCCGATATTTACACTACTCCTCTGATCGGCGTCTCGAACCCAACTCACCTTTTCAAAACAAACCACATAGATGGCGCTTCTAAACGGCAACATACCGCCGGGCCTTGAATGTTTCAAACATTCAATACTATAAATACGATATCAATTTAGAATACAATCTCAATAATACAAATTTTTTCTCAGCATATACAGTAAATGAAATGTTAAATTTACAAATATAAACACAAGAATATAATAATACTACAAAAAATATTTTTCCACCCTCAATTGCTCGAAATTTTCAGAGACATTTTCGGACTCATTTTTAAAAGTAAAAATATGAAACTTGCTGGGGTGATTTCTGAAGACATGTTTAACATGCCGTGTGATTTCATTTTCAGCTCAATTAATTAGAATTTGATTTTTAAGCAATTATTTTCTCAGTATGATCATTTTTTTTCATTCCCAGATCGCCCGCTTCGGAAAATTCGGTTCAAAACGCCAACTTTGACAGCGTTTTTTACAGTATTTTCTGCATTTATCAAAAAAGTAAAAAGCACGGCACATTATATAGTTTCTAAATAAGAGAATTTCCCAGTTTGATGCGTTTGAAGGCAAAAATGAATTTTAAAATGAATCAGAAAATAAGCAGTTTGGATCGGAATACACCCTTAATTAAACTAAAATGTATGAATTCAAGTATTTAATGTGGTTTCATTCACATGAGGCAAAACAACAATTTTGGCCACTGGCCTTTTATATGTGCCATTTTTATCCCTTAAAATTATAACTCTAACTATAGCATCTTGGCCTGGATGGATTTTAACAATTCTTGCCAAATGTCATTTTAAAGGGCTATAATTATCAGGATTTTTTTACTAAAACTAAATCTCCCTCTTTTATCTCTACCCTTCCTTTATGCCATTTGGGTCTATTTAAGAGCTTATTTAAATATTCTGATGACCATTTTTTCCAAAGATGTTGTGTCAATTTCTGAACTAATTGCTACCTGCTCAACCTATTCATAGGGATTTCAGTATAATTCGGTTCAGGTAAGGCCATTAAAGATGAGCCAATAAGAAAATGAGCAGGTGTCAAAGCTTCAACATCATTTGGATCATTTGAAAAAGGGCAGAGTGGACGAGAATTAAGAACAGCTTCGATTTGAATAATAAGAGTCAAGAGTTCCTCATAACTTAAAATAGTTTTACCTACAACACGCTTTAAATGATATTTAAGTGATTTAACACTTGCCTCCCATAAACCTCCAAAGTGAGGGGTTGAAGGGGGATTAAAATGCCACTTAACTCCTTCATTAGCTAAATAATTTTGAATTTCCTCCTCACTTTTATCCTTAAATAAAGATCTGAGAATTGCTCTTAATTCTTTATTGGCACCAACAAAATTTCGGCCATTATCACTAAAGATATCAGAAGGTTTGCCTCGTCTCGCAATAAAGCGTTTAAGTGCTGCTAAAAACGCTGCACTTGTTTAATCATTGACAATTTCAAAATGCAAAGCCTTTGTAGTAAAACACACAAAAATACAAATAAAAACCTTTTTTACCTGTTTACTCCTACCTGTTGAATTTTTTATCTCAAAAGGACCGCAGTAGTCTAATCCAGTGCGCGTAAATACTCTGGATACCGTTACTCTTGCTGCTGGCAAATCAGCCATCTGTTGCTGCGAAATTTTAGAATTAATTTTCTTACAAATAATACAATTAAAAATGATTTTTTAACTACATTTCTGCCAGCTAAAATCCAAAATTGAGTTCGGATGAGAGACATTGTGGTTTCTGAACCTGCATGAAAATATAAAACATGAAAATAATTAATAACACAAAATGTAAAATTATGTTTTGCAGGGATAATCATAGGAAATTTTTGGTGATCGGATAAGTTACTGTTTTTCAGTCTACCACCAACACGAATGCAGCCGTCACTGTCTAAAAATGGACACAAGTTTATCAGTTTGCTATTGTTAGGGATAGCAGTACCCCTTTCTAAACACTGGATTTCTTTCACGAATGAAGTCCTTTGAATGTTCTTTACAATGCACAATAAGGACTGAGAGAGTTCACAGCTAGATAAAGTTCCAGCTGTAGGATATAAAGGGTTTCTACAGTTATATATGAATCGTTTACACCATGCTACTACTCTTTGTAGTTTGATGAACGAAGAACAGTTATTAATTATGTCTAAAGGTTCAAGAGTGTTAACTAAGGCACATACTTGAGTCACTGATGGTGATTTCAATTCACGCAAATTCACGCAAGAATTAGTAGATTTCATGTAAATGACCGCTCCATAAGCAATTTCAGATGCGTCGGAAAATCCATGTAGTTCTACACGAATAGACTGAGCTATAAGAATGCATCTAGGGATACTGATCAGATTTACGCTCTTTAAGGAAGTAAGAAAGTCATTCCACTCTTTATTTACTTTCATTGGGAGATAATCACACCAATCTATTTTCAGCAACCATAATTTTTGCAGAAACACCTTGGCCCTTGTAATTATTGGACCTATCAAACCCAAAGGGTCAAATATTCTAGCAATTTGTGACAAGACTGATCGTTTAGTGTATAATTCGCTCTGCTCGATAATTAAGTTAAACCCAAAACAATCTGGTTGAGGCTTCCACAATATTCCCAAAGTTTTTGTCTCATTAGAAAAAGAATATTCAGATTCTGAATTATTACATAAAAGAGCAAAATTATTTACTGCCCATTTATGGAGATTCATGCCTCCTCTATTTAACAAAGATATCAGTTGTTGCTGAATCTCCTTAGCTGTGTCTAAATCATCTGATCCTGTTAGGATGTCATCCATGTACACATCCTGCAACAACACATTCGCAGCTAAAGGAAATTCATTTCCTTCGTCTCTGGATAATTGCATTAAGGTTCTTGTTGCTAAAAAAGGAGCACTAGTTGTGCCATAAGTCACAGTACATAACCTGTACACTTTTACTGGCTCATTCACCTCAGGTTTAAATACTATTCGTAATAAATCACGTTGACTCGGATGTATTAATATCATACGATACATTTTTTTAATATCAGCTACAAAAACAAACTGATGCTTTCGAAATTGCAACATTATAGAAAATAACTCATCTTGGATTGTTCCTCCGTTAAACTGCAAACTGTTTAATGATTTCCCTGTAGAAGTTAAGGAACTGGCATTATACAGGACTCGTAATGGTGTACTACTTGATTCTGTACGGAATACGCAATGATGTGGAATATAATAAGTGACTTCTGGCTCTTCAGATTCTATCACTTCTTCCATGTGACCCATACTTAGATATTCTTCTATAAATGCTTTATAAAGATCATTAACTTTAGGTTCTCTAACTAAGCGCTTCCATAATGAATTTAAAATATTCATTGCCTTTTGTTTTGATTCGCCAAGACAAGATGGATCTTCATTTAGCGGCATTTTCACCATATATTGTCCATTTTCAGTTCTAGAATAATTTTTCAGAAAATGTTCTTCACAAATTTCTGCTTCCTTAGTTTTAGAAATCTCAGACTCTCTCTCTATGTTTACTAGTTCCCAAAACTCTCTAATTATTTTTTCTAATTCCAAATTATCTGTAATTAACCCACAATGTATATTACTTTCACCCCTAGCCGGAAGGCTTCCACTGACAATATACCCGAATACACTGTTTTACAATATTTTAGTATTTAATGTTTGCGGATAAATTTGACCTGGTCTTAAAAATTCATAGAAATTTTCTGCACCTAAAAGCAAATCAATCGGGCCTGGGACATTAAATTTTTCATCGGCTAATTTGATGTTAATTAATAATGAGATAGAAGTCTCAAGCGGCCTAGACGGCGTAAATTCTGTAATTTTCGGAACGACTAAAAAGTCTAATTTTAAATGAAAATCCTTATCTCTATTTGAAACAGTTGTGTTAACCCTAGATCTAACATTCAACGATAAATTATTTATGCCTGAAATAGAAATGTTAGTCTTTTCCCTTTTCAAATTAAGTTTATCTACTAACCTTTTACTCATACAGTTAGAGTTTGCTCCAACGTCTAATAAAACTCGTACTTCATGAAAATTACCTAATTCATCTCTTATTAAACAAACAAATGTGCTAAGTAACACAGCTTTCAACTCATTAGCCAAATTACATGTCGTTGAAAATAAACTGTTTTGATTATTAACTGGGAAAGGCTGAAATACTGGAGTCGAAACTGTTAGGTAACTGTGTGTTTAACTGTATATTTTAGTTATACTGTGAGTGGCAACAGTGGATGATGAGATGTAAACATGAGTGATGTCCAGATGCAGCTAGTCATGTCTTGTGATAGTGTGGTGTAGTTGTGACATGTTTTTAAATAAAGTTGTCTTTTAATGTTGGTCATTCTGGTGATGTGTGGACTCAAACATGGTGTCAGAGATGGGATAAAGGATTTACTTTTGCTGAATAAATTATATTTTGGACTTAGTTGAACTTTGAAGAATTGCTAGGCCTAACCTCTCTTGAACTTAAGCCTAACATATCTGAATCTGATTTGAAGATGGCTAATCTAATTCCACCACCACAGCCTGTTGATATGAGTGGAAATGTGTTAGAAAATTGGAATTTCTTTAAAGCAAGTTATACAAATTATTCTATTGCTACTGGATTAAATGAAAAGATGAAGCAATAAAAGTTACTGCTTTGCTTTCTGTTATTGGGAAAGAAGTATTTCTTATATATCAGCATTTAGCTATACCTGAGGAAAATAGAAAAAAAGTCCGATTCAATTATTAAAGCATTATCAGAACATTTTCAGCCATATATAAATGAAATTTATGAAAGATCTGTATTTAATGAAGCAGTTCAGGAGCAACAGGAATCAATTGAACTATATGTGTGTAGATTGAGAAAATTAGCATCGACATGTAATTTTCAAAATATGTTGGAAGAATTGATTAGAGATAGACTTGTTTTGGGTATTCGTGATAGAAATACAAAAAAACAACTTATAAGTGACCATAAATTAACTTTACAAAAAGCAATAGATATTTGTAAAAGTAATGAAAGTGCAAACAGACATGTGGATAGTTTGACTAATAAAACTGAGGATTTTGAAGATGTTAATAGAGTTAAAAATAAATTAAAAAATGATAGAACAGGATATTATAGGAATGACAGTTATTTTAGATATGAGGCTAGGTGTAAATATTATGCAGAAAAGCATGAATTTGGAAAGAATAAATGCCCAGCATTTAATAAAACTTGTAAAAACTGTGGAAAGAAAAATCATTTTGCTAAAGCTTGCAAAAATAAGAGTGTAAAAGAATTTCATGAACATGATTCTAATGAATTACAGGATGAGTTGTGTAGTCAAATGGAAATGATTTTTAAGGTTAATGATTCTAAGAAGTTGATGACATATTTAACATTGGAAGTGGACAGGGTAAAAAAGAAAATTAAGTGTCAGATGGATACTGGTGCAACAGTTAATGTAATGAGTTATAATGACCTTTGTAATTTATGCGAAGATTCAAACCCAAGTCTTAGAAAAAGTAAAACAAAATTAAGATGTTTTGGAGGGAAGATTTTAAAACCGATTGGACAGGTTACTGTTATATGTTGGAGGAATTCAAAGATGTTTCCGTTGGATTTTCAAATTGTTAAATATAGGGAAAATCCACTATTAAGTGCAGAGGCTTGCCAAATGTTAAATTTATTAGAGATTAAGGCTGAGATAAATAAAATTTCTTCGAGTGTATCATTCAGTCATGAACCATTGCTTACTAAATATAAAGAAATTTTCGAAGGATTGGGTTGTTTGAAAGGTGAATATCATTTACAGACTAAACCAGGCATGCTTCCGGTGAAGCAGTCTCCTCGTAGAATTCCTATTCCACTAAGACAAGAGTTAAAATTGAAATTAGATGATATGGAAAGAAATAAAATTATTTGTAAAGTCACTCATCCAACTGATTGGATTAGCAATTTAGTTTTGGTAAAGACTACAAATAAATTGAGAATATGCTTGGATCCACAGAATTTGAATCAGGCATTAAAGAGATCAGAGTATCCTATTCCAACAATTGAAGAGATTATTCCCTTGTTAACTAATGCTAAAATATTTTCAGTGGTAGACACTAAGGATGGGTTTTGGAATGTTAAATTAAGTTCAGACTGCACAGATTTAACCACTTTTTGGACACCCTTTGGAAGGTATAAATTTTTGCGTCTTCCATTTGGATTATGCACAGCATCAGAGGAATATCAGAGAAGACTGCATGAAATATTTGAAGGATTGAATGGAATTATCATCATAGCTGATGATATACTTATTGTGGGATGTGGTGCTACTGAGGAGAAAGCTAGGAAAGATCATGATCACAATTTAGAGAGTCTGTTTCAAAGAGCAAGAGAGGCTAATATTAAATTCAATAAAAATAAAATAAAACTTAGAAAAAAAGAAATTAAGTATTTGGCACATATTTTTAACCCTCGGGGTATAAGGCCAGATCCTGAAAAAGTAAAGGCCATTACTAATATGCCAAGACCAAAAGATGTACATGAAATTAAGAGTTTTTTAGGCTTTACAACATATTTGAGTAAATTTTTACCAAAATTGTCATCGATTAGTGAACCATTAAGAAAATTGATTAAAAAGAATGAAGTATGGGAATGGACAAAAGAGCAAGAAAATGCATTTGAAGCTATAAAAAATTTAGTAATTAGAGCTCCTGTTCTTGGTTATTATGACCCAAATAAAGAAATAACTATTCAATGTGATGCAAGCAAAGCTGGATTGGGTGCAACATTAATGCTGGAAGGACAGCCAATTACATACGTTTCAAGGAGTTTAAATAAAACTGAACAGCAATATGCTCAGATAGAGAAAGAGTGTTTGGCTATTGTGTTTTCTTGTGAAAGATTTCATCAGTTTATAAGTGGAAGAAGTGAAATAAATGTGGAAACGGATCATAAACCATTGGAGGCTATTTTTAAAAAAGAACTACTGAAAGCTCCAAGGCGACTGCAGAGAATGCTTCTTCGTTTACAAAAATATAATTTGAATGTGTTATTTAGGAAAGGTGAAAAGATGCATATTGCCGATATACTCTCTAGGGCTGCATTGTCAGAAACTTCACATGATGAGGTGAAGCAAGATATTTTTCAAGTAGATAATATTTATAAAGAGCTCTCAGAGATTAAAATGCAAGAAGTTTTAAATGTATCGGATATGACATATGAAAATTTAAAAGTACAAACTAATAAAGATCCAGTACTTCTGGAATTGAAAAAGGTGGTGCTGGATGCATGGCCATTGGAAATGGAGGAGATATCGCCCTTAATCACAGAATATTGGACTTTTAGAGAAGATCTAACAATACAGGATGGAATTGTTTTTAAAAATGATCGAATTGTTATTCCAAGGTCTTTGAGACGAGATATGATTTCAAGGGTTCATCGGGGTCATCTAGGAATAAATGCATCTATTAGAATAGCAAAAGACACATTGTTTTGGCCAAGAATATCAAGTGAGATAAAAAATGTTATTCAAAGTTGTGAAATTTGTAACTTGAACCAAAGTTATTTGCTAAAAGAACCCATGCAGACACACAGAATACCAGAATTGCCATGGGAGAGAGTATCATCTGATATTTTTGAAATAAATGGTACTTATTATTTAATTTTGGTGGATCATTACTCAGATTATTTTGAAGTTGATAGGTTACCAAATATCACATCTGAAAGTGTGATAAATAGATGCAAACAACATTTTAGTAGGCATGGTATTCCAAAAGTTTTGATTACTGATAATGGAAAAGCATTCAGAAGTTCAGAGTTTGCTGAGTTTGCACAGAGGTGGAGTTTTGAACAATCTACATCAACACCCTATCATAGTCAGGGTAATGGAAAGGCAGAATCAGCAGTTAAGATTGTAAAAAATATTATGAAGAAATCTATTAAAAATAAGGAAGATGTATGGTTGAATATTTTAAATTGGAGAAATACTCCAACAGTTAATATGAATTCAAGTCCAGTTCAAAGATTGATGTCTCGAACTCGAAGAACAAGATCTAATTTGCCTATATCTCAGAAATTGTTAAAGCCAGAAATTCAGGATTTGATTCCAGGTAAGATATCATTAAAAAGAAGGGAAGCTAAAAGCTATTATGATAGAAAGGTTGAACAGTTGCCCCCACTTGAAATTGGTCAGGAGGTATATATACGAAAACCACCTACATTGTCAAAGGAAACTGATAAGTGGAAAAGAGGCTCCGTCATTGACATTCATAACTCAAGATCTTACGATGTTAATATTGAGGGAGGAATTGTAAGAAGAAATAGGAGTTGGTTGAGAGAAGCGGCCACAGCATGCAATGACAAAGTGAGTGAGAGACGGGAAGATGGAATGGATCAGGCTGTTGAGGATAAGGAGGTGGAGAAAGTTGAGATGAATCCTAGACAGAGTGACTACAATGACAGTTCCAGATCTGTGGCCATATTGCAAAAGAGTGAATTGCCTGTGACTGGTCCTCGAATGACCAAATCAGGGAGAATTGTAAAAACCCCACAGCGATTTTTGTTATAAGAACTGTTGGTGCTGGAACTTTAATGTGTGAAATACATGTATGTGTATATAAAAAAAGAGAAGTTGTTAGGTAACTGTGTGTTTAACTGTATATTTTAGTCATACTGTGAGTGGCAACAGTGGATGATGAGATGTAAACATGAGTGATGTCCAGATGCAGCTAGTCATGTCTTGTGATAGTGTGGTGTAGTTGTGGCATGTTTTTAAATAAAGTTATCTTTTAATGTTGGTCATTCTGGTGATGTGTGGACTCAAACAGGATCCAAATTAGATTTATTACCTCCTTTGTTTATATGACTCATTTCCTGTGAAATTACCTCTTGGTTTTCAACTTTATTTATTTTTTGTTCGCGAGGAAAATGCAAAGTTACATTGCGCCTTTTTCTACAAATAATACACGAGAATTTAGATTTACAATCGACTACTTTATGATTTATAAGACAGTTAAAACAAAGATTTTTTGACTTTATTAGTTAAACTCTATCACTCACTGACATATTTTTATAAACAGGACATTTATGCAAAAGATGGTTTTCATTACATGACAAAATACATTTAGAATTTTTTACATCAGTTCGAAAACTTTAGAAACTGGCCTGGAATAATTATTTTTATTATTCGACCTAGAATTATCAACCACAGGTTTTCCCTTTGATGTGTAATATAAATCTATCTCCCTAGATAACTCAATTGGGTGAAACCAAGAATCTCCTTGTCTAACATTTATAAAACAAGTAACATCCTTATCAAGCGTCTGACAAATTTTATCAGAAATCACTAACTTTTTTAAAGTTTCAAAATCTGTCACATTTCTCAATTTTAAATAATAATCCCAACTCGTTGTTAATCGGGATACAAATTGTACATGCGTTTCATTGGGTTGACGTTGTGCTTTTCTAAAATGTTCTAAACAAGTTTGGGGAGTTGGCTCAAATTCTCTAAGTACTATAGCTTTCACCTTTGAATAATCTTCTAATTCCCCATCCTTAATGTATGTAATAACATTTGTTGCCCTTTCCCCTAACAGATTTAGAAGAATTTCCGATTTATACTTTTCTGGGACATTTTTTGAAATGAAGGCCCTTTCTAAAGACGAGAAAAAATACCCCCAACCTTCCGGTTTAGACGGAATTTTGATTGTAAGTGTTCTTATACTTTTAATGAGAGAGTCTAAAGATTCTATGATTTCTCTTTTCTGGAAATCATTTAATTTTTCACTTTTGGTTTCTGCTCGGGCCTTAGCCAACTCAAGCTCTAATTTTGTACGTTCAAGTTTTAATTTTTCAAGTTCTAGTACCTTCGCTTCCTCATTTTTTCTCTCCTCTATAATATTATTGGCCATTTCTTCTACCAATTTAGAATCTGCTTTATATTTTTCACTTTCCTTTATTAAATTCATTAAATTGTAATTAGTTAATTTTATATCAGGAATATCAATTCCTAACTCAAAAGCTATCCTCTGGTAGTCTTCCTTTTTCGTGCTTTTGAACATTTTAATAAATATAGTTCACAATAAATAAAACTAGTATGTTGTGGCCATCACAAAACTTTCTTCTATATAAATCACGTCAATTAAATCATTTAAATAGTACAAGAAATTACATGAATTTAGCACCAATTCATATTAAAGTATATCTGAATTTGAAGTTGGATGAAAATTCGTGCATTAGTTCTTGAGATAGAGCTACAGCGGGAATTCTGAAAAATGTAGCATAGCAGCGCCACCTGTTGAGCGATTTACACTAAAAATAAATAGCACTAAATGATATCAAGGTATACCTGAATCTGAAGTTTGTTGAAAATCTAAGCGTTAGTTCTTGAGATAAAGCTATTGCGGAAATCGTAAAAAATACAGCATAGCAGCGCCACCTGTTGGGCGATTTACACCAAAAATTAAACAGCACTGATTTACACGTCAATTCATCTCAAGGACTAACTAAATTTGAAGTTTGATGAAAATCCGTGCAATAGTTCTTGAGATACAGCTCTTGCGAAAATCGTGAAAATGCAGCACAGAAGCGCCACCTGTTGGGCGATTTACACCAAAAATTAAACAGCACTAATTTGTATCAAGGACTAACGAAATCTGAAGTTTGATGAAAATCCGTGCATTTTTTCTTGAGTTAAAGCTATTGCGATAATCATGAATAATGCAGCATAGCAGCGCCACCTGTTGGCCTATTTTCACAAAAAAGTAATCAGCACCAAACTATATCCTGGTCTAACTGAATCTGAAGTTTTATGAAAATCCGTGCAGTAGTTCTTGAGATATAGCTATTGCAGAAATCGTGCAAAATGCCGCATAGCAGCGCCACCTGTTGGGCGATTTTCACCAAAAACTAATCAGGTCCAGTTCATATCAAGGTCTAACTAAATAATAAGTTTTGTGAAATTCTGTGCATTAGTTCTTGAGATAGAGCGCCCACAAAATTTTTGTCACATACAGCCTCACAGACAGAGTGACAGAGTGACAGAGTGGCAGACAGACTCACAGACAGACATTTTCTAAAAACCATCAAATCGTGTTCTGGGCATTCTAAAACGTGTAAATCCGTCGAAAACCGGAAGTCGAAAATTTTCACGAATCCAATACTTTCTTCTTGTAAAGATAGAAGAAAGTAAAAATAAATCTCACATACCTCCAAAATAAAAGCTAATCACTTTTTCTAAACTGCTGAAATGCAGGATAATGTTTTGGTTTCTTTTATTTATTTTATCTGTCTTCTCAAAATCAGCATTTCGAAATAACTTCGTTTTTTCTCTGCATTAGATTATCATGTTGATTACGAAATACTTCACTGACAGAACATAATTCTTTTTGTTCTTGAATCAATACAACTGCTTGACTTAAACTCTTCGTAATAAAGTATATATTTTTTAACACCACACTATTAAAGCAATATTATAACTTATAAGATTAAAAGGAAATGCAGAAATTCTCATAAAAAAGAAAACACTTAATTCGTTTCGGTACACATATACTCGTTGAATCGAAACCACTTTATACTCGATTAAATAAAGGCTTGTTCTTTACTCCGGGGAGGTGGACCAAAAAATAGGTGTTCCCGCCAATAACTCAATCACAAATAATCACTGCACACAACTCACCATAAATAAAACTAGCGGACTGTATTACTAATTAAATTTTAATTCACAAAACAATAAATTGATCGAGAGCTGATATTTACACTACTCCTCTGATCGGCGTCTCGAACCCAACTCACAAGTTTCAAAACAAACCACATAGATGGCGCTTCTAAACGGCAACAAGAGTAAAATCAGAGAATCATTTGAAATCATTGCACGTGAGAATAAACCTTGTAACGATAATTTATCCTATAATATTCCAAAAATCTGGCATAAAATCATAATTGCAATATTTTAATTTAAACTTGAATCATGTTGCCAAAAACTTGGATGAAAACTTTGTTGAATGTGGTTCTGGCCCTCATGCGTAGATGGTGACACTCGTGGTTTCTTCAATCGAACTTTTGATTTATTTGGACTCATTTCATTAATAAGTAGTATTTATTTTCACTGGATGACACCACTACTTTGTTTTCATATCTTAAGTCAATGTTCGACAAATTATCTCTTTCACAGGAAGGAAGCCTTCATCTCTGCGCTTTTAGCCATTTAAGAGCCTTACTTCAGTCACGGGAAAAGACCCGTTCGCTAATGCTATTCCTATGGAAGAAATTTATAAAGATATCTCGGTCGTATTTCAATATTTTTAGATGATTTTTTTTGCAGTGGCTAGCTGAGGTCGATCTGTATGCAGGACGTTTTCTACTTTTTCAATTTCGTTTACAAGTATTTTTAATCATGACACTTTCTTTTTCAGAACCGGTTCCTAAAATGAAGAAGCATCCTCTTGAAAGAAGTCCCCAATGAAAATCGAAAAAGTAAAAAACGGCCTTTTTACAGATCGACCTCAGCTAGCCACTGCAAAAAAAAAAAAAAAATCATCTAAAAATATTGAAATGCGACCGAGATATCTTTATAAATTTCTTCCATAGGAATAACATTAGCGAACAGGTCTTTTCCCGTGACTGAAAAAAGGCTCTTAACGATCATGTTTTTCCTGAAGACGGCTGTAGAAACAGCTCGAAACGTAGAATTTAAGTTTTAGCGTATTAAAGTTCGTGTTTTGTGTACTATAAGCAAGGTTGTATGTCTTTATTTATTATAATTTATGGTGCAATTGTCCAGTATGTGTTAATGAAATTTAATTGGTTCTTTAAACAGAAATTCGGTTCTTGGCTAATCAGGTGATTTCGCAAAAATGACTAAAAGATCAAACGTAGCAAAAGCGATAAATTGATGTTTTCAGGTTTTTCTTTTTCTGTCATGGACGCAAAGAACAAATACAATACAAAAGGCATGGCAATCGCGGAATTAACAAAATCCATGAATTTTCAAACTCTTGCACAGTGAGGTTGCTAGAATCGATTGATTCTTTTCCCCATTGATTCAGTGGGCGCGAAGAGTAGAGGTCTGCACAGGCCGACATTTCCAGGCCCGGGCTCGGCCCGACTCATCGAAAAAAAATTCGGCCGACCCGTACCAAAAAAATATTGGCCCGGCCCATTATAACAGCTAAAAGTTCGGCCCGAGCCCGGCCCGGGTGAATTTCTACAAAACATTGGTTTTTACGTCGATTTGGTTAAAAATTTGTCTTGTACGAGGAGTTCAGGCCAAAAATATTTATCTTAACTTTTTTTTCATGTTTATAATCTTCATTTTTATAGATACAGGGTGCGATATTTATTTTTTTAATGAATCTCTATTTCTTGTATGTAAATGTTTCAGTTATCATTAATATTGTTAATCCATATTCCATGTATTGAAGAGTTAAAAATCTGAAAAATGCTATACAGTAAAATCTAAAACGGAATTGCATAGAAAAAAAAATGCGTTATAGATAAGTTTCCTTCTTAGCAAGTGTAAATGTATTATATATTCTTTTCTTACGTATTAGTATATTCATTTTGCATGGATCAACACGTTTTTCAGTTTAAAACAAGATTCCGTCATAGGCAGGTTCTTTTTCACACGTTTTACTATATTTTAATTTAACTGGATTTTAATAAGCGTAGAAATCTACTATTCTTTAAAAGGAATGAATTTTAAGGTTTAATTGTAGAATAATGGCGATTTTAAAATGTATGCATTTTTTGTAAAAAAAATTGGAACAAGCCTAATTTTACTGACTTTTGAACGGATCAGGCTACTCCGAGACAATGATTTTCATACGGGCTGGGTCAAAACTAGGGCTGAAAGTTTGGGCCGTGAAGACTAGGAATGAAACTAGTCACCAGCTCTGTACAGAAAAAATAATTTAGGCCCGGCCCGTCCCGAACCTTCAGGAAAGAAGTAAGGCCCGAGCCTGGCCCGGCTAGGACCGTAAAGAGTAGTGACTAGGCCCGGCCCGAGTCTTCAAAAAAAAGTATGGCGCGGCCCGAGTGCGTGAA
Source organism: Maratus speciosus (assembly GCA_963932465.1). NCBI lineage: Eukaryota > Metazoa > Arthropoda > Arachnida > Araneae > Salticidae > Maratus > Maratus speciosus. The sequence continues at coordinate 508,391,242 of OZ010795.1, forward strand.
TGAAAATAGGCCCGAGCCCGGCCCGTGCAGATCTCTAGCGAAGAGTTCACATGCGGTATAGTGATCCAGGTGCTATGAAATTCATGCATAGCATTTTAAGATTCATAAGCAGTAAGTTAGTCTATGTGGTCATAGTATTTTTAAAAAGTAAGAATGGACGGCCTCCTCCCTCACCTACTCTTGAATCTTAAGGCTGTTCTCAAATCCAAAAAGGCAACTTTATGACATGAGCTTTAATTTATTTTTGTTCGGAAATGCATGAAACTAGAAGGTGTGGTTGTTCAGAAACTATGTAATCGAACTGTGTTTTCCGTTCTTTTTTCCAAACGTAATAGATCTTTCAGAAAATACTGTCTAAGTGGCGTTTTGAACCGAATTTCCGCGCGAAAGAAGAATAACCACTCAAGAAAGGATGAAAAAGCGTCTTTGTCACGTGATCAAAATCGCATATAACTCAATGGGTAATTGATTGATAAAAAATGGAATACGCAGTTCGATTCCAAGTCGCTTTCATAGTCAGGCCTTCCAATTATTATACCTTTCCGTTAAAAAATAAATTAGTAAATGTATCAAAACGTTTTGCGCTTGCTGAGCAGAGCAGTCGAGAACAGTTGACACATTTACAAATTCATTTTTTAACGGAAAGATATAAAATTGGAAGGCCTGACTATGGAAGCGATTTGGAATCGAACTGTGTTTTCCATTTTGTAATAAATAAATTACCTATTCAGTTATAAGCGATTTTGATCACGTGACAAAGACGTTTTTCACCCTTCCTTGAGTGGTCATTCTTCTTTCACGCGGAAATTCGGTTCAAAACGCCCACTTAGACAGTATTTTCTGAAAGATCTATTACGTTTCCAAAAAAAAAAAACGGAAAACACAGTTTGATTACATAGTTTCTGAACAAAAACACTTGCTAGTTTCATGCATTTCCGAACAAAAATAAATTAAAACTTATGTCATAAAGTTGCCTTTTTGGATTTGAGAACAGCCTTAAGTCATCCATACTCACCAATAAAGAAACATTTTTGTAATTTTTTTATTAAAATGTTTATAAAATTGTCATTATCGCATGTAATGTACAGTGCTGCAGCGTGTTTTTATATTTTACTGTACTGTACTGTATAAGGAATTGTTTGGAAAAGGTAAATGCAGACATGGGAGTAACTTAGGAAGTGGTAATTTTTTAATCATACATGTTAATTATTTATTATTGGAAATTTCGTTTAGGTTTTCTTGACCAGTTTTTTGGAACGGATTATGTTCGAGTACAGAGGTGGTGCCCCTGTATTCTGTTTCTGCTGATTCTCATTCTGTGATCTGAATCACACGCGCTCATAAAAGGATATGTGCGCTTTCGCCCTGCCAGTGAAGGAAAGACAGATTAATCATTTATGACTAAAGCTTCATATTTGGTGTTATTCTGTCACAAAAACAAACCCACGCCATTAAGAGCTAGCCGAAAGCAGCTTGCTTTGCCTCACAGAAATAGCTAAGACATGCAATGCAATAAATTCACGTCTAGAAAACCCCTCCTGTCAGATACTTGTGTGCTTCTGTTGCTCTCCCACGGAGCTTTTCGCCAGGTTTTATCACATATCTATCCTGCTGAGAGGCTGGAAAATATTAGCTTATGTACAGTGCACTCTTTTCATTGATATGTGTATGTCAGGGCTAAAAAATTATTTCGCTCTGCTGCGGAAAGTAATGAAATCCTCTCTGATGTCTCCTTTCTCAAGCAGAACAAAGCTACATTTTTCTTTTTTTTTTTTTTTTTTTTTTTTGAGAGAGAGAGAGAGAGAGAGTTATTCCTTTTAAATAATACTAGGAGATCCAACTCGGGTTTCCCTGGTTTCATAATATAAATGAAAACCATTTTTATTTTCTTTTATCTTTACAATAAGAAAGTAGTATTGGATTCGCGAAAATTTTCGATTTTCGACGGATTTAAATGTTTTAGGGGTCGGAGATTCCGAAAAACATGTTTTTACAAAATGTCTGCCTGTGACTGTCTGTCTGTCTGTGACACAAATTTTGCGGGCGCACTATCTCAAGAACTAATGCACGGCATTTAATAAAAAATTATATTCCATTAGTCCCCGATATGAATTGATGTTGATTAGTTTTTCGTGTAAATCGACCGGCGCTGCTATGCTATATTTTTCACGATATCCGCAATAGCTCTAAGTAGTAGGAAAAGGAGAGTACGGACTCTGGAAGGTGCACCGTGCACCCTCCGGTGCCCCCTCCTGATCCCTCCGCCTCCACCTCTCCTCCGACCCCTTTCTTAACTTTCTTTTTTTCTTAGATTTTTTTTTTTTACAGGAATGAGAATTTTCCACATTTGATTATATGAATAATTTCTCCTTTTTTTTAGGACAAATCATCTAATTCAGTCTTTCCGGATATTTTGATCACCCCACCCCCGTCAAAATATATAGTTTAAAATCTTATTTTTTTTTCGCTGTTTAATGTTATTGCAAAGCAATAATAAAGGATATAAGCAATAGTAGTAGGCAGAGCGCTACGTGAGGCGGAAGTGAAGTCACGAGGGGGCAGGGGCTTAAACCGGAAGTGGGGTGGAAAAGGGGGGAGGAAATGTCACGTGATGTATCGTACAGGATAAGGGGGGTGGAAAAGTTTTTTCAAGATGGCGTCAATGTTGAGTTGTTTCGATTTCTTCTGCTAAAGGGGGAGGAAAAAGGGGGGGTCGCAGGATTTCTATCGTCTAGGAGTACGAGGGTAAAAGGTTGAGTTGTTTTTTTTGCTGGATATTTTGAGGGGGAGGAAAAGGGGGTCGCAGGATTTTTATCGTTTAGGAGTACGATGGTAAAGGTTGAGTTTTTTTTTTTTTTTGCTGGATATTTTGAGGGGGAGGAAAAGGGGGGTAGCAGGATTTTTATAGTCTAGAAGTACGTGGATAAATGTTGAGTTGTTTTTTGCTGGATATTTTGAGGGGGAGGAAAAGGGGGAGGTCGCAGGATTTTTATCGTTTAGGAGTACGAGGGTAAAGGTTGAGTTGTTTTTTGATGGATATTTTGAGGGGGAGGAAAAGGGGGATCGCAGGATTTTTATCGTTTAGGAGTACGAGGGTAAAGGTTGAGTTGTATTTTACTGGTTGTAGGGGGTTGGAAAGAGGGAGGAAAAGGTTAATTAAGGTTTCTAATTAATGAGTTTTAATAAATTTATTTATAAGTGAGTTTTGAATGAACACGTGGTGTGTCACCTGACAATGTGCTTTATGACGTCACACATCGACCTTTATGTTAGTACTTGAACGCTAACCCACGTGGTGTATGACTTTAATGATATTACACGAGAAATAGCTTTAACTGTAACCAAATGTTAAGTTGAGTTGTTTTGTGCTTCTTCTAATTATTTGATCGGCCTACAGCATTACTTATACTGAAGTCGCGACACTTGAAAAGCCTATTCGTGATCAGTTGCTTGGATATTTTTTTTTTTTTGCTTGTGTTGCGTCCTGTTTTATTTACTGTCGAGCGGTGTAATTTTATTTAGTGAAATCTTTCTTAGTTCTTTTTAGTATTTTACATTAGTTAAAAATGAAGCGTTCATACCAAGAAATTCCGAACATTTGTTCTTTAGAGCAACTAATGAGAAAAAAAGCTGCTTTGGACTTAGCAATGCTACCTAAATGTGATAATTTCCCTTTGGATAATCCAAAGGATTTAATTAATCTTGGTGGCGAAAACTTCGTCACAGTCCAAGAATTTATTGGACACACACGTGTGCATATCAGGAGGTATATTTCTGACGACGATTCTGGTTTCAACCCAACTAAAGATGGAGTGTCCATATCACCAAAAGTGTGGTACTCTTTACGTAGAGAAATACAAAATATTGTGAATCATAGATCTTGTGATAAAGTGTTCGTTATAGACAGAGACTTGTGCATTTCAAAACAAATTAAGGATGGAGTGCAAGTGTTTATATTTCAAAGACTGTTTCAGAGAAAAAACATGTGTTTGGATTTTGTGCCCGAACGAGTTGTGCTTAATAATACACAGATTGAAAAACTTATTCAGAAGATGCCTATAGTCACGGACGGTGTAAAAAATGGACTGATAACTTGCACATTGTTCTACTGCATCGAAAAAGAGTTGAAAAATTCAAACCTACAGCTAAAACTTGACAACAGTGTAGTTGGATTTTTACAATTGTTACTGTCATTGAAGGAGTATCTACGTGTTACTATTTCTATTAAAATTACAGAACTTATAAATTGTTTTGGCTGTCGCGAATCACATCTTGCAGACTTTATGCATGATTGTAAAGTTTTAAGTCGTGAGCAAAAATGGGAACAGTATTTTGAACTGGCCCTGTACTCCATCGATATGAATAGTTTGGCTAGAGACATTTAACAAAAAAACTTGAACATTGATTTTAATAGAATACTCTATGAACAAGATTTTTTTGATTCTTTAATAGTAAGTGAATTGTTCACATCTATACAGAAATTGTATGTTGATGACGAGCTAGATGATAATCTTATAATCTGTTGAAAATAACTTCTGTTTTTGCTACTGTATTTTTACCGAATAAAATTTTGTATTTTTATTTATAATTCATTGCATTTCTGTCTTGAATTTTTTTTCTAAGTGTCTACTTATTCTACTTTTTCTACTTTTTATTTCAGCGAAGCTTTAATTTATTTTTTCAGATTTATTACCCCCAACTCATAAAAATATTTGCTTTAATTTTACTGATCACAGAATTATTCTGATCATATGCATTGTTACTGATCGTAATTAAAATCTCCCGTACGAGGGCGCTGTGTCAGCGCCGTAATTTTATTTATTATTCCAATCGTCTGCGTGTTGACGATAGATTGTAATTTAGTTACTAGTGAGTGGAAACACTGAATTTTTGTTGTTGTTGTTATTGAGATAATGGAATGTTTTGATTTGGAAACGGCCAGAGAGACTGTTTCACTCTTAACAATTATTGTTTTAAAATAAAGAAATATACAGTTCACTGCCAAGAGTTCCTTAAAAATGGTGTCATTGAGTAACTTATTATTTATTCTTAACATAAATTGGTCCTTCGAGGCCAAAGTAAACGGATTTATCGTTTGCTTTTAGAGTCAAGAATCAGCGACGAGACTTGGTTTCTTCGAATAAGGTAGGACTTTTTCTTTAACATGGCTACTGAATTAAAAAATATTTTGACAAAAAAAAGAGTTTTAAAATGTAAAATTACTAAATTTGTGAGTGAAATTAAATTAAGTGACTCTGATGAATGTTCTTTAGAACTTGTAAATACGAAATGTGATCAATTCAATACAGAATTGAAAGAAATGTTTGATAAAATTTATTCATTGTGCGATGAAGAGGAAATTGATAGATATATCGATGAACAATCATCGATTGAAAAAGAGTTAGATGAAACTTGGTTAAAAATTAAAAGAGCGTAACAAAAACAAATAAATGTTCTTAATGAATCAAAGCCGAAACAAGAGAATAGTGTAACGGAACTTCGACTTCCCACGATTAATCTACCTTCTTTTAGTGGAAACGTACAGGATTGGATATATTTTAGTGATCTTTTTAAATCTAGCGTTCACAATAATAGCGCACTTTCAGGTGCTCAAAAGTTATCATATTTGAAATCTTCGCTTCATTCTGAAGCTGCAAAAGTTATACAAAGTATAACGATTTCAGATGATAATTATCAAACAGCGTGGTCCTTATTAGAGGAAAGATATTCCAATAAAAGACAACAAGTGTTTGCTCACATTAAAAAATTAATGTCCATTAATTCAATACAAAGTGAAACACCTAGTGCTATTCTCAATTTGGCAGATACCGCCAGTGAATGTATCAGATCTCTAGAAATTCTCGATCAAAAAATTGAAGGGTTTGCGGATACAATAATAACTTATATATTGTGGCAGAAATTAGATGGGTCCACAAAATTATGGTTTGAACGTGAACAAAAAAAAGACGAGCTACCAAAATTAAAAGAATTAATCGAGTTTTTAAAAAGACAAGCGAGAACACTGCAAGTTTCCAAACCTCTTATAAATAAGGTAACTCCTAAACGCAATGCTCAACAACGAATCACTAGTATGGTATCTACATCTAATGGTAAAAACTCAAAAACATTTAAATGTGTTAAGTGTCAGAGTAATGAATTCCACGGTTTGCACAAATGTCCAGAATTCTTAAATCTTTCAGTGGCTTCTAGATATGAATTCGTAAAGAAAAATAATATTTGTTTTAACTGTTTAAAATTCCACTCGGTTAGAAATTGTAAATCTACTTATTCTTGTCGGAAATGTATGAAAAAACATTCGAGTTTACTGCATTTCGAGAATGAAAATGAAAAGCAAATTCAAAACAGCGATAGAAAAAATGAATTTATTTCAAAACCCGAGGTCAGTGATTGCAATACCCAAAACCAGAATCAAATCGTAGCGCATTCAAATCTAGACCCGAATGCTGCAACATTTCACATTTCTAACGAAAGAGCATTTTCAGGTACATCTGTTTGTGAGATGAATTATTTAAGTTCTGGCATCTTATCAACTGTCATTGTTTATATTAAAAATAAATTTGGTGAATTTAAGCCGTTAAGAGGTTTGATTGATGTTGGATCAATGAGTAATTTCATTACGATTCAGTGTGCTGATTATTTAGGAATTAAGAAAGAAAAAATAAAAGTTGCGGTTTCAGGATTAAATGGCATCTCCGTGAATATTAACTCCAAGGTAAAAGCATTAATTTCGAACAATTCAAATTTTAAGGCGGAAATAGAACTTCTTTGTGTACCAAAAATATCGGATACTATTCCAGTAAATCGGATTAACGTTCCAACAGAACAATACCTTAATAACATTAAATTAGCGGATCCAGAATTTTACAAACCTGGAAAAATTCATGTTCTTTTGGGAGCTCAAATATTTTATGATCTTTTAGAAGTCGGTCGAATTGAAGTCCCCAATTCTAATTTAAAATTCCAAAACTCGGTATTTGGATTCATTGCCTGTGGAAGCGTATTAAATCCTGACAATCAAATCACGCAAAATACTCATTGTGGGCTTGTTTGTAACTATGAAGATTTGACAAAAGAAGTTCAAAAATTCTTTCAGTTAGAAACATTAGGGATAAAAGACGATCCCACATGTACTGACGAAGATAGAGCATTAGAAATATTCGAAAAATCTGTATCTTATAAAAATAAACGTTACGAAGTTACCTTACCATGGAAAAAAGATTGGCGAGAAATGAACGACAATCTCAAAATAGCCAATAATAGACTAAACTGTCTTAAAGTGAAAATGAAGCGAAAATTAGAGCTTCGTGCTCAATATTGTGAGACTTTGAAAGATTATGAAAATAAAGGAATCATAGAAAAAATAACGGAAACGCACAAGCCAGTGGAGAAACCACTTTTTTATCTTCCACATCAACCTGTCTTTAGACAAAGCCTGACAACAAAAATGAGAGTAGTCTTCGATGCCAGCTCACACGATGTTGGCGAATTATCGTTAAATGATTGTCTTTGGCCAGGTCCAAATCTAAATCCAAACATATTCGATCTACTTATCAATTTTAGATTAAACAAAATAGCATTGATAGGTGATATAGAAAAAGCCTTTCTGCAGATATCCCTAGCGGAGAAAGACAGAGATGCAGTGAGGTTTTTATGGATTGGAGATAGAGGTATAGAAATATATCGCTTCAACCGAGTTCTTTTTGGTATGAATGCTTCCCCGTTTCTTCTTGCTGCTACTCTAAGAAAACATATCAAGAAATTTCAAGTTAGATATCCTACAACAACAAAGTTATTAGATAGGTGCCTCTACGTTGATGATTTCATCGCTGGTGCTGACAACTTGCAAGATGCGTTAGAAATCTCTCGAAATGCTGTTTATATTATGAGCGAGGCAAGTATGAAACTCAGAAAATGGTCAACTAATGATAACGATTTGATGGAGCAATGGAAACAAGAAGGGTTTGATACTCAGCCTCTACACAACCCAATTGAATTAGGATTTGACTCAACAAAGGTTCTAGGAATGTCTTGGCATACGAGTGAAGATTGCTTTATCGTAGATGTAAAAGGCTTATTAGAAATGTTATCAAAAAATGAAAACACCAAGCGCTTCATCCTGCGTGCTATTGGAAAAATATTCGACCCTCTTGGCTTGCTCACTCCTTATACTATTCGCATGAAATGCCTATTTCAAGATCTGTGGTTGAGGAAAATTGCTTGGGATGAAGATCTACCAATAGATGTTAAAGAAAAGTGGCTTCAATGGTGTTCTGAGATCCCACGCCTCTCCGACCTAAAAATTCCAAGAATTGTGCTAAATTCAACGAAAGAAGAAAATTCAGATGTGGTAGAGATTCACTGTTTTTGCGATGCTAGTAAGAAAGCCTTCGGCACTGTCATATACCTCAGAATTGTAAAAGAAAATGCTATTGAAGTTAACCTTGTGACTTCAAAAAGTAGAGTTACACCTCTTAAAAAAATCACTTTACCAAGATTAGAGCTATTGGGAGCTTTACTTGCTGCCCGACTAGGTAATGCAGTCAAGAAAATAGTAGATCATAAGAAGCCATCAGATGTGTTCTTCTGGACAGACTCGAAAATCACTTTGTACTGGATTAGAGGTTCTAGTAAAAGATGGAAATCATTCATAGCGAATCGTGTCAACGAGATTCAATCTTTGACTGACTCCAATTCGTGGTTTCATTGTCCGGGAAAGTCTAATCCAGCCGACCTCCTTACCAGAGGCGTCAGTGTTGATATGCTCTTAGAAAAGGATTTGTGGTTTAAAGGTCCCCCCTTTTTGAGAGAAACTGTTCTCCCAACTAATGACTGCAACATCCAAAATTCGCCAGATGACTATTCTGATGAACTAAAGAAAACAGTTAAATGTGAAAATGATAACTCTTTAGTTACTCTAGCTATTTATGATCAAAATTATTTATTAGATTATATTATTAGTGTTAGTAATAATTATATAACTATCATTCGTATTTTATGTTATGTGCTTAGATTTATTCATAACCTTCGAAATGTTAATAGAGTGAAAGATCATCTTACTTCTAAAGAATTGAATGCTGCAGAATTATCACTGATAAAGATGGTTCAACAAAGTGAGTATCAGGAAGAAATAAAATGTCTTCAGAAAGGTAATTCGGTACCAAATAAAAGTAAACTAAATTCTTTAAATTGTTTCTTAGATGAAAGTAATATTTTAAGAGTTGGGGGTAGATTGGGTAACTCATATTTGACAACAAATGAAAAACATCCTATGGTTCTGCCAAGTAAGCATCCCCTTACTTTAATTATTGTAAGATATTTTCATTTAAAGTATTTACATGTAGGATCACAAACATTGTTGTACCATATTCGTCGTAAATTTTGGATAACTAATGGTAGAAACATCTGTCGCAAAATAACATATGAATGTGTCACTTGTTTTAAAAACAAGCCTGTATTAGCGAGTCAAGTTATGGGTGACTTGCCCAAAGAGCGTGTTACACCTTCATTTCCATTTTCCATTATTGGAACTGATTATTGTGGCCCTTTTTACATTAAATTCAAAAATCAAAGGAAAGGTACATATAATAAAGTGTATGTATGTATATTCGTTTGTCTCTGCACCAAAGCTATTCATCTAGATTTCGTTTCAGATCTCACTTCTGCAGCCTTCATTGCTTGTTTTAAGCGCTTTGTTAGCAGAAGGGGAAAGTGTTCAAAAATATTTTCTGACAATGCAAAAAACTTTGTAGGGCCAAACTTAGAATTGAAAAGGCTTCACAATTTGGTTAGACACCCAGATGAAGCATTAGCTGATTATTTTGCAAGGGAAAATATCGAATGGAATTTTATTCCTCCGAAAGCGCCGAACTTCGGTGGTCTTTGGGAGGCAGGGGTTAAATCATTCAAATTCCATCTAAAACGTGTAATTGGTAACGCGCACCTCACTTTAGAGGAATTTCTGACAGTAATTCTAGAAATTGAAAGTGTTTTGAACTCAAGACCTCTGTCCCCATTGTCATCAGATTTCGACGATTTCGAGACTCTGTCACCGGGTCATTTTCTTATAGGTAGGCCCTTAACGTCTATTATTGAACCCCAGCTCACTGAAATTTCGGAAAACAAACTTAGCAACTGGCAAAAAATAACAAAATATAGCCAGCAAATATGGAAATTATGGAAGCGGGACTATCTGAACACCTTGCAGCAACGTAATAAATGGCAAATAAATAAAAACAATATAAATGTTGGTTCTCTCGTATTGATCAAAGATGAAAATATGCTCAGCACAAAATGGGCAACAGGTAGGATTTCCGAGATATTTCTCGGTAAGGACAAAAAAGTTCGAGTAGTGAACATTCGTCTGCCTAACGGTACAATAATAAAGAGAGATGTGAGAAGTATTTGTCCTCTTCCAATTAATGGAAACTAATTTCTTTAATGTATATATTTGGTATATTTTGAATATATTTTGTTGTTTAATTTCTATAGTATGTTTTATTGTATTCAAATGTAAAGTAATTTAGCCATTTTTCCTTTGTTATTAATTGTATCTTTGCATTGTTATATGTAGTATTATGTAATTTTATATTATATATTAGAGCAGGTTTCAACGGTCGGGAGTATGTTACTGATCGTAATTAAAATCTCCCGTACGTGGGCGCTGTGTCAGCGCCGTAATTTTATTTATTATTCCAATCGTCTGCGTGTTGACGATAGATTGTAATTTAGTTACTAGTGAGTGGAAACACTGAATTTTTGTTGTTGTTGTTATTGAGATAATGGAATGTTTTGATTTGGAAACTGCCAGAGAGACTGTTTCACTCTTAACAATTATTGTTTTAAAATAAAGAAATATACAGTTCACTGCCAAGAGTTCCTTAAAAATGGTGTCATTGAGTAACTTATTATTTATTCTTAACATGCATACTTTTCATTTCTTTAATATAAAAATCTCTTTTTCTTCCTTTAAAAAAAAAGTATATTTGCACTTCTTGTCTTGATTAAAAATAAAAGAAAAAAAGTCAAAATTTAATATTTTGTTGCTCGTATAAAATTTATAAGACCTAAAAATTTGACTAAACTTTTTTCCAAACAGAACTTTTTTTTCCAAACACAACTTTTTTTCCCAAACACTTAAAGCATAATCTTCATGTATTCCACGAAATTTCACGATATCACAATTCAAGATATTTTTATTGGGAGAGCATAGTTGTAGAATTTACGATTCGTTTTAAATCATATTTGGGAGAGCTTATTAGATGAAAACTTCACGATTCATGTAAAATCACATTAAAATAATAAAGCATATTTCACAACTGAAAATGGCGCTGGTGTTGTTCAGTATAAGTAATCACAGGAAGATTAAAAACTTTGATTATTCTATTTACACTTTAAAATATATACATTATATACAGCGAAACATTTGAATATAATTTGTTATTCCTTGCTGTGGAATCCAAGATGATCATATTAAAATATCAGCAATTATATTCTTCTGTAAAAAAGCCAAGAAAATAGCATGATTTAATATTCGAAAATAAATTTTCCCTTTTTTTAAATTAAACATTTCTTCTAATAGAAGACCACGAAAAAACCTATACGCAGCTTATTACCTGCTGCGTTCAAGATTCACATTCACAACAAAACTAAACTAAAAAAGAAAGTGTAAAAAATGTTTTCAAATATCAATTCTCTCGAAGGTCACGTGATCCTTCGCGGCACCTAAGCAGTCTGGCTGACTGCTCGAGAGAGGGTTGCAAAATATTCCACAAACTCCCCCCCGATGAACAAGGGTTCATCAAAATGGGGATTCAAAATAATTAAAGTAGAAATAAAATTATTCTAAAAAATCATCAGTTACACTATACATAAATACAAAACAAAATCAAAATATATACTTGCATACAGGACTTCAATAAAATAAAACAATTTAAAAAAATTGAGAACAAGTTTCTGCTACTAAAAATAGAAAGAACAGTTTAAATCTATACAACTTTTTCTAGAATATTCAATACAAAAAAAAATTAAACTAAAAATTAGAAATATTATCAAACAAGAAGCATTTTTTTTTTAAGTGAAAAAAAATAAAAAGTTTTTTTTAAAGTTAATAAACAAAAGAGTTCAAGATTTTTTGAAAAAGTCAAATGTCAATGAGAGTTTTTAAGTCTCTAATAATATCAAAGTTTTTTTTTTTTGTTTTTTTGTTTTTTTTTTTCAGTTCTATTTATAAAAAAGTTCAGAGTTTTTTCACTTCTAAATTATACACAAGAATTAATAGGTCTTTTAATATAATGTTCATATGCATAAGAACCACATCACCTACTTTAACGTCAGAAGTCTTATTCTGGTCCGTGTAGTGAGCAGATTGTAAGTTGAGAAGGCACTCATTTTTCAAACGCTTCCAAAAATGACTCAGAAGAGTCTCGCGCAAACGGAAGCGTTTCACTAAGGATTCCTTGATTGCAGGTAAACACAAGATATGCTCTAGAGTTACTATAACTAGTTGACCAGGGTGAACGCTAAATTTCTTGGAGATTGCACGTTTGTTTAGGACTGATTTTATGCACTGTCTAGATTTTAAAATCCAAAACTTTTCACTAGTTTGTACTAATGTACTGGACACCCTGGAATAAAAAACTTTTTCATGCGCATCTTTCACGACTATTTCTGTAAGTTTGTGTTTTGCAGGAATCGCAACAGGATGTTTTTCATAAAATGAGGAATCAGACTTTTGTAACCGTCCTCGTACCAACAACAAAACTTCATCTGACAACATAGGATTTATCTGTAGAAGATTCGATTCTTGAGGGATACTCTTGTTACATTTCAAGTATTTTGTAACTTCAGGAAAACTTTCTTCCTGCACTAGCTTTAACCAAAAATTTTCAGCATGTAACACTTCCTCAGTTGATAATTCAGAAAATTTTCTTTTTTCTACTTTTAATTTTATATTAGAAATAAATCTAAATACCCATCCAGTTACTCGATACAATTTCTTTAGGGAGCTATACTTTTCAAGAATAAAAATGGGATTTTCATCAGATTTATTTGTTTGAACAACACAAGAAATGGTTGCTGCTTTTTTAGACTTCTCTTCAGAAACATCAGGTAATCGAAATGCAGCAATTTTAACCCTAGGCCACTGATCTTCGGGCAAGGAAAGCAATTCAGGAACATACACATTAGGGTTAGCATCAGGAAAAACATGCAATTGGAGATGCTCCTTTTCCATGATCAGGTTGCTAAAATACTGCCAGGGAATTTTCAAGTGAGCGAGATCCGGGATTTCTAAAACCCAATTTTGCCAATCATTTTCTAGTTCACCAGAAACAAAAGGGGCAATAAGTCCGGATGAATCAAAGAACATAGTTGCAATTTTCAAAACATTGCGTTTAGTAGAAGAATCATTATTTAATTTTTCTAACAAAGGTCGTAATTCTAGTCCTAATTTATCTTCTGTATTGTTCCAGATCAATCCTAAAATTTTCAAGGAAGTATTTGGGGGTTCGAAACTCGAAACAGGAATGTTTTCATCATCTAAAACATTAGAATTCAAGTTAGGGACATGATACAAACATTCGTTTAATGATAGAGAATCACCATATTTGGAAGAAGCATCATAGACTATGCGCATTTTTGTTGTAGTTTTGTCGTCACGGATAACAGGTCTGTGGGGCATGTAATAGGAATTATTAGAATGTTTCTCGGTGCACAATTCTATTACACCCTCATTAAACTGCTCTAGCAAAATGGAGTTATATTCTTTAAATAAAGAATCGTTTTTCAAGAATTTATTTTCTAAACTAGAAAACCGCTTCTTTGCTACTTCAAGATTATTTCTAAGTAATTCGCGAGAATCTTTCCACAATAATTTTGCTTCATAACGCCCATTTACGAATTTTAGATATTCTTTAAATTCTTTTATTACCTCATGATCGGTAATGTTCTTTTCATTACTTTCAGCAATGCCAATTGATTCAAGATCCCAAAATGCTTTCAGCTGAGTATTCATATTTTCAACTGAAACACGCAAACAAGCTACTTCTTTTTTATTTGACTCTATCTGCCCTTGCACCGTATGACCGAAAATAGTTTCTGCAACGTATAATTCTTTTGTCAATTTTCCCTCGATTCCCTTTAATATTTTCCACAAAAAGTCAGACCCTAGCAAAATATTTATTTCCTGTTCAAGACCTGTATCAGCAGGCTTAAAGCCTCTTGTTCTCATTATGTCTAGAAGTTCTGGTTCTAGGGTTTTCACAGAAGCTCCAGTTATGTTATCAACCTCAAGAGCTTCGATATTTATCGAGTTAATATTAATAGGTTGCACAACACTGGATAATTCTAGAGCAACTACTTCATAACAAGATTCATAAGGGCGTCTCCGCCCAAAAGGATAAACTAATAAATTTTCTCTTCGCAATGGCTTCAATTTTAATTTTTGTACTAGAGATCTCTTCACGAAGCATTTTTCTGAACCACTATCACATAAAACGCGAGCCAACAAGCATTGTTTACCAGCAGACACAGAAACTGTACAAGTCTGCAATAATGTTGCTTTATTTTGTTTATATTTTTGTTCCGACATCATAGATACGATTGCACCTTTCTTTTCTTTTTCAGGATTTTCTTTTGCTGTTTCTTTAAAACAAAACAAATGACTATGGGTTTTGTTACCACATTTGGAACAAGGATTAATTCTTGTTCTACAGTTAATTGATAAATGTGACTTAAAAAAGCATTTGTAATAGCGACCTTCTTTCTTTAATTTATATCGTTTTTGTTCATCAGTGAATTTCGAACAATTTAGTCCTACATGATCAGAAGACTTGCAAAATATGCAAAACTGTTTTGTAGATGTACTAGGGAGCTCTGCCCCCTACGAGCTACGCTCGCCAACTCCCGTTCAGGCACACCAAAATCCAAAAACCACGCTAATTTGATCGGCTTTAAAAATATTGAATAAAAAAAAAACCATAGCGATCTTTCTGTAAACGGGTTTCCATTCGTTTTCCTTGGATTGGGGATTTTTAAGGTTAAATCTGCTGCTGTTAAGAGGTATAATGGCTGTTTTCGTATTTAATTAAAACAAGTAATATAAAAATTTTGTTTTTAAAGTCAATTCCTACTTAGGCCATCAAAGAAAAATTTAATGTAATCCCTTAAGCTAATATTAGTTTTTGTTCCATTAAAATATCTCAATTTGTTGATTTTCTATAAGCAAGTAGGTTTACAATGGAACTCTATGGGAATTTGGCGAAATATTAGAGATATCGCCAAGTTGGCGCCACTTTTGGCGACTCATTTTGGCCGCCAAATTTGGCGATATATCGCCAGGTTGGCGACAAACTTGGCGGTATTTGGCGACAGAACAGCCCCCCCCCCTATGGTAACCCCTTATTGAAAAAAATTTCATTGATCTTCAATAACCAATGGCCGCCATTTTGTTTCCCATCCAAAACTAAAATTAATTAATTCAAATTTAATTAATTAATTAATATTTGAAAAAACTGTATTAACATCAATTGTCATCCAGTACAAGTTTAAAAGAAATTTATTTCAACTTGATAGGATGAATAATAAGTATTTTATTAACGATTGAAAATTTGAACAAGATAAATATATAAATAAATAAATAAATAAATATAGGGAGAGTGTGAGCTAATAGTAGGAATTGAAAAATTAGTTAAACATTTGAAAATAAGCTAATGTAAAATGAATTAAGTAAACAGTGTCATTGCCTCCCGGTATTTTTTAACAGCGCTATAAGATACTTCTTTTAAATAATTCATTTTAAATGTATCGTTTCAAATCTGACGTAATTCACACCAAATTTCTCTTATTAATATTCACGTAAAAATACTTTTGTTGTTAGTAGGAAATATTATTTGCGCTGTATTCGAATTCACGATAATAGTTGAAAAGATTATTTCAAAATATCTCGCTCAAATATATTTTTCAATTTAAATTGTTTTGTCATATTTTTTGGCCATTTTAAATATGACGTAATTTCCTCCATTTACAAGTTTTAACGCATAATAATGATTTTTTTATTTTAAGATTTTGTCTCTCTTTTAAAATTCAAGTTAAATATGGTTCTTATGACGTAATTTTCCTGCTTTTAATATGTAATCATTTAATTCTAATTTTAAAGTTTTTTTTTCTGTTTGTAATAGTCACGTGTAAATAATTTTTTAATTTGAAGTAAATATTATTGTTTGCGCTGTTTATACAACTGGCAACGGTATAAATTAATAACATTTTCTAAAATTTGTAAAAAATATCTCTCGAAATGCTGAAAATTCGAATTTAAAATTGAAATAAAACCTCAAAAATTGAGTCAAATAAGAAAAATAAATTCAATCTGCATACCGGGAACTTATAACGTATAAAATGATCTAAAAATGATTAAATTCTCGTGTATAGTTTTTGCTCCAATAAAACTTTTTTAATGGAACGGTTTTGTTCAACTTTAGCATTAAATATCTCTTAAAATAATTCTTCGATTTGAAAACTGTCTACATCAACGTGTTTATCAAACCTTTTTCTATAATACCACCGATTTTCATATTTTTGTATGCAACAGTTTTTTTAATATTAACGATGAAAGGCCATGATTAAGCATTCAAATTGGATGCCGATCTACCCGGAATCTCTACGCAGATTTTCATTGGTCCATTTCCAAATTAAACCTTTTTTATATATATAGAAGGATTTAAAGCAGCAGCTGAAGGTATATTTTTCTTTTGAGGAAAATTTTGATATTTACTTGAAGAATTTTCATATTTAGTTTTAGAATTTTCATAAGCTTTGCTTTGGGAATTATTTTCTAAGTTAGTAGCTTCCCGGCATCTTAGTTCCGTTTTAATAAAATTTATTAAATCGGTGACTTCACAGTCCTTATCGGGGTCACGTTTTCGATGGAAATCTAGTATCAAATTTTCTGGTAATAACATTAATAAAATGGGTAGTAATAAATGGCCGTAAGAGCCTGATGTTACTCCTAATGCATCAAGATTTCTCATACTAGTTTCAATATTATCGTACAGCTTCCTTAAAGAAGTAACATTGTTAGAGGATTTTACTGGCTCAAGATTCAGGATTTTATTCATATAACAGTTTATATTTTCCCGCTTACCATACCTCTCTTCTAACAACTTCAAACACGTTGAATAATTTTGATTTGTCAGTTCAAAACCAGCTACAATATTATATGCAGGTCCAGACAACAAAGATTTCAGATATTGGAATTTTTCAATTTTTGATAACGATTCGTTTGAATCTATCGCACTAGTAAATAAATTAAAAAATTCTAAGAACTGGCTTGCATCACCAGAAAATTTTTCTATGTTAAGTTTAGGAAGCTTCACTGCCGAAACTGGTTTACTTCCGATTTTTGAACCGTTACTTGATTCTAGTACAACTTTTGGTTCAATTTCGATTTTACATTTTTTAAGCCTCATCTTAATTTTAAATTTCAAACTGGATATTTTTTCAGAATATTCTTCTACCGATTTTAGTTCTTTTTCATATTCAGTTTTTTCCTGAATTAGCTCATCTATTTCGGAATCTAATTCCTTTAGTAGAGCTTCCTTTTCATTTACGAGCTCTAACGATTCCATTAACGAATCGCAATCAGTTTTATCAATATCAACAGATAATAATGTATCACATTTTGTGATTAATTTTGTAACTGCTGCGCAAACAGTAGCTCTTTTACTTTTAAGCTTATCAGGCTTATCCATGTTTAAAATTAAATTCAATTTTCAAAATAAATTGTCATGAAAAATGTATATTTTCAAGAAATCAACAGTCATGCAGAATAATAAAGGTATTTCTTACCTTTTTTCCCGGTTGTTGAGGCACCAAAAAATAAAGCATAATCTTCATATATTCCACGAAATTTCCCGCTATCACAATTCAAGATATTTTTATTGGGAGAGCATAGTTGTAGAATTTACGATTCGTTTTAAATCATATTTGGGAGAGCTTATTAGATGAAAACTTCACGATTCATGTAAAATCACATTAAAATAATAAAGCATATTTCACAACTGAAAATGGCGCTGGTGTTGTTCAGTATAAGTAATCACAGGAAGATTAAAAACTTTGATTATTCTATTTACACTTTAAAATATATACATTATATACAGCGAAACATTTGAATATAATTTGTTATTCCTTGCTGTGGAATCCAAGATGATCATATTAAAATATCAGCAATTATATTCTTCTGTAAAAAAGCCAAGAAAATAGCATGATTTAATATTCGAAAATAAATTTTCCCTTTTTTTAAATTAAACATTTCTTCTAATAGAAGACCACGAAAAAACCTATACGCAGCTTATTACCTGCTGCGTTCAAGATTCACATTCACAACAAAACTAAACTAAAAAAGAAAGAGTAAAAAATGTTTTCAAATATCAATTCTCTCGAAGGTCACGTGATCCTTCGCGGCGCCTAAGCAGTCTGGCTGACTGCTCGAGAGAGGGTTGCAAAATATTCCACAACACTAAACTTTTTTTTATAGCACTAAACTTTTTTTTATAAAACAGCAAAAACTTTTTTTATTCCAAACACAACTTTTTTTCAAAACACAACTTTTTTTCCCAAACACTAAACTTTTTTTTCATAACACTAAACTTTTTTTTGTAGAACAGCAAAAACTTTTTTTATTCCAAACACAACTTTTTTTCCAAACAGAACTTTTTTTTCCAAACACGAATCTTTTTTATTCCAAACACTAAACTTTTCTATTCCAAACACTAAACTTTTTTATTCCAAACACAACTTTTTTTTTCCAAACACAACTTTTTTCCAAACAGAACGTCTTTTTTTCCAAACACGAATCTTTTTTATTCCAAACACTAAACTTTTTTATTCCAAACACAACTTTTTTTCCAAACACAACTTTTTTCCAAACAGAACTTCTTTTTTTCCAAACACGAATCTTTTTTATTCCAAACACTAAACTTTTTCATTCCAAACATAGCTTTTTTTCCCAAACACGAATCTTTTTTATTCCAAACACGAATCTTTTTTATTCCAAACACTAAACTTTTTTCCAAACACTAAACTTTTTTCCCAAACACGAAACTTTTTTTCAAACACTAAACTTTTTTTTCAAACACTAAACTATTTTTCCAAACACGAATCTTTTTTATTCCAAACACTAAACTTTTTTTCCAAACACGAAACGTTTTTCCCAAACACGAAACTTTTTTTCAAACACTAAACTTTTTTTTTCCAAACACTAAACTATTTTTCCAAACACGAAACTTTTTTTACAAACTCTAAACTTTTTTTCATAACACTAAACTTTTTTTTTTGTTGAACAGCAAAAACTTTTTAGCAAAAATTTTTTTTATTAATTTTAATACGAAAAAATAATAATTTGTAATACTTATCTGAACTTATTATTATTTTTTTTGCAATATTACGAAAAAAAAACAGACACACACATAAATATATTTTGAAATATAAACATTTTTATTTGTTTCATAAAATACATTATATTTGCAAAACATTATATTCTATATTTTCAACCGTGGTATTGGTGGTTTTGGTAAAGTTGCGTGCTTAGATAATCTTCGTTTTCTTTGATAGGGTTCAGGATTTGCATAGATACTTTTCTGTTCAGTCTTCAAATACTTGTTTTTATAAATTCTTGAGGAAAGCTGATTTTATTTAAAAGTTCTTAAAACTGATCAAAAGCAACAGGTTTTTGACTTCTATCTCTCAGCAAAAAACCGATTAGTTGAACAACATTTGATCCATTAATTACAGTATCATCTATTTTCAATTCTTTGTTTTCTGTACAGGAAATTTTATTTTGTTTAAAAAATTCCATAATTTTAAGAGCAGTTTTATTTTGCTTTACAGGAATAGAACTTAGAATTTCATTTTTTATATCAGAAATTTCAAAGGGTTTCTGGGGAAATTGTTCTTCAGGGGGTTTGACCGCATTCATATCTGGGAATGATACAAACTTTTGCAAAATCTGTGTATACAGCTTCGCTTTTTCATCATCCTCTATTTTTCTTTTCAAAATAGTCTGAATTTGTCTATCTAGATCACTTAAATGCTCTTCGCAAACTCTTGATCTATGTCAGCTGGAACAAGTCTGAATTTACGAACGAACTCCATTGATCAATGTACTGAGCACTGATACTGCAGCAGGAATAAGTGTAGACAAAACCCTTCTCCTTTTAAGTAGCTTTCATTACAAAAAGCTACTTATTGCAGCCGTTCGGAGGAAAGCGATTTCAAAAAATTTTGGTAAATTTTCATCGATCATGACCCCCAGACCCCGAAACCACCCTCCGTTCAAAAGTTCATATATATATATATCTTGATATTGTTCATGATTTTAAATTGTAACAACTAATGGGTTATGGTACGAAATATAGACTTCCACCTAAATTTAATGTTAAATCTATTATCAAACAGTTTACATATAGTATTGATATTTTTATTTATAAAATTTCTATCTCTTATAATAAGCCTATTGAATATTTTAATCAATGGAAGATATTAGTAATTGAAAAATTAACTATGGCTTTAAAAAATAATATTGCTGATTTGGTTTCTATTAATACAAAGCATTATTTCCAACAAATTACTAAATTACAAAAAAACTTCGTTATTACATATGTAGACAAATCTCCTAACAATTATGCTATTATTTGTAAATCATATTATCACCAACTTCTTGCAAATTCTATTTCTTCTAATAAGTCATTTCAAAAAACTAATGAAAATGTAATTGTAAATAATCGTAAAATTCGAAGTTATTATAAACTATTAAATATTTTATCTACTAATTTTAATTATCCATATTTAGTTCTTATTCCCAAATTTCATAAAACTCCTATTAAATTTAGGACTGTTACTATTGGTTGCAATACATATAATAATGAAGCCAATACACTTCTCTTAAAAATTCTTAATCAATTATATGTACTTACTACAAACAATGACAATACACATTATATAAAAAATAGCTATCAACTTGTTAATATTTTAAAAAATCTTCATTGTGTATATAATATAACGACATATGACTTCAAAGATCTTTTTAATAATATAGACCTATTAGATTTACATAAAATTATAAATGCATTATTTAAAAAGTATTATAAAAAACTGGAATTACCATCTAATATTGATACTGCATATTTTAAATCTTTAACAAACTTCATTATCTATAATAATTATATCTTGCAAGATAACACTTTATATTTACAGCATGTCGGTATACCACAAGGCGGTTGTACATCCAGTTTACTCTCAGACTTATACTTATATCATTATGAACGTAATTTTACTAATAATAATCTACATTTATATGGTTATATTGATGACATAATTTTAATTGATACTGATCAATCTGCAATTACTCGATTTCCAGTTGATTATCCCACTAATTTGGAATTAACGGAAAACCTTTTATCGAACAATACAATTAACTTCTTAGATCTTAAAATTACAATAAAAGACAATAATACAATCACAGATTTATATGACAAACGTAAAGAATTTAAATTCACAGTTAATACATTTACAAATTTTAAATCTTGTCTACATCATTCTGTATTTCGTTATATAATACTTAATCATTTATATAGAATAAAATGTTTATGTTCTTCTCCTCTAATTAACAATAATATTAAAAAACTAATTTATGATGCATTAAATCATGGTTTTCCAAAAAAATTCATATATTCATTAATATACAATTAGTACTTTTCTTACATGATCTATAAAAACAAATTAACACATGCGTAAACAAAATTACAAAAATATTATAAAAAAAAATATCTATAAAAAATTAAAAATTGTAAAATAATATAAAAAAATATTATAGGTTGGTTGGGTGGGTAGATGTTAGAGTACGGAGGAGGGTGGTGTTGTCTGGATAATACGCAATGGTTAATTATTTTAAAAAAATGGGGGCTCTTGTATTATTACTATATTTTTGTTACGTATTTTATATGGATGTTGATTTGATATTTTATATGTAATTGGAGAATTTCATTAATATTATAATTAGCTTAATTATTGATTAATCTAATTTACAATTATTTGTTATTAAATTTTAATTTACTCAGGACAATATCATATTAATTACTAATAGTATGCCATTCTTATAGTGAATAATATACATATAAGTATGTTTAATATAAATATAGTTATACTGTATGCATTAAAATAGGGTAATTATTTTTATTATTATTCCTCTATTCTTATTAATATTTATTATCGGTTTAATGTTTTTGAATGTCCCACATTCATACTTTATGGATTTTTATGGATGTCTGAAAATAATCCACACTCTATATTTGTGCTTTTTAAGTAATGGGAATTTAAGTATCATTTAACCTTCTATATACTTCCACATGTTTTTTATTTCCTGTTCATTTTATAAATATCTTATATATAATTCATTAAAAAATAATTTTTATATTATTTTTAATAATTATTTATATTAATTATTACTGAATTTATTTTGTTTTATAGCATATAGCTATATGCTATATATTATCAATGTTCTAGAATTATTTAAATTCTTAGTTTAGTTTAAATAAGTTAGCTAATAGAATATTTTGTATGCTTTTAAATTTTATTAACAATAGTTTTTAAATACATTGTGTGGTTTATATTAGGATTATAATTCTCTATATATAAGGATATGCTTGGTTTTGCTGTTTAAACAGTTATTTACATTCAAATGCTTAAAAATATTTATCTTACGATAGATGTTTAATATAAGTAATAATGGATGGCAGCACCAAATTTGTCTCTTTAAGATAGCTCCAATTTTTAATTTTTCTAGCTACATTTCAGTTATAATTTATACACCAGGGGGTATTTTTAGCTAAATTTTGACGATATTGTTAATCTGTTATTAATTAATTTAATAGTGCATTTTAAATAATGTAATTAATATCTATTTATTTTATATTAGATTAAAGGTGTTTAACAAGGTATTTCAAATTTTATTTCAAAATGTATTAACTGCATCCTTTGGTATCATTTACTGTGATTTCTTAACTGTTTTATTCACCTTAATCTTTCTGATATACTGGTAGACATGTGCGCATGGATTTTTGTAAAATACTGAAATATTAATCGGTATGGTGTTTATTATTTATATTTTATATCCTATAAATATTTAAATACGTTTTATTGATTCTTCCATTTCATATTATTTGTTTCTATTCTGCTTTCATTTTTAATCAATTCACTTGATTTTAAAGGTTGTTCGGGCACAGGGGAAAATAATTTTTAGCTTTAGGTTATTTTTCCCACAGAAAACAACCATTTTGCTTATATCATTGAATTCTGTGCCCTTGATAACGTAATTCAATGTATAAGCTTTTCAATTTTTGTCGGTGTCCACTTTTTTCTTTTTTCTTCCGTAATAATTCTAATAATTCTTATAATATTTTTTTTTTTAATACTTACAGCTTTAATTCATAATAATTGACGGTGGTAGGTTATGTTTAATTAATGGTTATATATATATATATATATATCTGACTTTTGTCATACTGTAACTCTCGAATTTATGAACCGATTTGGATGTAATTCGGTATATACATAGTACATACCAATGCCTCGACCGAGTTCGTTGGCCAGCTTCATCCGCCATTTTGTTTCAAAATGGCGGCCATTTAAAAATTTTTTAAAAATTTCAAATTTGAAATGTGGTACCAAAGAATTGAAAATGGAAAAATATTTTTTTCTTATGTATTTGACCTTTATACAAAGATTTCGGAGCAGTTTCTGTTTCGTCTATATCTTAAAAAATGGCTGAGTTATAGCATTTTGAATTTCTAGCGTGGCTGACAATTTGAAACGTCCTGAAATTTGTCACGCGATAAAAAGCGTATTTATAAACCGATTTGGATGTAACTTCGTTTGTACATAGTACATACCAATGTCTCGACCGAGTTCGTTGGCCAGCTTCATCCACCATCTTGTTTAAAAATGGCGGCCATTTAAATTTTTAAGAAAAATTTAAATTTGAAATGTGGTACCAAAAAATTGAAAATTGAAAAAATATTTTTTTCTTATGTGTTTGACCTTGATAAAAGGATTCGGGAGCAGTTTTTGTTTCGTCTATGTCTTAAAAAATGGCTGAGTTATAGCATTTTGAATTTCTAGCGTGGCTGACATTTTGAAACGTCCTGATATTTGTCACGTGATAACAGGCGTATTTATGAACCGATTTGGATGTACCTTGGTGTGTACATAGTACATACAAATATCTCGACCGAGTTTGTTGGCCAGCTTCATCCGCCATCTTGTTTCAAAATGGCGGCCATTTAAAAAAATTTAAAATTTAAAATGCGATACCAAAAAATTGGAAAATGAAAAAGATTTTTTTCGTATGTGTTTGACCTTAATACAAAGATTCCGGAACAGTTTTTGTTTTGTCTATATCTAAAAAATGGCTGAGTTATAGCATTTTGAATTTCTATTGTGGCTGACATTTTAAAACGACCTGATTTTTGTCACGCGATAACAAGCGTATTTATGAACCGATTTGGATGTTACTTGGTCTGTACACAGTACATACCAATGTCTCGACCGAGTTCGTTGGCCAGCTTCATTCGTCATCTTGTTTCAAAAGGGTTGCTATTTTAAAAAAATTAAATTTAAAATTTAAAATGAGGTATTAAAAAATTGGAAAATGAAAAAGATTTTTTATGTGTTTGGCCTTGATACAAAGATTCCGGAGCAGATTTTGTTTCTGAAAATTTGTTCTTTTGTTTATATCTTAAAAAATGGTTGAATTATAGCACTTTGAATTTCTAGTATGGCTAACATTTTGAAACGATCTTGTATTTGTCACGCGATAACACACGTATTCGCCTATTTCCATGTAAGAAGGCATGTGGATAGTATACATCAACATCTCAGCCAAATATAAGTTACTTTAAATAAAAGCATCTTGGATAAAGCTGACTAATTTCGAGAAATTCTCGTTCATAATGATTTAGTATTGGTAAAAATTAGTATTGAATCTCCTATATTCGGTTTCCACTAAATTGAGCTTCGTGTGTTTGAATAATATAAGTTGGCTCTTTTAAAATAAGGAATATGAAAGCTACCTCTTCCTCCCGGCACTGGCCGGAAGGACTTTTTTAACAAGAAGTCGTCTTTTCTTAAACTGAGGTACTTTCTTATCTCCCAGGCGTCGCAATGTTCTTTTATAAGCTATTAATCTATTTTTCTGACGTTTAGAGACAGGTATATTACCCTTTAAAAGATTTAAGGCGCATTCACAGACACCTTTTATAATCCTATTAGGACACTTTTTAAGAAAGGCTGTTTTTTGTTTTGTCTTGCTTTACAATTTCAGATGCTCCACGGTCGACATCCTGAGTTCAAATGATGGTAGTTGAGCTTATTCTCTCTCTTTTATATGCTTACCGTAAGTAAAAGCTTTCGTTAAAGCATAGTGTTTAAAACAGGGTTTGTGACTTGAGCTGTTTACCTCTGAAATATTTAATAAATTAATCTTGGGGCAGTTAAAATCATTCAGATTCAAGATTTTTCGTCCAGACTGTAATAACAAGCGTTCACATAGACAAAAGAATGTCAGAAATCTTTAACTTATCCCTTCCTTCAGGTAAGCTCTCAACACTTGCTTCTGGTTCGGACTGCCGCATTTGATGACTTAATTCTAGTTAACAACTGACTCAACTAAAATAAGACATAACTCGGTTAATCTACAATACTTATTTACAATATATTACAAACTATATACAGGATCATAGGACTTGAACATTTAAAATGCTTTAACTTCAATCGAAACATCACGGAGGCGCAACTCCGTTCACAAAAACAAGAATTATTCTAAAAAGTTTTTTCAGTTTCTGTTCACTTCACTTCGGTACGTAAAAGTTTTTAAATTCAGGTGTCACTGTTACTGCAAAGGGATACAGAGGGAGCTGTCCGCGACATACTCCCCCCCGTTGAGTTTTGCCAGGTCAAACTCAACCACAGTCGTGGACAAGTTCAGGAGGTCCAACCGTTCTGGTGTTCGTATCACTCGTCCAAATTTAGACATTCTAGGAGAATCCTTTTCAACAGAACCAGGAGAATCTTTAAGGTGAGCAGACTCGATGGTTTTCGGAGAAAAGTCATTTGCCTGGAAATTCGCTTCCATCGGATACAACCTTTGTACTGGTCGAAGCAACTCACCAAACTTAGTTCGTAACTTTGCCAATCGTACTATGCCGTCTTTACCTGGAAACAACTGGATGACTTTTCCTAGAGGCCAATTCATTCTCTTTTCTTTTGTATTAATTATAACAATATCTCCAACTGAGAGTTCAGGATACCTGTTTGACTTTTTACGATAATTTTTCAGCTGTCCCAAATATTCTAGTCGGAAACGTTTTCTCAAATCTTCACGAATTTTCATCCGATATTCATATCTTCTTTGAAGATAACTTGCATCTATATTGTCCAGATCAGGAACACCACCTTCTTTAATTTCACGAAGAAACATGGCAGGGGTTAAGGGTTCTAATTCAAGATCTTCAGATATGTATGTTAACGGTCTGGAGTTTACAACATTTTCACAATCGCAAAGAATAGTATTAATTTCTTCATATTTCAATGATGCATTTCCTAAAACTTTTCTGAGAATATTCTTCATCAATCCTATCATACGTTCCCAGAATCCTCCCCACCAAGGAGATGCAGGCGGAATAAATTTCCAAGTAATTCGTTCTACGGTATGTTCCTTAATCACTCTTTCCCAATCTATTTTCTTCAATAAACAATTTGAACCAACGAAATTGCTTCCATTGTCTGTATAGACAATCTGAGGTCTTCCACGTCGGGATATGAATCGTCTAAATGCAAGCAAGAAACTGTCAGTGGATAATGAAGTGACAAGTTCGAGGTGAATAGCTCGATATACGGCGCAGGTGAATAAGACAATCCAAGATTTTGACCCATTCTTCAAAAACAAAGGTCCAGCCAGATCGACACCTATGACTTGAAATACAGAACAGTCTTTAATTCTATCTTCCGGCAATGGTGGTATTTCAACATCGTGGGGTTTGGCATCAAACTTCTTACATCTTACACAATTCTTCAGAACTTTCCGGATCGTTTTACGACTTTTTAAGATCCAGTATTTCTCTCTTAAGACTGCCATTAATGTTTGAACTCCACAATGTAGTGATTGATTATGTTTCTCAATTATTAGGTTCGTAACGACTGGGTGGTCAGATGGCAAAATTATAGGTAATCTGAAATCCTCCGAGTCTTCTCTCATAATTATTCTGGATTTGAGTCTTATGAGTCCATATGGATCAACGAAGGGTTTTAAATGACGTAAGTGTTCATCCTTCTCTGATTTGAAGCAACCTTTTTGCACAATTTTCCATACAATGACTTCAGCTCGTTTAATTTCTTCAATTTTTAAATTCCCAAATTCTCGTTCCTTTTTGTTAGTTTTACAGTTGTCAATAAATCTCTTCATCCAAGCAGTGATTCTAATTATCTTCTTGAACTGTGAAACTCGAGAAAAATATGGAAATTCTTCATCTAGAGAAATCAAAGAAGATATAACTGTCTTCTTCTTTTCTTTATCAACCTCATCCTTTTTCGGAGTTATATCAAAGGCTGGCCAAAAATTTGGCTCAAGTTTCAGCCACGTCGGACCTTCATGCCATTTCTTAATTTTAAGTGTTTCTACGGAACATCCTCTTGAAATAATATCAGCGGGATTTAAATTCCCAGGAACAAACTTCCAGTTTTCCGGATTACTATGTGCCCTAATTTCTTTGACCCTATTCATCACGAATACACCCCAATTTTCTATATTTTTAATCCAATACAAGGTATTCATCGAATCCGTCCAGTAGAATATAGGAATATTTTCCAATTTTAAATCTTGCTTAACCGTTTTCATTAGTCTCACTCCGATAGCGCAAGCTAACAATTCAAGTCTACAAATTGTTGTAGGTTTCAGGGGGGCTACTCTTGCACAAGCTTGTACAAGTTGGCACGATACTTCATCAGTGTTTTTACATCTTAAATAAATGCATGTGGCATATGCCTTTTGGGAGGCATCACAGAAGACATGATAAGACGAATCTGTATTTGAATTAGGATTAAGCATCATATACCGGGGAATTTTCAACTCTGCCAAATGACACAAATCTTTTTCCCATTTAAGAAATTTTTTACTTATATCTTCGGGAAGAGCTTCGTCCCATGTAACTTTTAGCTCCCAACACTTTTGTAGTAAGAGTTTCGGAGTCAGTGTCACACCACATGTAAAACCTATTGGATCATAAATTTTATGTGCTTCTGATAAGATCACTCTTTTTGAAATGCATTGGTTATCGGATTCATTTATTCCTTTAATGTCGCAACTTAATGTATCTTCTTCTAAATCCCAAATGAGGCCAAGAATAGAAACCGTTTTCCTTTTATTTGAATTTTCGGACACTGAAATTTCCGAAAAAGTGTCATTACCTGCAATTTCGTTCTTCGTTGGAAAATTATAAGCCCAATCTTGCAACTCAAATTTAGCATTCGCTAAAATTTCAACAGAATCACTTTTAAGTTTTCGCAGTTCTTTTTCATTATTTACACTTGTAATTAAATTGTCAACATACCAAGCTTCAGAAATTTTTTCTGCCGTTGATCTAAGATGCTCAGGTACGTCATTTAGTAACTTAGTTAAACTAGCACTCAATAAGAAGGGACTACTGGAAATTCCGAAAAAGACTCTCCTGTGTCTATACATCTTAAAATGTTCCGGATTACCTTGTTCCCACCATAAGAATCTCAAAAAATCTCTATCATTCGGATTAAGTCCTATTTGAAGAAAAGCTTTTTTGATATCAGAACTTACACCGATGCATTTTTCTCGAAATCTGTTGATAATTGCAGGAATAGTTTCTAGCAAATTAGGCCCCTTTTCTACACAATCATTTATTAATGGAAACCCCTTAATTTTCGCTGACCCATCAAATACTGGTCTTATTTTTGTTGTTGTGGAATTCATTCTAATAACGGCACGATGGGGTAAATAATGGCAGGAATTATTATATTCATTTTCAGGTACAATTTCTATAATTTTTTCTTCCTCCCAAGATTTGAAAACCGCTTCATAATCTTCTAAGAAACCCTTGTCTTTCAAATTTTTTACTGTATTTTTTAATCTTCTCTCAGCGATCTCTAGATTATTAGGGAGTGGGGGATGGCCCTCTATCCAAGGTAAACAGACTTCAAATCTGCCTTCGTTATCCTTTTAACCGTTGAAAGAAAATGTTGCAGTGTTTGTTCTTGCAACTGTTTTTTAGTTTCATTTTCGGATGGATCTAAAATTCCTAGAGTATCAAGATTCCACAATTCAGAAATTTTATAATCTGATACGTGCATCGAAAATGTAAATGAGTTGTCAGTTTTATTTTCTATTTCCAAAGGAACTTTCCCCATAACTGTCCAACCTAAGTAAGTTTCGACACATACTAAACCACATTTTAGTTTTCTTATCTTACCGGTGAGTAATTTTCCTGCAATATCCGCTCCAATAAGAATATGAATTTCAGTTGGGTATGATTCAAACAACAATTTTTCCTTCATACGGCTAGTGTCATTCAAATATATTCTATGTTCTTTAAGCTCATGTAATATGGGTTTTATTTCTATTTGTGGTACATCGGAACAAATTTTAGTTTGATCAAAGGCCTTAAAATTACATTTATAATCACCCTTTACATTACTAAGATTCACAATAAATTGTTTATGGATTTCAGAAACCTCCGTTCCACCAAATAGACTATGAATAATGTTGCTCTCACTTATAATTTTGTATTGCATCATTTCAGCAACAAACTTCGAAATATACGACTTTTGTGATCCAGTATCGATTAAGCACCTAACAAACTTATCTTCCCTATTTCCGCAGATTTTTACAATTAAAGTTTGTAACAAAACTTTCTGTGTGAATGTTTTATTTGTTAAAGTGACATTTCTATCGTCAATTTGTTTTTTCTCATCTACTTTATTACTCTTGTCACAAATTAAAGAATTATGTTTTCCACTGCAAAACTCACATCTTATTTTTGAAAAGCAATCTTTTGCTAAATGATTTCCCTTTTTCATACAGAGATAACGCATTCCGTTTTTTCTCAAACGTGCTCGTTTTTCTGCTACGGACTTAGAACAAGCTGCAGAATTGTGATTAACTGATTCAGCGGAATCTCCGCAAAAAATACAATGATTTATCGAAACCTTCAATGAAGCAGCAGTAGGAACTGTAAACTTATTTATTTTTCTCTCCCTCTGCACTTGCGGTGGATTTTGAACGATAACCCTATCTTGTATTTGAATCGCAGTTTCTCTGCATTCTATTTCTGCCCGTAGAAATTCAAGCAGTTCGTTGACTTCAAAAAGATTATCCTGAGTTTTCCATTTACGTTGAAATTCCAAATTTAACTCATTGGGAATTAATTTAAGCAAAATTGGCGTTAGTAACGTACCATATGTTCCGGAAGTTACTTCAAGTGAATTTAAACTTCTTATTTGAGTCTCAATGTTATCATACAGCTTTCGCAATGCAAAAGTATTATTTACATTTTTAACTGTTTCTAAATTCAATAATTTTCCCATATGAGCATTTATAATCAGGTCTTTACGACCAAAACGCTTTTTGAGTAGTTCAATTGCTGCTATATAATTTTCACTCGATAGCGAAAACCCACTAATTGCACTAGAAGCAGCTCCAGTAAGGAAGGAATGCAAATAATTAAATTTATCAATGTCAGTTAAGCTATCATTTTGATGTATCGCATTATCATATTGGTTCCAAAAGGATAACCAACAAGCAGGATCTCCATTAAGTTTATTAATACTCAATTTCGGTAATTTAATTTTAGAATGAGAGCAAGAAGTCAAATTATCTGTTGAAATAGTTTCATTAACCGAATTTGTTTTCTTAATAGAACGTTCAGGTTCAACTTTTATTTTTAAAGCATACGTTAGTTTCGATTTCATAGAAATTATTTTTTCAGAATAATCCTCGGCAGTTTCAAATTCAGTTTCTAATTCGCCGTCATCATCCATTAAGTTTTGGATCTGCTCATCTAAAGTTGTTAAATTATTATACTTTGCGTTTAACTGATCAATATGTTCCGTAAGAACAGGAACTTCCTGTACTGATTCTGCAAGATACAGCTCACAAGTATTAATTAATTTCGTAGTCGCCGTTCTAGAAACAGCACGTTTCTTCTTTAGTTTTTCAATATCAGACATGTTTAATCCGTAATTTTAAATATAATTAATTTTATAACAACTTAATATAAGAACAATAACTTTCAAAATATATTCAATAACTTTCAAAATATATTCAATAACTTTCAAAATAATCCTGTTTTCAAAATACGCTATCAATCAATATTATTAATAATATTATCTTCAACAGAATTAAGCATTCAAGACTTTTATTTATTTTTATACTCAATTCTTCATTATATTCAAGGTCAAAACAAACCATCAACAATTCTTTTCAATAGAACTGAATATTCAAAACTTTCGTTTCGTCTATAAATAATTTTTCATTCAATTAAGATCAAATCAAAAACGGCGTCGCTGTTCCTGGGCGCCATAAAAATGTAATAACAAGCGTTCACATAGACAAAAGAATGTCAGAAATCTTTAACTTACCCCTTCCTTCAGGTAAGCTCTCAACACTTGCTTCTGGTTCGGACTGCCGCATTTGATGACTTAATTGTAGTTAACAACTGACTCAACTAAAATAAGACATAACTCGGTTAATCTACAATACTTATTTACAATATATTACAAACTATATACAGGATTATAGGACTTGAACATTTAAAATGCTTTAACTTCAATCGAAACATCACGGAGGCGCAACTCCGTTCACAAAAACAAGAATTATTCTAAAAAGTTTTTTCAGTTTCTGTTCACTTCACTTCGGTACGTAAAAGTTTTTAAATTCAGGTGTCACTGTTACTGCAAAGGGATACAGAGGGAGCTGTCCGCGACACAGACAACTGTTCTAAAAACTTTGCTTTTTCTAGTAATTTAATGTAAATATTCTTATAAGATAAAAACAATGATGAAAATATAGGCTCTAATGCTGAATAAGGTAAATCACCACTATTCCATGGCAAACCGTGACGGTAATGAGTCAACCAAGCGAATGTCTTTCTTTTTAGGAGAGGTAATTGCTCCCAAGAATGCGGGGAGAGAAAATTCCACCGGCAATGGTATCCAGAATCAACCGCATAAAAAGCGAGTTCTTTGATAACAAAATGGTGCGTGCTTAACTGAAAACCTTCAAATTCAATAACAGCAGAGGCCATGTTCACCACATGCCGTTCCCTGGACAAATGGTTTATCGAAGTTCATACTCAGAATGTTTATCACCAGGAAAAATTTTAGTGCGCATGCGCAAACTTTCAAAAGAATCAGGGCTTAAATTAATGAATTAGTAGCTGAAAGGTAACGCAGTAGCATCATTAAAAATTTCTTGTAAAGCCTTAGATTTACCATGAAACGTTTGTCTGGATAAATGCATTATTTGGCTTTTATCTCGACGATTCTTAATAGTACCATGTAATGAGAGTTTAAATTAATATTTCTCATTTCTTTGCCGTGATGAAACAAATTTTGAGTTATAAAGATAACGGAAAGATTTCGGTGATGACTGCCTTTCGTGAAAAGTTTGCTCAATCGTACATCAGAAGCTAATTCTGACATCAAATCATCAATGATAATTAAAGCGTTTTTTAGAGAATTAAGATTAGAGGGTAAACCTTCTTCAAATTGTACACCTTTCATGGAATTGAAAAGGGGTTGTTAGCTTCCATAACAGTATATTATACTTGTGGGCATAGGATGAAAATATTTGTAATCAATTAATTTTTTAACAAAAAAGCTTTTACCCGAGCCTGTAGGCCCGCTGATAAGGACAGTAGAAGGATGTACTAACTTGAGTAATCCCATGCTTTAAAGGACAAGAATGAATGAAAGTTTCAATTTTTATAGTATCTTGACTATTTCGGCGAAATTATTATGTAAATATCACAATAACTTGTATGATCTTGTTAAGGAAAAAATTTTATGCATGCACTTTTTCTAAAAACAAATGAAAATTTTTTTATGTAATTCACTATACATCATGAATTAAAATAAATATATAAATAAACACACATAAAATAAGAGAAATATATATATATATATATATTTTTTTTTTTAAATCATGTTTACACCATATCGTTTTTTGACAAATTGATGCATTCGAAAATCATTTTTCTTTCTGGATAATACATTGGAAATAGAATTCATGCAAAGCCCTTGACATCGTTTTACAAGAAAGAAAATCATAGAAACTCGACAGAGTTTCTCGCCAAGCAAAAGAAACAACAGTGCAATGAACCGTAAATGAAAGGAATTTCCGTCAATTGATGCCAAACGATTTTGTAAAATTTTTTTAGTACTCTGTCTAGTTTATATTTTCCGGACTGACCAAAACGGGATTTTGACGCATCTATAGCTCGAGAACTATTTATGATAGAAACAAAATTTTTGTTCCTATGGAATGGGGCGTGCCACGTGACTCAGAAAACGAAAGTAAAGTGGAATCCGGCGAATAAGTTTTTAGTAAATGCGATTTTAAAAGTGCTGTTTTTTGCACTTTTTAAATTCTTGTTCCGACCAAATCTGTTGACAGGGCTACAGCAATGTGTAATTATCGGATTTTTACGCGCTTTACGGCATTTGAACTGTTTTTATGAGTAGTTCAAAACTTTGAAAGTTTCATGTAAAAATATTAATTAGTTTTTGATTTATACCAGTTTAAAGTAATTTACTCCTATATTAGGTATCTTTCATTACAAAAAGCTACCTATTGCAGCCGTTCGGAGGAAAGCGATTTCAAAAAATTTTGGTATATTTTCATCGATCATGACCCCCAGACCCCGAAACCACCCTCCGTTCAAAAGTTGATATATATATATATATATATATATATATATATATATCTGACCTTTGTCATACTGTAACTCTCGAATTTATGAACCGATTTGGATGTAATTCGGTATGTACATAGTACATACCAATGTCTCGACCGAGTTCGTTGGCCAGCTTCATCCGCCATTTTGTTTCAAAATGGCGGCCATTTAAAATTTTCTTAAAATTTTTAAATTTGAAATGTGGTACCAAAGAATTGAAAATGGAAAAATATTTTTTTCTTATGTATTTGACCTTTATACAAAGATTCCGGAGCAGTTTTTGTTTCGTCTATATCTTAAAAAATGGCTGAGTTATAGCATTTTGAATTTCTAGCGTGGCTGACATTTTGAAACGTCCTGAATTTTGTCACGCGATAAAAGGCGTATTTATGAACCGATTTGGATGTAACTTCGTTTGTACATAGTACATACCAATGTCTCGACCGAGTTCGTTGTCCAGCTTCATCCGCCATCTTGTTTAAAAATGGCAGCCATTTAAATTTTTAAGAAAAATTTAAATTTGAAATGTGATACCAAAAAATTGAAAATTGAAAAAATATTTTTTTTATGTATTTGACCATGGTACAAAGATTCGGGAGCAGTTTTTGTTTCGTCTATATCTCAAAAAATGGTTGAGTTATACTATTTTGAATTTCTAGCGTGGCTGACATTTTGAAACGTCCTGATATTTGTCACGTGATAACAGGCGTATTTATGAACCGATTTGGATGTACTTTGGTGTGTACATAGTACATACAAATATCTCGACCGAGTTCGTTGGCCAGCTTCATCCGCCATCTTGTTTCAAAATGGCGGCCATTTAAAAAAACTTTTTTCAATTTAAAATTTAAAATGAGATACCAAAATATTAGAAAATGAAAAAGATTTCTTTTGTATGTGTTTGACCTTAATACAAAGATCCCGGAACAGTTTTTGTTTTGTCTATATCTAAAAAAATGGCTGAGTTATAGCGTTTTGAATTTCTATTGTGGCTGACATTTTAAAACGACCTGATTTTTGTCACGCGATAACAAGTGTATTTACGAACCGATTTGGATGTTACTTGGTCTGTACATAGTACATACCAATGTCTCGACCGAGTTCGTTGGCCAGCTTTATTCGCCATCTTGTTTCAAAAGGGTTGCCATTTAAAAAAAATTAAATTTAAAATTTAAAATAAGGTATTAAAAAATTGGAAAATGAAAAAGATTTTTTTATGTGTTTGGCCTTGATACAAAGATTCCGGAGCAGATTTTGTTTCTGAAAATTTGTTCTTTTGTTTATATCTTAAAAAATGGTTGAATTATAGCACTTTGAATTTCTAGTATGGCTAACATTTTGAAACGATCTTGTATTTGTCACGCGATAACACACGTATTCGCCTATTTCCATGTGAGAAAGCATGTGGGTAGTATACATCAACATCTCAGCCAAATATAAGTTACTTTAAATAAAATCAGCTTGGATAAAGCTGACTAATTTCGTGAAATTCTCATTCATAATGATTTAGTATTGATAAAAATTAGTATTGAATCTCCTATATTCGGTTTCCACTAAATTGAGCTTCGTGTGTTTGAATAATATAAGTTGGCTTTTTTAAAATAAGGTATTTGAAAGCTACCTCTTCCTCCCGGCACTGGCCGGAAGGACTTTTTTAGCTTGGCGTACGTAATAGTATCTCTACTTATATTTCCATGTGAGCTCAGCATGGCGTACGTAATATGTAAGGTCATTGTGCCTAAATGAGACGCGATTCCCCATAGTTTTGTCGCTTTTAGGGTATACAGTGAAACCTCTCTCTGCGACCACCTCCCTGAACGACCATTTTTTCATGGAACGAAATTTATTCCCATAGGCTCAATACTAATTTTACCTCCATTTAGAGACCATCCCAGTAGAACTCCCTCCATGTGCGACCCATTTCTTTGAAGAAAATAAAACTAATTCCGTTTTTTCCTGGTCGCTTGAAGAAGGTTTTATTAGAAAAATAATTCCGGAGACCGCATTATTCATCAAACTTCTAAACTAAGTTTAGATTTTTTTTTTATTCCGATAACTTTTAAGTGTTTAAACACCTTTGTGCCTTTTTAGGCAATGAATTTAACTCTGATGACAAATTAAGAATGACGGTCAATAAACTCCCCTGCCCTATTCTGCCAGGAAACTCTCAAAGAAATAGATAAATTAATGAAATCGTCATTATTTGTTTCCGTCCAAAAAAAAAAAAAAATAAAATAAAATAAATAAATAAATAAAATTGTAATTTAATAGATTACAACGACCATTTGGAATTTTTTTTTTTTTTTTTTTTTTGGACTTAACATTTACTTAGTTTTAATTTTGGGGCATTTCGACAAGAGAAGCCGAGAAAGATAAGAGGTTAAAAATCGAAAGCAGTTCCACCGAATCATCCACAGATCGCGACAAATCACCTTCGTAACAAAATTTAAACGAAAAATCTAAATTTCGTCCACCAAATTCCGTCGCATCCTCTTCAACAACAGATCGCAAAGGTAAACTTCAGAAGACTAAAACTTTCATCGATAAACTCTCCACGTCCCGTTTCGAGAAGAAGAACAGTTTACAAATCGAAAGCAGTTCCACCGAATCATCCACAGATTGTGACAAATTACCTACGTTGAGCTCAGTTTTTCCCGGTTAGAATTGACCGATTGTAAAACGCCGTGGCTAGTAGATTGGAGCCCCTCGAGACATGACCTTTTACCATCAATAGATTAAACATTAAATTGTCTCCTTTATCGCGTTCGTCTTTTATTCTGTAATCGATTTTCATGGGCTACATAATCAATTGAAGACCTCGATTTTCATGGGCTACATAATCAGTTGAAGATCTCGATTTTCATGGGCTACATAATCAGTGGCAGACCTCAATTTTTGCTTTGCAAGACGATTTTCATTTCGGCATCGCTCTTTGGATTTGGATTTTTCCATATCTGATAATTTGCGGCTACCCATTTTGTAACTTTTTCAATTTTTAACGTTTTTATGCCTTTCGATTACCTATTCAAACAATTTATAACGATTTTATGCCTCTCGATTACCTATTCAAATAGAAATTCTTCTGAAAGTAAAGAACATCGTTAAATTTCGTTAAAAAAATAAAATGCGAGCATCATTTGGCCCCATCCTCGACCGAAAACAACAACCATCTCCAATTGGTTAAAAAAAAAAAAAAAAAAAAAAACAATTCGACAAAACTTTAAGAATACTGTCTAGTGTCTATCATATTGAAATAAGCGGATAAATGTTCTCTTCTGTATTGCTTTTATATTAAAACGCACATATACTCAAATATTTTTTTCAACATTCCAAACTTTGCAATTTATTCAATTTAAACCATTTTACAAAGGTAATACAATCAGTCTTGTTTTTTATTACGCAATTTTTTTTCTTTTTTTAAAATCCTTTTATATCAAATAAATTTTTGGCATTTTTATTGAAATTTTTCGTTTTACTTTTCATTTAAAAGGATTAAATAAGGGGATTTATTAAACTAATCGACTCTTATATTGGACTTGGTAATTAAAGAATACTATCAATATGCCAATAGCTTTTAGTTAATTTTTAATCAGATTATAGAGCCACTTAAAAATTTACAAATATGACAGAAATTAGGGAAAGTCATTTCATAACTATGAAATATCGAATTCTGAACTTTTATTGAAATGAATGTAATTTATCGGATGAATTATCCGAAATACATGAGAAAATACATGGAAAGCAGACGACTTAGTATGTCTTGTTAGTCACGTAAAAAACAATTAGGAATTTAGAAAGTACATGCATTGAAAATTCAGAAAATTCAACATATGTTAGAGCTTATGAAAATATTTAAAAATAAAAAATAAAAGGTTAATCAGATAATCTGAGTTTCTGTCGCGCTTTTAGGAGAGACGTTGGATTTCCTGAAGTAAAAAAAAAAACTAATTTTATTTAAAAATTACTTCAAACATGCCCGGTCATAAAACAAATGATCATTATTCAGTCTGCTTTTAAGTCTTTACATATTTTGTGTAAAATGATGTGAATTTTGAGAATGTAAAGGCAGTTTTTGAAAAGTTATTAGGATAAAATCCTTGCTGAGTTAATTAATGAATCTCCATATAGCTTATTGAACAACAGCAATAAATAATCCTGGTTAGTTCGACAGATTTTATCATTTCTAAAAAATAAATGATTTCTTCTGAGATTTGTAAGGATCGATAAAATGGTTTTGAATTATTTTTTAAAAAGTCCAACATTATGTCTTACTAGATATATTACACTTTTGAAAAGTTTATAGCATCACTATTACTTTTTTTTTTTTTTTTTTTTTTTTTTTTTACTTCTATCATCTTTCATTTATCTTTTCTTTTCTGAATTAAATGGAATATGTATAATGCAAATGAAATACCTTACAAAAAGAAGTGATATCTAACCAAAAACAACTCGTTGTAAATGATCCCGCCAAGCCACAAACCTAAAACGTCAGTCATAAAAAGAAGTGATATCACATAAAAAGAAGCGATATAGAAGTGCATACTACGAGTGCCGTGTAAAAATCTATCACTACTCATAATGTTTCCAAAGGACTCGGAGTGAGGTACAGTATGTGAAAACTGCTTGGCGACCTGCAGGCGTATATTTAATATATGCAGTAGGTACCTACATCAATTTCGAAAAATTGTGAAAGTCGAAAAAATTAATTTTAAATTCTCATTATATAAGTCTTATAAATATTTGTAGGAGGAAGATCTGTAATAAATCAGAAAGATTTGTAAGGCAAGCAGAAAATAGTATGTAATTGTGGTAATCATCGATTTTTACAATTATACTTTTCAATATTTTAAACATAATGTTTAATTACATAAATACGTTTAATAATACACTGTTTCAAAATTAAAGGGAAAACTGGTAAAATGAATCCTGTTTGTGACAGAATTAATTCTTAAACGTAAAATGTCATGTTTCCGACATAAGGAATATTATATAATACTATTGTAACAAAGCCTTACTAGAACAGATTTTTCCCCTGTCATGTGCAATTCCGTTAACGCAAGCTTTACTGCAATATATCTTAGTTCAGTTAACGTCTATTAGGTGCATTGTTAGTAATATTCATATGATCATTATTTTTTATTATTATTTCACAAACTCAAAATGTTTATTACATGTTTACTTAGAAAATCCTCCGCGTAAAAGTGGTCTTTCTTTTCAAATGATGGTAAATAAAATCAACAAATCGATCCCATGATGTTAAATAAGAAGGGGCATGTAAACACCAAAAGCTTCAACTTTTCACAGTTTAATGGAATCAGTAATTCAAGAAGAAAATTGTTAAACAAATAGTCAGTAAGTGCAGGAAGAACAAACATTATAAAAGCCTGCAGGTCGCCAAGCAGTTTTCACATACTGTACCTCACTCCGAGTCCTTTGGAAACATTATGAGTAGTGATAGATTTTTACACGGCACTCGTAGTATGCACTTCTATATCGCTTCTTTTTATGTGATATCACTTCTTTTTATGACTGACGTTTTAGGTTTGTGGCTTGGCGGGATCATTTACAACGAGTTGTTTTTGGTTAGATACAATATTGTCCACAGACATTGGACGTTAAACTTTGAAGCATTGCTTTGTTCCAACGAATTCGGTGATACTTCTTCTCAAATCTTGTTATGTCTTCTCCATAGGTTTCGGGAGGAAGTCAGTAAGAATCAAAAAAGTCCAGAGTTTTCTTATCTTGAACGTAAATTGCTATCCAATGGGATCCTTTTTCGTCATGTTTATCGGTATTGATCACTAATGCACATGGAAAGTTTCGAATATCAGGTATTTTGTCGGAAGGGAAAACGCCTGCAAAATATCTCGCCGAAACAGGATCTCGAGATAAAATTCTATGAATTTGCGATGAATTCATTAGTTTCCAAAATCATACAGAATATTACGAGATTTGTTGATTTCGATTAAATTTTCAAATTCAGCATACACTAGCAAAGAGACTGTTTGCGCCAAAGTTGTTCCGAAATTAATTTCTAATCTTAAATTGCTATGACGAATGAGATTAAGATGTGAGCCATCGCATAAATCAGGTGACAGATCAAAACAAAATAATGAATACCCCTGTGAAAATTCTGATCTTGAAAGGTACAAGCCTTTGTTTTCTGCATTCGTAAATAAATTCTCATAAGCTGGAATAAATAAATTGTTTTCAAAGTGAGGTTGCAGTGGATTGTGAGGAACGGGCTATTCATCCACATAGACGCCAATGAAATTAATATTGTAATGTTTGAACTCAAAAGGGGACCTTTTTATAGTCGCCGTTAAATGAATCATTATCCACACAAGCGATTACGATACGATTGGGAATCTGACCTGTAAAAATATTATCTTGAACAAAACTCATATTGCCTGCAGGAATGGAATATGTTTTACAAAGCACTCTGGTAATAGGGTATTTGGCTGCTGTATTTAGGGTATTTGGCTGCTGTTTTTTCTAAGCTTTTAGCATGTCCTAAAACAACGCCAGGACTTACTCGTAACGAACAAATAAGGAAGCATGTTCCAGGAAAACTTTAAACTCCCCTTCACCCGCCAATAAACAAAACTCTGGTTTACTACGAATGAGTTTAATTTTCACATCAACCATGTTTAGGAGGAGTCTTTCTTGGTGAAACATATCCAAGTGCAATCGACCAATCATATCCACTGAAGCACTGAGTTTAGTCATTTCTGCACGTTTAATAAATCCTTCATTGGGGTTTGCATCTGCAGGATCTACAACATTCATAGGACCAGCAGTATCTTTAAAAAATAATTCTGCGGAAAGTTGAGAATTTTTTACGTCATACCCGTGATTCAGTAATTTCTCTATCATGGCTCTGTATGGATACGTATTATTACTTGAAGAAACGAGTCTATCGTTCAGACTAATATCAACTTGGAAAAACTTGGAATGCAAAAAAAGATTGACGGGCCCAACTTTATATTTATCCGGAATGGTTTTGCCGTCCTTTTTTTAAATCTTTACTTTGACATATAACTGAGTTTGGGACAAATCAAGATAGTCTTCTCCACTTCCAGAAACATTAAATTCTACAGGACCTCCATCAGAAACATTGGAAAGCGGATGATATTCAACCCATTGGCCTCTTTCAATAACTGTTTGAGTGGGAGGGAGATGAAATAATCTTGCACTCAGGGGCGGATCCAGAGAATCTTTTTTTTTTTGGGGGGGGGGGGCGACATATAATCAAAGCAACGGTGATTCTGAGTAAAAAAAAATACTGAAATTCACAGCATATTTTCTGAAAGGCCACAACAGAGGGGTGGCCGGGGGGATCCTCTACCGGCTCTAATTACGCGGCTTTTGGCGAAATTTGCGTTTTTTTAAGTTTTTAACCAATCCTTTGACGAAATTCACGTTTTTAACCAATCATCTGACGAAATTCGCGTTTTTAACCAATCCTTTGACGAAATTCGCGTTTTTAACCACTCCTGTGACAAAATTCGCGTTTTTTCCGCGATCCTTTGACAAAATTTGCGTTTTTTGCAATCTTGTGATGAAATTCGCGTTTTTTTCGCGATCATGTGACGAATTCGCGTTTATTTCGTGATCCTTTGGCGAAATTGGCGTTTTATGACGATCCTTTGATGAAATTAGTGTTTTATCCGCGATCCTGTGGCAAAATTCACGCTTTTTCCGCGACCCTGTGACAAATTCATATTTTTTCACACGTATTTGACAAAATTCGCTTTTTTCAGCGATCCCTTGAAGAAATTTACTTTTTTATGCGATCCTTTGACGAAATTCGTGTTTTTTCGCGGCCTTTGGCGAAATTTGCGTTTTTTTTATCGTTTTTAACCAATTCTTTGATGAAATTCGCGTTTTATAACCCATCCTTTGACGAAATTTTCGTTTTTTCTGCGATCCTTTGGCGAAATTAGAGTTTTATCCGCGATCCTGTGACAAAATTAGTGTTTTTTCCGCGATCCTATGACAAAATTCGCGTTTTTTCACAGTCCATTTACGAAATTGGCGATCCTTTGACAAAATTCGCGTTTATTTCGTGATCCTTTGCCAAAATTCTCGTTTTTACAATCCTTTGGCGAAATTTGTGTTTTATCCGCGATCCTGTATCCAAATTCGCGCTTTTTCCGCGATCCTGTGACAAAATTAGTGTTTTTTCCGCGATCCTGTGATAAAATTCGCGTTTATTCAGTGATCCTTTGCCGAAATTCGCGTTTTTTTACAATCCTTTGGCGAAATTAGTATTTTTACCGCAATCCTGTAGCCAAATTCGCGCTTTTACGCGATCCTGTGGCAAAATTAGTGTTTTTTCCGCGATCCTGTGACAAAGTTCGCGTTTATTTCATGATCCTTTAGCGAATTTCGCCTTTTTTTAAAATCCTTTGGCGAAATTAGTGTTTTATCCTCGATTCTGTGGTGAAATTCCCGTCTTTTCCGCTATCCTGTGACAAAATTCACGTTTTTGCACAATTATCTGACGAAATTCGCGTTTTATCGCGATCCTTTGACGAAATTCACGTTTTTCGGTATCTTTTGCCGAAATTCGCGTTTTTTCGCGATCCTTTAACGAATTTCACTTTTTATCTGCGATCCTTTGACGAAATTCGCGTTTTTTCCGCCATCCTGTTTCGAAATTAGCGTTTTTCCGCGATCCTGTGACAAAATTCACGTTTTTTTCGGTCCTTTGACGAAATTCATGCTTTTTTCGTGATCCTTTGGCAAAATTCGCGTTTTTCCAAGATATTTTTTGGGGGGGGGAGGAGGATGATCGGGGCGACCCCCCCCCCACCCACCGCCCCCGTTCCGTAGATGATAGGACATGTTTCCGTGTGTTTGTATTTTCGCGAAAACTGCCATAAAAAAAGTTGGATTTATATTATTTTTTGGGGGGGCCCTGAATCCGCGCCTGCTTGCACTAAAACGTCGAAGAGCGGCTATAAATGCCTCAGCTGTCAAATCCCTCATAGCTTCAATATGCACAGCTTTTGTAGCGAGACAAATAAATAATGCTACATAGCCCTTAGTTGTTTTTGCACCCCGACACGCTCAAAGCGAGAACTTGGAGCGGAAAACTAACCTGGACGACTAAACGTGCGCTTGTGGACCTTGCTGCGCTGACACGGAATACAGGAACGAGTCCACTTGTTAACCCCTTCGCGACGGGAGTCTTTTACGAAATGTTTATTATTTTGCTACCGGTTATAAAAAACAGTACCTTCTGCCTTTTCAAATCGGGAAAATGCTCGGATTAAATAAGGCAAACTTTACAGTAAAATTTTACTGGTGAGGATAAAGAACGATCCTTAAGCCTTTTTGCGGCACGTATACGTGTCGCTCGTCCCCAAGGGGTTAATGTCAGTTTGCAAAAACGGTCAACAGAAACGTTGTTTTATCAGCTGCACGGTTGACTTGACACCAGGGTGGGAAATAATATGAAGACTATCAAAGATTTGGCGACGCATCACTAGGGGTACAAAAGGTCTGATTTTGTCAGTCGAGACATCACAGAAAAAGCTCGGATGGGGAACCACTTTCTACGGGAAACTTCTTAAGAACTAAGTTCGATGAAGTAGGATTTTGCAGTAGCTCACACAGTTCACTGTCACTCAGTTGTGCTTCAGCTATTGTTTGTAGACTGAGATCCAGGGATATTGCATTTATGCAGGAGAGTGCATCAGCAACACTGTTATCGTGCCCGCTGACATGTTGAATATCCGTCGAAAACTGAGCTATCAAGATGACGAAGTTGTCGAGGAGTACATTTATCAGGTTTCTGTGCAAACGCAAAACATAGAGGTTTGTGGTCAGTGTATATAGTAAATGACCTAGCTTCAACCATGTATCTGAAGTACTTAATTGCCTCGTAAATAGCTAACAGCTCTCTATCATAAGCTGATCAGCTTTGCTGTGCAGGAGAAAGTTTTTTTGAAAAAAAATGCAAGTGGTTGAAGACATTGTTCCGTTTTTTGGTGTAATGATGCACCAATAGCTGTATCAGATGCATCTGAATGGAACACTATTGTAGCAGTTGGATCAGGATGACACAGCATTGTGGCTCGAAAAAGTTCTTTACAAGTTTCAAAAGCTTTTGTTGCAGCATCAGTCCATGAAATCTCTCATTTGTCATTTTTCTGATAATTTTGCAGCAAGTGATTTAATGGCATTTGAATGGAAGCCATCTCAGGAAGGAAACGTCTGTAAAAATTTAAGGCACCTAAGAATCTGCAGAGTTCTTTCACTATTTTTGGTTGTGGAAAGTCCATAATTGCCTTAACTTTGTCTGGAGGAGGTTTACAGCGATACTCAGAGACAAGGTGTCCGAGGAACTGAATTTCATCCTGGAAAAACTCGCATTTAGATGGATTGATTGTCAAATTATATTTGTCAAGGCGACTTAACACTTGCTGAATGTGCGCTTCATGCTCAGCTGGAGATTTACTGGCAATTAAAATGTCATCCAGGTATGGAAAACAGAAATCAAGATCATAGAGCACTTCATGAATGTGCCTCTGAAATGTCTGGGCAGCATTGGACAGCCCAAATGGCATAAAAACAAATTCGAATAAACCAAATGGGGTAGTAATGGCTGTTTTGGGAATGTCAGTAGGGTTTACAGGGATATGATGAAAAGCTCGCACAATATCTACTTTTGAGAAAATTTTAGTACTATGCAAATTATGAGTAAAATCTTGAATGTGGGGTATAGGATATTTATCAGGACGTGTTGCCTTATTAAGTGCTCTGTA
The DNA here is from genome assembly GCA_963932465.1 of Maratus speciosus. Lineage (NCBI taxonomy): Eukaryota > Metazoa > Arthropoda > Arachnida > Araneae > Salticidae > Maratus > Maratus speciosus. Next base: position 508,436,060 of record OZ010795.1, read on the forward strand.
ATCCCCGTTGGGACGCCAATCACCTGAACTCTTACGAACAAGTTGCAAAGGAGATGCCCAATTAGATTTAGATGGCTGACAGATGCCCTGTTCTAACATAAATTGGAACTCCTGTTTAGCTGCCGCAAGTTATGCATGGTGGAGTCTTCGCGGTTTGCTAAAAACAGGTGGGCCAGAAGTTTCAATGAAATGGTAAGTATTATGAGTAATTTTGCTGTTAAAAGGGCGGGGACGTGTAAGGTTAGGAAATTGGTTTAGAATTTTATGAACAGTTGAATCCTTACAGATACTTTTGACAGATGTAAATATACCCTTTATAAACTGTCCTTTACTAGTTAATTTCGTTAGTGGATCGATAAGACAGTGATTTTTAAGATGAATTAATAACACGAAATGAGCTAAAAAATCTGATCCCATAAAAGGACACTTAACATCTATCAAATTCCTACTTGAAGCTACGTCTGAGGTTTAGCTCAACTTCAACAAGTTTTTGTCCATAAGTGGGTATTTTAGTATTGTTGGCACCAAAAAGACAAAAAGTTGATGGATTTGATTTGGTGGTATTGGGGATTATAAAGACATCTGCTCCTGAATCGATTAAATAGTTTGTTTTGGTGGCTGGATCGTAAATAGATAAGCGACTATTGTGTGGAAGTTGTGTGCGATCACATGCCGCTACTGTGATGCTCTTGTGTCGTTTCCCGTTTAAGAAAAAGAACATGGTTTTGTACATTTTCGATCCTGGAGGCCAAAACGTGCGTGATAATAGCAAATTTCAGAATTATGTCTCCGGTCTTTTTGAAAAACTACGATTCCTGTAAACATTATTTCTTCTATTACGGTGCGGGGAACGCGAGCGATCTTCTGAATAAGATGCAGTTAATGCATGGAGTTTTTTTTATAGTTCAGAAACCTGAAGACGCAGAATTTTTATCTCATTGGTCTCAGACATTGCGGCTATTGTATGATCATTGTGAGGGGTGCTGATCTCGGACACTTTATCTGCAAGAATAGCAAGTTTGTCCAAGTCATCATCCCCAACCGCTAATATGGTTTGAATGATGCTTGGCAGGCGTTGCAGCCAAAGATTTCTCAGAAAATCGTCTGTAACTTGGCTGGAGGAAAGATCCTTCATCTTTCTGAGTAACACACTTGGTTTTTGGTCCCCAAGAGTGAGCTCTTGCAGGAGCGCCTTCGTTTTCTGGGCGGTTGAATTTTCAAAAATTGTTAGCAATGTGTCATTTAGAGGAGTGAATGTGAGGTCGCTAACTGAAGACAGGATATCTGTGTCTAAAACATTGGTTAGATAATTATACTGAGTTTTTTTCATCAGCGATTTTATTCAATGTAAATGCCGAATCGAGTTGTACAAAAAATAACTTAATAGTGTGTTTTGAAAACGTTGGCATTTTCGCTTGCACGGCTAGAATTCCTGTCTCTTGATCCACAGACATGTCTTTATTTTATTTTTGAAGGACAACAAAATAAGGGAATAAAAAGTACTAGATATGAGAATGATTGAAATTAATATATATATTTACACTACACGATAAATTTGTTGCGATTAAGATACGATTTGCAGTAACACGAGAAAAGGAAGAAAAAATTTATATATAGGGTAGGGGAGTACACAGTGAGACAGCAGCCATTTTGACATATAGTTATAACTTTTTCTCCTAGCTGGAACACACACTGAACCACCTCATCTTATGCGACAGGTGGATGTAGTTTCGGCACTTCGGTTACTCTTCCAACAAAATAGCAAGTAATTATTTATTTTACAGGGGTTAAAGTTAGATAAACGTCCATTTTAGAGTTTATTTCTTTCATTATGGCATATATTTACTTAACCAAACCTAGCTATATCCTAATGATAGACTATGTCGACAAAACGACACAAGCATTCAAAGCTATGAAATTGATGATGAAACAGATATGGCATCCATTTTGTTACAACGTAACGAAAGTACACAGTGAGACACACAGTTGTGGTACACAGTGAGACGTGCCTCATTGTGTATCTACTATGCGGTTCTGATGTAAAAAAAGTTATTTATTAATAAAAGGTTTTTTCTCTCTCTCCCTATCTGTGTGTGATGGGGAGGGGGGGGAGCGTGCGATGGCTTATGAAATCTACTAAGCGTAAGAGGCTGAAAATTTGCATGAAGGTAGGCCAATGTCTGCCATTGTCCACCCGAGGCTCATATTTTTTAAATTTTTTTAATCTATCTAAATCGATCACGCTGTTTTTTTATTTAGAGATGAAAACACATTCAGAGTCCGGGTCATCACTGTACGTTTACGGTGGAATGTAACTTACTTTATATTACTTTACTTTAAATTATAAAATCAGAAGGGTTTAAACAAATATCAAAATTTATTGACATCTCGAAAATACGCGCAAACTACATCATCGGAAGGGCAAGCCACACTAACTATCGTGGACTATTGCCAAACTACAAAGAGAAAAGTTCTTGGGATGAAATCAGTTCAGTTCAGTGATTTAGCCAAAAACGGCTGTTGCATGTTGCCACAGTTATGTTATTAGTAGCATCGGGATGAAGATGTAAAGACATACATTTTCGTATATTACGCTTTAAATTCTGACACATAGATTAAAAAAAAGTGTTAAATGAGCGGAGTTTAAATTAAATTGTGGTGAAATCGATTTGGGAATTTCGACAAATTAGCTAGCTATCGCTTCATATATGAAAACTTATTTGGCTTCATATATGAAAACTTATTTTTGCCGCCAAATGTGGCGATATTTCGTAAATCTTGGTGATATCTCGCCAAGTTGGTCAACATTTGGCGCTACTGTGATAACCCTGCATTAGTATTTTTCAACAATTACTCATTACAATGAGGCGGTCCTACCGGAATTGTGAGGGACACACAGAGACTTGGATTTTATATAAATAGACTAGAAAGATTGCCCGTCAAAAATGACGGAAAATGAGATATAAAGAGATATATACAACAGTGAATAAGTTGCTAGAAAATATGTTGCCAAATTTCATATTCTCGCCAAGGCCATTTTCTCTATCTCGCCAAAGCCCCTATACGGAAAAAGTACCTAAAGCAAATAAAATCGAGCAGTTAGGAAATCGTATAGTATAGCGCCGCCTAGTGGCGGTTATGTTATTAGTAGCATCGGTATGAAGATGTAAAGACGTACATTTCCGTACATTACACTTTAAATTCTGACCCATAGATTTTCAAAAAAAAAAACTTAAATGCGCGGAGTTTAAATTAAATTGCGATGAGCTCGATTATTGACCGTTCCGAGCTCGGTGGCGCGGTGGCAAATCACGTGACGGGAAAGGGCGTGGTTATGACGTCATCGAGTTGAGTTGAGTTGTAGGATGCTGCGAGTTGAGTTGTAGGGTGCTGCGAGTTGAGTTGTAGTATGCTGATTGATTTTATTTTAGAAAATGGCAACACCTAGTTTTATTTTAATGGAATGGCAACACTTTAGTTTTACATAGGCATATCACCCTTTTATTCCTAAGCGTGCAGAATGATACAAATTCATTATACAGCCAATGAGAGCGCTGAATTTTAATGACGTTTCACGAAACAACCAATTACAGAACGATACTCGAAAATTAGATCTTATGAACTACAATCGAACCCGTTAAGGTCGTTCTCATTCTGTACGTGCCCTGTGGTGTCTCAATTTGCATGCATAAAACTTTTATTGCTGTTCTTTTTTTTTCCCTTGTATATATTTTAAATGAAATTTGTCATCTTGTTATTTTATAATTAAAAAAATAATGCATCACTAAAATTTTAATTATTCTTTTTTCGAATATGTTTTAACATCACTATTCAACTTCATCAACTTCAATGAAAACAGTGTGTGCCGTCCTAAGTTATATAGTGAATTGAACATTCGAGAATATTTTTTCTACTTGTACTGAAAGAGATTAAAATAACTTTTGAAGGGGTGAAATAGACTCTTCTGGAAAAGACTCTTAAGTGCTTCTGCAAGTGTCAAGACAGAGAGAATAAAGGTATCATTCTTCTATTTACTTTTCTTGATGTCTCCTCCACTGGACAAACCGCATAGAGGCATGGCCCCACCCCTCTTTTTTTCCCAGGTGAAACTGAAGAGATAAGCTGTACTGTCCCCTTAATCTTCTTTTTTTGCAGTGTTGAATTAGAGAAACAAATATTTTCAAAATACTAACAATGACAAAGGACCTTTTCAATTCACCTTTTTTAAAGCAGCATTTATGTTTCTAAAAAGAAAAAAAAGTGAAATATCCTTCTTAGTAAACTTTGTTTGAATAAGACAAGACGACTACAACAGCTATTATTATTATTCATCTGTATCGCGAAAAAAAAGTCCTTCCGGCCAGTGCCGGGAGGAAGAGGTAGCTTTCATAATCCTTATTTAAAAAAATCCAACTTATATCATGCAAACACACGAAGCTCAATTTAGTGGAAACCGAATATAGGAGATTCAATACTAATTTTTATCAATATAATGAATGAGAATTTCGCGAAATTAGTCAGCTTTATCCAAGCTGCTTTTCTTTAAAGTAACTTATATTTGGCTGCCAAATTCGGCAATTTCTTAAAGTGCCTGTCATTTTAAGACAACATGGTGGATGAGGCTAAGCAGTGAACTTGGTCGAGACCTTAGTAATTGCTGTGCACATGCTCACTCACATCGGAATCGGTTAATATATAGGAGTGCTGTCGCACGCAAAAAATCAGATTTTTCAAAATGTCACCCACAATAGAAATTGAAACTGCTATATCTGAGCCATTTTTTAAGGTAAAGACAAACAAAAAATGCTCCTGAATCCTTATATCAAGATCAAATACTTAAGAAAGAAACCTTTTTCAATATCTAATTTTTTTGCACCTCACTTTAAATATATATATAATTTTTAATTTAATGGCCGCCATTTTGAAACAAGATGGCTGATGAATCTGGCCAGCGAACTTGGTCGAGGTGTTGATGTATACTATCCACATGCCTTCTTACATCGAAATAGGCGAATACGTGTGTTATCGCGTGACAAATACAAGATCGTTTCAAAATGTTAGCCATGCTAGAAATTCAAAGTGCTATAAATCAACCATTTTTTAAGATATCAACAAAAGAACAAATTTTCAGAAACAAAAACTGCTCCGGAATCTTTGTATCAAGGCCAAACACATAAAAAAAAATCTTTTTCATTTTCCAATTTTTTAATACCTCATTTTGAATTTTAAATTTAATTTTTTTTAAATGGCAACCCTTTTGAAACAAGATGGCGAATGAAGCTGGCCAACGAACTCGGTCGAGACATTGATATGTACTATGTGCAGACCAAGTTACATCCAAATAGGTTCATAAATACGCCTGTTATCGCGTGACAAAAATCAGGTCGTTTTAAAATGTCAGCCACAAGAGAAATTCAAAATGCTATTACTCAGCCATTTTTTTTTAGATATAGACGAAAGAAAAACTGTTCCGGAATCTTTGCATTAAGGTCAAACACATACAAAAAAAATCTTTTTCATTTTCCAATTTTTTGGTATCTCATTTAAATTTTTTTATTTTTTAATTTATTTAAATGGCCGCCATTTTGAAACAAGATGGCGGATGAAGCTGGCCAACGAACTCGGTCGAGATATTTGTATGTACTATGTACACACCAAGGTACATCCAAGTCGGTTCATAAATACGCCTGTTATTACGTGAGAAAAATCAGGACGTTTCAAAATGTCAGCCACGCTAGAAATTCAAAATGCTATAACTCAGCCATTTCTTAAGATATAGACGAAACAAAAACTGCTCCCGAATCTTTTTATCAAGGTCAAACACATAAGAAGAAAATATTTTTTCATTTTTCAATTTTTGGTACCACATTTCAAATTTAAATTTTTCTTAAAAATTTAAATGGCCGCCATTTTTAAACAAGATGGCGGGTGAAGCTGGCCAACGAACCCGGTCGAGACATTGGTATGTACTATGTATAAACGAAGTTACATCCAAATCGGTTCATAAATACGCCTTTTATCGCGTTACAAAATTCAGGACGTTTCAAAATGTCAGCCACGCTAGAAATTCAAAATGCTATAACTCAGCCATTTTTTAAGATATAGACGAAACAAAAACTGCTCCGAAATCTTTGTATAAAGGTCAAATACATAAGAAAAAAATATTTTTCCATTTTCAATTTTTTGGTACCACATTTCAAATTTTAAATTTTTAAAAATATTTTAAATGGCCGCCATTTTGAAACAAAATGGTGGATGAAGCTGGCCAACGAACTCGGTCGAGAGATTGGTATGTACTATGTACACACCGAATTACATCCAAATCGGTTCATAAATACGCCTTTTATCGCGTGACAAAATTCAGGACGTTTCAAAATGTCAGCCACGCTAGAAATTCAAAATGCTATAACTCAGCCATTTTTTAAGATATAGACGAAACAAAAACTGCTCCGGAATCTTTGTATAAAGGTCAAATACATAAGAAAAAAATATTTTCCATTTTTAATTTTTTAGTACCACATTTCAAGTTTTAAATTTTTTTTAAAATTTTAAATGGCCGCCATTTTGAAACAAAACGGCGGATGAAGCTGGCCAACGAACTCGGTCGAGACATTGGTATGTACTATGTACACACCGAATTACATCGAAATCGGTTCATAATTACGGGAGTTACAGTGTGACATAGGTCAGATATATATATATATATATATATATATATATAGATATATATATATATATATATATATATATATATATCAATTTTGAACGGAGGGTGGTTTCGGGGTCTGGGGGTCATGATCGATGAAAATATACCAAAATTTTTTGAAATCGCTTTCCTCCGAACGGCTGCAATAGGTAGCTTTTTTGTAAAGAAAGCTACCTAAAAGGCTGAATGTTTCACCTAAAGAAGGAAATTTTTTTGAAAAGTATTGTGGTTTCCCTGTTCACCGAATATAAATCCTTTGATGAATAAACAAGACAGGTACATACGAATGTATAAATAGAAGAAAACAAAAACGCTCTAAACTTCAACCTTTTATTTAGTGCGATTTGCTTACGTTGAAAGCTAATACTTTGTTAACATTTTGCTAGTTCTGATTTCTTATTCTTAATTTTCAATATGGAAAATTTAACTGATTCTGAACTAATGTTCTTAGATGTACTTCCATCAGTCTCAAATAATCAGAATAATTTTTGCGATCTTACTGCTGAACAGTTATTCGACCCGGAAATTCCCATAGACTTCACTGAAACAGACAACTATAATGGGTTAAAAACATCTTCATCACCATTGAATACAGAAAATAACAATTCTTCAGAATTATCACTATCCATGAGATTCCTGAGTCAAGAAAGCTTGAATTTCTTGGCTTCACCTCCATCAGTTCCGAAACAGTTCGGAGGCTTTTTTCCAAAACAATTATTTTAGCCAGAAATTCCAATTGATTTTCCAGAAACTGGATTAGAAACAATTTCTTCAACCCCTTTGAATGTAGAACAAGACTATTTTCCACAGCAAGGTATTAACACCTCAAATTCATCAATTCCAATACCAAATTTATCATTTATTTCTTGCATGTCTGATACGATAAACGAAAGAAATATAAATAGCACGAAATGTGACGTCTGTGGAAAAACATTTTCGAGAATTGCAGACTTGCATCGACACCTTAAAACTGTGCACGACAAGAAAACATCTTTTGAGTGCCCGAATTGCCACACTGATTTTTCCAGAAAATACGCCTTAACTCGGCATATAAATTTGAGATGCAAAGTTTTAAAACAAAGAAAAGCATCCAGTCCCGAAGTAGAACCATCAGCGTCCACTTCCATACCAGTCTCCAAGCCCAAACAAGACTCAGCTAAACGACCTGCAGAGGAGAAGACGCCGTCACCGAAGAAGGTCCCGCGCCGAGCCCGCTTGCCCGAAACGGAAAGCGCGTTAAATGGGGTGATGAAAACATTTCAACTTGAAAATGCAGAGGGATTCAAAGATAAAATCATTCCTGGCAGACGTTATCTCTCAAGTAATAAAAGAATTGTCAAATCTCGTTCTACAAAATGAACTGAAAGTAAATTTTAGACTGTTCTGCAAATATGAAAAAATAGTTGAAGGAGATATTTTCAAAGAGACCAAAGTTTTTAAGACTGAAAATCAAGCAATTTTTCAAAGCACCAATTTAGAAGAAGTGTACAAAGAAAGCAGTGATAAATTAATGAAAGAAGCAAGCGAATTCGAGGAGAAGGATTCTGGGTGGCGACTCGTGGAGATTAACTATCTAGAAATGAGGGTGAACAAATTCAACTCCCTGCGTGCCTCTTCACACATCTCATTGCCTAAGGCAATACAAAATAAACAAGCAATCATTAATGTAAAAAATGATGATTTGATGTGCTTTAAATGGGCCGTGCTGTCGGCTCTCCACCTAGCGGATCATAACGCCGAACGAGTTTCAAAATATGTGGAATATTCAAATGAGCTTAATTTTAAGGATGTTTCATTTCCAGTGAAACTCAGTGACATTCCGAAATTTGAGAAAAATAATAAAATTTCTATCAACGTGTATGCGTACAAACAAAATTATAAGATCTACCCCCTATACAACAGTGAGAAAGATTTTCCAGTGTTCGTAGATCTTCTGTATATGAAAAACGAAAACAAAGTGCACTATGCCTGGATAAAGAATTTATCTAGGTTACTTAATTCTCAATTATCGAAGAACGCACACAAAAAACATATCTGCCGTCGCTGTTTAAATTCATTTGGAACCTCAGAACTTTTATTTAAGCATAAAAAATTCTGCAGCAATAACAAAGTTGCCCTCGTGAAGATGCCTAAGGACAACGAAAAAATCTTGCAATTCCAAAACATTAGAAGTCAGCAACTGATCCCATTTGTAGTCGTAGCTGACTTTGAAGCGATCACAACAAAAATTGACACATGCGAACCCAGTTCTAGCAACTCCTTCAGAATGCCATATCAAAAACATGAAGCTGTAAGTTTCTGCTACTACATAATTTACAAGACACGGACCATACAAGCCACCCGTTGTGTACCGAGGAAAAGATGCCTCAAAGAAATTCATGGAGTGCTTATGTGCCGAAGCTGAGGAGATTCTGAGCATATATAATGAAACTAGACCACTTGAAATCATGAGTGAAACGCAGAAAGCTCAACATGACTCAGCAAAGAAATGTTATTTCTCCGGGGGATCTTTCTCAAAGAAAAATTACAAAGTTTTGGAACACTATCACCTGACAGGATTGTATAGAGGAGCGGCATGCAACACCTGTAATTTAAAGTTGAAATTACCGAAATTCCTTCCAGTGTTTTTACACAATCTTTCAGGGTATGATGCTCACTTTATTGTGAAAGAACTGGGTTTTGACGAAAAGAAAATTGGAGTAATTGCAGAAAATGAAGAAAAATATATTTATTTTAGCAAGCAAGTGGGGAAACTCCAGCTGCGATTCCTCGATTCTTTTCGGTTTATGGCAAGCAGCTTAGAATCCCTAGCCTCCGATCTGCAACCTGAAAATTTCAAAATCACCAAAACCTATTTTTCACCCTCTCAAGTAGACTTGTTATTTCGTAAAGACTTTATCCGTATGATTATATGGATAGCCCATCCAAATTCGAAGAAACATGTCTCCCACCCAAGGAAGCTTTCTACAGCATTCTAAACGAATCAGAAATATCTGAGGCGGACTATAAGCATGCCCAAAAAGTATGGCGAGAATTTAATATTCAAAATATGGGAGAATACACAGAACTCTACGTCAAAACTGACGTTTTACTTCTCGCTGATATCCTACAGGCTTTTCGTAGCAGGTGCTATGAAACATATGGATTGGATGTGGCTTGGTATTATACAGCGCCAGGTTTTTCGTGGGATGCCATGCTGAAACACACCCAAGTACAGATTGAACTTCTAATGGACTATGATATGCTTATGTTCGTTGAGAATGGCATTCGTGGTGGAGTGTCACAGTGTAGCCACCGATACGCTAAGGCTAATAATAAATATATTCCCAATTACCTTGCCGAAGAACAGAAATCCTACCTGCTCTATCTAGATGCGAATAATTTGTACGGATGGTCTATGAGCCAACCGCTGCCTCTTAGAGATTTCCAATGGTGCGACGATTCCATCGATGTCACAACTATTTCCGATGATTCAGAGACTGGATATATATTAGAAGTTGACCTCGAATATCCCCGCGAATTGCACGATGATCACAATGCATATCCGTTAGCGCCTGTCAATCAGATTCCTCCGGGTTGCAAAGAAAAACGGCTTCTTCTGACATTAGAAAATAAAGAAAACTACATCGTGCATTATCGCAATTTAAGGTTATACCTGAAGCACGGTTTAATACTGAAAAAATACACAAAGTGCTTCAGTTTCACTAAGAACCTTTCTTAAAGACCTATATAGAACACAACACAACTCTGAGGACTGCTGCCACCAACAGTTTTGAAAAAAATTTCTATAAACTTATGAACAACAATGTTTTTGGAAAATGTATGGAAGACGTCAGGAGGAGACGAGACATACGTCTTTGCTGCAACGAAAAACAGGCTGAAAAATTAATTGCAAAGCCAAACTTTCATGAGAGAAATATTTTTTCTCCCAATTTAGCAGCTGTGCATAAGCGTAAAACAGAAATTTTTTCCAAAAAGCCCATCACTATCGGCATGGCCGTTCTGGACATATCAAAAACTTTGATGTATAAGTTTTATTATGAATTTATGAAGCCGACATATGAACAAAATGTGAATTTGCTCTACACAGATACAGATTCTTTCATATTACACATATTCGCTGAGGACGTATATGATGATATGAAGAAGTCACTGCAAAGGTTCGATACGTCAGACTATGAAGAAAACAATGTTTATGGAATGCCGCGAGTAAATAAGAAAAAACTGGGGCTTATGAAAGACGAATGTGCAGGCGTTATAATGACTGAATTTGCAGGCTTGAGAAGTAAAGTATATAGTTATACACTTCAAGGGGGTGATACCACGAAAAAACTCAAGGGAGTAAAAAACAAGCTCTAAAGAGGAGAATTCATTTCGAGGATTACAAAAAATGCATCATGAATTCTCAAAGAAAACTAACCTACATGCAAACAATACAGAGTGCAAAACATGATATTTTCACTTGTAAAATCAACAAATTAGCTCTTTCTCCTCATGACGAAAAGAGGTGTGTTAGAGAGGACAATATTTCAACATTTGCCTGGGGACATTATAAAAATTTGAAAAAAAAAAATGTAAGTATGAATTATTTCAAAAATAAATTTAACTTAGAAAAAAAATGTGTTTATATTAATTTAATTTTTGTAGTTCTTCTTTCTTTTTCTTTTTTTTTACATAATAGACTTTCTTATCAATATATTGAAATTGTAAAAATCAATTTCTTAAATGTATAATTAGTGTTGAATGCAAATATATTCTACAAAAAAAATTGTGTGTATCTCAATTTAAGTTTTATTGTATTTTCTTTCTTTATTTTTTCATAAGAGAATATTTTTATCAACATATTGAAATTGCAAAATAAATTTCTTAATGTAACGGTAGTGTGGAATGCAATTTTATAAATTATCTCGTTAAAACACTTTATTTTCCCTGTAGAATATATTTATATTATATATATATATAAGTAACCAGGATCTTTAGCAGAAAATACCATTTTTTCCTAGTATATTGATAAGAAAAAAGTACTATGATTTAGAATTAAAACAGTTATATATGGTTGAGTAGTAATAATAAGTTGAATATTATGCTGGAAATGTAATTAACATAATAAAATGTAAAGTAATTATCTTTGTTATTCATATCGGGAAAATATATGAAATTATTTAATTAATAAAAAAAACAGATGAAGTTGCTTTGGTTTTAGTGATTAAAAAATGACAATGAATAAAATATTAAGAAATGGTTTTATTAACCCTCTCATGCATTAAAACCTCATATGAGGTTGTCAGATAAAAAAATGAAAAAAATCATTATTCATAATTATTTGGATTTTAAATTGCATAGTAGTCTCATATGAGATCAAAATTAGCTTTTGAAAAGAATCAATAGATATCAGCACATGCCTTTCATTTTGTTTGTATAGGTTTTAGCATCCATTGTTGTCAAAAGTCAAGCATGCTAAAACAACGTATTTAGAAAGCGCTTCCCACCACCCAAAGCAGTTTAACAAGTGAAAATATATTTTATGTTTCTTACATCATTTTGATTACAAAAAGGAAAAATTTAATATTTAAATTTTTTTGAGGAATTAAAGGTGTTTTAGTCTGAAACCACAAATGTGGCTTCCATGCAGTTATAGCAATTACAGCTCCCGCTGCACGCAAACCTCATTTGAGGCTGTTTATTATATCATGTAAGTTTCCAAAATTTTAAAACTATAAAAAAGGCAATTCTAATTAATTTTATAATTCTAATTATATATATGTGTGTGTGTTTGTGTAGGTTATAAGTAATCCGACAATTTGCATATATATATATATATATATATATATATGCGATATTAGAAATATATACATGAATTTATTGAAAAGTAAATGTATGAGAGCAATAAAATATTAATTAAAAGTAATTTTCATGGTTTGAACGAATTAAAAATTAAATATCAATAGGATTATGAGATTGGACTTCATATTTTTTTATTTGTATGAATTGACTGACCGATATAATAGATTATACTAACTTTTTTTAATGCCATTATATTATTTAAAATTATTTCTTGCCTTTTATAGGCTTTATAATGGGCAGCAAATGTGGCAGATCCAGAAAGAGATATTTATCTAAAAAAGAAATAGAAGAACTTATGGCTCTTCCTTCAGATTCCGAAGATGATATGTTTGATGAAGATGATAATGACTATTTCGATCCGGATTACATACCAGCTGAGAATAGTAAACACGATACTGAAGCTGTGAGTGATGACGAGGAAAGCAATACTGGACCTTCTACGTCAAGCGGCATTCCCATAACAAAGAAACCATTAGTAAGAATGATATTGATAATAACATTCATCTTACCTCTAAGACACCGGCTATAAAAACTAGTATGATCAGAGAAAGACGTTGGCTCGCTAACAAAGACAATGATTTCTCTAAAGAACCCCTAATTTTTCAACCTGAAAAAGAATCTGAATTTTCTGGAGATACTCCTTTAGATTATTTTTATAGGCTTTTCCCAGAATGTTACTTAGAAGACATATATTATCAAAGCAACCCTTATGCTACTCAACAGGGCAAGGGAAATTTAAATATTACTGTTCCGGAATTGAAAAAATTTTTGGGAATGAATTTTGTAATGACCTACATACGTTATGACAGACTTCGTCAATATTGGTCTACAAGTGGTGGCTTACGACTAAGCATTATAGCTGATTCTATGTCTATAAATAGGTTTGAATTAATAAAACGTTATCTTCATTTCCAGGACAACTTGAAAATTCCTGCAGATAATACAAATCGTTTGATAAGATAAAGACTGTTTTTAGATATCCTTCATAAGCATTAGATAGCCTTCATTTCATGAAGCTACAAAGCCAGAAGAATCAATCAATTGATGAGATGATGGTGCCTTTCAAAAGTAGGTCTTCTCTTAAGCAATATATAAAATCACAACCAAAGCCATGGGGTTTTAAAATATGGGTTCGTGCTGGAGTTTCTGGCTATGTTTATTGTTTTGAAATATTTCAGGGAGCAAATGGTGGAAGAATGCCACCATCAAAAAAATATGGTGCAGCTGGTGATGTAGTTTTGCGTTTGTGCCATGATATAGCTTTGAAAAATCATAAAACATATTGTGACAATTTATTTACTTCAATTCTCCTAACTGAGGAATTAAAAAAACGAAAAATTTATTTTGTTGGAACTATTCGAGCTAACAGAATGAAGAGCGCCGAAAAAAAGCTAAAAGACTAAATCTCTCATAAAATATGGAAGGAGATCAGTTTCTGCAACTACTTCTGAGGACAACAAAACAGTGACTCGATGGGTTGATAAAGCTATCGTGCACGTGGTGTCATCTTTTGCTGGAGTTCAAGCAACAGATAAAGCAAAACGTTTTTGTCATGCAACTAAGTCCATTGTAGAAATAGATATACCACACTCAGTGAAAATTTATAACCAGCATATGGGAGGTGTGGACTTAATGGATTCACTTGTTGCACTTTATCGTAATTCTCAAAGAAATAAACGTTGGTATATGCGTATTTTTTTCATCTTTTGAATGTTGCTGTTGTAAATGCCTGGATTCTTTGGCGAAAAGACGGCAGAGCTGCTAATGACTTATTAGAGTTCAAAAGTAGCATAACACCAAGCCTAATATATACAGGAACCTCATCACTCAAATTGAAGAGAAAGGATCGACCATCCGCTAACGGTTCTCCGGATTTCTCTTGTCCATCAAAGAAAAGAAAATTGTCTTTAGTTGCAAAAGAACTAAGATATGACAATCCAAAACAATCTGATGGTAAATTTGCTCTGAAGTGCAAAAATGAAAGCTGTTCGTGTAGAACTAGATATATTTGTGGCCACTGTCAAGTACATTTATGTCCAGAATGTTTCGAACATTTTCACCAAAATTGATTTTTTTCCCACAAATGTAACATTACTGCATACAAGCCTCATATGAGGCTGCTCATATAACTTCCTTAAGAATTAAAAAAATAATAAAAATCAAGTTTCATGTTATTATTCTCATCTATTTCAAGCTAATTTGCCAGTGAATTTTTTTTTTTTGACAGTTGCAAAATAATTCATGCATGAGAGGGTTAAGTACTCGAAAAATTGCATTTTTTTTTCTTTAAAAGGCTGGTCTGAGATTTGAACCTGTGACAAAAAATAGAGGCATGGTTCAGTGATTGTTTCTGACTACTTAACCATTGAACCATGCCTCTATACTTTTCAACTGATATTTAAGATATTTAAACGACAGTTTTCTCCTGACGAGCCATTCTATGACATAACGTCACGAAGGGAAGGTAACACTTTTCAGCGGAATTTTAAATCAAACTGTTCGTTTTGAACATGGTGAAATTTCGTATTAATGTAACGAATAACAAACTTTTTTGTTGTAATGAAGGAGATTTATCAGGATCCAAGTCACGCAGCAAGTTTCAGCGGTTTAAATGCTTTATATCATGCTGCCGAAGGCAAAGTATCAAAGAAGGCGATACAGAAATAGCTGAGCAGTGTCGATTCGTATACTTTTCACAAACCAGTGCGGAGAAAGTTTCCGACTAAGGGGCTGTTCAAATATTACGTAAGCATGTTTTTGACAACTTTTGACCCCCCTCCCCCCTTGTCAGCAAAAATAAGCAAATCGCAAACCCCCCCCCCCCTTAATAATTACGTAAGAAAATTGCAACCCCCCCCCCCCCCTCCACTTAAAAAAAAAAAATTAGGACACAATACAAATAAAAAAAAAACTCTACTAGACTTAAAAAAAATAATAATAAATGCTTGTTTTATTTCCTTACAATTCTATTTAAGAAAATTTTTTAGATCACAATTTTAGAAGAACTTAGCCATTTGAAAAATTTAAATTTGAAGATGCCTATATCTATTCCGATGCTGACCACGGCTGCTCAAGCCATTTTTCCATATCTGTTATGATATTGGTTTCCAGTTTTACTTGATTATCTTCATCGCATTCTTTTGGGATGCAATCTTGATCAACTTCATCTTCCTTGATATACTCAACATCTTCTGTATCTTTCACGAATTTTACGAAGCACATAAGTTCATTTGCTCGACGAGCAGCAATTTTCAATGGTCGTATAAGGCAGGCCTTCTCGCTTTTTTCACTGTGCTGAATTTTTTTGTGTCTGCTTGCTGACTTCTAAGATGCATGATATTGACCACAACTTCCACAAGTTCTTGGGGATAATTGCAATTTTATGGAAGGGCAAAAATAATCATACAGCATCTTTAAAAATCCCTTTGCTGTAATATTAAGATTTAAGGCCAGACGGAGGCTTAAATCTATAAATTCCCTTTCCTCACTTGTAATGATGTCATTTGACGATTGTATCATTTTAATTGGAGGATGAATGAATCGTCCTTTTAATATACGAAATAATCCACTACGTGCAGGAGAGCAACAATTCTTTTCTTCGCATTTTATAATTTGCAGCAAGTATTGATTTTCTTGTAAGTGCTTCGAATACCAATCCAAGTCATAACCAAGAGAGTCTGGTTCGCCTGAATCAACATATGTGGCAGTAACAGGATAACCGTCAATGTTTAATGAGTTCCAGATATCTGCGAGAGTTTTACCAGCATATGCAAAGATATTTTGCTCTATTTCTTCATCAATATTGCTACCGTTCTCATCGAGATGGGAACCATAATGGTCATAAGGGTGTATAAGACCACACTGTTCTCGACTGAGTGGTGCCATTCGCCTTTCTACTCAGTTATATGCACTTCTTCCAAGAGCATTGCACGCAATGAAATTTCCATCCAAATAATGCTTTTTGAAATGGTTAATAGCAAACGATATAACTTTCTGGTGGCGGGCATTCTCGTCTGGAGCTCCATCAACCGTAATTATGATTACAGGTTTCATGAAATCCTGTTCTGTTTTCACTAATTTTTCAAAGTCTTTGAGTATTAAAAGAGTTTCAAAATCCTGAGCATGAGTATTTGCTGTGGAAGAACTGAGTTTCCCACTTCTTATAGCAATAAACGTTGGACCAGAATAACCTATGGGTTTACTTTGACCTGCCATGCCAGGAGCAATCACAATACCAGCGTAAATAGATGGGATAAGTTTGTGGCGTTCAGCGATGACCCACTCGTGGTCGGGTAAGGATACACGATACTCCATATTCATCAGTATCGGGGACTGTTTATTGGCTGCTATAATTCCCAAAGGTACACGCACTATGTCATCCTGTGAAAGAAAAACACTTGCATGGGTCCAAGAATTGAAGCTAAAGTTTCTAAATAGCGGATGGATGTTACTGCAAATTGGGTATCAATGTGAGATCGGTAATAATCAGTCTGAACCCAAGAAAGTTTTATCAGCACTGTGGTGACATGTCTTCGACCCTCGATGGTTGAGGAATTTTTTGGAAGCAAATGAAAATATGTTCCACTCATGCTTATTGCAAAACCAACCTTTTTCAGTTCTACAGTCAAGTTATCGAGAGTTTTGACACTTTGTATTGACTCGCTTCTTCTTTTTGCATCTGCAGCGCTTCCAATAATAGCTATGTCTGCTATTGCCTTAAGCAATAATGGTTGATCTACATTTAAACTTGGTCTTCCTACTGATTCCCTCAAAGCTAATTTTTTTAAATGTCTGGATTTATCATGGTAGATTTCTTCAAGCTTTGTTCGTTTGGTGGTTCGATGTTTTCTTTGGTATTCATCATTTTGTCGTTTCCTTTTTAAGGATTGTTTTTCTTCTTTTAGATCACTGGAAACCTTATTTATCTGTTTTTGAATTTGAGATACACTGGTTTCAATTCAATTGGATTACATTTCATTTTTAGTAAGGTACAAAATTTGAAAACAGTTAGAAGATTATCTGCTACAAAACTTACATATTTTTTAATTTTTTCCCCCATGGATACATTATTTTTCGAGTCATTTGAAAAGACAAAATAAGGTTTAGCTTGGCTACGCCATATTTAAAAAGTAATAACTCATTTTTTGACATTTCTTTGGTCTTTATTTATTCCCATTCTGACCATGTTTTGCCAAGGCTACACGGTCATTTTATCTTATCTATCTTTTTTTCAATTTTTACAAGTAATCATGTAAACTAAAAGTTATGATAAAATATATTTAAAATTTCAAGAATAAATTGATTATAATTACCTTTATAAAATAATCAAGAAAGACTGATTTATTTTTGGTTGCCTTGCGCAGTTCGTCCTCAATTATTTTTAGCACCAATACCTCTAACTCTTTGTCAGTTTTAGAAGACTTTTTGTACTGCCGCCACACATCATTAGTTTTACATTGGATATCCTTCAAAGGTTTATCTGATGCAGACTTTTTGAAACTTTCAAAAAGTTTTTTACACAAGATTTCTCGAAATGAAGGCATATTTCTGATTTTATTTATTTTAAACACCACTACACTACAGTACTGAGAGGTTTTCAAAACTCAAGAGACACCAGACAGTAGAGCAGTCGGTCATTATGGTTATGGGGTTCAACCACTTGACAGAGGAGGGGTGGAAACAAAAAAGATGGAATTTTACTTACGTTTTCGAAGCTTTCCCGGAAGACTCATATTGTCACAATACAACATATCACATCCGTCTATTCAATTCTATTCTCACAATTGGAAATAGTAGTAAGTTCTCAGAGATAATAAGCCCTCATGCACAGGGCTTAATTTGCACCGTTGCCGACCGGAGCTTAGCCCCGGTACTTCTCCGTTCTTAGTAAATATTTAAATATTGGTCGGAATTCAGCGGAGCTCATAAATACAGGGCTCCGGAGCCCAGTGTAGCAACGCTTCCGAGAAACGAAGCCTAAATTACCCTTTCATTCCTTCCCATCTCCAAGTTTTGCATTATTTTTTACCAAAACAATTATATGTGACGTAATGTGTCGCACACGTAGGAGATGGAGATGAAACTGATTAAATTTTTATATGAGTTTGTGGTCTTGGCTAGAAAGCAGTCGAGCAGTGTTTCCCCCTTTTCTATAAAAGCATCTAATCTTTCCAATAACGGTGTTAAATTTTTAATTTAATCTGATTTTCAGGGCTCACCACGAAAGATCGTCATACGGAAGGAATCGATTGTAGTTTAAGATATGCACCTTTTATAGGAAATTGAAAAACGTTGTTCCATTCTTCAGCATATAAATATAAATCTCTGTACATTTGATTCATTTTTTCATAAAAATGCTGCGAACTATTCCTTTTTGGTGTTAACACTATTTCCGAATCATAATCCTTACCACATTTAATCGCAGAATTCTGCACTTAACAACATTAAAATTAGACAAAGAATTCTATTCGGAAGAAGTGATAGCTAAAAAGTGGAATAGTTCACAACTAAGTATATGCTGATAGATAAATTTAATTTTTTTATTTTTCTACAGAAAAAAATACTTTACATTTTGGCAAATAATGTATGGAATATAAATATGCAGATTGCAGTGGCAGGAGGGGAGGGGGACGGTATGGCTGTTAGTACCGGTACCGCAGAATAGTAGGGCTCCGGTACTTGTTTTGTTAGAAATTAAGCTCTACTCATGCATCAAACATGAACAGTCACCTCTAGATAAAAGAGATTGTTTATGTTTTCCTTGTGCGGTCAAAATAGCTGACATCAGAACTTCAAGTTAAGTATTCTTTTGCTATTTCTTTTTTTCAATTTGGAATTTTTAATAGTTTTTTTTTTTTTTTTTTTTTTTTTTTACAAGTTAAGAGATTTTGAAAATGTCTTACGTAAGCATCGTTCAAACTCCCCCTCCCCCCTTGTCAGCAAAAATAAGCAAATCGCTAACCCCCTCCCCCCCCTTAGGTGCTTACGTAATATTTGAACGGCCCCTAATCGGGTGATCGTTTATTCGATCGACCAGCAATGGCAAACCGACCTAGTGGACCTCAACAGTTTGAAAAAGTACAATCAAGGATATCATTATATTTTAACTTGCATAGACTTCCTGTCTAAATATGCATGGGCGATTCCTTTAAAAACGAAACGTGGGAAAGAGATTCTAAAAGCCTTTCATTCTATTTTTTCAACGAGAAAACCCAAGTCGCTTCAGTCAGATTCCGGAAAAGAATTTAAGAACCACCTTTTTCAAAAATTATTAAAACAAGAAGGTGTTCGATTATTCACTACGCATAATAATACCAAGGCTTCGGTCGTCGAACGATTTAATCGCACCCTGAAAACTAAAATGTGAAATATTTTACCCATAACCATACCTATCGTTATATTGATGTGTTGGACAATTTATTACATAGTTATAATTATACCTACCATTCGAGTATCAAGAGAGCCCTGTGGAAGTGACAATGAAAAATGAAAGTGATGTGTGGTTTACTCTCTATGGGGATATGGAGAATGTGAAAAGAAAAAGAGTCAAACGTGTTGTGTGACCCTGTGTGTTTAAACCGGGAAATGTCGTCCGTGTGTCGAAACAGAAACTAACATTTGAAAAAGGATATGAAACCAATTGGACGGAAGAACTGTTTGTGGTGACGGAGTGTGTAGAGAGAGACCCACCTGTGTATCGAATTAAGGATTTGTTAGACGAACCCATTCAAGGAACCTTCTACCCGCAAGAACTTCAAAAAGTACAAATGAAAGAGACTTATGCGATTGAAAAGATTTTAGAGAAACGTATACGCAATGGTCGAGTGGAATATCATGTGAAATTTAAGGGTTATCCTACCAAATTTAATCAATGGATTCCCTCGTCTGATTTATCTTCCTTATAAGGGAGTGCAAGAATGTTGGGTTGGGTTGGGTTGATTTTTGACGGCCGATTATCTACTCGAGGGATATAGGCCCTAGGGAGAGTGTCCTCCGTGGGGGTCTTTCTAAGGGAACCTAACCCGTATTTACGCATGGAAAATCCAAGGCTTCGAAGAAAACCACGAAAACTCCGAAACGGTTAGGCCGACGGGCGCGATTGGGTTCGAACCCAGCACCTCCCGTCTACCAGTTTCGACAGCAGAACCTCTCAGCCACTGGTGGGGCGCAAGAATGTTGAAAGATCACTTAGCAGGATGTCGTTCTACCTGACGTTACCCTCGGATAGTTCCAGGAATTATTTTCCTGAAAATAAAATTTCTCATTTCATTACTCGTTTGTCTGCACCCATCGAACTCAAAGGAGAATGGGAAGTGGGTCTTGTGGAATTTATTTACCCACATACCTGGTATAATGTGAATCACACTACAAATTTAATTGGATTTGACATGAACGATGGAAAGACCATTGGTAGACGCATTCCTCCCGGATTTTATGAGGCGGTGCCGGATATTTTGAAAGCCATCTCAATTAAAGACATTGAAAAAAAAACATTTCGTTTGCTTACAATAGCGTTACAAAGAGAGTGACTATCAACGTGCGAGAAAAGTGTAAAGTGATATTGGAAAACGGCCTAGCTCAGATGTTGGGATTCGAGCCGTGCGAAATTCAATCCTTAGATGGAAATGTAGAACAAACTGTCACTAGTTCATATGTGGCAGATCCGTGCGCTCATTACAGAGTGTTAATGATTTATTCAGGTATTGTGGAACCGCAAATTGTCGGCGATACGTTGGCTCCCCTGTTACGGATCGTAAATGTGACTGGAAAAGACGGAGAAGTGATTTGCGCGAAATTCGATCGACCACATTATTTACCGATTAGTCGAAAATCGTTTGACTCTTTATAAATCGTTATAAGGACTCACCTAGGCGAACTGATGCCATTTGAACGTGGACGCTCGTACGTGAAACTTCACTTTCGACAAAAGTATCTCTCGTGTGTTTGTTCCCTACCAGTGTTGTGCGAAATCTTTTGAAGATTATTATACCCATCAGTCGGGTAGTGGCTTATTACCAAGGCACTACTTTACAAAGATGTTATGGATTCGGTGGGCTCTTTCGATCTCTTTTTCGTGCTGCGGTACGCCTGTTCAAATCAGGAGCGAAAGCCGTGGGAAAACAATTGTTTCATTCTGGCGTGAATGTACTCAATGACCTATCCCGTGGCGAGAACATTAAAATAGCTACCAAGCGACGGTTAAAAGAAGCTGGACAAAGCTTGACGGATAAAGCGGCAAGTAAAGTGAAGACGATGATTGGTTCGGGTCATCAATATAAAAAGAGGAAGCGTAATAATACCGTTATCAGTCGTCATAAAGCCAAGAGAGTGAAAGTACACGATATTTTCTCTTAAGATGTCTGTCCTCATCCATAAAGATTCTGCGGCGTGTGACAAATCAGAATTGGATCTCTTTTTAATCCCACCCACTCAAACGGCTATTGAAAAAGGATATTTCGTCGAATACCACCCACTCGCTAGTATTCGAGATGGTGGAACTGTAGAATTTAACATTTCTGGGAATGGTGAAGATTACATTGATTTGTCGTCATCTTATCTACATGTAAAAGTGAAAATCACTAGATCAGATGGAACGAGTTTACCTGCAGCTGAACCAGTCGCCCCTGTCAACTTATTTTTACAAGCCTTGTTTTCGCAAGTGGATATCAGTTTGAATGAAAGAGCCATCTCCTCTTCGAGTAATACCTACCCCTTTCATGCTTATATTGAAACTCTGTTGAACTATGAAGAAGACGCTAAGAAAAGTTTACTGGGATGTAAATGTTTTTACAAAGACAAGAATTTGACTGTGTCAGATCCCACCTCCGATGGAAACCCTGGATTGAAGAAGCATTTTGAACTGACAAAAAATAGCAAAAGATTGGATTTGATTGGTTCCCTTCATTGTGACATTTTCCAGCAAAATCGACTGCTCTTGAATCTGGTCGATCTGAAAATTAAAATGACCCGCAGCAAATCAGACTTTTGTTGGATGGTTAAGAAAGATACTGATAACCCCTTCCACGACTATAAAGTTATTTTAGAACATGCTTCTGTGTTTGTTCGAAAAGTGAAAATGAGTACCGGCGTGTTATTGGGACACGCGAAAGCTCTAGAAAAAAAACTCTGCGAAATATCCCATTGATCGTGTGTTATGCAAAACTTATTCAATCTCTACTGGCAGTAGATCGTTTATGCAAGATAACGTGTTTTAGGAGCCATGCCAAAGCGTATAATTATTGGACTTTTAGACAACAGTGCTTATACGGGTCAGTACAATTTGAATCCCTTTTACTTTTATCATCACAAAGTCAACTTTTTAAGTGTTTATGTGGACGGACAGCCAGTGCCGAGTAAGCTTGGATTTCGACGGAAACAACTATATAAGAGCCTATCACCGCCTGTTCTCTGGTTTTAATCATGATACTGGCATTTATTTAACACGTGAAGAATTTGCTGACGGTCACACTTTGTATAATTTCGACTTGAGCCCGGATCTGTGTGACGGACCTCATCTGAATTTACAACATCAAGGAAATTTACGAATTGAAATCAAATTCGCTGAAGCGTTAGAAAAAACAACGACCGTATTGATTTATGCGGAATTTGAAAACATTATTGAAATTAGCAAATCGCGCCATGTGATCTGCGATTTTCCTAACTGAATGGATTCAGTACAAATCGAAAACATTTTATCTCATGAAGCAGTAACCCGAAACAATTTTTTGGGTGTTTTCCCGAGTGATCGACTACCAAGAAAAATCAAGTGTTACCCTGTCTGTTTTATCTGCAATATCGACAAGTCTTCAGAACCTGGAAGTCACTGGGTAGCTTTCTACCTATCTTCGCCTTATGAAGTGGAATTCTTCGACTCCTATGGAAACAAGCCCTCCTTTTTTCAAGGACCCCTATCGAAATATGTATCGCGTTTTTCACGAGTGATGTTTAATCCGCTCGTTTTACAAACTCATGTGACTGCCGTCTGCGGGCAGTATTGTGTATTTTATATTTATTGTCGATGTAGAGGTAAAACTCTGCAACAATTTCTATCGTATTTTGTAACGGAAAATTTATCGAACGATCGACGAGTCTATAATTTTGTAGCCAAACGATTTTGCACCCATGCTAATTTTTATCAATAAATCTCTATGTAAACCGTGAACCTATGTGTCTGTGATTATTTAAAGTGTCTCCTTACTTGTGTACGTTTATTTACGATGGGGTTTCCACGCTTTCAACACCCTTGCACGGTTCTTTTAGCAGGTCCCACGACAGTCGGTAAGAGTTGGTTTTTACGGGATTTACTTGCAGAAAGAACCCGCATGTTTAAACCACCTCCAGATAAAGTAATTTGGTTTTATGGTATTTACCAAACGCTATATAATGAAATGGATAATATTACCTTTGTTGAAGGTTTTCCTTCAAATTTCCACGACTATTTAGGAACGAATTCACTCATCATTTTAGACGATCTGATGGTTGAATGTGCTAATGACGAACGACTGACTTATCTCTTTACAAAGGAAAGTCATCATTTAAACATAAGCGTGATATTTATCACACAAAATCTGTTTCATAAAGGAAAAGAAATGAGAGGTGTTTCACTCAACAGCCAATATTTAATTCTTTTTAAAAATCGTCGTGACATGAGTCAAATTATTTATTTGAGTAGACAATTATACCCGACTCGTAGTAAATTTTTCTAGGAAGTATTCGAAGACGCGACGAAAAAACCATTCTCTTATTTACTCGTGGATTTAAGGAATGAAACTGTAGAGCGCATGCGTTTGAGAACGCAGATCTTGCCTGGACAAACACAATTTGTGTACGTGCCGAAAAAAGGTTTAAAAAGAAAGACATTCTGCTTGTAATTTAGTTGTGAGCATGACACTGTCGAAGAAGCAAGTGCGCGATTTGGAGTTGATCAAGTCTTGCCCGAAAGTATTACGCAAGCAATTATTAAAAACATTACCTTCTCGGTCTGTCAAAGACATTTGCGAGTGCACATTAAATGTTCTAAAAGGAAACGTGCCTCTCTCAACCAACCAAAAGGGGTCTTTAAGCAAATATAAAACAACCCTTCGAAAAATTGGCACGAAGAAAGGAACTTTATTTCATAAGAAAAAGCTGATTGTGCAACAAGGAGGATTTTTAAATATTTTGATCCCGGCTGCCTTGAGTGCTTTAACTGGTTTAATCAATGGAATTCGCTACTAAATATGCACTGGCCCCTGAAGATGATCTGTCTAGACACGTGCCTACTAAAAAGCAAATGACTGAGTTTGATGTGGATATGTCAAAAATATTAAACAGTTCTCTACCAGATCATGAAAAAGTAGCGCAGTACTGCTGTACCGCTTCAGCAGTACTGTTAAGTGAGGTGCTGGGCATGTGAATTCCGAGAGCATGAATTGAATTCAAGATAATTAATTCATATATAATTATCTCAAATTCACACCAGAACTCTTAAAACCCACACACCCAACATCCCACTTTGGCCGGAGCGAAAGTAGCAGTACATCGCGCCGTGAAAAGTTAATTTAAAGTTATTGAAATTAATATTAATCCATCTATAATTTAATATGAGAATCGAGCTGAAATAAAGAAAGTTGATAATCAATCTCACCCTTCAATGATCTTCAAGATATACCTGAAATAACAATCCTAAAACATACAGGCATGCAATAAACACACCAAAATATAATTTTCAATGAATATTTATTCATTATATTTCATCATTCAATGCACGTTTACACTATCTGCGCAGATGTAAAAAGGAACAAAATTAATACAGTATCAAATAATACTTAAAAGTGTTTACAAACAATAAATTATATCATTACAAATAACATAAGTTTGTAGATGCTAACTATCTTCAATAGAGAATCTGAGAGCAACATAAAATTTGTATCAGAATATAATTAATGGTGATACTTCAAGAATTTGGACGCAGAACATTCAAATGTTCCAGATTTAACAAGAATATGTTCCTAGGCTACGAATGGCCAGAAAGAAAATGTCACTTTTCAGGAGTTTAGTATCTCTTATTTTATTTCAATAGTGTTCCTTACAAACTAGCATAAAGTAAGTCTCAGCCATAAAATTATTCATAGTTTCCTTTTTGTTGAAGGAACGATTCATGTAATAATTGTAGAATCTCCATATATAAAGTCAAAGGAAAATACTCTCACCTGCTACAAGCGAAGATGTTTGTTGAAAATGGGGAAATTGGGATACTTTCCAAAAATCGAACTTATTGTGGATTCGATCTCATTCGCTGATCTCTCATATTAGAGATATCCAAGATATCACTGCCGTGATGCTAGACTATCAAAACATTCTGATATGAAGATGTAGCTGTCATCCTTCAAAAATTCTTGAACTGGACATATTTGTTGGGTACCATGTTTTGAGTTGTGTCGCCAAGAGTATCACTATTTGCGTCTTGTTATTGTGAGGTTAAAATTTGCTGAATTACTTAATTATAGGAAAGCTAACCGGCTGATGTGCCGATTTTTCTTTATTACGGCAACACCAGCCGGTTGCTTCCTACACCCTCTCTCTTCCAAGGCTAGCGCATAAGAGACCGAAAATAGCGTCGCTTGGCAAAACGAAGTGAGCGGCAAGCGCTGTGATTGGCTGGTATGATAACGTTCTCAAACGAACTCAAAGGGAATATTATTTGAAAAATGAATCAAAATAAATTGTTTTTGAATGAAAATTAAAGTGATAAAATTTATTATAAATGGGAAAAATTAATTTAAAACGTATATTTATTTTATAAATGAATTCAGATGATTATTTTAATTCTGAAAGTTTATCTCTTATTTCCCAACGATCTTGATATTGAAAGTAAATCATTTATTAAATTTGGAAGAGCATTGTTAATTTATAATATAAATTAAGTTAGATATTATTTCTTAATTTTTGATAGCTGAAAAAGTTTAGAAATTATATTTGAAATATCTTATTAGAGATTGGCAACACTAAAACGAAACTTTGAATTTAAAAAGTAAATAGAGATCGTTAGGAAGATAAATAATGTTATAAGCATTTCCTTAATTTGAAGTATTTAAATTTTAGGGGGTAATTATTATTAAATTAAATATTTAAATTGTTTTATAAGGGGAAATAGTATGTTATGTTATTATGACATAACAAATACTATGAACTTTTAAAACGAAAAATGAAGTTACAAGAATTTGGATGTCTAAACATAGCGAAGAGGAACCTGAGAAAAGGAAGAAACCTGAAAAAGACGAAACTGTGAAGCAAGAACACATCATTAATCAAGAATCCATCATTAAGCAAGAGCCCTCCCATATACAGAAATCTCCTACCAAACAGGAGGAACACTATGATGCGCTTGTTTTATCTTCTGTTCCCAAACCCGTGAAGAAACACGCGGAAACATTGTTAAATTTTCTCAAGTCAAGGTCAAATGCGATTGAATGGGATCAAAGAGGTCTTGTGAAATACAACGGAGAGACATTGGAGAAATCGAATTTAGCTGAACTTTTCCATTTAATTTTTTGTGGGAATAAAAAACCACCTGTCAAAGCACCGACTGAATTTCTACAAGTTCTTCAAGAAATAGGTGTACCCGAAACCATGATCAAAAATAAATTTTTGTCATTTCAAGGAGAAAAGGTTATCTCACCCAGAAGAAATTTTGTAAAATCCAAAAAGAGACCTACTGTTCGTCTCTCGCAACTGAAACCAAATGTACAACGTTGGGAAAGCTTTAAATAAAATGATTTTTGTTTACATGTTTGTCTTTATTTATCTTATTTGTCTTATCTTTATTTATCGTAAATATTTTACTTTTCAAAATAAACACCTGCTGAATTGTCTGGTTAGAGAATTCTTTATATAAAGATAATAATAATTTTTTCAATACTACTCTAGAAAATAAAGTATTAAAAAAAAACCTCACACACACAATAAAACATAAAGCAATATAACAATGAAATAATTTATTTAAAACATAGTAGAAGATCCGGATCGGATGTTACATAAACTTCTTTGACATTTGTTAACATAGAATGCACGTTCAAATTAGACAAAAATTCTTCTGTAATATAATTTACAATGTGCAGATTTTGCTGGATAAATTCCCTCGCTAAAAGTTCTAAGTCAATAGAAAAAAAGGCTAAATTACCACAACGAGACAGTCTTTGATTGTAGTTAAATGTTATGCACTCGTGACCCAGTTGGTTTTCGTAGTTTGCATCACAGCCTGAACATACGAATAACTCATCAATTTTCATCTGTAGATGTTGTTTTAAAAGTTCTATCAATGAAGTGGTAAGCACCATCTCGGCATCGCAGTTTTCAATATCTGTCGTGTTGGAAAACGTTTGTTTGCTTACTTCCTTTAGAATTAATTTAGGAAACAATTTACTGTAGAGCACATAAGTAATTTCTTTAGTTACTTTCGTGTGAATATCCTTCAAAGTTTGCCACTCTGATTCACTTAGAACACATATTGAAGGTAAAAACACGCGCATAAAGTCTTTTCGCTGAACATGGCGTTGCAATACAAAATTGGTAGCCTCTTTCTTCTCAACCATGGACACCATAAGAAAATCCTTCACAATTTCAGGTTTCTCGTACGTTGGGATCAAAGACTCGAAATCATCGGCTAGAGTCTGCCACTGCACAGAGGAAAGAGTAACTCCCATAGTTGTTGGCACAAGCTGGTCGTAGTTGTTTCTCCAAAATTTCCGAATATGCACTCGCAAAGTGTTTGTAAAATCAGACACAACCACAGAGTTCTCACCTCCTAGATAGAAATGGTGATGGTGATACATCTCAGGTTCCGTCAAGCGAACTTTTTTTAAAGCACTGTCTGAGCTATCACTAGATCGTTTCATCTTTAAAAAAAGAAAAAAAATCAAATTCTTATCGAAATACTTGAGACACCACGGGGCACGTACAGAACAAGAATGACCTTAACGGGTTCGATTGTAGTTCATAAGATCTAATTTTCGAGTACCGTTCTCTAATTGGTTGTTTCGTGAAACGTCATTAAAATTCAGCGCTCTCATTGGCTGTATAATGAATTTGTATCATTCCGCACGCGTAGGAATAAAAGGGTGATATGCCTATGTAAAACTAAAGTGTTGCCATTCCATTAAAACAAAACTCGGTGTTGCCATTTTCTAAAATAAAATCAATCAGCATACTACAACTCAACTCGCAACACCCTACAACTCAACTCGCAGCATCCTACAACTCAACTCAACTCGATGACGTCATAACCACCACCCCTTCCGGTCACGTGATTTGCGACCGCGCCACCGAGCTCGGAACGGTCAATTCCCTAATAAATATAATAATATAAATATATCCCAACAAAAAGTTTTCGGTAAAAAAAAAAAGCGCCAAGTTCTCTTTAATGTTTCGGCCAGAAAAAGTAGTGATATCTGAAGTTCGCACAAGTTAAAAGCCAAACATCCCAAATCTTTCATTGAAAATGGCTTCCTGCGACTTGACCGTTAATGCCTTCTACAGCATTTCAAAATTAATGACTGGAAATTACGCATTTATGAATTATTTAAATATTAAAAGTAATATTAGAATGCGAAGAGGCAAATTCTCATAAATACAATATAAGTAAAAGATTTCTGATAAATACCATTCAGTTTCAACAAACATTAGTTTTAATTACAGATCATTTAGTCCACTTGTGGTTTAATTGCCATTTTGTACGGTCTAAAGCTAAAGTCATTAACGTAAAACCCAAGAAATAAAACAAAATTTACTGACTTCAAATCTCACAATAGCTTACATTATATTTTATTGTATAATATTGAAATCTTGTGTATTGACGAAAGAGATTTTTTTCGTTTGAACATTTATTATACCCTGTTCACACTAGAAACTTAAGATATCTTAGATTGCCAATTTTGAAGTGGTACCCTCCCGGAATTGGGTGCCTGTTCACATCGAGAAACTTACCTTAAGATATCTCAATAGCGTCACTGTGTTTGTGATCTGATCAAAAGTAAAGTATGCGCATGGGCTAAAAATAAAAACGGCCGCAATAGCCAATCAGTAAAAGCGAAGCTTCATAGCCAACGAGAGTGAGTGGTCGTTCCTGTATCTAGCCGAAGTAAGTCGAAACTTACTGAAAGAGTTTGTGGAACTCTCTCAGAGAGTTCGGCGGCCTAAGATATCTTAAGTATCGTAGTGTGAACACAGTATTATAGTTTGTTTGCATAGATGAAGAAGTATTCGATTTATAAACTGTTAAAAGCTGTAACTAATTATGTTTTAGCAATTAGGAATATTATCTCCTGAATACAAGTATTTTGTTATTTTTAACTTCTAAACATTTAAATAGACCGAAGTTGTTTAAATGCTTTTTCAAATGTGTATTTTATTTCTGTAGTCTGTGCCACAAAATGCCTAAAATAATAAAAAAATGTAGTTGGCATGTAACTCATTTGTACATATTTGAAAATTTGAAAAACTCTCTCGAAGGCATTAACGGCCAAGTCGCAGGAAGCTATTTTCAATGAAAGATTTGGGATGTTTGGCTTTTAACTTGTGCGAACTTCAGATATCACTACTTTTTCTGGCCGAAACATTAAAGAGAACTTGGCGCTTTTTTTTTTTTACCGAAAACTTTTTGTTGGGATATCACTACTTTTTGTATGTTTTTTCAAGTTTGTTATTCTAAACTATATTAATATTAAAAAACTTCAATTTCGGTACTTTTAATTTTAGCCGGGAGCAAATCTCCTCATTAGCCTTTTGTTTTTTCGCCAATAGCAGTTTTCATTTTTCAGATGTGTAAATCAGAAACAATGCTTTGATTTTCAAATAAAACATTTTGGTTTATGTTATTATTTCTTATTTATTTATTTATTTATTTCTATGTTAAATATTCTATTAAATAAAATGAGGGAAATGCATCTATTTTAATTGAGATGACTGAAAAGTTTATATCTTTAAATCAAATGAATGCAATATGAACAATGGAGTTGGGAACAGTATTTGGCGAATTGCCACTTGCGCCCGGCTAACATAAAAGTACACTAAATTTATTTTACTGAGCTTTACAAATTTATACTTTATTTCTTTTTATATTAAAGTACTAGCCGCCTCTAGCAAGCAGTATTTAACGTATTAATTCCATGTTAAACGTTGGATCATGTTACTGTTATTCATAATTTAATTTACTTGCCCATTCTTTCGCCAAGTCGGAAGCTTTTGATAGAGAAATCAAGAACACTTTACGATCATGGAAGCACATCATATATTTTGTGTTGTTATGTATTTCATCTTTCGTGACAACTATCTCTTAACTCCCTTATGCATGTTTCCTTAGCAGTTACGATTCGTTCTCTAATGAGGAAATTTTTAATCCTATTAAGTAATCTTTTCTAATTGGGCTCGCTGCCAGTTGTTGTATTTTAACTGATACGACTGGGTACGAGTGAAATGGTTCTTATAAAATCCTTTGGCAATATCTGCATTTGTATTAAACCATATTGATGCTAATATCTTTTTGTTTCACGTTAACCTTTTCAATAGACTCGATTACGGAAGAATAGAAGGTCTACCGGCTCACTGCCATCATCCATTTGAAAATCTATCATTCTTTTCATCTGATCGTGTTGAAGAATTAGTCAATGTGCCATGGTTTTAAGATTTTAGCTAATTTTATTCGAAACCTGAAAACTAAAGTGCGAGGAACCGGATTATAGAAGATTCATTCTAACGTACATATCGATTAACAGGTTACATATTACAGAATTATAATAACCATAAGGAGAACTGGCAGTTTCAATGCTTAAATAGTTTTCGTAAATTCTCTTTATATAATACAGAAGTTTTAACGGTGTAAAGATTAACCACATAGTCACAGTAAATATGATAACAGTACAATATAATAACAATAGCAGAGGTTTTTGGGCAGTGACGAAACTATTAGCACTTTGGAAATATTAGTAAGTTTTATCATTTAACTATACAGATGATATGCGGAAAAATAAAAATAGATGGCTCGAATTAATAATTAACTCATTGAAAAATAGCCACTAGCGTCAAATATTCGCCAAGCTTGGCGACATTTAGCAAAGTTTTGCCAAATTTGGTAATATATCATGTGAATTCTCAAATTTGGCGACAAAAAATATTTTGTTGATTCTGACGTCATAATGATGCATATGTATTATGTATTATACACATACCTATAATATGTATGATGAAAATGTATTACGTATTATATGCATATGTATAATATGTATGATGCATATGCATAAGTTCATTAACATCACTAAAACGCACTTAAAGGAACAATGTTCCATAAATAGTAGGGATAATTGCCAGATTGGCCAGAGTGCTATTGAGATTAGAATTCCGACATTTATAATAGACCGAGAAGCGCCTGTACACACCATCACCTCATCGAGTTTACAGCTGAAATTTCAGGTTTAGTTAAAACTAGATTAGCATATTTAAATGCAACTGGTCTGTTAAGTCATATCTTGGTGGAAACCACCTGAAGACCTAATTTTAGTGGTTAACTGATAGGTTTACTGTTGTATTTTCCTGCATCCAAAAGTTTGGAAACATGGAGGAATGAGTGCAGGAAAACACAATCGAAAATCCACCAATTAACCCGTAAAATCGGGTCTGTAGGTGGTTTCCACAAAGATATGACTTGGCAGACCAGTTACATTTCAATACACTAATCGATATTTAACTAATCCTAAAATTTCAGCCGTCAAATCGATGAGGTGATGATCTGTGCAGACGCCTCCCGGTCTTTAATAAAATTTGTTTTAAGGAAGTAAAAGGTAGAAAGATGGACAGATAAACTGAAAGATTTGCCTTATTAAGATTTTTGCAAAAGCATATAAAAATTCATTCAGCTTGAAATCATGTAACACCTTTATAACTCAGGCTAATTTTCTGTAATCGGGTTTTGGCGACCAACATAGCTATAATTATAATCTTTCTTTTACAGATTTAAAATTAACAATAAATTAACAGTAAGTAGGCTAATAATACAATATAATAACATTAGCAGCGGACTTCGGACGCCGCATCTGTCGCACATCGTTAAAGACAGTTTATTAGTTACACATTTCATTAAATTTAAAGGAGATTTTTAAACTTTCATTTAGAATTAGGATATTTTTCCACTATAGGGACCTTGGCATTTTTTTTTTTAAATCTGGCGCAATTCGGACTTCAGAAACTGAGATATGTTTCCAAATGATATAAACAACTATGAAAGCATGTTTATTAGTTACACATTTCATTTAATTAAAAAGAGATTTTTAAACTTTCATATGGAATTAGGATATTTTTCCACTGTAGGGACCTTGGCATTTTTTTTAAATCTTGGCGCAATTCGGACTTCAGAAACTGAGATATGTTTCCAAATGATATAAACAACTATGAAAACAAACTTGATGAACTTTTATGTTATTTATATATGTGTTTATATACATATAAACATTTTATTTATACATGTATAAAATATTATTTTTTATATACAAATTATTTATGTTGGTATATAAAAATAAATAAACGGGTTCCTTACATTAAATAAATTGTATACATATGGAAAAAAATTGCTTCTGTATATGACATAGTAAATAGGTTGCCAGAAAATGCGTTATTATCAAATTTCTTTTCTCGTCAAGACTATTTTCTGTATTTCGCCAAGGCTACTATATCGGAAACGTACCAAATTG
This sequence comes from Maratus speciosus, assembly GCA_963932465.1. Taxonomy (NCBI): domain Eukaryota; kingdom Metazoa; phylum Arthropoda; class Arachnida; order Araneae; family Salticidae; genus Maratus; species Maratus speciosus. The sequence goes on from OZ010795.1 coordinate 508,469,327, forward strand.
CGGTTATATTTTGTTAAATGTTTTATTGTTTTAATATCGCAAATATATCATAACCTATACTGATTAAATTTTTTAGGCATATTCATTTTTAGGTAGATTTCGTAAGAAATACTACCTATTGCAGTCGTTACCATGGTGCGACTTTTGAAAAATTCCTTCATAACTTTTCATTATAGGACCCCAGGAACCCAAAACCACCCCCACCTAAAAAGTTTATATATATATATATGTATGTATGTATGTACTAAATTTTGTCCGCACGATAAAAGTCGCAATTATGCACGAATCATCTTCAAACTCGCCAACAACTTTGAGATGGCTAATATCTCGGCGGGGATTGAAAATGGGCGAAATCGGCCTCAAGAGGGTGGAAATGGGGAGGGTTCAAAATTTTGAATACTGTCTTAACATGATTCTGATAAAACCAGCTCTTACACAACAATGGCAGGAAAAAAATAAAAGTTTTTCGTTATAGCAGTTGCCAACAATTAAAAAAAGAAAACAAATAATAAAATTCTCACCACAACAATTACTTTTCTTTTGCAAAATTTTCACGTGTAAAATTAAATAGTTTGACAAATTGAAAACAAATTGAATATTACGTCATAAGTTTCCTAGAGCAAGATTTCAGCATGAAAACTCAAAATAAATAGTTTGACGAATTAAAAAAATATGTATATTGCGTCATATTGGAAATATAATGGACCTCAGCAGGTGAATATGTAACGCCATGTAAGTTTGAAGAAACGTATTAAAACATGATAAAAACCCGACTATGGAAATATTAACATATTTTATCACTTTAAGGTTCTCTGAATTTTTTGTAGCCATTTTTTAAACCTATTCCATATATATGTGTGTGTGTATTCGTGTATATTACAATTTTCACAAAAAGTTTAGCTCACTACAGCTCGCCCTTTGTGAAGAAACTGGGTTTTATCTCTAATCTTGAGTTAAGTTTTGTTGGAGAATTTAGTACTTAACATCGAAATCTACCTCCGCCTGTAGGCCCGAGCCGGCAGGGATTTTTTCTATTTAACAAACATCTGTGGAAAAGCATATATATAAAATGTTATTCTGCTTGAAATCACGTGACCCCCTTCAAAACTCTGTAATCGAGTTTTGGCGACCAACATTGGCACAATTAAATGTGTAAAGGAACTGTTTACGGCCAAATGAACAACCCCTGTTTGAAGGGTTTAGAAGCGTAAATTCTGTGTTTTGAGATTTTTCTGGTTAATTGTGCTACAAACCCAACTTACTAGTGAAATTTCATGATTCTATGACTTTTAGAAGTACCTTAGTTATTTGATGATGCGAAGTGAGTCAGTGACAAAAAAGTGCTTTTTCGGAATTTAATATTTCGAAAACTACTCAATATAGAAACATGAAATCGTGGAACCTTAAATCAGTTTGACCATACGAACATGTGTATAAAAGAAAAATTTCTATATCTCTTCCTAAAACGACGTTATGAGGGGGTGAAATGTATGCCGAAATGGTTCAGGAAAAGGTAGCTTACGGCTTGTGCGAACTTGGCGGACGCACTACCGTGCTCCCAGATAAAATCCTAAATAAATATAATAAATGTTAAAACGGGGAAAAAAATTATATACTTATTTGATAATTTCAAAATTTGTAGTAGTATGACTGTAACAGACAAACTAACTTTCCACATTCCAATAATAGATAATAAATACTATATCATATTGTGACAAGAAATGTTTTACAGCCTTTCAGAATTTAAATAATGTCGTTTATTTATAAATTTCAACACTTAAAAAAAAGGCTGCATGGATTTAAATTAAAAACAGAATGTAACAAATTAAATATGTTTATTTACAGTAGTTATTGTACATTTTTTGCCAAAATGTGTAAGAATATATTAGCAAAAATTTAAATAATCCAAGCAATATCTGCAACTGCCAGTAGCTGGATTTTCTTTTAAAAATGTAATATAAGTCAATAACGGCATTTCAAAATCAGGGTCAAAAACATTAACTCCATGTCCAAGTGCATTGTGGACTTTGTGAAGGGTGCATGCTTCTATATCAAAGTAATATTATTGGTTTCATGTAATTTGATTTTTTATACTCTTCATGACATTAATCTATCACTAAAGAATCATAGCAAACAATCTTTTGGTTAATTGGATACAGATGATTTTATAGTAATCAACAAATCTTCTGATTTGGTGTCTCATAATACAGAGGTGGAAAATCAAAAATTCGTTTTTATAGCACGATAAACTACAGTTCTGTACCACAATTTAAAAGTTTTGTAGTAGGACAAACTTATGTTTTAGCATCGAAATCAAATAGAGTTTTTTATTTTTCAATAAAAAAAGGAATTTTTTTTTTTAAAATGTTATCAAAGAAGGCATTTTTAATTTAATTTTAGGATGTTACAGTCCTGGAAAGGACTTTATGCCTCAAAAATCATTTATAATTTATATTTATACGAAATATTTTACAACACTTTATCACAGATTGTCCTTCACAAATTACTCTCGTATTCTGTGATATTAGAACTTTTTTCTGCCTCCCTCCTCCACCCACCTCCCTTTCTGTTTATTTGATTGTTTTGTTTATTTATGTTTACTATATTTTACCTAATACTCTGAAATTAAATTAATTTTGAAGCAGACAAAGGAAATACAAATAGTATTAAAGATTTATAAATTTTAAGGTAATATAACAAGTTGTTTTTTAGATTATGAAGTGCATGGCACTTATCATTCATTTGCACATAAAAAAATCGGTTTCAGGTCTGACTGGTATTACATTCTAGGGATGCAACGAATATTCGGTATTCGGCTTAAAAGCCGAATAATACAGTATTCGGCCGAATACTAAAACAAAATCATTTTTTTTTTACAATAAATAATATCATAGCAAATGCGGTAGCGCTAAGCTATAATATGATTAAGAATAGAAAATGCAAACTACTTTCTTAAATTTCTGGCGAACCAGTTGACATACGACAGTGATTTTTCTTTTGAAAGATAGAACTCGACGAGACTAATAAACTGATAGCATTAAAAAAATCACTGTAGCTTTCAGTAGTTTTTCAATTCCTACTATTAGTTCACACTCTCCCTATATTTATTTATTTATTTATTTATATATCTTGTTCAAATTTTCAATCGTTAATAAAATGCTCATTATTCATCCTATCAAGTTGAAATAATTTTTTTTAAACTTGTACTGGATGACAATTGATGTTAATATAGTTTTTCAAATATTAATTCATTAATTAAATTTTAATTAATTAATTTTAGTTTTACATGGGAGACAAAATGGCGGCCATTGGTTATTGAACCATTTAATGCATCTTCATATCTATAAGGGGGGTTACCATAGGAGGGACCCTGTTCTGTCGCCAAATACCGCCAAGTTTGTCGCTAACTTGGCAATATATCGCCAAATTTGGCGACCAAAATAAGTCGCCAAAAGTGACGCCAACTTGGCGATATCTCTAGTATTTCGCCAAATTCCCATAGACTTCCATTGTAAACCTACTTGCTTATAAAAAATCAACAAATTGAGATATTTTAATGCAACAAAAACTAATATTAGCTTAAGGGATTATATTAAATTTTTCTTTGATGACCTAAGTAGGAATTGACTTTAAAAACAAAATTTTTATATTACTTGTTTATTTAACTTTAAACGAAAAAAGGAAGATACAAAATTCAACAAAGTGTAGCTAACGTTCTAGTGGGTGGATTAACTTCTTTTTTGTTTTATTTTTATCCTCTTGTTAAAACTTAAATTAGATTTTTTTTTCATCTTTGTATGTTTGACGGTCGCTGAGAAAATCGAATTCGTCTTTTATAATGTCTCCATAAAATTATAGAAATCTGTCCTTTTCATTTTCTAATTTTGTAATTCAATCATTTCTTTCGTGTTGCCACTCCCTAAAAAGCAGTACAATAATTTTTAAAAAAGGGTAACACGTGTACTTTTGTTTTTATAAGTCAATAAAAATTCAAATTCAACTGATAGATTTTTGCATTTTTGAAATCGACGTCAATCTAAGCAGATAATGTATAATTTTCACAAATCTTCCCTATATATATAAAGTCCTAATGAAACGAATTTATGAAACGGATATTATGAAACGGCTGAAATGAAACGATTCTTTGAAACGACTGATTAACCAACTGATTATGTTTCACGCCGATTTCTCCTAAAATATGGAATACTTTGCGATGAAATTAACACCAAAAATCCGTATCGATTTGCAGATCTCAAAACTGTTATTAGAATTTTTAAATTCGAATTAGTTTTCGAAATATTAATTTTTTCTAATTTTAAATATATTTTTCTAATGATGGCAACTCAAATTTTAATCAAAAAAGATTTGATTTTTCATATTTCAGAAAAGGTTGCTATTTTAAACTAATTTGGCGACCAGTTTGGCCGCCCTTAAATGTATGTAAAGAAATGTATCATGCTACTTTTATTCATAATTCAATTTACTTGAACAATCTTTCGCCAAATCGAGAGATTCTGATAAAGAAACGGATTCTGACGGTATTTTTAAGTTAGCGAGACGCAGGTGATAAATCGCCAAACATTTTTCCCGTCGCTTTTTTTTATATTTCATTAATTTCATTTAAAATATAATTCTTTCATTCATTCTATTTAAAATGCACAACTTTCATTTAAAACTCAAATATTTAAAATTGATGGTTTTCACTTCTTTCTTTTTTTAAAAAACATAACGAAAAGAAAAATATTAGACATAGATGTCATATACGCACCGGGCACCTAATTGGCGCCAAAATGGAATTATTGTGATTGACATGGTAACCCGGCTATTGTTTATTTAATAATAAATGTTTATTTACTTTTATTTCTTTTTAAAAATTATATAAATTATTTTGTTCTATAATTATTAATTTTTTTTTTCTTTTTGAAAATAATAGAAAATAATTAAAAAATACGGTATTACTTAGTTATTCCGTTGACCAATTTCGCCAAAATTTATAAATCGCCAAACCACTCGCCAAATTATACAAATTGACCTACTTTTTATTTTAAATAACGAAAGAACAAATAAATTAGTATAATATTAATAAATATACAAATAAAACGTCGAAATAAAAATCACTTGATGACGTAAACACGTGTAACTTGCTGAAAGTCAAGTTAATGTGACATTTACGATCAACCATTATTGGCATTTAATCTTATAGTTTGGTGATAGATTTTTGGTCGACGGGATAACTAAGTAATACCAAAAATGCATATGTAACTGGTGTTCGAAAACGAAGTTTTCGCCAAATTTTCGTTAAAAAAAAGCGCCAAACCTGCGGTGCGTATATGGCATCTTTCCAAATATTAAATAAAGCAACAAACCATGACATTTAATTTCACCTTCAAATCCATGTTTTAATTTACCACTCGAAAACAAAAAATTCTAACTGGCGAGTAGAAAAAAAGCTATTGCCGAGATTTGCACCCGGCTAGCGTAACAGTACCAAAAATTCTTTGCAACCATGGCAACTTTTATGTAGTTTTTATTCGAAAAACAAATTTTGATTTTTTAATCAAAATGGAAAACTTTTGTTACAGATGTCATATACGGTCCCATATTGGCTCGATTTTTTTCTGACGCCAATGTCATGTACGCAACGGGTACTTAACTAGTGTCAAAGTATCCTTATTTTGCTTGATATCAAGCCGGATGTTGTTATTTATGCTGTTGATACGTTTCCCAAATTGGCGTCGGATCGCGCTAAGTATGCTTATATGGCATCTGTGCCAAACTTTCATATGAAAGGCGAAGGGATCAGACCGTATTTCTTTATGGCAGTTGATGACTTGAACTATTATAATATAGATGAAATGATGGCGCTAGAATAATATTTGGCGACTTATCACCTGTGCCAGGCTAACATTAAAGTACCAAAATGTCACCTAGAGTATAAAAAGCGAAGTAGTCCGCCCGGAAATGTTGATGATAGTCACATGACTAAGGCTATTGTTATAGAGATCGTTTTAAAATACCGGGAGACAAAGGCTCTGTATACTTAATTCATTTTATTTTAGCTACGTTTCAAATGTTTAGCTGATCCTCTTTAATCAAAAATGAAAACAACCATTGGATGTCTTAACAGCAACTGATTCGCCCTTAAATTTTTGCAGTCAAAGGAAATTGAATGGAAACCCGTTTACAGGGAGATTTGCACAGCTTTTTTCAGCATAATTAAATCTTCTCTAATATTTTTAAAACCCATCAGATTAGCGTGTTTTTAGATTCTGCGATGTCTGAACGGGGGTTGGCAAGCGTAGCTTGCAGGGGGCAGAGCCCCCTAGTATATATATATAAACTTTCTTGATTATTCTAATATTTTGAACTGGAGTAATAGACACAATGGAGCACAAACGAGTTAGTAGAGAAAAAAAAAACGGGTAAATCCCAAGCTTCTGTTCAGGAGCTAAATGTAAGTTTTTACCTTCTTCTATCTGGTGGCGCCGAAATTCATCTGACAAATAAATTTTCAAAATCCAAGTGAGATGGGAGAGCAATTAGATTAAATAGTTTATTAAATAAAACTGAAATAGTATGTAAATTCTATTCATCATTAGAAGTTAATAATTGTTCCATAATAGTAATTCTCTGTATTTAACAGAGCCAATACAAAAAAAAATGTTCTCTGCTTGGTTGCAGAGTCAGGACTTCCATTATACACTCTGTATTAAACAGAGCCATGATTTAACAATTGGCATCTCTGATTACAGAGTCAGGACATGTTACATGTTCTCTGCTTGGTTACAGAGTCAAGACTAACCATTTTAAAAATGATACATATTATATAAAATAAACATCAAAATAAAAATTACAATATGCAATATAAATCTTCTAAATAGCTATAATATTCATTTAAATGACATCCAAGTAATTATAAAACTAATAAATCACCATCAATTCAAAATTATTATAAAGTAAATAAATCTATATTACATGACCTTGAAATCATAATGTTACTCATAAATATTGATTCAGGGTTATAAACAATTTAGATAAACAAATTAGATTTTTTCTGTCAAAAGAAATCAGTTTTATAATTATGTTTCACAATATGAAAGATAAACAGAGTTAAATTATAAACAAATAAATTTGAGGGCATTTACGCCGAAACATCCTCCGCCTCCATGAACGAAGTTCATCAAACAATTATAACTTACCAAATTTCCACTATCACATACTAAATAATCAAATATTAAATACAAAATTAAAATATTACCTTAAATGTCAAGTATAACTAAAATGAAATGCAATTAAATCCTACTACTTCTAAAAAAAAAACAGTTTCTGGAACAACTAAAAATAGAAAAAGACATTAATATACAAAATAGTTCAGAAAGTTACAAAATTAGACATAGAAAAAAATAATAATAATAAAGTTAGTTAAAATAAAGTAAAATTCCATTATATTAAATGTCCATCGGTAGAGGAGACAATTTTGTGATAGGGCGTTTCAGTTCACCAGTAGAAGTCTTTAATTTGACAACACGAACAATATTATCATCACCAGGAAATAGTTCAATTATTCTGCCCAATTTCCACCTTAATGGGGGCTGGTTTTCTTCCTTTATCAACACCAAGTCATTGATTTTTAAGTTCGGGTTGCTTCTAAACCACTTTGTACGTTGCTGCAATTGTGAGAGATAGTCTGACGACCACCTTTTCCAAAAACTTTGGAAAATCTTTTGTAGCAATTTCCAACGTTCCAAAGGAGTTACATAGGTAGAGGAGATATCAGGCTCAGGTAAGGAGGTCAAGGGTGCTCCTATAATAAAATGTCCTGGCGTCAGAGCCGTAAAGTCATTTGGATCAGAAGACTCAGCGACAAGCGGTCTTGAATTTAAGCATGACTCAATTTGTGCAATTAAGGTCAAAAATTCTTCATAAGTTAAAATCTGATCACCAATTGTTCTCTTCAAATGATTTTTCATTTGTTTTATTCCCGCTTCCCAAAGGCCTCCAAAGTGAGGGGCGGAAGGTGGGTTGAATTTCCATACTATCATTTCGTCAGTAAGATACTTGTGCAATTTTTCATCAGAAGCAATTTGAGACATCATTCTCTTTATTTCGCGGTCTGTCCTACAAAATTTGTACCTCTGTCGGAAAATATTTCTAGAGGTTTTCCACGTCGAGCCACGAATCTTTTCAATGAGGCTAGAAAGGTTTCAGTTGTAAGATCAGTGACTAATTCAAGATGGATAGCTTTTGTTACGAAACAAACATACAGACAAATATAATGTTTAAAGGGTTTCACACCACGTCCCTTACGAGGTTTGATCAAAAAGGGGCCGGCTAAGTCGACTCCTACTCTTGAAAATACTCGAGCTTGTGTCACGCGTGCTGATGGCAGATTTCCCATCAACTGAGATGAAAGGTGTGATGAATTTCGGAAACATTTCATACATTTCCTTATTTCTCTTTTCACAGCTTCTTTAGCATTAATTATCCAAAATTTTTGTCGAATTGCTGAAATTGTCAATTGAGTCCCGCTATGAAGATGTTTCTCATGAAAATACTTTATTATCAAGTCTGTAACATGATGTCTTTTAGGGAGAATGATTTGATGTTTTTGATATTCAGACAAGTTTGCATTTTTTAGCCTACCTCCAACACGAAGAATATCATTCTCGTCAAGAAATGGATGTAAAGGAAGGAGTTTGCTTTTAGAATTTAGGATCTTTCTGGATTTTAGAATTTTCAGTTCGTCTCCAAATTCATGGTTTTGAATTAATTTCACAATAGCATTTGTTGCCCTTTCAAGTTCTGGAACAGTCAAAAAACCATAGACTCGTTCAGATGGGCATGTACTATTTTTGATGAATCTGAGGCACCAAGCCGTAATTCGTTTTAATTTAGTCCAGGATGAAAATGTAAATAAAAGCTCAAATTCTGGAATATTTTGGGATATGGAGCAAACAAGCGTTTTACGTTGTTCTTGCAAGACCTCTTCATCAGGTAGATTAGGTTGAGTTTCAGGGGGAAATACTGGTAACGATTCTTCCTTCAGCCAGCTAGGACCATGTAACCATACCTCGTTATTAATCAATTCAGATGCAGAGCAACCACGAGAGAGAACATCTGCAGGATTTTCCTTTCCTTTACAAAATTTCCATTGTAAAGGAGCAACAAGTTCCTGAATTTCGCGTACGCGGTTTGCCACAAAGGGCTTCCAGTTGTTAGCACTTCCTTTAATCCAGTGCAAGGTAATTTGGGAGTCACTAAGACAAAATATATTTTCATTCACAATTTTAAATATTTCCTTTAAATAATTCGCTAATCTTGCAGCCGTAAGTGCTCCAAGAAGTTCGAGGCGCGGCAATGTAATTTTCTTGAGAGGCGCTGCTCTCGACTTTGCTATTACAAATGAAGTTTCACAAGAAGAAGAATCACGTAGATAAGCCACTGACCCATACCCCTTTAAACTAGCATCAGAAAATATGAAAAGTTGAGCGGTTTCAGGATTTAATTTTGGGATAGTTACAAAATATTTTCTAAGAATTTCAAAATTTACCAAGTCTTTTATTTCATTATGCCATTTTCTGAATTTTCCACTTAAAGAATCTGGTAATGTAGAATCCCAGTCAATTCCATGTTCCCAGAGTTCTTGCATTAAAAATTTAATTCTTATCACGAAAGGGGAAATGAGTCCAATAGGATCATAAATTTTTGCCACAGTTTGTAAAACAATACGTTTGGTAATAATTTTATGGTCAAATTCTACCAAAAGTGGTTGTATGTCTATTTTCAAGGTGTCACTTTCTGTTATCCATATAATTCCCAATACCTTCGAAAGATTTTGTTCAAGAGTGTCTTCCTCAAAGTTTATTCCATGTTCCTTCCATAAAAATTTTAAATCGGAAGAATTGGTTTTAAATTTTCTGAGTTTCATATTGGCCTCACTCAATATCTTCTCTGCACCGTTTGATAAAACAAAAGCTTCGTTTACTGAATCAGCTCCATGAAACAGGTCATCAACGTATAAGGAAGTATCCAGCATATTAACTATTTTTCCAAACAAATCTTTATACCCCTCAATGTGATGTTTGATAGTTGCAGAAAGGAAAAAGGGTGAAGTTGTTACACCAAAAGTTACACGGGTCATGCGAAAAACCTTCAAAATGGGATTGTTACTAGTGATATTGTCAAACCACAGGAACCTCAAAAAATTTCTATCTTCTTCTTGTATCTGGATTTGCAAGAATGCTTTTTCTATATCTGCCGAGAAAGCAATTTTGTGGAGACGGAATTTTAAAATAATGTCCAATATGTTAGGATTTAGATTGGGCCCAGGAAATAAGCACTCGTTTAACGATTTTGCCCCCTTATCTTTGGATGACGCATTAAAAACAATTCTTACTTTAGTTGTCGATTTATCTTCCCTTATTACTGGTCTGTGAGGCATGTAATACGTGTTTATTTCATCTTTATTAAACTCACATTCTTCAATTATACCCAAACCACATTGTTCATTTAATATTTTTTCATATTCCTTAAGTAACCATTCATTTTTGCACAATTTTGATTTTAACCCCCAAAGTCTATGTTTAGCTACATCAAAATTGGATTCCAATTCATTTTTATTTACTTTCCACAAAAGTTTAGTTTCATATCTTCCATTTACAAAATTTAAATTATCATTAAATAAATCAAGAGCATCTAAATCCTTTTGTGAAAATAATTCATTTTTACTATCACAAATACCCAAAGACTCTAGTTTCCAAAACTTTTGCAAATCAAAATTTTCTATTTCATTAACAGATACAAGATGAGCATTAACTGTTTCGTTACCTTTAGAGTTTATTTTTCCCACTATTGTGTACCCAAAAAGTGTATTAGCTACATATAAATGGTCATTAATTTCTTCAACGACACCTCTCTGAACATTCCAGAAATAATCAGCTCCAAGTAAAATTTGTACTTCGGATTCCTCGGGGGTAGGGTCGGCTAACCTCCATTTTTTACTTTCAATGTATTTTATAACTAGAGGGTCAGAATTGGGAACCTTCAATGTTGTTGCACTTATCAAATCGGTAGCTAACACCTCAACATCTATAAAACGATGATAATTCATTTTACTTCGCAATTTAATTTTAAAAACATCATATTCTTCTTCGCGACCTTGATCCATGCAAAAGCGAATACAGTTAAATGTTCTTTTCTTAAAACAGGCAAATTTAATTCACGAGCTAATGCTTTTGTTGTGAAGCTTTTTTCGCTTGCAGAATCAAGTAATAATCGAACTACCTTTGATTTAGAATTACCTTGAGCAGTTACACAACATGTTTGCAATAAAACAGCATGCTTAGAATTTCTAAAATTACAATGAGAATTAGATACAACTGTTTGATTTTGATTTTCATTAATTTCTGGTTTCAAACTTTTCTTAAAGCAAAATAATTTGTTATGTTCAGTGCTTTTACAATTTAGACATGGCTTTAATTTTATGCGGCATTGCGAAGATAAATGCGATTTCAAAAAGCATTTGTAACATCTACCCTTCTTACGTAACATTAATCTTTTCTTATCATCAGCTAAATTTTTACACTCGGAAGATAAATGATCATTACCTTTGCAAAATACACAAAAAACTTTAATATTGGCATTTAAGGTATTAGCATGTTGATATTTATTTGATGTTTTCTTTTCACGAAATTCAGTTTTATTTTTATGTACAAAAGAAGAGGATGCATCATTTTTAGAACTTGTCATGGACAAAGCCTTTTCTCTACATTCTATTTCACATTTCAGAAAGGCAATTAGATCGGTTACATCTGACTCTTTGCTAGTATCACGTTTTCTATGATATTCAATCACTAATTCATGGGGCAATAGCTTTAGCAAAATAGGATTTAGCAATTGTCCATAAGAACGGGATGTTACCCCCAAATTTCTTAAACTTCTAATATTAACTTCGCACATGTCATGCAATCTTCTTAATGCATTTAAATTTGAACAATTTTTAACTGGTTCCATATTTAATAAATTAGTCATGTGTTTATTAATAATAACATCAACCTTACCAAAACGGTCCTTTAATAAATCAATACAAGTATCATAATTTTGTTCTGTCAAAGGAAACCCTTCTACCACATTATAGGCCCGATTACATAACAAGGATTTTAGATAAGCGAATTTTTCTATCTTAGATAGTGATTTATTCTGGTGTATCGATGTTTCAAAACAGTTAAAAAATTCGACCCATTCTTCGATTTCACCAGAAAATTTTGGAACATTTAATTTAGGCAATTTCATGGCAGAACTCGTTTCTGTTCCACTAGCAGAACCATTCAATGAATTTACACGACTAGTTGCTATCATAGAAACATTATCCTTTTTACATTTTCTTAATCTATTTTTAATTTTAAATTTAGCACTGATCAATTGGTCAGTGTACTTTTCACTATTAGCAATGTCCTTTTCATATTCTTTTAAGTCGGATATTTGAGCTTCAATATCACGATTCAAACTTTGGAAAGCCGTTTCTTTTAAGAGGAATATTTCTTGAAGCTCTAATAATTCATCGGTTTTCGTATTATCAATGTCATCATTTAATAATGTTTCTAATTTTGTAATTAATTTCGTGAAACTCGTTCGTTCAACAGAACGTTTTCCTTTCAGCTTTTCAAGATTTTCCATTTTAAATAAAGAATAATTCGTATTTTAAAACATAAACCATTCATAGAAAATGAAAAAAATATTTTCTTACCTGTTAATTCCAGGTAATGTAGATGGCATGTCGTAATCCAAATGGCACAATAATAATTCCACACTAATCACAGGTTGAAAGATAAATCACACACTAATCACATGTTGAAAGATAAATCACAGTTGTTAATCACAAATCTCTTTCACAATAGCTCACTATTCTTTCCAAAAAATGTTTCGCGGGTTATGAGGCACCAAAAAAAATGGTGGCGCCGAAATTCATCTGACAAATAAATTTTCAAAATCCAAGTGAGATGGGAGAGCAATTAGATTAAATAGTTTATTAAATAAAACTGAAATAGTATGTAAATTCTATTCATCATTAGAAGTTAATAATTGTTCCATAATAGTAATTCTCTGTATTTAACAGAGCCAATACAAAAAAAAAATGTTCTCTGCTTGGTTGCAGAGTCAGGACTTCCATTATACACTCTGTATTAAACAGAGCCATGATTTAACAATTGGCATCTCTGATTACAGAGTCAGGACATGTTACATGTTCCCTGCTTGGTTACAGAGTCAAGACTAACCATTTTAAAAATGATACATATTATATAAAATAAACATCAAAATAAAAATTACAATATGCAGTTATAAATCTTCTAAATAGCTATAATATTCATTTAAATGACATCCAAGTAATTATAAAACTAATAAATCACCATCAATTCAAAATTATTATAAAGTAAATAAATCTATATTACATGACCTTGAAATCATAATGTTACTCATAAATATTGATTCAGGGTTATAAACAATTTAGATAAACAAATTAGATTTTTTCTGTCAAAGGAAATCAGTTTTATAATTATGTTTCACAATATGAAAGATAAACAGAGTTAAATTATAAACAAATAAATTTGAGGGCATTTACGCCGAAACACTATCTTTACAAGAAGAAAGTATTGGATTCGTGAAAATTTTCGACTTTCGGTTTTCGACGGATTTACACGTTTTAGAGGTCAGAGATTCCGAAAAACATGTTTTTACAAAATGTCTGTATGTATGTGACACAAATTTTGTGAGCGCTCTATCTCAAGAACTAATGCACGGAATTTAATAAAAATTTATATTAAAGTAGTCCCTAATATAAATTGGTGCTGATTAGTTTTTGGTGTAAATCGCCCAACATGTGGCGCTGCTATACTGCATTTATCGCGATTTCTGCAATAATACACGGTACTACATGATTATGACACGACCCGTTTCGCCAAACTATTCGCCAAATGATACAGACTGACATAATTTTTATTTTAAATAACGGAAGAACAAATAAATTGGTAAAATATTAATAAAAAGTCCTTCCGGCCAGTGCCGGGAGGAAGAGGTAGCTTTCATAATCCTTATTTAAAAAAAGCCAACTTATATCATGCAAACACACGAAGCTCAATTAAGAGGAAACCGAATGTAGGAGATTCAACACTAATTTTTATCAATACTAAATCATTATGGATGAGAATTTCGTGAAATTAGTCAGCTTTATCCAAGCTGCTTTTATTTAAAGTCACTTATATTTGGCTGCCAAATTCGGCAATTTCTTAAAGTGCCTGTCATTTTAAGACAACATGGTGGATGAGGCTAAGCAGTGAACTTGGTCGAGACCTTAGTAATTGCTGTGCACATGCTCACTCACATCGGAATCGGTTAATATATAGGAGTGCTGTCGCATGCAAAAAATCAGATTTTTCAAAATGTCACCCACAATAGAAATTAAAACTGCTATATCTGAGCCATTTTTTAAGGTAAAGACAAACAAAAAATGCTCCTGAATCCTTATATCAAGATCCATTTTCCAATTTTTTAATACCTCATTTTGAATTTTAAATTTAATTTCCTTTAAATGGCAACCCTTTTGAAACAAGATGGCGAATGAAGCTGGCCAACGAACTCGGTCGAGACATTGGTATGTACTATGTACAGACCAAGTTACATCCAAATAGGTTCATAAATACGCCTGTTATCGCGTGACAAAAATCAGGTCGTTTTAAAATGTCAGCCACAAGAGAAATTCAAAATGCTATTACTCAACCATTTTTTTTAGATATAGACGAAAGAAAAACTGTTCCGGAATCTTTGTATTAAGGTCAAACACATACAAAAAAAATCTTTTTCATTTTCCAATTTTTTGGTATCTCGTTTAAATTTTTTTATTTTTTTATTTTTTAAATGGCCGCCATTTTGAAATAAGATGGCGGATGAAGCTGGCCAACGAACTCGGTCGAGAGATTTGTATGTACTATGTACACACCAAGGTACATCCAAGTCGGTTCATAAATACGCCTGTTATTACGTGAGAAAAATCAGGACGTTTCAAAATGTCAGCCACGCTAGAAATTCAAAATGCTATAACTCAGCCATTTCTTAAGATATAGACGAAACAGAAACTGCTCCCGAATCTTTTTATTAAGGTGAAACACATAAGAAGAAAATATTTTTTCAATTTTCAATTTTTGGCACCACATTTCAAATTTAAATTTTTCTTAAAAATTTAAATGGCCGCCATTTTTAAACAAGATGGCGGGTGAAGCTGGCCAACGAACCCGGTCGAGACATTGGTATGTACTATGTATAAACGAAGTTACATCCAAATCGGTTCATAAATACGCCTTTTATCGCGTGACAAAATTCAGGATGTTTCAAAATGTCAGCCACGCTAGAAATTCAAAAGGCTATAACTCAGCCATTTTTTAAGATATAGACGAAACAAAAACTGCTCCGAAATCTTTGTATAAAGGTCAAATACATAAGAAAAAAATATTTTCCCATTTTCAATTTTTTGGTACCACATTTCAAATTTTAAATTTTTAGAAAAATATTAAATGGCCGCCATTTTGAAACAAAATGGCGGATGAAGCTGGCCAACGAACTCGGTCGAGAGATTCGTATGTACTATGTACACACCGAATTACATCCAAATCGGTTCATAAATACGCCTTTTATCGCGTGACAAAATTCAGGACGTTTCAAAATGTCAGCCACGCTAGAAATTCAAAATGCTATAACTCAGCCATTTTTTAAGATATAGACGAAACAAAAACTGCTCCGGAATCTTTGTATAAAGGTCAAATACATAAGAAAAAAATATTTTTCCATTTTCAATTTTTTGGTACCACATTTCAAATTTTAAATTTTTGGAAAAATTTTAAATGGCCGCCATTTTGAAACAAAATGGCGGATGAAGCTGGCCAACGAACTCGGTCGAGACATTGGTATGTACTATGTACACACCGAATTACATCGAAATCGGTTCATAATTACGGGAGTTACAGTGTGACATAGGTCAGATATATATATATATATAGATAGATATATATATATATATATATATATATATATATATATATATATATATATCAATTTTGAACGGAGGGTGGTTTCGGGGTCTGGGGGTCATGATCGATGAAAATATACCAAAATTTTTTGAAATCGCTTTCCTCCGAACGGCTGCAATAGGTAGCTTTTTTGTAAAGAAAGCTACCTAAAATACTAATAAAAAAACTTGGGCACAGATGTCATATACGGTGCCCCATATTGGCGCGATTTTTTTCCGACGTCAATTTGGCGAAAACCTCGTTAACATATCATCTATATCCGGGTTACCATATCAAGCAAAATAACGACACTTTGGGCGCTAGTTAAGTACCCAGTGCGTATATGACATTGGCGTCAAAATAAAATCGTGCCAATATAACCGGTTAAGGGTTAAAGCCCATTGTGTATGACATATGTGCCAAAACTTGAATTAAAAATCCCTGGATAACGTAACAAACACGTGTATCGTGTTTAATGTCAAGTGAATGCAACATTTACTATCATCCATTATTGTCATTTAATCTTATAGTTTGGCGATAATTTGTTGGTCGACAGGATAATCAAGTTGTACCAAGTATGGTACAGATGTCATATACGCACCTTGTTGGCGCGATATTTTTTCTGACACCAATTTGGCAAAAACCTCGTTTTCGAATACCTGTTGCATATATATTTGTAAAAAGGGACTAACAATAAATTTAAAAAACAATAGAACAAAACAATTTATATAATTTAAAAAAAGAAAATAAACAATTTATTAATAAATAAACAACAACACCCGGGTTACCATATCATCAAAATAACAAAACTTTGGCGCCAGTTAAATACCCCGGTGATAGGTCAAAATATAGTGGAACCTCGGTTCACGACCGCCTCTGTTTATGACCAGTTCCGTTTATGTTCAACTTCGGTGATGAAAATTTGACTCTGTTGGCGTGCAATATCTCGGTTCACGACCAAGGCTACCGAATAGTTCAGTTGGCAACCCTCACATACCCCTTGTTATTAGTCAAGTTTGGAGTAAGGTGTGGATATCAGAGTGCTTTGTGTACCTTTATTAACGTAAAAAAATTAACTTTTTGTTTCACTTTTACTCAGGTTTGCGCTAATGATTTAATTATGCTTAAGTATTACACATTTAATAGAATTTGCTTTCCACCAGTTTAGCGGGCATTCATTTCTAAGAGTGATTCATCATAATAAGTACTGCTCATCATTTGTAAGGACTGAAATTTGTTAACTGTTTTGTTTTTGTTAGTAGTTGAAATCTGCATGAAGCAATACCAAAATGTGGTCCGACTCATTATGAACATCTTTGCGTGTTTCTGCCACATTTGCATTTGTTTCAGTCTCAGGAATATCATTGTTTGAGATAGCAGTCATAAGTAGAATCAGTTTAGATTTTAACTTGAGATGATTTTCTTTAGCTTTATTTTTAAAAAATGCAAGTTTAAATCTGGAGTCTAGCAAAGTTGAAATGCAAAAATGCCCATTATCATGAATATGTTTCAAGCGTGCATTCATGTTTTGAACCATGCAGTCTTTAAATGTTCAAACACCAAGAAATTCATTCCCTTCTCCAGGCTTTGGACCAGTCTTTTTAAAGTTTCCACCATTGGAATAACTTCCAAAATAAGTGATGTTATTGAACAAATTTTTACTGCAACTTGTTCAAAAGGTTTCAATAAACTTAAACACTTAAACTACACACTTAAACACTAAGAGTAACCACTGATTTGAAATAAAAATAATTTAAATTTTGTTTTTAATTATCTTTAAGGCTGAATATGTTTAATAAAAAAATTTTATGATGATATCGATATATATTATTTTGGTTTAAATCAGAATTTATGAATGCCGAATATTCGGTATTCGGCCAAACCACTATTCGTTGCATTACTATTAACTTCCAAATTATTTCATTAATCATGCCTTACCAATTTCATGCTTTTACACCTAAAAAAAAGTTTGTGGATGTGCCAGAAAGTTCTGCATTGCTGATGTTGAGGGAGGGGGGGGGGGTATAAATATTTTGTACGAGAACTGCATTAATGCTGAATATTTTTTCAATAATGCTTATTTTTCATACATGGTATGGTACATTGGCTGTGTTTTGGAGTAATCATACTCACTGAATTAAGATATGTAATATTATAAAAACTGAAATTGAAGACAATAAATCTGTAATATACATCATTATACAGTTAGAGATAAATTTTAAACTTTCATGATGCTTATTATTGATCTTAGCTACATGCATCATAATAGCACTGTGTTGCCAAACCTATACAAAGTTCATATGAATAGTTTTTATTTTGTTTTTAAATCTAATTTTATAGATTATGAAGTTTCCATTTTTGGAGCAGAATGTAGCAGGAAATCAAAATTAGAGCAGTTCGGAGCAATTGGAGCAGATTTTCCATCCCTGCATATGGTGTCGCCAAATTTGGCGATGTTTCTTCAAATTTGGTGATAATTCGCCAATTTGGTCAAACTTTGGCGCTATTGTGGTAACCCGTCAGTAGTATTTACCCACAATTACTCATTACAATGAGGCGGTCCAACCGGAATTGTGAGGGACACACAGAGACTTGGATCGTATATAAATAGATAGTTTAAATTGATTTCCAAAAAACCTTTAACTCTACACAATTTCACTTCTTATTTGCTTTAGCAGCATCAACAAAAAAAATGACTTTTTACTCTTTGACAAGTTAAATTACACTTGAATAAAAATAATAAGTTATTTTAAGGCGATAGTGGGTGTCGAAATTAATATTCTTTTTAGGGTTTCGTTCATCTCACGAAACCCTTTTAGTCTTGCTTCGTTCTCTGTCCGTCACAGCGCTCGTACTCGGAAACTATTTAAGTTACAGATTTATTTTTTTTTTACATAGAGCTGAATACCCCCTGTGATATCCAAAATCATAAAATTTTGAAAAACTCTTACATTATTTTAATTAAATGAATTCGTTATTTTTCGATTTCAAAACATAATTTTCATGGCAGCAAATTTCGCAGTGTCCATAGCACAAGTAAAGCGTTAGTCTTCCACGCGGAAGATTGTGGGTTCGAATCTGTCAGGTGAAACTTTCAAAATTTTGATTTTTATCATTATGACATTTTTTTTTTCAGATGGATTTAATTAAAAGCAAATTCCTTTTTTTTTGGCCATTTTAAAAGCTTATTCTGTTTTTTTTCCGCAGCGGTAATTTTTAAAACCTCTTTTTTTTTTCAGACAGAGAAAATCTGGAATCAATATTTTTGTTTGCTGCTGCCATCTACTGGCCATTTTTTGAAATAACAGACTTCTGTGGGCAACTTTTTTCAACTTGTCATTATAAGAATTGTTCAGGAATTGAAAGGGTTTTTTTCTTTTCGAATTTTAAGAAATATTAACATCCTTTTTTGGCGCCATCTAGCGAGTGTTTGAAAAGTCAAAAAATATGGATTTTTTTCTGAATTATCTGATCATTTTAAATGTTTTAAACAATTTTTTTGCTTTTAAAAATTTTATATTTTAGTTATACCTGCGCTAAATTTGTGAAATTACTGACTTTAATGATATTTGTATTTTTAAATTTTATTTAAATAATTTTTCTTGTATATTTTTAATTTGATTTAAAAATGTTTCTAATTATTTTAAAATTAAATGTAATGGTGCTGCCATTTATGTAACGATTTAATAATTATAAATTAACAATTTTGATTTATTAATTTAAGGATAAAGTGTTTTAAAAGAGATATTAAACGAAACCCTCTATGCGATCTGCGATCACACATACCCAGTTGTTTGATTTAAAAGCTCTGCAAGTTATGGCTGACATGAGACATGTCCTGCATGTATACCGTTTTGAAATAAAGTACAAAAAAATTTCTGGACAAAAAAAAAAAAAAAAAAAAAAAAAAAGTTATTTCATAAGCAAAATGCATAAGAAATTAATTTTTACAAATATTACAGGCAATTTCTGACTTATTCAAAATCACTGATTCTTTTAAAATGGTTTTCAAAGATATATTTTTCTCAGTTTGACACGTTTTCTGACTCATTTTTTAACCTAAAGGTATAATACTTGCAAGCATGATTATTAAAGTGATTTGTAATCAAACAGTTTTTTCATTTTCTCATAAAAGAATTAAATCTTGGGTGAAAGCGATTATTGTCTGTGGACGGCAGTTTTCCCCCTCCTGTGCTGTTGCGTCGCAAAATTCAGTTCAAAATGACCACTTTGAAAGCCTTTTCTGAAAAATCTTCTGCCTTTAACAGAAAAATGGAAAAACTGGTGGATTACATATAATTTCTTAATAAGAGTACCTGCCAATTTGATACGTTTTCAAACAAAAACACATATAATTTCTTAATAAGAGTACCTGCCAATTTGATAAGTTTTCAAAAAAAAAAAAAAAAAAAACTGCGTTCAAAAGAAGCCAGTTTGGATTTGTTTTTTTTTTTTTTTCCTTTTATAGGTATATTTTCTGCAAATTGGGCGAGCTTTCTTGATATTTCCAACTTTGATAGACTTTAGAACTTTGTAAAACTAGTAGCATTTAGTTGATAATTTGATCGGATTTAAATCCCACTTACCTGGTTCAAGAAGAATTCAGATAATTTATCAATACAAAAATTTAAATCAAACACCTGGTTTTAATTGAAATGTTTTTAATTTTACACATTTTCAAAGTCGACTTCCCTTAAAGATCCAAATAAAAATATTTAGTTTTTCTTTATATTCTTTTCATTTTTAAAATATTAAATATATATTTTTTTTTTAATTTATAGTATTTTGATGAAAGAATGAAGAAAAAAATTGTTAAGTACCTGGTACTTCTGTCTGGATCTCTAAAGAATATTTCCTTTTTCCCCCACATTCTCCAATAGTATTTAAGTTAAATGCGAAATATATTTATAAATGTTTTTTTGCTTATGAATTTTGAAATGACAACACAACAAGCGAATATTGAGAAACTGAAAAAGGAAGATTTTTTTCATTCCTTAACTAGTAAAAATCACTGAAGTTCTATGGGCACCATGAATTATCAAAGGTACCTTGAGGGGACGATATAGCAGGAAGGAACAGGGAGTTGTATTCAGAAAACTTAAAGTTACTTTACAGAACTACTTTACCAGTTTACTTTACTTTACAGAAAACTTAAAGTTACTTTATCCTAAAGAAAATGATCAAAGTCTAGAGACAGCAATAGAGATCTATCCCACAGATGGATATAAATAGTAAAAAACAGAAAATTGGTTCTGCCTTTTTTGAAAAGAAAAATAAATAAATAAAGCGCAGGGAAATATTTTTATTTGAACATAGACCAAGGCCTCAAAAATTTTGTTAAGACACAAGACGGAAATTACTGCTACAAAAGTAAACACAGTAATTCTGGTTATTTTGAATTATCCAGTATTTATTCTAGTTAATATCCATAACACATAAATGGTTAAATTTTTAAAAAAAGAGAAAATTGAAATATAAAACTGGCCTTTAACCACAAAATAATACAAAAACTGCAGGAGCAAAAGACAAGTTTTGCCCTACTCTTATAAAAACTAGAGGTATATGCCACTGCCAGATTACGCCCATGCAAATCAGTGTGTTTGTAAACATTGTTTCTTTGATAATCAATACAAACTTTTAAAAGTTTAAAGAATTTAAATCACATTTAAAGGGACAAACGAACAGACCATGCTGCAGAGCATACAAGGTTTCGCAGTTTAGCATCTGCACTTATACCAAGCTGTGTGAATTTTACATTCTATCAGTCCCAGTAAGTAACGTAGTGGTTAGCCTCAGCACGCCTGTATGCTGCACTACAGGTCGCCCTACAGGCATCCCTTCCAGGTCGATAAAATTAGTATTAAGCTTGTTTCGTTACTCAACACTGAGGGTCTCACGTTAGGCTGACCACCTAAACGGGACATATGCTGTACAGCAGCTTGGGGAACAACAGTCAAGAAAACAGGGTTGGACACTGTAGGCCTTGATCCTTTATGGATTGTATAGCCAGAAGTTTAATTTTTTTTCCTCGCAGTTAAAGAAAGCAGAAAGTTGTTTATAATTTTTCACGTGTGCAGCCTTCTTATAATCATCTTGTTTCTCATTCTGATTATTCATCTTTAGTTATATTATTAGAAGCTATTTTAATTTTGCTTGTGATTTTTACAATACACATTGGTTCATCATAAGAAGTTCAATAAAATGAAATTTCACAGGAATCAGTTTATAAAAGTTAGGACTAAAAGTACTTACGACAAACTGAATTTGAATGCATCTGGAAAGAAAAATACAATCAAACTATTTACTGTAGTTTGAATACTGTATGTGTGGAATCAATGTTAAATGTAATACATGAGACTGTGGATATGTTGGATGGTGATAGAAATATAACTGCTGCTTTTGATGGCACTGGCAAAAATGGAACCATGCTTTTTTCAATGGTGTGTGTGCAACATAACTTGAAAATGAGAAAGTTGTAGACTTTAAATGCTTATCAAAGTACTGTTAGTTCTGTATGCAAAAATAAAAATGCTGATCAGCATGACTGTCAGAAAAACTTTGATGGATTTAATGGTGGCATGGAAGGTGCAGGAGCTCTAAATTATATTTCTTTGCTCAGAGGCTACACAAATGTCTGACATGTGAAGTACTTAGACGATGGAGACTCAAAAGTATTCTTAAAAGCTTATAAGAGCACAACATTAATATAGAAAAACTTGAATGTATTGGGTATGTTCAAAAGCGAATAGGTTCGAGATTGAGTCCCTACATAATGAACTGAAAAAACAAATTCGGATGGAAAGCCACTTTCTGGTCATGGATGCCTTACCGATGCAGAAATTAATAAAATTCAAAGTTATTATGGGTTGGCTATTCATCGAAAAGAAAATTGGTGTGGTTTTAATAAGGCCAAAAAAATAACAGTTTCAAGAGGAAAAAACTGTTAGTTTACATTGTTATTTTAAATTTATCTTTAAACCCAATAGTAATACAGATCTTGCTATAATCCTAATGATGCATCCATATTTGAACGAGATATGGACTTAAGAATAGCTTGAATTTCGAACTTCTTAGTTTTGCAGATCCCTTAAGGGGACTCTTCACTCACTGAAAAACGCACGTTCCGTAATGTTAAACCAATGGGCAGGTTGTTTTTGAATTTCTCGTTTAAATTTGAAAATTTTTAAAAGATTTATTTTTGCATAGGATAGCTGAGCTCGATCTTTAATATGGCTGTTTTTTACTTTTTCGATTTCGGTTGCAGATTTTTTTTAATAAAGGTACTTTCACTTTTGGAACCGGTTTCAAAACTGAAAGTACTTTTTAAAAAAAAATCCGCAACCAAAATAGAAAAAGTAAAAAACAGCCATATTACAGATAGAGCTCAGCTATCCTATGCAAAAAAAAAAAAAAATCCTTTAAAAATATTCAAATTTAAATGAGAAATTTGAAAATAAATTGCCCATTGGTTTAACATTACCGAGCGAGTTTCAAGTGAGTGAAGAGTCCTCTTAAACTTTTATTCTCTGCTGTTAATGCATCATACATGAAAACATACACTATTTACTATATTAAAATAATATTCCTTTAGCTCACAGCATTTTAAATCAATTGAGGTAACTCAGCAGCAGATTCAATAGTCTCAGTGATGAATTTCACTATTTATTACGATGATGTAAATGATGTCTTATAAAAATAAAATATAAATATATATACAAAAAAAAAAAATGCGATTTTATTTATTTAACTTTTTTTTTTTTGGTTTTAGATTTTAACAAACAAAATTCAGACATTCATATTGTGGATGAAGAAAAATCGAACACTGTAAGCGTCGTTGCAACTTTTGTTGGCAAAAAATCATTGATAAATTTTTATTTTAATCCCTATGGAGGGTAAAAAATTGCATATATCGTGACCAACTGAAGAAATTTGCGACCAATTACCAAATTTCATGATTTTCTTACATGACCTCTTGATGAAATTATATTCCCCCTTCCAATGACCATTTGACAAAATGTGATTTTTTTCCCCCCACAATCATTTGACAAAAATTCTCAATTTTTTTTTTTTCTGTAATTATTTGACAAAATTATCAAACATATGAAAAGAACAATGAAAGTAACTTACAGAAAAATTATGACTTTTATTTTTACAAGATTATACAAACATTTTTGTCTAATGACATTTCATACATTAGAGCAGAAAATATTACATTATAAAAAACATTAAGGAACTACAATAAGGAGGGAAATGATTTAATTTTCTGTTTATCACAATATTTACAACCCATAAAAATTATATTTTACACACACACACACATTAAAATATACTGGCAATCACCCTCCATGAAAATGAATAACATGGTTCTGTTTTAAATCACATTTGGAGCGACACTTGAATTTCAAAATGAACACATAGTACTAATATATACACTTCTATTTACAAGTATAAATTTGCATTGCTGTGCTGTAACTGAAATCCAACAAACTGTCAGAATAAAAGCAATTCACTATCAAACATCTGAATATTAAACATCTTATACAAGATCTAAAAATTTGATATTTCCAATGATAAAAATAAAAAATCACATCATAAAAAGAGAGAACAAAAAACAAAGTTAATTGCCCCCCTCCCCCCAGCCCAAGGAAAAAAAAAAAAAAAAAGAAAAGAAGTGCAAAATATGTAAAAGCACAGAGAATTTTACTTGATTATTTTTCATTTAAAACAAAGTTCTATATAAAGAAAAAAAAAATTGAAATCAAAAATTTTTTTGTACTTTTACAAGTTTTGCTTTTCTCAAGTTACAATCTTTCAGAGGCACTGTGCAATGTCTCCAACAGATTGTTATCATACCTCAATCCATTGCTTTCTTAAAAGATTTGTAATAAAAAAGGAAAAAAATAATAATAAATTTAAATGTAATGCAGTTTTAGACTATGATTGTAGGCCAAGAGAGGGAGAGGAAGTTGCTTTTCATTATATATAGATAAATATAAAATTTTAATTAATTTTGCAACTACTTTTCAGCAGTGAAATTACGCTTGAAATTATTGAATATTCCCACATTTAATAAATATAAAATATTTACCAAAAGTAAACCTTTTAAAATAGTAAAGTTACACATACTAATTTTAAGTAAAATTATTACATGTAAATTTACTGCATAAAAGTTATAAATAACTTTTGTTATTTAACAGGGGATATGGCAAATAATAAGCAGACAATGGATTGAGGTGCTTAAAAAGAGTTCAATTTGAAAAAGCTGTAATATAATATACTACAATCTTACACAGACTAAAGAAAAAAAAATGCACTAATAAAGCACAATTTTCTCTCTCACTATTTTTATTGAGACTTAACAAATAAAACAACAACTATATATAATTTTCCTATATTGAAAGATTTAATTTTAATCTTCTTTTCTTTCCAGTTAGAAAAATTAAGGAAAAAAAAAAAAAAAAAAGTAGGTATTTTCAAAATTAATAAAATGAAAAATGCCACTATTATTCAATATTCAGAAAATAATACTGCATTAAAATACTACTTCTCAACTAATCTGAAATGCAATGTATGGATATGATATCAAATTTAATTAAATTCTTTTTCATGGTGAAAAATAAATAAATGAGTTATTTATCAATTAAGTAAAATATGTTGTATACATAAACTCTAAATGTTTAAACAATTCATTTTTAATTCAAAAATAATTGAACAACCAAGCTTAAATTTTATATGCTTTTAATATAATACCTGAAAAATATATATTAAAACAATGTTTCAGTCTTTCTTCCCATTTTACAAATTAATTATATACAGCTGTAATTGGATTATACATAAACAAAAATATACTATACTACAAATAAGACTTGACATTTCCTTCTCTAGCATGAATATCCACACATAATAGTTTGCATTTAAGTAATACATTTATGCCTTTGTAAGCTGTTCAAATTGAATGTTCAAAGATTCACACACTTCTTCACTAATACTTGATAAATTTATTAGGATTTGTTGTAATTATTTTTATTTATTTGCTATTATAAATAACAAAAATGGATTCTACAAGAGTTGAAATAGCAATCTATAAATTAAAATTACAAGGATATATATATATATATTTTTTTTTTTTTTTTCTTTTTTTGTGCTTATCACTTAGCATATACACAAACAACTGAGAAAATAAGACTTTTTTTTTTTTTTTAATTATTATATTTACTTTTTTTTTTTTTTAAGCAGCTTTAAATTGTTTGCATGCTACACCATGTATATTATGAAAGCAGTGATCAACATCTCAGTTCTTAGCAAGTCTACCTATACTTGTAAATCATTTCCCCCCCTACACAGATAGGGTAAATGATGATAGATGATCTTCAGTCATTAAAGACCAAGAAAGACATTCTTCTTCTTTCCACCAACTTCATAAACAATTATCTCCACTGTATGGAGATTTTGTCACACGTACTTACCATTCATAAATTCCTTCTGCCACTTCTTTCTTCTAAAGAATCCATTCACAGGTTGTGATTTTCACTTTATTAAGTAAATCAGCCGATAGCTTCAACTATGCTTTCACTGCTTCATATTTATGTTTCCATATAATTGCAGCATGCAAACAATGATGAAATATTTTTTAATATTAATTTATACAGATTACTTTTTGAAATGCCTTATTTTTTCAGTCTAAGAACACACACACACAATCCCAATTACACTTCAAACATTTTAATGAATTATTAAAAATGAGAACAGTTTTTCTTTTCATTTTATGAAACTAACAAAACTCAAGCTCTTTTAAAATTTATAAATTTACAAGCAATATACTAGATGTATATTATAGAACCTACATATAGGCATAAATTTATTTTAGGAATGCAATTTTGGCATTTTTCATTTTATTATTCTAGCTATTACATACATTTATATAATTAACTTTTCTTAATGATAGAAAATAAAAAAGAAAAAATAGACAGACAGTCAAGGTTTTTTTGCTAGCTTTTAATGTACTAAAAGGGAAAAAAAAGTTAAGAGAGAGAAAATCACATTTAATATATTTTCTGCTCAAGTAACCAAAAAGATTAGAAATAGACTGCAAAAAGTTATACTTGTTAATATCCAAATATAATAATTACCTTACATTTTC
Organism: Maratus speciosus; assembly: GCA_963932465.1. Classification (NCBI taxonomy): domain Eukaryota; kingdom Metazoa; phylum Arthropoda; class Arachnida; order Araneae; family Salticidae; genus Maratus; species Maratus speciosus. The sequence goes on from OZ010795.1 coordinate 508,496,522, forward strand.
ATTTATTTATTTATTTGGAAGGGAAGTGGTGAGGCTATTATACAATCCAAATTAATCATTACTAGTCTATAAATTATTTCCACTTTAGCAGTCATAAAATTAAAAGAAACAGTTCGCCTAACATAAAAAATATACCTACATCTTTGAAAATATATATAAATTTATTTTATCAATTAAATAAAATAAAAAAAACAGTCTATTTCTGACATTATAAGTTTATATGTAGCTTATACTTAAATTATTTCGATTCAGATTAAGATGATTTTCTTCTCTTAATGATATAAATCCCTTTATTTAACCCCTTAAAGCAATCATTTAAAAAACTGTGATTCAAGAAGCTGGATATATTTTTTTTTCCCTGTGCACCTGATGATACATGCAAGTTTGAATTTTGATTTCAGGTTAGACAATATACATGGTAAACAATCTTACACACCCAACCCACTCTACAAAATTTGTCAATATTATTAAATTTGGATATATATATATGAATAAATACAGAAAAAATACCACTCTAAGATTTTTAATGGGTGCAATAAGGGGTTAAAATAAGTGTAAGTTGGAAAACATAACTTAGAAACCCTATGAAACATTAATCAGGGGTGATTGTGAAATGAAAAAGTACCTGAAATTTTACCGAAAAAAAAGGTTTTGTATGGTGAGAAATTATATAATTTATTTCAGGGAGGTCCAATCTTCTCATAATGGAAAATATTAATTTTAATTATTTTTAGCAATCATATGAAATTGATATTTTAGTCTTATTTTATGAATTTACCTATCTGGAAAAATCGGAATTCCTGTGTTGAAAATTAAATAAATACCTGAATTCAGGTACATTACCTGAACACAATCACCCCTGCATTAATATTACATAGTAATAAATCTAGAGAGTTATAATTTATAAAAGATATATATATATATATATATATATATATATATATATATTATCCCTTTTCCTTCCATCAATTTTTAGAGTAAATAAGCATTATTAATTTCTATTTTTTAAAACACCTTTATCTAAAGGGCAGAATAATGAAAATATTCATACTTAGAATTTTTTTTTTTAATATTCAGATCCTGAAATATGAATTTAATATGCAATATTGCAAGAAGAAATCATGACATATTAATTAAAATGATTAAGTTTGAAATAAAATAAGACTCAGTTAATTGTTTTTTTTGTTTTTTTTTAAACAGCAACTAAGGATATTGATAAAACAGAAAATTGCAAATGTAGTCACCCATAACATTTTTATACATTTAAAATGCATGTTAAAATGGATGGCCGAGAATCATTTTTGCACACAATCATACATAGAAATGGTTTTTAAACATTTACCATCTGATATTTGAATTACAGGATTCCCACTGACAGATAAGGGGGGGGGGGGGGAGGCGAATCATTTTAGTACTAATGTGATTTTCAAAAACACTAAATGAAATGCAATTATATCACAAAGAGGATATAATAGTAACTTAGAAAGAAACAATAAATCGAAATTTTAAACTGTGCCATGAATTTATTAATAATTTTCATAATTAAAAATACGTTTTTGAAGAACAAAATTGCCAAGATTATATTTGTGACCATTCAAAATATATATCTTCATTATAAAAGAAACAGTTCAAACAGATGATTTTTGAGGAAGATACAATTTAAAGTTTGTCAAGCGGATTACACATTAGCAAACTTTAACCTAAAAAAAAAATATAATTATAATTATAATAATAATCTAATGATTTACATTTTTTTATTTTATTTTTTTTTATTAAGAAACATTCCAATTATTTTAAATTATTAGATGCATAAAGAAAAGTTAACTATGACAGACTTCCTCTAACAGCAAGCTGTATAAATGGAACATTTTTGTTTAAATTTTTATATATAACCTTTTAAATATATATACATATATATATATGGGCTGAGGGATTTATTTTGAAAATTTATTATTTTTTTCTATCCTTTTTCCTGCCACAAAACACAAATGAACTCTGAATGTTATGTACATTCAAAATATTTACAAAATGTTCAATAAAACTAATTATATGTATAGTATACATACTATTACTAGCTTAATTTTACTTTTAAAAAAATCTTATTTATAAAATAACCACATGAAATTCTCAGGTTAACCCTGAAATTAGACAAATTTACTAAAAAAAAAAATATTTTTAATCTTTTACTAATAAAAGGTTCAAGTAAGCTAATTATATGTATATATACATATAATTAATTTCTTTCTTTCTTTTTTTTAATGAAAACTTTTTGTTTGTTGCATTTTACCTAAAATTTAATATAAAATATTTGGGAATCCTGTTAAAAAATGTCAAACAAAAACCACAGTTACAAAAATATATTTTTTTTTTTTTTTTGCAAAAAATCATATTCAGAAATAACTAAAGATAATATTTAATTCACACTCAATAAATTAAAAAAACAACTGTAAATACAAGACATAATAAACTGCTTCAAATAAAGAAAATCACTCAAACACCATCACAAACACTTTCAAAAAAATTCTTAAAACTAAGAGGAAAAAATATCTTCAAATTGGATGATGACTTTTTATAGAGAAATGTCTCTGATGTTTATTGATCCCTTTAGAGATGAATATGTACAATGCTCATCAGATGATGCTTCAAAAAACTTTATACAAAATGAATTATCCCAAGAGCTAATGTATAAATGCTTGAGGTGGCAGTTTACCTTCACTCTGCGAAAATGAAAAAAAAAAAAAAAAAAATGTTTACTAACATGAATGTTTCAATTAATGCAATTCTATTTTTAAAAATAATATTAAGTAGAATACAATACTTTTTGTAAAACTATGTAACTTTGACTGCAATCAAAATATATTAAAACCTTTTAGAGCCTGTAAATAAGAATTAAATTGTTATGTCATAGGCTAATAGAGAAATCCGGCTCTTAAAGAGCCGGCCTAATTGCAGAATTATCTCCCTTTTTTCAATTAGTTTGATATTTTTCCGGATTATTACAAAGAGCCTATATAGTTATGTACTAATTGGAATATGACTATTTATTTCTCAATCAGCCTAATATTTTTTAGGTTTATTGCAAATAGCCTATACAGTGTTAGGCTAATTGAAAAATGACTGCTTGTTTCTCAATCAGCTTGATATTTTCAGGCTTATTGAAATGAGCCTATGCAGATTTAGGCTAATTAGAAAATGACCAGCTGTTTAGAGTTGTGCACGATCGGGTTCGGCGAAAATGCAATTAAGTCAACACGCAACCTAACCCAAACCAGAGAAATAAAAATTCCATCGAACAGGAAACCAACAAAGTAATTTTTGTCAATTCACAACCCAAATCGAACTAGACATATTTCAACACGATCACTAAATGAAAAAAAATTAATTCATCTTTTAATGCAACTGTGAAAAGAAGCCTACAATTATATCTCTAATACCAATTTTATCTTTTATATTGAAAAGTGGACATATCTATATTCTATATGTAATATTTAAATATAGTAAAACCTCGGAAGAGCAGACACCTCTGGATCATTGAATAATGTCCTGCATCAGGTCGTGATGCCTATAATTTTCTTTCTGTGCATTAGGTTCAGTCTAAAATGTTTCTTGCACGTCAGATATAAGTTTTTGAAAGCCGGGTTGCAGGGAATTTTGCTAACAAATTAATGAAAATAAGCAGATGTTAGCTCAGTATGTTACAGCTGAATTGGGTTTATTGTATTAAGTTTTTAAAATGTTTTCTATAATTAATGTCTTAATTTTATTCATATTTATTCATAAATATTGGTAGATAGTTTTTAATTACTAAAAAATATATTTTCCATCTTTAAACGACAGATAAAGTGGAATCCCTGAAGCATTAATGTAATGGCTACTAATTTAATTTTTTAATATTTTTTGGCGACTTGTAACCTGGCTGCACTTACACTCGAACCCGAAACGAAAAAAAAAAAAAATTATAATAATAATAATAATAGTTTTTTAACCTCTGACCGCCGAGCAAAAGGACAAAATTGTAATGTGTTCTCTGTAATTTTTTTTAAATGCTAAAAAAAGATTATTTTTTCGACACAATATAAAAAATTTCATTACATATATGAATATAATCTGGAGAATATTAACCATAATTTAGTGTTTTAAAGCTACATTAATTTAAATTATGCTTCTATTGCAGTGAAACCTACAGCTTAGTGAACAGATATATCAGTTCATGGCACTGACAATCACTCACGGAATTTCATTACATATATGAATATAATCCTTGATAATATTAACCATAACATAGTGTTTTAAAGCTACATTAATTTAAATTATGCTTCTATTGCAGTGAAACCTACAGCTTAGTGAACAGATATATCAGTTCACGTCACTGAGAAGGTTAAATATTATTAAAGAAAACCTTACTTTTCCTTGAATAAATAAATATATCTTCCCTATATGTATAAAATCCTAATGAAACGGATATATGAAACGATTTTTTGAAATGACTGATTAAACTGATTATGTTTCACGCCGATTTCTCTTAAAATATGGAATACTTTGCGATGAAATTAACACCAAAAATCCATATTGATCCGCAGATCTCAAATCTGGTATTAGAATTTTTAAATTCGAATTAGTTTTCGAAATATTAATTTTTTTCTAATTTTAAATATATTTTTCTAATGATGGCAACTCAAATTTCATATTTCATATTTTTCATATTTCAGAAAGGGTTACTATTTTAAACTAATTTGGCGAGCAGTTTGGCCTCCCTTAAATGTATGTTAAGAAATGTATCATGCTACTTTTATTCATAATTCAATTTACTTGACCAATCTTTCGTCAAATCGAAAGATACCGTCTGATAGAGAAATCAATTCTGACGGTATTTTTAAGTTATCGAGACGCAGGTGATAATTCGTCAAACATTTTTCCCGTCGCTTTGTTTTAAATTTCATTAATTTCATTTAAAATATAATCCTTTCATTCATTTTATTTAAAATAAACAACTTTCATTTAAAACCCAAATATTTCAATTGATGGTATCATGTTGATGTATTGTCTCTTATTCTTCCCAATTCAATACCTCTAATTTAATATCTTTAATCAGTAGTCTTAATTATTTAATCTTTAATTTTAATGTATCTTATTTAATCCATTTTAAGTTTTCCCTTTAAAAATTCATTATCTTATGTTTTGATCAATCGATCAACTTTTTATCATTTTAATTTTGGGAGTTTAGTCATTACGCAACCTCTGTTTTTCAGTTGCATCGTTTCTGGCGAAATGCCAACTCTCCGAGAGTGCAATCTTCTTCTGAATGAACAGCTTTTCGCATCGTTCGCGCGCGCTCTTTTCTCCCGTGGTCACTGCTTGGCGAAAGCAGGTTTGCCGTAAGTTCCATTTTCGGCGCAGTATCGTTTTGGCCTTGTTTGGCATACTTTTTCCGCGGCGATTTTGAAAACGCTCGCACGGAAAAAGTCAGTCTGTGAATTCGCTTCGTAGGGTATAGCTGTGTTTTTACGCAGTACGCGGACTCGTTGTATTGCACGGACCACGTGTGGTCTCAGTGCCAAGATTGTGTGCCATGCCATGGAAGGCACTCATGTTCCACCTTTCTTTTAAGTAACGTTGAATTATATACCAGATCTACATCTTCCTTTAAAACATGCTTTTGTAATAAATATCGCGTCTACAATTCTATCAGAAGTTCCTACAGTTTTCAAGCCATGCACTCTTCTTATAAAGATCTGCACATCCTGAAATAAAACAATGTTCCAGCTTAATTATTTGTTTTCCCTGTCTCCAATATCTCCATATCAAGTTCTACAGGTATTAGTTTTAATTAATTCTTTAAAATGATGGTGAATCACGAACCGTCATTTGTACGATCACGTTGTCAGCTTGATGTGAACTCTTATTCCATATAAACTGTTTCTCACCGTATTTTAATTATTACAAGCTTAAAATTCATCATATTCATAGTCAAGTTTTAGTTTTAAAGAGTTCCATATCACATTATAACAGATGACTTTCACTTCTTTCTTTTTTTAAAAAACAAAATGAAAAGAAAAATACTAGGCACAGATGTCATATACGCACCGTGGTACCTAATTGGCGCCAAAATGGCACTATTGTGATTGACATGGTAACCTGGCTATTGTTGTTTATTTAATAATAAATGTTTATTTACTTTTATTTCTTTTTTAAAATTATATAAATTATTTTTTTCTATAATTAGTAATTTTTTTTTTGTTATTTTCTTTTGAAAATAATAGAAAATAATTAAATAATACGGTATTACTAAGTTTTCCGTCGACCAATTTCGTCAAATTATACAAATTGACAATTTTTATTTTATATAACGAAAAAACAAATAAATTAGTATAACATTAATAAATATACAAATAAAACGTCGAAATAAAAATCACATGATGACGTAAACACGTGTAACTTGCTTAAAGTCAAGTTAATGTGACATTTACGATCAACCATTATTGGCATTTAATCTTATAGTTTGGTGATAGATTTTTGGTCGACGGGATAACTAAGTAATACCAAAAAAGTATATGTAACTGATATTCGAAAACGAGGTTTTCGCCAAATTTTCGTAAACAAAAACACGCCAAACCTGCAGTGCATATATGACATCTGGCCAAATATTAAATGATGCAACAAATCATTACATTTAATTTCAACTTCAAATCAATGTTTTAATTTACCACTCAAAAAGAAAATTGCTAACTGGCGAGTTGAAAAAAAGCTATTGGCGATATTTGCACCCGACTAGCGTAACAGTACCAATAATTCTTTGCGACCATGGCAACTATTATGTAGTTTTATTCAAAAAACAAATTTTGTTTTTTTAATCAAAATGGAAAACTTTCCTCACAGATGTCATATACGGCCCCATATTACCACGATTTTTTTCTGACGTCAATGTCATGTACGCAACGGGTACTTAACTGGTGTCAAAGTATCCTTATTTTGCTTGATATGGTAAGCCGAATGTTGTTGTTTATGCTGTTGATGAGTTTCCCAAATTGGCGTCAGAAAAAAAATCGTGCTAATTTGCGTATATGACATCTGTTCCAAACTTTCATATGAAAGGCGAAGGGATCAGCCAGTATTTGTTTATGGCAGTTGATGACTTGAACTATTATAATATAGATGAAATGAAATGATGGCGCTAGAATAATATTTGGTGACTTATCACCTGTGCCTGGCTAACATTAAAGTACTAAAATGGCACCCAGAGTATAAAAAGCGAAGTGGTCCGCCCGGAACTGTTGATGATAGTCACATGACTTAGGATATGGTTATAGAGATTGTTTTAAAATACCGGGAGACAAAGACTCTGTATACTTAATTCATTTTATTTTAGCTTCTTTTCAAATGTTTAACTGACCCTCTTTAATCAAAAACGAAAACAACCATTGGATGTCTTAACAGCAACTGATTCGGCCTTAAATTTTTGCAATCAAAGGGAATTGAATGGAAACCCGTTTACAGGGAGATATGCTTAGCTTTTTTCCAGTATAATTCAATCTTCTCTAATATTTTAAAAAGCCATCAGATTAGCGTGTTTTTAGATTCTGCGGTTTCGGAACGGGGGTTGGCTAGTGTAGCTTGCAGGGGTCAGAGCCCCCTAGTTATATTATAATGGTAAAACTGCAATGCGTAAATTTTAAAGAAAACTTGAACGAAATTCAAAAATATTCTGTCAATAGTACTTGAAAATCAGTAATCATTTGCATTTTACAAAATAGTTAGATTCAAATGAACAATTTTACATAATGATTTTTTAGAGTTACTTTAAATAAATAAATACAGAATGAAGCATATAAATACACTTTAAGTGTTTCATTTAACAAATAAAATACCTTGCACTTCATAAAAACAGCAAGAGCTTTCGGGTAATCCCAATCATTTTCTTCTAAACATCTAAAAATAAATATATATATATATAGTCTTTAAGAATAGCTTAAAAAAGTTCCATTCAAAAATCATAAATGGTTTAGCCACATATTAAAGGGAAAAAAATAATTCTGTAAAAGATTAGTAAGCTTGAAGAATCTACAATTAATAGGATTTGGTAGTTTAGAAAAAACAAACAAATAAATATATACTACTAACGAATAAAATCCACAAGCAGATTTGCATAAAATTAGTACATGTGTGAGAATAGAATTATTTGCCAAAACTTAACTGCATAAATCTGCTAATCATATGATACATACATTTTTAAACTTAAATCCAACAGGCAATCATGGGATAGGAAAAGCCTGCTGACAGAGAAGAGTGTTATGATGAAAAAGAAAAATCGTTACTTAAAATTAATAAAAATGATAATCTCAAAATGAGTATTGTGTTATTCATTAAGAGATCTTAGTGTCAAGAAAAAAAGTTTATTTTAGTATGTCATGTCCTGTCATTTATTCAATCATATTTATTATGCATCATAATCTTAGTTGAATGGGTGTCATATAATTGTTAATTTAATGTATAAAAATGAACTTACAGAGAGGAAAAGCTTATGTTCATTCCACTTTCTTTACACAGTGCCATGACTAATATCTGCTTTTCATTTGCAGTTTTTTCTTCAATTGGTGGAGCTGGACTAGGTGATGGAGTTGGGGCAGGAACTTTGAATGCCTGTTACAATTTGAATAAAGATTTCTTTATTTAATTTATACACACACTTATTATTAAACTTGTAAAAATTATAAATCATATTTTATTATATTTAATACTTGTTTCTACAGTTATCTTTATGTATATTTAATATAGATACTGGTGTCCAATGAAGCCATTGAATCTCCTATTCTACAAATAGTATTTCAAAATGAGCAGTAAAATAGTGTTAATCATTTAGATAACTTACTTTTTTGGAATTATGCGTACCCTTAAACATTTTTTAAATCTATATTTATTAGTCAGCACACCTATGCATTTCTTAATTTTAGAAATATTACGCCATTTTTTTTTTTTTTAAGGAATCCTAAAATTTATAAAATTGCAGTGAGTACCAATGCTACATTTCTCATTACTGAATTGTTTTACTTTGTACTTAAGTGCAACAGTTATTTTATTAAAGTTGCAGTGAGTGCCAATGCTACATTTCTCATTACTGAATTGTTTTTCTTTGTACTGAAGTGCAACAGTTATTTTATTTTACTGAGGTTTCTTCCTTTCTAAACGAACCTAAATGCAAAATCTAAAGACATAATGAATGGATTTTTTTTTTTTTTTTTTTTTTTTTTTTTTGCATTAATTATGATTTTCATCCTAACTTGTGTGACCACCCACAGATGTTAAATCATATGAGCATAAAAGGAAAAAATTGTATAAAAAAAACCCTCCACTTTTTTATAAGCAACCAATGTTTATCTTAAAAATCATGCCTAATTTCATGACTGCAATTCATGTTGTTCCAAAAAAATTCAGTTCCAGTATGTTAATTTGGCAGGCCTCAATTATAGAAAATCCACCACTTTGATTTATGCTTGGTAGAAAGTAGAAACTAGTTAATTTATTACAAAAAATTAAAATTATCACTCTTTCTTTAAAAAAAAAAAAAAAAAAAAAAAAAAAAAATAGCAACAAGGGGAAAAAAGCATTTTTTAAACTATCTATTCAGGATAAATTGTTTTCTTAACATATAATCTTATCTAAATGTAGTTCTATCTTTATCAGTTCTGAAAGACATAGCATTGTGTTCCTTTTTTTTAATGAAGTTATAACAAAATTGGTTTTACTTCATGGAGTTTTAGATTTCTCTACAAGTTTATAAGTTTAATCTTCTCGGTTTTCATGCAATTTGCCCATGAATGTATCAGGCGAAGTTTAGTTCTTTTATGATGAGCGCTGTTATTTTTAGATTGACTGATTTGGCAAATTATAATTTTATGTTTAGTTGGAATGTATGTTTTCCAAATTGTGAATCAATAATAGAATGAATTTATTCTAAATGTCATGAAGTTTCCCCAGTGGAATTGCATAATATAGATAAGTTGTAAATCTTTTATTATATAAATGTTAAAAAATAGTTTATTTTTAATAGTTAATGTTTATTTATTGTTTTTATGTTTTAATGGATTAAATAAACATCTTGTATTTTAAAATTTTTTATTGTTCTTTTAAACCAGCAAATATTAAGTTATTTATCTTTAAGCAACTTTTACTCATGTTAGTTTTTTGTAAATTTATAATATTTTTAAGTTTCACAATCATTACTTTTTATTGTAGTTCAGGAAATAGCAAATATGCTTTTTGCTGCATACACAGCTCTGCTATCTTAATTTGCCTCAGACATTACAAATTGTAATGTCTACAAAACTGAAGAAATTTTCAATTGCTTTCCATGACCAATTGCTGAAATTCCTGTCCCCTCCCCCCCCATAACAATTTTCGTTTATGATCACAAGATAATGTTTTTGATAAATGTAAATCACGTATTTCAAAGCTATTTTTTTGCTAGTAAATCTTTGTTCTTTGTACATAGTTGCACATGTTTATTGAAAAATACTGATTTTGTAGAATTATGCTTAAAAAAATTATCTGCAAAATTCTGCGAAAAATCACATGCCTGACTGAAGAACTTTGCCGCTGTGGAGAAACTTTTATTTTTTAGTTTTAAGTGCAGATTTCCATATTTTCTACTGTATTACTGTACTATTGTATTTTAATCAAGATTAAAAACTTACTATGCTCATAAAAAGTTACAGCAAACTGTATTTAAAAAGTAAATAAAAATAAGGATTATGGAAAAAGTATTTTTCCTTATTTAACAGATATACTACTCACTTTCTGTTGCTGCTCTGTACTAGCATTAGCAATAAAGAGAGTTTCATTCACAATCACAAATCTAAAATAAAAATTGAAAAAGATAATTTTGCTAATATTACCACAATATTTTATAGCAGAGTCCCTAGTTTATTATTATGAAAACATTAAATATTTAAATAAATAATTTAATGTTTGTCATTTTCTTTAAATTTTTTCAAACTATAATTTAACAAACAATGATTCCCCTGCACTTTCCTCCTCTATCAACATAAATAAATAATGCAATATATTTTTTCTTTTTTTTTTTTTTTTTCCTAATCCAAATGATAGAAATATATAGTATAATACATAAGATATATTGAACATTAAAAAAAATAATAATTATTTTGTCCATATATCAATCCATGGTATGGCAAGTGACACGACACGAAGCATATTATCAGAAAAAATTATACTAATAATAATAACATTCCTTAATCTTAATAGCAATTAATATTTAGTCAGTAGTATCAAGAGATTTATCTGTTTTTGTTCTGGCTCAATAGTAAATGGTTGAAGATTTAAATTTTATTCACTGAATTAATTAGTAGTAATGATCAGGGTTGGGGAAATACATCATTTTACTCGCCCCTGACGAGTGGATTTTCTGTCACGGTGAGTAAATTTTTCGGCAGACTTTGAAAAACTGCAGGCTATAGAGTGAAAAACTTTTTTTTTTTTTACTAGTTAGCTATATTTTGCAACTCACAGCAATTTAAACATGGTACTAAGTTCTAACCTATATTAAACTTTCCTTTATTGTGTATATTTCTTAATTTTATAGAAAAAAATATGAAAATGAATTGTAGTAATAGTAATTAACTATTTTTGAAGTTGCATACATTTTGTCATTACAATTTTCAATTGCACGTTGCATCTTGCTGGCTGGTAAAATAAATTCCTTGCTGGTAAGATTTTCTGAAAATTCCCCACTCCTGGTAATGATCTACAGCTCAAATGCAATGAAAGAACACAATCTTTCATTGACACACAATTAAGAACTACTGACTCCAATCATAACTGACTGATTTCAAACTTAAAATTTAAATCTTTCTAAATTTTAGTGATGGGTAATTTCGGAAAAATCGAGTATCAATAAACATAAACATCACACAAAACAGCATCAATCACAATAAGAATTGATTCCCGAATTCTAGTATCAGATGGTCTAAAATCGATACTCACACAGATAAGCTTAAAAATAGTAATTTCAAAACTTAAGTGATCAATTGGCAGGAAATTTACTCATGAATCGTGATAACAGGGATAGATCAATATTTCAGGCGCTAATTTCATAGCAATATATATTCCAACTTTACAATTTTAGTGACAGAGCTGCTGTCAAATTTCGTACAAGTGCCTTTATCTTTCCAGGTTAAATAGTTACACTTTAGTTTAGAAGCCTAGTTATTCGGGTTACTAGTTTATTAAGTTGTATTTTTCAAGCTCGTCTCCTCTCTCCTCCTCCCAGTTCCCCACAAATCATAACTTTTAAAATTATGATCCAATTTGAATGGGACCTTTTTTGACGTTTCTCCCCCAAGTCTTTTGGTTACCAACTAAACATTGATATTATATCTTCAACTCTTGGTGACCACTATTAAGGAACAATAATACCAATATTTGGCTTTTCCCAGTTCAAACACTCCATTCTTGGTTTAAACCCACGTTACTCAGGTTTCTTGGTAGTTTAGTTGTATCTATCAAGTTTATCTCCCCGTCCGCCTCAAAATCATAACTTTCTTAATTATGGTCTGATTTGAATGGGACTTTTTTTTTCCATTCTTCCCAAGTCATTTGGTTACCAACTAAACTTGGATATTATATATGCAAATCTTGGTGACCACATAAACCAAAATTAAGTGTAGTAATAATTTTTTCTTTTTAAAGCGTACCTAAAACCAAAAACCCTTCTTCAAAGTTTAAACTTGGCATTGTGCTAAACGCGCTTCAAAAGGAGGTTGCAAAATTGCAATGCCACTTTGGTCCGTGCCGTGTTTTTAATTAACCTTTACAGACACGGGTGGCATTTTGAGAGAGCCACTCAATGCAAACTAGTTGTGAATATCATAATAATTATGTGATTAATTCTAATTAAATTTGCCTGATTTAACAGTGACTTTATTGCTTTTATACTACTACTGGGCATTGCATTACACAAATATATCATTAAAAGTTGTTATCTAGGCTTTAAAAGCCGATGGCCCGTATGCCGCCTGTGTCTTTATATATGTCCAAACCATCCGTGTCTTTAAGGGTTAATATCTCGGCTAATTACCAACAATTTTTTTCCGAAAATCATTATCAACAATCCTTTTATACTTCTGCGACAATAGGTGCCTCCAGAACTCCTGAACTCTTTTGCTGAACGGCCACAAATATAAATTTGTGTGTAATGGAAAAATGCAATTTTTTCAAAAAGTATGTGATCTAGGGTAATTGCTATAGTTTTCCTGCAAGGTTTAAATTAGCTTCTACTACTCCTAATTTTTTCATAATTTTAGTTTCAGTAGATTTGGAAATAGAGGGGGGGGAGAATATATGTCTAATCAGCACAAGTGGCAATATCTACCAGCTGGTGATGAAATAAAATAACAGTTAATATGAGCTATGTATCCACAAAGTTAGTATGAGCTATGCATGCCATAAAGTTAATATGAGATATGTATGCCACAAAGTTACAGATTCAAAAGTGTAGTGATAACGAATGTTTATATAATATGTTCAATAATATAAAACTCTCAATTCTTAAGCTTAACTTTTAAGCTTTCATTTACCCTACATATAAAGCATACCTGTAAAATTTGGCCTCCTTTTTTGTTTCAAAAAGGCTGTTATATGCCAGAATATAGGGTATTCTTTTTTAGATAAAAATTTGCAGAAATCTGATTAACTACAGAAAAAAAAAAAAGAAGAACAGAATAAAATGAATATTTAACATAAAACTTACCCTGTGCCATGAGCTGCAACCACAAATGTTCTACTAAATGTTTTTAAAGTTGCATTATTAATGTCAGCACCCACTGCAGGAAACAGGAAAAAAATTATTACCAATATATATTAATTTAGAACATTTCATTTAAATGTCAGAGTGAAATATTTATTTTTTATAAACCAGATACACACACATTACTGGGTGTCCTAAAAAGGACTGACTGATTTTAAAATTCAATAACTCGCAAACGGTGACAGATATTTAATGAATTCTTGCAGTAGGGTTATGTATGATGTCAGGAGTTTTTTTTTTACAGTGACTAGGGGGCTCGGCCCCCTACGAGCTACGCTCGCCAACCCCGTCCGGACCAGACACCGCAGACTCTAAATGCACGCTAATGTGATCAGCTTTAAAAAGATTTCGAAAGATTGAATTATAATTTAAAAAACAGTGGCGATTTCCCTATAAACACATTTTTATTCATTTCTCTTTGATTGGGGAAATTTTAACGCCAAATACGCTGCGGTACTACTTGATTATCCCGTCGACTAATTTCGCCAAATTATATAAATCGCCAAACCACTCACCAAATTATACAAATTGACATAATTTTTATTTTAAATAACGAAAGAACAAATAAATTAGTACAACATTAATAGAAATACAAATAAAACGTCGAAATAAAAATAACTTGATGACGTAGACACGTGTAACAACATTTCAAAATAAGCTAATATAAAAGGAATTAAGTAAACAGAGTCTTTGTCTCATGGTATTTTTTAACAAAGCGAAAAGAAAGTTCTTTTAAATGAGACATTTTAAATTAATCGTTTTTAATGTGACGTAATTTTGACCAAACTATTTTTTCTCTTTTTAATATTCACGTGAAAATACTTGTGTTAGAAATAAAATTATTTGCGCTTTCCTAAGAAAAATAGTTGAAAAGTATCCTCTCAAAATATCAAATAAATGTCTAGCGCAATTTGTAAATTTAAACCGTTTTGCAATATTATTTTGTGTTCATTTTATGTAATAACTGTAATGTGACGTAAATATGACATAATTTCTCCTATTTAAGACTTCTAACGCATGTTAATAAATTTATTATTTTACAAATTCCTTTCTCTCTTAAAATTCACGTGTAATTATAGTTTTTATGATGTAATTTTTTAATAAGTTCCTGCTTTTTGTACATAATTATTTAATTCTAATTCCAAATTTTTTTTCTGTTTATAATAGTCACGTGTAAATAAATTTTTAATTTATTACACGTATAAATATATATATATATACAGTAAACTCTGTCTAAGGCGGAATCGGTTGGGACTGAGAAAATTTTCCGTGGTAGACAATATTCCGGCTTATACAAAAAAACTCCCCACCCCCACAAAAAAAAAAAAAAACCCTTGCCAATGAAGTTTTTTCATTGATTTTCCTGACTCGAAAATCAATTGAAAACTGAAATTCTAAAAGATCCTTTGTCTTTATAAATAAATGTAAAACGCTATTCAATTTCTTAGTACTGCTATAATATATGCGAATTGGATGTTTACACACACAAAAAACAATAAACTTAGAGAATGAGACAGAATGGTATCATGTTGTATTTGAATACAGCCTTAAAGTATAATATATTGTACTTGTGAAAATATATATTTTCATAAATGTGTATTCTACTAGAAATAACTTTTAAATGCAATTTTGTATAGGAAAAAACGGCATAAGCAAGAATTCCTTAAAAATTAAACAGTTTCTGTTCTTTTGAATTTATTTTTTCGAAGTGTTACACAATTTAACTAACATGCACGACATTGAGTATTTAATTTTAAAATATTTGACATTGAGTATTTGACTTTAAAGTATTTGACATTGAGTATTTGACAGTTTTAAAGTTTGACAAACAAAATGCTTTTCATTTTTAAATTATACTATTTTCCACCTTATGCAAAATTTTGGTTTCGATGGAACCTTAAAATCCTTTCCGTTTCCGCGTTAGACAGATTCCGCCTTATGCAGCATGAATTAATGTAATTTTCTATGGGTTCGCCGGGACTTCAAAAATTTTCCGCGGTAGACAGATTTCCGGCTTGCACAGAGTCCGCCTTAGACAGAATTTACTGTATATATTTTTTAAGCAAACAAGGCAACAGTTTAAATTAATACAATTTTCTAAAATAAGTAAAAAATATCTCTCGAAATGCTGAAAATTTGAATTTAAAATAGAAATAAAACCTCGAAAAATGAGTTAAATTAAAATAATAAATATATTCTGCACACCGGGAAATTATAACGCATAAAATGATCTAAAAATTATTAAATTCCGATGTATAGTTTTTGCTCCTATGAAATTTTTTTAGTGGAACGATTTTGTCCAACTTTAACATTAAATATCTCTCAAAATAATTCTTTGATTTGAAAACTGTCTACATCAGCATGTTTATCAAACATTTCTGTATAGTACTACTGATTTTCATATTTTTGTATGCATTATTTTTCTTAATATTAACGAAGAAAACCTCCGGTCGCAAAAAATTCAAAACCGGCGGCAGCGGTGGTTACTTTTTTTTTAGAATAGAGAGATAATCGAATTTAGTTCGAATTACAAACGATAGATGGCGCTGCAAGCAATAGGTGCTAAATTCAAGCTGGATTTTTTGGCCTTTCTCTTCTCCCATGCCAAAAAAAGAGACTAAAATGTATTGAGTGGGTTCTGAAGTACCAAAAATCGGGCCTGGATTTAGCTTATATTGCTGGCAGTGCCATCTATTAATTGTAATTCGAACTAAATTCGAGAATCACAGTAAAAAAACCCTTTGATATCATGCATAACGCTCCTGTAAGAATTTTTTAAATATCTGTCACTGTTGGCAAGTTATTGAATTTTAAAATCAGTCAGTCCTTTTATATTTCAGTCCCGGTATATAAAACCATTATAAACCAATACAGATGATCATCTATGCAAATAAAAAATGAAGTTTTATATTTTACAATTTTTTTTTTTTTATAAAAACATATCATAACAAGCAAAGCAAGGAACTGAAAATACAGTAAACACTGTACATCATGGAAACATTTGTGGAACCAAGACAGAATCTTCAGGCCCAAATTACCTCAAGTTCCACAAATAGCATGTACTGTTTCATTCTTGCATGAGCTATAACAAGCTAAAAAATGCAAAATTTGGGCTATCGTACAATGCAAATACAGAAAAAAGAAAATATATATATATATACATATATGTAATGTATGTATGTACAAAAAGCATGATTGTTACAGAAAAATACAAGCTGTACATAGAAGCTAGAGAGGCCTGTAGAGGTTGAAAATTACTAGCCTGGTGCAGTATAATAGCTAAAACTTCAGCCCGGTGCTGGTTTAGGGCGGTAAAACTCAACTTCTAAGATGCTGATTTTTCTTAACCAACATTTTCTACAATTAAAATTTTTGTAAAAGAACTAGTTGCGTGGCAACCCAACGTGTTGCTTTTGAATTGCATGACATCATTCTATTCTTTTGGGGAAAATAAAATCTAATTTTATTGTAAATTTTGAAGGCAATTATAATATCAATTTTAGAGATTGACCGAAAATTCGGTTTCAGTCCAAAATCTGAGTTTCGGCGAAACAACAGAAAATTCGGCTTTGTTTTCGTCCCATAATATGAGTCTCGGCGAAAATGCTGCCGGACCGAATCTTGACCGAAACTATCTGTATTCCAAAAATCTCGTTTCTTTCTTCGGGAATTTTCAACATTACTCATTGATTTGAGCTGTATCGATTCAAATGAGACTCTCTTTATTGATTGCTATGAACTTCACTGTTTGTAATTATCAGTATGCCTAACTAAACTTTGAAGATGCTTTTCAAGTGCTCATTAAAAGCTGTAGACTTAACAGTAATAGACATTTTTTTAGTTTAAAACCGCAGAAGTGTTTCGAAAAGTTGTAGTATAGCACATGATCACTTACAAAAATCATTATAAAACATAAATCAAGGTATGTATACCTAAAATATTTTTTAATTAGATTGAATTCGTATAATTAGAAAATAACTCTGTGTTGTTGGTGAATTAATTACATTTTATTTTATATGAAAATAAAAAGTTTTGGTCAGAGGCACAGAGAGCCAACTTGGGCTAAACGTATAATTAATAATTGTGTATATTTAATAAACAGGTATGATTAATGAATAATTATGTATATATTAATTACTTAAAAAAAAATTTTTTTGTACATTTTCGTTTTCGGCCAAAAATAGGAAGATTACTGAAATTCGTTTTTGGTCTTAAAAACCTGTTTTGGCCAATCCTTAAATAATTTTATTAAATGCAATATTTCAAATGACAAATTAGATTTTATATGACAGTGTCAAAATTGAAAATGTGTGATGTTTAGAAATTTTAAAAAATGTAGCAAAAAATGCAAAACCGAAAATTTCATCGTCAAATGTTGCCATTCGCTAAATGACGTCAGCATTACGCACGGACTCGTTTGTCATTATAATATGGATATTGCATGCATATTTATGCAAAAATTGAAGTACTGCATTTTTCAGAATATGAAAAACAGAACAACAATCATTGGCAGCTTGTGACTGGCAGTTTATGGCACGATATGAATGGCTCAAACTTTTACTCTTTTTTGTTAACACAATATATAAATATTTTAAACTTTGCCTTAATCATATAAATTCTGTAATTAAATAAGGTGAAGATTAAAAAAAAAATTACTGGTAACAAAAAAGTGTAAAAGATGGAGCCACGCTTTCAGTGCCAGTCACGATAGACAATTACATACATGAAAGGACAAGTAAAACCATTTTAAAATTCAAAATTTTTTCGAATTTACTTTAAGATTAAAATTGATGACCTAAATGCGATTCGCCTTAGTCTGTGGTTTGTGATGTACCCAAGCTGCACAGGCCTTGTTTTCATCACAAGTCCAGATATCAATCAAAAGCTTTTAAACTAATTTAGTTTCTTTCCAAATTGACATCTCTGTCCCCTACTGGGAAGAATTAGAAGTCTGCTTATACACAAGGAAAACATGCGCTTTTTGATAAAATGTTTGCTGTGAGTCTTTACAACTCTCTTTGGTGTTTTTTTTCCTTGTAATATGCTCTAAATAGACGGGTGCTATTCTGGTGAAATGAGCCTTTAATCAGAACTAACGCTCCAGTATGATTCCACAAATACAAGTTAAATCCAAATGATGATTTCAAGAAAAGTAACAGACTTCTTATCTTGCAACAAGACAGCAGAGATTGTATTGCACAGCTTAAAAAAAAAAAAAAAAAAAACAGCCCTGCTCCAAAAAGCAAACGTAATTTTTTCATCAACACACACTTAAAGTTTCCATGGATTCAAAATCGTCTTTTTTCACTGCTGACAGAACACTAGTTCCTGGAAAAATGTACCAAAAGCAAAAGACTTTAATCAAATGATCAATCGTTTCATAAAATGATAATTTTTATCAGTGCAGACTTCCAACCTTTCACCTCAGGAAAACTGAAAGTGGGAATGTCGGTCTGCAATGCAACTGAATCCATGCGTCGCTTGTTTTTCTATCTGAAGAAAGTAAAATAATGGCAAGAAACATGTTCTCAACCAAGGTTGAATAATTTTTATCCCGCATACAGATGTGTCTGCGAGTGAAAATAGAAATAGATTGGTCAAGTTCTCTTCTCTCACTGAAAGCGAAACTTATCAGCATCTAACGTGATCAAAAAAAGAAGAAGAAAAAAAATGTGTGCTACACTACACAGTTTTTAACACTTTCCAACAAAGTTGAAAAGTGTTTATGACTTCGGTTTGTCTGTCTGTCTGCATTCTAACTCTCGTAAATATACTCTGATCATTCTGACACTTTTGGTAATTAACTCTACCATAGCACAATCCCTATTTCAAATGAAGTTTGTATCATGTTTAGTTCATTTACAGGGACAGTCAAAAGTTTTACGTTACGACAAATGGGAAAAAATCGTTTCAAATGATTTTTAATTGTGTTACACTCTTTCAAATATAGTAAAATTGATATGCATTTATGAAGTCCACTAAAATGTGCATTCTGTAGAATATGCGGTGCAAAGAATAGTTATTATTCATTTACAGAGCCACACAAAAGAATTCCGTTACATAATGGTATATGGGGGGAATTGTTTGCGCCATATTTGAATTATATTAAACTATTTCATATATAATGAAATTGATATACGTCGCTGAGCTTTAGTATAAGTTATTTCATGTATAATACAAAGTGCATAGCATTTACAGGGACACACAAAAGATTTCAGATACTATATTGTATCCGAATTACTGTATATTAGCAGTGATTGTTCAAAATGCATTTTTAATTATGATATGCGCTTTTAAGTTCCACTATATGCATACTATATAGTGTGTATAAATGCTATAGTTCTTATACAGGGCTACAGAAAAGAATTTGTAAGGGTTACTGAGTATGAGGGTCCAGAAACATCACTTTTAATACATTTCCAAAACTTTATTTCGGCGTATAATTGCTATTTTTCATATAAATACGATTTTTCATACTGTAAGTGGGAATTCTAAAAAATATATATTTGATGTAAAAATCTATTAGAGTAACCAATAAAAAAAAATAATGTTTTCACCTATATTCTCTAACCCGGGTTTAGCCCCTCGTAATACATAATAGCAATAAAATGTCATTGCAACAGTATTTAACAGAAGTGTATAAATCAAAGCCTTAGAAATTTGCTTACCTTCCTTAAATACACCAATGACTGAAAAGCCCATGAGATGAGGCTGGAATAAAAAATTACAAACTGTAGAATACTATGATATGTAAATAAAATCATAACAACAATAAAACATAAGATTCTTTTTTACAATTAAAGTTATTAAAAATCAAAATAAAGCTAAAGGTACAATGACCAGATGTCCCAGTTTTAAATATATCACCAAGGATTTTTTTCTTAAATATTCTGCTTCATAACGAAATCATTAATATAAAACCCTGGTTTACACAAATTTAACTTTAAACTAGTTGGATGTGTCAATCTCAAAACTTTCTGCTATCTCATACATTTTAATACTTCAAATTTTGCTACCATGGTGCAAAATTAAATAAAAATCTATGCCCATCATGAGGATTCTAAGGCATAGGTTCAATAAATTGTGTGCATTCAAAAGAGAGATATAAGTATTGCATTTTTCAAAGAAATCATTGAATTTCATTACCCACCCTATTAAATGCCTGCAACCAAAATTCCCACCTAAAAGAGCATAAAAGCGACACCTGTTGGGCAGTATACACCCAAGCCTAATAAGGATCTACTTATGTGACAGTATAACAGAATATGATGTTTGATTAAATTCCATGCATTAGTTTTTGAGATATAGCTATTCTATTGCGACCTGTTATATGATTTACACGAAAACCTAATCAGTATTAACTTATGTCAAGGTTTAACAAGTTTGGTGGAATTCCATACATTGGTTCTTGAGACATGACTATCGCTATAATCATGTAAATCCTGAAACATGAACATAATTGTGCCAACTATTGGGCGATTTACATGAAAATCTAATCAGCAGCAACTTACGTCTACATCTAACTGAATCTGAAGTTTGATAAAAATCTGTGCATTAGATCTTGAGATAGAGCTATTGTGGAAATCGTGAAAAATGCAGCAGAGCAGCGTCACCTGTTGAGTGATTTACAAAAGTTAATCAGCATCAACTTATGTCAACTTCTAAAATTGAATCTGAAGTTTGATGAAAATCTGTGCATAAGTTTTTGAGATAGAGCTATTGCGAAAATCGTGAAAAATGCAGCATAGCAGCAGCAGTGTCACTTGTTGGGAGAATTACACCAAAACCTAATCAACAACAACTTATGTCAATGTCTAACTGAATTTGAAGTTTCATGAAAATCTGTGAATTAGTTCTTGAGATAGAGCTAATGCGGAAATCGTGAAAAATGCAGCATAGCAGTGCCACCTGTTGGGCAATTTACACTAAAAACTAATCAGCACAAATTTATATCAAGGACTAACAAAATCTAAAGTTTTATTAAATTCCATCCATTAGTTCTTGAGATAAGAGTACCCGGAAAATTTTTGTAACATAAGACAGACAGACATTTTGTAAAAACAGTCAATTCATGTTCAGGACCTTCTAAAGCATATAAATCTGTCGAAAACCGGAAGTCGAAATTTTTCGCGAATCCAATACTTTCTTCTTGTAAAGATAAAAGAAAGTAAAAATTAAAAAATTTTCCTTTTAGGAAATCACAGGAAGACAGCAAATTCCACTTCCAGATACCCACAGACAGACAGACATTTTGTAAAAACAGTCAAATTGTGTTCAGGACCTTCAAAAACGTATAAATATGGCGAAATTTTTCGTGAATCCAATACTTTCTTCTTGTAACGATAGAAGAAAGTAAAAATTCAATTTGTTTTCCTTTTTTTCCCTTTTAGGAAACCACAGGAAGACAGCAAATTTCACTTTTTTTTCAACAAGTTGTCGAAAAACTTAACTCTGTGACACACACACATATACACTATATGGACAAAGATGACCGGTCACTTGCGATTTTAGACATTTTCTTAAATATCTAGAAAAATACATCAGAAGTTATCCTGAGTTATCCAAGTGTGTAAACAGAATAGTATAGGTCATATATTTCCGTGAAGATTTTTTCCCGAAACCCCATAGGGGACTGCCAATAAATTGAAAAAGAACGAATATCTTTTGGATAACCCTGTCAAAACTAATG
Source organism: Maratus speciosus (assembly GCA_963932465.1). Taxonomy (NCBI): domain Eukaryota; kingdom Metazoa; phylum Arthropoda; class Arachnida; order Araneae; family Salticidae; genus Maratus; species Maratus speciosus. The sequence goes on from OZ010795.1 coordinate 508,519,027, forward strand.
TAACAAAAGCGTTCAAACTATATATTATGATTAAGTGGCTTATTGTAATAATTTGTGTTCATTTTTATAAGAATAGCATGTATACTCGAAGAAAAATTCAGGTTTTCATAAAAACAGTCTCAAATTTAGCCAAATTTTTTGCTTATAATTTGCAGAGTTCTTAATATAACAAAAAGTTCTTTTCAGAAAATATAACATACAACATTGTACACAATACCCTGCAATCAGAATTAAAATATAGTAAAAATTGTATGAAAAATGAGCAGGTTTACTAAATAGTGTTTCACTGTGCATGCTCCAATGCAATCAAAATATAATGTGCATAATGTGTTAGCTAAATAAATAGAGAAACTTTTGTAAAAGTCTCAAAAACATAGCTTGAAAATTCTGAAAATTATCATAGACAGAATAAGATCAAAATCTGTTGTGCCCAAAACGAAGCAAAAAGATGAGGGGCTGTATCTATATATCCATTGATTAGTGCCAATATAGCATACACAATATTGCACGTTAGGGTAGGAAAAATTGCCACTGGTGGCATTAAGTTCACACAAAACATTTGAGATTTTTTGGACAATTCCTTCATTTGCCGCAAATAGCTTGAAGTTTTTTAGCAAAAATTTTAAAAATGTTAAATTTATTTTACGTGAATTTACTTGAAATGTCATGTTTAGTGTACGAAATGTTTAAATAAGCTCTGATTATGTATTATTTAAAAGTTATGTGTATTTTGAATAAGGTGATTTTTATACCCTTTTCGCATATAACTGAGCAAATATTGTAAATATTGTTTGGTTCGTTCGTCGGTTTCTCTTTTTTGTATTTATTATGTTCTCCCCCCTTTCTTCTGTTTTTCAATGTGTTCGGTGTCACATATTTGGATGACGGACTACAGCGTGTATTGAGAGCAATTCTGGAAGGAGAGGGGAATGTTGAGCTGAAACAAATGAAAATGCAATTAGTCATTATGAGTATCGGGGAATGAACCGGGATCTTCAAAAGCAGACACTCTTAAATGCATATACCTTTCTCACACAGCGTTTGCAGCATTTAGATTGGTATATCATACAGATAAATTGCATTAAGAGCTTCATCCGTGTTCAGGATGCAGGAATTCTGGCAACAGGCAATAACATCATAAAAGACAAGGTCAGGAGACCAAAAAAGAAACTTGGTAAGAAGATACAGGAGGAGGAAGAAAAAAAGAAAAGCATATTTTTTGATAAAAGAAAAAATAAAACGATCTTCATAGAAGAAAAGGGGACAAGTGGCACCGTCGAGAGAAAGACGAAACAAATATCACCATGTTGTCTGAACGTGGTTCGGAATATCTGGGTCACTTGATACATCTTTCTGGTCACTGCAGAGCAAATAGCAAAATCATTATACAATTTTCTAAGCCAGAATAAAGCCTGCTTTGGAAAAATTTAAGAAGAAAACTGCAAGATTTGATATGTATTCTTCATACGAACGAGCTTCCAATCCGACACTGATATCAATTGTCTAAACTAGATGGTAAAACCATTTGACCTAAGACCTTCACCAACCCAACCGGTGCTAGATTAATAGAGTACTCAAATCTTCAGCTTTTTGCATTTCTGATGTCCATGAAACAGGAATAGGCTTATAGAAGGCGACACTTACATTTTCACACGTCATTAGTGGTATGTGCTTCGTCTTTTTTCTGAACGGTGCATCTGTCCCTTTTTTTCTATGAAGATCGTTTTATCTTTTCTACCATCAAAGAATATGGTTGTAATTTTTCATCCTCTAAGATATTCCTCCTCCATTATCTTCTTTCAAAGTTTCTTTTTCGGTTTCCTGACCTTGTCTTTATCGATGACAGTATTCTTCTCCTGTGCTGTCACAATTCCTGCATCTTGAAGCATGGATGAAGCTCTAAATGCAATTTCCCTATTTGATATACCAACCAGTTCTAAATGCAGTGAATGCTGTCTGAGAAAGAGATATGTGTTTGGGGGTATCTTCTTTTGAAGCCCTGGTTCAAACTCTGATTTAGACGAACTGGCTGCTTCAAAATTCCCACTATTTGAATCTTCTGAAAATATCTGTATTTTAAAGCAGAAAAACAATTAGCATCCCATCTCACAGTTTCGCCCATCTCCTAATTCCTCCCTCCTCCCTCATACTCATGATGACTGTTCGCGTTTTCATTGGCTTCAGCTCCACATTCTCCTCTCAGTCCAGAATTGCTGTGGTCCGGTATCCAAATATATGACTCTGAACGCATCAAAAAACAGAAAGAAGAGGAAAGAACATAAAAAAGGCAAAAAAGAGAAAACGTCGAATGAACCAAACAATACTTACCATATTTGCTCACTCATACGCGAAAAGGGTATAAAAATCACCTTATTCAAAATACACATGACTTTTAAATAATACATAATCAGAGCTTATTTAAACATTTCGTACACTAAACATGATATTTCAAGTAAATTCAGCTAAAATAAATTTAATTTAACGCTTTTAAAATTTTTGCTAAAAAAGATCAAAAATCAGCATTTGAGGAAAACTTCAAGCCATTTGCGGCAAATGAAGGAATTATCCAAAAAATATCAAATTTTTTGTGTGAACTTGGTGCCACCAGTGGCAACTTTTCTGCACTACCCATAATCGAAAAAAAGTTTTTTTCGGCCCACCGTATTGCACGTACTGTTGTATTTAGATACAGCCCCTCATCTTTTTGCTTCCTTTTGGGAATAACGGATTTTGAGCTTATTCTATCAACGATAATTTTCAGACTTTTCAAACTATGTTTTTGAGACTTTTACAAATGTTGTTCTATAATTTAGCTAACACATTATGCAAATTATATTTTGATTACATTCGGGCATGCACAGTTAATCATTATTTAGTAAACCTGCTCATTTTTCATACAATTTTCATTATTTTTTAATTCTGATTGCAGGGTATTGTGTACAATGTTCTTTGTTGTATTTTCTGAAAAGAACTTTTTTCTTATATATTAAGAATACAATGTTGTTTGTCGTATTTTCTGAAAAGAACTTTTTTTTTATATTAAGAACTCTGCAAATTATAAGCAAAAAACTTGGCAAAATTTGGGACTCTTTTTATAAAAACTTTAATTTCTCTATGAGTATGCATGCTTTTCTTATGAAAATGAACACAGTTTATTACAATAAGCCACTTAATCATAATCTAGAGTTTGAACGCATTTACTACATTAGCTTTTACAGGGTTATCCAAAAGATATTCGTTCTTTTTCAATTTGTTGACAGTCCCCTATGGGGTTTTGGGGGGAAAATCTTCACAAAATATATGACCTATACTAATTCTGTTTATACACATGGAGTTTCAGGATAATTCCTCATGTATTTTTCTAGATATTTAAGAAAACGTCTAAAATCGCAAGTGACCGGTCATCTTTGGCAATATAGTGTGTATATATATAAAAAAACCATTAAAAATCATTACAAATTACCAACAAATAATGTGAAATTATAAATACAAAGAAATTTATTCATTGACAAACTAACTTTTCCCCTAAACATATTCAATATAGATTTTAAAAACATAGTAAAATAAAAGAAAAAAAGGAAAAATAATTGAAATTTGTGATACACATACATACAGTACTATCGGTAGAAAATTCTGAAAATGTAAAATTAGAATCTATGTGTATATACACTAATTTTAAGAATGAATAAGCGACAAATTTAGGAAAGAAAGTTTTCAGAATCATGAATGTAAATTATAAATTTGTTTCAGTATTCAAAAATTTATTTATTTATTTATATATTTTTTTTTAAATAGGGGTAAGTGGATAAGATTTTGTATCTGTGACCCCTATCGAAGGGAGAGAGAACAGTTTCACTTCACTTTCCGGTCACCTTGGTTAAAGGGTAAATATTTTACAAACTAAGAGTATGAAAAAGAAACGCTATGAAGTTTTTAGCTTATAGGAACTTAAACAAAAACATAAAATATATAATAAATAACCCAATTGTACTTACTGACACATGGAAGATATCAATGCTAAAAGAGGATGGGTCATGCATAGTTTGTGGTAATTTCTGAAGAGCATTAACTACATCCAATTTCCTTTGTTTTAACAATCTAAATCTTTCACCTAAGAAATAAATTTAAATTAAAAATTATTGAGCTAAAATAGGAATGTTTACGACCATATTACGACTGTTCAAGAAAAATAATTATATTTAATTGTAAACAGTTACCCATAATTTTATATTTCTAATACAACGGAAACATGTTAAAAAGAGCCTGAAGGGTGTGTGAAAATGATTTGCTATATGTAGACTTCTTTATAATAGTTTGAAATTACAGGGAAATTTTAATAGTTTGATTAACTTCTCACTTCAATTTAACTGGGTTTACATTATTCGGGTTCTACTGTGGTTAAAAATTAGTTAGATGTAACAAAAAATATTTTGAGAATTTTCAGATATTCAGAAAATTTAAATTAATAAATACTTTTAAAATAAGGTAAACTGATAATCAATGTATACCAGTACTTAATGGTAATTAATAAGTTTTTTTTTTCAAGTAGGTGTGAAGGTACTTTGTAAATTAGCAAAAGTGCACAATATTTATAAATAAAAGCTTTCTCTGGCACAAATAATATTATAAAAACCTAATTATGTTTTCCCATTTTTATTTTTACAGCACAAGCTTATATATGTCAAATGAACTTCCAAAGTAAACATTTATTCTAAATTTAACACAGTTTTAAAAGTCAGTATTTGTCTATTTTCACAGATTTCGTATATTTTTCTGCTAATGTAGATGATTAAAAGTTAAATTTAATAAATCTTAATATTATGTTTAGGTATAATACTTTTTAATTTTTATTTTATGTATAATAAATTTTAACTTATAGTTCATTTAATCTGTAACGTATATACTACACAAATAACATTTTAAATAATCATAAATGTAACAGAAAACAGTATCAAATGAAGTAAATATGTTTTCAACTTTTTAATGTAAGAGATGTACAGCAAAGAAAATGGAAAACAAATATAACTGTAAAATTTTGAATAATGTTATTCAAATATTAGTCCTTATCTTGTTTAATTACGTTGTTCTATCTGATATCTTGTTGTTGTTCATTCTTACTTCTTATTTATTAATAAAACCCTACCTGTCTAAAACTCTTTCAAAAAAAATTTAATACATGAAATTTACTAATATTACACAAAATGATAAACTTTGATAAGTTCATCTCATTACATAACAAAAAATGCAAAACATGACTTACGGCTATCTACTATTTTGAGAAGATTCCTGTTATCATCTAAATAAGCACCTAGTAATCCTGGGCTAGACCTGTATGAATTTTTATAAAATTATAAATAATAATGTTAAAAATTTTAAAACAAGATCTTGCAACAAAAGATAACATTAAATTACTTACTTATAAGGTGTGTTTTTAGATAGACACAGTGAAAAGGTAGCCTATAAAAAGAAATAAATATAATTCAAATTTTCTTAAGTAAATAAATAAGCAATTCTGAAATTAAACTAAAAAATGTGCTTAGAGTAAAGACAATCGAGCGCAATACCTGTTCGTGATAAGCATCCAGTAACCGTGTTCTTTCACCAGAATCATACACAGAATAATACCTGAAAATAAAAATGTTAATTTACCTTAATTACTCTATTATATTCTTATTCTCTCTATTCTTAGTTACTCAGAAGGGTTACCTTAAGGTTGGGAGATCCCGATCAAGGAAGAAAAACTCATGTTTATTTAAAGTGAAAAAAGATTATGTCGGTTGATAACTAATTAAAAACAAATACAAAAATACAGACAAGAGACAAACTAATCATTAATTAAATGAATAATCTATGGTATCCCATGTAAACAGTGTGACACAGGATTAAAAGAACACCAGAATGTTTTTAATTCCCAAGAAACTTAAAACTCTAAAATTGTAGCCCACTCCATAGACACCTATCATTTTCCAGATTTTGAGATGGCCAAGTCCATTAAATCAAATTGCAACATATACAAGCGACGTATTTTCCTTGAAGCATGGTGTACTAGAACGGCCAAATTTCCACTCAATTAAGCTAGTTCACTTCGAGATGAATATACCATTTTAACCTGACTCAAATACCCACCTCTGTGTTTAATTGTTGGTGATACATGCTCTCACAACTAAAAATTGTAGCCCACTCCATAGACACCTATCATTTTCCAGATTTTGAGATGGCCAAGCCCATTAAATCAAATTGCAACATATACAAGCGCTGTATTTTTCTTGAAGCATGGTTTACTAGAATGGCCAAATTTCCACTCAATTAAGTTAGTTCACTTCCAGATGAATATACCATTTTAACCTGACAAATACCCACCTCTGTGTTTAATTGTTGGTGATACATGCTCTCACAACTAACTGCAAGATGAATTGTGTTATCTTTTCTGAATTTGTGTTTATTTACATTACCAGGGGTAGTACTGGTCCTAGGTGATATTTCAGGACATACTTTTTCCAATATTTCAGGACAATTTCAGGACACATTTACCAGGCATACTACTTTTTTTCCATGATCGTTTGTCGAAGTTAGAGATTTTTTCTGCCATCACTAGCCAAAGTTAGAGATTTTTTTCCACGATCGTTTGGCAAATTTTTTTTTTTTTTTTCTCCCCGCGAACGGTTGTTGAAATTTGCAATTTTTTCCCACGATCATTTGCTGAAATTCATGTTTTTTTTTTCCTGCGATCATTTGCCGAAATTCGCAAATTTCAGCGAATGATTGACGACATTTCCGATTTTTTTAGAAATTGGTTGAAGACTATTGCAATTTTTTTCAATGACTGATTAACAAAATTTGCAATTTTCCTTCCTGTCCAACTGACAAATTCCCGATTTTTTTTTTTTTTTTCCCCTTTCTAAAGTTAGGCGACCACTTGACGAAATTTGTGAGTTTTTCATCATCAGATGACAAAAAGTTTCACTATTTTCTGACTCTAAAGCACCTATTAATTCCAAAGTACCGATTTTGTGCAATTCCTTTAAAAAACAAAAAAACAAATATATATATATATATTCACGGAAAAATCATGACTGTTTGTGCTATAGTACAAAATTCACGAAATTTCAGGAATTTCAGGACATGTTACCATATTTCAGGATTTTTTTTCATTTTTCAGGAATTTAAGGAATATCAGGACAAGTACTAACCCTGCATTACTGATAAGGAACTTGTTTTAATGATTTTTATGTCCAACTGTGTAATTAAATTGCCTGTATTTTTGTATTTGTTTTTAATTAAAAAACTATGTTTTTTCTCGCGGCAGGCCCATCAGCAAGATCCAACTGATTTTTTATGTTGACATTTTTAAAGATCTATAACTTTGATCTTAATTTATTTATTTATTTATTTATTTATTTATTTTTTTTTTTGGGGGGGGGGGGGACAAACACACACACACACAAGCAATACTTTTTGAGCACTTAAAAAAATACATAAAGAGCTCCTATAATTACACTAGTTAATTAAATATATTGTACATATATAAAAATATATCTGTAATCAACGATTTTTTTTTTTTTTTTTAAGTTAGAATTAAGCTATTTATCTCAAAATGTCCCTTTTTTTTAATTTCACATGAGGTATCATGTGAACTATTGAAGATTTTTACAATTTTTCAAAGTGGATGGATTATATCTATGTTTTAAGATTAAACTTAATTAGCAAAAAAACTTGCAAAAAAAAAATTGTATGCATAAATAATTTTTTTTTATTTTTGAAACTATGCAATACTTAAAGTTTATTTTAAAAATACAATTTTTGCTTTTTAAATGTAAGTGCAATTTACAGTTTTATTCTATTTAAAAAAATAAATAAATAATAAAAGAGAATTATGTCAACCATTGTGTTCTTTACAAACAACAGGACTATTTTTTAAATCTCACTCTACATTCAATTTCTTATTTGCTTAACTACAGTGTTTCTCGAACTTTTTTCAAGTGGAGACAACTTTTATAAGTCAGCATCTTCTGCAGATCTTCTTATTCTTGCTTCCTTCAACTACATAATTCATTTCATTCTCAATTATAGTGTATGATCACAATTCATTTGAATGTTATTTTTCATATCTTTCTTCGGAAATCTTAAAAGACAACAAAAGCATATCTCAAGGACCACAGTTTGAGAAACACTTGTCTGTAGAGTTAAAAATGGATAACTTTTTTTGACAAACTTGTGGATGCAAATATAAAATCTAATCGACCAATTAAATGTAAAGACAAAAAGCAGTCAAGTGTGAGTATTACTCGCGCTCAGAGGGCTCCACACAATAAATATATGAATTATTAACTGTATTATAAAAAAAAAAAAAAAAAATCGTTGCTAAAAGAATAATAAGATGTTGTAAAAAAATATACAACGTAGGGTTGGGTATAGCTGTATATAATGGAAAAGTGTGAATGGGTATACCATAAAAGTTCAAAGAGATATGAAGCCTAAATAATATCAAATATTGCTATTCTGTATCACTCTTTTTTTTAATCATATCCTACTATGTTTATGATGAACTTATTCGGTACTGATAATAAAAGTAGTTTATATTTAAACTTAATTTGGCATTTCATAAAACTAAATTCAGCGTAGTAATAATCTTTTCTTTTTTACAGTGTAGCTAAATCAAAAAACTTTGTTCAAAGTTTAAACTTGACATAGTGATAAGCACGCTTCGAAAGGAGGTCGCAAAGTTACAACGCTGCCTTGTTCCATGCTGCGTTTTTCAGATAGGTTTTTAATTAACTTTTAAAGACACGGGAGGCGTATTGAGAGATCCACTCAATGCAAACTAATCGCGAATCCCATAGTATTTATGTGACTAATTCTAATTAAATTAGTCTGTTTTTAACAATTTGACGTTTATTGCTTTTATATTGCTACTGGGCATCACATTACACAAATATATCATTAGAAGTTATTATCTGGGTTTTAAAATCCGATAGTACATAGAGTACACCGCCCTGTCGTCATGTATCTCTAAACTGCCCGTATCTTTAAGGGTTAATATCTCGGTTAATTACCGATGCTTTTTTTTTTTTCGAAAATCATTATCAACAATGCTTTTATACCTCTGCAACGATAGGTACCCCAGCACTGCTCAACTCCTTTGCTGAATGCCCGCAAATCGAAATTTATGTGTAAAGGAAAAATGCGCTTTTCTCAAAAACAATGTGGCTTAGGGTAATCGCTATAATTTTCTTGCAAGGTTTAAATTACTGTCTACTACCTCTAATTTTTTTTTTCATAATTTTAGTTTCAGTAGATTCGGAAATAGATGTGTGTGTGTGTGTGGGGGGACATGCAACATTTTCGATGGTGTCTCTGAAAATATAATACCTAAAATTAAAAAAAAACATATTTTTGAGTTCAGCGTTACGAAAGCTTTCACACGATATACAAAGAAAATATTTTTTTCCCCATGTAACATAATTAGCCACTCTACATTTTTCCTAAATATATTTGTGAATGTTTAATAATCTGTAAATATGTGGGTCAATAGTCTTTATTACTTCCCTTAATTTGAACTTTTCACATTTCATAGTTTACAAGTAAAATGACTGCGACAGACAGACACAGGAGTGATCTTATAATGGTTCCGTTTTTACTTTTTAAGTACAGAACCCTAAAAATAGTTTTATATTCTCTGAAAAATACAAAGGATTGACAGATGCTACATCCAGAAGTGTTTGTAATGGTACTTAACATATAAATTATGAAAAACGCATTCTAAATATCCTTAATACATTTTCACACAATTGTCATCATGAAATCATTTAAAAATTCCATAAATCTGGAAACACAAAAAAAAGTTCTAGACAGAAATTAAAAAAAAAAAAAAAAAAAAAAAAAAAAAAAAAAAAAAGAACTTATTTTGTTTACTCCAAGTTAAAACAAATTACAACGACCATTTGGAAAATCATTTTTTCAAAGACTAAAATTTAAGACATAAAAAATCGCATGGAGTTTATCATACATTACGTACGCCATGGATTAAACATAATAGTGTTATGACACGTAAAAATTGCAAGCGACGAAAATCGCCGGCGACCCGTCAGATTTTTTAATTGGATTAAACATTAACATTCCTGGACCCATCATGAATAAATTTTAAAAGAAATTTCAGTTTTACAATTTTCGGTACTGTAAATTTTTAAACTTCTATGGAGCTGGTCATACGTTACGTACGCCATGAATTAAACATTAATAGTGTTATTACATGTAAAAATCGCCTGTGACTCGTACGTATTATCCACCTGAAACTTACGTATTATCCAAGCATTTAATTGGCTGTTCGGGAAAAGGCTTTTCCATCATCAGATTTCCAAGAAATCTGACGACCCATTTTAAATGAAATTTCATTCTTAAACTTCTAAACATCCCACAATATTACTTTTTACACCAACGTATAGAGAAAAAAATGTACTTTTAAATGCAATTTGTTTGAAAGCTGTATCTCAATTTGTTTCCGAGTTATTAATTTTTTTTGTAGTTTTTATTACTTTTTTGTCAGAGTGGCAACAGAGAAGTATTCATCTCTGTTGAAAGTAAATGTTAGTGCCGGTTAGTGTATAGACCAATCAGAAAACGAATAAAATGCAGATTAAACCAATAAAACGCTTCAGATATGCTTTTGATTTCCTACCCTGATGAGAACAATAACCATTTTTCCAAATGGTTAAAAACAATCATCCCTCCATGTACAGCTAAGCTATATAATTAGAGCTCTGCATGGGATAAAATTTCCAGGTTTGGCTTGAGGTAAATGCTAGAAGTTCAACTGATGTATTTTTTCCCAATTCATGGCCAGATAAAAAATCAATTAAATCAGGCTTAACTTGATTCAATTTTTAAAAAATGAGAATATTTTTCTTAACCTTCATTATTTTAAAATTCTTTTAAAAGACTATTTCATACAGATTTATAGTTAAAAAGAGTACAACATATTTCAGACTGCATGTCTGCAAGCCATGAAATATACAACAACAACATTATTGAATATTTAGACAATTAGACAATTGAAGACATTAACAAATTTACTGTATAGTTTAAAATGAAATAAAGCTGTTTAAAAAAAATCATGAAACCATAAAGGAAAAAGAAGTAATAAAAATAAAAATCTTTTCTGTAATTTATTAAACGAAAATTTCTAAAAATTCTGCTAAAGAAATGTACAATATCACTATTATTTTCACAAAATAAATTGCAGGCCTGAAATGGCTTAACCTGACTCTGAAGGGGGATGGAGGTAAACCTGAATACAGATGACACAATTCAAATGAAAGAGAATCAGCCCCAGCCCAGACTCGAGTTTTGTGACAGGTCCAAACACGTGTACGCCTCTAATTCCTATCAAAATAAAAAATTACTCCATACTTACGCATCTAAGAACTGGATTACCATATCCTTCACTTCATCAACAAAACAGCTTTTCTGAAAGTGTTAAAAAACTCGTTTAACATAAAATTTGAACAAATTTAATTAACATATTTTGAAAATAAAAGATAAAATTAAAAAATAAATTCAAGAGGAAGAAATATTTTTTTCACTTACTTTAGATACTGGGAGTGTTTCACTTCCTAAATCAAATCCAATAGGGGCTGGTAAATCATGCCCATCCTAAATCAATTCCAAAGGTATTTATAAGGAAATTGAAAGAATAATTATAATTCAGAAGTTAATACAAATAATAAAATGATATCTACAAATTAATTTTATTTCAACTTAATTGAAAGATATTAAATATCAACTTAATCAGACAAACAACCAATACTAGAGATGGGAATGCTCGGAAAACCCCCGGAAAAGTTGGAAAAAAAAACCCGTTTTTTTTTTTCAGTTTTTTTCCGAAGGGCTATTTTTCAATTTTTCCAATTTGGAAAAATTGAAATTTTATTTATAAAATATTGTGGTCACAATTTTATAATTGGTACATTCTGTTACTTTTATTTATATTTTTTTCATGTTTAGTGTCCTTCATGAAAACCTTAACATGGAAAATCTTATCTGTGAGCAGGGATCTCTTTAGAAAGAATTTGAGTCTCTTAAAGGATCCTTCACAGTTTTTTCTCCTTAAAAATATGACCTTTAACAAAATTTTTTCTCTTAAAAATAGACATTTCAGAATTTTTTTACAATCTCCAAATTAAATCCTTCACAAATGTAATGATTTTAGAATTAAAAAAAAACCCTGTTGTATAATAGCTGCAATAACCCAATGAATCTATTATCTAGCTGTTTATAATATGATAATTTCTAATTTACAAAATTCTGGTTACATTTTTTACATTTCATTCACAGTTTTTACAAGTTCACAATTTCACAAAAACATGATTTTGTGAAAAAAAAAACCCAAACAAATCCCTGGTAAGATAATTAAATGCAACTTCTCTCGTTAAAAATGAAAATTCATGTGCAAAAGTATTTCAATATTACACCAATAAATGAAAATGGTAAAACGGAAAATTTAATGTAAAATTTGAAACATGCATTTATTTTTATTCGCATGGCTGTAATTTTTCACTATTGTTAGAAAAATTTCTTTTGATAATAACATGCAGTTGAAATTATGTATCATTTTTTTTTTTCTTTTCTTGAAACATAGATTCTTAGAGTTTTCTAAATGTATTTTCAAAAAATATAAATACATACAAACTTTGCAAAGAAAATGTAAGCAAATCTCTGTGAAAAATCTAGTTGAAAACTACTTTAAACATATGGAAAAATCCACCTGTTTTAAAAGTTTCATTTAAAAAAATATATACCCATTTCAAAAATAAGGATCTAAATCTTACTAAAACATAGTTTGGGTTTAATCTGGAAAGCTGTACCAAAACTACATATACAGGAAATGAAAATTGTAACTGTAAGGGAGGAGGGGGAGTAATATTGTAAAATAATACCAATTTTTAAACAATGGAAGATATGAAAATGATAATAGTATTTATAATAATACCAGAACTACTATAATTCGTTTCTTTTACACTGGCATCCTTTGCGTATTTGAAAACCAGTACTATGTAGATGAGATGTACAATGCAGTTTAAAACTGCTTTAAAACAACAGTGAAATTGGTTGAAACTAAAGATTTTTTTTGTTGTTTTTTAAATTAGTTTTGCTGATATAATTAAAAGGGTGCTACTGAAAAATCATTTCAACAGACACATGATATATTACAAACACTGGTGTTAAATTAAGCAAAAAAAAGCTACTATCAGAATTCTGAGACTGAAAGGATAAACTTTTAAAGGCTGGCTTTTTTTTCTCTCTCTCTCTTTTAATAACATATTCACATGTAAAGAGAAATTTTTTTTGTGTGTGTGCATAAATATTGAAAAAGTTTATTATTGTATACTTTTTAAGAAAATATAACTTATTTTTGAGAAACACTTATAGGAAATCAATTTTTCCATCACTTCAATTTTTCTGGAAAATTTACATCTCTAACCAATACTAAACTTTGTTTTAATAAAGTCAAACTTAAACAAAATTTACTTACAAGATAAAGCCAAGTAATACTCTCAAAAGAAAATTTAAGACCTTCATTGACATAATTTAAAGTTTCATTTTACTTTAATAAGTAACATTTTGTCATAAGTTGTTAATAATTTTAAAATGCACCAATATAAGGAATTTTTTAACACAATTTTCAAAGTTATAACAGAGTTTGCATTTCACTTAAAATTTTACGAGTTAGCCTGATTCGCTAATCATAAAAACTGAGCCAATCAAACAAGGAAATGTAAGCTAATTAAAAATCCCGAATAAGTTTTTAAAGAATTAATAAATAAACTTATACATTTATTAGACCATTGACACATTCCACACTTATTTTTAATAGATGCTGTATTTGGAGATTTTCACTTGTAGCTACCATAAATAAATAAATATTATTATGTTGAAAAGTGATATATTACTTTTGTCTATTTTTCATTCTCTTGAAAGCCTTAAAAATTTCTGATACAGAGAAGTGGTAAAATTTTGTCACATATACTCAAAGGCATCTACATTCAACACTAATATACTCTCTAACAAATCATGAAAGGAATGTTGAGTTAAATCTAGAAAATATGAAAATTGAAACAAGTCTAACCTTTACAAGGTTTTTTCTTTTAAAACTATTTTGCACATTTTTCTAAAATTAAAAAAAAAAAAATCTTTAAAAAGTTTGGAACCAAAAGAAAAAAGTAACTTTTCCCCATCCTTAATACAGATTGACACAGAAAATTCTGCTACTAGGTTTGTGTGACAAGAAACAACGGTGGAAAGCAAATTTCAAGGAATAGTAAATTAGATGATTTATTTATTGTTACTACATAGTAACAATAACACATAAAGCCTTTCTTTTTTTTATTATTATTATTCAAGAGTATTAAAGACTTAAACCTTGACAGAAAGGGAAAGGAAGAAAGAAGATAATTTGGAACAGGTGTGTGAGAGGGGTAGAGAATGTATATAACAGCAGTAATTCTCATCACTGGTAAAGCAATTCCATAAAACAGGGATCACAATATTATTTTTTAAATGTTAGGTTATTCTTGATATAATACATAAAAAGAAAAACATTACCATGGTTGCTAATTTTTAAAACTTTAAAAAATGGTACAAAATGCTTACCAAACGCCTTAGTTTGGGAAACCTTTCTCGAACAGCACTGAAAAATACAAAAAATAAGAAAACCCTTTTTTTATGTATAGCAAAATATTTGTTGTATAAAGCATTAATATTTAAGTTCAATGGTTAGGTGAGCTTTTTCTCTTTCTTTACCTGCTCATGGTTAATTTAAAAAGACAAACAATTATAAATTATCCATTATTTATTTAATATGTTAGTTAAATAGTTACAAGAAATATCAAAATACTATGAAGTAGGCTGTTTAATGTAACATTTGAATAAGAAATATTGTAGAACCAAAACAATACATCTTATTGTAAAAGGCAAATAATCTTTTACTTAAGATTTTATATTGTTTAAATTATACTATGAATGCTTATAAATTTAGAAAAGACATGTTAATTAACATGGCTCTAAATAATATTGAAATGTACTCTTATATTAATAGTATTTCTCTTAATAATATTTTTGTATTGGTGTAAAATATATTATGAAATTGTCCCCCCTCCCTTTGTAAAATAATTCTTCAAATACATAATATAAAAATTGAATTACGATTAAAGCAACAAATGTTCATGTTATCTTCAGATTCCCTAATTGCATGTGATCAACACAAAATATAGCTTAAAGCTTTTTTTTCTTTTCTTTTCTTTAAGTAAAAGGAAATAATTACATCTAATCAAACAAATAAGTCAATAAAAAGAGTATATTTTATAGTATTGAGCTTAAATAAAAGAACAGAAGCCTTAACAAAATAGTTAACACATGAGCAGAACACTGGTCCATTAAGACAATTTTCATCCAACAACAGCCACCATAACCAGCAGCCTGAAAAAAAACTGTAAATAACATCTATCAAATTAAAACTCAATAAAAGATGAGATAATCAAGTTTATGCCACATATCACAGAGTTTAAAATGACTAAAAATATCTTTCCTTTTTAATATTTTCAATCATATTTACGAAGAATTTAAGATATTGGAAGACAAATTTTGGCATTACCTGATGTAAGAACCTTTGTCTTTATAGTCATCACACAATGGATTACCATCTAATATTACTTCTTCTATATCCAGTCCTTTTAAAAAATTTAATTCTGATACTGAACGAAGCTGAAAGATAAAAACTGAATATTATGCATTATAAAAACGTGTATAAAAATCACTTATAAACAGATTAAGTAAAATAATGCTATAAAAAGTGATAAAATATCTATATTAAGATTGACGATCGTTTCGTCGCACTAACGGCGACATTTTCAAAATCATTTATGATAGAAAATACTTTCACATAATTTAAAAACAATAAACATAGTAAACAATGTCACGAGACATGATGCATAATGAAAAACATTGAAAACCTAAAATTAAATTAAAATTAAATTAGCTATTTGTGAGCGTGGATTAATTTTCATATAATTTAACAAAACAATAACATGGTAAACAATGTCATGAGATAGCATGCATAATGAAAAACATTGCAAAACATAAAATAAAAATAAATAAAATTATCATGGCTCTTTGCGAGTGTGGATTAATTTTTACTATTGTTATTACATAGCATCTCTTTCCAAATTTTAGGTAACTCAAGTGACACTGAATCATTGCAAATATTCTTGTTGCGTAAAAATATCTCTATTGATTCTCGGATTATGGATGGTAAATAAAACCTTGATGTATAAATTAGTTTTGTTCTGTGAATGTGTCTGTCTGCACGGTTGCTACTCATACGGGAGAATGAAATTCCCTGACTTTTCCAGGTGTATTTCAAGAAAATTCTAGTCTAGCGGTGTAATGCGTAGTGGACATGCTGAGGTAAAACAAATGTTATATCACTCAAAAAGGCTAAAATTTCCTGAATAGAGTTGCTAATAATCAAAAGCTCCTTATCCCAATCCCACTCATGCCCCCCCCCCCCCCCCCCAAAAAAAAAATAATAATAATAATAACCTTGCTTTAAGGTTTATAATTGGAATTGCTCTTTTTAATAATTTGTGATCATTACAAAGCTTTCATATAAAGGTTCCTACAAACTGCACAAACTTGTTACACAATATTTGTGCACGGAGTCATCATTCATTTCGTCAACTGTATTGCAAAATCCCTAATGTTCAGATAAACTTTATTTTCAACAGGAGGCAAAAAGAGAGTGGAAGTAGGCATTTCAGTGGGGAGATGGAGGCTTGTGATAATTATTTATTGTTATTTGAAAATGATTGCTGGAAAAAGTTTTAAAATCTGTAATAATTATTAAAAATGTAAACATTTGCTATGGTGGATAGGAAAGGGGTGGAGGATGAAAGTGGAAATTTTTGAAAAAAAAAAGGTAATTTAGATGATTTTTCTTTTTTTAATTGCGGAATTTGCCAAACCATAGAAGATTCTGGCAGCGCAACAATCAAACTTTCTTGGCGATCAGAATGAAAGTTTATCAAATTCCCTGACTTTTCCCTGATTTATTCAGCCAATTTTCAAATTCCCTCACTTTTCCAGGTTCTCCAGGTGGTGTAGCAACCCTGTGTCTGTCTGTCTGTCGGCGATGGCTAACAAAATCTATTGCACCTAGAAGTCTGAAAATTTGAGATGAGAATAGTCCAAGACAGGGGTTGATGCACCTGAGGCTCATATTTTTAATTTTTTGATAATAAGCCAAGATATTAATTAAAAACTTATCAAAAAAGCACTTTATTTTTGGAAATTGACAGAGTCATGCACACAGGGGCGCGCCAGCAGTATCCAGAGCCTGTGTGCAGAATTTCAATTGGTGCCCTAACAACCACCCACCTACAAAAAAAAAAAAAAACTTTATAAAAATATGAGTATCTATAAACGCATTAGATGCCATCCTGCTGGAGTTTATACAGATCAAATAAAGTTTTTTGAACCAGAAAATTATTTAATAAAATGCGTCTTGTTTAGGGTTTGTATTTTTTTCTTTTATTAAATAAAATTTCTGATTCAAAACATATTTAAGTTGCTTGAAAAATAAGGAAGGTTCGCAGCTATGTAAATAAAATTTGAAACACAGTAAAGCCTCTGAAAA
The DNA here is from genome assembly GCA_963932465.1 of Maratus speciosus. Lineage (NCBI taxonomy): Eukaryota > Metazoa > Arthropoda > Arachnida > Araneae > Salticidae > Maratus > Maratus speciosus. The sequence goes on from OZ010795.1 coordinate 508,536,713, forward strand.
TAAAACCTATCTGTTTCAGAATTCTGCATTAAACGGTCAAATTCCATTATCCCAGAGAAAATAATACAATACAATAGTAAATAAATAAAAGAAAGGAATAAAAGAAAGTTGTTTGTCATCTCTAATTTGCATATCTATATTAATAAAAGGCTCTGCATGTGTTGTCGATGGCTAATTTTAATAAGGATAAAAGATGGCAGGTCTAAATGCATCTGAGGCTCAGATTTTTCATTTTTTGATAATTAGTCGAAAGATAATTAAAAGCCATAATGTTAATCGCAAAATGGCAAACTTTCTTTCTTGAAACCAATCATGCCTCTGTATTTCTCCAGACATTAAGCGGTTCTTCACACTGACGGAAGTGTAGCGTTCGATTTTCACTGCATTTTGAAATTTGGGTGGCCGGGTCCCCGTCGAGTTACAAAAAAAAAAAGGAGGCGGGGAAGAAATAAAAAAAATCGTCTTATCTTTCTGATTCCAACGATATCTTTCTTTACTCTTACAAAACACCTTTTTATTTGGTCGTGATTCACGCCAGTTTTAAAGCTTTCCCGTTTTGCTAAAGTTTAAAAATTTCAAAAAAAGAAGAAAAAACAGCTATTAATACTTGGTACCTGGTATTTTTCCGAATCCTGGTATCTTTCCTAGGTAATAATACTATATGCTATTCTTGGTTTTTTTTTTTAATCTAACGATATCTCTGGCGTGAAAAAATATTAATATTTACGATCCAAAAAAAAAAAATCTTTAAGTCATTTCAAGTAATCGCCAGAGATGTTTTTTCTCCCAGTTCACGTTTTCTCAAGATATCGTTTCCAGTCTCAGAGATATGTGCTTTGAATATTATTTCGCGTTTTAAAATAGTGAGGGGATGGTATATTTTTTATGTTTTATCAAGAATTTTTGGTCAGAATTGAAACTTTCATATATCTAAAGGCCAGAAATTAAATGCAAATTCGAAGTTCGCTTGAAAAATCAGATCGGAACATCGATATCAGCTGCGATATACGCCTCAGAAGGAATTGAGGGTGGGGGGGGGCTCAACTTGAGCTTCGTTTGGATGGATTTTCATTAAAAAACAAAAAACAAAAAAAAGTCATACAAATTCGGAGTTTCATACTACAGAAGGCAGTGCTGATGACAATATTAGGCTCGTTTGGAAAGATTTTCGTTTAAAAATATAAAATCAAAACAAACCGGACAGTGCGTGCCACGTCCAGTGTATATGCTGCATTGCGTCCTCTCACTCTCCCCATCTCTAGGTTCGGTTAGGAAAATTTATGTTTTAAAATATAAAATCATTCAACATTTGATTTTAGGTGTATTTAAGGCTATTATCATTTGCAATGTCGGGCGGGTTGGTTCGTAGGACATAGCATGGAAAAAAAAAATTCATTTTTTTCCCGTTCATATTTCAGCAATCAATGTAGCTCCTAACAGTCTTAACATAAGTCTAAATTGAACTTTTTTTTTTCCTTACTATTCTAGTCTCTGGGAAGGTTTAAGGCTATATGTAATGCTACTAAGTGCACATATTTCAGTACTTCCAATTTTATGTTCTGAATTAAAATGAACAAATCTTAAATCCTCACATTTATATATTCAGTATGTGATTAGAAACAAATGTACGAAGGGGTGCATGGAAAGTTCCGCAACCTCTCAATCTTTGACAAAGTAAGAAGTTTCTGACACTTATGGCCAAATTTAGCCTATTTTCACCATCCCCTCCCCCTTAACAAAAATTCTGTTTCTGCCATGATGACAGGTCCAGAGTACAAGATAGTATAGATAAAAAGTATTTGTTCTGCTCGGAGGTCTATGATCCGAAGATACACACAATTTTTGTCCAATACATAAAAGTTTCTTCAGAAGTGATAATTTGTAAGAGCACTGAAAAAAGATATAGCTTCAGCTGTCCAAAGTAGACTTTACTCTATGAGTGCAAAACTCAGTGTTAAACCTACGACTCGGAAGGCCAAAACTTTCACAAACAGGTGATGCTTCATTTTACCAATTAAAATGTGTTATAGCTGACGTCAGTCTCTCCAATCTAAAATCTCTACATTGAACAGCAGACTCATACCAGTTCTGGTTTTACATTTTGTTTCTCTATTCATGGTAGAGCCGAGATTGGAGTTAATTGTTCCCAGGATGTGTCGAGCAGGCAATATTCTTTTGTAAAAATGCTAATAGCGATAATGAGCATCTGATAATGGAATCATTGTAAATATACCTTAATGAATTACAGAGAAATATTTTCAAAAATCTACTTTTTATTATATAGCTTCAAAAATTATAATGTTTTAACCCTCTTTTTTTTTTTTCTTTTATTTCTAAGCTACATTAATTTTTTTAATGAATATTTATTTGAATGTTGAAAAGTCTAAGTAATCATTAATGTTGCTATTGTGTACTTTCTGTCTTAGGAACACATAGTAATATAACATTTCTTCATAAATACATATGTATGCAGTATTCTTTAAAAGAATTTTAATTATATGTTAAGAAATTCGGAATTGTTTGTAGAAATTGAGTCGGAGCTGTTTTCACTCATTTTTAAACAGGCCGGCTCGCAAACTGCAAAAATATCCAGGCAGAGCCCGGGCCTGGAAATTCCGTTCCCTAATTCAAGGCTGTCCAACGCGTTTACCGCGGACCTAAATGGTGGCGCCCTTTGAAAGTTTTCCTGGCACCCATTCGAATCTTTTCTCCTACTAGCTATTTTTTAAATTAAAAATCCACTTTAAAGTATGCTTTTAAAATCAACAATATCTGAATGGGTTTCTTGTAATTGTTACCAGTGATCATTATTTAGTGTTAATTATTTTATGTTATTAATTTGTTATTTAGTAGTTAAGATTTCTGTCCTCTTGACCTACAAAACTTTTGAGATAGGTTGAATCTCTGAAAAATGTAATTTTGAATTTACTATGATTTATATTATTTCTGCAAATTATTTTTAAATAGAGTTTCTGAGTCGTAAGGGATTTATGTTTATACTCCCATGAGATGTGTATGCGTCCGAACAGTAAGGTTCATCTTATTTATGACAGAAATTCTCCAGTAAGACTATTGCTATTTAAAACTAACAAAAATAGGTAAAATTTACAGGGCTGCCACAGGCGACTATTTTTATAATCTGATCGTACCAGTATTTTTCTAATATAAATTTTTAAGTATATTTCTCTTGCAAATGTTGTCAAAGTGTTTGTTAAGAATTTCTATTTTAAGAAAGTGGTGTCAGTTAGAATTAAAAATTAGTCGCCTGTGGCAGCCCTGAATTTAGTCTTTGTTATAATAAAACAGTACAATGCTTTACCACTACTACAGTGAGATAATAGTGTTGCATGTTTTCAGCCATGTGAATTATGACACCTTTCATTGTTTGCATCTATATGAGGTGCGCCTCTGCTTATTGAAAGGTTGGATAGGTCTACATCTAAATCTCTTATTAGGAGACGCAAAAGTAGAATGAAACGAAATAAATAAATAATAATAATAATAATAAAACTAATAAATATCTATAAGAAAGTTTGCCTCAGGCAAATTTATAAAACATTAATTAAATTAAGGTTTTTTTTAAAAGTATTGGCTCTTCAATTGAAATCTTTGGCGCCTTTACTACTTCGGCACCTGTGTGCACCGCACACTTTGCACACTGGGTCGGCGCGCCCCTGCATGCTTGGTTCCTGCTTTTAAGAGCAGGTAGAAGGGAAGAACAAAATGCTGTTTTTTTTTCTCATTCTTTTGCTTTTTTTGCCTTAATGTCTATTAGCTACAACATTTGGGATACGGGAAAAGGAAAGACATTCTTAAATTTCATGCTTTTACGTTTAAAAAATTGCAATCAAATAAAAAATATATTGCTATTAACCATTTGATAAAAATTTTTCAAAATGGGTCATTTTTGTGATTGACTTTTTTTTCCCTTTCAGTGAAGCTCTTCTAGGGCTCTATTTGAGATATACAGATTGACCAAAAATTACTATTTAAAGCTGAGACCTTCTCTTCAATAGTGCACTCGGTTTTGAAAAATGCGAATTTTAACCCTTTCGAAAAAATTTTCGATTGCAGCTGACTTTGCGTCTTCCAAAGACAAAACCTTTTTTCTATGCTAAAAGTAACTAAACGTTGATATTCCAACGCAATATTTTTGAAGGATCTTGGCAGACTGGATTTACATTACCTATAGAAAAGTAAAAAAATGTGGACTTTTTTTTTTTTTTTTTTTAAATAAAAACTGAGAAATTGACTATGAAAATGCTAAAACATGGGCTTGGTGAACCTACGACTCATGTTTTCACAATGAAATATGCATATTTTTAAAGAAATTTTAAAGAAGGCTTAGATACATTTATAACAGATTAATTTTTGAGGAAGTTTGGAGACTATAAAGAATTTTTTTTTCCTCCCCCTTGCTAATATTTGTTAAAAGACCCAACGTGGGAGAAAAAAAAAAAAAAAAAAATTACAACTAGATATTAACATTTTTTCACGAAATTCTTACATGAGTTACAAAACTGTTACAGTTATAACCGATAACAATTTCAAAGAGTTCGGACTACAAGAATCTTTTTTTTTTTAAAACTATGAAATGACCCTACATGAAAAAACAAGAAAATGGTCTCCTTACAAGTGCTTTTACCACTAAATATCAATATTTTTTTCACAAATGTTTCATTTAAAAATATAAATCATGCAAAATTGGGATAAAGATATAAAATCATACAAATTTGAAGTCTATTTAAGGTTATTATCATGAGCTCGGGGCATTGCCAGGCAGGTCAGACAGAAAAATATATAAAATTAAAAGAAATTTGTTTAAAAGAATGTGAGTATTGTATAACATTTTAATAAGGACTTTTTATTAAAAAACACATTATTTACACAAAAAAATTTTAAAAATGCAAGAAATCATCAAATTGTTAAAGTCTAACAAACCTAATAGAAATGGCAACCATGGTTGCAGACTATGAAATTATTTTCTAATATTTACAAATCACATGATATTTCGTAATAATCAAAAGCATTGCAGTCTCAGCACATGATTTGTTTGATATTTTCTTTAATAAAAAAGGACTTAAACAATAATTTTGATTTGTAAAAGGATTTCTACAATGTTCCAGGCAATCATCTGCTTTATTTTTGCCAATAAGGGCACCTCTAATAATAAAATTTTCATAAGAAATTACACAGTGGAAAGTATTTTTAATTTATTGTGAGTAATGCACATTTTTGGTTTAGTTTAAATACCCACACATTGTCAACTTTAAACAGGTAGATGTGATTAAAAGAAATTCTCATCAAGCTTGTTTTCAAAACTAATGCAATGATTCTAAAACTTTTTCCATTAACTGCAAAGATTTTCTTTTTTTTTTTTTTAAAGTTGTTAAAAAGGAAGACTAATTAGAAAGCACAATCAGAAAGCACAATTCTTCCATCAAATCCAGTGTAGATGGCAGGTACAGAGTATAAAATTATGTAATTGACTAACATACAATTTCATCGATACATCAATTTTTATCTGCCATATTTACAAAATTTCTCTCTTAGAAAAAAAAAAAAAAAAAAAAAAAAACTAGTCGGATGTGGCAATCCCAAAACTTTCTATCTCATACATGTTAATATTTCCTGGGAAAAAAAGCATATCAGTGCTAACGGTTGGCTGATTTACACCAAAATCTAATCAGCAACAACTTATGTCAAATTGTAGCTGAATCTGAAGTTTGATGAAAATCCGTGCATTCGTTTTTGAGGCAGAACTATGGCGGAAATTGTAAAAAAATTCTATATAGCAGAGTCACCTGTTGGTCGATTTACTCCAAAAACTAATCAGGACCAATTTATATCAAGACTAACTGAATCTGAAGTTTAATGCAAATTCAAGCATTAGTCCTTGAGATACAGTTATTGCGGAAATCGTCATACATGCAGCCTAACAGCACCACCTGTTGGGCGATTTACACAAAAAACTAAACATCACTAATTTATATCAGGGACTAACTGAATCTGAAGTTTGGTGAAAATCTGTGCATTAGTTCTTGAGATAGAGCTATTGCAATAATCATGAATAATGCAGCGCTATCTGTTGGATGATTTACACAAAAAGCTAAACATCACTAATTTCAGACCTGCCAACCTTTGAAAATGAGAAATCGTAGCACACAAAATTAAAATTAATCTGGAGGTTGGTTGGTTGGTTTTTCGTGTTTTGCAGCCATCTTTTGACATTCGTAAAAGGAAGGTTTCAGTCTTTCAACTCAATATAGTAAATTTTTCCCTCTGAAAATCTGTATACGATTTTTAGAGTTTGTATACGAATTTTTAGAGTGTGTTCTCATTTCAAAGCATTTTTTTTTTTTTTACATTTGTAAAAGGAGCCTAGTTCCAATTTTTTAGCCCAGTGCAGTAAATTTTGACGAAATTCGCGATTTTTTCCTCGCGATCATTTCAGGATATTTACAATTTTTTCCCCACAATCGTATTTCACATTTTTCTACGATTCTTTGTTGAAATCCGCACTTTTTACCGCGAACTTTTGACAGAATTCGCATTTTTTACCGCTATCCTTTGACGAATTTTGCGTTTTTTACCATGATCCGTTGATGAAATTAGTGTTTTCTTGCCCCGATCTTTCAGTGAAATTTGCGTTTTCTTAGTGATTTTTCAATGAAATTTGCATTGTCTTACTGATCTTTTGACGAAATTCGCATTTTCTTTCTGCAATATTTTGACAAAATTCACGTTTTTACCGCGACCCTTTGACGAAATTGATTTTCTTCTGCGACCAATTGATGAAATTGATTTTTTTTTTTTTTACGCGATCATTTGTCGAAATTCGTGATAGTTTATCGCAACCGACCGGCAAAATTTTCGATATCTTTTCGCGACCAATTAACAAAATTCACTGCTCGCTTCCGCGACCTTTTGACGAAATTTCAATATTTTTCCTACTATAGTTTATCGAAATTCGTGATTTTTAGTGCAATCTTTCGACGAAATTCGCAATTTCTTTCTGAACTCTTAACGAAATTAGCTATTTTATTCAGCGAACAACTGAAGATAATCACTATTTGTTTCTGAAATCTTTGGCGAAATACCCGACATTTTTACACGATCATTTGAAGAAATTCTCAATCTTTTTCCGCAATCGATTCACGAATTAATTTGGGGAAATACCATAAAAGAAAAAAAAAATCGCGGACTTCCAAGAAATTTCAAAACATACTCTAAAAAGAATCATAAGTCTGTGGAAGAATTTGCAGGGAGAAATACTGCATACAGCATTTTTCATTATGCAGGACTTTCATTTTTCGTGTGCAAATTGTGCAATTTTGCACACTATTTCAAACCTTGTCCCTCAAAGAACCACCTCCCCCCCCCCCCCCCCCTCCAAAAATTCTTAAAATTGCACCTTTGTTTCTAAGGAATAGGGAATTCCTGTATAAATATTTACAGAAACACGATTCACTCATGGTTAATATACATAAAGAGGGTTTTATGCTAAGAAGCTTATTTTGCAGGCCAGATTTTTTTTTTCCATGACCTTTTTTTAATGTCCAAATTTTCGGACAAATGACCAATTTTTTAAAACTTTCGGAAATGAATACTTTGAAATTTTGGAAATTTCGGAACAGAATCACTCCTGCAAAAATATGCTGCGCGGGATAAAAATCGCAACTAGAATACTTTTGCGTTTGTGTTTTTTGCAAAAAATCGTAGTTTAAGACCGATTTTCGTAGCATCGTAGTTCATAGGTCATAATCGTAGTAACTACGATTTTTTCGTAGCAGTTGGCAGGTCTGTAATTTATATCAGGGACTAACTGAATCTGAAGTTTGGTGAAAATCTGTACATTAGTTCTTGAGATAGAGCTATTGCAATAATCATAAATAATGCAGCGCCACCTGTTGGGCGATTTACACTAAAAAGTAATCAGCAGAAAATTATATAAAGGGCTAACAGAATCTGAAGTTTTATAAAAATTTGTGCATTAGTTCTTCAGATATAGCTATTGTGGAAATCGTGAAAAATGCAGCATAGCAGCGCCATCTGTTGGGCGATTTACACCCAAAACTAATCAGCACCAGTTTATATCAGGGACTAACTTAATCTAAAGTTTTATTAAATTCCATTCATTAGTTCTTGAGATAGAGCGCCCACAAAATTTGTGACACACACAGATAGACAGACAGACATTTTGTAAAAACATGTTTTTTGGGTTCTCTGACACCTAAAACCTTGTAAATCCGTCAAAATTTTTCATGAATCCAATACTTTCTTCTTGTAAAGATAGAAGAAAGTAAAAAAAAAAAAAAATCCTAAATCAACAAAGTAATTATAATCTTTGTTTAATGTTGAAAAAGCTATCATAATGTATTCATAACCATGAGAAATAATCATAAATGATATTAATTATAACAGAAATAATCATCGGGTATAATCCTTATTAAATACAAATCATAAATGCAAAACTTACTCTGTTGTTTTGTAAATTGATAGATCTTAATTGCTTGCAAACTGGAACCAAAACACATGCAGCTTCTAAATTATATAACTTATTTTGAGAGAGAATCAATATCTCAATCTATAAAGGGAAGAAAACACATATATTACAATTTCTAGCAATGTGTTATAAAATATTCACTTATCAATCTTTAAAAATACATTTTAAACAATTTACTGACACTAAAGGATATTTGTATGATTTTAAATTTCAAAAATAAATAACCACTTTAAAAAACTATGCAAGATGTTAGATAAAATAAACTGAAATGTAAAAGCATGCATTAAAAATATATATGTTTAACTTATAGAAGTATTCTAAGAATAAACATGTAATCTGCACTTAATAATCATATTTCTCAATTTGATATTTGGCCGAAAAAAATTTAAAAAGGTGGGATTTTTGTCATTTATGCAGAATTCCCACAACACTAATGAAAACAAAACTATTTTTGGAAGCTGCTCGATTCATTTTCAGCAGATGATTTTATTCCCCCTACCAAGCAACATGAGTATCAGGTAATTAACAAAGTTTAAAAGTATATTTACAAAAATCATTCAAAATTTCTTCGAAATAATATATTTGAAAAATTATTTTTTTTTAAAGTTAGCCATTAACTGAAAGTATGCTTTGTATTTAATTAAAAAGAAAAGAAAATCCTGTTTATTTCCACTGAAAATTTAGGGGAATATTAAATGTTTAAGTTGAAATTTGATAAAAAAAAAAAATCGCCCATTTTTGAGGATTTTTTATATTTTTTTTAGCTTTTAGTAAAGTACCTTTTTTGCCTACAACAGTTTTGTGGGAGAAAAAAAAAATGTGTGGCTTTACCACGAAAAAGTATGCAGTTATTTAATGTTTAATTCGCATTTTGCAGTTTTTTGTGCTGCTTTAAAAATATTATAAAATAAATGCAACTTGGTTTTTGTATGTAAAGCTAGAATTTTGGAATTATTTTTTACTCACTTTTTGATGTGCTAAAAATGGAGCTATGTTTAAATGGAGTGATCTAAAGTTTTAGGTCATTTCGCCATATCTTAGCAGCAGTTTTACGGAGGTAGGAGTGTGAAATTCAGGATAACAAATCTACTAAAAAAAGGTTAAATATGTATTTCATTGGCTTTAGAAATTCCACACACATTAAAAGGGGAAGGGGGTAAATAAGTTTTAAGTCATTTACCAGCAGTTTTAGGTAGAAGTATGAAATTTAGCGGGGAAAAAAAAAAAAAAACCCCATAAAATAGTTAAACACATATTAAGTTATTTCAAAAATTCACCCCTCCTGTTATATGGATGTTTGAAAGTTTCAGGCCATTTTGCCATATCTATGATGCATTTTTAAGTAGGAGCATGAAATTCAGGATAACAAATCTATTTAAAAAAAAAAAAAAAAAAAAAAAAACAGTTAAACATGTATTTCACCTATTTAAGAAATTCTTCCAGGGATTTTTAAAGAGGGGGGGGGGGGGGGAAGTAAAAAATTTTAGGTCATTTTGCCATTTCTAAGCAGCAGTTTTAGGTGGGAGTAAAATTCCAGATAACAAATCTACAGAAAAAAAAATGGTTAACATATGTAGTTCAGCGATTTTAGATCTATTTTGCAGCAAAAATCGGCTTTGAACGGGATAACGTAAGATTATACGAATAAGACAATTATTACCGATTTTTTATTAGATATTTTGGAAATAGATATTATGTTTGTTTGTTTTTTTCATCTATACTAGATATATATACAGTACAACCACGATATCTCGAATCTCAGGGGAAGAGGAAAAAATTCAACATACAGAGGCTTCGAGTTATCAAGGTTTTGATATAATTTAAAAATCTAATGTCACAAACTGTTTTTTGTTCTAGAAAATATGATTCATCAAAAACACACACAATCTACTATTAATTAACAAATTACTCTTCTCAATGTTTTAATAATTTTTAAATTGTGTTATACACATGCAGAGTTGCCAAGTTCCAGAGGGCAAAAATCAGGAGATTTTTAAAAAGAAATCAAGACTTTTCAATGAAGTTTTTTTCATTTTTAAATGCAAATATAAAATAACAATAATAAATTTGTTTGAAATAATACTGTAGCTATATATACTTAATAAATTAAAAACGTTTTTAATTAGGGGCCTCAAAATGCTTTTAATCAAGCAAATGACAAAAGTTTTAAAACAATTTAAAATTCATCACTATAAATACCAGGAATGGATTTTGTCTTCTCATACAAATTGTCTCTGAACAATTATAAAAGTTATGAATGATAAGTTTTAATTAATAAAGAAATTATTAAAAACAAAATGATACATGATTATTCCATAAAAAAATATTAATTACAGTTTGCAACATAAAGTTACAATTTATTCATTATAGAAAACTAGGGGATCGTACCCGGGCTTCCCGGGTTAAAGAATATAGGTGAAAACATTTTTTTAAATTGAAAACTAATAATTTTTTATGTGCAATAAATTTTTTAGATTGACCACTTACATTAAAAAAGCAATTTTCATATGGAAAATACGGATTATACAATCTAATAATTTTTTTTAATTTATCAAAAGCGATATTTTTTATAAAATGACGTCATTTGCATCCGCTAAAGCAATTCACTTTTACAATCCAGTCTTAAATTTCGTCTATAAAAAAGTGTGCCTATGACGTCATTACCACGGAATAACAGACAATATTCTTGACATAGCCCATATTTTAATTTCAACTTTTTTTTTAAGGTTTTATGTGAAAATGGCAACAAAAAGATACAGTATCTCCTATTTTCGACTATTTTCAGTTTACTTTCAATGACTTTTAATAGAAATGAGGTACTTTTGCTGCCACGATAAGAAAAATGGTATTAAAAACTACAAAAAAATTAATATCTCAAAAATAAATTGAGATACAGCTTTCAAACAAATTGCATTTAAAAGATAATTTTTTTCCTTATACGATGGTGTAAAAATTTAAAATGTGCAATGTTTAGAAGTTTAAAAATTTGCAGTAGAGAAAATTGCAAAACCAAAATTTTATTTCAAATTTCAAAGTGTTGCCATTCGCAAAATGACGTATGCGTTACACACAGATATGTTTGTCCTTTATAATATAGATAAAATTAATTGTAACAGATTTTTGCATTTAAAAATGAAAATTGTAAATTTGCCCATATTAAGAGTCAAAGTTTTAAAGAGGCATCCTACATAGTTGACCTGAACTTCTATCGCATCAAATAGCACTAATCAAACATAAAAAAATAAACATCCAAGATATTAATAAATTAATACTTCCTTTATAAACAAATAAAAGAATAATATTAAAAAAACACAAATCTGACATATTTGTAATCGTACAATTTAAAATTTTAGATCACCAAATAAAAAAATCCCTGCTGGCTCGGGCCTACAGGCAGAGGTAGATTTCGAAGTTAAGTACTAAATTCACGAACAAAACTTAAATCAAGATTAGAGATAAACCCAGTTCCTTCACTAAGAATGAGCTCTAGGGAGCTAAACATTTTGTGAAAATTCTAATATACACGAATACACACACGCATGTATATGGAATATGTTTAAAAAATAGCTAAAGCAAATTCATAGAACCTCAAAGTATTAAAATAAAATAATATTTCCATAGTCGGGTTTTTATCATGTTTTAATACATTTCTTCAAACTTACATGACGTTGCATATTCACCTGCTGAGGTCCATTTTATTTCCAATATGACGCAATATATATATATTTTTAAGTCGTCAAATTATTTATTTCATTTTGAGTTTCCATGCGGAAATCTTGCTCTAGAAAACTTATGACGTAATATTCAATTTGTTTTCAATTCGTAAAACTATTTATTTAATTTAATTTTTCACGTGAAATTCCTGCAATAGAAAGTAATTGTTGTGGTGAGAATTTTATTGCTTTTTTTTTTATTGTTGGCAACTGCTATAACAAAAAATATTTATTTTTTCCTGCCATTGTTGTGTAAGAACTGGTTTTATCAGAATCATGTTAAGACGGTATTCAAATTTTTGAACCCTCCCCATTTCCATTCCCTTGGGCCGATTTTGCTCATTTTCAATCCCTGCCGAGATATTAGCCATCTCAAAGTTGTTGGCGAGTTTGAAGACTATCCGTGCATAATTGCGACTTTTATTGTGCGGACAAAATTTAGTACATACATACATACATACATATATATATATATATATATATATTTAAACTTTTTAGGTGGGGGTGGTTTTGGGTTCCTGGAAGGGTTGCAAAAACCCACCTACCCAAAAAAACCCGGGTGGTTTTTTTTGGGTTTTTAAAAATCCATGATATTATTATTTAATATTTAGTAACTTTTATATTAGTTTTTTTAACTTTTGTATTTAAAGACTTACACTATCCTATTAAAACATTTTGGGTGTACTGCCAAATCCAAATGTGACAAAGTCAAAATGAAATAAGTGATTTAGTCGTTTAAAAGCCTGTTAATATTATGAAGAAAAAAAAAAAGCCAAAATCAATATACATAGCTAATCATAACATTTCCACATAGATAAAAAATGACAAGGTCTTTTATATAATGATTTAACAATATGCAACTTCATAATATAAGTTCCCAACTGGATACAAATCTGACTTATTCACTTTTGGATGATATTGTTGGATATTATTATATAAGTATCATAACTTCATTTCAAAATATTCAAGTTAAATAATTACAATCATTTATGTAGGTAATTGAAATCATTTGTAATTTAAATATTTTTAGTAACAGCTATGTTCAAAGAATAAACTGTTCTATACAGTGAACCACAGATATCTTGAAAATATTATCAAGCAATATTTGATTAATAAATAATAAAAGATTTGTTTCAAAAATGTGTTCTTAGTGTGGAATACAGATAAAAAGTAATCTATTAAAGTAACTCTTAAATATGTGATATGTGGTTATTATATAACATTATATGATGTCAGAAGTAAAAGCTTTTTTACAGACTTTTACACTATTTATTTGTGTTATTTCAATTCAAATTACTTGTATATTAAGTTAATTTCAATTCAAATTACTCGTATATTAAGTTAATCAATTAAAATATAATACAATTTCTTAATTTAATACATATACTTTTAAAAAAATAAGGGACTCCCACTGCCCTCGCTTCTTAAAAAAACAAAAAACCCAATAAAACCCGAAAAAACCCAATAAAACCCAAAAAGCCCAATTAAACCCTAAAAAACCCAATAAAACCCAGCCGGGTTGGGTTTTTTGCAACCCTGGTTCCCGAGGTCCTATAATGAAAAGTTTTCAAAAGTCGCACCATGGTAACGACTGCAATAGGTAGTATTTCTTACGAAATCTACCTAAAAAAATTCAAATGGAATTTTTTTGCAAAGTGCATCTTAGTTTGCTGATTGTCTATAGTTTAAAAAATAATTTTAAAGCATGAAATATTTTTTAATTTATCTATATCGCGCGGAGCTCGATTACGAAAGCTTAATCCGTTTGCCCTTAAAACAACATAAAGAGTTCATCATCTTCTTACAGATAATATTCATTTTTTAAAAAAAGAAAAAAAACTTCCCTATTAATAAATAAATAAAATAATATGAAGGAAACACAAATTTAACAGAAATGTAAGCTCTGAAATTATTAGAATATATAAGGATACCACCGTAAGTAGCAAAATCTTGGTCAAATAACTCTTAGCATGCGGGTAATAAGACAATATCACTTTTGATAAATTTCAAAACTTTATTTTATTGTATAATTCATATTTTTTTATAAAAAATGCTTTTTTAATGTAAGTGGGCAATATAAATAATTTATTGAATATAAAAAATTATTAGTTTTTAATTAGAAAATTGTTTTCACCTATATTCTGTAACGTGGGTGCGATTCCCTAGTACTAATAATAGAACAGATCGCTTTGTGTGTGTATATGTCTGTCTGCGATGGCTAGCGAAATCTACTGTGCATAGAAGTCTGAAAATTTACGTGAGATTAGTTCAAGACAGGTCCTGACACACCTGAGGATCAGATTTTCAATTTTTTAAGGGCTAGGACCCCTTTACGTTTTATGCACTAAATTGTTAATAACTTGCCGCCTTCTTAACCATTCTTCTTCTTTTTGGAGACCTTTCTCCATTTAGTTATTCTTGCTTTTCTACTTTCCAATTATGACCCTGGATCCTTGGGACCCGTTGCAGGGCCCTTAAAGTTTTTGTGCAAATAAATTGTTAATAAAGCTTTCTTTTAATCCAATCTTCATTATTGTGATCCTTTTTCCATTTAGTTATTCTCACGTTTCTACATTCCACATAACACACTGGGCACCCCCTGGGGAACCGTAGGGCCTGGTCCAGGGGTGGGGTCTATTCTGGTGTGATCGGAATCGCCGTCTCATAGCGACAGCCGGGTAAAGAGCTATTCTGGTCTCCCCTTGTTATCCTACAGTGGAGGATGAAACACAGAACATCCCCTGCGTGCGATCGGACACATTTGCAGCCAATCAGATGAAAGAGCTCACATGTTTTTATTTGTTTGGGAGAGGAAAACAGCTATCTTGCTTTGTCCACTGATATTGTTATTTACGTGAAAGGAAAAGAACGTTTGGGTTATCTATAAAAAAGGAAAGAGTTGAAGGAATGAATGAGATTGTTTTTACATCAGCGTGTCCATGCCTGTAATTTGTTTAAAATTTCCTGGCCTAAGAAAAAAATGTCCATTTGTATTTTTATTTATGCATAAAATACTATTTGTTATTATTATTGAACCAATTTTTAGAAAGAAACTTTGTTCTATTTTAATATCAGAAAATGATTAGTAAATGTTATGGTGAAATACACAGATTTTTTTCAAACTGCAAAATATTTTTGAAAAAAAAAAAGGGGGGGGGGGGGGGGAGGGTTGTAGGTTCTACCAAGCTCTACATATATATCTGAAGCCGAATATATAATCGATTTAAAAAAAATAAACATCAAATAACTTTTTATTTGTATTTTTAGACCACTTTTATTTTAAATTGACTATAAGTATCACACCAGTACTGAAAAAAATATAAATTGGGCCGAATATTTAAATATACTTTAGTTTTACCTTTATTTTAAAAAAAATCTAGCTTTGTTTATAGTTATTCTTAATCTCAAATCTACAATAAACTTAAAGAATATATGCATGTATAATAATTATATTATTTTAGCTTTGTACTTAAATGTCTCCCACCTTCCTTTTTAAATTAATTTTTAAATTCACCACAATTTAATTATTTTCGTGACAGTAAAAATATTCTAAGGAAAGTCTCTCAAATTTTATTTTCCCTTAATTTTACTTATTAATATTTTAAATACTTATAGAGATCATCAATAAGTTTTATTACTTATTTAAAAAAAAAAAAAAAAACTATATATGTTAATGAAAAATTGTTGTTGTATCTTTATCAATTCACTGAAAATCATGGTTCTTTGTGAAAAATATAATTAGAATCAATTAAATCATTAAATGTAAAAACAAATAATAAAATGTTTTTTAAATTATTATTATTGTAAAACAGATCTAAAAAAGACTAGTTTCTCCACTCAACAACAGAAACTTTTCGAACACAAACACAGGGGCTGATTAAAAAAAAAAACCTTCCAACTGGGCCATGGCACTGAAACCTCTTTGATTTTAGGGGGTGCCGAACTTGGTGGGCAAATTTTACAAAGCTATTATTTAAAATCTTATTCGATCTTGTACAGATTATACTGCATATTTTGTGCTATTGGAGTCAGGAAAGATTAAAAACAAATAATATATTTATCTAAGTATGTATTTATGTATCCATATCTGTATTTTAAGACATAGAACACGTTTAATTTTTTGTGACAGCATAGGAAGGGACATTGAATGAATACCAGGCCTTCGTCCTCTCCTCTTTTGTTTCACTGGGCCCTGGACATTCACAGACTCATTTTAAAACATAAAAGCATGAAATTGGCAGATATGACAATTGAAGTGATTAGGAATCGAAAAGCGTCTTTTATTAATTTTTATTTTTGAAGTATATAAATGTATTATCTTGAGTTATAAGCAATTGTTGTCTCTTGACGACCTTTATCGGGAGTCACTTTCATAATTTTGGTTCAAAATGCCTACTTTGCCTGCATTTTCTGAAGGATCCTTTGCCTTTATCGAAAAATGGTAAATGCTATTCGAGTTCGCAGTTTCTGAATAACAACATCGAGCAATTTTCTGCGTTTTCAAATAAAAATTATTTCAGGAATGTGTCAGAAAATAGGGAGTTTTAATTTGAGACCAGCTTTAATATTAAACAGAAAAAAAAAAATGTGAGCTGTCTTGTCTTTTTGCCGAAACTTTTGGTTTATTTAAAAGGCCGAAATACATGCTTTTATTTCAGAAATTTTTCCATGTTTAAACTTTGAACCTTTCCATGTAAAATGAAAGTATTTTTTTTTTCGGTCTGAATTAAATTTGTAAGAAAATTAGTTGACATTTTTTGCAAGAAAAAATAATACACAGATTTCTGAGTCAAAGAACTTTCAAAGGATCTGTAAAAGAGTTTTATGTAAGAAAATAGCATTTTGTAATTAACAGGGCTCGGTGATATATATATATAAATATATCAGTGGCAGACCTGCCAACCTTTGAAAATGAGAAATCGTAGCACACAAAATTAAAATTAATCTGGAGGTTGTTTTTTCGGGTTTCGCAGCCATCTTTTGACATTCGTAAAAGGAATAAATAAGGTTTCAGTCTTTGAAATCAATACAATAAATTTTTTCCTCGGAAGATTTTTATATGATTTTTAGAATTTCTTCTCGTTTTGAAGTTTTTTTTTTTTTTTTGGACATTTGTAAAAGGAGCCTGGTTCCAGTTTTTTAGACCAGTGCAGTAAATTTTGACGAATTTAGCAATTTTTTTCCTGCAATCATTTCAGGATATTCAATTTTCCCCCCCCACAATCGTAATTCACATTTTTCTATCACTATTCTTTGTTGAAATCTGCAGTTTTTAGACGAACTTTTAACGAAATTCGCATTTTTTACCATGATCCTTTGACGAAATTAGTGTTTTCTTTCCATGATCTTTCGGTAAAATTTGCATTTTCTTACTGATCTTTTGATGAAATTTGCATTTTCTTACTGATCTTTTGACGAAATTCGTGTTTTCTTTCAGTGATATTTTGACAAAATTCACGTTTTTACCACGATCCTTTGACGAAATTAGTTTTCTTCTGCGACCAATTGATGAAATTGATTTTTTTTACACGCTCATTTGTCAAAATTCGCGATAGTTTATCGCAACCAATTGGCAAAATTTTTTATATCTTTTTGCGACCAACTAACAAAATTCACTACTCGTTACTGCGACCTTTTGACGAAATTTGCAATATTTTTCCGTCGATAGTTTATCGAAATTAGCGATTTTTTGCGATATCTTTTGACGAAATTCGCAATTTCTTTCTGAACTCAACGAAATTAGCGATTTTATCCAGCGACCAATTGAAGATAATCACTATTTATTTCTGAGATCTTTGATGAAATACCCGATATTTTTACACGATCATTTGAAGAAATTCTCGTTTTTATCCCGCGATCAATTCGTGAATTAATTTGGGGAAATTCCATAAAAAAAAAAAAAACTGTGAGCTTCCAAGTAATTTCAAAATATATTCGCAAAAGAATCATAGGTCTGTGGAAAATTTTGCAGTTTGAAATACTGCACAGCATTTTTCATTATGCAGGACTTCCCTTTTTCGTGTGCAAATCGCGCGATTTTGCACACTATTTCAAAGCTTGCCTCTCAAAGAACCACCTCCCCCCCCCCCCCCCCTCTCCAGAAAATTTTAAAATGTCACCTTTGTTTCTAAGAAAGGGAATTCCTCTATAAATATTTACAGAAACATGATTCACTCGTAGTTAACATACATAAAGAGAGTTTTATGTTAAGAAGTTTGTTTTGCAGCCCAGATTCCCCCCCCCCCCCATGAGCATTTTTTAATGTCCGAATTTTCGGACTAATGACCAATTTTTTTAAAACTTTCAGAAATGAATACTTTGAAATTTAGAAAATTTCGGAACAGAATCACTCCTGAAAAATATGCTGCGTGGGATAAAAATTGCAACTAGAAACAAAAAATGCGTTTGTATTCTTTGCAAAAAAAAAATCTTAGTTTAAGGTCGATTTTCGTAGCATCGTAGTTTACAGGTCCAAATCGTAGCAACTACGATTTTTTCGTAGCAACTACAATTTTTTCGTAGCAGTTGGCAGGTATGCAGTGGGTATATATATTTATATGGGTATATTTAGAAATTGAATAGCTTATCCTTGAGATATACCATGATATATATCCGATATTTATTTCAAAATGTCAAGATGTTTGATATTTTCAATATTTTATATTTTATTTCAAAATTTGATATTTTCAGTGAAAACAAGTATAAATGAATTTTTCGACTGTTATTAACGGTCTCGTTCTGTAGACATAGAGCTTTTGCCCTGATAGTGACTTTGATCCTTTTGATAGTGCCCTGGTAGTGACCCCCCCCCTCCCCCCCCCCAAGAAAAAACTCTACGTTTCAACCTGAATTTTTAGATGACAATAATTACGTCAGACAATATTACTTACGACACCCATAGAAAGATAAACTATCTAATTTAGATAAGTTGTTTATACCTTCATTTAAAATAATCTTTTTTGGTTTTAGATTATCTCAGTTTAAAATGCACAACAGATTAAGAGGTTGAAAAAACGACAAAATTACAATTATGTCCATTTTTTTTTTTTTTTAATTAAAACAAATTATTTTGTATTTCAAATTGTGTTGTATACAACAAAATTTTCTTAATACTAAATCTTACAACTTTTTTTTTAAAGCAAATTGTGTCTGTTTTCATTTAGTTGATCTACTATTTTGTTACTTAGGGTGTTCTCAAATCAAAAAGGGTAACTTTCTGACATAAGTTTTAATTTATTTTTGTTGGAAAATGCATGAAACTAGCTGATGTTGTTGTTCAGAAACTATGTAATTGAGCTGTTTTTTCCATTTTTTTGCAAACAGAATAGATCTTTCAGAAAAAAGTGCCAAAGTGGGCGTTTTAAACCGAATTTCTGCGCGAAAGAAGAAAGAGCACTCAAGAGCAGGCGAAAAACATGTTTGTCATGTGATCAAAATTGCTTATAACTCAATAGGTAGTTGATTGATCAAAAAATGGAAAAAACAGTTCAATTCTAAATCGCTTCTATCGCCAGGCTTTTCAATTTTATACCTTTCCATTAAAAAATGAATTAGTAAATGTGTCAAAATGTTTTGCGCTTGTTGAGCAGAGCAGTTAAGAACAGCCTTGAGAGAAACAAAAAGGAAAAAACACACACATTTAGAATAATATTTTATTAAGTTTTCATGCTAACTGCAATATATTTTAATTTCTAATTTATATTAAGTCTAAAAATATTTATAATTATCAATAAGTTAACTATTTTGAAAATATCTGATAAATATAAAAAAAAAAACATCGGATATTTTTTATATTTTTGAAAAAAAAAACATGATATTTTTTAACCCTGGTAATTGAAAAACTATGCCCTCTTTCTATTAGACAAGCACCCCAACCCTCCAAAGCAGAGCAGAAACTCTTTCCGAACCTTTCCCATTACGATCTCGACTGCCTGGAAGCACCCGGAAAAAAAGCAACCCACTCCGACAGGCGAAATTTCGACTCTACTACACCAGAATAGCAAATAATCGCTAACCGACCGGTTAGCGGTTCTTTCCGACTGGTTTCAGCCATCCGACCACACCAGAATCGATCCCCAGGTGTCTCTTGAAATTTTGTGCACAAAGTTTTTTTTCACTCCCTAATTTTATCACCTTCTCAGTGCATACTTTTAAAGTTGAGTCTTGCACTCTTCATTCTGGACCAAATCCCTCATATTTTTATTGAGGCCCTAGGTGTGATGGGAATATTTTGTAATATTATAATCCATATTTATGGGCCGTTAATTAAAAGTAAAGTTCTTTTTAGTTACAATGCGTTGTGTAATGTTTGCAATAAAACCCTCTGTTCTTTGAGGTCAGCAATTGTAAAAAAATAGAAATAAATGAAACTTCTTACTTGGATCGTGTAGTCTGTAAAATAAATGAAGAGGAGACTTGATAACAATATAAATTGCATGTTTATTCCATCTTTTTAGAAGAGAAGAAAAAGCTTCCTGTTGGTCACCGTTCATAAATTAATTCAAGTTATTTAGTTAGTTTAAAAGTGCAGCATGAATCAAGAAATTATTAAGAAAAAATTTAACAGGAGTTGTTAAAAATCGCAGACATCGTTTACGCAAAAGCTCTTTACCGGATTCCACATTCATCGGCGTCGGCAGACCGGAGCCGGAGCCCGCGATCTTTTTAAAACCAAAACTAAGTCATGACAGCTCTCCAACAAAACAGATTCTGATTCTAAATTAACGGAATTTTTAATTTATAGTAAGAATACGGGGACTTCAAAAGTTACTGAAAGAAAAGATTTAAATCTATTAGAGAATTTAAAACATTAGCCAATGTCTTAATAAACAAATCCGAAAGAAAACATTTAAAGAACTTTATTTTAATTTGCTGTATGCTCGGCGAATAGACACACCTCCGAAATATCAACATCCATTCAATGCATATGCCGTGAGAGGCTTGCTCCGATGACGTCATCACAATCGTACAAAGTTCAAAGGAGAAGCATCCCATGCCAGGGGCAGCCGAACGTCAGCGAACTTGCCGATGTGCGGTGAAGCGAAATCGCCCGCGCAAAAATAAATATGGATTTAAGCTTAAAGAACATCGATGTATAAGGCCAATAGAAATAAAACAGTAACATAATTTAAACACTGTGAGATTTCATCTCACAATACCCCCATTTACCGAGTAAAATTTTGGCAGAGCAAGTGATGTAAAAGGTAAAATGAAATAAAAACCTTTTACAGAAACGGGATGACAAAATTTTAAATGCCAAAGACAGAGAAAAAAAATCAAAGTTAAAATATTAAAATAAAGCCAAAAGTTTAAACTGCTGCAAATAAAAATTAGTGGTGACCAAAAGGGAAGAGAGAAGAAAAAGAAAATACATCAAAAGTATACATAGTATATTCAAATAGTATACATAAAAAAATGCCAAATCTTTCTATTTATGGCAATTGCAGTATGATGTCATAAACTTATCTTCAAAAATAATACTCAAGTACAAATGCTAAAGAAAATAATTAGCATATATAAAATCTTATGTATTAAGTAAAAATGCTAAACAAAATCAGAATTAGCATATATAAAGTGAGTATTAGCATATATAAAGTGAGTATTAGCATATATAAAATCAGAATTGGCATATATAAAATGAGCTCATTATCAAACATTTAATTAAATTAGTATACCATATAAGAAAAGTTGCATTTTACAAGCAACAAAGGTCAAAATAACTTTAGTATTTGATCATCGCCTAGGACTTATAACTCATAAAATAGAGCATTTATTTGCAGTTACTCTAAATATAAACTGGCCATGCATAAAAAATATCTTTAGTAGCATTTTCACAATATGATATTCATCATCATTTTTTTTTTTTTTAATTCAATTTAGTTTAATTTAGTACTAAATATTTTGACTTCAAACAACCAGCTGTATTCCACATGAACAAATGGCCAAATCGTGCACTAAATGACCACTCCCATGTAAAACACAGATAGTTAAAGTAGTTGCAACAATATATATATAAGAGAGAGACATGTCTAAAAGGAATTAAGTGTTATATTGCTGAAACATATACTTTTACTACTTTTCATTAGATTATAAAAGCAATATATCAACAAACACCAATACTTTTTGTATTATTTACTCATCAAAAATTTTCAAAGTATATACTATTCTTTAAAATATGAGACATCACTTAATACAATTTTAAATATGCATAAAGATAAACTCATAAATTTATAGATAAATAGACAAACCGAGAAACCATGGTTTTAAGAATAAGTAGGTACTTGGTTGAGTGGGTGGGGATCCCCAGAAAAAAATAAATGCTTTCATATACAATGAAAGATTTAAAAAAAATTGACACTATCATGGGAAATTTAAATTTTTAAGTGTACCATAATATAAATATTATAAATCATTTACATAAAATATTTCATGCAGAAAAATCAAGAGAATTATGTAAAAAATACACTATTATCCACAATCATAGAACAATATACACTGTGACTACTCATGTTTTACTCAAGATTTCAGGTGGCTTGGATCTCCATAAACAAGGCTCCTGACACCTTGTGCAAAAAGAAAAATAACTATATACACTAAATAGCACAATATACCATCCCATAACTGCAAAAACAACAGCAATGTCCTTCTTTACAGATCCTTGATTCATTAGCGTTATAAACACAATTTAAAGTTTGCATGAAAAATAAAATAAATAAATGTTATCAGAATGTTAAAAAACACGCTGAAAGTTTTGGTACACAAAAAAGACATCAGTTATGTGTATTGTTGCAAAGGTGTAAACATAGTGTTTACCATGTAGAAACAGGTGCATATCTCTAGATGACATACACAAAAAGGCAACATCAACTTAACAGTTGAATAGACATATTACAGGAACATTGGACGAGAACTTTTTTTTTGGCGACAACACAACATCTGTGTGCTTCACTTCCTTTGAAGCTAATCATTAACTTTCAGCAATCACTATTTTCGGACACACTAAAAGGACGAATTATAGAGCACTGAAGTAGACAAAATGATGTTGTATTTGGTGAAAAATCGATAATGATTCACACACACACATCTTGGGTAAACAAATGAGACATAAGTAGGTAGGTGATGATATCAATAAGCACTTTTTCTTAAAACTTCTTAGTAATTTTGAAGATTCACTAAGGAACACTTCTATATCAAAAGGCGCTGTTAAATAGTTACTAAGAACTGTGCTTTTCTTTTCTTTTTATGTAATCTTGTATAGGAATTGATTTGATGCTTAAAAAATTTTAATTTCTTCATTAATAATAAATCTTCAGAATTCATTCAATTAATTACTTGTGTAAAAATATGAGGCATATGACAAAAGAAAATTTAGAGACTTTGGGTATATTCACAAATGAAAACAAAGGCACAATAAAATTTTTGAAATATGGGGAATTTAGACAGAAAATAAATAAATAGATCTTGAGAATTCCTGCATCAAAATACAACTCTTGTAACTGCAGGTATATGTAAGAACAAACATACAAAATCAGTATTGAAAGTAACTAATTTTATAATATTTTATAAATTTTCTTGATTTAGCAAAAAAAAAAAAAATTTGCAAAAAAATAGCAACACTGACTTATAGGAGCAGACAAGTCAACCAATCCACTTAGTAAGGATAATTTACATCTCACAAGAGAAAAGGCAAACCAACAAAACTTCCATAATCAGGTCTTGTGACAGCTATTACTTGAGAAAACATTTGAGATTACTCGTAAATCTTATTTAGCTTTAAAGACAAACAACGAAGATATTGAATAGAATCAGACATTGTAAGGATAAATGACTCAAACATGACATGACCCCTTTCAATAATCACTTCAGCGTTGAAAATGAAGCATAAATTTAAAAGTTATTGTTATAAAACAATGAGTTGAGCAGGTAAGTATTAATACATATATCTTCTATCATCAAACAAGGAAAATACTAGAGAAGAGGTCAGCACAAATGGATACAACACATCAGTGAATGGCCAACTTCATCATGTAAGAAACTTGAAAATGAAGCAAAGTTTTTTTGCAGGTGAGTATTTTTTTTAAACAGGTTGGAATAGAAACTCTTAGAGCAGCATATGTAGAGAGACAGTCTTTAAATATGGGAAACAGCAGTGACACACAGTTAGAATTATTGCAGAGAACACTGACAATATGAGAACTTATTTTAAATGCTGTATAAAACCATAAGACTTTTTAAGTAGATGATGTAAAATAATTTCAAGAATATAACTGTAACAGGAATGAAGTAGCCCCATGCCTACTTCTTCTCAAGAGTAGAAAAAATAATGCTGCTTTCATTCTTTTTCTGAGAGCAACATGAGAATCTTGTCTGTTGAAAACTGTCATAGTCTGCACATACGATGAAGTGGAAAGGTTTCATTTTCAAAATTATAACTTGTCATAAGAATATAAAAAAAAGAAGCAACATGAATTTTTCAAATATAAAACTTTGTCAGCTGAGAGTGCTTTTAGAAACAACATGAGAACAGTTGCATAATAAATGTGAAAATATTCTTAAATGCATACATTCTTAATTTCTAAGTTGCAGATTATCTTTGCACTAAGCCAAACTGTATGATTATAATAGAACATCACAGTCCAGATGGCATAAGAATAAATCTGTGAACAAACTCTTGTATTCAAATTATTGTTAAACAAAATATCTTGATTTGAAATTTGTAGAACAGAAGCATAGAAATCTCTAAGAATGTTATATAGGATAATTGCTACTACTAACTTCTGTGAAGAATTTCAGCTTCAGAATAAGTATGACATAAGAATAAAATTTCTCAGTACCAATAATCATGATTTAAAAAATAATGCTTCTTATAAATATATATAGAATTTACAAATTTTGCAATTTAATAGTGCCATAAAAATTTAATTTAAAACCCCAAAGTCATAGCCTCTTAAAATATGTTCTTAAGAACAATTTTATTATTTCAAATTCATTAGAATTTATCTAAGAACAATATATAATTCATTTGAAAAAAAAATATATATATATACCAAATAATCATTCTTTAAAAAAATTATGTTCTCTAATAATTCATTACAAATAGAAGAATATGTAGATGAAATTCTTTCAAATAAAACTATTTAAATAGAATAATAATTATGCATCATCAAAAATATGACTATTCTTCAATAGGAAATTGATCTTAATTTAAATAATTGTTTAAAAAAATATGGGAAACTTAGCAAAATATATTATATTCTTCAAGATGGAGCAGAACAATATTCATTCTATAATTATAAAATCTAATTCTTCAAAATAGAAAAAAAATCTATGCAAGAAATTTTTTGAGAACAGAAACTTCCAATACTAAAAAAATATTGTCATATGTAGTTATTCAAAAATTCTTACATAAAATATTCCATATTTCTTAAAATTCACTAAAAGAATAAATCTTGAATTCTATTGAACACATCAAAAAATTTTTCAAAAGTTATTCTGAGAACAAAAGTTCTAAAATATTACGATTTTCTTCAAATCAATCAAAATTTTTCTTCAGAACCACCGTTTTTGCGGCACCAAATGTGATGGGAATATTTTGTAATATTATAATCCATATTTATGGGCCGTTAATTAAAAGTAAAGTTCTTTTTAGTTACAA
Source organism: Maratus speciosus (assembly GCA_963932465.1). Taxonomy (NCBI): domain Eukaryota; kingdom Metazoa; phylum Arthropoda; class Arachnida; order Araneae; family Salticidae; genus Maratus; species Maratus speciosus. The sequence goes on from OZ010795.1 coordinate 508,562,586, forward strand.
TGCGTTGTGTAATGTTTGCAATAAAACCCTCTGTTCTTTGAGGTCAGCAATTGTAAAAAAATAGAAATAAATGAAACTTCTTACTTGGATCGTGTAGTCTGTAAAATAAATGAAGAGGAGACTTGATAACAATATAAATTGCATGTTTATTCCATCTTTTTAGAAGAGAAGAAAAAGCTTCCTGTTGGTCACCGTTCATAAATTAATTCAAGTTATTTAGTTAGTTTAAAAGTGCAGCATGAATCAAGAAATTATTAAGAAAAAATTTAACAGGAGTTGTTAAAAATCGCAGACATCGTTTACGCAAAAGCTCTTTACCGGATACCACATTCATCGGCGTCGGCAGACCGGAGCCGGAGCCCGCGATCTTTTTAAAACCAAAACTAAGTCATGACAGCTCTCCAACAAAACAGATTCTGATTCTAAATTAACGGAATTTTTAATTTATAGTAAGAATACGGGGACTTCAAAAGTTACTGAAAGAAAAGATTTAAATCTATTAGAGAATTTAAAACATTAGCCAATGTCTTAATAAACAAATCCGAAAGAAAACATTTAAAGAACTTTATTTTAATTTGCTGTATGCTCGGCGAATAGACACACCTCCGAAATATCAACATCCATTCAATGCATATGCCGTGAGAAGCTTGCTCCGATGACGTCATCACAATCGTACAAAGTTCAAAGGAGAAGCATCCCATGCCAGGGGCAGCCGAACGTCAGCGAACTTGCCGATGTGCGGTGAAGCGAAATCGCCCGCGCAAAAATAAATATGGATTTAAGCTTAAAGAACATCGATGTATAAGGCCAATAGAAATAAAACAGTAACATAATTTAAACACTGTGAGATTTCATCTCACACTAGGGTCTTTTTTTAAACATTTACCCAATCTTTTGTGCATTTCTTTAAAATATTATTCTAACAAATAATTCATACCCTATGCTTAATTTTGACTAATTGAAGATCTAAAGCGCTAAGCACTAAGACATTTTAACATGTTTTCATGTTAAGGCCCGTTTTTAAGTTAGTTGGCCTCTTTTGGTCCCCTATTATAGCTCCCTTAAAAATGGTCAGATTCACTAGCTTTTTTTTAAACAACTTCTTAAGTCCTTAGCTACTACATTAAGGACAAAAAGATTTCTCAGACTTCAGCTACCACCAATTTTGAATATTAATTGCCTTCTTGGGGCGCTTGGTGCAGATTCTTTAAGGGGACCGGGAAAGCAAAATTCAACCAAAAAAAATCGATTTCTCTTTTTTATATCATAGCTTAATGGCCATTTAAATCTTTAATTGACTTTTTCTCAAAACTTGGATTTTTCATGTTTATGTTCCTTTTATTCAATATCTATTAAACTTAAGAACTCAGATTTTTATTTAATAGTTATATTATGTTATAATGTATACTTTAACACAGGGATTTAATGATTTGTTGGGAATTATTTATTTTAGGCAGTGAAATCTTACCAAAAATGCTAATTTAAAAATGACTTTCAATAAATAATTAATAATTAATTTTCAGTTTCACTTAGAAAGAAAATAGTCTGTTAAAATATGTAAATCATGTTATTTTAACTACTCTAAGAAATCCAGACCTCTATCTTTCAACATTTCTGAGAAAAAGGTACATAAAGTCGGTGAATTTAACATGGCGGAGATAGGGCTTTCCCGGTCCTCTTAAAAATGATCCAAATTGCTTGCAATTTTCTTTAACATAGTTCTAGCACCTGCCAATTATTTAAAAAATTACTAAAAAATAGCTTTATACCTAACTAGGGGGCTCTGCCCCCTACAAGCTACGCTCGCCAACCCCCGTTCAGACACCCAAGATTCAAAAAGCATGCTAATTTGATAGGCTTTAAAAAAGTTAAATTATAATTTAAAAAAACAGTGGTGGCAATGTCTCTGTAAACGGGTTTCCATTCGTTTTTCTTTGATTGGGGATTTTTAAGACCAAATCAGATGCTGTTAAGAGATACAATGGCTGTTTTAGTCTTTTATTAAAAAAATTATTTAAAAACTTGAAAATAAGCTAATGTAAAATTAATTAACTAAACAGTGTCATTGTCTCCCGGTATTTTTTAACAATGCTATAAGAAAGTTCTTTTAAATAAGTCTTTTTAAATGTATCATTTTAAATCTGATGTAATTTTCACCAAAGTTTTCTTTCTCTTATTAATATTCACGTGAAAATACTTTTGTTGTTAGAAAGGAATTATTATTTGCCCTGTCTTAGAATTCACAACAATAGTTGAAAAGATTATCCCAAAATATGAAATAAATGTCTCGCACAAATATATTTTTAGGTAGATTTCGTAAGAAATACTACCTATTGCAGTCGTTACCATGGTGCGACTTTTGAAAAATTCCTTCATAACTTTTCATTATAGGACCCCAGGACCCCAAAACCACCCCCACCTAAAAAGTTTATATATATATGTATGTATGTATGTATGTACTAAATTTTGTCCGCACGATGAAAGTCGCAATTATGCATGGATCATCTTCAAACTCGTCAACAACTTTGAGATGGCTAATATCTCGGCGGGGATTGAAAATGGGCAAAATCGGCCCAAGGGAATGGAAATGGGGAGGGTTCAAAATTTTGAATACCGTCTTAACATGATTCTGATAAAACCAGCTCTTACACAACAATGGCAGGAAAAAAATAAAAGTTTTGGATATAGCCGTTGCCAACAATTTAAAAAAAGGCAATAAAATTCTCACCACAACGATTGCTTTTCAATTGCAAGTTCACGTGAAAAATTAAATTAAATAAATTGTTTTACGAATTGAAAACAAATTGAATATTACGTCATGAGTTTTCTAGGCAAGATTTCCGCATGAAAAGTCAAAATGAAATAAATGGTTGTGACGAATAAAAAAAATATATATATTACGTCAGATTGGAAATAAAATGGACCTCAGCAGGTGAATATGTAACGTCATGTGAGTTTGAAAAAACGTATTAAAACATGATAAAAGCCCGACTATGGAAATATTAACTTATTTTAACACTTTAAGGTTCTCTGAATTTGCTTTCCCTATTTTTTTAAACCTATTCCATATATATGCGTGTGTGTTTTCGTGTATATTAGAATTTTCACAAAACGTTTAGCTCCCTAGAGCTCATTCTTAGTGAAGGAACTGGGTTTATCTCTAATCTTGATTTAAGTTTTGTTGGTGAATTTAGTACTGAACTTCGAAATCTACCTCCGCCTGTAGGCCCGAGCCAGCAGGGATTTTTAAATTTAAACTGCTTTGCATTATTATTTGTCCATTTTAAATATGTCACAATTTCCTCCATTTACGATTTTTAATGCATAATAATGAATTTTTTATTTTAACATTTTCTTTCTCTTTCAAAATTCAAGTGTAAATATAATTTTCAATATTTTCCTGCTTTTAACATGTAGTTATTTAATTCTAATTTGAAAGTTTTTTTTTCTGTTCATAATAGCCACATGTAAATACAGTTTTAATTTGAAAGAAATATTATTCTTTGCACTGTTTTAAAAATTGGCAACAATTTAAAATATGCCCTTTTCTAAAATATGTAAAAAATATCTCTAGAAATGCTAAAAATTTGAATTTAAAGTGGAAATAAATCCTCAAAAAATAAATCAAATTAAAAAAATTAATGCAGTCTGCACACTGGGAACTTCCAATGTTTAAAATTATCTAAAAATGATTAAATTCCTACGTATGGTTTTTTTCTCGTATAAAACTTTTTTAATGGAACGATTTTGACCAACTTTAGCATTAAAAATCTCTTAAAATAATTATTCGATTTGAAAACTGTCTGCATCATCGTATTTATCAAAGATTTCCTTATTATACACCCGATTTTCATATTTTTGTGTGCAACAGTTTTTTTTAACATTAACAAAAAAAGACCATGATTAAACATTCAAATGGATGCCGATCTACCGGGAATATCTACGCAAATTTTCATTGGTCCACTTCCAAATCCTTATTTTTTTTTTAATATTTAGAAGGACTACATTCCAGTTCAGTCCCTGACTCCTTGGGTCCCGGTACAGGGCCCTTTGAAGTTTTTGCACCATAAATTGTTATTAAATTGCCCCCATTTAATCCAATTTTCATTTTTAAAACCATTTTTTGATTTAGTTATTCTCACGTTCCTACATTCCAGATAAGAGCCTGGGGCCCCTACGGTCCCATAGGGTCTGGTCTAGGACCCTTGAACTTTTTGTGCGCCATGCATATTTCACCCTTAATTTTCTCACCTTCTCAGTGCATAATTTTAAAGTTCAGTTTTGGACTCTGTTTCTAGAACCAACACCCTCATATTTTTATTGGGACCCTAGGGCCTTTTGAAAGGATTTACTCAATTTTTTATGCATTACTTTAAAATATTATTCTAACGAATAATTCATACCCTATGTTTAATTTTGACTAATAATAGATCTAAAGCATTAAGTACGAAGATATTTTTTAACAGGTTTCCATGTTAGGGCTCTGTTTTTAACTATCAGTTTGCCTCTTTTGAGCCCGCTATTATAGCTCCCTTAAAAATGATCAACTAGCTTTTTTTTTTTTTCTGACAACTTCTTAGATCCTCCAGCTAGTACATGAATGACAAAAAAAAATTTCAGGCTTCGGCAACCACCAATTTTGAATATTAATCGCCTTCTTGGGTCCCTCAGTGCAACTTAAATGATCCGAATTTCTTTAACATAGTCCTAGCATCCGCCAAATATTTTAAAAACTACTAAAAAATATCTTTATACCTAATTACATGCCAGTAAGGTCCCTGGCACCTTGGGGCTCGGTACCAGGCCCATACCTGCCAACCTTTGAAAATGAGAAATCGTAGCACACAAAATTTAAATTAGTCTGGAAGTTGGTTGGTTGGTTTTTCGTGTTTCACAGCCATCTTTTCACATTCGTAAGAGGAAAATAAGGTTTCCGTTTTTCAATTTAATATAGTAAATTTTTTTCTCTGAAAATTTTTATACGATTTTTAGAGTTTATTTTTGTTTCGCAGCGTTTTTTTTTTTTTTTTTTTACGTTTTAAAAGGAGCCTGGTTTCAATTTTTTAGCCCAGTGCAGTAAATTTTGACGGAATTCGCGATTTTTTTCCCGCCATCATTTCAGGATATTCACAATTTTTTTCCCGCCATCATTTCAGGATATTCACAATTTTTTTTCCCACAATCTTAATTCAAATTTTCCTGTCACGATTCTTGTTGAAATCCGCACTTTTTACCATAAACTTTTAACGAAATTCGCATTTTTTACGTGATCCTTTGACGAATTTTGCGGTTTTTTACCACAATCCTTTGACTAAATTAGTGTTTTCTTTCTGCGATCTTTCGGTGAAATTTACGTTTCTTACTAATCTTTCGATGAAATTTGTATTATCTTACTGATCTTTTGATGAAATTCGTGTTTTCTTTCTGCGCTATTTTGACAAAATTCACGTTTTTACCACGATCCTTTAACGAAATTTATTTTTTTCTGCGACCAATTGACGAAATTGATTTTTTTTACACGGTCATTTGTCGGAATTCGCGATAGTTTATCGCAAATCGTGCGATTTTGCACACTATTTCAAACCTTGCCCCTCAAGGAACCCCCTCCAGAATTCTTAAAATGGTACCCTTGTTTCTAAGGAACGGAATTCCTGTATACATATTTACAACAACACGATTAGAGTGTTTTATGTTAAAAAGTTTTTTTGCTGCCCAGATTTTTTTTTCTCATGTGCTTTTTTTAATGTCCGAATTTTCGGACTAATGGCCAATTTTTCAAAACTTTCGGAAATGAATACTTGGAAATTTCGGAACAGAATCACTCCTGAAAAATATGCTGCGCGGGATAAAAATCGCAACTAGAAACAAAAAATGCTGTTGTGTTTTTTGCAAAAAAATCGTAGTTTAAGACAACTTTTCGTAGCATCGTAGTTCACAGGTCCAAATCGTAGCAACTACGATTTTTTCGTAGCAGTTGGCAGGTCTGCAGGCCCCTTGAAGTTTTTACAGGTTTGTTGGGAACACACTAGATGCTGCGGAAGTCGTTGGGGGCCCCCGAAAGTTGGTTCTTTTAAAAGATTTTCAAAAGATATAAAAACATACAAACTTGAGTTCTGTTTAAGGTTATTATAACGGGTCCTAGACAATGCCAGGCAGGTCAGCTAGTATTTCGAGATAACTATGGAAAATACATAAGAATTTTGATAGAAATGCAGGGGAAATTTCTTTTTTCAAGATATCAAGGGTTTCGAAATAAAGAGGTTCGACATTGAATTCCGACCGTATACAGTAAAACCTTCCTAAAGCACCCAAGTTCCGTTGCAATAAAAATTGGTCGTTCCGAAAGGTGGTCTCTGATTTGGAGGTAGAATTTACATCTAGTTTTTGATTGTTGAAAATAAGGTAACATGTAGTGTTATGAAAATTTATCTTTCACATTAGGAAAAAATATATAAAAATTTAAGTACCAAAAAATATAAATTTAATTACACAAGTTAATTACTACAGCGGTTTAAAAAATGTTCATATTGACAATTACTTTGATCTTACAAGTTTATCTTTCATAAATTTTTTTCCCAAACCCTTTCGAAGTTCACCCCAGCTGCCAATATTGTACTGTAAAATCAACATTTTTTTTTTTTTGGCAGTGTACCGTAATATTTTTTTGCCAATTCTGAAACACTATTAGCATCATCTATTCGACTTGCAAGTGCTTGTAAGATGAAACGGTGGTATTCCAATTTGAAGCTTTAAATAATACCATGATCCAAAGGCTGAATGAAGTCTAGCTGTTGTATCTGGTGATAAAAACTGAAGTTTCACGCTGCTTAATTTTGTTTGGTTAACATGGCATGGGAGTTTCTTTGCTGGATGCTCATTTTTCTTATCGAATGCCACCAACCATTCTTCAAATATCGACGACGTCATCCATACCTTTGATTGACTTCCACGTTATACCCATTTTAGTCATATCCTCATTTTTAAAGCATCATAGTTTGGGATTTCCAAATTACTAAAGGTTTTCCTTTTCACAAATGGGATTAGCACAAAAACCACAGTTAATCTTTCTTTTGGGGTTTTTTTCTCCTTTCGCTTATTCTATCTTTTCCATCAAATGTTTTGTGGGCAGTGCATGAAAGGAAAGCCTGTTTCATCCATGTTATAAATATTTCGATCTTCGTATCCGGCAAGAGTCAAAGGAAGTCGCAATCTTCACACAGCTCATTGTCCACATCTGCAGCTTCTACAAAAATTGATTAAAAAGCAATATTGTTACGGTTACAAAATTTCTGTAACCAAATATTACTTACGCAAAAATCTTTGAATCCAAAGGTTTCAGCCATTTGAAAGCCTTTCTCTTTTATTAAAGTTCTACTAAGTGGTATATTTTTGGCTCTTGCTGCTCGAAACCATTCCATCAAGGCATCGTTTTCATATCTGAATTTTTCCTTTCATTTTCGTTTCATTCCTCGTGATTTACTGCTCTTGCCATTCTTTTAAAATGCCTTCTACATTCTTCAAAATTTTTGTTCATTTGTGTTTTCCCACAACTAAACATTTAAGCCAATTTTCTTTCCGACTTCCCATTTTTATGTTCATTTATGACATCTACAAACCTCTAAGTTTAATATCACCCTTTTTGCTGCCATTGTTAAAAAGCTGATGAAACAGATCTGCACTGAAGGCAGAAGCATGTGGACACATGCTCACACTTGTTTGTAACACGGCGAGGAGAGAAATTTCCATTCAGCCAATGTTCATGCCGTGCGTTACCCCCACCCTTCCTTCCGTTTTCCAGAGCACAGGTCTGTGACGTACGCCAGTTGATCTCCGAGCTTTTCAGACCATTATTTTTCTAATGAAACCTTCTTCAAACGGCTAGGAAAGAAAGGAATTTCTTTCATTTTCTACAAACAAACTGGTCGTTCATGGAGGGAGTTCCACTGGGAATGGTCTCTGAATAGAGATAAAATTAGCATTGAGCCTGTGGGAATAAATTTCGTTCCATGGAAAAATGGTTGTTTCAGGAGGTGGTTGCTTAATGGAGGTAGTCGCACAAGGAGGTTTCACTGTACTTCATTTGATTCAAGATTCCCTTGGAGAAACCAACCAGCATAGTGGGTGAAGGCTGCTAGTACATTATAATTTAATTATTTATTAGCACAGGTTTATATAATTATTATCATCATTGTTTGTTAAATTTAAAATTCTTTCTTTTTTTAGCAAAATTTGGAAATAAAAGAATGAAGATATTGTACATTGTTTTTTACTGAAAAAATCCATAATTTATTTTTATTCATATACTTGAATACTATTGCTGCAAAACAATTATAAGTCACAGCAAGGAAGCTGAAAATTAAGTTATATACTATTCTAAAAATTAATATAAATAAATTTTGCCTCATTTTAAAATCTAATTAAGTTTCATAATGTGATATTTTATTAATTATTTTATGGATTACATTATTGTTATTAATAATCATACCTCAGGAATGTTCTCCCTAATAATTCTCATCACAGGTTGAAAAACTATAGTTTTGTTGAGAGGAATGTACAATCCATTCATTTTTAGAGCTAAAAGAAATTTTTAAAAATCATAAACATGACATCATAATAACACATTTTCACATTTCATAAATATGTATAAAATTCGGAATGAATTTTAAAGATAGTGTAGGACAAAATAAATTAGTCTGGTGTATAACTAAAATCTAGAAAATAGTTAGATCTTAATTTTAACTAGAAATTTAATTCACTTAATTCTTTATACATTTTTATTTTACCAGATTTTCTTTGAAATTGTGAGTGTAAATAGGTTCATATTTCTTACACAGGCAGAAAACAATATCAAAGCAAGGAGGGTCTCATAGTATAAACTGCTACCACCCGAATTCATGTTGTTGTTTTTTTTGTTGTTGTTTTTTTTGTTGTTGTTTTTTTTTTTTAATCACACTTAAATTGTTTAGAAATCTAATTGATTTAACAAATTGTTTCAGACAAGAAACTTTCAACACTTTCAACGTTAAATTGAGATTATTCATCAAATTATTGGGATAATCAAAGGAATTTTTTTGTACAACAGAACAAGTAAAAAAACTGTCTATAAATAAAAAGAATAATGCTTACTTATTCCTATAATGTTAAGCATCTGTTGCTTTAAGTAAAAAACAATGCATAATGATTCTTTTTTTTTTTTATGTACTACTATAAATCACAATCATTGTAATTAAGAAAAAACCTCATTTATTAAAATTTTATAGATAAATTATATGATATCACTTATAGATGTTTGTTTTCTTTGTTTAGATTTTATATTCCAAACAAACTTCTTTATCGATTTTTTCCTGAAATTGTGAAAACAGTGTCATCAACATCATGAGCTGTCAAATGCCACTTCAAAGTATCCAAACTGCTAACTGCTTCTTTGAATGTTGCATACTTCATCCCTACTTCATCTTCTTCATCCAATCCACTACTACTGCTGTTAATAACCTATTTGTAATTACATTTTCGCAAATATCACATATTCAGAAAATGGACTATCAGGAAAAATTTCTGAAATATTTTTTATATATATATTTGAAAATTTCTTCAACTTTTCTTTTTATTGACATCAAAAGTCATTCATTGAATCGAGATTATAAATTCTTTAAATCGGGGTCTCGATTGTATAATAATAAACATAAGTTGTTCTTATTATTAAGATTACAAGTTTCACCATATATGAGCTAAATGTGCATTACTTAATAATTTTTATCATTGTTTTATAAACTTTAAATATTAAATCAACTATTATTTATTTTAAGAAATTATCACAATCAAAAACTAAAATAAAGCACTTAAAAAATCTCTACTCAATTTGAAAAAAAGCATAACAACATTAAAATACAGTAATAAAAAAAATTCTAGGAAAATGTAGCAGTCAATTTTTTATAGCGATTTTCCATTTTCATGAAAATTGGAGGACAGATATTGATTAGCTAGACAAATTAAAACTATCAATACTTTTCAATTAACTTGGAAAATGTAAACCTTCTTACTCATAAAAATTCTGCTGGTTTATGTGTTGCATAGTGCGCATCAGAGCCAAAACTTGGGAGAACAAAGCAGGGCATAAGCTTTGGGCAACTGTGTTGAAGGGGATGGTCAAAAGATTTGATTCATCTTTTGGTATAAAAAACAACAAATGAAATTTGAGAAAAGAAGTCTTGCAATCAGACAACCTGTCAATTAGAATGAAGCCTAATAAAATAACTAGAAAGCTTGGTTGCTTACAAAAATAGATTTTCTACTCTTCTGTAATTGGGCCTTACAGCCAAGATTGGTGTAAACCAAAAAAGAGACTAGCAACAATAGTGTTTAATGTGGATGGGGATACCATTAAATGGTTGTCACAAAAACCACTGTATTGTGATAAAACATATTCTCTAAAATATATCAAATTGACATTGGATATAATTACAGAAAATTACATAGTTTTAAAGTATCTGCATAAGGGAGCATGTTGCAACTGAACAATTCCAAAGTGAGTGAGTTAAGCTATTTTTGTCCAGCTGTATACGAGAATCATGAAACACATAACAAAAATGTATGAAAAGCTGCCTGCCATGATAGCCAAGTGTTTTTGTTGTATCTATTGGCGGCTTCCAGATTTAGCAAAAATTAGAAAAGTAAATTGAATTGAGAATAAAAATTAACATATTTCAATGCATAATAAATGAGTTAAGGGAAACCAAGCTGATCACCAGACGAGAGGCAGCTAATACTAAAAAATTCAAAAAATAATATACTTACTGTCTACTTCATGGAATTTCATTAGATTTAAAGAATGCCTTTCTGGATCATAGCATGCACTCATGGCAGTCTGGGGAAAAATATCATATTAAGCATGTGCATTGAAATTCATCATCACAATTATAAATATGTGTGATATAAAAAAAAAAGATAATAATCATTTCTTTAAATCTACTAATCAAATGTACTAAAAGAGAATTAGATAGCAGTCAAATGAACATTTATTCTTTAAACAGGGTGACTACAGAAATTGTGAAAAAAAGTTCCTTGATTTCTTCGACCATCTTTACCAGATTTCCCCTGATTTCCTTTGTTAACAATACCTTACAGTATTTTTTAATATATGCTGCTTCCTCATATAACACACTTTTCCAGCTTGGACTTATCTCAGGAATATCTTATTTGGAAGAAAAAAGCAAGAGAAAAACATAAAAAAAAAAAAAAAGATTAATCATGTCCTATAGTTGTATTAAATATCTACTGATTTTTGAGTATTTTTACGAAATTCCTTGACTTTTATAGATCGGTAAACTTCCCTGATTTCCATAATCTGTAGGCACCCTGTTAAAAATATACATATAATTATTATTTACTTTCATTTTTAAAAAGTTACAAATTTAGGTTTTAAAAAAAATTAAAAACTTGCAAACTCTATGCCACAACACTGCACATATAATATTTCTGTAATTTAGAAAAAATCTGTTCCATTCTTATCATTTTGCTCCTATTGCATAACCAGTAAAAATACCATTCAGTACTTAAGTATTGCGCGGCAGCGCAGTACTTATTTATTTCCAGTGTCACTTCGCAATGTTAATTTAACATAGAAAAGCCTATGGAGCTCATAACTTTTTTCATTTTTTCTTCCCACATTTTTGTCCCTATGCCACTCATTTTTAATTCTTTGCTAATTCTAATAATATTATAAATTCAAAGTGTAAAAACATTTGCCTGACGTCAGGGTCAAAACGGATCATAAAATGTCTTTGCCTATAGGTGGATTATGATCTAGAGTGCTAATTTTTATTTACATCGGCTAACATATTATCATGGGCTAATTTTTATTTACATTATTCAAATATTTTTCTTAATAATTCCAAATTTCACTTTCTTTCATTGAGAATCAACGGACATTTTCTAATAAAATTTAACATTTTTCCTTCATTGTTGTAAATAATTCAAAAGCCGTAATAATAATTTGTCTATTTTTAGTTGAATGATTTTCATATTAGTGTACTCGTGCAGAAGAAATATTTGAACGTCAAGAAACATTATTAGAAAAACATGAAAAATATGCAAATTAGGTACAATATTTCACAGTCTCATGTCAGTATAATCTCAGAAACAACGTTTTTGTGAAGTAAATTAGGTAGTAATCATAACATAAAGCAAAAAACCCTGTTTGATATTGCATGGCTGTTTGTAACACTTGATAAAATCCCCTGAAAAAAAAAAAAAAAGGCTGAACTTTCACGGCGTCACGCAACCGCGACCTTTTGACGAAATTCCCGTTTCTTCCACGACCTTTTGATGAAATTCCCGTTTTTTCCACAATCTTTAGACAATATTACTGTTTTTTTAGACGATTTTTAGACAAAATTCGCATTTTTTCGGCGATCTTTTGACAAAATTCGTGTTTTTCGGCGATCTTTAGATGAAATTCCCGTTTTTTTGGCGATCTTTAGAAAAAAAAATCGCGTTTTTCCGCAATCTTTTTTATAAAATTCGCTTTTATTCCGCGATCTTTTTTACAAAATTTGCGTTCTTTCGGCGATCTTTTTTACAAAATTCGCGTTTTTCGGCGATCTTTTGACGAAATTCCCGTTTTTCCCACGATCTTTTGACAAAATTCTCGTTTTTTCCGCGACTTTTTTTTTTACAAAATTTGCGTTTTTCCGCGATCTTTTTACAAAATTAGCGTTTTTTCTGCGATCCTTTGGCAGAAATCGCGATCGTTTGTCAAACTTTGCATTTTTTCTGAGATCCTTTGACAAAATTTGCGTTTTTCCCGCTATTTGACGGATTTCCCGGGGTTTTTTTTTCTACGATCTTTTGACGCAAATCAGTTTTCTTCCGTGATCTTTTGACGAAATTCCAGTTTGTTTCGCGATCTTTACACAAAATTCCCGTTGTTTCTGCGATCTTTTTTGAGAATAGGCGTTTATTCCGAAATCTTTTGACGAAATTCGCATTTTTTTTGCGGTCCCTTCACAGAATTCGCGACTGTTTGACAGATTTCGCGTTTTTTCTGCGATCCTTTGACAAAATTTACGTTTTTCCCACGATCCTTTGACAGAATTCGCATTTTTTACGCGATTCTTTAACATAGAATTCACTTATTTTTTTGCGATATTTTGACGAAATTAGTGTTTTTTAAGCGATCTCTTGGCAAAATTCGTGTTTTTTCGCGATGTTTCAACGAAATCAGTGTTTTTCCGCGATCCTTTGACGAAAGTTACCATTTTGCCGCAACCCTTTGACGAAATCAGCTGTTTTTCCGCGATTCTATGACGAAATTTGGAGGGGTTTTCCAAGATCCTTTGACGAAATTGCGTTTTTTCCGCATTAGTTTTCGAAATTGCCTATTTTTTTCTGCGAACGATTCACGAAATTGTTTTTTCGGCTATCACTTGTCGAAATTTGTGTCCGAATTTTCGGACTGATAACTGATTTTTTTTAAATTTCGGAACAAATCATCAATGCAAACGGCAAAAAATCGGAAAACGACAAAAAGCGGAAAATCGCGGAAGAATCTCATGCCTGTGGAACTCTGGAATTCCGGGGATTCCCCGGAACACAAACAGGCATGATATTGCTTTATACCTTAAATTTGCAAATAATTGTATAAAATTTACTAAATTTGCATAATTTGAAATATGCAAATATCTCTCTCAAAATTGACCTGCTGGAATAAATCTAAAACTAGATTCGGAATCAGTACAAAAAAACCGCATAAAAAACAACTAATTTCTGTTTTACAACAGAGCAAAAGTTCAAATTTGTTGACCAGTGTTATCACTAAGTTTTTGCTCCAACTCATTTTCAAGGATCTACAGTAACCATGTTCGTTATTTCCCCACACTTTTTGTGACATGTGGTAATTATGAACAGTTTTTTTTCTTACATGATATTGGATCGTATTAAACCTCATATGAAGTCTTAATTGGTCGTACAGTTGAAACTTTAATTTTCTTTAGGAACTTTTGTTCAGTATATAAAGTTTAATATGTCTAAATATCAGAAACTAGCAAAACCTGCGACTGCTCGTGTAATATTTGAAATATGCCAAGTGATATTTGTATGTCTAACTTTTATTAGAAGAAATTATACTTTTAGGAATAATTCAAAAATTACTAAATAAGCCATAGTTTGACTAAATTTCATTATTACACTGCATTAGATAGAAATGACACAAATTAATAAGAAGAACTAATACTAATTCTAAAGAAATGAAAATTTAGAAAGTATTTTGAAGCTTTTATGCTCATTTCATACACTCATTTCAGTATTCATTTGAAGTTTTGAATTTTTTAGAAACCATTCTTAGTACGCATTTACATCTTAAAATTAACGAACATGTCAAATTCCAGGATTCTTGTCTAACGATATACCACCTCTCTAGTGATAGTGGCACTAACATAAAATATGCCAACATTAATTTTGAAATCGCTTTGGTATTTCCTAATATTTTAGAGAAAACATAATTTAGAAAGTTTTTAAAGGCTTATTTAGAATGTTTGTTGCTCCTGCAAACCCCAGGTGGCAGTGGAATAGGCATAAAATATAGCCTTTATAGGACCACAGACTGTCGCCATTGATTCGCAACCATTACTTTTGTAATCGGTTTATTATTTCCTGAGATTGCATAGAAATAGTAATTTAGGACTTTTATAGAATGCTTTTCACTCCTTCCCTTCATTTCACACCTTTTAAATTTCGAAAATTCTTAGAGGGTATTTAAATTTTATAAGTAACTACCATGCTATATTTTAAAGTTTCTAGTCTCTTCAGTATCCCAGAAATCGCAATTTAGAGGGCTTTTTGCTTCAGCAACCCTCTGGTGGTAGTGGCACCGACATAAAATATAGATTTTGTTTGAGCAGGTTCTATTACTACAAATTTGCAACCATTATTTTTTAAATTGGTTTGGTATTTCATAAGATTGCATACAAATCGTAATTTAGAACATTTTTAGATCGCTTTGCGCTCACTTCAACCTTTTATATTTGGAATTTTCTTTCGACAGTTCTTATTAAAGCAATTGCATCTTTTAAGTAATTACCATACCAAATTTCAAAATCTTAGACCCCTTAGTATTACAAAAAACACGATTTAGAACATTTTTTGCTCTTGCAACCCCCAGGTGGGGGCGACAACAACAGAAAATATCACCTATGTTGGATCAGAGACTGTCACCATCATTTTGCAACCATTACTTTTTAAATTGGCTTGATATTTCCTGAGATTGCGTAGAAATTACCATTTAGAACACTTTTTGAGCACTTTCACTCCTCTTAAATTTAGAATTTTTTAGGAAATGTTCTTACAGATCATTTATATCTTATAAGTAACTATCATAAGTAATTTTAAGTTGCTAGCCCCTTGCAGTATCACAAATATCTCAATTTAGAACATTTTTTGCTCCTGCATCCCCCCAAGTGGTAGTGACACCGGCATGAAATAGAGCCTATGTTAGAACTAAGGCTGTCACCATCAATTTCCAATTTCATTACTTTTGAAATCGATTTGATACTTCCTGAGATTGAGTAGAAATCGCCATTTAGAATGTTTTTTAGAACGCTTTTCGCACATTAACACCCCTTTGAAATTTTTATTTTTTTAGGAATATTCTTAGAGACATATCTTATAAGTAACTACCATTCCAAATTTCATGTTTCTAGGCCCTTCAGTAACACAAAAATCACATTTTTAGAGCATTTTTTATTCCTTCATCCCCTTTCGGGTAGTGTAGTGGCATGGACATAAGATATAGCCTATGTTCGAACGTGGACTAACACCATCATTTTGATACCATTACTTTTGAAATCGGTTCAGTAGTTCCAGAGATTACCTCCTACAAATAAACAAACTTTACTTCTTTATAATATTAGTATAGATTAAACCAGCATACATTACAACAGGAGCCTCTTGGTTTGTTTGGAAAGATTTTCTTTAAATTCAAACCAAACTGGAAAGTGCTTAGTATGTCTGGTATATGAGACTGAAGGCAGTAAGGCCACAACTTCAAGTTTGTTTGGGTAAATTTTCATTGAAAATTATAAAATCATACAAATTTAATGGTGTACAGTGCCAAGGGTAATAAGACCTCCAACATTAGATTCATTTGGAAAGATTTTTGTTTAAAAATATAAATTCAAAGCAGACCATAGCATGGCTGGAGCCCTAGACCCAGCCCAAACCTAGAGTTAACTCTAGGTTTGTAGGGATAATTTATGATTTCATGAAAAAATACCTGAAAATTTAGCAAGAAAAAGTTTTTGTATGAAGAATGAATATACAGGGTGTCCCTAAACTCATGGTACATATGCTAGGGGGTGATAGACGAGTAATAGTAAGACGAGTAATAGTAAATAGGAAACCAAGGGTCCCAAACGTATTCCGAAGGAGACAGGCGCCTTTAAAGTTTAGGGTCCAAAATTTCAAATGATTATAAAAAATGGAAAAATTGGTCTATTCTTTTGTGGTTTTCACTAAAACTATTCTTTATGTCAGTATTTTCTTGAAAATAAATTTTAAAGATACAGTTCAAAAAATGCCGATAGAGGACACTTTAGACTTTGGAGTAACCAACAACTATTTTTTACCGTTATTTTCCGTATCTCATTACATGCTTTCAAAAGCTTAGACCAGACCTGCCAACCTTTGAAAATGAGAAATCGTAGCACACAAAAATGAATTAATCTGGAGGTTGGTTGGTTTTTCGTGTTACACAGCCATCTTTTGACATTCGTAAAAGGAATAAGGTTTCAGTCTTTCAACTCAATACAGTCAATTTTTTCCTTTGAAAATTTTTATACGATTTTCAGAGTTTCTGTTCGCTTCGCAGCGTTTTGTAAGAGGAGCCTGGTTCCAATTTTTTAGCCCAGCGCAGTAAATTCACTTAATTTGGGATTTTTTTCCTGCGATCATTTCAGGATATTCACAATTTTTCCGCAATCGTAATTCACATTTTTCTATCCCGATTCTTCGTTGGAATCCACACTTTTTACCATGAACTTTTGATGAAATTCGCATTTTTTTTACCACGATCCTTTGTCGAATTTTGAGTTCTTTCTGCGATCCTTTTGATGAAATTAGTGTTTTCTTTCTGCGATCTTTCGGTGAAAATTTGCGTTTTCTTACCGATCTTTTGGTGAAATTTGCATTTTCTTACTGATCTTTTGACGAAATTCGCGTTTTCTTTCTGCGATATTTTGACGAAATTCACACCATTGAAAACACAAAATCTCAAATCATTCCCCCACCGGGCCACCCCCTGAAATCAACACTGCGTTTTTACCACAATCCTTTGACGAAATTTATTTTCTTCTGTGACCAATTGACGAAATTGATTTTTTTTTCATACGGGCATTTGTCGAAATTCGCGGTAGTTTATCGCAAATTGTGCGATTTTGCACACTATTTTAAACCTTGCCCCCAAAGAACCCCTTTCCAGAAATCCCCTTCCCCGCTCTTTTCCAGAAATTCTTAAAATGACACCTTTTTTCTAAGCAAGCGAATTCTTGTATAAATATTTACAGAAACACGATTCACTCGTGATTAATATACATAAAGAGAGTGTTTTAGGTTAAGAAGTTTGTTTTGCAGCCCACATTTTTTTTTTTTTTTCTATGAGCATTTTTTAATGTTCGAATTTTCGGACTAATGGCCATTTTTTTTAAAACTTTCGGAAATGAATACTTTGAAATTTTGGAAATTTCACAACAGAAACACTCCTGAAAAATGTATTGTGCGGAATAAAAATCGCATTTGTGTCTTTTGCAAAAAATCGTAGCTTAAGACCGATTTTCGTAGCATCGTAGTTTATAGGTCCAAATCGTAGCAACTACGATTTTTTCGTAGCAGTTGGCAGGTCTGGCTTAGACTTAAACTTAAACTTTACCTCAAAATCTGAATTGTTGGGAGCGGTTAAGTAGCACAAACTGAACTGTGTTCAGGAGTTAAAATTTCAAATGATTATAAAAAACAGAAAAATTGGTCGATTCTTTGCGGTTTTCACTAAAACTTTTCTTTATGTCAGTATTGTCTTGAAAATAAATTTTAAAGATAAAGTTAAAAAAATACCGATAGAGGGCACTTTAGACTTTGGAGTAACGAACAACTATTTTTTACCCTTATTTTTTGTATCTCATTACATGCTTTCAAAAGTTTAGACTTAAACTTAAATTTTGAGCTCAAAATCTGAATCATTGGGAGTGGTTAAGTAGCGTATACTGAACTGTGTTCAGGAGGGAGGTTCAAATTTCAACACATGGGCACAATTCAGTTTGCGCTACTTAACCACTCCCAACGATTCAGATTTTGAGCTCAAAATTTAAGTCAACTTTTGAAAGCATGTAATGAGATACAAAAATTAACGGTAAAAAATAGTTGTTCGTTACTCCAAAGTCTAAAGCGCCCTCTATCGGTATTTTTTTTAAACTTTATCTTTAAAATTTATTTTGAAGACAATACTGGCATAAAGAATAGTTTTAATGAAAACTGCAAACAAATCGACCAATTTTTCCGTTTTTATAATCATTTGAAATTTTAACTCCTGAACACAGTTCAGTTTGTGCTACTTAACCACTCCCCATGTACCATGAGTTTAGGGACACCCTGTATAATTTATTGCAGGTTATTACCATTTAAAATATTAATTTTAATTATGTTTAGTAATCATATGAAATTGATATTTTAGTCTTAAGAATTTATCTATAATAAAAACCTGAATTCCGGCACTGAAAATGAAATAAATATCTGAATTCAGGTACATTACCTGAGCACAGTCACCTGCGGATTTATTTGGATAGATTTTCATTGAAAATATAAAACTATACAAATCCGAGGTTTATGCAAATTGAAAGCAATGAGGCTCCCAACATCAGGTTCGTTTAGAAAGATTTTTGTATAAAAATATAAAATCGTTCAAAATTAATTTTAGGTATATTGAATGTTATGGCAGATGAATCAGCTAGCAGTAGAATAATGTGTGAATGAACCTGTTGTTGGAACAAAAGTTGTGTACAAGCTTGATATATATTTTTAAAAATTATTATTATACCATCCCAACACAAAAATAGATATTTACAACTACCCCATAGTCTTTGGAGGAAATTATGAACATCTGAAGAAATCGTGAACAGGCAGTTTTAAATTCTTAACTAAATTCCCACAGCACCAATAACCGAAGTATAGGAGTGAAGCAATAGCTTTATGGCAGTTTTGCAAGGTTTTACATGGATAATGTGCTCTTTAAACCTGTCATTAGTCTAAACTAGCAAATTCTGTTCACAATTACCACAACAGACCCTACTTCTTAGAAACTATTTTATTTCTAAAGAGTTGCTAAGCAGTCTAAGCAGTAAATAAACTGCTTCACAAAGCATCAGTTAGGGTTTAACAGATTTCATCAAAGCATGACTAAGTAACCAAAAATCAGACTAGTTTCGTTTTTGGTTACTTAGCAGAAGAATGATAATGACAAATATTTCTGTTCAGTTACAATATTAGCTTCTGTTTGTATAGGCCAGAAATACTTAAATTGATTTTTAATGTGCATTCTTAACTAAATTCCCACAGCACCAATAACCAAAGTATAGGAGTGAAGCAATAGTTTTATGGCAGTTTTGCAAGGTTTTACATGGATAATGTGCTCTTTAAACCTGTCATTAGTCTAAACTAGCAAATTCTGTTCACAATTACCACAACAGACCCTACTTCTTAGAAACTATTTTATTTCTAAAGAGTTGCTAAGCAGTCTAAGCAGTAAATAAACTGCTTCACAAAGCATCAGTTAGGGTTTAACAGATTTCATCAAAGCATGACTAAGTAACCAAAAATCAGACTAGTTTCGTTTTTGGTTACTTAGCAGAAGAATGATAATGACAAATATTTCTGTTCAGTTACAATATTAGCTTCTGTTTGTATAGGCCAGTAATACTTAAATTGATTTTTAATGTGCATTCTTAACTAAATTCCCACAGCACCAATAACCAAAGTATAGGAGTGAAGCAATAGTTTTATGGCAGTTTTGCAAGGTTTTACATGGATAATGTGCTCTTTAAAACTGTCATTAGTCTAAACTAGCAAATTCTGTTCACAATTACCACAACAGACCCTACTTCTTAGAAACTATTTTATTTCTAAAGAGTTACAAAGCAGTGTAAGCAGTAAAAAAACTGCTTCACAAAGCATCAGTTAGGGTTTAACAAATTTCATCAAAGCATGACTAAGTAGCCAAAAATCAGACTAGTTTCGTTTTTGGTTACTTAGCAGAAGAATGAGAATGACAAATATTTCTGTTCAGTTACAATAGTAGCTTCTGTTTGTATAGGCCAGAAATACTTAAATTGATTTTTAATGTGCAACTTCACCTCTATCTTAATTTTCAAAAAATAAACTTTGGTTTAGTGGGTTGATATCCAAGCAATGTACCCTACTATGATGTGCATCTACATTATTATATATAAACAATAAATGAGACATACAAAACAGTTGTTAACTCCCATAATTTAAAACAAAGTTATTAATCCAAGTAAAACAAAGAAAAAGATTACCTTAATAACTTCTACTACAGATGCATCCATACAGGGAATTGGATTGCTGACATTGTAGCTCGTAATAAGCATCTATTTTCAGAAATAAAAAGAAATTAACTTCAGCTCTAGTAACATTTTTGTTCACATAAAAGTTATTAAGTTTTGTTTATATTTAAGATATTAACTCATATTTGCCTTAATTTTTAACTTGTGCAAAGTACACTAGGTTAATTTTCACACAAGTTAAAAATTAACGCAAATATGAGTTAATATCTTAAATATAAATCTTCAAGGTTAGCTGGGTGAAAAAGTTCGACCAGAATCGTCCGGGATAGCTCATATGGCAGAGCACTGGCGGCTTCAGCCAGGAGGTCCCGGGTACGAATCCTGGTGCGGACATTTTTCGCCCAGTTGGAAATTTACATCTAATATGATTGTGCAAAGTACACAATCAGAAAATTAATTACACTGTTCCGCATCTAACCACAAGGGATGTTGCAGCAGCACCAGCAGTGAAAGAGTAAAATTCTGATCATCTGTGTGTTGTTCAGAGTAGCAGAATGCTGTGGAAGTGGCGAGACTGTCATAGCAAGTTTTAAGTTCTATTATGTGGAATTATAAAATAAAGTGTGTGTTAAACACAGTCCGCTATAATGGGTGTGAGCACAAGCTTCCCTTAGTGAACATACACCAAGAAAAATCAATCCGAGGTACAATTCAGAAAAGTTCTAGCCTAAGAATTCTATATTTTTACCATACTTTTTATAAACACCGTACTTAGGCAAACCATAAATCATCAGCTTCACCAGAGAATTGGAATTTTACAGTTTTTTTGGGGGGGTGCACCTAATGTCCCCTATTTTCAGCTGTTGCTACTGGTATGTTTGCTGTCATCGTGGTTGGACTTCACTCAGTACTTTGAAGGATGTAGTATTTATTGCTTTGTGATTAACTGAGCCATATGGGACCATTCAATTCTGGATCAGAAAACTTGAATTTTACCATAGATATCTCAGCTCAAACCAGGTCATTTTTTAAGAGGAAAATGGGAGAAGGGATACATTCTGTTTGAATTTTCATTAGCAAAAATTTTTTTTAAATTACAGTTTTTAAAAAATCTTAATACATTCCCTTAAATATTCTTCTAAAACTAAAAATAAGAAATTTTGGTCAATAACTACTGGAAAGTTTGTTTTTTTTTTTTTGGGGGGGGGGGGGGGCGGGGGGGGAGTCAGTTTCAAGCCAGTATTTTCTTTTTTATGTAGTAGCCATTTACTGGGCAGTATGAATATTCCCATTAATAGTGAAATGTATATAAGCAGCATTTGAAAACTGAAAAGAAATGTGTAGATTCTTAAAATTATTTTTATTTAAATTTAATAGTCAAGAAAAATTAATAAGTTTGAATATCATTAAGCAGCATTTTGCATTTTATTAGTTAACTCTGTCCGTAAGTACAATGGACACATTAACTCAGAAGGATTGAGAAAACATTTTAATAACCCAACTTTGAATTATTTAATGCTAAGAAAGAAAATGCCTTTGTACTATCTTGAGAAAAAAAAAAAAAAAACTGAAGCAAAATTGTAAAAAATAAACAAAAGAAATTTAAATGAATTTAATGAATTAAAAATTTTAATGAAATTTTTTTGGAAAAATTTGATCAAAGGATGTGTTATTTTTATATTTTTCAGCAAATAATTTTATTTCAAACAAATATTTCAGTACTTTTTCCAGCTGGATATTATCCAAATTAAGCTTTTTAAAATATCAGTAGCAGTCGAGACTAATTTTTACTTTCTTCTATCTTTACAAGAAGAAAGTATTGGTTTCATGAAAATTTTCGAATTCCAGTTTTCGAAGGATTTACATGTTTTATGGGTCAGAGATTCCAAAAAACATGTTTTTACAAAATGTCTGTCTGTGACACAAATTTTGTGGGCGCTCTATCTCAAGAACTAATGACGGAATTTAATAAAAATTTATATTCAGGTAGTCCCTGATATAGATTGGTGCTGATTAGTTTTTGGTGTAAATCGCCCTGCAGGTGGCGCTGCTCTGTAGCATTTTGCAGGATTTCCGCAAAAGCTCTATCTCAGGAACTAATGCACGGATTTTTATCAAACTTCAGATTCTGTTAGTCCTCGACATGAATGGATGCTGTTTACATTTTGGTGTAAATCGCCCAACAGGAGGCACTGCTATGCTGCATTTTGTAGGATTTATACTATTTTCGCAGAAGCTCTATCTCAAGAACTAATGCACACATTTTCATCAAAATTTGGATTTAGTTAGTCCTTCATATGAAATGATGCTGACTACATGTTGGTGTAAATCACCCAATAGGTGGCGCTGCTGTGCTGCATTTTGAACTATTTCCTCAATAGCTCTATCTCAAGAACTAATGCACGAATTTTCATCAAACTTCAGATTTAAGTATAACTTGATTAATATTGCTGCTGATTATGTGTTGTTGCAAATCGCTCAACAGGTGGCGCTTCTATGCTGCATTTGTTATGATTTGCGCAATACCTCTATCTCAAGAACTAATGCGCGAATTTTCCTCAACTTCATATTCAGTTAGACGTTGACATAAGTTGGTGATAGTTAGGTTCTGGTGTAAATAACCCAATAGATGGCGCTGCTATGCTGCATCTTGCTGGATTTACACGATTTCAGTGACAGTCATACCTCGAGAACTAATGCACGGAATTTCATATTTTTAGAATTCTCATGATGAACACAGATTGCCTTTTAATTTGGCACTGAGATAGTGGATTTTGAAGTATTGACATGTATGAGATAGAAGAAAGTTTTGTGATGGCCACAACATACTAGTTCATTAAGAAATTAGGAATCTCAACATCTGACACGGAGCCAGAATTTCCTTAGACATATTTCAATTTTTTTTTTTTCATTTGAAAAACTTTTCTGGAAAAATAAAATTTTAATTTAAATTAGCCTTTGTGTTAAAAATAAGTTTAAATTAACAAACTAGTTTTAATATACTAATTTTTAATTGCTAAAAGATGTAAATTAAAACTTAAAAAACAGTAAAAGTAGCTTTATTCAACTGTTTACATGTTTCGATTCTACCCGACTTTTCAAAACAAATAAATAAAAATATTCTAAAACTGCACAATCTGTGAAACGCAATCATTCAATTTTTCACGTACTCTTTCATACTATGCACATTAATTTTTTTATTTTACTTAAATGTTTATTTTTTATTTTCGTAACCAGGACCACAGTTTTGGTATTCTAATATTGTTTTCAGGTACCCTTTCATACTATGCACGTTATTTTTTATATTTTACTTAGATGTATATTTTTATTTTCATAACCACACAGAAAAGTAAATTTCTAATTCTTATACAAATGTTAGAAAGGCAATAATTACGTAACATTAATTTGTGACTTTAGATTTAAGTTTTTTCAAAATAAATAAGAGTAAGAATTGTCATAATTCCCCTGCCAAAGAAAAACAAAAAAGAATAAAACTTAAAATACTTGTTAGGCATTTTAGCTAAAATTCTATTGAAAATTGTTTGCAGGATTGGCTGCTTTCATATGCATCATATGATCAAAACTTTGAAACATAAAAAGCTGAGGGTGAAAAGCATTTTAATTTAAAATTTAAAAATTCTCACTTCAACAGAAGAAAAAAATAATGAAATAAAATTCTTTAACATTCATCATTGTTCTATTCTTGCAGTTTTTAAGATGCAAATTTCAGCTTTTAGAATTAAGAAGCACAGATTCTCTTACATACAGTCAAGTCAGAAAAAAGTCTTGTAAGAAGTTTGATGACAAGCATGTATATTGTGAAAAAAATGCTTTGAAAGCAAGAGGCAAAAGATATTTCTTTTTCCTGCTGAATGCATCAATAATTTTTTAGTGTAAGTAGATTATTTTATTTTCCTACCTTTATTGATTTATATATTTAAGTATTATATTTCCCTTTCTATAGTAACTAATAATGCATTTATATAAGAAATTCTAGGATAATCCAGGTTTACAAGGATATCAAAACAGTTATGCATCCAGCCGGGACACTGGGATTCCTCTCAAATCCTGGATGCATGATCAGCCTAATTGGCGTTACTGCCAAATATATGCACTATTTTGACCTTGAAAGAAGTAAAGGATTGTTAACATGAAATTTTGGCTTTTAAAAAAAGGCCATATATTTCTTTTTTTAATGTTTTATATTGTCAGATTTTAATATATAAATATACAGTAAAAACTGTATGTGACCAAAGGAAAATTCTGTTTTAGTCTTAGCAGTTTTATCTTAGTAGATACATCTGCCAGTTGAAATTTTATTGCATTTAACAATGTTGTGTACAAAGTACTGTGCTTTGATCAAGTTGCTAAATACAGAGTAGTCGGCCACTTACTACGCAGCTGAATGCCAAGTACCGAGTAGCAGAGTTGGGCAAAATACATCGAAAAATCATTTTCAATACAAAATACATTTTGGTTTTAAAGCCTAAAATACAAATTAAAAAATACTTTTCAAAATTAAAAAATTCAAAATACATGTATTTTCAAAATAGGTGAATTTCTAAAATAGGTGAATAAACAATTAAAAGGCTTTAAACATTAAAACCAATTTTCATATGTTAAAAATAAAATTTCCCGAGCGCTTTCGACCAAGCCCTGGCCATCATCAATTGGGTGAAATGAGAAGAAAATCAGCCCTAAAGCTGTATTTAAATATATAAATACTATGCTTGTAATTTCTTGCAGAAAGAAATAATAATTTTAAATTAGAAATGGATATTTTTTTCCTAAGAATGGATAAATTAACCTTTTCGGAATGGGTGATGCATATTTGCATCGTCAAAAGGTGCATCTGGAATTTGTTTTTGACACCATTAATAAATAAATGTAATATCTGTCTTTTTAATTGGAGTATTTTTTGGTATTTCACAAGTAAAGGGAACTGTTTGAAAAAATCAGTGCCAACCTAATAAAATTTGTGTAAGGGATGCCGCCTCGAAAGTGTTAAAAAAATAGTTTGTTGGTATTTTCTATTCAATTAACTTAAAAACCAAATATTAAGCAATTTGAAATGATACATTACTGTACCATGAACATTAATCTCGGTTTTCAAATTTTTAAAACATAAATAAATACATGAGTTAATAATGAATCAATGTCTTTGATTATTAGTTATAAAACTATACAAAATAAAGGTTTAATAATATTTTGGATTTTATTTAAAAAAAAAAAAAAACACATGAAAACATATGAATAACAGACCTGCCAACCTTTGAAAATGAGAAATCGTAGAACACAAAATCTAAATTAATCTGGAGGTTGGTTGGTTGGTCTTTCATGTTACTCAGCCATCTTTTGACATTCATAAAAGGTATAAGGTTTCAGTCCTTCAACTCAGTATAGTAAATTTTTTCCTTTGAAAAATTTTATACGATTTTTAGAGTTTCTTTTCGTTTCACAGTCTTTTTTTTTACATTTGCAAAAGGAGCCTGGTTCCAATTTTTTAGACCAGTACAGTAAATTTTGACGAAATTCCGGATTTTTTTTCCTGCGATCATTTCAGGATATTCACAATTTTTCTGCAATCATAATTCACATTTTTTTACCACGATTCTTTGTTGAAATCCGCACTTTTTACCATGAACTTTTGACGAAATTCGCATTTTTTACCGCAATCCTTTGTCGAATTTTGCGTTGTTTTCCGCGATCCTTTTGATGAAATTGTTTTCTTTCTAGTGATGCAACGAATAGTGGTTTGGCCGAATAACTGAATACCGAATATTCGGCCAAGTTACGGCCGAATATTCGGCCTATTCGGCCGCTGAATAATGAACTTATAGCCTAAAAACAAAATGTAATATGCACTATATGCACAATTCTTGTATATTTCACAATTAAAATGTATTGTTTTCTTTTAAAAAATTATTTATATAAAAATTTTTATTTTTTGAAAGCATTATTTTACTCTGAAAAAATATTCGGCAATGTTCGGCCTAAAAATTGCCTCAATAATATAATTCAGCCAAAAAAGAAATTCTTAGCAAAAGTTCCTCATCAGGTACTGTCTAGTTACATTTTAAAAGATATTATGTGTGTTGTTGTTACATTTTAAAATAATGACAAAATTTTAAAAGTACTAGGAAACATAAGTTTCAGCTTTCAGATGAAATAAAATAAAAAATAAGAAATCTTAATATCTTAAGTAAACCACTGATAGAAAGGATAAAGGAATATCCTCGAAAGTGGTGGAAAGGGATCATTGTAGACTTTATAAAGCTCACAATTAACAAAATTTTTTTATCATTATCATTTTTTTTCTTTGCTGTCAAAAGATAGCACTATTAAGAAGTGTATAGTGAATGTTTTCAGATTCAGAGGAAGGAAATATCTGTAAGAAAAAGCGAATTACATTCATTGCATTTAACAGTATCTGATGCTCTAGCATACCAAAGATCAATAAATGATTTAATTGTTGTAGATAAATAAATCGTTTACACATTTTAATCATTTACCATTAGCATGTTCAAGATTAACTGATATAAAAATTAATGAGTTAAAAATTCCTAAGAAGAAATTAGTTCAAAGTCTGGCAACGCGCTGGAATAGCACCTAATATGTTGCAGAGATTACTGGAACAAAAAAATGCACTTTCTCTATAATGCAACTAAATTTGGAGAAATAAGTAATCTGACAGCAAACCAGTGGACTATTTTAGAAAAATTGCTCAATCTATTACAACCATTTGAAAAAATAACAAAACAAATTGCCTCATTCAGATCATTAATTTCTGAACTCATCCCAATAGTTACAGCATTAAAATCATATTGATTTAAATCTGGAGATTTTTTTGGTGTAGGCACCATGAAAGACACTCTTCTACAAAATTTGGAGAAATCTTTTGCATTGATTCAAGACAATGAACACTATTCCATTGCAACGGTTTTGGACCCCAGATTTAAAGTGTTCTTTTTCAACAAAGATGAAGCAAAGGATGTGGGAGTAAAGTCCAAATTAACCGCTTTAGTAAGACTAAGAAAGGCTAGTATGAAACCAGTAACAGAATGTGAACAAAATATTTCCAACATAACCATTCCATCTTCACAAGTTCCAAATTCTTTGTGGGCATGCTTTAATGAAATTGCAAGCCAATCGCAGAGTGAAGCTCTATAGAAAGTTCCTTTCAATGTGAAGAAGTAAAAGAAATTAGTAATTTTCTTCTCCAGCCACAACTAGAAAGACAACAGTGTCATTTGGAGTGGTGGGCAAAAAATCCAGAAGACTTTCCAAACCTTTCAAAATTAGCCAAAAAATACCTTTCTGCACCAGGAAGTACCATATATATTGAGAGATTATTTTCAGAAGCAGGTAGCATTTATGAAAAAAAAAAAAAAAAAAAAAAAAAAAAAAAAAAAAAAAAAAGAAAAAAAAAAGAAATAGACTATCACCTGAGAATGCTGAATTGTTATTATTTCTGCATCACAATCTACGTTTATTGAAAACATTTTAACTGTTTTTTAAGGCAAATATAAACAGTACAATGCTATTCTTGAAAAAAGTATGTAAAATGTAAATGCATACTACTTAAAAGAATTTAGTACTTACATTTCTTTCATTATTTAATAAGAAATAGTAACACACTTAAAAAATCACTTAAATTATATTTAGCTTTTAAAGCATATTTTACAAAAAAAAAATCCCCTTAAGTATTGCAGCATAATACGACTTAAATATCTTATACATATAATACATCTGTATCTAATCAATTATACATTTGTTCTTTATAAGTATAATTCAAAATATTATTGAAACAAATATTTTTTTATGTAATAAGGGATAAATGCTATACTTCCCATTATGATAAAAAAACATTTGAATTTGCTTATACAGTTGTATTAAAACAATTTTGGATTACTTTTAAGTTTAACAGATTATGTTAGCTTATTACAGATACTTTTTTTACTTACTGATGCAGCATAAAATTTTTTTTAACATGATTCCTAAACACTTGTATAAAAATGGGTAGATAAAACCCATTCGGGGTATGAAAGTTAATGGAAAAAAAAAAGTGTTAGTTAATTTCAAATAAAATTTTTGTTATATATGCTGAATATAAATTGTCAAATTAAAAAATTATACTGTGTAAATATAAAAACATTTATTGCAGTAGTATTCGGCCAAGGCCGAATAATGGACTTCATATTCGGCCAAAGCCGAATATTCGGCAGACAGGCCGAATGGGCCGAATATTCGTTGCATCTCTATTTCTTTCTGCAATCTTTCGGTGAAAATTTGCGTTTTCTTACTGATCTTTTGATGAAATTTGCATTTTCTTACTGATCTTTTGACAAAATTTGTGTTTTCTTTCTGCGATATTTTGACAAAATTTACACCATTGAAAACACAAAACTCAAATCTTTTGGGGGGGGGGGGGGCATTCCCCTCCCTGGAAGGAAGCGAATTCCTGTATAAATATTTACAGAAACACTATTCACTCGTGGTTATTATACATAAAGAGAAAGTTTTATGTTAAGAAAAGAAGTTTCTTTTGCAGCCCCGATTTTTTTTTTCCATGAGCATTTTTTACTGTCCGAATTTTTGGACTAATGGCCAATTTTTTAAAACTTTCAGAAATGAACTTTGAAATTTTGGAAATTTCACAACAGAATCACTCCTCAAAAATTTGCTGTGCGGGATAAAAATCGCAACAGAAACAAAAAATGCACTTGTGTTTTTTGCAAAAAATCGTAGTTTAAGACCGATTTTCATAGCATCGTAGTTTATAGGTCCAAATCGTAGCAGTTGGCATGTCTGGCATAATGATGTGTCTTTGTAAGATGGTATGTGTTTGTGATTAACTGAATTAAATATATTTATATATATATATATATGTGTGTGTGTGTGTATACTATATTAGTAGGTTATAATTTCCTTCTGAAAATATTCCATTTCCGTTTCTGATCGAAACTCTAAAAAGAATCTAAGTACAATTTAGGCCTGAAAAACTTGGTCATCAGCTAATTTATATCTTCACTCTGTTAACTATTTCATACCCAATCTATATCATAAAGCAAAAAATATGTCACTGAAAAACTCTATCGTCATATCAATAGTGTCAATGACCTAAACAAAAACAGAAACAAAAAAATATTGGAAATTTTGAAACTTCTAAATATTGCACTATTTTAAATTTTACACTGTCGAACAGAAAAAGTACTACTAAATTAATTTTAACACAATTATTCTAATTGATAAATATATCATATGAGATGTAAATTTCCAACTGGGCGAAAAATTTTGCCCAGTTGGAAATCCTGGAACCAGAATCCTGGTTCGACCAGGATTCAAACCAGGGATCTCTTGGCTGAAGCCGTCAGTGCTCTACCATCAGATCTGTCCTGGACGAATCTGGTGTAACTTTTTCACCCAGCTAACCTTATTGATTATAACATCTGGTCTGAAATCTGGTTGAGCTCAACAGAATAAATTGTATGCAATAGAATTCCAGAAATCACTGGATACCTAATTACACTAGATTAATTTTAACACAATTATTCTAATTGGTAAATAAATTAAATAAAAGTAAATAAAATAACAATTAGAATAATTGTGTTAAAATCAATCTAGTTTAATTACATATTCAGCGATTTCTGGAGTTCTATTGCCTGCGATTTATTGTGTTGAGCTCAACCAGATTTCAGACCAGATGCTATAATTGAGAAGGTTAGCTGGATGAAAAAGTTCCACCAGATTCGCCCGGAGTAACTCAGATGGTAGAGCTTTGGCGGCTTCCGCCAAGAGATTCCTGGTTCGAATCCTGGTCTGGGCATTTCCCGCCCAGTTGGAAATTTACATCTGAGGAAAAAAAGTACTTTCAAATGCGATTTTTAAAAAACTGTATCTCAATTTATCTAGCTTTTATGGATTAAATTTTTCGTGCTTGAATTTTTTTTAAACCCATCTCAAAAATAATTTTGCGACCCAATTACGAAAGATTAACACATTTGCACTTAAAGCAATGAAGTAATCCAGCATTTGTGTGTTTCCGTGTGCTATCTCATAGCTAAATTGCCAAACTTAATTAAAATGTCACAAATAAATAAGTAAAATGTGAATTTAAAAGACATGCAATTGCAATACGCATTTAAATACAGAAATAATCAAAATAAAAAAGTTTGCTATAAATGATAAAATATTTCGCGATTAGCAGCTACCATGCTGCTAATAAGAAAGTATCAAAAATACTTTTGGTGTAGTTGATTGACAATCTGAGAAAATATACTAAACGTAAAAAATTTATCAGTTTTTAATTAAAAATGATTTTCATCTATATTGTGTACACCACATAGCATATCAGGCTTCTTTAATCTGAGTTAGATAGATGGTCTATATTATACAACATGTCCGTGAGTAACGCTGATGTCATACTGACCATGGCAACGATCTGAGTAATAAATTTATCTTTTTATAAAATCAATTAACTTCTAAATATTGTGTACAATTTCAAGTTTTATACCGTTGAATAGGGAAAAAATGTACTTTCAAATACAATTTGTTTCAAAACTATTTTAATTCACAGATTTGATATAGTTAAAAAAATACCGCATGATTTAAAAAAAAAAAATCCATCTCTATCGCGTGTAGTCAGATTGAGGAAGATTGCCCTTAAAACAAAGCTCAGCATTTTTTGCACGCTAATATTCGGTAACTATATTAAAATTACATAAAAATAAAAAAATAAATAAAACACAACTCTTACAGATATACAATCGAACTAACACTGAAATAATCAGAATAAAAAAGACTGCTATAATTAGTGAACTCTTTGGTTATCAGAAATTGTCGTTTTTAATACATTTCGAAACTTTATTTGAATAAATAATTGATACTTTTCATATAAAATTGCTTTTTGGTGTTGCTAGTGGGAAATCTTCAAAAAAATAAAATAAGTAAAACCTAAAAGAATCTATTAGAGTTTTCCCCTATGTTCTCTACACCAGGCACTAAGTCAGGTTTAGATTCCCATATGTAAAATAAAATATGAAATGTCAAAATATTTTGTATTACAAAGTCAGGATATAAACGCTTAATCCTAATAATGCCAGGTCTGGATTTAAAAATCAAGTATTTAATATACTCAATGGTAAATACAGTTAATGAACATTTGCCTACTATCTGAATAAATTGAACTATTTTTATAATATTAAAGTTCAATCCCAATTAAATGAATATCAAAAGTATGGTAAAACATACCAGAACCTCGATTGAATGAATACAAAGAAACTACTAAAAATAATTTTAAAATACATATAATGGTGTAAGACTAAAATCCTACGTTTAAATGAGTTTTGAAATTTGTGTCATCCTTCTAAAGTTTAACTTATAAAATTGAATATCTTGTTTCATAACCTGGTATGTTCCCTTAATTTTTTTATATTAACCACAGACATTATTTAAATAATTTTCCTTTCTTATAGTCACACTGTGTATTATCACAATTAATTCTCTTGGTAAATTTTTATTGGGAGCATTTAACAATATTATCCACCTTTTCACAAACCTTTGCAGTAAATAACTGCTTTACATTTCATAATAAGGTATATAATTGCATAAATAGGTAGCAAAACTATGAGTAACCTTTCCTGTCTATCACATAACTTTTTCCTAATTCCCATAGAACGTTATCAATTATAAAAAACTGTTTTTGAAACTACTCAGCAAAAAGCTTCTGCAGAAGTAAACATCCGACTCATTAATATTTTTATCGTACAACCCACCAAACGTTAAACAATGTGTTCATATAAACTTCCAGAAACTAATTCGAAGACTGTTCAAAACAGACAAGCATGTGTTTCCCTGTTGGAAATTTCTGATCTGCGGTTTAAACATGACAGCTTGAAATCTGGGGAAAAGTATTTTGAGTAATTTGAAAATACAAAATACATTGAAAAAGCAGTTCAAAATACATTACCAAAATACTTTTGTTTCGTCGGCTTAAAATACAAAAGTATTTTGAAAATGTATTTTCGATACTGCCCAACTCTGCCGAGTAGTAGTGTGTAAGGAAAAAACACTTGTGCACACATAAAAGTAAGTTTAGAGGTAACATTCAGGATAAAAAGAAAATGTTACAAAGACAATTGCACATTTATACACACACTCACAATTGTAAAAGTTCTATATTGATTAAAAACTTTCATTTTGAGAATGGAAGTATATTTTAAAAATGCACTTTAATGTCAAATTTAGTAAATCATGCGCATTGTTTTAAAGAAATTTTATATATAATTCAAAACTTGTCGATATTTTAGACCAGCAACATTATCTGACAAGTTATGAAAAAAAGAATAATACACAAAAAGCATAAGATAATTATTCAATAAAAAATGTAAATCAACTTTTCAACCCATTATCGCTGTTTCTGATATCAATTCTTCCTATCAAATGATTATTGCTTGCTGTAAAATTTTCATACTAGGAATTTAAAATTTATTGAATATAAAATATTTTTGTTTTATAATATTACCTTATATTCTCTTGATTTTATAAGTTATTTGTAATTTTTTGAAAATTACAAAAGTATATATTGGCATTATAGTTCCTTCCATTTTCATATGCACAAAATTTACAAGCTTATTTTAAATCTTTATTATTATTATTATTATTATTATTCTCCATAAAATTATTTTATAAACTATATATTATTAACAACATATTATTTATAAACTGTATTATTAAAATGATTTTTAAGATGAGATTAGATGAATAAAATGCATCTTTATAATAATAGCCTAAGTCATGTGACTATCATCAACAGTTCCGGGCAGACCGCTTTGTTTTTTATATTTCAGGGGGCCATTTTGGTACTTCAGCCAAGTGCAAGGGATAACTCTCCAAATACTGTTCCATTGCTATCATTTCATTTGTATTATAATAGTCCAAGTCATGTGATTGTCATATACACACGCCTTCGCTTTTCATATGCAAAGATTAATTTTGATTAAAATATCAAAATTATTTTTTCGAATAAAACTACATGAAAGTTCATGGTACTTTTATGGTAATAATTTTAAACTACATGGTACTTTTATGTTAGCCGGGCGTAAATCTCAACAACAGCATTTTTTAACTCTCTAGTTAGCATTTTTTATTTTTCGTGTGGTAAATTAAAACAATGCTTTGGTGTTGAAATTTTTAAATGTTTCCGATTTAAATGTAAGTTCTATATTTTAAATAAAATGAGTGAAAGGATTACATTTACAATTTTTTTTAATGAAATACAAAAAAAATACGACAGGAATAATGCTTGGTGGTTTACGCCGTTGGTCACTTACGCCCATCTAACATAAAAATACCAGGTACTACTTGATTTTTCTTGTCGACCAACTTTAGCAAATTATATACATTGCCAAACTACTCGCCAGATTACACAAATTGAGTTAATTTTTTTCTTAAAAAATGGAAGAATAAATAAATTATCAAAACATTTATAAAAATAGAAATAAAACATCTACTTAAAAATCACTTGATAACGTAACAATCACGTGTATTGTGTTTGATGTCAAGTGAATGTGACATTTATGATCTGCCATTATTGGCATTTAATCTTATAGTTTGGAGATAGTTTTTTGGTCGACGGGATAATCAAGTAGTACCAAATACTAAGTTTTTTATTTCTCTGTCAGAATCTTCTGATTTGCTGAAGGATTGAGCAAGTAAAAAGCAAATTAAATTATGAATAAAAGTAGCGTCATGCAATCAATGCTTAGCATACATTTAAGGGAGACCAAACTGGTCGCCAAGGGAGGCTACATGTATGGATGTACGATATACAAAAAGAACCATCTGCTCAAAATGTAGAATGCAAGGTTGGGTTTTTGACATGACAGTGGTAAAAACTGTGTTTTTACTGGTTTATTCCGTCAAAACCTATCATTTTCAGTTTTCCACCAATTTATAGTGTTTAAGTGTTGCATACAATACATTTGTAGATTGGTTTTCCCTTGCTGTTTTTGTTATTATTATTCACAATTACTTTGTTAAATTTATTTAACAGAAGAGCATTTCCTAAATGGGAAAAATGTAAAAATGCAAGAGTAAAAGGAAAGAACAATATTTGTCATATTCACCACTAAGATAGATTCTATTAACTGCAATGAACATTAATATTAAATGGTAATAAAAAGTTATTATAATTATTAAATATACATTTTTGATAAAATACACTAAAATTATTTTAGACATGCAAAAATGCTGTTATATGGTGTGACAATAGATGTCAAGCATGGACTGTGGTCATTGAATAAATTTGAATATTTTTAGATATATTTTAAAATGCATATCTTATGTATTTCATAAATGCAGTTATGGTGATTTTTATTTTCAATTCAATAAGCAGAATCTTAAAATTTTAAATTAATAAAATTTTTATGCAAACTTGTAGAACCTGACTTCAGGTGAAAACTCTTAGATTTAAAATTTAACACAACAAAACAATATTTAAAAGAAAACAGAATAGAATAATAATTTTATAATATATACATTATAGTTTTTTGTTAACTTTAGTGCAAATATATATGAACCTTATAGACAGACCATTCCAGCACCTATACTTTTAGATATAAATTTACACCTGAATAGTTATGAAATATTTTTAACTTCATGGGGACGAGCGTCACATATACGCTCATAATTATTTCGCAATGATTATTCCTACCAGTTATTTTTTTATTGTAAATTTTGCCTTATTTAATCAAGGCATTTTCTCGATTCATCTAGACAAAAATTTGTTTTAAAATACCGGTGATAAAAGTTTAAAAATTCTGTAAAAGATGCTCGGCGCGAAGGGGATTAAATCAAAATTTATTAAAGCTGCCATAAAGACAAATTATTTATGTCTTGTATACATTTTAGTTAAAATTATTTGTTAGGGATTATTTAAAGTGGATTGAAAGAAATAACGTATTGCATATTTTTATTACATACACGTATGTCTGTATGAGTAAAAATCCTTCACCTTTAAAATTATTATTAAATTTAGAAAGATTCTTAAATGTTTTATTTAATGCAGTTAACTTTTTAATTAATGGATCTTTAGGGATCTACATTTCTGCTTAAAAATAATATTTATTTATTTACTTATTTATTTAGTTTATGGAAATAATAAGACTAAAATAAACTACTTAACAAAAATATAGTTAAAAATTGAGTTTTCACATGGTTTAAAGTTTTATATTGATTTGCAAATTTTAATCTCTAAAAGATTTAACTTTGAAGAACAAGTCTTATTCCTTTCTCCCAAAATATGTATGTAATTTTCAACTGTTAAAATATATATTATTTTATTTATTGCTATTTAGAAATAAAATAATCAATGAACAATTTGGATTTAACACTGAAAACTTACTTCTGAGGAAATTTCTGAGAAAGCTATAGTTTTAAACAGTGTACTACATTCTGCCGAAATTATACACATTTTTTAATCTTATACTTATGGGTTATAGAATTTCTTCAAAAAATTAAATTTTTATAGAATATGCCAAATAGTTTAAGATTATTGTAGAGATCTTCTAACAGAGATGTATATGTATTATTCTAATGCAAGCTTTTCTCGGAGGGATCTTTTTGATATTCAATATTTCATGTGAAACAACTTAATACTAAAGATAGAATTTAAAAAAAAAAAAAATGAAAAAATTATTACTTCTTAAAAATAGGTTTTTGACAGTTTTTGACATGACGGTAAAAACCATGGTAAAATCCGGTATAAACCGTCATGCGTCAAAAACTTGCCAACCCTGGTAGAATGCTTGGTATTTTTCTACCAATAATTTAAAATACTATAAATTCAATTATTTTTTAGAAGCATTTATTGTATTTTCTATTTCTATGAATTATTGTTAACCAAAATAGCTAATCTTTTACCTAGTGATGGGCGATTCTTGAGAATTCGACAATCGAGAAAAATCGTCATCGTAAAAAATCACAATCGATACAGCCATTAGAATCTACAATCGAGATGTTTTACAATTGATTATAATGAGAGAAGCTAGAAACAGTTGTTGGAAAACTTAGCTATTATTCTGGCCGACAATTTCATAGTAGTGATAGGGCTTAGTGATGGGCGATTCTCGAAAATTTAACAATCGAAAAAATCGCCAGCGTAAAATACACAATCGATAGAGTCATCGATTACTTTAGAGAATCTACAAAAGAGATGTTCTACAATCGATTATTGAAATCATTGTTTTTACATACATATAAGGCAGATTTTATTAAATATAGGGTAACTGAAAACAGATGGAATAAAAAAAACAACAAACCAAACGGAGGCTATAATGGAGACACAAGACTGGAAAAGTCATATGAGGGCGCCCCCTGGTTGAAAAAAGTTGAAAAAACGCGAGTAGCTATGAAACGGTAAGGGGAGTTTAAGTATCAAAAATTAGAATTTTTCGGAAATTAGTACCAAAATGGCCAAAGAAATCAAAAGCACCTGCTAGTGGCAAAAACATGAACTAAAGGATGGTAAATGGGACCATTATTTTTTATTGATTTTCCTACATCATTTGAGATTGGATCGTTAATTTCCCCGTTATTAGAAAGCCTTCGACTGGAATGCATTAAACGAGCCCCCACGGGAACAAAGTAGGGGGGAGGGGCAAGGAAAGTGCATAATATAAATAAGTGATCACAGGACTTTCCAATGGTATGTAACATGAGGAGTGCCGGCTAAATTTAGAAAAAAGCCCCCATGCGGGGACAAATTAAAGAGAGGGGCGCGGGCAATATATAAACTGAAATAGTAGTCACAGAGCTTTCCAATGATGTATCACAGGAGGGGTATCAGCAAAAGATAGAAAGAGTCCCAACTCCCAGGATTACAATTATATTGACCCCCGAAATACCCTGCCCATCCCTCTCTTTGAAATTTTCATATATTATAAATTATTTATCAGAGGGCTCCATAAAAAAATCCGATCTAAAATGTTTAAAAACACTGTGTTAACAAAAAAGTGTAAAAAGTGTTCGAAAAAAGTTACAAAAAAGTGTTCGAAAAGTGCCTCTCTCGGGGCACCAAACTAGGGAGGGAAGAAGAAAGGTTCATAATATGAAAGAGTGGATAATTAAGATGGGTCCGAAAACTTTCCAATGATATATCACATGACGGGTCAAAAAAAGTTTGAAATCTATCCCCCCCCCCCTTCACCATGTGGGTTCACTCTTTCTTCCCAGAATATACCCGGAAATCACTCAGCCCCACTTTTACAGGGTGTCTACAGAAATTCTAAAGAAAAGTTCCCTGATTTTTCCATGATTTCCCTGACTATCTTTATCAGACTTCCCTGATTTCCATTATTAACAATACACATACCGTATTTTTTCAAGTATGACGATTCCTCGTATAACACACTTGTCCAGCTTGCTAATATCTCATTTGGGAGAAAAAAACAAGAGAAAAACATAAAAATTGCCTAATATTCATTAAGGCTGTTCTCAAATCCAAAGGGTCAACTTTCTGACATAAGTTTTAATACAATTTTGCTCGGAAACGCATGAAACTAGAAGGCGTTGTTATTCAGAAACTATGTCATTGAACTGTTTTTTCCGTTTTCTTTATGCAATAGATCTTTCAGAAAATACTGTCAAAGTTGACATTTTGAACTGAACTTCCGAACGAAAGAAGAAAATGAACTCAATAAGGGGAGAAAAATGGTGTGTCACGTGATCAAAATCGCTTATAACTCAATACGTAATTTATTGATCAAAAAATGGAAAAAACAGTTCGATTCTAAATAGCTTCCATGGTCAGGCTTTCCAATTTTATATCTTTCCGCTAAAAAATGAATTTGTAAATGTGTCAAAATGTTTTGCACTTGTTGAGCAGAGCAGTTGAGAACAGCCTTAAGTATTGGTTGACAGTTTTATAAATCCAAACTCAAAATTTAGTCCAACACCTTCATATAGTGTTCTAAGGCTTATCTACATCTGACGGAATAGCTAATTGTATTAAGCTGGTTATGCTAATGCATCATTTAAAAAAAATTTAAATGGATAAATTGCCTTCAATATAAGCGCTATGTACAGAAAATGAGGACATCTGATCACCATAATTTGCATTAAATATCAAAAACTAATACCATGCACATCTTTTAAAAAATATTGGGACAGCAAGTGAAAAAATATGGTACATAAAATACACGAATCAATCTCGTTGGCAAGGTGAAAATGTAAATATTTCCGCAATATAGACAAATTTCCCTGATTTTCGAGTACTTTTACAAAGTTCTCTGATATTTCCCTGATTTTTCCAGATTGATAAACCTCCCTGATTTTTCCATGATTACCTGATTTCCAGATTTTTTAGACACCCTGTTTTAAAATTTTATATTTAATAAATAATATTTATGGGAGGGCTCCATCAAAAAACCTCATTTAATGATATTTATTGTAGAAATCGCCACAATTTAAAAAAAAATCGCTCCCTCCCCGCCCTTGTCCCGGAATTCAACTCCGGGAGGAGAAAGGTTCATAATATGAAAGAGTGGTCGAAGGACTTTCCGATGATATGTCACAGGAGAGGTTAGGTAAAAGTTTGAAAACTAACACCAGCCCCTCGGTCCACTCTCGCGCCCCCCAGAATTCACCCACCTCCCTCTTTGAACTTTTTATATTTCAAAAATAATATTTATCTGAGACCTCCAGGTATAGGGCAGCTTGGCAGAGCTAAAATAAGAGAAACATTGAAAATTCGGGGCAAAATGACACTAAATTCAACAGCAAAGTTTGAACATAGGACAATGCAGAACTGAATACATAAACCACTATGCCTCATAACCCACATCGGTTAATAGCAATAAAAAGATAAGTGCCAGTTAAACTGATGGCATTGAGCTCACAGGTTATTCACACTAATTGTATATTATACATTTCAATGAATAATGTCACTCAAAAAATAAATGAAGGGGAAATATCCCCCGTTTCCCCCTCTCAGGGAAGCTCCTTAACATAATAAACCAGTATACCAAATTTGAAGCAAATCAGATAATTCAGCATGAAAAAAAAACATATCGCTACATTAAGGGAGGTCTAACCCCCTTTATACTTAACTAATAAAAACCTCCAAATCTAATCAGGAAAGCTCCTTATCAGAATGAACATAGAAAAAAAAATAATAAATTGAATAATTCTGCATGAAAATCCATTTATCTAAATTAAGGGGAGGGGACTTGCCCCTTTTTGTCCTTTTATACTTAACCAATGAACATCCAAATCTAATGAAGGAAGCGCCATATCGGAATAAACCGGTACATTAAATTTGAAGCAAATCGAATAATTCTGCATTGAAAACCCTTTTATCTAAATTAAGAGGGAGACTAGCCCCTCCCCTCTAAACCTAACCCCATAAACCTCCGAATCTAACCAAGGCAGCTTCTTAACATAATAAACCGGTATACCAAATTTGGAGCAAATCTAATAATTCTGCATGAAAAACCCATTTATCTAAATTAAGGAGGGGGTCTACCTCCCCTTCCCCCCCTTTATACTTAACTAATGAAACTCCAAATTTAATCAGGGAAGCTCCTTAACATAATAAACCAGTATACCAAATTTGGAGGTGTTCTTATTAATAAACTATGTAATCGAATGGTGTTTTCAATTGTTTGGTAAAAGCAGAATATCTTTTAGAAAATACTGTCAAAGTTGGCGTTTTGAACCGAATTTTTGGATGCGACAACAAGGGAAAGGAGAAAAACCTGGTATCACGTGACAACAATCGTTTACAGCTCTATAAGTCATTTATTTATGAAAAAATGGAAAGCACTGTTCGATTCTTAAATATGTGACAGAAAATTTCACGGCTGTTCTGAAATGCCTTTCTAAATTCATTTTTGTTCGGAAACACATGAAATTGACAGGTGTTCGTCCTTATTAATAAACTATGTAATCGAATGGCATTTTCAATTTTTTGGTAAAAGCAGAATATCTTTTAGAAATTACTGTCGAAGTTGGCGTTTTGAACCGAATTTTTGGATGCGACAGAGTGGGAAAGGAGAAAAACCTGTCATCACGTGACAACAATTGCTTACAATTCTATAAGTCATTTACTTATGAAAAAATGGAAAGCACTGTTCGATTCTTAAATATGTGACAGAAAATTTCACGGCTGTTCTGCAATGCCTTTCTAAATTCATTTTTGTTCAGAAACACATGAAATTGACAGGTGTTCATCCTTATTAATAAACTATGTAATCGAATGGCGTTTTCAATTTTTTGGTAAAAGCAGAATATCTTTTAGAAATTACTGTCGAAGTTGGCGTTTTGAACCGAATTTTTGGATGCGACAGAGTAGGAAAGGAGAAAAACCTGTCATCACGCGACAACAATTGCTTACAATTCTATAAGTCATTTACTTATGAAAAAAGGAAAATCACTGGTCGATTCTCTAATATGTGACAGAAAATTTCACGGCTGCTCTCAAATACCTTTCTGAATTCATTTTTGTTCGGAAACACAGACCCTAAATTAAGGAATAAAAACTCACCATCATTAAAGTAATTTAAGTATCCAACGAATATAACAGCTTTAGGCAATAAAATAACTGGATCTTCAACTTTTTTCAGTTTAAAAAAAAAGGGGGGGGGGCGGTAAGGATTTTCTGAAAATGCCCATTGTTAAATGCATAAATACTGTGTTATATTTGAACAACATATTCGAATTTTGTAAGCGTTAGGTTATTTTTCTTTAAATAACATCATACGGGCAAAAAAAGAAGAAGAAGAAAAAATACAAATAATTTATTTTTTCTTCTTCTTAAAAGAAAATAAACTAGCGGTTCGAGGATCATTTTCAAAAAGGAACATATTAATTTCCTTAACATATTCAGAATAGCCATTCAGATGTTGTGTATAAAGATATGTGCATACAAAAAAGAAAAAAACTTTAAGATGGAGAAAAACCTGTCGTCACGTGACAACAATTGCTTACAATTCTATAAGTCATTTACTTATGAAAAAAGGGAAATCACTGGTCGATTCTCTAATATGTGACAGAAAATTTCACGGCTGTTCTCAAATACCTTTCTGAATTCATTTTTGTTCGGAAACACAGACCCTAAATTAAGGAATAAAAACTCACCATCATTAAAGTAATTTAAGTATCCAACGAACATAACAGCTTTAGGCAATGAAATAACTAGATCTTCAACTTTTTTCAGTAAAAAAAAAAAGTGTAAGGATTTTTTCTGAAAATGCCCATTGTTAAATGCATAAATACTGTGTTATATTTGAACATATTATTCGAATTTTATAAGCATTAGGTTATTTTTCTTTAAATAACATCATACGGGCAAAAAAAAAAAAAAATAATTTATTTTTTCTTCTTCTTCAAAAGAAAATAAACTAGCGGTTTGAGGATCATTTTCAAAAAGGAACATATTAATTTCTTTAACATATTCAGAACAGCCATTCAGATGTTGTGCATAAAGATATGTGCATACAAAAAAGGAAAAAAAAAAAAACTTTAAGATGTATTACTTACAAACTGAACTTTGTTGTGTGTAAAGAGGGGGGGGGGGGATAAAAAAAAATTTAGCGGAAATTTCAAGGG
The DNA here is from genome assembly GCA_963932465.1 of Maratus speciosus. Taxonomy (NCBI): domain Eukaryota; kingdom Metazoa; phylum Arthropoda; class Arachnida; order Araneae; family Salticidae; genus Maratus; species Maratus speciosus. The sequence continues at coordinate 508,604,753 of OZ010795.1, forward strand.
GGAATTTAGATAACTAATTATTGTTTCAACAAATACTGAAATTTTTTTTTAATATAAATATTTCAGAATTATATATGCTGAGAAAAGGGCAGGAGAAATTGAAATTTAAAGTGAAATTTAGACGACGGATTATTTATTAGTTAGTTCAGCAAAATAACAAACAGAGCAGAATTTGGTTTTTTTTTTTTAAAGTTTTAAAATTTTTGCATATCGCAGATTTCCACTTTTTCTAAAGATTTCATCTAAATCTACCACCCTCTGAAATTTCTACTTCCACAAAATCACGCAACTTTTAATATCTATATGTATTTCTTTTTTAAATCATCTCTCCCATTTGTTATTTTATAGTATTTTATTACATCTGCTATGATTCCCTAACATGGAAATTATCTTCTTTCTCTAGGAATAATTTTTACCATCGACCTCTAATTTAAACAAATTTTCAAAAAAAAAAGGAAAATAAATAAAATCAGAAATCTATTGAAATGCATCCCTTTCCCCGCGCCCATCCTAAGAAAATTCTCTACTTTCATGGTGGCCAAGCACAATTCCTTCCCGCCAAGAAAAGTCACTTTGACACAGGAAGCTCTGACCAATCAGGTTACGAGATGGCAAATCTACGTTGGGAGAAAAAAAATATGCCTTCTGCGAGATGGTGCTCGATGGTTGGTTTCTCTCGCGCTTTTCAACATTTCCCTATGAAAAACTTCTCGAGGATTTCTATCGTCCTCGGCAGAGAAGAGATGTGAGAAGATTTATCGAGAAATACCAAAGGACGAGATAGAGAAAGAGCCATGACAATGAGATGTGAAATGAAGCCCTAATTTTCAAAGTTTCTCTTATTTTAGCCCTACCAAGGTGTCACATACCTGGAGCCCTCCGATAAAAATTATTTAATAAATATAAAAATTTCAAAGAGGAAGGTGGGTCAGGTGAATTCGAGGGGGGCATGAGGGCAGACCCATACGGGGTGCAATTTTAAAAATTTTACCGAACCCTTCCTGCGGCATATAATCGAAAAGCCCTTTGATTACTCTTTCATATTATGAACCTTTCTTCGCCAGAAGGGGGATGGGGAAGGGGTGAACAAATTTTCAAAACCGTAGCAGATTTCTAAAATAAATTTAAATATCATTTTAGATGTGGGTTTTTTATACAGTCTTCCGGTAAATATTATTTTTTTAATATAAAAATTTTAAAATGGGGGCTGTGTAAATTTGGGGGCGGCGAATGAGTGGGCCCACGGGGAAGCAATTTTCAAACTTTTTTTGGACCCGTCATGTGATATGTCATCGGAAAGCTCTCGGATGACTCTTTCATATTATGACACTTTCTTCCTCCCCTCCCAATTTGGCCCCTTCTGCGGGGGTAGTTTTTTTCCGTTTTTATCATTTTAGATCGGATTTTTTCATGGAGCCCTCCGATAAATATTATTTATAATATATGAAATTTCAGGACACTTTTCTAAATTTAGCCAAGACCCCTCAGGTGAGATATCATTGGAAAGGTCTGTGACTACTTATTGATGTTATGCACCTCCGGTGACAGTCCTTCCCCCCACTTTGCCCCCCCCCCGCCCCTGAGGACATTTTTTCCAAATTTAGCCACGACCCTTCATGTGAGATATCGTTGGAAAGGTCTGTGACTACTTATTGATGTTATGCACCTCCGGTGACAGTCCCCCCACTTCCCCCCCCCCCCCCAGGGGAGACTTTTTCAAATTTAGCCAAGACCCCTCATGTGAGATATCGTTGGAAAGGTCTGTGACTACTTATTGATGTTATGCACCTCCGGTGACAGTCCCCCCCCCCCAGGGGACACTTTTTCAAATTTAGCCAAAACCCCTCATGTGAGATATCGTTGGAAAGGTCTGTGACTACTTATTGATGTTATGCTCCTCCGGTGTCCGTCCCTCAACTTTGCCCCCCGGGGAACACTTTTCTAAATGTAGCCAAGACCCCACATGTGAGATATCGTTGGAAAGGTCTGTGACTACTTATTGATGTTATACACCTCCAGGGACTGCTCCACCACTTTTCCCCCACTGGGGGTGTTTTTCTAAATTTAGCCGCGACCCCTCATGTGAAATATTGTTGAAAAGGCCTATGACCACTTACTTATGTTATCTACCTCCCGCGCCCCTCTAACCCACTTTGCCCACACGGGGAGGGCATTTTTATAAATTCAGATCCAGATCCCTCATATGACATATGGTTGGAAAGGCCTAAAGACCTGTGACGGCTTATTCATATTATGCAGCTGCTGTGCTTCTCCGCTCACTTTGACCCCTTCCCCAAGAGATCTGGTCCGAAGTTCGTTCGTTTCGAGATTACATTTTTTTAAACAAGATTTTGTAATGCGTGCACACCAAGCCTGCTATACGGTGCCGTATATAGCGGGTAACCTGTTCGTGATTTCATATTACAAGATTACGTATAAATTAGAGGCCCCGATTAAAGGAGGGGCCCGCTAGCGGGCGAAGTCACATAGTCTTTATTAACATCGACTCATTTCAGTTCACCCGCAGACGATTCTTGATAAATGTATGACGTATATAATATATAAAAGCAATTTACAAACTGGAGTAATCGAGAAAAAATTTACACAATCGAAAAATATCGAGATGTCCATACAATCGAGAAGAACATCTCGTTATCGCCCATCACTACTTTTATCAACTGTTTAAAACATAATGATTGTATTAATCTAATCATTCAAGTTTTTTTATATATTAATTCTAAATTTTTTTTTAAATACTTCTGTATAGACATTTTTATGTACCTGGTAACAGTTTTTATAAATTATTGCATATATTATATTTTCATATTTATATTTGAATCCATTTTTATAAATCCCTGAGTATGATGATTTTTTTTTTTTTTTAGATCATTAAAGAATGATCTAAAAAGAAAAAAAAATTATAACTACTTGGTATTGGCCAGGTACTGAAAATATGTGAAGTACCAGGTACACCTCTAATTGTATTATTTTTTCCAAGATCATAAAATTTTTCCATTTACTGTCAATTCTTTTACATATACAGTAAAACCTCCATAACGGACACCTCTATTTAACAGACAGTTTTCCAACCCCTACTCCCAAAATCTAAACGTTCCGAATAACGGACAGTAACCTTGGCGATAAAGGATGAAAAATCAATGATGAGTTACCTACTGAAGAAGAATCAGTTGATGTATACAATTATACTCCTTCAGAATTTTTGACAAAAGCTGACTCTATTAGTGATGATGAAACAGATACTGAAACTGGAGATGCTTTTTTTTTTCCCCTGTAATATCGAGAATTTCCAAGAAATGGCAAAATACAGTGAGCAGTTACAAAATTTTTTTGTAAAAAAAGATGATTCCGAAGGATTAAAACTACCGATAGAGTTAAAACTTCATATTAAAAAACAAATTACATGTAATCGCAAGCAATAGCAAACTTTTGTAAGAGATTTTTTTTTTTCCGTAAGAATGTAATAAACAATGGATAAAAGTATGCACAATTTTATTTCAGTTTTATTGCTTAAAAAATAATTTTAATTTCTGATTAATCATATAATAGAACTTTTAAGACATATGAAAGTCTATTAATGAAACATTAAGCCTTTCTTGGTAATTTTTGAATCTCTGGGGTTTTCCCAATAGCAGACATTTTCCGCGCTCCCGAGGTGTCCGTTATTTAGAGGTTTTACTGTACATACTTCATTTTCACAGGTTTTATTGTATATATAAAAGCAAAATCCTAAACACATTTTTACATAATTAACTTTACACTCAGTTAAAGTTCAAGAAATTTCGAAATAACTTATACAAAATTAATAACAAAGATAGCAAATTTAAATTAACAAATATTCAAAAAATTACCTTAAAACCATAAGGAGTTGTTATCCTACGATTTAATTCTTTAATTTGTGAACTAACTGAATGTCCATAAACATAAAACTCAGCACAATTTTTGTTAAACTGAAACTAAAAAAGAAAAATGAAATTATTATATTAAAAACAAATTAATATTCCAACATTTCACAAAATTTACATAACAATTATCTTAATAGAAGTAAAGCACATTGTATATTTTGCTTTTCTGTATTTCATTTAAATAATAATTGTAGCAAAATTTTCTTATCCTTCTTATTTCATTCAATGCTAAAAAGGTCATTAATTAATTGAATATATATTTTATCATTAAAATAATAATAATAAAGAAAAAAACCACCACTTATTAATAACAATAAATTCATAAATTAAAAAAGAAATTAAGCACAGTGGGATATCGACATAAATGTAGCAAGGACCAGAGTTCAGAGTTGTATTTTAAGGGATACGAGTTGTAAATTTAATTGGTAGTGAAAAGTGGCTTTACGGGACTGTATTGGATATGCAATATTGAAGAATATTGGCCTAAACAGTTGAAGGGAAAGCAGGTAGATAAGGATATGGTAGAAAAAGAGGAAAAGCGAACTTTGGTCAAAAGCATGATTGTTAAATTAAATGTATTTGAGAAGCATTAGAGTAGATTTTCTGATGGGAACTGGCTTAAAACACATACCAGAACCTAATCAAGAATGATGGAAATTGGTAACTCATCTCTCACTATCCTTCTGGAATAAAATGAAGGACTACTTGACACAATTACAAATACATAATAAATAGAGAAAGAATTTTCTGAATATGCAAACTGTTGACGTGTTATAATAAAATAAGATAACATGCCTACATTAAAGTGGAAAATGGTAGAGTTATACAAGTTTATTGAAGCAGTAATGAGAAAATTCATGTAGTTAAGTTGATAAAGAATGCTTAGTGTTATTTATGGCATTGAAAACTATAAAGATTAATTATTTCATTATTTGAGTGTTTGTGAATTTTGTGTACAATCTTAAATTTAAAATATTTTTTTTTTATATGAAGTTATTATCCTCTTCTCATTCATTCTTGTTTTATTAATGATACTCGACCTTAACTGGAATTTTGATCTCAGATTTCAATGTCTAAGATTCGAAATAATACAAATAGAGTAAACTCTCGTTCTAATGTAAAACTGGTAAAAAAATAAATCAGTAATAATCAATAACATTACATTAATAATCAGCAGCGAAAAAGTTAAAAGCAATAATGTAACAAATGAATATATGTTGTATCTTCCAGTTGACTATAGTACAAAGGTATATAATTTTATTCCATATTATGTAATTGATATCTTAACAGCCATCAAACTCCAGTATGTTAGAGTACTAGGTGGCACCATGCTATTCATTTGATAATCATCATTTTTATTTTATTTTTTATGTTCTGTTAGTTCTGTTCCATCTTGTAATAAACAAGTGTTAAATGTGCTCTTATTTTATTCATTCAAACTTCCAGTATCACTGATAGAATTTTAAACACCTTGAAAACTCACTTAAAAAAAATTAATAATAAAATAAAACATAAGGAGTTTTTAAAAAGTCTATAAGCACCCTGACAATATTTAGTTTGAAACTCACATTTTATCTTGATTTTAAAAATAATTTACTGATATTTTATTACCAAGCTTATTAATTTAACTTAAACTTATAATTACCTCCTTTCATGGTCTAATTCCTACTAATATGATATGATAACCATTAATTACATATTTTCAATGTTAATTGCATTAATTATCATTCATTTGTTACCACTAATCGCATATTTTCAATGTGTTCCTCTATGAAAATATGCAAATCTCAGAATGCTTTGATCTCTTAACTGTCAAATTAAGTATTAGAAATCCTTTTAAATCTGTAATAAGAGATAAAAAAAATTTTATAACTTACATTATATGGCGTGAAGGCTATCTTGACTAAAGAATTAATTTCTTTCAATATGAAATCTTTTCCAAGTTTTTTGCCATGTGGAATCTATAAAGTTAAAAAAAAAAAAAAAAAAAAAAAAAAAAAAAAAAAAAATTAAAACGGTCAGAAAATATACCATTATTTAATTTGCAATATGAATTTTAAAAAATACATGGATAAATGAGATTAACTTACAGTAATTTTATACCATGCATGATGATTGTTACGATCATTGCCACCATGAGATCGATCATCATTTTTCATGCCTGTTAAAAAGAAGAAAAGAAATCAATTAAAATTAAACACTAAACAAACATAATCAAAAATAACAAAGAGATTGAAATTCTTTAATCTATTTTGGAAGAGAATTTTAAAGTTCTAAACTATTCCTAAATAAAAGAAAATAAGTTGAAACTGGTGTGAATGAACCCACCTCATGCTCTCTCAAATCATCCTGTCATCCAAAAAATCAGTGTTTTTTACACGTATGTAAATCGTGCTCTCAAAATTTGTTCTGACTCTGCATCCCTTAAGGATGAACTTACTTAAAACTTGTTGCTGTCAAAAGAGGTTTCAATCCTTTTGTTGTCAATAATGCTGTGAAGAAATGCAATAGACTGTCTAATAAATCTACTCTTTCCAAATCTGTCAAAAGCAAACCTGATAATTTGGTTGTCATCCCCTTTTATCCTCCTTTATGTTTCAAATTAGCTACAGTTTTACGACATTTCAATTTTAACATTATCGTTAAACCTGTCAATAAATTCAAATTCCCTTCCACTAAATCTCCTGTTCCTGATCTTCGTAAATGGGGAATTTATAATGTTCCTTGTAATGGCTGTGATTTATCTTATAAGGTTGGGCAAACTAAATAAGAATGGAATTTCAATTGGGGAACAATTCTGGAATTACCAGAATTGGTAAGAAATCTTGAAATCCATTTAAAAGAACACTCTCGCTGTGTAATTAATTAATCAAGAAATTTCTAAATCTTCTATTGCCAAGCACTCTTAGGATTCTGGCCATAGTTTTAATTTTCAAAATGCTAAAATTATCTTTAATGCCAAATAAGTATTTCTGAATTAGACTTTCTTGAAAATTTAGCTATTTATCTTTAATTGTGAAGTTATTGTTAACGATAAATCTGATTCCACAATGCTCTCTGCAGCTTGGAAAAAGCTTTTCAGTACTACCATATAATTTATTTTTGTATTAATTATTATTAGTCTGTTTTAATATTTTATTCATTTATTTATTTTTTAATTTCATGTGTTCAGATTTAGGCACAAAATTACAAATTTTTTTAGTTTTATATCATTCTGTATGTATTTTAATATGTAATTCTCGATATATGACTGAATTTGTGGTTTTTCATGAAGGAAGTGTAATTTTATTTGTGGAAATCCATGTCATTTCTAGATGAAAAAAAAAGTTACTTATGAAAGGATAAAGGAATAAACACAGAAATTTATTTTAATCAATTAGTCATTTCTGTATTAGACATTTCAAGGACTAAGAAATTAAGACTATTAGTCAAAACATTATCCAAATTTGAAAATGATTAGCCAATTTTCAAGTGTTAGCCAAAAACTGCATTGATTTTTTTTTTTTTTATTAATTTTGTTTTTATATAATATATAAAACTTAAATTTTACAATAATGAGTATAAAAACTGTTACTTGAAAAGTGCACCATATCATTGCAATTTACTTTCCCTTCAGTTTTATTTGAAACACACACAAAAACTAGTTGGATGTGCCAATCCCAAAACTTTCTTTTATCTTATACATCTTAATATTTCAAAAACTAGTTACACATGTTAATACTTCAATATTATTAGTTCATTACTATACCAACTTTGATTTTCATCTTAAATTCCTGCTTCAGTCAATTAAATGAACTAAAAACGAGTTAATCTATATCATGATATTTGTTAAAATTAATAATTTTTCCTTATTCTGTTGTTATCAGATGTTTGCGAATAGCCAGCTTAGCAGGAAGTGAGTTCCCACCTTTGCACGAGCCGCCGATGGACAATAGAACTACGAAAAAGCAAGAAAAGTGTACAAAAATCGCTATCACAGAGCCCCTTTACCGTGCGATATTTCCAAATTCAAGGAGGACCTGTTGGCCAAAGCCAAAAACATGCACAAAAAATTTGGTTCAATTGTATGCATAATTTTATACACTTTTCGATTGTACAATAAAGAAAATGGTACAGACATCGTAATTATAGCGCCCCCTTCCAGCGGAATTTTTCCAAATTCAAGGAGGACTTTCATGCCATGACCAAAAAGAAACACAAAGAATTTGGCTCAATTCTATGCATAACTTCATACACTTTTCGATGGTACAATATTCAAAATGGCACAAAAATCGCTATTAAAGCGCCCCCCTACCGGCGAATTTTTTCCAAATTAAGGAAGGACCTGCTTGCCATAGCCAAGAACTTAAAATAAAAATTTGGTTCAATTCTATGCATAACTTCATACACTTTTCGATGGTACAATATGCACAATCGCTATTACAGAGCCCCCTAGCCGCGAATTTTTTCCAAATTCAGGGGTCACAGCCATAAACTAAAAATAAAAATTTGGTTCAATTCTATGCATAACTTCATACACTTTTGGATGGTACAATATTCAAAATCGCACAAAAATTGCTGTTACAGTGCCACCTACCAACGAATGTTTTCCAAATTCAGGGAGGATCTGTTTACCAAAGCCAAAAACTTAAAATAAAAATTTGGTTCAATTCTATGCATAACTTCATACACTTTTTGATGGTACAATGGCGACAGCCAGACGGACACACAGACATTTTCTATAAACATGTTTTTTGGGATCTCTGACCCCTAAAACATGTAAATCCGTCGAAAATCGGAAGTCGAAAAAAATTTCGATTACAATACTTTCTTCTATTGAAGATAGAAGAAAGTAAAAATTTTTTTAGAAGCATTTGTACCTATTTAAAAACAATCCACGTTAAAATAATCATTTGCCACACTTTTACCAAAATTAAATTTTTATTGTCACTTTTCAGATTGATTTGCATCTGGCGAATGGTTAGCATGGTCCCTGCATTTGCATTAATAACTTTGGTGAGAAAGGGGGAAGAAAAGAATATTTTTTTTTAAATGCTTTGTTAAGATTGGCATAGTTTTCTTTTTTCTGAAAACAAAAGTTAATTCTTACAATATAATTTAATAAAACTTTACAATTAAGAAGCAATAATAATTCAAATTCTCATGGGGGAAAAAAAAAAATCCTACCAACCAAGGATTCTTTTACCTGTGAACAAGATGCAAACATTAGAAAACTTGTGAAAAATAGCCATATTTTAAATTATTTTTGCAGCCATGTAAATGAATAAAAACACAGTAAAACCTCTAAATAATAGAAACCTTGGGAGCGCAGAAACTGTCCGCTATTCGGAGGTGTCTGCTATTGGGAAACCATCAGATATTCAAAAATGGTTAAGAAATGCTTAATGTTTCATTAATTGACTTTTATATGTCTTAAAAGCTCTATTATATGATTAATCAGAAATTAAAATTATTTATTTAAGCAATAAAACTGAAATAAAATTGTGCATTTATCCACTGTTATTACATTCTTACGAAAAAAATATGTCAAAAAAATTTGCTTTTGCTTGCAATTACATGTGGTTTGTTTTTCAATGTGAAGTTTTAACACTGTCAGTAGTTTTAATCCTTCTGATCTTCAGTTTCAGTGCATTCATAGAATCTAACTTTAAAAGAATGTGGTATGTGGTGCAGGGTTCGTTGATATATATCAATGGATATATATCATGATATATATCTTGATATATATCCGATATTTATTTTTAAAATATCAAGATTTTTGATATTTTCGATATTTTCAAATTCTTGATATTTATTTTCAAAATATCACAAAGTGAGATAATTTTGATATTTTCCACATTCAAAGCAAGTGTAAATGAAATTTCCACATGTTATTGACTGTATCATTCTATAGATAATTTACTTTTGCCTTTGACAGTAACTTTTTTAGGAAAAGAAGAAAACAAATCTTTTCCAAGCTTTATGTTTGAAACTTTTATTTTTAAATGTAGAGCTAATAATTATGTTACACAGTTAATTCAGAACAGCCATTAAAAGATAAAATGTAATTTTGATAATTCTTTATATATAGCCAGAGTTCGTTAATATAAATCAATGAATATATATCCAATATTTATTTTCAAAATATCAAGATTTTTGATATTTTCAAAATATCAAGATTTTTGATATTTTCATATTACTTGACATTTATTTTCAATATATCAAGATGTTTCATATTTTCTGCATTTGATATTTATTTTCAAAATATGAATGTGTGCAAGATATATTTGATATTTTCAGTCGTAATTCGTTATATTTCAGTGTAAATGAAATAAATTTTCAACTGTTATTGACTATGAATCTGTAGATAAAGAACTTTTGTCTCTTCCGAATGTGACTTTTTTAGCCAAAAAAGAAAAATATATTTTTGAAGCTTTATATTTGAAGCTTTTATTTTTAAAATGTTGAACTAATAATTATGTGGGACATAATTAATTCAGAACAACCATTGAAAGATGAACTGACTAACTTAAATAAGCAGTTATATACCATTTCATTAGAAAGGAATCTTTTCTCATGTTTTGGTCCAGTTTAGTTTAAACTATACAACATGTTAGAAAATACGAAATAAGATATTTTATACTTACATTTATGTTAAAATTTTTCAATTAAAAGAACTTTTTTGTATTTAAAATTTCTGATTTTTTTTTATACTTGATCTTGATACTGAATCCTATAGTTAGTTTTTTTTTCTTCTTTATAAAGCAAATTGTTACTGTTTTCAATTAGTTCATCTTTAATTTTGTTCTAAGTGGAAAAAAAAAAAAACAGAAAATAAAAAGAAAATGCATTTTTAGAATATTCTTTGATTAAGTTTTCATGTTAAGTGCAATATATTTTAATTTCTAATCTATATTATGCTTGAAAACATTTATTATCAGCGGTAAGTTGGCTGCTTTGAAAATATCGGATATATATCGAAAATATCGGATATATATCAAAATATCGGATATTTTTGATATTTTCGAAAATATCATGATATTTACGAACCCTGATGTGGTGTAATAAAAGTATCCATACCAGGCTTTAAAATTGTGCATTATGCCTTGATAAAGTGGCTGGTATACCGAAGTTGTGTTTGGGGGAAAAAACACAATTTTAACATTGTCGAATTTCAAATGTTTTGTATGGGAATTTGCAATGTCCAAAGACAAAAGAACTTTTCTTTGTTGTAACCAAATTTATTAAATTGAATGTTCTTTGGGGAACACCTGGCTTTCAGAGATTTTCCAGTAATAAGAGGAATTTCAAATTCTTCTAACACATTCTAACACATTGTGAGAATTCGACAATATCTCACATTGAAACTCTCAATATACTAGGCAGAAGCCAGTATAGGGAATCTAATGTAAATTCATCTAGATTCAAAATGTCTTCAGAATCCAAGAAAGGGTCGCAAAAGATGAAACAAATATATCAATTTCAATCGATCTTTTCAGTTGACCTTTATTTAGCGTTGACCTTTAGTAAGTTGACCTTTATTCAGTTGTTCCTTTATTTAGCAAGAGAAAATATTCTTTTGATGTTGACGAGGTCACCTCTTTCCCGTGGGAACTAGATAGTGAAACTACATCTTACTCTGACGTCAGGTTTCTCACTGCATCCTATAGAAAACGATCTTGTTTATGAGCTCACGAGTCACAGATTGTGAGTGGCTAAGGGAAGTGGCTTTTGTTCTAGATGGAGAACGGAGCTGATAAAGAGAGATGCAAGGGCATTTTCGATAGTTTTTCGGAAGTTGAGACTTCAAGTAGATTTTGGCCACGTAGAGGGTAAATCTCTCACGAGTGAGTGGCTTAGGGACATTTTCCGAAGCATGGTAAAAGCGAAAGCCAGGCGTGGCTGTAAAGTTTCTCCACTATGGAGGAGACATCAGAGGTTCCTAGACCTCGTTTGTGAATCTACTAAAAGGACGACATTCCTGTCGAGCATCTGAGACTCTTATCTTCTCCCGAATAAAAATCATTTCAAAGGGAATCTCACATATTCATCCACCTGATGAAATTTTCGGACTTTGAGTAAATAGAGACTGCTTCACTTAAAGTGAGCTGCCACTCAATGACTGGACTTGAATTAACGGACAATTTATTAAAAGCTGTAATCGAACCATATTATTTAAAATGTTGTATATATGACTTATTCTAATCCAGAGAACCATCATTTATTTGTTTATTATGCAATAAAATATTTTTTTGAATTTAATAAGACTCAGCCATTGAAGACACGCTACCACACCACCTTACGTCACCGGCATCCATTACAACATAATAAAATAGTGAGTCGCTCTTTTGACATTTTTCTGACGATAGTCTTTTTTAAAACACAAAGTGTTATTCGGAAAAATTCTGAAAAAGAGCCTGGTTTCATCGGCATTTAAAATGTTTCTTTCCTCATAACCTTAACAAATTGATTGCAGTTGTTCATGCCAATCCTCCACCTCTTTAAGATCTACAGATTTTGCTTCTCCACACATTGTTTTGAAAGACATGTTATGCCGAGATCAGAACTTTTCCAGCCACCCACTGGAAGCCTTAAAATCTTGTAATTCAAGTTCTTTAGCAACTTTTAACACCTTTTCCTGAGTCAAAGGCCCTCTGATAGGAATGTTTTGTGAACGAACTGAAGTAAACCAATTCAGAATTATAGAATCAATTTCAGTGGAATTGGTCTTCCTCAATTTCACATTTTTGGTGTTCTCATTAGAGGTCGTAATCCACAAATTTCTTATTTCTTCTTTATTTCGTAAAATCTCTCTTACCTTTGTTTTCCCACTTTAAAATGTTCAGCAAGTATCTGTAAACTCAATTTCTCTTTCTCAGATACACTTACAATTTCAAGCTTTTCTTTTAAAGTTAATCATTTTCTCTTTGAAGACATTCTCTAAATATTAATCACAAACAAGAATCAAACAGTTATCGACAATGCAAAATAGTTTTTTTTCTCTGCTCTCATCACATTCTTGGCGCCTTTAATTCTTGCTGCCAAAAAATCAGTATGCAGTTTCAAAATTTAAAAAAAAAAATTAAATAGAGTAACTCTTTCCTTTGTTTTATAAAAGAGTAAAAATAAATAAAATCGTATGTTAGGTTGCATAAAGAATCAAAAATACTAGTTAACGTAATTATCTATCCTGAAGTTTCATGCCAATTGTAAACGAAGTTATCTTACGTGCCGTGCATTTAAAAACAAAAGAGAAAATGATGCAATTGGATTTTGTATTATGATTTTTTATTATATATTTTATATTAATTTTTATATTAACATACTTGCCAACTTGCCCTTAAACTTCCGTAAAATGTGAATCAAACTGACCCAGGTTAAACAGGTTTCGAACCAGAAATTTACTAAAGAAATTGATTCAAATAGATTTCATAGAGAAACATGATTTTAGATGTATAATGATACATCAAATAAATTTTCTGGTTAGTAACGCGTATAACCTGGGTTAATTTGACTGACATTTTACGGAAGCTTACTTGAATGTTGGCAAGTATGTATTAAGGATTTTATATTAAGATTTTGTATTATGGAATTCTATGGATCAAGAAATTTGTACTTCTAGACATTAATCAGCAGAAAATGATTCTGAGGGGGGGTTGCATTTCAATGCTCCCGGGGGGAGGGGAGGGAGATGTTCCTCTCGGGCTGTCCCCTGAATTCAACACTGTACATGGGAGGGAGGTTTTCCCTAGTCCACCCCTTACATTTATCTGTGATCACAATCTTTGTGATACATTGCCCTGATAAATTTAAAGGTTTTTACTTTTTTTTTCTCATTAAAAAATAATTTTTCATCCTCCATCGCCGAAATTACTGTCCGCTATTCGGAATGTCTCTTATTCAAAGATTAAACATACAAAAATTTAGGTTTTGGGAGTGGGGACAGGAAAACTGTCCGTTATGGAGGTTTTACTGTATATAATTCACTCGCCCTGTCACAAAATCCATTCAACCACAGCAAATAGACTGGTGTAGTTCTCTACTCCTGATAATTTTTGTTTATTGATAAAAAAGATAAAAATTACCACTTACCTTTTTTATTTCTCCTTCTGTTATTCTTCTGCCCATGATGATATGGCATACTATAAAAATAAAAACTTTATAAATAAACATTCAAAAATCAGACCAATAAGTAAAAAAAAATAAATAAATAACTGATGAAATTAGTACAGTGCGTCCCGAAAGTTTATAGACAACAGGTTTTTTTTTAATTTTCTGATTCAAAAAGAAGAGTAACAATTTACAATTTTAAATAATAGCAAGACAATAATACTATAGGGCCAATCCATGTGAAATCATCCAGACCATGTTGCTCAATATTTTTGATTTTTTTTTATTCTTTACCACTTAATTTACTGTACTTTTAGCAGTCTAAAACAATGATTAAAAAGTTTTTAAAACTTTTGAATTTTTTTTTGGCATCCATTTTTTGTCATGTCACAAATGGTTTTTCATAAAAATAGTACTTTATTGAAACCCTTATAACTTTTTTTATTTCTAAACATATCAAAATGATTTTTAAAAAAGAATGCATTGTTCCAGCAGATTTTGCAGAAAATTACACATTTATGATTTTAGATGAAATCCAGAGTTACCACTGGAATAATCAACAGGCTACAATACACCCATTTGTATACTATTACAAAAATGACACAAATATTTGTTGCAGGAATCTATACATAATTAGCGATCATTTGGTACATGATACAATTGCAGTTCACACTTTTCAGAAACACTTAATTGACGACATCAAAAACCTTACACCTTCTGTCATTGAAAAAGTTATTTATTTCACTGATGATTCAAGCAGCCAGTATAAAAACAAAAAGAATTTTGTGAATGTATGTCATCATTTCAAGGATTTTGGGATAAAATCGGAATGGAATTTCTTCGCCTCTTCCCACGGAAAAAATGTTATATGTGAATGTGAAATGAGAAAGAGAGAGATAACAAGAATTTCCTTACAACGACCACACACAAACCAAATTTTAACAACAAAAGATATGTTTGAGTGCTGCTCTCAAAACATTTCTGAAGTTATTTATCTATATATTTCAAGAGAAGAAATCAAAGAAAATGAGAAAAATTATAAATTGATTCCATTTCTGCCAACGGATTCCAGGAACATGTGCATATCACCGATTTATATCATTAAGTGAAAGTGTTATCAAATGCTTTGTAACATCTACATGTGAACAATATAATGATCACAATATTTAAAAAATTTGGAAAAGCTCACTATCATTCAAAGTAAATGAATTGCTTTGCAATTATATTGCGTGCATTTATGATAAAAAATGGTGGGTTGGAAAAATTCTTGAGTTAAGTGAAGCTAACAATGACCTATTCCTTCACTTTTTTTCACCCATATAGACTGAAAACATCTTTTCAACTGTCCAAAAATGATACAATTTGGGTACCACTAAGTAACGTGCTTTGGAAACTAACTCCAGTCACTGGACGCAGCTACAACATTACCGAGACACTTTGCAATGAAATATCTCTGATATTTATTTCTATGCATGTAAAATAAATTTAAGTATTATGTATTCTACGTAAGAAAAATATGTGTACTTTAAAAAGCAGCATTTGAAGTAATGAGAATAATAAATTTTGCATTAAGAGTTTTTGTTGTTGGGAAAAATTGTGTAAATAAATGTAATTTTCAAGCCAATTTCGAAGTTCCATATTTCTAAAACCACATAAATATCACTCATAATATTTTTGCTACATGTTTACATCTATAAGAAGGTTATCCTGCTAAATTTTCATAAAATTTTATGCAGTCCTTTTTTAGGTATTGAACTTCAAACTTTGCATTTTGGCACTGAGATGCCAAGTTTGACTAATCATAGTAAAAGAAGGAATAACTCAAACTGTTTCATATTTCTTCTGAGAATAGTTCAATAAGGTATATATTCAGAAAAAAATATATAAAGGTGACGAAGTTCTTTCTTCCATTAAAATTTTTATGTCAAAAATTCAATTTTTCGCTGTAAAAATGATACATTTAATCTTATTTTTTGCAATTTTTTTAATCATTATCATAAAAATACCTAATATCAAAATTTAGTTCATTCTTTACTCAATATGATGGTTTTTAAAACATTTTGATATGTTTAGAAATAAAAAAGTTACAAGTGTTTCCGTAAAGTACTATTTTCATGAAAAACCATTTGTGACATGACAAAAAATGGACGCCAAAAAAAATTCGAAAGGTTTAAAAAAATTTTTAATCATTGTTTTAGACTCCTAAAAGTACAGTAAATTAAGTGGTAAAGAATTAAAAAAAATCAAAAATATTGAGCAACATTTTTTTCTTTTTCTGAATGATTTCACTTGGATTGACCCTATACAAAAATATCAACAAGTTGGAAATTGCTCGTCAAACGTGGCAAATGAGATGCGTTCGTACTATAACTAGTTTTATAAATATTTTTTGCACTGCATAGTGTACTGAATGTATATTTTAGTGCACTTCATAAGTGCATATCAATTTCATTCTGTTCGAAAGGCTGTAACATCTTTAAAATGCACTTGAAATATTTTTTCCCATTGGCCGTAATGTAACGGAAAACTTTTGACTATCCTTGTCATTAAAATATACATCCGATTTTCATAAAATTTGAAATGACTCAACAAAATTTTACAACAATTATATTTTTAAGATTTGAGACCATTCAGAAGTCTGTAACATCATTAAAATGCACTTTGCAATATTTTTTCCCCATTGGCCGTAATGTAACGGAAAACTTTTGACTGTCCCCGTAATTAAACTATACATCCAATTTTCATAAAATTTTAAATGACTCGACAAAATTTTGCAACCATTATATATTTAAAATTTCAGATCATTCGGAAGGTTGTAGGGCCATTCCACAGATTTTGAAACCAGGGTGCAAAAAAAATTTTTTTTTAATTAAGGTAGTCAATACTTGTTTTATACTGTAAAAAGTATGATCTTTCTCATGGTTAGCTTTATTTTTAAGTCTGATGTTTTTTTCTAATAATATATAGTGCATTTTAAATACTCTGCAAGTATTTTGAAATCTCACCTTTTAAGGTATGACAAAATTTTGTTGTAATTAGCACATCTATTTGTAGTTTAAAAATTCCATTTTGCTATTATTATTGATTATTAACTTATTTTTAATCAAAATGTACCTCATCAAAACTATGAAGTATGTTCTAAATATTTTTTTACGTATAAAATACCCAATATCAAGATTAGTGGTCACATACATGACCATGACATGAAAAAGCTTTTTTACAGCTTATATTTTTTACTTCAAAAAATCCATATTTTATTTGCAAAAGTAATCCATTGCAATCTATCTAAAACCATAAAAAAAATTCACTAATTTGCAATTAGTAGTAGAATAGATAATGATCAGGTATGTGACAAAACCAGTGGTCAGGTTTGTGACATCAATTTAATGTTTGTTAATTTTCTCCCTAGAGGGCATTTTTCTATGAAATACATAGTAACCGGTAATTTCACGTGTCCTTACTACATTTTATTAGTAAAATTAATTCACTTCAATGAATCATTAGCAGTACAATTGATAATAATCATATGTGACAAAACCAGGGGTCAGGTTTGTGACATCAATGTTTTATATTTTCTCACTAGGAAGCAGTATATTATGAAATTCAGTGACCAATACTTTCATATGTTCTCACCATATTTTATTTGCAAAACCAGTTCACTTGAACTAGCTGAAACTGTTAAGTGAGATTCCGGGATATGTAAATTGAAACGAAAATTCGAAAAGAAAATCTGATCGAAACAAATTCAATTCACATTCCCCGAAATCACACTATGGCTTTGATCGTATAGTGGTGAATTAGTACACGTTGAAATTAGATTAAATTAAATCTGAAAAAGAAATTCTTTAAACGTAAATAAGGAAAATTGTTATTACTCACCCCATTTGATGCAAGAAATAGCACACCACAATAAATAAGAACGGTTTACACATAAATATTATTTATTAAACATTATTCAACATTGTGATTCCGAATCCGGGAATCAATAAATATATTTTTAATTAAAATCATAAAATGTTATATTATAGCATAATGAAGTATAAATTATATTAAAGAAAATTTATATTTTATCTTCTTCCACTGATTTAAGTTTTATTTTTAGCAAGACTATTTTAAACGTGTT
Source organism: Maratus speciosus (assembly GCA_963932465.1). Lineage (NCBI taxonomy): Eukaryota > Metazoa > Arthropoda > Arachnida > Araneae > Salticidae > Maratus > Maratus speciosus. The sequence continues at coordinate 508,622,888 of OZ010795.1, forward strand.
GGCTAATGTTCCTTGTAAGTAAAATAGTCATTTTTTTTAAACAAAGTATTTGAAGTAAAGTCAGGAATAGTATGCACTATTATCGTAATGGCAGGCGATGGATGAGAGTTTGTAATAAACGAATATATGCTGTTAAATATTTGAAGCTTGCAATATCTACGAAGGGTTATTATAAAACTCGAAACATAGGGTAAATATATTAATGATTCATATGATCTGAAATTCACAGTAGTAGTATCTGAATTGAGATTTCCCTTTTTCAGAGAATATATCAATCGTCAACGAACATCTGAAGGCAATTATCTCTTAAAGGATGCAACCAAAAGTTGAGTGAAGTAATGCGATGATTATAAGCTATTTAAACTTCTTGCTGATCTTTTGCTGTGTGGGATAATCTCCGAGATTTCAGAATGAAAAGCCATCCTGGAATACTTTTCGACTAATCCTTATAACTGAAATTCCTTCAAATATGACGTTATTAATTGGAAAATGGCTATTGCTGACTGTAGATGCCCGCTGGGTCAAAGACCCAGCAGCAAAAAAAATAAGAAACGCTGATCCAAAGATCGGTCTTGTATCTTCCGATAAAATTCTAAAACTGACTCTTATTTTAAATGCCTGCCGAAATCTGGAAACGATCTCGGCAACGTCAGCCAATCAGAATATTCCAAAAGACGATGCATTGAATCCAAGAGAATGTGAACAGGGGGGAAAAAGTTTTAGCGGTGGAATAATCACTGTGGAATGGCAACACTCTAACGAGCGGTAAACTAAGGAATGTTTGCTATGTGGGAGTTCCTCTGACGTCAAAAGGAATTTCCTGTCTGTTTTGAGATAAGGGACAAAACCTTCTTAAAACTTGCATCTTTTGGGGTGCGAGGTGAATGGAAAGCAATAAAATTAAGGGAAACTATAGGAGTTATAATTTCGTTTCTCTGGCAAACGATTTCAGCAATTGTTATGAAAGTTTATCAGAGAAATGGAAAAAGAAAATAGAATACAATAAATGTAATTTTAAATGAAATAATTAAAAATAAAGATTTAGGATTTAATATTTAAAACTTAATAAAATTTGCTGTCAAAATTGAAAGATGGCAAAAGGAAGTAGATTATTAAAATTAACAGAATATACAAAATTAAGTTTATGTAAATTTAAGAAGGGGGAATGTTATGTAAAGCTTTTACAACATAACATTTTATCTCCGCTGCATACAAAAAAAAAAATAGAAAAAAAAAAATGTTTAGTCAACAGTTATTTAAAACCAAAAGTATTGCAAACATTTTATAAAATTGAAACGAGGAAAATCATGTGCTTTGCACAAGAACCTCACAAAAAGATAAATTAAAAATTTAAATTATAGCTGCAGAAGTTTTAAAATAGTGAAAATTTGGACTTAAGAAGGAACAAGCTATAAAAACAGCACCTAAAAACATATAAATTTTAAGCATAGTACATAAAACACAACATATATATAGTACATAACAGTGACGGTGTAAATCAACATATATTAAATGTCAATGAAATGTATTATGAAATAAAACTATAGGTACAAACAGTTATTTCTCTGCAAAACACAAAACATTTCAACAGATGCAGGATATACATATTATAGGGGTGAGTTGTGAAATAGAACACGAAAACCTATGACTCATGTGCAGATAATGAGTATACAAATAAAGCAATATAAAAGTGAACCAAAATAATAGTCAACAGTTTTACCAATAATTCATAACTGACATTAACATAACAGTATTTCTGTGTCAACCATAGTAATATAGAAAAAGTTTTATAATGTTTTACCACATAAATATAAAAAAACAATATATTGAAATTTGTAGCTTCTGTTCTAATTTAAATTAATATCATTACTATTATATTATAAGACATCAGTTTTTTACTTAAATGAATAACACAATGAAAGTTAAATTATCAGACATCAGCACAAAATAAGAAATATAAATTTCAAGGAATTTCTGAAGCGTTCAAAAAAGTATTGGATGCAAAAGAATATTTAGGACATCAAAAGATAAGTTTATCTGTTAAAAATCTCTTAATTTTTTTTAGAAAAATACAGAGAAAATTTTATTATATTTTATTTTTTATTTATAAAGTCTACTGAGCTAATATATGATTCTTATATTAAAAGCATGAAATATTCTCACAAAATAAGTTAGCAATGGTAATATTGATTTTGTATCAAATATTGATTAACATATGCAGATATCAAAATTTTCAATTTATTTATGATCTTTTTATTTTAAATAATTTTATTTATTTATTAATTTATCTTAACTTTTAATAATTCATTGAATATCAAATGTTTAAACGTTAAGTGCTGAGGAGTATACAAAACGTAAAAAAAAAATTCCTATGATGAAATCTAAGCAATGTGTTAGTCAACCAAAGAACGTAGAGAAATTTCTCCATAGTATCGGTGACATACAATGCTTTATAAAGACTACCGATTTCCAATATGTGTTTATACATATTTTTCATGTTTTTTACATATGTTATCATTTATATTTATATACATATTTTTCACTCATTCCATTCATACAATGTGTGTTAAAAAAAATAACCAAATGCCCACAAAAAGAAATAAATTGATCAGAAATATTAATTAATGCGACACCAGTTGACACCAAAAAAAAAATTATTTTCTACCCAATTCATAGTAACTACCAAGTAGTCCTTACTATCTACAAGCCGAAAGGATTTACCTAACTGGATGAGTTAGCCTGGGAGAAAATAAAAAAGAAACAGAAAAATTGAAATCAAGGTAAGTCTTTATATTTTATTTTTATATATTTCATTTTCTTTCTTTATTTTTTCATTTCATAATTTCATTTCATATCTTTTTTTTTTTTGTTGTTGTTGTTTCATTTCTTTTTATTATTTTCTTATTTTTTGTACATCACTTTTCTTTAATTTATATTATAGGTTAGATTTTTTAGGTTATAGGGTACCCTCTTTTAAAATTAATAAAACAGTAATGTTTTGATATCCTCAGCAAGAAGTTAAATAATTCTCACAGTGCGAAAAAATCTATTATAAATTGAAATAACATAGAAAAGATTAAATTTTGACTATAGCATAAAAAGCCAATATTGTAAAAATAAGTGGTATCTTATCAGAGTTTATAAATTATCGCACGAGACGAACCGGAGGGGGGAAAGAAAGCTATTTTCTTTTGTGATCCGAACCCTATGGAAGCCGGCAAGTAAAAAAAATACTTTGATCTCCGAGCAAATACCAAAATAATAAAATAAAATGGACTGCTGCATGATAAATATAATCTACTGACAAAATAAGAAATTACAAATTTATCTATTGAGTACAGAAAAATGCGCGTAGAGCATCACAGCTGTCTGAGAACCAAAAATTGGCTAATCTCAAGAGCAAGATCTTGTTAACTTGTCTCCGTAACAGTTGGAAGTCCCACATTCTTCCAAATAAAATGAAAAAAAAAAAAAAATATCTGGCTGGTAGACCTGTACACCATTTACGGGGATTTTTTGGTCTATGCACAGGAAAATCCACAGAAACCTTGGGTGACAGCTCTAACCAGTGAAAGTACCAGAGATAACCAAAGATACCTTTAAACATGGGGGGGGGGGGTTAAAATAAATGCTATAGTATAATAAAAAATTAAATAAATCTGTTAAGGGGTATAAAAAGCACAGGAGAATTGGGAATGCTATGAGATAATTATAAATTTCTAAAACCTAACAGGAGAATAAATTTCATGTCTAGCAACATATAAAATTGTATATATAATAGAATGCTATTGGTATAAATAATTTCTTTATTATATTATTTATTATATTATCAAATTATTAATCAGATTGTTTTTTAAAAGAAAATAGCTTATTTGCAATTTAAAAGAGTAAAAAATTTATTATGATTATTATTATTATAATTTTCTATTTATATTTATTTTTATTTATTTATTTTTTTTTTTTTGATAAAATAGAAAGGTAATTATTTCTAAGTTTTATGTGAGCAATATTATTATATATTTAAAAACCAATTCTAGGTGAATGTCAAGTAGAACAACTCAGCAAATAGTACCAATAGACCACAATGTACCATATACGCCTAGCACACTGTTGCGCCGCCCGCAGTGCATGGAATACTGATACTAATCGACTAAATTAACCCACAATGAAAACATCCAAAATTGACAGTAATAAAATAAAAAAAAATGAGAAGAGTGGCCTTAAGATGCCGTATCATACAGCAAGTAATAGAGTTCACCTTGCGCTGATGAACTCTGATAGTCACTGCATGATATGTACATGTAATACTACTTAATATTCCAATGAGATATGAAAGTTAATGAATAAAAATTTAGCATCTTGATAATCATAAAAAAAATGCATTGTAATTGAATAAAAAAAAAATTTAGAACCAAAATTTATGAGTTTCTTAAAATTATTCAACAATAATAAGTATAAAACACAATTGTATGATATAAACTTGTCAAACTTTATTTATTTATATTTAAATATAATAAATCATTGATATTGAATTTTTATATATAATTATTTTAAAATTTTTGTTAATGCATTATAGCATAAAATTATTTAGATTTCATAATATTAAAAATGTCACTATATTTCTATAAATAACATCACTTTTAATTTTTATAAAAATACTATAACACTGTGAAATAAATTATTTAAAAGAAAACCGTCACAGAAAATTGTACAATCTTAATTTTAAAGGAAGTATATCAAAATTTTATCTTGAATATCAAATAAACACAAAATTTGAACTTCATAAACATATTAAAATAATGACATTCTGCACAATGTCCTTGAAGATAGAAGTATTGTTCAATCAGAAAAAGGCACACATAATATATAAAAGAAAATATTTCTCTTTCAAAATTAATATAAATGTACCAGAATATATTCAAAATCAAAATAATATCTGCACATGAGAGAAAACGTAGAGATTAAAATAATGTTGAAGTAGTAATTAAAATTTTTAATGTTTATGAACTTGGAAAAACATAACTTTTAAAGAAGTTAATTGCAAAAAACAAATCATAATAAAGCATTATAAGAATATTTTTTTAGGTCATTATTTATAAAAAATATTTATTTCATAATTTATTTATAGGAGGTTATAAGAGAAAAAGAAAAAAATATATGCAAAAAGTTTTAAAATGTCAAAAGTTTTGAAGCGAAATCGCTAAAACTTTACGTCATCGTAAATGCTTACGAGAGAGAAGAGTTAAAATAAAAATTTTAAAAACAACTATGCAGTAAACCCAAGAGCGTTTCGCTAACGTCAGGGCACCAAGAATGTTAAGTGAGATTCCGGGATATGTAAATTGAAACGAAAATTCGAAAAGAAAATCTGATCGAAACAAATTCAATTCACATTCCCCGAAATCACACTATGGCTTTGATCGTATAGTGGTGAATTAGTACGCGTTGAAATTAGATTAAATTAAATCTGAAAAAGAAATTCTTTAAACGTAAATAAGGAAAATTGTTATTACTCACCCCATTTGATGTAAGAAATAGCACACCACAATAAATAAGAACGGTTTACACATAAATATTATTTATTAAACATTATTCAACATTGTGATTCCGAATCCGGGAATCAATAAATATATTTTTAATTAAAATCATAAAATGTTATATTATAGCATAATGAAGTATAAATTATATTAAAGAAAATTTATATTTTATCTTCTTCCACTGATTTAAGTTTTATTTTTAGCAAGACTATTTTAAACGTGTTGGCTAATGTTCCTTGTAAGTAAAATAGTCATTTTTTTTAAACAAAGTATTTGAAGTAAAGTCAGGAATAGTATGCACTATTATCATAATGGCAGGCGATGGATGAGAGTTCGTAATAAACGAATATATGCTGTTAAATATTTGAAGCTTGCAATATCTACGAAGGGTTATTATAAAACTCGAAACATAGGGTAAATATATTAATGATTCATATGATCTGAAATTCACAGTAGTAGTATCTGAATTGAGATTTCCCTTTTTCAGAGAATATATCAATCGTCAACGAACATCTGAAGGCAATTATCTCTTAAAGGATGCAACCAAAAGTTGAGTGAAGTAATGCGATGATTATAAGCTATTTAAACTTCTTGCTGATCTTTTGCTGTGTGGGATAATCTCCGAGATTTCGGAATGAAAAGCCATCCTGGAATACTTTTCGACTAATCCTTATAACTGAAATTCCTTCAAATATGACGTTATTAATTGGAAAATGGCTATTGCTGACTGTAGATGCCCGCTGGGTCAAAGACCCAGCAGCAAAAAAAATAAGAAACGCTGATCCAAAGATCGGTCTTGTATCTTCCGATAAAATTCTAAAACTGACTCTTATTTTAAATGCCTGCCGAAATCTGGAAACGATCTCGGCAACGTCAGCCAATCAGAATATTCCAAAAGACGATGCATTGAATCCAAGAGAACGTGAACAGGGGGAAAAAGTTTTAGCGGCGGAATAATCACTGTGGAATGGCAACACTCTAACGAGCGGTAAACTAAGGAATGTTCGCTATGTGGGAGTTCCTCTGACGTCAAAAGGAATTTCCTGTCTGTTTTGAGATAAGGGACAAAACCTTCTTAAAACTTGCATCTTTTGGGGTGCGAGGTGAATGGAAAGCAATAAAATTAAGGGAAACTATAGGAGTTATAATTTCGTTTCTCTGGCAAACGATTTCAGCAATTGTTATGAAAGTTTATCAGAGAAATGGAAAAAGAAAATAGAATACAATAAATGTAATTTTAAATGAAATAATTAAAAATAAAGATTTAGGATTTAATATTTAAAACTTAATAAAATTTGCTGTCAAAATTGAAAGATGACAAAAGGAAGTAGATTATTAAAGTTAACAGAATATACAAAATTAAGTTTATGTAAATTTAAGAAGGGGGAATGTTATGTAAAGCTTTTACAACATAACAGAAACATTAAAAAAAGATTAGCTTAATTGCAGTTAACAAAATTAAAAAAGGTCAGGCATGTGAGATTATTAGTGTTTGTTTTCTCACTGCAGGGCAGTTTTCTATGATATACTTTGACCAGAACTCTCAGATTTTCTAATCAGCTGGCTAGTCCCACTCTTGTTCAAAGCACCTGTTCAGATGGTTGTAATGGTTTATTGCAGATACGATGAAATCACTAAAATTTTAGCCCACAAGACATAAAAATGCAAATAAATGCTCTTTAGTTGATAAGCATCACTATTGGTATAAGTACGCGTTAACAGATATAACGTGAGAAGGTTGGTAATTAATCACCAGGATTCTTCAAATTATATTAAAGGGTGATTTATTTACAAAATATTTACATTTTTAGACACGGATATAGGAGACCCTGCCAAACATTAAGTTACATGTTATGATATTATGGGCATACTGGTTATATCATTACGTTGCGCTCTTCCCTTCTCAATTTACCATATTCAACTAGGCTTATTCAACGAGTTAACCACACAAGTATCTCCCACACTCTCATACATACATTACTCCTTACAAGGGTCAATACTTTTCCAAACTCTACATTTCACTTCCAATGCAAGACTGTCTTTTGACCTTCTTCGCTGTGTCTTCTTCATCTTCTGCCTTCCAAAAACATGGGGTACTGTCCTGTATATTCAAGGACAATTTCCACTTGAAAAATCAAAATCAACACAACTGCCATTTCTCCTCACTTGCTCATTGACCAGGCATCACAGGAGATTCTTTTTTGCTTATCCTCGCTTCTTTTCATTATCTGGCACGATATTGTTATTCACATTCTATATAAAACGAACCCTATTCTGGTATTTCCATTTATACAATAGAGCCTTTCGTATAATAAAGACATGAATACAGTAGTATTCATTCTAATCCTAAATATAACTAATTTTACATATTAAGAGAATGGTGTAGCATACATACAGCAAGGTGATATAATTAAAAAATTGCCTGTACTAACAATTAATAATTGCGGAATTGTTGTATTTCCCCACTGAATAATGTAAAAATAACATTAAAGCCATGTTAGTTCATACTATGTCACATACATGATAGCCAGAATTTGCTTAAATTTATCCATTAAAATAAAGTTTTAAGTGAATTTTTCTTAGACACATTTCTTTGTTATTTCCTTATTAATTAAAAAAAGAAAAATAACTAAATTTAGACCATATGATTCACAAATTTTAAATAAGAAGCATTGCATGTGTGATGCAACTTTTATATTTTGTCACATACATGACCATACACAATAATTTGTTTATTAGACTTAAATATAACATATTTGGTCTTCTCTGCTATTATTATTTATTGTCACCTTCTATTTCACTTTAGTAAAGTATTATTGTTAAGTACAACTTTTTATCAGGGTAATTTTTTTTTTTTTTTTTGTCAAATTGTGTTTTTCTAAAAAGTAGACATTAAGCTCACCTGAGACGTACATTTTTTCTCTTACTTAAAATCGTTTTAATTTCTCTTACTTTTGCGAGCTTAAAGCATTACCTAGCTTTTTTTATGGGAAAAAAACTTAGAAAAGTGCAGATTTTTTTGTATACAATATAACAAGATAATGTACATCAATGATATTCTAGTCTAGGCAATAACCATTCCATTCAAAATTGAAATTGGATTATTAATTTTAAACATTTACAAAATAAGAGATGTAATTAAAAAAAAAAGCTTAAAGTCAAAATCTTTTTAAAACATGCTTTCTTTCAATATATAAAAATGTTTTCGATTTTAAAACTGAACAAAATTGGCTCGGTCATCTAAAAGAAAATTCCTTTAAGCCCATATTGAAAAAGTGCATAATAGAAGGGATCAAATCATGAAACCATACCATTGTTTGGCTTATACTTTGCATCCCAACCATCAGGATGCTGTATCAGTTGATTCAGCTCGCGCTTGAGCTACAGAGAGAATTTATGGATGCTTACCCATACTGATTGTGTATGAAGCTAAAGAATCACCTTTCCCGTCTTCTTATTTCAGTGCTATAGGGAGGACTTCATTGCTTGGTGGAAAGGTATCATTAAATGCAACAGCTTTTTGAGCCTGCTTCAAAACTTGCTCATCTAGCAATGCTTTTGCTATCAAGTCCTACTAGCTCAGCATCAATTAAGAGACAGACTATTTTCTAACGCTTCATACACTCTAAAGTCAAAAATCTTTTGGGTGTAAATAAATGTGCTAAACACGTGGTGTGCTGCAGCATGCTGTGGGGTAAAATTGATTCGGATTATTTAATTGTATAAAATTATTTTCTCCTGGTTGAAAAATCCTCCAAAAAATATTTTATTGCAAATAATATATTTTTTAAATTATTAAATTTCAATAAAAGATCATATAAATCATTGACTTATTTAATGTTTACCTATTGTTAAAATGTTTTAGTGTGTTGCATGTATTTGGCAGTTTTCAACGGTTTAAAGCAGTTTATGACAGTTTTCGACGGTTTAAACCAGTTTAAACCAGTTTTTGACGCTTGTCATGTCAAAAACCCAACCATGCCTTGAAGTTTTAGTGCACAAAATTGTTAATAACATGCCTCTTTTCTATCCGATCTTCATCATTTTTGGGGTGAATTCTCCTTTCAGCTTCTTCCCCATTTCTACATTTCAGTAAAGACCCTGGCACCCTTGCAAGGGGCCCAGTACAGGGCCCCTTGAAGTTTTAGTGCACTAAATTTTTAATAACATGCCTTTTTTCTATCCGATCTCCATTGTTTTTGGGGTGAATTCTCCTTTCATGTTCTGACCTATTTCTACATTTCAGTTAAGACCCTGACAACCTTGCAAGGGGCCCTGTACCAAGCCCCTTGAAGTTTTAGTGCACTAAATTGTTAATAACATGCCTCTTTTCTATCCGATCTAAGTCATTTTTGGGGTGAATTCTCCTTTCAGTTTTTATCCCATTTCTACATTTCAGTTAAGATTGTGACACCTTTGAAGTTTTATTGCACTAAATTTTAATAAATTGCTTCGTTTTTATCTGATCTTCATTTTTGGGATGCTTTCTCCATGTAGTTATTCTCCCGTTTCTAAATTCCTTTTAAGACCATGGGCCCGTCTAGGGTCCCATAGGGTCCAATTCAAGGCCCCTTAAATTTGTTGTGTGCCATGCGTTTTTCACACCCCAATTTTCTCACCTTCGCAGTGCGTAATTTTAAAGTTGAGTCTTGAACTCTTCTCCTTAGACCAACACTCACATATTTTTATTGGGGCCCTAGGACCCTTTTTTAAACATTTCCCCAATTTTTTGTACATTTCTTTCAAATTATATTCTAATGATTAATTCATACTCTATGCTTAATCTTGACTAATCGAAGATCTAAAATGCTAAGTACTAAAACATTGTAACATGTTTTTATGTTAGGGACCTGTTCTTAACTATCAATTGGGCCCTTTTGGGGTTTTATTATAGCTCACTTAAAAATAGTCCGATTCACTAGCTTTTCTTTTTCCTAACAACTTCTTATAGGTTCTTCAGCTATTACATGAACAACAAAAAAATATTTCAGACTTCAACTACCAGCAATTTTGAATATAAATTGCCTTGAGGCTCTTGGTACATCTTCTTTAAAAATGATCCGAATTCCTTGCAATTTTCTTTACCATAGTTCTAGCGTTCCCAGATTACATTAACAACTACTAAAAAGTGTATTTATACCAAACTACATGTCACATAAGTCCCCCCCCCCTCCTTGGGGCCCGGTACAAGGCCCCTTGAAGCTTTTGCACTATAAATTATTAATAAATTGCCCCACTAAATCCGATCTTCATTTTTGGAACTATTTTTCCATTTAGTTATTTTCCAGTTTCTATGCATTTTTTACACCCTAATTTTCTGACCTTCTCATTGCATAATTTGAAAATTGAGTCTTGGACTCTTCCCCCTAGACCAGCACTCTCATATTTTTATTGGAGCTCCATGGCCCCTTTTTAAGCATTTACCCCATTTTTGCACATTTCTTTAAAATATTATTCTAATGATTATTTCATACCCTATGATTAATTTTGACTAATTGAAGGTCTAAAACGCTAAGTACTAAAACATTTAAACATGCTTTCATTTTAGGGCCCTACTCTCAACTTTCAGTTGGGCCCTTTTGGGCCCCCTGTTATAGCTCCCTTGAAAATGGTCCAATTCACGAACATTTTTTTTTCTAACAACTTCTTAAGTTCTCTAGCTACTACATGAACGACAAAAAAAAAAAAAAAATTGCAGACTTCAGCTACCACCAATTTTGAATATTGATCATCTTCTTGGAGCCTTTATTGCAGCTTCTTTAAAAACTGCCCTATTCTATTGCAATTTTCTTTAACATAGTTTTAGTGTCTTCTAGCTACTTTAAAACCCCTAAAAAATAATCTTATACACAACTACATTCCAGTTAAGACCCTGGCCCCCAAGGTCCGGTCTTTCTTTATACCTCAGCTATCCCCTTTTTCGAACATTAATCTCCTTTTTCAGCATCAACTTACGTCTACTCACTACAGCCGTAAATTAAAAATCACGTTACTTTAAAGGTAACTTTAGATAAGGGATTTCACCCGTTTATTAAAAATCGTGTTAATGCTAACAGTAATTCACGAAATTTACAAGGTGAGGAGGCATCTTCCACCCCTTGATGGCACGTTATTTCCTGTGGTTTAAGGGCCCAATTTCAACGGGATTTGCTTCCTTTAACTTAGATTACAATTCAGCTACATTCTGTATTATGAAATTTTATCTTAGATTTTAGTTACCAACATTTTCTAACATTAATGGTGCCTTCTTTTTTTTTTTGATTCTGTGGACTTGATTCTTACGAGGTCTGGCTCACTCAACTTGGTTTTCGATTGACTCCGCCATGTGCAGGCACTTCCGGTAAATGCTGGTAGTGCATAGGTAGTGGGTAGGTGCATAGGTAGTGCATAGGTGGGTAGTGCATAGGTAGTGGGGATCTAGATTACAGGTTCGTTCGGAAAGAAGTTTGATGGGAACACACTTGACGCTGCGAAAGGCAATGGGGCCTCCGAAATTAGGTTCAATTAAAAGAATTTCCAAAGATAAAAAATCATACAAACTTAAGTTTTGTTTAAGGTTATTATTTACAAACCCCAGGCAACGCCGGGCAGGTCTGCTAGTATCATATATGGGACTGATCAAAGAATTTGGAAAAATTTCTGACTGTAGATGGGAACTGCTGAAATTGGGTTTTCAAATGTGTCAATGTGTTTCCAAATGATTCAATTAGACATCGTATTTCAACTTATTAAGCGGTAAAGTTTTGTTACATTATTCTGAATGCGTTGGAAAGTGTTTCATAATCGATGCTTGACGCATGATTTTTTCTTTCTTGTTTGCAATGGAAAAGAAAGAAAAGTGAAACTTGAAAGTATTTTAAATTATCTAAAGATGAAAGCATCGTTATTTGTGATTTCTATTTTACGAAAAATTCTAATAAAGGTAATAGAACTACAAATTTAATGCAACATCTTACAAGGAAGCATCCATCATGTGTTGGAGGAAAAATTACATCTGTGAAGAGATAACACCAGTCACTGCCTAGTGCTTCCACTTCTGAACCAGATCCAGAAGGCAGTATAATAATGTTGATAAATTATGTGAAATATCCTCTGTACATAAAGTTAGGGGACTGAGGAGAAAGACAATAAAGGGGATGATAAAGTTATTGAAAGTACAGATACTGGAACAAAACGAACAAAAATGCAATCTACTTTAACATGTTACATATCCAAACCAGTAGGAATATCCAAATGAAAAATGAGATTCAAAATGAAATAAGATTACCTAGAGGTAGATTCTGAAGAGGAATCTATGAGACTAAAAATTCGTAGACCCTGGTGGCAAATATCAGAACAATAATAAAATTTCCTATACAGAATGTCAACTCTCAATGATGTCCAATGGCTAATTCCTAAACCGTTAGTCATAGCCATATAGTTTCAATTACAAAAATGTTTTAAATGGGGTAAAGAAATATTTAAAAAGTTATTTTGGTCAATAAAATTACACTTGCAAGTAAGAAAAAAAAAGTTATATTATTCTGTGATTAAAACTGACCGAAGTAATAGCTGTTTAAAGTTGGAACATATTTTTTGCTGCGAAATATGGGTCATTTACAAATTTACTAGAAATATAAATAATCGACAGATATAAAAAAAAAAAAAAAAATAGTTGATTGCAAAATTAACATTGCATTATAAATTTGAAATCTATAATCATTCTGAAATATTAATCCAAAATATACAGCTTGTACTAAACATGTAACAGGAAAAAAATAATAGAATTTTCGTTAAATAAAATGTTGAAAAGCAACAGCCTCGATTCTTTACAAAATAACACATATTTTGAAATATTATTAGATTACACTAGGATGCAAATTTGTGTTGTGTCATGTGTTTTAGCTTTTGGTAATTAGTTCTTATGTATTTTGCAGCACTGTATCCAAAAATGGCCTTCATTTTTTATCACAAAGTACAGATTTTTTGCAAATCGTAAATTTGAAAGCTAAAAAGTGAAAAATTAACGAAAATCTGATAGTATAAAATAGATGTAATTGTTATTTCTTTAACTTTTGATAATTGACTTTTATGTACTTTTTACTATTGAATCTGAAAATGACCTTCCTTTTTAAACATCACGTCAGGAATTTTTGCAAATTGTAAATTTCAAAGTTTTAATTGAACCTCTTCCCCTCCCACATCATCGGATCCCCGAGCTGTTTAGCTGTAAGAATCCCAGTATAAGCCAAAAATTGAATAAATTGTTGAATTAAATAAAATTAAATTGAATACAAGAAGTTTTACATCCATTTTATAGTATCAGATTTTCGCTATTTTTAAACTTTGAAATTTACCATTTGCAAAAAAGTCTAACATGATGGTTAAATATGAAGGTAATTTTCACATTCAGTGCTAAAAAGCACATACAAATCAATTGTTAAAGTTAAATAATACAACCATCGACTCTATTTTATAGTATCAGCTATTTTTTCAATTTTGAAATTTACTATTTGCAAAAAATCCTGACATGATGGTTAAAAATGAAGGTACTTTTCGGATTCAGCGCTAAAAATACATAAAAACCAATTTTAAAAATTAAAAAACACAACCATCGCATTCTTGTGTTATCTAATATAAAACTTTTTCGTAAACTTGTTGGCAGTAATCTATCAGAAATTTTTTGTGTTACCCTGTAAAATAAGTACAAATGGTAAGCACTGAAAATCATAATAATATTACATTGTCATCAGATTTACGTCAATATGTAAGATTTAACTTCGATCGCATATTTTAAAGTGAGTTGAATTTCAAGTACAAATTTTGAACTGGAAAGACATCAATTTAATCAATACGATCGTTTCAAGTTAACCCATTACCTGCTGGTGTCGCGTTAATGCAACGGTCAAAATAATTGCTCATGCTTAAATTAATTACTTTGTCACCACTACTTTATAATAAAAAAATTGCCTTATTTATTGGCAGAAATTTTGATATTTTAATAAAGCAAAAATTACCTTTCTGAATTTGTGGTGACAAGCGACCTTCAACAAGAAATTTGAAAATTCCTACTTTATAGTTTTGGCGGTTAATGGGTTAAATAAAAGCTTATAAAAATAGCATAATTTTTGTTAAAAAAATCTGAACAGAAACAGCTTTAAATCCTTACAAAAATCTGTCGTAATACGATTTCTTTCAAAGCATAGATACACACGAAATAAATCCTTCAAATACTTTAAGCACTTTGTTTACGACCCCTAGAAGCAGGGTTGGGTTTTTGACGTCAAAAACTGGTTTTTGACATGACAAGCGTCAAAAACTGGTTTAAACTGTCATAAACAGGTTTAAACCGTCAAAAACTGGTTTAAACCGTCAAAAACTGCCAAATGCATGTAACACACTAAAACATTTTAACAACAATAGGTAAACATTAAATAAGTCAATGATTTATGATCTTTTATTTAAATTTATTGTAATTTAATAATTAAAAATAAAAATAAATTATTAATTGCCATATTAATTGCCAAATATTTTTATTTTTTTTTATTTTCAATCAGAAGAAAATCATTTCGTACAATTAAATAATCTGGATCAATTTTACTCCCCAGCATGCTGCAGCACACAACGTGTTCACATTTATTTACATCCAAATGATTTCTGAGTTTAGAGTGTATGAAGCATTAGAAATAAACCTGTCTCTTAATTGATGCTGAACCAATATGACTTGATAGCAAAAACATTGCTAGATGAGCAAGTTTTGAAGCAGGCTCAAAAAGCTATTGCATACATTTAATACCTTTCCACCAAGTAATGGGGCCCTCCCTATAGCACTGAAATAAGAAGAAGGGAAAGGGGATTCTATAGCTTCATACACAATCAGTTACGGGTAAGCATCCATAAATTCTCTCTGTATCTCAAGCACGAGCTGAATCAACTGATACATCAGTCAACCCTTGCCCCTGATGGTTGGGATGCAAAATATAAGCCAAACAATGGTATGGTTTCATGATTTGATCCCTTCTATTATGCACTTTTTCAATATGGGGCTTAAGTGAATTTTCTTTTAGAAGACCGAGCCAATTTTGTTCAGTTTTAAAATCGAAAACATATTTTTATATATTTAAAAGAAAGCTGTTTAAAAAGAATTTTGACTTTAAGCTTTTTTTTTTTTATTACTTCTCTTATTTTGTAAATGTTTAAGATTAATAATCCAATTTCAATTTTGAATGGAATGGTTATTTCTTAGGCTAGAATAACATTGATGCACATTATCTTGTTATATATACAAAAAAATCTGCACTTTTCTTAAGTTTTTATTTCTTATATAAAAAAAAAACCTAGCTAGTGCTTTAAGCTCTCAAAAGTAAGAGAAATTAAAACGATTTTAAGTACCATATTTTGTGGAAGAAACGCTGTGGCATTTACGGGTTTAAAAGTTAATTTTCTTTCAAGTGTGGCGTTTACGATTTTTTTTTTTTTTCGCGTGCGTAAAATTGGGATAAAATAAAAATTCCTTTAGACTGTTTTCAAGTCCCCTGCCCAACAACTTTCTGACTTTGCTGATAATGAAAACTCTGACATTTCTGATGATGATAGCAAACCATACAGCGTGGACGAAGAAAATTTACAACTCATCCATTCTGATATTGAAGACTCATATTTTGAGGGCTTCGAATAGAAACTAAAGATCGCCTAAAATAGATATGACCTACTCATAAAAAGCGTGCCAAGTTTCGCCAACTACTTAAAAAAAAAAAACATGGAACGCCTAAGGAGAGGGTTTGAGTCCCGCGCTCTGGGTGGTTTAAATACCAACTGGCGTCTCCTTAATTTAAAAATTACATAAAAATATTTTAAACATTAAAAATATTTTTAATATATTTAAATATTTTAAATAAAATTTCAGATATCTTAAGATATTAAAAATGAGGCACCCTACACTTACACTGTTCAGAAAACTTTGATTAAAGTTAGGTCAATGTGACGCTGTCGACAGAAGTAGCATTGTCATGGGTGCAGCGTTTAACAGGTGTGGCGATTACGATATTTTTAATCTTATTCAGGCCAGTTTTCAGTAGTGCGGCGCTTACGACGGGTGTGGCATTTCTTCCATAAAATGCGGTAAGAGAAAAAATTTACAGCTCAAGCGAGCTTAATGTCTACTTTAAAAAAAAAAAAAAAAAAAAAAAAAAAAAACATTAAATGAAAATTTTACCCTGTTAAAAAATTGCACTTAACAATAATACTTAACTATGTACTAATTATTGATATACAGTAATGTGAATTTAAAATATCACATGTAATGTTGTAATGTGTGACATTTAATGTGAATTTTTACAGATCAATTTAGTATTTTAGGTTTTTGACAAGAGGTTTTTGACATGACGGTTTAAACCATGGTTTAAACCGTCATAAACTGACACATGTCAAAAACCTGCCAACCCTGCCTAGAAGCATGGCTGAACTCATGTGTATTCAGATTCAGAAAAGTGGCATAAGTCTTGCATTTCAAAGTTTCGTATAACTTCGTCAATTTTAGTGTTAGATGAATGGGTTTTTTTTTTTTTTTTGTCTTTCTTTTAAGGGAACAGGAAATTTTTATTAAATATCACTTATAGGGCCGGCAGACCATATAAAAAATTAAATTCTGTAACTTTTTTAGAAATATTTTTATTGATCCAAACGACTTTCAGAATAATTTTTTACCTTATTTAAAACATTTTTGTAATTGGAACTATAGGTCTATGACTAACGGTTTAGGAATTAGCCATTGGACATCATTGAGAGACACACTGAATAAAATAATAAAATAAATGGACGGTTATTTGACGACATATTTTCAAGAGAAACCAATGATTACACTGAAAATCGAATAGACCGCCGCGCCGCCCTTATCGCCAAAACCGAAGCTACAGTAAAATTTCCTGGATAAACTACAGCGGTAAATGAAAGTTCAACCAGGGGTAAATTTTCAAGAGGAATTATGCTTAATGCCATAAATCATAAAGTTAGAAATAACTGAAAATTAATTGCACACACTGATCAATGAAATGAACTCTTTAAAACAAAATCATCTGTCCAAAATATTGCAAAATTAAGGTGACTTGATGCGTACGAAAATGGATGGATACATAAGAAAATAAATTAGTAATAAATATTATGGATTGCATGTGGTTCTCTTTATCTCGGAAGTGTTTTTTTCACCTTGGAATACTTTATTTTTCAAAATCGTTCCTTTTTTTTCTCGGATTCGTTCCTTTTTCTCGGATTCCTTCCTTTTTTCTCAGAATCGTTTCTTTTTCTCGGAATCATTCCTTTTTCTCGGAATCGTTCTTGCCCATGCCCATCTCTATTAAATATCTGACATTCAGAATTTTCTATTACTAAAAGCAGTTAGAATATAATTTATAAATAAAGGAGGGAGGGAATGAAGATTGGCAGAAACTTTACAAAAAAGTGCAAAAGTATCCTGTGTGAAAGTTTAAATTTTACACCTAAAGAATAAAAGTTGGCAAATATGCTACAAGCTAAGCTCATTAACATTCAGACCCTGGAGGCTATAAAAACATGATTACCTGATTACTAAAGATTAAATATTATCATAACCAGTGGCGATCTTTTGTAATAGAGTTGTGATTCATTTCCCTTTGACAAGGAGATTTTTTAGTTGGGTTCCCAAAATTTAATTCACCACTGTCGAGACAACCAACACCTTATTTCATCATTAATTAATTTAGATATATCACATATTTGAAAAGCAGCTTGCATAAAATGGTCAAGGAAAAAATGCTGCTGCTTCCTTTGAACTTTTATAATAATGTCTAGAGGGAAAGGTTTTTTTTTTATACACTATGGTACATTTTTTAAAAATATGATGTGACTTTCCCCATTTTAATGCTTTATGCAGATAATTTAATTATTTTAAAGTTTTTATTTTCTACTTAGAAATTTTAATTGCAGAATTTATTATTTAACCAATAAAATTTCCAAGCCTGGATTTTTCACTCTGTTGGTTTTATGCCTCTTAGCCAAGTTGAATAAAAAATTCAGCAATTAAAATTTTCTACAAATCTCCACAAATTATGATTTTTTCTCTTTTAATATTCACATATAAATATATTTTTTAATTTAAAAGTGATTAAAATACTAAATAATAAAATAAGACAGACTTGAGCACAGTTAAAAAATAAAATTGGCACAGATGTCATATTCGCCCCATATTGGCGCGATTTTTTTCCGACGCCGATTTGGCGAAAACATCAACAGCATAAACAACAACATCCGGGTTACCATATCAAGCAAAATAACGACACTTTGGTGCCGGTTAAGTATACATTGCGTATATGAGATTGGCGTCAGAAAAAAATCGCGCCAATATAAGACGAATATGACATCTGTGCCATAAAATTTTATAAAAAAATTTTTTAAATACAATCAGTAAACGTTTTGCCGAGCTACCCGCAAGGCATCATCAGTACAAAATATCCATTGCATAACAAACGACGGAACAAATCAAGAACAGTTAAAGTTAGTTATTTTAAAAACAGACAATATTCACTAGGGACAGAACAAGCTTCATTCAAAGTTTGTGATCGCATTTGAGTGAACCAACCCTCAAGGGGTAATCTACCATGATAGCTGTTGCAACCAGATTTCAAAATACAGGCTTCGCAATGAGTGGAATGTGATTCGTTTGAAGTGAATGTGGGACAATTTTTGAATTCAAATTACCATTTCTTAAAGCACCAGTATGTTCCTTTAGGCGAATTTTCAACGATCTACCTGTTTCACCAATGTAAACACTATTTCAATCTTTACAGGGAATAACATAAACGACACCGGCTAATTTAGACATATATTGAAATTTATGCTCACTGAAAAAGGAACTCACTTTATTAATTGGTTTAAAAGAAAAACCCCAATATTGAATGATTTTAGTATGCCAGAAATTTTATCAGAAATATTCATATAAGAGATGCAGATAAAAGAGTTTGGTTAACTACGTTGAAAAGGGGGGGGGGGGGAGGGAAGTAGAATGTACAAAATTTAAAGTATTTTTAAAGATTTTTTTAACAAGACCAATAGGATAGCTATTATTAATCAAATCGCGATAAATTCTACATCTCTTTTTCAAAGTCATTACTGGAACTGCAATATCTAATGGCCATTAGATATTTTTGGCCATTTTTTCATACATACATTAAATACAAATAATTACTTTTAAAACTTTTAACTTACAAACGCCTATCAAAATTTGCAGGAGGACCACCCATGTCAATATCTCCATCTGGATCCATCATACGTGATTTGCCACCTAAAAATAAATTTTATTTAAAAATAATATAATAAATACGTATCGTACTTATAAAAATAACATTTAACTGTTTTCTGTACAACAATTCATGTCACCTGAATAATCAAAGCATTGGATGATTTTTAGCCATATTGCAATAAGATTACTACTTTATTTTTATTAAAGCCCATAATGACTTAATTTCAAAAGTAAAATAAAAATTAAGATTTTTAGCATAATAATCCTCCCATTAACAAAAATGGGATTTCTTGCCAAACACTAGCCTTTGTGAATATCTTGCTCCTAGATGAATTATTTTTTGAGATAAAAGCTCTCAAACTTTCAAAGTTGCTCTTTAACTCATCAAATGGTCAGTCTTCATTTTTAGACAACATCCATCTAGTTTTAAATATTTCAAATTTGCATGGTAAAACCTGAAAGACTTTACACACTAACATTAAATCAGGTAACTTATTTTTACAAATATCTTTAAGTCCATTATTTAATTCACTCCAAATTGCTCTTAACTTAGCTATGTGAGTTGAGACATCATCACCTAATACCCAGTTAAATGCAAAAAATTCTGTACATAAGGTTAGTTGGGGACAACTGGGCCTTGATTTTACAATGTGACTCTGGAGCTTCTGACAATTCAGCTTCAAAAAGCTAATGTGCATTTGAATTGAAGTCTGAACTTCTGTAAATGTATTCAGTTAGGTTCCCTTTATCAGACAGAAATGCTCAAAATTACATTTTAATATTTAAAAATATAAAAATATGCATATTTCATCTTTCTTTCCTCATGGGTCCAGTTGACCCCAAAAATGAGGTAACTGGACCAGGAAGGGTCTATGTGTTCCACACGCATTTATATTTTTTCATATCGGATATCAGGTCCTGTTTGAAAAAGTGTAAACATCTTTAAAAAATTTAAACTAGGCAGATCATGCAAATTATATGTCAATAAACAGCGTTGTAAGGGAAACCTTTGCTGTCAATATGTCTAAAAAAAGCACTAAAAGTGAAAATACTAGATTTATTTATACCTAAAACATAAAACTTAAGTACTTATGTACTTTAGTATAGATAATAAGTATAAAAGTCACATGGGTATGTTAAGGAAAAAAATAGCAAGGTAAATCTATGAACAAACGGCTACGTAAGTACTTTATCTTTATCCAGAAGTCGCATTATATAGGGAAAATTTTATTATTCCTACCAGAAACCTTAAAGAAAGGTGCGATGAAGATATTATTTTCAAAATAGTGGTAGGAATGATAAAAGTTTCCCTATAGAATGTGACCCCTGTGTATAGTACAATTTCAAGTTCTGGCTATCTCACTTTCAGGGGCAAGGTACTTGCATTCGTAAAATGTTGAAATAATTTAATGACACCAATATTTACAAGAGAATCTATCTGAAAACAAGTAAAAGTATATTTTTGCGTACTTAATAAAGGTGAAATTTTCATTATAAAATTCAGGTGCCAATGTGGCAATTAGGAATTAAAATTAAGTGATGCTATAACAGCATCGCCGCCTCTCAAGGGGCCAAGAAATTTGGTTTGATACCACTCAATATGCTTTTTTTAAATTTCATTACGTAATTTTAATAAGGTTTTCTATCATTTTCTTTATTGTGAGCAAAAAACAATGAAGAAATTTACTTCCTGTAGTAAGAGAAACACAAAAAAATTATTTATAACTATTGGGGTAACTGGATCCAGCATGATCCAGTTACCCCGGACGCATGTCCCAGTTACCCCATTCTTGAAAAATTTATGGGGTAACTGGGACACCGGACTTACATTTGAAACATGAAGTAAATATGTAGATACCTAATAATATTAATGTAGTTATATGTCTAATCTTTTTTAAAAAAGATTGTTTAATAAAAGTACTTACAGTATTTTAATAAAAAGCCGAGGAAGTTCAATCATACTGACGTTGTTTTTAAAACAAGAAACGTAAATTTTTGAC
The DNA here is from genome assembly GCA_963932465.1 of Maratus speciosus. Lineage (NCBI taxonomy): Eukaryota > Metazoa > Arthropoda > Arachnida > Araneae > Salticidae > Maratus > Maratus speciosus. Next base: position 508,644,676 of record OZ010795.1, read on the forward strand.
AACCTATCACAGCAAAGTGAGAGTTATGATTGAGTTGATACACGTTGTTTTAGGAAGTAGAGATTAAGGGGCATTGTTCACAAAAGTTAAAACTTAAAAAACACCAACAGTTTTAAATAGCCTATGGCCAGTTACCTCGTGGGTCCAGTTATCCCAACTAACCTTATCTTAAATAACTGATCTTTTGAGGTTGTTTCAAATGATGCTTTTACGGCTTCCCACACTTCATGTTGTTCCTTTATCCATAATATTTTGATAAACATCAGTTATGGTACTTGCTATCATGGATTTTATGTAACTATTAGCTTTACAATACAAATCAGAATTTACTTCATATATTCCTTGATTTCTCAATCTTCAGCAGTGCTACTTCTTAACAGTTCAGGTTTCTTTAATTTACCATCGATAACATCAAGTGTTCCTCGCGATAATCAAGTAAATCTCTAATGTTGCATATTTTACTTCACTTACTGTGAGCGAAACTTTTTTTTTTGTAATCAATCAGACTTGAGCTAACTAGCGCAGTTCAAAGCAAGCTGAAGAAGCCCATAACCTATAAAAAATATTATCCTAACCTACAGAGTATGATAGCTCTGAGTCGACTGATTTATACTACAACACATTAAAAAGAAATACAGGCAAAGTTCTTTAATCCGCACAAGTTGGGACCAAAGGTTGTGCAGATTATGGAATATTGCGGATTATGGAGTATTATGGATTATATGTCATTTTCTTATTTTTGGACACTATTTTAAATATGATATATAATAATTAATTTAATATACTTTCTCAAAAAATGTATTTTTCAAATTCTTGTATTAAAAAATTGATTCTATTTACTTTTATATCTAAATTTTTCAGATATTTCTTTTAAAAAATCATTTTTGGATTAAGAATTTGTAAATTTGTTTAATTGTTTACATTCATTAAGCAATGCGAATTATAGAAAATTGTGGATTATGGGAGTGCGGATTATAGATCCTTGACTGTACATTATTTAGAAAAGAAACTTACGGAATAAAAAACTGTAGTAGAATTTTCATAGCATGTATCTATATTATAAAGGACAAACATATCTGTGCGTAACACATACGTCATTCTGCGAATGGCAACACTTTGAAATTTGAAATGAAATTTCGGTTTTACAATTTTCGCTACTGCAAATTTTTAAACTTCTAAACATCGCACAGTTTCAATTTTTACACCGTCGTATAGGAGAAAAAATGTACTTTTAAATGCAATTTGTTTCAAATCTCTATCTCAATTTATTTTTGAGATATTAATTTTTTTATAGTTTTTAGTACCAATTTTGTAATTGTGGCAACTGAAGTACTCCATTTCTATTAAAAGTAAAGGGAAAATAGTCATGGTTTATTTATTTTTATTGATTATATCCTTATTGATGCCATTTTTACATTACAAATAAAAGTAACTTTTTTTTAAATTTTTGAACAGAAAATGACGTCAGCCATTAAAAAAAAACACGCATTCTTTTTCATAAATCAAAAGATTGAAGAAGATATTTCAATATTTTTACATTACTCTCATACTGAGTTTGAGACACTAGGCAAAATGATTCAGTGAGTAAAAATGATGTCATATTTAAAACAAAACGATCATTTTCTTTGATAAAACTAAATATTTGACCAATACTAAATGGTCGATACTATGGCAACGAAAGGCAAATTTCTGAATGGTAAATTTTCGCGGGTACTGAGATTAGAACTTAAATTTTATGCGAATGTTCACATGAAATGTTGTATCGGACAAACGTGACTTCAAGTTTGGAAATACATTCCTTAATAGTGTATTGCGCGTTAATGTACTTTTAAATTGTGAATTTGAGTGGTGCGTATGTAAATTTTGAGAATGTGAAAATAACATATAGTTTAGATTTTATGGGGGAAAATTTTACGATGTGACAAATAGAAATCCTTTTTACTGATTTTTCATCCCGTAAAAACAAATGTAAGAGCCTCAATCGATAACTTCAACATAATTACTCATCTTGATTACGTATTCTATTTCAGTTTAATTTTTCAATAATTTAAGCGGTTGAAGTTTTTGGAAATAATATTTTGGTAATTTTAAGTTTAAAACATTATTTGTTTTAAGAGTTAGATAACCAGTTTATTGTAATTATTTTTGTAGGTTTATTATAAATTCGATCTAACAGTTCCATTCTAAACATTTTAATTCATCGAATTTCGACGGGTTCCAACTCGTATAGATAAAAGAAGACTTACTCACTTAAAAAAATGAAAACTTCATTTTAACAAATAAAAGCTTCAAGAAACACAAGTGCAGCCACAAAAACATATATTTTCCACCTTCAATCTCAATAAACAATAAATTTTTCAGATTGTTGATACTGAATAATCCCTCAATTCCTCCTCACTATGATTACATTTTCAATTCGAATAACAACCAAGTTTCGCAATTGCAGTTTACAACTTCTCAATGAAACAATCGATTGTAGAATTTGAGAATGAATTAATGACTATCTTAGTTGGGTTTTTTTCTACAATGGAGATTGTTCTTGTTGCAGAATTATTGAAAATCACCCAACACTAATCTGAATAATAGCTTAATAACATAAAAGACTATTGATCAATCATACTGAAAAACAAATACATGATTTATCTCTCAATCACAATATATATTTGCAAGAGGAAAAAACGTAATATTGAAAAACATGAAAGAAAATCAGTTTGTTTTCTTTTGCACTCTTATGCTTTCCAATATCATATGTTACATTTTCTTTGCAGATAAAATTCTGAATTTCATCAATGATTTAATTTGATGATATTTTGAACAAAAACTTTCTTTACATAACTTTATAGTCCTGAAACAATTGTATTACGGCTTCCTCCTCAACAAGTAACTGCCAAGCTGTAAAAATCCATCTCTGAAAGAGCAAAAAATGTATAATAAAATCCAGATTGTAAGCCACACCCCTGTCACAAACTTTTTTTGTGAAAAAAATTGATTTAAAAATTTAAGGGAGATAATTTTGAATCTTTTGATATCTTTACATAATCTTAATGAAATCCCCCCTCCCCCTTCTGCATGAAATATCCACTTCTGGTGCGATCGCAGTTTACTCTCCTTGACACAATTTTCAAAAATCGCCAAATTGGCGCATTTTCATGTACTAACTCCCGGAGCTGCAACATCCGGGAGAGAGTACGCAAAATTATTATTTGTTTTCTCTTCTCGTATATCGTATGTTTTGAAACAAGTACCTATCTAGACAAATGCTTAAAATGTGAAAATAGATATTCGATCAGTCATTTTTCTCTTATTTTAACCTGTATTTTTGAGTAAAAATAATACATAAAATTTCAAATGTTTTCGAAATACATTTAAAAAAAATACATTTCATATTTTTTAAATACATTTTATCAAATATACCTAAAAACAAAACTTTCACTTACCCAAATTATTAAAAAAGAGCGTTTGTTAACAGTAATGGGAGCAAAACAATGTTTTTTTTTTTTAATCAGAGGGGCCCTTTTTTTTTAATCAGGGGGCTACCGCCCCCTGAACCCCCCATTTTTTTATTCATAATTTTACCTTGTGCTCTAGGATGTCATTCAAAAGCATCACTCAACTGTCACTTTTAGTCATTCATAGCTTGGAACAATCAACCTTTCTTTCGTACATAATTCAATCGATGCTCAAAAATACAGGTAAAAATAAAAGAAAAATAACTGATCGAATATTTATTCTCACCTGTCAAGCTAGATAAGTACTTGTTTCAAAATATACAAGATTGAGAAAACAAATAATAAAAACACGCGACTGCGACAGAGTGACAACTCTTCAACGGAAAATCCACTGCAGCTATATCAACGTTTTTCCAAACAAATTCAAAATGTTCCTTGATTCTCTTCTTTGTCCAATAAGAAAGCCTTTTACAAAAAAAATAAGCTTCCAATTCGGTCCAATTAGAAAGCAGCTTACAAAACAAGGAGTTTAAACCATCAACTCTCTCCAGAGAAATCTTAGGGTTGCCATATTTTGTGACGTCCGAGGAGCAGCCCGATAAACCAGCGTTGCTACATTGGCGCAGTTATCGAAGGAGAGTATATTGCGAATTACCTCCACTTTTTTTTTTGCTCACCCTCCTCAGCACAAAAAGTTTAGAATCTTGAAAATCTTAATTCTATTGTTCTATTTGTTGCTCAATAGTAACTATAAGTAAATAATCAATTATCTAAATTACACTTCCAGAGTTATCAAGTTCCACAGAGCAAAAATCAGGAGATCTTTAAAAAGAAATAAGGAGACCTTTTTTTCAAGGAATATTTTGTTGTTCATCATCATCATCATTACCAGACATACGGAGCACCTATAGCGAGTAAAACCTCGCCACATAATCTCCAACGAAATTGTTGTTCATAAATGTAAACAAAATAATAATTTAATTTAAATAATATTACAGACTCAATATTCATATCATATACTCAAATTTAAAAATATTTTTAATTAAGGTTTGAAAATGCTTTTTTTAAATCAGATGAAATATGTTTTAAAACAATTTAAAATTCAATATAAATACCAGGAATGTTTTTTCCTTTTCATAAAAATATACAATTATGAATGATAATTCTTTATTAATGAAGAAATTAAGTGACGTATGATACATAAATTTGCAATTTGGAACGTAAAGTTAGAATTTATCAATTTCAGAAAATAAAATTAATGGTATCAGGTTTTCGAAGGCAAATTGAAAATTTGCACAGAGAGAATCACAAAGTTCGAAAGAGCCATTATATATGTATTTATCTTGAACTTTTATAATATCAAATAGTACTAATCAAACACAAAGACGAAATAGGGGAGACCAGGGTACAGTGGACCTAAGTATACAGTGGACCACCCCTTATATTTTAGTTATTTTAAAATTTTTAAAGCTTTTCTTTTAGGCTAATTGATAACAGCACTGGATTGATTACATATAGCCTTCAGACCACATTGTTAGCTCAGAATGAACCCTTTTATCCTGACTGGTTGTTTTGAGCTCCTAAAAGTAAAATTTTTTATCAACATACTTTTCTTTATTGAGTAATTAAAGGTTATGGATAAATAAGATAAAACAACTTTTTTGGAAAGATAAGACACTGGTCTTTATTTAATTTAAAAGTTTATAAGCTTAAAAGAAAACTTTAAATAATATTTTTATGAGTATGTATTGAACTTCAACATGGGGTACAGTGGACCACCCACTGCTGGTGTACAGTGGTCCGCAATGAATACTGCTCCTGTAATGAAGATTTTTCAAAATATTTAATAATTGCTTATTCTCTATAAATAAATAGTTTTAAAAGAGTTATTTAACTATAAAATAAAGTAAACAAAGAAAAATGACAATTTATTTAACCCTACGTATAGTCATTTGGCACACTTTAAATTCCATGTTATATGTTATTCAGATTATAATGCAGCCATCTGATGCTTTAGTTTTCTCCTAAATTATGAATAACAGTTCATGTAGGATTTTTAAAATAAGTTTTCTTGTTCAACATAGTAAATTTTTTTTTTTTTTTTTTTTTTTGGGGGGGGGGAGGTAGAGAGAAATGAAAATCATGCATTGTACAGTTAACATAGTAAGAAATATTTTGTTTTGTATTTACTGCCTTTGTAAAATATAACTGAAGCCTTATAGATGACCTCACTGGATTGGTTATTTATAGCTTCAGAGCACATGGTTAGCTCATAATGAACTATTTTATTCTGACTATTTTGAGCTTCTAATAAGTTTTTCATCATCATATTTGTCTTAATGTTTGCTGATTTTTTTGTACTTAATTAATAACTTATTTGCAATCACTCCTGCATCTTATATTGTTATTTTCAAAATTGATAATTTTTTTGATAAACCTTTAGTTTTATGTTTTTTTGTTTCAAAATGCTACTTGCAAATTTGTATTATGTACTATATTTTGGAGGTAAAAGGGAAATAAAAAAGAATTAGATTAATTACTAAGTAGATTTATATTGTATTTTAGACAATAACTAATAGTGGACAACTGTGCCCCAGTAGGTGGACCGGTGTACCCTGCTTCCGGGGTACACTGGTCCACTTTACGTGTATATAATTTTTTTTTTTTTTTTTTTTGAAAAATGTATTGGAAATTATGTTCTGCGAAAATTATGAGGCATGTAGAAAGGTTTAAAGAATATTCACAAATATTTTCAGGTAGATTGGTCTCTCTATTAAAGAGAAAAAAAATGTTAACTGCAAAAGTGGACCACTGTACCCTGGTCTCCCCTAAATGCCTGCAATTATTCTTGCTTATTTAAAATATAAAATACGAATGAGAAAAATTATGTTAGAAAATCAGGAGAAATATGTCAAAAATCAGGAGTGTGGAAAATCAAGCAAAAATCAGGATCAGGAGACTTGGCAAGTCTGCACTTCTTTCTCCAAAAGCTCCTCTTTTCCTTCGGACTCTCACCCAGCAAAGTTTAAAAACTTTAAAATTAAAAAAAAAATGTTGCCCTATTCTACAAGATGATTTATCTAAAATCTCTACATAATCTCATATAAGTCTCACTCATCTAAAATCTTCAACCTCTTTGAAATTTTTTCTCCATCCTTTCCTCTCAAAGGGGAGAGGATTTCTAAATATGTGGGATGGGGAGGGGAGAGAGAAGCAAGAGTTTTTTTTTTTAGTTTTTCTGTTCTCATCCTTTAATCACATGTATGTTTAAATACAGCAACAAAAAGAGACAAAAAAAAAAGGATTTTATGCTGTGTATGTTCGGGAGAGCAATGAAAAAAAAAAAACGGAAAGGAGGCTGGAGGTTTTTTCAGGAGAGGCTGAGAAGTAATTTAGGTGGTTATTTAAATATTTTTACAACAAAATCACAAATAAAGCAGAAAAAAAAAACTTAAAAGAAATATACAGGATTGCTACATGATGTATTACAGGATTGCTACATGATTACTACATGAGATGCAAGGGCAGGGGTGATGTTTATGATATGAAAAGGTGGGAGGACAAGGGGAAGAAAAGCAGAGATTTATATAAGAAGGGATAATTTAGGTGATGTATTATTTGTTACTATATTAAATAGCTGAAAAAGTAAATTTAAAATTAAAGAGCTTTATAGTTTTATGCATGTTTAATACCAGATGAGGACAAAGGGTAAGGAAGCCATATATATTTCAGAAAAAGAATGGAAGATTTTGATTGACACTAATTAGTTTTGGTTTTATCGCACTATCGTCCTTTTTCATACCATACTAAACTGTCATTATTCTCCAACTGTATTTGTATTACATTATTCTATTAACATTGTTTAACTAAATTTCCAGTCATATCCCATTATAAAGGAAAAATTAATTGAATTGTAAAAACAAAAATAAAACATAACAATTTAGTGATGATGATGATCATGAATGAACATTTTAGTGATGGGTACCCTATAAAAATAAATGTTTTTATTAAGGGAGATAGTAAATCAAACAAAATATTAAAACTTAAAATACAAAAATTTTACAAAGTATATACTTATAGTCAGGGTTGCTGGCTTTTAGCCAGGCCAAAAAAAGCCGGCCGGCCTTTTTTGGTTTTAACCACTTAAAAAAAGCCGGCTTTTATTAAAAAAAACCGGCTTTTATTGAAAAAAGCCAGTTTTTATTTTTTAAAGTTGGTTTACAGTACATTCGTTTTAAATTTGGATCAATTAATTTTTAATACACTTATAAATATTTTCTATTAAAAAAAATTAGATTTCTATTAAATTTTATCAAATAAATAAGTCTTTATAACTTCTAGAAGGCAACTGTGAACGCATTATGTCTGAAAAAGAAAAAATATATATACATAAACATTGAAAAGGATATAAGTTAGGCTTTAAACTGGTGTTTTGAAATTTTATATTATATATAGTGTTGACTCTAAGCCGCTTTAGCAAAGTGCAGCGCCCGGCGGCCCTTTTTATTTCCTTTTTGCACCCGGTGGCTCTTTTAAACCCTTCCGATGTGCCCGGCTGCCCTTTTTAACACTTCCTATGCACCCCATGGTAATTCAGTTGATACCGGAAAAATATTGCAAATTCTAGGGACTCCAAACAAACCAGTTCAAAATATGTTTTATGAACAAGGTACAAGTGTGCCCTTTTCGAAAAAAATGTGCCCTTATTTTATAATAGTGTTCCCTTTTTGAAAAAAAATGCACCCTTTTTGAAAAATTCATGCCCGGCGGTCCTTTTTTTTCTAGCGTCAACACTAATATAGCTCCACATGTACTACACATTTTAAAGATTATATTTAATTAAAACTGTTCTTAACTGCTCTGCTCAACAAGCGCAAAATGTTGACACATTTAAAAATTCATTTTTTAACAGAAAGATGTAAAATTCGAAAGCCTGACCATGGAAGTGATTTGGAATCGAACTGTGTTTTCCATTTTTTGATCCATCAATTACCTAATGAGTTATAAGAGATTTTGATCACGTGACAAACATGTTTTTTCTCCCTTTTCTGAGTGGTTTCTTCTTTCGTGCGGAAATTCGATTCAAAACGCTCACTTTGACACTATTTTCTGAAAAATCTATTGCATTTGCAAAAAAACAGCACAATTACATAGTTTCTGAACAACAACATCTGCTAGTTTCATGCATTTCTGAACAAAAATAAATTAAAACTTATGTCAGAAAGTTGCCCTTTTGAATTTAAAAGCCTTAATGACAAAATGTAGCACATCAAAATGGAAACATTCTTATGTGTCCATATGGAGAGATTAAGTTAAATGTTAAGAGAAATTAGAAAAGATGTTTTGTTTGAGGAGAGTGGTACATAAGTGTATAAAAAATAGAGCATTTAAAACAAGAAAAAAAAATTCTCCAAATAAAATTTTGAAAAGCTTGTTGCTAAGCATATTCATGCATATGCTATTCATAATGTTTTTTAAAAGTGAGAAATGGTGGTGTTTTTATTAATATGACTATGTATAATTTCAAATATTTGCTAGAAATAAAATAAGACTTGTATATTAATAGCTCTTAAAATTAAGTAATAAAACATATAACTAAGTAACCATTGTCCTCTTTAATTTTATAAAGCAGTAAAAATGAAAAAAATTGGCAGTTGGTATGGCCCTTTTAAAATTTAGCTGACATATGTGCAATTCAGAATACAAATCACAAGCAAAATCATCTAAGTTTTATTCCAGTATTAATGTCCTCATTATTGAGAAATTGGGTTACTTATTAAACTGTAAATCAATTAAATGTCATTAAAACTAATTAAAAACACTTTAAAATGTGTAGTTTATAATTACAATGCTTTATTGTATAAAAGCCAATTATGGCCAAAAAAAGCCAATTTTGGCCAAAAAAAGCCGGTTAAAACCAATAAAAGCCACCGGCCTGGCTTTTTTTAATTTTAGCCGGCTTTTTTGCAACCCTGCTTATAGTCCATAATTTATAATATAGTAGGACAGAAAACTAATCCTACCCAAGAGTTTGTGAATGCGCATTTAATATTGCACAATTCTATCAAGATTTTTGTCATCCTGATCGAAAACAAACCATTTATATGTTTCATGGGATGTGTATAGCTTTTTTTCTGCAAAAGGCGAAATTTCTAAGCCCAAGCTAGAAAAGAAAGAAAATCTTGAAACTATCAAAGTAAGACATAATAGAAAAACAGAAGAAATCATCATACGGGCAAATTTAAACATACACTGTACAAAAGGACTAAAATATTCTAAAAAACATAGACTCCAAATTTTGCCTGGATCGACCCCTGAAAAATATTTTATTCATTGTACACGTCTAATGTTACTCAACACGCACATAATCTTTACTTTGACAAATTACTTTAACACACACATTTAATTTTATATTTATAACAACAGGTTGCCATACAAAGCAAAAATTGTCGGTTTACTACACTAGGCAAAAGATCGCCATTTTGACACTGCCACAATGTGTACCAATGATTTTTGCAAACAGCCAGATAAAACGCAAATAATTCCTGCAAATAATTCATATTAAAAAAATTTCAAAGTAAATACTAATTAATAAGAAAGTCAGAAATATTACAGAAAAGTTACCTGAATTCCTATACTTTTTATCCTTATGTCTTCCTCCCATGGCAAAATTTTGTCTTGGATAACTAGATTTACTGGTTGATGGTACGCGATTGTCGTGCTCTGAAACACATAGGTTTGCAAATTAATCATAATTAACATTTAAATATAAACAAATATAACTGCACCACATCATGCATTAAACTAGTTACTATTTATCAAATCAACATGCATGAAACAAGAAATCAAGATCATAATAAATAAAATCTAAACAAAATATACTTTAGACAATCTGCATAGTATATAAAAACAGCATTGGGTGCTCACATTGCTTTCAGTGAAAGAAAAAAAGGCGATCTCATAATTATGAGAAATTACATTTTATATATATTAACAATTAATGATATTAAGGTTAAAATCTTATTAATAATAGGCAATTTACAAACAAGGAAAAAATGTGCTTATCGTTTAACTAGTTTCGTTAGATCCTCATGCTATCTTTTAAAAAAACAATGATTTTTAGAAATAAACACAATTTAACAGGCTTTACTCACCAAAGAAATATTTATTTGACATACTTTGGAAATAAAATCCAAAAGTTTATGATGCAATTAATAAAACATTAGGAATAATTGCATCACGTAAACATAAAATATCAATCAATGGTGGCGATAACAGGTGAATAGTTTCTGTACCGGAATGAGTTTTCAAAACATATGACGTATTTCTTCCAGATTCTGTTGTTCATGGACGACGAACACGTCACCCGGTTGTAAAGGAGACTGTGGCACATGGAGTGGGATTTATTTTAAACATACAGTTACAGTGAACTTGGGGTTCGAATCTCCCGCATTGCCTTTTATTTTCAACTTTTTTTCTATATCTTTATTTTAAAAAATTTTACCGGTTAAAATATTCTTTTCCAGATTGTTGTTTTTTTAACCTAATAATTTATAAACGTTTTATTGGTTTTTCAGATTTTTTGTGTTCAACATCGGTTGCGGTAGGGTTCGTACGGGTCCTTGAATTTCCAGATTAAGAAATTCTTCGGTACCAGTATTTTCTTATGGAAAATCTCTCCTTAAATAAGGCGAAATTTCGTCCGTTTAAACTAGATTTATTTTTCTACAAAAAAATACGGATATTCGGCCTTGAAAATACGCTACCCGTACGAACCCTGTTTATAATTTTCGTGATAAATGGAATAAAAAAATTTAGGTGTTAATAATAATTAGATATTTATTTTTAAATATTTATTTAAATATTCTATTTAAAAAAAAAAAAATCCACTTTTTCATAATATTTTTAATAAAAGTTAATTTGATACAGTGCGGCGCAAAAGTTTAAGCACAACACAAATATTTTAATAAAAATAAAATTATACAACAGAATGCTTTCAAATACCCACTGTAGGTGAATACTATGATCATAAATATATATCTCAAGTTTCGAAAAAATTCATCGTTACGAAAATCAGAAATTACAAGAAAACAGTTTTTGTGATGTCGCAAAAGTTTATGCACAAATGAGATTTTATGCAAATATCTCCTTAAACATGATAGGTGAAGGATCGGCGAGACTTTTTTTCTAGAGTATAAGGTGTAGAGATCGCAATACGAGTTATATCAAAATGTCGAAATCTCTGCCTCTCTCGACCGAAGAAGTTGTAGATGTTTGGAAGCTGAAAGCTGAAGGTAAATTTTTTTTGCAAATTTCGCTTATTTTAAATTGGTCTAAACGTGGTGTTTATAGTGTTTTGCAACGTGGGAAACAATTCAAAAATGTATATTGCCCAGAAACGTCGAGTAAAACCACATTTTGTGACGATAGAAGAATTAAAAGATTGGCTTTAACTAGCTATTTATCTCCTAATGAGATAAAAAATTGATTTGGCTCAAAAATATCACATGACATCATATGCAGACGAATAACAGAATCAGGATTCATCCAAAAACAAAAATTATCTCGTAAGATTTTTCTGAAACAGTGTCACAAACAAGCAAGACTTCAATAGGCAAAACAGCACATGTATTATCGTGACGAATGGATTAGTGTTATTTTTTCTGATGAAAACAAAATGGAATTTGGATGGTCCAAATGCCTTCTCATTCTTTTGGCGTGCCTTGTGGAAAGATCCGAAGAGCATATTCAGCAGACAGCAACGTGGTGATTCGTTTATGGTATGGGGCGCTTTTGGCTGTAATGTACAAATGCCTCTTTGCTTCCTAAGTGGCAGACAAAATTCACAAAAGCATCAGGAAACTATGATGGAGCATTTGTGACCGTTTGGACCGTTTCGGAGAACTCCTAGGGGTCCCAACAAGACCTTTCAGCAAGACAACGCATCAATACTCACTTCCCGTTGCACAAGAGTATGGCTTAGATTAGTGATGGGCGATTCTGGAAAATTTGAGAATCGATTAAAATCGACATCGTATAAAACAGAATCGATCGCAATAAGAATCGATTCCCAAATTCAAGAATCGATATTTCGATGTTCATAGATTCACACAGATAAGCTGAAAAATAGTAATTCCAAAACGTAGCAAATCAACAGGGCCGTACATAACGACTATCTCTCTCCCCCCCCCCCCTCACCTCCATTTATGGGGGCCCTAGACAATGTTAGCGGCCCAGAAGTAAACTACTACAGACCTTTGAGTCAAATAATAAGGTTTTTTAACTTTTAAAATTATTATTTTTAAGATGTAATTTTGATAATAATTTATATTATATTTAAATTTATCTTTAAAAAAGATCTCGGTCAGATAAAAAAAAAAAAAAGAAAGAAATGATTTTTTTTTTCATCCGGAAAAGATGTACTCTCTACTCTTAACTCTTATTTCCTTCAACCAAACAGATGGGGACTTACTTCCTATAAACGTCATTCTTCTTAAAAATGCGCAGATGAGCGAAATTTTGAAGGCTCTAAATTTATTTAAAAAGTTAAACGGTTTTTCAGTCTTTTTAGGGTCGCCTATAAGCGTGGGGGAAATGCAAATATTGCAAATCGTCTTTTAAAATAGCTGTGATGAATGTAATTAACCAATCATCACATACTAATTATCCCCCAATTAATAATCAAAATTCTTTCAATAATATATTTAACTAAAATTTCTTTCCCTTTTTAAAATATATATCTCCTTATCTCATTTACAGTTTATAAATATCTTTCCTTTTAATGTTTACCAAATTTTTAGCTGTTAAGAAAAAAAAAATGTTCTCATCCTAGAGCCATGAACAATGAAATAACATACTTTTCTCTGGTTAACAAATAAATAAAAGTATATTCCTTGATTATATGTTTTTTTTTTCTTTCCCCAGCAGTAATCTAAAAACTATAAACAGTTATTTACTCATTCGCTGACATGCAGAGTGCACTCACTGAAACAATAATAAATAAAAAAGAAAGGTATCGAGTTAAACTGATGGCATTGAGCTCACAGTCTATTCATACTAATTGTATTTGATACTCTTACTTCAAAGAATGCCTTTCGAAAAATAAATTAAGGGGGAATCAGCCCCCCCCCCCACCCCCGTCACATCTCTATACTTAAACAATAAGCCTCCAAATCTCATCAGGGAAGCGCTTTCTCAAAATAAACTGGTTACCAAATTTGAGACAAATCAGATAGAAAAACCCATCTATCTAAATTAAGGGGGTTAGCCCCTGTTCCTCCTTTTATACTTAAATAATGAACCTCCAAGTTTAATCAGGGAAGCGTCTTATCAGAATTAACCGGTATATCAAAATTGAAGCAAATCTGATAATTCTGCATGAAAAACCCATTTATCTAAGTGGGGGGGGGGGGTAATAGCCCCCGTACACCCGTCCTTTATGCTTAACCAATGAACCCCTAAAACTAATCAGGGAAGCGCCTTATGATAATGAACCTAGAAAAAAAATTTGAAGCAAATCGGATATTTCTATCGAGAGTTATCGCGTTACGTATGTACGTACATACATACATACAGAAACTGCGGGCACATTAGCTCTCAGGCTTTGATAGCCTGTGAGCTAAAAAGAAAAGTGCCCAGTTAAACAGACGGTATTTAGCTCACAGGCTATTCACACTAACTGTATATTATGCTCTTATTTCAAAAAATAATGCTCTTCTAAAAATAAACTAAGGGACGGGGGGAGATTGCCCCTCCCCGTTTCCCCTCTTTATACTTAACCAATGACCCTCCAAATGTCATCAGGGAAGCGCCTTATCGAAATAAATCGGTATACCAAATTTGAAGCAAATCGGATAGAAAAACCCATTTATCTAAACTAAGGGGATATTAGACCCCTGTTCCCCCTTTTATATTTAACCAATGAACTTCCAAATCTAATATGGGAAGCACCTTATCAGAATAAACTGGTATACCAAATTTGAAGTAAATCGGATAGCAAAACCCATCTATCTAAATTAGGGAGGGTATTACCCCTCCCCCCCCCCCTTTAGACTATAACAATGAACCTTCAAATATAATTAGAGAAACTCGTTATCAAAATTAACCGGTATACCAAAATTTGAAGAAAATCTGATAATTTTGCATGAAAAACCCATTTATCTAAGCTAAGGGGGGGGGGGGGGGATTAGCCCCAGTTTCCCCTTTATACTTAACCAATGAACCCACAAAACTAATCAGGGAAGCGCCTTAGCACAATGAACATAGAAAAAAAATTGAAGCAAATCGGATATTTCTATCAATAGTTATCGCGTTACGTACATACATACATGCATACATACAAAACCGACGGGCACATTAGATCTCAGGCTTTGATAGCCTGTGAGCTAAAAAGTGCCAAGAGCGTGTAACTAGTGGGGGGAGGACAGAAAATAAAAGAGGACATTAAAAGCTTTCCAACAATATATTACATGAGATGGTTTGGAATAAACAATAAATATGCCCCTCCCCCGGGGGACAGGTAAGTCTCAAACGGTGGGAGGGACGACCTCAAATGTATCTTTGTTCAATGTTTCAAAATGTGGATTTATAATAAAATAGAACGAGAATTGGGCATTTTTAAAATAGCATGCATATTTTGAACATTTGAACGGCCCTGTAAATTAAGATTGGCGAGGAGGGGGGGGGGGGGCAGAAAGGATTAGAAGGGACGAACTTGAAAAATACAACATAATAAACTAGTTACCCGAATAACTAGGCTTCTAAACAAAAGTATAACGATTTAACCTAGTATTGAATTCAGGGGGTGACCCGCGGGAACATTGGAATGTCCTTCCTGAAAGTTTTGAGATTTTACGCTTGTTTGGACAAATGTGCATCCCCCTTACGGAACTCTAAAATCTCCCCCCCCCCCCACATCCCGACCGGAGCAGTCCAGAAACCAACCCGCCTTCAACACTGAACCTAGAAAGAAAAAAAAAAGGCTCTTATACAAAATTTTACAGCAATTCTGTTACTAAAACAGTAAAATTGGAGGAATCTATTCAACCCGAATCGTGTATCATGCGCGATGCGATTTGAATTGAAATAAATCAAAAAATAACAATTTCACCCGCATCTAAAAATCGGCATCGAATCTGAACTGAATCGATTCGCCCGAATCTAAAGAATTGAAGTAAATCAAAAAATAGCGATTCTGCCCGCATCTAAAGATCGACATCGGCATCGAATCTAAACTGAATCGATTCGCCATTTCTGATCTTAATTTACGGGCAGAATCGATGCGTTAATTTTTTCTTGCTTTCTTTTGTCTTTAGAAAAAGAAAGCGTTGGATTCGTGAAAAATTTCGACTTCCGGTTATCGAAGGATTTATAGTTTTAGAAGATCTTGTCTGGAATACGATTTGACTATTTTTATACATTGTCTGTCTGTCAGTCTGTCTATTTGTTTGTCTCTGACAAAAAAATTGTGGGCGGTCTATTTCAAGAACTAATGCATGGAATCTGTTGAAACTTTAGATTCAATTAGACTTTCATATGAGTTGGTGCTGATTACTTTTTGATGTAAATCTACCGGCAGGTGGCGCTGCTATGCTGCATTTTTCCGAATTTTCGCAATAGCTCTATCTCAAGAACTAATGCACGCATTTTCATCAAACTTCACATTCAGTTAGACGTTGGCATAAATTGTTGCATTATTAGGTTTCGGTGAAAATCACCCAACAGGGGGCGTTGTTATGGAGATTTTATCAGCAGTGTTGAATTCAGACAATTTTCTCTGTGAGGGATTTCTGCGGAGAGGGACAGTTCAGAGGGGAAAGGGATTGGACTTTTGTACATTAAGCATAAAATCTCAAACCTTCTGGGGGGACATTTGAATGTTGCACAGGGGGGGGGGGGGGATGTCCCTCCGGGCTACCCCCGGAATTCAACACGTTTTTCTGGATTTAAACGATTTTAGGGATCATATCTCAAGAACTAATGAACGGAATTTCATCAAACTTAATATTCTGTCATAAGTTGTTCATGATTAGGTTTTCGTGTGAATGATATAACAGGTTGTGCTACCATGCTGCTGCGTTTTTTTAGCAGTGTTGAATTCAGACATTTTTCTCCGGGGGGGGGGGGGATTTCTATGGTTCTGGAGAGGGACATTCTAGAGTTTCGGTGGGGGGGGGGGGGATTGGACTTTTGTCCATTAAGCATAAAATCTCAAATCTTCATGAGAGACATTTCAATGTTCCGGGGGGGGGGGGGTGGTTGTCCACTCGTACCAGCCCCTGAACACTGTTTTTCAGAATGTACACGATATTAGCGATAATATCTCAAGAAGTAATGACCGAAATTTCATCAAACTTAATATTATGTGTCATTGACATAAGTTGTTCCTGAGTATTTCGTGTTAATCATGTAACAGGCTGCGCTGCTATACTATATTTTTGCATGATATTCGTGATAGCCATATCTCAAAACTAATGCATGGAATTTAATCAAACTTCATATTCTGTTACACTTTCAGATAAATAGATCCTTATTAGGCTTGGGTGTATACTGCCCAACAGCTGTCGCTTTTATGCTCTTTAAATTGAGATTTTCCGTTGCGGACATCTAGGCTAATATCAGACGAACGCCTTTTTGCACGTTTTGTTTTCGCTCTTACACCGTCCCTACACATGCTAGCGAAGGTGTAGGGATGGCGTAAGATCGAAAAAAGCGTGCAAAAAGACGTTCGTCTGACATTAGCCTAAGAGGGTGTGGGCCGAAATTCAATGATTTGTTAGGAAAATGCAATGCTTATATTTTCTTTTAAAATGCCCATACTTCAACGAACCTATCCTTTTTGAATCCTCATGATGCGCATAGGTTATCATTTAAATTTGACGCTGTGATAGCGAATTTTGAAGTTTTAACATTTATGAGGCAGATGAAAGTTTTGGGATTGGCACATCCAACTACTTTATCTTCAATTTTTGAAGGAAAATGAAAATGATATTGCCTTATTTTGTCTTAGAGACATCGATTAAAAAATTCATAGTATCGATTAAATCGAGTTGGCCATAGTATCGATTAAATCGATTAAAAAAATCGAAATCGCCCATCTCTAGCTTAGATCTCAGAATATCAGTGTGATGAACTGTCCAGCACTCAGCCCAGATCTCAATCCTATGGAGAAAATCTGGGGAATCCTCTCCCGTGACGGCTACAAGAATGAGAAGCAATATTACCCAGTGCAAAAGCTCAAATCAGCGATCAAGGAAGCCTGGTACAAACTCGCTCCCAAAACCTTCCATACTCTCGTGTTCTCAATGGAAAATCGAGTATTCGATCTCATCAGGTGCAATGGAAGCACCATAGACTAACTAAAGGACTTTTGTGCCTTGTGAAATGAATTTATTTCGTTTTTGTGCATAAACTTTTGCGACATCACAATTTTCAATTTTTTATAATTTATTATTTTCCTTACAGTGAATTGTTTCCGAATTCAAAAACATGAATTTGTAATCAAATTGCTTAGATACAGTAAAAATTTCAAAGTATTCAGATGCATATTTTTCATTTTATAAAAATATTTAACTTGTGCATAAACTTTTGCGCCGCACTGTATCAATGACAATTATAGATATGTCTTATTTAAAAATGATAAAATGAGCTAGCTTCCGATGAAAATTTTACATTACAGTGCTTTTTAATGTTTAAAGTTTCATTCCAGTACAATATTATCAAATACATTATTTTTTAAGCATATTTCAAAATGTAAAAGCCAATGTGTAAAATATTATTTGAGCATTTATTTTTTGAAAGATATAAAAAACATATGGTTTGAGAATGTATATATTTTCTGTTATGTTACGACAGTACATTTACTTATACTGATATGATATTGAGTGTTATAATTATTTGTTTTTCGTCTTTAGGTAGATTTCGTAAGAAATACTAAATTCAGTCGAGCCTCGTTATCCCCAACACTCTAATGACCAAAAAATGTGTCGTGGTAAGCGGAGTGTCGCGGTAAGCGGAGTTGGAGAAAAATATGTTTATAAAAAGTTGTATTTTTAATTAATTTAGGACAATTTTAAATTCATAACTGTTCTTGCAGCTTTAAGCAATAAAATATTATTATTATTAAACAAAATAAGCACAAAAACAAAATTGAAAAGAATAAAATCAGATTTATGATGACTTGTTTTTTTATTGTTACATGAAATATTGATTAATTAAGGTTTGCTTTTCCCTAGATGTGCTTCCTACGATTCTTTTTCCAATATTATACAACGAATTGTAATCAATATTTTTTGTTTCAGAAATGGATTTTAGATAATTTCTGATCGTTTCAATGCAATGCAATGTTTTGGTTTTAGCCGGATGAAAAACGCCGTGTAACCATAAGAAAGCGCTGCCTGACCAGAAAAAAAAGACCGCAGTAGACTGATACGTCTATCTGGAGCTTAAGTGGGTCATTCATAATGTGTGGGGTTTATTTATTCAGATAAAGGATTGAAGTAAAATTTCTCGTTTATCTCAATGGTTATTTTAGGCACTGAAGAATTTGGCCAAGACGTTTCTTATCGCTTAATTTTCGTGCTTATAAGATGGATTATGAAAAATGGACAATTTTCCTAAACCGTCGGGGATATCCGGAGTTGGAAAATTACTCAACGACGTAAAATCCTAAGTTTATTAACATAAAATCACACACAGAATTCGAGACTTTGAAAGACTTACGTGATAGGCAGAGTGAAATGAAAATCGGGGGTCGGGATAACGAGGTCTGGCTGTATTACATTTTTTCCTATGTTGGAATTTCTGAAAACTTTTGCAGATCTACGCCAATCATGACCTTAGATTGTCTATATTCATCTATTACCTTATTTTTGATGAATTCAAAAGTCAAATCGTCCTGGTGACGGACTTCCAACTTCCGGTGCAATCACCAGAGGCTTAAAATAATGTGGTAGCAAGGGCGGCGTCAGAGGGGGGGGGGGTGTCCGGGGAGCATATGCCCCCCCCCCCCCCCGTCGGGCATACCTGCCCCCCGTCTGGGTCAAAATTCAATGTCGTCGGGCGAAATATTTTGACCTGAATTTCGGCCCGGTCGGGTTGGGTCGAGTTGGAGCTCATTTTTTCTTTTTTTTTCGGGTATGAGTCGCTTTCTGATTGAATTTTGATTCTTGAAGGTTAGATTCAGGTGAACCCAATTTTTCGATAAAAAACTCTAAACTCTTTCAGATAAAAATCTACGTATTTAATACATGGATGACTGTTTACATGTTTATTTTTCAATATAAATGGTAAAATTTATACTGAAGGTCTGATCATATACTATTTTTTTTATAACTAACATTACATTGCGGATCAATTTTCACTCACTGTGGATTTACGGTCGGCTTGGTTTGAAGTATTTCGGGTTCGGTTAAGAATACGGAGGGCGAAAATTATTTTGTCGGGGTCGAGTTTGATGGCAAGTACAGTGCTGCACCGGGTAGGGCAAACTGAACCTGACCCGACTCGCGGTCGGGACCGGATTGGGTTGGACCTAATCTTTTGTCGTTACGGGGCGGATTTGAGTCGGGTTAACTTTAATTGTTTCAGGTTCGGCTTGGGTGATGACACTTACAATTCTAGATTCGAGATGAATCGATTTGTCAAAAGAATTTACAAAATTTATTTTAAGATGAAAAACTTATATATTTGAATATTAACGAATGTATGTATATTGAATTTTTCACTTAAAAGTTAAAATTGATACTACTTAGACTACTTTTTACATAGTTGCTTTACAATATGGATATATATATATATATATATATATATATATATATATACATGTATTTTTTTTTTCTTATCATCATTTACGATTGAGGTTTGGTTGAGGCGCTAGTATTTCGGGTTCAGGTCGCAATGTGGAGGATGAAAATTTTTGTCTGGCTCAGATCGGGTTTCGGGTAAAGTCCTGCATCCTGTTAGGCAAACTAAACCCAACACGACTGGTGGTTTGAGTCGGGAGAGAATATTTTTTCAGAGGGGCTCGGATTTTCTATTTTTTGAGTTGAATTCACTTTAATTTTTTCTGGTGGATGGGTTCGATTCTACCCGATTTCTGAATATATTTTAAAATGAAAAACAATATTATTTGAGTATCAACGAGTACATATACAGATGTATTGTTTTTTCAACAAAAAGAATATAATTGATGCTAGAGATATAATTGTAGATGTTTCATGTAGAGAGACATGCCGCGCCACCTATAATTAAAATCCCAGTGACTATAATCTGAAGTGAAGTGAGGCCAGTTTTTGAGTTGTGTTGAAGATGTGAGTATTCGAGTAGGCGGCTGAGCGCTGCTTTTGTGTATGTGTTAATAAAGATATATAAAGTACAAGGGCGGCACCAGAGGGGGGTCCGGGGGGCATACCCCCCCCCCCATCGGGATCAAATTTAACCGTTGTCGGGGGAAAATTTTTGACTTGAGTCTAGAGTCCTGCATCGGGTCGGGTAACCCGATTTTTCCTGCACACGACCCCAGTCGTGTCGAGTCGGGTGCAGTTTAGTTTTTAAAAAAGATCTTAGGTTAGTTTATAGAAAATGCGACCCACGGATAAGCTTACAGCTGATTTTTTTTCTTTGTAAGTCGGAGTGGCTTGGCTATAAATTTTTCGGTTTCGGGATGAGTTTTGATTTTTACGCGTCGGTCGTTTCGGCGCTGATTTTTCAAAAAAGTGCCCAGAATTACATCTCAAATTAGAGTCCTGCATCGATTCAGGTTGAACGATTTTACATACACCCGACCCGACTCACGGCTCGGATTGGGGATAAATTTTTTCGTTGCGGTTGGATTTTGTTTCGGGTTCGGTTCTACGAGTACTGTTACCAGGTGTCCCGATTTTTCCGAAAATTCCGGATCCCAAATTACTTCAAATTTTTGCGAGTGTAAACTAAATTAAAATTTTATTCCTTAGTCTGCGACGAGAAAATTTAAGAATTTAACCACATGTAGGTTAAAGTCTGTCGTCATAACGGCCGGATGTTACCGAAAACTTTATGCATTTTGTTTTGAACTCATTCATGTGCACTCCTGTTCGATGTTTATTCGATTGACCGCAAACGTGGCCGCCTATAAGAAATACGATTTTAAAAAGAGACAGGACGTGGAAATTCATCTGCTCACTTCGATCTTCTCATTAAAAAGCGTAGGCTAAGTATTTTTTTTTTTATAAATGAATGAGTAAATACAAAGAGAGTTTTGTATAATTATTCAAGCTAATTTAGTATCAGACAAAAAATTTCTTCTTTGTTCAGTTATTTCAATATACAGTAGTCTCATTTCAAAATAATATGGGCAGGCTTCATAAATATCATGATATTTTCGAAAATATCAAAAATATCCGATATTTTGATATATATCCGATATTTTCGATATATATCGGATATTTTCAAAGCAGCCAACTTACCGCTGATAATAAATGTTTTCAAGCATAATATAGATTAGAAACTAAAATATATTGCACTTAACATGAAAACTTAATCAAAAAATAATATAAAAATGCATTTTTCTTTTTCTTTTCTTTTTTTTTCACTTAGAACAAAATTGAAGATGAAATATTTGAAAACAGTAACAATTTGATTTCTACACTTATAAAAAAACTAACTATAGGATTCAGTATCAAGACCAAGTATAAAAAAAATCAGATATTTTCAAAACAAAATTTTAAATACAAAAAAATTTTTTTAATTGAAAAATTTTAACATAAATGTAAGTATAAAATGTTTTATTTCATATTTCCTAGCATGCTGTATAGTTCAAACTCAACTGAACCAAAACTTGAAAAAAGATTATTTTCCAATGAAGCTGTATATAATTGCTTATTTAAATTAGTCAGTTTATCTTTCAATGGTTGTTCTGAATTAATTTTGTCCCACATAATTATTAGTTCAACATTTAGAAAAAAAAATGCTTCAAATCTAAAGTTTGAAAAATATATTTGTTTTCTTTTTTGACTAAAAAAGTCACATCCAGAAGAGACAAGTTCTACAGATTCACATTCAATAACAGTTGAAAATTTATTTCATTTACACTGAAATATTACAAATTACGACTGAAAATATCAAAAATATCTTGCGCACATTCATATTTTGAAAATAAACATCAAATGCAGAAAATATGAAACATCTTGATACATTGAAAATAAATATCAAGTAATATGAAAATATTAAAGATCTTGATATTTTGAAAATAAATATTGAATATATACCCATTGATATATATCAATGAACCCTGGCTGTATATAAATGATTATCAAAATTACATTTTATCTTTCAATGGCTGTTCTGAATTGGCTGTCTAATATAATTATTAGTTCTACATTTAAAAATAAAAGTTTGAAACATAAAGCTTGGAAAAGATTTGTTTTCTTCTTTTCCTAAAAAAGTCACTGCCAGAGGCAAAAGTTCATTATCTACAGAATGACACAGTCAATAACAGGTGAAAATTTCATTTACACTTGGTTTGAATGTGAAAAATATCAAAATTACCTTGCACGGTGATATTTTGAAAATAAATATCAATATACAAACTATCAAACATCTTGATATTTTGAAAATAAATGTAAAGAATTTGAAAATATCGAAAATATCAAAAATCTTGATATTTTAAAAATAAATATCGGATATATATCAAGATATATATCCATTGATATATATCAACGAACCCTGAATATGGGTATTAATCTCTATTTAATATATAGAAGAGAAATGGAAGGTATAAATAAGAAAACAATTATATACATACATAACTTCATTGTAAACTGTGGGAAGATGTATACACAGCAACAACTAAAATCTTGAATCGGGTCACCTAACCCGATTCTACCCGAACGTGTTGGCCATTGGCTCTAAAATTTTGCTGCGGATCGGGTTGATTAGTGTTTTCATTTTCGGGGCATCTGAGATTAGAGTTTTGTTTCGCGGGAGACGATTTGAGTACGCCAAATTTTTCCAAAGAAAAGTGCAGATTATTGTTACAAATGTGTAATATTTGTAACGTTCGATGTCGGGATCGCAGACTGATTACCAGAAAAATAAATTTAAAATTACAATTAAAAATGCTATTGAAAAATCTGGTAACCAAAATGCCATTCCGACACCACGTATGGCCGTGATCGTACAACGCGATTATCTACTAGGCAACGTGAAGATTAAGAATTAAGTTAATTGAATTTACTAAAAATAATTAAGTTGCCTTAAATTGAATCAAAGCTGAAAAGAAAAATAAAATAAACTAAACTCACCCATGGAAGAAACAGATGACACACACAATTAACTTAAATCAATATTTATTTTGGTAAACATATCAAAATTAAGGAACTGCGCAGACCCCTACAAATATTAAGTATTAATTTATATAAAAATATGCATGATCTATCACAAACATAATCTTTTAAACAGATGATATTTATATTCGTAGAATTTGTGAATGGGTTGTAGGCAAGAACATTTAAAGAGAATTTGATCTAAATCAGAATGACTATTAGTAGTAGAAGAAGCTTAATTGATGAATAATTGGAGATTGTCCGATAATATGGCTAATATGGATCATCAGTTCGTCCTTATAGCAGAAAAGTCTCACATCTTTACGAAGCTAACATATTCATTCCTATAAGATAGGGATCCATTCTGATTCGTTCAGTATTTGCCAGCACGTAAAGGTGGCTGCATTCAGTCTTCCTTAAACGTATAACTGCGATGCAATAATTTGAAAAGTGATTCTACGTTACCATATCCAGGCCAGAAGAGATGGATGAATACTTTCCAGAACAAGTTGAAACCCTCAGTTTTCATTGAATATAATCCATGAGCTGACTTAAATGTTCAGATTCTCACAAGTTCTCAGATTAGCATTAGTCGTGTTTCATACCGATACCATCTTCATACTCTTATCCTCCAATTATTTTCATACAGTATCTTTATTTTATTCGATTAATGAAATTTAAAAATGTAGAATTAAATGAATTTACAAGGTGATCGGCCCTCAACCCGTATAGTTAAAGGACCGATTATAAAAAGGAAATTTATTGTTTCTTGGAGCGATGATGCGCGCTTGCTCGCACATCACCGTCCAGAAGAAGAGAGAGAGAAAAACCCCGTAGAATATTTCGAAAAGGACGCTCAAAATTAAGAGAACCAATCAGTGTTCCCCAAAAACAATTCAACAGCGTCCGGTCACTGAACCCGTCATGAGATCGCAACTCCCCCGAGCAAAAATGGCGTCTTTTGAGACGTCGCGATGTAGTTTCGCATCGGTGAAGAAACGAAATCATGGCGAATCCGGTGCATCTTAAAATGGACGGCGCGCGTATTTAAAAGAAGCGAAAGTAAATAAAACTTAAAATTCGGATAACTCGCGATCTATTGCATCAAAATAGATGAAATTTTGTCTGCTGAAAGTAAATAATTATTTAAATCGAATAAATATATTTTGCAATGAATTTAATGAATATTTAAGAATTTTTAAAAGGTTAATATTAAAGACTTAGAACTTTTTGTAAATAATCTAGAAATCACTGATAAATAAATTATTTAATAGATATTAGAATCAAATTTTAGTAGTTAGAAATATTAACGTAATATAGATATTTTAAATTGTTATTTGGAAAGATAAATAAAGTTTTTGAATTGATTAAATTTTTATTAATTAAATAAATAATGGTTGATAGATTTCATATTGTTAAACTAATTGGAAAGTATGATGTAACAAAATGATAAGATGAGGGGTTCATCTTCCGGTCCCAGGCCCTTTTCAGGCCCATTTGTCGACGCAAGGAACCACCCGTGAAACAAGCCCCGCGGCGCGTCCCGAAGGTCGCCGCCAGACAAGCTCCAACAGAGCGGAACCCCACGCAAACTCCGGTCAGGTCGACGCACTGCTCAGCGCACGTCACGCCGACTATTCCCAAGTTGGTGAACAATCGATGCGATAGTTCTCACCACCCAGCTAGAAAAACCAAGTGGTCCCTAAACTTGGTTACTCGAGCCGGTAGACCCCGCAAGCCATCGCAGGAACCAGATGCCTATAAAGACGCTGGGCCCACGGACTGAACCGAGGCTTCCCGACCCGAATTTAATTTACGGACAGGCCCCCAAGATCAGATACCATTTTCCGGCAGAGACATTTTTGTGGGCCAGCCGATAGGAAAGTTAATGAAGGGCCCCTAGCTTGAAGACCAGGGAGGACGGGGAAAATCCCTCCGGCCGTAAAGCGACCCAGCTCCTGGCTTTTCGCCCAAACCACCCGGCTCAACCGACGGAAACCAGCCGGGAACCAGTTGGCCCAGACTAGATGCCGTTAGCGACCCCAGGCGGGCACGGAAAGCTCCACCTAGACGGAATAGACTCCGCCTCGCTAGGGGGTCGGACGGAACGGAGTCCCGCCAGCCCCCACCGACTCGACTCCATCCTAGGACAGAGAAGCCAGCGGAGGCCGACAGAAGCCCGCCCGCCACTACCTTACCTCACGGCCGTCGAGGGTACCCAGGCCCGAAGGCCCCTGACCCCGTACAGTGACCGACCGCTACCTTTGTTAGTGCGTTCGAAAGTTAGGTGGAGACACCTCTAGGTCCTCATCACCAGGCGAGGAAAACTCCGGTACCGCATAGACACGGAGGACCTGGATCGGACCAAGAGTTCACCCAAGGCACGATGAGCCGCCGCGTTACCGGCGAGCCTCCGGCCCGTTTCCCTGCGGGAGTAGTGTTCGATGGTGGACCTGCCGGCCGACCCCTTCCCATGGGGCACGGCAGAATTATACTGGCCTCCCCACGCGACCGCTCCTTGGTCAACGGGGGCACCGCCAAACCCCACCACCCTTAGGGTCGGCTCCCAACTGCTCCAGCTGAGGTCCTCGGAGGGATGAGCCACCCAAGTCATAAAGTAACCTGGGCGCTGTCCGAAACCCTCGCCCTTCGGTTGCTCCGGGAGTCCCTGCATGGCGTTCCCGCGAGCCCCGTCGTCACTAGCGAGCACCGAGGACTTTCCGCTACAAAGCCCTCACTCATACTTCAGGCTCCCTCTTAGTCGATTGGTGGATGGGGTCCTATCGCCTTAGCTATCCTTTGCCCAGAGTCACCACCCGGCCACCGCCGGCTCTGGGATCAGACTATGGAGCGTCGCTACCCGGCTTGCCCAGAGAACCCGGGTGCCGGAGGTGGTTGCGTAAACATCTCAAAACCGCTCCCACCTATGCACAACGTCCGTTAACCGTGGCCACCGTGCTCAACGCCTGTCGGAGATGAGCCTCTCGAGGAGGTGGCGAATCGTCCCCATCCGGCCCCCTCGCATTCGTACACAACGAACTCTGCCGAGCTTCCGGTCACCTCCCCCACTCAAGGGGTCGGGTCGGAACCACCCGGAGGGGCGGCCACGTAACAAAATGATAAAAAAAATACTTGTATATGAATTAGTAAATGTAAGCATTCATTTTGCAGGCTCGAGAAAATATATTTTGTCGATTTCGGGTCGGGCATAACTCGAACAGTGCAGGGTTGTAATTAACAATTCGTGTTTAGGGTCGTAGGTTCGTATATAGAAATAAAAAAAAATCGTGTAAAACAGAATACCGACTTACTTGATAATTTAAACTTGATTGCATTATTAGACTGAACAATTTTAATTAATAACTTACTAATACTTTGTAGAGGACTGTACGGGCCGAAATTTCTAGGTCCGGGCTCGGCCCGACTCATATTTGATTTGATAGCCTAAGAGGGACTGCTCAGACCAGGATCTAGTCTGTAAAGCATACACTGTAAAAAAATTCAGAAACGTTCCTGAATATATGGGGCAGCTACGGTGCATGTAATTTTCAAAAACGTTTCTGAGTATTTCGGAAACCTCTTTTCGACATACTCAGAAACGTTGTTGACTATTTCAGAAATCACAGAAACGTTGTTGACTATTTCAGAAATCAAAAGGTTTTCTGAAATAGTCAACAACGTTTCTGAGTATGTCGGAAAGAGGTTTCCGAAATACTCAGAAACGTTTTTGAAAATTACATGCACCGTAGCTGCCCCATATATTCAGAAACGTTTCTGAATTTTTTTTACAGTGTAGTATCCCTCCCGGTCACCTTTATTAAGGTTTGTTAAAAAAAAAATGAAAAAGTTACAATATTCAGCCGGAGCTGTACCCGCCGTTAAACGCGACAAGGGGCGGGTTGAAAATAAGTTTGCTCAAGACAGAAATAATAATTATAAGCTACGGTCTAAGACCAGATCGGCTCTGCCACGGAAGAACCCTCAACGCGACAGGCGGCAGAGATTGAGAAGATGTTTTGCATTGGAAATTGCAGCTGACGGCTACTAGGTAAGGTTTGAGAGATCTCTGAGAAAAATATATATTTTAAGTAGTTTATTGTTAAGGGCATGTCTATTAAGGATATTGCGAAGCCATTCCTTGGGAGGGATAGCAGGCTTTTTAATATGCCACAGTGCTGTTAACGGGTAGGTGAAATAATAATGGGAGGGAGACGCCACTACGCCACACTCGCAAAGGAATGTGTCTGCACATTTAAATTTGTGGAGGTAAGTTCGAAAGGGACCATGCCCCGTGAGAAACGCTGTTGTGTGTGAGAATAGGTTATAGTGGGTTACTGATACTTTCGGTATTAGATTATATGTATGTCGGCCTTTGTCGGTATTGTTCCAGATTAATTGCCAATCCTTAATTATTTTAGCTTTAAGATTGCGTCACAATTTTTGAATGATTTTATTAATCTAGAATTTATATCAAATTCGGAGTCAATTTTTTCTCATCGATTTATTTAAAATAAAATTTAAATATTTATTAGCAATTTAATGCATGTGTTACATTTATTTAGGATTTAACTATTTTATAATTAGACCTTTTAAAACGGATACTTTTTAAATTGATTCATTAACCGCGAGAATACTTCAAACATATCCTTGATGAGTCATCACGAATAACACTCGAAAACATGAAAGTTTTAATAAATACATTGAGGTTTATGAAAAGTAACACTTATTGAAATTTATTTAATATTTGAAATAAACATTACGCGCAGTGACCGTCAGGCATACATTTTAAAATATAGATCTAGTTCAAATTTTACTAAGTTTCGTAATGGAGGTCACGTTATACCCTAACCAATCATACTATTTAGTCAGGGATTGCTATTTTGGAATTATCCAAATTAGTTACAAAACTTCTCATTTTTTAATAACTACACTAATCATAAGTCTTGTTTAATCAAATAAATATAATTTTAATCGTTTTTGTTACTTAACAAGATATAAATACCTTATACATATGCTATATTGATTCTGATTTAGTTTAGTGCACATAAATTTTAACTAATATTTTTTTTTTTTTTTTTTTTTTAGTAGATATAACAATATTCGCCAACATATATATATATTTAACATTATTCAAATTTCGCACAAACCTTTAAATAATTTTGGAAAAAATATTTCATTTTAGAAGATTAACCATAATATTAATTTTAAACCTCTTAATTCTTTTTTAATGGAGGTAGTACGATAGAAAATTAATATATTCGACACAATAAAGAAATTAATAATTCATATTAATAATGATTTTAAGCATTATGTTAAAATTCGAGATTTTTCATTTACAAATAATTTGAAAAATAAAACATTTAGAAGAAAATTGACGTACTTGTATTAATTTTCCATCTAAATCCAAAAGGCTTTCAAACAGAAACAACATACCACATACAGTTTTGTGTCACTATATGAAATGAATCAGGATTTTTCACCCCAATCTCTTATCTCTGGGGTAATTCCTAGAACTGACTCATGCGATACGCACAATGTTACATCGTAATTTGAATCTAAGAACAGTGTTAATGAATTTAATGTAATGCGTTATTAATAAGGGATTAAATATAATGTGTAATTAATAAGGGATTTAGTTAATTTGTTTCGTTATTAATTAAAACCTGAATATAATTATGTCTTTTTAAGTATTTAATAGAAGAGGAATACTTTTAAAATTTTCAGGAGGTTTTTTTCACAAACACTTTTTAAGAATACTTTTCTTAATGAATGTGTAATTAACATTTTTTTAATTAATTAATTAATACGTAATTAAATTTTCAAAATTAAAATAAATATAAAATAGAAGAGAAATTCTTTTCAAATTTATTAAGCAACATACAAGTTATTATTAGGTAATATTTCAAATTGCTGCAAACTTTAAACATGTTGAGTTATCACTGAGAATTTAATAACGAGGTATTTGAATAGTAATGCTAACCAGAATTTGAAAAATAATTTTCATATTAAGTAACTTGTATAACTTGCTACAAAAATGACTTTCTTTTGAACACACTAGAGTGGGATTGAATTTTTAAAGACATATTTATCTCACATATTTAAACTAAAGACTTGTGCTAAATTTTCAACTAAAATATTTCTCAGTTAAAAGTTAACTTCTTTCATTGAAAAAGTCATAAACTTGGAAATTTCACATTCAAATTTTTATCACATGGAAAAAGGCTTAAGCAATTGTATTAGAATAAAAACTAATCATATGGAAATTTAACTTTTGTAAATTGTATCAGAAAAAATTTAACCTGTGTCAAATTTTTGAGAACAACATTTAAAAAACAAAAAGATAAATTACAATTAAATTTATTAAGCAGAAGTGTTACATGTCAAAAACAGTATTTATATGATTTATATATATGTTAAAATCCATACATGCAAAAAACGTGTGTGTAAACCCACATAGACATTTTTCCGCGAGATAGTTCACAAATTCTTGTACATTGAAATTAAGCAAGGCGTTTTCACTGCATAAATTAAATTGTTGATACATAGAATATTTCCTACATTCGTGAAAGTTTTCATATGAATATCCCATTGTACAGGAATTACAGTCAAATTCGCGGCGCACAGATTCTTTTAATTCACGAATGAAACATGAAAAGAAATGTATTTTAGAGTCTTCTATATCCAAATGTGAATGTTCACAGTCTTTTGCACGATTTAAAACACAAATAGGAATGACTTTTAAAAGTTTGGTTTGGATGAGGTTATCATTAATCTCATCGCAAATGTTTTTTAAATTTAAAAATTGTTCTTTTGATAAGTGCACACACTTAGGTTTTAATGAATAATCAGAGTTACTTGACTTGACCAATTCTTGAAGCACACAAGAGCGTTCATCTATGTAGAGTGTGAGAATATCGTTATTACAGACGAAACTGTCTTTTTTGAATAGAAATGAAAGTTTTTCATTTGATTTTGAAAAGAGTCAAAAGATTCACAGGATAATGACACACTTTCTTCAGTTGGGAAGATTTCACCGAAAGCTCCTTCAAAATATTTCGTTATGTGAACTTTTAAATCGCAGTTCTGCTCCATCACTATTTCGACAACTGTACAATCTCCAATGCAGCGGAAGAAAGTACAATATGAACCAGATTGACTAAACAGACGTGTAAACCACTCGTTTTGAGGAAACTTGCAATCAGGATTATCTGCTAAGTAAAACAGACCTTTTTCATTAGCATCACGTAGTAAACTTGTATTCATGGTTAAGCTAGCGAGTCGCAGAGACAAAACAACACACACGTGAAGGGTATAATCCAAACGAGAGACGAAGTTAAACTAGGTCAGAGACAAAACAACACACACGTGAAGGGTATAATCCAAACGAGAGAGGAAGTTAAACTAGGTAGGTACAAGCATAGAATGATGCGCACCTTTAGCGTGAGTCGATTAATACTATCCCTTATCACCCTATCAGTATATAAGCTCATAGATAAGATCGGAGAACTTCCGTGATATTTTCACAGTGATTTCACCGCTAGCATAGGTAATATCATTTTCAGAAAACGCTAATCACTTCCAGATAACGAACTTGTCATTTCAGTAAGATCTTGTATGACCCATTCACTCGGTTCTTAATATACATATCTTTATGTGTGTGTGTGTGTGTGTATTTGTAAATGGGAAAAAAAATTTAAAGGTATACACATTAAAAGTTAATAAAATTATTTAAAAAAAATTATAAATATTTCAAGAGAGTATTAAATATTTCAAGACAGTATTAAAGATTTGAACTACTGATAAAAATGCTTTGAAAATTATTAAAAAATATTACAAGACAATATTAAAGATTTGAACTACTGATAAAAATGCTTTGAAAATTCTTAAAAATGCTTCATTCATATTTTAAAGTCAACAAAGTTTAATACATAGCTATGTACATACATGCATTTTGAGCTATGTTTTGAAGGGGAAAAAATCGAATGTTTAAAAATGATTTCTTATTTAATTACAAATTAAGTAAATATTTGTTTTTTATACATATGTTAACATAACAAATGTTTTAAATATTTCGATGCTATTTCCAGGTTAGTCAATTTATGCTTTTTGAAATATGCATTTATATATATTTGTAAATTTTAATGTTTTCTGTTAAAACTGACTAGTGAACACGCCGTTAAATTTTTTATCCCAGCTATCGTTTATTTACACAATAAAACAACTGCTTTTCAAACGACTCTATTGAATTGTTTTGATGATTATCAAAACAATTCAAAACCTTTTATCTACACAAGCGCAAACATTTTAATAAACTAAAGTCCGCATTTTCATTCCAATAAATAATGACTAATCAAAATAGGTTATGTCCTAACTTGAATGATACCTTTTATGTGACATTACTAAACTAGCTAACATGACATTACTAAACTAACTTGTAAAAATAACATGATAACCTGTTTTCACTATACTAAATTAATAATATTCGCTGCTTTTGTTTGACAATCAACAAAGTTTTTATGATATATATTCAAAAAAGTTTGCTGCGATTAAAAAACATGCTTATAATTTAGATAGTTTTCACTCTTTATATTTCAAAACATGCATATTATTACAAAACACAAAATATTGTTTAAATTTGAATTAAATAATCACTATTTTTCACAAGTTTGCAATATTTTTATGCTAACTAGGGTTAGTAGTATTCAGACTTAAAAATATCTTTATAGATTAAACATGAAAATTAATGTGTATAAAAAACCTTTTACTATTTTTAGTTAAACTTAGTGTCATGAAATATATCCAGTTAACTTTAAATTGTACTATTACAAATTAAAGTTTTAAAATTCATTAAAATTATTAAATACTATTACATTTTAAATTCATTTTTATATATAAACACACAAAATAATAATACTTATCTAATACGGCAGCTAGCAGTCTTAAGCACGAACTTCTCTTACAAAAACTAAAAACGAAATGAATAATTCTAAGTCCTTATCAGCTAATCTTATCAACTGATTAGATCTAGTCACGTGGTATATGACATCACTGATGACGTAGGGGTTATCACGTGATAGGGAATCCCTATCACGTGCAATATGACATCACTCATGACGTAGGGGTTATCACGTGTTGGGAAAACCTTGTCACGTGGTGTATGATAACACTGATGACGTGGTAGGATACCACGTGACCAATATAAAGTAACCTGGGCGCTGTCCGGAACCCTCGCCCTTCGGTTGCTCCGGGAGTCCCTGCATGGCGTTCCCGCGAGCCCCGTCGTCACTAGCGAGCACCGAGGACTTTCCACTACAAAGCCCTCACTCATACTTCAGGCTCCCTCTTAGTCAATAGGTGGATGGGGTCCTATCGCCTTAGCTAGTCTTTGCCCGGCGACACCGTCCGGCCCGTAGACCGGCACCGGGATCGACCTATGGATCGTCGCTACCCGGCTTGCCCAGAGAACCCGGGTGCCGGAGGACCGCACCTTTGGTACCCACCGAAGCGGGCTACGGCCC
Organism: Maratus speciosus; assembly: GCA_963932465.1. Lineage (NCBI taxonomy): Eukaryota > Metazoa > Arthropoda > Arachnida > Araneae > Salticidae > Maratus > Maratus speciosus. The sequence continues at coordinate 508,677,946 of OZ010795.1, forward strand.
TATGCACAACGTCCGTTAACCGTGGCCACCGTGCTCAACGCCTGTCGGAGATGAACCTCTCGAGGAGGTGGCGAATCGTTCCCATCCGGCCCCCTCGCATTCGTACACAACGAACTCTGCCGAGCTTCCGGTCACCTCCCCCACTCAAGGGGTCGGGTCGGAACCACCCGGAGGGGCGGCCACTTCAAAAAGCATAAATTGACTAACCTGGAAATAGCATCGAAATATTTAAAACATTTGTTGTGTTAACATATGTATAAAAAACAAATATTTATTTAATTTGTAATTAAATAAGAAATCATTTTTAAACATTCGATTTTTTTCCCTTCAAAACATAGCGCAAAATGCATGTATGTACATAGCTATGTATTAAAATTTGTTGATTTTAAAATATGAATGAAGCATTTTTAAGAATTTTCAAAGCATTTTTATCAGTAGTTCAAATCTTTAATATTGTCTTGTAATATTTTTTAATAATTTTCAAAGCATTTTTATCAGTAGTTCAAATCTTTAATACTGTCTTGAAATACACTGCTCAAAACAATTAAAGGATATTGCAGTTTTAGGTGGATTTTGTATCTGGTAAACTGTTTAGCTGATTGATAGATGGTCGACAGACATAGTAGGTTATATGAGAATAAATTACACATGTTTGGCAGAAAAAAATGCATTTTATTGCGCATTTGTGTACTAAAGGAAAAAAACACAATTTGTGCATATGAGAAAAAAAGAATAAGAAAAGGTGTTTTCTTCAAAGAAAATCATTTTCAGTAGGGGGTATGGTTTCCACGGGCGGCCAGCAACGTTGAACACCTTTGAGGCATGGACTCAATGAGGCTATTAATGACGAGTTGGGGTATTCTGCCCCACTCTTCCAGAAGAGCTCTTTCCAGTTCTTGGAGAGTTTGTGGGGGTTGTTGGCGGCCAGAAACTCGTCTTCCTAGAGCGTCCCAAACGTGCTCGATTGGATTCATATCTGGAGAACACGCTGGCCATTCCATTCGAACGATTCCTTCCTCGAAAAGGAAATCCTCCACCAGGTTTGCACGATGTGGCCTGCAGTTATCGTCCATTAAAATGAAGTTATCTCCGATTGCTGCAGCGTAAGGGACTACAATAGGTCTGAGGATCTCATCCCTATATCGGCGACCAGTCAGAGCTCCATCTCGAATGATGTAGAGGTCAGTGCGCCCGTCAATGGAGATGCCACCATACACCAACACTCCTCCACCGCCAAATCTGACACTTTCGTGCACGAACGCAGGATTATTCCTACTGCCACGGTCCCTCCAGATGAAAATACGCCTATTATCCGGATGCACAGAAAAACGGGACTCGTCAGAAAACAGAATATTGCTCCATTCATTTCTCCTCCAGTTGACATGCTCGGTTGCCCACTCCCTGCGGTCGCGACGATGCCTTGATGTTAATCTAACACATACCTTCGGTCGGCGAGCATATAGACCTACAGCATGGAGCCGGTTTCGGACAGTCTGAGTTGAAATCGTGGTGCCTGTAGCCGAGCGAAGGTGTTGTTGGAGAAGAGTAGCGTTCATGGTTCGGTGTCTCCGAGCTGTTAACGCTAAATACCGATCTTCATTGGGCGTTGTTGCCCATCTACGACCTTGCCCTGGTCTTCGGCCTGCACATCCACTCTCCAAAAAACGGTTCCAGATCCTGGAAATGACACTTTGTGACACTCCAATGGCTTGCGCTACTTCGGCTTGAATTTGGCCCCGTTCTAACCTACCAACAATTCTCAAAGCTTCTGAATCTGTCAAATGACTTCGCTGGGACATCGTACTCATCGAAACAAAGCAATCACTGAATGCCGATCATCCTTGTCTTCATTCTCGTTTATCCAGTTGAAAGTCAAATTTCATTCGCTGCCGCTGAAGCGACGTTTTTGACGTCGAACTCAAAATTTGCATACTCCACAGTTTGAAAACCAGAAAAATTTGCATTTGTGATTCTCTTCTTCTATTTTCGGCAAAAAAAATTTCGTTTATATCTTTATTTTATATAAAACTTCAAATATCTTTTAATTGTTTTGAGCAGTGTATTTAATACTCTCTTGAAATATTTATAAATTTTTTTTTAATCATTTTATTAACTTTTAATGTGTATACCTTTAAATTTTTTTTTCCATTTACAAATACACACACACACACACACACAAAGATATGTATATTAAGAACAGAGTGAATGGGTCATGCAAGATCTTACTGAAATGACAAGTTCGTTATCTGGAAGTGATTAGCGTTTTCTGAAAATGATATTACCTATGCTATCGGTGAAATCACTGTGAAAATATCACGGAAGTTCTCCGATCTTATCTATGAGCTTATATACTGATAGGGTAATAAGGGATAGTATTAATCGACTCACGCTAGGGGTGCGCATCATTCTATGCTTGTACCTACCTAGTTTAACTTCGTCTCTCGTTTGGATTATACCCTTCACGTGTGTGTTGTTTTGTCTCTGCGACTCGCTAGCTTAACCATGAATACAAGTTTACTACGTGATGCTAATGAAAAAGGTCTGTTTTACTTAGCGGATAATCCTGATTGCAAGTTTCCTCAAAACAAGTGGTTTACACGTCTGTTTAGTCAATCTGGTTCATATTGTACTTTCTTCCGCTGCATTGGAGATTGTACAGTTGTCGAAATAGTGATGGAGCAGAACTGCGATTTAAAAGTTCACATAACGAAATATTTTGAAGGAGCTTTCGGTGAAATCTTCCCAACTGAAGAAAGTGTGTCATTATCCTGTGAATCGTTTGACTCTTTTCAAAATCAAATGAAAAACTTTCATTTCTATTCTAAAAAAGACAGTTTCGTCTGTAATAACGATATTCTCACACTCTACATAGATGAACGCTCTTGTGTGCTTCAAGAATTGGTCAAGTCAAGTAACTCTGATTATTCATTAAAACCTAAGTGTGTGCACTTATCAAAAGAACAATTTTTAAATTTAAAAAACATTTGCGATGAGATTAATGATAACCTCATCCAAACCAAACTTTTAAAAGTCATTCCTATTTGTGTTTTAAATCGTGCAAAAGAATGTGAACATTCACATTTGGATATAGAAGACTCTAAAATACATTTCTTTTCATGTTTCATTCGTGAATTAAAAGAATCTGTGCGCCGCGAATTTGACTGTAATTCCTGTACAATGGGATATTCATATGAAAACTTTCACGAATGTAGAAAATATTCTATGTATCAACAATTTAATTTATGCAGTGAAAACGCCTTGCTTAATTTCAATGTACAAGAATTTGTGATCTATCTCGCGGAAAAATGTCTATGTGGGTTTACACACACGTTTTTTGCATGTATGGATTTTAACATATATATAAATCATATAAATACTGTTTTTGACATGTAACACTTCTGCTTAATAAATTTAATTGTAATTTATCTTTTTGTTTTTTAAATGTTGTTTTCAAAAATTTGACACAGGTTAAATTTTTTCTGATACAATTTACAAAAGTTAAATTTCCATATGATTAGTTTTTATTCTAATACAATTGCTTAAGCCTTTTTCCATGTGATAAAAATTTGAATGTGAAATTTCCAAGTTTATGACTTTTTCAATGAAAGAAGTTAACTTTTAAGTGAGAAATATTTTAGTTGAAAATTTAGCACAAGTCTTTAGTTTAAATATGTGAGATAAATATGTCTTTAAAAAGTCCTTCCGGCCAGTGCCGGGAGGAAGAGGTAGCTTTCATAATCCTTATTTTAAAAAAGCCAACTTATATCATGAAACACACGAAGCTCAATTTAGTGGAAACCGAATATATAAGAGTCAATACTAATTTTTATCAATATAATGAATGAGAATTTCGCGAAATTAGTCAGCTTTATCCAAGCTGCTTTCCTTTAAAGTAACTTATATTTGGCTGCCAAATTCGGCAATTTCTTAAAGTGCCTGTCATTTTAAGACAACAAGGTGGATGAGGCTAAGCAGTGAACTTGGTCGAGACCTTAGTAATTGCTGTGCACATGCTCACTCACATCGGAATCGGTTAATATATAGGAGTGCTGTCGCATGCAAAAATCAGATTTTTCAAAATGTCACCCACAATAGAAATTGAAACTGCTATATCTGAGCCATTTTTTAAGGTAAAGACAAACAAAAAATGCTCCTGAATCCTTATATCAAGATCAAATACTTAAGAAAGAAACCTTTTTCAATTTCTAATTTTTTTGCACCTCACTTTAAATATATATATATTTTTTAATTTAATGGCCGCCATTTTGAAACAAGATGGCTGATGAATCTGGCCAGCGAACTTGGTCGAGGTGTTGATGTATACTATCCACATGCCTTCTTACATCGAAATAAGCGAATACGTGTGTTATCGCGTGACAAATACAAGATCGTTTCAAAATGTTAGCCATGCTAGAAATTCAAAGTGCTATAAATCAACCATTTTTTAAGATATCAACAAAAGAACAAATTTTCAGAAACAAAAACTGCTCCGGAATCTTTGTATCAAGGCCAAACACATAAAAAAATTCTTTTTCATTTTCCAATTTTTTAATACCTCATTTTGAATTTTAAATTTAATTTTTTTTAAATGGCAACCCTTTTGAAACAAGATGGCGAATGAAGCTGGCCAACGAACTCGGCCGAGACATTGGTATGTAATATGTACAGACCAAGTTACATCCAAATAGGTTCATAAATACGCCTGTTATCGCGTGACAAAAATCAGGTCGTTTTAAAATGTCAGCCACAAGAGAAATTCAAAATGCTATTACTCAGCCATTTTTTTTTAGATATAGACGAAAGAAAAACTGTTCCGGAATCTTTGTATTAAGGTCAAACACATACAAAAAAAATCTTTTTCATTTTCCAATTTTTTGGTATCTCATTTAAATTTTTTTATTTTTTTATTTTTTTAAATGGCCGCCATTTTGAAACAAGATGGCGGATGAAGCTGGCCAACAAACTCGGTCGAGATATTTGTATGTACTATGTACACACCAAGGTACATCCAAGTCGGTTCATAAATACGCCTGTTATTACGTGAGAAAAATCAGGACGTTTCAAAATGTCAGCCACGCTAGAAATTCAAAATGCTATAACTCAGCCATTTCTTAAGATATAGACGAAACAAAAACTGCTCCCGAATCTTTTTATCAAGGTCAAACACATAAGAAGAAAATATTTTTTCAATTTTCAATTTTTGGTACCACATTTCAAATTTAAATTTTTCTTAAAAATTTAAATGGCCGCCATTTTTAAACAAGATGGCGGGTGAAGCTGGCCAACGAACCCGGTCGAGACATTGGTATGTACTATGAATAAACGAAGTTACATCCAAATCGGTTCATAAATACGCCTTTTATCGCGAACAAAATTCAGGACGTTTCAAAATGTCAGCCACGCTAGAAATTCAAAATGCTATAACTCAGCCAACAAACTCGGTCGAGATATTTGTATGTACTATGTACACACCAAGGTACATCCAAGTCGGTTCATAAATACGCCTGTTATTACGTGAGAAAAATCAGGACGTTTCAAAATGTCAGCCACGCTAGAAATTCAAAATGCTATAACTCAGCCATTTCTTAAGATATAGACGAAACAAAAACTGCTCCCGAATCTTTTTATCAAGGTCAAACACATAAGAAGAAAATATTTTTCAATTTTCAATTTTTGGTACCACATTTCAAATTTAAATTTTTCTTAAAAATTTAAATGGCCGCCATTTTTAAACAAGATGGCGGGTGAAGCTGGCCAACGAACCCGGTCGAGACATTGGTATGTACTATGAATAAACGAAGTTACATCCAAATCGGTTCATAAATACGCCTTTTATCGCGTTACAAAATTCAGGACGTTTCAAAATGTCAGCCACGCTAGAAATTCAAAATGCTATAACTCAGCCATTTTTTAAGATATAGACGAAACAAAAACTGCTCCGAAATCTTTGTATAAAGGTCAAATACATAAGAAAAAAATATTTTTCCATTTTCAATTTTTTGGTACTACATTTCAAGTTTTAAAATTTTTAAAAAAATTTTAAATGGCCGCCATTTTGAAACAAAATGGCGGATGAAGCTGGCCAACGAACTCGGTCGAGAGATTGGTATGTACTATGTACACACCCAATTACATCCAAATCGGTTCATAAATACGCCTTTTATCGCGTGACAAATTTCAGGACGTTTCAAAATGTCAGCCACGCTAGAAATTCAAAATGCTATAACTCAGCCATTTTTTAAGATATAGACGAAACAAAAACTGCTCCGGAATCTTTGTATAAAGGTCAAATACATAAGAAAAAAATACTTTTCCATTTTTAATTTTTTGGTACCACATTTCAAGTTTTAAATTTTTTTTTAAATTTTAAATGGCCGCCATTTTGAAACAAAACGACGGATGAAGCTGGTTAACGAACTCGGTCGAGACATTGGTATGTACTATGTACACACTGAATTACATCGAAATCGGTTGATAATTACGGGAGTTACAGTGTGACATAGGTCAGATATATATATATATATATATATATATATATATATATATATATATATATATATATATATCAATTTTGAACGGAGGGTAGTTTCGGGGTCTGGGGGTCATGATCGATGAAAATATACCAAAATTTTTTGAAATCGCTTTCCTCCGAACGGCTGCAATAGGTAGCTTTTTTGTAAAGAAAGCTACCTAAAATTCAATCCCACTCTAGTGTCTTCAAAAGAAAGTCATGTTTGTAGCAAGTTATACAAGTTACTTAATATGAATATTATTTTTCAAATTCTGGTTAGCATTACTATTCAAATACCTCGTTATTAAATTCTCAGTGATAACTCAACATGTTTAAAGTTTGCAGCAATTTGAAATATTACCTAATAATAACTTGTATGTTGCTTAATAAATTTGAAAAGAATTTCTCTTCTATTTTAAATTTATTTTAATTTTGAAATTTTAATTACGTATTAATTAATTAATTAAAAAATGTTAATTACACATTCATTAAGAAAAGTATTCTTAAAAAGTGTTTGTGAAAAAAACCTCCTGAAAATTTTAAAAGTATTCCAATTCTATTAAATAAGACTTAAAAAGACATAATTATATTCAGGTTTTAATTAATAACGAAACAAATTAACTAAATCCCTTATTAATTACACATTATATTTAATCCCTTATTAATAACGCATTATATTAAATTCATTAACACTGTTCTTAGATTCAAATTACGATGTAACATTGTGCGTATCGCATGAGTCAGTTCTAGGAATTACCCCACAGATAAGAGATTGGGGTGAAAAATCCTGATTCATTTCATATAGTGACACAAAACTGTATGTGGTGTGTTGTTTCTGTTTGAAAGCCTTTTGGATTTAGATGGAAAATTAATACAAGTAAGTCAATTTACTTCTAAATGTTTTATTTTTCAAATTATTTGTAAATGAAAAATCTCGAATTTTAACTTAATGCTTAAAATCATTATTAATATGAATTAGTAATTTCTTTATTGTGTCGAATATATTAATTTTCAATCGTACTACCTCAATTAAAAAAGAATTAAGAGGTTTAAAATTAATATTATGGTTAATCTTCTAAAATGAAATATTTTTTCCAAAATTATTTAAAGGTTTGTGCGAAATTTGAATAATGTTAAATATATATATATGTTGGCGAATATTGTTATATCTACTAAAAAAATATATATATTAGTTAAAATTTATATGCACTAAACTAAATCAGAATCAATATAGCATATGTATAAGGTATTTATATCTTGTTAAGTAACAAAAACGAAAGAAATTATATTTATTTGATTAAACAAGACTTATGATTAGTGTAGTTATTAAAAAATGAGAAGTTTTGTAACTAATTTGGATAATTCCAAAATAGCAATCCCTGACTAAATAGTATGATTGGTTAGGGTATAACGTGACCTCCATTACGAAACTTAGTAAAATTTGAACTAGATCTATATTTTAAAATGTATGCCTGACGGTCACTGCGCGTAATGTTTATTTCAAATATTAAATAAATTTCAATAAGTGTTACTTTTCATAAACCTCTATATATTTATTAAAACTTTCATGTTTTCGAGTGTTATTCGTGATGACTCATCAAGGATATGTTTGAAGTATTCTCGCGGTTAATGAATCAATTTAAAAAGTATCCGTTTTAAAAGGTCTAATTATAAAATAGTTAAATCCTAAATAAATGTAACACATGCATTAAATTGCTAATAAATATTCCAATTTTATTTTAAATAAATCGATGAGAAAAATTTGACTCCGAATTTGATATAAATTCTAGATTAATAAAATCATTCAAAAATTGTGACGCAATCTTAATTATGCATTTATTAATTAAATTCGTTTTGTGTCACGTAATATTAAATCTTAAATTAATTATGCATTCATTTATTCGTTATGAGTTAGACAATATAAAATTAATGTTGAAATCACATGAGTCAATCGTTAATAGTGTTTCTATTTAAAATATATCTTTGAAAAAAAAAAAGATCCATTTACTCTACACATTAATTTCTAACTCTCATTAGCTTATCTTAATTTGTAACCCCCATTAGTCAATCATAATTAAAATCTCATATGATATTACTCACTACGTTTATGGAAAAACCATTATCTAGATAAAGTGAATCACTTCGTCTTTGCAAGATAACGAACATAGTACAGTGCACATTCTCCCCCCTTTTTTCTCGAGGCTACAAGATTTTACCTATGTCGAAAAATATTAAAGTAAGTTTGTTTTATTTTTGAAAAATATATGTAACATCAAATAGTGTTAAACTAAAGTATTCTAAAACTAAGGTAAACTAAGGTATAGTTTTATTCTAAAAAGCGCAATTATTAGCGTAAATTTGTCAAAAGTGCGTTTTTTTTCCAAAATCTTATTAAAAATTCAAAGTGTTTCGATAGAAACGTTCAAAAATTATATATGTTTAAAAAGCGCTTCGTTTAAAAATCGATTTTCTAGTTTTTAAAAATATGAAACTTTTCGAAAACATGCCTCAATAAAATTTCGGGTTAAGGTATATTGGTGATTCTAAATTCAAACGGACCATTGAATAGGCAACCCTGTATTTCACAAATATACATATTCATTAAGGGGTAGGGGGGGGGGTAAATTTCCTAATATCTTTATAAAGGACACTCTATAATTTTCTCAAAATATATTTTCACATGCATTAAGCAATACATGCCTAAAAATTGCATAACAAATCGAAAACTAATATCCTTCAAAATATCTTACCAATTTCTATTTTTGTCTAAAACCACTGAAAAATATTCACCAATCTAACATGGATTCAGAAAAAAAAAATTCTAAAGTTTACTAGTACTATTAAAAAGGTGTGTTGATTTTGACTGCCGATTATCTACACTAGGCCCGAGGTGGGAGTGCCCTTCGTGTGGGTCTTTCTAAGGAAACCTAACCCGCATTTACGCATGCAAATCTATGGCTCGAAAAAAACTCCGAACGATTAGGTCAACGAGCGCAATTGATTATCTACACTAGGGATACAGGGGGGAGCGCCCTTCGTGGGGGGGTCTTTCTAAGGGAACCTAACCCGAATTTACGCATGGAAATCCATGGCTCAAACAAAACTCCGAACGATTAGGCCGACGGGCGCGATTGGGATCGAACCCAGCACTTCACGTCTATTAGCTTCATGAGCAAAACCTCTCAGCCACGGGTTGGGGGCAGTACTATTTAAAAATTCGCAGACATAAATTTTAACATGAAATAACAAAAATTCACAATCATTCATAATTTTAATTAATACTCAATATTCGAGCACATACGTCACTAAATTGAATCGCGTAAAGTCCTCTCATCCAATTTATGTTTAAAATTCCATTTTTATCTAAAAATTTGCGTTAAAAGATAAAGTCTCCCAATTAAAATTTTTAATGAATGTTTAAAATTCGATTGTCAATGAAAAATCGCGAAAAATATTTTTAAGTTCTCAAATTAATATTAAAAATCACCACTAGTAAAAACTCTAACACAAAAATTGTACCCCTAAAAATAACACCGAAAACTCAAATGCGCTAAAAAATATATGTCCGAAAAAAAAAATCTATCTCAGAAATTATTCCCTAAAATTAAAGTCTCCCAATTAAAACTTCTAAACTAATTTTTAAAAGTACAAATGACCCCTCGTACTGTAGTACGACGAAAAGAAAAATCTATCTCCCAAAAAAATTCACTCTTTAAAAATTACTCCGAAAAAGTTAAAGTCCCCCAATTAAAATTAATTATCATTAGTAAAAAATCAAACTCAAAATAACCCCTCATACTGCAGTACGGTGAGAAAAATGTATCTCCCAAAACAATTCACTCTTTAAAAATTACTCCGAAAAAATTAGTCCCCCAATTAAAATTAATTATCATTAGTAAAAAATCAAACTCAAAAAAACCCTCATACTGTAGTACGATGAAAAGAAAAATCAATGGACCCTAAAAATTAAAAAATTAGCCCCAAAAAGTTAAAGTCCCCCAATTAAAATTTCTTAATTAATTATCATTAATGTATTTTTCAAATGCAAAAATAACCCCTCGTACTGTAGTACGACTAAAATAAAAATCTATCTCTAAAAATTTCTATCTTCAAAAATTATCCCCGAAAAAATTAAAGTCCCCCAATTAAAATTAATTATCATTAGTAAAAAAATCCAACTCAAAATAACCCCTCATACTATAAGATGACGCATCACCTTGACCTCGCCTCCAAGAGTACGCCGCATAACCTTCACCTACGCCGCATAACCTTCATACAGCATGCAGAGGACGCGCAGAGGTCGTTCAAGGTCACGCCGCGTACGCCGCTTATGCAGAACCGGTGTTTCATAACTACTTCGGTGTAATATAAATTGGTTGTCACATTCTTAAAAATATTAAAATTGCGCAGAAATAATTTAACTATTTTACATTTTTAAATCTAAAAAAAATAACAAAATGTACTAGAACATGTTGATAAATTTAAATTTAAAAAAAGGAAATGATGACCTGTTAGTCTTTCTTGTGAAAATTTCGCTATTAAATCGGTATAAAAGAGTTGTGTACTGTAATACATTTTGGGATGACCAACTGTGCACCATGTACACATGGAATAAGAAGATATTCTATAACATCTTATTTTACATAAAAAGGCATATTTCGAATAAAATTAGCAATAAATGAGAGCCTTACACGTCAACAATTTCTCATCTCTAATTCTTAGCATTATTAACAAAATATCTAAAATTACAAAAAAAAATACTTTTGGTTGTTAAGCACAACATAATGAATAAATTTTGATTTGACCACAGGATTTATGGTTGAAAGTATTCTTTACAATACTGCTATTAATGAGTACAAATATGAAATTAAAACACGGGAAATAAATACATTTTGAAGGGATGTTCCAATGTGTAACATATTCCCCTGTCATTAAAAATATTTTACAGGATTGTGTTTTTTTTTACAATGGACAATGAAAATACCCAATTTTGGGGTATTTACCCAAGGCTCGGATAAATACCCAGGTGCATACTCCAGGTAATACCTGTGTATTTAATCATCCCACATCACTGTGTGTAACTCATAGACTGAAATCGTCACTCTTTGTCCATATTTTCTTTACATAATGACCTATAATAATATTTTTATCTATAAACAGTCTTTTATTTAAATACATATTGTAGTAATTAATTATAATAGATTGTGTTTTGACTTTTCAGTAGTAAATTAATGTTGCTTTGCATAAACAAAAGAAAAAATTCACAAAACTTGAATATTACGTAATGCAAAACGAGTCATAAACAATATGATTTATTATTTAATTGTTTAAAATTTACAATGGTTAAATTTGAAGGCAAAGATGATAATATAATAAACATGATATAAATGAGTAAGATGAAACATATAAATCATTTTAGCCACTACATTAAATCACTTTTTATTGTCATATTTCATTTTCATGAAACATTTGCTAAAATTTATGCATTTATAAAAGTCGTAATTATTCTACTGAAACTTATTTCTTGATGAAACTGCCGGTTGCGTCGCTGTAATAATAATAATAATAATAATAAGAGTAAAATTGTTCAAAGTGTTCTCAACTATTTCAAAAACTGCCAAAGCATTCTGTAAATTGAAATAATATGTCCCTTCTAACGAAAAGACTGCTAGAATAGGACTGGTAGAACAGCCCCTTCTCCCACTGGGTCATAAATTTTGTCAACAGACAGCTGATAAGATGCTGGACTTCACGGCAATTAACGATAAACATCTCTTGACAACTTGTAGGGGGGAGGGGGGGGGGAGGAACAAACTACTCTCTCAGCCGAATGCGATATTTTCTGTATACGATAGGATCGCGGTCTGTCAGTATTTCCTAGAACCTTGGCGAGTTGATTTGCATCTTTCTGAGTACCATCTTTTAAAAATACCACATCATCTTTCTGCAAAGGTTTAAGTAATTTAGAGCCTCTGTCATAATAAGATTTTTGAGTTTCTTGTCGAATAATGAACTTCTGTGGAATCTCATCATGTTGGTTAGTAGGAAAAAAATCTTCTTTACGCGGCATAATTCCATTAATTTTATGACCAAATAACAATTCTGATGGTGAAGGAATATTATTCGATATTGGTGTATTTCTGTACTCTAAAAGTACTAAATATTGGTCTTTGTTATCAAAATCAGCTTTCTTAAGCATGTACTTAACAGTCTGTAAGTGTCTTTCAACCATTCCGTTTGACTGTGGGAACCTGGGAATTGATGTTTTGATCTGGAAATTCCAAGATTTTGCAAAGTTTTTGAACCTTGAACTGTCATACTGCGGTCCATTATCAGAATAAAGAAATTTGGGAATGCCAAATCGTGCAAATATACCCTTTAGTACTTTAATGGTAGCAAGACTTTAGACTTCTGTTAACAAAGCTGTTTCCACATATTTACTAAAATAATCTACAACAAGCAAATGTTCTCGACCTTGGAAGTGAAACAAATCAGTTCCTAAAACTTCCCATGGGCCATATGGAACTTCTTTTGGCATCAATGGTTCTTTTTGGTTTGATTTTCTATATGATAAACATGTTTTACAATTTAAAACAAGATCTTCTACTTCTTTTGACATACCACGCCAAAACAAAATTTCTCGTGCTCTGTTCTTGCATTTTTCAACACCCATGTGCCCATAATGTATTCGATTAAGCATATCATTTCTAAGATTTTTTGGAACAACAACACGAGAGTTTTTAAAAACTAATCCATTTGCAACTGTCAATTCTTCACGAAAACTAAAATAAAGCATTGCAACTTCCGAAACTTTAAATTTATTTTCTGGCCATCCTTCCAAAATTAAGTTAGATACAACTTATCGGGGTAATTCGGGATCATTTTGTGTTTCTTTTTGAAAAATTTTAAACTTTTCACTTGACATAGGAACACTCTCAGTAATCATACCAACATATGCCTCGATATCACCTTCAAAAAGTCACATGTTTCTTCTAAAAATGATCTGGATAAAGCATCTGTCAAAAACGATTCTTTACCTGGTTTGTAAAAAAGTTTAAAATCATGGTTGTAAACGAATTCTCATTCTCTGTAATCTTGCAGGGCACTTATCAAAAGATTTATTAAATATTGCTTCAAGAGGTTTATGATCACTCTCGATTTTAAAAGATCTTCCAAAAAGATACTGGTGAAATTTCTCACAACCGAAAACCACATCTAATGTCTCTTTTTCTATCTGTGCATAGTTTTTTTTTTTTTTTTTTTTTTTTTTTTTTTTAGCATTGTTTAAAGCTTTAGATGCATATGCAACTGGTAAGTTATTCTGTAGAAGCACTTCCCCTAACCCATCTTTACTGGCATCAACTGATAAAGTGATTGGTTTCGACACATAAAAATATTGCAGAACCGGATTTTTTGCTAAAATATTTTTTAATTCCAAAAATCACTTACCATGAATAGAATTCCAATTCCATATGTTACCTTTTTTAATTAAATCTCTCAAGATTGCGGTTTTTTGTGAAACATTTGGAATGAATTCTGAAACATACGTAATCATACCCAAGAAAGTTTCTAGTTCTTTACTGTTATTAGGAGGTTTCATAGCTATAATTGCTTTAATTTTATCTTCATCAGGCTTAAGACCATCTTTAAAAAATTTGTGCCCTAAATATTTGACTTCTGTTACTCCAATTTTACACTTACTCAAATTAAATTTAATATTTCTTTCACGAGCTTTCTCAAGAACTTTTTTAAGCCTCATATCAAGTTCTTTTTTATCTTTTCCCCAAATTAATAAATCATCTATATATATTTCAACTCCTTCCTCTCCTCCAAAAACTTCACTAAAACTTCTATGAAACACTTCTGGAGCTGAGCAAATGCCATATGGTGACCTTAAAAAACAAAATCTTGCAAATGGAGTGTTAAATGTTGTTAATTTTGAACTCTCTTCTGATAACTTAATTTGCCAAAAAGCCTTATTAGCATCCAAAATACTAAAAAATTGTGCACCAGCCATTTTAGAAGCAATATCTTCAAATTTTGGCAAATAAAAGTGTTCTCTCAAAATATTAGAATTTAAATACTGTGGATCTAAGCATATTCTTAAACTTCCATTAGGTTTACGTACAATAACTAAGGAGTTAACAAATTCGATGGGTTCATCAATCTTTTTAATTATCTTAGCATTTATCATTTCATTTAATTCTTTTCTCAATGGTTCCATTAAACTAATTGATACCTTTCTACAAGCTTCAACTTTACCTACAGCATCATGTTTGAGCTTAATGTAACCTAGTAAAACCTTTTAAATTACCAATTCCCTTAAAAAGATCAGGATATTCCTTCAAAATTTCAGACATTTCTTCTTTATTAGAAGTAATTGAATTTACCCTGTTAACTAAATTTAATTCAACTAAGGTTGGTAACCCTAAATCAACCTTAATTAAAAAGCCTTATTAGCATCCAAAATACTAAAAAATTGTGCACCAGTCATTTTAGAAGCAATATCTTCAAATGTTGGCAAATAAAAGTGTTCTCTCAAAATATTAGAATTTAAATACTGTGGATCTAAGCATATTCTTAAACTTCCATTAGGTTTACGTACAATAACTAAGGAGTTAACAAATTCGATGGGTTCATCAATCTTTTTAATTATCTTAGCATTTATCATTTCATTTAATTCTTTTCTCAATGGTTCCATTAAACTAATTGATACCTTTCTACAAGCTTCAACTTTACCTACAGCATCATGTTTGAGCTTAATGTAACCTAGTAAAACCTTTTAAATTACCAATTCCCTTAAACAAATAATCTCAAAATCTCTATTAAAATCAATCTCAAATCTCAAATAATCTCAAAATCTAATAATCTCAAAATCTCAAATAATCTCAAAATCTCTATTTTCTAATATTTTGCTAAGATAACATGCAGGAGCCCTATGATCACAATCAACTATTTGAAAATCTACTACTGCTTTTGCACTTTTAGACGTTTCACATATTAAAGAACATTTACCAACAACATTAATTTCTGTACCATTATAATTAGTTAGCTTCATGTTTGAATTTTTAATTACACTTTCTTTTAAATTCAATTGCTTAAATTTATGTAAAGGCAACACATTACATTGAGCACCAGTATCTAATTTTGCAAATAAATACTTAGAAGCATTTACTTTAAGTTTCTCAAACCAATGTTGTTTATTTTTACTTTCATTATTTTTTATAGATCCTAACACATATTCATTTGAATCATCATTTTGTGATCGTGGAACACTCATTGATTCGTTAGTAACATAACTTCTCAAAACATTAACTTTCTTTTTAAATCTACACATATTGGCAAAATAATTTAATTTTTGACAAATAAAACATTTTTTATTGTAAGCAGGACAAGAATTTTTAAAGTGAAAATTACCGTATTTTCCACATTTCTTAGCTTCAAATTCTGTACGGTATTTGCGAAAGTTTTCGTTTCCAAGAACACGATTTTTACTTATTGCATTTTTATTTTTATTAACAACGTTTCTTGAATATGAATGCTGTGGATTTTTTTCTGCTTTTGATTTTATTTTGACTGCTTCCACGACTTTCTCTTCATTCAGCGTTTTCATTTGTATTTCAGTCATTTCTTGCGTTTTACACATCTTATACATTTTTCCAAATTAAGATCATTGTTGGCTCTTTATTCCGCTTATAATTCGATCACGAATTAAACTATCTCTTAGTTCACCAAAGTTACATGTACTTCTTTCTTTAATGAAGTTAAGAACTCATCAAACGTTTCATCAGAATGTTGTGTACGACTAAAAAACAAATGACGATCAATAGATTCATAAGATTTTGGGATACAAAAATCTTCAAACTTCTGCATTATTTTAACAACATCTTTCTTATCGTCTGCCGTAATTTCCATAGTATTATAAACTTCTAAAACATCTGTTCCAATGACATGCAATAAGATTGCAACTTGAACTTCCGGCGGTTTTTTATTATTTTCACTAGCCAACATGTATAACTCGAACTCAGTGTTGCCAGATTGGGGATTTTGTCCCCATTTTGGGGAATTTTGAACCTCTAGGGGAATTTTTTGGGGACAAGTAGTTCGTGGGGAAATGTTTGGGGACATTAAAAATTTTTGGGAAAAACTTGGGGAGTTTTTTTCACTATTTCACGTAAAATTTACGAAAGTCATCTGACAGCACTGGATCTGCCTCGAACTCAATTTTGATTTGGAAAACGAAAATAAAATACAGAAATCTGAGATATCAATCATTATTCTCGTGGATGTGCTCATCGTTTACAACGATTTACTTTACACATATCACAGATGCATTACGATCTACCTTTGACTATCCTCACCTGAATTTCCAGATCACAGTGCGGCAGATTTTCCTAATCATCGCAGATAGACATATACACATTTCTTTTATTAGATAGATTTATACAAAAGTAATAAAAACAATTATTTAATTTTTTTTGTTTAAGGCTGGTTAATTTATGCCTCGTAGAATAAACAGTAGAGCTTTTTGCAAGACATGTAATTGCATACTAGAATCACATTGCCACGTTTATATCTGAACATCGCTCAATGAATGCAGCAGACCCATTGTTTCTCGTTACAAGAAACTTGAATGAAAACTCTGCGGTATTAAATGGCATAAACCATCCCATTACTAAATCTTCAGGTCTTATCCTAAACGTTCTTTTGCCGTGTTTTCTAAAAGATTAATTAAAGATTTGGAAAGCAGCTATTTCATTATTGAAGAAAGCACATTGATTGATACAATGAAGGTGTTTTACATTACGATTAGGTACTTCAGTAGGTATGACAAAAAATTGAAAACAAAGTTTTATAGGTTAAGTCAGATAGAATCAGATGATGCCAACACTATCTTAGATTCATTCAAATCTCACCGGACTAAAGATGGCCTATTGAAAAAGTTATTGGTATAAGCGTAGATGGAGCTATCGTAATGATAGGCCAGCATCATCGATATGCAACAATTTAAAAAGAAGTGTAACCGAACTTGTCGTTGTAAAATGTATCTCTCATTCTCTTCGTTTTGCTGCGAATATGTATGCAAAATTTTGCCGAGTTTATTTATTTATTTAATTTTTGTAAATGGGGAATTTTTTCAAAAAAAGGCTTGATTTGGGGAAAAAATTTGAGTTTAAATTAGTTAAACATTTTTTATACTGGAAAGTAGAAAATTGAAAATTTACTGTTTTGAGTAGAAACTGCGTTGGGGAATTTTTCGGAAAATAACACTGATTTGGGAAAAATTTCAGGAATTTTAGGGAAATTGACTTTCGACTATCTGGCAACACTGCTCGGACTTTCGCTTCCATTTTTTGAAATTTTCTGCAACATTACCATCCATGGAAAGTGGATTCGGAGGTATTAATCACGATCTAGCCATTTTCTTGTTCTAATAACAGGATAACATGAAACAAAAGCGAACTCAAACAGTTAGCATTTTAAATTAAATAATTACCACAGTATATTCGTTATTTTTCTCTTCTTTTTCACAAATAGCAATGTTCTTTTGAACCGGCTTCGCCATATTATAACTTCAATGAATACACCGGTGTTCACAAACACAACATTTATAAAAAACTACTAAAAAAAATAATTACTTAAATCGTAGAACATTTCGAGCCGAGTTGAATTGTCGTGAGTCATTACAATTCAGTTACGGTTAGATATGTGACAAAACCTGCTGTGGTTATTTAGTAATATTTAAGGCGCATTATGTTACAGGTTATGGGCCCAGACCCAAACCTATTAGTAGAAATATTGCGAAGTAAATAGTAATTGAAATTTTTGTAAAGTGAGTTTTCCGAATGTTGTTTTCAAATGGCCAAAACCGAAACACAGCAGGGACAGTTTATCAAACTGAATGAAAGTAATTGGAATGTATGGAAATTCCAAGTTAAAGTTAAGGAGCTAAGGAACTGTATGATATAGTTACGGGCTTAACAGTCAAACCGGAAGCAACTGATGCAGGATATTCTGATTTCATTGTGAAAGATGCAAAAGCGCAAGAAATTTTGGTTTCACGTATGGAACCCGGGCCAATATCGCATATCATTTCATGTGTTACAGTAAAAGATATGTGGGATAAGTTACACACAATTTATGAAAGAAAATCAAATGTAAGTATTCATTTGTTATGTGGCGGTCGACGTAGGAAAAAACATTTCTTCGTTCCGAATGGCAGCTGGCCAGAGCCGTTGTCATAGCAGCGCAGACGAAAATGTTTACATTGAGTTTTGTGTGTTCGAATACGATCAGTGTCAGAATCGCCGTTTTGTCAATGTTCTACGAATAAAAGTAGTAAAGTGTTTTTAAGTGAGTGATTATATTATACGTGCGACTCACCACAATGGTGACCATGGACTGTTCTTATATAGAGCATCAGCCTTCCTAGATGAGTTGGAATGTTATCCGATCATCTTCATCTTTCAAAGAGTACATCGTTCTACAGCGGCTTGATGAAAAGCAGATAAGTTCTTCTGAGTCATTTTCCTGATATTTTTTCTGTTATTTTATTAGAAAAATTTAACTCGCGAATTTATTTTGGTTTGATTGTACTATTTTATATATTTATTACCATAAATCATGTCTAGTGTCGATGCTGTTCAAATTCCATTATATAACAGATCAGTTCCTGCGCTGTGGTTTGTGATGTGCGAAAGCACATTTGCTTTAGCTACCCCCAAGGCAATATCAGAATCTGTTACAAAATATAATTATATTGTTTCTCATCTTCCACCCGATGTTGCATCAATCA
The DNA here is from genome assembly GCA_963932465.1 of Maratus speciosus. Lineage (NCBI taxonomy): Eukaryota > Metazoa > Arthropoda > Arachnida > Araneae > Salticidae > Maratus > Maratus speciosus. Next base: position 508,697,253 of record OZ010795.1, read on the forward strand.
TTCGTGAATTTTTAATGCAACCGGATGCTACTGATCCTTATGGTGTCTTAAAAAAGGAATTAATTGCGCGCTCAAGTGAATCATCCCAGCAAGAGATACGACAGCTATTGTCTGGAGAAGAACTAGGAAATCGGAAACCTTCAGATTTATTACGTAGTATTAAACGTAGCGCGGAATCCCTAAATGTTCCAGACAAATTAATGTTAGAATTGTTTTTGCAATGATTACCAAATTCTGTTCAGACAATTTTAGCGGCTGTTTCTGAATTAACTCTTGATAAAGCAGCAGAAATTTCAGATAGTATTTCGGAAGTTACCCCTTCCCCAGCTTCTGCATTTGCCGTGTCCTGCTCGAATGAACAGGCGATAGAGGGTAAATTATTGAAAGAAATCGAAAAATTAAATAAGCGCATTGATCAGCTTGCTGTTTCACGTAGTCGGTCCCCATACCGCAGAAACTGGAGTAAACCTCGAGGGCGAAGTAATAGTGATAATCGGGATTCAAGTATTTGTTGGTATCATAGACGATTTGGAAAAAAATGTAGGGAAGAAAAATGCATAAAGCCATGTTCTTGGGCGGGAAACGAAACCAGCAAAGAGTAGAGGCGACTTATTCTTTGCCTCAACAGTCACGTTGCCTGTTCATTAGAGACCGGATTACAAATGTTTCTTTTCTGGTCGACACCGGTTCGGACGTGCCAATCCTTCCTGCCAACAATGTACAAAAACGGAATCCACCCGTACAAACGCTTTTGGCTGCTAATTCTTCACCTATAAATGTTTATGGTCAACAAACCCTATCTCAAGACTTTAAGTTAAGACGACAATTTAATTGGACTTTTCCAGTGGCAAATGTTAGTACACCAATTTTGGGAACAGATTTTCTCCATAATTTCGAATTGGTTCCAGATCTCCGCCATAAATGTCTAAGAGATTTAAAAACAAAATTTGAAACAACAGGTCACATTAAATGTGTACTAATTCATTCAGTAAAAACAATCAATATTGATAATATATATAATGAACTTCTTAAACAATTCCCATCTATTACAAAATTACCAGATCCCAATCAGCCTGTCAAACACAACACAATGCATTTTATTTCAACAAAAGGACCTCCAGTTGTGGCAAAACCCCGCAGGTTGGCTCCGGATCGCCTGAAAATTGCTAAAACAGAATTTCAAAATATGATACAACTCGTACATTTAAGACCTTCACGTAGCAACTATGCATCACCTTTGCACATGGTTCCAAAAAAGGGAACTTTGGAATGGAGACCTGTAGGTGATTATCGTGCCTTGAATGCGCAAACCAAAAAAGACAGATACCCGATACCATGTATAGCTGATTTTACTGCTAATTTACGTGACACTAAAATTTTTAGTCGACTTGACCTCATCAAAGCATATCATCAAATACCAATCAATCCTGATGATATTCCCAAAACAGCGATATGCACACCTTTTGGATTGTTCGAAAGCACACGCATGCAATTTGGCTTATGCAATGCGTCTGCAACATTTCAGAGATTCATAGATGAGGTAATACGTGATTTACCAGGCGTCTATGCTTTCGTCGATGATATACTCATAGCCTCTAAAAATGCCGAGGAGCATTATCATCATTTAAAAGCACTATTTTCCAAATTAGCAGAATATGTTAGCAAGTGCACATTTGGTAAACCTACCATTGATTTCTTAGGATTTCGAATATCTGAACATGGTATTCAACCACTTCCAGATAAAGTTAAATGCATAATCGATTTTCCGCAGCCCACAACCTTATCTCAACTTCGACGATTTTTGGGTATGTTTAATTTTTATAGGTCTTTCATATATCAAGCTGCACACATACTTGCGCTTTTAGTGAAATTGTTAGAAGGCCATACAAACAAAAAGAAATCTCGTTCCCGTGTTCCTAAAGCAGAACCCCTTAATTGGAACGAAGATGCTAAAAAAGCTTTCGTAGCTGCCAAAAATGCAATAGCTCAGGCTGCTCTTTTACGGCACCCTATTCCAGGCGCTCAGTTGAGTATATGGGTTGACGCCTCAGATGTCGCGATCGGCGGCACCCTTATGCAGTTTTATCAGGAACGTTATGAACCTTTAGCATTTTTTCCATGAAATTAAACAACAGTCAGCGGAATCGGTCAACATATGACCGGGAATTATTTTCTATTTATTCGGCAATAAAAAAATTTCAGCACATGCTAGAGAGGAGAATTTTTCAAATTTATACTGATCAAAAGCCGCTAATTTATGCATTTAAGCAAAATCCCCATAAATGTTCGCCGCGGCAATCACGCCATTTAGATTACATTTCCCAATATTCCACTGACATTAGACATGTACCAGGTTCCAAAAACATTGTTGCAGATTGCCTCTCAAGAATTGAAATTGATTCTATTTCAAAATCTCCAATCTTAAATTTTGAGGAATTCGCAAAAGCTCAGGAAAATGATTCAGAGCTTACAGAACCTGCAGAATAGTACATCGCTCAAATTGGAATTGAAACCTTGCCTCATTTCTGATTGTAGCCTACTATGTGATACTTCAACAGGTACGCCTCGACCCTTAGTTCCTAGTTTCTTTCGTCGACTGATATATGAACATTTGCACAACCTAGCGCATCCAGGCATAGCAGCTACCACAAAACTAATTTGTTCCAGATACGTATGGCCAAATATGAAACGAGACATCAAAAACTGGGTTCGTTGCTGTGAGAAGTGTCAAAGATAAAAAATACAGAGGCACACCAAAGCACCTCTTGGCACGTTCTCTCTTCCTGATGCACGTTTTTCCCAAATACATATAGATATCGTAGGTCCCTTGCCTCCATCTGACGGTTTCAGCTATCTTTTAACGATGATTGACCGATTTAGCAGATGGCCAGAAGCCGTACCTATATCTGATACACAAGCTAAAACAATTTGTAGTGTCATATTAAAGCATTGGATATCAAGATTTGGTTGCCCTTCACTCATAACCACGGATCAAGGCCCACAAATGCGATCAGCGATATTTGATGAATTTACGAAAATGATGGGAACACAGAAGATCCGTACAACGGCATATCATCCGATATCGAAGGGCATTATCGAAACATTTCATCGACATTTAAAGTCATCCATCAAAGCTCACGAAACCAGTAGGTGGACTGAAATATTACCGATAGTTTTACTAGGCATTCGCACAGCAGTGAAGGAAGATATACAAGCTTCTTGCGCTGAACTTGTCTACGGCACTACGTTGAGATTGCCCTGTAATATGCTGGATGAATACAAGATCCAACCTTGCAACGATAACTTCGTCACGCAACTACGAAATACCATGCGGCAGTTAAGTCCAGTTACTACATCATCTCACTGCCAAGAGAAGTTCTATATACACCCTTCCTTGACATCTTGTTCACACATCTTTCTAAGAGTGGATCATGTACAACCTCCATTGTGTCAATTATATACTGGTCCTCACAAAGTCCTAAGTAGAACTGGGAAAACTATAACAATCGAACTTAATGGTCGTAAGTCTACGGTATCAATAGATCGAGTGAAGCCAGCTCATTTGATTCCTACTTCAGACTTGTCCACGAAAACTGTTCCAGAGAACTCTAATTTAAAACTCTCTCTTAAAGCGGACAGTAACCCTGACCAAACAAAAACTGTCACACGTTCGGGCAGACATGTCCATTTTCCTAAAAAACTGGCATCTTATATTACTTACTGAAATTGTTGATAAATTGTTCATTTTGCATACTACACATTATGCCTATATTTTGTTATATATTGCAATTGTATTTCATGTATATATCCTTGTAATTTTTCTCAACAAGCGTGGATTCTGACACAGATAGTCAAAAAAAAAAATTAGTATACACTTGTATATCGTTTCTTCGGTACCCTACGTCACTGGGGGGATACTCTGTGGTGGTCGGCGTAGGAGAAAACATTTCTTCGTTCCGAATGGCAGCTGGCCAGAGCCGTTGTCATAGCAGCGCAGACGAAAATGTTTACATTGAGTTTTGTGTGTTCGAATACGATCAGGGGCGTCGCCATGGGGGGGTATGGGGGGGGAGCCTCCCCCCCCCCAATATTTGTGAAGTTGGGAAATTTGAGCTTAGAGTTGGGAAATTCTGGATTTTTGAGACATTATGAAATTTTTATTGTTTTGGTGATTATTTTTCTGACTGAGTACTGTAACAGTAAGCAAGTTAAATTATCAAAAGAAATACAAAAAGAAATAAGCCACACTCAATCTATCATTGTATTTTTCAGTTCTACAAAAATATTATACATCTACCAGACCTAAATTTCTCTACTCCTATCCACCAACAGCTGACTATCCAGTTCCTTTATTTCCTTCAAAACTTTGTTCCTTTCTCAAAAGCCCCACCAGTGGCTGAGAGGTTCTGCTCTCGAAGCTGGTAGACAGGAGGTGCTGGGTTCGAACCTAGTTGCGCCCGTCGGCCTAACCATTTCGGAGTTTTCGTGGTTTTCTTCGAAACCTTGGATTTCCATGCGTAAATGCGGATTAGATTCCCTTAGAAAGACCCCTACGAAGGGCACTCCCCCTAGGGCCTATATCCCAAGAGTAGATAATCGGCCGTCAAAAATCAACCATCAACCAACCTTTCTCAAAAATTTCACCCTTCCTCCCTTTTCCCTCCCAAAAGAGAATCCAGCTATTTTAATCCAAAGGGATTGCAGCTTCTTTTGAAAATTGGAGATCACTTGTAGCACAACAGATAGGAATGTAGTCACCTAATTGAAACAAGCTGGGCAAGAAGATTTGATGAGTTTTCACAAATTGTACTAATTTTGCGATTTTTGGACAATATTTTACTCATTCTCGTGATTTTTTTGCCCCGAAAATTAGTTAACCCTTCGCTGTCAAGACAAAAGCATTATATGAGCAAATGTGAATATAAGAAGTCCTTAGTTTAGATAAATTTGCCACATTTTCCTTTATTTGTGTGCGGAAATATATATATATGTCCTGTTCATTTATATTTATAGGGGTTTATGAAATTTTAAACCAAAAGTCCAGTGTTGTGTGTTTAAAGCTGTTCTAAAAAATGACTATAAATCTTAGCACGAAAGAACCCTTCATAATAGGAAAAGAGTTTTCGTGCAAGATTTTGGAGCATCTAAAAATCTATTCGAGGATGAAAAAGGTAAAAAAGTGGATGATTTGAATTTTGAACAGAAATATGACCATGAAAGCAGTCCATCAACTGAAGAAAAAAATCGACATACAGGTTGACATAAACACTGACAGGTTGCACTTGAATAAAATTTTGAAGAAATAAATATTTCCTTATAGACAAGTTCATAAGCAATTATGAATATTAGGATGTGATTGAACAAACTGACTTCTGAAAGCACCGTGGGAAAACGGTTTCACCAAATGGAATAGATAAAAATAATAGCATAGCAATGGACATTGATACACATAAGTTTTACAGGGAAGAGTTATAAGAAATACAAGAAAATTTCGGCAATTTATTAATGGGCTTAAATGACAATGTTTCCTATATCAGGAGAATATTGCACCAATACATTCCATATTTAAATTACAATTGTGCAAGGCAAATTTGAGTATCACTAACTTAGAAAAGTTAATAATGTTTCCACCTGGATATGAGAAACCGGATGTACATGACTTATAGAGTCAAATAGAAATAAACCAAATCCCAACTCACTTAACAAACCTTCTACTCATGCCATGAAATTCAAAGCTATTTGGGTCACACTGTCAAACTATATACTCGTACTCGTACCTTAGCATTCACAGCAGCTTATCTTTTTGGCGTTGTATTTAATGAAAGAATCTTTAGTCAAATAAAAATTTAAAAAATATATATTGCAAGCTACAATGTGAGGTCTGACAGACTTGACAGCCTAATGCTTTTAAAATGTGAAAGTGAAATACTGGATTTTATTAAACTGGACGATGTTAGGTTAGCTTCATCAGGGTTAACTTCTTTGAAGACCAAACAAATCATTGAATTTCGACACCCATGCTCTTAGATGTTTGCAACCAAAATTCCAAACCCAAAGAGCTCAAAAGTGATACCTTTGGAAAGTATACATCCAAGCCCAATAAAGAAGTGTAACCGAATATGAAGTTTCACTAAATTTCCGTGCATTAGTTTTTCAGATATAGCTAACGCGAAAATCGTGAAAAATACTGCACAACAGTGCCACAGATATATACAAAAACCTAATAAGCACTAAATTATGTCAAGGTTTAACAGAATATGAAATTTGATAAAATTTATGCAACAGTTTTTGAGATATAACTATCGCTAAAATCATGTAAATCGTGAAAAATACAGCATAGCAGCGCCACCTTTTGGGTAATTTACACCAAAAACTAATCAGCATTAATTTTTATCAAGGTATAACTGAATCTAAAGTTTTATAAAATTCCGCGAATTTTAGTTCTTGAACTAGAGCACCCACAAAATTTGTGTCACATTCACACAGACAGACATTTTCTAAAAACAGTCAAATCATGTTCAGGACCTTCTAAAACATATCAAACCGTCGAAAACCAGTTGTAGAATTTTTTTACGAATTCAATACTTTCGTCTTGTGAAGACAGAAGAAAGTAAAACTCGTGTTTGTTTTTTTATTAAACAAACCAATAATTAGAATTTTCATGTTTCTAGTTTGAAAATTTTTCTTTGGAAAGGAATTTTTTATGCATAAGCTTCATTATTATTATTACACACTTTGTGCATATCACTTTAGTTGAAAGTTAGAGGAATTTGTTTCAAGTTGGGAAATTTTCGAACTCTCCCCCCCGAAAAAATATCTGTAGCTACGCCCCTGAATACGATCAGTGTCAGAATCGGCGTTTTGTCAATGTTCTACGAATAAAAGTAGTAAAGTGTTTTTAAGTGAATGATTATATTATACGAGCGACTCACCACAGTTACAACAATAGTTTTTCAACTTGAAGTTTGATGACAACGTGATGAACTTTTTATCTAAAGTTCAGAATATGGTTGCCGAAATTGAGCAACATAACGAAAAAATTCCTGAAAAAATGTTCATTCCAAAAATAATCATGGCTCTGCCAGAACAATATAACCACTTCTCTTCAGCCTGGGAATCCGTAACAGATGAACAGTGAACTTTAAGTAACTTAACTGCTCGTTTGTTAGTTGAGGAAGAAAGATTAAAAACAAAAGAAGAAACTGTTGCTCTTACAGCTAAAAATCAAAGTAATATCAAGTGTTTTTCTTGCAGAAAATTAGGCCACAAGAAATTTCAATGTTAATAATGTCCCTAAGAACAGAATATTGTCTGTAATTTTTGTAATAAGAAAGAGTACATATTTAAAGATTGTTATTTTCGTAAAAATAAAAATATGAAGTCAAGTGGTAAAAATGGCAAAAGTTTTGCACTTATGGGAATTAGAAATTCTGAATCAGATGTAGAACTCTATTTAGACAGTGGAGCTTCAGAACATATGTGTAATGATATAAGTCTATTTGGAAATTATTTGAAGTTGAAAGAAGCTAAACAGATAAAAATAGGTGATGGAACCTCTATAACAGCTATTGGAATAGGAACTATTTATGTTCAGTCATATAACGGTGAAAAATATATTAAAACTGGACTTCAAAATGTACTGAATGTCCCACAGTTAAAAGTAAACTTATTTTCTCAAGATAAAGCTCTAGATAAAGGTTTATATATGTCATCCAACTCAGAATGTGCTAAATTTATTCATGAAAAATCTAAAGAAATAGTTGCTATAGCTAAACGTGAAGATAAACTTTTTAAAATGATATTTCGCTTAGATAAAAGCAGGGTGACCATAGACGAAAATATGAGAGAGTTTGAAAATCTAAATAAATGTTGTGTTGCTGACAGTAGTGTTAAAAGTAAAATGAAAAGTCTCATATGGTGGCATGAAAAGTTAGCTCATCAACATTTTGATCATGTCAAGAAGCTGCTTACAGAAAATGAAATTACCTGGGAAAATTCTTCTGATATTCCATTCTGTGAGGCATGCATTCAAGGAAAGCAACAACGTAGCCCCTTTCAAGAAAGTAAATCGAAATCTATTGAAATTTGTAATATAATTCATGCAGATTTATGTGGTCCAATAGAAGTAGCATCAATTGGAAAGTTTCGTTACATGTTATTGTTAAAAGATGATTACTCTCACTTTAGGAAACTTTATTTCCTCGATAATAAGTATCAAGTGTATGATAAATTGCTAGAATTCATATTGATGTGCAAAAACCAGATGAATAAAAATGTCCGAGTAATAAGATCTGACAATGGCAAGGAATTCTGGAATGATAAAATTAAAGAACTTTTGATTCATCATGGCATAGAGCATGAAACTTCTGTTCCATACAATCCACAGCAAAATGGACGGGTAGAACTAGAAATGAACTATCATGGAAGCTGCAAGAACTATGCTGGTAGCAAAAAATTTAGATAAGAAGTTCTGGGCAGAAGCTACGAATACAGCTGTATACATTATTAACAGAACAGATACTAGCACGGTGAAAGGAAAAACACCTTATGAATTGTGGAACAACAAGACTTTTGACATTAGAAATTTAAAGTTTACATTTGGATCTGAAGTATGGGTTCACATCCCAAAAGAAAAACTTAGAAAATTAGATGTTAAGAGTGAAAAAGGAATTTTTGTTGGATATGGTGAAAATATTAAAGGATTCAGAGTCTACTTCAGAAAAACAAACACTGTGACATTACATAGAGATATAATAATTAATCCAAATGAGAAACCTTCCTATCCCCTACAGAATGAAAATCTTGTTTTTGATTTAATTGATCCTGAGCAACATCAGAGTTCAGAATTTGATGATGATAAGGATATTGACATGGATTCGGATAACTTGGCCAATAATCAACAACAAGATGATGATGACAACTGCAGTACAGATTCATCTGCTCCCCAGTTAAGTAATACCAAAATGCACCTTCGAGCAAGAGATAACCTGAGAAAACCGTCGAGATTTGGGGACTTTGAAACAAGCTATATAAGTATAACCGATGTGGAAGAACCCACCACTTATGAAGAAGCTATGAAATCAAGTTCATCGAAAAAGTGGCAAGAGGCCATAAATGCTGAACTGAAAGCCCTCTCTGAAAATGATACTTGGAACACTGTTGACGAACCAAATGACCGTAATATAATAAACAGTAAGTGGGTTTAATACATGGAAATTATTCCAGAGCGAAACATTCGCCTTGCATACAATATTTCAAATGGAAATCAAATTTCAAAGTGATTGCTTAAAAGGCGCAAAGGCCAACATAGTGAAAAAGATTCCAAGCCGGGACTCGAACCCAGGCCATCAGTATAGCGCACTGACGTTCTACCGGCTAAACCACTTGGAACGATACCTAGCTCGGAAAATTTCTCACTATTAAGTGGCGTTTTAAAATTAAGCGGGACAATAAAGGTAAGATTTCATTATTTAAATGCATATTGGTTGCTAGGGGTTATCAACAAAAAGGGTTAATATTTGAAGATATATATTCTCCTGTAGCTAAGTTAAATACTAATGTTGTTAGCAATTAGTGTAAATTTTGATTGGGTTGTCTATCAAATGTATGTATGCAGTGCTTTCTTACATGGGGAAATCAAAGAGGGTGTTTTTATGTATTTACATGATAATTGTAATTTACCTGATGGGAAAGTATGTAAGCTTAAAAAGGCTATATATGGGTTAAAAAGAGCACCAAAATATTGGTATGAGAAATTTCAGAAATTTATGTCTTCTCAAAATTTTGTAAAATCTGAAAATGATCAATGTTTGTATTTCAAATTTTCAAATTATTGTAAACTTTATGTATTGGTATATGTTGATGATTTGAGTATCACAGGTTCTGATAGCAAGCAAATAAATTATTTTAAATGTGAAATGAAAATAAATTTTAAAATGAAAGATTTTGGTCCTATTTCTTATTATTTGGGTATATCTATTTCTCAGAATGTAAATGAAGGTATTTTAACATTAGATCAGAGTAACTATTTAGAAAATGTGTTGAAAAGATTTGATATGTTTGAATGTAAAAGTATCTCTACTCCTATGGACACTAACTTTAATTATGAATGTTTAATTAATGAAAAATCAGAAAATGTAAATGTGGAAAATAAATGTAAAAAAATAATTGGTTGTATCATGTATGCAATGGTAGGAAGCAGGCCAGATTTATGTAATTCTATCAGTATTTTGAGTAGATATCAAAACTATGCAAGTGAAAAGTTATTGTTGCTCTTAAAAAGAGTGTTACATTATATTAAAGATACAGTTGACTTGAAGTTAATGTATAGAAAAATTGTAAATGCTGAATTAGTTAAAGGTTTTGTTGACGCAGATTTGGGGGGGGGGGGGATACTATTAACAGAAAATCTACAACAGGGTATTGTTTTCAAATTTATAATTGTACAATTTCATGGTGTTCTAAACAACAAACTTGTGTAGCCTTATCATCTACAGAGGTGGAGTACATTGCCTTAAGCCTATGTGTAAGTGAAGCTTGCTGGGTTCGAAATTTATTGATTGAACTAAATTTAAATAGTTGTGAAAATTTTGCTGTACCTCTCTATGAGGATAATCAATCAGCTATTCGTATCAGTAAATCATGTGAACAACCTAAAAGGTTAAAGCACATAAATGTTAAGTATCATTTTGTGCAAGAAAAAGTAGGAGATAGAACTGTTTCAATTAATTACATTCCATCTACTGAACAGGTTGCTGATTTATTAACTAAACCTCTGAGTAAAGTATTGTTTGAAAAATTCAGAAAAATAATGTTCGGTTAATTTAATCGTCTTTTTTTTTTTTTTTTTTTTTTTTTTTTTTTGTATGTATAATATATAAGGGGTCATTCATAATTCCCTCCGGGGTTTCGAAACGTTATAGTAAAAAAACGAAGACGAATATGAAAAAAAGAAACATATGAAATTATTCCGAAACTATTCAAGTTTTACTTACATACATTACAGGTGTTCTATGTGTGAACCCTTGGTCACACGGCATACATCAATGCGATAGTCCAGTTCCTGCCATACTCTACTCAACATGGTACTGTCTATGTTATTGATAGCACGTGTTATCCTTTCACGCAGATCAGCTAAATCACGTGGCATAGGTTGTACAAAAACCTGGTCTTTCATATACTCCCACAAGAAAAAGTCACACGGTGTTAAATCCGGTGACCGTGGAGGCCACTTTAGAAGAGGTACGTCATCTTCAGAAGCTCGTCCAATCCATCGATGAGGTAAGTGTGTGTTCAGGTATTCACGCACATCACACAAAAATGGGGAGGAGCACCGTCTTGTTGAAATACGAAATCCTCCTCATGTTCCTCTAACTGCGGCATTAGCCACAGCTGCAACATATCCAGGTACACCAGTGGTGTAGTCGAGGGGGGACGGTGTCCCCTCACTGTTTTATTTTATCTAGAGCGTCCCCTTACTTTTTATTTTCAGGGGGGACGCTCGAGACACGGGAGGACGCTGACTTTCCAATGTCATGAATTTTTTTAAAGGATGAGCAGACCAATAAGTTGACAATCTTAAGAAATAAGACATTGATTTTTAATATTTCCCACAAAGATGAAAAGTGTTTATGTGTCGGATCGCTTGTCTATCTCCACTTGTTCGTATTTTAACTTCCGAAAGTTTGTTAAAATCGCGGCAAAATGTTACGCGTATGTTTGAAGTTCATTGTAGTACTATCAATATTGTAAATGATCTGTAGACCATCAATATTTCGTTTACGATAGAACAAACAAACAAAAAAAAAGTTCTTTTATATTAAGGTACGGTTTATGAGGAACTTGGTCGAAATACACATTAAAGAAGTTATAATATACTTTAAATATAACGAAAATGGCATATGATATTGGAATTCGTTACAAAATGTTCCCTATCGAAAATAGCATATATCGTTCGTTTACCACAACATTAAAAAATATTTGGAAACCCATGATCAATTAATGGTAGTTGCTTGAAATACATTTTAATGACTACATTTTTTTCAAACGGAAAATTATTCATGTATACGTAGTCAGGGCCACTGCCGCAGAAATCTGCACGGGCCGGGCCTATTTTCATTCACGGCGCTCAGTCCGGGCCTGGTCTCCACTCATTTTGGGCCGGGCCGGGCCTAGTCACAACTCTTTCCGGGCCTAACTTGTTTTTCCATACCAAGCTGGGACTGGTTTCATTCTTCCTAGTTTTTACGGGCCAAATTTAGTCCCGGTTTTGACCCAGTCTGTATGAAAATCATTGTCTCTGCGTGGCTTGGTCCGTTCAAAGATCAGTAAAATTTGGCCTGGACCAAAAACTTTTGTAAAAAATACATACATTTTTAAGTCTCCATTATTCTACAACTAAACAGTAAAATTTATTATTTTTAAAGAATAGCTAAATTAAAATATAGTAAAACGTGTGAAAAATAACCTGCCTTTGATGGAATCCTGTCTTAAACTGAAAAATATATTGATTCATGCAAAATGAATATACTAATGCGTAAGAAAAGAATATATAAATACATTTACACCTGCTAGGAAGGGAACTTGCCTATAACGCACTTTTTCTTTCCTATGCAATTCCGTCCGTCTTAAAAGATTTTACTGCATAGCATTTTTCAGATTTTTAAGTCTCCAATACATGGAATGTGGATTAACAATATTAATGATAACTGAAACATTTACATACAACAAATAGAGATTCATTAAAAAAATAAATATCGCAGCCTACGGCACTTCTATAAAAATGAGGATTATAAACATGAAAAAAAAAAGCTAAGATAAATGTTTTTGGTCAGAACTACTCGTACGAGACAAATTTTTAACCAAATCAACGTGAAAATCAATGTTTTGTAGAAATTCACTCTGGCAGGGCTGGTCTCGGGCCGAATTTTAATTTTTATGCCGGACAGGGTCGAACCTTTTTTTCTGTGAGTCGGACCGGGCCTGGAAATTTGGCCCGTGTAGACCTCTACACTGATGCATGTTTGCTGTGGAAAACGTCGCGTTTAAGACCACACAAAAGAATACGCACACATTTTCATCTATGGCTTCAGTTCTTTTAATTAATAACAGCAATTTAATTTTAATGAAAAACCTGTTTAATATTCTAATGCGTATTATTAAACTGTGACAGAATTGAATAAATTGCCCTTGTTTTAAGCTCATTTTCCCTTTAATTTAAATCTATACTAATCACAAAATGCTTCGCTCTGTGTGTCTGTGTGTATGTCAGCGATGGCTAGCAAAATCTAGTGCACGTACAAGTCGCAAAATTTGGGTGAGGGTAGTCGAATTTAGGTCCTGATGCATCTGAGGCTCAGATTTTTAATTTTTTGATAATTAGCCGATATATTAATTAAAAGTCACGACGAACTCAAACATTCATCTATTTAATTCTAAGCTTCATTTCACCCAGAACCCGATTTGCACAGCAGAAAGAAATGAAGAACCGAACGCAGAGATTTTTGGGGGGTTTGTCATCCTTTTTTTTTTTTTTTTTTCTTTTTCTTTTCTTACTTCTATCGGCCAAAACATTTAGTATAGAAAAATGGAAAATATTCTCTGAAAGATCATACCTTTGCGTCTTAAACGCCCCCAGTTTGAAAAAAATATCGTTATTAACCCTTTGAAAAACAAATTTCAAAAAGACTCGTTTTTGCAATTTTCTTTTTCTTCCATACGGCATGCTTCCTTGGGGCCCAATTTCAGAGGTAGCGGTTAACAAAAAATGCGTATGCTGAGACCATCTCTTCGACAATGCAGTCGGTTTTCAAAAACGACTCTTCAAAATATAACTCTTTAAAAGATTTGAGATTGCAGGTCACTTTGCACCTTACGGAGACGTTCTTTTTTTCTATGGTAAAAGTGAATAAACATCCGTATTTCGACACAATTTTTGAGCATTTCTGCAGACCAAATTTACATCACCCACAAAAGCTGGAAACATTCAAACGACTAGAAGTATTTTTAGAAAACAATGTGCGAAAATTTCGACGAAAACGCTTAAAACCGAGGTGTTTCGGCGTGGAATACATAGTCTATCACGAAAATTTATAAAAGGCTCAGATATAGTTATATTTATAATGTATTAAAACTTCAGCGAATTCGGAAAAAAAGAACTATTTTCTTTTTTCTTTTTTTTTTTTTATGAAAACGGAACCAAGACGAAAGCAAGAAAAATATCGAGAAGAAAACGCATATTTTTTTCAACTTGATATAGACGCATGCATAGGCACATGTATAGAAAATCGTCGTAAAAATAGAATAGCCGATTCAGTGGACCTCAAAAAGTAAAGATATGCCAAAATTTCGCAATGTATTTTTACTATCATGATTCCAATATTTTCCATAAATCATACATGTGCGCAAAGTAAAAATACAATAATTTATAATTCTCTCAGGGACAACAGTTATTCTACGACTATTTTCAAAATATATAATTCAAAACAAATTCTAACAAAAATATCGCTGCATGAATTAGTGTTATTGAATTACGATTTCTATTCCTGAAATTTTCAGACAATAAGGTTTTTGTTCTTTTTTTAATTCTGTGGTAAATTATTTAACGATCAACAGAGAATAAACTTTAATTAAATTAATTTTAATTAAATTTTAAGTTTTCTAAGTTTTAATTAATTTTTTCAATTACTGTTCTCAGGAATTCAAAATAAAACGCAAGATTTAAAATCAAGTTTGCCTTATGGGTGATACAGATCCTAATGTTCAAAACTACGAGCGTCCCCCCCACTTTTTTCCCCAGGACTACACCACTGAGGTACACTACACCGGTAATGGTCTTCTCTGTAAAAAAGAATGGCCCATAAACACGTGAGGAGGACATAGCGCAAAACACGTTAACTTTTGGGGAATCCCGATAGTGTTCCACTACAGAATGGGGATTTCCAGTGCCCCAAATGCGTACGTTGTGGCGGTTGACAGTGCCACACATGTGAAATGTGCTTTCATCACTAAAAATCAATTTCGACATTAGTGTTTCACGTTCATGGACATCAATGCAAAACGTGAAACGAGAAATGCAATCTGCTGGAGTCAACGCTTGCACCAGTCGCAATCTGTACGGCTTCAAACAAAGACGTTTTCGCAGAATTCGCCACACTGTTGGTTGAGAGATCCCCAATTCTCGGCTTCCGCTAGCGGTTGATTTCGTCGGGCTCCTTAAAAACGTTTCCCGTACACGATCTACGGTGTCCGCAGATGGACCAGGCCGACCACTTCGTTTCCTGTCACATAGGCATCCCGTTTCTTTAAATTTCCGGTACCACACATGAATTGTTTTGTCAGTTGGTCCCTGTTTTCGATATTTATTACGAAAGGCCCGTTGAACTGACACCACTGATTCAGATTTTGCAAACTCCAACACACAAAAAGCTTTCTCTTCGCCTGTAAACGCCATTTTTCTTTACTACAACTGACTTCAATACAGATGTTACTGCCATCTACCGGAAACTAATTAAATTAAAACTTGAATAGTTTCGGAATAATTTCATATGTTTCTTTTTTTCATATTCGTCTTCGTTTTTTTACTATAACGTTTCGAAACCACAGAGGGAATTATGAATGAGTGTTTTGTCAATCGAAATATGTCAGTCGATATGTAATCGTAATCGTTTGAGATGCGTGCGCATCCTGTCTAATCCTGTCCCGACTCTATAGAACAATTCATTTGTAGTTAGGATTCTGTATTTTGTTGTTTTGTGTTCCGTGCTGTCTTTTGTGTTTTTCGGAATAAACTTTCATGTGTTATAGTAAAACCTGCTGTGGTTATTTACTAATATTTAAGGCGCACTGTGTTACAGAAAATAACGTCATCACGAACTTTGCTCACATAGCTTGCTCTGCTCTTCACATTCGCGAAGTCACTTTCATTTGTAAATAAATATAATTAGCATGTATTGTTACTCCAATAGAAAGCAATCCAGCAGTGTTTCCTCATTTCCTATAAAAACTTCGGATGTTTCAGATAACGGGGTCAAACTTTTAATTTAAGCTGATTTGCAAGGGCACGAAATTAGCGAAAGATTGTTTTTAAAGAGAAATTGATTATAATTTAAAATGTACACCTTTTATAGGAAATAGAAAAACGTTGTGCAATTCTTTGTCATATAAATAGCAATTTCTGCAAATTTCGATCATTTATTATCTGGAATCTTAGATGAAGGCAGTAGCGTGAACGGGTCTCCTCAGAGTCGTAATGACAAGATATTTAGTAATGAAGAACAGAAGATTTTATTCACATTAAACAGAAGGTTTCTGGACTAAAATAATGTCATTAGGTACACAACAGAAGTAGTTGAAATACGGAATCTGATGAAATTAAAATCTGTGAGTTGGCAGAATGAAACTAAGTCCTGATGAAAGTTAATCAGAGAGCTCAGTAAGTTAAAGAGTCTCTGCGATTTAAATAATCGCCTTTTAGAATAATGTTCCTTAGATGAAGTTAAATAGCTCGTCGCTGTTCAGACAGCCTGTCGCTGTAGAACCCAGCTGAAATCTCAGCTGCTGGCTTTGTTCACCGTGAGGGAAGAAGTAATCTCTTTCCCCTCGGATCGTCCCTCCGAGAAAACTATGAATGATTCCTTGAGAGATGATTCTCTCGTCCAGGTGAGACCTGCAACCTTTTTTCCATTGAGTCTAGAACTTAACTACCTTACCTTATTAAGGATCTCGTATATATCCTCAATTATTTCTCCTGGAAGATTATATGGAGTTTTTTTAGACACTCGCAGTGCCTTTTTGTCAAAATCATTTGACGGCTGCACTCCGAAGGGTTAGGCTTGGCCCATCCTACAATCTGCACCCGGCATTCTGCTGTGAAAGTGCGGCGTGGGAAAACTGCCTTCTAGTTTTACTATCGGCACATAAAAGCGAACCCCAGGCGGCCCTTGCTTTATAGTCGCTGTCTCCAAGTGTCATTTTTCTATGATGAATTGTGATCGAACTGTTTCTTCTTATCTTACCGGCGAAAGTTGGAACTTAGCCTAAAACTCGAGTCTATTTTAGGAATACATGGGCTTTCTATATCTAGCGATCTTGTTGTTGGGAAATAATTATTAATAATGTTTGTGGCAACACCAAGTTTGTATTGCCGGATTGGCAACAGTATGTTATGTTGTTACTTAGAACTTAGAATGCAAAAAAGGAATTTAGTTGCTGTGCCGGTGTTTCGGTTTGATCTAAGATGTTGTGAAGTCCGGAAAATTTTACTTAAATGTTTCCTTCTATTGTAAATAAACTGTTCTTTTTTTTTCTTACTTGGTCACTTATCTGATATTTAAAAAAACTCAACATGGTAGCAGAGCGCGGTTGCGAATCGAGCTAGTGGCTATGAACAATAGAAGCAACGTAAAAACGAAAGTTCAGTAAAATTCGAATCGCTTAAAAAACAAAACAAAATGACGAATATGTATGAAGATATTTCTCATGTCGAAAAGCTTCGTGATTCAAATTCATTCGCGCTTTGGAAATTTCAAGTAAACATAATATTAAAATCTAATTCCCTGTTGGACGTTGTAAATGGAACTGAAAAGAAAGAAGGCCTAACGACAGATGCTAAGTTGTCGTGGGAAAAGAAAGACGCTAAAGCTCAACAGGTAATTGTAACAACTATAGATAAGAAAGTGATGATGCATATTTTAAATTGCGAAAATTCTCATGAGATGTACAAGAAATTATGTGGTATTTTTGAAAGAGATACAGAACAACAAAAGTGTAACTTATTACAAGAGTTCTTCAACTACAGTTTTAGTGCAGAAACCGATATTGCTACTTGTTAAATGTGATTCCGGGATATGTAAATTGAAACGAAAATTCGAAAAGAAAATCTGATCGAAAAAAATTCAATTCACATTCCCCGAAATCACACTATGGCTTTGATCGTATAGTGGTTAGTAGGTACGCGTCGTAAATAAATAAAATTAAATCTGAAGATAATGAATTTCTAAATAAATAAATAAGAAATGGTAATTACTCACCCCATGTTGAACATCACACATAAAATACACTCACAATTAAAATGAATGAAATCAATTGCATAATCAAGTATTTTATTGTATAATAGGAGACACATTGAAATCTATCCGGATCCAGAGCATGTTATACTTTATGTTGAGAATAAAATTTTAATAAGTTATTGAAAAAGGTTAAACATTATTTCGTATTATAACAGTCTTCTTTATATCAATATTGATTCTTGTAAATAAAAACAGTTCTTGAATGGAATACAGTTTGTGAAAGTTTATAAAACAAAGTCGGAATAACTGGATGGTAAAGAGTTCTGTAGGTAATAGAAGTGATGATTACATAATATAATATTGTTATGGCATTATGATGATTGTTGAATTTAGATGTATAAAAAGTGCAATATCAAAAGAATAAAATTCTAAATAATGACGAAGGATGTAAGAAGAGATGTATATTGATGATGGAGGATGCAAAAGGAGATGTATATTGATGACGGAGGATGCAAAAGGAAACGTATGAGCATATTCACAATTCGTTGTATACTTGATGCGACGCTGGTTCTCTGGTTTAGATATTCCAGCAATTAACGGATGACGGTGGAAACTTGACAATGAGAACAGGAAAAGTTCCATCTTCTTTTCATTCAAATTTTGAGAGATAAGAATTACTTAATTATGGTGGTGGTTAATAAATTAATATTACACACGGATATTTACTTTGCAATATCTAAATCTCCTCCTATGGTGCGCTCACCAGGGCTTACGCCCAACGGTGAAAAAAATTAAAAACAACTCCCGATTCGAAAAACGGTCTGGAGTCTTCTGATAAAATTCTAAAACTGACTCTTATTTGAAAAGCCTGCAGAAAATTGGAGTATGCTTTCAGCGAAAACAGCCAATCAGAATATTTCTAAAGATGGCCTGTCGCTAGCACTTCTGGCGAAAAAGATTTTGTAGTAGGATTATGACCATGGAATGGCAACGCACTTAAGAAGCGGGGAGAAAGGAATGTTTGCTATGTGGGAGTTCCTATGACGTCGAAAGGAATTTCCTGTCTGTTCTGAGATAAGGGACAAAACCATCTTAAAAGTTGCATCTTTTGGGATGCGAGGTGAATGGAAAGCAATAAAATTAAGGGAAACTATAGGAGTTAGAATTTCGTTTCTCTGGCAAACGATTTCAGTAATTTTATGAAAGTTTACCAGAGAAATGGAAAAAGATAATAGAATATAACAAATGTAATTTTAAATGAAATAATTAAAAATAAAGATTTAGGATTTAATATTTAAAATTTAATAAAATTTGCTATCAAAATTGAAAGATGGTGAACGGAAGTAGATTATTAAAATTAACAGAATATACAAAATTAAGTTTATGTAAATTTAAGAAGGGTGAATGTTATGTAAAGTTTTTACAACATAACACTACTCATATAAGCAGATTAGAAAACATTGCTTTTAAATTGAAGGCCTTTAATAAACAAATTGATGATGAAATGGTCATATCTAAAATTTTATCCACACTTCCAGAAAATTATAAGCATTTTAGAACAGCATGGGACTCTACTAACACAGAAGAAAAAAACGTTAGAAAATTTAACAGCAAGATTATTGAATGAAGAGTCATGTACAAGAAGTGTAAATAAGAATGAAGAACCAGTTGCTTTCAAAATATTGGAGAAAAGATGTTTCAAATGTAATAGTGCTGATCATCTAGCAAGATCGTGTAACAAAAGTAAAAATCCAGTAAAAAGTGCTAAAGAACAGAGATGTTTTAAATGTGACAGCAAATTTCATTTGGCTAAAGATTGTAATAAAAGTAAAAATAATCGTTCTCGGTGCAGCATTTGTAAGAAAGATAATCATTCTGAAAAAGATTGTTATTTTCGTAAAAATGGTAAACCAGCAGTTTCCTTTCTTGCTCAAGAATCTAGTAGTATAAATAAATTTGTGGTAGATTCAGGATCTTCTTCCCATATGGTAAATAATAAAATAATGCTGAAAAATCCTGTGAAGATTTCTACTCAAATTGGATTAGCAAAGAAAGCTGAAGTAATGACAGCTAAATGTTTTGGAAAAATAGAAGCTGATAGTTGCACATTACAAAATGTACTCTATGTTCCACAGCTGAGTAAAAACCTGTTATCTGTTAATGCAATTACAGAAAATAATGGAGAAGTAAAATTTATTGAAGATAAAGTAGAAATTTCAAAAGATGGAAAAATTGTTCTAGAAGGCTATAAAAACAATAAAGGACTGTATGAAATAGATTTGAACCAACAAAATAAAGCTTTGATTTGTGAACAGAAAAATCCGACATTGTGGCATCGAAAATTTGGACACTTAAGTAGTAAATATATAAAAATAGTATTGAAAAATTCAAATGGCATAGATCTAAAAGATGGCGACATTAAAATGATAGAAGATCCGTGTGACATTTGTCTCAGAGCCAAACAGACTAGATTTCCATTTAAATCACAAAGAACAAGAGCAACTAGACCATTGGAGCTGATTCATACCGATGTTTGTGGCCCAATAGAGGTGAGTACATGGGACAGAAAAAGGTATTTCTTAACATGTTTGGATGATTATACTCATTTTGTCATGGTCTTTCTATTGGAGAATAAGTTTGAAGTTGCAGATGTTCTTAAACAATATATTGAAGAAGTTGAAGCCAAGTGGTCACTCCGTGTCTCTAAATTACGCTGTGACAATGGAGGAGACTATGTTTCTCATAAATTAGTTAACTGGTGCAAATATAAAGGGATTGTTTTGGATTATAGCATTCCACATACACCACAGCTTAATGGAAAAGCGGAACGGCTGAATCAAACACTCTTTGAAAAAGTCAGAGCTCTAATTTTTGATTCAGGAGTCGAGAAAGAAATGTGGGGTGAAGCATTGTGAACTGCAGCCTATCTCCTTAACAGAAGCCCAACAGAGTCTGTAAGTGTTACTCCTGCTGAAATGTGGTTCCAAAAGAAACCAGATTTGTCAAGATTACAAATATTTGGTAGTGTAGCTTATGCTAAAATACTTGGTCGACTGAAGAAATTGGATAGTTGAAGTAATAGGCTCATCTTTGTTGGATATGCTGAAAATGGCTACAGATTATGAAATCCCAAAACTAAGAAAATACAAATATCAAGAGATGTGATATTCCTTGAACCCAAAGTTGATAAACCGAATGATTTAATATCACCATTCAACTACTTTAATTTTCAAGATGACAGTAGTGAAGATGAGGAAAATCCTAACAACATAAAACAAACAACCTCAGAAGATCAAAACATTGAAGAATTTGGACGAGGAAAAAGAATAAAGAAACCTCCTGTTTACCTTGGTGATTATGCTTTGCTGACATATGAAGAGGCCATTAGTGGAGATGATAAAGAATTGTGAAAAGAAGCTATAGAAGATGAAAAGAAATCCTCAGAAAAAAATGAAACTTGGCAAGTGGTTGACAGAAATGCAGTAGGAAATAAGAAGATATTAAGTAACAAATGGATATTTAAAATTAAAGATAATGGCAAGTACAAAGCACGTTTGGTTGTGAGAGGTTGTGAACAAAAATATGGTCTTGATTATGAAGAAACTTATAGTCCAGTAGTGAGCATTATTCCATTGAGAATTATTTTTGGACTAGCATTGAAGAAACAATATAAAATGATAAAATTTGACATAAAAACAGCCTTTTTGTATGGAAAATTGGACGAAGAACATTACATGAGTATGCCAGAAGGATATGATGACAAATCTAATGTATGTAAACTTCAAAAATCGTTATATGGTCTAAAACAAGCACCCGTAAAATGGAACATAAGATTAACAGATTTTTTGAGAGAAAGTGGGTTTTGTACAAATTAAATCTGAACAGTGCATTTTCATAACTGAAGACAAAGGCATAATATTAGCTATTTATGTTGATGACGGAATTCTAATTGAGTGTGATCATGCAAGATTAACACACCCCTCCTGCGAGAGATACATTTTTTTTCTCTTTAAACAATTCCAAAAAATACATATACATACAAAAATTACACACAAATTACATACAATAATTACACATATCACAATAGTGAAATACTTTCCATAGAATATAACAACTTATCCTCATTTACACCTTTAGTAAGGAAATCAGAAATAATAGGTTCACCTTGAACATATTCCAATGAAATAATACCTTCTGACAATAAATCCCTGACAAAATGAAATCTTAAGTTCATGTGCCTAGATTTATTTGAGGATTTTGTACATTTAATCCACTGTATTGCTGCTTGGCTATCAGTGCTTAAAATTATGGCATCTTTTATAAATTGGTTACAATTTAACTCAGACAATAAGTTCTGTTAATGGGGTTGCGCAACTGTTTTTTATTTCGCTTATGTCAGAAATTTCTAAATTGAGAGATTTATTCTTTTGATTTTCGTGAATTTCATTCTCTTCCAGAAATTTTTTATTTATTAGCGGTTCAATATCCCAACACTCGGAAAATTTACTTAATCAAAAATATCTACTTCCCTTTATAGTTTCATTGAACTTAACAGAACGTTCCTCAATCACTTTCTTATTTTTTACATCATAAATACGATATCCCCTCCTATCTCTAGCATATCCTAACATAATTCCACTTCTTCCTGGTACATCGAATTTATTTCTCATTGTTTTAGGAATATGAAAATAAGCTAAACAACCAAATTTTCTTACATAATTTAAATTGGGCTTTTTATCTGTCCAAATTTCTAAGGGGATTTTTTCTTTTCCTTTACGCGGTGTTATATTAGATATCTGTGTACTACGATTGATAGCTTCTGTCCAGAAATTGGTGGGAAGTTCACTTTCATACAATAAAGACCTAGCCCTTTCTAATAGAACTCTATTCGCTCTTTCAGCCTTTCCATTGCTTTCGCTGCTATATGGGACAGTTTTTTCATGAAAAATACCTGAATTAGCAAGATAATTGTCAAATTCCGTATTTACGAATTCGAGCCCATTGTCACTTCTCACTTTTTTAATTCTTTTACCCATAAGATTTTCATATTTAGCTTTAAATTTATAAAATACATCAAATACTTCATTTTTACTTTTGAGGAAATAATTAAATTACATTCCAGAAAAATCATCCACTAGTATCATGAAATATTTTGCCCCACCAAGTGACTCAGGTTGTATCGGGCCATATAAATCCAAATGAAACAACTGCATAATATCAGAACTTTGGTCAATATCAATATTCGGATGACTTTTCCTGGTTATTTTACTTATGTCACATGTATCACACTTAAAATCAGACACATTTACATCTTTAAGATCTATATACTCTTTCATTTTTAACATATATTTTGAATTTAAATGACACAATATGTTATGCCACAGTTCATAATTACTAGCACTCTTATCAGTAAAATTACACTCAGAATTATAGGCAGGTTGAAGTTTAATCTCTAATCGATTATCATTTTTAAATGCTTTAGTTAGAAATTTATTATACTTGTCAAAAATTAGCACACAGTTACTTTCGGAAATAATTCTACAACCTTTATCCATTAAAGCAGTAACAGATAATAAATTATATCTCACATCTGGTACAAAACTAACATTGTTTATTGTTAAATGTATAGAATTATTTTTACTTACCGTATTACATGATACCGTACCTGTACCCTTCGAAATTATTTTGGAATTTTTACCTGCTTGATAGATATCCTTTTCTTCAGGAATTAGATTCCTGAACCATATTTTATCTTTACACATATGCGAGCTAGCCCCGCTGTCTAATAACCATATATTATCACATAGTTCACATTGTTCCGATGAAATAGTAGGTACCGAATTGTTTCTGTCCTTAACTGGATAATTTACATCGTGGTGCGTTTTTCTTCTTTGTCGATTTCCATTGGACCTGTCATTTCTTGAAATATTATTCCTGTAAAAACAATCCTTGGCTATGTGATTTGGACGTCTGCAAATGTAACAAAGTCTCGGACTTTTGTTTTTCCTGGAGTAGAATACTTCAGCGGTGGTCCCTTCAGAACGAGTGGTATTCGTCAGTTCTTCTTCCCGTAGAATTTCTAGTACTTCATCCATACTTTTCTCACGTTGAGTTTTTAATATATCTCTTACTTTCGAGAACTTTCCTTTCAGTCCTCGTACCGTGTAGAATACAAGTTCTCTATCTGTTATAGCCAATCCAAGTGTTTGACATTTTGTTGAGATGCCTCGAGCTCTGGCTATATAGTCATTTGCAGATTCATTTGACTTTATTTCTAAATTCTTTAACTGGTTGCCGGCATCTATTCTTCTATCTTCTGCTTGACCGGCAAAAGTCGATCTTATTTTTTCCCATAATAATTTTGCATTTTCTTCAGCTGCGAACTGTAGTGCCTGTTCATCAGATAATGATAGCTTTATGTATCCGACAGCATCGCTATTTTTTTGGTTCCATTCGGCAGAATCCTTCTCACTCAGCCCTTCTGCTTTTACTTCGGATATGACACTATCCAACCTTTTAAGGCTTAAAGCAGCTTTTATTTTAAGACTCCATATAAAATAATTAGTTCCGTTTAATTCGGGACGTTTAACTTGTCCATGGTTTCTTTTAACAAAACTAATTTCGATTTAGAATATCAACCGCAAACTGCTACCATTTTGTTGTTCTTTCACTAATATTAATTTTCACTAAGTCCGTGGATATTGACAGAACAAATAGTTTATTAAACGAAAACACTGCACAAACACAAAACAATTAATTTAAAGATAAATTTCTCACACAGATTACTTTTTCGTAACAACTTCACACAGAATAATTTTTACGTCTACACTCTTCTACGGTTCGCACGCAGACTGAGTGTGGCGGGAGAAAAGACTGGCAGTGCGCAGGTGTAATGCGCATAAAAATGTTCGCTCGCCTTTAAACCCAACAAGAATGTTAGATGCAAAGGCAACAAGTACGCTTCTGTTGCAAAATGGAACAGTCAACTGTGTTCAAGAAAAAGAAAGTGTGTTCCCTTATCGAGAAGCTATTGGCAGTCTTCTTTATTTATCATGTAGAACAAGACCTGATTTGTCCTTCGCTGTTGCTTATGGAAGCCGCCATGTAGAAAATCCATCTGACTGTGACATTTCTAATCTCAAAAGAACTTTAAGATATTTAAAAGGAAGCAAGGACTTGGGTGTAGTGTATATGTTACGGCCAAAACCCGAAATTGGCCAATTCCCAAACTGGCCGGCCAATTCGCGAACTGGCCAACAACGTTTTAAACTGACTGGCCAATTCGGGAATTGGCCGGCCAAAACCCGAACTGGCCAGATGCAATCGGCCAGTTTGCGAAGTGGCCATACACTATTGGCCAATTCGCGAAATTGGTATATAGAAACCGATTTTTACGCTTTATCATTTTCTAACATAGTTGAAAGTGTTTATGAATTCAATTTGTCTGGTCGTATGCATGCCCGTGCTTTAACTCGGGTAAAGACTCGGATTGACTTGTAATTGTTATAATATTTAGGTTTATAAATCCATTTTGGTATTACTAGTGAAGTTGTACTATTTTTGGTTAATTTGCAGGAACACACAAAAGTATTTCATTACAATATCATCAATGGTTTTTTCAGTGCATTTTAATGTTGTTACATTATCTCAATTATAATAAAATAGGTATGCTTCATTAAGATGGACGACAAATTGTTATCTAAAGGGTATGAAATAAGTAGCAATTATAGTTTGTCTACAGAAACACTCAAAAGTATTTCGTTACATTGCAGTGAATGGTGAAAGATCATTTCTAGTGCACTTAATTGATATTACGCTATTTCAAATATAATAAAATTTACATGCTAAACTCATGTAGTGAGCAATATGATTTTTTTTTTTAGAGTATTGATTAAGTAGCCATTATAGTTCGTTTATAGGACTCCCAAAAGAATTCAGATAAAGAATTATGATATATGTGAAAAAATCGTTTATAAGGTATTTTAATTATGTTACACTACTTCAAATGTAATGAAACTGTTATATATTACTAATATGCTCTACAACATTTTTCTATAGTTTATTGTTTAGGTAAAATTTGTCGTTTATTTACAGTCCCTCAAATAATTTGTTTATTGGATTGGACAATGAATCCGATGCATCGATATTTGTCACAGAGGACAGAAATCTTCAGCAGATTAGAATATAATGCTCACAATAAACCCAATTTAGCGAAATATATCAAACAGGCGGGAAATTGTCCAACATATCAGAATATAATCGTCACAGCATAGAACGTTCTTTCCTATCAAGTGTGCACGTCATTGCCACCTACCGGGTAGCCTTGAATCCCCACTTCGTATATTGGCCAAGGCTTCCCGGCCAGTTCGCGAATTGGCCGGCCAAAACCCGAAATACGCTGTTTATTTCACGTATTTCGGGTTTTGGCCAGGAATCTCGGCCAGTTCCCGAATTGGCCGGCCAATTCGCGAACTGGCCAAGCTCCGGGTTTTGGCCGTAACATATACAACGAATGGCAGTGACACAGAACTGATTGCCTATTGTGATGCAGACTATGCGTGTGATCCTGACACTCGTAGAAGTACCACTGGATATGTAATATACTTTTGTGGAGGTCCAGTAAGTTGGAGCTCGAGAAAACAGCTTATAGTGGCTACATCAAGTACTGAAGCTGAGTATATTGCAGCGGCTGAATGTTGTAAGGAACTAATTTATCTCAAAACTTTAATTGAGGAAATTACAAATGATAAAATTTCTATAACTTTAAATGTAGATAATCATGGTGCTATAAATATAATTAAAAATGGGGTTGTAAGTAAAAGAAGTAAGCATATAGATGTACGTTTTTATTTCATAATATCATAATATCATAATATCATAATAATTTGATTAATATAAAATATTGCCCAACTGATATTCAAATTGCTGATGTATTTACTAAAGCACTGGGACCAAACAAGTTTGAAACTTTTAAAGCTAAATTGGTAATGTAATATGTTTGTTTAAATTTAATATTTACTAGGTTTGTATGTATATCTAGACCAGTGGCGTGGCGTCCGGTCATCGCTGGATGCGGCGATGACCAAGCAATATTTTAAAACTCTTCATAAGCTTTTAAAACTCTACGATCCAGTTTTAGCAGAACATTTGGAGTTCATGTATAAGTGAAGGTAAGATTTAAAGTTTCTTTTTTGAACATTCAACCATTGAATTTTAGAGTTAATAATTTTTCACCACAAACTTAAATAATTGCGATGACCACCGAAAATTTTCACGCCACGCCACTGATCTAGACACACGGCAGTGTGTCAGCCAAGTTCGCCTGACATAGCCGTGTGTTATTTACACGAACCATTTCAAGCTGTTTTCGTCAAATTTCAATGCTCTACTACTGAAAATCTATGAGACATACATACTTGTTATACGAAATGTGTAGTAAGGCCACCCTAATTACCTAAAATCCAAAATTTTATAAATAACGCATAATTAGTTTCCGAGATAATGACATTTGAAAATGTCTGATAATCGATAATTTTACCACTGACTGACTGACTGACTGACTCACTCATCAAAAAGATCTCGTATATCTACTGCAGCGACATACTTCAAATTTGGTGCGAAGTTCGTTTACACTATAAAACTAGGGAAAAAAATTGTGAAAATCGATGAATTACCCACCTGGGGGTGCCCATTTTTACTTTAATATTACGTCTATTAGGCGAAATTTTAATTTGCCGTAGGAGGGGACGCTGTTCTGTCGCCAAATACCGCCAAGTTTCTCGCCAACATGGCGATATATCGCCAAATTTGGCGACCAAAATTAGTCGCCAAAAGTGACGCCATCTTGGCGATATCTTTAATATTTCGCCAAATTCCCATAGACTTCCATTGTAAACTTATCTACTTACTGGGGGTTTATCTAGGTTTACTTGCTTACAGAAAATCAACAAATTGAGATATTCTGTCTGTCACAGAGCCCGTTCTCAGAAACTATACTCGTTGGAGACTTGAAATTTTGCATACTTATAGCTGAACACCACACATCATACGAAAAATTATAAAAGTTTGAAAAAGTCGTACATTTAACCCTTTGGACTCCCACATGTGTATTTTAAACAATTCTTTCTATGTGAGCCTCTAACTAGGTTGGAGGCGTAAAATTTTGCATACTTATAGCTGAACACCTCACATCAAATGACAGTCTATAAAATTTTGAAAAAGTCGTACCTTTAACCCTTTGCGCTCCCAAATGTGTATTTTAAACAATTCTTTCTAAGTGAGTCCTAATTAGGTTGGAGGGGTGAAATTTTGCAGTCTTATAGCTGAACACCTTACAACAAACGAGAAATGATAAAATTTTGAAAAAGTCGAACATTTAACCCTTTGGGCTCCCCCATGTGCATTTTAAACAATTCTTTCAAAGTGGGCCTCTAATTAGGTTGGAGGCGTGAAATTTTGTATACTTATAGCTGAACACCTCACATCAAACGACAAATCATAAAATTTTCAAAAAGTCGTACATTTAACCCTTTGGGCTCCCACATGTGTATTTTAAACAATTCTTTCTAAGTCAGTCCCTATTTAGATTGGAGGCGTGGAATTTTGCATACTTGTAGCTGAACACCTCACATCAAATGACAAACCATAAAATTTTGAAAAAGTCGTACATTTAGCCCTTCGGGCTCTCACATGTGTATTTTAAACAATATTTTCTAAGTGAGCCCCTAATTAGGTTTTGGAGGCGTGAAAATTTGCATACTTATAGCTGAACACCATCATGCGACAAATCATAAAATTTTGAAAATGTCGTACATTTAACCCTTTGGGCTTCCACATGCGTATTTTAAGCAATTCTTTCTAACTGAGACCCTTACTTAATTGCAGACTTGAAATTTTGCATACTTTTAGCAGAACACTTGAGGCCAGGCGACAAATCATAAAATCTTGAAAAAGTCTTACGCTTAACCCTTTGAGCTACCACATACGTATTTTAAGCAATTCTATCTAAGGGAGCCCCTAATTAAATTGGAGACATGACTTTTTGCATACGTATAGCTGAATAACTCGGACCACACGACAAATCATAAAATTTTCAAAAAGTCTTATATTATTTACTCCTCCGGGCTCTAACTTGTGTATTTTAAGCAATTTTTCTAACCTCCACCCTTTTCACCCGGGGAGCACTTTTCTAACTTTTGCCGACACCCCTTTGACCATTCTTTCATATTATGCACCATAGCCTATTTTAGCTCCACTTTTTACCGCCAGGTGCGCCTACTTATCTCGGTGCTATGGGCTCAATCCCCTCGACTAATATATCTACGGATAGTATGTAAAACAGAGAGTTTCGTTCGGATAAAGGTTTGTTTAGAATAGAATGCGCCCCTGGTTGCGAAATGTGGAATTAAGATTTTTCAAAAGGATAAAGTGTTTTGAAAGGAATATTAAACGAAACCCTCTGTGCGATCTGCGATCACACTTACCCACTTGTTATTTTCAAAATCATCAGAGAAAAGGATATTTAGTTAATTAAATTTGAAAATCCAGGGAGGGGCAATATCCTTCCTCTGCACTGCCTCTTTGCCGGCACCCATGGATGAATGATACATAGTGTGGCATAAGCACATAACTTTATTTTTCACTTTCAGTACAAAAAAGCAGGCCCAGCTATAGGATATTTAATTGGAAAATTTAATAGGAAAATTTAATATAGGAATTTAATAGGAATTGTTGTTTCAGAAACAATAAAAGTTTCGAATCAATACATTTCGTCTCAAAACATGCATTCAATGTAGCAGTATTAAAATATAGATTTCTGCCGCAAACTGACAGCTAAATAGTTCGTTGCAGGAAATTTAATTTATAATTGAATGTTGCTTGGTGAATAAAATAGTCACATGTAAACACATTAAAAAGCATTAAGTAAAGTGTCTAAATATATTGTAACTTTACAAAAAGTAATGATATCTAACAAAAACATAGCTGTGAAAAATGGGAGCCAAGTTCTGTAAAGACAATGGCAAGAAAAGAAGTGATATCTAAGTGGGTGCCAAGTTCAAATAAAATTCACTCAAACTTACCTACTGAAGTATTATAGCATTTTTTAAATTGTTTAGAAATAAAAATTATTGATAGCATATTAATAATAAATCTAGAACTTGGCAAGTTTTTGATAAATGTTATGCCTATCAATTTCATGTCTTAATAAAATGGTGATGTTAATATTAATTTCAATGACATTACAAAAAAATTAATATAAATATTATTATAATAAAATGACTCATGTTAAAGATTTGATAAACCAATAAATACACAGATACACTCCCGCTCGTCTTTGGTTATCACTCTAGCACTAGCACCCACCTCCAGAAACCTCAATGCAAACAGACTAAGATGCCTGACAAAGAGACAGATATACTTACGCTTGTTCTTGGTCATCACTCTAGAGACTGCACCCCTTTAACCCTTTCAGGGGCAAATAACTTTTATTCGTGAAATGCTGAAATGATTGAATCGCACCAGAATTTACAAAATAAATTTATTTCAAAATGGGTAAAAGCTTCTTTTCACGTATTTAATAAAATTAAACTTTTTAGTCCTGAATTCTAGTATCAATGTGGAATTTTGCAGTTAAATTAGGTGGGATATATTTTATCCCACCGCCCTTCAAGGTGAAGGAGCTCACTCAAATTAAGGCTTCCAATCATGAAATAACAAGATTTGATATGATAATGTCATTATTAAAAATAAATGACTCGTAAGTAAAAACTTGCCAAGTTCTAGATTTATTATTAATATGCTATCAATAATTTTTATTTCTAAACAATTTAAAAAATGCTATAATACTTCAGTAGGTAAGTTTGAGTGAATTTTTTTTGAACTTGGCACCCACTTAGATATCACTTCTTTTCTTGCCATTGTCTTTACAGAACTTGGCTCCCATTTTTCACAGCTATTTTTTGTTAAATATTACTTACTTAAATTGATTTCATTATTTTGTATATGTAAAAATATTTCTTTTGATTTGAATGTAATACTTTATATCTGTAAATGTATATGTTAAAACTAGTTGACTTTAAGGGAGTGCTTTCAACTGTATTAATAATTAAGGGAGTGTGTTGGGAAATAATTATTAATAATGTTTGTGGCAACACCAAGTTTGGATTGCCGGATTGGCAACAGTATGTTATGTTGTTACTTAGAACTTAGAATGTAAAAAATGAATTTAGTTGCTGTGCCGGTGTTTCGGTTTGATGTAAGATGTTGTGAAGTCCGGAAAATTTTACTTAAATGTTTTCTTCTATTGTAAATAAACTGTTCTTTTTTTTTCTTACTTGGTCACTTAGCTGATATTTAAAAAACTCAACACTTGTATCACTATGAGGTTTTTTTAAGTGGAATATTGGAAAACAGTCTGAAGTTTCCACAACTGATAGAACGAATTTCGTTAATATGCCCATCAGATTTGCTTGTTGGGGAGACAAACAAGAGAATTCTTTTAAGAAGATTGGTACATATTTATTTGATACGAAAATTCTTTTTCGATAATACTGAATGTAAATAATGTAAATTTCATAAATTTAATTATGAGCTAGGAATTAACAGTTATTTTTATTTCCGTGAAAGAAGTTGTTAAAAAATGAGATATGTATTACATTTAGAACAATTTTCCATATTATGATTTTTTTCTTTTGTATTGCATACTTTAAGTATAGGAATCGAGCTTGGGCTCTGATGACAAAAAATCTTTCGGGTTCGGATTTAAAACTGCCGGGCCCGGGCTCCGAAAAGTGAGCCCGAACTCACCTCTAATCGGGTCTATAGCACCCAAGATATATAGGCGCTCCCTTGTAGTAAAAAGTGGAACTAAAATATATAAGGCTATGGTGCATAACATGAAAGAGTGGTCAAAGGGCTGTGCAATGATATATCACGTGAGAGGTGTCGTAAAAAGCTAGAAAAGTGCTCCCCGGGTGAAAAGGGGGAGGTTAGAAAAATTGCTTAAAATTCACAAGTTAAAGCCCAGAAGGGTAAATAATATAAGACTTTTTGAAAACTTTATGATTTTTCGTGTGATTGCAACTGTTCTTCTATAATGCAAAATTTCAAATCTCCATCTTAATTAGGGGCTCAGTTAGAAAAAAATGCTTAAACTGCACAAGCTAGAGCCTAAAAGAGTAAATATAAGACTTTTTTAAAATTTTATGATTTGTCGTTTGATGTGAGGTGTTCAGCTATAAGTATGCAAAATTTCAAGTCTCCAACGTATATAGTTTCTGAGAACGGGCTCTGTGACAGACAGGCAGAGGAGTGAGACGAATAGGGTTTCGCCAGATGAACGAAACCCTAAAAAGGGCAAAGTTTATATATAAATACAATTAAACTGTGTGAAGAACAGTGTTATGTCTGTTGTATTATAAAGGACAAACATATCTGTGCGTTACGCATACGTCATTCTGCGAATGGCAACATTTGAAATTTGAAATGAAATTTCGCTTTTGCAATTCTCGCAACAGCAAATTTTTAAACTTTTAAACATCGCACATTTTCAATTTTTACACCGTCGTATAGGGGAAAAAATGTACTTTTAAATGCAATTTGTTTGAAAGCTGGTTCCCAATTTATTTTTGAGATATTAATTTTTTTGTAGTTTTTAATACCATTTTTCTAATCGTGGCAACAAAAGTACACCATTTCTATTGAAAGTAAATGGAAAATATACGAAAACAGGAGATTACTGTAACTTTTTGTTGCCATTTTCTCATAAAACCTGAAAAAAAAGTTGAAATTAAAATACGTGCTATGCCAACAATATCGTCTGTTATTCCTCGATAATGACGTCGTATGCATACTTTTCTATAGATGAAGTTTAAGACTGGATTGCAAAAGTGTGTTGCTTTAGCGAATGCAAATGACGTGATTTTATAAAAAAGCGTGTAATTTAATTCTTAAAACTGAAATATGTTTTGTAGAAGTACGTCATTTTCACCCCTGCTGCTTCCTCAAGTTTTTGTCCAAAATTCTCGCGACTAATAAAATTTTAATGCTATTCTTTAGGACATTCTACTATAATTTTATCAAAATAATATAATTTGCTTATTTAAATTTTTCATAATTTTTTATAATCTATATATTTAAAACACAGGTGTGTTTTGCTGCAGTCAGATGCCCTGATCTCTCTGCTGAACCAATTTTACTAATATATATTTTTTTTAAAACTGAAAGCTGTTCATTTATAGATGTGGTCGCACTAGCTGTTTTTTCTTAAATATCTCCACTTTTTATATTTTAACTAGGGGGCTCTGCCCCCTGCAAGCTACGCTCGCCAAACCCCGTTCAGACACCGCAGAATCTAAAAACACGCTAATCTGATGGATTTTAAAAATATTAGAGAAAATTGAATTGTACTGAAAAAAGCTGTGCAGATCTCCCTGTAAACGGTTTTCCATTCAATTCCCTTTGATTGTAAAAATTTAAGGCCGAATCAGTTGCTGTTAAGACATCCAATGGTTGTTTTCATTTTTGATTAAAGAGGATGAGTTAAACATTTGAAAAGAAGCTAAAATAAAATGAATTAAGTATACAGAGTCTTTGTCTCCCGGTATTTTAAAACAATCTGTATAACAATAGCCTAAGTCACGTGACTATCATCAACAGTTCCGGGTGGGCTGCTTCGCTTCTTATACTCTAGGTGCCATTATGGTACTTTAATGTTAGCCAGGCACAGGTGATAAGTCGCCAAATATTATTCTATCGCCACCATTTCATCTATATTATAATAGTTCAAGTCATCAACTGCCATAAACAAATACGGTCTGATCCCTTCGCTTTCATATGAAAGTTTGGCACAGATGTCATATACGCCAATACCCAAATACTGGCGCAATTTTTTTCCGACGTCAATTTGGGGAAAGCATCAACAACAACATCCGGCTTACCATATCAAGCAAAATAACGATACTTTGGCGCAAGTTAAGTACCCGTTTCGAATATGACATTGGCGTCAGAAAAAAATCGCGCCAATATGGGGCCGTATATGACATCTGTGCCGAAATTTTTCCATTTTGATTAAAAAATCAATTTTTTTTTTCGAATAAAACTACATAAAAGTTGCGATGGTCGCAAAGAATTCTTGGTACTGTTACGCTAGCCGGGTACAAATCTCGCGAATAGCTTTTTTTCAACTCGCCAGTTAGCATTTTTTTTTTTTTTCGAGTGCTAAATTAAAACATTGATTTGAAGTTGAAATTAAATTTCATGTTTTGTTGCATTATTTAAAATGTGGTCAGATGTCATATACTCACCGCAGGTTTGGCGTGATTTTTTTTAACGTAAATTTGGCGAAAACCTCGTTTTCGAGTATCAGTTACACATGTATTTTTGGTATCCCGTCGACCAAAAATCTATCACCAAACTATAAGATTAAATGCCAATAATGGTTGATCGTAAATGTCACATTCACTTGACTTTAAGCAAGTTACATGTGTCTACGTCATCAAGTTATTAAGTTATTTTTATTTCGACGTTTTATTTGTATATTTATTAATCATCATCATATCATCATATCATATCATATATATTATAAAGCAGTAAGATCAAAAAGTTCCGCTCGAGTGTTTTCAAAAACTACTCGGTGGATTTTTTTGCAAGTTATATCATTCGATAAAGAATATTCACGTGGTGGTTTATGAGAAAATATACAGGGTTAACTATGATTTTTGGTAATAAATTTCGTATTTTAATGTTATTTTGAAGGAAAGGGTTGCCAGTGATTATATTTTGGCGAAAAGTTTGTTGATTAGAGAAATGAAATGACTATATCCGTTAGATAAACATTTCGCAAATAAATGAAAAAAAAAATACTGATATTTAATTTAAAAAGACAACAAAAAATGTTTTAATAAGACATAATATTATAAAACGAAAATATTTAATTTAAACATGAAATAAATATTTGTAATACTTAAAATATAATTTATTGTGAAATTTTACAGTTGATACAATATTTGGCGAATTATCGCCTGCCTTACGTTAAAAATAGAAATCTGTAAATTTGATTAGACTAATTTTGAATTACTACTTTTTTTTTCTTTTTAGTTCTTTTCTTTTCATTTTTATCTAACTATTTAATTCACATAATGTGATTTATAGCAGAAACAAGCAGATGCAACTGTAAATAATACTGTAATTATTGTGAGTTACATTTGATGTGTTTCTTTACGATTTCTATTTTTCATTTGTCGCCAAACAATGTGATTTTAAGCCAAAAATGCATAAGCGTGACATTAGCTTGAGGATTTGTGGTTGTTCAAGTGGACGAGATAAACATTTTTATATTCGATTATAAATAATATAGATATCAGTTAATATTTTAAAAATGGAATCAAATATTTAAAATTTTGTTTGAATTTATGCCACACATACATATTGTAAAATCCTTTCAGGCTTAGATGCTGTATATTCAAGCGGACGCCACTTGGATGTTTTGAGATTTCTTGGCGATTTTTTGTTGACGATGTTTTACATTTTATTTTCGTTAAGCCTTTCATGCACATAAATTGTTGCTGGATGACATTTACTACTTGGCGGAAAAGGGGTTTTCACGCCAAGAAAAAATCCCAGATAGCTGCCGAGGGAATATATGACATCTGTTCGTAATTTCTTACTTTAAAAAAAAAAATTTCGTCGTAATTACGGAAGCATGTGATTTTTATAGACTCCAATTCCGATCAATGAATATTATCCCTTTTTTTCTTTTTTGAAAATGTTATTGTTTATTTAATATTTCTTTGGCCATAACGCCAATTTCACGTACAGGGAAATTCACAGTTTCAAAATTTAGGAACTGAAAACTATTCTTAAGGAAATTTATGCAATCATGTGTTATTACTATAAAAAAATTCAACATTTTGAAATACAAATTGGGTACTTTTCGGTTAGCCGGGCGCCACTGTTATATATACATGTATATGTATACACAGATGTATGTATGTATATACATCTATATACATATACAAATATGCGAATACACATGTATATATGTGTATATATACAATATATGTATATATACGCATCTATGTATGCATATATATGTGTATATAACACTGCGCCCGGTTAACTGGAAAGTACCAAAAATTGCTTGCTGAAAAAAAATTCCAAATCTTTTTTAATTCGCTATTTCTTCTTTGTTTTTCTTCATATTCCTCCCTCTGTTAGGTAATATTTTAAAAGATATTAGACTAATCTTCGATATTTAAAGGTACATAAAGTAACGTCTGAATTTCAGATTATTATTATTATTATTATTATTGGCACGGAATTTATATACGCTCCAGAGTACCTAATGGGCTCCAAAATGGCGCTATTTTGCCTGACATGGTAACTAACATGGCTATTGTTGTTTATTTAATAAATCGTTTATTTACTCTTATTTCCCTTTTTTACAATTAAATAAATTATTTTCTGTCTATAGTTATTAAGTAATTTTTTTATTTATTGTTATTTCCCTTTAAAATGATAGAATTTTTAAAGTTAAACTTACACTAAGTGCAAAATTACTTAAAAGATGACACAGTATTTAAAAATGTTAAATTATTTTAATACCTTAGTATACTTTCAACTATAAAACATAGTCTTCTTCGGAGGAATAGAAGAAATACAACAGATTTTGAAAATTTGGCGTTCAGTCAATAACTGTTGTATTTCTTCTATTCCTCCACTGTTGTATTTCTTCTATTCCTCCGAAGAAGACTAAGTTTTATAGTTGAAAGTATACTAAGGTATTAAAATAATTTAACATTTTTAAATACTGTGTCATCTTTTAAGTAATTTTGCACTTAGTATAAGTTTAACTTTAACTTTTAAAGATGAATTAAGCATTTCTATTTATTTATTTACTGATATAATTTTTTTTTTTAAATAAGTATACATATATGTAACTGGTATTTGAAAACTATGTTTTCGCCAAACTGTTGTAAAAAAAAAAGCGCGTCAAACCCGGTACGTATATGACATCTGTGTCTAATAGTTAGGCAAGAGTTCCATTTCCTGTTCTGGTTTTTTGGCGTTTTTTTTTTTTTTGGTGATAAATGTTTCAATGTGATTGTTGCGATCTTCAGTATTTTGGGTTGCGTTTTTCTTTGAATGCTACTGGTGGATAAGTAATAATTTTGCATGCATATTTTTTATAATTATTTTTTGAAATTTATAATTTTCTGGATTTGTTTTGTTTAAGCAATATTTCTCTATGAATTTAAATGTTCTTTAACGTAAAAAATTCTTTATGCAAATATATTTTTCGTGGGATACTACTTGATTATCGCGTCGATCAATTTCACCAAACTATTCGCCAACGCCAAATTATACAAATTAACATAAATTTTTATTTCAAATAAGGAAAAAGCAAATAAATTAGTAAAACCTTAATAAAAATGCGAGTAAAAAGTCGAATTAAAATTAATTTGATGACGTAACAAATACGTGTAAGGTGTTTAATATCAAGTTAATATGACATTTACGATCATCCATTATTGGCATTTAATCTTATATTTTGGCGATAGTTTTTTGGTCGATGGGATAATCAAGTAGTACCTTTTAATTTTATTCAAAAAATTTAGCTTTAAAAATCCACCTTTTTTTTTTTACTTCACTGTTCGAATAAATATATAAGTTAAATGCTCATCATTGTCTGCAAATAATTCTTTAAAATTTTTATTCTATTTATTCTGCTGGAATAGACAGATGGAAAACAGTAGTAGACCTGTCAGAAGAGGACGTTTATTAAAAAATGTAATGTAACATGTAATGAGATTGAATTTAAGCTACCAGAACCACATATAGTGCAAGTTGAGATGCTGGGAGTTCAACAACAAACAAATGAAAATGAACAATCGGAATGTTCTTAAAGTTCAAAAATCAATCTCTTCAATCATTGTAATGCTCTCTAATTTAACAGTGTGATGGCTAAAGAATACTTTAATTCTTGTTGTCTTAACTGTCTCATTTCCGTACCAAACTCTACTTTAAATGGTCAACTAAAACAGTTGTTCCTTAATTGCCCAAATTTTGTCTAAGGCATAAGATAGTATAATATCCCAATGAGGTTAGCATCGTTTTCAGCAATGCAGAAGGACATTCCAGGTGATGGTCTTTACTGCTTTAAAATAGAAGATTAAAAATCACAATTTCGTTTGATTCAAGATTCGTTTGGAAAATGGACCAGCGCAGCAGGCATAGTCTGCTAGTGTTATACTAATTTATTTGTTCTTTCGTTATTTAAAATAAAAATTATGTCAATTTGTATAATTTGGCGAGTGGTTTGGCGATTTATATAATTTGGCGAAATTGGTCGACGGAATAACTAAGTAGTACCGTATTTTTTAATTATTTTCTATTATTTTCAAAAGGAAATAACCAGGGGCGCGCCAGCAGTATCCAGCGCCTGTGTGAACTGCAGTTGGCGCCCTATATCCCCTCCGAAAATAAAACTTTATATAAAAAAAATGAATATCTATAAATGCTTAGCTGCCATCCTTCTGGAGTTTTCCCCAGATCAAATAGATTTTTTGGAACCAGAAAATTTATTCAATAAAATCTATCTTATTTTTATCGGGTTCATAATTTATTTCATTTATTAAATAAAATTTCAGGTTCCAAACATGTTTAAATTTCTTGAAAAATAAGTAAGGTTGGCAGCCATGTAAATAAAATTCGAAGCACAGTAAAGCCTGTAAAAACGGATCCTGTCTATGTCAAAGTCCTACATTAAACGGTAAAATTTCATTATAACGGAGAAAATAATACAATACAATAACAATAGATTCCATCTATACTAATAAAAGAAAGTTGTTTGTCACCTCTAATTTTCATATCTATATTAATGAAAGAAAGATTTTACTCTGAATGTGTTGGTGGCGGCTAAGAAAATCTACCACACAAGACTTCTGAAAATTTGGTTAAGGATAGACGATTACAAGTCCAAATGCACCTGACGTTCAGATTTTTCAATTTTTTTTTATAATTAGCCGAAATATTAATTAAAAGCCATAATGATCATCGCAAAATGGCAAACTTACTTTCTTCAAAGCGATCATGCCTGTGGATTTCCCCAGACGTTAAGCGGTCTTTCATATGGAAGAAAGCGTAGCGTTCGATATTTACTGCATCTTGAAATTGCGATGCCTGGTCCCCGTACAGTTACAAAAAAAAAAAATTGCCTTACCTTTCCGATCCCAACAGTATCTTTCGTTACTGTTTCAAAAAACCTTTTTATTTGGCCGCGATTCGCGTCGGCTTTCAGATTTTCCTAAAATTTCAAATTTTCAAAAAAAAAATTTAAAAATAAAAAATAAAACTATTACTACATTCTCGGTATTTTGCCGGTTCTAACGATATCTCTGGTGTGAAAAAATATTAATAATCACCCTTAAAAAAATCTTGAAGTCATTTCAAGGATTCGCCAGATATGATTTTTCTCTCGGGCAAGTTTTTTACAGATGTCGTTTCCCGTTTAAGAGATATGTGCTTTGGATATCATTTCACGTTTCAAAAAAGTGAGGGGATGGTGCGCATTTTAAAATATCTATGTTTTATCAAGAATTTTTCGGTCAGAATTGAAAATTTAATGCAAAATGCCAGAAATTAAATACAAATTCGGGGTTCGCTTGAAAAAAATCAAACCGGATAGGGGATTATCAATCCCGTTGTACGCTGCCGAAGATAGTGGGGCCCACTACTTGAGGTTACTTGGATGGATTTTCATTTAAAAATGAAAAATCGTTCAAATTTGAAAATGTACCGTGAAGAGGACAATACTGCTGACAATATTAGGTTCGTTTGGAAAGATTTCCGTTTAAAAATATAAAATCAAACCAATCCGGACTTGTACCTCCAGTATATGCTGCTGAAGACATTGTTGCCCTCCAACCCCATCTCTAGGTTCGTTTGGAAAAAATATAAAATCATTCAACATTTGATTTTAGGAATATAAGGTTACTATCATTGGCTCGGGCAATGCCAGGAGGGTCGGTTAGTAAGGCATAAAGTATACGGGAATTTAAAACTCTTTTTTCATGAATCTATATTTTTCCGTTCATATTACAGCCACCTTCTTTTGCCATTCTAGTCTCTGTAGTGTCTAAGGTTATATGTTACGATAATAAGTGCTCATATTTCAATACTTTCAATTTTATGTTCTTAATTGAAGTGAACAAGTCTTACAA
Organism: Maratus speciosus; assembly: GCA_963932465.1. Taxonomy (NCBI): domain Eukaryota; kingdom Metazoa; phylum Arthropoda; class Arachnida; order Araneae; family Salticidae; genus Maratus; species Maratus speciosus. Next base: position 508,737,481 of record OZ010795.1, read on the forward strand.
TCATCGCAGTTATTTAACCAGTATGTGATTAGACACGAGCGTACGCAGGGGGTGCACAGAAAGGCCGACTCTCTCAATCTTTGAAAAAGTAAGAATTTTTGGCTAATTTTGGCCAAATTGGGCCTATTTTTACAATCTTTTCCCCCTTAACAAAAATTATGTTTCCGCCATGATTATAGGTCCAGAGTACAAAATAGTATAGATAAAAAGTATGTGTTCTGCTCTGAGGTCCATGGTCCTAAATATGGAAAATTTTTGTCCAGTACATAATAGATTCTACAGAAATGATCATTTGTAGAAGCGCTAGAAAAAAGATATTGCTTCGGCTGCCTAAAGTAGACTATGAGCAAGAAAATCATAGTGTTAAACCTACGGCACGGAATGACAAAATCTTCACACAAACGGCTGATGCTTCATTTTTACCAGTTAAAATTGGTCCCATAGCTGACGCTGGACTCTCCAATCTAAAATCTCTACTTTGAACAGCATATTCATACAAGTTCTGGTTTTACATCGTTTCTCTATTACAGCTGTCCAAAGCGTTTCCCGCGGACGTTGCGATCGTTGGAGGTTTTCTTGGCGCTCATTCGAATGTTTCCTCTTACTAGCTATTTTTTTTAATTAACAAGAAAGAAAAAAATCATCCGGCAAGCACAGATTATGAAACACTTTCCAACACATTCAGAATAATGTAACAAAACTTCACCATTTAACAAGTTGAAATATGATGTCTAATAGAATTATTTGGAAACGCATAACACATTTGAAAATCCAATTTCAGCAATTCTCTCTCTACAGTCGGAAAATTATCCTAATTCTATGAAACTACATGCATACAAAAATTTAGTTCAGTTAGAAAGTACACGCCATAGTTGAAAATTCCCCTGCTGCAATTTCCGGTAGTAAGGAGAATGGTACATGAATTCTTTTGTGCAGTTCTGTATAAAAGGTATACAATTTACACACAACGAGTAACATGCAAAAAATGAGTTAAATTTAAAAGCGCACTCCGAAATTAAAAACGCAATTCCAGCAATTATTGCCGAAGACATGGTAATCATCTTGTAGCTAAAATAAATGATTTATATCAATTTCAATATATTTGAAATAGCGTAATGTGATTAAAATACACTGCAAACGATTTTTTCCCCATTGACCATAATCTAACGGAATTTTTTTAAATGTCCCTGTCAATAAACTGTCAATGGTACGCTCTTCATATTCAATGCAGAATATCCCTTGGTAAACATCATTAACCTGTATCAAATGCATGAAAATCCGAATTATTTACGCGAGTTAGAGTGTGGACAGACAAACCGAATTCATAAAAACTTTTCAACTATGTTGGAAGGTGTTAAAAATCTATTTTAAAGTACGATTTTTTTTAAATCAATAGTATTTGAATAGGGTCTTTTCATTGTTACCAATGACCGCTATTTAGTGTTAATTATTTAACGCTATTAATTTATTATTTAGTGATTAAGGTTTCTGGTACCTTCACCTACAAAACTTTTGAGATAGGTTGTCCCTCTGAAAAATCTCCTCTGGTATTAAAACTGTACTATGCTTTAACATTACTAAAGTGAGATAATAGTGTTGCATGTTTTCAGCCATGTGAATTATGGCGCCTTTCATTGTTTGCAACTAATGACGTGCGCCTCTGTTTATTTAAAGGTTGGTCTAAATCCCTCATTAGGAGACTCAAAAGTAAAATAAAGCGAAATAAATAAATAAATAAATAAAAATTTAATATTTATAAGTAAGTTTGTCTCACGTAAATCTACAAAACGTAATTCAGATGTCAAGAAACTGTAAAACATTTTAGTACAATTAAAGGAAGATATTTTCTTTTAAGTATTTGCTCCTCAACTAAAATCTTTGGCTCCTTTACTATTTTGGCGCCTGTGTGCGCCGCACACTTTGTACACTGGGTCGGCACGCCCCTGGAAATAAAAAAAAATTGATAACTATAGAACAAAGTAATTTATATAATTTAAAAAAAAAGAAATAAAAGTAAATAAACATTTATTATTAAATAAACAACAATATCCGGGTTACCATGTCAATCAAAATAATGCCATTTTGGCGCCAATTAGGTACCCCGGTGCGTATATGACATCTGTGCCTAATATTTTTCTTTTCGTTTTATTTAAAAAAAAGAAAGAAGTGAAGGCCATCAATTTTAAATGTTTCAGTTTAAAAATACCGAGTTCTTGATTTCTCTGTCAGAATCTTTCGATTTGGCGAAAGATTGTTCAAGTAAATTGAATTATAAATAAAAGTAACATGATACATTTCTTAGCATACATTTAAGGGAGGCCAAACTGGTCTCCAAATTAGTTTAAAATAATAACCTTTTCGGAAATGTGAAAAAAAATATCTGTTATGATTATAATTTGAGTTGCCATCATTAGAAAAATGTATTTAAAATTAGAAAAAAAATTATATTTCGAAAACTAATTCGAATTTAAAAATTCTAATACCAGTTTTGAGGTTTGTGGATCAATACGGATTTTTGGTGTTAATTTCATCGCAAAGTATTCCATATTTTAGGAGAAATCGCCGTGAAACATAAAAAGTTGTTTAATCAGTCGTTTCATAGAATCGTTACATAAATTCGTTTCAATTCAGTCGTTTCATAATATCCGTTTCAAAAATTCGTTTCATTAGGATTTTATATATATAGGGTAGATTTTAAAAGCATTTTATGAAATTTCTTCAGAATGGTGAAAATTAGATAGCTTTCACTATTGCAGAGAAAAGAGGTTTATTTATCTTTCAAAACGAGTTCAAACGAGGTTTATTAATCTTTATTCATGCCATTTTCTGATAACAATTCAAAATTGTTGATAAAAATTGTTGTATAAAGTTTAGTGGCGCAAAATCCCATTAGGAGCATAATATTTTGAACGGAAAATGACATACTGCTTTTGAAAACATGCATTTTTCCTGATAAATTTTCCATTTTTTTTTTTTTTTTCTGCATGGGTACTGATACTAAGTTTCAGATACTAGGCGAAATGCTTATTTAAGTGAAAATGAAGTCATATTAAAAAAAAAAACTATCATTTTCTTAGATAAAACTGAACATTTTAACACATATGCGCCTAAAAAACATAAATTATGGAAATATTTATTCCAGGTACTGAGATTAGTATCTCAAGTTAAGAGTCCGTCTGTCCACATAAAAGATGTTGCTGACAATCGTGGCTTCAAGTTTTGAAATAAAATGATTTTAAAATGACCAAACAAAAAAAAAAAAAAAAAAAAAAAAAAAGATGGATACGGATATGAGAAGTGCGTATCTAAATCTTTAGAAAGTGAAAAGGGTGTCGGATTTGGATTTCATACGAAAAAAATTCTACGATCGTGTCAGAGTGGAATAAATTTTGCTCTTTTTCATTCCGGAATACCAAGCATAAGAGCCTCAATTGATAACTTCATCCTAATAACTGATATAATCATATTTTACTCCTTACGTGTCTATATTATAAAGGACAAACGTATCTGTGCGCAACGCTGACGTCATTTTGCGAACAGCAATACTTCACGATCAAATTTCGGTTTCGAAATTTTCGCTACTGCAATTTTTTTAACTTCTGACCATCGTACGTTTTCAATTTTCGTCGCACAGGGAAAAAATCTACTTTCAAATTCAATTTGTTTAAAAACTGTATTTTAATTGACTGATTTATTATGTTTTTTTTTTTTAAATAATTTTTAAGCATGATATTTTTAAATTTATCTTATTACGTGCCAGCTTCAATGCATAATAATAAGAAACATTTTGCACATAAAGCAGCAAGCACTGTTCAGCATTTGTTTCTGTCTACTTTTGTATAACGAAATGAATGCTTCCTTCATAAACAAATAAAAGAATCTCTCTATTCTAAAAAAAAGTAACTACCGCTGTCACCGCCGCCGCCGCCGCCGGTTTTGAATTTTTTGTGACTGGAGGTATTTCTTCGTTAATATTAAGAAAAATAATGCATACAAAAATATGAAAATCGGTGGTTTTATACAGAAATGTTTGATAAACACGCTGAAGCAGACAGTTTTCAAATCGAAGAATTATTTTAAGAGATATTTAATGCTAAAGTTGGACAAAATCGTTCCACTAAAAAAGTTTTATAGCAGCAAAAACTATACATAGCAGTGTAATCATTTTTAGATCATTTTATGCGGTAGATATTGCCGGAGTGCAGATTGCATTAATTTTTTTATTTTGACTCCTTTTTTGAGGTTTTATTTCTATTTTAAATTCAGATTTTCAGCATTTCTAGAGATATTTTTTACAGATTTTAGAAAGTGATATTAATTTAAACTGTTGCCAACTGTATAAACAGTGGAAGCAATAATGTTTGCTTAAAAAAAATATTTATACGTGTAAATAAATTAAAAAATTATTTACACGTGACTATTATAAACAGAAAAAAAACATTTGGAATTAGGATTAAATAATTATGTACAAAAAGCAGGAACTTATTAAAAATTACGTCATAAAAACAATAATTACACGTGAATTTTAAGAGAGAAAGGAATTTGTAAAATAATAAATTTATTAACATGCGTTAGAAGTCTTAAATAGGAGAAATTACGTCATATTTACGTCACATTACAGTTATTACATAAAATGAACACAAAATAATATTGCAAAACGGTTTAAATTTAAAAAATGCGCTAGACATTTATTTGATATTTTGAGAGGATACTTTTCAACTATTTTTGTTAGGAAAGCGCAAATAATATTTCATTTCTAACAAAATCATTTTCACGTGAATATTTAAAAGAGAAAGAATAGCTTGGTAAAAATTACGTCAGATTAAAAACGATTAATTTAAAATGTCTCATTTAAAAGAACTTTCTTTTCGCTTTGTTAAAAAATACCAGGAGACAAAGACTCTGTTTACTTAATTCCTTTTATATTAGCTTATTTCGAAATGTTGTTACACGTGTCTACGTTATCAAGTTATTTTTATTTCAACGTTTTATTTGTATTTTTATTAATGTTGTACTAATTTATTAATCTTTCGTTATTTAAAATAAAAATTATGTCAATTTTTATAATTTGGCGAGTGGTTTGGCGATTTATATAATTTGGCGAAATTGGTCGACTGGATAATCAAGTAGTACTGCAGCGGATTTGGCGTTAAAATTCCCCAATCAAAGAGAAATGAATAGAAATTCGTTTATAGGGAGATCGCCACTGTTTTTTAAATTATAATTCAATCTTTCGAAATCTTTTTTAAAGCCGATCAAATTAGCGTGCATTTAGAGTCTGCGGTGTCTGGACGGGGGTTGGCGAGCGTAGCTCGTAGGGGGCCGAGCCCCCTAGTAATACTAAAAAAACACAAATCTAACACATTTGCAATAGTATAATTTAAACTTTTAGATCACCAAATAAGGAAAAAATTACAAATGGAATTTGTTTGCAAAGTGCATCTCAGTTTATTGATTTTCTATGGTTTTAAAAACAATTTTAAAGCATAAAATATATTTTTTTAATTTATCTCGATTACGAAAGATTAATCCGTTTGCCCTTAAATCAACATAAAGAGTTCATTATTTTGTTATGGCTAATATCCATTAAAAAAAACTTCTCTGTGAATAAATAAATAAAATAATATAAAATATATTTTTTTAATTTATCTATATCGCGCGGAGCTCGATTACGAAAGATTAATCCGTTTGTTCTTAAATCAACATAAAGAGTTCATTATTTTGTTATGGCTAATATCCATTAAAAAAAAACTTCTCTGTGAAAAACTTCTCTGAATAAAATCTCTCTATTCTAAAAAAAAGTAACTACCGCTGTCACCGCCGCCGCCGCCGGTTTTGAATTTTTTGTGACCGGAGGTCTTTCTTCGTTAATATTAAAAAAACTGTTGAATACAAAAATATGAAAATCGGTAGTATTATAGAAAAATGTTTGATAAACACGCTGATGCAGACAGTTTTCAAATCGAAGAATTATTTTAAGAGATGCCAATTTTAATGCCAAAGTTGGACAAAATCGTTCCATTAAAAAAGTTTTATAGGAGCAAAAACTGTACATAGGAATTTAATCCTTTTTAGATCATTTTATGCGTCAGAATTTCTCGGTGTGCAGATTGCAGTTAGTTTTTTAATTTGAATAATTTTTCGAGGTTTTATTTCTATTTTAAATTCAAATTTTCAGCATTTCGAGAGATATTTTTTACAAATTTTAGAAAATTGTATTAATTTAAACTGTTGCCATGTGTATAAACAGCGCAAACAGTAATGTTTGCTTCAAATTAAAAATTTATTTTACACGTGACTATTATAAACAAAAAATATAAAAAGCAGGAACTCATTGAAAATTACATCATAAAAACTATAGTTACACGTGAATTTTAAATGAGAAAGAATATTGTAAAATAATAAATTCAGTAACATGCGTTAGAAGTCCTAAATAGGAGAATTTACGTCATGTTACACTTATTACGTAAAATGAACAAAAAATAATATTGCAAAACAGTTTTAATTTAAAAATTGCGCGAGACATTTACTTGACATTTTAAGATGATCATAATATTTCATTTCTAACAAAAGTATTTTGACGTGAATATTAAAAAGAGAAATAAAGTTTGGTGAAAATTACGTCAGATTATAATTGTCAGATTCAAATTATAATTCAATCTTCCGAAATCTTTTTAAAGGCGATCAAATTAGCGTGCTGTTAGAGTCTGCGGTGTCTGAACGGGAGTTGACGAGCGTAGCTCGTAGGGGGCAGAGCCCCCTAGTAATATAAATAAAACACAAATTTAACAGACATGTAACTGAACTATGCGCTTAAAGCCCTGAAATTATCAGAACATAAAAGGGTGCCATAAGTAGCAAAATCTTGGCCAAATAACTCTTCGCATGCGGCTATTAAGAAAATATCGCTTTTGATAAATTTCAAAACTTTATTTGATTGCATAATTCATATTTTTCATATGAAGAATGCTTTTTTAATGTTAATGGGTAATCTAAAAATATTATTGCATATAAAAAATTATTAGTTTCCAAAAAAAAAAAATGTTTTCACCTATATTCTGTAACTTGGGTACAATGGCGGATCTAGGGGGGGGGGGGAGGGGGCGATCGACCCCCCCTTGGGCAAATAAAGTGTTTGCAAAACGGCATTATGCATCCTTACTGGAAATGACTTGGGGCGAAGCTCGAGACAGGCGCGACCCCCGGGTCGCGCCAGTTTAAATCCACGAAACTTGGCCTGGGTAAGGTCTTCACTCTTTTAGAGCCGGGCCGTGCCCTGATTTTGAATTTTTCTGCAAATTCCGGCCGGGCCAGACTTATTTTTCTTCCAGGTCGAGTCTGGCCTGGACTTCATTCTTGCTAGAGATCAGCACTGGCCAAAATTTCCAGGTCGGGGCTCTTCCTGGAATAAAAGCTAAACGTTCGGTCCGTGTCAACCCGTATGATAAGGTATGGGCCCGACACTTCTATGACCCGCGCAATTCTCTAAATTCTTCTCCCCGAGCCCAAGTTGGTCTGGCATCTTACTTATTTGTTATTCGTAAAAATTATATTTGTGTTGTGCACTTGTTTAGCGAAATCTTTAAAAGTTTAATTTTATTTGATAAGTTACAGAGATGCATTTTTAAAAATCTACTTTCTTTCTTTGTAGAACTTTAAAATTGTGATTATCTTTTATCATCCGTTTCTTTAATTCTAAACTGATTTTCTTATTGGATTTCTATTTGAATGTATTTGTCTAAGTAATGATTTTTAAATAGTGCGTATGTACATAATTGCTTATATAGTCATTAATATTAATGTTTTTCTGTATTCATGAATTTCGAACATAATCTAAATTAAAATATATAAGCATAAGTAAGTATGCTTTATGAATAATTTTAATTGCAAAATGCAGGCTGGGCTGGAATCGATTTTTTACCTTTTATAATTTCAGCCCTGGTAAGCCTCTAACTGAAATATCGAAGCCAGCTATAATTTTTTGTAAATATGCTTTTTTCAGCCATCATCCCATAGCTACTGAATATACCGGGTGTCCTAAAATGGATTGACTGATTTTAAATACAATTCAATAACTTGCAAATGGCGGCAGCTATTTAAAACAATTCTTGAAGAAGGATCTTAGAAGCAGGGTTGATTCCCAAAATTTACCATCTAATTGCGCATTCCTCGATTTCAACGGCCAACGTAAAAGCGGCAAAATTTGCGCAACCCATAATTTCTGCAGCAGATCCTTTTTTTTTATGATCTAATTCTAGTTATAAAAGAAACTCTTTCACAAAGATTTTGGACATATTTGAACTCTAAAATATATTCAGATTTGAAATATGTAATAAAAAAAAGTTGTAATTTTTCAACCTATTTTCATAATATGTATATACGCAGCGAGAGGGTTAAGGCATTCGGTTCCGAAAATTAAAAAAATTCTTCAATCCGAAAATTCGGACATAAAAATGATGGCGAATTTTGACAAATGGTCGCCATAAAAAATCTATTTCATCAATCGTTCGCATAAAATATCTTCAATTTCGCCAAAGAATCGCGGAAAATCAAGAATTTGGTCAAAAAGCCGCGGAAAAAAACGCGAATTTAGTTAAAGGATAGTGGTAAAAACACGAATTTTTTCAAATTACCGCAAAAAAACGCGAATTTCGTCAAAGGATCGCGAAAAATGCAAATTTTATCTAAGAATCGCAAAATAGACGTGAATTGCATCAAAGGGGCGACAAAAAAAACGCGAATTTCCTCAAAGGGTCACGAAAAACTCAAATTTCGTCAAAAGATCGTGGAGAAAATCGAATTTAGTCAAATAATCGCTTAAAAACGTGAATTTCCTCAAAGGATCGCTGTAAAAATGCGATTTTCTTCAAAGGATCACGGAAAAAAACGCAAATTTTGTCAAAGGGTCGCAGGAAAAAAACTCAACTTTTATGAAAGGGTTACAAAATTACACTAATTTCGTCAAAGGGTTGCGGAAGAAACGTAAATTCCGTCAAAGTATAATAGAAATACGAATTTCATCAAACTGCTACGGAAAACGCGAATTTTATCAAAGGGCTGCGATAACATGCAAATTTCGCCAAAGAATTGAGGAAAAAACGCGTATTTCGTCAAAGAGTCGCGGAAGAAATGCAAATTTTATCAAAGAGGTGTGGAAAAAATACAGTGGTCTCTTTAGAAAACAGCACACATACATAGACCTATGTTTATTATTATAGGTATAATTTTGAATCTGAAATAATATACTGAACTATCTTTTGAAGAAAACGGGTTAACCGAAACCCAGCTTGCGGGAATCTACTGTCAACCTGAAAACAGCTAACCCGACCTGCAACAAGAATAATTAGTGCTAGGAGGGAATCTCCCCCTCTGCTGTAACATTTCAGAAAATTTGTTTTAAATTTCAGAATTTTTTTTTTGTACTGAGAATCACCCCTGAGCAGGAGTTTTTTTACTGCGATTTTTAGTTTTAGTTTAAAATTGGAAACGACAGATGGCGCTGAAAGCGATAGGCGCTAAATCGGTTTAACGACTTAACGCCTAAATGCCCGATTTAACGACTATTGTTAGCAGCGTCATCTATCGCTGCTATTGTAAAGTAAAATCGAGAATCGCAGCAAAAAATCTGCCATCTTACATAACCCTCCTGCAAGATTTTTTAAAATATCTGTCACCATTTGCAAGTAACTGAATTTTAAAATCAGTCAGTCCATTTTAGGAAAGCTGATATGTTTTTTAATAAATTTCAAAACATTCTTTACTGAATTGCAACTCATAATAAAGAAAAATAAAGAGACAAGCAGTCTTATACCAAATTAGTATATTTTACATAATCCTGAAGATTAAAAAGCATTATTAAACTAGTATGTTGTGGCCATCACAAAACTTTCTTCTATATAAATCACGTCAATTAAATCATTTAAATAGTAAAATAAATTACATCAATTTATTCATATAAAAGTATACCTGAATTTGAAATTTGATGAAAATTCGTGCATTAGTTATTGAAATAGAGCTGTGGGAGAAATTTTGAAAAATGTAGCATAGCAGTGCCACCTGTTGAGCGATTTGCACCAAAACACAAACAGTACTAATTCATATACCGGAATCGTAAACCGGAATCGCCAAAACACAAACAGTACTAATTCGTATACCGGAATCTGAAGTTGGATGAAAATCCGTGTATTAGTTCTGGAGCTAAAGCTACTGTGGAAATCACAAAAAATGCAGCACAGCAGCGCCACCTGTTGAGCGATTTACACCAAAAGGTACAAAACATCAATTCATGTCAAGAACTAACTGAATCTGAAATTTGATGAAAATCCGTGCATTAGTTCTGGACATTGAGCTATTGTGGAAGTCGAGAAAAACGCTGCATAGCAGCGCCACCTGTTGAACGATTTACAGCAAAACATAAACAGCACTAATTCATATCCAGGTATACCTGAATCTGAAGTTTGTTGAAAACCCGAGCATAAGTTCTTGAGATAGAGCTATCGCGGAAATCACAAAAAATGCAGCATAGCAGCGCCACCTGTTGAGCGATTTACACCACAAGGTGCAAAACGTCAACTCATGTCAAGCACTAACAGAATCTGAAGTTTGATGAAAATCCGTGCATTATTTCTTGAGATAGAGCTATTACGAAAATCGTGTAAATGCTGCAAAATGCAGCATAGCAGCGCCATCTGTTGGAGGATTTGCACCAAAACATTACCAGCACCAATTCATATCAAGGATTAACTAAATCTGAAGTTTGATGAAAATCCGTGCATTAGTTCTTGAGATAGAGCTAGTGAAGAAATCGCGGGAAATGCAGCATAGCAGCGCCACCTGTTGAGCGATTTACACCAAAAACTAATCAGCATCAATTTGTATTAGGGACTAACTTAATATAAATTTTTATTAAATTCCGTGCATTAGTTCTTGAGATAGAGCGCCCACAAAATTTGTGTCACATACACACAGACAGACTCACAGAGTCACAGACAGACATTTTGTAAAAACATGTTTTTTGGAATCTCTGACCCCTAAAACGTGTAAATCCGTCGAAAACCGAAAGTCGAAAATTTTCATGAATCCAATACTTTCTTCTTGTAAAGATAGAAGAAAGTAAAAATTGTTTGTGCGTGCCCGTTATGAAGCTTTTACTGTACATAGTTTTGATCATCAAAAATATTTAGACTTCCTTTTCAAAATTCGGGTCGGCCCAAACCTTTCTCGCAAGAATGAAAACCCAATCCGAAACTGACCCAAAATAGTGTATGTCAATCTGCCCCAAACGCAATGCGACAGAGCGCAGCTAAACATTAGATGTCAACCCGACCCGCAGCAGAAAAGTAGAAGTCAACCGGACCCAAACCCAACCCGCAGCAAAAAATATATAAGTCAACCGGACCCAAACACGACCCACAGCAAAAAAGCATAGCCAACCGGACCCAGACCCGAACCGCAGCAAAGAGTAGAAGTAACACGGCCCGCAGTGAAAGAAATTAGCTCTGACCCGCGCATCAGATAGGAATCTCCAAATTTCTAAAATCACCCCCCCCCCCCCTTGAGGACTCTTCAGATCCGCCCTTGCCCGGGTACGATCCCCTAATTCAGGCTCGGCGAACCTTTTAACGTGCGCATGCCGAAAAATCACAAAACAATATCTATCAACAATGTAACGTGCCAAATTTATACAAAAATAACTTTGAAAAGTAAAAATTTTATACGAAGCATTGGTTAAAAAAACAGTTGCTTTGTGCATTAATAATTAACAATTAACAAATATTAAAAATAAAAATGGGGTTTATCTGTATACTAGAATCAGTCAATAAATATATTAATTTTTAATTTGCATATAGGATACCTTTATGCGCTATCTACTGTAATAAGGGGGAAAAAATACGAGTTTTTATTTCATTAATTTTTAACGTATTGCAACATCTCGGTTATAATTTTCCAAATTGCATTAAACAATGTACTAATAATGTATTGATGATACTTTTACGGTCCTACATTCGATGGAAAATGCTTCATATATGGTTCATGTTTTCTGCATAACGTCACAGGTAAAGAAAATTATGTATTAATTCAGGCAAAAAATAATTGCATTATTTGTGGCAGTTTGCCCGTATCTCTCTATTCTAAAAAAAAGTAACTACCACTGTCACCGCCGCCGGTTTTGAATTTTTTGTGACCGGAGGTCTTTCTTCGTTAATATTAAGAAAAATAATGCATACAAAAATATGAAAATCGGTAGTGTTATACAGAAATGTTTGATAAACACGCTGATGCAGACAGTTTTCAAATAGAAGAATTACTTTAAGAGATATTTAATGCTAAAGTTGGACAAAATCGTTCCACTAAAAAAGTTTTATAGTAGCAAAAACTATACATCGGAATTTAATAATTTTTAGTTCATTTTATACGTTATAATTTCCCGGTGTGCAGAATTGATTTATTTTTTTAATTTGACTCATTTTTCGAGGTTTTATATCTATTTTAAATTAAAATTTTCAGCATTTCGAGAGATATTTTTTACAGATTTTAGAAAGTGATATCCCATCAAAAACATCTCATGTAAAAAAAAGCCAAGTCTCCTGACTCTTTGACCGTAAAAAGTTCTGAGATCATGTATAGAGCCAAGCTTAGCTCTCTTATTAACTCTGATATTTTAATTCACAAATTACTTCTAGTCTCTACACCTTTAGTAAATGATTATTTTGTGACTTGGCAATTACGCAGCACAGGAAACTTATTACGTAAACACTTTACTTATGTTTTGAATTGGGATTAGATTATTTGATTACGGCTGAATATGAACACGAGGGATAGAAGAAGCCTGAAGGAGGGATGCACCGATTGGGGGTCTTTGTAAAAGAAGGGTCTGGCTCGTATTCACGTTACATAGGAAGAAAATCACCCAAAACTCCGGACATCAAGTTTGACCAGTAGAGAGTTTTCGCATCCGGGCTTACAATGTAATGTAAAATTATTTCCATGCTACAAATACATATATGTTCAGTGCTCTTATAGAAACTATTTTATGCAAAACTTTATAAATAAACGTTAATATTAAAATGTAAACAACAGCCTTTACATTTTCGTGCTGCGTCATTGCCAAGTCCCAAAATAATCATTTACTAAAGGTGTAGAGACTAGAAGTAATTTGTGAATTAAAATATCAGAGTTAATAAGAGAGCTAAGCTTGGCTCTACACATGATCTCAGAACTTTTTACGGTCAAAGAGTCGGGAGACTTGGCTTTTTTTTACATGAGATGTTTTTGATGGGATTTCACTTTTTTTTGTAAGGAGAAAGCCAAAGAAAGCTTTTCCAGTAGCGTCGATTTCAATTACACTATCTTTAACTTCATAGACTTTATGGCTCCTGATTGCTTCGATGTTCCGCTTTTCCTAGAAAAGCGAATTGGCATATGTGCTACTGTTTGAAATCCATTCATTCAAATTTTCTAGTAACTATATTAGTTTTTGTTTCAATTTATCAGCTGTTCAATCAAAGTCCTCCAAAGTTAATTCTACTGCAGAGTCCATTTTATAACTTTGTCTGCTTCCAGTCTATTTCCCATTTTTTTAGTTATAGCTCTCGTAATGTTTTCTAAAGTGTTTATTTTAAACTGCAGCTTACCTCTAGACCTTTTTCGTCAGTAAGCTCCAATATTCATACCAGGGTGGGCAACAGAACAGCGCGCGACTTCTTAGCGAGCTACGTCTTCCCATTTCAGAGTGTGAATCGTTGTAACGTTTTAATGTGTGTTTTTGTTTTCGAAAATGGTTTTTGACGATAGAGAGCTCTAGCTTCTTGGAGCTGTTGAGAACGCGATTTCTCGGAACGGTTAGCCCTTCCCCTTTTGACCTCAATAGGTCTTCTAATTTTTTTTCTCTAGTTGATTTCTCTCTGTGATAGGTATTCATTTGGAAAAAATAATAGATTATTGCTAGCTGTTAAGAAGAGGAAGTAGAACGTCAAAGTGACCTCCTAAGAAACTAATCCCAGCTAATCCCAGTGCGCAACCACATACTCAACTATAGCACATCTGATATCATACGACTAGGCTATGTTACCTAGCACAGAAAAGAAAATATAGATGAAACAGATACGAACGATCTCCAGATGTAGGAACTACTCGATGAGGACTTTCTTCGCTGTGATCAAAATATAACATTTCAGTTTTTTCCTTTCAAACTTTCCTCGATCAACAATGTCTTTCGTTGGAATATCATACAATTTCGCGTTTCCCTTCGTTACCGCGTCAACTGTGTCGCCAAAATTTGAAATTCAGTTATTCCTCTTTTCGATATGTAACACTTACAATCAAGTTATTTTTAGAAACAAGTAGGTGAAAGAATTTTACACAAAAGTTTCAATCCTTCATACTTTCGAATTTAAAGTAAATCGTAATAATTTTATTATTTAAATGATTTTAGTACACAGTAGACCGAGCATAGCTCGGTAGTTTTTTTTTAAATATTTATTTTGTTTTAGTAAATGTAGAAATGTGATAGATACTATCCGCAAAACATCAATAAGTTGCGGAGAATATAGCGGAATTTTTGTTAATGCGTCTCCTCTTAAGACGTATCTCCGGTTAATGCGGACAGTTTCATTTCCCCATCATATTTAATTAATGTTAAAGGCATCGTTTATTGCGGATTTAGGTTACAGATGAAAAATGGCCTCCCTTGGAAGTCCACTAACGGTTGTTAACTGAATATTCATATCTACCACTCGTAGTCTTAGCACGGTTGAAAGTGAAAAGTCAGAGAAAATGACGTCATAGTGGTGCAAAAGTTTAAGTTTTAAATATAAAAATAATTTACTTATTTTCAATATGTCATTTTTTCTGGAGAGAGGGGAATGTAGAATTTTGATTTTGAATTCCAAATCGATAATTTGAGTACCTAAAAAACATATTTAAAAAAATTATACATTGCAGGGGAGTTTGTATTGCCATTTAAAAAAAAAAAAAAAACTTTTTTTTACGTATGCGATTATGTTAGTCATATCCTGAGTGCCACTCTCCATGTTTTATAAACATTGAATTTATTATTCTTTAACAATTGTTGTCTACGTCTACGTCAATAGTTTGGCAACAAATGTGAGCTATTTTGTAAATATGAGGTAAGTTTGACAGCAAAATTCTCTTGCTTTTAAAACTGCTGCTAATTTTGCGCCATTGTCTATTGATATTGCATCAAACTATAGCGATGTTTAAAATAATATGGTAGTGATGCTAAATATAGCAAAAGTATAAAAGCTGCTATCTGTCAAGAAATGTTAGCATATTTACAGAATGTTCATAAAATATTTAAATTCACTAAATTAACATTTGGTAAAATGAATTAATTTTATTTGGGTACTATTTGAGGCACAGATGTCATATTCGCCCCATATTGGCGCGTTATTTTTCCGACGCTGATTTGGCGAAAACATCAACAGCATAAACAACAACATCCGGGTTACCATATCAAGCAAAATAACGACACTTTGGCGCCGGTTAAGTATACATTGCGTATATGACATTGGCGTCAGAAAAAAATCGTGCCAATATGGGGCGAATATGACATCTGTGCCCTATTTGATTATCCCGTCGATCAATTTCGCCCAAACAATTCGCCAAATTATACAAATTGCCGTATTTTTATTTTAAATAACGAAAAAACAAATAAATTAATAAAACATTAATGAAACTACAAGTAAAAAGTCGAATTAAAAATCATTTGATGACGTAACAAACACTTGTATGGTGTTTAATGTCAAGTGAATGCGACATTTACGATCATCCATTATTAGCGTTTAATCTTATAGTTTGGCGATAGTTTTTCAGTCGACGGGATAATTAAGTAGTATCTTTATTTGTTCTAGTCAATTAAAACGAATTTTACTGTATTCAGGACCCAGCTATTTCGTGCTCGATTTAGTATAGTTGAAAAACCGATGGTTTAGTTGACAAACTGCGTTTTATCATGTTGATAATCAGTGAGCAACAGTATTGGCAACAGTTCCGATTACGGAAAATAAAAGATTTTCGATTTTTTTTTTCGAATTTTCCAAATTTTTTAATTTTTTCTTTCTTTGTATCCCAAATACTATCTTCTTACCAAATTTCAAGTTTCTAGGGCTACAGGATGTACCTCAGATTTTTGATGATCGGTGAGTCAGTCAGTGTCGAAAAAGCGAAACTTTGAGTTCATATATTTTCTGAACTAGAAAAGATGGAAACGCGGAAATTTTACCATTTGCTTCCGTTTGAAGAGTACTTTTAGAAAAACAAAGTTTCAAGTTCCTGGGAAATTCCAGCGAAGGGATATAGGGCTGTCAAAACTACCCTGAGTTGCTTCCAGAAAAGGATGCTTACGGCTGTGCTTTCTCGACGATGTCAAGTGAATGCGACATTTACGATCATCCATTATTAGTGTTTAACCTTATAGTTTGGCGATAGTTTTTCGGTCGAAGGGATAATCAAGTAGTACCTTTATTTGTTCTAGTCAATTAAAACGAATTTTACTGTATTCAGGACCCAGCTATTTCGTGCTCGATTTAGTATAGTTGAAAAACCGATGGTTTAGTTGACAAACTGCGATTTATCATGTTGATAATCAGTGAGCAACAGTTCCGATTACGGAAAATAAAAGATTTTCGATTTTTTTTTTTTTTCGAATTTTCCAAATTTCTTAATTTTTTCTTTCTTTGTATCCCAAATACTATCTTCTTACCAAATTTCAAGTTTCTAGGGCTACAGGATGTACCTCAGATTTTTGATGATCGGTGAGTCAGTCAGTGTCGAAAAAGCGAAACTTTGAGTTCGTATATTTTCTGAACTAGAAAAGATGGAAACGCGGAAATTTTACCATTTGCTTCCGTTTGAAGAGTACTTTTAGAAAAGCAAAGTTTCAAGTTCCTGGGAAATTCCAGCGAAGGGATATAGGGCTGTCAAAAGTACCCTGAATTGCTTCCAGAAAAGGATGCTTACGGCTGTTCTTTCTCGACTTGGCAGGGGCACTGCCGTGCCCCCAGATTAATTTAAACTGTTGCCAACTGTATAAACAGAGGAAACAATAATGTTTGCTTAAAAAAAAAAATATTTATACGTGTAATAAATTAAAAATTTGTTTACACGTGACTATTATAAACAGAAAAAAACATTTGGAATTAGAATTAAATAATTATGTACAAAAAGCAGGAACTTATTAAAAATTACGTCATAAAAACTATAATTACACGTGAATTTTAAGAGAGAAAGGAATTTGTAAAATAATAAATTTATTAACATGCGTTAGAAGTCTTAAATAGGAGAAATTACGTCATATTTACGTCACATTACAGTTATTACATAAAATGAACACAAAATAATATTGCAAAACGGTTTAAATTTACAAATTGCGCTAGACATTTATTTGATATTTTGAGAGGATACTTTTCAACTATTTTTCTTAGGAAAGCGCAAATAATATTTTATTTCTAACACAAGTATGACGTGAATATTAAAAAGAGAAAGAATAGTTTGGCCAAAATTGCGTCAGATTAAAAACGATTAATTTAAAATGTCTCATTTAAAAGAACTTTCTTTTCGCTTTGTTAAAAAATACCGGGAGACAAAGACTGCTTACTTAATTCCTTTTATATTAGCTTATTTTGAAATGTTGTTACACGTGTCTACGTCATCAAGTTATTTTTATTTCGGCGTTTTATTTGTATTTTTATTAATGTTGTACTAATTTATTTGTTCTTTCGTTATTTAAAATAAAAATTATGTCAATTTGTATAATTTGGCGAGTGGTTTGGCGATTTATATAATTTGGCGAAATTAGTCGACGGGATAATCAAGTAGTACCGCAGCGGATTTGGCGTTAAAATTTCCCCAATCAAAGAGAAATGAATAGAAATCCGTTTATAGGGAGATCGCCACTGTTTTTTAAAATATAATTCAATCTTTCGAAATCTTTTAAAGCCGATCACATTAGCGTGCTTTTAGAGTCTGCGGTGTCTGAACGGGGGTTGACGAGCGTAGCTCGTAGGGGGCAGCGCCCCCCTAGTGAAACAAAAATTTATTGTTTCTCTTCTCTCTATTCTAAAAAAAGTAACTACCGCTGTCACCGCCGCCGGTTTTGATTTTTTTGTGATCGGAGGTCTTTCTTCGTTAATATTAAGAAAAATAATGCATACAAAAATATGAAAATCGGTAGTATTATACAGAAATGTTTGATAAACACGCTGATGCAGACAGTTTTCAAATCGAAGAATTATTTTAAGAGATATTTAATGCTAAAGTTGGACAAAATTGTTCCACTAGAAAAGTTTTATAGGAGCAAAAACTATTCATGGGAATTTAATCATTTTTAGATCATTTTATACGTTTGAAGTTCCCGGTGTGAAGACTGTATTTCTTTTTTGAATTTGACTGATTTTTTGAGGTTTCATTTCTATTTTAAATTCAAATTTTCAGCAATTCGAGAGATATTTTTTACTTATTTTAGAAAATTGTACTAATTTAACCTGTTGCTAACTGTATAAACAGCGCAAACAATAATGTTTGCTTCAAAAAAAAAAAAAAAAAAAAAAAAAAAATATATATATATATATATATATATATATATACGTATAAATAAATTAAAAATTTATTTACACGTGACTATTATAAACAGAAAAAAACATTTGGAATTAGAATTAAATAATTATGTACAAAAAGCAGGAACTTATTAAAAATTACGTCATAAAAACTATATTTACACGTGAATTTTAAGAGAGAAAGGAAATTGTAAAATAATAAATTCATTAACATGCGTTAGAAGTCTTAAATTGGAGAAATTACGTCATATTTACATCACATTACAGTTATTACATAAAATGAACACAAAATAATATTGCAAAACAGTTTAAATTTAAGACATTTATTTGATATTTTGAGAGGATACTTTTCAACTATTTTTGTTAGGAAAGCGCAAATAATATTTAATTTCTAACAAAAGTATTTTCACGTGAATATTAAAAAGAGAAAGAATAGTTTGGTCAAAATTACGCCAGATTAAAAACGATTAATTTAAAATGTCTTATCTAAAAGAACTTTCTTTTCGCTTTGTTTAAAAAAAACCGGGAGACAAAGACTCTGTTTACTTAATTCCTTTTATATTAGCTTATTTTGAAATGTTTAACTGATTTTACTTAATCAAAGACGAAAACAGCGTTGTATCTTTGGTACTACTTAGTTATCCTGTCGACCAAAAATATATCATTCGCCAAACTATAAGATTAAATGCCAATAATGGTTGGTCGTAAATGCCACATTAACTTGACTTTAAGCAAGTTACACGTGTCTACGTCATCAAGTTATTAAGTTATTTTTATTTCGACGTTTTATTTGTATTTTTATTAATGTTGCACTAATTAATTTGTTCTTTCGTTATTTAAAATAAAAATTATGTCAATTTGTATAATTTGGCGAATGGTTTGGCGATTTATATAATTTGGCGAAATTGGTCGACGGGGTAATCAAGTAGTACCGCAGCGGATTTGGCCTTAAAATTCCCCAATCAAAGAGAAATGAATAGAAATCCGTTTATAGGGAGATCGCCACTGTTTTTTAAAATCTAATTCAATCTTCTGAAATCTTTTTAAAGCCGATCAAATTAGCGTACTTTTAGAGTCTGCGGTGTCTGAACGGGGTTGACGAGCGTAGCTCGTAGGGGGCAGAGCCCCTATTATAAATGAAATAAAATATGGATTTTATCTGTATAACAATTACCATATATAATTTTTGTCACGTGCCAGAAAAATTAGCTTACGTGCCAACTCTGGCTCGCGTGCCATGGGTTCGCCAACTCTGCCCTAGTTTATGTTAAAGGCAGAAGAGAATAAATTTTTCAGTTGTATTTTATTATTTTTTTAAACAAATTGCTGACCATTTCTATTGATTATGTGAAAAAATGATAATAAAAATAAATCTCTCTATTCTAAAAAAAAGTAACTAACGCTGTCACCGCCGCCGCCGGTTTTGAATTTTTTTTTTTTGACCGGAGGTCTTTCTTCATTAATATTAAGAGAAATACTGCATACAAAAATATGAAAATTGGTGGTATTATAGAGAAATGTTTGATAAACACGCTGATGCAGACAGTTTTCAAATCGAAGATTTATTTTAAGAGATATTTAATGTTAAAGTTGGTCAAAATCGTTCCATTAAAAAAGTTTTATAGGAGCAAAAACTATACATAGGAAATTAATCATTTTTAGATCATTTTATACGTTATAAGTTCCCGGTGTGCAGACAACATTTATTTTTTAATTTGGCCTATTTTTTGAGGTTTTATTTCTATTTTAAATTCAAATTTTCAGCATTTCCAGAGATATTTTTACAACTTTTAGAAAAGGATATTATTTTAAATTGTTGCCAAATTTAAAAACAGAGCAAAGAATAATATTTCCTTCAAATAAAAAAAATTATTTACACGTGACAATTACAAACAGAAAAAAAAATGTTCAAATGAGAATTAAATGATTATGTATTAAAAGCAGGAAATATTGATAATTAAAAATTGATAATTACAGTATTAATAAAAATTGCCAAACCATAATATTGCTAAAGAGTTTAAATTTAAAAATATACTTGCACGAGACATTTATTTCGTACTTTGAGATAATCTTTTAAAACTAATATACATATAGTATATATGTTGCGCTATCGTATCAATGAAATGCATCACCTTACCTATAAAGGGGGTTACCAAAGTGGGGACCCTGTTCTGTCGCCAAATACCGCCAAGGTTGTCGCCAACTTGGTGATATATCGCCAAATTTTGTGTCCAAAATTAGTCGCCAAAAGGGACGCCAACTTGGCGATATCTCTAATATTTTGCCAAATTCCCTTAGACTTCCATTGTAAACCAATAGGCTTTACTTGCTTACAGAAAATCAACATGTTGAGGTATTTTGAACCAATGCAGATGTTATTGAAGTGGCTACAAGGGTAGCATTGCTCTCGTGTTGACAATTCGAAGACAGCTCAAATAATATTTCATTTCTAACAACAAAGTATTTTCAAGCATTATTACGAATATTAAAAAGGGAAAGAAAACTTTGTTGAAAATTACGTCAGATTTAAAACGATACATTTAAGCGATGCATTTTAAATCCAATCAAATTAGCGTGCTTTCAGAGTTTGCGGTGTCTGAACGGGCGTTGACGAGCGTAGCTCGTAGGGGACAGAACCCTCTAGTTCATTCAAATAATACTATATTACACTTTCCAATCTTACCATTTCCACAAATTGGTATTATTGATTACAATTTTCAATATCACACTTTTTTTAATATAAAAGTAGCTTTTAATTATCAATTTTACAAGTTAATGTTTTCACGTAGAACATTGAACATGAAAAGAAAAGGCTAAACAAGATCTTTGGAATTACTTTCAAGTTTTCATACTTAAAAGAACCGGTTCTATTATAAGTCTTTACAAATCAAGATTTCCCATAGTGCAACAGCAATCTCCAGAAGAATTTTATAGAAATTAAACCAATTAGTTAAATAATTAATATCCCAGCTTGTAATTAAGATAGAAGATTGAAATTGACATTGATGAAATCAGCGAAAAATTTTACGTCCAGATGTAAAAAAAATAATCAAAAAATTTAATAATATAAAAGTTTAAAATTCGTTTAAAAAAATTCTAGTACGAAAAACCACGTGATCAGTTTAAATTGCTCGGGTGCCAATACGTCTGCAGATAATGATGACACCTATTTTTAAACTGTAAAAAAGATCGCTTTTTGCAACTTGATGAAAAATCCATGTTTTTGTTGAATTATGAATGCCTTTCCAATCTTGTAATTGGGTTTTTTTAATTAATAAACGTATCTTAATTACGACTTTTTCAAAACTTTATGATTTGTCATTTGATGTGAGGTGTTCAGCTATAAGTATGGAAAATTTCAAGTCTCCAACATATATAGTTTATGAGAACGGGCTCTGTGACAGACGGACAGACAGAGGAGTGAGACGAATAGGGTTTCGTTAGATGAACGAAACCCTAAAAACAACAGAATGTACCAATTATAAAATTTTGAATAAATTATTTTATTAATGGTATTTAAATTTTACTAAAAAAATAAACACCTTCGAAAAAAGAACCAACCCCCCCCCCCCCCTCCCGCAAAAAAATCTAGGTTATTTCAGACTATTTCCATCGCTAATCATTTGACAATATTGTAAAATTTTCATTCAACATATATCATAAAATTCTTGCTTCATATATTTTCCTACCAGGGTCATATACCTACCAGGATCGCCAACGAAGTCCAGTCAGATTAATCGCGAATACCATTTAAGCTTTTTACTCTTAACTGGCAGTTAAGGTAGATGGTGTTCGTGAATACGAGCGTAAACTAACTGAATTCATAAAAGTCCTTCCGGCCAGTGCCGGGAGGAAGAGGTAGCTTTCATATTCCTTATTTTAAAAAAGCCAACTTATATCATTCAAACACACGAAGCTCAATTTAGTGAAAACCGAATATAGGAGATTCAATACTAATTTTTATCAATATTGTTATGTATTAACGATAACTTCTACTAGATAAAACTACTACAACTTCCACTTGTGTCTACATTCGAGTTGTTCGATTTCAATGTTATATTATATGTCTTGTTTTGTAAGTGTGCTCGTATTTATTAAAGTTATATGTTCAGCTAATACAGTATGTTGATATAATAATATAACCTCGCAAACATTACACTTTGGCGACGATTGTTACGGATCCACGTACATTTTGGATTTACATTATTCTTTTTATGGTGATTACAGTCATCTATGGCTACGTTTGGTAGAATAGAAGATTTTGACCCTGCAGTGGAAACCTGGTCGCAGTACGTAGAAAGATTTAATCATTTTATTAATGCGAATGATATATCTGATGATAATAAAAAAAAATCTATCTTTTTAACTGTGATTGGCCCAACAGTTTATAAATTATTACGTAGTTTACTATCGCCGAGAACAACGGCAGATACTAAGTATGATAATTTAATTAAATGTTTATCAGACCATTACAGTCCGGCACCTTCGGAAATTGTCGAGAGGTTTAAATTTAATTCCCGAGTTCGTAAATCTGATGAAACCATTTTAGTTTTTGTTTCGGAATTACGTAGACTTTCTGAATTTTGCAATTACGGTTCTAGTTTAGATACGATGATTCGTGATCGACTAGTTTGTGGAATTCAGGATACGCAGATACAGCGTCGGTTGTTATCTGAACAGAATCTGACGCTTTCTAAAGCAATTGAATTGGCTGTGTCTATGGAAACTGCTGCTCGCGATTCCATAAATTTACAAGGTTCTTGTTCTGTTTTACAGCCGGTGAACAAATTAAACACTTCAAAACCGAAACTCCGCAATTCGAAATTTCCAGAACATTTTCGTGAATGTATACGTTGTGGGAATTCTGATCATTTACCTAAGAGTTGTCCTTTTTTGAAGACTACGTGCCATTCTTGTGGTGTTAAGGGTCATTTGGCAAAAAAATGCCTAAAGTCGAAGAAAACTGAAGCTTCGAATCGTAAAATCGTTAAAGAAAAGCCTAAAAAAGTTCATCAAATGCATACTACACCCGGTTCTGATGAAAATATTGAGGAAGAGATTTCTAAAGTAGCTATTGTATGTGAACCAGAATATAATATTTTTAATACAGTTTCTATTGCTGAGAAAAGTGCTCCTAGACCTGTTACAGTAAATATTGAAGTAAACAATCAAACTATTAATATGGAATTAGACACAGGTGCTGCTTTATCTCTAATCACCAAAGATACATACAATTCACTAAAGTTGCCCCCCTTGCAGCCAGCTAAAACTGGTTTAGCTACATTTACAGGTCAACGCATTCCTGTTTTAGGAACGATTACGGTTGAAGTAAAATTTAGTGGAAAATACGAACTGTTACCTTTACTGGTAGTAGATAACAAAGGTCCAAATTTGTGTGGTAGAGATTGGATTATGTCCTTGAAAATTTTAGAATTTCGCACAAATTTTGTTAAAAGTGATGATATAGAGTTGAGTAAGTTGTTGAATGAATACAAGCATGTTTTTGAGAATACACTTGGGCACTTAAAAGGAGTTAAAGTCTGTTTAATTAAAAAGCCAGAAGTGCAACCAAAATTTTATAAAGCTCGTACTTTACCTTTTGCAATGCGAGAAAAAGTCAGCGAGGAACTGAGTCGATTACAGAAGATTGGTGTTTTACAACCAATTCGTTTTTCAAAATGGGCTACACCCATTGTTCCCGTACTCAAAGCAGACAGATCATCAGTAAGAATTTGTGGTGATTTTAAGTTAACAGCGAATACTGCTATTGATACAGACCAATATCCATTACCTAAAGCTGAAGATATTTTTGCTACGTTAGCAGAAGGTCAGAAATTTACTAAGCTGGATCTTAGAGATGCTTATAATCAACTTGAGCTTGATGAAGATTCCAGAGACCTTACAGTTATAAATACACATAAGGGACTTTTTCAGTACATTCGCTTACCTTTTGGAATTTCCTCAGCACCAGCTATTTTTCAGCGGGAAATGGAAATATTAATGCAAGGCATTCCTGGTGTTGCTGTTTCACTGGATGATTGCATCATTACTGGCACCAGTCACGATGAGCACATGTCACGACTACGAGAAGTGTTAAAAAGATTTCATGATGCAGGTTTGCGGCTTAGACAACAAAAGTGTCAATTCTTTTGCAATAGTTTGACTTTTCTTGGTCATGTAATTGATGCTGATGGAATACACCCTACAGAAGAAAAAATTACAGCAATCAAAGCCGCTCCGGTTCCTAAAAACCTTACAGAATTGCGTTCATTTTTAGGTTTGATCACATATTATGCTAAATTTTTGCCTCGAATGAGTACCATGTTGGCTCCACTTTATAAATTATTGCAGAAAAATACTCCCTGGCAATGGTCTTCAGAAGCTGATTCAGCTTTTCAAAACGCAAAATCAGCGTTATGCAGCTCTTCTTTATTAGTTCATTTTGATCCAAAGAAGGAACTTCTTTTAGCTTGTGATGCTAGCCCATATGGTGTGGGAGCAGTGCTATCTCACGTCGTAAATTCCGAAGAGTTTCCTATCGCTTTTGCTTCGCGAACATTGACATCTGCAGAGAAGAATTATTCACACATACAGAAAGAAGCACTGGCATTGTTATTTGGAGTGACACGATTTCGAGAGTACTTACTTGGCAGGAATTTTACTCTTTTAACTGACCATAGGCCGCTTGTTACTATCTTTTCAGAAAAACGGCACGTTCCAACCATGGCAAATTCAAGAATTCAGCGTTGGGCATTGACTCTTTCAGCTTTTAATTACACCGTTCGCTACCGTAAGGGAGAGGACAATGCCAATGCAGATGCATGCAGCCGTCTACCTATACATACACCTCAAGTTAACCCTCCGTTACCAGAAGAACTAGTTCTACAGATGGAAAGGCTAGATGTTGGTCCCATTACAATTAATGACATTCAACAGGCTACTAAAGAGGATTCAGTATTATCTCAAGTAATTCAGTTCACTCTTGAAGGTTGGCCAGAAGTTCTTAAGCCAGAAACTGTACCAGATTCAAAGATAACAGAAATCTTGCCATACTTTAAAAAACGCATGGAATTAACTGTTGAACAGGACATTCTTCTCTGGGGAAACAGAGTAGTGGTTCCTACCTCACTTCGACATAGCATTCTACAAGAATTACATTCTACTCATCAAGGAATGGTAGGAATGAAAAGTATTGCCCGTTCATTATTCTGGTGGCCCAATTTAGATTCAGAAATTGAGGACACTGTTCGTTATTGCACCATTTGTGTACAGAATATGGATATGCCTCCGAAAGTTTTACAAGCTTGGCCAACGTCTAACATACCTTGGTCTCGAATACACATGGACTATGCAGGACCTATTGATAATCATATGATTTTAATAGTTCAAGATTCGTATTCAAAATGGATCGAAGCATTTCCGATGAAAAAAAGTACATCTTTAGCAACTATTGAGAAACTTTACGAACTTTTTGCAAGATTTGGATTACCCGGTTGCATTGTCACCGACAACGCAAAAGTTTTTACTTCAGATGAGTTCCAGTCATTTCTTGGGCGTAATGGCATACGATCCTTGCCCACAGCACCATATCATCCTTCATCTAATGGACAGGCCGAAAGGGCCGTACAATATATTAAAAAACAGCTGAAGAAAGTGCAGGATGGTACAATTTCAATCAGACTGGCAAGAATTCTTATGAATTACAGACGAACACCATTAGTTCTGTCAGGTTTGTCACCAGCTGAATTGCTTTTTGGCAGACAAATACGTAGTAGGTTGGATTTACTGCATTCTCGTCATCCTACTGAACTTATTTCAAAGCCATCTTTTAAGGTTGGAGATTTAGTACATGCTAGAAATTTTGGAAAAGGTGATAAGTGGATTCCAGGAGTGATTATTTCACCTATTGGAAATTGCATGTTTCGAGTATTATTTCCTGATGGTACTTCAGTACACAGGCATAGAGATCAACTTAGACAGAGAAGGGAACATCTACAACTACATTCTCAACATCCAGATAGTGATAGTCAGCTGTTCTCTCCAAAACAACCAAACCCTGTTCCTTACTCAGTAATTCCGATGCCACCCTCTTCAGTTGAAAGTCCAAAGTTGCCTTCTACAGTTGAAAGCCCAAAGAAACCGTCTACAGTTCAAAGACCCAAGTCACCAGTTACATCCGGTCCAGACATTGCTGCTAATGAGCAATCTCCCAAGCCCCCAGATTCTGCAAGCAAGCGTGTGTTAACGTCCCCTGATTTAACACTTCGCCGTTCTTCACGTATTAGGAAGATGCCGAAGAGATTGGATTTGTAATTTCCTTAGGGAGAGAGAAGTGTTATGTATTAACGATAACTTCTACTAGATAAAACTACTACAACTTCCACTTGTGTCTACATTCGAGTTGTTCGATTTCAATGTTATATTATATGTCTTGTTTTGTAAGTGTGCTCGTATTTATTAAAGTTATATGTTCAGCTAATACAGTATGTTGATATAATAATATAACCTCGCAAACATTACAAATATAATGAATGGGAATTTCGCGAAATTAGTCAGCTTTAGCCAAGCTGCTTTTCTTTAAAGTAACTTATATTTGGCTGCCAAATTCGGCGATTTATTAAAGCGCCATTTTAAGACAACATGGTGAATGAGGCTAACCAGTGAACTTGGTCGAGACCTTAGTAATTGCTGTGCACATGCTCACTCACATCGGAATCGGTTGATATATACGAGTGCTGTCGCATGCAAAAAATCAGATTTTTCAAAATGTCACCCACAATAGAAATTGAAACTGCTATATCTGAGCCATTTTTTAAGGTAAAGACAAACAAAAAATGCTCATGAATTCTTATGAAAGAAACCTTTTTCAATTTCTAATTTTTTTGCACCTCACTTTAAATATATATATGTTTTTTAATTTAATGGCCGCCATTTTGAAACAAGATGGCTGATTAATCTGGCCAGCGAACTTGGTCAAGGTATTGATGTATACTATCCACATGCCTTCTTACATCGAAATAGGCGAATACGTGTGTTATCGCGTGACAAATACAAGATCGTTTTAAAATGTTAGCCATGCTAGAAATTCAAATTGCTATAATTCAACCATTTTTTAAGATATAAACAAAAGAACAAATTTTCAGAAACAAAAACTGCTCCGGAATCTTTGTATCAAAGCCAAACACATAAAAAAAAATCTTTTTCATTTTCCAATTTTTTAATACCTCATTTTAAATTTTAAATTTAAATTTTTTTAAATAGCAACCCTTTTGAAACAAGATGGCGAAAGAAGCTGGCCAACGAACTCGGTCGAGACATTGGTATGTACTATGTACACACCAAGTAACGTCCAAATCGGTTCATAAATACGCCTGTTATCGCGTGACAAAAATCAGGACGTTTCAAAATGTCAGCACGCTAGAAATTCAAAATGCTATAACTCAGCCATTTCTTAAGATATAGACGAAACAAAAACTGCTCCCGAATCTTATCAAGGTCAAACACATAAGAAGAAAATATTTTTTCAATTTTCAATTTTTTGGTACCGCATTTCAAATTTAATTTTTTCTTAAAAATTTAAATGGCCGCCATTTTTAAAGAAGATGGCGGATGAAGCTGGCCAACGAACCCGGTCTAGACATTTGTATGTACTATATATAAACGAAGTTACATCCAAATCGGTTCATAAATACGCCTTTTATCGCGTGACAAAATTCAGGACGTCTAAAAATGTCAGCCACGCTAGAAATTCAAATTGCTGCAACTCAGCCATTTTTTAAGATATAGACGAAACAAAAACTGCTCCGAAATCTTTGTATAAAGGTCAAATACATAAGAAAAAAATATTTTTCCATTTTCAATTTTTTGTTACCACATTTCAAATTTTAAATTTTTTTAAAATTTTCAATGGCCGCCATTTTGAAACAAAATGGCGGATGAAGCTGGCCAACAAACTCGGTCGAGACATTGGTATGTACTATGTACACACCGAATTACATCGAAATCGGTTCATAAATACGCCTTTTATCGCGTGACAAAATTCAGGACGTTTCAAAATGTCAGCCACGCTAGAAATTCAAAATGCTATAACTCAGCCATTTTTTAAGATATAGTCGAAACAAAAACTGCTCCGGAATCTTTGTATAAAGATCAAATACATAAGAAAAAAATATTTTTCCATTTTTAATTTTTTGGTACCTTATTTCAAATTTTAAATTTTCTTAAAAATTTTAAATGGCCGCCATTTTGAAACAAAACGGCGGATGAAGCTGGCCAACGAACTCGGTCGAGACATTGGTAAATACTATGTACACACCGAATTACATCGAAATCGGTTCATAACTACGAGAGTTACAGTGTGACATAGGTCATATACATATATATATATATATTAGGTAGCTTTCATTACAAAAAGTCCTTCCGGCCAGTGCCGGGAGGAAGAGGTAGCTTTCAAATTCCTTATTTTAAAAAAGCCAACTTATATTATTCAAACACACGAAGCTCAGTTTAGTGGAAACCGAATGTAGGAGATTCAATACTAATTTTTATCAATATTAAATCCTTATGAATGAGAATTTCGCGAAATTAGTCAGCTTTATCCAAGCTGCTTTTATTTAAAGTAACTTATATTTGGCTGAGATGTTGATGTATACTATCCACATGCCTTCTTACATGGAAATAGGCGAATACGTGTGTTATCGCGTGACAAATACAAGATCGTTTCAAAATGTTAGCCATACTGGAAATTCAAAGTGCTATAATTACACCATTTTTTAAAGATATAAACAAAAGAACAAATTTTCAGAAACAAAATCTGCTCCGGAATCTTTGTATCAAGGCCAAACACATAAAAAAATCTTTTTCATTTTCCAATTTTTTAATACCTCATTTAAAATTTTAAATTTAATTTTTTTTAAATGGCAACCCTTTTGAAACAAGATGGCGAATGAAGCTGGCCAACGAACTCGGTCGAGACATTGGTATGTACTATGTACAGACCAAGTAAGATCCAAATCGGTTCATAAATATGCTTGTTATCGCGTGACAAAACCAGGTCGTTTTAAAATGTCAGTCACAATAGAAATTTAAAATGCTATAACTCAGCCATTTTTTTAGATATAGACGAAACAAAAACTGTTCCGGAATCTTTGTATTAAGGTCAAACACATACAAAAAAAATCTTTTTCATTTTCCAATTTTTTGGTATCTCATTTTAAATTTTAAATTTTTTAAATGGCCGCCATTTAGAAACAAGATGGCGGATGAAGCTGGCCAACGAACTCGGTTGAGATATTTGTATGTACTATGTACACACCAAGGTACATTCAAATCGGTTCATAAATACGCCTGTTATCACGTGACAAATATCAGGACGTTTCAAAATGTCAGCCACGCTAGAAATTCAAAATGCTATAACTCAGCCATTTTTTAAGATACAGACGAAACAAAAACTGCTCCCGAATCTTTGTATCAAGGTCAAATACATAAGAAAAAAATATTTTTTCAATTTTTAATTTTTTGGTACCAAATTTCAAATTTAAATTTTTCTTAAAAATTTAAATGGCTGCCATTTTTTAACAAGATGGCGGATGAAGCTGGCCAATGAACTCGGTCGAGACATTGATATGTACTATGTACAAACGAAGTTACATCCAAATCGGTTCATAAATACGCCTTTTATCGAGTGACAAAATTCAGGACGTTTCAAAATGTCAGCTATGCTAGAAATTCAAAATGCTATAACTCAGCCATTTTTTAAGATATAGACGAAACAAAAACTGCTCCGGAATCTTTGTATAAAGGTCAAATACATAAGAAAAAAATATTTTTTCATTTTCAATTCTTTGGTACCACATTTAAAATTTTAAAATTTTAAAAAATTTTTAAATGGCCGCCATTTTGAAACAAATTGGCGGATGAAGCTGGCCAACGAACTCGGTCGAGACATTGGTATGTACTATGTACATACCGAATTGCATCCAAATCGGTTTATAAATGTTGTTCTTTCACTAATATTAATTATCACTAAGTCCGTGGATGTTGACAGAACAAACAGTTTATTAAACGAAAACACTGCACAAACACATAACAATTAATTTAAAGATAAATTTCTCACACTGATTACTTTTTCATAATAACTTCACACAGAATAATTTTTACGTCTACACTCTTCTATTGTTCGCACGCAGACTGAGTGCGCCGGGGGAAAAGACCGGCAGTGCGCAGATATAACGCGCATAAAAAATGTTCGCTCGCCTTTAAACCCAACACACCCCTCCTGCGAGAGATACATTTTTTTTTCTCTTTAAACAATTCCAAAAAATACATATACATACAAAAATTATACACAAATTACATACAATAATTACACATATCATAATAGTGAAATACTTTCCATAGAATATAACAACTTATCTTCATTTACACCTTTAGTAAGGAAATCAGAAATAATATGTTCACTTTGAACATATTCCAATGAAATAATACCTTCTGACAATAAATCCCTGACAAAATGAAATCTTAAATTCATGTGCCTAGATTTATTTGAGGATTTTGTACATTTAATCCACTGTATTGCTGCTTGGCTATCAGTGCTTAAAATTATGGCATCCTTTATAAATTGGTTACAATTTAACTCAGACAATAAGTTTACAGTCCATATTATATCCTTACACATTTCTGAAATAGAAAATAATTCTGCTTCACATGTAGAAAGACTAACACTTTTTTGTTTACGACATTTCCAAGATACTAATGACTTTCCTAACAATACAACTCCTCCTGAAAAAGACCTTCCATTTTCTCCATTTCCCCAACTAGCATCTGAACTACTATTTAAACACTCAAATTCGTTGCTGTAAAATAATTTTTTGTCTTTTGTACCTTTTAAATACCTTAATACTCTTTTAGCCAAAATGTAATGCCTTTTCTCTGGTTTGTGATTAAATTGAGACAAATAAGTTGTGACAAATGATATATCAGGTCGTGTTCTATTGGCTAAATATAAAAGCTCACCAATAATTTCCTGATACATAGTTATGTCAAACAATTCATTTGTTGGAGGAAAACTTTTATCTTCACCTTTAACAATAGGTGTTTTCACAGATTTACAATTTTCTAAATTATGTTTTACCAACAATGATTCAATATATTCCACTTGTGACAAACTTATACCTTTTTCATGTTTTTCAATTTCTATACCTAAAAATTTAGAATTCTTATTTTCGTACAATTCGAATACATTTTTAATTTTAGAAACAATATTTTCATACATTATTTGGTTATTACAAAATATAGCTAAATCGTCTACATACATACATAATATAAAAATGTTATCATTTTCAACTTTAATGAATACACAGTTATCAGAAGCTAATTGATTTAATCCAATATTACCAAGTTCCTCTTTTATTTTTAAATACCAATTTCTACCCGATTGGGGTAATCCATAAATACTCTTTTTCAGTTTACAAACTTTATTAACCCCTATCAGTTTTTCATATCCAGGTGGTGGTGACATATATAAAGTTTCTTCCAAATCACTGTATAAATATGCTGTTTTTACATCAAAAAACATAACAATCAAATTTAATTTAGCTGCAAGTGCAATTAGTAATCTAAATGACTCAATATTTACAACAGGTGAATACGATTCAGTATAATCTTTGTTTTTAATTTGATTAAATCCAGCTGCCACTAATCTGGCTTTATATTTTATTTCCTTACTGTCGCCCTCTTTTAAAGCATAGACCCATTTACTTTTAATCAATTTCGTTTTTTTCTGGCATATCAACGATTTCCCAAACATTATGCTTAATTAAAGAATCCAAATCATTTTTCATAGCTATTTCCCAATCATGTGAATTCACACTATTTATTGCCTCTAAATAATTGCTCGGGACATTATCAGTTAAATTAGCTGACGAATATTTACTTTTCAATCTTTCTGACCTTCGAACTTCAGTCATATTTTCACTTCGGTCTTTTATTTTGTTGTTTCGATTCCTTTTCTCCGCGCCTTCATGTCTAGCTGGAGACAAATTAAGTTTTGTTAATGGGGTTGCGCCAACCGTTTTTTATTCCGCTTGTGTCAGAAATTTCTAAATTGAGAGATTTATTCTTTTGATTTTCACGAATTTCATTCTCTTCCAGAAAATTTTTATTTATTAGCGGTTCAATATCCCAACGCTCTGAACATTTACTTAATCCAAAATATCTACTTCCCTTTATAGTTTCATTGAACTTAACAGAACGTTCCTCGATCACTTTCTTATTTTTTACATCATAAATACGATATCCCCTCCTATCTCTAGCATATCCTAACATAATTCCACTTCTTCCTGGTACATCGAATTTATTTCTCATTGTTTTAGGAATATGAAAATAAGCTAAACAACCAAATTTTCTTACATAATTTAAATTGGGCTTTTTACCTGTCCAAATTTCTAAGGGGAGTTTTTCTTTTCCTTTACGGGGCGTTATATTAGATGCCTGTGTGCTGCAATTGATAGCTTCTGCCCAGAATTTGGTGGGAAGTTCGCTTTCATATATTAAAGACCTAGCCCTTTCTAATAGAACTCTATTCGCTCTTTCAGCCTTTCCATTGCTTTCGCTGTTATATGGGACAGTTTTTTCGTGAAAAATACCTGCATTAGCAAGATAATTGTCAAATTCCGTATTTACGAATTCGAGCCCATTGTCACTTCTCACTTTTTTAATTCTTTTACCCATAAGATTTTCATATTTAGCTTTAAATTTATAAAATACATCAAATGCTTCATTTTTACTTTTGAGCAAATAAGTAAAATACATTCCAGAAAAATCATCCACTAGTACCATGAAATATTTTGCCCCACCAAGCGATTCGGGTTGTATCGGGCCACATAAATCCAAATGAAACAACTGCATAATATCAGAACTTTGGTCAATATCAATATTCGGATGACTTTTCCTGGTTATTTTACTTATGTCACATGTATCACACTTAAAATCAGACACATTTACATCTTTAAGATCTATATACTCTTTCATTTTTAACATATATTTTGATTTTAAATGACACAATCTGTTATGCCACAGTTCATAATTACTAGCACTCTTATCAGTAAAATTACACTCAGAATTATAGGCAGGTTGAAGTTTAATCTCTAATCGATTATCATTTTTAAATGCTTTAGTTAGAAATTTATTATATTTGTCAAAAATTAGCACACAGTTATTTTCAGAAATAATTCTACAACCCTTATCCATTAAAGCAGTAACAGATAATAAATCATATCTCAAATCTGGTACAAAACTAACATTGTTTATTGTTAAATGTATAGAATTATTTTTACTTACCGTATTACATGATACCGTACCTGTACCTTTCGAAATTATTTTGGAATTTTTACCTGCTTGATAGATATCCTTTTCTTCAGGAATTAGATTCCTGAACCATATTTTATCTTTACACATATGCGAGCTAGCCCCGCTGTCTAATAACCATATATTATCACATAGTTCACATTGTTCCGATGAAATAGTAAGTACCGAATTGTTTCTGTCCTTAACTGGATAATTTACATCGTGGTGCGTTTTTCTTCTTTGTCGATTTCCATTGGACCTGTCATTTCTTGAAATATTATTCCTGTAAAAACAATCCTTGGCTATGTGATTTGGACGTCTGCAAATGTAACAAAGTCTCGGACTTTTGTTTTTCCTGGAGTAGAATACTTCAGCGGCGGTCCCTTCAGCACGAGCGGTATTCGTCAGTTCTTCTTCCCGTAGAATTTCTAGTACTTCATCCATACTTTTCTCACGTTGAGTTTTTAAAATATCTCTTACTTTCGAGAACTTTCCTTTCAGTCCTCGTACCGTGTAGAATACAAGTTCTCTCTCTGTTATAGCCAATCCAAGTGTTTGACATTTTGTTGAGATGCCTCGAGCTCTGGCTATATAATCATTTGCAGATTCATTTGACTTTATTTCTAAGTTCTTTAACTCATTGCCGGCATCTATTCTTCTATCTTCTGCTTGACCGGTAAAAGTCGATCTTATTTTTTCCCATAATAATTTCGCATTTTCTTCTGCTGCAAACTGTAGCGCCTGTTCATCAGACAATGACAGCTTTATATATGCGACGGCATCGCTATTTTTTTGGTCCCATTCAGTAGAATCCTTATCACTCAGTCCTTCTGCTTTTACTTCGGATATGAAAGTATCCAACCTTTTAAGGCTTAAAGCAGCTTTTATTTTAAGACTCCATATAAAATAATTAGTTCCGTTTAATTCGGGGACGTTTAACTTGTCCATGGTTTCTTTTAACAAAACTAATTTCGATTTAGAATATCAACCACGCTCTGCTACCATTTTGTTGTTCTTTCACTAATATTAATTATCACTAAGTCCGTGGATGTTGACAGAACAAACAGTTTATTAAACGAAAACACTGCACAAACACATAACAATTAATTTAAAGATAAATTTCTCACACAGATTACTTTTTCATAATAACTTCACACGGAATAATTTTTACGTCTACACTCTTCTATTGTTCGCACGCAGACTGAGTGTGTATGATGCTTGGATTCATTGACGAAGAGACTTCTTCATATGAAACATAGTTTATTAATAACATGAGTTTAAATTTAGTAGCATATTATCTGGACTAATATCACGGCATGCATCGTGATTACAAGAGAGAAGTGAGCGTACTGACAGCTCCAAGCACATAGCATCATAATAATACATTCGTGTTGCCATTAAGCTATATAAAATATAGTGTTGCCATTACATACCAAAAACTTTCATATTTAATGGGTGTTGCCACAAGTATACATATATCACACCCTTCCTTTTAATTTTAATGAGACATGGATTATACAATACATTATAATTTTAAATAACTTAATACAATCATTACACTACACAAATACAATTATTACAATATACAAATACAATTATTACTATATACAAATACAATTATTACTGAAGATACTTAATAGCAAACATAATCATTTAAATGTTTCGGACGTTTTATCACGCGACCACATGAAGTTATAAATGGAGCATTATTTGCAATACTTTGTGGTGGAATGTGATGCAATGGGGCTGAATTTGAAACATTCATTCGTTCAGTCTTGACATCTGGTAAAGTGTCAAGCATATCATCACTATAGCCAGAATGTGATGTTTTGGATGTTCTTATCAATTTTCTATTCCTTATAAATATTCTGCCACTTGCAGTTCTAATTTTATATGATCTTGGATTTCTAGTTTTAGAAATAACCGTTGCTGGCTCCCACACTTTAGTTTTAAAATTTTGAACAGTGATTTTGTCACCTGGCCCTAATTCATTTAACATTTTTGATGACCTATCATAATAGTGCTTTTGAATTTGTTGACGTCTTAACAACTTAGTGTTTACATTGTCAAATATCTCTGGATTAAGCATTTTATTGCTTATAGGTAATTTAGTTCGTAGTCGTCTACCGAACATCATTTGGGCTGGAGATAAACCTAAGCCCGCAATAGGAGTGTTCCTATATTCAAGTAACCCTATTGCAGGTCTTCGGTTGTCCTCAAAGGCTTTTTAGAAAATGGCTTTAGTAATGCCAACTGCCTTTTCTACCATCCCATTACTTTGTGGAAAATTTGGACTAGTGAAGGAAATTTCTATGTCCCATTCCCTCCCAAAGTTTTTAAATTTGTAACTATTGAACGGATTGTTGTCACAAATTATTGTTTCAGGGATACCAAATCTTGAGAAAATAACCTCTAGTTTAAATATAATTTCCTCGCTGGTCTTATTATCAACTTTTACTACCTCTATCCACTTGGAAAAATAGTCAACTACTACTAGGTAATCTGTGTTATGTAAATACATGAGATCAATACCTATTTTTTCGAAAGGCCTATTTGGAATATCATGAGGTTCTAGCGGTTCTTTAGTCTGCCTTTTTTTAAATTTTTCACATACACTACATTTACTGATTAATTCTTCAATATCTCTGGTGATGCCTGGCCAGTACATTATTTCTCGAGCTCTGCTTTTACATTTTGTTATGCCTAAGTGTGATTCATGAATAAGAAATAACATGTCCTGCCTGAGTGCATTTGGGACCACAATTTTATCTTCTAAAAATACTAGTCCATCAGCAACATATATACTGTTTTTAACTTTATAATAGCAAAGAAGATTTTTAGGAATTAATTTTTTACTTTTAGGCCAACCCTCCTTAAAAAATTTGGAAATTAATTTAAGTTCCTCATCTTCAGCAGTTAACTTTTGGAACTGTTTGAATTTGTTTTCACTCATCGGCAAGAGTTTTGCAACAGAGTGTACCACATTTAGCATTTCGGGATCTTCTTCACCCACATCTTTTAAACTTGCTCTTGACAAAGTGTCAGCAAGGTACATTTTACTACCTGGGACATATTTTATAGTAAAATCATACTTAAGCAATTTAAGCAACATACGTTGCAAGCGAGTGGTAATTTTGCCAATGGGCTTGTGCACAATTCACGTTAGAGGTTTATGATCACTTTCAACTAATACTTTGTGGCCATACAACAAATTATGATATTTTCCGAATGCAAATACAATTGCGAGCAATTCCTTCTCAATTTGAGCATACTTTGTTTCACACTCGCTCAAACTTCTAGATGCAAATGACACTGGGTGTCCCTCTTGTAAGAGACAGGCACCTAGCCCACCTTGTGAACTGTCACACTGAACAGTTATAGGTAATGAGGGATTAAAGACTTTTAAAACAGGAGCTGAACTTATTAGTTTTTTGATATTTTCAAAACTAGTCTCTTGTTCATGGTTCCACTGGAACTCTACATTATTTTTTAACAATTCTCTCATTGGGGGCGGTTACAGCTGATACATTGGGTAAAAATTTACTCAAGAAATTAACCATGCCCAATAGCCTTTTGATATCACGTTTACACGATGGCTTCTCAAGCTCATTAATTGCCTTAACATGGTTAGGATCAGCTTTAATCCCATCCTTAGAAATAATTAAACCCATATATTTAACTTCATTTACTCTGAACTGAAATTTGTCAGGATTAAACTTTATGTTATTTGATTGTGCTCTCTCTAAAACTTTCAAAAGAATTTGGTCATGTTCCTCTCTAGTTCTACCTCCTATAATTAAATCATCGAAATATATTTCAACACCCTGTATATCACCAAACAATTTAAAATTAGTTTTTTGGAACACCTCTGGTGCAGAGCAGATTCCGAAAGGTAATCTATGAAAGCGGTAACGCCCAAAAGGAGAATTAAAAGTACACAATTTCGTGCTAGCTTCATCTAACACAATTTGCCAGAATCCCTCCTTTAAGTCGAGCACTGAAAAATACTGTTTTCCTTCAAGTTTACTAATGATTTCATCAGCAGAAGGAATAACATAGTGCTCCCTTTTAATGGCTTTATTTAAGTTTCTAGGGTCAAGACAAATTCTCAACTTGCCGTTTGGCTTTTCAACCACTACCAGGCTACTGACCCAATCTGTTGGTTCATTTACAGGGGATATAATGCCTAACTTTGTCAATTCATCAAGAGTTTTGCCTAGCTCTTTATGAAGGGACTGAGGTACCCTTCAAGGTGGATTTATAATGGGTTTCACATCATTTTTCACTTCAATGTGATGTGGCTTGCCAGGAAATTTACCTAAACCCTCAAAGACATTTTGATACTTACTAATTACATTTAATTTAGAATCTAAATTAATTTCATCTATCAATTGTATCAGCTGTAACTCTTGGCATGCCTGTAAACCCAATAAAGGCTTAGCCTTAACATCCACAACAACAAAATTTAACTTTACAATAGAGCACTTATCAGTATTACATGTTAGCATAATGCACCCTTCAGGTTTCAGCTTATGATTACCATATGATAATAAAACAATATCAGTAGGGATCAAATTATTTTTAAACTTTAAATCAAAAGATTGAAAAACTGACACAGGAAGAATATTAACTTGAGCACCTGTGTCTAGTTTAAAATTTACTTGCTGATCTCCAACTGTTACTGTTTTATACCATTCTTTCTCAGTTGAATTTACAGTATCAACATCAATTAAAACATTATCAATATACAAACAATTAATATCGGAGCTATTTACCTCATTAACTTTTTGAAAATTATTTCTATGGTGGCTTACCTTATTTGAATTCTTACAAACAGCTGCAAAATGATGCTTTTTCTTACAAATATTACACAGTTTGTTGTATGCTGGACATTGTCCTTTCACATGTTTTCTTCCACATGATTTACAGTCAATAAAGTTTTAAAGTTCATGGCTTTTTTCTTTTGATTAACTACGTTAATTTCACTGCATTTAGGGTCATTAACGGTCTTCATCTGTTCTCTACTAACTTCACAGGCTCGAATGCTGTCCACAGCTTTCTTCAGCGTCAGATCCGATTCCCGAAGTAGTCTTTCCTGTAAGCTCTTGTCCCGAATTCCAAGTACGATTCGATCTCGCAGAAGACTCGATTCTTGTTCTCCAAATCCACATGATGAGGCTAACGTCTTTAATTCCGTCAGATATACATCTACGGCTTGTCCGTCTTTCTGAGAGCAGGAAAAGAATTTGAAGCGTTCAAATACCTCGTTACTTTGGGGTAAGCAGTGGTTTTCAAATTTCTTAACACAAGTATACATATATCACAGAGTGCGCCGGGGGAAAAGACCGGCAGTGCGCAGATATAACGCGCATAAAAAATGTTTGCTCGCCTTTAAACCCAACAATAAATACGAGAGTTACAGTATGACAAAGGTCAGATATATATATATATATATATATATATATATGGATATATATATATATATATATATATATATATATATATATATATATCAACTTTTGAACGGAGGGTGGTTTCGGGGTCTGGGGGTCATGATCGATGAAAATATATCAAAATTTTTTGAAATTGCTTTCCTCCGAACGGCTGCAATAGGTAGCTTTTTGTAATGAAAGCTACCTAAAAGGTACCTATTGCAGCCGTTCGGAGGAAAGCGATTTCAAAAAATTTTGGTATATTTTCATCGATCATGACCCCCAGACACCGAAACCACCCTCCGTTCAAAATTGATATATATATATATATATATATCCATATATATATATATCTGACCTATGTCACACTGTAACTCTCGTATTTATGAACCGATTTGGATGTAATTCGGTGTGTACATGGTACACACCAATGTCTCGACCGAGTTCGTTGGCCAGCTTCATCCGCCATTTTGTTTCAAAATGGCGGCCATTTAAATTTTTTTTAAAAATTTAAAATTTGAAATGTGGTACCAAAAAATTGAAAATGGAAAAATATTTTTTTCTTATGTATTTGACCTTTATACAAAGACTCCGGAGCAATTTTTGTTTCGTCTATATCTTAAAAAATGGCTGAGTTATAGCATTTTGAATTTCTAGCGTGGCTGACATTTTGAAACGTCCTGAATTTTGTCACGCGATAAAAGGCGTATTTATGAACCGATTTGGATGTAACTTCGTTTATACATAGTACATACCAATGTCTCGACCAAGTTCGTTGGCCAGCATCATCCGCCATCTTGTTTAAAAATGGCGGCCATTTAAATTTTTAAGAAAAATTTAAATTTGAAATGTGGTACTAAAAAATTGAAAATTGAAAAAATATTTTTTTCTTATGTGTTTGACCTTGATAAAAAGATTCGGGAGCAGTTTTTGTTTCGTCTATATCTTAAAAAATGGCTGAGTTATAGCATTTTGAATTTCTAGCATGGCTGACATTTTGAAGTGTCCTGATTTTTGTCACGTGATAACAGATGTATTTATGAACCGATTTGGATGTAATTCGGTGTGTACATAGTACACACCAATGTCTCGACCGAGTTCGTTGGCCAGCTTCATCCGCTATCTTGTTTCAAAATGGCTGCCATTTAAAAAAAATTTTTAAATTTAAAATTTAAAATGAGATACCAAAAAATTGGAAAATGAAAAAGATTTTCTTCGTATGTGTTTGACCTTAATACAGAGATTCCGGAACAGGTTTTGTTTCGTCTATATCTAAAAAAATGGCTGAGTTATAGCATTTTGAATTTCTATTGTGGCTGACATTTTAAAACGACCTGATTTTTGTCACGCGATAACAGGCGTATTTATGAACCGATTTGGATGTAACTTGATCTGTACATAGTACATACCAATGTCTCGACCGAGTTCGTTGGCCAGCTTCATTCGCCATCTTGTTTCAAAAGGGTTGCCATTTAAAAAAAAAAGCAATTTAAAATTTAAAATAAAGTATTCAAAAATTGGAAAATGAAAAAAAAAATTTTGTGTGTTTGGCCTTGATACAAAGATTCTGGAGCAGGTTTTGTTTCTGAAAATTTGTTCTTTTGTTTATATCTTAAAAAATATTGAATTATAGCACTTTAAATTTCTAGCATGGCTAACACTTTGAAACGATCTTGTATTTGTCACGCGATAACACACGTATTCGCCTATTTTGATGGAAGAAGGCATGTGGATAGTATACATCAATATCTCAACCAAGTTCGCTGGCCAGCTTCATCAGCCATCTTGTTTCAAAATGGCGGCCATTAAATTAAAAAAAATTATATTTAAAGTGAGGTGCAAAAAAAAAATAAAATAGAAATTGAAAAAGGTTTGTTTCATAAGTATTTGACTTTGATATAAGCATTCACGAGCATTTTTTGTTTGTCTTTATCTTAAAAAATGGCTCAGATATAGCAGTTTCAATTTCTAATGTGGGTGACATTTTGAAAAACTTATTTTTTGCCTGCGACAGCAATCGTATATATCAACCGATTCCGATGTGAGTGAGCATGTGCACAGCCATTACTAAGGTCTCGACCAAGTTCACTGATTAGCCTCATCCACCATGTTGTCTTAAAATGGCAGGAACTTTAAGAAATCGCCGAATTTGGCAGCCAAATATAAGTTAGTTTAAATAAAAGCAGCTTGGATAAAGCTGACTAATTTCGCGAAATTCTCATTCATAATGATTTAGTATTGATAAAAATTAATATTGAATCTCCTATATTCGGTTTCCACTAAATTGAGCTTCGTGTGTTTGAATAATATAAGTTGGCTTTTTTAAAATAAGGAAAATGAAAGCTACCTCTTCCTCCCGGCACTGGCCGGAAGGACTTTATATATATATATATATATATAACCATTAATTAAACATAACCTGCCACCATAAAAAACCGTAAAATTATGAATTAAAGCTGTAAGTATAAAATAAAAAAATATTTATTATAAGAATTATTATGGAAGAAAAATAAGAAAGTGGACACCGACAAATAATGGAAGAGCTTATATATTGAATTACGTTGACAAGGGCACAGAATTCAATGATATAAGCAAAATGGTTGTTTTCTGTGAGAAAAATAAGCTAAAGCTAAAAATTATTTTCCCCTGTGCCCAAACAACCATTAAAATCAAGTGAATTAATTAAAAATGAAAACAGAATAGAAACAAATAATATGAAATGGAAAAAACAATAAAACCTATTTAAATATTTATAGGATATAAAATAGAAATAATAAACACCATACCGATTAATATTTCAGTATTTTAGAATAAATCCATGCGCACATGGCACCCAAAATATCGTAAAGATTAAGGTGAATAAAACAGTTAAGAAATCACAGTAATTGATACCTTAGGATGCAGTTAATACATATTGAAATAAATTATGAAATAAATGTTAAACAACTTTTAATATAATATAAAATAAAATAAAAATAAATAGAAAGTAATTACATATTTAAAATGCACTATTAAATTAATTAAAAACTGTTTAACAATATCGTCAAAATTTAGCTAAAAATTCCCCCTGGTGTAGTAAATTATAACTGAAATGAAGCTGGAAAAAGTAAAATTCAGAACATATAGTCAAGATACAAATTTTGGTGCTGCCATCTAGTATTACTTTTATTATTCAATTGTCACTAGATAAACAGTTGTAAGCATTTGAATGTAACAATTTTTTTATTAACAGCAAAATCAAACAGATCCTTATATATAGATAATTATAAACCGAATATAAACCACACAATGTATTTAAAAAAAAAAAAACTATTGTTAATAAAATTTAAAAAGCATACAAAATATTCTATTAGCTAACTTATTTAAACTACACTAAGAATTTAAATAATTCTAGAACATCGATAATATATAGCATATAGCTATATGCTATAAAACAAAATTAATTCATTAATAATTAATATAAATAATTATTAAAAATATAAAAATCTTTAATAAAAACTATTATATATAAGATAATTATAAAATGAACAGGAAATAAGAAACATATGGGAGTATAGAAGGTAAACAGA
Source organism: Maratus speciosus (assembly GCA_963932465.1). Classification (NCBI taxonomy): domain Eukaryota; kingdom Metazoa; phylum Arthropoda; class Arachnida; order Araneae; family Salticidae; genus Maratus; species Maratus speciosus. The sequence continues at coordinate 508,780,402 of OZ010795.1, forward strand.
TACTTAAATTCCGATTACCTAAAAAGCACAAATATAGTGTGTGGATTATTTTCATACATCCATAAAAATCCTTAAAGTATGAATGTGGGACATTCAAAAACAATAAACCGATAATAAATTTTATAACACAAAGTGAAAATAGATAAAAATTAATAAGAATAGGGGAATAATAATAAAAATAATTACCCAATTTTAATACATACAGTATAACTATTTATTTTAAATATACTTATATGTATATTAATCACTATAAAAATGGCATACTATTAGTAATTAATATGATATTGTCCTTATTAAATTAAAATTTTATAACAAATGATTGTAAATAAGATTAAACAATAATTAAGCTAATAATTAATGAAATTGACCAATTACATATAAAATATCAAATCAACATCCTTATAAAATACGTAACAAAAATATAGTAATAATACAAAAGCCCCCATTTTTTTATATAAATTAACCATTGCGTATTATCCAGACAACACCACCCTCCTCCGTACTCTAACATCTACCCACCCATCCAACCTATAATAATTTTTTTATATTATTTTACAATTTTTAATTTTTTATAGATATTTTTTTATTTTATAATTTTTTTGTAATTTTGTTTAAGCATGTGTTAATTTGTTTTAAAAGATCATGTAAGAAAAGTACTAATTGTATATTAATGAATATATGAATTTTTTTGGAAAACCATGATTTAATGCATCATAAATTAGTTTTTTAATATTATTGTTAATTAGAGGAGAAGAACATAAACATTTTATTCTATATAAATGATTAAGTATTATATTCCGAAATACAGAATGATGTAGACAAGATTTAAAATTTGTAAATGTATTAACTTTGAATTTAAATTCTTTACGTTTGTCATATAAATCTGTGATTGTTTTGTTGTCTTTTATTGTAATTTTAAGATCTAAGAAGTTAATTGTATTGTTAGATAAAAGGTTTTCCGTTAATTCCAAATTAGTGGGATAATCTACTGGAGATTGAGTAATTGCAAAATGATCAGTATCAATTAAAATTATGTCATCAATATAACCATATAAATGTAGATTATTATTAGTAAAATTACGTTCATAATGATATAAGTATAAGTCTGAGAGTAAACTGGATGTACAACCGCCTTGTGGTATACCGACATGCTGTAAATATAAAGTGTTATCTTGCAATATATAATTATTATAGATAATGAAGTTTGTTAAAAATTTAAAATATGCAGTATCAATATTAGATGGTAATTCCAGTTTTTTATAATACTTTTTAAATAATGCATTTATAATTTTATGTAAATCTAATAGGTCTATATTATTAAAAAGATCTTTGAAGTCATATGTCGTTATATTATATACACAATGAAGATTTTTTAAAATATTGACAAGTTGATAGCTATTTTTTATACAATGTGTATTATCATTGTTTGTAGTAAGTACATATAATTGATTAAGAATTTTTAAGAGAAGTTTATTGGCTTTATTATTATATGTATTGCAACCAATAGTTACAGTCCTAAATTTAATTGGATGTTTATGAAATTTGGGAATAAGAACTAAATATGGATAATTAAAGTTAGTAGATAAAATATTTAATAGTTTATAATAACTTCGAATTTTACGATTATTTACAATTACATTTTCATTAGTTTTTTGAAATGACTTATTAGAAGAAATACAATTTGCAAGAAGTTGGTGATAATAAGATTTACAAATAATAGCATAATTATTAGGAGATTTGTCTACATATGTAATAACGTAGTTTTTTTGTAATTTAGTAATTTGTTGGAAAATATGCTGTGTATTAATAGAAACCAAATCAGCAATATTATTTTTTAAAGCCATAGTTAATTTTTCAATTACTAATATTTTCCACTGATTAAAATATTCAATAGGCTTATTATAAGAGATAGAAATTTTATAAATAAAAATATCAATATCATGTGTAAACTGTTTGATAATAGATTTAACATTAAATTTAGATGGAAGTCTATATTTAGTACCATAATCCATTAGTTGTTTCAATTTAAAATCATTAACAATATCAAGATTTCCAGTGATTATATGTCCATGATCATTGTTTATGTATTTTTTTAGAGTGGGGTCATTGCATTTACACGGAAAATTACTTGCAGCAGATGTATTTTTTGAAAATGTATTGTAGTTAAAAATCTTTCTACCAATTGTAATATATATATCAATTTTGAACGGAGGGTGGTTTCGGGGTCTGGGGGTCATGATCGATGAAAATATACCAAAATTTTTTGAAATCGCTTTCCTCCAAACGGCTGCAATAGGTAGCTTTTTGTAATGAAAGCTACCTAATATAAGCTAACTGAATGCAGACGTTATTTATGTGTGTATGTGTGTTTTAATATATATTGTAGTATGTGTGTTTTTATTAACCATTTGGAAAAATGGTTATTGCTCTCGCCAGGGTAGGAAATCAAAAGAATATCTGAAGGTTTTTATTGGTTTAATTCGCATTTTATTCGTATTCTGATTGGTCTATACAGTTATATGTATTTCCCTTTACTTTCAACAGAAATGGATACCTTTTGTTGCCACTATGACAAAAAAGTAATAAAAACTACAAAAAAAATTAATAACTCAGAAACAAATTGAGATACAGCTTTCAAACAAATTGCACTTAAAAGTACATTTTTTTCTCTATCCGACGGTGTAAAAAGTAATATTGTCGGCTGATTAGAAGTTTAAGAATAAAATTTTATTTAAAATTGGTCGTCAGATTTCTTGGACGATGGAAAAGCCTTTTCCCAAACAGCCAGTGAAATGCTTGGATGTTTCAGGTGGATAATTGTCTGAGCGAAGCGAAGGCTAATACTCAGCGAAATATTACTCTCCGGACACATTACAGCTACGATGGATATTAACGCCATGTCCTACTTAAAAAAAGCCTAATAAAAACCTTTCGTCAAGCATAACTCAAAAAAGTCCTTCCGGCCAGTGCCGGGAGGAAGAGGTAGCTTTCATAATCCTTATTTTAAAAAAGCCAACTTATATCATGCAAACACACGAAGCTCAATTTAGTGGAAACCGAATATAGGAGATTCAATATTAATTTTTATCAATATAATGAATGAGAATTTCGCGAAATTAGTCAGCTTTATCCAAGCTGCTTTTCTTTAAAGTAACTTATATTTGGCTGCCAAATTCGGCAATTTCTTAAAGTGCCTGTCATTTTAAGACAACATGGTGGATGAGGCTAAGCAGTGAACTTGGCCGAGACCTTAGTAATTGCTGTGCACATGCTCACTCACATCGGAATCGGTTAATATATAGGAGTGCTGTCGCATGCAAAAAATCAGATTTTTCAAAATGTCACCCACAATAGAAATTGAAACTGCTATATCTGAGCCATTTTTTAAGGTAAAGACAAACAAAAAATGCTCCTGAATCCTTATATCAAGATCAAATACTTAAGAAAGAAACCTTTTTCAATTTCTAATTTTTTTGCACCTCACTTTAAATATATATATATTTTTTAATTTAATGGCCGTCATTTTGAAACAAGATGGCTGATGAATCTGGCCAGCGAACTTGGTCGAGGTGTTGATGTATACTATCCACATGCCTTCTTACATCGAAATAGGCGAATACGTGTGTTATCGCGTGACAAATACAAGATCGTTTCAAAATGTTAGCCATGCTAGAAATTCAAAGTGCTATAAATCAACCATTTTTTAAGATATCAACAAAAGAACAAATTTTCAGAAACAAAAACTGCTCCGGAATCTTTGTATCAAGGCCAAACACATAAAAAAAATCTTTTTCATTTTCCAATTTTTTAATACCTCATTTTGAATTTTAAATTTAATTTTTTTAAATGGCAACCCTTTTGAAACAAGATGGCGAATGAAGCTGGCCAACGAACTCGGTCGAGACATTGGTATGTACTATGTACAGACCAAGTTACATCCAAATAGGTTCATAAATACGCCTGTTATCGCGTGACCAAAATCAGGTCGTTTTAAAATGTCAGCCACAAGAGAAATTCAAAATGCTATTATTACTCAGCCATTTTTTTTTAGATATAGACGAAAGAAAAACTGTTCCGGAATCTTTGTATTAAGGTCAAACACATACAAAAAAAATCTTTTTCATTTTCCAATTTTTTGGTATCTCATTTAAATTTTTTTATTTTTTAATTTTTTTAAATGGCCGCCATTTTGAAACAAGATGGCGGATGAAGCTGGCCAACGAACTCGGTCGAGATATTTGTATGTACTATGTACACACCAAGGTACATCTAAGTCGGTTTATAAATACGCCTGTTATTACGTGAGAAAAATCAGGACGTTTCAAAATGTCAGCCACGCTAGAAATTCAAAATGCTATAACTCAGCCATTTCTTAAGATATAGACGAAACAAAAACTGCTCCCGAATCTTTTTATCAAGGTCAAACACATAAGAAGAAAATATTTTTTCAATTTTCAATTTTTGGTACTACATTTCAAATTTAAATTTTTCTTAAAAGTTTAAATGGCCGCCATTTTTAAACAAGATGGCGGGTGAAGCTGGCCAACGAACCCGGTCGAGACATTGGCATGTACTATGTATAAACGAAGTTACATCCAAATCGGTTCATAAATACGCCTTTTATCGCGTGACAAAATTCAGGACGTTTCAAAATGTCAGCCACGCTAGAAATTCAAAATGCTATAACTCAGCCATTTTTTAAGATATAGACGAAACAAAAACTGCTCCGAAATCTTTGTATAAAGGTCAAATACATAAGAAAAAAATATTTTTCCATTTTCAATTTTTTGGTACCACATTTCAAATTTTAAATTTTTAAAAAAATTTTAAATGGCCGCCATTTTGAAACAAAATGGCGGATGAAGCTGGCCAACAAACTCGGTCGAGAGATTGGTATGTACTATGTACACACCGAATTACATCCAAATCGGTTCTTAAATACGCCTTTTATCGCGTGACAAAATTCAGGACGTTTCAAAATGTCAGCCACGCTAGAAATTCAAAATGCTATAACTCAGCCATTTTTTAAGATATAGACGAAACAAAAACTGCTCCGGAATCTTTGTATAAAGGTCAAATACATAAGAAAAAAATATTTTTCCATTTTCAATTTTTTGGTACCACATTTCAAATTTTAAATTTTTAAAAAAATTTTAAATGGCCGCCATTTTGAAACAAAATGGCGGATGAAGCTGGCCAACAAACTCGGTCGAGAGATTGGTATGTACTATGTACACACCAAGGTACATCTAAGTCGGTTTATAAATACGCCTGTTATTACGTGAGAAAAATCAGGACGTTTCAAAATGTCAGCCACGCTAGAAATTCAAAATGCTATAACTCAGCCATTTCTTAAGATATAGACGAAACAAAAACTGCTCCCGAATCTTTTTATCAAGGTCAAACACATAAGAAGAAAATATTTTTTCAATTTTCAATTTTTGGTACTACATTTCAAATTTAAATTTTTCTTAAAAGTTTAAATGGCCGCCATTTTTAAACAAGATGGCGGGTGAAGCTGGCCAACGAACCCGGTCGAGACATTGGCATGTACTATGTATAAACGAAGTTACATCCAAATCGGTTCATAAATACGCCTTTTATCGCGTGACAAAATTCAGGACGTTTCAAAATGTCAGCCACGCTAGAAATTCAAAATGCTATAACTCAGCCATTTTTTAAGATATAGACGAAACAAAAACTGCTCCGAAATCTTTGTATAAAGGTCAAATACATAAGAAAAAAATATTTTTCCATTTTCAATTTTTTGGTACCACATTTCAAATTTTAAATTTTTTAAAAATTTTCAATGGCCGCCATTTTGAAACAAAATGGCGGATGAAGCTGGCCAACAAACTCGGTCGAGAGATTGGTATGTACTATGTACACACCGAATTACATCCAAATCGGTTCATAAATACGCCTTTTATCGCGTGACAAAATTCAGGACGTTTCAAAATGTCAGCCACGCTAGAAATTCAAAATGCTATAACTCAGCCATTTTTTAAGATATAGACGAAACAAAAACTGCTCCGGAATCTTTGTATAAAGGTCAAATACATAAGAAAAAAATATTTTTCCATTTTTAATTTTTTGGTACTACATTTCAAGTTTAAAATTTTTTTAAAAATTTTAAATGGCCGCCATTTTGAAACAAAACGGCGGATGAAGCTGGCCAACGAACTCGGTCGAGACATTGGTATATACTATGTACACACCGAATTACATCGAAATCGGTTCATAATTTCGGGAGTTACAGTGTGACATAGGTCAGATATATATATATATATATATATCAATTTTGAACGGAGGGTGGTTTCGGGGTCTGGGGGTCATGATCGATGAAAATATACCAAAATTTTTTGAAATCGCTTTCCTCCGAACGGCTGCAATAGGTAGCTTTTTTGTAAAGAAAGCTACATAAAATATTTGTCCGATTTCTTTTCTGATTGCACCAGAAGATACCTATGAGGGTCACCTACTGAATGCACCTACTGTGAAAAATAAGTTCCAAACCGTTTAAAAATTATATTAAAAAAACTGATAAAAAAGCACAAATTATCTGCATACGTCGCAGAAATTTAGTGTGCGTCACTTTCACCGGTGGAAGTTTTCGTAGACAACTGGTTTGAACACACTGAGCAAATAAAAAAAAATACGCACGCAGTAATATTGAATAGATCAGTTTCAACCACGTGATCACAAACCTTGCAACAACCCGTGGCAACCAGTTTTGGTGGGCAAACAAATAATAATACAGTACTCCGTACCACGGTGACCGTTTTTAGCCTGTTGTATAAAATCTGGCCTGTTGTATAAAATCTGGCCTGTTGTATGACATACAACAGGCTAAATCCGGCTAAAAACTCAGGTTAAAAGATAGTTATCAGTCTACCGACTGGAAATTAACAGATTTTTTTAATACTCGTATAATGAAATTTAGAAACGATTTTGGATGATTAAAACAAATGACATGAGTGTTTATTGCTCCGGCAGGTTATCTTTCTCTGGATGTCTGTCTGTCTATCATACAGCATGCAATTTTCTTGTAAAGGATGATATTATTATGCAGTAAAACCTCCATAACGGACACACCCGATTAGTGGACACCTCTATTTAGCGGGCATTTTTTCGATTACCAACCCTTAAATAACTGTACATTTTTTACTCTCAGTAGCGGACACCTCCAAATAGAGGACAAATTCTGCCCTCCCGAGGTGTTCGCTATTCAGAGGTTTTACTGGTAAAACCTCCATAACGGACACACCCGATTAGCGGATACCTCTATTTAGTGGACATTTTTTCGATTACCAACACTTAAATAACTGTACATGTGTTACTCTCAGTAGTGAACACCTCTAAATAGAGGACAAATTCTGCATTCTCGAGGTGTCCGCTATTCAGAGGTTTTACTCTATGTATATATTGATAGTTATTTTACAGGGCCGCACAAAAGAATAAGAATATATGAAACGAATATAAACTAAATTCGGGATTGGTAGATGGCTGATGGTAATGAAATTTTAGGATGTTGTTACAGTCATCCGCAGAATGTTTTCAGAGTTTCGTTCAACTAACGAAACACTACCTGCCTCACTCCTTTGTCTGTCCGTCTGTCACAGAGCCCGTTCTCCGAAACTATATATGTCAGAGACTTGAAAATTTGTATACTTATAGCTGAACACCGCACATCAAACAGCAAATAATAAAATTTTGAAAAAGTCTAATATTTAACCCTCTGGGCTCTTACTTGTGTATTTTAAGCAATTTTTCTAACTCAGCCCCTAATTAAGTTTGAGACATCAAATTTTGCACACTTATAGCTGAACACCTCACATCAAACGACAAATAAGAAAATTTTGAAAAAGTCTATTATTTAACCCTCTGGGCTCTAACTTGTGTAATTTAACAATTTTTCGAACTGAGCCCCTAATTAAGTTGGAGACATGAAAGTTTGCATACTTATAGCTGCGATAACACGCACACGTTATGGCTTGCGATAACACGATAAATCATAAAATTTTGAAAAAGTCATATTTAACCCTCCGGTCTCTAACTTTTGTATTTTAAGCAATTTTTCTAACTCAGACCCTAATTAAGTTGGAGACATGAAATTTTGCATACTTATAGCTGAACACCTCACATCAAACGACAAATAATAAAATTTTGAAAAAAGTCTATTATTTAACCCTCTGGGCTCTAACTTGTGTAATTTAAGCAATTTTTCCAACTCAGTCCCTAAATAAGTTGGAGACATGAAAGTTTGCATACTTATAGCTGCGATAACACGCACACGTTATGGCTTGCGATAACACGATAAATCATAAAATTTTGAAAAAGTCATATTTAACCCTCCGGTCTCTAACTTCTGTATTTTAAGCAATTTTTCTAACTCAGACCCTAATTATGTTGGAGACATGAAATTTTGCATACTAATAGCTGAACACCTCATATCAAACGACAAATAATAAAATTTTGAAAAAGTCTAATATTTAACTCTCTGGGCTCTAACTTGTGTATTTTAAACAATTTTTCTAACTCAGCCCCTAATTAAGTTGGAGACATGAAATTTTGCATAATATTTAACCCTCTGGGCTCTAACTTGTGTATCTTTAAAAAATTTTCTAACTCAGCCCATAATTAAGTTGGAGACATGAAATTTTGCATACTTATAGCTGAACACCTCACATCAAACAACAAATAATAAAATTTTGAAAAAGTCTAATATTTAACCTCTAATATTTTGTGTCGCGCAATATTTAAATTTAAACTGTTTTGCAATATTATTTTTTGTTCATTTTGCATAATAAGTGTAATGCGACATAATTTCTTCTATTTAAGACTTCTAACGCATGTTAATGAATTTATTTTACAATATACTTTCTCTTTTAAAATTAACATGTAAATATAGTTTTTTTGGCGTAATTCCCAATAAGTGCCTGCTTTTTATACCTAATTATTTAATTCTAATTTAAAGGGTTTTTTTCTGTTTATAATAGTAACGTGTAAATAATTTTTTTATTTGAAGCAAACATTATTGTTTGCGTTGTTTATGCAGTTGGCAACAGTTTAAATTAATACCATTTTCTGAAATATGTAAAAAATATTTGTCGAAATGCTGAATATTTGAATTTAAAATAGAAATAAAATTTCAAAAAATGAGTCAAATTAAAAAAAATAATAATGAAATCTGCACACTGGGATCTTCTATTGAATAAAATTATATAAAAATGATTAAATTCCCATGTATAGTTTTTGCTCCTATAAAACTTTTCTAATGGAACGATTTTGTCCAACTTTAGCATTAAATATCTCTTAAAATAATTCTTCTATTTGAAAACTGTATGCATCAGCGTGTTGATCAAACATTTCTCTATAATACCACCGACTTTCATATTTTTGTATGCAATAGTTTTCTTAATATTAAAGAAGAAAGACCTCCGGTCACAAAAAGTTCAAAACCGGCGGCGGCGGTGACAGCGTTAGTTACTTTTTTTAGAATAGAGAGATATATAAAAATGAAAACTTGTCTGTCTGTCTGTTTGTAATTCTATAAAAATCCACAATTTGGAAGCCAAAATTGTGAAAAGATACGTACATGTGTATTAAAACATAGCCGAGGCAACTAAAGTAATCCGGAATCCAAATAATTTATAGTTAATTTTTAATTAATAAAAATCCACCAATTTAACAGCAATTTCTTATCAAATTTAAACATTTTTCGTTATAGCAGTTGCCAACAATTAAAATACACAATAAAATTATTACTACAACAAATAATTTTCTACTGCAAGATTTCCACGTGAAAAATGAAAATGAAATAAATAGTTTGCCGAATTAAAAAAAAAAAAAAAAGTGGATATTACATCATAACTTTTCTATTGTAATATATTCACGTGAAAAATGAAAATGAAATAAATAGTTTGACGAATTTAATTGAAAGTGAATATAACTTAATAACTTTTCTATTTCAAGGTTTCCACGTGAAAGAGGAAAATATTACGTCATATTGGAAATATAAAGGACGTGGTGGATATAGTATAACGTCATATGAGTGTGAAAAATGTATTGAAGCATGATAAAAACCCGTTTAGGGAAATACTGTCGTTTTTTAACATTACTACTCCAATTATAAATTGAAATAAGTTCATTTATAGCTGTAGTCTTTTGTGTCTGTTATATACATTTATACATTTTTATGTAGCGTTTTCATATGATTCATTTATGCAACATTTCGACTGCTTTTTTTAATGTTTGTTTTGTGTTGTATGTTAAATTTTGAAACTGATTTTTCAGAACAAACATCCTTCAAATTCTGGGCAACGCCGGGCACTTTAGTTTGTAACAGATAAATGGCTTTTGTATCTGTACATCTAATGCTAATATTATAAAGGGTTATAATATTATAAAGTGTATAATATTATTAATGCTTGTACGATTGCGAGGTGTTATCTCTGAAACTACATAGCCAACTTAAAAAAAATGTTGGTGGCCATCTCTGCTCCGAAAAAAAGACTGTATTTTATGTCAGTGCAAGAACCTATATCGCTGCAGGAGGGAAAAAGTTCTAAAATTGCGATTTCTGCGATATTGATTGGGTTAGAAACTTTAAATTTGGTGTGGTAGTTACTTTTAAGATGCAAATATTCGCAATGGACGCTCTCTAAAAGGTTCAATTTGACAGATAAAAGTAAAATTTTCTAGAAAGGTTCTAAACTATGATTTATTTGGAATACTGAAATGTTTGGGATACTGTTGGGGTTAGAAACTAGAACTTCGGCATGGTAGTAATTTATAAGATGTAAAGGCTCGTTGTAGAACGAATTCTAAAAAATCGAAAGACTAAACAAAGCGGAAAAGATTTAATATGATCTAAGTAACGAAGTACATGGAATTGTTAGGAATATAAACATGAAAATTGACATGGCTGTATTTATCATGACGTAAATTCTCGCAATAGAACAATTTCTAAAAATGTCGCTATATAAAACAGTGCAGAAACAAAAAACTTTCGAAAATTTTCTATCTCTGTGTTACTGCTGAGCCCAGAATCTTGAAATTTTGCTTCGGGTTAGTTTTAAAATATACAATTGTCCCTATGAATGGTTTCTAAAAAATTTAAAATTTAAAAAGATGAAATTAACGGAAAGCGATCTCAATTACCATTAATTTGGAATTATTAGGTATAGCAACTTTAAATATTTCATAATGCTGCATTTCCTCCGCAAAACATGCAATTTTAATGCAACAAAACTGATAGATACCAACCTAGCATTAAATAAATTGTGTAAATATTGAATAAAGACCTGTATGAAACAGTGAGTATGTTGCCCGAAAGTACTTGTTAAAGTGTTCCTTGTCTAGGCGTTTCTCTCTCGCGCCAAGGCCAATAACAGAGGGAAGAGCCGTTTTAAATGTGATATGAATTTTTTATCTGATTCATTTTTCTAGACATTTTATCATAAAGTCATATTCTCAATTATCATTAGTAGATTTGTTTAGTGAAATTTCATAATCGGGTTCATATTGGCGTATGTTAGCTTGCATGATTTGCTGAATAAATATGTATGGATTTGTAAATTACTTCAAATGACACTTTGACAGCTCAAAAGTTATGCAAACGATATATTCAGATCTTGTGTCATACTTTATGTTGCAATCATTGCCAATTTCTTTTATTTAATACATGCTAAATACAGCTCAACTTTTTCAGAATATGTTTGAAAACAAAACAATACAGTGTATGTAGTGGCCAGCATACACTCATCCCTTAAATCCGATCGATCATATCTAAAACACACTCTGACGAAGCATTGCATGCCACAGTTGATGTATTCGCTACTTTGATACTATATCAGATTTTGAGGAGAGAATTCCTTAACTGTTATCGACAACCTCATTGCATCCGTGGAAAACAAATATTGTACAGTATTAACTATTCCGGGGGAGCACACACTGTATAAAGTATAGTCCATTCTTTATAAACATCATATATTTGTCATTTAAAGTTACTCAAATTGGTGCGGAGCGTCTGATTATGCTCTTGGTATCATTTTATGCAGTTAAAATTCCGATATAAGATAATTTAGTGTTTGATTTTCTATTTTACTTTTAATATATTGCGTACTTTCAATTTTATATCCATGCATGGCTGTCTTGCATGGTTTGATTTCCCATTTTTTTAAACAATGCATACGAATTTATATATAAGTTTTTGTAATTCTACGATTCGTTTATTTTCACCATTTCAGTTTATCGCAGTATATGGACAATTAAAGATAACATCTCATTTTCTTTGCTTCCACATGTTATTATTAAATCTATGTTCTCAGCAATATCGCTCAGACTAATCCCTCTGAGGGAAGTCCTAGTAACTAATGAAAATGAAAGAAAATGAATAACAATTTCTGCCAAAGAGTTAATTTTAATTTGTAAGATTTTCACGTGCAAAAGAAAAATGAAGATAAATAGGACAGGAATGAATACATATAAATATTTCACACCAAATACGAGTCACAGGCGATTTTTGTCGCTTGGAATTTTTACGTGTAATAACACTATTAATGTTTAATTCATGACATACGTAATGTATGATCAACTCCGTGCGATTTTTTATGTCTTAAATTTTAGTCTTTGAAAAAATCATTTTCCAAATGGTCGTTGTAATTTGTTAAATTGCTTTTTTATGTTTATATATTGTAGATCGATATAATAGTAAAATCTATTCATCGTTGTCCCTTCATCCAAGGCTGTCTGATTCTGATTGATAGCTGGTGACTTTCCCAATATATTAAATTATAAGAAGAAGTTCTCTTATACGTCCATTAAAAATATTTCAAAAATATATATTCTAAAAACCCACTCAAAATATATATTAAACATTTAATTGCTAAAAAGGACGTCAAACGTTAATAAAATACATTAAAAGATCTTAATAATTTGACATGTTTCGATTGAATTTACTCAATCATCATCAGAAAAACAAATAAACACAAAGATGGAAAATGACAATAAACTATTACAAATGAAATTTAAAAATAAATAAATAAAAATCACGCGCGTAATATTTTAACATGTTTCACGTGGCCCTATTTTATTTTCAAATTATCTAACAATTCAATCCAAATATTTGGGATTTGAAATGACAAGGATTCATTGCAGACCATTGAGTTTCTGACGTAAATTTCAATAGATTCTCTAATAAAAAGTTGCAAATAAAAATCTGACCTATAAATTAATCTACTTTCATTAAACAAAATATTTATGTTTTCTATTTTATTTAGCCTAGATAATGCGGTTTTACCTCTATTAAATTTTATGTCTGCAATGTGCTCTTTACATCTCACTTGGAATTTTCTCTGAGTCATGCCAATATAATAATTTCTATAACCACCTTCTTTAAGAAAAGGAATGATATAAACACTGGAAAGGTCAAATTTATTGACCTAATTGATCCTATTGATAAATTTGACCTTTCCGGTGTTTATATCATTCCTTTTCTTAAAGAAGGTGGTTATAGAAATTATTATATTGGCATGACTCAGAGAAAATTCCAAGTGAGATGTAAAGAGCACATTGCAGACATAAAATTTAATAGAGGTAAAACCGCATTATCTAGGCTAAATAAAATAGAAAACATAAATATTTTGTTTAATGAAAGTAGATTAATTTATAGGTCAGATATTTATTTGCAACTTTTTATTAGAGAATCTGTTGAAATTTACGTCAGAAACTCAGTGGTCTGCAATGATTCCTTGTCATTTCAAATCCCAAATATTTGGATTGAATTGTTAGATAATTTGAAAATAAAATAGGGCAACGTGAAACATGTTAAAATATTACGCGCGTGATTTTTATTTATTTATTTTTAAATTTCATTTGTAATAGTTTATTGTCATTTTCCATCTTTGTGTTTATTTGTTTTTCTGATGATGATTGAGTAAATTCAATCGAAACATGTCAAATTATTAAGATCTTTTAATGTATTTTATTAACGTTTGACGTCCTTTTTAGCAATTAAATGTTTAATATATATTTTGAGTGGGTTTTTAGAATATATATTTTTGAAATATTTCCCAATATAGTTTACTAGTTAAAGATTGCGGACCTAGGTATCAATGGTTAGAGCAACAGCCTAGTACGCTGTGGTCCTAAGTTCGATTCCTGGCTCTTGCTAATTTCTCACTCCAGTTGGGTTTAATGTATTTACTGTATGCATGCCTGTATAATATTTATATATACCTTTAATTGAATTCTATTTGACATTTTGCATTTTGGGTTACATCTCATTATGTCTTCCTCGCCGGGTATAATCAGGGCCCAAACTAACCTTTTTTTCACCAGGGGAAAACATGGAATTTTGCGCCCCCACCCCCTCCTCTGCAAAGTAAATTTACAAAGAGAATTTTACTAAGTTTCTAATAATAGATGTTGTATCTGGCAACGAAATATTACTCTAATACAAGTGGCAACAGTTCCAGAAATTACAGAAAAGAAACAGACGATAATGTTTATTCGAATGGTTGAATGTAAATAAGTTCAAAGTTGTTTTATTCTTTCTATGTTTATAAATGTTGTGTCCGCGTCATAATAAAGTTGTTTGTGAATCCCAATATCAAATGTTTTTCCTACCGCCTCATAAACCCGGTCACCACATTGGCGACGAGGTGAAGTTTTTTATTTGATATTTTTCCAGACTGAACTTTCAAATTACGTTAGCTCTTAATCGATTCACTATGGATGCGCAACCAGGGATATGTTTAGCAAAATTTTAGGTCCTTTAAAGGCCCCTTCACAAAATAATCTATGTTAAAACAGGACCCTTCACAAAATTTTTTATCCCCAAACAGGACCCTTCACAAAATTATTTGTCTCTTAAATAGACCTTTCACAGAATTTTTTCACCTTCAAATTGAACTTTTCACAAATTTAGCCATTAAAATCTGGCCTGTAAGTAAGCAGTTTAACTCACCAAAGAGCATATTACTGAGCTTTTTATATATGATGGCTATAACATGAAGACATCGATAATTTAAAATTCACAAAATTATGACTAGAATTTTCACAAAAACAAGAAAAACTTCACAATTTCACAAAAACAGGACCCTGTGAGAAAAGTCTGGACAGACCCCTGGCAACAGTTTAAAGACTTTATGACAGCATTTTCCACTCAGCAACAACAGTTTTTTGAAAAATTAATGCCTGTAATATCTTCAAATACTTCAATACAGAATCCAGCTACTGAAACAATACAGGTAAATCCAATTTTATTACAACCTTTTGAATGTTTTGATACTGAGAAAGAATCATTTACATACTATATTCAGCGTTTTGAAAATTTTCTAAAAATGAAAAATATTTTTTCTAATAAACAACACTGTGCACAAATGCTTTTAAATTCTATCGGAGCAACTAATTACAATATGTTGTCAGCATTGGTATCTCCTAAAATACCATCAGAATTAACTTACACGGAGCTAGTAAAGGCTTTCGAAGAACACCTTTGTCCCAAGAAAAATGTTATTGTGTCGCAACATAAGTTTCTTTCAACATATCAGGGTGAAAACCAAGCAATTCCAGATTATATTGCTACACTTAGACGCGATATAATTAACTGTGAATTTATTTCTCCTTGTGATTGTAAAGTGTCTATCGCTGATATATTTTACGTGCTCAATTTATTCGTGGCATTTACGATGCTTCTATTCGGGAGCAACTTTTACAGTCAGACGCTAGTACATTTGATGATATAGCCAAAAAAGCTATAGCTTTGGAAGTTTCCAGATTTGATAACCGTGAATTATCGAAAAATTCAAATATTATAACCAGTATTGGTGAATCTAGTGCAAGTGAAATTAAAAAGGTTTCGAAATATCGACGTTCCAGGTGTGACTCAAATAATTCATCGTCTTTTCAACGCTCTAATTCGAGACCGAAAAATAGTTTTAATCGAAGATCAAGTTCACGATCGCGAATTGATTACGAAAAATTGGGCATAAACAATTTATGTCTTCGATGCGGTAAAAATAATCATACTGCAAAAACATGCAGGTTGGATCGCAATTCTCTTAAATGCAGTGCATGTAAAATAACAGGTCATCTTGCAAAAGTCTGTATTCGCACACTGTTAGGCAGAAAAGGAAAAACTAGCACAGATAAAGTAAATACAGCAAACTATATTACGGAAAAGAAAATATTTTCTCAGTACGGTGTGAATAAAATAATAGATGTTTTTCAGAATAAAAAGGGCAAAACTAAAGACCTCGAAAAATATTTTGCTACAGTGAGCATTGAGGGCCATAACGTACCGTTTGAAGTGGATTCAGGTGCAGGATTTACTTTTATTCCCCGAGATAAGTTCTATAAAATGAAAATTCCAGTTCAACTTCAAAATTCAATTATTGCTTTCCGATCATACACTGGTGATGTTTTTCTACCAGATGGAAAAGTTACAGTAAATGTAGAATATCAGGGAAGATCCTCACGTGAAGAACTTTATATCGTACCGGAAAATTTCGATGCTTTGTTAGGTCGTGTATGGATTCGACGTCTCGGAATTAGCCTTCAACAGATTGATTCAAATGAGCGAGACAACTTAAATACCTCACAAGTAAAAACTATAAAAAGCCTCGAACATGTTATTTCTATGTATCCAGAAATTTTCGAACAGAAAGTAGGATGTATTCCAGGTGTCAAAGTTTCATTAAAACTCCATGAAAATAGTAAGCCAATTTGCCATAAGGAAAGAGAAGTACCGTATGCTCTTCGTGAAAAAGTTGAAACCCAGATAGCATGAACAATTGCAGCAAGATTAATTTTTTCTTGATATTTTCTTGTCACGACAAATTTGAAGTAATAATATTGCTGCAAGGACACTACTAGGTAGACGGAATATAATCAATCGCTTTCTTGCAATGCAACTTTGCTCTAAACCTGATACAACACTGCCATAAAATAACGACGTAAGCGAAAAATTCCTTTTGTTGGGAGGAGAACAGATATAAATGCGCATGCGCGGAAATTTGACAAAGACAAAATTACAACACTTCTTTATTGAATCCCATGAAGCAGCGCCATTGGATTAGCGTTCAAGTAAAGAACCCAGGTATAAAGGTATTTATTATTTTAATTATTCAAATGTGATTCAGATATTTTTGTATTTTCTCTGTACAAACTGCAACTTACTTCGTACAGAAATTCTAATAAATTAAAAAGTTATGTTTATTTACTGAGGAATGCTTACATTTTTTTAAATAGTTTGGTTTTGGTCCATGTTAACGCATTATTGAAAATTTTAATTTTTAAATTAATTTTTCTCAACTTTAAGGGGAATTTCTAAGATATCGTTTTAATTAATATTTCCTTTTTTTCTTGCTAACGCCGATCGAACAGTGTTGAATTCAGATATTTTTCTCCGGAAGCAATTTCTGCGGCTCTGGAGAGGGGGGGGGGGACATTTTAGAGATTCTGTGTGGAAATTACTCATTAAAAAGCATAAAATCTCAAACTTTCCTTGGGAAATGCCCCCCCTCTTGAATTCAGCAGTGCATTCGAATGTATTTTTAAATTTAAATTATCTTTTCATGGCCATTAAACCCTTTTTTATATATAAATATTAAGTATTTTAAACAGTTCCATAGTGTGCTATTCTCCATGCTTCTTATCATGGACTTCTATTGTATCGCTATTTTCTAATTTTTATTAAAGTTATTAACAGTATTTCCTTCCGGCGTCAGTTTTATTTAATTCTTTAAAAATTTCTCAATTGTTTAATATAAATGTTGTGCAAAAAATTAACCTGCACATATTTTTACGGTTGATATTATTTTTTGAACTCTGTCCCTGGGTTTTTCATCCTTACCGTCCCTCTTGCTAAACTTATGCAGAAAATCACTTCAGACGCAGCCACAGAATTTTTTTCAAGTTTTTTTCTCATGCAGAAGTATGCTAAAGAAAGAATGTCTAAAATTCTTTGACAGGAAATTTACTGCAGAATTTAAATCAGCATTTAAATATCAATTTCAAGATCGTGGCTTTATTGGTAGTCTTACCGTCCCCAAGGTTTATTTCTGCACTTTTCAAGGTAAATTAAGAAAAAAAAATATTTAATCCAATGTTAACAACTGTTTCTAGAAATCAATGAACATTGTGGCTATCACTTAGTCTTAACATGATTTTCCTAAAAATAGGTGATAATTTTCCTTACCGTTCCATCCTTACAGTCCCTTTTTTTCCCATTTCGTCCCTTTTTTCCTATACCGTCCCGTCTTTAATATCCCTTTAAGACAATGTTATACAAAAATTCTGTATTAATTGTACTACATTTTTATTATTTCTTATTTGAATGTCCTGTGGGTACTATGCAAATTCATTATAAGTAAAAATTTATAAGAAAATAAAAAGTTATAGTGGTAAAATGGTAAGGAAAATTAAACTCGCAAGTTTAACTTAAACCGCAGTTAAATAAAAAAAATTTCGCTGCTGACCCTTTTTTCTTTATTTTGAATCATTAAGGCATTTGCTTATCAGATTAAAATGTGATTTTAGCATGTTTAATTTCACCAGATTTTTATTCCCGAAAGTCAAAAGTTTGTGAGAATGCCCCATATATACTCGTAGTCCTCAGGTATCCTATGCAAATATATATATTATTTAAGCTGTAAAGATTTCTCCCATATACTAACGTTAGCCTTCGAGTTTCTTCGCGTGACTAGTGTAGGTTATGTATAATTATTTAGTGGGTTAAGTATATGTATATGTACTGTTATGAGACTAATTCAGTTACGCGACAACACGCCGTTCGCTAATATTAATACAATGGGGGAATTTTTTAAAGGTATTTTCGTTTGCATTTTAATATTTTAATTTTTTTTTTTTTGTATTTGAAAGCTGGGCTGGATCTGTACAAAGATCATTTTGCATATTTTTTTTATTTTGTTTACAAGTATTTTTAATTAGAACACTTTCACTTTCGGAATCGGTTTCGAAAGTGAAAGCATCCTCATAAAAAAATCCTGCAAACAAAATCGAAAAAGTAAAAAAAGGTCTTTTTTGAGAACGACCTCAGCTGTGATATGCGAAAAAACAAGTTGGAAATTGCTCGTCAAACGTGGCAAATGAAGTGCGTTCTTACTATAACTAGTTTTATAAATATTTTTTAAACCACATATTCTACTGAATGTATATTTTAGTGCACTTTATAAGTGCATATCAGTTTCATTCTCTTCGAAAGGCTGTACATCATTAAAATGCACTTACAATATTTTTTTCCCATTGGCTGTAATGTAACGGAAAACTTTTGACTGTCCGTGTAATTAAGCTATACATCCGATTTTCATAAAATTGGAAATGACTCAACAAAATTTTACAACAATTATATATTTAAAATTTCAGACCGTTCGGAAGGCTGTAACATCATTAAAATGCACTTGCAATAATTTTCCCCATTAGCCGTAATGTAACGGAAAACTTTTGAATGTCCCTGTAATTAAACTATACATCCAATTTTCACAAAATTTGAAATAACTCGACAAAATTTTGCAACAATTATATATTTAAAATTTCAGACCATTCGGTTGGCTTAGTTTTTTCTCTGTTATATGCGGACGGGCAGACAGGCGGACCGAACGACGACTATAGGTGTTACGCATTTATATAATTACGAACGCACCTAAAAATCATTTAAAAATAATCAAATGAAAACGAGATATTTTTAAGAATTTCTCCCACATAATTAACATTGATCGAACAAGTGTTTTCACGTCACTGAAATAGCCTCTTACATTAGTCATGTGGAGAAATTCTAACGCTAATGTTAATCCTATGGGAGGAGTCTTTACAGATTTCTCGCTTGCATTTTAATATTTTTAGAAGAGTTTTTGCATAGCGTACCCCATGTCGATAACTTTTATCGTGAATTTCTACTTTTTCGATTTTGGTTGCAGTTTTTTATATAAGTACAGTTTCATTTTCAGTACCGATTCTAATCGGTTTCAAAAGTCAAACTATCTTGATATGAAAAACTGTAACCAAAATCGAAAAAGTACAAACGCACGATAAAAGTTATCGACCTCACGTACCCTATGCCAAAAATCTTTTAAAAATATTAAAATGCAAGCGAGAAATTTTAAAATTAGCGTTAAAATTTCTTCGCGTTACTAGTTTTAGCCCTTTACGCGGAAAAACTCGAACTCTAACGTTAAACCTATGAGACAAAACGGTTCACTTTCGCCGCACCACCAGTGGCTGAGAGGTTCACCTCTCGAAGCTGGTAGACGGGAGGTGCTGGGTTCGATCCCAATCGCGCCCGTCGGCCTAATCGTTCGGAGTTTTCGTGGTTTTCTTCGAGCCATGGATTTCCATGCGTAAATACGGGTTAGGTTCCCTTAGAAAGACTCCCACGAAGGGCACTCCCCCCGGGCCCATATCCCTAGTGTAGATAATCGGCCGTCAAAAATCAACCAACCAACCAACCAACCGTTCACTTTCGGAAGAGGTTGGAACCTGTTCTGAAAGTGAAACTATTTTCGTATAAAAAAACTGTAACCAAAATCGAAAAAGTACACAAACGCTAACATTAGATATCGATCTCAGGTATCCTGGAAAAAAAAAAAAAATCGTGTAAAAATATTAAAACGCAAGCGATAAATTTGAAAAGATTTTAACCATAGATTGAACATTAGTGATCAAATTTCTTCCCGTGACTTGTGTAGACCCTTTACGCGGAAAAACTCAATTTAAATCTATGAAAAAAAATCTTTACAGATTTCTCATTCGCATTTTAATATTTTTAAATAATTTTCGTTAATCAGGATACCTGAGGTCGATATCTATTGTTGTGAGTTTGTACTTTTCTATTTTGTTTGCATTTGTTTTTTTATATGAGGAAAGTTTCACTTTCACAACGCATTCGAACCAGTTCCAATAGTGAAAATGTCCGCTTAAAAAAAAAAAAAAAAAACTGAACAAAATCGAAAAATTACAAACGCATAACTATATATATCGACCTCAGGTATTCTATGCATATATTTCTCTCTCATTTAAGCTGTATAGCTTTATCACTGTGAAGATTTCTCCCACATACTTAGCATTAGGGTTCGAGTTTCTTCGCATGACTAATGTAGATTCTTAAGAACTTTCTTCAGTCACGGGGAAAAGAAACAAGTGGGTAAGTGTGATCACAGATCGCACAGAGGGTTTCGTTTAATATTCCTTTCAAAACAATTTATACTTTTGCGAAATCTGTTAGTTCCACATTTCGCAACCAGGGGACGCCCTCTATTCTACACAAACCTCTATCCGAACGAAACTCCATTTTATAACCTATCCGTAGATATATTAGTCGAGGGGATCGGGTCTATAGCACCCGATATAGGTATGTGCCCCCTGGTGGTAAAAAGTAGAACTGAAATATGTAAGGCTATGTGCATAATATGGAAGAGTGGTCAAAGTGGTGTCGGCAAAAGTTAGAAAAGTACCCACCGGTTGCAATGGGGGGAGGTTAGAAAAATTGCTTAGCACGGTGGGTAAAGAATGCAAGACTTTTTGAAAATTTTATGATTTTCCGTGTGATTGCAAACGTTCTGCTATACGTATGCAAAATTTCAAGTCTTCAACTTAATAGGGACTCAGTTAGAAAAAAAAGCTTAAAATACACAAGTTAGAGCCCAGAGGGTTAAATACAAGACTTTTTCAAAATTTTATGATTTGGCGTTTGATATGATGTGTTCAGCTATAAGTATGCAAAATTTTAAGTGTTCAACTTAATTAAGGGCTCAGTTAGAACAAAAAGATTAAAACACACAAGTTAGAACCCAGAGGGTTAAATATAAGACTTTTTCAAGATTTTATGATTTGTTTTTTGATATGATGTGTTCAGCTATAAGTATGAAAAATTTTAAGTTTTCAACTTAATTTAGGGGCTCAGTTAGAACCAAGAGATTAAAATACACAAGTGGGAGCTTAGAAGGTTAAATATAAGACAATTTCAAGATTTTATGATTTGTTGTTTGATATGATGTGTTCAGCTATAAGTATGCAAAATTTTAAGTCTTCAACTTAATGAGGGGCTTAGTTAGAACAAAAAGATTAAAATACACAAGTTGGAGCCCAGAGGATTAAATATAAGACTTTTTCAAAATTGTAGGATTTGTCGTTTGATGTGAGGTGTACAGCTATAAGTATGCAAAATTTCAAGTCTCCAATAGATATAGTTTCTGAGAACGGGCTCTGTGACGGACAGACAGACAGAGGAGCGAGACGAATAGGGTTTCGTCAGATGAACGAAACCCTAAAAACGCTGATGCTAAGTCTATGGTAGCGTTATTTTCAAATATCTCGCTCAAATTTTAATATTTTTGAATGATTTTTTTTCGCATAGGATAGCTGAGGACGATCTACAACCTGGCTAGTTTTTACTTTTTCGATTTCGGTTTCAGATTCTTTTATAAAAAAATACAATTACTTTCGAACAGGTTCCGAAATTGAAACTATCCTATTATAGAAAAAAAAATAATAATCAAAATCGAAAAAGTAAAAACTAGTCCGGTTGTAGATCATCCGCAGCTATTCTATGCAAAAAAAAAAAAAAAAAAAAAACATTCAAAAATATTAAACTTTTAGCGAGAAATTTGAAAATAACGCTCCCATAGACTTATCATTAGCGTTCGACTTTTTCCAAGTGACTAGTATGGATACTTAACCCTTTAAGACCGGGAGTTTTTTTTTGGTAGAAATTGAAAGTTTGGGTTTCCCCTTATCGATAGGATCGTATTTGATTGAAAAAAAAAAATATAAAAAAATACCTGATGTCAGGTTATCACAAGAGAGAACCCGCACAATTTTGTGGGTTCGGCCTTAATGCAGCCGTTTTCGGGCTAAATCTACACAATTGTGTAGTTTAGGATTATGTGTGTAAATATCTAAAAATAAAAGTTTAAGCAAAAAAAAGTTGTTGTTTATTGAGATAACTTTCATAAGCCACAATGAAAATATTTGAAACAATTTTTGTTTTTGGACAGACCACTACAATTTCATTTTCTGAGACGTGCTCAATGCTCGCACCCCTCTTAAGAGCCTTTGACAAATAGTATGCCCTTCACTTCGTTTGGATTGTGCCTGATCCTTCAAATTTCTTTTTTTTTTTTTAGTTTTTCCAGCAGCGGTATTTTGTTGAAATATCGATCGAAGTACATAAAACTAGGTCTGAACCAGAGTAAGGGCTACAGCAGGTCCTAAACCTAGATCCTTGTGGACCAGGTCTGTACTTTCCCACTGGTATAATACAAAATTTAAAACTATCCGAGATGATGCTGTTACAACAGAGTGTGGTTTGTTTTTTATATACTGCTTTACTGGGGCACGTCCTAAAAAAAGGAATCGTCTGCTCATCTATGGAAAATTTTCCTTGATCTCCTGGTAAATTCAAGCAGACACTACGGAATCTGTCGAGCATTTGCTGAACTTTCCATAATTTATTATTTATTCCTGGTGGTTTACTTGCTGTGTCGACAAAATGGAATGAATTTATCAAACTTAAAAAATCAATCTCGTGGTATGCATATAACTCATATAAAACTTATAAATCATATATGGCATCTATAACTCAGAGCAGAAAGATACAATTCGTTACATGTGCATATTATATATCTAATACTATCCATTTTAAATAGAAATCATGAATAATACAAACCTATTAATTTAAAATTGGTCAGCTTTAAAAATCTAATTAATAAAAAATAAATTGCTAAAAACATAAGTTTAAAAAAATCACTTAAAAATGAAAATTTTATATATTAGGAATTGTATCTATTTTGGAAATGGTAAATGCCGGACCCGCACAATTGTGTGGTTGATTTGTTTTTCAACTTTTCTGAAGCCTAATTAAATTTATCAAAGATAAAATCAATTAAAATCATGAATAAACTATATGAAAAGAAATATTAAATCTAAGCAAACACTATAAATCATATTTAAAAGACATTACGACAGTAGGTACATACTTTTTGTCTATTGCTGTTGGATGATATATAGTCTTTTTAAAAGCAGAAAATCTAACCCTGTATTGTAGTTGGTACCCCCTAATTGTGTTTTATCAGAACATCTAAAGCATATAAATGTGCAGATTTGGTTTTAAATCGCATAAAAACAGGAAATAGTCATTCTCTTTTACTTTAGTATCGCCGCAGAATTGTGTGAATCAGGGCTTAAAGGGTTAAGAGGCTACTTCAGTCAAGCGGAAACACCCATTCGCCCATGTTAATCCAATAAGAGAATTTTTTTAAGGTAACTCGGTTGCATTTCAATATTTTTAAATGATTTTTTTATGTACTTTCACTTTTGGAGCCGGTATAAGCAGTGAAAAGAGTGAAAGTGTCCGCACAACAAAAATAAAATGAAAGAAATAAAATAAAATAAAAACTTCAACGAACTTAAAATAAAGTAAAAAACCACAGTTGCAGAAATTTACCTCAGCTATCCAATGCAAAAAAAAAAAAAAAAAAAAAAAAAAAAAAAAAAGTCTTTTTAAAATATAAAAATACAAACGAGATATTTTAAAAAATATATCTCGTTGGATTAACATTAGCGATTCGGTCATTTTGCCTGAAGAGTTATAATTTGTGATCACCTTTAGAATTAATTCTAAGGAGAATTCTTGAAAACAGTAAAAATTTAACTTGTAACTTTTAAAATGCACTCTATTGTTTCTCTCTTTTAGGATGCAAAGACACGGAAATAATATAGAGAAGAATGTTAAATAATTGTATGTTAATTTGGTAAATATTATGTTAATACTTTGTGTTAGAAACTATTATTTGTAACTGTGTGAAAATAAACTTTGTAATTTTATAGACTGTATTGTTTTATTATAACTTTGCTCTTTTTAAATTCTTGAAACTTTTCAAATATGTTGTTTTTGTGGAATTATATTTATTCAGATTTAAGAATAGGGAAATTTCAATTTTAAAATGAGTTTTTTTTTCCCTTCTGGAAGTTAATAAGTTTTAGCAATATATTCCACTCTGGCCAAAAAGAAATGAAAATAAATTATATTTTCTTTAATAAAATTATGTATGAAATTAAGATTGAGGGTGTGTGTTTATACTCATCTAGGTTTGCTTTGCATTGGATTTGCTTTGCATATAATCGGAGGTTTGTCAAATGCTTGACATTTTTATGCTATATAGACCGAGTAAACAAGTACTTATAGTTTAAAATAGATTCCAAATCACCACAAATACGCTACCACACCCGCAGGAATTAAACCCGACATAGTTGAATCGGAGGCCACAAGGCTAACCATTCAACTACCTGGTAAGCCCCAATAACTTCCAATAATATACCTTAATTTCACTAGATTAATATTAACACAATTATTCTAATTGGTAAACAAATCATATTAGATGTAAATTTCCAACTGGGCGAAAAATGTCCGGACCAGGATTCGTACCCGGGACCTCCTGGCTGAAGCCGCCAGTGCTCTGCCATCTGAGCTATCCCGAACGATTCTGGTCGAACTATTTCACCCAGCTAACCTTGATGATTACAGCATCTGGTCTGAAACCTGGTTCAGCTCAACAGAATAAATCTCAGGTAATGGAACTCCAGAAATCGCTGGATACGAAATTACACTAGATTAATATTAACACAATTATTCAGAATAAATCTCAGGTAATGGAACTCCAGAAATAGCTGGATACGAAATTACACTAGATTAATATTAACACAATTATTCTAATTGGTTACCAATTAGAATAATTGGTTACTAATTCAGACCAGATGCTGTAATCATAAAGGTTAGCTGGGTGAAATAGTTCGACCAGAATCGCTCGGGTTGGTTGGTTGGTTGTGTTTATGTAGGCCAATTATCAACACGAGGGATATAGGCCCTATGGGGGGAGGGGAGTGCCCTTCGTGGGGGTCTTTCTAAGGGAACCTAACCCGTATTAACGCTTGGAAGTCCAAGGTTCGAAGAAAACCACGAAAACTCCGAACGATTAGGCCGACGGGCGCGATTGGGATTGAACCCAGCACCTCCCGTCTACCAGCTTCGAGAGCAGAACCTCTCGGCCACTGGTGGGGCCAGAATCGCTCGGGATAGCTCAGATGGCAGAACACTGGCGGCTTCAGCCAGGAGGTCCCGGGTTCGAATCTTGGTCCGGACATTTTTCGCCCAGTTGGAAACTTACATCTAATATGATTTGTTTACCAATTAGAATAATTGTGTTAATATTAATCTAGTGAAATTAAGGTATATTATTGGAAGTTATTGGGGCTTACCAGGTAGTTGAATGGTTAGCCTTGTGGCCTCCGATTCAACTATGTCGGGTTTAATTCCTGCGGGTGTGGTAGCGTATTTGTGGTGATTTGGAATCTATTTTAAACTATAAGTACTTGTTTACTCGGTCTATATAGCATAAAAATGTCAAGCATTTGACAAACCTCCGATTATATGGAATCCTGCACAAAATTCGCACAACCTTCAAAAGTACGACTAGTAAAGGCGTACAGATAAAAAATATACAATCAAAAGTTGAGCAGAAATGCGGCAACTAGTGACCATTCACCAAAGTTTGGGAAGAATTTCATTTTGATACTAAAAATGAATATTCGATGAGTCCTTAAAAAATAAAGTTCTTTTATCATGTTTTGGGGGCATTTTTAACTCAGGGAGCGGGAGAGGCAAACTAAAATTTTTTAAGTATGTTAAGAGACAGCTATCGTTTATTATGTTCTTTTTTTTTTAATCGAATGATTACCATTTGCAAATTGATACGATCATTTGTTACATAGTTATGACAAGTTTTATGAATACGAAGTTGAAAACTATAATTTGGTGCAAGTACCGTAGGTTTTTACAGCAGCAACTGATAACCATTCAAGAAAATTTATCTGGTAAGATCTGGTAATTTTGGCACTAGAAATGAAGATACGATGAGTCCCCCCAAAATAAAGTTGTTTCATCGTGGGGTTCTTTTTGAGGAGGGGGGGGGGGGACTTTAACACGGCATGGGCGAACAGAACTTATTTTTAAAATGGTCAAATGGGGTATCGTTTGTTATGAATTTTTTTATTCTGAATCAAATGATATTGCACGCAAGCCGATACGATCATTGTTTACAAAGTTAGGCCAGGTTATAAGTAGTGGATTTTGGTAAATTTAATGACTTTGAAATAAACTCAAAATTATCCTGATTTTAATTATTGCTATTTTGAAGACATTTAATAGTTTTGAGATGACTTAATATGATATAAAAAACTCTTTTTAAACGTAAAATAAATGTGACAAAACTACGCTAAAAAATAAAATATAATTTTCCACTTTGCATTGATAAAATCTTTTCTGTAACTTTCTTATAAATGTTTGTGTCGACTTGCCGATAATGATATTCAAATACATACGAAACGATATCCCACTTGACCTATTTTAAAAAAAAAGTTGAATTTTGATCCCTCGAGCTAAAATGCCCATCCCCCCCCCCCCCAAAAAAAAAAAACACGGTAAAACAACTTTACATTTTGGAGACTCATCGGATCTTAATTTGTAAGTGCCAAAACGAGGTTTGTCTCAAGTTTTCGTGAATAGCAATCACTTGTTACTGTAAAATCTATTTTACCTGTAAAAGATTTTGTATAAATAAAACCTGCCGTAACTTTGTAAGAAATGATCGTATTGACTTGCTGATGATTTCACCTGATTCGGAATTATAAAAAACATAATAAACAATATCCCATTTCACCTACTTATTTATTTATTTTTAGTTAACCCCCTCCCTGAGCTAACAATGCCCCCTTTTGCGCACAAAACATAAAACAACTTTATTTTTTTAGTACTCATTGGATCTTCATTTTTAGTATCAAAACGAAGTTCTTCCCAAATTTGAGTGAATGGCCATCTGTTGTCTCAAAAAATCCTATTTTACCTGTGTCCTACACGCAAAATTCAGAGAATTGACAACATTTCAATGAAATTACTACATATTTGCAGCTATACTTGTCATGACAAGATTCCGAGTTTGCAATTCATTTGCAGATGTTCTGACATGACAATATTGCAAATTTACAATGAGTTTGAAAATAGTCTGACATCGCAATATTACTAGTTTGCTATGATTTTGCAGTAAGATTGATGCAACAAGATTGCAACTTGCACGACAACTTGGCTGCAAGTTCAAAGTATGGTGACTTCGGAGTTTGCATAATCTTGTTGCAGTCTTGATATGAACTTTCAGACTTGCCATGCTGAGCTTGCTGCAACATTGCAAATCTGCAAAGTAAGATTGCTGAAAATTTTCTGCAAACTAAAATTGCTATCTGGGAAGGGAATTAGATTCACTTGAATCTCAAGGAATAATCTCGAAAATAGCTACGAGTGATTGGGGGTCGCCTCTGGTAGTAATACCAAAAGCTGATGGAGGTGTAAGACTTTGCGTCGATTACAAGGTTGGTGTAAATGAAAGACTTGTAAGTGCTAATTATCCAATTCGACGAATAGACGAAATTCTAAACAGTCTCAGAAATTCGAAATACTTTTGTCGACTAGATCTGTTTAAAGCTTATCTCCACGTTCCAGTTGATGAAGAAAGCAGTATTATTCAAACTATAACCACACATCGAGGGCTTATCGCATGCATAGATTGTCGTTTGGAATAAAAACCGCTCCTAGCGAGTTCAATCGAATTCTAGATCAGATCCTCCGAGATTTACCAAAAACCTTAAAGTATTTCGATGATATTATTGTGCATGGAAGAACGAAAGAAGAGTGTAGAAGAAATCTAGAATTATGTCTTCAAAGATTAAAAAAAAATATGATCTGCATTTAAATCGTACCAAATGCTTGTTGTTTCAAGAGAAAATCGAATATTTAGGTCATGTTATTGAATTTAATAAAATTTCAAAAAGTCCTGAAAAGGTAAGGGCGATTAACGATATGCCAAGACCGTCAAATGTGGAAGAACTACGGAGATTCTTAGGAATGGTAACTTATTATTCTCGTTTTTTGCTAGATAATTCAACAGTCACATATCCTCTTCGACAGCTTCTTCGGAAAAATTTCAGATTCCGATGGACAGCAGCCTGTGAAGCAGCCTTCATCAAATTGAAAAATGAAATTTCTAGTGAACGTTTTCTTGTTCCATATGATCCTAACTTACCAATTATTCTTACATGTGATGCTAGTCCTGTAGGAGTAGCCGGTGTTCTATCACATATTATAGAAGACCAAGAACGACCCATTGCATTCGCATCAAGATCTTTAACAGCAGCGGAAGAAAATTACTCACAGCTTGATCGAGAAGCTCTAGCCATTGTGTTTTCAGTAAATCACTTTTTCAATTATTTATTTGGAAGACATTTTAAGTTAGCTACTGATAATCGACCTTTAACAAGAATATTCCCCCCCACACTTAAAATTACCTCCTATGACTTCAGGACGATTGCTAAGATATGCTACATTTTTATCAGCATTCGATTATAAAGTGGTTTTCAAAAAGGGTAGCGATAATATAGAAGCAGACTGCTTGTCTAGAGCTCCAGTTGTTCAAAAGGAAATATCAAGTGATATGGTTATTAACAGTGAAATAAATTGCATTTGCATGTCATCTGTAAATGCGATTTCAACAGAATTGCTGAATTTCGAAACTATACGAAAGGCAACAGATGCAGATGAAGAATTATCAAAAATAAAGAAAGAAATTGAAGAAAATCCAGATCGTTCATATGAATTTACACTTGAAGAAGGAATTTCGTTTAAAGCACAAAGAATAATTATTCCAAAAGCACTTCAGAAACTAGTTTTAGAAGAATTACACAAAACACACATTGGAATTACTAAAATAAAACAGCTAGCACGCCGTTATGTTCACTGGAAAGGTATAGATAGAGATATTGAACATCTGTCAAGAACATGTGAAGCGTGTGTTGAAATTAAGAAAAATCCTTCAAAAGTACCAGTACATCCCTGGGACGAGCCAGAGGAAAATTGGGACCGTATACACATTGATTATGCAGGACCTTTTCAAGAACATTTTTTTCTTATCATAGTAGACGCGAAATCTAAATGGGCTGAAGTAAAAATATGCCGCAATGATCCTACTTCTATTTCTACAATTGAACTATTATCTGACATTTTTGCATTTCATGGATTTCCAAGGGTCATAGTCTCAGATAACGCAAAAAATTTTGTAAGTGACGAATTCCAGTTATATTGTGCTAAAAATGGAATTTTTCACAAACTAACTGCTCCAGGTCATCCAGCCATAAACGGATTAGCTGAACGAAATGTGCAAACACTCAAAAACGTCTAAAGGCAATGTCTTCTGAACCATTATCAATGCACGCAAAGGTAAGACAAATGCTATTCAGATACAGAGCAACTCCACTGTCCAGTAATCAAACACCAGCAGAACTGTATTTGAAACGAAATATACGAATTCAACTTGATGCCTTACGTCCAATGTAACATATTCAAAACAATGATTACCCAATTAAATGCAGAAATTTAAGTGTGGGAGATCGAGTACAAGCGAGATGCTATGCCAGAAATAGAGAGCTGTGGAAGTTAGGTACTGTACTTCAAAAATTTGGTAAATTGCACTATCAAGTAGAATTAGATAATGGACACATATTCAAGCGCCATATTGATCAATTGAGAAAAACCGAGATTCCAAAAAAGACTGTCACATTCACCACAAATTCAAAAAACTATGAGTGTAAGGATCCAATAAATGAAAAGGAATCTTCTCAACCCCAATGGATAGCACTACCTCGAAACTATTTCCAACAACCCGACGCAAAATTGCAGAGACCACCAACACCAATTGGACATGATGTTCAGCTACGACGATCCACTCGTCAACGCAAACCCCCATCATACTTGCAAGACTTTGTTGTCCATTAACAAACATTATAACTGTTGTGTACGTTCCATTTTAAGCGTGGGAGAATTGTTGTATCTGGCAACGAAATATTACTCTAATACAAGTGGCAACAGTTCCAGAAATTACAGAAAAGAAACCGAAGAAACAGACGATAATGTTTATTCGAATGGTTGAATGTAAATAAGTTCAAAGTTGTTTTATTCTTTCTATGTTTATAAATGTTGTGTCCGCGTCATAATAAAGTTGTTTGTGAATCCCAATATCAAATGTTTTTCCTGCCGCCTCATAAACCCGGTCACCACAATAGATTTATTTTAAAATTTTAAACATGTAATCATAAAATTTGTATTACTGAACTACGTAATTAGCTTTGTCAAATATTGATTCAATAAAACCTAGAAAATGGAATCGAAAGAAACCGAAAAAAATTTCCGCTTTATATAGGATCCTTATTCTATATCATCCTTAGATCCTTCTATGCTTCAACATACCCCATAAAGGACGAATTTAACAATACCGTGCTGAACAAACGACAATAATAATCTTCATTTGGCGCCCCCTTCGAGTTCCGATATGGTGCCCGGGGCACATGCCCCTCTGTCCCAGTTTCGGTCCTGAAACTTTCCAAATTCGCAGAGAATCGCGCACTTTTTTTTCGTTGAGAATAAACAAAAATTGATTCTGGAAGTGAAAAATTATATTTTAGGACACGATGCAGGTGATCAACTAATTTAATGTTGCAATCCAATTTAATACAATGTACTTTCCGACAGCAAGTGGCTTATACTATTTGCCACCAGGTGGCTCATTCTAAAGCTTCATGTTAAAAGTTGTGTTATTTACAAGCTGTGTGAAAAAATATTTAATTGTTTTTGTAATGGTTTCCGAACGGCTAAACGTAACGTAATGAAAGTCTGAAAGTGTTTATTGTGGCCGAATTTTAGTAATCGGTAAACAAATCACAATGAATGTTATTGTATATCTTCATTGTTGGATGTTATGAGAAAATATAGTGCAGAAATTCGATTGTGAGTACCTTGTTATTACTCTATTAATATTAATTACCTTCTTTTGGCCCTTCCGTTAATTTGATATTGAGTGTTTGTTTTGTCGGTATAGAGTTTTGATTGCTTAAAAATCCTGTGTTAAATACAGAAAAAGGTGACAATATTTTATATTAAATTTTAAAAAATATAGTATTTTATTGGAAAAAGTCTCTGAACAAATTACTTCCCAATCTTTTCTGATTCAAATATATAATTCCTATTTTAGGTCTTTTTTTTTTTTTTTTTTTTTTTTTTTTTTAAAGGAAAAAAAAACAGTAAATTTCTGATTTATACAGATAATTAAAAATGCATTTTCTTCGTTTTGTAAATGATGTTGTTGGAAACTTTTTAAGTTGACACATTGTATTTATCACTGATGTGTAAAATTTAAAGAAATAAATTAGGGGAGACTTGATCCCCTTTTCAGTTTTTAATTTCTATTTTGGAGAAAACACATTTAAAAAAAAATATTTCCATTTATTATTAAAGGCTTACGTGTCTTCCTTGTTGTATTATTATTATTTATTATTTATTTTTTTTTTTTTTTGAAAAATCATTTTTAAAATAAAGATAACTTGTTTTCCAAAAAGTAAAAAAAGGATAAAGTCTCAGCAATTGCAAGGAGACTTGATCCTTGAAACAGATGCATTGAAATGATTCAAATTAAGTAGTAGAAATCAAATTTATTGTTGACAAACATGTAAAAAAGGGAGAAAAACACACAAAAAAATTGGTATATACTAGTACTAATTAGTTATTCTGTTGACCAAAAATCTATTAAATACCAATAATGGTTGATCGTAAATGTTACATTCACTTGACTTTAATCAAGTTACACGTGTTTACGTCATCAAGTGATTTTTATTTTAACGTTTTATTTGTATTTTTATTAAAGTTATACTAATTTATTGGAACAGATGTGTTATTATCCCACCCTCCGCCATCTTGGATTTTTTTTGGCGACAAAACCCCTTTTCCGCCAAGTAGTAAATGTCGCCAAGCACCCGTTTCTACGCATGTTTGGCTCAACGAAAATAAAATGTAAATAATAAACAAAATTCGCTAAACTGGCAAATCAGTAATCCTTGTATGAGCGCTTCGTGCACATTTAACGGAAAAAAAACATCGCCGAATTCAGCATTTCTCGCAATATAGCATTCTCAAAATTCAGCAGTTCTCGTCTTGTAGCAATCTCAAAATGTAAAAAACTCTTAAAACAGCAAAATATACCTAAAAAACGAGACTCGCTAAAGTGGCAATCAGCAATAGTTGTATGAGCGCTTCGCGCTCATTTTCCGAAAAAAAAACATCGCCGAATTCAGCATTTTTCGCAATATAGCATTCTCAAAATTCAGTAGTTCTCGTTTTGTAGCAATCTCAAAATGTAAAAAACTCTTAAAGCAACAAAATATACATAAAATTATCAACATACCTTAACAGACATCTGCTTTCTTGAAACCTATAGCACAAAATATAACACCGCCGTCATTTTCCAAAATAGGCTTAATACGCATTGACACGCTATAAACAAACCCCCCTTTCATGTCAAAATTTCCTCATATTTCTTAATTACTTCAGCAAGAGCGTTTAAACGGACTACAGAAACTATAGTCAAAGAAATACATCCAATAAATTTAACATAAAAATAAAAAGACAGCCATAGAACAAGATATCAAAGAGTATCTGGTACAAGAGTCAACCAACCGTCAGCAACCACACCCGGCAGTGAAATGAATGTTCACGCTCTCGCGTCGTAAAAAAGGGGTTGCCATAATAAGTTACTAGACGCCAAACGCCGGGGTTGCCAGAGCGATAAAAATCGCCAAATACTCAACATCGCGGAGGGTGGGATAATAACACATCTTAGCCAATTTATGTGTTCTTTCGTTATTTAAAATAAAAATTATGTCAATTTGTATAATTGGGCGATGGAATAACTAACAAGGGAACCACTTTTGGTGTTGCTCGCACCTAGCATCGAGACCTGGTGCGTTTTGTAGCCCTATACATAAAAGTTAGAGAACCAAAAAAATTTCACTGTTAAAATGATATTTTATGTACTTTTTTATACTTTTAATTTTTTATTATTACATATTAATTTGTTTATTTCATGCCAAAAGTGAGTTAAGTCGCCAAATATGGCGCTACAATTTTTCCGCCCGCTTTATCCAAAGAGAAAATGTACAGAACATATTGCTAGAATTATATCAGATTGCGATTTACTTTTAATTGATAGCATAAGAAACAAATATTAGGTTTTTATTTATTTTTTCTACGCAGACGATAAATAGGGTAGATGTGCCAGTAATGGACACCCCTTGATGTTTTTGGTTTATAAAAAAATAACTAATAAATATTTAGCTTTAATTATTTTTTTTTATAATTCCCCCTTGTATGTTTTATAAAACTATGTTATTGTTGACACTTTTAATCAAACCAATCAGGAAACAGAAAATAATGTCTCAAAGTTTTGCTGTTTTTCTGTGAAAATCTTAATGAAGAGGTTAAGAGCTGGCTTCGTTTAATTAATTTATATATTATTTATTTTCTTACAAAATTTGAATGTTTTTGTTTGAGTAGCAATAGAAAACTTTGAATTTTATATACTAATGGCTATTTACAAAATTTCATTTCTTTTTAAGGTTTTAAGAGGGGGTGTCCATTACTGGGATGGTTAATTTGTCATTTTCCAGTAATGGACACCCCATGTAGACATTGCTAAAAATGCAATTTTAGTAATGTTTATAGTGCATAAAATACTTTGGCTTAACTGCAAACCTAAATAATCAAATTTAATTTTTAAATTATACTTACCAAAATGTAATAACCACCAAAACTTTTATAAATAGCTGCTTTTAAGTTATTTTATGTGATTAATAAAATTTTGATATTTTATTTTATTTATTATTATTTTTGGTACTTTTCGGTTAGCCGGGCGCCAGTGTTATATATACATATTTATATTCATACATATATGTAAATATACATATATATACATATACACATATTGTATATATACACACACATATATATATGTAAATATATATGTATATTTACATATATGTATGTATATAAATATGTATATATAACACTGGCGCCCGGCTAACCGAAAAGTACCTTATTTTTTTTGTGTAGTACATATATATACCTCACATATTTTATAATCTGGCAATCAAACCAGCCAGGAAGCAGAAAATACTGTTTAAGAGAGGCGTCAAAGAGGGGCTCATAGGGCTTAATCCCTCTCCGTTTAAATAAAAACAATTAAGTTGCAGAAGCTATTAAAAATCCATTTTCTGTCTTAAATGTTTCCTTATTAAAAAAATAAATAAAAATGTAATACCATTAATGAAAGTTATAGGTAATATTCATGAAACTAGTAAATCTGCAGATCAGTGGCCTCAAACATCAGTTCTACAGTTTTATTTTGAAATTATTTTATTTAGTATTTAAAATATTCAACTCACAATATCATTTCTTTCATATTTGTAATATTAATTATTATAAATGATATATCAAGTAATCTCTAGAAGATTGTTAAAAATAGTGACACAAAACTAAACATAATATTCCAAAACTTTTTTTTTATTACCTTTTAAATCCACCACTGTTTCAATAATTTGATAGCTGTTATTGTCTGATATTTAGTATTTTAAACTATCCATCTAAAATAATTAAAACATCAGTCTTCTGATACTTACAATAATTGATGCAAACAGTAAATGATTATCACAAATACAGTGGAACCCGGTTAAGACGCGTTTCAAGGGAGTGGTCAAAAGTCGCATATTAAGCGGGATCGCGTATTAAACGTGATTTGTATAATGTTGCAGGAAATGGGCTCATTTACACAGATAATCGTCTAAATGAACTTCAGAGCTTTCATTTATACGTTTACGGTCGAAAATTGTGTCTTTTACATATCTTCCGAATGAAATTTAATTGTATTCCACTTTAACTTGTTATTTCTTTTTATAGGACAAACTGGAATAATAACGGAAAATAAATATGGATTCCAACATGACTTTATTGTCGATTAATACGTTGCAACCAAAAATAATATTCCTACTACACTCATTTTTTTAACAGAGAGAAAAAAATATTAATTTTTTTTAATTTTTTGAAGCACAACCCAGTTTTTAAATTCATATTTAGTACTTGTAATAATGAGTACCATTATAATATGTTCTTCATTATTAATATAATAAGAAAAACTATCCTTATAAAATATTGTTATAGCTAAAAGTAAAGTATACATAAAAGAATTATCCAATCGGAGTCGTACTTAATCTTTACGAGATTCCTTTTTTGCTGTCTATAATATGCATTATAAAAGTAGCGATATAAAGTACATTTAAAATCTCTCTAACAATAGGTATGAACATCTCTAATCGCAATAATTTTTATGACGCATCTGAGTAATCTGAATTCGTCTATTTCTCTCTACTATAGAAAAGTCATACACGAAGCGAGAGACGAAGAATGCTAGGAGGTGGGATCAAAGAAGAATTGCAGTTTTGCTAATTTAGAGGGATTTTTTTTTTAAATTCAAATGTCTACCACTATTTCCGTTTAGTAATTTTCGCCTTAATTAATCTGTTGTTAAATAAATTAAATACTATTAGAAAACAGTGTTTTTTTTTATCTGAATAATAAAAATCCACTACATTGGTAACACTCGAGAAGAAAGAAGGAATTCGCATCTTGATCAAAGAATTCGTGTCTTAAGCGTGATTTTTTTCCCTCGAAGAAGAGAAAATTTATCGCGTATTAAGCGGGATCGCGTCATAACCGTTCGCGTATTAAACGTGATCTTTTTACATTATCCTTATGGGCGATGTTCAAGGGATCGGACAAAATCCGCGTATTAAGCGGGATCGCGTATTAACCATGAGCGTCTTAACCGGGTTCGACTGTATTTTATTAATTACTGGTATCCTAATTGTAAATTTATTTAAAAATAACTATTTTGTATCATTAGTATGTATTAATTAAATTCTGGTTCTAAATACAGTCATAAAAACAATTATATTCATTACTGGAACAGAGGGTGTCCACCACTGGGCCAGAGGGTGTCCATTACTGGGCTTTTGGGTGTTTTGGTATATTTCTGTTATTTAAAATTAAATTGCTATTCATATGAGGAAATGAGGCTATAAGAATGGTTAAATATTGTTGATAGATTAATATAATATTGAAAAAACTGGAATATAATAATTATAACTATTAATAAAAAAATAATTTTTACAGAAATTCCTTAAGGGTGTCCATTACTGGCACATCTACCCTATATAAGTAATAAATATAATTTTATAAAAGCTTCGAAGATCATTAAAAACTATTTTTTAGTGAAATACAAAAAAAAAAAAAAAAAAAAAAAAAACTATTTTCTTTTGAAATAGAATGAAATAAAGTATCGAATGTTTAAAATGAAATGTTGCTGTATTAAATGGTCCTTCGGTAAAAGTAATCATAAAGTAAATTAATATTTTTACACAATTTAGAAAAATCACTGTGGCGAAATAGGTCAGACATTGCAATTTCTAGCTATTACAAATTCAGCTATGACATTTGGCCAGGGTTGCCGGAAAGCTCTACTTTTGAAAATAAACGCCAGCTGTTTCTTCGCCAAAAATATGAATATAAAGTTGCAATTTTTCAAAATCAAATTCGTGGGTTTTTGAAGGAATTTTCAAGCTTTTTTCAATATTTTATACTTATTATTACCTAATTTTTATTTTTAAATGCTTTTCTTTGAAAAAATTCAATGTTAATAGTCCGATAAGTGGTCTCGAAAACTGCATTTTCAGAAAATTATGCTACTGTATAATCAAGAAATATTATTTTAACAGAAAAATTTTATCGATTCTCAAACTTCATAATATAGGACTTTAAAATGCACGAGGTCTCAGTGCTAGGTGCGAGCAACACCAAAAGTGGTTCCCTTGTAAGTAATACCAAAAAAGCTACTTATGGTGAAAATCACTGTTCGCCATATGAATGATTGTTATTGCTGAAATTAATGATATATTCCAGTGATTTTAAATCTATTTATTATGTTAGTTGTCACCATGGCTTTAGGATAGGCAATTCTGATCAATTCAGCAATTTCATAAATTATTATTCTTTGAGCAGGATGATTATTTATGCAGTCTTGAGCAGCCACATTTAAAATATCTTTTAAGTGGTCCATATCTACTGAGGCTGCAATTTGTGAGAAGTGTGCGGTGGTATTGTTAACAAAATTATTCGGCTGAATCCCAGAACAAGCGAGACACTTGGCGACTATGAACTTGGCAAGGCCAATCAATTCCAATCGTTTCTTCTGGTAGTAGGGTAGATGCTCCAGTTGTGGCCACTTTGATAAGTTTGTCCAATATTTAGGCTGTGAATTGATGCAGACAAATAATATGCATTCTTACACTTTAAGCAAACACCCTTTTATCATTTAAAATCTCATTTGTTTATTTTTATAAATAAATGCGTGAAACTGTAGTGTGTGCTCACATGTATTAAGATTTTTGCTTAGCTGACAAGTTTTTCAAATCTTTCAATATTAGGCAGTTATTGGATTCTGTTTGTCCTGAAACAAATTACTATTATGTTTTATGAGGTAAGCTTCCTCTCTATTGCGATTTCACATTTAAATTAATTATTTTAACAATTTAATGGGGGTGGCCAAAACTGGTGCTTTAAATTTGCTGTACCAGTTATGACCATGGAAGTTGGAAGTGGCAAAAAGGGTACAACATATGTTCCACTTTTGGCCACAATTCATTATAGTGAGAATTTTAGCCATTAAATAAATTTAAGAACATCTGGATAAAACAAAATCAATTTAATTTTGTTTTATATAGTAGGGGAGAGTGTTGTACCTTGGGACATTGACAATTTCTAATAAACTATTGGCAACAGTTATCTTTTGTGTATTTCTAATAGTGACCTATAAACAACAGATCTCATCATAATAACAGACAACATCAGAAGCATCGAATTTTAACAGCTAGGTGAAAAAAATAAGTTTCATTAGCCCAAAGTGAATATTTTCCTTTATTCTAACTTCATTTTTTTCCTATGTATTTCTACAACAAGTCAACTGCAATTTATTTTTTTTATAAAAGAGAAGATTTTTAAATGTTTTGGGTATGAGAAAATAATGATAGTTCTTCTAGATTTACCGCCATTTTGATTTTATTTAAACCGTGTGGTGATTGTACCTCGGGACAGTAAAATATGTTGTACCTTGGGACATGTCCAATGGTACAAGAAATACGTGGTTCGTAATAATTTGGATAAATAAAAGTATTTTTATTACTTATTTTACAGAAAAATTCACAAATCATATGAAATGCAATAAATAAAACAACTCAACTTTATTTTGGATCTTGAACTTGAGTTTCATTCTCTACTTCCTTGAAAAAAAAAAAAGTTTTGTTTGTTGGCATAAAATTAGTTATTGTTATTGTACAAAATATTGTATTAGTTATTGTACAAAATTATTGATGAATTATATGCCTATTCCCTGAATTATGCAGTATGTCCCAAGGTACAACAAGATGTTGTACCTTGGGACAGTTTGCCTTCCCTACTTTAAATGAATGGCATTTTTTTATTTTCAAATTGTCTGAATTTCTAAAATTATATTATAGAGAAATATGTTGGCGTATTGAAATGTTGTCTTTAAATTTTAAATCTGATTATAATCATTGAAGTAAAAAATTAAAATGTGAAAATTGTCCCAAGGTACAAAACTCTCCCCTAATGGCTTCAATAATAATAATAAAAAAGCAAGGCTAATAGCAGTTCTATCAAAGAAATTTTGCTTTCTCTGTCCAATAGATAATTCACTTTAGAAAGGACACTGTGCTAGTAACTAAAGACTGATATTGCTAAAGAAAATATAGTATATTGTGTTTAGTATTGATAAAACCAAAGGGGAGGGGCGATATGTCCTATATGATAAATAAAATAAAACATAAATTTTGAAAGATTTTACAAATTATAAATTAAAAAGTTCAATAAAATTACAGGGAATGGTCCCATATCCTGTGCCGGAAGATTTGGCGATAAATATTTCGATCTGGTTTAAGTTTTTTCGGCGCATTTTGGATCGTTCGAACGGCTATAGGGTTGCTTTTTTTCGGAAATGCTTTGTGAAGACCAGTGAACTGGATGACGGGAGTTCTTGAAGCTTATTGGTGTACTAGTATCACGTGTATCGTTACTCAGCTAAATTTTGAATTAGGTCAGATAAGCAACATTCAGATGAGTCTCTGCGTCTGTCAACCTATTTTCGATCTATGGTAAGTCTCGTTAATTTTTTTAAGATTGCAGAAAAAGATTATTTTTAAATCTTTATGTTATTTATAATTCAATGATTTTGCACCAGTTTAAAAAATAGAAAATGATTTAAAAACATGGATTTATAAATGAAATAAAGATTTAAAAACAAAGTTTGTGTGCCATCTCGGAAAATTTCTTCTGTTGCAATTACACAAATTTTATTTTTAGCTGCAGTGCTTTTTGAGATGAATATTTGTTATTGTTTTTTTT
The DNA here is from genome assembly GCA_963932465.1 of Maratus speciosus. NCBI lineage: Eukaryota > Metazoa > Arthropoda > Arachnida > Araneae > Salticidae > Maratus > Maratus speciosus. Next base: position 508,820,876 of record OZ010795.1, read on the forward strand.
GTGTGTATTTACACACCTTGTTTCAGACCCTGACTGGGATCCCTTTTTGTAAACATTAAATTATTGCTAATTGTTTTTTTTTTTTTTTGTAAATATTTTTATTTTTTTTCTGTTATTTATCTTTTTACTTTTATTTTATATTTAATGAAATTTTTTGGCAGTTGTGAGTGAGATTTTACCTGCATTAAAATTATAATAGTTTTTGAAATATTGTTGAAATATATAAAAAGTTTCTGGTAAGTTTTTTTCTCTTTTTATTGTCCAAAATGTTTTAGGAACTGGCGGAACTGGAACTATTGCCAGGGGGGCAGAGTCCCCCTGACAATAACAAGTATTCATCTTAAAAAGCACATTTGTTTAGATTTATTTAGAATGCTGCTAAAATTTGTGTTATTGCATCGGAAGAAATTTTCCAAGATGGCGCAAAAACTTCGTTTTTAAATCTTTGTTATTTATAATAGGGATTGACCGAATACCGAATAGTCGATTCGGTATTCGGTGGTTCGGCATGTAAACCGAATATTCGGCTTCGGCCGAATACTTAAAAGTATTCGGCCGAATAATTGTGGATAAGTATTTTCTTAGAAGTAAAAATTCTCTTTTACTTAGAAGTAGAATAAGCTTAATAATGAGTTTTAATATTGTGTGCATGAGTTCATAGTTCAGCTGCACAATAAAAAAAAAGCCAAAAAAAAAAAAAAAAAATATTAAGGAAGATGGGCATCTTTCCCTTATCATTTAATTTTAATTATTTCTACATTAGTTTCCGTAATTTAAATTTATTTAATGTGTATTTTCTTTAATATACACATCAAATAAGTATATCAGAAATCATCTCTGTATATCTAAGGTGTATATTAAAGGAAATACACACATCAAATAAGTATACCACTATGCCTATCCTATAGCTTTTATAATCATTAAATTAAAATCGCTCAAATTTGTTATCTTCATCACCACAATGTTAAAATATCAATGAAAATATAAATATGTATATCCGTAATTTGACAGAAAATATAGTTAAATGTACATATTGATATGATACCTTTTGTATTTGAAAACATTCCTATTCCATATGTTTATACAGTAGAACCTCTTTTATCCGAAACTCTTTTAACTGAAGTTCTCGGTTAACCGAAATCCATTTCTAAAACTTTTTTTTTTTTTTTTACTATCACTTTCCTTGTGTGCAAGCAGTCCTTCCCGAACCACGAGTACAGATAAATATTTCGGATCCCGTTTCTTAGAATTTCTTTGAATTTAACTTGAGCACCCGTAAACTGCAGAGTGAACTAGAACACAGTAAGAGGAAGGATAACCGGAATGTGTGACTGTAGCCTAGCAGGTGAAGAAAACTAACAAATTAGCAATTCTGAAGCTTTTGAATGTTTCACAATAGGTTTAGCATAGCTGGAGCAGCAGAAAGACTGTGATACTGTTGAAGCAATAGTATTAAAAAAAATTTCATGATAAAGCTGAAAATCAACAAACAAAACTTCGTGAAATATGCAAAAAGTACTTAATTTAAAATTCAGGAAATTTATTCTTGTATTAAGCACTTGTTATCATAATAAGAAAGACCGCATATATTTGTTCTTGATCTTAAAATTGAAGCACTCTCGATTATCCGAAAATTTTAATTTTCCGAAAGATCGTCGGTCCCGGACAATCGAGGTTCTACTGTAATTAGAGAATCAGTAAATCAGCTTTGACAACATTGTTTCTTTTTATTTGAATGAACTTTTGTTTTTCTGACAATTCTTATCCTTAATAATAGCCTGTATAGTTTAATATTTTCATAGGTTATTTTGGGTATTGACTAGTGATAAAATAATAAAAAATAAGTGATGGGTTAATGAATTTGTGAGTGGAAAGAAGCCATTAAATTTTTTTGTGTAATTATATTTAAGAATAAAATGTAATTGAATTAAATTATTAAGAATTTAATGTTAATTAAACTTTATTAAAAAAGCTAATATATGCAAAAATGTGTATTAAAAAATTTTAAGTATTCGGTTGCCGAATACCGAATATTCAGTGTACACTTTGACCGAAGCTTCGGTATTCGGCAAAATTGCTGCTTCGGTCAATCCCTAATTTATAAATCCATGTTTTTAAAAATGGTGCAAAATCATTGGTTTATAAATAACATAAAGATTTAAAAATGATGTTTTTCTGCAATCATGGAAAAATTTTCATGTCGCCAAAATGGCATTTTGGCGCTATATTTTGCGCCAAGTTCGCCAAGCGGCACAGGATATGGAACTCTTCCCAAATTACAACATGATTTCTTGTATTTTTCCTAAAGAAATGAAGTTCCATAATTTTTGCCAGATTTCGGCAAACTGATTTAAAAATACTAAATATTGTGAAAATCTTAACTAGAGTAAATTTTTCTTTTTACTTTTGAAATTTTTTTATTTTATAAATATATCTAGAAAACTTTGAAATTATTTTGTAAACTTGGATATTTTTCATTCATCTGTTAATTTTTGTCTCTTATGAAATTTTCTAAGATGAGAAAGCGTTTTTTCGTTTAAAATGTCAGGAGATATATTCCAATAATGAAATGAACTGCAGAAAAATAAACACGTTGATATGTGTAGATAAAAAAAAATTTATTATAACCATGTAAGGAATACATTGTGAATAATATCTACATTCATGTTAGTTAGAAGAATCACGGATAACAAACATTTCTTTACATACAGTGTTTATGCCTTCCAAATTTTAATTTTGGGATATTGTTGTAAATCTTATGCAATTAGGTTTGGTACATAGTCTAAATCTCTTCTTTGATTGTTAAATTCTTCAAACGTCTGGTTATATTTTGAATTGAATATCTTCACAAAGTTTACATACAACTGGTGATACACTATATGATGTAGTAGGCATTTCATGTAAGAGATCCATCATATCTGTAAGAGAAATAAATGTAAACAATTAGAATTTTCTTCATCGATATAGATAAAAAACATTTGTTAAAGTATAAACAATAAAATATTTGATTTTAAATTTACTCTAATTACGTTTCATATATGAATTACCTATAGTATTTCATATACAAGTACTCACATATTTAATATTCTTTAACTCTACATGTGCTAAGGGTGAATCATTCATTTCTGAAAAAGAAGATTGCTGCTGTTTTTATTCGTCTTGTTGCAACATCTGTACAATAAAAAAAATATTTGTATACTTAGGAAAGGTTCAATGTATAAATAATAATTTATTTATTGTATATTATTGTTATTATATATTGCAATGATATACTAAAACTTACTTTATTCACTAAAAAAGAAATCGATTCCCCACTTGAATTAAAATCTGGAAATTTATCAGAGTTGTGCACTTAAAGTTACTTTCTCCCCAGTGCTGTAGTTGGGTGGGAACACCGTTCCCAGAAATATGTGTTTTGTTACCGTAAAAAAAAAAATATATATATATATTACGAATGAACATATTTTTTTTTTCTTTAAAGCGAAACTGTAATTTATACTAGTTTTAAGAAGATCCGTTTCACTTATATTCATAAGCCGCTTTAACCGTGTTATTTTCTTTTGATGGGCTGATGGCTTCTATTATCATGAAACAGTCATTATAAATGAAGTGTTAGGTGAAGATTAAATAGCAGCCGTAAAAAGTTAGAACTCTGATTTTCTGGTGAAAATCAGAGTTCTAACTTTTTACGACTGCTCTTTCATCTTCACTTAACACTTCATTTATAATGACTGTTTCATCAGAAGAAAATGATCCATTCCAAAGGTATAAGTTCGATTGGAAAAAACTATTTAATACTTTGAGCAGAAAGAATAGGCTACACCGGCAATTTTCATGATGCTAATAGAATCACATAGCTGCCAATTTGTACAGTTTCGTTACCTCTAAAACTGAATACAAATTTTTGCCCTATTTAAAGGTTGATCATTGCTAGATTTCGGCGATTGAATTAGGCAAAATTTACTGGTAAATTTTAGTGGTAAGAAAAAAATCTTAGAAATTAGTAGCTATGCATTAGCGTAATACCGCAGCAAAATTGACATTCAACAAACAAAACACTATCAAGGGCTTTTTCAAATAAACAATTTCATTCCCCGTTTTTCTTAAAAGTAACGGAAATGTACATCAAAGAAATATTAGAGTACAATAAAAATTAATCAATAAAGTGAAAATTTATATTTCATCTCCTTAGTTTGTGACGATTTGTGTAAATCCGGTTTATCCGAGTTTTTTGCTTATCTGAGGTGAACTTGGTCCATATTAACTCGGATAATCGGGAGTCTACTGTAATAATTATGTTAATTGAAAAAAGTTGGCTTTTGGCTAAATGTTTTAAATTGGATTTTGGCCTAGCAAAAATCCGGTAGCATCAACATCTACTCTATGAAAAGGTGAGTTCCCACAAATATTTTTTTCCAACTACAACATTGCTTCTCCCTCAAGTCTAACATTATATTATTCTCAAACGTTTTGATCACGTTTTGACTCACGCATGCATACAAATCAGTAGTATAATAAATGTTATCAAGAAATTCTGTTATAGCAAACTGTAGATTATTATATTCTGAGAAAAGATAGTGGTAATGACATTTAAGGTAGGAGTTAAACTTGCAATTTTTAAAAGCTTTTTTTTTTTAATTAAATTTTTCAATAACTTGTATTTATTTATATTTTTTTTACTTTTGCAAATTTTATTTTGCTAATTTACATATTTTTCATTCATCAGTTGAAGTTTTATATGTAATAGATGGAATTTTATGCAATAGTTAATCATTTTAATTGATTATTAGTATTTTCCTTCTGTGATACTTTTCGTGTATGAGGTTATTTAATATATATATATATTACATTTTCTTTACTTATTCATATGGTAGTAATATTTCTGAGGAATACATATCTAATAATTATTAGAAAAGTGTGAAGCATAAATCGTTCTGTGATGTTGATAAGCGTTGTAGTAAAAAATCATATAGTTTGGTTTTAAAATAGGTTATTTCAAATATGAAATGTTAAAATTAAAGATTGCATTCATGTATGCTATGCATCATTAGAACTATAAATGTAGTATTAATATTCTAAGCAACTTGATGGATGAAAATTCAGAAATCTTCAATGTGTAAGATGAAACATATGATAATTTGATTAATAATATGGATAGAATAACTGAGACTTGTCATGTATACTATGTACTATCATTAAACTATAAAGACAGTATTTATACTTTACACAACTTGATGGATGATAATTCAGAAATCTCCGAAATGCAAGGTGAAACATAAGACAGCTTGATTAATAATATGAGTAGAATAACCTAGACTAGTCCGAATTTCACTGAATCATAAAGTATAGAATTTGATTAAATAACATTTTATATGTAAAAATTAAGTTTGAATGTGATAAAATTATGGAAATTGGTTTGTAAACTCTTACTTTTTATATGTACAATCACAAAAATATTTTTTTTAAGTGTGAAATTTCCAGTTATTGATAAGATTTTTTTTTTTGTTTAATTATGAATATTTCTTGAGGTGTATGTCATCAAAGTGTTAAAATCTTACAAATTCGATGTAAATTTGTTAAAATTATGTAATGTTAAAATATATAGGAGCACGAATCGAGTATGATGTAGATAAGTATTGCTGTAAAGGTCAATTCGTTGTTGAATTTCAAGAAACTGTGTGAAAACACGGTTTTCTATAAGGAGTTGATGTAATTTCAGTTACAGTTCTTGGAAAATTAATTCAAAAGTAGTTATCTGCTATTTTTAAAAGGTAATAGCGAAAAGATCTAAGTAATATTTGCTCTTACGTGTGAAAATTTCAAATAGTTTGGTTTGAAATATAGACTATTTGAAATTTTTGAAAATTAAAATTTGTATTCATGTATACCCTGTATCATTAAAAAACTGCAAAGATAGTATTCATATTTGAAACAACTTGATGTGTGATCGTTCTGTGATTTAATAATTTTCTGATAAATAGAAGAAAAAAAACAGTTGTTAAAATTACATAATGTTGAAATATATAGGAGCAAGAATCGAGTATGATGTAGATAAGTATTGCTGTAAAGGTCAATTCGTTGTTGAATTTCAAGAAACTGTGTGAAAACAGGGTTTTCTATAAGGAGTTGATGTAATTTCAGTTACAGTTCTTGAAAAATTAATTCAAAAGTAGTTATCTGCTATTTTTTAATAGGTAATAGCGAAAAGATCTAAGTAATATTTGCTCTTACATGTGAAAATTTCAAATAGTTTGGTTTGAAATATAGACTTATTTGAAATTTGAAATTTTTGAAAATTAAAGTTTGTATTCATGTATACCCTGTATCATTAAAAAACTGTAAAGATAGTATTCATATTTGAAACAACTTGATGTGTGTGTGTGATCGTTCTATGATTTAATAATTTTCTGATAAATGGAAAAAAAAACAGTTGTTAAAATTATGTAATGGTAAAGTACATAGCAGCAAGAATCGAGTTTGATGTAGATAAGTATTGCAATAATTCAGAAATCTTCGAGATCTGTTGAATCTGCTAAAATTAAGGAAATTAGATTGAATATATCTTGGGGTATAGTCATCTAACGAATTAAATATTACATAACTAACATCTAAAAAGCACGATAAAATCTCAAAGTAGTGTAAAAGTTAACAGAATTCGTTTAAATGCATTCTTTTTCATTAAAAAGCAATATTTTCCATTGTTCTGCTTAATTATTAATAATCATTAAGGTAATGATTGTTCAAAACTAAAATCTAAGCTTATATCTTTCATGTAACAGTTAAAAAGATGTATAAAAATTGATATTTTTCTTGGATGTAAACATTTTCCGATATGCTTTTGTGACGTCAAAACTCTGTTGTTGGGCCCATGTCAAATCAACCAAAAAAATGGGATTTTCAAGTTGACCCCAATTGATTTTTCTGAAATTTTATACAGGGGTAGTATTTGAGCATATCAATAAGAATCCAAGTTTTTAGATTTTTAAGACAAGTACTTTTTGATTGGCAACCATTACAAAAAATCAAAAATCATCAAATTTAGATGGTTGGAATTCATTTCAAATGCATGTAAAAACTATTCTAATTGCACTACATAAATAAAATCTACTTCATTTTAAAGATCTTGAAACAAGGTTTATGATGATGTATTACACGATACAAAAGTACAATTTTAAATGTTGAAGGTCATTCAAATTGACCTTTGATCTTGAATATTTCCCAAACATATAATTTAAAAAATCTGAAAAAAAAATATATTTTGTACACACTGTTATCTTGCTTATTTGCACCAAGTTTCATATGGGGGAAACTAGGGGATCAGATATTATTTAAACTTCAATGTTTCAGATTTTAATATCTCAGCTGAACTTCTGACCTTGAATATTTCAAAACTGCAATCCGACGAAAGATTAAAAATCTGACAAAAAAAATAACATCCTTTGTTTACACTAGCGCCCAGTAGCAGAAAGTTCGAGACTGGAGACGACCGTCGCAGATTTTCTTTTCTCTTTTGCAGATTCTTTTTTCATTGAACCTGTATTTTGCTTCATATTACGTTTAGCTCTTTATTATTTATTTCAAAAGGTTAAGATTATTATTAATAACAATTTATAAAATGCCTAAAAATGCTTCAGGTAAGTGATTGTTTGATTAATTAACGCTTCATTTGTAAAAATATTTTACCGTCATATTATCTTGTGCCCTGTATCTGTCGCAGACACTTGGAGAATTTTCTGCTACTGGGCACTAGGGGATTACACTATCCTTTGTTTACTTGTAAACAGTAACGGTTGCTTCCAAAACCATGTGTTTTTTTATTGATGGCCATATGCTTATGACTAAAAATGCAAATTCCTTAAGTATTCTAAAGCTTTCAAAATTTTCTTTACCTAAACATTGAATATATAATGGCAAAACTGTTTCTGTTAGTCTGTTGTAATCCTTTCCAGCTACCAAGACATTGTGTGTTTAAGAGCTTAAGACCAGTTCAACCATAGATGGTTGAACTAAAGCCTCATACAATTCATCCTAAAGCAAAGATATGTGTTGACTGCTGCAAACAATTGGGAAAGCTGAAGGATGATGCTCCTAAAGAAAAACCTGGATCCATTCCTATAGAGGCTGAGGCTACAACTTTAACATATGGAACTGAAATTGAGGAAGATGTGAACGAGGAAGGGAAAGTTGAGGAAAGTGAAGACGAATCAACGTATGAAAGTGAATTTGCACTGAAAGGCTTGAATGAAAGTCTTTGAATCATCGGGGAATCACAAGTCAAATATTGGAGATATTCAGAATGTAATTATTTCAAAAATAAATATCAGAAAGTTGATGATACAATTCGTAACAAAGTGTTTAATATTTATGAGAATCAAAATGATCCTGATAACTGTAATCATGAGAAGGCCGTTTTTTCAGAAGCAGTGACAGTTCCTGGCACCCAGCAGTTCCATTCATTTGTGCCAGTTAAAAAAGGTGTTGTCCAAGTGAAGTATTTTTCTAACTCAACTGAATGTTCAGTGGGGACTTGTGTAATTCCTGCAGGTATGTTTTTGCCATTAGAAGAAATACAAGGATTCGTGACCTGTATGTATGATTCTACCTGGTGGTTGGGCTGTATTCTTAATGTGAATACATCTTCTGATGAAATACAGATAAGTTTTCTACACCCACATGGTCCATCACCATCGTTTGTTTATCCATCGCACTGTGACATTTTGTGGGTGTCCCGGCACTCAGTTTTAACAGAAGTTGACCCAAGTACAGCAACTGGTAGGACATATAAAATTACAGAAGCAGAAAGCAACCTAGCAAATCAAATATTGTCAAAAAGAAAAAGTAATTTTTAAGCCATGTTTCACTTAAAGGGACTGTATGAATATGAAGTTTGACTGTATGAATTTTTATGTAATCTACTCAATTGTATATTAGATTAAATTGTTCTTTTATTATATATATATAATGGCGCAAAGTGTATAACGCTTCCGGAGTGAACTCATCCGGATCTTGATAATCTTTCGTTAAAATCAGCCATTTTATTTCGGCCATGTTAGGCTTAAGCATTCCGATGCCGTATTATAAGTCGAACAACTGCCTTATTTAATCTACAATGTATAACATCTATCTTTCTTCAGTTTTTTAAAACCTGCAAAAACTATAAAATCATCATAATTAAAATGCAAAGGTAAAATTTTAAGTAGGCCCATTTCGGGACATCTGCACATGCATCAATTCTGTTCAATTTAGAGGGATTGAGAACGAGTTCTCGGTGGCTGAGAGGTGTAAAGCAGCAGTTTAAAGTGCCGATATTTTGTAGTGGATAGCAGGTTCGAACCCAACGCCCGGCAAATTTATTTCCGTAATATTTTTCGCGATAAGTTATTTCAATAATGGCATTATATTTTATTAGGAGGAGAAGTTATATGATTTTTATTTTATTATTATTATTATTTGAATGCTTTATAATTAAATAAAATTTAACGTTGAACAATATTTAAGCTAAAATATTTTAAATGTAATTATCAATTAAATAAATTGAACTGATCTACAATTTTTATTATATCTTCTGACCATTATCAAGAATATATGTGTGTGTGTGCGTCAGAAAGAAAAGTTTGCTTTCTTTTCCTTAAAAAAAGAAAAGGGAAAAAAAGAAAGATATTCATATAAGAACTATTAAAAAAAATTACCTTGATATCCATTGTTTAATATTTAAAAAATGTATAAAAATGTAAAATAAAATTCAAGTAATAAAAATTATATGCTGCTTCAAGTTTCAAATTTGGGCTTTATAGAATGAAACTGATAAAAATAAAATTCATGGCAGCTTTTAATGGTCATGTAGTTAAAAAATCATAATACATAAATAAAAATAAATACTGTTATTTTTTTGAAAAAATGAGACCATAGAAATAAAAATAAATGCTCTACCCACTATTTTTAGTTAAATTTCTGGTAAAAAGAAGCATAATTGGTTGTAAATTATAAAGTTAAAATTCTGTGACTTCAGTGAATAGGTTTGGCTGACTGTACCCTCTATCGCTTTAAAGAAATAGGAATCACTTATGCAATATAGAAATTTGTCACAATTTCAATAATTAATTTAAAAGCAATTCATTAAAAATTCAAGAACTTTTCTAATGAAACATCCAAGTTATTTACCGTCAAATCTTGACGGGTACCATCTAGTTCTGTTAGAGTTACATTATCCTGGAATTGACACATTTGGACACAAACACCTGGCTTAAATTTTGTAATTTGATTTTTGGCCACACATAGTAACACTAAAGTTTAAGTAATATCTTATATAGTTGATATACTGATCTTGCAGTTGAAAGAAAATCTACAGAAATCAGCTTTTAGGTAGATTTCGTAAGAAATACTAGGTACCTATTGCAATCGTTACCATGGTGTGACTTTTGAAAAATTCCTTCGTAACTTTTCATTATAGGACCCAAAACCACTCCCACCTAAAAAGTTTATATATATATATATGTATGTATGTATGTACTAAATTTTGTCCGCACGATAAAAGTCGCAATTATGCACGGATTGTCTTCAAACTCGCCAATAACTTTGAGATGGCTAATATCTTGGCGGGGATTGAAAATGGGCAAAATTGGCCCAAAAGAATGGAAATGGGGAGGGTTCAAAATTTTGAATACAGTCTTAACATGATTTATTTATTTATTGAACAACAAACATACGACTTGTGTTTAATTAATCTGATAAAACCAGCTCTTACACAACAATGACAGGAAAAAAATACATATTTTTCGTTATAGCAGTTGCCAACAATAAAAAAAAAGCAATAAAATTCTCACCACAACAATTGCTTTTCTATTGCAAGATTTTCACGTGAAAAATAAAATAAAATAAATAGTTTGACGAATGTTTGATATCATATCTTTTAAAACTCATATTTTGAATTTATGAAAGATGTGAATGATAAAGCAACAAGCAATAAATTTTTATACATCCTTTTAAATTTAACATAATTCTTACACATGCAATTATAAATAAAACAAAAATTTAACTATTGCGCGGCAGCGCAATACTTATTTATTTCCAGTGTCACTTCTCAATGTTAATTTAACATGGAAAAGCCTATGGAGATCATAACTTTTTCATTTTTTCTTCCCACCTTTTTGTCCCTGATGCCACTCATTTTTTATTCTTTACCAATTCTAATGATATTATAAATTTAAAGTGTAAAAACGTTTGCCTGACGTCAGGGTCAAAACGAATGGTAGAATGGCTTTGCATATGGGTGAATTATAACCCAGAAAGAAACATGGGCCAATTTTTTTTTACATTCAAATATTTTTCTTAATAATTCCAATTTTTGCTTTTTTCATTGAAAATTAACGGATATTTTCATAGAAAATGTAACATTTTTACTCCATTGTTGCAAAAATTTCAAAAGCTGTAATAATAATTTATTTATTTTTAGTTGAAAGATTTTCACGTGAAATATTAAATTGAGCTAGTTTTTTTTTTCTTTTCAAAAATTAAAAAGGTGAATATGGCGTCATAGTGGAAATAAAAAGGATATTTTCAGAATAAGTTTTTGCTTTAGTCAAGTTTATATTTTACTAAAAAGTTTCTAATGGATAGCTATTTTTACGCAGGTAGCGAACTTAGTGGGGAATTACATAACTTAAATTTTAAAATGTATTTTTTTTCCGAGATGAGAGCTATTTATACCCCAAGTTAAACTTAGGTAATAATTTTCCGATATGTTTACATCACCCTTTGGGAGAGAATAAAGCTTAAAAATTTAAGTAAAACTTTTATTTTTTATTGTATCACAGATATAATATTGTTAAATATTAGCAGTAAAGATTCAACACAATTTACATTTACACTCATAGCATTCCTGAGTGGGAAATAGGCTATCTAAATTTAAGTGAAGTTAATTTTTTATGTTTTGATTATGATTTTTTGCGTTCAAATTGGAAGTTTTTGTCCAAACTACCGCAACCTGCATTACTACAGTGGTGAAACATTTTGAATTACACATTGGTAAACTGCATCCCACGTTGTGATGCAATACCGCATACATCAAAGCCTGATGATGATACTCTCTATTAATTTTGAAATGCATTCGTCTGAGGGCAGTAGTTATTAAAAAAACTTGACATATTAAACAAAAACATAATTTGAAAAACAAATTAAAAAAACAAAATTTATTTCCTACATTGTTTAACCCCGAGAAGGGACAGATATTAAGTTATTTCATTCCATTAGTTTTACATTTAATGTTAAATTTTTGCAACAAATTAGTTAAGCCAATTGAAGATTAAAAAATAAAAATAAAATTCATACAATATGATACTTAAAACACCCTAAAAAATTAGATTCCGTTCAAATGAAATCGAAATAAATATTAGACATTTTTTTAAGTTTTGTATTTTGCATGCATCTTATCATTTTATGCACAATTGTCATAAACATAATACAAAATCTGCAATACAAATATTTTCAATTAAAAATGGAAGTCGTCTAAGATTTATTTCGATTCCATTTGAACGGAATCTGATTTTTTAGGGTGTTTTAAGTATCATATTGTATGAATTTTATTTTTATTTTTTAATCTTCAATTGGCTTAACTAATTTGTTACAAAAATTTAACATTAAATACCTATAGAACTAATGGAATGAAATTACTTAATATCTGTCCCTTCTCGGGCTTAAACAATGTAGGAAATAAATTTTGTTTTTTTTAATTTGTTTTTTAAATTATGTTTTTGTTTAATAAATAATATAGCGTCACTTAAAATTTGATATCATTATTTTTAAGTTCCATATTTAAAATTCTTATAGGAATAAGATAAAGTGCTGCATCACAAACTTTTAACCCGTTAAGGGTTTTTTGAATTGATATCATTAACCTTTTTTTTAGGTTAATAACAAAAAGATAAAAAAATAAAAATAAAGACCAACGATAAGAACTCATAATTGTGATTTCCATTCACCTTTAATTCTACCCCCTCCCCCGCTCAAAAAAGCATACCTCATACTTCAATTGTAAAGAGTGCTGTACTATTTGATTTTTTTAAGAACTTTTTAGTAAGATATGGAAGTATTATACAAAATGGGGGGGGGGGGTTATGGTTCATTGCACAGATATAGAAAGCTTTGTTAAATTTTGCTATGCAAAAAGTTTACTTTCTTAAGAAAAATATCAAGAATATTATCTCTTTAAACCTTTTTATTTAAAATACAGTAACATTGTAAGCACAGGAGAACAACAAAGATAGGCTTTTCATCACAGAATTTGACCCTGAAAGTAATACTCGTTTTGTGGTGCTAGTGTACCTAGAACTCCTATAATAGAGGCTGACGCAAATCCATTTTGTTTCGGAAAATAACAATAATATTGGGTCCCGGCTCAGCATCAATCTACTGCCGGAGTTCGCGCGTCTGGGGTTGCTGTATTTAAAAAGCCCAGTGTCTGTCAAGCAATTATTTCTCCCCACTGGTTGGATAACGTGATTGACTGAGTTTTCTCCCGCTTGAACTTGGCGGGGATTTGATTCAAGGAAAAGGGTTTTTGGTTGTGAAAAGAAACCATAGCAGGTTTTATTCGATCGTCAGTGTGCTGAAATAAATACTTTTTTCTTTACAAGTATATGTGCAAACTGCTGTACGATGACTTTTTCAAATGTAATGACAAATTTAGCTGATCGCTTATTTAAAATGATTATAAATCATAAATGTTTGGAAACTCACACACACACACACACAAAAAAAAAAAAAATAGTTTTTTTCAATGTATTAATAAATTTAGTAAATCATGGGCAAGGGAAACAGTTTCATTTCTTTCATATTAGTATTACTAATTATTATAAGTAATACTTCAAGTAATTTATTTAAACCTTAAGTAAAATACAAATAGTGGCGCTGATACAACATACAAAATTTTATCAAAAGAAAGTCAATTGCAGAAATTAGTGTAAAAGTACATCTCGTGATATGTATTGAAAATTACAGCTACTAATTAAACTAGGTGCACGAATTATAATCCTTTGAGAGACAAACTTGTGTTAAAGGACTTACATTTTTAAGTGTTACAGTAAGCAAACAGCTGCTTAATTTTTTAAACGTTTTAAAAATTGACTTTTTTTTCTTTGCATTGAGTATAAGTTATTGATTACAAAAACAAATATCACTCTGTTTACTTTTTTTTTTTTTTTTTTTTTTTTTTTTCACTTATGTATCAAAATTAAGAGAAGACACAATTTGCTTGTTATACTCACAAAAAGCAAGAAAATTTTATGTTTTATACAACAAAATTTTAAATAATAATAATAATAATATAATTTGCTTGTATTAAAAGTTTTGAATAATCAGCTTGTTTACTTTTTCATTCCCTAACCAGTTGTGCAATTTAAATTGAGCTAAACCAAAACTAGAAAAGATTCTTTCAAATGAAACTAAAAAACTTATCTAAATTAGACATTTTATGTCTATACCACTTCTAAGTAAATATATCCACATAATTAACTATTCGTTCTTAATTTAAAAATCCAGCTTCTAACGACGTTGGAGGGCTTAATTTGCGCCGGAGCCCAGTTCCGGTACTTCTCTGTTTTTAGTAAATATTTAAATATTGGTTGGAATTCACCGGAGCTCATAAAAAAGGGCTCCGTAGCCCAGTGCAATTCGTAGCTGTGCAATTTTATAAAAAAAAACATGCATAGCTATGAACTATCCCTTTTTTATGTTAACACTATTTCCGAATCGTAATCCTTACCATATTTAATCGCAGAATTCTGCAGTTAACACTAAAACTAAGCAAAGTTTCGGAAGGAGTTGTAACTAAAAAGTGGAATAGTTGACAGCTAAGCATATGCTGATTGATATTTAAAAAATTTTTATTTTGCTTAAAAAAAAAAAAGCTTTAAACTCTGCAAGTAATGTACGAAATATAAATATGCAGATTGGAGTGACGGGGGGGGGGGGGGGGGTATGGGAAAACGGTATAGCTGTAGTACCGGTACCACATAATATTAGGGTTCCGGTACTTTTTTTTCTTAGAAATTAAGCCCTGGCGTTGGATGTCAATAACAGTTAAAAAATTTAGTTTTTAAGATAGAGCTCCCACAAAATTTTTGCCTCATACAGACTCACAGAGTAACAGACAGACATTTTCTAAAAACCCTCAAATTGTTCATAAATAATTTACATTTCTCAATGGACAAGTGTAATTAAGTTCTTGCTAAACAATCATTTTAGCAAATATATATAAAAGAAAAAACATAAAAGAAATGGGGAGGGAGTAACTGTGTTTAAAAAAAAAAAAATAAAAATTTCAAAACTAAACTAATAAAATTAAAGAACATTTTGGGTAAATAGTAGTAGTGTTTTTTATATTTACGTACGATACACAATTAAAGAATTCCACATTTTGTCTTGTCGCGTTCACAATTGTTTTTTTCTTTTTTTCTTTTTTCACTGCAAGTGCGCGGCGCGGGAATAGCGATAAAGGCGCCAATCAGTAACCCGGCCTTGTTAGGTGTAGTTTCGTCGAACAATTTCACTGTTAAATGGCAGAAAGTTAGCTTGGCTTTTCGACTGGGCTCCAAATCGGGTGCCAATTGAGGAAGAATGCGTCAGCTCCTATTATAGGAGTCTTAAGTGTACCTAGCCTGCCGATGACGTGATCGATTGCATGCAGTTTCGATTTTCGATTATAGATGGCGCTATCAACTGCCATTGAGTATTTTATTATTTTCTTTTTGAGTCTCAAAAAAGTGTACCATAATTACAATAAATATGAATGAAAATTAGAAAAACAGCTGATTGATAAAGATATAGGTTTTGTTTTTTATTTAAATTCATAGCAACAAACATAAATTTCTATCAAAATAGCCACATTTTCGAGTAAGATTTAATCATAAAATTTGTACATTAAAAAGTTTTTCCCACTAAAAATAAATAAAAAAAAAAGCATCATTTTATGATTTTTTAATTTTGTTAATTAAAATAGGCATTATCATTTGATTTTTGTACAAAGAGAATGTAAACTACAATTTAAAATAATAATTTAAAATACAAAAATTTGAACTGAAAAATGCCTTTTTGAAAAATATTAGAATTTCATCCCAAATTTTAAATATTTCAGCATGGAGCAGGAAAAGATTAAAGTTGCATTGCATTTGTAACAATAAATATATATATTATAGGTTAATTCTATAAAAATTGTTAAAAAATATTTTTACATACTCATAATTCTGAATACAAGACAATTTGACAAAAGACATAATTTTGAATTATTATGCAAAACATTAAACAGCAAATTTTTAATGATTTTAATTTGCTTCATTTCTCAAAACGAAAAAGAAGTACATAGTCTAAGGTATGATATTTTCAATATACATAAAAAATAAATATGACAGTTAGTTAATAACCTTAATAAATAAATGGAACAATTTCAAGATATTCTTATTTTAAATTACATTAAATTTTTTATACTCCTTAATATAGGAAAAGTAATTTCTGCAGTTTTTTTAACACACACACACACACATCTTCCCGGAGAAAAATGTCTGAATTTAATACTATTTGGGAAGTATTAATTTTTTTTATTTTTTTAGCAGGTATAAAAAAACATACATCAGACAAGAAAAGAGACTGTATATATATACATAATATATAGCCATAATATAAATACATATATACAGTGAAATACGTTTAACACGAAAACGCTTAACATGAAAAATCGGTTAACACGAAATGATATAGTGGTCCGGACAGTATACTATGCAATTAATACATTTTTTTTATTTTAACACAAAACAAAAATCGTTTAACACGAAAAAATTTCGCTTTCGACCTAGTTAGTTTGAGTTGAAATTGGTGAATTTTGTGTTAAAACCACTGAATTTTGGGTAAAAAAAAAAAAATAAATTTCTTGTTTTTTTTTTTTTTTTTTTTTTTTTTTTTTTTTTTTTTTTTGTAAATTAGCTTATGTTTTATGAGCACAATGGCTGAGAAATCTGTCCGAATACAAACTGCCATTTCGCGTCACCATCCCGAGCCCGACCCATCTATCTACGGAAAGATTGCGTGAAGGAGTTTCGGAAGTTGCAGTTGATGAAAAAGAAGGACGTAAACAGAAATCTGAAAAGAGTTTGGCATTGCCACTTCTACTTTATCAACGATAATAAATAGCAGGGAACCCATTACGTTAATGTTTTAGCACAGTATGTTTAAGCCAGAGAGAAAACGTATGAAAACCACTGAGCATAAACATTTAGAGACATCTTTGCTTATTTGATTTAAACAAGATAGATCTCAGAATGCTGAAAAAGACACTTGAAAAAGAAATCTGATTTTTTTTCCAAAAAAAAAAAAATAAATAATATATATTTTTTACCTGCTTTTTATCCTAATGGATGCAACCTACTAGTAGTTTAACAGGAAATCGAAATAAAATTTTTCGACGTCGAAAATATTTATGAGTTTTGTTCTTTTTTTTATGATTCTTTTAACGCGAAATTCTTTTAATACGGAAAAAAATTTCGGTCCCCTCAATTTCGTGTTAAACGTATTTCACTGTATTATATATATGATATAAGGAAGATATAAGGATAAGGTCATAGTTATTATTATAAATAAAGGAGTTTAATAGTTCTGGATTATAGTTTTACATATTAAGTTAACGTTATATTTACAAGTATGGGAGAGTAGGGGTTTTTCTGCCGCATACGCGGCCGCAGCATCGGAGACTTCATATCGGCTTCTGCTCTCGTCTAGAGCAAGAAATATACGTCTAACCTCGGTCGTTACGGAATGAAATCTGCACCCAAGGTTCTTCTACATAAGGTTGTTCCATTTGAAGGATAGCCAATCAGAGTAGAGCAGGACTGAAACGTCACGTGGCGGACAAGATCGGAGAAAGACCGGCCGTGACAATGTAAATAGATGAGTAAAAGAACGGAATATGAAGTAAATAATTTAAAAAAAAACAGATCCTCGAAAGTAAATTGAACGAAATCACTTTTCCTTAAAATAATTTGTTCAAACACTGATTGGAGTTAGTTAAATATAACATACATAATGGTTAAATAATATCGCGATACATTTGTTTCATTCAAATACTTCAGTAAATTCGCTAAAAAAATTACATTTTTAATGCGTAAAAGCACAAATGAAAACTTTTAAACTATTGTAAAATAAAATGAATGGATGAATTATATGAATATGATGGCACAGCAGTAATAATAAAAAGACTAGAATTAACAAACAGAATAAATTAAACAAAACTTTTAACAATAATCCATTGTCCGATTGCTAGATACAAGTTTTCAAAAAATTTCGAATGTCACTATGCTTATTCAGGATCAAAATCAATATGATTCCAATACCTGTAACAATATATATACACAGGGCTTAGTTTATAGCAAAAAAAAAAACAAAAAAAAAAACAAAAAAAAAAAAACGGAGCTCTAATATTCTACAGTAATAACAACAAAGTTTATAATCCCCTGCCCCACATACGCATATTTATATTTCATACACTATTTCAAATTTTAAAGCAATTTTGTCTTCCTCAAAAAGAAATTTATGTTTTTGACATACCTTTAGGCATTAATATCTAATAAATTCTAATAAATGAACAGAGCAAAAACATTAAAATCAGGAGTGGGAAATTTTCAGAAAATCCTACTCGTCAGGGACTTCTTTGTATTGGTGCGCAGTATTTATAAACTCTGGTCTGTTCTGACTAATATTTAAATATTCACTAAAAATAAAGAAGTACTGGAGTTGCGCTCCTGTGGTATTCGGAGCAAATTAAACACCGTGTAGAACTAGAAAGTTAATCAGAGAGAATATTTTAAAAACACGAACAAAAAGCAGCGAGTAAAAACGGCAGAAACAGTTGCGACTAATTCTGGCATTCCTCATCGCCATTCTGAAACCATTGAAAAAAAAAAAAAACCCCTACACAGGACACACTATGTCACATACGTAAGCGCTTTGGTAGGAAAGAACGCAAAAGATTAGAGATGGGAAAGACAGATACAAAAATTTAGGCTTTTATTTTTTACAAACACTATTTCCGCTAAATTTCGGAGTGAGCGCCGGTGAATTCAGACCAATATTTAAATTTCCACTAAAAACAAAGAAGTAGCCGAGCTGAGAATCAAACAGAATATATTAACGATAATATCCAACGCAAATTAAGCACTGCTTATAGGCTAATACTTCAACCCTACATTAATTTTCATCTTAAATTTCTGCTTCATTTTATTAATCAGAGTAACAAGAATATAATATTTAATAAAATAAATATCATCGTTATTCTGTTTGCGAATCGCCGGGTTAGCTAGATACGAAGTGCATGTCGCTGCATCAGCAACCGATGTACAACAAAACTACGAAAAATCGAGAAAATCGCACAAACATCGTTATCACAGCGCTTCCTTCCAGGGTTACATATCCATTTTCAACTGGGATCTGGCGTCAATAGCCAAAAATATGCGTATGAAGTTTGGTTCAAATCTATGCCTAACTTTGTATGCTTTCCGGAGAATCAATAATGAAAATGGAACAAAAATCGCTATTACAGCGCCCCCTTCCGGCGGAATATCCCCAAATTTAACCTTGACATGCTGGCCATAGTCAAAAATACATAACTTCGTGTACTTTCCGATGATATAATGAGACATACATATATACGGACAGACAGATATTTTGTAAAAACATGTTTTTCGGGATCTCTGACATTTAAAACGTGTAAATCCGTCGAAAACTGGAAGTCGAACAAAAATTCGACTACAATACGTTCTTCTGTTATAGATAAAAGAAAGTAAAAAAAAAAAAGATAATGCTAAAGCAAATATTTGAATAGAGGATTTTTTTTAAAGGTAAAAAAAATCACTATAACAAAAGAAAAAAATTTTTATGCAATTTTTGACGTTTCCTTTTTTAAATTTTTGCGGCGATTTTTCCATATGAGTAAAAAGAATCCGGCTTTATTTTTTTAGCCCACTGTTGTATTAAATCTTGTCATTTTTTTCAATAAAGTTTATTCGGAGTTCGTACAGAGATTTTCGCATTTTTCTCGAATTTTTTATGCTATTTTTAGAATTTTGAGATTTATAAAAGGAACTCGGTTACCAACTTTTAGCGAAATATAATAAATTTTCTCCTCTGCGAGTTTCGAACTTTTTTTCCCGCACTTCATGGCGATTTGTCTGCATTTGTGAAAGAAATCTGGTTTTAATCTTTTATTCTAATATAGTAAATGCTATCCTCTTTTTTTTTTTTTTTTTTCTTTCATTAAAGTTTATTCTGAATTTCTCACGATTCTTTTATGCAGTTTTTAGAGATTTTCGCGTTCTGCAGGAATTTTTTGACGCTCGTAAAAGGAATTCGGTTTTGAAATTGTAGCTTAGTATAGTAAATTTTGTCCTTTGCGATTTTAGTGTTTTTCTTTGCGATTTTCCAGAATAATAATCGCCAGTTAACAAAATGCCCGGATTTTGAAGAATTCGAAATTTCGACTTCCGGATTTGAGACTCTGTACTGTATTGTTAAGTCTGTATACGTGTTCTCCGAGAGTTATTAGAACACGTTGATATAGTGCATTCACTAGGTTTTTTTTAAAAAAGGCTGTTAAAATAATATAAAAGTTAAAATCATTCACAGAAAAAAAATCCAACGCAGAACAGCATACAGAATACTATTGAAACGAGCGAAGCGAGGCGAATCTGTCCGCCACGTGACGTAATGCGCGAGCAGTTAAGGAATCTTTACAGTTGGCGCATCGCACGAATGGTACCCCCCTGATCTGCACTTTGGTTGTTACTTGTTCCCAAGCGAAGAGAATGCAAATCTGCACAACAGCAAATTCAATACCATCTGCTACTCTGCGGTTACAAGTTCTCATGGAAAACGTTGATCATATCCTGTTACTAGGCATAGAATGTTATTGGAATCTAAAACCACAACTCACACTCGGCCATTTTGTCCGCTTGCCGTCCTCGACAGCGTGTTAAATAAGTAACAAGATACATTAAAAAAAAACAACAACAACAAAAAAAAACTATCTAAAAATAATTAAAATCCAAAGGACAAAAAAACTGTCATTAAATAATTAAGAAAATCGAGCTAAGTAAAACAAAATATGTCTAAATTTTATGTAAATTTATGCTGAGCTGCCGTGGGATATCTCCAAAAAAAAGGAAGCAAAAGAATAAAAAAAAACTCAGGATAACATCAATTTGCGTCATGAGACCGTCTTTCTCATGAGCCATCATCAGGGATGAAGAATATAATCTGTAAGGCCATCTGCCCATTATATTATCATCAAGAAAACATACTAAAATCTGCCTCATCTTAGGTAGAATTTCATAAAAAAAAAAAAAAAAAATCTTTATCCCAACGTCATTCGGGAAGAAAAAATAAAAAAAAGCTTGCCTCGTCTCAGCAAAAGCAAAAAAAAAAAAAAAAAAAAAGGAAGGATTTCCCACCAAAAGGGTTTTTTTTTCGACAGCCAGCTATTACTTCTGTAAAAAAAAATATGCGAGGGTGGAGAGTAAAACATATAGGGTCACCCGGGGTAATTCCTGGTCAAAAAGCATCAACATCTAATTATTATAAAAACTATTAAAGGTATTGTTCCCAAATTTTTTGTGGAAAAAGTCCCCTCTGACGGCTATATTATAAAATGCTTACTTAAATATATATGCACTTATAATTAAAATAATTATAATTTTTAAATGACCAAGAATTACCCCAGAAATGGGGTAATTCTTGGACAATTCTGGGGTAATTATCGGTCAGCATCCTTTTTCATGTAAATAAAGCAGTTCAGTTATTTTTTTTATGACCGAGTAATAAAATAAGTAGAATCAATCTTCTAAAAGTTTTGTTTATCTCATAATTGTGGAATAATAAAGCTCATAGGCTTTGTTTTGGGCATAAATACAAAGTTATTTGATGTGAAAAAGACTCTTGTTTTGCAAAACATTAATTAGCCAAAGAATTTTTATGCATTTTTACGACATTTTAAGCAGTATTTATTACTTCATTACTATCCACTGTGAATAGACTTATTAATAACTTGCAACTTTATTGGTTCATAAAAAATATAACTAAATGTATGTTTGTAATTGTTTGTATGAATTTTATTTTGCTTAGGCCAACTGAAGTTTTCGGCTCCCTTTTCAAGAAATTTTCAATACAGACCTTTAATATAATACACAGCATAATAATTAGGTTCCTCTATTGCATTATGTATATTTTTATGCACCATTTTGGCATTTTGCAATTAGTAGGTACTTCTACTTAAATTGTTCAGTCATATAGAGTGTGACTTATTCTCTCAGAGCACTACTGTTTTCTTCTTTTAAAAGTGTTTAATATAGTAGAGGAAAATTTTATAATCTTTTTTAAAGACTGTGATATGTCATTAGTTAAAATAAAATAATTAAAACTTCAAGAATGACAATGATCTGTTGTAAAATGTGTAAAAACCAAGATCGATATTTTGCAGAAATTTGAGTAGCAGTTTTGAATATAATTTTTTTTTTAATATTTAATTTCAACTAAATGAATAATTAAGGCATATAATTTCGAAGCAAAGGATTCAAAGTATGTTTGAGATTTTTTACAGTTACATAAATTGTTATTTTTATAACAAAAACGAAAATGATCAAGAATTACCTCAGAAACTCAGTGACCAGGAATTACCACGGGTGACTCTACTTTATTAAGAACTACAATTAACTAAAATGTGGTGAACAGTGTGGTTGCAGTTAATTCTCAAAGGGTTTGCGACAATTAAAATCACCAAATATGACAATAAAATGGAATTAAATGACGATAAAAACATTGACCCCAGTGACCAAGATTTACCCCAGATACATGAGGCCCCAGTGGCAGAAAGTTTTGTAGCTGTCTGCGACAAGCTTTTAAAATTTCATAATCTGTCTGCAAATTTTGCATGTCATTTTAATGAATAAATAATAAATTAAACTAGGAATTTTTTATCATTCTATTTAAAACATGGTAAGCATGATGCATTCTCATTAATTTTGCTTATAACATTTCATCATCTAACTTCTTGTAGAATTACTAAAGTGTGAAGGATAAGCAGAACCACACATTGGCAATAACGATGCTTTTAAAAACCTTCGGAAGCTTCAGAGGCCTCAAGCGCGAAAAGCACTGAGTTTTTTCTGAAACCCTTGAATGAAATCTGCGGCTTTTTGAGGAAATTATTTTTTTGTAATTCTTTGATGAAATTCACGTTTTTTTCCATGGCTTTCTGACGAATTTATTGTTTTTTCCGCAATTTTTGGACAAAATTTGCGTTTTTTTTTTTTCGTGATCCCATGACAAAATTCAAATTTTTCCTTTTCTGCGTCCTTTTGAGGAAATTATTTTTTTTTTGTAATTCTTCCGTGAAATTGACGTTTTCTCCATGGCTTTTTGACAAATTTCGCGTTTTTCCTGCAATTTTTGGACGAAATTTGCAGGGTTTTTTTTTCTTTTTTGCGATCTTTTGACATTATTCACGTTTTTTCCACAATCCTATGACGAAATTCGCATTTCTTCCGCGATCCTTTGATGAAATTTGCGTTTTTTCATGATCCTCTGACGTAATTCGCATTTTCCGCGATCTTTTGATGAAATTTGCATTGTGTCCGCGATCCTTTGACGAAATTTGCGTTTATTTCACGATCCTTTGACAAAATTTGCGTTTGTTTCGTGATCCTTTGACGAAATTCGCGCTTTTTACGCGATCTTTTGCCAAAATTCGTGCTTTTTACGCGATCTTTTGCCGAAATTCGTGCTTTTTATGCGATCTTTTGCTGAAATTCGCACTTTTTACGCGATCTTTTGCCGAGAGAGAAGAGAAACAATAAATTTTTGTTTCACTAGGGGGCGCTGCCCCCTACGAGCTACGCTCGTCAACCCCCGTTCAGACACCGCGGACTCTAAAAGCACGCTAATGTGATCGGCTTTAAAAGATTTCGAAAGATTGAATTATAATTTAAAAAACAGTGGCCATCTCCCTATAAACGGATTTCTATTCATTTCTCTTTGATTGGGGAAATTTTAACGCCAAATCCGCTGCGGTACTAATTGATTATCCCGTCGACTAATTTCGCCAAATTATATAAATCGCCAAACCACTCGCCAAATTATACAAATTGACATAATTTTTATTTTAAATAACGAAAGAACAAATAAATTAGTACAACATTAATAAAAATACAAATAAAACGTCGAAATAAAAATAACTTGATGACGTAGACACGTGTAACAACATTTCAAAATAAGCTAATATAAAAGGAATTAAGTAAGCAGTCTTTGTCTCCCGGTATTTTTTAACAAAGCGAAAAGAAAGTTCTTTTAAATGAGACATTTTAAATTAGTCGTTTTTAATCTGACGTAATTTTGGCCAAACTATTCTTTCTCTTTTTAATATTCACGTGAAAATACTTGTGTTAGAAATAAAATATTATTTGCGCTTTCCTAAGAAAAATAGTTGAAAAGTATCCTCTCAAAATATCAAATAAATGTCTAGCGCAATTTGTAAATTTAAACCGTTTTGCAATATTATTTTGTGTTCATTTTATGTAATAACTGTAATGTGACGTAAATATGACGTAATTTCTCCTATTTAAGACTTCTAACGCATGTTAATAAATTTATTATTTTACAAATTCCTTTCTCTCTTAAAATTCACGTGTAATTATAGTTTTTATGACGTAATTTTTAATAAGTTCCTGCTTTTTGTACATAATTATTTAATTCTAATTCCAAATGTTTTTTTCTGTTTATAATAGTCACGTGTAAATAAATTTTTAATTTATTACACGTATAAATATATATATATATATATATTTTTTTTTTAAGCAAACATTATTGTTTCCGCTGTTTATACAGTTGGCAACAGTTTAAATTAATATCACTTTCTAAAATCTGTAAAAAATATCTCTCGAAATGCTGAAAATTTTAATTTAAAATAGATATAAAACCTCGGAAAATGAGTCAAATTAAAATAAATCAATTCTGCACACCGGGAAATTATAACGTATAAAATGAACTAAAAATTATTAAATTCCGATGTATAGTTTTTGCTACTATAAAACTTCTTTAGTGGAACGATTTTCTCCAACTTTAGCATTAAATATCTCTTAAAATAATTCTTCGATTTGAAAACTGTCTGCATCAGCGTGTTTATCAAACATTTCTGTATATAACACTACCGATTTTCATATTTTTGTATGCATTATTTTTCTTAATATTAACGAAGAAAGACCTCCGGTCACAAAAAATTCAAAACCGGCGGCGGTGACAGTGGTAGTTACCTTTTTTTAGAATAGAGAGATACGGGCAAACTGCCACAAATAATGCAATTATTTTTTGCCTGAATTAACACATAATTTTCTTTTCCTGTGACGTTATGCAGAAAACATGAACCAGATATGAAGCATTTTCCATCGAATGTAGGACCGTAAAAGTATCATCAATACATTATTAGTACATTGTTTAATGCAATTTGGAAAATTATAACCGGGATGTTGCAATACGTTAAAAATTAATGAAATAAAAATTCGTATTTTTTCCCCCTTATTACAGTAGATAGCGCATAAAGGTATCCTATATGCAAATTAAAAATTAATATATTTATTGACTGATTCTAGTATACAGATAAACCCCATTTTTATTTTTAATATTTTTTAATTGTTAATTATTAATGCACAAAAGCAACTGTTTTTTTAACCAATGCTTCGTATAAAAATTTTACTTTTCAAAGTTATTTTTGTATAAATTTGGCACGTTACATTGTTGATAGATATTGTTTTGTGATTTTTCGGCACGCGCACGTTAAAAGGTTCGCCGAGCCTGAATTAGGGGATCGTACCCGGGCAAGGGCGAATCTGAAGAGTCCTCAAGGGGGGGGGGGGGTGATTTTAGAAATTTGGAGATTCCTATCTGATGCGCGGGTCAGGGCTAATTTCTTTCACTGCGGGCCGTGTTACTTCTACTTTTTGCTGCGGTTCGGGTTTGGGTCCGGTTGGCTATGCTTTTTTGCTGTGGGTCGTGTTTGGGTCCGGTTGACTTATATATTTTTTTGCTGCGGGTTGGGTTTGGGTCCGGTTGACTTCTACTTTTCTGCTGCGGGTCGGGTTGACATCTAATGTTTAGCTGCGCTCTGTCGCATTGCGTTTGGGGCAGATTGACATACATTATTTTGGGTCAGTTTCGGATTGGGTTTTCTGTCCTGGCAAAAATACCTTTTTGCCGGCAAAAATGCCAACCCTGTAAGACTGTTTTTTAAAAATCAGAACAGTATGCCCTATATTTGCTGAGTTATGAAGTGGCGGCTTTTCGCATTTCTTTTGATGTCGAGTTAGGTGTATTGTATATATGAGTTCCGCCATTCTTACGATTTTTTAAGGCTGCGTCACTGGAATACTACCGTCTTTCATGATTTTAGAAACTTCAAAGCTAATTTCAAAGAAAAAATTGATGGTGAGTGGATTGTAATGGAAAAGAATGATCATGTTTTATTATTGAAAATTGATGATGACCCACAGATTCTTATCAGTCTGAAAATTTTTAGCAATCTATCTGTAAATGTACGTTTTAATGATGTTAACTTATGTTCTTCAAAATTTAAATTTGTGCTTGGTGATGAATTGTTGTGTGACAAGTGGACGACATTTATTAGTCTGCTTAGTCACTTAAGTGGATATCAATTATCGGATCTAACTGTTACAGATAAATTGAATGACATTTGTGAGCAACTTAAATTAATTACTAATGAAAATTGTGCTTTTGCAGAGAAAGTAGAATTTCTTCAGGAACAATGTTCTCTTCTTTTAATGAAAAAGCCAAGGTACACTCCTGAATTATTAACATGGTGTTGTTATTTTTTTTATTGCAACCTATCAGCATACAAAAGACTTTAAGACAGCAAGTGTGGATCTGCGATGGACAGCCACCATTTGTGACGTCATGAAATGTTGAAGCGAGCCCGGTATTTCTAGTTGCCCTGCTCAGATCAACCATTTGGTCATGCCATCTGGACTGTTATTTGAAATAGCACGACAGAATATATATATTTTTTATAAACCGTAGATAAAAGCACTCCAACCAAGGAACTGTGCGAATATTGTATTGGCACAGTTAGAGGTCTGCACTGGCACCCGGCCCGACCCACGGGCCGGCGAAATGAAGGCGCATTTTCAAACGGGCCGGGCCGATTCAGGCTCGTTTTTGGTCCTTCGGAACCCACTTAATACATTTCCATCTCCTTTTTCCGCATGGAAGAAGAAATCGACCCAAAAATCGAGCCTGTTTTTAGCGCCTATTGCTTACAGCGCCATCTATTGTTTGCAATTCGAACTAAAATCGAAAATCACTGTAAAAATACTTTTGACCTTATGCATAACGCTCCTGCAAGAATTTTTTAAATATCTGTCACCGTTTGCAAGTTATTGAATTTTAAAATCAGTCAGTCCTTTTTAGGACACCCGGTAAGTTCTTTTTAGGGTTTCGTTCATCTCACGAAACCCTATTCGTCTCGCTCCTCTGTCTGTCTGTCCGTCACAGAGCCCGTTCTCAGAAACTATACATGTTAGAGACTTGAAATTTTGGGTACTTATAGCTGAACACCTCACATCAAACAACAAATCCTAAAATTTTGAAAAAGTTGGTAATTAACCGAATTACGGGCTAATTAACTTCTAAAATTAACCAATCCACCTTTTTAACACACATTCAAACGGACTTTCTCGAAATCATCCGTGTTTCTCCTAAGGGTTGCCAGTAAAATCAGCCGAATGCACGGTTACCACGGAGGAAATTAAGCCGAAAAATGAAGTGGAGATTTTAAAGCGAAATCGTATATCAGAAAATATTGATGCGAAAAATTTGTAAATGGAATAGACAGACGCAGAAAAAAATCTACTTTCATTTGGTATAAAGTTCACATTTCTGCGATCTGTATAAGTTAAAATATCCACTAAAAATCGATCGATAAAAATTTAATTTCTTTAATTGGAAAGACAAGGAAATAAAAAGATTTCAATTCGGCGGGAAAGCAGGTAGACATGACGACGCTGCGGTTTTCCATAATAGCATATTTTAATACGAAATTTTAACTTTTTAAATATTAAATTTTTTGATTAAATTTTTTGGCATCCCGATGTCAAATTTCTCGCTGATTTCATTGATACCCATATCTAAGTCCTATCTTAATTACAAGCAGAAATATTAATTATTATTTAATTAATCGGTTTATTCCTATCAAATGCATCGATTAAAATGAAGAGACGCTTATTTAACCACGAATTAACTTAAATTAGGAAATCTAATAATTTGCCTGGGCTTTTTGAACAGCGACATGAGATGAGTATAACTCATTCATCATCAGAAAGTTTACTTCATACCACTATTTTCTAATAGTAATTTCAGGAAATATTTTGAATTATTGGTTAAGACCGCCACTCAGTCTGTTTGAAACTTTAAGATAGTTTATAACACATAGAAAAAAGTGTAAAAAAGAATGGAGTGTGATATTTTGAGGAGGGGGGGGGGGGGAGCTAGAATTATTTTTAAAATCTTAGCGTTTGTTACCGCAGCAAATATTTTAAATTCTTGTTTAAGACCGCCACCATAGGCGTAACCAGAGGGGGTGCCCTGGGTGCCCGGGCACCCCCCCCCCCGCTTGCGCAAACTCAAGCACAATTATTAAAAAAATCGAAATCTACAAAAGAAAAGAAAACAGTTTAATTAGTTTAGCAAATTAGCTTAGTTCAGAAAACTAACAGCCTAAGTTTAGAAATGTGATAAAAAAGAAACACACGTTCTTTTTTTTTCTTTCTTTTTTAAAGAAAATTATGTTGTTTATCTTTTTTAAAACTAGAATATTTACATGAATCTGTATTAGTCATAGTAAGTCAAAAAGGTGGCTTTATAGTCCCACTTTGACTTCTTTCGTTTGGGGGAGATTTTTTGTAACATCGTTCTTTCTATTTCATGTTTCTGCAATTTCATAAGAATAAAATAAAGGCTGCTCTGCTCAACAAGCACAAAACGTTCTGACACATTTACAAATTCATTTTTTAACGGAAAGATATAAAACTGGAAAGCCTGACAAGGGAAGCGGTTTGGAATCGAACTGTGTTTTCCATTTTTTGATCAATCAATTATACATTGAGTTAGAAGCGATTTGAATCACGTGACATGCACGTTTTTCGCCCTATCTTGATTGCACTTTCTCCTTTCGCGTGGAAATTCGGTTCAAAACGCCCACTTTGACACTATTTTCTGAAAGAGCTATTGCGTTTGCAAAAAAAGCGAAAAAAAAAACAGCTCGATGACATAGTTTCTGAACAATAACAAAAGCTAGATTCATGCATTTCCGAACAAAAATAAATTAAAACTTATGTCACAAAGTTGCCCTTTTGGATTTGAGAACAGCCTTAACGCAAGTTCTTGACGAGGATAGAAACTATTTGTCTCTTTGTTTTCATGTATGTTTTTGTATGGTTGCAGTCTTTCAAGTCAATATAGTAATTTTTTTCCTCTGAAAATTTTTATACGATTTTTAAAGTTTCTTCTCGTTTCGCGGCGTTCTTTAGAAAGTAAAAAAAGGGAGCCCGGTTTCAATCTTTTAGCCCATTGCTTTAAATTTTGACCAAATTCGTGATTTTATTCTGCGATCATTTCATGATATTTACAATTTTTTCACAAAATCGTTTGACGAAATTCACGTCTTTCTACGCGAAATTTTGTCGAAATCCGCACTTTTCACCACTAACCTTTGACAAAATTCGTATTTTTTACCGCAATCCTTTGACGAAATTTTGAATTTTTTACCGCGATATTTTGACGAAATTGGCATTTCTTTAGCACGATCTTTTGATGAAATTCGCGTTCTCTTTCTACGATCTTTTGACGAAATTCGTTTTTTCTTTCTGCAATCCTTTGACGAAATTCTCACTTTTATCGCGATCCTTTGATGAAATTTATTTTCTGTGTCGGCCGATTGACGAAACTGATTTTTTTACAGGGGTCATTTGTCGAAATTCACGATAGTTTTGCACGACCGATCGGTAAAATTCTCTATATCTTTCCGTACCAATTAACAAAATTCTGTACTCTTTTCCGCAACATTTTGACGAAATGTGCGCAAAAATTTTCGCTAATCGTTTATCGAAATTCGTAATTTTTTGCGCAATCTTTTGACGAAATTCGCGATTATTTTCTGCACTCTTTTATCGAAATTCCCGATATTTTTCCACGATCGTTTGAAGAAATTCTCAATTTTTTCCGGGGCCGATTCACAAATTGACTTTGAAAAATTCTATAAAAGAAATAAAAATCGCGGATTTCAAAAAAAATTTTAAAATACTCAGAAGAATCACTGGTCTGTGAAAGAATTTGGAGGAGGGAAATACTGCACAGCATTTTTTTATTATGCGGGACTTTCCTTTTCTGTGTGTCTTTCCTTTTTCTAGCGGGATCCCGCTCGTTATTTCAAACACTATCCCTCAAAGAAAAGTTCATGACTAGTGGAGTTTCGTTGGGTTTTTTTTCCCATTAAACGAACGTATAATTAAACGATTCTAGGATTCAGGTGGGGACTGCCTACGGCAACGTACCCCCGAGAAGCTACGACCTCTTCTGTCTCGAAAGAAGAGAATCTTGAATTTTTGAGTTTTTTATTTCGAGCCAAATTAAATTTTCAGCTTCCTTATAAGAACCGATTTGACATTCTCCCAGTTCGAATTTAATCACGGCAATTGCAAAAATTGCCGGAGAGTTTTTCTGTTAAAAAAAAAAAAAAAAAAAAAAAAAAAAAAATCGCCTCAAAGCACGAAAACCACCGCTAAAAATCGCATTAAAAATTCGGAAAAGTTTAAAAAACTACAGGGAACGCAATTAACTGATTGGATAAAAGATTTAAACCGGATTCCTTTTAGGGATGTAAAAAAAAATCACCACGAAATGAAAAAAAAATAAAAAACCCTCAAAAAATAACATTAAAACATTGTTAAAAATTGAAAAATCGCTGTAAGAATCTCGAAAACACTTTATTGAAAATAAGACAAAGTTTATACTGGATAAGATATTGAAATAGGATTCTTTTCTACTAATTTGAAAAAAAAAATACCGCAAAATGCGAAAAAAATCGCATAAAACATTAATTGAAAAATTCCAGAAACTGTCTTCGATATGCATGACTTCAGGCATACAGGTCCTGTCAAATCTTACGGCTGTGCGGGCTGCATTGTTTTTACAGAGTTCAGCGCTCGCGCATACACACACACATACAGACAAACACCTATCTTTATTATTACAGTCGCATCATGATAGTATAATTTTTATCTTGATAAAATTTAGTGTATATTATCATGATCTACTTAATATATTCGACACATTTTGTGGTAAAAACATGAATTACCGTAATTCCCGGTCTATAATCCGCGGATCAAACAATTACGTTCGAACCCAGAAATCTTGTTCCATAAAACGTAACTTGTTATATCGTAATAAAAATTTAACTTCGATAATGAAATACAATTTGTGGATCGAAATATGATTGTTTGATCCATGGATTATAGGCAGGAAATTACGATATTAATGAATATTATAATTATTTATAATAATAAAATAATTATTTGTATAGACTTTCCTCCAAAATTTCTTGGGTCCCTCCGGTGATCCCTAAGACGTCATGGAGTCACATTCTGAAAAACTTTCGTGCGTATGTACTGGTGTACCGCATGTATTATCTGAGATTTATCATCCCGCAAAATTTCATCTACAAGACTTTGACTGAGATAATTTTAGATCTCATGCAGTGTTCCCCTGTGCCTATAGAAGGTTTCAGCATGATTAAAGCCCTTTTTTAATCTTTATAAGAAGTTAGGGTGCCAAAAGATTTTACACTTGTGACTACTTTTAGTCACTGTCTTATGTCACTGCTGCAAGGAGATTTGCATATTCTTTTTTTTTTTTTTTTTTTTTTTTTTACCATTAGATCTAGTTTTGATGCTTTGAATCCCTTCTCATCACTCCTCACGCAAACAAAAATCGCGTTTGAGCCCTTTTTAAAAGAAACGCCACACAACTATACCTTCTAAGACGAAAACCTGTCTAAAGCGTAAATTTGACCGGTTTTATCAAGTACCGTTGTAGCAGGTTTTACCATATAAAATATTGTTTGTATCCAACATGTTCAGGTTAAGAAGTCTGGGCACCCCCCCGTTCAGAAGGCTGGTTACGCCTATGGCCACCATCCCGACCCATCTATCTACGAAAGATTGCGTAAAGGAGTTTCGTTCAGATATGCTTTTGTTAAGAATAGAGTGCATTCCCTGGTGGTGGAATGTGGAACTAACATAACGCGATTTTGTTAAAATTAGGAAGTCTAACAAGTCGATCTGTTTGAAACTTTAAGATATTTTATAACACATAAGATAAAGTGTAAGAAAGAATGACACGCGAAATTCCAGGGGGGGGGGGGGGGGGCGCTAGATTTCTATTTAAAAAATTAGCGTTTCTGACCGCTTTAGGTGACTTTTTGAGGGAGTCCTGAGATATATGCTACTTATTTAATATAAAATTGTCTAAAGTTTAGTTACCACTATTTCCTAATAGTAATTTCAGGAAATATCTTAATTTCTTATTAAGACCGCCACCACCTGGAGTAACATATCTACTTATAGGTTGTTTAACGGAGTTTCCTTCCGATACAGTTTTGTTAAGAATAGTGCGCTCCCTGGTGGTGGAATGTGGAACTAACATTTTTGTTAAACTAGAATTATTTTTAAAATCTTAGCGTTTGTTACCGCAGCAAATATTTTAAATTCTTGTTTAAGGCCGCCACCATCCCGACCCATCTATCTACGGAAAGATTGCGTAAAAGAGTTTCGTTCAGATATGCTTATGTTAAGAATAGAGTGCATTCCCTGGTGGTGGAATGTGAAACTAACATAACGCGATTTTGTTAAAATTAGGAAGTCTAACAAGTCGATCTGTTTGAAACTTTAAGATATTTTATAACACATAAGATAAAGTGTAAGAAAGAATGACACGCGAAATTCCGGGGAGGGGGGGGGGGGGCGCTAGATTTCTATTTAAAAAATTAGCGTTTCTGACCGCTTTAGGTGACTTTTTGAGGGAGTCCTGAGATATATGCTACTTATTTAATATAAAATTGTCTAAAGTTTAGTTACCACTATTTCCTAATAGTAATTTCAGCAAATATCTTAATTTCTTATTAAGACCGCCACCACCTCGAGTAACATATCTACTTATAGGTTGTTTAACGGAGTTTCCTTCCGATATAGTTTTGTTAAGAATAGAGTGCGCTCCCTGGTGGTGGAATGTGGAACTAACATTTTTGTTAAAATTAGGAAATATAACAAGGCGATCTGTTTGAAATTTTACGATAGTTTATAACACATTAGAAAAAGTTTATAAAAAATGGCGCGTGAAATTTCGGGAAGGTGGGGAGAGGGGCAGGGGCAAAATATTTCTTTTTTGTTTCATACCATTTCAGGTGCGTTTTTTGATGGAGTCCTCAGATGCATGCTACTTATACTTATTAAATATAAATATGTCAAAAGTTAAATTACCACTATTTCCGAATAGTAATTTCAACAATTATCTTAAATTCTTGCTGAAGACCGCCACCCCCTCGAGTAACATATCTACTAATGGGTTGTGTAAAGGAGTTTCGTTATGATACGCTTTTGTTAAGAATACAGTGCGCTCCCTGGTGGTGGAATGTGGAATTAACAGACCGCGATTTCATTTAAAGTAGGAAATCTAACAATTCAATCTGTTTTAAACTTTAAGATACTTTATAACACACGATAATAAATTATAAAGAAGAAGGGCGCGTCGCATTTCGAGGAGGGGGGGGGGGTGTTGAGGGAGGTGCGCGAACAAAATTAGGAAATATAACTGGACGATCTGTTTGAAACTTTAATATGGCTTATAAAACATAACATAAATTTTTTAAATCAGGCTGCGTCAAAAATCATGGTGACCATCTGCCCACTCCCCCCAAAGGGGGCACTTTTCTAAATTTGGCAGATACCCGTCATTTGATATATCGTAGCATTTTGGGCGGGGGGGGGGGCGAACAAAATTAGGAAATATAACAAGGCGAATATGTTTGAAACTTTAACATAGTTTAGGATGTGTTTGCCAAAATTTAGAAGGTATTCCATGGCGATAAATGTACTGGACGTTTTGAAAGAAAGTGTTTTGAAAGGAATATTAAACGAAACCCTTTGTGCGATGTATGATCACACTTACCCACTTGTTTTTTTTTTTGTTTTTTTTTTGTGTGTGTGTGTGATATTTATAATGTCGATATAAAAAATTCTTTTTCTAAAGGAAAACCATGTGAGATTTTGAAGTGTAAATTTTATTCTTCATATAATACTTTCTTGTAAATATTACTAGAATATGTAATATTTTTTCTTATTTAACCCTCCACCTACCAGGTACATTCAAAATTATTTTTCTGATAAACAGAAAGACTGAATATTCCGTAAATATGTGACTTTTTGCTAGATTATTCTACTTTTTTTAATATTTTTTTCTAAGAAAAATCCTTTTGAATGTACCTGTTGGTTCCATTGGATTCGTCCGTAGGCGTAGGGTTAATTTTCAGCTAGTTAATAGTTTTAAGAAATGCAAAATTTCTTAATTAATCTGATTATTTTACATTTTTTTAATGCAAATTAATTTCATATATATTTGCTTTCATTTAAATAAATTATAGTTAGCACATTAACTTACTTATTATTAAAATCGTTTGAGTTGTGGCTAAAAAACAATTACGTTATAGGGGCGGCAAAATAACGCTCGCCTCAGGCGCCGAAATTTCTAGCGCCGGCCCTATACGGAATTTCTTATTTGTAAGGGCCTTGGCGAACATATTGTTGAATATATTGTCGACAAATACTTAATGTTTAAAGTTTAAAGCAAAATAACAATTACATCATTTAATTGATATATATTACACAAATTAAACATTTATTTTGACAAGCTGTATTCCTTTTTATGCGCTGCTTGCTTTGTCAATCATGGCTGGCATTAGTTTGGTATGTTCATTGACTGTAGCCAAAACACTAGAAAAGCTGCCGATTTATACGTGCTTTAATTTATTTATTTTCACTCTTAATTTAGAATAGTTAGAAAATAAATGAGGAAAAAATTTGCACTTTGATGTGCCGGTTTAATTTGTGTATTATGATTAAATACGGTATCGATTTCTGGTGTCGGTAAATATTTTAAAAGAAAATTTCTAGTGAGAAGAAAGTACCCATTGCAGAAACCTTAA
This sequence comes from Maratus speciosus, assembly GCA_963932465.1. Taxonomy (NCBI): domain Eukaryota; kingdom Metazoa; phylum Arthropoda; class Arachnida; order Araneae; family Salticidae; genus Maratus; species Maratus speciosus. Next base: position 508,856,223 of record OZ010795.1, read on the forward strand.
TTTTATTGGTTTTTATTATTAATCTTAAGAAGGCGAAATATACGCGAATGAACATGGCAATTTAGGTTCCAAGGGTGTGTGTGGGGTGGGGGGAGGGGTATGTAGATCAGGATTTCTACAGATTTTATTTTTTTTTTTTTTTTTTTTTTTTTTGTAAATTAAACACAAAGAAATAAAATGATTATTTTGGTCAATGAATATGTTTAATTATTTATGGCCGTAACTGGTGTTCTTAATTTAGAATTTTTTTTTTTCTATGAAGAAAAAACGCCTACTAAAGTAGAAAGAGAGCATTTGAACCTCTTTTAGAATGTTTATTGTTCTTTTCTGATAAGAAAGATAATACAGGGAACGCAGTTTTCTCCTCCCCATTTTTTTTTTTTTCATCCCGTATCAGCTATATGCGCTTCTGTGCGATTAAAAAGCGAGATCTGTTCACAATGACTCTGTCTTAGGTGCTGTATCCAAAGCTCCCCTTTGGTGTGATTACAAAAGTTGTTTTTTAGATATTATTGTCGCCAGTAAGGCGGTGACATGATGCTTTTGTGTATACATCTTTCCAAAACACTGTTAGAAGTTTTGAATCGTTTTTGAAGTAGTAAATTTTTAAATTCTCTGCGTGTGGTTCTTAAACCAGTGTTTGCTTTTATGAATATCAGTTTTCTGTTTGGATTATTATGTACTGAAAAAGGTAATTTTTGACTATTTAGAATTTCGATTTACATATTTTTAAAAGCTCCTATTACAAAATCATTTACGAGCTATGCGTACCGAATTATTTTTTCTCTTTTGAAAGGGAACTTGAAATTGATATTTTATTATTTGTATGTTTAAAAAATTTAACAGATTATTCTAGTTTTTGGTATTACAGTGTACTCCCGATTATCCGTGTTAATCACCGGGAGAGGTCGCACGGACAATCGAAAAACACGGATAATCCAAAAACTCCTTTTTGTTAAAGAAAAAGTACAAAAATATAGAAATTACTTACCACTGCATGCTGTATAACATCAAACTAGGAATTTTCTTTTTAATATTTACTGCTTAAAAAAATCTGAAATGCGTCGTGGCTTTTGATGTTTGTTTATCTCTTGTCTTATATCGGCACATACTTTAAGAACCGCAGTAATGCCACCGTAATCAAATCCTGTTTGTTCCATATAGGTGTAACAAAGTTTCTACAGATTGTAGAACAGTAGAATGAGAAATTGTATCCATCATTTAATACATCTTCTGCATCAGTACTATCATCACTATTAGATTAAACAACACAGTTAGAAACGATGTATTCATTTGTCAAATACTGGAAGCCAGGCTCACATGCATCCTTTTGAAACCAATTTCCTAAATTTTTTTCATCAAGATTTTAGAAACCTTATAATTCCTTGCTTGTTCAAGAATATTTTCATACCCTTCTTGAATATCTGAAGAAAGAAGATTCTTCATCAAGTGCTATAATCTTTTTCCATGATCGTGATAACGTAGACGATTTTACCTTTGACCATGCTGCTGATATTCCATATACTGCATCCAATAAGGAATATTGCTTCCAAAAATTTGGTAGTGTTTTAACATCATTAATCAAATTTAGCCTACCCGTCAAACAGGTTCCAGAACGTTCGATTTTACCTCTACGCACTTCACAGTACTATCAACTAAACCGGACAAGATTCTAATTCACATCAATAGCGATTTTACATGCATGGTAAGCGTGAAAACGTTTCTCTTTAAAAAAAAATTGTGAGTCCGAATGAGCACGGATAATCCGCAAACCGGGTAATCCGCGGACGGATAATCGAGAGTATACTGTATTTCAAACACCTTGATGCTAATAGCAATAATAATAAAATATGACTTTTACTAAAACTAATTACTAATAGCATAATTTTATTTGTAGATGCATGTAATTCATTAACCTTTTAGCTAAAATGAAATAGAAGCTCATTATTTATTACCACTGTTAAATGTACCTTTTATTATTTAGTTATATAGCCTAATTCAGCACAAAAAACTTTTTTACCAAAAATAAAACCGACTTCAAAAACTACTACAAAGTAAAAAATAATTTTTTTACATAATAGTTAATAAGAAATTAAATTAAGAGCATTGTATTTACCATGCGTATTATTATATTTATGTACATTAATTTGATTTTTTGGAGTCGGTGCCAGCCAAACGAAGTTAAGTATAATCATCCAACAGGCACACATCCAAATATCTACGAGTTTTTTTTACGATTTGTTATTTAGTTAAAAAAAATTGAATTTTAACATTTTTGAAACATTTCATCTGATTTCATAAACGTGTATTTTCAAGTGAGATTAGTTGTAATTATGTGTGCTAAATTAAGGGTTATTTTAAAATTAATGCGTTTATATAGGCTATTATGTAAAAAAATCGTAGCCAAACACAGATTTTCAAATGTAGGATGGTGTCAGAGTTGATTGAGAATGGATTTTTTTTCCTAAACGGTTTTGCTGAATCATGTTACGATTTGTATTGGATGAACAATTTTAATTTTGAACTTGGCTTGGCTGGCACCGACTCCAAAAAAAATCAAATTAATGTACATAAATATAATAATACGCATGGTAAATACAATGCTCTTAATTTAATTTCTTATTAACTATTATGTAAAAAAATTATTTTTTACTTTGTAGTAGTTTTTGAAGTCGGTTTTATTTTTGGTAAAGAAGTTTATTTTTCACTTTTTAGTTCTTTTTTGAGTTACAATTTTTGCATGATTCTTTTGGAGGAAATTACGGACTTTTAAAGAAACTTTTAAAGATGTTATTTTGATAAGTAAATACTTTTGTCCAGATTTCTGTGTACATTAATAACACAGGTTTTTTGTGAAAATTCTTTATATATATATATATATATTACATTTATTCTTCTTCAGATTTAATAGCTTTATTTTTTAATTAAATATTTTTGTTTCTCTATTTGGACATGGGTAGAACGACAAGAGATGCTGCTCGCATGAAAAAATATCGAACTTTGGAAACTGACAATAAAATGTTCTTCGGCTTACTAAAAATGCTCTATGAAATACAGAAGAGAGACCCAATGACTTATTTTTATACTTTCTAACCGATGACCAGTGTCTTGATTCTGCCCTTCTCGGAACGGGTTACTTTCTCGTAATGCGCCAACGAAGTGATATTTTCCAATTCTGCCCCTAACGTGTTGGAATTATTTCCCATTCACCGGGGTTGCTTCGTCGTAATTCATCCCGACTGCAATCAGCAGCCGGAAAGCATTACTTGGGTCGGTTTAAGATGGCGTCTCTGTATATCAAGAGATATGCATCTCTTGTAAATGAGGATAGATAGACCTAATTTTTGTTAAATGTATATTCGCATTGTACTATTGTTATTATTATTATTCAGTTTTGTTATTATTCAGTTTTGTTCATTACTAGAAATAGTTTTACCTTAAATTAAATGTAAATTAATTGTGGGTGAAGCATAGTTTTTCAATTATTTGGCTAATACAGCTTGTATTTTAAAACTTATATTAAAAAAAAAAAAAAATCTTTACGCTAAATTATATTTTTGAGATTAAAACTTATTGCACTAATCCAAAAGTGCAATTACAAATAATTTTTGCTTAAATAATCCCTTGATTTTGATCTAAACAATAAAAAATATATAATAATGTATATATACATAATGTATAATATATAATGTTATAATATATAATGTAACATAATTATGAGTGAAACTTAATTTTCCAATTATTTGGCTGATAGAGCTTGTCTTTTAAAGCTTGTATTCAAAATAATAATAATAATAATAATCCTAAATAATACATTTGAGAAGATTAAAACTTATTGTACTAATCCAAAAATGTAATTACAAATACTTTTTGTATAAATAATTTCTTAATTTTACTCTAAACAATAATAAATATTATATCATTGTAAATGTAAGATAATCACGACTGAAGCATAATTTTTGAATTATATTTGACTGATATAGCTCGTATTTTAAAGCTCGTATAAAGAAAAAAAATAAATAAATAAAAAAACCTTCATGCTGAAATATATTTTTAAGAAGATTAAAACTTGTTGTAATCCAAAAGTATAATTACAAATAGTTTTTGCTTAAATCCGTTTATTTTATTCTAATAATAATAATTAAAATATAAATGTAAAATAATTATGAGAAAGCATAAAGTTTCAATTAATTGGCCTAGAGATTTACCATAGCTTGTATTTTAAAACTTGTATACATAAAAAAAAGCTTGTATTAAAAAAGTTAGTATAATAAAGTGTAATTACATAAAAATAAAACAAAACCCTTCATGGTAAAATATATTTTTGAGAAGATTAAAACTTGCTGTATTTATTCAAGAGAGTATTTACAAATAGTTTTTGTTTAAATAATTCCTTGGTTTTACTTTAAATAACAATAAAAAATTATGTAATTGTAAAATAATTATGAGTATGCATTATTTTTCAATTATTTGGCTGACTTAGCTTGTATTTTAAAACTTGTAAAAAAAAAAAAAAAGAAAAAGAAAGTTTGTATTGAAAAAGTTAGTTTAATAAAGCGTACTCACATAAAAAAAAGACTCTATGATAAATATATATTTGAATTAATACAGTAAGTTTTAATCTTCACAAAAGAGTAATTACAAATAGTTTTTGTTTAAATAATCCCTCGATTTTAATCTAAATATTAATAAAAAATTATATACCGTATATACTCGCGCATAAGTCGACCCCCGCTCCTCCCAATTCTTAAGCAAAATTTTGAAAAAAATTGAATTTTCGTGAATAAGTCGAACCACATTTCTGGTAGCATGCTGAAAAATAATTTGTAATCGAGGATAGATTTTCATTAAATTAGTAATTTTTTTACGTTTCTAATCAGATTTTTTTTAATTCAACGTTTTAAACCTGTATTATGTATAACCGAAGAAGCTTAAACTATTTTGAAACCTATTCACATCAATTCAATGATACTTAAAAAGATAAAATTCTTTCAAAAATCCATTCAGGCATTGTTTACAAATGTAAACAACTTCTTAGACTGCTAAAATATAGTACTTCTTTGTATTGTAGGACTTTTAAGAAAGATATCTAGAAGCATTCTCAAGTTGGACTCTTTTTAAAAAGGGGATTAAAATGCTGAAAGGAATATATTGAAGGGTTTTTGTCACAAGAGAAAATGGGTGCAAAACAATTACAGGGACATTGAGCTTTGTTTGTCAGTCACTTGGAAATGACCTTTGTCCGCTTTTATCTCTCATGTAATTACTTAAAAGACTGAAAAAAAAAACAATCGCAGTAGTCTGTGAATTTTTACTTTCTCGTGTATAAATCGATCCCCCATTTTCAACTCCCAAATTTTGTCTGAAATTCTTCGACTTATACACGACTATATACGGTAATTGTGAATGTAAAATAATTATTATGCGTGAAACATAATTTTTCAATTATTTGGCCGATATAGCTTGTATTTTAAAGCTTATATCGAAAGAAAGAAAAAAAAAACTTTCATGCTAATATATTAGAAGATTAAAAATTGTACTAATTTAAAAGTGTAATTGCAAATAGTTTTTGTTTAAATAATCCCTTAATTTTACTCTAAGTAATATTAAAAATTATATAATTGTATCTTAAAACTTCGTAAAAATTATTTATAACTCACCACCTGTTAAAACTTTACACACTGTTTATAGCGATATTATATAATTCACTTTATATTAATCTATAAAAAATCAATATATAATCATAGTGCCAATTAAAGGTCTCGTTTTTAGGGGCCGCACCACACATGTTCGAGTTTCAGATAAAGAGACCACATGTGTCCTTGGAAGCGATTGGTCGAAATTCTAGTCGAAACTCGTTGACCTTGTAATTGAGAGGTCAAACGCTGCTCCCCTATTCCGTTTGGGGCAGAATTGGAAATTGTTGAAAATCGGTATGGATTACGTGAATGGGAGATTTCCTACTTGGCTTATTCCGTTAAGGGCAGAATCAGGACACAGGTCCTTATCTTCCGGGTTGCCCTAGATGAACGGGTTTGATACCTGTCATCGGCGTAGGAGACCACCTAATCGCCACGTAGCGGCAATAAACCTGAGGAACGCCTAGATCGTTTTACTATCGGCAGTGCCTATTTCTTAATTATGAACTTTTTTATGCCAGTTATTTAACATTTATATCTTGTTGTTTAGCACCTGCGCATTGCTACTCATGTTGATCTCGTAATTTAGAAGCTTAATCAGATGACGAAACCTTCATCTGGCAAGACACCTCAGAGGTATAATTCATAGGTAAATTCGAGGTCTTCGCACCTATCGACGGAGTTTACATGCACCAGGAGCCATTAGGATACATGACAACCGAATAACTTATCAAAGAATGATCGTGAAAAGACTACAGGGGGAAAGTCTTAAATGGTGTTCCCTCAAATGGCTGGTCATTGATGAAATTTCTATGGTGTCAAAAGAGAATTTATATATAATTCATTTGAGGTTTCAAGAATTTAAAAACAATTTATTTTTTGGTGGCATTAATGTTTTCTTATATGGAGATATTATGCAAGTGCCAATATGTAATGTATGTATACGTAATGCCAATGTGCTTAAATGTATGCTAAGCATTTCAGCATGGTACTTTTATTCATAATTTAAATTATTTGCTTAATCTTTCGCCAAATCTAAAGATTCTGATAGAGAAATTGAGAACTCATTGCATCATGACGGCATTTTGTTTATTTTTGTTTGTAATCTTTCTTGACAAAATCAGCTTAACTCACTTAGGCATTTATGCTTCTTATTGCATCATCATTTGCAATACGTTGGGCAGTGGAGATTTTAAAACTATTAAGTAATCTACCGTTATTGCGTCCACTGCCAATTGTTGTTTCTGAGCTAATATGATTTGGTGCATTGAAGCGTTTTGCGAATTAAATATTTTATGATACCCACATTTACATTAAACCAATTGCTGCTGATATTTTTTTTGTTTCACGCTAGCCTTAACTGTGGGCTCGATTACGGAAGATTAGAAATTCATCGTCATGCTCATTTAATAGTCTTGATTAAAGTGTCATTGGTCTGCATAATAACTGACGTATTTTAGCTAGTATAGTACTGCAAAACATATAGAACTTTCGGAAGCAACTTATGATATTCGCATTTCCTTTAAACCATGTTTGCTGTTATAGTATCTCACACTTTTTGCTTTTATCGGACAACCTGATTCAAATTTACTTGCTCTCATTTCTTGATACAATTCAAATGTTTTCATGACTGCGTAACTCACTGACTTGCTTTTGCCATTATGCTTATGCCTACTGATGTTTAAGTTCTGTGCCATGTAAATACACCGCACCATAACAATGCCGTCTGTAATACTAATTAGAGTAACTCCTTTTATTTCTTTCTATGTTGTTTATCTTGTACTTTAACAGCATAGGGATCTTGGCTCAACTTCTGTTTGCATATAAAAGTAGACAAATGGTTGTTTACAATAAATAAATTTATAAATATTAAAAAACTTGCTTGTATATATGAGACAGTGGTACTACTTAGTTATTCCGTCGACCTAAAATCTATCGCCAAACTATAAGATTAAATGCCAATAATGGTTGATCGTAAATGTCACATTCACTTGACTTTAAGCAAGATACACGTGTTTACGTCATCAAGTGATTTTTATTTCGACGTTTTATTTGTATTTTTATTAATGTTATACTAATTTATTTGTTCTTTCGTTATTTAAAATAAAAATTATGTCAATTTGTATAATTTGGTGAGTGGTTTGGCGATTTATATAATCTGGCGAAATTGGTCGACGGGATAACTAAGTAGTACCTAGACAGTTAATAGGTTGTCAGAAAATATGCGTGAAATTTTCATTTTCTCTTCAAGGCCCCTATACAGGAAAGTTATCATTAATGTTATCTAGTGGAAATATTAAAGGCAATCAAAAAGCATTCATACATATAACTGTTTAATATAATATGGTATGTATATAATATTATGGTACTTCTTAGATATCCCGTCGATCAATTTCGCAAAATTATATAAATCGCCAAATTATACAAATTGACATAATTTTTATTTTAAATAACGAAAGAACAAATAAATTAGTAAAACATTAATAAAAATACAAATAAAACGCCGAATTAATGGTTTTATTGGCCATTATTGGCATTTAATCTTACAATTAATTAATTAATGGCAAACCATTATTGGCATTTAATCTTACAATATGGCGACAGCAATTTGGTCGACGGGATAACTAAGAAGTACCAATATTATATATATATATATATATTATGTGCCGCTAGTCTGATGTTATGTGTTTAATTAAACTAAAATATTGTATACTAAATTATTGTTTTGTATTAAGTTAGTTTGCTTCTGTATTATTTAGCATTTGAAATAATGCTGTATATTTAATTAATGTATATTAAATTACTATTTAGAATGCGATTGCCAATTGGGTATTTTAAATATGACTGTCGATTAGAAAATGCGAAGAAACAGATTGGGGAAGATCCATTACTGAATTTGAATGGGAATATCGCCAAATTAGTCAGTTACAACCAAGTTGGCTTCATTTATGGCGACTTATTTTGGTCGCCAAATTTGGTGATAATTAACGTAACTGCGCCAAGTTTTGCGACAACTTGGCGCTAACGTATATGAATACATAGTTTTATGCTTATGATTGAGAAACCGGTTACAACAATGAAAGATAATTTGGGTGAAATCCTTCATTTTATTGGGTTTTGTTGAATTACTAAAAAACTACTCAACCAATTTCGATGAAACGGAAGTGGTACCAATTCGAGAGTATCCTCTTTCAATTAAAACAAAAGTCACATAAATCGGACAAAAAGTTCCGGAGCAATCGGTGAACATACATAAAAAAAAAAAAAAAAAAAAAAAAAAAAAAAAAAAAACATACATACGCGTCGAATTGATAACCTCCTCCTTTTTGAAGTCGGTAAAAATTAATACTGTGGTGAGCTTGAATAAAATGCCTGATTTTTATCCTGAAGTACTGTCGAGTTATTTTCCCGTCTGTAAGTACTCTGTGATTCATTAAAGTGCTTACATTACCTTTCTGAGCATGTTCTGTGGTTTCTCTGTAGTCGGTGCCCATCTAGAATTTTCCATAATCGAGGTCCACTGGCACATTTCCATAATCTAGTTTCTCTTCGAATATGAGCAGGGCATTCCGCGATGATTGCTGCCCGCAGTAGAGGTCTGCACGGGCCGAAATTTCTTGGCTCGGGCCCGGCCCGACCCGATGCAAAAATTAAAAGTTCGACCCGAGCCCGGTCTGGCTCGTATTATGTTCGTATGTTTAAGGAATAAACCACTGTACACAGTTAAATCTTAATATTTTGAATATCTTTTTCAAAAATAATTTTATTATTATTGTAAATAAATAATTCAATGTACTTTAATGAATATTATTCCCCCTATGTCCCCCCCCCCACCACACACACACACTAAGCACATTTTCATTGGAACCTTTGCTATTTCAGATGCCGAATTTTTCCGTCACAGCGCTAAATGGGTGCCTGATCTTTTCTGATTAAATTGAAAAATTCAAAAGAAATTCTTGGAATGATTTGAGATTTAGCAGTTGAATCTTTACAATTTTTATTGAGAAACTAGCATATGGCCCCGTCAAAAATGACGGGAAAGTGTTATTTTAAGTTTACAACATTAAGTCAGACTCAATTAAACAGGTGATTGATATGCATGATTATTCAGATAGTGGCAAGTCCTCAAAAGCATTCAAAAAATTGTGTTTGTAAAAGTCAACATTCAAATGAAGAAAATATGAACCACCTCATGCGGGAAAAAAAAAGAGCTTTTTCCAACAACCCTATGGCAAAATTCTCACTTTTTCCGCACATCTTTGATGAAATTCGTGTTTTTTTCGCAGCCTTTTGATGAAATGATTGTTTTTATCGGGATTTGTTGAAAAATTCGCTTTTTTCTGCGCCCTTTTGACGAATTATACCTCTCGCGTTTCTTTGACAAAATTCAGGTAAGAGTGCCACTTTGCAAAAAAAATTGTTCAAAATCTTGCCAAAAATCTTTTTAAGATGGCGGAAAAACATTTTTAAATCTTTGTTATTTATAAATCAATGATTTTGCCCAAAAAATAGAAAATGATGTAAAAACATGGATTTATAAGTAACATAAAGATTTAAAAATGAAGTTTTTCCGCCATCTTGAAAAATTTGTTACGAATGCCGGTAAAATCTAGCTCACAACTACAAAAAAATTTATTAAATATAAAATAAAAAGATAAATATAAATAAATAACAATAAATGAGACGGCGATTCAGAAAAAAGGGGAGTTTCATACAAAAAAAAATATATATATATAAAAAATATTAAAAATACTTACACAAAAAACAAACAATCAGTTAAAATTTACAAACAACAACAACAACAAAAAAAAAATCAATAAATTAATGTTTCTGGTGAAAATTTCGTTTTTTCTGTACATCTTTGATGAAATTCATGTTTTTTTCGCAGCCTTTTGACAAAATGACTGTTTTTTCCACAATTCTTTCACGAAATGAGTGTTTTTATCGGGATTTGTTGCAAAATTCACGTTTTTTCTGTGCCTTTTTGACGAATTACACCTCTCGCGTTTCTTTGACAAAATTCAGGGACAAAATTCTTTTTAACTGTGCTGAAAATATAGATTTTGAAGTACACAACATCATTACAAAAAGTTGCCCAGCACTAAAAGATTTAGACAGCCATCACACTTAATTAACAGGCCTTATAATGCGCATTTCTTTTAAATAACTAAATTAAATATTGATAAATTTTAATTTATATATTTTTAAGCAATTTTTTTAAAAAATGAAATTTTGATGTCCTCAAAAAATCCTCCTCATTTTAATTTTTTCCTTATTTTCCTACAAAATTCTAGAAATCGGGTTCAACTGTGTTAAGAGCCATTAAAAACATATCTTGTTGTATAATTTAGTTAAAAGTAAACAGGTGCTTATTCAGCAGAATTTTCATTTAAAATTTTAATAAGATAAATGATTTTTTTCTAGTTTTTTAATATTCATTCTCTTGTGAAATTTTGATTATAGAAGACCAGACCAATAAAAGGATTTCTCTCTCCCATATTGAATGCTGATATAAAGTGTTGAAAGTAGATTTTTTTTTTTTTTATTCAATAATTTGAAACATTTAAATTACAAAAAAGAGAAAATATTATATTCAAGTTGTTATATATATATATATGAAGTTTTTTGAGGAAAAAAAAACCCAGTTTGTTTAAACCGGCCAACCCTGTTTCAGTACATTAAATAGTACATAACACAATGGATTCATTTCATAAGAATAAAAATGTTTAAAAGAATTTTTGTGCACAATGTCATTGTACGTAATATATTTAACAAGGTTTTGCATATTTAAGTTTAAATAGAAATTATTTAGCATGTTTTAAATATATGTGAGTAAAATAATTTAAAGAACAATTTTCTTTGCAACATCCTGATTACTTCAGTTATAGCACATTAACGCAATTACACTTAAATGTATATGCCCTAAGTATTATAACCGTTATGTTTATATAATAATAATAATTTTCTTAATAAAATTTTCTCGATATAATATGAATTGGTAGAGACGCATTCTTCAAGATATTAATATCGCGCGGAAGTAATTGAACTATTTTTCCTTTTTAAATGTAAAATAAATGAACAAAATATACTAGAACATATTTATAACAACAGCTTTTTTTTTTTTTTTTTTTTTTTTTAGATGGGAAAAAAAAAAGGAAATGTTGATCTGTTTAAGTTTTTCTATGAAAATTTAACTTAAATCAGCATAAAAAAGTGATATACTGTAACTCTTTTTGTGGTGACCCACAGTACACCATGTAGGCATGGAATAAGAAAAATATTCTATAAAATTTTGTTTTATATAAAAAGGCATATTTTGAAAAAAAAAAAAATCAGTGAGTGTTTTATTTTTAAACTTCAAGTATTTTTTCTCTCTATTTCTTATCTTTATTATCAAAATAGCTAAGATTCTATAAAAACAAAATTTTATTTTTTGTAGTTAAAAAAAACAAAATGAATAAGTTCTGATTTGATTTGACTATATGATTTCAGGTTGAAAATATTCTTTACTATACTGCTGTTGATGAGTACGAATATGTAATGAAAACATTTAAAACAAATATATTTTGAAGGGATGTTCCACTGTGATTATAAAATGTTTTCAGGATTATAATTTTTTACAGAGAAATATCGAAATACCCAGTTTTTGGGTATTTATTCCAGGATTGGGTATTTACCCATCCCACATCACTTTGTTTATGTATTCTATGTAAGAAGATAATCTAATATATCTGTGATTAACCGACATGTCTGTATACTCCGACATACTATGAAGTACTTTAAAATAAAACTTGCTCTAACATTCTTTTAACGTATGTATTGGCAATAATACAATTCAGGAAGAGTTATAGATACTTTTTACTTTATCATGTTCTAAAAGAATTCGTTATACAAAGGAAAAAAAAAAAAAAAAGATTAATTTTTTTTTCTATTTTTAACTGTTCGGATTTTCTCGATGTCGAAAGGAATGGAGTGGGAAGTTTCAATTACAAAAAAATTCTATATTGGTATTGTAAGGCCACTATATTTGTACAATTTCTAATTCTATAAAATACTAAAAACAATATTATAAAATAAAGAAATGATTTAGGTATAGTCGTAAATATTTTACAAACCCCCTATAAATATAATTTTTGTTTATTAATTTTTAAACAAGAAATATTTCTAAAATTGCACAAATCTTCGAAGACATTTCCAAGAAGTTTGGAAAATGCTTTGGAAGTTGATTCATTAATTCATGGTTTGGGACATACGGGGTTAAAGAGTTGCTAACCAAAAAACAAAGAGAGTACTTTTGAAAATTATAATTTTAAATTCATAGGGTCACTCGGGGTAATTCCTGGTCAGCAAGTTTCTGGGGTAATTCCTGGTCACAGTCTTTTTTATGTTTTAAAAACACTTTATCAAAATGAAAAAAATCATAGAGGTTCTCTGAACTATCCTCATTGGAATTTATTACTTAATTATGAGTTTATTATTTATTTATTTTGAAAAAAAAAAATCTTTTTGAAATGGCTTGTTAAATTTCTGTAAAATAACATTGGCCTTAGTTATCATACATTTTTACAAAGATGTTTGTCACAACTCAAATTTTAAATATTTTTCTTTTCTTTCTTTTTGGTTCAATTATCAACTACTTTAGCTATTAAAAAAAAAGTCTTGAAATTTTTTATACTATTTTAAATAATTTACAGAAGTTGGTCAAATATTACCCCGTGTATCCGGGGTAAATCTTGGTCACTGGGGTAAATCCTGGTCAATGTTTTTATCATCATTTAATTTCCTTTTATTGTCATATTTAGTGATTTTAATTTTTGCAAAACCTTTGAGAATTAACTGCACCCACTCTGTTCACCACATTTTAGTTAATTGTAGTTCTGAATATAGTAGAGTCACCAGTGGTAATTCCTGGTCACTGAGTTTCTGAGATAATTCTTGATCATTTTCGCTTTTGTTATAAAAATAACAATTTATGAAACTGTAAAAAATCTCAAAGATACTTTGAATCCTTTGCTTTGAACTATATCCCTTAATTATTCAATTAGTTGAAATTAAATATAAAAAAAAAAAAAAATTAGATTCAAAACTGCTACTCAAATTTCTGCAAAACATCGATCTTGATTTTTACACATTTCACAACAGATCAGTCATTTTTGAGGTTTTAATTATTGTATTTCAACTAATGACATATTACAGTCTTTAAAAAAGATTATAAAATTTTTTTCTACTATATTAAACATAAACACTTTTAAAAGAAGAAAACAGTAAGTGCTCAGAGAATAAGACCCACTCTATGACTGAACAATTTATGTAGAAATACTATCTCATTGCAAAATGCCAAACTGGTGCATAAAAATATACTTAATGCAATAGAGGAACCTAATTATTATGCTGTGTATTATATTAAAGGTCTGTATCGAAAATTTCTTGAAAAGGTAACCGAAAACTTCAGTTGACCTAAGCAAAATAAAATTGGTAACAAACATTCAGTTATATTTTTTATGGACCAATAAATTTGCAAGTTATTAATAAATCCATTCACAGTGGATACTAATGAAGTAATAAATACTGCTTATAAATGTCGTAAAAATGCATAAAAATTCTTTGGCTAATTAATGATTTGTAAAATGTACAAGAGTCTTTTGCACGTCAAATAACTTTGTATTTATGCCCAAAACAAAGTCTATGCTTTATTATTTCACAATTATGAGATGAACAAAACTTTTAGAAGATTGATTCTACCTATTTTATTACTCAGTCATAAAAAAATTAACTGTACTACTTTATTTACATGAAAAAGGATGATGACCAATAATTACCCCAGAAGTGACCAAGAATTACCCCATTTTCGGGTAATTCTTGGTCATTTAAAAATTATAATTATTTTAATTATAAGTGCATATATATTTAGGTAAGCATTTTATAATATAGCCATCAGAGGGGGCTTATTTCATAAAAAAATTGCGAACAATATCTTTAATAGTTTTTATAATAATTAGATGTTGATGCTTTTTGACCAGGAATTACCCCGGGTGACCCTACTAGTTTTTAAATATGTCATTTTCTTCCACTAAAAATAGGTTTTTTGTCTTACAGATGGAAAAATCGCTGGGTCCTAGGAAGGTATTCCGAGCTCCTGCCCTACGGCGGGGGCGAGAAATCATTCCTATATCAGACAGAGTAAGTGTTTTTCTTTTCTTTTTTACACTGTTTTATTTAATTGAACTTGGTTCATGTGTGTAATTAGAATTGTGCTAGTGTTCATATCCAATGCTGCCCATACTGTGCGTTATCATCGGCGATAAAACCCAGTGGGTTGTAGATGTTCGCACGATGATCCTCATACGACTGACCAGGCCCTGACTATCACGCGGGCACTCGGGACTCGTGCCCTGGGTACGAAATTTCTGAGAGACACAAAATGTTTCATAATTTCTTCTAAATTATCATTAAAAAAAATTATAATTGTGAAAAAGTGTGATATTTATTAATACGATGAAATGACAAAAGTATATCTCAATATATGGTTAAAAACACATTTCAATAAAAAATAGAAAAAATATTTTATTTTTATTCCTGGAACTGTTTTTCAATTTTCCGGAAAACTTAATTTTTTGAGTCGACACTTTTCGAATAAGTGTGTAATGTGTAAAAAAAAAAAAAAAAAAAAAAAACTAGGATTAGTAAATCAACCAATCTAAGGGCACGAAAAATTGAAAGTGCCCTGTACACAAAACTTGCTAGTCATGCCCTGCGACTGACTTTCCTGGTGCACGTTGCCCAGAAACGAAGTCTTCAGGCTTGACGTGGGGTTCAATCGCCAACCACCTGTCAAGGAGCCAGCTTTAGTCTTCTCCCGAAATTGGAAGGGACCTATACTGCACCCTCTGTCGGACTGCCGGTCTTCCTCCTGCGCCGAAGTCAGGTTGATTCGTTCGGACCACCCGGAGGTGCACGTATCCTCATGTGTGAAATGACTGAATTTCGTAATCGATTCTCCACTTATTTTTTGATATACGTACACATGTATGTTCCTGCTAACAATACAGCATTTTAGTATTTTTAGAACTTAGTCATAAATTAATTTTAAATTTTAAGGCTTGTTTTAGTCAGCTGGGCGCAGGTGGTGAATTGCCAAATTATTCTTTATGGTTACAGCTGTAAAGGAGATATTTGTATCTAGGGCCTCTTTTTGTTTGACACAAAAATGAGCTACTATTTTTTAATCTTAAATTAATGTACATATGTTTATAGTACTTCTTTTTGGAAGCAGCAGAGCGCCCCTGGCTAAAAAGGAAAAAAAAAAAAAATAAAAACTAAAAGACAATAATAATAACAGGTTTTGGTGATACATATGTGGAGCATTCTCACAATCTTTTGACTTTCGGGAATAAAAATCTGGTGAAATTAAACTTGATAAAATAACATTTTATTCTGATAGACGAATGCCTTAATGATTCAAAATAAAGAAAAAATGGTCAGCAGCGAAAATTTTTTTATTTAACTGAGTTTTATGTTAAACTTGCGAGTTTAATTTTCCTTACCATTTTTCCACTAAAACTTTTTATTTTCTTCTAAATTTTTACTTATAATGAATTTGCATAGTATCCACAAGACATTCAAATAAGAAATAATAACAATGTAGTATTTTTAGTACAAAATTTTGGTATAACATTGTCTTAAAGGGGTGTTAAAGAAGGGACGGTAAGGTAAAAAAAGGGGACGGTATAGGAAAAAAGGGACGAAATGGGGAAAAAAAAGGGCACGGTAAGGATGGAACGGTAAGGAAAATCACCACCTATTTTAGGCAAATCATGCTAAGACTAAGTGGTAGCCACAATGTTCATTGATTTTTAGAAACAGTTATTTACATTGGATTAAATAAAAAAAAATAATAATAATTTACCTCGAAAAGTGCAGGAATAAATCTTGGGGACGGTAAGACTACCAATAAAGCCACGATGCTTGATATTGATATTTAAATGCTGATTTAAATTCCGCAGTAAATTTCCTGTCAAAGAATTTTAGACATTCTTTCTCTAGCATACTTCTGCATGAGAAAAAACTTGAAAAAAAATTCTGTGGCTGCATCTGAAGTGATTTTCTGTATAATTTTAGAAGAGGGACGGTAAGGAATCTAAAACCCAGGGACAGAGTTTAAAAAATAATAACAACCCTAAAAATGTGTGCAGGTTAATTTTTTGCTACATAATTATATAAAACAATAGTTCTAGTTCCGGAAAAAAATTATATCGAATTATTTTTATTGAAACAATTTTATACAGACAGCTCCAAACTTAAAAATCAGCATCAGGGACACGGGGCGGTATAGGAGTTTTCCTGGTATTTGGACCCCCAACATCGTCCAAAACTTATTTATCTCGTCAATATTGTTATGCAATCATGCAATGGGATGTTCCCCAGTATATGAAAAAAAAAAAAAAAAAAAAAAAAACAAGAACATGTACTAAAAAAAAAATTATTATTCAGGGACATAAAAGTCAAAAGATTGTGAGAATGCCCCATATACGCTATATGGCCAAAGGTGACCGACCACTCGCGATTTTAGACGTTTTGCTAAATATCTAGAAAAATACATGAGGAATTAACCTGCAACTGCAGGTGTGTAAACAGTATTGTATAGGTCAGGGTCGGCAAACCTTTCAATATCCGTGTGCCAATTTTTTCTAAAAAATACTTTACATGATCATGACGTGCCAAAAAATTTAGCAAATCAATGTAGCAAAGTTGAAATAGTGTTTTTAGGATTTAAATTATATGGGTAACATTTTGTAATATACTTGAGTATTTGAAAAAAAAAATCCTATTTCTCTTGTTGCGTCATAGATGCCAAATATATCAAGTCAGTTTCGTATTTCAGTTTTCTTTAAGAGAATGCGAGTTGAATTGGAGCCATCTGACAACAGATTTCCACTTGGGTTTCCATACTTTTCGTTTCCGAAAAAAATATATCAGAAAAATATGAAAATGGCTTCTTTAAAATAAGTTCTTCTTGGAATTGTTTTCGAAATTCCAAGTTACCATAATTTCACCATCGGCAAATTTGCTTATGATCGTTATTTTCCGACAATCTCTTAATTTTCTGTTAATTTCAAATTTTTTTGAGTCAATATTAGATTAGAATGGGATTTATAAAGTTGCTTTTTAGTTTAATAAACCTGTGATGGAGACAACCAACCTCATTTAGAAAAACTCACCAAGTTTAAGTTCAAAATAGTGTAATTCGTGCATTTTCACCGTATGGAAGACCAGGGCTCTAAAGCATGGAAAATGACATTTTTTTTTTAAATTGATTTCTTGTGTAAAATTGTTTAACAACTTTTTAAAAGTACAGTACAAAGTACTCAATATACATTATATTTACCCAATAATTTTTACATCTGAATTTAAAAATGAAAAATGCTTGTACAAAAAATCCAATAAAATAAAATCTATCAAGCAAAAAAATGATGCATATAAGTTAGCTCTTAACAAATCAGATATTTTGCAGGAAGAAATCATAATAATTTTGTTTGTATTTCTTTACAAAACTTGAAAATTGAATTATCAAAAATGGTATTTGTTAATTACCTTGTTTTACACAGGAGCCCTTAAAATATTTTAATTTATATCATGAGTCTATGCCGTGCCGAAAATATTGTCCCGCGTGCCACCTATGGCACGCGTATCTTAGGTTCGCCGTCCCTGGTATAGGTCATATATTTACGCGAATATTTTTTTCCCGAAACACCATAGGGGACCGTTAACAAATTGAAAAAGAACGAGTATGTTTTGGATAACCTTGTAAAAACTAATGTAGCAAAAGTGTTCAAACTCTAGATTATTAATAAGTGCCTTATTGTAATATATTGTGCTCATTTTTATGAGGCTAGCATGTATACTCGTAGAGAAATTAAGGTTTTTATGAAAACAATCCCAAATTTCGCCAAGTTTTTTGCTTATAATTTGCAGAGTTAATATAAAAAAAAGTTCTTTTCAGAAAATATGACAAACAACATTGTACACAATACTCTGCAATCAGAATTGAAAAATAATAAAAATTAGATGAAAAATTAGCAGGTTTACTAAAAAATGTTTCACTGAGCATGCGCGAATCTATTCAAAATATAATATGCATAATTTATTAGCTAGCAACTTTTGTGAAATTCTCAAAATCATAGCTTGAAAATTATCGTCGATAGAATAAGCTCGAAATCCGTTGTTTCCAAAAAAAAGCAAAAAGATGAGGGGTTGTATCAAATATCTGTTGATTAGTACCAAGATAGCGTACACAATATTGCACATACTACTATATTTGGATACAACCCATCTTTTTGCTTCCTTTTGGAAACAACGGATTTCGAGCTTATTCTATCGACGATAATTTTCAGAATTTTCAAGCTATGATTTTGAGACTTTCGCAAAAGTTACTCTATACACTTAGCTAATACATTATGCACATTATATTTTGATTGCATTCGCGCATGGGCAGTGAAACATTTTTTAGTAAACCTGCTAATTTTTCATCCATTTTTTATTATTTTTTAATTCTGATAGAGTATTGTGTACAATGTTGTTTGTCATATTTTCTGAAAAGAACTTTTTTTTTATGTTAAGAACTCTGCAAATTATAAGCAAAGAACGTGGCAAAATTTGGGACTGTTTTTAAAAAAACCTTAATTTTGCTATGAGTATACCTGCTATCGTCATAAAAATGAACACAGTATATTACAATAAGCAACTTATTAATAATCTAGAGTTTGAACGCTTTTGCTACATTAGTTTTTACAGGGTTATGCAAAAGATACTCGTTCTTTTTCAGTTTATTGACGGTTCCCTATGGGGTTTCGGGAAAAAAATCTTCGCGGAAATATATGACCTATACTATACTGTTTGCACACCTGCAGTTTCAGGTTAATTCCTCATGTATTTTTCTAGATATTTAACATAACGTCTGAAATCGCAAGTAACCGGTTACCTTTGGCCATATAGTCTATATCAATGGATATATATATCAATCTATTTATTTTGAAAATGTCATGAAGTTTGATATTTTCATATGTATTTGATATTTATTTTTTTAAATAGTGTGTATGTTATTGATATTTTCAGTCAAGACAAGTGTAAATGAATTTTTTAACTGTTATTGTCTGTCTCAGTTTGTAGATAAAAACTTTTGCTTTGGCAGTGACTTTTTTAGCCACAACTTTTGACAGAATTGAAATCAACCCGTATACAGGGCTATAGTAGCAACAGATCGCTACTGGTCTTTATAATATTCTTCACTATTACGTAATAGGGTAATCTTTTTAAAACATACAGATTAGCCTTCTTTTAGAGCTAAGGGGTCTGAACTGGTGTTATCGAACGTAGCTCGTCAGAGAGCCGTAGTATTATTTAAAAAAGAAATATCAATATATACACGTTTGCAAAAAATCACTTGTGTAACATGGCGAACGAACTTGAACGATAAATCATCGGATGCCCTCTTACTTACTGGTAAAAAACAAGCGGCACGCGGGTAGGGCCGCTTATGCTGGTGGATTTATTATTATTACTAGAAGATAGCCCTTCAGAATGACATATAGATGTGATAACACAGGGATGAAAGTGCGCTAAAGCCACTTTGAAGCAGCAAAAATCTAATTTTGTAGCAGTAAAATCCGTTTTTGTATTAGCAAAAATCTATTTTTTTATCAATAAAAGCTGTTATTGGAGCAGATTGAAATTCTTAGAAAATCAAATTTTGTAATTTATGCAAATACTATAAGTAATTCTAATGCAATGTTTTATTTAGCAATCTTAGCTAGAAGCGCAATTCAAAATTTACCAATGCTTTCACTCAAAACATGGCTAACTAATATTTAACCTGCCACTCAGCTGTAAAAAAATCTCGTTAAAAAATCAATGTTGCAGCAAATTTTTCCGCGATTCTTTGAAGGAATTCACCTTTTTTCTTCGATCCTTTGACGAAATGCGCGTTTTTTCGTGATCTTTCGACGATGTTCGCGTTTTTTTCGCGACCTTTCGCGATGTCCGCCTCTTTTTAAAATCGCGATCTTTTGACGATGTTCGCGTTTTTTTCGCGATCTTTCAACGATGTTCGCGTTTTTTCGCGATCTTTTGACGATGTTTGCGTTTTTTTCGCGATCTTTCGACGATGTTAGCATTTTTTCGCGATCTTTCGACGATGTTTACTTTTTTCGCGATCTTTCGACGATGTTCGCGTTTTTCGCGATCTTTCGACGATTTTCGCGTTTTTTTCGCGATCTTTTGTCGAAATTCGCCCTTTTCCGCCGATCCTTTAAAAATAATTCGCGTTTTCTCCGCGATCTTTTGAAGATATACGTGTTTTTTCGCGATCTTTTGGCGAAATCCGCGTTTTTAGCGATCTTTGCTCGAAATTCGCGTTTCTTCCGCGATCATTTGTCAAAATTGATGTTTTTTCTAGATCATTTAACGAAACTCGCGTTTTCTCGCCATCCTTTGTGGAAAGTTGCTATTTCTTCGCTGCCCTTTCACGAAAATCGCTTTTTTTTCGATCTTGTGACGAAATGTTTGCCATCTTTTGACGAAATTCGCCTATTTTCCACGATCTTTTGACGAAAATTTCTTTTTTAGCGATCCTTTGATAAAATCCGCGTTCTTTTCGCGATCCTTTGACGAAATTTGTTTTTCCGCGATCCTTTGATGAAATTTGCGTTTTTCTGCAATCCTTTGACGAAAGTTGCTATTTTTCCGTAGCCCTTTCACGAAGTTCGTGTTTTTTTCCGCGATCATTTGACGGAAGCCGCATTTTTCCGCAATCATTTGACGAAAGTTGCTATTTTTCCGCAGTCTTTTGACGAAATTTCGTTTTTCTTCGCGATCTTTAGACGAAATTCACGTTTATTTTCGCGATCCTTTGACGAAATTGGCTATTTTAACTGCAAACGATTGACGAAATTGTTTTTTCGGTGAGCATTTGTCGAAATTCGTGATATCTACGTTCGAATTTTCGCGCTAATGACCTATTTTTTTTTTTAATTTCTAAAAAAATCACCCCTACGAGGATTGACTCATTTAATAATGGGCGTTTCAAGATCGCGTGTCTCGAGTATTCTCCGGGAATTATTTATATTTTAAAGGGAATCGGAGCTTCGTCAATCGCATGTAGCGTGGATCGTATTATTTTGGCACATGGCAAATAATTTCTAACAAATTTTTTTTTTCTAAATTTTAACAGTTGAAAAATAGTCTGCAGACCTTCTCAAGAGTCTGCGACGTGCGTCGCAGTGTTGCGCTGGTTCTGCGCCCGGGTATATATATATATATATATATATATATATATATATATATATATATATGGAATTGGTGGGGTTGACTGTAGTTGAACTTTGGTGATAAATGCTTCTGATTGAACACTCGCTGGTATAGAAATAATCAGGTTTTAATGTCTTGATTAAAGCATGAATTCTATTTACAGAGCACAATAACTATGTACAGGGTTTAGGGGGAATGAGAGGGGCTTTCTTACGTCAATTTACCGGCATTCAATATACTCCAGCGCGCTCGCAGAACCTGACTAGACGTCTTCCTAAGTCAGCGCCACATCGAACCTTCGCTCTCAGTCTGCGGTTCAGAAGTACTAACTCATCAGGTTTATTGTCTTTTAGAATTTGTCCACTCTGTCAGTTCTCATGGGATTTAGCTGCACCTTCTTACTGCGGTCAGGATGTGGTTTAGAATGTTTTGGGAACCGCAGGCCACATCCACACACATATATATATAAACATGCATATTTCGATGAAGCTCATCACTCATGTTGTTTTTGTTTTTCACAATCTTTCTAAAAAGGTTAATAATTATGCAACTTTATTGAAAAAAATTAAATCTCTAAAAATTAAAATAAAATGGCTGATTTTAACAAAAGATTATCGGGATGAGTTCACTCCGGAAGTGTTATACACTTAGTGCTATTATATATATAATTCTTATTTTCTGTTTTTGAGTGTTTATTGTTTTGATTTTTTAAATTATATTTTAACGACTTAGTTGCTTAGTGTTTTAAGGAAATAATTTATTTTGGCACAATCGAAATTTTCAGTTTGGTGTTTTTTTTTTTTTGTTTTTTTTTTTTTTTTTTTTGCGAAGACATTTTAAAGTACATTTTTATAAAGTTATTTTACGATTGTGCGTTTTAACGAAATAAGTTATTCATAAGATGTGCGCATTAACGAAACATACCCCTGAGAAGGAGATTGTTATTTTAACGATTTATAGGTTTATAGGGCCGGAATTTTTTAGGTTAGTTTTCTTCACTTTTGAGCCCGAACCATGAACGGTTCGGGCCGATATTCTCACATTAGTCGGGCCTGGGCCTAATTTTTCTCGGAATACTCGGACCGGGCACGGATAATTTTGTGTGAGTATGCCAGTATTTAAATAAATAATTTAGTTGGAAAATGCGGGCTTGGAAATGAATTATAATTAATCTTTATTGTATGGAAAAGAAGCATAGTTCAATGCTTTATTTATTTATTTTTACAAATCTTCATTATTATTATTATTTTTTAATTCTTAGCATGTTTCATCTTCCAATTCATTTTAGAGCCTACTTTCAAATGTCTTTTAACTGATTTATGGTGTTTATGGACATCGCAAATCAATTAAAATCAATCCAATTAAAACGAAAAATATTTTGTTTGATTAAAATGTTAAGTTACTTCGCTTGGTCTCATGGCCTCAATTTCTTGCGAGAGAGCGCTGCTTTTTCTTTCTTTATTGGTTGTTTATTTATGAAAGCATCCACGTTGACACACTTTTATTTAGTAAATAAACAAATCGATTAATGTAACATTTTGTTAATTGAAAATGAATAACTCGGGAGTGTCTATCAAACGCAAAACTAATAATAATTTGCAAACTATTGTTTTCTTTTTCATCCTTCCAAATCAATTTAAACGTTACATACAATTTTTACCGTTATTGATTTGTACGGAAGAATGTGGGAGAAAAAGCTGAATTGTTCTTGGAATAAGGAAGATATCCTTCCTATATCTGTGGAATTGTTTAATTATTCTGATAATGAAAGTTCTCAAACTTCCCATTTTAAAATGAAGTGTATAAAATAGCTTTATTTATAATCAGGGTTAGCTGATATACATCAATAGATATATATCTTGATATATATCCGATATTTATTTCGAAAATATCATGAATTTTGATATTTTCGATATTTTCATATATTTGATATTTATTTTCAAAATATTTTGTATGATATGTTTGATGTTTTCAGTCAAAACAAGTGTTAATGAGTTTTTTTTAACTGTTATTGACTGTCTCATTCTGTAGATAAGAACTTTTGCTGTAGCAGTGACTTTTAGCCTCCTGCCACCGCCCCCCGTCCCTGCTCCCCCCAAAACTTATTTTTCAAGCTTTACATTTGAAACGGAATTTTTAAATTAGAACCAATAATTATGTGGCATAATATTTACTTAAAACAGCTATTGAAAGATAATCTTTTCTCGTTTTAGTTTTCTTCATTATAAACTGCACATCAGGTTATTGAATGAAAAAGCGCACAAACTTACATTTATGCTCAAATTTTCCAATTAAAACAAATTATTTTGTATACAATTTTGTTGTATAATACTTAAGATTTTCTTGAAACTTGATAATAAATGCTATAGCTATGGTTTGTTTTCTTTGATATAGCTATGGTTTGTTTTCTTTGTGAGTGTAAAAAGCAAGCTGTCTGTTTTCAATTTTGTTACGAAAGGAAAAAAAAAACTAAAGAAAAAGGCATTTTAGTATATTGTTTTATTAAGTTTTCATACTATGTGCAATATGTTTTATTTTCTAATTTATATTAGGTCTGAAAATATTTATAATCATCAATAAGTTGGCTATTTTGAAAATATCGGATAGGGGAGACCAGGGTACAGTGGACCACCCCTTATATTTTACTTATTTTTAAATTTTTAAAGCTTTTCTTTCAGGCTAATTGATAACAGCACTGGATTGATTACTTATAGCCTTCAGAACACGTCGTTAGCTCAAAATGAACCCTTTTATCATGACTGGTTGTTTTGAGCTCCTAAAAGTAAAACTTTTCATCATCATACTTTTCTTTATTGAGTAATTAAAGGTTATGGATAAATAAGATAAAACAACTTTTTTGAAAAGGTAAAACACTGGTCTTTATTAAATTGAAAAGCTTATATGCTTAAAAGAAAACTTTAAATAATATTTTTATGAGTATGTATTGAACTTTAACATGGGCACAGTGGACCGCCCACTGCTGGGGTACAGTGGTCCACAAGGAATACTGCTCCTGTAATGAAGGATTTTCAAAATATTTAATAATTACTTATTCTCTATAAAGAAATATTGTTTTAAAATAGTTATTTAACTATAAAATAAAGCAAACAAAGAAAAATGACAATTTATTTAACCTTACAATGTATAGATTAGTCATTTGGCACACTTTAAATTTCATGTTATTATGTATGTTGTTGAGGTTATAATGTAGCCATCTGACACTTTAGTTTTCTCCTAAATTATGGATTGCCCCACCAGTGGCTGAGAGGTTCTGCTCTCGAAACTGGTAGACGGGAGGTGCTGGGTTCGAACCCAATCGCGCCCGTCGGCCTAATCATTCGGAGTTTTCGTGGTTTTCTTCGAACCTTGGATTTCCAAGCGTTAATACGGGTTAGGTTCCCTTAAAAAGACCCCCACGAAGGGCACTCCCCCTGGGCCTATATCCCTCGTGCAGATAATTGGCCGTCATAAATACAACCAACCTAAATTATGGATAACAGTTCACATGTGATTTTTAAAATAAGTTTTCTTGTTCAATATAGCAGGGTTTTTTTTTTTTTTAGGGGGGAAGGAGAGAAATGAAAATCATGCATTGTAGAGTTAACATATTAAGAAATATTTTGTTTTGTATTTACTGCCTTTGAAAAATATAACTGTAGCCTAATAAGTAATAGATGACCCCACTAGATTGGTTATGTGTAACTTCAGAGCGCATGGTTAGCTCATAATAAACTATTTTATCCTGACTATTTTGAGCTTCTAATAAATTTTTGATCATCATATTTGTCTTAATGTTTGCTGATTTTTTTGTACTTAATTAATAACTTGTTTGCCACCACTCCTGTATATTGTTATTTTCAAAATATAATAAATTTTTTGATAATTTTTTAGTTTTGTATGTTTTCTGTTTCAAAATGCTACTTGCAAATTTGTATTATTATATTATTTTGGAGTTAAAGGCGAAATAAAAAAGAATTAGATTAATTATAACTAGATTTATATTGATTTTAGACAATAACTAATAGTGGACCACTGGTCCACTTCACGAGTGTATGTAAAATTTTTTTTTTTTTGAAAAATGTATTGGGAATTATATTCTGTGAAAATTATGAGGCATGTAGAAAGGTTTAAAGAATATTCAAAAATATTTTCAGGTAGATTGGTGTCTCCGTTAAAGAGAAAAAAAATGTTAACTACAAAAGTGGACCACTGTACCCTGCTCTCCCCTATACTATATCAAAATATCGGATATTTTTTATATTTTTGAAAATATCATGATATTTAGGAATCCTGTTTATAACTATTTCTGATATAGTAATCTCTATATATAACAGGGTTGGACGGTATTTACCGTCTGATGGTTTTAACCGGTATTTACCATGGTTTTTACCGTCTTTGGAAAAACAGGTTTTTACCATGTTTATTACCGCCTATGAAAAAACTTATTAGTTTGACGTTTTGGTCACTTAAATATGAAAATTATTTACCAATTTTTCATTTACCCAGGGGTTAAAGTTTTCCGAGCATTTAATACCATAATTCCATATAACAATATTCACCTAATTTTGTTTCCAATTAGGTAAGTAAAGTAATACTATACAAAAATAGTGGTTTTTAAGGAATATAAGTAACCTGGAAAACTTCCATCAGTGTTTTCCTCTTACAAAAAATCAAAATTTTAAAAGATATTGTTCACATATCATTATTAAACTAAAAATTATTAGAACTATTATTATGAGAATGCACATTATAACATTTATTATATTTATCTTAATGGAGACTTATTTACTAATTTTTACTTAATGCAAAAAGAAAAGAAAAATTCTACACTTTTATCACACTTAAAAATTGTCACATAACGTAGTTTGTACAAATGTTAGTAGGTATATTTTACCAATCTATGTCTTTGGAGCCGCTTAGCATTTTATATAAAAAAAAATACAAGCTTTACAGTTTACTGTACACCAAGTCTATTTCTTAATTTACTGTGATATGTGAAAAGCTCAAAAAAATTGGCTCTATGGGTGAAGAAGCACAAGGTATGGTGTGAAGATTCATCATTAAGTATATGAATCCGGGATTTATTTCTTTGTTATTTAATGCTTTCCACCAAATTTTGGCTTAAACATCTTTTGTTTTAAAGAAACTCCTTGGAAATAGTAATAGTAAAGTGGGATGAAAACCTGCTTTGTGAAACAGCTAGTAAACATCTGTTTTCCTATTTATAGATGGGGAATAGAAAATAAGGTAAAATCTCTATGATTAATGATGGATATAAATCAAGCTAATTAGCTGTGATAAAAGTAATTTCCTCAGTTACATAAATAATGCGTCATATCAACTCAGCCATAAATCTTTTCAAATGTGAAAAATGTATTTAACCTTGAAAACCTTGATAAAGATAATGACTTGTTGAGTGACTCATAGACATTAAACTGATTTATTATTATTATTATGATATTGCTATTACAATTATTATTACTGATTTATTATCTTATAATGTAAATATTTTTTCATTCTGAAAATGTAGTTGTTCAAGAGAAGAGGGATGAAAAATGCTCTCTCTTTTCACAATTTAAAGAAAGTGAATTAAATAGCTTAAAGTGTTACCACTGCTTATTCATTTGATATAATAGTCTACAATTTTTTCTCAAAGGAGGTTATAAAAAGTGGTTGATTAAAATTATGACAACTAACACATTACATTGGGAAACCATTATATTAGATTACACAAAATGTGGATTTACACCGAAATAAAAAGTATCCTGAAGAACGGGTAAGTCCCAATTTTATCTAACTTACTCACGCCTTTTTTCATTGGTATTCAAATACTAACAAGATTATGATTACTGATCACTGAATAAAAATAAATAAATTAAATAGCCTCCACTGAAATCTGAAATATCAGATATTTGATAAATAAACTTTTAAACTTTCAAACAGAAAAGTTGGAAGAACTTTTTACGGTAACACGTAAGTAATCAAAAGTTAAGAAAATGGCAGCTTCTAAAGATAATTTAGCAATTGAAAAACTTACAGCTATGAACTACTCAATTTGGAAATTCAAGGCCGAAATGATGTTAACTAAAGAAGACTTATTTCATGTAATAACGGAAAAACCGCCTAATCCAATTACGGACGCTTTGTCCAAAAGTGATAAGAAAGCCTGTGCTCTAATTAATCTAACAATTGATGATAGTCAGATTACTCATGTTAAAAATTTACAGACAGCCAGACAAACTTGGCAAGCTTTGCGTGAAATCCATGAGCGACATAATTTGTCTAGCAAACTTTATCTCTTAAGAAAACTTTACGGGATTAAATTAGCAGAAGGTGGCAACATTGTTAATCATATTACAAAAATAATGGAATTAGTAGATAAATTAGCGGCCATAGGAGAAGTTATAAATGATAACCACATTTCTGCACTGTTATTATGCTCCCTACCCCAATCTTATGATACTCTTATTACTGCCCTTGAATCAAGAGAAGAAAATCAACTCACACCATCATTTATTAAGTCTAAACTTATTGACGAATATAACCGACGATATGATAATAATGAGAGAACAGAAAATCCTGCCAGAGCATTTAAAGCACAAAAAAATTACAACAACAAAACAAGTAATAAATACTGCTCCAATTGTCGGATGAGAAACCATTATACCCAGGAATGTTGGCATAATAAAGACAAAACACAAAATACACCACAAAATCAACACATTAGACCAAACAAAAAACATTACTCTACATCACTAGTTTTTCAAAAGAGTGAAAACAATTTTAGAAGTGAACAAACACCAGAATCAAACCGTAGGTACAGTCACTCTGAAAATGAAAACAATACATGGAGGGCGAGCGAAAATAAAAATTACGCCTTTATAACACAAGGAATACAAAACAAAACATTTATAGTAGACAGTGGCAGCTCAAGCCATATTGTGTGTTCAGAATCAATGTTTACAGAAATAAAATCACGCGAAAAAACAAATGTAACCATCGCAAACGGAAAAAAACTTATCAGTTACGGGTCAGGTGACGTAAATATAAACACGCGAACATCAGACAACAAAGTTCATGAAATAACACTTAAAAATGTATTACTAGTACCTGAAATCGAAACAAATTTATTATCGGTTAGCAAAGCGACGCAAAATGGATGTGAAATTATATTCAGAAATGATAGATGTATGTTCAAACTTAACGGAGAAATATGCTTAGAAGCGCGAAAAGTAAATAACCTATACGAAGTTCAGTTGGCATTCCAAAGCTATGCAAACATAGCACAAAGCTGCAACAACAAAAATTGTCTAGAATTATGGCATCGTAGGTTAGGACATAGAAATCTAACATCAATTAAAGAAATTACGCAAAAGGAATTAGCTACAGGAATCCAAATAAACAACTGTAAGCATAACATAGATTGCGAACCGTGCATTAAGGCAAAATTAACTGATGAACCCTATCCAAAAATTGCAGAGTATAGAGCAACTAAAAGGCTCCAGCTCATTCACTCCGACGTGTGCGGATCTTTTCAAACACCGACAATAGGGGGGAAATCATACTTTTTGACTTTTATTGATGACTACTCACGATTTTCGATCATGTACCTATTGTCTAGAAAAAGTGAAGTTTACGAAAAACTTAAAGAATTCATCGCGTTAATTAACAACAAATTTGGAGAAAAACCGAAAGCAATTAGAACAGATAACGGAGGGGAATTCACATCAGATGAAATAGAAAATTACCTCAGGGCTAATGGGATAAAACATCAACACACAGTTCCATATTGCGCAAGCCAGAACGGTGTGGCAGAGAGGAAAAACAGATCGTTAGTTGAAATGGCAAGGACAATGTTAAGTGAATCAAATTTACCATTAAAGTTCTGGGGGGAAGCAATTTGCACAGCAAATCATTTGCAAAACAGACTACCGACAAAAGCAAATGAAAAGACACCATACGAGTTATGGACAAACAGACAGCCAAACTTAAGTTACGTTAGGGTATTTGGCTGCAAAGCCTTCGCATATATCAGTAAAGCCAGAAGACAAAAATTAGACGATAAAGCTATAGAGGGAATTTTCGTCGGATATGATAATGAATCCAAAGGATATAGAATATATGTAGGAGGAAATGAAATAAAGATTGCGAGAACCGTTAAATTTCTCGAAAACAAATTTAAATATAGAAACGAGAAAGTAGAAAACAAACCAAAACAAGATGAAAATCGGGTTAACGAAAATTTTGTAGAAATAGAAATTTCAAATAGCAATGAGACACCATCCACGTCCAATCAACCAGTAGCAGAACTTAGACGATCAGAAAGAATTAATAAAGGTGTACCTCCTGATAGGTTAATATACATGGTTAAGAACGAAAACGCTACTGAACCAAAAAATTATGAGGAAATCAAAAACATGGAAAATTTTAAGGATAAACAAAATTGGATAGATGCAATGAAAAGCGAAATGAACTCCCTTGTGAAAAACAAAACTTGGTCAATTGTAGAACCTCCACCAAATAGGAGAATAATAGGTTGCAAATGGACCTACAAACTAAAACGCGATAACACAGGAAAAATCCAAAAATATAAAGCACGTTTAGTTGCAAAAGGATATTCACAAAAATTCGGGGAGGATTATGATTAAAACTTATGCACCAGTCGTGTCATATACAACAATAAGAGCATTATTAATAACAGCATTGCATCAAAATTTAAATGTAAAACATATCGATATTAACACCGCGTTCTTACATGGAGAGCTTGAGGAGGAGATATATATGTCACAACCAGAAGGTATCGCTAAACCAAATGAGGAAAATAAAGTATGTAGGCTAAACAAAGCCATATACGGACTTAAACAAGCCGCGAGAGCGTGGCATAATAAAATCACAGAAACACTAAAAAAGATGAATTTCAGTCAGAGCAAATTTGACTCATGCCTTTTTACGCGAAAAAGGGGCGATAACACAACATACATAATAACATACGTAGACGACATTTTAATTGCTGGAAAAGACGAAATAATAGAGGAAGTAATCGCGAGCTTAAATAAAGAATACGAGCTAAAAGATTTATGTGACATCAGTAACTACCTATCTATGAATATTAAAAAAGTAAATAAAAGCTACATGATAAATCAAACTCAGAAAATAGAAGAATTAATCAATAAATTTAATTTGCAAGACGCAAAACCGTGTAGCACACCCATGGAAACAAATTACACACGCTTTAATGATGAGGATAACATTTTACCAAACAACACATATTACAGACAAGCCATAGGAGCACTTCTATATCTAGCAACTATAAGCAGACCTGACATCTGTGCAGCAGTAAACATTCTTAGCAGAAGAAATGAATCACCAAGAATGAAAGACTGGAATGCAGTAAAGAGAGTGATAAGATATTTAAAGATTACAAAAAATTATAGTCTAGTTCTGAGTGGAGAAAAGAAACCGATACTTGAAGTTTATGCGGATGCAGATTGGGGAGGAGATGTAGATTCACGAAAATCAACGAGTGGGAACCTATACATGTTAGGTAGAAATCCAATACAATGGTCGACCAAGAAACAATCCTGCATTGCATTATCATCGGCAGAGGCCGAGTATGTGTCAGCAGCAAATGCAGCAATTGAAATAAAGTGGCTAGTCAACATACTGGAAGAATTAAACCTAAAGCAAACCTTACCTATAGACCTATATGAAGACAACCAGTCCACAATCAAGATGATAGAATTAGAAAAGCATTCAAGCAAGACTAAACATATTGAAATTAGGTTCCACCTGATAAAACAACTAAAGCAAGAAGGGACTATCAACCTAAAGTACTGCCCAACCAAATTGATGATAGCAGACCTGTTTACGAAACCAGTTCCCAAACCTGTTTTTCAAACCCATAGAAGGAACTTAAATTTGTGTGAGAATGAAACTTCAGAAATTAAGGAGGAGTTGATGGATATAAATCAAGCTAATTAGCTGTGATAAAAGTAATTTCCTCAGTTACATAAATAATGCGTCATATCAACTCAGCCATAAATCTTTTCAAATGTGAAAAATGTATTTAACCTTGAAAACCTTGATAAAGATAATGACTTGTTGAGTGACTCATAGACATTAAACTGATTTATTATTATTATTATGATATTGCTATTACAATTATTATTACTGATTTATTATCTTATAATGTAAATATTTTTTCATTCTGAAAATGTAGTTGTTCAAGAGAAGAGGGATGAAAAATGCTCTCTCTTTTCACAATTTAAAGAAAGTGAATTAAATAGCTTAAAGTGTTACCACTGCTTATTCATTTGGTATAATAGTCTACAATTTTTTCTCAAAGGAGGTTATAAAAAGTGGTTGATTAAAATTATGACAACTAACACATTACATTGGGAAACCATTATATTGGATTACACAAAATGTGGATTTACACCGAAATAAAAAGTATCCTGAAGAACGGGTAAGTCCCAATTTTATCTAACTTACTCACGCCTTTTTTCATTGGGATTCAAATACTAACAATTAAAGGGGTTTTGGCAGTTTTGGAGAACTAATTCTTTTTTTCCCATCGCATATATATAATACATAAACACATCAATTACATGAAAATAGTGTTTATCAATAGTATTAAAATAAAGTTTAATAACTAATAAAGTTTATTGTATCTTTAGGTTTTTACCACTTTTTCCCAGGTTTTTACCGGTAAAAACCTAGTTTTTACCATGTCCTGGTAAAAACCAGTTTTTACCGGTAAAAAGCCAACCCTGATATATAAAAAGAAAGTCTGGATTGGCGGTCTAATCAACGCACAGCCCAAACTACTGAGACTAAAATCTTGAAAATTGCGGTAAAAATACTTCTTATGGCATAGATTCCCTCTAAGAAAAGATTTTCTAAAATTCCATCCCTAAGGGTGGTAAAAGGGGAACAAACTTTAAAAAAAATTTCTTAAAAATCGGATGTTATAATTATGTGTCAAATGATAACGTATTTTGATGTATTTTTGTATGCTGGATCAAATGGTACTTAAGTAAATTCTTGTAAGTCCAATTGTTCATGCGATATTTCATATTTTTCAAATTTGGCGGTGTTTTTGGCGCCAAGACTTCAAATATCTACATAGTAATACAGTACATCCGTTACTATATATAGCAAAGGAAGAAATTAAAATGAAATCAATTTGTTAAGGAATTAAAACGACTGGCTATATGAGTTTGGAAAAAAAAAAAAAAAATACCGATTTTGTTTAAAATACAAGTACAGTGAATTCTGTCTAAGGCGGACTCTGTGTAAGGCGGAAATCTGTCTAACGCGGAAAATTTTCAAAGTCCCGGCGAACCCAAAGCAAATAACATTAATCCATGCTGTTTAAGCCGGAATCTGTTAAACGCGGAAACGGAAAGTTTTTTAAGGTATCGTAGAAGAAAGTTACTGGTACCGAACGATTGGAAATAAAGTCTACTTTTAAATGATGTATACAGAGGTCGATCCAGACAAAATTTGGGGCCTATTTATGGCCCTTTCACAAAAATAAATTTACTAAAATAGGCCCCTTCACAAAAATAAATTTACTAAAATACCCCTGGTATATAAAATTTGCTTAGGGGCCATCTCCATATTAAAACAAATCCAAACTTCATTTTTTACAATGGCAATATCCAATTTTAACGAGATATTTCAAATCTTCAGTTCAAACTATGCCTAGACACCACATTTCAAGTCATTTGAATGATAAGTTTTTGAATTATAAACATTCAAAATTTAGTGCTTCTAATGTTAAATTACATTTTCATATTTTTATTTATATCTCCAGAAATTATGCTCCTAATGTACTAATTTTTTGTGTAGCAATAATACTAATATACCCAAACATAAATACGCTGAATTTGAAATTTTTATAATTGTCTGAGCGAAGCGAAGGCTAATACTCAGCGAAATATTACTGTCCGGACACATTACTACTACGATGAATATTAACGCCATGTCCTACTAAAAAAAAGCCTAATAAAAACCTTTCGTCAAGCATAACTGAAAAAATATTTGTCGGATTTCGTTTCTGATTGCACCAGAAGGTACCTATGAGGGTCGCCTACTGAATGCACCTACTATGAAAAATAAGTTCCAAACCGTTTAAAAATTATATAGAAAAAACTGATAAAAAAGCACAATTTATCTGCATACGTCACAGAAATTTGATGTGCGTCACTTTCACCGGTTGATGTTTTCGTAGACAACTGGTTTGATGGAGCAAATAAAAAATGGAGCACATGGAGCAAATAAAAAAAAAATACGAACGCATTAATATTGAATAGATCAGTTTCAACCACGTGATCACAAACCTTGCAACAACCCGTGGCAACCAGTTTTGGTGGGCAAACAAATAATAATACAGTACTCCGTACCACGGTGA
The DNA here is from genome assembly GCA_963932465.1 of Maratus speciosus. Lineage (NCBI taxonomy): Eukaryota > Metazoa > Arthropoda > Arachnida > Araneae > Salticidae > Maratus > Maratus speciosus. Next base: position 508,890,582 of record OZ010795.1, read on the forward strand.
CCGTTTTTAGCCCGTTGTATAAAATCTGGCCTGTTGTATGACATACAATTGTGGATGATTAAAACAAAAGACCTGAGTGTTTATTGCTCCGGGAGGATATCTTCCTCTGGATGCCTGTCTATCATACAGCATACAATTTTCTTGTAAAGGATGATATTATTATGCAGTAAAACCTCCATAACGGACACACCCGATTAGTGGACACCTCTATTTAGGGGGCATTTTTTCGATTACCAACCCTTAAATAACTGTACATTTTTTACTCTCAGTAGCGGACACCTCCAAATAGAGGACAATTTCTGCCCTCCCGAGGTGTTCGCTATTCAGAGGTTTTACTGATAAAACCTCCATAGCGGACACACCCGATTAGTGGATACCTCTATTTAGCGGACATTTTTTTCGATTACCAACTCTTAAATAACTGTACATGTTTTACTCTCAGTAGCGGTCACCTCTAAATAGAGGACAAATTCTGCATTCTCGGGGTGTCCGCTATTCAGAGGTTTTACTGTATATAATATTGATAGTTATTTTACAGGGCCACACAAAAGAATAAGAATATATGAAATGAATATAAACTAAATTCGGTATTGGTAGATCGCTGATGGTAATGAAATTTTAGGATGTTGTTACAGTCATCCGCAGCATGTTTTTAGAGTTTTGTTCATCTAACGAAACCCTACCTGTCTCACTCCTTTGTCTGTCTGTCTGTCCGTCTGTCACAGAGCCCGTTCTCAGAAACTATACATGTCGGAGACTTGAAAATTTGCATACTTATAGCTGAACACCACACATCAAACGGCAAATAATAAAATTTTGAAAAAGTCTAATATTTAACCCTCTGGGCTCTAACTTGTGTATTTTAAGCAATTTTTCTAACTCAACCCCTAATTTAATTAAGTTGGAGACATGAAATTTTGCATACTTATAGCTGAACATCTCACATCAAACGACAAATAAAAAAAATTTGAAAAAGGTTTAATATTTAACCCTCTGCGCTCTAACTTGTGTATTTAAAGCAATTTTTCTAACTCAGCCCCTAATTAAGTTGGAAACATGAAAGTTTGCATACTTATAGCTGAACACTTGCGATAACACGATAAATCATAAAATTTTGAAAAAGTCATATTTAACCCTCTGGGCTCTAACTTGTGTATTTTAAGCAATTTTTCTAACTCAGCCCCTAATTAAATTGGAGGCATGACATTTTGCATACTTATAGCTGAACACCTCACATCAAACGACAAATCATAAAATTTTGAAAAAGTCATATTTAACCCTCTGGGCTCTAACTTGTGTATTTTAAGCAATTTTTCTAACTCAGCCCCTAATTAGGTTGGAGACATGAAAATTTGCATACTTATAGCTGAACACCTCACATCAAACGACAAATATTAAAATTTTGAAAAAATCTAATATTTAACCTCTAATATTTTGTCTCGCGCAATTTTTAAATTTAAACTGTTTTGCAATACTATTTTTTGTTCATTTTGCATAATAAGTGTAATGTGACGCAATTTCTTCTATTTCAGACTTCTACCGCATGTTAATGAATTTATTTTACAATATCCTTTCTCTTTCAAAATTCACATGTAAATATAGTTTTAATGGCGTAATGACCAATAAGTGCCTGCTTTTTATACCTAATTATTTAATTCTAATTTGAAGGTTTTTTTTTCTGTTTATAATAGTAACGTGTAAATATTTTTTTTATTTGAAGCAAACATTATTGTTTGCGCTGTTTATACAGTTGGCAACAGTTTAAATTAATACCATTTTCTAAAATATGTAAAAAATATCAGTCAAGATGCTGAATATTTGAATTTAAAATAGAAATAAAACCACAAAAAATGAGTCAAATTAAAAAAAATTAATGAAATCTGTACACTGGGATTTTCTATTGAATAAAATGATCTAAAAATGATTAAATTCACATGTATAGCTTTTGCTCCTATAAAAAAAAATTTAATGGAACAATTTTGTCCAACTTTAGTATTAAATATCTCTTAAAATAATTCTTTCAATAATTCTTCGTGTTGATCAAACATTTCGCTATAATACCACCGATTTTCATATTTTTTGTATGCAATAGTTTTCTTAATATTAACGAAGAAAGACCTCCGGTCACAAAAAATTCAAAACCGGCGGCGGTGGCAGTGACAGCGTTAGTTACTTTTTTTAGAATAGAGAGATATATAAAAATGAAAACTTGTCTATCTGTCTGTTTGTAATTCTATAAAAATCCAAAATTTGGAAGCCAAAATTGTGAAAAGATACCTACATGTGTATTAAAACATGGCCGAGGCAACTAAAGTGATCCGGAATCGAAATAATTTATAGTTAATATTTAATAAATAAAAAACCACCAATTTAACAGCAATTTTTTATCAAATTTAAACATTTTTCGTTATAGCAGTTGCCAACAATTAAAAAACACAATAAAATTATTACTACAACAATTAATTTTCTACTGCAAGATTTCCACGTGAAAAATGAAAATGAAATAAATAGTTTGACGAATTTTTAAAAAAGGTGAATATTACGTCATAACTTTTCTATTGCAAGATATTCACGTGAAATATGAAAATCAAATAAATGGTTTGACGAATTTAAATGAAAGTGAATATAACTTCATAATTTTTCTATTTCAAGGTTTCCACGTGAAAGAGGAAAATATTACGTCATATTGGAAATAAAAAGGACGTGGTGGATATAGTATAACGTCATGTGAGTGTGAAAAATGTATTGAAGCATGATAAAAACCCGATTAGGGAAATATTGGCCTATTTTAACATTATTGCTCCAATTATAAATTGAAATAAGTTCATTTATAGCTGTATTCCTTTGCGTCTGTTATATACATTTATACATTTTTATATAGCGTTTTCATATGATTCATTCATACAACATTTCGACTGCTTTTTTTAATGTTTGTTTTGTGTTGTATGTTAAATTTTGAAATTGATTTTTCAGAACAAACATCCTTCAAATTCTGGGCAACGCCGGCACTTTAGTTTGTAACAGATAAATGACTTTTGTATCTGTACATCTAATGCTAATATTATAAAGCGTTATAATATTATAAAGTATATAATATTATTAATGCTTGTACGTTTGTGAGGTGTTATCTCTGAAACTACATAGCCAAATTAAAAAAATGTTGGTGGCCATCTCTGCTCCGACAAAAAGACTATTTTATGTCAGTGCAAGAACCTACATCGCTGCAGGAGCAAAAATATTCTAAAATTGCGATTTCTGTGATATTGATTGGGTTAGAAACTTTAAATTTGGTGCGGTAGTTACTTTTAAGATGTAAATACTCGTAATGAACGCTCTCTAAAAGGATCAATTTGACGGATAAACGTAAAAATTTCTAGAAAGATTCAAAACTATGATTTATTTGGAATATTGAAATTTTTGGGATACTGTGGGGGTTAGAAACAAGAACTTTGGCATGGTAGTAATTAATAAGATGTAAATGCTCGTTGTAGAACGAATTCTAAAAAAATAGAAAGACTAAACAAAGCGAAAAAAGATCTAAAGATGATCTAAGTAAGGAAGTACATGGAATTGTTAGGAATATAAACATGAAAATTGACATGGCTGTATTTATCATGACGTAAATTCTCGCAATAGAACAATTTCTAAAAATGTCGCTATATAAAACAGTGCAAAAACAAAAAACTTTAAAAATTTTCTATTTCTGTGTTACTGCTGGGCCCAAAATCTTGAAATTTTGCTTCTGGTTAGTTTTAAAATATACAATTGTCTCTATGAATGGTTTCTAAAAAAATTAAAATTTAAAAAGATGAAATTAACGGAAAGCGATCTCATTTACCATTAATTTGGAATTATTAGGTACAGCAACTTTAAATATTTCATAATGCTGCATTTCCTCCGCAAAACATGCAATTTAAATGCAACAAAACAGATAGATACCCACCTAGCATTAAATAAATTGTGTAAATATTAAATAAGGACCTGTATGAAACAGTGAGTAGGTTGCCCGAAAGTACTTGTTAAAGTGTTCCTTCTCTAGGGTTTTCTCTCTCTCGCCAAGGCCACTAACAGAGGGAAGTGCCGTTTTAAATGTGATATGAATTTTTTATCCGATTCATTTTTCTAGACATTTTATCATAAGGTCATATTCTCAATTATCATTAGTAGCTTTTTTATATATTAACTTATTCTGGTGAAAATTTATAATCGGGATCATATTGGCGTATGTTAGTTTGCATGATTTCCTGAATAAATATGTATGGATTTGTAAATTACTTCAAATGACACTTTGACAGCTCAAAAGTTATGCAGACGATATATTCAGATCTTGTGTCATACTTTATAGTGTAATCATTGCAGATTTCTTTTATTTAATACATGCTAAATACAGCTCAACTTGGCAAGAATATGTTTGAAAACAAAACAATACAACATATGTAGTGGCCAGCATACACTCATCATTTAAATCCGATCGAGCATATCTAAAACACACTCTAACGAAGCATTGCATGCCACTGTTGATGTATTCGGTACTTTGATACTATATTAGATTTTGAGGAGAGAATTCCTTAAATGTTATCGACAACCTCATTCCATCTGTGGAAAACAGATATTGTACAATATTAACTATTCCGAGGGAGCACACACCATATACAGTATAGTCCATTCTTTTTAAATATCATATATTTGTCATTTAAAGTTACTCAAATTGGTGCGGAGCGTCTGATTATGCTCTTGACATCATTTAATACAGTTAAAATTCCCATATAAGTAATTTAGTGTTTCATTTTCTATTTTACTTTTAATATATTGCGTACTTTCAATTTTATATCCATGCATGGCTGTCTTGAATGGTTTGATTTCCCATTTTTTTAAACAGTGTATACGAATTTATATATAAGATTTTTTAATTCTACGATTCGTTTATTTTCATCATTTCCGTTTATCGCAGCATATGGACAATTAAAGATAACATCTCATTTTCTTTGCTTCCACATGTTATTATTAAATCTATGTACTCAGTAATATCGCTCAGACTAATCCCTCTGAGGGAAGTCCTAGTTTTATGATATGAATTATGAAATTAATGTTCGAAAAAAATTATGAATTGCAACCTATAATTTTTTTTGATGGATTTAGATTTATTAAGTCCTGCTTTATGGAAATACAAAATTTCACATTTTTCATCCGAGTAATTTTCAAATTATGCTTAAAAAACGGCAAAATGATGGTTTAAGGGGCCGTCTATAATAGAAGTGACTAGATATTTTGAAATTTCTTCTGCTGTCCTGTAATCTAGCAGGCTTCATTGACTTCTTAAGGTGCCTTGATCAAGATGGAGAATCTCTCGGTTAACAATCGAGTTCTGAACTTCAATTTGGATACAGCCCTTAAAATACGCTCGTTTTAAAATAATTAATTTCTCAGAAACTTATGGTACGAATTGCATAAAAATTTGTTTTCAGGCTAATTGAAGGGTGTAGAGTTCATTTATGCTGTCAGAATTGTGTACTGCTATTGAAAAAAAAAAAAAAAACAAACAAACAAAAAAAAAACAAAGTTATGGTTCGTTTTAATATGTAGATGGCCCCCTAAGCAAATTTTATCTATATCATTTAAAAGTAGACTTTATTTCCAATCGTTCGATACCAGTAACTTTCTTCTACGATAATTTGTTGAGGAGTTAGTAGGGGGTGTTTACTTTTTTTTTTTCCACGACTGTACATACATCAAATAGTCTCGAACATTTTAATTAAATTTCGTAATAAATTAATAAAGTTAATTCGAAAGAACCACATTTAACATTATGGTTAAATATGGTAATTTTTAACCATAAAATCGAGTGACATAATGCGACTCATAATGTGTTACTGAAGAATGCTTGTTAAACCGGAAGTAAAAACAACCATCAATAAAATAGCATTTTCCGTCTCGTCAGAAACTATGTTAAAGATGAGGTATATGATTGTATTTATTAAAGTGAATATTTTTCATTAAATTCCAGAACTGAAGCAATATCTAATCAATACGATTTATTTCAATGTTCGAAAAATATTTTTCAATATAATTAAATTCTATAAATTTAATAAAAAGTTTAATTTCATTAAAAATATAATTTTAAAGGACGGTATTAAAGGCTACGAATGTAAAAAAAATATACAACTTGTGCATTTTTTAATTTTACTTATTTATTTATTTATTTTTTTTGGGGTGGGGGGGTGGGGGGTGGGGAGGTACTTTGCATAAGGCGGAATATTGTCTACGGCGGAAAATTTCATCGCTCCCGATCGATTCCGCCTTAGACAGAGTTTACTGTAATAGATTTACTGAGAATTGATATATATCTCCGAGGTGTTCCATAAGATGCTTTCTATTGAATATGATGTGCATATCATTCAAAATAAATCAGTTATATTTCTCTCTATGAACAATAATTGCTGGACGTGCGTTTTCAGTTATGGAACGCTTTTTTAAATTGAAAAAAAAATTGCATAGTTTTTAGTGTGTATAAGTTCTAAAAATCATATACAGGGCTACACAAAACATCTGAAATACATTTCCGTTTATTGACTGAAATTGCTGAAGGGGAATTTTCAACTGTGCTATATGCGTTCCTTAACTGTTCTCAATTTTAGCATATTATGCATTATATGATAAATTTATTATACATTTTACAGGGATGTATAATATTGTCAGTTATATTTTCGACTTTGGTTGAAAATGTGTTTTCAAACGTGTTATGTCTTTTACAAATTATCACTTAGACATCGTTTTTCACGTTATTAAACTATGGAGTTTTATTTTAGTAATCTGAATGTGTTGAAAAATGTTTCATAATCTGCTTAACGCATGATTTTACGTTCTTGATGACAATTTTAATGATACTTTCTTAACGGTATGGAAGCGAAAGGGATAAAATTCTTTTTGTATTATTATATAACAAATCATAAAAAAATATTTTTTTCAAAAATTCTATTTAAATTTAAGATGAAACAAACATTCGACAGCTTTAATGAAAATTGCTGTGTTGTATATTCTATTGTAAGTTTATCTCTGCACAGCGGAACCTTATGTAAAGAATGGGAATCGCAGGACATCATGGGAAAAGGTTTACATTATGTTTAGCATTGTATTCAATCTGAGTTTGGAGAATTTTTCTGGATCAATTTTGTAACCACTCGAAATTTGCTGCCAAGTAATATATTTTATATCAATTTGTCCTGAGTTATCTAAATACAACTGGTAACTTTTTGGTCATAAATTTATGTGCTTTTCATTGTAATTTCCCTCTATAAACAAAACATTTTCAACCAAATTCACATTTTCGCTAAATTTTAAATCTTGTTGCCATTGCATAATACTGAAAAAGTTTACTTACATGACTAACTTAAATTCTGTTGATTTTGATAAAAGGAAAATGGTACTTAAACTAAAATTTCATAAAATTTTATTTAGACTTAATAAGCTAAAAACAATTCTAAAAACTGGGGAGGCAGATAAAGGCAGACAAATTAAATTGGAACGAAAAGGTAATAATCTATACTATTTAATGGTATCAAAAATTTAGCTTAATCGTGCTTTATCATGTAACTTTTTCTATTTTAAAAAATGAAAAATTGGTAACAACAACAACAACAACAAAATGCAATTTAACAAATTACAACGACCATTTGGAAAATGATTTTTTCAAAGACTAAAATTTAAGACATAAAAAATAGCACGGAGTTGATCATACATTACGTACGCCATGAATTAAACATTAATAGTGTTATTGCACGTAAAAATTGCAAGCGACAGAAATCGCCAGCGACTCGTACGTATTATCCACCCGAAACTTACGTATTATCCAAGCATTTCATTGGCTGTTCGGGAAAAGGCTTTTCCATCGTCAGATTTCAAGAAATCTGACGGCCAATTTTAAAGGAAATTTATTTCTTAAACTTCTAAACATCCCACAATATTACTTTTTATATCGTCGTAAAAATGTACTTTTAAATGCAATTTGTTTGAAAGCTGTATCTCAATTTGTTCCTGAGTTATTAATTTTTTTTGTAGTTTTTATTACTTTTTTGTCACAGTGGCAACACTCTGTTGTCCATCTCTGTTGAAAGTAAAGGGAAATACAGATTACTGTATAGATCAATCAGAAAACGAATAAAATGATGATTAAACCAATAAAAACCTTCAGATATGTTTTTGATTTCCCACCCTGACGAGGACAATAACCATTTTTCCAAATGGTTTAAAAAAAGAAGAGTTTTTTGCGACATTAAATATGAAATAACAGCTGATATGTGCAAAATTTATGCACAGAAATCCGATAAAATAAAGTCCATATTTTGTTCGGAAGCGTCCATAGTGGAACAGTATATTTTATTCCGCTTCAAGTAACAGATTAAACAACTATACTCAAATGGACCATATTCTCTCTTTTGGTTCGAGGCTACAAAAAATCGTCTGCTTGGGAATAACATTCATAACCGCGCCATTGAAAAGCATTGTGGTTAGAAAATTTATGCTTATATTTTATTTTCATATGAAGTTTTAGACTTTTTCAGGGACAAAGATATGAGTTATACATTAATTCTTTTCTCTCTTTTAAAGCACTTGCATGCACATTTTTCATTTTATTTATAAAATAAATTTTTTTAATTTTAATTAATAAGTATGTATGGATTTTAATTAGTATGTATAAGTATTTATTAGGGATGCAACGGATATCCGGCAAATATCCGATATCCGGCACATCCGGCTGATTTTTCAATATCCGAAATACCGTCGGATATCCGAATCACAATCACCGGATATCCGACTTCTCTGCCGGATATCCGGCAATGCGTAACAAAGCAAATATATAAGGATAAGAGAAATCGTTTGACCCAAACAATGCCGAACGACTTTTGTTTATAATGCAAAATATGAAAGTAAGTCCACTATTTATGAGTAAAAGGTAATTCCCAAAAGTTTAAAGAATTACCAGCTTTCCTAACATTGGTATTTGAACTCTCTATAATAAATTTAAGAATTTATGTTTACATCTTTTAGAAAATTGTACCTTTACTTTCAGAATGTGAAACAAAATCTGAAGTTGTTTATTAAAGTATGACTTTATTAATTTTCTTTCTCTCTTTTAAGTTTAACAATTAAACAGGCCTATTTTTACTTTCTTCTATCTTCAATAGAAGAAAGTATTGTAACTGAGATTTTTTTCGATTTCTGGTTTTCGGTGGGCTTAGACGTTTTAGGGGTCAGAGATCCCAAAACATGCTTATACAAAATGTCTGTTTGTCTGTCATCATACCATCAAAAAGTGTATGAAGTTATGCATAGAATTGAACCAAATTTTTTGTGAATATTTTTGGCTATAGCCAGCTGGCCCTTTTTCAATATTGGAACATTCCACTGGAAGGGGGCGCTGTAATCGTGATTTTTGTGCCATCAAAAAGTGTATGAAGTTATGCATAGAATTGAACCAAATTTTTGTGTATGTTTTTGGCTGTGGCCAGCAGGTCCTTCTTCAATATGGAAGCATTCTGTCAGAAAGGAGTGCTGCTGTAATTGCAATTTTTGTGCCATTTTCATTATTGTACTGTCGAAAAGTGTCTGTTAAATATGTAATAAGTTATCCATATAATCGAACAAAATTTTTTGTATATGTTTTTGGCTATGTCTAGCAGGTTCTCCTTTAAATTAGAAATATTCACCAGAAGGATGCGCTGTAACAGTGATTTTTGTGCCATTTTCATTCTTGTATGTACCATCGAAAATTGTATGAAGTTATGCATAGAATTGAACCAATTTTTAGGGGCATGTTTTTGGCTATGGCCAACGGGTCCTCCTTGAATTTGAAAATAGTCTGCTGGAAGAGGGCGCTATAATAATGATTTTTGTGTTATTTCCATTATTTTACCATCGAAAAGTGTATGAAACTAAGCATAGAATTGAACCAATTTTTTGTGTATATTTTTGGCTATGGCCATCAGTTTTTCCTTGAATTTGGAAATATTCCGCCAGAAGGTGGCACTGTAACAGCGTTTTTTGTAAAATTTTCTCAATTTTTTGCAATTTTTGTACTGTATATTGGTGGCTCGTGAAGTCATGGAACTTCGCATCCTGCTAAGCTGTCTACTCACAATCAGCTGATGTACAACAGAATAACGAAAAAAAATATTGATTTTAATAAATATCATGATTGAGATTAACTTATTCTTATTTTGGTTAATTGACGAGCAGAAATCTTAGATCAAAATCAAAGTTGGTATAATATTGAACTAATAATATCGAAGTATTAACATTTAAAATTACTTTTAGAAATATTAAGACGTATGAGATAGAAGAAAGTTTTGGGATTGGCACATCCAATTAGTTATATTTGTAACCAGAGTTGTATAATATAGACGCACTCCCGCAGGCGGAAAATTTTCCGCAAAATTCGGAACTCTGCGGAAAATTTCTTAGAAAAGAAAAGTAGTTTTCGTTCTTGTATTTTTTTTTAAATACCGAAAAATTAAAAATATTACCAATTTTATGTACGATTTATTTATTGTTTGATAGGGGTGATTCTGTTCCGAATTTTCCGAAAATTTAAGGCACTCGGTTCCGAAAATTAAAAAAAAATCGCCCATCAGTCCGAAAATTCAGACACAAAAAAAAATCACTGAAATATATTGCGGATTTCAACAAATGATCGCCGAAAATAAACCAATTCCGTCAATCGTTTGCAGAAAACATACCCAATTTTGTCAAAGCATCACGGGAAAAATGAAAATTTCGTTAAAGGACCGCGGAAAAACACTAATTTCTTTAAAGAATAATCGTGGACAAAAAAAAAATTCTTGTCAAAGAATAGCAGAAAAAACGCAAATTACGTCAAAGAAGTGCAGGAAAAAAATGAATTTCGTAAAACATAGCGGAAAAAGCGCGAATTTTGTCAAAGGATCGTGAAAAAAATCCCGCAAATTTTATAAAAGAATCGCGGAAAAAAACTAATTTCGTTAAAGGATCGCGAAAGAAACACAAATTTGGTTAAAGGACCGCGGAAAAAGCACGCATTTAGTCAAGGGATCGCGAAAAAAAATGAATTTTCTCAAAAGGCCACAGAAAAAACACGAATATCGTCAAAGGAATGCGAAAAAAAAGCGAATTTCATCAAAGAATCACAGAAAAAAGCAAATTTTGTGTAAAAGCGCAGGAAAAAAACTAATTTCGTAAAAGCATAGCGGAAAAAGCACGAATTTTATCAAAAGATCATGAAAAAAATGAAAATTTCGGCAAAGAACCGCGGAAAAAACTAATTTCATCAAAGGATTGCGAATTTCGTCAAAACGCCGTATAAAAAGCTTGAATTTCGTCAAAAGATCGCGGAAAAATGCAAATTTCGTCTAAGGATAGGAGAAAAAAGCGCATTTTGTCAAAGGATCTCTAAAAAAACGCGAATTTTGCCAAAAAAATGCAAATGTCGTCAAAATATCGCGGAAAAACGGAAATTTCACCAAATGATCGTGGAAAAAAATGAGAATTTCGTCAAAGGGCTGCAATAAAAACTCATCGGTCTCTTTAATGATGATACCTAAGAATGGACCTCTCCTTACAAAATGTGATTCCGTTGTTTCAGAAGCAATGTCCATTATTGCATTTTGTGAGAAGAGGTCACAATATTAAGGATTGGGCTGTTTCTAAATGCATTGACAAAATAACTGATAAGAATTCACCCCTTCATATCATGGATTTTTAGATTTATTATTTTTTTAGCCAACATAATTATTCTGTAATTAATATTAATTAATTTTTAAATTAAACGGTAATTATTTTAAAACTACTATTTAAAATTCATACAGTCAAAGTAATATAACACGTCATTTTATTAAACATTAAATTTGCAGAAAGTTTTTGACCCAATATTTATGTGCGCAGAAAGTTTTTGGTTTTATGCGAGTCTGTCTGTAAGTTCATTATAAATAAAATATTTAAAATTAAAAGTAATTTTCTTTTTACTTATAAATATCACAGTAATTTAACTTAAAATAAAACTAAATGTGATTCAAAGCAAAACACTATTAAATAATTAAAACAGAAAAAAGGCATCAACTAAACCTTTATTTGGAGAAAATCACTCTTTAATCATGGGTATATTAGTAGATATTTTATGTTTAAATTATAAAAAGAATGTATGTATTTCTTTGTGAAAATACTCTACAATTATAGGCATATTTAATTGGTTAAAATTTGTTACACAAATTATCAGCATTTCATTGTACAAATTAATTATTAGCAATTATCAATATACTCAATCCCATATCCAAATCCAGTAGCAATTATCAGCATTTCATTGTACAAATAAACAGAATATTTTAATGTTTAAATAACATTTTTTATACAACATTATTAATATACATTACATGGCTTGAATGGCAGATACATGTCTTGAATTTCGAGATGGGATGGTAGGATTCGTGCCCTAAAGAATATTGGGGGCGGGAGACTCCTGTTTCCAAAAAAATCATTTTCCGAAAATGTTTCTTTGTAAAACGACGATGAAGTCTCAGGACCGGCTGACAAACTTCGTGATATTTTCCACTATCAATTGGCAGATTTCACAGTTTCTTCTTACAACAAATTGACAAAATTCATGTTTGTTTTTCTGCATCTGACAAAAAAATTTTGCGATTTTTCTCCGCGACCGACTGTACGAATTTCTTGATTTTTTTCTGGAGACAGATTGGTGAATTTCATAAATTTTTTTTTCGCAATCAATTGACAAATTTAGAAATTTTATTCTGTGACCGATTGGCAAATTTCCCTGCTTGTTCTTGTGACATACTGATGAAAGTAACGATTGTTTTTCTGCATCCGATTGAAAAATTTTGCATTTTTTTTCTGCGACCAGCTGAGGAATTTCACAGTATTTGCTCGTGACGGACTGGTAAATTTCACGCTAGTTTTCCATGATCGATTGACGAATTTTGTGATATTTTCCCACTGTCGATTTCCCATGAACTTCAGTTTTTTTCTCGCAACCAATCGACAAATTATTTTATTTATTTTCACTATGATTGATGAAATCAGCAATGTTTTTTCTATGACCGTTTTACATATTTTGCGATGTTTTACCTGTCTGCCCAAAATAGGAAATAACTAAAAGGGCAGCAACGGCCACTGGAGACTAAGCTCTATCAAATTGGCCAATAGTCAGCACTAAACAAAATGAGATTACACTTGTGATGCACATGAAAAAAAATAACTTTGATGAACTTAAAAAAAAACATAATTAGAAACAACAAACTAGTTGTTTCTCGCAATTAACAGAAATTAGGACATGACTTTTTGAAATCAACCTTTTCTCGTGTAATAGAAGAAATCAATTGACTATTGCCTTTTCAAACTTTGGATATGGATTTCATAGCGTAGAACATAGTTCAATTAACGAAAATACCAGTGATTACAGTTTTGACTATAATTCCATTAAGGATATAATAAAAAAATTTGTTCAGAAGTGACATACCATCACAGATGTGCATTATTCATGTAAGTTAAAAATTAATGCACATCAGATTTTACAAAGTTTTCTAAAACTTTTTAAGAGAGCATAACCATGTGTTTCCGATAATTTCTTAAGTTATAAAATCGCTCTGTACTGTTTGTCAAAAGTGTAACTTCTGAAAGAGGCTAAAGTATGCAAAATGGAATAAAATCTAAATTAAGAAATTCATTTAGCAACCCGATTGTTAATTGCCCATAACATTGGGTGAAAATTGAAAAATAGACATGGTATATATAAAGCTTGATTCTGTTCCTTTGTTTTAATAAAATAAAAATTTTGAATAATTATCTTGAGTTGTTAATTTAAATTGTTTCAATGGTATTTTGTCATGTCTATATAAATGTAATTCTTTAAGTAGCACATAAAAAATAACGGGGTGTAAAGATTTTTTTTCCCTTTCTAACAGTTCAACTCCCCTGCATTTATAAATTTGGGGTACGAAACTCCTCTCTTGTTTTTGTAAATTATATTTCAATACATTTAAAATGTTTCAATGATGTGTGAAACATGTTTGTAATGTATTGTTTTGAAATGACATTATATAGAGAAATAATTCAATATATAACTAAAAACATATCTAGGGCCGGATATCCGATCGGATATCCGGCCGGATATCCGAATCCGGCAGACGAAGGAGCTTCGGATATCCGGTATCCGATATCCGGCAAAATCAATATCCGGTGCATCCCTAGTATTTATCGAAAATAATTCGTACAGAATAAATATGCAGTATTTTACGCATGCATTTATCTGTATTAATGCTGCATCAAATGAGGCAATAACGAAACAAACGCGCTAGCCACTATTTTTACACCACGTGATTCCCACTGTGACGTCACGAGAATACTGTCCATTGGTTGATTCATTCCCAACTAAGAAGCATCAACTTTGCAGTAGTCTATGGACCATACAAGTCTATTTATATCAAAACCAGTAGCAGGGTACAACGCCCTGACTATTAAGCTATAACAGACAAAAAATAAATTACGCTAGGATAAACTTTTTTAAAAATCGATTTTTGGCCAGCTAGAATCGGTAAATCTCCCATCGTGCAGCTTAGTGGGCGAAGGCTGCTAGTAATATATATGCTTAGGACCTCATTCATCTGAATTTCAAGTTTGATTTCCTTCTTGCCCTGTGTAAATTTTACTGGGATCTAAAGATAACCTTCTGACTGTTTGCCAGCCCATATGCTACACATATATACAGTAAAACATATGAAAAGAAAACAGAACATGTGTATAACGGATTCCTGTCTTAACCCTCTTAGCGTCGAGTCGTAGTGACACGAGCCTTTTTCAAAATATTGTTTTGTTTATCGCTTATACTCCCCCCCCCCCACACACACACCACTTGCTATTAAGAGATTAAGATACATTTTTCAGTGTGATTTGCAATGATAATCGATAATGAAACCTTTTTACAGAATGTGAGCGTCTTACTCGTGTGTGCAGAATCAATGACGCGAGTGATTAAGGGTTGAACAAAAAAAAATTCATGAAACCGGAGAAAACTAGTATTTTGTGACCATCACAAAACCTTCTTCTGTATAAATCATCCGTCCGCAACCAAAATTAAATAACAATTTATTCGCTCCCGACATGTAGCTATCGTGGAAAATGTGAAATAAAGAGCAAAGCAGCGACACGTATTGGGCTACATATAACCACATCTTCAAAGGGTTTATTTATATCAAGGTCTAACAGAATAGAAAGTGTGTGCAATTCTGTGCACTAGTTCTTGAGATATACTTATCGCAGAAATTGCGGAAAATTCAGCTCACTAGCGCCGCCTATTACGCGATTTACACCAAAACCTAATCAGCATGAATTTATGTCAAGTTCTAATTGAATTTGAAGTTTGATTAAATTCCGTGCATTAGTTCTTGAGATAGAGTGACTTCAAAATTTGTGTCGCGTACAGACTAACGGGCAGACATTTTCTAAAAACAGTCAAATCGTGTTCAGGACCTTCTAAAACGTATAAATCCGTCGAAAACCGGAAGTCGATTTTTTTCATGAATCCAATATTTTTTTTTTTTTTTGTAAAGATAAAAGAAAGTAAAATATAATAAATCACAATAGTTAATATACCTTCTAAGACGGAGGAAACCAGATTAAACCGCCCCCCCCCCCCCCAATCGTTTGCGATTCCGTCTTAGCAGTTTTTACTGTCTAATTTTCCTATGAAAATATTTAAAAAGTTGCAGTTTCACTTCTTCCGTTACTTTGCTGAAGAACAAAGTAAAACACGAAACTTTTTGTTTTGAAGTTTAAGAAAAAAGACGAAAAAATAAAATAAAAATAATCATTCTTTAATATTGTGTGTATTTTTACCCTCTCGTCACCCTGAGCCTCATATTAGGCTCCTACTTCGAATTGCAATATTTGAAGGGGAAAAAAAATATTTTTGTTAATTCCAGCACCTAATAGAGTGATAGCATATGTCGATACATTTACTATTATGACTCTACTTATGTTTCAGCATTTAATAATATTAATAAAAGTTTTATTAATTATTAGTAAACCGTTGGCGTTTCTTTTAATTCAAACATATGTTTCACTCTTTAAATTTAAATTGACTCTTTTTCCGAATTAGTAATTTGTGATAAAAGATAAAAAATACTACTAAATTTTTTATGTTTGTTTAATCTGGCTGTAATACGAGATTTTCCAAACGTCTTAAAAAAATTCTTCCTTAGACTATTTTTATATGAAAAACACGCAACATAATTGCATTCGTTAGGTTTATGTAAAGAACACATTTGTTAAATTTCAGTAAACTGTAACTTCTGTGATTTCGATAGCTACTTTTAATTTTGTTAGCGTAAAAGTAATTTTTCCCAAAATTGGAAAAAAAAAAATTCAGTGCCGAGAGGGTTAATATTTCAACTCCATTCCTGTTCAAAATGATATTCATTTGCAATTATTTTGGTATAAATAAATAAAGCTAGAAGCTACAATATTGAAGTCAAAATTTTGTGTTTGTTGTGAAATTTGGAATCGAACGGCAATAAGAAAAATATTTAATCTAAAAAAATAAGAACAATTATTAAAAAATTTTGAATTGAGGAATAACATAAATTGATTTTATTTTAAATTTTGCATAACAAAGAACTTTTTAATGTATACCAATATATTCTATTATAGATAAAAATGTGAATATGAACGTGAAGTTTTGCAATTTTTCTGCCAGTCAGAATCGGAAATAAACAACCACATTCGTAAGAGCTAACCGAATGTACGAGTATAATGACTTTGATTGAAGTTATGCGGTGTTTTAAGAACTCCATGATTTGTGGTTGGAAACGATTTTCTTTTTACACATCGACTTTTCCTGCCTTTTATAGAAACGCCATGTAACTAAATTATTTATTATCTTTCTTAATCAAGTTATTTTGTTTGAAAGTTAAGATAAGTTAATTTTTTTAGAGTAATGTTTGATTTGATCTTGAAAAACTTATATAAAATTTTGCCTTTTACGCATTTTCTATCTATTAATGCATTAAAAATAATAAATTATGTGCAAATTTCTTTATCTTTTACGCTTTATTGCTTGAATTAAGATTTTTTACACCGGGTGGGACACACGTGTGTCGTCGATAGTATGTTGAAAGCAGTGATGTAGTAGTAAAAAAAGCAGAGGGTATACGCTCAAGGCAGTGGGTTATACCCTACATTGTATATACTATAGCTTTTTTGAGAAACAGAGGGTATACGGTGTTCCTTAAAAAATCGAGAAGGTATACGGCGTATACCACCGTATACCCTCCACTACATCCCTGGTTGAAAGTATGCTACCAGCAATTTGAAGCTATTTTTCAGAAAAAAAATAAAATAAAGAAAGAATTCAGATTGAAAGTATTGATTTTTAAACCCTGAAACATTTTTACTGTTTTTATTATTATTATTTAAATACGATTTGTAGTATCTGAATGCGAGGTTTGGTGCCGACAAAGTAATCAGAAAATAAAGAAACCGGCATAGTTGCTACAAAATCCTGGATAAGGAAGGATTGAAACGGAAAAGTGTTCGTAATCAGTTATACGCGCATTTTTAAGAGTTGCTTGTTTATTTATTAGTTTAAAATTCTACTGTCTTCTACGGAAACTATTTTAGTCATATAAGTGTTTATGAACGAAAATTTCATTTATTGCTACTTATCGCACATACCAATATCGATATCTAGTTTGAATTTTTCATGTGACATTTTGCATATTTTGTTTTCTGTAACGTTTGAGATTGCTGCTCTCCATCAAAGTGTGACGGATTTTTTTTTCTTTGTTTCGTTGATGCATCCACAATGATATGACGCTTCTGATCGCTGTCTTACGTCCGAAGAATGGTAGTAGAACCAGAATTTCGTACCAGGGATGTTGAATGTCTTAAAAGGTTTTTGTGTGATTGAAAGCATTTGAGAAATTTTGCATTTTTTAACGATTCATTCGTGAGACAGTTCTGTTTCTATTCTATATGGAGGAGAGGTGGGTAAGATGACGATTTTCCAAGATTTTTCCTGAACTCAGTAAGCGGACTAAAGAGCTGTTATTGATATGAGACATTTCTTATAATTCTTCTCTCTAACAGAAAATATTTGAAATATTCTCATTGCCCTCAAAGGATTGCGGGGAAGGGGGGGGGGGGTAGCTTTCATAAGAAAAGTCATTCGTTATCTGGCAACACTATATTATTACGAGTAGATTTTTATTTATTATACATAACAATATTTATGAAGACATCTTTAAAGCTTTATTCAACACATATTCATAATTTATTTAAAACAGATTATAAATCGAAAATTCAAAAGCAAAAACTATCGGCGGTGTCTTTCTTGACTTGATCTATACAACAACCAGAATAATATAGCGTGAGCCCAAGATTTGTACACGAAGCATTAGAACCAGAGTTCATCCTTCCCCTGTTCCCCATGATAATGCTATCTTTACTATTATAATCTTCCATTTGTCATGGTCATCCTCGTCATCTTGCTCCACGACCGTCATATTTGCAGTGGCGTAGCGTCATGGGACGCTGGATCATTTTACTACCATTATTATTGTATATTAAATTTGGCCTTATTTAATTTTTGAACGTTATCTGTGATTAAATAAGGCCAAATTTAGTATATAATAATGCTGTTAATATTTAGTATAAGAATACTGGTAGAAGACGAATTCTACGCTCAAGAGTGTCCGCTATTCAGCGTTGTCTTTGGTGCATCAGGCCAGGTATGACTAGACAGACTAGACAAGAGAACAAGTGGGTAAGTGTGATCACAGATCGCACAGAGGGTTTCGTTTAATATTCCTTTCAAAACACTTTATCTTTTTGAAAAATCTGTTAGTTCCGCATTTCGCAACCAGGGAGCGCACTCGATTCTAAACAAACATCCATCCGAACGAAAACCCGTTTTACATACTATCCGTAGATATATTAGTTGTGGGGATTGGGCCCATAGCACCCGAGATCAGTAGGCGCACCTGGCGGTAAAAAATGGAACTAAAATATGTAAGGCTATGGTGCATAATATGAAAGAAGGGTCAAAGGGGTGTTGCAAAAGTTGGAAAATTTTTCCCCTAGTTAGAAGGGCGGAGGTTAGAAAAATTACTTAAAATACATAAGTTAGAGCCCGGAGGGGTAAACAATATTAGACTTTTTGAAGATTTTATGATTTGTCGTGTGATCTGAGGTATTCAGCTATAAGTATGCAAAATTTCATGTCTCCAACTTAATTAGGGCTCTCTTAGAAAGAATTTCTTCAAATACATATGTGGTAGCTCAAAGGGTTAAACATAAGACTTTTTCAAGATTTTATGATTTGTCGCTTGGCCTCAGGTGTTCTGCTATAAGTATGCAAAATTTAAAATCTCCAATTTAATCAGGGGCTCAGTTAGAAAGAATTGCTTAAAATACACGAGCTGGAGTTGAAAGGGTTAAACATAAAACTTTTCCAAAATTTATTATTTGATGTGTAATCTGGGATGTTGAGCTATAAGTATGCAAAATTTCACGCCTCCAACCTAAATAGGGGCTCACTTAGAAAGAATTATTTAAAATACACATGTGTGAGCCCAAAGGGTTAAATGTACGACTTTTTCAAAATTTTATGGTTTGTCATTTGATGTGAGGTGTACAGCTATAAGTATGCAAAATTTCACGCCTCCAACCTAAATAGGGTCTCACTTAGGAAGAATTATTTAAAATACACATGTGTGATCCCAAAGGGTTAAATGTACGACTTTTTCAAAATTTTATCGTTTGTCATTTGATGTGAGGTGTTCAGCTATAAGTATGCAAAATTTCACGCCTCCAACTTAATTAGAGGCTCACTTAGAAATAATTGTTTAAAATACACAGGCAGGAGCCCAAAGGGTTAAATGTACGACCTTTTCAAAATTTTATAGTTTGTCGTTTGATGTGAGGTATTCAGTTATAAGTATGCAGAATTTCACGCCTCCAAACTAATTAGGAGCTCACTTAGAAAGAATTGTTTAAAATACACATGCGGGACCCTAAAGGGTTAAATGTACGACTTTTTCAAAATTTTATCACTTGTTGTTTGATGTGAGGTGTCCAGCTATAAGTACGCAAAATTTCACGCCTCCATCATAATTAGGGGCTCACTTAGAAAGAATTGTTTAAAATACACATGTTGGAGCCCAAAGGGTTAAATGTACGACTTTTTCAAAATTTTATGATTTGTCGTATGTTGTGAGGTATTCAGCTATAAGTAGTCAAAATTTCATCTCTCCAACATAATTAGGGGCTCACTTAGAAATAATTGTTTAAAATACACATGTGGGAGCCCAAAGGGTTAAATGTACGACCTTTTCAAAATTTTATCATTTGTCGTATGATGTGTGGTGTTCAGCTATAAGTATGCAGAATTTCACGCCTCCAAACTAATTAGGAGCTCACTTAGAAAGAATTGTTTAAAATACACATGCGGGACCCCAAAGGGTTAAATGTACGACTTTTTCAAAATTTTATGATTTGTCGTATGATGTGAGGTATTCAGCTATAAGTACACAAAATTTCATCTCTCCAACATAATTAGGGGCTCACTTATAAAGAATTGTTTAAAATACACATGTGGGAGCCCAAAGGGTTAAATGTACTACTTTTTCCAAAATTTTGTCACTTGTTGTTTGATGTGAGATGTCCAGCTATAAGTATGCAAAAATTTGACGCGTCCAACATAATTAGGGGCTCACTTAGAAAGAATTGTTTAAAATACACACGTGGGAGCCCAAAGGGTTAAATGTACGACTTTTTCAAAATTTTAATATTTGTCGTATGATGTGAGGTGTTCAGCTGTAAGTACCCCAAATTTCATGTCTCCAACATAATTTGGGGCTCACTTAGAAAGAATTGTTTAAAATACACATGTGGGAGTTACCGACTCGTTTACAGACATTAATTCTTCTGCGAGTTAAACCGATTAATTAAATAATAATTAATATTTCAGCTTGTAATTAAGATAGGATTTAGAAAAATAGGTATCAATGAAATCAGCGAGAAATTTGACATCGGGATGCCAAAAAATTTAATAAAAAAATTTAATATTTAAAGAGTTAAAATTTCGTATTAAAATATGCTATTATGAAAAACCGCAGCTAATCAAAAAATTTAATATTTAAAGAGTTAAAATTTCGTATTAAAATATGCTGTTATGAAATACCGCAGCGTCGTCATGTCTAACTGCTTTCCCGCCGAATTGAAATCTTTTTTCCTTGTCTTTCCAATTAAAGAAATTAAATTTTTATCTATTGATTTTTAGTGGATATTTTAACTTATACACATCGCAGAAATATGAACTTTATACCAAATGAAAGTAGATTTTTTTCTGCGTCTGTTTATTCCATTTACAAATTTCTCGGGCCAATATTTTCTGATACGCGATTTCGCTTTAAAATGTCCACTTCATTTTTCGGCTTAATTTCCTCCGTGGTAACCGTGTTTCGGCTGATTTTACTAGTCGTTACCTAGCTCTCCTTTCCATAGAACTCCTACATCTATAGTATCTTTACCCTGCATAGGAAGAAAGTGTTGAATTCTTGAAATATTTTTTTCTTCTGTCGGTGTTTGGTGGATTTCACGGGTTTGGATGTTCTTTATATACGATTTGACATTTTCTTACATCCTGTACTGCGAGACAGACAAGCTAATGTAAAATTCTATTGGCGTCATATGATAGGTACTGAGCTACGTAATAATCTTAGTATTTGGTTTTCTGAACTTAGCAAATCCAGAAGTTCATGAAGATTTTTTACTTAGTGACCCAATTTGTGTGTGTGTGTGTGTGGGGGGGGGGGGGGGATTTTATGGAATAACGAAAACATCTAATCCACTTAAATAAACCCAAAATTTTTTCGGATGTGGGGTGTCGTCCGAAAACATTAGTCTGCTGCCTGTGAGTGCTTTAAATTTATTGTTTATTAATTTTTAAAACTAACGATAATTTAACATTTCATTTATCATTTTTCACGAGAAAGAGTGTAATTATCATGCATTTCACTAACAGAGAGAATTCTAAAGTTTCTTTTCGTATTTATGCCATTTAATATGTTTGGGGTGTTCTGTCACCCCATGCCCGTTCTCGTGTTACGTTTCAAGGCGCGCGTCCTGCCGGGTTAAGCTAACCTGGTATTTTTTTCATTTCTAGCGTTAGAAGACTTAACTTTTATAGAAGAGAAGTGTTTAGAAGAGTTCACTTTTATAGAAAATAATTTTTTAATGGACTTACTTTGTAAAATGGAATTTTGTGAAAGGATTAAAAATGCGATCCTAAAAATTTTGGGAAACCCCCCAGTTTTTTTTACATATTTTTTTCCAAAAGGTATTATTTACATTACAAGCAGGGCTGCGTTGTCGGAGTCGGAGTCAGGCCCATTTTTGAGCGAAAGAGTCGGAGTCGTCTATTTTTCCCACCGACTCCGCTTAAAAAACACGCCTTTTTTATGTTCAGTGTCCCACGTTAAAACATTAATGTACAAAATAGATAATTGTAGTTTCTATTCTCATTAAAAATGAAAAGTCATATACAAAATTTTAATCTAATCGGATAGTAATCCCCCAAAAGATGTAACTGTCAGTGCATCTGTGCGAGGCTTTCGCATTGCAATGTTTAAACCTATTCGCTGATATGTTTTTCATTAATTGTTAACTCATTTTTTATCAGTGTGTTTAATGAAGTGTGAGTGTAGTGTACTATGTTAAAAGCTCGTTCAAAAACCTTTAATATGGTACCCCATTCATCGTTGTGCATTTTGTATACGCATAGACAAAGGGATGTTGACATTAGTAATAATTTATATGATTATTAAAACTTAAAAATCCCCCCCACCTTTTTTTTTTTTTTTTTTTTTTGCTTTTTTCACATTTTCTGTCAAAATTTAGTTGAAAACAATTTATATAAGTTGCAATAACCGACCTGTTTTATAACTAATAATTCTAATTACTTTATATTAAAAAATATTAAAGAATCAATAATTAAATTTATAAGTTTCTAATTTCTCAAGTTTTCAATTTTAACTTCGGATATAATTTGTATTTTATCTTTATGACTGTCTTCATTCTGAGCCCGAGCGTGGATTTATTAATTCTACATTGCTGGGAGATGAATGTTCGGTTGGAATATTCTATTCTTTATTAAATAAACCCAAATTCCAGCAAATATTGGGTTAAAAGTTCCTCAAGTTTTGTTATTGGGTAAAAACCAGGGCTGCGGAGTCGGAATCAGGTCCAATTTTGAGCGAAAGAGTCGGAATCGGACCTTTTAAAATTCCCGGAGTCGGAGATTTTACAAGCAGGGCTGCGTTGGCGGAGTTGGAGTTAGGCCCTTTTTTGAGCGAAAGAGTCGGAGTTGGAGTCGTCCATTTTCTCCACCGACTTCGCAGCTCTGGAAAAAACACACTTTTTTTTGTTATTTTTAAAATTCATTTCCTTAACAATTTAAAACTGAAAGTGCAATATTGAAATTAGCATATAAACCAGTTGAATAATATGTTACAAACAATGGTGTTAAATTAAGCAAGGAAATGCTAAGTTTTGATAGTAAAAGCTTTCATTTCTTTATGAAATATATTCATATAAAGTTTTAAAAAATAGCATACATAAAAAAAAAACATCTTTAATATTTTCTAAGAAAAATTTAGCTGTAGGAAAAGCTTTTATTTGTGAAAAATAAATTTTTTCAGGGGAAATTTTTTTTAAGGGGGGGGGGGGTGGGGGGAGAGGGGAGAAAACCCGTTTAAAACCACCGCTTCAAAGTTTCCAGAAATTTTACATCTCTAGAAGGATCCGCTTTTATTAGATGAAATTTTGTGAAAGGGTCGCAAAAATAACCTGTCTGGATGTGGATCAACTCCTGCAATCTCAATTACCCTTTAATGATGTAAATTTACTAAAACTATGATTTTAATCATTACGAATTCATTTTTTTCTTATAATACACGATGATCAAGTTTAAATACAGTTCCTCATAATGTAGTAGATCCTGGTAAGGACAGAGGATATTATGCATGTACTAGCCGCCCTTGGCGACCAGTTTGGTCTCCTTTAAATGTATGCTGAGCATTGTATCATGGTACTTTTATACATAATTTAATTTACTTGCTCCATCCTTCGCCAAATCCGAAGATTCTGATACAGAAATCATGAACTCGGTATTTTTATGTTAGCTGTTCGCAGGTGATAAATTGCCAAACATTATTCCCGTCGTATTTTTTCGTATTTCATTAATTTCATTTAAAATATAGTACTTTCACTCATTTTATTTAAAATGCATAACTTCAATTTAAAACTGAAATATTTAAAATGTATGAATCTCAATTATTGCTTTAAAAAAAGAGAAAGGAAAAGAGCAATTCCATCTCACCTCAGGCAGGACATGTCAATTCACCATCATAGATTTTTTTCAAAAAATTACAGTAGTTACAACTAAGTAATACACAAAATTTCCCAATAGGATTTTTCCATCAAAATTTTTTTTCTGTGGTTACAGCACTTTAAAGTTTACGATAAAATTGACAATTTTCGGAAAACAGAAAAACGCTTCATTTTGAAATGAACACAGTATCAAAAATATTTAACGTATCCAGTCAATTTATTTTTTACAAATATTTATTAAGCTGAATTTTACTCTAGCATAGTTTTAAAAAATATAGTGACATTTTAAATTAATTTTAAAAAATTGTTTCTAAGTGCAAAAAATGGAATTATTACTGATTTTAAGATTTTTTTTTTCAGAATGAAAAAAAATATTTTGAAGCTAAACATTGGTGGTAATCCAAAGACCTTTAATGGGAGTTTCACAGTAAATTTTATTTTAAGCCTAAGATGCATGCAACTTTTGCAATTAAATTTTAAATTATGCAAAATTTCATAAAATCGCTACTTTTGCGATGCAATTTCTCAAAAACAATATTTTTTAAAAATCTGATAATATGCTCAATTGATACCTTATTAGTTTCTTATAAATACCTTATAAGCAAATCGTGTGTTTTTGCTTAGAAAATTTTATATGATTTTTTTAAAATAACATGTTGTGTATATTTTTCAAAAGACCAGAAAGTCAAGCTTTTTCTCATTTCACTGAATTTATAATATGATTAATTTTTTAATAAAAAGAATAATATGTAATAATTTTTAATAAAGGGTGTATCAAAATATCTGGTAGTTAAATCCAGAAAAATTAAGTAGTTTATGCACAATCTGATCCTTATATTGACCATCCTTAATCAATAGAAGCACTAAATGTTGCATTGTCCTGCTATTTAGAAGATAACAAAGATTGAACTAAAGATAGTCCAAACAAAAGTGATGTTATTTGTATTAAAAATGATGGTGCGAAAATTAAAAGAGTAAAACGTTTTATGACACAGTCTGTTAAAGAAACATAATTTAGTGAAAAAAGAAAATGCTTCTATGACAAAGGTGGTCAACTGTGGCACGCCGGACACTACTAAAATTTTACAGAAAAAGTCGACTTCTTGAATTGCAGAGATTCGATGATTAGATAAGGAAATGATTACTATAAAATTTTAGTGGTGTCGAGCATGCCACAGTTGGCCACCCCTGCTCTATGAAAATAAGACTATCAAAATTTTATTCATTACGTCCAAAATTTATCTAAATTCAGTCAATACAAGTAGTATGCTGTTCTGTTTACTGCAATAATTGGAAATTAATATGTGTAGCTCTTAAAAATCTAACAGGCATTCAAATTAGAGAAGATCTGATGACGAAATGCTTATATAGAAAAATAAACAATGAAAACTGTTGGCTCGAAGAGTGTGGTGAGTGCCTGGGGTACAGAAATTCTTACAGTGGAAGTTTTTGATTTGAATGAAGAGAAAGTGGTTGTATATGCTATATGAGAAGGTAGTGACTTAATAAAAAAGTTGGTATGGATTAAAAAAATTCTAGAAGATGTAAGGTACTGGGTGAGAAAAGCAACTCCTCATTATCACTCAAGGAAAAATCAGAGACAAAGAATTGCTGAGGTAAAGTTACATAGAAAAAAAAAAAAAAAATCTGTGCTCGTGAATCGTGATACATTCTGACTTTGCTAAAAACTGGTCGGTAATACTGACAGATGAAGTACAAAGCTTTCACTGGCAAAATACTCAAATATCATTATTTACCTGTACAGCATATTTTAGAGAAGAAATAAAGAGTTTTATTGTAGTTTCTGATGATATAACTCATGATACAGCTCATGCTGTTTGTGCCATAGAAAATATAAAAAAAAAGATATCTAAGTTGTACCAATTACAAACACTGGAATCAATTGTGTATATATCAGATGGAGATAGAGCACATTTTAAAAATTATTATTTTTATGAATTGCACAAAAATAATGAAGTTGTACTAAAGAAGTGGATTTTTTCAGCTACTGGCCATGAAAAAAATGCATGTGATGCTGTAGGGGGATTATGTAAGCATTATGCAACGAAATTTAATCTCCAAAATGAGCCAATAAGAGCCATCCGAGATTTTGTCTCATTTGTTGCTGAACTATCCTCCCTGTTAAAAAAGTATCCTTCGACTCCATCTAGACAGAAACATTCATTATTCAAGCCTATAGAGCTAATAATGAGAAAGAATAAGATAATGTAAAATGTATTGTTGGTATACGATCTAAACATTATTGGATTATTAAAAATAATGAAGGTTATATGGGACTAACAATTAAAAATGCATTGACAAAAGTTGAAACCTCCAGCCAGATGACAAAACAATATTCAATGCACGATTCATAAATCCGTGATTGCATTGGGTGCATTTATGAAAATAATTGGTGGATAGGACAAATCAATAGCATATCACGAGAACTGAGGAACATTATAGCATCATTCATTTACCCCATGGTCCAGAAAAAGCATTACTGTGGCCAGAAGAATCTGGAAAGAAAAAAGATGAATGTGTCGAGTAACACTTAAAACGTGGCGATTAACTTTATTGTCCTCACTCGCCAAACGTGATGGTTGAAAGATGTATCAATGCTCTTTCTTCCCTGGCATTGATTCCAGATTTCTTTCCCGATACTTCTGGCCACTGGAATGCTTTTGCTGGACCATGGGAGTACATGAATGATATATTGTAATGTCATTTAGTTCTCGTGATATGCTACTGATTTGTCCTATCCACCAATTACTTTCATAATTAATTATAAATTCAGTGAAATAAGAAAAAGCTTGACTTTCTGATCTTTTGAAAAATATACACAACATGATATTTTCAAAAAATCATATAAAATTTTCTAAGCAAAAACACACGATTTGCTTATAAGGTATTTATAAGAAACTAATAAGGTATCAATTGAGCATATTATCAGATTTTTAAAAAATGGTGTTTTTGAGAAATTGCATCTTAAAAGTAGTGATTTTACGAAATTTCGCATAATTTGAAATTGAATTGCAAAAGTTGCATGCATCTTAGGCTTAAAATAAAATTTACTGTGAAATTCCCATTAAAGGTCTTTGGATTACCATCAATGTTTATCTTTAAAATATTTTTTTTAATTCTGAAAAAAAAAAATCTTAAAATCAGTAATAATTCCATTTTTTGTACTTAGAAGCAATTTTTTTTAAATTAATTTAAAATGTCACTATATTTTCTAAAACTATGCTAAAGTAAAATTCAGCTTAATAACTATTTGTAAAAAATAAATTGACTGGATATGTTAAATATTTTTGATACTGTGTTCATTTTAAAATGAAGCGTTTTTCTGTTTTTCCGAAAATTGTCAATTTTATCGTAAACTTTAAAGTGCTGTAACCACAGAAAAAAATTTTTGGGAGGAAAATCCTATTGGGAAATTTTGTTTATTACTTAGTTGTAACTACTGTAATTTTTTGAAAAAAAATCTATGATGGTGAATTGACGCATATCAGTACTGCCTGCCTGAATTGAGATGGAATAGCTCAAAAGAAAAAAAGAAAAGAAAAAAGTAATAAATAATACCATAAATCATGACATTTAATTTCAATATCAAAACCATGCGAAAAATTGTTTGACAGTCGCATGAAATGGACTATTATAATACTGATGGCATGATGACGATGGAACAATATTTTGCGATTTATCACATGCGCCCGGCTAACATTAAATAACCAAATTGGCCGCCTGGCATATAAAAAGCGAAGCGGTCAGCCCGGAACTATTGATGACAGTCACATGACTTAGGCTATTATTATACAGATGTTTTAGACAGCCATCTGTCTTAGAAGGTACGTTGTCCCTTATAATTGTATTGTGTTCTTTTCGCCGGTGTAATATTTTCTGCTTAAGGTTGTAATCAAATCTGAAGTGGCTATTTTCTGACACACTTACGTTTTCATTTTTAATCTTAGACATTTGTAGAACACAGGGTTCGTGATTTTTTTTACTGAAAAAAAAAAAAAAAAAAAAAAAAAGTAAAAATCAACATAATCGATTTTTTTAAAATTTAAATCGAATTTTTTTTTATTTAAATCAGATTTTTTTTATTTTTAAAAAATATCTCACACAATATTATTGTTTTATATGAATTTTCTTTTAATTTATAAAATAAGTTATAGAAACACACACACACATGCATGTTATAAGTATTACCAATATATATTAATAATATTACCCAATTTACATAAATGATTAAAATATAACATTTTAGACTATGACAAAATTTTTGTTACACAAAATGCATGGAAAACTGCGAATCAGATGTCAAAAATTGATTCAAGCTTAAGTACTTTAGTTAAAATAAAAATAACTGCAGGACAAAAAATTTAAACAAATTTGGAAGCAAACTAAGATGTTAACTTTTGTTTTGTTTAAGTGCTGGTACAGAAAAACAAGTTTAGCAGCTTTATCAGTCGATTCCTAATTTTTTAATGTACCAAACCAAAGACAGAAAACATTCGTTCTACTGAAGCAGATGAAGCTATTGCAGTAAAAAACTAGTGGTCAGGGATTCTATAAGTCTTTTAGTATCAACCCGTACAGGATCTCGTACCTGTCCGTCCTGTATCTGTACCAGGTACCATCTCGTACCTGTAAAGGAACGAGATATCCACTATATTAGATTCAGAACGAAAATTCGTTGAATGGTTCAGATTTTGCTCACACTTTAATATAATACTTGGCATCACCAAAGTAGAGCACACAAAGTCATACAATTTTATTTTACCTGAACTTGCAGAAGTTTTTCTAAATACTAACAAGTAAATATTCCAAAATTTAATTTATTCCGGCTTAGATTTCGCTACTGTTGCAAGATTATTTTATAATTTGGTTCGAATGAAATTTTAAAGCATTTTTTTCTTCTAAACTTTACATTTTACTTTACTTTTTCACAAAGATTAAGCTTTATCTTTCTAAAAGCTGTTTGATTATGTGTATTATATAAAACTAAACTATATTAAAGTACATTATTATGTTTGTTTGCATCTTGAAGTTATTGTAAAATAATTTAAAAGGAAAACCGATTTAAATTGATGATTTAAAAAAAAAAAAAACGATTTAAATCGCGATTTTAATCATGATTAAAATCAAGCTGATTTAAATCAACGAACCCTGGTAGAGCTGTGTTGCCAGTGTCATTAAATAAGGCGAATTTTACTATTTCAAAAAAGGGGTGCCAATCAAGAAATCTGAATTTAAAAAAAGTAGCCCACTGGTAACACTATTGTAGAACCGCTTATGTAGAAACTATATCACCGAATAGCGTTTTCCATTTTTCGATAAAAACAAATTATCTTTCAAAAATTGCTCTGAAAGTTGACATTTTGAACAGAATGTCTATAAGCGACAACCAAAGAAAAATAATCATGATACAGTGATCGCTTATAACTCAAGGTGTAATATATTTATCGAAAAATGAAAAACACTATTCGATCTCAAATCAGTTGCCTCCCGATTGCATGCTTTTACATTTAAAAATGAGTCCGTGAATGTGTCAGAAAGTTTCACGTTGCTAAGCGGGGTAAAAAATATATTTTTTAATTCTGTTATTAGACAGTTTCCGTTTACAGAGGTTTTACTGTTTAGTTTTATTGCCATATTCATTTTTATCAGTTTATGACTATGATTTTTATCCGTTTATGACTTGTAATTTAAGATAACGTTTTGAATGTATCTCCTTAGATCTTCAATTTGCTATGGGAATCATTCTTTCGGCTTCCTTTTTTTGTTTTCATTAAGGTTATTTAAATTGTATTTATTCATGAAGTTTATGTACTCGATTCGAAAAACTAATTTGCTATCTCTAGACAACGGCGGCGATAGTTTGATAGTGATGAAAGTTGCATGTTAGTATTTGGGCTTAGATTTATTAAATTGAATTAGTTTATTACGTATTTTGATTCACCAGGGGTCTGTCCAGACTTTTCTCACAGGGTCCTGTTTTTGTGAAATTGTGAAGTTTTTCTTATTTTTGTGAAAATTCTAGTCATAATTTTGTGAATTTTAAATTATCGATGTCTTCATGTCCTATCCTTTATGTATAAAAAACTAAATAATATGCTCTTTGGTGAGTTCAACTGCTTACTTACAGGCCAGATTTTATTTTTAAATGACTAAATTTGTGAAAAGTTCAATTTGAAAGTGAAAAAATTCTGTGAAAGGTCTATTTAAGAGACAAATAATTTTGTGAAGGGTCCTGTTTTGGGATAAAATGTTTTGTGAAGGGTCCTGTTTTGGGATAAATAATTTTGTGAAGGGTCCTGTTTTGGGATAAATAATTTTGTGAAGGGTCCTGTTTTGGGATAAATAATTTTGTGAAGGGTCCTGTTTTGGGATAAATAATTTTGTGAAGGGTCCTGTTTCAATATAAATTATTTTGTGAAGGGTCCTTTAAAGGACCTAAAATTTTCCTAAACATATCCCTGTTCACATTGTCAGGTAATTAATTGTTTTAATTATCGAATGTTCATAGCTTTCTCAAAAAGGTCTAATTTTAGAAAATTTTCATTTAATTTTTGCCAGGTAAATAAATGAAAATACGCATATAAATAAGCGTAAAAAAAAAAAAAAAAAAAAAAAAAACGTTTTTTTTTCTTCCTGCGTTAAAAATACTGAGTAGCTATCAAGAATTGCAGGTTTCTGAAACAATCAACCCTCTAAACTAGGAACACAATCTGTTTTTATGCTCTAAATAATAAAATAATTAGTAATTACAGAAATAATAAAAACTGCAAATTAATAATTTCATTCGTTAATAACATGCAATAAATAACATGCACATTAATATTTTGTAATAATTATGTATTGTAAATCTATATTATAGTGCTGAGAATTACATAATTATCAATAGTTGCATTTAATATTAAATTAATTAAACAGTGGTTGAAATTAATAAATATTAAACAGTTAATCAGTTTTAAATGAACTGATTTTTGCTCTCGGAATTATGTTTTTTCTTTAGAAACAACTTGAATAGAATGTTTTCTTTTTTGTAATTTAAGGGATTCAAATTATTCGACACTAGCAAAACCCGTGACTTTGGATGCGTGATTGGTCGAAATATGCCAATTAGTATTTATGTGCCTACTAACATTATGAAAGTGGAATTTATACTGCTACAGGAAATTTAAATATTACTAATTAAGTGCAATTTTGATCAAATTTTATTCTTGTACTGCATTAGGTGAACGTGAGACTTGATTTATTGAGAAAATTTTCATTCCAAACGGAGTTAAGAGAATTTAGCCAGACCAGAAAATCCTGTCTTACCCCTTAAGGCTGCTAGTCACTCAGCTTCCATATTCCCCTCTGTAATGTTAAGTCGATGGGTGTTTGATGCGTTCGTATATTTAAAATATCTCCTCTGGAAAAGTAATATTTCCAACTTCTTTTTTATATGTACTCTTCTTAAAGAATGACTCTTTTTTTCTTAGTTCTCAAAATATTTCTAAAACCTATGCTTAATTTTATATGAAGTGTTGAAATTTTACTCCCAGTTCGTCAGTTTTTAAAACATAAAATATTAAATTAAGCATAGATTTTAGAAATATTTTGGCGACTAAGTAAAGAGTGACATCCTTTAAGAAGAAAACTCTGAAATAAGAAGTTAAAAATATTAATTCCCTGTAGAGATATTTTCAATATAAGAATGCATCAAACGCCCATTAGACTTAACATTATTGAGGGGAATTCGAAAGTTGAATGACTGGTAGCCTTAAGGGGTAATTTGGTGTCGCATTTGCAACCACTGCCACACCACAATCGTACATTTTGGGGTAATAAGGATCGTGTAATTTTTTTACCTTTATTCAGAACATTGATATTTTTTTTTAATCAGATAATATTTGAAAACACTGTGAATTTTTGCTTGAGAGCATATGTTTTTTAAAGGATCAGTTTGAAAATAGCAATCACGTGAAGAAGTTTGGAGGCTCTGTTGAAATTCATAATGTTTTATGCTCTTTAAAAGATACCCTGTCAAACTAAATTAACCATTAAAAAAAATACAACATGTGTTATGATAACAACACACGTTATGAGCTCTTCACATCAAATAAAATTTATATAATTCAAATCACATAAGCTTCGTAAAATCAAAATTTTTCCTGTATTGGGCAAAGTTCAGTTCGAGAAATCAATTCTTATTCTACGAAAACATAGAGACACGGTGACATTTTTTTTTCATTAAATCTAAATTGAAAATACAGAAATAATGTAATTTTTCCTCTTTCTCCTCGCATGACATAGACATTTCAAACTGTAACTATCATCGATCTTTTACAAGCAAAAATAGTTGGCAAGACATATACTGTTAAAAAAGCAAAAATTTCAATGTTTTCTTTGGAGGTTCATTTTGTTATTTTTGCAATTTTATAAACATTTGAGGACAGAGATTGAATACATAGACAAATTAAAATCATTAACATTTTTCAACTAGCTTAAAAAATAAAATAAAATAAAACTTTTTTTATTTTAGCCTTAAACATTTTCCCTCGAACTTGTTATTCTCTGCACTTTGAATACTATTAAACGTATACTATTGTTTACTGAAAACTTATACTATTTAGTAACAGTAAAAACTTAAACTATTTAGTAAATAAATATATTTTTTCTTTAGTTCACAGCATTTTAAATCTATTGAGGTAACACAGCAACAGATTCAATGAAACTCAGTGATGAATTTTCCTATTTATTAGCATGAAGGAAAACATGTCTATAAAAATAGATCTAATATGCAAGAAATATATAGAGGTTTTACTTCGTTTTAGATTTTAATAAAATACATTTAACACAAATTCTGACACTCATATTGTAGATGTAGAAAGATCTAACACTGCAAGCCTCGTTTTGACTTTTGCTGCCAAAAAATCAGTAATGATTTTTTTTTTTTTTAATTTGAAGCAAAAGTTTTAATACACACTTTTTTTTTATAGTAAAAGCGTAATCAGTAAAGTAATCAGTAAAAGCATAAATGACAATTAGAAGGTTTTAATATAATATCTTAGCTCAATAATATAGAGGGAAACATTTTGAATGGGTGTTATATTTTAGATAACATACCTTCTGAATAATAATGGTATTAAAAAATACTTTTTCAAACAATTTCTTAAGAAATAGCTATCAACATTGTTGTACCTACACATGTTAAAAATTACAAAAGGTAAAGGCGACAAAATGAACCCCGTGATATAGGTTAGATTGAAACATTTTAGAATGAAAATAATATTTTAGACATTACACTGAATAATACTGTCGTCATAATATAAACTGTCGTCTGAATAATAGGGCTATATGAATAAAGAACTTTTTCCAACAGTTTCCTAATAGAAGGATATGCCATAGCGCAAACATTTTTTAAACACAATTTAGGTCTCAGGTCTTACACATTTCATTAACCTAATTCCTAACTTTTTACATGTTCTTTCTAGTCTTAGTAGTTTTTAAGTCATCCGCCTTGGTACCGAGAAGACACATGTAGTAGTTCTTTTACCATTGCCAATATATCCATGTTATTGCCATGTGATTATTCGCGCGTTTATACAGATCATATTCAATATATTAGAATAATTACTTTTTTTTTTACAAATCGAAAATATCGCTTGGTAATTTAATGTCTTTTAATGCAAATATGCAAACGATATTTTTATTAAGAACTTATTGTTGACTAAACTTATTTATTATCTTAAAATTAATATCATATTTGAAAAGATTAATTGAAAAAAAATATTTTAAAAAGTCAAAATATTAGAATATATTCAAGTGGTTCAAAATATTAGAATATTTATTCAAGTGGTTCAAAATATTAGAATATTTCACATTAATTCTCCTTTAATTATCACCAATTCGTAACTGGTAGCATCATTGAGTAGGCGACTTTATTTAAAATCAGTATTCTTTTTGCAGTTTGTTTGCTTTTTCGTCTTAAAATGGGTCGTGTGAGTGATATTCCTGATTCTATTAAACTTCGCATGGTTGATTTATATCGGCACAGTAAAAATCAATGTTATATAGCGAATTATTTACATTGTTCGCAATCAAGCGTTAGTAAAATACTAACACAATATTAAAAAAATGTAAAATTTCAAAATAATCCCCGAAATGGCGGCCGAAAACCTAAAACTTCTGCTAGAGATGACAGGAAACTGGAGCGTATACTTTAGAGGTCTGCACGGGCCCGAGCCGGGCCGGCGAATTGAAGGCGAATTTTCAAACGGGCCGGGCCGGCAAAAAATTGAACGGGCCTGCAGGACCGGGCCGATAAAAAAATTAATCGGACCTATCGGCCCAACATAAAAATTTAAGCAAAACAGATAAAATACGAGCCATTTTCAATGAATATGACATTCTAGAGAAGTATAAATGTGCGTCACGAGCCGATGCGAGTTTGATAACATCAATACAGAAATGTAACATGTCCATCGTAGAGATCGGTATCGTACAGTTACATGATGTCTGATCCCGGGTTTAATTTTTTTAGCAGACTCGTGCCTGTACGGAATTTGTCCTAATCCTTCTCAGGATGTGCAGGGCAGGCATTATGTTTTGTGAAAGTATTAATAGCGATAATGAACTTCTGTTAAAACAGTATCTTTGAAATATACCTTAAGGTGGTTCTCATATTCACTGCTCAACAATGCGAAACTTTCAGGCACATTTTCTGACTAACTTTTAAATATATAAAGGCATAAAATTGGCATGCCTGACTATTGAAGGCATTTGGAATCGAATAGCTTTTTCCATTTTTGATAAATTACTTACAGAGATAAGAGATTCTTGTCACTGACTGTACGTTTTTCTCCTTTCCTGTGCTATCGCTTCCGGAAATTCGATTCAAAACGCTTACTTTGGCAGTATTTTCTGAAAAACATATTGCTTTTATATAAGAAAAAAAAGGTATTTGCATAGTTTCTGAATAAGAATACCTGCCAACTTTACGAGTTTTCAAAAAGAAATGAATTCATAAATGTGTCGAAATGTACCTCTTTTGGATTTGAGAAAAACCTTAAAAATGAGAGAAATATTTTCACATATCTACTTTTTATTAATCAGCTTCAAAAGTTATCATGTTTTTAACCCTTTATTCTAAACTACATTAATTTTTTAACGAATCCTTATTCGAATTTTGAAACGTCTGTAGAGACGATGACTAAAACACTGTAAGTATTCGTTAATGTATTTACTATTATTGTGTGTTTTCTGTTTTGCGAACGCATAGTAATCTAAAAAATATATATTTTAGATTACTATGTGTTCGTATACTGCATACAGTACTACACAGTACTGTATACAGTAAAATGTTCCCATAAATATATATGTAATACTCATTAAAAGAATCTTAATTGTATGTCCAGGAAAAACGGAATTTTTTGTAGAAATTGAGTAGGGCCGGGCCTGTTTTCACTGCTTTTTGTACGGGCCGGGGCGAGAACTGTAAAAATGTAAACGGGCCGGACTCGGGTTGAACTTTTAATTGTTACACTGGGCCGGTCCGGTCCGGGCCTGGAAATTCTGGCCCGTGCAGACCTCTAGTATAGTTAAGAAAAACCGTTTTAAAAGTGAGCGATTCTTACACCGAAAATGGAAAGAAGAAGGAGTTGAAGTTTCT
The DNA here is from genome assembly GCA_963932465.1 of Maratus speciosus. Taxonomy (NCBI): domain Eukaryota; kingdom Metazoa; phylum Arthropoda; class Arachnida; order Araneae; family Salticidae; genus Maratus; species Maratus speciosus. The sequence continues at coordinate 508,926,673 of OZ010795.1, forward strand.
ACATCGACAACATTAAGACGTCTCCATAAATTAAGTTTGAATCTCATGTACCGAAAACAAAACCTCTCCTGACTGCAAAACAAAAGCGTATAAGATTGAATTGGTGTAAATCAAAACGTTTATGGAGCGACGAAGATTGGAAAAATATATTATTTTGTGATGAAAGTATGTTTTATGTTTCATATGGTAATCAAGGTATTCGAGTTTGGAGAAAGAAGCAAGAAGCATTTGATAAAGAATGCCTTAAACGTTCCGTAAAATTTGCTGCTGTGTCATGGTTTGGAGTTGCATGCATGTCGAAGGACCTGGAAAGTTATGCATCGTCTACGAAAAGGTTAACTCTCAGATGTATCGAGAAATTTTGGAATATTAAATGATTCCATCATCACAGGATTTATTTGAAGATGATTTAATCTTTCAACAAGATTTAGCGTCACCGTATACCTCGGAGTCAACTAAGAATTGGTTCCGCCAACGCAACATTAACGTACTTCCTAGGCTACCAAACTCACCAGACCTTAATCCCATCGAAAACTTATGGTGTATAAGGAAGAAAAAACTCCAAGAAAATCCTCCTTCAAATAAAACTGAGTTACTGGCACGTATAAAGTCTATTTGGGCTAATATTGATAGAAATGTTTGTAAACACCTTGTATATAGTATGCAAGATCGATTGTACCCTGTTAAGAAAGCTCAAGGGGATGCTACAAAACATAAACTACCATTTACTTCATATTCATAAGGTAATATTGTTGCGTAAAATAAAATATTCTAATATTTTGAACCAATCTAAATTTTATTCTAATATTTTGATGTGTTTCAGAAAGTTGTATACCTAATTTATTGTACTGTATTTTATATTTAGTAAATGTTAAAATCTTATCTAAACATTCCAGATTTAATTTATAAGAAATTTAATTGCATTTACTTAGCATCAAAAATAAATAAATGAAAAATATTTTTTTCTTATTACTTTTTCTCAATTATTCTAATATTTTGAATATGAGCTATACATAAATTTGCTCCCACAAAAATGATGATGATAATCAGCAAACATATAATAAAACTACCGTAAGAATAAATCAATTTATAAGCAAAATACAAAGGCACCAAATTACCCCGCTTTTTTTTTTTTTCCCCTCAATTTTCTAGAAGAAAGTACTGTAATTGAAATTGGTTTTGGACTTACATTTTTCGACTGATTTACACGTTTTAAGGGTCAGATATCCCCAAAAACATGTTTATACAAAAGGTCTGTCTGTCTGTCCGTGTGTCGCCATTGTGCCATCGAAAAGTGTATGAGTTATGCATCGAATTGAACCAAATTTTTTGTGTATTTTTTTGGCTATGGCCACCAGGTCCTCCTTCAATTTGGAAGTATTCCGTTGGAAGGGGCACTGTAATAACGATTTTTGTACCATTTTCATTATTGTACCGTCGAAGAGTGTATGAAGTTATGCATGAAATTGAACCAAATTTTTTGCGTATGTGTTTGGTTATGGCCGGCAGGTCCTCCTTCAGTTTGGAAATATTCTGCCGGAAGGGGGCACTGTAATGGCGATTTTTGTGCCATTTTCATTATTGCACCATCGAAAGTGTATGAAGTCATGCATAGAATTGAACCAAATATTTTGTGTATGATTTCGGCTTTGGCAAGCAGGTCCTCCTTGAATTTTGAAATATTCCACCGGAAGGAAGCGCTGTAATAACGATTTCCGTATAATTTTCTAGATTTCTCGTACATCTAAGTAAATCGACGGCTCTTTCAGCGATGGGAACTTCGCATCTTGCTAAGCCAGCTATTCGCAAACAGCTGATGTACAACAGCATAATGAAAAACTAAGATTTTAGTACACTGTTAAAAATAGCTGTTGCTTTACAGTACTTTACTGCATAATTTTACTGTAAATTACTGTATTGTAGTAAATATTGCGCTTGCCCGCTAAATATCTGTTACTGACAATAATAAGCTGCTATTGACCGTAACTGATAATTTTTTTCAGTATTAACATCACTCTAACAGTCATATACGGTCGAGGGCATAATGTAACGCAGACTTTTACAGCCGATCACTGGCTAGTCTAGTAAACTACCGTTAGTCGCGATCGCTAACCGTGATCTAACGGTGGATTACACCGGTACAGCGGCGCGCGCATTCTAGATTCTGAGCAATGACCACGTTTTTTACTGAGAAATTCAATAGCAGTGTTGATGGCAGCCATCTTGCCTATAAGTTTGATTGTCCGTACGTAGGTGCTAGTGGATGCTAGCTGTAACAGTGATGGATAATACTCTAATTCTAGATGATTGTCAGCCTTTCCATTTTAAAATAAGGTAAATGGCAGATGTTTGTGTACATATCATTTAAATATTCGCATAAGTTTCCGTTATAATTTAAAGAAAATCGTCTTACTAATGTGTAATCAAATAGGAATAATAATATAATAATACATTATTATATATTGTTAATACATTATTATTGTGTTTTTAAAATATTATATTACTAAATTATTATGCCTTTATATTAATATAACGTTGTTATATTTTTATTATGTTTTTATATTATTATTACATTATTATTATATTACATTATCAGTAATCTATTCAATCTCAGAAAAATGCACATTTCACAATTGTAAAACCTTTTAATAAATTTATTTAAAATTGTCTTCCAAATTACACTCACCACCTTTCCTTTCCTCATCCTAAAATAATAACAATAATAATAATAATAATAAAATGGATAAATAGAAAATAGAAAAATTGCTACGATTATCAGAAATTTTATATTGCAGTGAAACAAAAATTCAAATTAATAAAAGAGGTAGGCTATAGTTGTGAAAATATTTTATAATGTTCCAATTATTATGTAATTTAATCTAATATTGTAAAGGATTTTTTCTTCTATTTCACACCAATTGCTGAAAAGGTATTAAGTAAAAACTATAAAAATAGCTAAAGAATTTTAATAGATTGTTTACATTTTCATTAGATTCTCGTTCAATAAATTTCTGTTTATACAATTAATAAAGTATCCTTTTTTAAGAAAAATTAAAAATTTTAATTCTGTGTAATAAGTATGTGTGTGAGGGGGGGGGGGGGAGGAGTGTTTGGAGTATTATTATTTATTAAGTTTTTTTAAACATCAGATTTTAGCGATATTAACTTTGTAGGGTGAAGAAAGGAAAAGCGCTAACTGAAATCTGGAAAATTATTTTGAATGAATTTATTTAAAAGTAGAAATCTGTTTTAAGTGTTGTGAAGGGTCTATTTCTCTGAGATTGAATTTTGTAAAAAACAGATTACTGATAATGTACAATAATGTAATATAATAATAATCCAGTAATAATTATATTATTATTCCTCGTTTATTACACATTACAATAACGTTCTTTTAATAGTTTTTAAATTAAAACGGAAACGTATGCGATTATATAAATGACATGTAAATAAATAAAAAGCTGTCACTTATAATGTTTTAGAATGAGAAGGCTGATAATCCACTAAAATTAGAATATTATCTATCGCTGTTGCTAGCACTTACGTAAAATGCACTTTCAATTCCCTAAAAGATAGAAAACACAGAGAATTTATATCTCTTTAATGGAAATTGAAACAAAATAATAATTGATACTAAAAAAAAAAAAAAAAAAGAAGAAAAGAAAAGAAAAAGAAAGTCATAAACGGTCAAATACACTCCTATTACTGTGATTTACGGTCAGATACGTTCTTGAAAGTTACTGTGGTTTACGGTCAGATACGGTCTTGAAAGTTACTGTGATTTACGGTCAGATACGTTCAAAAAATTTACTGTCATTTACGGCCTAATACAGTCTAAATAGATAACGGTGCATACTGTAAAATTACGGGAAAATGCTGGAATCTGTGCTGCCAGGCTTTTCCCGTAATCCAACAGTGAAATTTTTATCAGTGTAAATATGATCGCGATTAACTTGTTTTTACTCCGATTAATTGACTGAGGCAGAAATTTAAGATGAAAATCAAAGTCGGTATAGTTTTGAACTAATAATATTGAAGTATCAGCATTTGAAACTACTTTTTGAAGTATTAACCCGGGAGAACTCGCTAGTGAGAATGCCCAATTGCTTTTCTTTTACTTTGCATTCATATAATATCAACTTTTTTTGGTTGGCTTAGTACTTTTATTCACAAAATAGGTAAAATAATTGAAAAACATTTTGAAATTTTAATTAAAATGAAAAATGATTTAAATAAGAGTCTTAAAAAAGTACGACTGTGAGAGAAAATCTCATGCAGCGAGTTCTCCCGGGTTAAGATGTATGAGATAGTAGAAAGTTTTGGGATTGGCCACATCCAACTATTTTTTAGCCCCCTGTATGCTATTTCTTTCTTCTTGATGCGTCGTCTCCAAAAAATAACGTTACGTTGTATAAGCCAGCCGTAAAACAAAGCAGATGTATCATTGTACGGAATAATCTCTACTGCAATTTTTTAAACTTCTAAGCATTCATTGCACATTTTCAATTTTTATAACGTCGTATTGAAAAAAAAAAGTACTTTAAAAAGAACTTTGGTTGAAAAATGCACCTCCATTTATTTTTGAGATATTTATTTTTTTTGTTGTTTTTAACACCATTTGTTTAATTTTGGCAACTCAAATACTCCATTTCTGTAGAAAGTAAAGGAAAAATAGTTGAAAAATAGCAATTATATCTTTTTGTTGTCATTTCCTCATAGAAAATGAAAAAAAAAAAAAAAAAAAGTACTTAAAATACGTGCATTTTGGAAAAATATAAATGAATGATTTCTGATAAAACATAGAGCTGTTATAAACTAAATTTAATTTTAAATATCTATATTAATATGACAAACACATGAAGGCATATGAATCATGAGATAGCCGATTTTTTTTTTTTTTTTTTTTTTTTTTTTGTCCAGTTTCCTGAATGACGAAATCTCTTTTTTTGGATTCGTGTATTATTTAGCGACAGTCACGTCCTATGCATATTTTACTGTAGATGTTGTTTAAGGCTGAATCGTAAATGAGGAATTGTTTAGCGGATGCGAATGACGTCATTTTATATAAAATAAAAGCGGGTGTTTTTGGAGTCTTAAAAATTAACTATCTATATTTATGTAAATATAATTTTTTTTTCATCGGGCGCGACACTAAATTCTGAAAAGGCAGAATTCCTGTTTTCTATGTTTTTAAGCGCGGCAATTTTATGCTTGCACCAATATTATTATTACTTTCTTCTACCTTTACAAGAAAAAAGTATCGCATTCGTGAAAATTTTTGAATTCCGGTTTTTGATGGATTTACACATTTTAGGGGTCAGAGATTCTAAAAAAACTTATTTTTACAAAATGCCTGTCTGTGAGTCTGTCTGTCTGTATTTGACATAAATTTTGTGGGCGCTCTATCTCAAGAACTAATGCGCGGAATGTAATAAAAATTTATATCCAGATAATCCCTGATATAAATTGATGCTGATTAGTTTTTGATGTAAATCGCTCAACAGGTGGCGCTGCTGTGCTGCATTTTTCACGATTTCCGCAATAGCTCTATCTCAAGAATTAATGCACGGATTTTAATCAAACTTCAGATTCAGTTAATCCTTGATAAAAATTGGTTCTGTCTGTTTACGTTTGCCGTCAATCGCCCAACAGGTGGGGCTGCTATGCTGAGTTTTTCCTGATTCCCGCAATAGCTCTATCTCAAGAATTAATGCACGGATTTTAATCAAACTTCAGATTCAGTTAATCCTTGATATAAATTAGTTCTGTCTGTTTACGTTTGGCGTCAATCGCCCAACAGGTGGGGCTGCTATGCTGAGTTTTTCCTGATTTCCGCAATAGCTCTATCTCAAAAATTAATGCACGGATTTTAATCAAACTTCGGATTCAGTTAATCCTTGATATAAATTGGTTCTGTCTGTTTACGCTTGGCGTCAATCGCCCAACAGGTGGGGCTGCTATGCTGAGTTTTTCCTGATTTCCGCAATAGCTCTATCTCAAGAATTAATGCACGGATTTTAATCAAACTTCAGATTCAGTTAATCCTTGATATAAATTGGTTCTGTCTGTTTACGTTTGGCGTCAATCGCCCAACAGGTGGTGCTGCTATGCTGAGTTTTTCCCGATTTCCGCAATAGCTCTATCTCAAGAATTAATGCACGGATTTTAATCAAACTTCAGATTCAGTTAATCCTTGATATAAATTGGTTCTGTCTGTTTACGTTTGGCGTCAATCGCCCAACAGGTGGGGTGCTATGCTGAGTTTTTCCTGATTCCCGCAATAGCTCTATCTCAAGAATTAATGCACGGATTTTAATCAAACTTCAGATTCAGTTAATCCTTGATAAATATTATTGCTGATTATGTTTTGGTGTAAATCGTCCAACAGGTGGCGCTGTTATGCTGCATTTCCCCCTATAACCGCAATAGCTCTATTTCAAGAACTAATGCACGGAATTTCAGAATTCTCACGATGCGCATAGATTGTCATTTAATTTTGGCACTGTGATAGCGAATTTTGAAGTATTAACATGTATGAGATAGAAGAAAGTTTTGGGATTGCCACATCAGACTAGTTTTTCTGAGTCATTTTCAAAGATGGCCATTTCAACGTGCCTACAATTTTTTATTCAAACGTACATCATCTCGCTTTTCCTGTGGCTTCATGTAAGTAGAGAGAATTTTAAACTTTGGAAGGGAACCCTTTTGCACAGTTTTTTACAGATTCCAGAAAATATTTTTTTTCTTTACATAACAGAGATATATTTAATGCACAGTCCACATGTGAAAGTACTTGTAAAAATTTTTTGAAGATTCATACCATACAATAAGATCATGATAATCATAATTGAAAATGAAGCACCAAGTTACACAAGCACCGATTTACCCCGACTTACCCTGTATTCACTTGAAAGTTAATGTATTTTCTAAAACTTTGCCCTTTGTTAAATACATATCGGCTTCGCTCTTTTTTAAATGTCTCCAGGTATGCGCGATATAATGAATGGCTACTGTATATTATTTTGCATATTTCTGTTAAAAAAATAAATAGTTTTATGTAAATTGCAAAAGTTATTGCAATCCAAGAAAATTATCATAATTAAATTTTGTGTACTTCTATCAAATATTCTGCAGTATTAATGAAGCCGCATATCTTTCAAATAAGATTTGTGTATTTGTAAAACTCTTTTGTGTTTATAAATAGTCTTTGGGGAGTTCTCCCATTTGAATGACTTCCGTTGTTTTCAAGATAATTTTGATTCTTTTGTCTGAATGTAGTATATAAATAGATTTTAAGTATGTATTCTATGCTAATTCTAATTATCAAACTTAAAATAGAATGTCACTTATGGTTATTGATTAATTATACTTACTTAAAGTTAATCAAAATTAAAATATTCACCTCGGCAAGGAGGGCTGATTTTTTTTCTTCTTTTAAGTGGTCAGTTGTATCTTTGAGGTGTCAAAACTTACCTAAAGTTTTAATGCGGGGCCCATCAACCATTTTACAACCACGGCCTCATTTGGATTTTTATAACCACCCTCTTAGTGGATACACCTACAATTTATACACATATTTGTAAGGCACACATTGCATAAACTTACTTGCACAATTTCATATACAGAGGGTGTTTACACATTTTTGCAGCAATTTTGGAAAAAAAAGAAATATATAAACAAAGCTAATAATTTTATTTTCTAATATGTTCAATCTGATAGACCTTTTGTTGAACTATCTTATTACATATTGATTTCCAAGCTAAAAAGGGCCTTTCTTAAAATATCAAAATTGATTTTGTTCCATTTCTTGAACACAATCTTCCAGAGTTCATCGAATGTTTTAGGATGCCGCTTATAAAGAGCTTATTTTAAAAGTGTAAATAGTAATCCATGTCTTATCCAATAGTGTAATCCAATAGTAAGACATGTTCGGGGGACTTGGTAATTTAAACGAAAGTGTCTCAATTCCGGTTTCAGTTATTATTATTATTATTATTATTATTATAGCTGGAGATTTAGAGGTCTACACGGGCCGAAATTTCCCGGCCCGTTTCATAGAAAAAAAATTCGGCCCATCCCGGCCCGGTAAAAAAAACTTAAAAGTTCGGCCCGAGCCCGGCCCAATCCGAAAAAAAGTTAAAATCTCGGCCCGGGTGAATTTCTACAAAACGTTGATTTTTACGTCGATTTGATTAAAAATTTGTCTCGTACGAGGAGTTCTGACCAAAAATATTTAGCTTAACTGTTTTTTTCATGTTTATAATCTTCATTTTTGTAGAAGTGCTGCAGACTGCGATATTTATTTTTTTAAAGAATCTCTATTCCTTGTATGTAAATGTTTCAGTTATCATTAATATTGTTAATCCATATTCCATGTATTGAAGTGTTAAAAATCGGAAAATGATATACAGTAAAATCTTCTAAGACGGAATACCATAGAGAAGAAAAAATGCCCCTTCGTAGCAAGTGTAAATGTTCCCTTCTTATAGCAACTGTAAATGTATTAATTCTTTTCCTATGTATTAGTATATTAATTATGCATGGATCGACACGTTTGTTAGTTTAAAACAGGGTTCCATCACAGGCAGGTTCTTTTTCACACGTTTTACTATATTTTAATAAGCGTAGAAACCTACTGCTCTTTAAAAAGAATAAATTTTAATGTTTAAGTGTAGAATAATGGCGATTTAAAAATGTATGCATTTTTTGCAAAACTTTTTGGGCCAGGCCTAATTTTACGGACCTTAGAATGGACCCAGCTACGCTGAGGCAATGGTTTTCATACGGGCTGGGTCAAAACGAGGGCTGAAAATTTTGGGCTGTGAAGACTAGGAATGAAACCAGTCCCGGCTCTGTACAGAAAAAAATAAGTTAGGACCGGCCTGGCCCGAGCCTTCAGAAAAAAGTATGGCCGGGGTCCGACCCTGCCCGAGTGCCGTGAGCGAAAATCGGCCGCTTCGGACCACGGGCTGGCCCGTGCACATCTCTATGGCTGGTAGCCTTATTCAGGCGGAATTTAACACATTGAAAATTGTGCGGATAAAGGGATTGGATGTCTTCTTTGAAAACATATGTTGAAAGATATTTCTAATTGTAATACGAGTTACTTTTGACACTTTCCGGTTATAAAAGAAACCAGCGACATCCATAAAAACTTAAGCTAGGGGTGCACAACCTTTTTAAGAGAAGGGCCACTTACAAAAATGTTTGGGTTGTCGAGGGCCACATCAGTAACACAGAGAAAACTCTATATCGGAGAGGTAGAAGGGGGGGGGGGCAATAAGTGTTTATTCGTGATGAATAATTATTTTTTGTCTATAACAAAAATAAACAAAAGGGAAATAAATAATTGTATGCAGGAATGCAGGGCTTCTTGCATCTGTATGAATAATCATTCAACACTTTATGAAGACTAACGTTTCCTTCTTGATAAATGGTAACTTGAAGAAAAAAAATTACACAACATTTCTAAATAATTAAACGTTATTGAAAATTATAAAAAAAAATTTATTGAAGAATAACTTCATTTAAAATAAAAGGGAACTTATTTTTGAAATAACAAGGCATGATGGACTAATTGTGCTATTTTTTCTGCAGACCATTAAATAAACTCGTTTTTTTTTCTTTTGTCAATCAAGTGCGACTGATTGACGAAATTCGCGATTTTTATCAACGACCGATTGACAGATTTCGCGGTAATTTTCCATTGTCAATTGGCAAAATTTGCATTCTTTTCAAACAACCAATTTGCGATACCTGCGATAAATTGACGAAATTCGCGAATTTTTTCAGCGATAAATTTTCAAGATTTTTTTTCAACGGATCAACAAAAATTGCGATTTTTTCCGCCCCCGATCGAATTATTTCGCGATGTTTCTGTTCTGCGATCGATCTTCGAAATTTACAAGTTTTTTCCTTGAACGATTGACAAAATTCGCGATTTTTTTTCCATGAGTGATTGGCGAATTTTGCGATATTTTACGTGACGGATTGACAACATTTGCAATTTTTTTCCAACGACCAATCGACGAAACGTGATTTTTTCCCTGATATACATTGATGTAATTTGCGATTTTTTCCGCACAATAAATTGGCTTTCTTTTATGCGCACAATCGATGAAATTTGCATTTTTTTCTGAGACCAATGGATTTCTATTTCATGATATTTTTGGGACCGACACACAAAATTTGTAATTTTTTCCATGAGCTAGTCACGAAATTCGTGAATTTTTGGGGAAATTTACGAGTTTTTTCACGAGCGATTGACAAATTTCGCAATATTTTTGCGACCAATTGACAAAATTTGTAATTTTCCCTATCAATTGTCCAAGTATGTGATTTCTTCCGCGACAGATTGACAAAATTCATGATTTCTTCTCGCGATAAATTGACAAAATCGAGATTTTTTCCCAACCGATCAACGAAATTTGCAATTTTTCGTACCTCATCGACAAAATTCGCGTTTTTTCTGTGCCCGATTAACGAAATTCGTGATTGTTAACTGACTCTGACGAAATTTGTAATTTTCCCGCTGCAAATAGACGAAATTTACAATTTTTTCTGGCAATAAGCTGGCGAAATTCACGATTTTACCGCAGCCGATCAAGAAAGTTTGCAGTTTTTCCGCAGCTCATCGACAAAATTCGCGATTTTTCCGCGTCCGATCAATGAAATTCGCGATTCTTAACTGACTCAAGAAATTTGTAATTTTTACGCAACAAATTGATGAAATTCGAATTTTTTTCTCGCGATAAACTGACGAAACTCACGATTTTTCCGCAGCCGACCAACAAAATTTGCAATTTTTCCGTACCTCATCGACAAAATTCGCGATTTTCTGTTCCCAATTAACGAAATTTGCGATTTTTCATCACCGAGTCGACAAAATTCGCGATTTTTCCTCTCGCGATCAACAAAATTCAAATTTTTTTCGCGAACGATAAACGAAATTTACGATTCTTAACTGACTCTGACGAAATTTGTAATTTTTCTCGCGGCAAATTCACAAAATTCCGATTTTTTCTTGCGATAAACTGACAATACTCGAGATATTTCAGCAACCGATCAAGGATCAGATAATTCAAAAAATTCGCGATTTTTACCGCGTCTGATCAACGAAATTTACTATTTTTAACTGACTCTGACAAAATTTGCAATTTTTTCAGCGGCAAATTGTCGAAATTCGCGATTTTTTCTCGCGATAAACTGACAAAACTCGCGATTTTTCCCCAACCGATCAACGAAATTTGAGATTTTTCTATGACTCATCGATAACATTCGCAATTTTGCCGCACTCGATCAACGAAATTTGCAATTCTTAATTGGCTCTGATGAAATTTGCAATTTCTTTCCGAGGCAAATTGACGAAATTCTTGATTTTTCCCTGCGACATATGGACAAAAAATTGCAATTTTTTCCAGTTATGAACTGACGAAATTGTGTTAACGAAAAAATTGTATACATTGTGATCGCGGGCCACAAGTTAAGCCATGGCGGGCCACTTTTGGCCCGCGGGCCACAGGTTGTGCATCCCTAACTTAAGCAAAACTTTAATTGCTTTCAATGAACCAACGTTTTAGGTCTTTTTCGATAGTAAATCGATCTTTTTCTATTGCAGTTAGATAAATATATCCAAGCCTCATCAAGTGTAACTACAAATTTCAAATTTTCACTGGCCAAATAATTTTTATTCAACAATCTGCACATAGTCCTGACGCTGAGAAATATGCTTTCGCATTAGGCGGTGAACACCCTTTTTTCTTTCTTCTATTTTTACAAGAAGAAAGTATTGGATTCGTAAAAAATTTCGACTTCCGGTTTTCGACGGATTTACACGTTTTAGAGGTCAGAGATTACGAAAAACATGTTTTGACAAAATGCCTGTCTGTCCGTCCGTCTGTCTGTATGTGACACAAATTTTGTGGGCGCTCTATCTCAAGGACTAATGCACGAAATTCAATAAAAATTTATATTCAAGTAGTCCCTAATATAAATTGGTGCTGATTTGTTTTTGGTGTAAATAGCCCAACAGGTGGCGCTGCTATGCTGCATTTTTCGCGATTTCTGCAATAGCTCTATCTCAAGAACTACTGCACGGATTTTCATCAAACTTCAGATTCAGTTATTCCTTGATATGAATTTGCGCTGGTAACGTTTTGGTGTAAATCGCCCAAGAGATGGCGCTGCTATGCTGCATTTTGCAGCATTTACACGATTTTCTTAATAGCTCTATCTCAAGAAATAATGCACGGATTTTCATCAAACTTCAGATTCAGTTAGTCCTTGACATCAATTGACGGTTTGTACCTTTTGGTGCTGATTTGTTTTTGGTGTAAATAGCCCAACAGGTGGCGCTGCTATGCTGCATTTTTTGTGATTTCCGCAATAGCTCTATCTCAAGAACTAATTTATGGGTTATCAACAAACTTCAGATTCAGATATACCTGGATATGAATTAGTGCTGTTTATGTTTTGGTGTAAATCGCACAACAGGTGGCGCTGCTATGCAGCCTTTTTCACGATTTTTACAATAGCTCAATCTCCAGAACTAATGTACGGATTTTCATCAAACTTCAGATTCAGTTAGTCCTTGACATGAATTGGCGTTTTATACATTTTGGTATAAATCGCTCAACAGGTGGCGCTGCTAAGCTGCATGTTTTGTGATTTCCGCAATAGCTCTATCTCAAGAACTAATGCTTGGATTTCCAACAAACTTCAGATTCCGGTATACCTTTATATGAATTAGTGCTGTTTATGTTTCGGTGCAAATCGTCCAACAGGTGACGCTGCTATGCTGCATTTTCTCCCTATAGCTCTATCTCAATAACTAATGCACGAATTTTCACCAAACATGAAATTCAGATATACTTTGATATGAATTGGTGCTAAACTGATGTAACTTCTTGTACTATTTAAATGATTTAATTGACGTGATTTATATAGAAGAAAGTTTTGTGATGGCCACAACATACTAGTTTTTTCGTTTCTTTCTTTTCTTTTCTTTTCTTTTCTTTTTTTTTTTAGCTTTAAATATCCGATTTATAATTTTGTTTGCAATTTCTGTAGAAGTTTTTAGAGATTTTTCGATTTTTTTTTTGGGGGGGGGGGGGGCGCTTTTAAAACATGAGATCGACTTAGATATAATAAACGGTGAACATGGTTTTGTTGGGTATACACTTTTTACCCTTTTCCCAGTCAAATAAATGTAAATTGCGAGGTTTCTTCTCTTTTTTATGAATTACTACCTGATCCGATTCAAATGTACAGTAATCCATAGAAGAAATGTCGGAGGACTTGAGCATTAACAAACCCCAGGGAGAAAAAAAAAAAAGGCTTAAAAATTTATCGAAAATCGCCAAAGTTCAAAATCGCAGAGGAGAACGTTTACCATGATAGGCTAAAGGTTTGAAACCAAATTTCTGTTAGGCTAAAGGTTTGAAACCAAATTTCTGTGAGGCTAAAGGTTTGAAACCAAATTTCTATTAGGCTAAAGGTTTGAAACCAAATTTCTATTAGGCTAAAGGTTTGAAACCAAATTTCTATTAGGCTAAAAGTTTGAAACAAAATTTTATTTTTAAAATGTCAAAAAATAGTCGTGAAAACCGAAAAATCGAATTTAATTGAAAATCTCATTAAAAGTCGCCAGGGTAAAAATTTACTATATGAGGCAAAATGTTTGAAGTCGAAATCCGTTTTCGAATGTCCAAAAAGAAAAAAAAGAAAAAGCAATTTAACAAATTACAACGACCATTTGGAAAATGATTTTTTCAAAGACTAAAATTTAAGACATAAAAAATCGCACGGAGTTGATCATACATTACGTACGCCATGAATTAAACATTAATAGTATTACTAGCTGGCTTCGCCCGCTAGCGGACACCTCCTTTTCATGAACCTCTCCTTTTTTATAAAATCTCGAAGCGAACGAACCTCATCCCGGGTCCCCGCTGGCTACGGCATCGTATAGCAGCCGTGCTGCGCACGCTATGCAAACTCATTAAAAAAAAAAAGCATATCGCGCTCGAACAAAAGTCGAAGCGGGTCCCCGCTGCCTTCGGCACCGTATAACAGGCGTGCTACGCACGCACTGCAAACTCTTATAAAAAAGCCTTTCGCTATAACGAAAGTCGAACCTGGTCCTCGCTGCCTACGGCGCCGAATGGCAGGCGTGCTGCGCACGCACTGCAAACTCTTTTTAAAAAGCATATCGCGCTTGAACGAACCTCGAACCGGGTCCACGCTTCCTACGGCACCGTATAGCAGGCGTGCTGCGCACGCACTGCAAAATCTTGTGAAAAAGGCAATCTCGCTCGAAAGAACCTCGAACCGGGTCCCCGCTGCCTACGGCATCGTATACCAGGTGTGCTGCGCACGCACTGCAAACTCATTAAAACAAGTTGGAAATTGCTCGTCAAACGTGGCAAATGAGGTGCGTTCGTACTATAACTAGTTTTATAATTATTTTTTGCACCCCATATTGTACTGAATGTATATTTTTTTGCGCTTCATAAGTGCATAGTCTGTAACATCATTAAAATGCACTTACAATAATTTTTTCCCCATTCCCCGTAATGTAACGGAAAACTTTTGACTGTCCCTGTAATTAAACTATACATTCAATTTTCATAAAATTTGAAATGGCTCGACAAAATTTTGCAGCAATTATATATTTAAATTTTCAGACCATTCGGAAGGCTGTAAAATCATTAAAATGCATTTGCTATAATTTTTCCCCATTGGCCGTAATGTAACGGAAAACTTTTGGGTGTCCCTGTAATTAAACTATACATCCGATTTTCATAAAATTGGAAATGGCTCGACAAAATTTTGCAGCAATTATATATTAAAAATTTCAGACCATTCGGAAGTCTGTAACATCATTAAAATTCACTTGCAATAATTTTTCCCATTGGCCGTAATGTAAAGAAAAACTTTTGACTGTCCCTGTAATTAAACTATACATCCGATTTTCATAAAATTGAAAATGGCTCGACAAAATTTTGCAGCAATTATATATTAAAAATTTCAGATCATTCGGTCGGGTAGTTTTTGCTCTGTTATATGCGGACGGACAGACAGACGGACAGACAGACGGACTGAACGACGACTATAGGTGCTACGTATTTATATAATTACGAACGCACCTAAAAAGCCTATCGCGCTCGAACGAAAGTCGAACCGGGTCACCGCTGCCTTCGGCACCGTATAGCAGATGATGATGATAATGCAAAGAAATCCTATACTTTTTTCATATTTCCTTAAATATCTCGGCTCCTATTGGTCGTAGAGCTTAGATCTCGCGCCAAAAGTAGCTCCGAGACACCCAAGCAAACTTTTCCCCGCGATTATTTTGCCGTCTTCCGATTTCCTGTAATCGTATTAGGGGCCCGGGTAGGGCCCCTTTGAAATATTTTTCGTAGTAATTTCAGCAATTATCTTAAATTATTGGTTAAGACCGCCAGCCTCCTGATCCATGTATCTATATGCCATATATCTATATGCCATAACTTTATGGTCGTGCCTCGTACGTCTAAGCTTGCATGTTATTCAGTTCGGAATTTACTTTACCTTTATTTTAAGGTGTATATCGAGGGGGTGCGTAGGAAATTTAATGATGTTGAGTCTCCCCATACCTATTAAGCATGCATTATATAAAAATAGAACTGATTAATTAAATAATAATTAATATCTCAGCTTCTAATTAAGCTATCGCTTTGAACTGGGTATGTATGGAATTTGCGAGAGACATCCCCTCCGGATGTAAAAAAAAAAATTATCAAAAAATTCAATATTTAAAAAGTTTAAATTTCGTACGCTGAAAGACAGATGGCCAGGTGCCAATGTGTCTGGCGAGAAAAAATTATCTCGGCTGTAGCTAGCCTCGCTGGAGGGTCCCGAATCGCTAGCCTCGCAAAAGGGTTCAATTGTAGTCAGATTGCTCAGACCTGCCAACTGCTACGAAGAAATCGTAGTTGCTACGATTTGGACCTATAAACTACGATGCTACGAAAATTGGTCTTAAACTACGATTTTTTGCAAAAAACACAAATGCGGTTTTTATCCCGCACAGCATTATTTTCAGGAGTGATTCTGTTGCGATATTTCCAAAATTTCAAAGTATTCATTTCCGAAAGTTTTAAAAAATTGGCCATTAGTCCGAAAATTCGGACATTAAAAAATGCTCATGAAAAAAAAAAAAAAAAAAAAAAAAAAAAAAAAAAAAAATCTGGGCTGCAAAACAAACTTCTTAACATAAAACACTCTCTTAAGTATATTAACCACGAGTGAATCGTATTTCTGTAAATATTTGTACAAGAATTCGCTTCCTTAGAAACAAGGTGCAATTTTAAGAATTTCTGGAAAGGAAGGGGGGGGGGGGGTCTTTGAGGGGCAAGGTTTGAAATATTGTGCAAAATCGCACGATTTGCTATAAACTACCGCGAATTTCAACAAATGACCATATAAAAAAAATCAATTTCGTCAATTGGTCGCAGAAGAAAATAAGTTTCGTCAAAGGATCGTGGTAAAAACGCAGTGTTGATTTCAGGGGGTGGCCCGAGGGGGGATGTCACCCCCGGAAGATTTGAGATTGTGTGTTTTCAATGGTGTGAATTTTGTCAAAATATCGCAGAAAGAAAACACTAACTTCGTCGAAAGGTCGCAGAAAAAAACGCAAAGTTCGACAAAAGATCGTGGTAAAAAATGCGAATTTCGTCAAAAGTTTATGGTAAAAAGGGCGGATTTCAACAAAGAATCGTGATGGAAAAATGTGAATTACGATTGCGGAAAAATTGTGAATATCCTGAAATAATCGCAGGAAAAAAAATCCCGAATTTCGTCAAAATTTACTGCACTGGGCTAAAAAATTGGAACCAGGCCCCCTTTACAAATGTAAAGAAAAAAAAAAAACGTTACGAAACGAAAAGAAACTCTAAAAATCGTATAAAAATTTTCAAAGGAAAAAAATTACTATATTGAGTTGAAAGACTGAAACCTTATTCCTTTTACGAATGTCAAAAGATGGCTGTGTAACACGAAAAACCAACCAACCAACGTCCAGATTAATTTAAATTTTGTGTGCTACGATTTCTCATTTTCAAATGTTGGCAGGTCTGGCATTGCTGCTTTTGATAAAAAGATTCAATTTTGAAAGAATTTTCCTTCGATAATGAGTTGTTAATTAGCTAATGACGTCCGTAGTTACGACGGGATTTTCTCGAAGCCACAAAGTCCGTTTTTCTCGGAAAATGGCGGCCCGAATCTACATATTATAAGAGCCTCTGCGTCGCTTGTGAGAAAAGTAGTTCCGGCGACACGGGCGAGTGTTATCAACAAACAGACAGAGGTTTACGGACATTAATAGTAGTAGAGATTACACGGAAAAATTCCAAGCGACAAAAATCGCCCGCGACTCGTATTTGGTGTGAAATATTTATATGTATTCATTCCTGTCCTATTTATCTTTTTTTTCAATTCCTACTATTAGTTCACACTCTCCCTATATTTATTCAATTCCTACTATTAGTTCACACTCTCCCTATATTTATTTATTTATATATTTATATATCTTGTTCAAATTTTCAATCGTTAATAAAATACTCATTATTCATCCTATCAAGTTGAAATAAATTTTTTTGAACTTGTACTGGATGACAATTGATGTTAATAGTTTTTTCAAATATTAATTAATTAATTGAATTTTAATTAATTAATTTTAGTTTTGCATGGGTAACAAAATGGCGGCCATTGGTTATTGAAGGTAAATGAAAGTATTTTCAATAAGGGGTTACCATAGGGGGGGACCCTGTTCTGTCGCCAAATACGGCCAAGTTCGTCGCCAACTTGGCGACATATCGCCAAATTTGGCGGCCAAAATGTGTCGCCAAAAGTGACGCCAACTTGGCGATATTTCTAATATTTCGCCAAATTCCCATAGAATTCCATTGTAAACCTACTTGCTTATAGAAAATCAACAAATTGAGATATTTTAATGCAACAAAAACTAATATTAGCTTAAGGAATTATATTAAATTTTTTTTTGATGCCCTAAGTAGGAATTGACTGCAAAAACAAAATTTTTATATTGCTTGTTTATATATATATATATATATATATATATATATATATATTTATTTATTTACTAGCCGTCCTTGGCGACCAGTTTGGTCTCCCTTAAATGTATGCTAGGCATTGTATCATGTTACTTTTATTCATAATTTAATTTACTCGCTCAATTCTTCGCTAAATTGGAAGATTCTGATAGAGAAATCAAGAACTCTCTATTTTTATGTTAGTCGGGCACAGGTGACAAATCGCCAAACATTGTACCCGTCGCATTTTTTCATATTTAATTAATTTAGATTAAAATATAATCCTTTCATTCAGTTTAAAATGGATAACTTTAACTTTAAACTAAAACATTTCAAATTCATGAATTTCACTTTAAAAAAAGAAAAAGAAAAGAAAAGAATAAATACCATAAACCATTTAATTTCAACATCAAAGAATTGTTTTAATTTACCCCTTGAAAAATAAAAAATGCTGCTGGTGAGTAAACAAAAAATGGTATTGGCGAGAATTGCGCCCAGCTTACATGAAAGTACGAACTTTTTGCGATCATAGCAACTTTTATGTAGTTTTATTCGAAAAAAATATTTTGATGAAATAGGTTGCCAGAAAATACGTTGCCAAATTTCTTTTCTCACCATGGACCTTTTCTCTATTTCTCCAAGTACCTATACTGGAAAAATACCTTTATTTATTTACTAGCTAACTTGCCCGGCGTTGCCCGGGTACGTCAAAAAACAGCTCGAATTGCGAAAAAGCTCTGAAAATCATAATATGATATCGCGAAAAAATTTAAATTGTTGCACAAATTTCGAAAAGAGAAAAAAATTATATATTGTGTTCGAAGATTGAAAGTTGATTCCTTTCACTAATGTGAAAAAATGGTAGGAAATCTCTAAAATACACTAAAAATCACATACAAAATTCCCGAAAAATTGGAAAATTTCTATATGAAATTCGAATAAACTTTATTGAAATGAGGGCAGAAATTACTTTAGTATTATAGGCCAAAAATGGAATGTCAAAAAATTGCAGCTGACCGCGAAGAAACGTAGAAATCGAATTAAAAATCACAGAGAAGAATATTAGAATTTTCACAAAATGTTTAGCTCCCTAGAGCTCATTCTTAGTGAAGGAACGAGGTTTATCTCTAAATCTTGATTTAGGTTTTGTTGATGAATTTAATACTTAACTTCGAAATCTACCTACGCCTGTAGGCCCGAGCCGGCTGGGATTTTTTTTTTATATTACTTGTTTATTTTTTATTAGCTTATTCCATTTTTCTTTTGCACGTGAAAATCTTACAAATTAAAATTAACTCTTTGGCAGAAATTGTTATTCATTTTCTTTCATTTTCATTAGTTATTATCCACCTGAAACTTACGTATTATTCAAGCATTTCATTGGCTGTTAGGGAAAAGGCTTTTCATCGTCAGATTTCCAAGAAATCTGAGTACCAATTTTAAATGAAATTTCATTCTTAAACTTCTAAACATCCGACAATATTACTTTTTACAGCGTCGGATAGAGAAAAAAATGTACTTTTAAATGCAGTTTGTTTGAAAGCTGTATCTCAATTTGTTTCTGAGTTATTATTATTATTTTTATTTTTTATTTATTTATTTATTTTTTTGTAGTTTTCATTAGTTTTTTTTTTTTTTTTTTTTTTTTTTTTTTGTCTTAGTGGCAATAGAAGGTATCCATCTCTGTTGAAAGTAAAGGGAAATACAGATTACTGTATAGAATAATCAGAAAACTAATAAAATGCGGATTAAACCAATAAAAATCTTCAAATATGCTTTTGATTTCCTACCCTGACGAGAACAATAACCATTTTTCCAAATGGTTAAAAAAAAAAAAAAAAAAAAAAAAAAACAAGTGGGTAAGTGTGATCACAGATCGCACAGAGGGTTTCGTTTAATATTCCTTTCAAAACACTTTATCCTTTTGAAAAATCTGTTAGTTCCACATTTCGCAACAAGGGGCGCACTCTATTCTAAACAAACCTCTATCCGAACGAAACTCCATTTTACATTCTATCCGTATATATATTAGTCGAAGGGATCGGGCCCATAGCATCCGAGATAAGTAGGCGCCCCTGGCGGTAAAAAGTGGAACTAAAATATTTAAGGCTATGGTGCATAATATGAAAGAATGGTCAAAGGGGTGTCGGCAAAAGTTGGAAAAGTGCTCCCCAGGTGAAAAGGGTGGAGGTTAGAAAAATTGCTTAAATTGTACAAGTTAGAGCACGGAGGAGTAAATAACATAACTTTTTGAAAATTTTATGAATTGTCGTGTGGTCTGAGGTATTCAGCTATACGTATGCAAAAATTCATGTCTCCAACTTAATTAGGGGCTCTCTTAGAAAGAATTGTTTAAAATACACATGTGAGAGCCCAAAGGGTTAAATGTACGACTTTTTCAAAATTTTATGTTTTGTTATTTGATGTGAAGTGTTCAGCTATAAGTATGCAAAATTTCACGCTTCCGACCCAATTAGGGTTCACTTAGAAAGAATTGTTTAAAATACACATGTGGGAGCCCAAAGGGTTAAATGCACTTTTTCAAAATTTTATGATTTGTCGTTTGATAAGATGTATTCAGCTATAAGTATGATAAGTATGCAAAATTTCACGCCTCCGACCCAATTAGGGTTCACTTAGAAAGAATTGTTTAAAATACACATGTGGGAGCCCAAAGGGTTAAATGTACTTTTTCAAAATTTTATGATTTGTCGTTTGATAAGATGTATTCAGCTATAAGTATGCAAAATTTCACTCCTCCAACCTAATTAGGGGCTCACTTTGAAAGAATTGTTTAAAATACACATGTGGGATCCCAAAGGGTTAAATGTACGACTTTTTCAAAATTTTATAGTTTATCGTTTGATGTGAGGTATTCAGCTATAAGCATGCAAAATTTCACGCCTCCAACCTAATTAGAGGCTCACATAGAAAGAATTGTTTAAAATACACATGTGGGAGCTCAAAGGGTTAAATGTACGACTTTTTGAAAATTTTATGATTTGTCGTTTGATCTGAGGTGTTCAGCTATAAGTATGCAAAATTTCATACCTCCAACCGAAATAGGGAGTAACTTAGAAAGAATTGTTTAAAATACACATGTTGGAGCCCAAAGGGTTAAATGTACGACTTTTTCAAAATTTTATGATTTGTCGTTTGATGTGAGGTATTCAGCTATAAGTATGCAAAATTTCACGCCTCCAACCTAATTAGAGGCTCACATAGAAAGAACTGTTTAAAATACACATGTGGGAGCCCAAAGGGTTAAATGTACGACTTTTTCAAAATTTTATGATTTGTCGTATGATGTGTGGTGTTCATCTAAAAGCATGCAAAATTTCAAGTCTCCAACATGTATAGTTTCTGAGAACGGGCTCTGTGACAGACGGACGGACAGACAGAGGAGCGAGACGAATAGGGTTTCGTCAGATGAACAAAACCCTTAAAAAAAAAAAAAAAAAAAAAAAAAAATGCGCCACTGAACTCCATGAATCGCGAAAAATTCCTTTAAAAATCGCATTAAAAATCACTGCGGTAAAAATTTACAATTTAGGGGGAAAACATTGTAATCGGAAATATTTCATGAATGACAAAAAATCGACGTGAAACGCTAAAAATCGCTAAAAATCACAATGAATATCGCATTAAAAATTGCTAAAATTGAAAAAGCGTAGAGGAGAAAATTTACTACATTAGGCTAAACGTTTGAAACCGAAATCCCTTTACCAATGTTAACAAATTGCTTCAGTACTCGAAAAATCACTAAAATTAAAAAATCGCCGAGGTAAAAATTTGATACCAAATTCTTTTTCCGAATGTCCAAAAATGGCGGTGTAACTCGAAAAATCACCATGAAAATTGCATTGAAAATCGCTAAATATTTAAAAATAGAAGGGGAGAAAATTTACTATAATGGGGTAAAATATTGTAATCTGAATTCTTTCCTAAATGACAAAAAATTTGCCCAAAACACTGTAATCGGAAATCTTTCAAGAATGACAATGAATCGACGCGGAACGTAAAAAATCTTGAAAAATCGCATTAAAATTAGCTAAAGCAAAGTAGCTTAGCATACTAGGCTAAAAGTTTGAAACCTAATTCGTTTTCCGAATGTTAAAAAATCACCGTGGGACTAAAAAAACGCAAAAAATAGCATTGAAAAATGCATTAAAAATAACTTAATATGTATTTAAAAAAAGCTGGGGAGAAAATTTACTATAATTAAGTAAAATATAGTTACTCTGATTTCTTTCATAAATGACAAAAAATCGACACAAAACATCTCTAAAGATCGCTAAATATCGCATTAAAAATTGCTAAAATTAAAAAATTGTAGCAGACAAAATTTACTACATTAAGCTAAAATGTTGAAACCTAACTCCTTTTACTAATTTCAAAAAATCGCCGCGTTACTCATTCAATAGCTAAACATCGCTTGGCTAAAAATTTACTATAATGGGGTAAAACACTGTAATCGGAAATCTTTCATGGATGAGAATAAATCGACGTGCAACGTCAAAAATCTCGAATTTTTGCATTAAAAATAGCAAAATTTAAAAAATCGTAGATGTTAAAATTTATTACATTAGGCTAAAAGTTTTAAACCAAAATCATTTTCGAATCTCAAAAATTCGCTCTGGAATTCGGAGGGGGGGGGGGGGGGGGGGCTCAAAATCGCACTGGAAATCGCTAAATATCCAAAAGTCGCAGGGGTCAAAATTTACTCCAATGAGTAAAACATTGTAATAGGAACTCTTTGATGAATGACAAAAATCGACACGGAACTTGAAAAATCACTAAAAAAAATAGCTAAAATTCAAAACTCGTTGATGGCAAAATTTACTGCACTAGGCTAAAAGTTTGAAACAAAATTCTTTTTCCGAATGCCAAAAAATCGCCACAAAATACGAAAAAATACTAAAAATCATTCGCAATAAATTCTAAAATCTCCGTGCAAATTCCGAATAAACTTTATGGAAAAAGAGGACAAAATTTACTATATTGGGCTAAAAGATTAAAACCAGATTCTTATAAATGTAGAAAAATCGCCCCAAAACGTTAAAAATCCCATAAAAAAAATCTAATAAAAAAAAATCAAATATCGGGCTTCGAAGTGCAAAACTAAATACACAGAGGTATCTTCCTAGCAAATTTTGTGGCTTTACGTGCAGCAGTCTCTTCAGAACAGCGCCAACAGACACACACACACACACACACAAACTTCTTTCTTTTTATTATTATAGAAGATAGATAGATAGATGTCATTAGGTGCGTTCGTAATTATATAAGTACGTAGGGTCAATCCATTTCAAGTGGTCCAGCACTGGTTGCTCGACCATTTTTAAAAAATCTAAAATTTTTTGTACAACAACCCTAACATGATGGAAGTTCAAAATGACTATTATTTTAATTTTATTAATTTTTGTTTGTGCATGGCGGCCATCTTTGTTTCATCGTCTGCAGCAATTTTCTCACAAGAAGGGTTTACGGAATTGTAAATATGTCATCGTTTATTTATCCAATTCAACTGCGGATTAAAGCAATTTGTATAGAATACATTGGGCTAAAAATCTGGTAATGGAGTAGTTTCCGAAACTAACTGCTTATTGGTAAAATTTAAGCATAAAATTTCCGGTTTTTTCCACAATTTGTCCGTTTACAAGAGGAAATTTTTCTAGCAAGGAATACTGTCAACATGACATAATTTTTTTTTACAAATAAGCCGAAAGTACTTGTACTCACACGCCGAGTTCCAGATCTGGGACTTGCTTTCTCTTTGCTAAAAAATATCCCAAATTTTCCAAAAATGACAAAAATCGCACTTTTCCGGCTTTGATATCTCTGGTGGGGCACGAGATAAAAATCTGAATTTTTTTTTTTTAAATAAGAGTATTGTATGGTAGTGTTATGCACAAGAATTTTCAAGATGGAGATTTGACTACAAGTTGAGGTATGGCAAGGGCAACATGTCAAAACAATACTGCCAAACTATTGTTTTGTTGTAGTCACAGCTAAGTATTTCTCTCAGAGTGTCATTTAAATTTATGTTTTTGATTATCTTTAAATAATAGTAACAGAAAATAAAGCCCTTTGCAAAGCTTAGCAATTAATAAAAAAAATAATTATGCCTAAGGCCATTTTAGCAATTTTTTTGTAAGTATTTTTAGTAACTAAAAGAAACCTCAGCACTTTTACATAAAGAAAAAAAAATATATTTTTATACAAGATCTGAGACAAAAACAACATAGGGAAAAAGAAAAGCTGTTAATGTTGTCATACTTGTTGAGACATGATCAAACGTGTCAAAACACATTCTTGCTTGTTGGTTCAAAAACCACAATTTTGATCTTTCTCAAAATTTTATTTGTACGAACCAAGTCTTGTCATCTCTTGATAACTTGATTGAAAATCTTGGCCCTGCTGGCTCATAGAAATAGACTTTGAAATCACTATGTGCAAGTCTCAATTCATTAATAATTCCTAGCTTACTTCTTATGGAAAAATGTGATTTTTCTGCAGTATAAATTTTGAAAAGGCTTTGGGTATCTTTACTTTTTGAAAATTACTTGAGGCTGATGGTAACAGCGCATGGTAACAGCGCATAATGTTTCATTTACAGGAACATACTTATGGTAGGAACACGTTTCAGGGAATGGCAAGCAGCATTAAAATTGTGGTTTTTAAACCAACAAGTAGGAATGCGTTTTGACAAGTTTGATCATGTCTCAACAAGTATGCAACATTAACAGCTTTTCTCTTTCCCTATTCTGTTTTTGTCTCAGGTCTTGCATATATATATATATATATATATATATGTAAAAGTGCTGAGACTTCTTTTAATTACTAAAATTACAACAAAAATTTCTGAAACCATACAAAATGTAAGCCTTCGACATAATTATTTTTTAAATTAATTGCAAAAGATTTATTTTCTGTTACTATTATTTAACGATAATCTAAAACATAAATTTAAATGATACTCTGTGATAAATACTTAGCTGTGACTACATCAAAACAATAGTTTGGCAGTATTGTTTTGACATGTTGCCCTTGCCATATCTCAGCTTGCAGTCAAATCTCCATCCTGAAATTTCTTGTGCATAACACTACCATACAATACTCTTATTAAAAAAAAATTCAGATTTTTATCTCGTGCCCCACCAGAGATATCAAAGACTGAAAAGTGCGATTTTTGTCATTTTTGAAAAAATTGGGATTTTTTTTAGCGAAGAGAAAGCAAGTCTCAGATCTGGAACTCGGCGTGTGAGTACAAGTATTTTCGGCCTATTTGTAAAAAAAAAGTATGTCATGGTGACAGTTTTCCTTGCTGGAAAAATTTCCTCTTGTAAACGGACAAATTTTGGAAAAAAACTGAAACTTTATGCTTAAATTTTACCAATAAGCAGTTAGTTTCGGAAGCTACTCCATTACCAGATTTTTAGCCGAATGTATTCTGTACAAATTGCTTTAATCCGAACTTGAATTGGATAAATAAACGATGAATTATTTACAATTCCGTAAACCCTTCTTGTGAGAAAATTGCTGCAGACGATGAAACAAAGATGGCCGCCATGCACAAACAAAAATTAATAAAATTAAAATAATAGTAATTTTGAACTGCCATCATGTTAGGGTTGTTGTACAAAAAATTTCAGATTTTTAAAAAATGGTCGAGCAACGAATATGACATTTTCTGGACCACTTGAAATGGATTGACCCCGTAGCATCTTTAGTCGTCATTCGGTCCGTCTGTCCGCATATAACAGAGTAAAAACTAACCAACCGAATGGTCTGAAATTTTAAATATATGATTGTTGAAAAATTTTGTCGCGTTATTTCAAATTTTATGAAAATCAGATGTATAGTTTAATTACAGGGACAGTCAAAATGGCTTTTTGTTACATTACGGCCAATGGAAAAATATTACTTCAAGTCAGGGTTGGCAAAAAACTAGGTTTTTTTGGTTTAAACCGGGTTTTTTTTTTAAACATCTTTTCTTATTACATATACATCAGGGTGTCTACAGAATCTGGAAATCAGGGAATCATGGGAAAATCAGGGAGGTTTATCAATCTGGAAAAGTCAGGGAACTTTGTAAAAATACTCGAAAATCAGGGAAATTTATCTATATGCAAAAATATTTTCATTTTCACCTTGCCAATGAGACTGATTCCTCTGTTTTATATAACATATTTTTTCACATACTGATTAGTCTTTCCAAATATTTAAAAAAAGATGTACATGGTATGCATTTTGTATATTTAATGCAAATTAAGGTGATCAGATGCCCTCATTTTCTGTAGATAGTGCTGATATTGAAGGCAATTTACCCATTTTTAAAAATTTTAAATGGTACATTCCCTCACCAGGTGGCCAGCTTAATCCAATTAGGTATCCCGTCAGATGTAGATAAGTCTTATAATTGAATATTTTTCAGAAAATGAGGAAATTTTCTTGTCACCATATATCCATTGGCCACTATATGAAGTTGTTGGACTAAATTTTGATTTTGGATTTATAAAACTAGGTAATTTTTATGTTTTTTCTCATGTTTTTTTCTCCCAAATGGGATATTAGCAAGTTGGATAAGTGTGTTATATGAGGAAACGGCATACATGAAAAAATACCGTATGTATATTGTTAATAATGGAAATCAGGGAAATCTGATAAATATAGTCAGGGAAATCATGGAAAAATCAGGGAACTTTTTTTTAGAATTTCTGTAGACACCCTGTACATGCATATTTATTGATAAAAATAGACATTCTTGGATATATAAGTAGTATAACTTCATTTGAAAATAATTTAAATTAAATTATTAGTCAATTTATGTAGAAAATTTAAAAAAAAAAATCGTATTTTAATTTAAACAGTTTTAGTAACAGTCTTATGTTCAAACAATAAACTGCTCTACACAGTGAAACATTTATATCCTGAAAATCTTTATAAACAATATTTTGATTACCAGGGTTGTTTGGTTTAAACCAAATGTTTTTTTTTTTTTTTAAAACCATGCTGGGTTTTTTTCATCTGGTTTTTTTCTCTTTTCCCCTAATGTTTTTGCATTTATTTTGCACATTATTGAAAAATGCAAAATCCAAGTTATGCAGAAGCTACAAGCAAAGCTTTAGAAAAATGATGAATTAATAAATTTGTAAAGTGACAAACATTTTTAATCAAACTTTTCTTATAAACTTTAAATCTAGATGGCAGACTAACTAATTTTTCTAAAATTAGCTCGGAAGAAAAAAAAAAGTAGTTAGTTTTCTTTCTTCTTCTTTTTTTTAAGCCTTTTATTTTTAAAAATAGCCAAAATGGCAGGTTTGAGCTAAAAATACATTTTTACTACTTAGATTGCTTGATTAGTTAAGATTTACTAAGGATTGCATTATGCCTCAATGATGACATAATCATAAGTAATTTTCTCTATTGATTACTCTTTGTTTTGTATGCTAATGAATGATTGGCTGTGAGTTTTCTTTGCTGCATGGCTATTGGGTTTAGTAAGCTTTTGTTTTTCTTGCTTTTCTACATTGGGATTGGGGTTTTGCATTATGATTTTATTCTGTTACCATCAGTGTTGGCACGGTTTAAATCAATTAGTTAACCAACTGTTTTTCTAAAAAAAATCTAATATGATATAATGTTTTCTCATTTTTGTAATTTAAGTTTTTAAATTATTGGATATAAATAATTTTTATTTTTTACAGTCTTATCCCAGCAGTCACCGTTAGACATAGTGAGTCTAGGTTATATTTGTATGCATGTAGAATGCAAATTGCATGTGTTGATGAACATATTTGAAGCTCTAAAAGAGAAAATTTAAAATAGGTGAATTTAGCAAAGATAAAATAGATTAAAAATATTCAATATTTTGAATGAAATATTTTCCTTTGAGAAAACGTAGATTATTTATAATAACATAAAATGACCTTTAAGATTTCAGTCAAGCTGTAAAAGAAAATTTTCTTGATTGGGGAGATTATCTTTTAGGGCTGTTCTCAACTGTTCTTCTCAAAAAGCACTAAACGCTTTGACAGATGTACAAATTCATTTTTTAACAGAAAGATATAAAATTGAAAGGCCTGACTATGGAAGCTATTTGGAATCGAACTGTGTTTTCCATTTTTGATAAGTTAATTACCTATTGAGTTGTAAGCAATTTTGATCACGTGACAAAGATGTTTTTAACTTTCCTTGAGTGGTTATTCTTTCGCGTGGAAATTCGGTTTAAAACGCTCACTTTGACAACATTTTTTGAAAGATCTATTGCGTTTGTAAAAAAAAAAAAAAAAACTGAAAACACCGTTTGATTACATAGTATCTGAACAACAGCATCTGCTAGTTTCATGCATTTCCGAACAAAAGTAAATTAAAACTTATGTCATAAAGTTGCCCTTTCGGATTCGAGAACAGCCTTTAAAAAAAAAAAACAACAAAAAAAAAAAAACAAGATATGAAGTCGAATAAGAGAACACTGTTGTGACAAAATTGAACGCTAGCGAAGCACTTGTTTACTTTAACTAAAACATGCAATAAGATATATTTAAATCGTCTATTGCATAATCGAATCCATTATTTAGATCTGACAAAAAAAAAAAAAATGGGAAATCGAGATTAAGGTTTGCTTGCGACATAATAGAAAAAAGTCTCATAAAAATGCCTAAAAAGATATATTATTAATTTTTAATTTAGACATTTAAAAGTATTATGTATTATAATATAGCTCAGAAAAAAAGCCTGTGTATTAAGTCTGATGGCTGTTTATATGTTTTAGTGGATGAAAACTTTTATAAATCTACTTTCCATTTTAAAATAAATGTTTTCAGTAGTCTAAAAAGCTGGTAAATAGGTATTTCTGTTTATTTTACTGTCGCCTTTTCTTATTTTTTTTTTTACCTGACAGTTTCAGAGGAGAAGTGTCAAATGACAATACACAATAACTTCTTAAAACGTGTAAAAACTCTACTGCTAAATTCAAATCATTCCAGGAATTCTTTATAAAAAGCTTTACTTTCAGTAAAAGATAATAATTGTCCTGTAGTGTTGGAACAGAAAAATCAGATATCTCAGATTGCAAATATTTCAAAGAAATTATTTTGAATAGCCATGGGAAAGTATATTATATTTATGAAACTACGTCATATATTTATTTATAGTACTACTAGTAATTAAAAGATTGTTTATTGAGATTTTCAAGTTATCAATGTTTCTCTATGTAGAGCATTTTATTCATGGAACATAAGACAGCTTTTACTAAAAAATGTTTAAATATTAAATGATTTCAATTTTCTACATAATTGATTGTAATTATTTAATTTAAATTATTTTTAAATGAAGTTATATTACTTATATATCCAATGATGTTTATTTTTATCAATAAATACGAATGTATATGTAATAGGAAAACTTATTTAAAAAAAAAAAACCCGGTTTAAACAAAAAAAAACCGGTTTTTTGGGGTTTTTTGAAAAAAAAAACGGTTTTTTTACCAACTAGGGTGTAAAAAAATCATGATTTTTTTTTTTATTTAAATCAGATTTTTTTAATTTTTTTCCCTGTGTTAAAATATTAAACATCTACCAAGAATTAAGCATTTCAAAAATGAATAACACTCTAATTACTAACATAACCTATGTTTTTTTGCTTTAATTAATAAAATTTTAATTATGTAATTATAGAAATTACAAAAAACTGCAAATAAAAAATTTCTTTAGTAACATACAACATTATGTGCATTAATATTTTGTAATAATTATGTAAACCAATATTAAATACTGCTTATATTTTAAAGTTATTGATAAATTGCATTTAATTTTAAATTGATGATACAGATCAGCGATAGAATTGATAAAAAAAAGTCACTGGTCCCAAGGACCAGTAAACATCAGAGTTTACTGGTCCGCAGACATCGTCACTGGCCTGCTACATAAAATTCTATTAAGTTATTAAGTACCTTTAACCCTTTGAGTGACCCCCCCCCCCCCCCCAATCCTCCTTGAATATAAACCAAACTTCCTTTCAGTTACCCAAAATTTTTGGCATAATAAAATATAAAATTATACTTTGCTAAAAATTAAATAAACAGTACATAAACAAAGTATAAAATTATTAATTATATATTTTATTTCCAATTATTTATTTCAACTGACTGTAAGTTTTAATGCAATTTTTTATTATTATTTTTTTAAAAATAAAATAGAATGCTGTGGTTTGTGTTTGGCTGAGGTTTTCTCAGGGACGGGAAAATTTATGTTTACCTGTCAAAGAGGAAAAAAAGTTACTGGTCCTGCGGACCACTAATTTTTTTAAATTAGTGGTCCGATTGAATTTTTAGTGGTCTCGGACCAGCGGACCACCAAGGATTTCGAACGCTGTCAGATTAAATTTTGTAATTATTAAACAATTAACTGTTTAATTAAGAACACAATCTACATTTTTGAAAAAGTGGTTGAAAAAAGGTGATAAATAATAGTTTGATAAATTCATAAAGCAGCCAGTAATTTTACACAGGTTCTAAAGCGTATGTATATCAAATTGATCAAAAATCGTAGCAATGTATACAGCAAACTCACACATAATTTATAAATAGATGACAAAAATTGTATTTTTGAAATTTAAATCAGATTTTTTCCCCACAACATTAAAATATTTGAATAGCTACTAAATATTATGTTTTGAAGTTATTTAACATTTTAGTTAGATGTTTTTTAAATGTATAATACATCATTTTACACAGTTTAATATTGTTATAATTAACAATAACCATTTTTTACAAGTGATTTAGTGATCGTTTTCATTATTGATTATAATGCTTTTTCACACCATTTTAAAAAATCAGAAAATATATGATATTATCATCTGATTTAAATCAATTGATTAAAATCATTGACACTCTATTGCTGTGTTTATTGTATATAAAAGAATGAATAACTTGATTATTAAAAGGAAATTATGACATTGCAAGTTATATTAGATTTAAATATCATTTTTAAATTAAATGCAGGGATATGTTTAGGAAAATTTTAGGTTCTTTAAAGGACCCTTCACAAAATTATTTATCCTAAAACAGGACCCTTCACAAAATTATTTATCCCCGAACAGGAACCTTCACAAAACAGTTTATCACAAAACAGGACACTTCACAAAATTATTTGTCTCTTAAATAGACATTTTACAGAATTTTTTCACTTTCAAATTGAACTTTTCACAAATTTAGTCATTTAAAAATAAAATCTGGCCTGTAAGTAAGCAGTTGAACTCGCCAAAGAGCATATTACTTAACTTTTTATACATGAAGGATAGAACATGAAGACATCGATAATTTAAAATTCACAAAATTATGACTAGAATTTTCACAAAAATAAGAAAAACTTCACAATTTCACAAAAACAGGACCCTGTGAGAAAAGTCTGGACAGACCCCTGAAATGCTTTTTATGTTTGTTAGATAAAAAACATACTTTTTACAAACTTACTGTACTTAAAATTTTTCACAATACTCAGGAATTACGCTTAGAAACAATTATTTAAAACTTTCTTTTGTGTATTCATAAGTCACAATACCTGTAGAAACTTTCCAAATTATGTTCATCTTAGATTTGAATACTTTTTTATGTCATTTTAAACATATAGAAAATTTTTGATTTTAATCAATGATTTTTTTAAAAAAATCACTTGATTAAAATCACGATTTAAATCGCTGATTTAAATCAACTGATTTAAATCGTTGACACCCTATTACCAACACTGTTGATTACTAATATAATAATAAACATTTGATGTAGTTTGATGAATATAATATTCTTTTTCACAGTTATTCAAAAAATAAATTTCAAATGCTTCTTGGGGTTTTGTTTTTTGAGTGACAATTCGAAGTCAACATTTTTGATCATTAGATTCAGGGAAAAGAAAAAAAAAAAAAAAAAAAAAAAAAAAGAATGTTATTATTAAAGTGCTATTACTAGCACCCAGTTTTTGAATACTCTCTTATTCGACTTCATATTTTGATTGTAATTCTTAAAGGTAATCTCTACAATCAAGAAAATTTTCGGTACTTTTCGGTTAGCCGGGCGCCAGTGTTATATTTACATATATATGTATATACGTATGTATGATGTATGTATATGTACATATATACATATATGTGTATATATACAATATATGCATGTGTATATATATATGTATATTTACATATATATGTATGTATATTAATATGTATATATATAACACTGGCGCCCGGCTAACTGAAAAGTACCAAATTTTCTTTTACAGCTTTACCAAAATCTTAAAGATTGTGTTATGTTACTAATTGCTTTAAATAATCTGCATTTTTTTTTAAAATGAAAATATTTTATACTAAATATTTTTTAAATCTATTTTATCTTTGATAAATTCACATGTTTTAAGCTTTTTCTTTAGATCAATAGATATGTTCATCAACACATATTAATTTTCATCCTATACATAATACATATCAACATGTCCTAGACCAACTTTATCTAATGCTTATTGGAGAAATAAAGTGTTAAAAGTAGTAATTATTTATATTTATCATTGGATATATCCAATGATTTGAAACACGTAAATTATAAAGAAAAAAGAGAAAATGTCATTAGATTTCTTCTAAAAAAACCAATTGGTTTTTTTGAGAAAAAAAAAAACCAGCTGGTTTAAACTATGGTTAAAACCAATTGGTTTAAACCGTGCCAACCCTGATTCAAGTGCATTTTAATGATGTGCCTTTCGAACAGAATAAAATAGATATGCACTTATGAAGTGCACTAAAATATATATTCAGTACAATATGCGGTGCAAAAAATATTTATAAAACTGGATATAGTACGAACGCACCTCATTTGCTACGTTTGACGGGAAATTTCCAACTTGTTTATTTTACGTGTAGAAATATAAAATCCACACTTTTCACACCTTATCTATCTATCTATATTATAAAGGACAAACATATCTGTGTGTAACGCATACGTCATTTTGCGAATGGCAACACTTTGAAATTTGAAATCAAATTTTGGTTTTGCAACTTTCTCTACTACAAATTTTTAAACTTCTAAACATCGCACATTTTAAACTTTTTACACCGTCGTATAAGGAAAAAAATGCTCTTTTAAATGCAATTTGCTTGAAAGCTGTATCTCAATTTATTTTTGAGATATTAATTTTTTTTGTAGTTTCTAATACCATTTTTCTTATCGTGGCAACAAAAGTACCTCATTTCTATTGAAAGTCATTGAAAGTAAACGGAAAATAGTCGAAAATAGGAGATACTATATCTTTTTTGTTGCCATTTTCTCATAAAACCTAAAAAAAGAGTTGAAATTAAAATATGGGCTATGTCAAGAATATTGTCTGTTATTCCGTGATAATGACGTCATATGCACGCTTTTCTATAGACGAAGTTTAAGACTGGGTTGTAAAAGTGGATTGCTTTAGCGGATGCAAATGACGTCATTTTATAAAAAAGCGTGTATTTTAACTCTTAAACCTGAATTATGTTTTGTAGAAGTGCGCCATTTTCACAGCCCCAACTGCTTTGAAATTCTTCACAGGTGAAAATACTTCACTTTTGAAAATAATGTAATCGAAATCACACACGGATAAAACGCAATGTTTCACAAAAATTTAGAGTGTCTTTATAAAAGAGAGCTTTTTAATAGTGGAACAAGAGTATTTCTTTTTTGTAAAGTGCTAATACATAGTCTTCAATCCGTATTTTAAACCACCAGTGGCTGAGAGGTTCTGCTCTCGAAGCTGGTAGACGGAAGGTGCTGGGTTCGAACCCAATCGTGCCCGTCGGCTTAATCGTTCGGAATTTTTGTGGTTTTCTTCGAACCATGGATTTCCATGCGTAAATACGAGTTAGGTTCGCTTTAAAAGACCCCCCACGAAGGGCACTTCCCTCCATGGGCCTGTACCCCTCGAGTAGATAATTGGCCGTCAAAAATCAACCTAACCCAACCAAAACCGTATTTTAAAGCAAAGAATATTTTAAATGAAGCAAACGATAATCAAACTCTATTCCGGATTGATGCCATATAGGTTTTAATTTTTACGTGTTTTCTTTTAACTTACAATTTGTATGTGGCAGTCAAATCTTGTTACTCTTTTTTCACCCACTTCCCTACATGAAATTGACATTTGAATTTTCGTTCCGTAAGGCGGGCAACGGGGGCTTGATTTCCTATGGAGAAGTACGTGTCAGCTTCAACAATGAGTATTTGTTGAAAAGTACTAATGGCAGGGTTTTCACAATAGCACCGAATTTTGGCCAAATATTGTCAAATTTGGCGACAAAAGTAAGTTGCCATGTATAGAGCCAACTTAGTGATAGCTGGCTAATTTGGCGAAATTCCCATTTAAATCCATTTTTTTTTCTACTTTTTAGTGCATTTAAAAAATATATTTTTTTCTACATTTTTGTGAATTTTAATGAAAGCATCTTTTAAATATATATATGTACATATATTACCAATTTTTTTCATTTAAATTTAAATCTTATAGAAAGTAAAAATTATAAAATAATCTGTTACAAACTACTTCAAAATTATCAGGGATGCGAATGATAAAATCAATGCCCAATGGTGATTTTTAAATAAGTGAAGCAATTTTATTTTAAGAACTATATAGATTATTGAGAGCTGTCTACTTCTCTATATCAGTTGATATTTACTAATCATTAGTGGAAATTATCTAATTATACGTATTTGTTTACAGACGCTTCGTGGGTAAAAGTTTGCTCTCTGGTACTCGGTTAAAGCTTGTTATTTTAAAAATTTTAAACCCACTTAATGCAAAACTGTAAAGGAACATGCATTTACACAACCCTATTCTTCTGAATTTTTGCTTTTTATGAAGTATATTCATTAATTTTAAGGGGGCAACAATATTTGCAAAATCTTATGGAAAATAGCTGATATTCATGTATATTTTCCTCGAGAACTGCTGAAGTGATTTCAATGTGTGTGTGTGTGTGTGTGTGTGTGTGTTGGTGTGTGTGTGTGTGTGTGTGTGTGTGTGTGTGTGTGTGTGTTTATTTTCTACTAATATTCCATTTATAAAGATACGTTTTTAATATTTCTTTTCTTGAAAATATTCAATATTTCTTTTCTTGAAAATATTCAATGCAGAACTTTTTATCGTAAACCCTATTTAAATACTGGAGAGAAATAATTGTAAGGTAAGAAATCTCATAGTCAGAGCTACGTCTAATTTGATATCCCTTTTCTATACAATTGAATCTTTAGTCTCTTATGTTACGTAATTTAAGAACGGAACATAAAGTATATTAAGCCTTTTCTCTTTTCTCTCTTAAGCTTAAATTACTTTAATAATAGAAAGCTTTGATCGGTTTACCTCGATGATCTTTATTATAGAGACTCGACAGAGTTTTTCGCCCAGCAAAAGAAACAACAACGCAATGAACAGCAAATGAAAGGAACTACCTCCAATTGATGCAAAATGATTTTGCAGGATTAATTAGTACTCTTTCTAGTTTATATTTTGCAGACTGGACAATATGGGGTTTTGACACCTTTATAGCTCTATTTGTTGTAAAGACCCGTGCGCGTGGCGCAAAGGTGTTGGGGTAGCGTGGAGTCACTCGAATGTCTAAGTAATAGCAAAGACTTTTATTCACGTAAATAAATATTGGCGTTCACCAGTTATATATTACAAGTAAATCTGCAGATCAGGAGCCTCAACGTCAGATCAGCAATTCATTGTTTTTAGACACACTCTAGTAATATTCAATTTCCTGCAAACCGTAATTTAAAGTTTTCAAATTACGTAATTATTTATAAGAATAAAAAATACGAAGTTTTCAGACATTAGAAGCGTTAAATTAAAAACGTTGTTATGGAAGGATATTTTGAATTTTCATGAGCTACTAATTCTGGTATTTTTTTAAATAATAAAGTATTCAGAAGGGCGGAGCCTCCCTGAACCCCCCGTGGTCTCATTAATTTACATATGTAACTTTTTATTGATTGCGCTAATGATTATCGTAAATCTTTTTACACTTCCGATCCTTATTCTTCAATACTGGTGGGCAGAAAAGGATTTACATTGACGCAATTATATTAAAAGTTTAGGTTTTACGAACGAAAATGTAATTTCCTTTTAAAGATAAAAAAATTTTCATCCATATTTTCTGAAATGAGGCGGCATTAAGAACTAACACTCGTCAAAAAATATTTTTTCAGGCAATCTAGTTAATGTTTGGTTTTTAAGAATGAAAATATTTATTTCCCGATACAATGACGTCCTTTTCGACAGCGATAATTTTGCGGTGCATAATTTTGACATATACTATCAATTTGCTTTTCAAAAGTTTTTTTTTTTCTCATTGAAATTTTCGATTAAAAATTAAACATTTCTGTTAGCTACGTCCAGACGATAAACCGTGAGATATTAGTAACATTTTTTTTTTTAATAATAAGAATTAATATCGTAACACAAGCCCCTTTTATTTCAACCTCAAAGCGTATTCGTTTTATTTTTGATATATGAGATCAAATTCACCTTTCCGTTGCTAGGAAACAGTTAAAAGAAAATTAAGACAATGAAATATGTGATTGAAAAAAAGTAAATTAAAAAAAGAAAATATTTTATATTATTGGAACACATATATAAAATCCCTCCATAGATATACACCGAATTTAAAAACTCTGACAAATGTATACACAAAATTTCAAACTAATATGAATAATGTATGGTTCTAATTAGGAAATTCCATCATCCATAATTTATCATTTAAATCTTTCAATCGTATGAGCCATTTCCTTTAAACAAATAAAAATGGAAAAATCGTCTGAATTGCTATAGGAAAGCATTAAGGCGGAAAATAAAATGTTCTATATATTACGAACGAATGAACCAAATTTAATCAAAAACTATACAGCTAAATCCGGTGACCTCACCAACATGCATCCTTAATTTCAAGCTAATCGGACGCTTTTTACGGCAGTTATCGCGGGACAGACAGACTAACAAACAAACAGACAGACGGAAACCAAAAACTTTTCGGGTCTCCACAGTAAGCCTTCACTGACGTTTCGGTAATAAACTATTAAAACTTCAGAGAGAAAGAGAGTTTGGATGACAAGAACTATTTTTTATGTTAAAGGACCCGTCGCGGTGGAGGAGTAGAGAAGCGAGAAGAAAACATATTTCTTTTACAGATTTAAGTGTTTTTTCACGAAATTTTTCTAAGGGCGACAAAACCGTTACATTTATAACTAATAAAAATTTCAAAGGGTTCGAACAAGTACTTTTTTTTAAACTACGAAACGACCCTACGTTAAAAACAAGAAAATATCTTATGCACTTTTACCACTAAATATCAATATTTTTTCGCGAATTTCTAATTATAAATTCATACAAAATCGGGTTAAAGATCTAAAATCATACAAATTTGAGGTTTATGTAAGGTTATTATCACAGACCCAGGCAACGCCGGCCGCGTCAGCTAGTCTATTATAAAGCAAAAACAATTTCATGATTAACGCTGACATCATATCGGTGGTGTCAACGATCCCTTTTATTTTCCTTTTCTTCCAAAAGTACATACTTCTAAACATCGCATAATTTTATAACAGTAATCTTGAATTGAGAATTTTTAATGAAATTTGTTTATAATATAATTTTGTTTCTAAAGTTGCAAACTGTATCGATGTTGTAAGGCTTCTGATATAGAAAAACGCATTGGACTCAAGTAAAATACATAAAATGCACACTAGGGTGGAGCGAAAAAAAATATTTTTTGAAAATCAAAAACGGGTAGGTGCCAAAAGTTGCCTTTATACTAGTACATCATCTGCGTGCAATATTACTGCTGAAAAAAAAATGGCTTGAGTCTGCGCTTTTGGTCCAAAAGTCGAAATTTTGGGTAAAATTTGACATTTTTTCAAAACTTAAAAAAAAATTCTATAAAGATGGTTATTATTTAAAAGTGTTATTTAAACCGTTATTATTAATGACTTAACATATTTAAACGATAGAACTATATCTTTGTTCTGTATAACTGGAACAAAACTGACAACTTTTGGTAAAAAAAAAAAGGCGTTTCCACTCTGTTGTGTCATACAACTAATTGTTATTTGGAATACAGCTCTTACGTAGTTGCTTTGAAATCTACCAAGGGGGTATCAAGTGGGAGTGGCTGCATTTCATGACACAACAGTGCATAGATTGACCACCCTTCCATCTGAGCACAATGTTTTATTTATATATTGAATTGTGATTTTTTATCAAAGACTGACATAAGATTCCTATGTATCAACCTAATCCATCTCTTCTTTGTATCCACAGACGTTGGATGCTGCTGTGACACTTCTTAACGTATATTTCTACTGCTTGTGTATGATAAGGCAAGCAGAGTAATGCAGTGGAATAAATGGAATCTATTCAGCCCTCTAGTATCTTCACCAAAATTACATCCAGTTACTGGATAGGTGATTGGGAGTTCCGTTCCTACAACATTTTACAACATTTAGGTATTTCATCTTTGAGTATGCCATCATTTACTCTACCTCTTGAATTTTTTATAAGCTGATAAGCTTGTTGTTTAATGTGATGGCAATCGTCATCAAAATTGCAATAAGAATTTGCTCTCGATGTGAAAAGCTACCATTGTCCTATATAAATTTTTTTAGTATTTGTTTTTTGCCGATTTCTGTGATGTTTTGTAGTCGAGTAATTTCCCATAAGTTTTTAGATCAATTTTTTAGATGTGAATTTTATTTGGTGTAAGCCATCATGTGGCATAAACTTGGATTACATACTTAGTGAGTGAACCAGACTCTGATGGTCAATCAGTTCAGTGCTTATATAAAGGCGAATAATTTTATGCGCCGTTGTGGGCCATCTTGCGTAGGACAAGTTTCTTGGGTCCCTATTTGCTAGTTCTTCTGAGCAATATCTTGATGAAATAACTTTGCAGATATCTATCAGGTATTTCTGGTATGTGCTGGGTACCCTTTTCTTGATTTCAGGAAATAATGTTTAAAAAATACTCTCTATGGCTTCAAAAATTGTAATAAGAAGGGAATAAGCACGTGGACAAAGATTTTCCTATTGGTCCGGCGCATCCCTGTGGGTTAGAATCTAATTTTTGCCAACGATTTTATCTAATAAATGATGCAGAGGAAATTAACTGGACTTGGAGAAGACATATGATCAATTGTAATGGTTCATTCTAAACATGCCCCTCGCAAAATGGATGACAACGACTAACAGAATTATCCGCCTTCAAATGAGCACTCACTGCCCATCAGAGTCTCTACGTTCACTCAAAAAGTACTATGTTATCCAAGTTTGGCTCCAGAATAGTTTACAATCAAATGTAATCCACAGCTAAAGAAGAGATCTAAAAACTCATGGGAAATTGGCTACACAAAAACAACCTGGATACTAAACAACACACAAAACGGAATAAAAAAAATACTGAAAAAAAGGTTATTTAGGACAATGGTTGCTTTGCATACACAGAGGAAATTCTTATTTCAATGCTCTCTGACGATTGCCATCACATTATACAGGTAGCTGCTCAGC
Organism: Maratus speciosus; assembly: GCA_963932465.1. Taxonomy (NCBI): domain Eukaryota; kingdom Metazoa; phylum Arthropoda; class Arachnida; order Araneae; family Salticidae; genus Maratus; species Maratus speciosus. Next base: position 508,966,331 of record OZ010795.1, read on the forward strand.
ACATAATAGGCGAAAGATGAGAGTAAATGATGGCATACGCAAATCGGAAATATCGACAATCAACTTTGAAGCGGATAATTATATAAATCTAACTCATTGGAAAAGTGTTGTGGTAACAGAACCTCTAATCAATATGCATTTATCGTGTGCAATCTTGGTGAAGATAATAGAAGGCTGAATAGATTACATTAATATCATCCGCACTGCATTACACTGTTTGTCTTCTCTTGCACAAACAGTAGAAAAATACGTAAATGAGATCACAGCAGCAGCATTCAAAGTCTGTGGATCCAAAGAAGAGATGTACCAGGTTGATACATAGAAAACTTATGCCAGTCTTTGATAAAATATCACAATTCAATGTATAAATAAAAAATTGAGTTCATATGGTAGGTAGGGTGGTCGAGCTATGCACTGTTGTGACATGAAATGCAGCCACCTCCACGTGGTACCTCCTGGGTAGTTTTGAAAGCAGCTAGGTAAGAGCTGTATTCCAAACAACAATTAGTTGTATGACACAACAGAGCGGAAACGCCTTTTTTTCACCAAATGTTGTCAGTTTTGTTCCAGTTATACAGAACAAAGATATAGTTTTTTCGTTTAAATATGTTAAGTCATTAATAATAAAGGGGTAAATAACACTTTTAAATAATAACCATGTCTATAGAATTTTTTTTTTAATTTTTGAAAAAATGTCAAATTTTACCCAAAATTTCGACTTTTGGACCAAAAGCGCAGACTCAAGCCATTTTTTTTCAGCGGTAATATTGCACACAGAGGATGTACTAGTATAAAGGCAACTTTTGGCACCTACCCGTTTTTAATTAAAAAAAAATTAATTTTTTTCGCTCCACCCTAATGCACACTTCCATATACGGAATTTGTGGCTATAACAGATTCTCTAAATTCTTTTAGTAAGAAATTTTTTAAGGGGTCTCTGGACTCCTAAAGCTTCAAAATTTTTTTAATTAAAAATTTTTTTAGATGTTAATCTGCTATCTTATCTGAACATTTTGATATAATTGTTTCCTTGAAATTTCCATTAGAACAGAAGTTAGAGCTTTTAGAATTATACTTGCTCAATAACTGAAGCACGTCTCCGAAACTTTGAAGTCATTTTTCTCCAAATGACGATTTTCGGCATAAAGCGCAGCAGGGTTGTTTGGTTTAAACCACACTGGTTTAAACCGTGGTTTAAACCATGGTTTAAACCAAATGTTTTTTTTTTTTTAAAACATGCTGGTTTTTTTTCATGTGGTTTTTTTCTCTTTTTCCCCTAATGTTTTCTTTTATTTTACGCATATTATTGAAAAATACAAAATCCAAGTTATGCAAAGCTTTTGAAAAATGATGAATTAATAAATTTCTAAAGGTGACAAACATTTTTAATCAAACTTTTCTTATAAGCTTTAAATCTACATAGCAGACTAATTTTTCTAAAATTAGGTGGGAAGAAAAAAACAAGTAGTTAGTTATTTTTCTTCTTCTTTATTTTAAGCCTTTTATTTTTAAAAATAGCCAAAATGGCAGATTTGAGCTAAAAATACACTTTTACTACTTAGATTGCTTGATTAGTTAAGATTTACTAAGAATTACATATGCCTCAATGATGACATAATCATAAGTAATTCTCTCCATTAATTACTTTTTGTTCTGTATGCTAATGAAGGCTGTGAGTTTTCTTTGCTGTATCATGGCTATTGGGTTTAGTAAGCTTTAGTTTTTCTTGCATTTCTACATTGGGATTGGGGTTTTGCATTATGATTTTACTCTGTTACCAGCAGGATTGGCACGGTTTAAATCAATTAGTTAACCAGCTGGTTTTTTAGAAAAGATCTAATATAATATTTTCTCATTTTTGTAATTTAAGTGTTTCAAATTATTGGATATAAATAATTTCTACTTTTAACAGTCTTATCGCAGCAGTCACCGAGAGACATACTGAGTCTAGGTTATATTTGTATGCATGTAGAATACAAATTGCATGTGTTGATGAACATATCTGAAGCTCTAAAGATAAAATTTAAAACATGTGAATGTAGCAAAGATAAAATGGATTAAAAATATTCAATATTTTGAATAAAATATTTTCCTTTGAGAAAATGCAGATTATTTACAAATAATAACATAAAATAACCTTTAAGATTTCAGTCAAGCTGCAAAAGAAAATTTTCTTGATTGGGGAGATTATCTTTTAAGGCTGTTCTCAACTACTCTACTCAACAAGCGCAAAATGCTTTGACACATTTACAAATTCTTTTTTTTTTACGGAAAGATAAAATTGGAAGGCCTGACTGGAAACGATTTGGAATCGAACTGTTTTTCCATTTTTGATAAATAAATTACCTATTGAGTTATAAGCAAATTTGATCACGTGACAAACATGTTTTTAGCCTTCCTTGAGTAGTTATTTTTCTTTTGCACGGAAATTTGGTTCAAAACACCAACTTTGACACTATTTTCTGAAAGATCTATTGCGTTATTTCAAATGAAAATCAAATTTCAAATTATTTTTGCTTAAAAGGCGCAAAGACCAACTTAGTGAAAAATATTCCATGCCGGGAATCGAATCCGGGTCATCAGTATAGCGCACTGACGTTCTACCGCTAAACCACATGGATATCGTTCCATGTGGTTTAGCGGTAGAACGTCAGTGCGCTATACTGATGACCCGGATTCGATTCCCGGCATGGAATATTTTTCACTAAGTTGGTCTTTGCGCCTTTTAAGCAAAAATAATTTGAAATTTGATTTTCATTTGAAATATTGTATTCAAGGCGAATGTTTCTCTCTGGAAAAATTTCCAAATATTAATATAGATCTATTGCGTTTCCAAAATATAAAACCGGAAAACACAGTTCCACTACATAGTTTCTGAACAACAGCATCTGCTAGTTTCATGCATTTCCGAACAAAAATAAATTAAAACTTATGTCATAAAGTTGCCTTTCGGATTTTAGAACAGCCTTAAGAATAAAAAAGAAACGCAAGATATGAAGTCAAATAAGAGGACATTGAAAAATTGGGTGCTAGCGAAGCACCTGTTTACTTTTAACTAAAATATGCAATAAGATATTTAAGTCGTCTATTGCATAATCGAATCCACTATTTAGATCTGACAAAAAAATGGGTAAAAGTCGAGGTAAGGTTCGCGTGAGACATAGCAGAAAAAAGTCTCCTAAAAATATATATTATTAATTTTTAGTTTAGACATATAAAAGTAATACATATTATAAAAGAGCTTAGAAAAAAATCCTGTGTATCACGTCTGATGGCTGTTGAAATGTTTTAGTGGATGACAACTTTTATAAATCTACTTTCCATTTTAAGATAAATGTTTTCAGTAGTATAAAAAGCTGGTCAATAGGTATTTCTGTTTATTTTACTGTTGCCCCCCTTTTTTTAACATGGCAGTTTCTGAGAAGTGTCAAATGACAATACACAATACTTCTTCAAACTTGTAAAGACCCTACTGCTAAATTCAAATCATTCTAGGAATTCTTTATAAAAGCTTTACTTTCAATAAAAGATAATAATTGTTCATGTAGTGTTCTAACAGAAAAATCAGATATCTCAGGTTTTAAAATATTAAAGAAATTATTTTGAATAGCCATGTAAAAGTATATTATATTTATGAAACTACACCATATATTTATTTATAGTACTAGTAATCAAAAGATTGTTTATTAAGATTTTCAAGGTATCAAGGTTTCACTATGTAGTGCATTTTATTCATGGAACATAAGGCACAGCTTTTACTAAAAATATTTAAATTTTAAATGATTTCAATTTACTACACAATTGATTGTAATTATTTAATTTAAATTATTTTTAAATTAAGTTATATTACTTATATATCCAACAATGTTTATTTTTATCAATAAATATGCATGTATATGTAATAGGAAAATACACATATATATAAAAAAAAAAAAAAAAGGTTTAAACCAAAAAAACCTGGTTTAAACAACAACAACAAAAAAAAACGGGTTTTTTGGGTTTTTTTGAAAAAAAAAACCCCGGTTTTTTACCAACCCTGAAGCGCAGGATATCTCAAAAACTTCTGAATATTTTTTATGAAATTTTCAAAACACAATGTTTCATGTTAGTCTGTATAAACTGAACCTAAAATTTCTTTTTTATTGTTCAAAAAAATATTCTTTATAAGGTGATTACTATAATGTTAAAATTTTCAAGATATTGTATTAGCTAAATACAACTTTGTATAAAAATTATAAAAATGCTTTAAATACAAATTTATTTAGGTTCTGGGTAATTAATACTACAATCTGAAGTATAAGTAGGCACCAAAAGTTTCATTCTAGTTGCAAAATTTATTTTGAAATCCTGCGCGTAAGCTGTTGTACCAATTTTCTGCTCGTCAAATGTCTGACAGTTTGGAGCCCCCCTGTAAATGTTAACTCTGTATCTTGCAATTTTTTAAATACATGAAATGAAAGAACATACTTACATATTTCACCCTAGTAAAAATTGTGTTTTAAAATCATACATTTTAAGATATTAAATGTTGAAAATGATCTTTTTAACCATTTGGAAAAATGGTTATTGTCCTCGTCAGGGTAGGAAATCAAAAGCATATATGAAGGGTTTTATTGGTTTAATCATCATTTTATTCGTTTTCTGATTGGTCTATACAGCAATCTGTATTTCCCTTTACTTTCAACAGAGATGGATACCTTCTGTTGCCACTATGACAAAAAAGTAATAAAAACTACAAAAAATAATAATAACTCAGAAACAAATTGAGATACAGCTTTCAAACAAATTGCATTTTAAAGTACATTTTTTTTTCTATATACGACGGTGTAAAAAGTAATATTGTGGACTGTTTAGAAGTTTAAGAATGAAATTTCATTTAAAATGGGCCGTCAGATATCTTGGAAATCTGACGATGGAAAAGCCTTTTCCCGAACAGCCAATGAAATGCTCGGATAATACATAAGTTTCAGGTTAATAATACGTACGAGTCGCAGGCGATTTTTCTCGCTTGGAATTTTTACGTGTAATAACACTATTAATGTTTAATTCATGGCGTACGTAATGTATGATCAACTCCGTGCGATTTTTTATGTCTTAAATTTTAGTCTTTGAAAAAATCATTTTCCAAATGGTCGTTGTAATTCGTTAAATTGCTTTTTTTTTTCCTCTCTAATTTTAAGACTCCTCAGACTATAAGCGGTCGATGAATAATTTAGTAAAATAAATATATTCATGCACATGCGCGGAGGTGTTTAGCAAATTTTTGCAGAACAATTTTCGGCAAATACGTGTTTCCATTCTCTATTTTATATCACATTCCTTTAATTTATTTTTCCTTAAAAATTTGAACTTATTGCAAATACAATATTCATTTTATTATTTATATTTTCTCTCTAACCCTCTGACAGACAAAAAAAAAGAGAGAGAGAGAAAGGCATTCTTTCCTGTGTGTGTTTGATTTTCTGCTTATTTCCTGACGTTATAATGGCACACTGGACTACAGCTCCCTGTATGTTATTAATGACGTATTGAGATTGTTTGATGTTAAAAATGTTTTATGTGATCATCGAAGCAAGACTTGCTTTATGATGAAAGACACGGATTTTCTCATGACTTTCGGTACTGGGATATTAGATGTCTGCTTTCTGTCTGTTATTCCTGTTTTACTTGTGGTTTTCCGGTATTGATCTTGTTGTTTTATTGTCCACACTTTGTGCTGTTAATCTTTCTTTATATGTTTAAACACATTATTAAAATGAAAATTAAGTGTAAATTTTTATATTGTGTCATATTAGTATGTTAATAAATATTTTAGAAATGTATCGTGAGTACAACTGTTGAGTGTACTAGTGTATGAATACCGCTGTTCTGACTTTAATGAGTTAGAGCGCCTTTCAAAATATGCCTAAATTCATCTCTAGTTTTTGCTACAAACGATCACCTGCAACTCTCAGTGTATCCGCTAGTGACTAGCTTCTAATAACGGTCTAATCAACGGTTCAATAAGTGCCAAATTTGTCCGCTATTCAGAGATAAAAACTTGCAAATAACATTTGTGTTGCAAATTGAAAAAAAGGCTCGCTAATCGGGAGTGTCTGTTATTGAAGTAATAGTGCATGAAATTATACAGACTTCAATATCAGATGCTGGTCAGTCAGTCACCTTGCATCGAAATTGGCCAATTCGGGAAGTGGCCGATTTCGGGCTTTGTCCACATACATAACTATTTTTGATTTAAATCAATGTATACAAATTTGTTAAATCAAGTAATTTTAAATTCTGATTTAATCAGTTGTTAAATCGAGGTGATATAAATCCGCCAAACCTGTTGAGAATAATAAATATTTAATTTTTTTAAGGGTAAACTTTGCTCCTGATGCGTAAATAGAATCTGAAGCAGATGTTTTAATATTTTCTGTTATTAAATATATATATGTATATATACATATATATCCAGGCTCTTCTTCTAACAGGATTTTCCCTCATTGCTGAGATTTCGTTTTACCGAAAATTTTCGCAATTGCTTTCTTACAAAGTTTTCTGTCGAATGGCTCGTCATCCTTTATGGTGCTTTCTAATCTTTCTTCCTTTTTGTTTTCCCCCAAACCCCATCTTCCCTTTAGCAGGTGTTTCCCATTCCATAAACAATAACTTTCGACGGTATCTCTTTATTCATTCGCTGTAAAAAGACAAATGTTTCTTAATCTTCTGAAATATAATATTACATCTTATGAGTTACTTATTCCGAATATCGTTCCTTTATCTTTAGAAAACTCTGAAACTGGCGATTGATGGAGATTTAAAGAAGAATTTGTAAAAACTAAGTTTCTGTTGCCGCCTGTAATTTTCGGAAACTTTTCCAAGTAATGTTTACAGTGTATTAATCAGGTTTTGGTTTATCTTCAGCTAAAAAATATTCTGTAAGCTAGATAAAAAGATGCTCTGGAACTGTCAGAGATACGGGGGAAAGGAAAAAAAAGTAAATTACATTCAAAATGGGGAATAATTTCTTAAGGTGTGATGAATTACTTTAAGAGGGGAAGAAAATAGAACATTCAGAACGAAGAAGTATGTTTTATACCCAAAAACTACCTTTCAATGATTCAAAATAAAATACTTTTATATCAGTGCATAAATCAGAAACACAAGGTTTTGGCGCGTTTTTAAAAAATTCGAAAATATCAAATACTATTATGACGATTTTAGTTTATTGAAGGGCAGTATTACTATTATTTTTAATCACTAGCTGAATTTCGCCCACTTCGTCGTTTTTCCCAAACAATCATCTTTTCAAACGAGCACGAGCCTGAAGTTGGGGCTTCACTCTCTTCTGTAGCCTATACAAATAATTATTTTTAATCTTGATCGCCCAAGATTAGGGTAAACTGCCCATATTTCGTCCCCCTTAACTTCTCCGCTTCTGCGAAAGTGGCGCCACTTATGACGCAAGGCTCAGGGGACGGAAGGTAAAAGGGGTCAGTATTGAAATTTTCGTTCGCCAAGACGCGTACATAAATCAAAAACGCCGAATTTCTTATTTTTAGAAGATCTGAGTTTTATTACGTCGTTTGTAGACGTTATTTACTGTACTGTAAGCATTTATTTCTTATTCATTGCATGTATTTTACGTAGGTAAGATGCTGACAGTAGCATACAGTGAGTTTTAGGACGTTCAGTTCATCTTACGGGAACTGAAGCTCCGCCATATTGGGAATTAGCGTGGTCCCAATTTCGTCCCCCTTGCAGTTCTTATTTTCGTCCCGGCGACGAAATTAGGAATGCTTTTTCATGACAATTTTTTCCAATTTTTTTCCTCATATTTTGATGCTTAATGTTTCCTTATGTTATTCTTCCAATAATAATTAATACATTTCTTTGTGCCGTACTTTAATGTAAATTAAATTACTTACTCATTTAGAAATAAATTTTGATTTAGATTTAAGTTAAGCCTCGGCGTATTGGATTTTTTGGGGAGACGAAATTGGGACCATTTTTTTTTCTTTTGCATTTTTTAGATACTTTTGAAAAACAATTTTTCGCATTGTTAATTTTTTTTTTTTTTTTTTTTGTATGATATTTGCCTATGTTTCTATGTGCGTGGTTAGTTAGTGTATGCAAAATCCAAATTTGGTAGGTTTTCACTGAAAATTACAACATTTAGGGCTTAAAAGTGACTGGGTGGGGGGCGAAGTATGGGCACTTTACCCTATATTAAAATTTTCAGCATCGTCGTTCATGTTACTAAAGGAATCGATTTGGAATACTTTAGCTCGGAATTAATCTGACGACTACTAAAAATCTACTGGAGAGATTTTCTTTCCGCTCCAGAAAAATATTCTGTTACCTTATTTGCTTTAATAATTAATTAAAAATATTTATATGGTAGTTTTAAACTTTTTAAGTCCTCCTTTTTAAATTTTAAAGAATAATCGCAAAAAATTCAAATATTGCTGTACCAAATAAATTTCATTGAAAAGAGGACACAACTTACTGTATTGGACTAAAAGACTGAAACCGAATATATTTTACGAATGTAAAAATAATCACCGCAAAATGTGGAAAAACGCATAAGACAATAAAAAAAATTTCGAGAAAAAAATCCAGAATTCGTGTACGAATTCCGAATAAACTTTATCGAAAAGAGAAAAACATGTACTATATTGGGCTAAAAGATTTAAACCGGATTCTTTTTACTAATGTAGAAATATTGTCGTAGAACGCTAAAAAATCGTATAAAAAATAAAAGAAAAAACTGTTACCAGCCCCCCCCCCCCCCCCCCCCCCATGGGAGAAAAAAAAGCCTCCGAGGTAGTTTCAGACAAACAGGTTCTTGTCAAATCTTGCATCTCTGTACGCAGTCGTCTCCTCGGAAAAAATCACACACACACACACACATCTATTTGTATATATTAATATATTATAGATTCTTTAGATATTTTGCACCTAACAATATAATAAAATGTATCTTAAATAAAAATTTTAAACGACGATAAAAAGCGACAGGTTGAAGTAATTGGATACGATACAGAAAACGAAATTAAAAAAAAACTCAAAATTTCTCGTCATTTACCCTTAGAAAATGGTGGCATATTGATCTCGTACGATTAACGAATGGAGAAAGGAAAATGTAGATCTGACAGATCTGTAACTTTAACAGTTTGTTACTTATTTTCATAAACTTTTTTGTTCTTTTTTTTTTCCCCCAAAAGTTAAAATCGTCAAATCATCATTCAATCTAAAGTGTGCATTTTATTTTAGCTTTGTGATCAATCGTGCTTCTCATTTCTCCTTCCTTTTATTTACATTATTGTTGGAAAGATTTATATTTTCCTACTTATGTTTAGCGATATTAAAATTGATATTTGATTTTAAACAAATTAAAAGTAGCCATGTTTTATATTATCTGCTTAACCATTCCTTACTTAGCAATTTTTAAGAGAACGAACTGTATGTGAAAGTGATGTTGAGAGATAACACGAGTATTTCGAGACATTTTACTCAAATATTTCAAGAAAGAAATAATGTTAAACACAAAATTTTATCCTTGTTCCTTGCTTGTATAGTAGGTTCAATCTCCTTTTAATCTGTAACATTTAAGGTTTCTTTATTTATCAAACATTCCATCTTGCTATTTGTTTACCTCACTAAGTTCACTGTAGAAAACGATTTATTTTATTGCTTGATTTTTTTTTTTAGTTATTATTAGTTTCAGTAAGTATTCTTTGATTGATATATATATATATAATATAGTTTTTTAGGCATTCATATTGAAATTAGTTGCAGTTTAAGTTATATTAAATTTGGTATACTGCGTCCCTCTATGGTCCGGAGTGGAGAGTCTATGGCATGCAAGGTGACACATAAGGCAATTTCTCTGACGCGCGAAAATGTTTTATTTGATAATCATTAGGGCAGACCGGGGTGATTATTGGTCAATTCAATTTTCATTAATACTAATGATTGAATCAAAAGAAAAAAAAATACTGAATGATAGACACATTCATGATTATTCAGCAACACAAACAATTTTTTGGTCAAAGCAGAATTTGATGCGAAGAAAAATTTTAACTAGACATACGTGTAAAAGTTGAGCAAAAAATAAGACACTTCAAAATCATGCTTTTTTTTTTTCAAAAAACAGTAACAGTTTAAAACAGTAAAGTAAAACAGTTTGAAGTAATGTTTGCTTCAGATGGGTATGGCTTGATTAATTTCTGTAAAAAGCTTTGAATTTCGGGAAGATTTCGTCTTTAATGAGATTGTGGTTGGGTTATAATAATTTAGTAATAATATAGGATATATATATATATATATATGAATTATAAATATTTTAAGTAGATTGTTAGATGTAAAATATGAATATTATATTAATACTTGGAAATTTGTCCAGAGAGAAACACACCTTGTACAATATTTCAAATGAAAATCAAATTTCAAATTAAGTGCTTAAAAGGCGCGAAGGCCAACATAGTGAAAAAGATTCCATGCTGGGACTCGAACCCGGGCCATCAGTGTAGCGCACTGACATTCTACCGACCTAACCACATGGAACGATACCCAGTCTGGAACTTCTCACTGTTACATGTTGGCAAGGGTTCAAACGCAGCACGAGATGGAATATTTTTCCGTGAGCCACCGACATGGTGCAAACACGAAACTTAATTAAATCCAGCATCGATTGAGAAGTTCCAGTCTGGGTATCGTTCCATGTGGTTTAGTCGGTAGAATGTCAGTGCGCTATACTGATAGCCCGGGTTCGAGTACCGGCATGGAATCTTTTTCACTATGTTGGCCTTTGCGCCTTTTAAGCAATTAATAATATGAATATTATATTTTTATTTGAATATAAATAAATAAATATATATATATATATATATATATATATATAACCATAATATAATTACAAATCATCATCTATTTCCAATTACAATAATTAATTCAATAAATTAATAAATTTAGCAGCAAATTATAACTGTAACATTATGCAAAATAAAGATGGACCCCCATACAATTAATACCAATTAAGCAAAATCCACCAATTGACTAGCACACTGCACACGATTAATCCATATTAACATATGAAAATCACCAAATTTTGGGGGAAAAAAATCTATTAAAGACATATGAAACAAAAAACCAGCCAAACAATGTTGAACACTTAAAAGACAGATTGTAAACAAATAATAGATCAAATGGATGGATGGAGCCGGAAGCTTATATAGCATTTCACTTCATCAAGGGTACATGAAACACCAATATAAGCAAAAGCATAGTCGATTTCTGTACAAGAATCCAGCATAAGCTAAAAATTAGATTCTTTATGTACCCGATCGACCACACACACACACACACAAAAAAAAAAGTATATATATATATTAAGTAAAATCGATTTATTTTTATTTATTTTTTATTTTTTTTTAGTGCGAATATTATCTTATAACTTTAAAAAAATAAATTGCGAGTACTTTTAAATGAATGAGAAAATTAAATTTTATTTATTTTTAAATTTGAAAAGCTTCTTTGTTTTGTCGTTTGTTTGCTTGTTTTTACCTTTTTAAAATAAATTAGAAATCTTAATTTATAGAATTTTTGGTTTTTCATTTTAAAAATAAATTCGAGTTTTAGTATTAATAAAGCCAATACGCACGCGTGCTAGGAATGAACGGAATTTCTTCCTCTTTTTCAGACTTTCGGGAAGAATTTATGGATAAAACATGTTTTCTAGGAGTACGGAAAAAAAAATATTTTTTTAAATGAGGAATAATTTAGTGTATATAGATGAGTTTTTCTGACAGTGTAGTTAAAAAATACTGAATTCTTTCCCCTTATTACATATGTGTATATAGTATGTGCTGCTTAAATGAATAGTATTTCCGAATCAAAATTATATATAGGATCAGTCGGGGTAAATAGTTAGTTATAAAAACGGCGCATTTTTTATTCATACTTAAATTGGAAAAGTATGCTATTTGAATCAGCAAAAAATATTAGATAGACTGTGCAAATTAGATTTGATTACAACATTTCAAGAGCAATTTCGCAGGAAAAAAAAAACATTACTGATAATGCTATTTTAAAACACGTTGTCAATTAATTATTTTATCCGATGCCATGGGGTATTATATTCATTTATAGCGTATTGTCTCTTTATTTAAGAAAACTAGCTTACCCTCAGCATTGCCCGAAACCGTCAAAAAGTAGCATGGTACGCGAAATAATTCTTAAGATCACAATAAATATCGCGAAAAAATTAAAAATTGCTGCACAAATTCCTTTATTGAAAATAGAACAAAATTTACTATATTCGGTTAGCAGATTGTAAACGGATTCCTTTTACTAATGTGGAAAAATCTCTGTTAAACGCGAAAAAACTAAAAATAGCATGAAAAATTCAAAAATTGTAGTAAGAATTCCAAATAAACTCTATTGAAAAGAGGACAGATTTTACTATATGGGGGTTTCTAAAAGATTAAAACCGGATTCATTTTACAAATGAATGTAGAAAAACCAAAGAAAACCTCTAAAAAAACTGCAAAAATTCAAAAATCGCTGAGGATAAAATTTACTACAGTGCGCTAACACATTGTAACCCGAATTCGTTTATAGATGATAAAAAAAAAAAAGTCGCAAAACGCGAAAAAACGTTAAAAATCGTATTCAAAAATGCATGATAAAATGTACTATTCGGTTGATTGTTTGAAACCGAATCCCTTTTAGGTCTTGAGAAATTTGACTTTGACCAACCTTCCAATTTCGATTGTTTAGTCATCATTATTATTTAAATTAAATAAATTTCTCTCTTCTGAGGAGATACTTATTAGTAGTCCCCCCCCCCCCCCCCCGATATGCTATTTCTTACTTTTTTCTGCAATTTATTTGAAAACTGCACTTCAATTTATTTTTGAGTATTAATTTTTTTGTAGTTTTTAACGTCATTTCTGTAATGGTGGTAACTGAAGTACTCCGTTTCTGTAGAAAATAAAGGGAAAATAGTTAGAAATTGTAGATTACTATATCTCTTTGTTGCCATTTTTTCATTACAACTGAAAAAAACATTGTACAGTAGAACCTCCATTATCCGAAGTAATTGGGACCTATCCTCTTTCGGAAAATCGAAATTTTCGGCTAATCGAGAATGTTTGAATTTTAAGATTAAGGAAAAATATATGCAGTATTTCTTATTATGGTAACAAGTGCTTAATAAAAATAAAGCAATAGCAAAATAGAAAGAAGAATTAGCTGAATTTTAATTTTGAAATTAAGTACCTTTTACATATATCACAAGGGTTTGAAAGAATATTTTGTTTGTCGCAGTTTCGATTGTCTTTGCTTTGAAGCTCTATCACGGAGTTTTTAAATATTATTAGTTCACCAGTATCACAGTCTGTTTGCTCGAGCCATGCTAAACCTATTGGAAAACATTCAAAAGCTTCAGAATTGTTAATATGTTCGTTTTCTTCGTTCCACTCCGAAGCTTACGGGAGTTCAAGTTAAATTCAAAAGAACTCTAAGAAAGGGGATCGAAAATACTTATACGTACTCGTAGTTCGAAAAGGACCGCTAGCACACAAGAAATACGATAGGAAAAAAACCCCTTTCAAAATGGATTTTGCACACAAGGAATGTCACAGTACAAGGAAAAAAAAAAAGCTTTAAAAATCGATTTCGGTTAACCGAGAGTTTCGGATAAAAGAGGTTCTACTGTAATTAAAATACGTGCTATTTTGAAAAAATATAAATGAATGATTTCTGATAAAACCTGGAGCTATTATAAACTATATTTAATTTTAAGTATCCATATTAATGTTACAAACAAATGTAGGCATATTAATCATTAGATAACCGTTTTTTCTTGTGGAGTTTATGACATCGCTTTTTGCTGGGTTTGTGTATTTTTCCACGATAATGATGTCCTATGCATACTTTTCTGTAGATGTTCTTTAAGACTGGATCGTAATTGCGGAATTCAGCGGATGCAAATGACGTCATTTTATGTAACTAATAGCTTGTATTTTAAGTCCTAAAACTGAAATAAGTCGCGTAGAAGTGCATCATTTTCACTCCAGCGGCTTTGAAATTCTTCACAGGTGGAAATGCTTCACTTATGAAAATAACGCAATTGAAATCACACATTGATAAAACGCAAAGTGAGGAGCAGTGACCTTTAGGTTAAAATAATATTTGTTTGAGACTAACCAATATAAGATGCATTTTTTATTGTAACTAATTTTGTAGGTTTATTGTAAATTAATGAAACAGTTCCTTCATAAACAATTTCTTTCGTGGAAATTCGACGGGTTCTACATCGTAATAGTAATTAGATTATCTGCACGGGCCTATTTTCATTTGCGGCACTCGGGCTGGACCGGGCCTAACTTATTTTTTTTTGTACAGAGCCGAGACTGGTTTATTTTCTAGTCTTCACGGCCCAAAATTTTCAGTCGTAGTTTTGAGCCAGCCCGTATGAAAATCGTTGTCTTGGCGTGACCTGTTCGTTCAAAGGTCAGTAAAATTAAGCCTGGCCCAAAGATTTTTGCAAAATATGCATATATTTTTGAATCGCCATTATTCTATAATTAAACATTAACATTTCTTCTTTTTAAAGGATAGTAAATTTCTACGCTAATTAAAATATAGCTAAATTAAAATACAGTAAAACGTGTGAAAAGGAACCTGCCTATGACGGAATTCTGTTTTAAACTGAAAAGCGTGTTGATCCATGCAAAATTAATATACTAATACGTAAGAAAAGAATATATAATACATTTACATTTGCTAAGAAGGGAACTTGTCTATAACGCTTTTTTTTTTCTTTTCTATGTAATTGAGTCTTAGAAGATTTTACTGTATAGCATTTTTCAGATTTTTAATAATTCAATGCATGGAATATGGATTAACAATATTAATGATAACTGAAACATTTACATAGAAGAAATAGCGATTCATTAAAAAAAATAAATATCGCAGCCTGCGGCACTTATAAAAATGAGCGGGTATATAAAAATGAAGTTTAGAAACAAGAAAAAAAAGTTAAGATAAATATTTTTGGTCAGAACTCCTTCTAAGAGTAAAATATTTAACCATATCGACGTAAAAATCAGTGTTTTGTAGCAATTCACTCGGGCCGGGCCGAACTTTTACCTTTTCTACCGGGCCGGGCCAATATTTTTTTTTTCTACGGGCCGGGCCGAAATTTTTTTCTATGAGTCGGGCTGGAAATTTCGGCCCGTGCAGACCTCTAATAATAATAACAATATATTTTTTTTTTCCTCATGGAAGGCGACACTAAATTCTGAAAAAGCTTGTTACTCCTTGTACTTGTAATTTCTGCTTGTTAACAGGTATTTCTTCTCGACTTGGACTGTGCTATTTATTTTCTTGTTTTTAGTATCTCTGTGTCTCTGTCAATCTTCTTTTCAAGTAGCTTATTACAATATATATTTCCTATGAGACGTTTGACGTTTTTAAAGAAAAAATATTTTTTAGAAATTAAGGAAAACTGCTTTGTCAAACACTTGCTGTTGTTGTCTTCGTAAACGACGCGAAAATACCTGCTCGCTAATACTATTGCTGTGTGAGAGGAAGCAATTTTTTTAAATATCTCGTTTGCATTTCAATTTTTTTTTTTTTTTTTTGACTTGGATAGCTGAGGTTGGTGCTTACAAAGACCGTTTTTTATTTTTTTTAATTTTGTTTGCAGGGTTTTTTTTAAATGAGGATACTTCCAGTTTTAAAACCGGCTCCGGAGTTTGTGAAGGAGCCGCAAAGAGGAGACAATATTTACCTGAAACGAATGAAATTTAGAAAACTGAAAATTTAGGAAGAGTCCAGTCATTAAAACTGTTCTTATTATGCAGGGCTTTTTGTAAAATACCAGTAGACCCGTGTAAGGCTCGCACTTTGTGCTGCAATGTTTGATGTTGTTTGCTGATACGTTTTTCTTTAATTTCTAATTAACTGCAATTAAAAAAAAATCAAATGGCTTTTTTTTGACGAAATGTGAGTGTACTATGTAAAAAGCGCTTTAAAAAACCTTCCGAATGATATCTAATTCATCGTTGTGGGTTTTGTAGGTGCATAGAATAGGGGATGTTACATCAGAAATATACTATATGATTTGTAACAATACTTTGATTAATTAAACTAATAATATTGTTTTTTTTTTGTTTTTTTTTTAATATATATATATTCTAAAATAAGAAAATAAAATATATTGTGGTTTAACCTGGGATGGAGATATTTTGTGTGAAACATTTTCGACTGTGTACCTTCCACATAAAAGCTGTCCCTATGTAAATAGATGGGAAAATATTCATTTTAAGAGAAATATTTAGCATGGATTTTAGCGCCGCGTAAAATTGGCTGGTAAAACTCTTAAACATGGTAAAGCAAAGTTTTTGTATTTAAATAAATTTTACTTTTACTTTTTTTTTTTTTTTTTATAATTGCATGTTGAAATCCTGTCGGAACATAAAGGTGGAGAAAATATAAAGTTTTAAAAATATGTTAGCTTTATAAAATTGACTCTGTGTCCTAAAAAAGTAATCTACTCTGTATGAAATATAAAATATACTGTTATTAATAGAGATTATAAATAAATTTTATGTCGCATTTCTTTAAATTGGACTTTAATATTCTGTTGGAGCACAGATAATTAAATTGCACGCATTATGTCATGAATTTTTACTGCATGCATTTTTATTTATAGTGAAAAGAATGTTTACTAAATATTTTCTCTGATAATCGCATGCTATTTTAATAAATTATCATCCATTTATGTAATTACTTTTAAACCAAGGTTACTCTTCAGGTAGTGTAGTCTTCATTTGCATGTCCTCAATTTATTTTTGTGCATAAGTATTCAAATGAAGCTAAGGTCAAGGCCGCTAGAATGCATTTAAACTATCAAACGTTTCAAAAAATAAGCTAGGATGATAGTTCATCATACGTAATTGCTAAATTGTAGATGACATTTCGATAGGAAAGGGCGTGTGTTAGGGATAGGGAGTGAGAATTTTTTTTTAAATCTTGGGACAGCAGTTATTTGAATTACGAAAACCTTCAATTTACTTATGGCAAATATTTTATTTAATGATGTTATGAATACGGGCAACACCCCCTACAGGAGGTGTTCCCCTACGGGACGAGTTGAAATGTTTGAATTTTGGTACAGAAGAGGTATTTGCATTGCTTACTTTGCCTTCTTAATTATCATTTTGTTTTTCTTTTATCAAGGGATTACTGGCTGATTATTAACTCATTTACATTTTTAGCGCATATATGTGCGAAATTTCTCTGGTCTGTATAACCAAAAACACATATATAGGCGGAATATTTTTTTATAATATTCTAAACAGAAATCATGTGTCGGCAATTAGCAAGTGCCATATCCATGGAGCGTGTCTGTATCCGGAGAGTATCATAATGTAGCAGCATTTTCTGAAACATCGGCGCCATATCTAAACAAGAAAGAAAAATCATGCGTCGAGTATATATTATGAAACACTTTCCAACACTTCCAGCATACTTTAACAAAACTTCGCTGATACCTTAAAATATAATAATTTAATAAGGTAAAGAAGATATCTAAGTAAACATTTTAGAAAAGTATAACGCATTTCAAAACCAGATTTCAACAAGTACCATACATAAGCGGAAAAATATTCGCGTTGTTTTGTGCAGCTCTGTATATGATCTATAGATTTGTACTGATTCTGCATAATATGCTAAAATTTAGATTAGTAAGAAAACGAATAACACAATTGAAATTCATCTTCAACAATTTCTACCAATAGACGGAAACGTGTGAATTCTTTTGGACAGTCCTGTGTATGCAGATACAGGTTTTTATAAATGCCACATAGTACTTGAAATTTAATTCAAGCAAAAGCATGCTTAAAACTTAGTTACTTTTTATTATAATAGAGAGATGGTATTAATTTAAACTATTGCCAAATGTATAAACAGCGCAAACAATAATGTTTGCTTCAAATAAAAAATTTATTTACACGTGACTATTATAAACAGAAAAAATCATTTGTAATTTGAATTAAATAATTATGTACAAAAAGCAGGAACTTATTAAAAATTACGTCATAAAAACTATACACGTGAATTTTAAAAGAGAAAGGATATTGTAAAATAATAAATTCATTAACATGCGTTAGAAGTCTTAAATAGGATAAATTACGTCATATTTACGTCACATTACAGTTATTACATAAAATGAACACCAAATAATATTGCAAAACAGTTTAAATTTAGAAATTGCGCTAGACAATTATTTGATATTTTGAGAGGATCTTTTCAACTATTTTTGTTAGGAAAGCGCAAATAATAGTATTTCATTTCTAACAAAAGTATTTCCACGTGAATCTCTCTATTCTAAAAAAAAGTAACTACCGCTGTCACCGCCGCCGCCGGTTTTGAATTTTTTTGTGACCGGAGGCCTTTCTTCGTTAATATTAAGAAAAATAATGCATACAAAAATATGAAAATCGGTAGTATTATACAGAAATGTTTGATAAACACGCTGATGCAGACAGTTTTCAAATCGAAGTATTATTTTAAGAGAGATATTTAATGCTAAAGTTGGACAAAATCGTTCCACTAAAAAAGTTTTATAGGAGCAAAAACTATTTATGGGAATTTAATCATTTTTAGATCATTTTATACGTTATAATTTCCCGGTGTGCAGAATTAATTTATTTTTTTTAATTTGACTCATTTTTGAGGTTTTATTTCTATTTTAAATTCAAATTTGCAGCAATTCGAGAGATATTTTTTACTTATTTTAGAAAATTGTACTAATTTAACCTGTTGCCAACTGTATAAACAACGGAAACAATAATGTTTGCTTCAAAATTAAAAATTTATTTACACGTGACTATTATAAATAGAAAAGATACTTTCAAACTAAAATTAAATAATTGCTTATAAAAAGCAGGAACTTATTGAAAATTACGTCATAAAAAGTATACACGTGAATTTTAAATTAGAAAGGATATTGTAAAATAATAAATTCATTAACATGCGTTAGAAGTCTTAAATAGGAGAAATTACGTCATATTTACGTCGCATTGCAGTTATTGCATAAAATGAACACAAAATAATATTGCAAAACAGTTTAAATTTAGAAATTGCGCTAGACATTTATTTGATATTTTGAGAGGATCTTTTCAACTATTTTTGTTAGGAAAGCGCAAATAATATTTCATTTCTAACAAAAGTATTTTCACGTGAATATTTAAAAGAGAAATAATAGCTTGGTCAAAATTACGTCAGATTAAAAACGATTAATTTAAAATGTCTCATTTAAAAGAACTTTCTTTTCGCTTTGTTAAAAAATACCAGGAGACAAAGACTCTGTTTACTTAATTCCTTTTATATTAGCTTATTTTGAAATGTTGTTACACGTGAGTAGTAGGAAAACGACAGTTCTGGCTCAGCCGCAGGGGGGACGGGGGGACCGCCCCCTAGCGGGAAAAATGGCGTTTTTAGAGTATTTTTCTGCTATAACATGAGAGTTGAACGTTAGATCGACTAGATTATCATACTATAAGATGAAGATTAAATTTACATTTGAATTTTGAACAACCTTTACCTTAATGAGTATTATTAATTAAGCAAAACAATGGAAAATAAAAATTTTTAAGGGAAACAGCTGATTTCTGTAAATTTTCTTTTAACTGTAAGATCACAATATCGACTTAAATGGAGAAAGTTAAACATATATTTGAATTTTGGATGATTAACACCTTAATGAGTGTTATTAATTAAGCAAAACAATGGAAAATATCAATTTTTAATGAAAAAAGATAAATTTTTTCAAGCGCAAGATCAGAATATACTCTTAAATGGGGAAAGTTAAACGCGTACATTTGAATTTTGAACAATCTTTACCTTAATGAGTATTATTAATTAAGCAAAACAGTGGAAAATATCAATTTCTCAGGAAAAAAGCTGATTTCTGTAGATTTTATTCAATTGCAAGCTCAGAATATCAACTTAAATGGAGAAAGTGATACATACATTTGAATTTTGAACAATCTTTACCTTAATGAGTATTATTAATTAAGAAAAACAGTGGAAAATATCAATTTCTCAGGAAAAAAGCTGATTTCTGTAGATTTTATTCAGTTGCAAGCTCAGAATATCAACTTAAATGGAGAAAGTGAAACATACATTTGAATTTTGAACAATCTTTACCTTAATGAGTATTATTAATTAAGCAAAACAGTGGAAAATATCAATTTCTTAGGAAAAAAGCTGATTTCTGTAGATTTTATTCAACTACAAGATCAGAATATCAACTTAAATATAAAAAGTAAAACATATATTTGAATTTTGAACAATCTTTACCTTAATGAGTATTATTAATTAGGCAAAACAATGGAAAATATCAATTTTTAATGAAAAAAGCTAATTTCTGCAGATTGTTTCTCAACTACAGATTGGAATATCAACTTAAATGATGAAAGTTAAACATACATTTGAATGAACAACACCGTAATGAGTATTATTAATTAAACAAAACAATGAAAATATAAATTTTTAACGAAAAAAGCATATTCTTTTAGAGTTATTTTATTTTTCATCTATAATATAGAGATATCAGCTTGAAAGGAAAATTTAAACATACAATTTAGTTTTTGATCAACCATTACCTTAATGAGTTTTGATAATTAAACAAATAACAAAGAATAATATTGAATTTTTATAGAAAAAGATTAATTTTATTAATCCAATAATGATTTTTACATCTTTATATAATACTTTGAACCTATCCAACGTTTTTATTCGTTATTGGCTTTAAATTTTATCATTTTCATATAAAATTTCGAGTTTTCAAACCAATTAACTTAATTTTACTACATTTTAAATGTGGATATTTCTAGGTAAATAACCAATTTTATCTTACACTTAGAAATTTTACACCAACCTAATTGATTTTACAGTGTTTAGACCACTGTAGGATTATGTTTCATCATCACACTTCTTCTATAAAGTAAAAATAACCAGATTTCCCGTCCCCCTTTCATGAATTACATCTACGCTTTCTTCAAACTCATAAGAAAAATCCTGCGTTTCTCCCCCCCCCCCCCCCCCTGGAAGGGAGGAGGATACAATAGCGTTACGTCACTTGTTTACAAAATATCGATATGTTGAAGATTTGATCTTTTTTCAAGATGTATAAAAGAAAGTATCTATATTTTTACATTATTACAAGTATAATTTACAGTTTAATGAATAATTATTTATTTATTATTGGATACCCAATTTTATCAACAGATGAATTAACTATACGTGTGCTGAAACTACATTTCACATACTTAGCCACACTTAAAAAAATTTCACTTCAATATGTAAATATTAAGTGCATTTTTAACATAACACATGTTTTTCAACACTAGTTCCTATACGAGAATTTTGTTTATTAAATAGTATGTATTCACTTTCAAATTGCTTTTACTTGAAATTATATAAACCCTTTTAACAGAAAATTTGTTTAACCACAGAACGAATTGTATTTAACACGTTCAACCTCAATATCAATAATTAAACAAAACAATGGAAAATATCAATTTTTAAGAAGAAAAATAAAAACAGATTTCTTTAGATCTTCTTTTTTCAGCTACAAGATAAGAATAATAACTTAAATGAGGAACGTTAAACATATATTTTAGTTTTTGAACAACCATTACCTTAATGAATTTTAATAATTGAACAAATAACAAAAGGAAAATATGATTTTTAATGAAAAAGACGAATTTAAACGAATTTGATTAACTTTTACACTAGTTTGAGATTTTATCATCCTTTTAGATGCTAGCTATGTAGAATTTTAAGCTTTCAACAAGACGCACTTCAAGAAATACTCATTACTAAACAAAAATAAATTAATTTTAATCTAATCAACGATTGAAAATTTCACATTTAAAAAATATTTTCATGAATGTGGATAAAAAATATGAGTTTACAAATTAATATCCTTATTTCTATTACATTTAACTGGATTTTTCTACATTCGAGCTTAATTTTTATACACAAAGCATTATTTAATCAAATCCAGTACTTTCAGATTTAACGAAATTCAGCGATTTTTCGCTTTTCAAACCAATCCTATGAGTTAAAATCAACAGCGCCTCCTATAATTTTATAGCTTTGAGTGAAACGAGTGGAATTTTTCATACTGTTTGCTGTTTTCGTTATATGAAGACGTCAGCTTATATTCTCTAGTTTAACTAAAATGAGTAACATGCAAGAAATGCCTTTAACAGAGAAAGATTCAAGTAAATCTTACTTAAAGGATATGAAATCAGCTATACCCAGCCAAGAAGTACATGCTTCGAACATTGAAATAATACCCTCTTTACCAGAACAACTAAAACCACCTTTTACTTGCAATCAATGCAAGAAATCCGATTCCAAAAAGAATACATTAAACAGACATCAAATATCCCATTTGGAGAAAAAGCCCTTTGAATGTGAAATATGCTCAAAGACATTCATTCAAAGCAGTGATTTAAAACGACATAGTGTAACTCATTCCAGGACATCTACTACATATAAATGCGATCAATGCGGGAAAGATTATTTACAAAAGTTTCTATTAACAATTCACAAGAGATCTCATAAGAAGTTTTATGATTGTGATAAATGTTCCAACTCTTTTTTAACAAAGTCTGCTTTAACTAAACATAAAAAAGTTCATCCCAAGGAATATGAATGTAAATACTGCAACATTAAATTGTACGATGAAGTTGAATTTTTGCATCATAAAAAAGTTCACCCTAAGAAATATAGTTGTAAACACTGTAAAATTATCTTTTATCTCCAGAGGGAGTTTATTCATCATCTGATCAACATGCATAAATGAAAAATGCAAACTTTGTTAAGTCATAAACTTGATTTGAATATCTGTATATTTAAAAAATGTATATGTCCTCCTATAACTGTTGAAAATGATGAATAAATATTGTTTAACTGAAAAAGCTTTTGTCGTTTATTTTTGCCATATTAACTTGTGATTTTTCTTGACCCTATCTCATCAAGTCAAAACGATTTTACTAAAATTTTAAAATACATATTGTATATTTTTTTTAAGTTTATAATTTTTTTAATTTCTTATCGAATGAAACATGAGTTAAATATCTTTTATTAATTTCATATTAAAAACCTAACGTTTTCATATAATTTTATTATGTTCCGTCTAAATTTTATATACCCAATTAAATTCTATAATCCCTTCTTATTAGCAAACATTACTGTTTAACTGGAAATTTCACATTAATGCTTTTCTTTTTTCATGATTGTACATATAAAAATAAGAGTTTACAAACTAATTTCCATAATTTATCACATTTGAACTTAATTTTTATACCCAAAACATTATTTAATCAAATTTTTATACTTTCTGATTCAGTGAAATTCGATGATTTTTCATTTTTTAAACCAATACCACAATATTTATCGACATTGGACTTGATTCTTCCCTTGTATATTTTTACATTACACAATTAAGATAGATATAGACTTAGGGCAGCAATAGAGTTAAAAATTGATTATACTCAATTTTCACCTTATATGAATTGGTCCTACATGACATTTCTTATTGCTACAATCACTTGATATATTAAAATTAGTCCGAGTTATTCAGTCTATATTATTAATCAAATTATCATATGTTTCATCTTACACTTCTAAGATTTCTGAATTATCATCCATCAAGTTGCTTAAAATATTAATACTGTGTTTATAGTTCTATTGATACATAGCCTACATGAATATAATCTTTAATTTTAACATTTCATATTTTAAATGACCTATTTTCAAAACTAAACAATGTGAATTTTTACTACATCACTTATCAATATCACAGAATGATTTATGCTTCAGACTTTTCTAATAATTATCAGATTCTTATAACATAATTTCTTGATAACATATATTATACTACTGATTTGTACGCTTGCGTGAGTTGTCACGTGATCAAAACGATTGAGAATAATATAAATTTTCGAAGAGCAGCGCAGTATTTCTCATTTCAACTGTTAAACTTGGGAGAGAAGGTGACTTTAAGTGCGCAACTCTGACAAATTTCCAGATTTTAATTCAAGTGAGGAATCGATTTCTTTGTTAGTGAATAAAGTAAGTTTTAGTATATCATTACAACATGTATGCATTAATAAAATTAAATAAATAAATGATTATTTATATATTAAACCCCCCAAAGCAGAATATGCTTAAATGTGCGACGTACGTCGCAGAACAATGAGATGTGCTGCAGAACATTTCAAGACTAATGTTACTTTTTTTTTTTTTTTTTTTTTGTAAAAAAAAAAAAAGTGCATATTGAAGTGAAAGCAAAAAGAATTCGGGGGGGGGGGGGGGGACTACTTTCGTTGTGTTCGAATCTATTTAGGAAGAAATAAGAATGTCGCGCGGCAATCAATCTTTCTCCCTCCCTCCTATTTCACCTATTTTCTGAATAACTAGCGATTTCTTTCCGAACGGGAGTTGTCTTCCGCGAATGTGCAAAGAACGAAGCAGGGAAAGTTTTTCACTAAAGCTTAAAAGCTGGGAATCGCGAAAAAACATGAATTTCGCCCAAGGACCACGTAAAAAACGCGAATTATGTCAAAACATCGCGGAAAAAACGCAAATTTCGTGAAAAGATCGCGTAGAAAATGCAACTTTCGACAAAGAATCGCGAAAAAGAATCACAAAATTCTTCAAAGTATCGCGGAAAAACGCAAATTTCGTGAAAAGATCGCGGGTAAAAGGCAAAGTTCGTAAAAAGCTCGCAGATAAACGCAATTTTCGACAAAGAATCGCGAAAAAGAATCACAAAATTCTTCAAAGTATCGCGGAAAAACGCAAATTTCGTAAAAAGGTCGCGGAAAACGCAAAATTCGTGAAAAGATCGCGGAAAAACGGAATTTTCGACAAAGAATCGCGAAAAAGAATCACAAAATTCTTCAAAGTATCGCGGAAAAACGCAAATTTCGTGAAAAGATCGCGGATAAAACGCAAAATTCTTGAAAAAATCGCAGAAAAAACGCAAAATTCGTAAAAAGATCGCGAAGACAACGCAACTTTCTTGACAAAATCACGGAAAAAACGCAAATTTCGTCAAAAGATCGCGGAAAAAACGCAAATTTCAACAAAGAATCGCGAAAAAAAAATCACAAAATTCTTCTAAGTATCGCGGAAAAACGCAAATTTCGTGAAAAGATCGCAGAAAAACGCAAAATTCGAAAAAAGATCACGGATAAAACGCAAATTTCGTGAAAAGATCGCGGAAAAACGCAAAATTCGAAAAAAGATCACGGATAAAACGCAAATTTCATGAAAAGATCGCGAAAAAACGCAAAATTCGTGAAAAAATCGCGGAAAAAAACGCAAAATTCATGAAAAAATCGCGGAAAAAACACAAATTTCGGGAAAAGATCGAGGAAAAAACCCAACTTTCGTAACAAAATCGCGGGTAAAACACAAATTTCGTCAAAAGATCGCGGAAAAAAAACAAATTTCGAGAAAAGATCGCGGAAAAAAACGCAAATTTCGTCAAAAGATCGCGGAAAAAACGCAAATTTCGTCAAAAGATCGCGGAAAAAACACAAATTTTGAAAAAAGATCGCGGAAAAAAACACGAATTTCGTGAAAAGACCGCGGAGAAAACGCAACTATTTCGTCAAAAGATCGTGAAAAAACGCAGATTTTGCAAAAGTTCACGAAAAAAACGTGAATTTCGTCAAAAGATCGCGAAAAAAAACCGCGAAATTCGTTAAATGGTCGCAGAAAAATGTATATTAGTTAGTGCCAAGGGGGGGGGGGGGTCCCCTGCTGCTGTAACCTTTCTGAAAATTTCCTGTGAATTTATTTCATTGCAATTAATAGTAAAAATAAAATTTTTCAGTTGAGTGTAATCATATCGAATGGTATGTAATATATTTTAGTAAATTACAATGTTGATAGTTAGAAAAAACACCATTTTGTATGGAGCGTACATAACTTTGTTACTGGCCAGTGGTTAAAATAAAAACTGGCCAGTGAAAAAAACCTGTGCAGTGGCCAGTGGGTAAAAATGTTTATTTGGACCTATACTGGTTAGAGAAGATATTCCTGTATTCTGGGACCCTATGCACAGACTAGAGTTGGTTCAGGTACATTCAGATAGTAAAATTGTGGAAGATTCCTTAACAATTATCAATACTTGCATGAAAGAATTCATGTGGGGGAAATCATTTGAAAGTCTAAATGAATGTGCAGATGAACTGCAAATGTTTCTCTGCAAGCCTAAAATTTTTAAAACTTTGAAATTTGTTTCACATGCTTTTAATGTTTTTCAAACATTCCTAAATGACTTTAAGGCATTAGTCGCAGCCTCTGAAAAAACAGAAAATGCAAGTCTGAGGGACAAACTTTTATCAAAATGAAATATCTTCAGTATAATAGTTATTGCTGATATAATTTCGGTACTTGCTACCATGTTAAAATGTATTCAGGTAACAGATATTTGTCCTTGGGAGTATACAGATTTAATTACAAATCTAAACTGTTATTTGCTAAACATCAAATCCCATCTGACAAGCCTTCATAATTGTGAGAATGTGCAACAATTTATTGATATTGTCAGATCATTGCCAAAATGTTTTTTTCAAAAATACAATACTTTCATGGCACATGTTTTCAGAAGAAAGTACTTTCCAAGGAGTACCTCTGCCAGACCTTCCAATAAGTAGCAAAATGTTAAGGTCTACTACTGATAATTCTAGTATATCGTATTTTATCAGTGACATCAAAGATATGCTGCAATATATTGATACATTGCTGCATCAATACGGTGTCTATTTTGGACAAAGCACAGAACTTGATGAGATCATCAAAGCAACAAAATATTTATTCAATTTTGAATATCTGATTTTTCCACGTTCAGATGTGACAAACAAAGGATCTTTCCAAATTTTTAGAAATTCTGAATGTACTCCCTTGTGTTCCTCCCTCCAAAGGGGAAGGGAAGGAGCTGTATTTTGAAGACACTGTATTTTTTGATTGGGTTTATGAAACTGTCAAAGAGTGCCAAGAGAGTGAAACATATTTTTAAAATAAGACCATGTTAAAAAATGCTGTGAATACTTTAAAATCAGAGATCCCAAAATTAACCAGTTTTCTAACTAAAAATTTGTCTATTTCAGTATCTGAAGCTATATGCGAATCATAACGGTCTACAATAGATAAAAATTTTTCTAAAAGGCCCAATACAGCTGATGGGAACGAAACGACCATTGGTACAACAGACAAACGTATGTTTATTTATATATATTATATATATATATCTCCATCTGGACATAAATCTGTTAGGAAACTTGTAAAAGCTGGCCTTAAAACTATGTATGGACCAAATTTCCAAAGTCAGTAACTTCTGTGTCAATGCCATGGTTAGAAATAAATCTTGCCTCCAGAATATGTTTCTTTTGTTTGACAGTGTTTTTTGAAACACATCTTTAGCATTTTTATAAAAGATGAAATTACATCCTTACATATGTATATAAACATTCCCCCCCCCTTTTTTTTCCACCCATTGCGCTTGCAGAACATTTTTGATCATCTGAAATTCCGTTGCAGAACATTGCAAAGTATTCCGCTTTGGGGATTAAACCTTTCCTAAGTATATAAATATATTTCTTTTATTGTACAGATGTTGCAGCAAGATGAATCAAAACAGCAGCAATCCTCTTTATCAGAAATGGATGATCTGAATGATTCGCTCTTAGCACACGTAGAGTTAAAGAATAATGAATATGTAAGTACTTAGATATGAAATACTATAATTCATATATGAAACGTAATTAGAGTAAATTTAAAATCAAATATTTTATTGTTTGTACTTTAACAAATGTTTTTTATCCATATCATTGAAGAGAAATCTAATTGTTTACATTTATTTCTCTCACAGATGTGTTCTATTTGCTACAAACAATTTTTAAGTAAATGGAATTTAAAAGAACATACACAGATCCATACAGATGAAAAACCCTATACTTGTGAAGATTGCCAAAAGCCGTTTTCAAGAAAATATGAATCAAAAATGCATACTACATCATATAGTCTATCACCAGCTGTATGTAAACTTTGTGAAGATATTCAAGAAATAACCAGACGTTTGAAGAATTTAACAATCAAGGAAGAGATTTAGACTATGTACTCAACCTATTTGCATAAGAGTTACCACAATATCCAAAAACTGAAATTTCGAAGGCACACAGTGGCTGTAAAGAAATTTTTGTTACCCATGATTCTCGTAACCACCATGAATTTGGATATTATTCATAATGTATTCCTTAAATTGTTATAATAAATATTCTTTTATCTGCACTTATCGACGTGTTTATTTATATCTCCTAACATTTTAAACGAAAAACGCTTTCCCATCTTAAAAAAATTCATAAGAACAGATAAAAATTAACAGATGAATGAAAAAATATGCATGTTCACAAAGTTTTCTAGATATATTTACAAAAATGTTTACAAAATAAAAAATTTGCAAGAGTAAAAGACAAAATTCACAAAATTAAAAAAAAAAAATACAACATAACATTTTTTTCTTCTTACAAATGTGAGTTTTTAGAAAAGTAGGAAAAAAAAATTACACTTAGATTTTTTTTTTTCAAAAGTGAAAAAAAATATTTTTACAAAAAAATACTTTTACAAAAAATATTTTTACAAAAAAATTTTTTTTACAAAAAATATTTTTACAAAAAATATTTTTACAAAAAAAAATTACAAAAGTAAAAAAAAAAAAAAATTATAACATAAAAAAATAATAAAAAAAATTTACAAAATTTGTGAAAAAAATTGCAAAAAACTTTGAAAAAAATTTACAAAAAAGTTATGAAAAAGTTTCAAAAAATGATATTTTAAATAGTATTATAATGGTTGGCCAACCATTATACACTATATTTAAAATATCATTTTTTGAAACTTTTTCATAACTTTTTTGTAAATTTTTTTCAAACTTTTTTGCAATTTTTTTCACAAATTTTGTAAAATTTTTTTTATTTTTTTTTATGTTATAATTTTTTTTTTTACTTTTGTAATTTTTTTTTGTAAAAATATTTTTTGTAAAAAAAAAATTTTTTTGTAAAAATATTTTTTGTAAAAATATTTTTTTGTAAAAATATTTTTTGTAAAAATATTTTTTTTCACTTTTCAAAAAAAAAAAAATCTAAGTGTAATTTTTTTTTCCTACTTTTCTAAAAACTCACATTTGTAAGAAGAAAAAAATGTTATGTTGTATTTTTTTTTTTTTTAATTTTGTGAATTTTGTCTTTTACTCTTGCAAATTTTTTATTTTGTAAACATTTTTGTAAATATATCTAGAAAACTTTGTGAACATGCATATTTTTTCATTCATCTGTTAATTTTTATCTGTTCTTATGAATTTTTTTAAGATGGGAAAGCGTTTTTCGTTTAAAATGTTAGGAGATATAAATAAACACGTCGATAAGTGCAGATAAAAGAATATTTATTATAACAATTTAAGAAATACATTATGAATAATATCCAAATTCATGGTGGTTACGAGAATCATGGGTAACAAAAATTTCTTTACACCCACTGTGTGCCTTCGAAATTTCAGTTTTTGGATATTTGGTAACTCTTATGCAAATAGGTTGAGTACATAGTCTAAATCTCTTCCTTGATTGTTAAATTCTTCAAACGTCTGGTTATTTCTTGAATATCTTCACAAAGTTTACATACAGCTGGTGATAGACTATATGATGTAGTATGCATTTTTGATTCATATTTTCTTGAAAACGGCTTTTGGCAATCTTCACAAGTATAGGGTTTTTCATCTGTATGGATCTGTGTATGTTCTTTTAAATTCCATTTACTTAAAAATTGTTTGTAGCAAATAGAACACATCTGTGAGAGAAATAAATGTAAACAATTAGAATTCTCTTCAATGATATGGATATAAAATATTTGATTTTAAATTTACTCTAATTACGTTTCATATATGAATTATAGTATTTCATATCTAAGTACTTACATATTTATTATTCTTTAACTCTACGTGTGCTAAGAGCGAATCATTCAGATCATCCATTTCTGATAAAGAGGATTGCTGCTGTTTTGATTCATCTTGCTGCAACATCTGTACAATAAAAGAAATATATTTATATACTTAGGAAAGGTTTAATATATAAATAATCATTTATTTATTTAATTTTATTAATGCATACATGTTGTAATGATATACTAAAACTTACTTTATTCACTAACAAAGAAATCGATTCCTCACTTGAATTAAAATCTGGAAATTTGTCAGAGTTGCGCACTTAAAGTCACCTTCTCTCCCAAGTTTAACAGTTGAAATGAGAAATACTGCGCTGCTCTTCGAAAATTTATATTATTCTCAATCGTTTTGATCACGTGACAACTCACGCAAGCGTACAAATCAGTAGTATAATATATGTTATCAAGAAATTATGTTATAAGAATCTGATAATTATTAGAAAAGTCTGAAGCATAAATCATTCTGTGATATTGATAAGTGATGTAGTAAAAATTCACATTGTTTAGTTTTGAAAATAGGTCATTTAAAATATGAAATGTTAAAATTAAAGATTATATTCATGTAGGCTATGTATCAATAGAACTATAAACACAGTATTAATATTTTAAGCAACTTGATGGATGATAATTCAGAAATCTTAGAAGTGTAAGATGAAACATATGATAATTTGATTAATAATATAGACTGAATAACTCGGACTAATTTTAATATATCAAGTGATTGTAGCAATAAGAAATGTCATGTAGGACCAATTCATATAAGGTGAAAATTGAGTATAATCATTTTTTAACTCTATTGCTGCCCTAAGTCTATATCTATCTTAATTGTGTAATGTAAAAATATACAAGGGAAGAATCAAGTCCAATGTCGATAAATATTGTGGTATTGGTTTAAAAAATGAAAAATCATCGAATTTCACTGAATCAGAAAGTATAAAAATTTGATTAAATAATGTTTTGGGTATAAAAATTAAGTTCAAATGTGATAAATTATGGAAATTAGTTTGTAAACTCTTATTTTTATATGTACAATCATGAAAAAAGAAAAGCATTAATGTGAAATTTCCAGTTAAACAGTAATGTTTGCTAATAAGAAGGGATTATAGAATTTAATTGGGTATATAAAATTTAGACGGAACATAATAAAATTATATGGAAAACGTTAGGTTTTTAATATGAAATTAATAAAAGATATTTAACTCATGTTTCATTCGATAAGAAATTAAAAAAATTATAAACTTAAAAAAATATACAATATGTATTTTAAAATTTTAGTAAAATCGTTTTGACTTGATGAGATAGGGTCAAGAAAAATCACAAGTTAATATGGCAAAAATAAACGACAAAAGCTTTTTCAGTTAAACAATATTTATTCATCATTTTCAACAGTTATAGGAGGACATATACATTTTTTAAATATACAGATATTCAAATCAAGTTTATGACTTAACAAAGTTTGCATTTTTCATTTATGCATGTTGATCAGATGATGAATAAACTCCCTCTGGAGATAAAAGATAATTTTACAGTGTTTACAACTACATTTCTTAGGGTGAACTTTTTTATGATGCAAAAATTCAACTTCATCGTACAATTTAATGTTGCAGTATTTACATTCATATTCCTTGGGATGAACTTTTTTATGTTTAGTTAAAGCAGACTTTGTTAAAAAAGAGTTGGAACATTTATCACAATCATAAAACTTCTTATGAGATCTCTTGTGAATTGTTAACAGAAACTTTTGTAAATAATCTTTCCCGCATTGATTGCATTTATATGTAGTAGATGTCCTGGAATGAGTTACACTATGTCGTTTTAAATCACTGCTTTGAATGAATGTCTTTGAGCATATTTCACATTCAAAGGGCTTTTTCTCCAAATGGGATATTTGATGTCTGTTTAATGTATTCTTTTTGGAATAGGATTTCTTGCATTGATTGCAAGTAAAAGGTGGTTTTAGTTGTTCTGGTGAAGAGGGTATTATTTCAATGTTCGAAGCATGTACTTCTTGGCTGGGTATAGCTGATTTCATATCCTTTAAGTAAGATTGACTTGAATCTTTCTCTGTTAAAGGCATTTCTTGCATGTTACTCATTTTAGTTAAACTAGAGAATATAAGCTGACGTCTTCATATAACGAAAACAGCAAACAGTATGAAAAATTCCACTCGTTTCACTCAAAGCTATAAAATTATAGGAGGCGCTGTTGATTTTAACTCATAGGATTGGTTTGAAAAGCGAAAAATCGCTGAATTTCGTTAAATCTGAAAGTACTGGATTTGATTAAATAATGCTTTGTGTATAAAAATTAAGCTCGAATGTAGAAAAATCCAGTTAAATGTAATAGAAATAAGGATATTAATTTGTAAACTCATATTTTTTATCCACATTCATGAAAATATTTTTTAAATGTGAAATTTTCAATCGTTGATTAGATTAAAATTAATTTATTTTTGTTTAGTAATGAGTATTTCTTGAAGTGCGTCTTGTTGAAAGCTTAAAATTCTACATAGCTAGCATCTAAAAGGATGATAAAATCTCAAACTAGTGTAAAAGTTAATCAAATTCGTTTAAATTCGTCTTTTTCATTAAAAATCATATTTTCCTTTTGTTATTTGTTCAATTATTAAAATTCATTAAGGTAATGGTTGTTCAAAAACTAAAATATATGTTTAACGTTCCTCATTTAAGTTATTATTCTTATCTTGTAGCTGAAAAAAGAAGATCTAAAGAAATCTGTTTTTATTTTTCTTCTTAAAAATTGATATTTTCCATTGTTTTGTTTAATTATTGATATTGAGGTTGAACGTGTTAAATACAATTCGTTCTGTGGTTAAACAAATTTTCTGTTAAAAGGGTTTATATAATTTCAAGTAAAAGCAATTTGAAAGTGAATACATACTATTTAATAAACAAAATTCTCGTATAGGAACTAGTGTTGAAAAACATGTGTTATGTTAAAAATGCACTTAATATTTACACATTGAAGTGAAATTTTTTAAAGTGTGGCTAAGTATGTGAAATGTAGTTTCAGCACACGTATAGTTAATTCATCTGTTGATAAAATTGGGTATCCAATAATAAATAAATAATTATTCATTAAACTGTAAATTATACTTGTAATAATGTAAAAATATAGATACTTTCTTTTATACATCTTGAAAAAAGATCAAATCTTCAACATATCGATATTTTGTAAACAAGTGACGTAACGCTATTGTATCCTCCTCCCTTCCAGGGGGGGGGGGGGGGAGAAACGCAGGATTTTTCTTATGAGTTTGAAGAAAGCGTAGATGTAATTCATGAAAGGGGGACGGGAAATCTGGTTATTTTTACTTTATAGAAGAAGTGTGATGATGAAACATAATCCTACAGTGGTCTAAACACTGTAAAATCAATTAGGTTGGTGTAAAATTTCTAAGTGTAAGATAAAATTGGTTATTTACCTAGAAATATCCACATTTAAAATGTAGTAAAATTAAGTTAATTGGTTTGAAAACTCGAAATTTTATATGAAAATGATAAAATTTAAAGCCAATAACGAATAAAAACGTTGGATAGGTTCAAAGTATTATATAAAGATGTAAAAATCATTATTGGATTAATAAAATTAATCTTTTTCTATAAAAATTCAATATTATTCTTTGTTATTTGTTTAATTATCAAAACTCATTAAGGTAATGGTTGATCAAAAACTAAATTGTATGTTTAAATTTTCCTTTCAAGCTGATATCTCTATATTATAGATGAAAAATAAAATAACTCTAAAAGAATATGCTTTTTTCGTTAAAAATTTATATTTTCATTGTTTTGTTTAATTAATAATACTCATTACGGTGTTGTTCATTCAAATGTATGTTTAACTTTCATCATTTAAGTTGATATTCCAATCTGTAGTTGAGAAACAATCTGCAGAAATTAGCTTTTTTCATTAAAAATTGATATTTTCCATTGTTTTGCCTAATTAATAATACTCATTAAGGTAAAGATTGTTCAAAATTCAAATATATGTTTTACTTTTTCCATTTAAGTTGATATTCTGATCTTGTAGTTGAATAAAATCTACAGAAATCAGCTTTTTTCCTAAGAAATTGATATTTTCCATTGTTTTGCTTAATTAATAACACTCATTAAGGTGTTAATCATCCAAAATTCAAATATATGTTTAACTTTCTCCATTTAAGTCGATATTGTGATCTTACAGTTAAAAGAAAATTTACAGAAATCAGCTGTTTCCCTTAAAAATTTTTATTTTCCATTGTTTTGCTTAATTAATAATACTCATTAAGGTAAAGGTTGTTCAAAATTCAAATGTAAATTTAATCTTCATCTTATAGTATGATAATCTAGTTGATCTAACGTTCAACTCTCATGTTATAGCAGAAAAATACTCTAAAAACGCCATTTTTCCCGCTAGGGGGCGGTGTCGGAGGGGGTGCGGTGTCGCAGGGGGTGTGGGACCGGAAGGGGGACGGAGGAGGGACCGCAGGGGGGACTGAGGAGGGACCGCAGGGGGGACGGTCCCCCCGTCCCCCCTGCGGCTGAGCCAGAACTGTCGTTTTCCTACTACTCACGTGTCTACGTCATCAAGTTACTTTTATTTCGACGTTTTATTTGTATTTTTATTAATGTTGTACTAATTTATTTGTTCTTTCGTTATTTAAAATAAAAATTATGTCAATTTGTATAATTTGGCGATTTATATAATTTGGCGAAATTGGTCGACTGGATAATCAAGTAGTACCGCAGCTGATTTGGCGTTAAAATTCCCCAATCAAAGAGAAATGAATAGAAATCCGTTTATAGGGAGATCGCCACTGTTTTTTAAATTATAATTTAATCTTTCGAAATCTTTTTAAAGCCGATCAAATTAGCGTGCATTTGGAGTCTGCGGTGTCTGGACGGGGATTGGCGAGCGTAGCTCGTAGGGGGCCGAGCCCCCTAGTATTTAAAAGAGAAAGAATAGCTTGGTCGAAATTACGTCAGATTAAAAACGATTAATTTAAAATGTCTCATTTAAAAGAACTTTCTTTTCTCTTTGTTAAAAAATACCAGGAGACAAAGACTCTGTTTACTTAATTCCTTTTATATTAGCTTATTTTGAAATGTTTAACTTATTTTACTTAATCAAAGACGAAAACAGCGATTGTATCTTTGGTACTACTTAGTTATCCCGTCGACCAAAAATCTATTATTCGCCAAACTATAAGATTAAATGCCAATAATGGTTGATCGTAAATGTCACATTAACTTGACTTTAAGCAAGTTACACGTGTCTACGTCATCAAGTTATTTTTATCTCGAGGTTTTATTTGTATTTTTATTAATGTTGTACTAATTTATTTGTTCTTTCGTTATTTAAAATAAAAATTATGTCAATTTGTATAATTTGGCGAGTGGTTTGGCGATTTATATAATTTGGCGAAATGGGTTGACGGGATAATCAAGTAGTACCGCTGCGGATTTGGCGTTAAAATTCCCCAATCAAAGAGAAATGAATAGAAATCCGTTTATAGGAAGATCGCCACTGTTTTTTAAATTCAATCTTTCGAAATCTTTTTAAGCCGATCAAATCAGCGTGCATTTAGAGTCTGCGGTGTCTGGACGGGAGTTGACGAGCGTAGCACGTAGGGGGCAGAGCCCCCTAGTAATAAAAAAAACCATCCATTGTTTTGCTATGTCAGCAGACAGCACTATTAAGAAGTGTATAGTGAATTTCAGATTCAGAGAAAGGAATTGTAAAGTAATCTGTAAGGGAAAGCAATTTAGTTATAAATTTCTAAATATTCACTGTGTAGTATTATCTTAGGTATACTGTATTGTTACAATTTAATAGATATTATGTATGTTGTTGCTGCTACCTTTAAAAATAATCACAAAATTTTAAAAGTACTTAACATAAATTTTAAGTTTCAGATGAAAGAAAATCTAAATTAAATAGTGATGTAAAACATACATGCATACTAATGAAAAGAATTTAGTATTTACATTTCTTTCATTATTTAATAAGAAACAGTAACACACTTAAAAAAAAATAACTTAAATTTTATTTAATTTTTAAGCGCATTTTACTTAAAAAAAAAAAAACTAAATATTGCAGCATAAACGACTTAAATATTTATTTTACACATACATCTATATCTAATATATTGTATATATTTATGTTCTTTATAGGTCTAATTAAAAATATTGCAATAAATATTTTTTAATATAATAAGGGAGTATTAAACTCCTTATTATGCTTTAAAAAAGTTAGAATTTGCTTAGTGCGTCTCTCTTAGGACAATTTTGAATAGATTAATTTGAAATTTAATAGATTATGCTAGCTTATTACAGATACTTTTTGTTCTTATTGATACAGCATAAAAGTTTTAACATGATTCCTAAATTACCCTCTTATATAAAAATGCGTAGATAAAACCCATTCAGGGTATGAAATTTAAGGAGAAAAAAAGTGTTAGTTAATTTCAAGTAAAATTTTCATTATACATGATGAATATAAACTGTCAAATTAAAAAGTTTTACTGTGTAAATATAAAAACATTTCTTACAAAATTATTCTGCCAAGGCCGAATAATGGACTTCATATTTGGCCGAAGCCGAATATTCGGCATATAGGCAGAATGGGCCGAATATTCGGCTTCGGCCGAATAATCGTTGCATCTCTATTATGTACGTAGTGTGCAAATATTTAGTTAAAAATTCAGAAGTGCATACCGTAACTGAAAACGCTCTTTCAGTAATCCCTAATAAACAACTCTTCGGATACGGAATTGCATCTGAAATCTTTTATGTGTCCCTGTAAATGAACGATAAATGCAATGCGCACCATATTCTACTGCAAACATCTTGTAGTAAACTTCTGTAATGTGTATCAATTTCATCATGTTTGAAAAGTGCAACATAATTGTCTGCGAACAGTTTTTCCTTGTAGACCATTATATAACTGTGTCCCTGTAAATAAATGATAAATGCTTTGCATCCCACATTCTATAGTAAGCATGTATTAGTGCACCTCAGAAATTCATATGAATTTTATAATGACTGTAACAACGATTTTTCTTGATAAATCATAATATAACGAAATACTTTTGAGTTCCCATGTACTCGTACTGTAAGTGCTACACATAACATATTCTATAGTAATCATCTTCAAGTGCACCTTTAATGTATATAAATTTCATTATGTTTAAAATATTTTAACACTATTAAAATACATCGAAATGTTTTTCCTCATATATCATAATGTAACGGAATACTTTTCATTGCCTCTGTAAATGAACTGTGAATGGTGCACACATCATTTTCAATACCGAACATGCAATGGTGATCCTCAATAACGTATATCAATTCGAGTATATTTACGTGAGTTAAGAGCATGGACAGTCAGACGGATAGACAAACCCAATTCATAAACACTTTTCAACTACGTCGGAAGGTGTGAAAATAATAATTTTCATATGTCGCAAAAAGTAATAATTTTTTTAATTGTGAAAATGATGATTTAGAAAATTCATGGACACATTTTAAAATTCAATATAAAATCAATTAATTGTCGTACAGGAGTGCGGTTTGGAGTAAAATGCTTCTCAATATGAAAAGTTTTCAAGCGAATGAAAATAGTTTTAAATTTCGGTCATAGATGGCGCCACTTATCTGTATGTATTCTTTCAAATATGTTTTTTTTTTTTTTTTTTTTTTTTTTTTTTTTTTTTTTTTCTAATTTTTAGATTAATTTTGATGTTGTGGCACAGAAATGACGATTCCCAGCGCTAAGAGTCGTCATTTCTGTGCTACAGCGTAAAAAATAAACTGAAAATCAGAAAAAAAAACGCATGTGACAGCACCACATACGGACAAGTGGCGCCATCTATGCTCGAAATTTGGAACTGATTATTTTCATTCGATTGTGGGGGTGGGGGGTGGGGGACTTTTCATTCTGAGAAGCATTTCACTCCAAACCGCACTCTTGTACGACAATTACTTGATCTTATATTGAATTTTAAATGTGTCCAGGAATTTTCGGACACCCTGCATGTTGGGTAAACATTAAAATATTTAATTTAAAGTTTGGGCTTTAAATAATTTAAAGTCAATTTATGTGTAAAAGTATCCAGACACGCCCCCATGGATTTGGCATGTATGAACTTTATTGAGCAAAATAAAACGTTTTTTTTTTAACGCCATTTCATTTTTAGTTTTTTAAACATTTTCAACTATTATTTACATTTTGATACAATAAACATTTTTGTTGATCATGACCAATTTTTCACTTTTCCAAATGATGCAAGAAAAATCGTGCGAGAGGTTCGTAAAAAGTTTTTCATTTAATTGCATTCGATAGAGCATTAATATTGCGATATTCCGGCACCAGGCACCGACCCTAATAATATGTTATATAAAAAATATAAAG
This sequence comes from Maratus speciosus, assembly GCA_963932465.1. Taxonomy (NCBI): domain Eukaryota; kingdom Metazoa; phylum Arthropoda; class Arachnida; order Araneae; family Salticidae; genus Maratus; species Maratus speciosus. Next base: position 509,004,827 of record OZ010795.1, read on the forward strand.
GTATCTTATAAATCTAGAACTTTCTCACCTGAGTCGTGAATTCTACGCCTTTATTGTGGCTGATCTCGTTAAGGTATTTACTTCGAAGAGTATAAACACTGTTGTACGAAACAAAACATTTAATAGACAAAAACTAACACTAAAAACGGTACATATACTATCTTTAAACATCTTCAATTTTTAAATTCGTACATCTCGTCTGCAGTAAATTCATGGAACAACAAATGACATAAAAAATTAAATCGTAAACAAAAATGGGTCACTTTAGTTCACACAGCTTGTCTTTTTTACTTCGCACCAAAGAGTTTGGAATTTGAGTCAGAAAATACAACAAATAAAAAATGGTTGCTAAAGAGCGATTTTACAATCAATGTTTCACGATTAATCAGTTTTGCTGCTTTATTTATTTATTTTGGAGGAGGGGGGGGGGCTACAGTTTCTTTTTGCTTATTAGCTGAATTGCTAAGGTTGGTCAAAAGTCAGCGAGAACTCTGATCCTGACCACCAGAATGCAATAACTGATTGAACTGATTTAGATTTTCGCCTCTAAATTTGCTTCAACAGAGTGAAAAATAAACTAATATAAAAGCATTAAAATTAAATAAAAATCTAAAATGAAATTTTACTCTGTGCCTGCATATGATCGTCAATTTTTTTATGCCTTGAACTTTTTTGTTTATTTTCTTTTTGCGAGTCCTTTTTCATAAGAAAAAAATCATTGTTGTCATTCCGTAATCGATTGAATTTATAAAGTCGTAATAAGCTTCTTTTCTTTATTACGAATAATACCACGAAAAGGGGTTGAATAATTCATCATTTGATTATTTAGATGTTAAGATTATCTGCTGAAGTTATACGCATTCAGATCAGATAAAGCATAATTTATTATCGCATTCTTTTTTTTTCACTTTTTCCTGAAAGAATATTCTCGAAATTCTTCTTTGGATAACCATTCTGATCTCAAAAGCTCCTTTAAGTGATAGATGTATTATTTAATATGCAATTCTTACTGTAAATTCTGTACTAATGTGTGCCACAATTGTGATACAATTGCCATATAAACATTTACTAACTATTTAAAATTAACTTGGGGTCAATAACTCACACTTTGCGTTGCTTTAATATTCGCGAATTTTAGCAACTTGGTGTAAAAAAGAGAAAATATTATGAATAGTTAGGCAATTTATGATTTTGTTTATTTTTATCCAAACGAAAGTGTTATGTTGTACTCCTTTTCGTTAACAGAGGCGCATGACCTTCACACTCACCTTCGCCTATTGACATGAAAATCACATATGATACCGTCTTTTTCTACCCCGCGTTATCGCAGAAACACGGTCTCAACTTGTAAAGATCAATGAAAGGCATGCGCCTTTGTTAGCGGCGAAAAGGAATATAGTCCTATATATACACTTATTCATAAAATGACACCGTATAAAAAAATATTTTTCAGGAAAGGCGAAAAACTTATTTTAAGCCTAAAACATATTTTTTATTTTTTAATACTAGGTCAAAAGTATATCATCTACATCATTTATATGGGCCAGGTTCTTTTTATATCACGATTTGCGTATAATCATTTACATCTTTGCAATGACAGATTTGAAATGTAATAAGTTCGTCCTAAATTGGACTAAAAGATAAGTCAGCGAGTTTTTGATCAAAGTTTAGAATGTATTTGTCCCGGAATTCATGTTTTTTTAATTGTCTTTTTTACGAATGAGAGGTGTGTGTTGTGTGTATGTAACAAAATGCCCCCAAAATATCTCCCTATTTTTAAGATTTAATAATTCATTAACTGTAACAAAAAATGAAATAACTGAAATTTATAGACGATAGCTCGTAAATTTCGTATATAGTAATTGCAAAAGAAAAGATTTTATATTTAAGCCATAAATGACTTTTTACTATATCAATAGGATAGTTAAAATGTCCATACAATAAAAATTCGAACAACAAAGTAAACGAAGATTATTGTGCCATGCAGAATCAAATTAGTTTCAAAAATGGATTTACGTGGATGCAATGTAATTTACGATTGATTTCTTTTGTGGGTTAATATTCTGTATAGTATTGTGACTCTTTAATTGTTGCTAAAGATTTTAAATGCTGATTTAGTGACTCTCTTTTCTTAATAAACATTCACTCCTTTAGATTTAATATATCAGATTACGGCGAATGTGGCAGTTTTAAGTCGTTACATCACCACGTATCCTTCTTATCTTCTTTGAGGGTACATTAAAAACAGGATTAATCGTGCTCGGATTTTGTAAATTTCTTTTTAGAATCTATTATCTTCTGAACAAATACTTTTTATTAATAGGCTATAAATTGCTTTGAAGGCTACATTGTAGTTGCCTCATCATCTTGATGAATGATTACTGAATTTGAGACAATCCAAATCCATTATTCACTGTTCCTTGCACTAACCACAGTTGAATACTAACAAATGGGGCAGGGGATGGATTACTGTTTCTGTTAGGGTTTAAATTAGGAATATCCAACGTTTTGACTTCCTCGGGTCATGCTTGTGAGGAAATATTTGTCTCAGGCCTCATTTCAGTGTAAAAAAATTGCTTCGGAACGCTCACACATTCTGCTTACAAATATATATCTATATTATAAAGCAAAAACGTATCCATGAGTAACGTTGACATCATATTGACAATGGCAACAACCTTACTAATAAATTTTGTTTTTCTGCAATTTATATAGCTTCTAAACATAGCACAATTTCAATTTTTACACCGTCGAATTGGAATAAAATATTTTTTCAAATGCAATTTGATTTTAATGTGCTGGGTTATATATATATATATATATATATATATGTGTGTGTGTGTGTGTGTATATATATATATATATATATATATATATATATATACACATATTAATAATTTTCAAATATGGTAAAAAAAAAAAAAAAAAATTCTATCTCTGCCCGATTACGAAAGTCTGACTCAAACACAAAAAATTTCGATTTTCCTTAACATACAATTAAGATTCTTTTAAGAATACTGCATACATATTTATGGGGAAATTTTACACTATATTTTAGATTACTATGTGTTCGCAAGACAGAAAATACACAATAGCAACATTAATCTTTTCACATTCAAATAAAGATAATTCATTAAAACAATTAATGTAGTTTAGAATAAAAGAAAGAAATAAGATTGAAAACATCGTAACTTTTGAAGCTGTGGAATAAAAAGTAGATTCTAGAAAAAAAAAAATATATATATATATATGTAATTTATTATTGTAATTAATTGTATTGTAATTATGGTGTAAAAAAATCATGATTAAAAAAAAAAATAATAAAAATAAATCTGATTTTTACTTTCTTCTATCTTTACAAAGAAGAAAGTATTGGTTTCATGAAAATTTTCGAATTCCAGTTTTTGACGGATTTACACGTTTCATGGGTCAGAGATTCCAAAAAAACATGTTTTTACAAAATTTCTGTATGTGAGCCTGTCTGTCTGTTCCAGTAGCAGAAAATTCTCTAAGTGCCTGCGACAGATACTTCAGGGACAGTAAATAATCTGCAGGTAAAATATTTTACAACTGAAGCATTAATTAATCAAACAATCACTTACCTGTAATGTTTTTATGTATTTTATTCATTTTTCATAGTAATAATCTTAAGTTTTTGTACTAAATAGAAAAGAGCTAAACATAATATAAAACAAAATAAAGGTTCAATGGAAAAAGAATCTGCAAAAGATAAAAGACGCCCGTCTCCCGTCTTGAACTTTCTGCTACCGGGCTGTCTGTGACACAAATTTTGTGGGCTCTCTATCTCAAGAACTAATGCACAGAATTTAATAAAAATTTATATTCAGGTAGTCCCTTATATAGATTGGTGCTGATTAGTTTTTGGTATAAATCGCCCTGCAGGTGGCGCTGCTATGTAGCATTTTGCAGGATTTCCGCAAAAGCTCTATCTCAAGAACGAATGTACGGATTTATATAAAACTTCAGATTCCGTTAGTTCTTGACATGAATGAATGCTGTTTACGTTTTGGTGTAAATCGGCCTACAAGTGGCGCTGCTATGCTGCATTTTGCAGGATTTACACTATTTTCGCAGTAGCTCTATCTCAAGAACTAATGCACACATTTTCATCAAACTTGGCATTTAGTTAGTACTTCATATGAAATGATGCTGACTACGTGTTGATGTAAATCGCCCAATAGGTGGCGCTGCTGTGCTGCATTTTGAACTATTTCCTCAATAGCTCTATCTCAAGAACTAATGCACGAATTTTCATTAAACTTCAGATTTAAGTATAACTTGATTAATATTGCTGCTGATTATGTGTTGTTGCAAATCGCTCAACAGGTGGCGCTTTTATGCTGTATTTGTAATGATTTGCGCAATACCTCTATCTCAAGAACTAATGCACGAATTTTCCTCAAACTTCATATTCAATTGCACGTTGACATAAGTTGGTGATAATTAGGTTCTGGTGTAAATAACCCAATAGGTGGCGCTGCTATGCTGCATTTTGCTGGATTTACACGATTTCAGTGACAGTCATACCTCGAGAACTAATGCACGGAATTTCATATTTTTAGAATTCTTATGATGAACACAGATTGCCATTTAATTTGGCACTGAGATAGTGAATTTTGAAGTATTGACATGCATGAGATAGAAGAAAGTTTTGTGATGGCCACAACGTACTAGTTTTTATTTAAATCAGATTTTTTTTTTATTTAAATCAGATTTTTATGATTTTTCCCCCAGCGTTCAAATACTGAATAGCTACCAAGAGTTTTAGGTTTCCAAAATAGTTAAACCACTAATTGCTAACGTAATCTATGTTTTTACACTTTAATTAATAAAATTATAATTATTAGTTAGCAATTACAGAAATTATAAAAACTGCAAATTAGTAGTTCCATTAATTAGTATCATACAATAATGTTATATACATTAATATTGTAATAATTATGTAAAACTTTATTAAATACTAGTGATATTTAACATTTATTAAAATTATTAATAACTGCATTTAATATTAAATAGTTAACACTACTTCAAATTAATAATTATCAAACAATTAACTCTCTAATTAGGAACATATAATTTTTTAAGCTTTAATTATTAAAATTATAATTAATAATGCAATTCATTTTAGAAAGAAAAGGGGCAGGATGCTAGTTCCAAAAAAGGGCACTATTTCATGAGGAAATATATTAGTAATGTGTTTAGTAATGTTATAAGATAAAAATTAAAAATTTTTAGTATGATGAATAAGGTGTTCTTAATTTTTAATAATTTTATGAATCACAAATTGAAAAATACACTTAAATAACAACATGTTTGAATGATATCCTGTTTTTTCTAAAGAAATGAAGTTCTTGGGCACATGAATTTAGGAATACTGTTGAATGAGGAAGTTTTTCACAAGAAATCACTGGTGCAACTACAGGTTAATTTAACTTTTTTACTTTCTTCTATCTTTACAAGAAGAAAGTATTGGATTCATGAAAATTTTCGAATTCCGGTTTTCGACGGATTTACACGTTTTAGGGGTCAGAGATTCCAAAAAACATGTTTTTACAAAATGTCTGTCTGTGACTCTGTGAGTCTGTCTGTCTGTCTGTCTGTCTGTATGTGTGTATGTGACATAAATTTTGTGGGCGCTCTATCTCAAGAACTAATGCACGGATTTTAATAAAAAATTATATTCAGTTAGTCCCTAGTACAAATTGATGCTGATTAGTTTTTGGTGTAAATTGCTCAACAGGTGGCGCTGCTATGCTGCATTTTTCACGATTTTCGCAATAGCTCTATCTCAAGAACTAATGCACGGATTTTGATGAAACTTCATATTTAGTTAGTCCTTGATATGAAATGATGCTGATTACGTTTTGGTGTAAATCGCCCAACAGATGGCGCTGTTATGATGAATTTTGCAGGATTTACACGATTTCCCCAATTTCCCCATATATCTTAAGAACTAATGCGCAGATTTTCATCAAACTTCAGATTCAGTTAGTCCTTGATATGACTTGCTACAGCTTATGTGTTGGTATAAATCGCCCAACAGGTGGCGCTTCTGTGCTGCCTTTTTCACGATTGTCTCAATAGCTCTATCTATAGAACTAATGGACGAATTTTCATCTAACTTTTTTTTTATAGTTATATGTTGATTTAGTTATATGTTGACACAAGTTGTTGTGAATTAGGTTTTAGTGTTAATCACCCAATATGTGGCGCTGCTATGCTGGAATTTTCACGATTTTCGCAATAGCTCTATCTCAAAAACTAATGCACGGATTTTCTCCGAACTTCAGATTCAGCCAGACGTTGACACAAATTGTTGCTGATTAGGATTTGGTATAAATCACCCAATAGGTGGCGCTGCTAGGCAGCATTTTGCTGGATTTAGACGATTTCAGCGATAGTCATATCTCAAGAACTAATGCACGGAATTTCATAACTTTAGAATCCTCATGAGATGCATAGATTGCCATTTAATTTTAGCAGTGTGATAGCGAATTTTGGAGTTTTAACATGTATGAGATAGAAGAAAGTTTTGGGATTGGTACATCCGACTAGTTTTAAGGCAGGGTGCATTTTGCCAATTTCAAAAGGGGCAGGGTGACCAAAAAAAAAAAAAAAATATGGCCTAGAAGAAACAGTAAGTAATTACAGAATTAATAAAAAATGCAGTTCATTATAACTCAAGATTCAATATAAATATCGAAAAACACTATTCGATTTTAAATCGCTGCAATAATCATGCCTGCAAATTTTATCTTTTTACGTATGACAAGTTTGATTTGTTGAGCGATTTTTTTTTCCCTTTCAATATAAAAGTTTTGAAATTTTACCTTTAAGTTTAATATTTTAGGTTTTGATAATACGCAAAGTGTTTTTCCCCTGAAAAAGATCATATCGAGTTTTTTTTTTTTTTTTTTTTTTTTTTTTTTTGTTACATTTACCAAAATAATTGCTAAAAAAAAAAAAATCTATTAAAAATTCTCTATTCGTTACCCCCCCCCCCCCCCTATTGTATCTTTCTCATTGTACTAAGAAAAGAATATCACATTACTTCGGACCTACAATGTGCTACTAAAGGATGCTTGGTAAGCCGAAAGAAAAAACAAACGTTGATAAAAGATCATTTTTCCAATTTCTAAACTACTATGTGAAGTCCTACGAGTTATGTTAGTGTATTTGTTAAGTAAATATTCTATTAAATTTTAGAACTGAAGCAATTTCGTATTGATATATTATTTATTTTAGTGTTCGAATAATGTTTTTCAAGATTATTAAAAACAATAAATTTAATCACAAATCTAATTTCATGATGATTTCAATTTAATTAACGACTCTAAAGCTTACAAAAATGGGGAAAAAAAATTATATATATATATATATATAGGCGCAACCCCCCCCCCCCCTCCACACACACACACACGCACACACTTTTTTGTTGGCTGTTTTGCATAAAGTGGAATATTGTCTACCACGGGAAGTTTTCTCTGACTCGATCGATTCCACCTTTAACAGATTTTAATGTATTTCACGCGTATATTTCTTAAACTAGTTTATATGTACTGAACTTCTTTTCTTTCTCTCTTTATAAAAAGGCTATAAATGCATTGTATTTTCTTCAGAACTGTCTTAGTTGAGTATGTATACAAAATTTGAACTGAAATGACTTATGCAAAATCATAAAATATGATTTGCAAAATTTGAACCAGACAGAGACGCCAAATAAAATAATAGTTTATAAGGTAAGAAATAAAAATATGTTTACTGTACAAGGCGAAGTTCAAGTTTCTCTGCTTTTAGCCTTTTCATTTTCATGTACGATACTTAAAGGAAAAATAAAAGAGTTTGAGAATGTGCAAATCGTGACTTCTCATTAAATAAGGTTTATTCATTATTTTTGTATTTTGTTAAATCTTGAATCTTCCTCATGAATCTTTGTTTTCTTTTGGTTATTGACTTATTATATGAACAGCTGCATCGGTTTTACGGTTGTTACTCGTTGCACCTGCCATTGGATTTTCTTATAATACAGTAATCCCTTACCATTCGCGAGTTTTGATTATTCGCGAAATAAAAAATGAAGAACTCTTCAACATTCGCGAATACTTAACTTGGTTATTAGCGAATTTCGTTTTGTAAAAGAATATTTTTTTTTTACAAAGTAAACTCGCCTTTTTTACCAATTCCGTAAACTATTTGACACTGGACAGATTCATCGTACTGTATAGCCTGAATTTCGAGAATTTCAGCCCTTGTATTGATGCAAAATATAGATCAGTAATTCCGAGAAACCTGAAACATAACGATGCTAAAAATAAAAAAAAATCCTAAATTTTCCAAAATTCAAAATGTTTACTGCAAGTGAAAAAATTTCTATAAAACTTGTCTGGGAAATGTTAAAGCTTCAACAACAACTTGTTGAAAAAGCAATAAAAGGTGATACCTTACTAATAAGGAGTCTTAAATTTAAAAGTGAAATCGAGGCCTCAACTTTTCCTTATATGGAAATTCATAAACAAAAGATCTGTTCTTGCAAACAATCGTATTCCAATAAATTTTTACAGCCACCAATTAGCAACTAACAATTAATAACTTTGTACAACATGTTTATAATTATTCAAATTTATTTACGGCATGTACTTTTTAATGCTTAATAAATGTACATTTTTACGTTTCAATTGCTTTTTTAAATTAAAAAAAATCATAAAATCTAACCCCCTTTTATGCACGGGAAGATAGTCGCAACATTCGCGATTTTGACACTCGCGGATGTTTACGCGAACCTAACCCTTGCGAATGTTAAGGGATTGCTGTGTTTGGAATTTTTTTTCCCTATAATATAAATAAAATCTATAATATAAATAAAATCTATAATATAAAAAAAGTCTATAATCAAAACATAAAAAATTAATTTCACTTAAATTTAGATACCATATTTCCCACTTAGGAACGCTATGAATGCAAAAATAAATTGTGTTGAATCCTTACTGCTAATATTTAACAATATTATATCTGTGATACAGTAAAAAAAAATTAAAGAAAAAGTTTTACGTAAATTTTGTTGCCTTATACCTTCCCAAGGGGTGATGTATACACAAGAGAAAATTATTACCTGAGTTTAACTTGAGATATGAATAGTTCCTATCTTGGGAAAAAAAAATACTTTTTAAAATTTAAGTTATGTAATTCCTCACTAAGTTCGCTACCTGCGTAAAAATAGCTACCCTTTTGAAACTTTTTACTAAAACATAAACTTGACCAAAGCAAAAACTTATTCTGAAAATGTCCTTTTTATTTTCACTATGACGCCATATTCAGCTTTTTAATTAAAAAAAAAAAAAAAAAAAAAAAAAAAAAAAAAAAAAAAAAAAACCTATTTCAGTTTAATTTTTTACGTGGAAATTTTTCAAGTAAAAAGATATAAATTATTATTACGGCTTTTGAATTGTTTGCAACAATGAAGAAAAAACGTTAAATTTTATAAGAAAAATGTCCGTTAATTCTCAATGAAAAAAGCGAAATTTGGAACTGTTAAGAAAAATATTTGAATAATGTAAATAAAAATTAGCCCATGTTACTCTCTTGGTTATAATTCACCCATATGGAAAGGCATTTTATCATCCTTTTTGACCCTGACGTCAGGCAAACATTTTTACACTTTAAATTTATAATATCATTAGAATTAGTAAAGAATAAAAAATAATGTGGCATCAGGGACAAAGGTGGGAAGAAAAAAATGAAAAAGTTATGAGCTCCATAGGCTTTTCTATGTGAAATAAATTAATTTTGAGAAGTTACTCTGGAAATAAATAATTATTGCGCTGCCGCGCAATGCTTAAATTTAATTATTTAGATATATATTTCAAAACACTCGCCTTTGTTGATTGACCCTTATGTAAAAGGCACTTAAAGTCAATGGTGTATGTCACTAATTTCGAAAATTGGCGTAGAAGAAATTGGGAGGCACAAGAGACAAGATGATCTTTTTTCAATCGGTTCCTGTGAAGTTAACATATTACTTATTGTCTTTTCATCTATCCCATCAACTTTGCAATTTATATCGTAAATTACTAAATCAGGTGTGGATTTTTATTCATCTCAGAATTATGAGAAAAGAATTACAACTGACACCGTAACGCCACAATATTATACGTCTTCTCTTTATCGCCTATAGAATTTGTTCCAATATGCGATGCGAGTGATAGCAATCAAGTGTGTCGAGAAAAATCGATTCTCATTCTCACTGTGTGAATGCCAGAGGAAAACTTGTTGCCCTTGAGACCTCTTTCGTGTTAGCTAACTTGTCAGTCAGTCACTCACTCACTCGTGCTCAGTCTTCCGACAACAACATCAGATGTGATGCCTTTTCCGAGTTTTATTTATCCTCATTTGTATCGATATTCTAGGTTCCTCTTCGTGCTCAAGATCGGAAATGAGTGATGGATTTGTTCAAAAATGTTAGTGATGTGATGGAATTAAAATCTCTTGTCGGTGGTGGAGCTCGTGTCTTTAATTACAGTTTATATATTTTTATTAGCCTTTAGTTTGTAGACTTGAAAATGTATCGTATATTTTTTCTATTTAGTGATTAATGAAGAGCGTGTTTATGTTACAAACTACATATGTTCTTTCATGTTCAATTTAATAAAAATGCTGTGGGGCTACATTGATCTTTGTGATGGGCAAAAGTGAGACCATTTTTAAGAAATGTGTTTTTGTAGAAAGAAATATCGTGTTTTGTGAATTTCGAGTAAAGAAAACTATATGAAATAAATTATTGCACTACTTGTTGTTCGAAGTTCATATACATTTTAAAGCGTATAATGTATTATCAACTATATAATTCATTGTTCAATGCAGATGTAGCAAAAATAATAATTGGGATTTTAAAAAGGCAGGGGCGCGCCAGCAGTATCCAGCGCCTGTGTGCAGAACTTTAGTTGGAGCCCTCCCCCTCCGTTTCCTTCGAAAATAAAACTTTATATGCAAAAAATATGAGTATCTATAAATGCGTAGCTGTCATTCTTCTGGAGTTTTTTCCTGGGTCAAATAAAGTTTTTGAACCAGAAAATTTATTTAATAAAATGTGTCTTGTTTCTATAGGGGTTCGTATTTTATTTCATTTATTAAATAAAATTTTTGGTTCCAAACATGTTTAAATTACTTGAAAAATATGGAAGTTTGACAGCTATGTAAATAAAAGCTGAAACACAGTAAAGCCTGTGAAAATGGAACCTGTCTCTATCGGAATCCTGCATTAACCCTTTGACTTCGGCTCGCACTTTGTGTAGGGTAGATGTGCCAGTAATGAACAATTCTTGAAGTTTTTGCATCATAAAAAAATAACTAATAAATATTTAGCTTTAATTATTTTTTTTTATAATTCCCCTTGCATGTTTTATAAAACTGGGTTATGGTTGACACTTTTAATCAAACCAATCAGGAAGTAGAAAATAATGTTTCAAAGTTTCGCTGTTTTTCTGTGAAAATCTTAATGAAGAGGCTGAGAGCTTCGTTTAATTAATTTATATATTATTTATTTTCTTGCAAAATTTGAATGTTTTTGTTTGAGTAGCAATAGAAAACTTACAATTTTATATACTAATGGCCATTTACAAAATTTAATTTATTTTTAAGGTTTTAAGAGGAGGTGTCATTACTGGGATGGTTAATTAGTCATTTTCCAGTAATGGACACCCCATGTAGACATTGCTAAAAATGCAATTTCAGTAATGTTTATGGTGCATAAAATATTTTGGCTTAACTGCAAACCTAAATAATCAAATTTAATTTTTAAATTATACTTACCAAAATGTAATAACACCAAAACTTTTATGAATAGCTGCTTTTAAGCTATTTTATGTGATTAATAAAATTTCAATATTTTATTCTTTTTTTTTATGTATATATACCTTGCATATTTTATAATATGGCAATCAAACTAGCCAGGAAGCAGAAAATATTGTTTAAGAGCACAGTCAAAGAGAGGCTCATAGGGCTTAATCCCTCTCCGTTTAAATAAAAACTATTAAGTTACAGAAACTATTAAAATTCTATTTTCTGTCTTAAATGTTTCCTTATTTACCACTGACAAAAAAAAAGGGGAAAAATCTAACACTTTTAATGAAAATTATAGGTAATATTTGTGAAACTAGTAAAGCTGCAGATCAGTGGCCTCAAACATCAGTTCTATAGTTTTATTTTGAAATTTTTTATTTAGTATTTAAAATATTCAACTCACAATATCATTTCTTTCATATTTGTAATATTAATTATTATAAATGATATATCAAGTAGTCTCTGGATGATTAATTGTTAAAAATAGTGAGACAAAATTAAACACTAACAGATTCCAAAACTTATTTTTAATTACCTTTTAAATCCCCCACTGTTTCAATAATTTGATAGCTGTAATTGACTGATATTTAGTATTTTGAACTATCCATCTAAAATAATTAAAACATCGATCTTCTGATAATTACAACGATTGATGCAAACAGTAAATGATTATCACAAATCACAAATATATTTTTAATTACTGGTATCCTAATTGTTAAATTTATTTGAAAATAACTATTTTGTTTCATTAGTATGTATTCATTAAATTCTGGTTCTAAGTACAGTCATAAAAAACAATTATTATATTTATTACTTTTTTATGGGGTCGTCCATTACTGGGCCAGAGGGTGTCCATTATTGGACTTTTGGGTGTTTTGATATATTTCTGTTATTTAAAATTAAATTTCGATTCATATTGGGAAATGAGACTATAAGAATGGTTAAATATTGCTGATAGATTAATATAATATTGAAAAAAACTGGAATATAATAATTATAACTATTAATAAAAAATAATTTAAAAAAAAATTCCTTAAGGATGTCCATTACTGGCACATCTACCCTATATAGTTGAAAGTACACAGTGTTTATACGATCTTTTTGCTTTAGCGCACAGTTTTTAAAATAGAAATATTTGATTTTTACAATGGCAGAAAATTTAAGATTGAATAACACAAAGGTTATTTTTCGAAAACTGTGTTATTAAAACATAAAAAATGAACGAATCCTGCTAAACATTTTTTTTACTACAACGTTTTCAAAGGGTTAAGAGGGAAAATTTCACTATCCCGAAGAAAATAATACAATACAGTAACAATAGATTGCATCTGTACTAATAAAAGAAAGTTGTTTGTCCTCTCTATAATTTGCATATCTATATTAATAAAAGAAAGACGTTTGTCTTTACCCTGCTTGTGTTGGCGATGGCTAAGAAACTCTACCGCGCATACAAGTCTGAAAATTTAGATTAGGATAGACGATGGAAGGTCCAAATGCACCTGAGGCTTAGATTTTTCGTTTTTTTTTAATAATTAAAATAAATAATGATCATAGCAAAATGGCGAGTTTTCTCTCTTCAAAGCGATCATGCCTGAAGAAAGAAAGACGTTAAGCGGTCCTTCACACTGACGAAAGCATAGCGTTCAATGTTTATTGCATTTTGAAATTGCGATGGCCGAGTCCCCGTAGGGTTACAAAAAATAGAAAAGTAAGGAAGAAAAGCCTCTTACCTTTCCGATTCCAACGGTATCTTTCGGTACTATTTCAAAAAACTTTTTTATTTGGCCGCGATTCGCGTCAGTTTTCAAGTCTTTCCGTTTTTCTAAATTTTAAAACTTTCGAAAAAAAACTATTAATACATTTTTGGAATTTTTCCCGTTCTAACGATATCTCTGGTGTGAAAAAATATAAATATTTACTATTAAAAAAAAATTCCTGAAGTCATTTAAGAGATTTTTTTTCTTGGTGTAAGGCTGCAAGTTTTCTCATGATGCCGTTTCCCATTAAGAGATGTGTGCTTTGGATATCATTTCGCGTTTTAGAAAAGTGAGGGGAAGGTGCGCATTTAATATGATTTATGTTTTACCAAGAATTTTTGGTCAGAACTGAAAGACTAAATACAAATTCGAGGTTCGTTTGTAAAATCAGACCAGAGCGTGGCTAGCAACCTCGGTGTACGCTAACGAGAGCAGCGGGGGCCTCAATTCGAGCTTACTTCGGATGGATTTTCTTTTAAAAATGAAAAATCATACAAACCCGAGGTTGTACCCTGCCGAAGGCAGTGCTGCTGACAATAGTTCGCTTGGGAAGATCTCCGTTTAAAGATGTAAAATCCAAACAAGCCGGGCAGTGCGTTACACGTCCGGTGTATGCTGCTGACCCCCCCCCCCCCCCTTGTACCCATCATTTGATTTTAGGCATATTTAAGGTTTTTATCATTGGCCCGAGTATTGGCCGGTTATTAGGGCATAAAGTGCACGGGAATTTAAAACTCTTTTTTCATAAATCTATATTTTTCCGTTCATATTAGAGCCATTACTGTAGCTCCTAACTTATTTATGTCTAAATTGAACTTTTTTTGCCATTCCAGTCTCTGTAGCGTCTAAGGTTATCTGTAATGCTAATAAGTGCTCATACTTCAGTATTTTCAATTTTATGTTCTGAATTGAGATTTTGAACAAATCTTACAATGGTCACAGTTAGTTATCCAGTATGTGATTAGACACGAGCGTACGCAGGGGTTCCAGGGAAATTCAATCTTTGAAAAGGTAAGAATTTTCGGACATTGGTGGCCAAATTTAGACCATTTTCATTATTCCCTCTCCTTTAACGAAAATTCTTTTTCCGCCATGATGATAGGTCCAGAGTACAAGATAGTATAGATAAAAGTATTTGTTCTGCTCGAAAGTCTGTGGTCCGAAAAAACACAAAATTTTTGTCCAATACATAATAGTTTCTTCAGAAGTGATCATTTGTAGAAATGCTAAAAAAAGACATTGCTTCGTCCTCCTAAAGTATGGACTTTACTCTACGAACGCTAAAATCATACAATGTTAAACCTACGCTTGAGTCTTTATTGTTACCAATTAAAATTTGTCCCAAAGCTGACGTCAGTTTCTCCAATCTAACACGTGTACCGCGGACGCTAAGGTCCCCTTTGAAGGTTTTATTGGCGCCCATTCGAATGTTTCCTCTTACTAGCCATTTTTTAAATTAAAAATCCACTTTAAAGGATGCTTTCTTTAAAATCAATAATATTTGATGGAATTATTTTAATTGTTACCAGTGATCGTTATTTACTGTTAATCATTTAATGTTATTAATTTGTTATTTAGTGTTTAAGGTTTCTGGCCCCTTCACTTAAAAACATTTGAGATAGCCTACCCTTCTGAGAAATCTAATTCTAAATTTACTATAATTTATATTATTTATCTAAATTATTTTTACATTAGATAACTCTGAGTCGTAGGGAACTTAGGCTATCAGGCTATCACCATTGAGATGTATGTGCATTCTATAATACGCTTGTGAGGCATATGTCTACCCTACCACTATTCATGGCTTGATTACCGCAAGGGAGACTTTTACCAGTGTTTCCGAATAGTAATTTTCATCTTATTTATGACAGAAATTCTGCAGTTAGGCGACGACTGCAATTTAAAGATAAAAAAACAAGCGGAATTTAACCACTGTGGTAATAAAATTGTACAGTCGAACCTCTATTTAACGAAGTCGCTAAATCCCGGGAAAATGTTCGTTATATGGAAAATTCGTTAAATAGAGATTCGCCTTTTAAAATACTTTAAAATACATAAAACAGATTTTACATTCATAAACACTAAATATTTTTACTAAAAGTAATTAATCATATATTTTTTTAAATAAATTATATCGATTTGTTTTATTTATTTTACCCATCAATATCTACCATCAATTCATTTTTTCTATGTGCTTAAATCTTCGAAATCTGCAAGGAAAACAAAACATTATCCGGGAATATACTGTATTTTCTGTTTAAAGTAAATAGTTTTACATTAAAAGTAACGAATTTTAATGACATTATCATATTTATTATTATTATACCAAATAATTTTAACCATACATTAATATATGCGTCCTTAAATTTAATTTCTGAAAAACTCTGTTAATTTTTCCTGAGTTTTTTATTTAAAAAAATGCTGCCTCGCATCTTTGCAATGCACCAAAAAACCCTTCATACGTATTTTCTTCTAACTATAATCCCGCGCCGGATTGTTTCAAATGATTTTAGCATTTCATCATACGAAGTTTTGTTAATTCCTGCATTATGATCATTTCCATCATCATCATATTCGTCTTCATCGCAATTCATTGCTGTATTGTTTTTATTTTTCACACTGTCGAAAATATCCAATTCGGATAGTGTTTCCGAGGTCTCAATTGCAGAATTAAGTAAAATACAATAATCAATCAGCACATCATGGTTAATTTCTTCTTTTTTCTCACTGTATCCACATTTTTTTAAGTTACTCTAAGAGATTATCATCTTCGTCCTCCGTACTTACCGAGTTTTCACTGCTGACAAAGAAGGCGTCTGGTAAAACCAGTTCAAGGCCATTGAACATCATAAAATGTATTAAAAGAAAGAATAAGTTTGAAATGTCCAGAAATATTTTGAGAAATGGGGAGAAAAAAAATTTTGATCACAAGAAAAAGTTCGTTAAATAGAGAATAATGCACTTCGCTATTTGGAGGTTATTGTACGAAGAAATTCGCAAAATGTTCTTGGTTCCAAGGAAAAGTTTGCAAAATAGAGAAATTCGCAAAATAGAGGTTCGTTAAATAGAGGTCCGACTGTACTACGCTCTACCACAAATGCAGTGAAATAATAGTATTACATGTTTTCAGCCATGTGAATTATGGCGCCTTTCATTGTTTGCAACTACATGAGGTTCTCCTCTGTTTATTGAAAAGTTGGACAGGTCTGCGTCTTAATCACTTATTATGAGATTCAGAAGTAGAATAAAAGTAAGTAAATTAAAAAAAGGGGAATTGAATATTTATTAGTAAGTTTATTGCAGGTAAATCTACAAAACATAATTCAGGTGTCAAGAAAATATAATACATTTTAGTATAATTAAATTAAGGATTTTTTCTTAAGTATTTGCTCCTCAAATTAAATATTTGGCGCCTGTGTGCGCCGCACACTTTGCACACTGGGTCGGCGCGCCCCTGTAAAAAGGTAAAAGTCCAGCCACTTTGAAATTTTCTAATTTCTTTGAATTCAGATAACACTGAAAGATTGAAATTCATCTGTATTAACAAATTAAATTTTTATTATTCTTTAGCGTCGTATATATTTTATTGTGTAGATTGTCCTTGCCGACTGAGTCTGATCCACATATTTTATGATCACTCTGTCGGGGATTTCAATACTAAAAAAAATCTGTATCATTTTATGATTGGTTGGAACTAAACAAATTAAACAAGTTAGAAATTGCACGTCAAACGTGGCAAATGAGGTGCGTTCGTAGTTTTATAAATATTTTTTTGCACCGCATATTGTATTGAATGTATATTTTGGTGCTTTTCATAAGTGCATATCAATTTCATTCTGTTCGAAAGGCTGTAACATCATTAAAATGCACTTGAAATAATTTTTTGCCATTGGCCGTAATGTAACGGAAAACTTTTGACTGTCTCTGTAGTTAAACTATACATCCGATTTTCATAAAATTTGAAAAGACTCGACAAAATTTTGCAACAATTATATATTTAAAATTTCAGACCATTCGGTTGGGTAGTATTTGCTCTGTTATATGCGGACGGACGAGCACACAGACGAACCGGACGACGGCTATAGGTGCTACGTATTTATATAATTGCGAACGCACCTAAAAAGGGGATCCATTTATTTTATTTATTCTAGAGATTGCAATTCGCTCTTTAGAAGTGCCTAATCAAGAAAATTTGCCATTTGTAGAATAATTTTCTGTTTATAATAGATTCTGTGCAGCCGTTCTATATTTTATTAAGTCTTTCATTTCTGCTGAAATAATTGCATAATGCATTTTTAATATTTCGACATACCCTAAAGTTTCTTACATATCGTATTTTCATATTCTAAGAATGGTTAATTTAATCTTTCAAATTGAGGAAAAAGTTTTGCCGTCTTCGATTTTGACAGTGATTTTCTTCTCTCTTTTGTCTACTGTTATGCTCTTCATTTTTTATTGTGATTTATACTTATCTTCTTCTGCTATCTGAAACAATATTGACTTAACAATCAATGGATGCATCCTTTGTGTATGTGTTCTGCAAATAAGATATGGATATCACAACAGACAACAAAAAAGGTGTTGATAAAAAAGGCGATAATCCTTCAGAGGTAAGGAATTGTTTTTTGTTTTTTTCTTTTCCCATGGCATTTAAAACTTTATTATTATTATCATCATTATTATTGCATTTTATTTTAAGCGCAGTCAAGGTTAATAATCACAGTTGGCTAAACAAAAGCATTTGGCGTCAAATAAAGAATTTTGATAAATATACATTTGGAAAGAAAGGTATAAAATTTGGCAATGGCCAAAATTTCCTTGAATTTAATAATTTATTGCTGCCTCAGATTAGTGTTAAATTTGTGCTAAATTTTTCATTACTGGATGTGTCTTCCTTGCTATTTTATTTTATAGATGCTTTACTATTTTTTTCTTTGTGTGTGTGTGTGTGGGGGGGGGGGGGGCAAGTATTTATAATATCATATAAATTTGTGCGTAGCATGTAGATATAATTAGTTGGTCACCAGTCTTGTAAATAATAGGTTTCTTTTACTCCTAAGCCGCATTTTTTTTTTTTACACAGAAGCTGAATGATAAAATTTGGCTCTTATTTGTAAAGAAAAATAATGTAGTTTAAGTTTCTTACAGCGTTTTCTATTCCCTTAAAAATCACTTTGAAAGGGAATTAAATTGTTATTGATGGGGAATGTATGTATAAGGAGAAATATTTTATCCGATTCTGCGGCCTTTGCATGGTCAGTGTTAGTAACACGAAGAAGCTTTTGGGATGTATCATGTATCCCTTATCTGTCCTCGTTTTCTAATTGAAGTCGTTTACCAAAATTACGGGAAAACGGAAAACATGCATTCCTGCCAGAATTGTGTAATGATATTTTAAAAGAGAAAGAAATGTGACTTTTGCTGATTTCTGCCAGTGCTTGAGTATAAATAGTAAATTTGCTATTTTAAATAAATTTTGAAGGACATAAAAATCACGAAACGTTGTCATGATGGAGTATTTAGGATTAATGCTTATTTCTACGTAAGAAGATATTTTTAAAGTTAGTATGAACGCCCGTCCTTGTACGGTGGGTAGAAATCGTGGTTTTCCCTTAAAATTTTAAATAATTGATAAAAATATTTATGTACTATTATTCCGTAATCGAGCTATTTGGTTTAAAAATCATAAAAAGTCAGTAAATTGAAATACAGTTTTCAAACAATTTACATTTGAAAGTACACCCTCCCTCTTCAACGGTGTAAAATTTAAAATTATGTAATGTTGAGAACTAATTAAGTCCCCCCCCCCCCGCATTAAAAAAAAGGAAAATGGATTAATTATTCATCAAATCAATTTTTTCAAAATAAATTAAACATACAAACCTGAAACAAACTAAAGACTATGTTTATTACATTAATACTCCGAAAATAGAGTACTTTTATGCCAGCTTGGCGATGTGATAGATGACCGAATATTGTTCCCATTGACATTATTCATATTGCATTAATTTCACTTAAAATATAAACCTTTAACCCGTTTCATTTAAAAAGCATAACTTTTATTTAAAATACAAACATTCAAAATACATATATTGCATACAATTAAAATACATGCCTTTCACTCATGTCCCTTAAAATACATAACAATAATAATAAATACCATATCATTTTATTTCAACTTTAAAGCATTGTTTCTGAATCACACAGACGGAAAAATAACTACTATTGGCGAAAAAAAACCTGTTATTAGCGAGATTTTCCCCGGATAATGTGAAAGTACCGAAAATAGACTTGACTTTTCTAAGACTCAGCTTTTAAATTAAAAACTGTTTTCATTGGTTCATTAGGCGAATGACGTCAAAGGCATATTAATACTATAGGAGTTTAAATATTCAATGCGCGAAAGTTATCCATGAATTTTCAAAAATGAATGATTCACTACACATTGTTTGCATTTGTAAAATTAATCACAATTTCTGAAATGTTCGTTTGTTTATATCGGTAATCTGTTGTTGGTAGAAAAATACAATTACTTTTTCTAACGCAGTTTGTCTAACAATTTTCTGGCAAATACTTTTCGGGCTATTAACTTTTTCAGTAACTTCAAATGTTTCATTTTCCGAGATTAATCTGTGACAAACATTAACGGAAAAGCCAGTCGTCATCAACGCGTAGCTTTTTATTAAAGAGGATGAGAAACTTTATATTGAAACCATTTTAAAATGTTATTACAATTTTCTACTTCGTACTTTCGGTCTTGGGCGGTGATTGGGCTCTGATGATGCAAAAATTTTCGCCCTTGGATTTCAAATCGCCGGCTCCAGAAAAAGAAGTCGAACTCATTTCTAATAAGGGCCGCATAAGAAAGGTCTCATGTAGAAAATATTTAAAAACCTCGCGATATCGGTAGAAAATTATTTTTCATTACAAGATAAACAGATACCTAAATCTATACATAGTAGGAATGTTTTTAAATATTTCATTTTTTATATTAGACTTTCAAAAATTTTTTAAATGCACGTATTTAAATATTATTTTTCGCATTTCTTTGTGATGAATTATTTCAAAATCGCTTTCCTCACTTGAAATGACTGTATCTGTATTAACGTTTAAAAAAAGAAAAAAAATACTTCAATCCCATAGCCCCCGTAACTCTACTTGCGTTCGTTTGTCATTGCGCAGGAGTAGGGTACTTTTATGTATTTTAAAGGACTTTTAAAAAAATCTCACAAAAAAGACCGCACACAAACAGGTTTTACAGTACTTATTCACTTAACCATATAATTAATTTGAAATTACGAAGAAACAGAGTTGTATAATATAGACGCTCGCGCGAACACCGTACGCGGAAAATTTTGCGAAAAATTCAGAACATTGCGGAAAAGTTAAGAAAAGAAAAACTATTTTTAAGCCCTGGTACGGTATGCTATTTCTTTCTCCCAGCTTATTTTGTGTCCAAAAAATAACGTTAGCTTACAGACGCTAGCAATAAACAAAGTAGATGTATCATTGTACAATTAAATGCTCTATAGCATTTTTTTAAATTTTTAAACATCGCACATTTTCAGTTTTTATACCATCGTATTGGTGGAAAAAAGTACTTTTTAATGCAATTTGTTTGAAAACTGCATCTCTATTTGTTTTTGAAATATTAATTTTTTTTTTGTAGTTTTTAACGACATTTGTTTCATTTTGGCAACTCAAGTACTCAAGTACGCCATTTCTGTACAAAGTAAAGAAAAAAATTGCTGAAAAATAGCAATTATATCTTTTTGTTGCCATTTTCTCATAAATTGGAAAAAAAAATTAATTAAAAAAAATTAAATTGAAAAAAAAAATTAATTAAAATACGCGCTACTTTGAGAAAAAATATAAATGAAGGATTCATGATAAAACAGGGAGCTATTATAAACTATATTTAATTTTAAGTTTCTATATTAATGCAAATGACGTCATTTTACATAAAATAAAAGCGTGTGCTTTAAGTCTTAAAACTGAAATATGTTTTGCAGTAGAGTCCCGATTATCCGAGTCACGCTTAACCGAGTTATTTTCTTTTGATGGACTGGTGGCTTCTATTATTATGAAACAGCCATTATAAATGAAGCGTTAGGTGAAGATGAAAGAGCTGCCGTAAAAAGTTAAAACTCTGATTTTCTGGTCAGAATGGGGAAAAAATGGCCATAATTTTTTTAACGTTCATTTATAATGGCTGTTTCATAATAATAGAAGCCACCAGTCCACCAGAAGAAAATGAAGTACAGTAAAACCTGCAAAGTTGACCACCCTTGTAAGTTGACCACCTGTCTATGTTGACCTCTGTTGTCAGGAACCAAATTTATCGTATGCAAAACTATAAGACAAACCCTTTGTAACTTGACCACCTGTCTATCTTGTATCTTGACCACTGAAATTATACAAATTTGACTAGAACTATTATAAAATGCCCATCAAAACCCTTTATAACTTGACCATCCAAAAAGCTAACAAATCATGAATTTAAAAAAAGTAACTCTCCACGAAATTTTCTGTTTTTTTTTTCTTCTTTTTAACTAGAATTTCTAAAAGGGTGAAATAGTTCTTAGCCTGGGAAATGCTTTTAGCAGTGATAGGTGTAGGTAAATAATTCAAGGCTTATCTATTCTTACATTGTTGCTCTTCTGGATTTGGCTTTTCAACTCTTCCCTTCCATTCTTTGATTCTAGATTTCTTTCTTCTATTTTCCATTCTCTTATCATTCCTTCCCTTCTTTCAATAACCCCAGGTGCTACTTGGTAAGCAGAAATATTTTTTTTTAATGTTTTTTATAAATTATGTGTAATAATTAGTATAGTTTGAAGAATCACTAATTGGCTGTATATTGATTGACTGGTTTTTTTAAAATAAATAGTAGTAATACTAATTGATTTTAAAATTGATACAAAACTATTAATTTATTCTTGTAGTTAATCTTTTCTTTTATAAGGTGTTAGAAATATGCATGGTAATACAATATTATTTTAAAAACTGTCAATAAATAAAATTTTTGTGGGGAAAAAATGATATGGTATGAATATTACGTAAAAAAAAGTAAATTTATCATCACCCTTTATAAGTTGACCACTGAAGTGCGGCACCGCAAGTGGTCAACTTACACAGGTTTTACTGTAATGGAAATGCCGGGGCGACACTAAATTCTGAAAAAGCAGAATTCCTGTTCTCTAGTTTTACTTTTTTTTTTTTTTTTTTTTAATATTGAAAATTTAAAATATTCCTCAATTTTATGTACGATTTATATATTGTTTGTCCACAATTCAAAGTTTAAAGACTCAAAACATGGTTGTGACATCACAGACCCTTTTATTTCTATTTCCCACACATCCCAATCAGTTTTCCATCGGTGGCTGCATCGGCGACGGCGGTTAAATTGTATAATTTCGTAGTGTTGTTGTGTAGCAGAAGTAGAGATGGGAAAAACAGTTACTTTTTGTTAACAGGTTCCATCATTACACCACTAGCTTGGTAACATGTTACAATAACCTAATAATTGTTTAACACCTTACCAGAGGCTAAATTTTTTTTGAAATTTGCACTTTTAGGGTCTTTCTTTAAATTCAGACCATTTTTATAGATTTTGGTTAAGTATTTGTAGGTAAAGAACATTTTTTGGATTTTGGGGCAATATTTTGTTTCTTTGAAATATTAATGTCTGAAAAATGATCTAAGCTCACATTTAAAACGTAGAGGTAAAATTTACAAAAAGTCAAAACAGGTTTTCGAACTTCAGCAGTGGAAATAAAGACACACTAAACAGAATTATATATTTATTTAAAAAGTTTAACATTAGAGTCTATATCCAACATGATTCTTCTTTTATAATTACAGTATCCTACTTTCTTAGTCCCCCCCTAACCTAAGTCTGAAGATACCTGTACATAAAGGAATAGTACAAAAATTTTTTCTTTTTAATAGCTTCTAGCATTCAAAACTCTCTAGGATTTAAGATGTCCCTAATTCAAATGTCATTCAATGTCTAGAATAATTCTTAATTTTTTAAGGTGAAAATTCATATATTCAAATAAATTTATCCCTTATAAATTCATCTGCCTAATAATTAGACTATTCGATAGGTATCTCACACTTATTCCTAAAATGCACAACTCTCTCTCCCTCTCTGTATATATATTTTGAGCGTTGCTTAATATGAGTGGTTACAAACATACCCCCATTTGACATTAAAAAGGGATGTTTTAAATATCGATTAAAAAAAAAAAGACCAAATTAGAGTAATTATATATATAAATATATATTGCTTACAATATTATTTAGTCTCACAGTTTACATATCGCTGCGACCCATAAGAAAAGAGACGTGTCTTGCAAATATTCATTTTGCATTTTTTCCCCCACTAACAGGTCTGTTATAAGTGCGTCTTGCTACACAAACAGTTTCATAAGTGTGTCGATGCGGAAAATCACTTTATTATGCCATATGTCCATTTATGACCACAGAAGAGGGGTGGATTGTGTGGGGAGGTAAAATTACCCAACTCTCTAAACCTCATCCTACGTTTTCTTTTTTAAGGAATTTATTCTTTTATGCAAGTTTTCATTCCAGCATGCCGAGCTAAGTGCTATAATTTCATGTTACAGTAAAATCATGGAAATTGTCTTTTGCCTCTCCTGTGAAATTTACTTTTGTCGAGATGCGACACTTTTCTTGCGGGTGAGCGATATATTAAATTAACAAAATTGCTCATACTAAAATAAATGTTTACTCTATGTATTCTCAAGCATTTTTTTCCCCCACATTTAAAAGTATTTTTCGTTTTTTCTGAAACACTTCACTTTTTCATATGTGTCACTTATCGAATAATGGTGCGATGCAATCAACTGTGTATTTTGACCTGTCCGTTAACAACATCCAATAACATTTTGGGATATAAAAATAATTTAATAAAATCTTTTAAACTTAATTAGGTTTAAGGCAAAATTTGTTAATTAAAACATTCCACTTTCATGATATTTCCACTTATATGAACAAATAGCTTTCAACACGGCCGTCACTTTCATATTTGACAACAGTGATTATTATTTTTTCCAAATTGATTAAAGCATTTTTAAAAATTTTACAAATGTTCCTATAAAATAAGAATCTTATTGCTTTAGTAAAATTAATTCCAAGAAAAAAGTTTTTTAGCAGGCATAGTCATGACAAAAAGTGCAATAAATAAATAAATAAATAGCTTTACCGCATCCGTACCTAACATCAACAGGACATATAATTCAACAACAATCGAAAAATACTTTACCTCACCAATATCCCCAAACCACAAAAGCAAAAGCATGATACTAGCTTACAAATTACCTCAAAATATCCCCAAACCACAAAAGCAAAAGCGTGATACTAGCTTACAAATTACCTCAAAATATCCCCAGCCACGCGAATCTTAACTTACAGCCTTAGAAAAACTTTTCCTCCCCTCTCGATGACGTAAAATTATCAGATTCTAATATTACCAGTCTAGCTGAATATATAGATAAACAATATATTCAAAACAATAATATATTTTTTAAATAATATAACTGCTTCATAGCTGTGTATTACAAAATAACTATAATCTCTCAGAGACGTGATTAAATTTTTTTACGCATTTGACATTGAAATAACCACAAATTCATGCCGAACCGAACATAATATTTGAACATTTAACAGTTGGTATAGAATATTTGATGCTGACAAATAATTATTACTGATAGATACTTTTTATTCCTAACAACAGAATGAGGAGAAAAGTTTGCTTAAGTTCCGAGCAGATGGATTTTTCCTTGGAAAATGAAATGAAAATAGGGGTTCGCTTTTCTTTTCATACGTAGGATGCGGTTTAACGATACGTGTTGACTTTTCTTTTTCATACATAGAACGCGGTTGACATTTGTGTTTTGTTTTTTAAGCTAAAGTAGTATTTTCTTGATTCTTTTGTAATAGTGGGGGGGTTTTTTTTCACTTTTTTTTAGAATGTTAGAGCTAGGAAAAAAGATTTTGCGATTTTATTTTCATCGAAATATAAAATTAAAATAAAGCTGAAATATTTTTTTTGTCTTATTTTCAGTTTTTCGCAAGGGAAATTGATAAATAGCTATAAAATTAATAGGCAGTTTCTGATATTCTGTTACTAAAAAACAAACTTTAAAGCAATAACAGTGTTTTTTTAACTGTTATGTTAAATAATGCCCACCTCTATTGCGTAGTGTTGTTTCGTACTGGCATTTTGCGGGAAGAAATCACAATTAAAGATTGGGCTGTTTCTAAATGCATTGACAAAATAATTGAAAAGAATTACCCCTTCCTATCATAGATTTTCTCTTTATTATTTTTTAATTAAAATAATTATTCATTAATTAATTTTGAAATACCAATTATTTTAAACTATGGTTTTTAATTCATATCATCAAAATAATATAACACGTAATTTTATCAAACATTAAATTAATTTGCAGAAAATTTTTGACCCAATATTTATGTGCGTGGAAAGTTTTTGGTTTTATACAAGTTTGCGAAGAAATGGTAATCTTAAAACCAATATATATATTTTTTCGAGATCCGTTTTAAAAGGGAAAGCTTTTCTAGCGAGAGTAAAGTTAAAAAACCGTGACGATCTTTCTGGAAGTTCATTATCTCATAAGAATGAATTTATGCTGTATTTTTGAGCATTCATGTGTAGATAGTAGAATTTTCGCAACTGCAGCTTGTCAAACATGCTTAAGCTTTTTACCGCAAAAGCGAAGACAACCCGGGGGAGGAAAAAAAAACAAAAACAAAAACAAAAAAACAAAACAGTAAGAAGTCTTAATCAAAGTTCAAAGTAAATGTTCTTTATTTGTAATCCTTGACCATCCATGCCTAAATGAACCGTCTTTTATTCTGTGTTTGGCAATAGCTCTGAATCTTGGAATCCCGACAGATTTATCCCGCTCTTATAATGCATTGATGAATAGAAAGCTCACGTTTCTTTTTTCCGTTTTTTTTCTTTACAAATTTTGTTTTCACATTTATAAAATTGTAAAAGAAATTTAACATATTACTGTTGCTATTCTGTTCTGCCTTGCATAAAATGTTGATCAGTTGCACAGATCCGTTGGCGAAAGTTTGCGGCTCGGTACGTATTATACTTATGGACCGCTTAGGCTAATATGCTGTATAACAAAGGTGCATATTTCTTAAGGGGCTACATTTATTACTTTATAAGGAGCTATTTTTTTCTACAATTTAGTAAAAAGTTACATTTTTAAAGTATTTAATGTCTGGGCTCTGTTTAGTTCAGTTCTCAGTACAACCAACACCGATTCTGACATACTCTAATTCTATTAGAGTTTGTGTTGGTATAACTGACACATTTGATCCCCTCTTATGGCTTTGAATCTGACGTACATTCGTAAAATAGTCATTAATTAAGAAAAAATTACATTTTTTTAATCCGATTCCTATTTTGGAGCTATACTGTTACTCTTTATTTAAAAGTTTATTATTATTATTCTCGTTTTCATTGCCATATTCTTTGTAATTCATAGAAACTAACTGCAGTTTTAGTAGTAAATTTTGTTTTTATTTTCTTTTTATGAGGTCACCTCTCCATGAATTAATATAAGGATAGTATAATAAATCATTTACTCTATGAGATTAGCATTTAAGTGCCTTAACTAATAATTTATACCCAAAATAAAAATGTTTAATCGCTGTTGTTTACATCTCCTGCGTCTAGAAGATTAATTGTGGTAATTTATTTTCTTTGCATTTCATTTTGCTACAAGAATGTGGGCATTTAAATCCTTCTATACATAAAAAAATAACGCTTTGGAAATGGACCAATGAAAATCTGTGTAGGTACCACGAAAAGCATCTGAATGGTCAAAGCTTTCTGACGCTATAAGGGGGTTACCAGGGGGGGGGGGCTCTGTCGCCAAACTTCGCCAAGTTTGTTGCCAACGAGGCAATGTATCGCCAAATTTGGCGACCAAAATTAGTCGTCAAAAGTGACGCCAACTAGGCGCTATTTCCAGTATTTCGCCAAATTTCCATAGACTCCCATTGAAATCCAATAGGTTTACTTGCTTGCAGAAAATCAACAAATTGAGATATTTCAATGCAACAAAAATTAATATTAGTTTATGAATAGAGCTTAATTGAACTATTTATATTATTTTTAAGCACAAACACTAACTATTTACAATATTCGTATAAAGGGATCGCGAAGCGGTCCAGAATGGAAACGCGAAACAATTACGTCTGAGATTGGCTAGAAAATAGGGATAGCTTCGCGATACCGAATGGAATCGCTAAGCAATTACGCGGGGGGGGGGGGGGAAGTGAGCGTAGCCCCCCTAGTTAAGTAAAACTATAATTTAGATTTTAAATGGATGAATAAATAAAATTGAAAATGTATGCAATTTCTGTCTATTCTAAAAGAAAGTAAAGACTGCTGCTGTAATAATTCATTTTGGCTTTTTGACTTTCTAGGCTCATAATAATAATAATAAAGCTATTGCATAAAAAAAAAACAAGAAAATTGGTAGTTTTATAGAGATATGTGTAATAAACAAGCTGAAGCAGACAGTTAAATCGCAGAATTTTTTTCAGAGCTATTTAATGTTAAAGTCGCACAAAATAGTTCAGTTAAAAAAGTTTTATAATATCAAAACCTATGCATAGTAATTGAACCATCTTTCGCAAGCACATACTTGACTAATTTGTGGTGTGCAGGGTGCAATCATTTTTTTTTATTTAATTTTTTGAGGGGTTTTTTTTTTTTTAAATTTTTTGTTCAAAATTTCATTATTTTAATAGCGGTTTATTTCATATTTCGAAAAGTCATTTCTTTACCTATTGTTGCCGTGTGGCCCAGTAGCAGAAATTTCTCCAAGTGTCTGCGACAGATAATTCAGGGGCAAAAAATAATCTGCAGGTAAAATATTTTTATAAATGAAGCGTTAATTAATCAAACAATCACTTACCTGTAGCGTTTTTAGGCATTCTATAAATTTTTATTAATAATAGTCTTAACTTTTTGTATTAAGTAATAAAGAGCTAAACATAATACGAAGCAAAATAAAAGTTCGATGAAAAAGAATCTGCAAAAGAGAAAAGAAAATCTGCGACGCCCGTCTCCCGTCTCGAACTTTCTGCTACCGGGCCGTCTGGTGACCAGCAGTGGGCAAGAACACGTATGTAGTCGCTTTACCTATTGTTACACTGTTGCGAAAATTTAAAAAAGCGTAAATAAAAATATTTTAAACATATTGAAATTGAAAAATATATTTACACGTGAATATTAAAAGAGGAAATAAACTTTAAAGTAATTAAATTATTACGCCTGAAAAATGTTGAAAATTACGTCATCTCTCTATTCTAAAAAAAAGTAACTACCGCTGTCACCGCCGCCGCCGCCGGTTTTGAATGTTTTGTGACCGGAGGTCTTTCTTCGTTAATATTAAAGGAACTGTTGCATACAAAAATATGAAAATCGGTAGTATTATAGAAAAATGTTTGATAAACACGCTGATGCAGACAGTTTTCAAATCGAAGAATTATTTAAAGAGATATTTAATGCCAAAGTTGGGCAAAATCGTTCCATTAAAAAAGTTTTATAGTAGCAAAAACTGTACATAGGAATTTAATCATTTTTAGATCATTTTATGCGTCAGAATTTCCCGGTGTGCAGATTGCAGTTAGTTTTTTAATTTGAATAATTTTTCGAGGTTTTATTTCTATTTTAAATTCAAATTTTCAGCATTTCGAGAGAGATTTTTTACAAATTTTAGAAAATTGTATTAATTTAAATTGTTGCCAACTATATAAACAGCGCAAACCGTAATGTTTGCTTCTAATTAAAAATTTATTTTACACGTGACTATTATAAACAAAAAATATAAAAAGCAGGAACTCATTGAAAATTACGTCATAAAAACTATAGTTGCACGTGAATTTTAAATGAGAAAGAATATTGTAAAATAATAAATTCAGTAACATGCGTTAGAAGTCCTAAATAGGAGAATTTACGTCATATTACACTTATTACGTAAAATGAACAAAAAATAATATTGCAAAACAGTTTTAATTTAAAAATTGCGCGAGACATTTACTTGACATTTTAAGATGATCATAATATTTCATTTCTAACAAAAGTATTTTGACGTGAATATTAAAAAGAGAAAGAAAAGTTTGGTGAAAATTACGTCAGATTATAATTGTCAGATTCAAATTATAATTCAATCTTCCGAAATCTTTTTAAAGGCGATCAAATTAGCGTGCTGTTAGAGTCTGCGGTGTCTGAACGGGAGTTGACGAGCGTAGCTCGTAGGGGGCAGAGCCCCCTAGTATTAAAAAAAAAAATTCCAAACCTTTTGCATGCGAATATTAAAAGAGAAAGAAAAATTTAAAATTGTTTAATTAGTACGTGCGAAAAGCACTTAATGGAGAAAATTATATTTAAAACCAATTCCTTACGTCTAAAAGTAAAATTCTCATTTCAATATTTCGAGAGATAATATAAAATATATATATATATATATATATATATATATATGCATGATATTAAATTAAAATAGAGAAAAGAATTCATGTATAACCTATCAATTCAAAAACCCTTGACGGGTTAAAAGTTTCTGACGCAGCACTTTATCTTATGCTCTAAGAATTTTAAATATGGAACTTAAAAATACTGATATCAAATTTTGAGTGACGTTATGCTATTTCTTAAAAAATAATATTTGTATTTATTTCATCATTTTATTTTTGTTTTATTTATAATCGCATGTGCAAAAGTTATGTTCAACATGAAAAGCTGCATAAAATTTTATTCGCTGTTGCTTTATCATTTACATCTCTCATAAATTCAAAATATGAGTTTTAAAAGATATGATATAGAATTTAAGTGACGCCTTGATGTGACTTTAAAAGGTTTGTTTTAAAATTCAATTTAAATTATTTTTGACTTGGTTAAAATATTTTTTTACATCTACACAATACAGTAGACTCCCTCCAGTCCGCGACCCTAAAATCCGCGAACGCCTAAAATCCGCGTATTTTCTCAGATGTAAACAGTGAAATTTACAGTTAAGGTGCAGGCACAAAATTCAAGATGGCGCCGAAATCAGCGACTACCGCCATGTTTCTTTTACTCAATTTTTTGTTAATTATTCTCTTTTGGCTATTACAGCTGATTTATTACTAAATAAGTTTATATTACTTTTGATTTTTATATAAATTAGCATATCTATATCAAAAATTCCAGGGCTCGAAATGGAAAAATCTACGAAACAGAACGCTATTTAAAAATTATTTTTGCCGATTTTTTTTTTTTTTTTTTTTTTTTTAAGTATAGACAAATTTATTTCTAAACATACAAAGCAATATAAAAAAACAAAAACATTCAAGGCTCTAAATGACAATGAAAACAGTAACAGAGAGCGCACTAAGCTATATTAAACAGTAACAATGTTTCAATAAAAGTATGAAACGGAACGATATTTACCATAATTTTACGAATCGGAACTTTATTTATCATAATTTCAAGAACCGGAATATCGCTCCGATTTGTTCCAGTACATTTCGAGCCTTGAAAAATTCCCCTTTATTGTATTTTCTGTAGAATATTAGCAAGTGTAAACTGTAGTGGGATTGTTTACTTTTCTTCCGTTCGTTTCCTCGTGTTTCAATATTTATTATTTTTTCAATATTACGTACGCATTTTAATATGTAATTCTGATTAATACGACTAAATGCAAGCTTTTTTATGAAGAAAAATATTAATTTACTTCCGAAAAAAATCTAATGGCCCTGTTTTGTATATACAGTAAAGTAGTGATGGGCGATTCCCGAGATTTTACCAATCGAGAAAAATCGTCATCGTAAAAAAATACAATCGATACAGTCATCGATTACTTCCCGGAATCTACAATCGAGACAATCGAGATGTTTTTACAATCGATTATTGATTATTATTTTACAGGCTTATAGAGTAATTTTTAAGTTTTTAGTAAATACGTGGCAACTAAAGATAGATGGAGTAAAAAACATACCAAGAAATCGATATAAATTTAACACTGAGATGCTCTGAAAAAAGATCTTCCTTTGAAGCTAAATGAAAGGTTGTGAAAAAACAGAAGCAGTAATGTAGTTTGCTGCTATCGTTTTCATTAACTCTTTCATTCAACTTCAACTGATGGAGGGGCACCTGATATGAAGCCTTTAGAAAGCTGTATTCTAACATTTGTTAATAATCTTAATACAACTTGTTATGTAATACATCTTATCAGTTTTTAAGCCTTCTGAAAGAAATGTTAATCCCTAAACCTACCCCCTTTTCTGTACTAATGGTTTATGACAATTAACAAATTGTTAGAAATGCATTTAAGAAATTAACTTTAATGTTACAACATCTCCGCTATAGTATTTATCTTTCGAATATTATGTGCCATTCTATATTTTAATACAGGCCAATAAACTCTAAATGATTAATATCTTTAAGATATGTTCCGTATAAATTTCTTTAATAAAGTGTGCATACTAATGTTTCGATAAAACACTGTAAAACATTTTAAGTTTGTAATGTTTGAGCATATTAATAATAAGTATCATGGATTTTCATATCAAATTTTACTTTATGTATGGCAATGTGTATTATGTATGCAAGTCTAGTAAATTGAGAGTACTACAGATGAACCAGATGCCAGCAAAATGAGTTGAACACGGTAATCCCAACCCCTCAGAATTTTTCAAAACACTCTTTCCAAACAAGTTTTTTAAATATAAGATCAATATGTTATCAAGAAATATATTCAAAGTAATGGTAAGAACAACGCTGTTTTGGAACGCTAAATAACTTAAGAAAATACTTTCAGTTCATTTACCTACTTTTAAAAACATTATTTAAATTTTTCAAGGATTGTAATATCTTTTTGCTAATTTTGTTTTGTTATAAGTTCCCTTTTATTTTTAATGAAAGTGCGATGTCTAAATCGCGTAATTATGGCGTATTCGATAGAATTGAATAGCTTTTTCACATTTTCGATAAAGGCAAAAATTTGATACAAGTTAAAGTTCCCCTAAATATCTAATGCTGTAAGATTTCCCGTTGATCGAAAAAAAAAGAGCTTTATCGAAAAAGTTGAAGGAAAACCAGACAAATATACTTGCTAAAAAGGGAATCTGTCTAAACCGGAAACTGCTTACCACTCCCTATCGATGCCAAAATGATTCTTTAAATTTGCATTCCAATTAAAAATAGTTACTTTCTGACACATTAACGAACTTATTTTTATTCTCAAGCGTATTAGCTAGAATCGATTTTTTTCCTTTTTCACTAAAGGCAAATGTTTCAAATTTTTGTAAATGCGAGCCTAATGTTGGGGAATTTCACCATTAATCAAAAACAAAAGAACTTTACCGAAAAACAGAAGGATAACCGGACTTATATACCAGCTAAGTGGGAACCTACCTAAGACGGAAACCGGTTTCCACTCCCTAATGATTCCAAAATATTTTTTTCTGTTTGTACTTGTACTTAAATCCAAAGTAGTTACTTTTTGATTCATTTAAAAACTCAATTTTATTCTCGGGTGCATTGTATCCAAAAATGGAAGGATAACCGCATAAAGATACCAGCTAAGAGGGAAACTGTCTAAAACGGAATTGGTCTTTGGTCTCTAGTGATTGAAACATAACTCTTCGTTGTCTATACCCAAATCTAAAGTAGCGCCTTTCTAACTCATTTTTATTCTTAGGTGCATTAGCTAGAATCGATTTGCATATTCACATTTTCGATAAAAGTAAAAGGTTTGATTGAGGAAAAGTTCTTAAATGTTGAATGCGTGTCTAATTCTGTGGAATTTTCTGGTTGGTCAAAAGAAAAAGAGCTTTATCAAAAAATGGAAGGATAACTAAACAAACCAGCTAAGACGGAATCTGCCTAAAACGGAATTGATTTCCAAGTTCTAAATGGACCCCTAACATGACTGTTGCCCATCTGTACCTAAATCCAAAGTAGCTACTTTGTGAGACATTCACGAACTCATTAGAATCGAACAGCATTTTCCTTTTTTCTGTAAAGGCAAACGATTTAATACAGATCAAAGTTACCCTAAATGTCTAATGCTGTAGAATTTCAAAGTTGATCGAAAACAAAAGAACTTTATCGGAAAGGGAGCCAGACAAATATATTTGCTAAGAGTGAACCTGTCTAACAAGGAATTGGTTCCAATCTCTAGCAATAGCTAATGAAGTTTGATTAAATTCCGTGCATTAGTTTTTGAAATATAGCAGCGTTACCTGTTGGGCTATTTGCACAACAAACTAATCAACACCATTTTACATCTAGGTCTAACTGAATATGAAGTATTATTAAATTTTGCGTATTACTTCTTGAGATAGAGCGTTATCAAAATTTTTGTCACATAAAAGACAGATATTTTCTAAAAACTGACCAATTTATCATGAATCCAATACTTCCTTCTTGTAAAGATAGATGAACGTAAAAATGGAAAAATGCCCCACACAAACTGAATTAAACCCTTTTCAACAGGGATGTAGTGGAGGGTATACGGGGGTATACGCCGTATACCTTCTGGATTTTTTTAAGGAACAACGTATACCCTCTGTTTCTCAAGAAAGCTATAGTATATACACTCTAGAGTATACTCTCTGCCTTGAGCGTATACCCTCTGCTTAGAGCGTTTACCCTCTGTTTTTTTTTTACGACTACACCACTGCTTTTCAACTTAAGTATATGTAATAAAATCACACGCCTCCTAATCTGTATCCTTCTTTGAGAAACTATGACTTAAACCAAAAACGCACCAAGTGTCAATCTGACTGTGAAAGCTAAATAAATACCCAAAGAACTTCTAACTCATAAGAAAGGGCTCCATTACTGTTTTTCTAAGCTGGGATTTACATCACATTCATTTCGGTGACTTCCCTCCTTTACGCTAGCCTAGAACTCCTATAATAGAAGTATTATAGAAGTCTTACGCTAGCCAACCCAGCCTAGAACTCCTATAATAGAGGCTGACGCAAATCCATTTTGTTTCGGAAAATAACAATAATATTGGGTCCCGGCTCAGCATCAATCTACTGCCGGAGTTCGCGCGTCTGGGGTTGCTGTATTTAAAAAGCCCAGTGTCTGTCAAGCAATTATTTCTCCCCACTGGTTGGATAACGTGATTGACTGAGTTTTCTCCCGCTTGAACTTGGCGGGGATTTGATTCAAGGAAAAGGGTTTTTGGTTGTGAAAAGAAACCATAGCAGGTTTTATTCGATCGTCAGTGTGCTGAAATAAATACTTTTTTCTTTACAAGTATATGTGCAAACTGCTGTACGATGACTTTTTCAAATGTAATGACAAATTTAGCTGATCGCTTATTTAAAATGATTATAAATCATAAATGTTTGGAAACTCACACACACACACACACACAAAAAAAAAAAAAATAGTTTTTTTCAATGTATTAATAAATTTAGTAAATCATGGGCAAGGGAAACAGTTTCATTTCTTTCATATTAGTATTACTAATTATTATAAGTAATACTTCAAGTAATTTATTTAAACCTTAAGTAAAATACAAATAGTGGCGCTGATACAACATACAAAATTTTATCAAAAGAAAGTCAATTGCAGAAATTAGTGTAAAAGTACATCTCGTGATATGTATTGAAAATTACAGCTACTAATTAAACTAGGTGCACGAATTATAATCCTTTGAGAGACAAACTTGTGTTAAAGGACTTACATTTTTAAGTGTTACAGTAAGCAAACAGCTGCTTAATTTTTTAAACGTTTTAAAAATTGACTTTTTTTTCTTTGCATTGAGTATAAGTTATTGATTACAAAAACAAATATCACTCTGTTTACTTTTTTTTTTTTTTTTTTTTTTTTTTTCACTTATGTATCAAAATTAAGAGAAGACACAATTTGCTTGTTATACTCACAAAAAGCAAGAAAATTTTATGTTTTATACAACAAAATTTTAAATAATAATAATAATAATAATATAATTTGCTTGTATTAAAAGTTTTGAATAATCAGCTTGTTTACTTTTTCATTCCCTAACCAGTTGTGCAATTTAAATTGAGCTAAACCAAAACTAGAAAAGATTCTTTCAAATGAAACTAAAAAACTTATCTAAATTAGACATTTTATGTCTATACCACTTCTAAGTAAATATATCCACATAATTAACTATTCGTTCTTAATTTAAAAATCCAGCTTCTAACGACGTTGGAGGGCTTAATTTGCGCCGGAGCCCAGTTCCGGTACTTCTCTGTTTTAGTAAATATTTAAATATTGGTTGGAATTCACCGGAGCTCATAAAAAAGGGCTCCGTAGCCCAGTGCAATTCGTAGCTGTGCAATTTTATAAAAAAAAACATGCATAGCTATGAACTATCCCTTTTTTATGTTAACACTATTTCCGAATCGTAATCCTTACCATATTTAATCGCAGAATTCTGCAGTTAACACTAAAACTAAGCAAAGTTTCGGAAGGAGTTGTAACTAAAAAGTGGAATAGTTGACAGCTAAGCATATGCTGATTGATATTTAAAAAATTTTTATTTTGCTTAAAAAAAAAAAAAGCTTTAAACTCTGCAAGTAATGTACGAAATATAAATATGCAGATTGGAGTGACGGGGGGGGGGGGGGGGGGTATGGGAAAACGGTATAGCTGTAGTACCGGTACCACATAATATTAGGGTTCCGGTACTTTTTTTTCTTAGAAATTAAGCCCTGGCGTTGGATGTCAATAACAGTTAAAAAATTTAGTTTTTAAGATAGAGCTCCCACAAAATTTTTGCCTCATACAGACTCACAGAGTAACAGACAGACATTTTCTAAAAACCCTCAAATTGTTCATAAATAATTTACATTTCTCAATGGACAAGTGTAATTAAGTTCTTGCTAAACAATCATTTTAGCAAATATATATAAAAGAAAAAACATAAAAGAAATGGGGAGGGAGTAACTGTGTTTAGTTTTGAAATTTTTATTTTTTTTTTTTAAACTAATAAAATTAAAGAACATTTTGGGTAAATAGTAGTAGTGTTTTTTATATTTACGTACGATACACAATTAAAGAATTCCACATTTTGTCTTGTCGCGTTCACAATTGTTTTTTTCTTTTTTTCTTTTTTCACTGCAAGTGCGCGGCGCGGGAATAGCGATAAAGGCGCCAATCAGTAACCCGGCCTTGTTAGGTGTAGTTTCGTCGAACAATTTCACTGTTAAATGGCAGAAAGTTAGCTTGGCTTTTCGACTGGGCTCCAAATCGGGTGCCAATTGAGGAAGAATGCGTCAGCTCCTATTATAGGAGTCTTAACCCAGCCTACGTAATCATGACGTAGATGGAATATGCTCATTCATTTCTCTCTCGCTCTCTCCCTCTCGCACCTCAACAAAAGCCTGCTCGATGCAAACCTTTCGTTTATCTCGAAAGATACCTCTCCTTAATGAAAACCTCTCGCTTACCTCGAGAGATACCTCTCCTCGATGAAAACCTCTCGCTTACCTCGAGATATGTCTTCTTGGTTCGGTCGAGAATGAGAAATCACTTTTCTTCCATTCTCGACATGTTACTCTCGATGATTGTCAAAAAAACTGATTTCTCATTCTGGGTCAAGAAGGGCCGAGAAGAGATATCGAGGGGAGAGCTGGAAAGAGAGATAGGTATGACAATGAGCAGTGAAATGGAGCCTTCTGATAAATATTATGTATTAAATAAAAAAATTCAAAGACAGAGATTGGTGAGTTTCGGGGGACGCAAGAGTGGACACACGGGGGGGGGGGGGGGGGGGTTCAAATTTTTACCGAACACGTCATGTGATACATCATCGGAATTTGACAACCCTTTCATATTATGAACCTTTCTCCCATCCACAGTTGAATTTCAGGATGCGGGGGGTGAGGGTGTGCGCGGACAAATCTTTAAAACTGTAGCGATATCTAGAATAATTATCATTTAAATGGGTTTTTTTTCGGAGCCTTCAGAAAAATAATACCTATTAAATATAAAAATATTAAGAGTTGGGGAATTCAAGGGGTTCAAGTATTCAAGGGGCGTGAGAGTGGACCCACAGGGGTGCAATTTTCAAACTTTTATGAAACCTCTCATGTGATATATCTTCGGAAATCTTTCTGATTACTCTTTCATATTATAAACCTTTCTTTCCCCAAAATTGAATTTTGGGGGTGGGGAGGGGCGAACAAATTTTTAAAACCGTTGCGATTTCTATGATAAATAGCATTTTAGATGTGAATTTTTTATGGGGTCTTCCGGTATTTATTATTTATTAAACGTAAAAATTTTGAAAGTGTTGACTGCGTCGATTCCGGGGCGAAAGAGTGGACCCACTGGGGAGGGGGGTCGGGGAAGCAATTTTCAGACATTTTTTGAACCCGTCATGTGACATATCATCGGAAAGCTCTTGGATAACTCTTTCATATTATGAGACTTTCGTCTCCCCCTCCCCAATTTTGCTCTCACTGTGGGGGGGGGGGTCGTTTTCAAACTTTTTTGCATTCTCATCTTTTTAGATCGGATTTTTTTACGGAGCCACCAGGTATTATTTATAATATAGGAAATTTTAATAAGTTGGGTTGTATTCCGGGGAGTGCGGTAGTTGGCCCCTTGGGGTAGGGGGGGGGAGCACTTTCCTAACTTTTGTCGACACTCTTCATGTGATACATCATTTGAAAATCCACTTATTCATATTATGCACCTACCTGCCTCTTTCCCCACTTTGCCACCGGGGCATTTTTAGGGTTTCGTTCATCTGACGAAACCCTATTCGTCTCGCTCCTCTGTCGGTCTGTCTATCTGTCCGTCCGTCTGTCACAGAGCCCGTTCTCAGAAACTATACATGTTGGAGACTTGAAATTTTGCATACTTATAGATGAACACCACACATCATACGACAAATCGTAAAATTTTGAAAATGTCGTACATTTAACCCTTTGGGCTCCCACTTGTATATTTTAAACAGTTCTTTCTATGTAAGCCTCTAATTAGATTGGAGGCGTGAAATTTGCATACTTATAGCTGAATATCTCAGATCAAACGACAAATCATAAAATTTTGAAAAAGTCGTACATTTAACCTTTTGGGCTCCCACATGTGTATTTTAAACAATTCTTTCAAGTGAGCCCCTATTTAGATTGGAGGCGTGAAATTTTGCATACTTATAGCTCAACATCCCAGATTACACGTCAAATAATAAATTTTGAAAAAAGTTTTATGCTTAACCCTTTCAACTCCAGCTCGTGTATTTTAAGCAATTCTTTCTAACTGAGCCCCCAATTGGAGATTTTAAATTTTGCATACTTATAGCAGAACACCTGAGGCAAAGCGACAAATCATAAATCTTGAAAAAGTCTTACGTTTAACCCTTTGAGCTACCACACATGTATTTCAAGCAATTCTTTCTAAGAGAGCCCCTAATTAAGTTGGAGACAGGAAATTTTACATACGTATAGCTGAATACATCAGACCACACGACAAACCATAAAATCTTTAAAAAGTTTTATTTAATAATTAACCCCTCCGGGCTCTAACTTGTGTATTTTAAGTAATTTTTCTAACCTCCGCCCTTTTAACCCGGGGAGAAATTTTCCAACTTTTCCGACACCCCTTTGAACCTTCTTTCATATTATGCACCATAGCCTTACATATTTTAGTTCCATTTTTTACCGCCAGGTGCGCCTACCAGGTGCTATGGGCCCAATCCCCTCGACTAATATATCTACGGATAGTATGTAAAACGGGTTTTCGTTCGGATAGATGTTTGTTTAGAATCGAGTGTGCCCCTGGTTGCGAAATGTGGAACTAACAGATTTTTCAAAAAGAAAAAGTGTTTTGAAAGGAATATTAAACGAAACCCTCTGTGCGATCTGTGATCACACTTACCCACTTGTTCTAAATTTTGCTGACACTCCTTATGTTACATATTGGAAAGGCCTGTGACCACTTATTCATGTTATGTACTCCCCACTTTTCCACCCACGGGGAACTTTTCTAAATTTAGCCAAGACCCCTCATGTGACATATCGTTGGAAAGGTATGTGACTACTTATTGATATTATGCACCTCCGGTTTCCACCCTCCCCATTTTGCCCCCACGGGGGTACTTTTCTATATTTAGCCAAGACCCCTCATGTGACATATCGTTGAAAAGGTCTGAGACTACTTATTGATGTTATGCACCTCCAGTAACCGCCCCCCCCCACGCTTTGCCTCCATGGGGATACGTTTCTAAATTTAACAGAGACCCCTCATGTGACATATTGTTGGAAAGGTCTGTGACCACTTACTCATTTTATGCACCTCCCGCGATCCTCCCCTTCAACTTTGTCCCACGGGGGCCATTTTTATAAATTTAGCTGGGTGCTTTCATGTGACTTTTCTAAATTTACCCGAGACCCCCTTGTGATATACTGTCGGAAAGGTCTGCGACCACTTACCCACGTTATGCACATCCCGCGCCTCTCCGCCCACTTTGCACCCACTGGGAGGGCATTTTTATAGATCCAGATCGAGATCCCTCGTGTGCCATGTGACATATAGTTGGAAAGGCCTAATGCCCCATGACGACTTATTCCTATTATGCTGCTGCTGTGCTCCTTCCCTCACCTTGACCCCCCCCCCCCTCCCCCAGGGATCCGGTACGAGGTTCGTCCGGTTCGAGATTATTTTTTTACAACATTTTATAGTCCGTGCACACCACGCCTGCTATACAGTGCCTTATTGTTGGAAATCTGGACAAAGTCTTGTCCCCCAAAATTTGTCGTCTGGTTTGTTCGGAAGTTATATCGTTCCGAACCAGCTTTTATTTTTCCATTTCGGTCGTAAAGGCACTCTCTTTTAACTGTATCTGTATGCATATTTTTATTCCAGTTTTGATGTACTCAGTAAGTATATTTAGTGTCAAACAACTCCATGGAGTATGATATGATGTGTAGTGATGGAAGTAATGTAATGGAAGGACCATGGAGATGGAGTTTAAGCTTACTCCTTGCTATAGCTATAATATGCCAATATGATTCCCAGCAAAAGCTGGAGGTGTATGTATATATCTTTATTATTTAAGTTTTTAAAATTCAAGTTGAATTTAATAAATGAACTGTTATTTTGAAATGAACTGTTTCGTCGACTGTGATTTATACTTCAACGCCACACCAAATGACCTTAAAACCTGCGTATTTATAACGGGAAGCCTTTAGCGGGAAGCCAGTTCGAGATGTCATATTACAAGATTGCGTATAAATTAGAGGGCCCGACTAAAGGAAGCGCCCGCCAGCGGGCGAAACCACTTAGTCCTTATTAACGCCGACTCATTCCAGTTTACCTGTAGACGATTCTTGATAAATTTATGAAGTATAAAAGCAGTTGGCAAACTGGAGTCATCGAGAAAATATTTACACAATCGAAAACTATCGAGATGTCCATACAATCGAGAGAATCGAGAAAAACATCTCGTTATCGCCCATCACTACAGTAAAACGCTTATCTCTTATCTGTGCGTGTAGGCGACTGAGAAAAATCTTGAGAAAGAGGAAATGCGCAGAGCGAATGCGCGAAGCAACGGAACATGGCAAATAAGATATAAGTTTCGTTTTGAGATCGCAGCGTGAAAAAGGTATCGACGTCAGTTTTCATCAATGTTGAATTCAGACACTTTTTTCCGGGAGGGATTTCTGTGGCTCCGGGGGTGGGGGTGGGGTGGGTGTGTGGGGGGTTGCACTTTTTGACCATTGAAAACATAATCTCAAATCTTCCGAGGGGGAGCATCTCATTGCTCCGGGGAGGAATGTCCCCCCCAGGCCACCTCCTGAATCACTGGTTTTAATCTAATGATTTTTATTTATTTATTTTTAATTTTACGTACGTATTTTAATATGTAATTCTGATTAATATGACTGAACTCAAGTTTTTTTCATAAAGAAAATACGCATTTATTTCCGAAATAAATAAAGATGGCACTAATATCATCGGCGATCGCGATCGTTTTCCAAAATATTTTTCAATTAATCAAGCTTTTTCGTTTATTAAATCTGGATAAACATGGCATAAAATTTCGTTATTGATGCAGATTCTTCATCAGAAACTAATCTGATGAAGAACTTGAAAAAATTAATCTTGAAGAAGGTTTAGCCATAGGAGAAAAATATTTGAGCTTCTTGAAGCAGCAGAGCTTTATATCTGAGCAACAGATAATGAATCATCAGCAGCTTCAGGATGCAATAAGAAAAGAACGAAACAAAAAATTAAAGCAAACAACCATTTTATCCATGTTTCAAAAATATAAAATAAAAAAATAAGTAAAGTTTGTAAAAAAAAAATAAGAAAAATTTATTTTTCCTCATTATTATGTATATTTAGTATTGTATGTTTGTATTTAGTGTTATTTATATGTATATTTATATATTATTTTATATTTATATTATATTGTATATTTATATGTGAATTTAGTATTGTATCTTAATTATTATTTACATGACTTAATTTTTAATATTTTTCTAAATTTTTTATTTTGCATAATTATTTTATTTAATAATTACTTACTTTTAAACTAATAAATTATTTTAATATTTTACTTAATTATTTTAATGTTTCATTTTATTGTAACCATTCATTATAATTTCCATTGCTCAACTACCAATCAAATTAATGTTAAAAAATGTA
Organism: Maratus speciosus; assembly: GCA_963932465.1. NCBI lineage: Eukaryota > Metazoa > Arthropoda > Arachnida > Araneae > Salticidae > Maratus > Maratus speciosus. The sequence goes on from OZ010795.1 coordinate 509,047,145, forward strand.
AACAAATAAATGACCAGAAATCCGCAAAATTCTAAAATCCGCACAACCTCTGGTCCCAAGCTGTGCGGATTTGAGGGAGTCTACTGTACTTCCTTTATAAACAAATAAAAGAATAATATTAAAAGAACCACCTATCTAACATATTTGTGAAAGGCAAATTAACGAAATTAATACTACTTTTATAAACAAATAAAAGAATAATATTGAAAAAACACAAATCTAACATATTTGTAATCGTACAATTTAAATTTTTAGATCACCAAATTGGATTTTTTTTTTTTTTTCCAAATGGAATTCATTTGCAAAGTTCATCTCAGTTTACTGATTGTCTATGGTTTTAAAAACAATTTTAAAGCATGAACTATTTTTTAATTTATCTATATTGCGCGGAGCTCGATTACGAAATATTAATCCATTTGCCCTTAAAAGAAAATAAAGAGTTCGTCATTTTCTTACGGCTAATAGTCATTTAAAAAAAAAACTTCCCTATGAATAAATAAATAAAATAATATAAATAAAACACAAATTTAACAGACATGTATAAGCTCTGAAATTATCAGAATATAAAAGGATGCCATAAGTAGCAAAATCTTGGTCAAATAACTCATAGCGTGCGGATAATAAGAAAATATCGCTTTTGATAAATTTCAAAAATTTATTTGATTGTAATAATTCGTATTTTCCATATGAAAAATGCTTTTTTAATGTAAGTGGGCAATCTAAAAAAATTATTGCTTATAAAAAAATATTAGTTTTCAATTAACAAAAATGTTTTTCCTTGTATTCTTTAACCCGGGAAGCTCGGGTACGATCCCCTAGTATATATAAAATCCAAACAGAAATTTCGTTCCGAACGTCTACATTTCGAGTTCTACTGCATGGATTTTGACGGAACTTATACTGTTAGATATGTATCGTTTCAGGGAAGGTTTTAAGCTATAACACATCGTTCTACGTAGATTAGTTATAGAATTATGACGGAAAGTTCTCTAATTTTGAGCGAAAAGGTTACCATTATTTTATTGGCGCTGAATTTTTTGATAAATGAATTGAAATGGCTGCACATCTCGGAAAATTTTTTTTAGTAATTTTATTTAAAAGAAAAAAAAAGAAAAAAAGAGAGAAAATGAAAAACAGTTTTGACGAGTGGTAATATTGGAAAAAGAAAATATCGAATTTAAACATGAAAGGGAATGTTCGTAATGCTTAAAAATTTATTCAATATGAAAGATTGCAATTTTAAACTTTATTTGGCAATGTATCTCTTGCGTCCGGTTAAGAAAAATGCATCAGAAAATTTGATAAAATAATATCTGAGTGACAATTTTGTTTATGACTTTTTTTAAATTTACTTTTATTTTTATTTAACTCGACCTTCACGTGACTTACAGAAGAAACTAGCAGATGTATTTACAAAAATGGCGGTACTTGTGAGTTACATATTGTATGTTTACGATTTCATTTCATCGCCAAACGATTTAATTTTAAGCCAAAAATACATGAGTGTGCCATCGGTTTGAGCGACGTTCACAAATAGTTCTCAAGTAGACGACAGCATTTTTGGAAAAATCCAATTCTACTTATATATATATATATTCAAATGGAAATTGCATTCCGGCTGCTTAGAACTCGAGTTCTGCTCATCTTACACTGTTAGGTAATTTTTCGGGGAAGGTTTTAGTACATAACACGTCGTTCTACGTTGCTTGGTATTGAATTATGGTTTAAAGTTCTTTAATGAGATGAACCTGATAATGAAAAATTAGCCTTTTTAAAAGATTCTACCGAATGTATTTCGATGGAACTTGGACTGTTAATTAGATAATTTTCCAGGGAAGGTTTCAGTATACAACATGCCCTTCTACATTGCTGAGCCATACCATTTTGGGGGAAATTCTGTAGTCTGGTGTACGCAATTATCACTGTCTTTTTAAAAATTAAAATAAATGGCTTTTGATAGAATTTGCATTATTAGTTTGGCAATTTTTCAGAGGTAGTTTTAGTATATAATATATTGTTCGACACTGTTTAGTCATAGAGCAATGGGGTAAATTCTGTAATTTTCCAATATAGTTGGGAGGTGGAAAAAATGGGCTTAGCGAGAGAAGGAAAGTTTTCATGCATATTTTCTGTTCAATAATTATATAATTTATTTACTATAAAGAAGACATTTATCTCTTTTTTATATAAAAAAGAAGTAAATTGTATATAAATAAAAAAAATATTAATATTCATAAATAAAAAATTATATATAGGAATACATATTTAAAAAAGCTTAAAGTTCATTTTATTTGTTTTCATAGCTATTCATATCATTTGGCCGCAAATCTCACTTTCTGAAGCCCGAATTGCGCCAAGCTTTTTAACATCTAACAGTACCCGTTGATCTTAAAATCAGGAAAAGTGGATGTAGATCGAGTCCACACTCTCAGAAACAAAACTCTCACTTTTGACGATTCAGCAATCCTCGAGCTATATTTCTTCGTTTTTGACGATCATTTCCTATCAACATCACGTGACTTTTAACGAAACGTAAACTCTCAAATATTTGACGAAAGTTTTGCCTCAATCACGGTCAGACTCGATGCATTTTAAGAAAACAGTTGCTGTACCTCCTCAAATCCTACGATTTTAGCAAGCATATATTTGCTTGTTTATGTTAGTCCTGTAATAATTTATTTTAAGACAGCACTTTTTAGTGCTTTTCAGAAAATACTGAAATATAGGCAGTTATTGTTTATTCATAAGTTATTTTTTTAGCTGTTAGAATTTTTAGGAATGCTTATTATTTTTTCTTATTTATTTATTTATGTGTTGTTGTTCGTTATGCTTTAATTCGAAAAGAATAGATTTCCTGTGTTCTTCAAAACCATTCAAAAAGAAAACTTGTTCAATAAAATTTCAAACTTCCAGGATATCTTTTTTTTTTTTTATTTATTTTAAGAACTATATTCTGTATTCAATCAAATTAAAAATAAACGTAATTGATCCCTCTCCCCTTTATAAACAGTAAAGTGTTAAATTCTTATCCACCTACTCAAAGTGATAAAATCTCACGCAATATGTACTTCACAATTCGTTATTTGTGAGCAACAAATTAACCAGACCATATTCTAATCATTCATTGATCAAAGAAAATTTCACTAGTAAATTATTTAATCAAGCCATATTATAATTATTCATTGACATGAGAAAACCATAATATAAATTAGCCTTACTTAAAACTTTCAGAAATTATAGCAGCGCCGATAAAATTGCAATCTACCTTATAAAAATATAAACACGCAGCAAAATTCATTACACCAATCTAAAAGCACATACTTACAGGTCTCCAGTAGCGAGGTTGATAGAGCAACGGTCTCCCATACCGAAGGTCGATGGTTCGAATCACGCCGAGGAAAGCCAGAAGTGATTTTTTCTTCCTCCTGTCAATAAATACTGGAGCTCCCAAACTGTTTGGTAGATGGCACCACCAGCCCTCTTTTGACGAAACTATAGACGAAATTTATATCGTCAAGCAAGTGAAGAAAGTAATTTCATCAATTTGACGAAATGTTGGCGTTATTTGAAAGAAAATTTTTTGGCGACCTTTTCCTATTTTTACGTTATACCAACACCATACCAAAACGTATGCTATTGCGCCATTTATTTCAATCCTAAACGTACGAAATTTTTTGGTACTTTTCCAGTATAGGGATCTTGGCGAAACAGATAAAATAGCCTTGACGTAGAAGGAAATTTGGAAACATATTTTCTGGTAACCTATTCACTGTTTCATTTCATATACACAAGCATTTTTCTCTATGTTTATACAATTTATTTAACATAAAGATGCTATTTATCTAATTTTAATTGGAAACAGAAATAATTTGTATATAAAAAACATTGATAACATACATATATAAACAAACAAAAAATTTCATCAAGTTTGTTTTCTTAACTGTTTATATCAATTGGCAACAAATCGCACTTTCTGACTCCCGAATAGCGCCAAGCTTTAAAAAAAACGCCAAGGCGCCTATAGTGGAAAAGTACCAAATTTAATTGCAAACTGTATTTATTGAACGCGAATTTCTTTTGGCTTTAATTATTATTTAATCGTAACACTGCAAAAAATTTTAATTTACTATTTTTAGAAATTGGAAGTATTTTTTATTATTAAGTAAAATTAATTTATAACTTCATTTTTCGCTGAATAAAAAATGGAAATGTTTACTGCAGTGCCAAGAGACAGTCAAAATGTCATGTGCGTATTTTAAATGGAGGTTTTGAATATATTTTATAATATCGGAACCCACACCAAATTGGCTCATTTTACCGAGAATGTTTTGGTACAAAATGAAATACATTTGTTGTAGACATAATAGTAAATCTCAATACTCGCCGATTGAAAAGTCTTTAAAAATTATTCAGCAGAGACAACGAGAAATAACTTGCAGTTTCATTAATTTTAATAATCAATATTCTTATCTATCTATCTACTTCTGCTTCTACTATATATACTAGAGTAAAATGGAAATGGGAAATTCGTCCCGGCTGCATATAACTTGAGCTCACCTGAATGGATTTTGATCAGAATGATAGTTAGATAATTCTTCAGGGAAGATTTTAGTATATAACATATCGTTCTACGTTGCTTATACATAGAATTATGTTTTTAATTTATATAATCAGACGAACCCGATCATGAAAGATTAGCCTTTTTAAAAGATTCAGCCGAATTGATCACGATTGAATTTTCACTGTTAGTTAGATAATTTTTCAGGCAGGGTTTTAGTATATACTATATATACCCTTCTGCATTGCTTAATAATAGAGTTGTGGTGGAAAGTTCTATAATCAGTTGAACCCGATTATGAAAATTTAGCATTTTTAAAAAGTTTTACAGAACGGATTTTGATAGGAATTACATTATTAGTTAGATACCTATTCAGACATTATTAGTTAGATACCTATTCAGACATGGTTTTAGTATTTTGCATATCGTTCTACGTTGCTTAGTCATAATGGCGGAAAGTTCCATTAATCATATGAAACCGATTATGAAAGATTAGACTTTTCAAAAAGTTCTAGATTGCGGATATTGATAATACTTGCTTTTTTGATTAGACAGTGTTTGGGGAGGTTTTAGTTTATTGCGTATCATTCTACGTTGCTTAGTTATAGAATTATGGGGGAAAGTTCTATAATCAGATGGACCCCAATATGAAAGGTCAGCCTTTAATAAATGTTTTACTGGATGGATTTTGTCAGTTTGTTTGTTTGCATTATTAGTTATATAATTTTTCAGGGTTTGTTTTATTTTATTGCATATTCTAGTGTCATTCTTTACCAAATCCTACTGTGATTGATTAACTAAAAGAGTTAAGACCTTAACACTTTGCCGTCCGCACGATTCGTAAATATTTATTCGCTTGGCTCCGGCAGCGCTAATTCGGATCAGTTGGCTTGTCGCCGGCCGTTCTTGACATTATCGGTCCAGGACAGGCGATCATCAATTGACTATTCTAGGCGTGGACAAACGCTGGGCCAAAACTAGTCCGGCAACTCAGGATCAGAAAGGTCTTCGAGTCTTTCTTCGGTCGTTACAATGCTATGCACACGACACCACTGTGGTGTCGCCTGCCGTTGGCAGCTAATTTGCGCACGACACCACTGTGGTGTCACCGGCCGTTGACCACTAGTTTGCGCACGTCACCACTGTGGTGTCACCGGCCGTTGACCGCTAGTTTGCGCACGTCACCACTGTGGTGTCGCCGGACGGCATAGTGTTATTAGCTGAAAATTTGTCTGCACATTATAAAATATAACAGCACAATGGCGTTCATATCGTTTTCAGCAGTGCGAAAGGACATTCCAGATAAGGTTCCCTATTGCTTTAAATCACAATGTCAAATTCACTGATACATTTTGTTTGATTCAAGGTTCATTTGGGTAAGCAGACCAGCGTAGCGGGCATAGCCTGCTAGTTAAATGATAAGGAAAAGATACCCTGTCTTCCTTACCTTTTTTTCCTCTATTTTTGTTCACATCTATTTTTGTTTGTTGACAGTTGTTTCGATTTTACCCCTGTGTAGACTAGTTTAGGAATAAAAAAGTTCTCCTTTTTTTTTTTTTAAATTAAAAATGGCCTTTGACTTGTTTTTTGTAGTGCAGCTGAACTGTGAACTCATGCATGCATATAATATTCAAACTCACCGTTTAGCCTATTCCACTTCTAAGTAAAAGAGAATTCTTCTACTTCTAAGAAAATACTTATCCACAATTATTCGGCCGACTACTTTTAAGTATTCGGCTGAAACCGAATTTTCGGTTTACATGCCGAATCACCGAATACCGAATCGGCTATTCGGTATTCGGTCAATCCCTAATCTCACTAGACCAGATTTACATCACCTACAAAAATTTCGAAACGTTCGGACGGGTAGAAATATATTTTTACAAAATAAAATGTGTGAAAATTTCGACAAAAAAGAAAATACCAAATAGTATACTTTCAATTCAATATTTTTTCATTTAAAAATATAAATTCAGGCAAAATGGAGTTGAAGATATAAAATTATACAAATTTGATATTTATTTAAGATTATTATCACGGGCCGGTCAGCTAGTATATATATTTAACCATTATAAACCAATACAAATGATCATCTACAAAAGTGAATGTATAAATTATAGATGAAACATATCACCAATCTGGAAATAAAAATTCAGTAAATATTGAAAAAAAATGGAAATATTTGTGGAACCAGACTCTTCAGGCCCAAATTACCTTAAGTTCAACAAATAACATGTACTGTTTCATCCTTGCATAAGCCATAACAAGCTAAAAAATGCAAAATTTGGGCTACCGTACACAATAAATCCAGTAAAAAGAAGCCAAAAATAACAACAGATTAAAAAATATGTAAATAAATAAAATGGATTAAAGAAAGCATTTAGCAATTGCAGTTATATGTTTTTAACCTTTTTCTTAGACTAAGATCATCGTCTTTAATTAAAATACGTGTGAGTTTTTCCCTGATAATCTTTTATTTTACAATTGAGTATCGTTGTTATTAAGCTAAGTTTACTTTGCAGTAGCTGATCTTTCTTGTCCCAAATGTATGAAAGTTCTTAAGGTCTCTGCTACCAAATAACCTGATCTATTGTGGGTCTCTGCTGCCGAATAACCTGGTCTATTGTGAATCAATTTTTATCTCGTTTATTAGTGATTAATGTGGTGAGAATTACAACGATAAAATCAGGTTGTATAGTAATCACGTCGGGTTGAAATAGCGTTTATATTAGCATGTATTTTATGTTCCATAAAATCTACCTTTAAATTTGTAGTTCAGTCCTTTATTCTTCATGAGTACCTGATGCGTGTTGACTTAACGTTATCTTAATAATGTTATTTATGGTCTTTTGAGAACTTCACTTCTGACCTCCGGTTTCTGATTCTAGCTCTTTTGTTTTCGTCGTGAAATATGCTTTTTTTTTCTTTCCTTTATGTATATATATTCCCTTTTGCACCCACACACTTCTTGGGATTGTGGAAGATAACAATCGCTGTGATGTGCCCCCCCCCCCCCCCCCCAAAAAAAAAAGCTACTAATTCCGAGTCTATCTTATTTTTCATTGCATAAGTGAAGATCTTAGATACTAAAGGTCGTATGTGACACACACACACGCAAAAAAGGAGTTAATCATATGATTCAAGATAATCAGTGGTCCTCTACCATCTGTTAAATAACTATTTGGGAAAAAAAACCCCAATACTCACAGCGATTTTAATTGATAAAGGAGGCATTCGACAATAAACGCCAATGGATATTTGAAACTTTACAGCTCATTTTCTCAAAATGTTAATTGTGTAAGTTACCACCTTTATTATCTGAGTTCTTCAATTAATTAGTTCTGTTCTGTAACTTTTTTTTCTGAACGAGGCGTTTTTGCTCTCTTCGTTTTCATTTGTTCATTGCACGTGTGAAAACGATTTTAAAAAAAATTATGTTAACAACTTTTTTGTTCAATAACAAACAAGTACCAATTTTCTTTCAAAAAGCTAATGAAGCTATGTATCTCATCCAAACGCTAATATTGGTAAATTTCGCATTTATTGCACGAGTTTCGTAAATCTATATATATAAAAGAAAGTCTGGATTTTGTATTAATCAACGCGCAGCCAAAACTATTGAACATAAAATTTTGAAAATTGGAGTAAAAATACTTCTTATGACATAGAGTGCCGCTAAGAAACGATTTTCTAAAATTCCACCCCTAAGGGAGGGTAAAAAAGAGAACGAACTTTTAAAAAATTCCTTAAAAATCTGATTTTATCGTTATTTTTCAAGTGATAACATATTTTAGCGTATTTTTGTATGCTGAATCGAATGGTACTAACCAAATTCTTTTAAGTCTAATAGTTCGTGAGATATTTCACATTTTTCTAATTTGGCAATGCCTTTGGCGCCAAAACCTCAAATTTTCGAATGATTTATTCTAAAAATACATCCGTTACGATAGCAACGGAAAAATTTAAATTGAATAATTTGTTAATCTATTCTTTTGGTTAAATAATTAAAACAGTTATATGAGTTAGGAAAAAATTACAAACGCAAAAATTACAAACTCGAAAACTAAAATTTTTAAATATTGGTACTTTTTCGCTATACCAATACCATACCAAAATGTATGCTATTGCGCCCTTTATTTCAGCCCTAACCGTGCAAAGGATTTTTAATGCAAACCGTGACACACATTAAGATTTCTTATTTATTAAACATGAATATTTTTTATAAGTATTATTTAATCGTAGCATCGCAAAACATTGTTATTTTTCGAATAGAAAATATTTATTATTAAATTATAACTTACATTTATTGCTGACACTGACATGGATTTTTTACCGTTTGGCAGTTACTTGATGATGAGGAATCTGTAATAAAATCATTTATTAACTAAGGAATTATACATAGAAGTATGTTTTGTTTAAAAAAAAACATGAACTTCTTCATTAAAAAAATGAAACGTTTACTCTTTACTGCAATGACAGACATGCGTATTACGTACACCACGCTACATTACTAACCTAAGAGACATTTATAATTTCAGACCGGCAATTTAAATTGATTTTATTTCACTACTTTAGTTCTTTTATTTTAAGTATTGACTTGTATTGATTTTTAAAAAAATTTGGTGAAAATCTGTAATTTTCAAATGTTATATACTTTAAATGCTCATTTTTTTATCAACATTTTTTTTCTTCAAATGTTTCATTTCTAATTATTATGCTTGGCGACAACGGAAAAATTCCAAAGCCGTTACTGATTTTATTTAAAATACAAAGAAAAAAAGGTTTAATAAGAAATAAATATTGTAAAACGGAAATATTTAATTTAAATATGAAAGCAATGTTTGTACTGCTTAAAAAAAGTTTTCATTTTCAAAGGTTTAAATTGAAAAAAATATTTTGTAATTTGGCATTTGGTCCTGCATAAAAAGAAAAAATTGGTACTTTCATGTTAGCCGGGCACAAATCTCGCCAATAGAATTTTTTAAAATCGCAAATACCAGCATTTACATTTTTACTCATCATCATCTACTACATATATAAAACGCAAATACTTATTTCATTCCGATTCGCTATAACTCAGGTTCTACTGAGCAGAATTTTGTAGAACTTATACCGTTAGTTAGGTAATTTGTTTTAGAAGTGTTTTAATGTAAAAAAATAGTTCTACGTTGCTTAGTGATAGCTACGTTAGTTTTAAAACTAGGTGAACCCGATTATGAAAGATTACCTTTAATTTAAAGTTCTACTGAATGGATTTTGATGCTATGCGGGAAAGTTCTCAGTGGTGTAGTAAAAACCTAGAGGATGTACGCTGTATGCAAAGAGTATATACAAGAGAATATATATGCTATAGCTATGGTAGGTGTACAAAGTTTCTTAAAAATTCCAGAGGATAATGTAGACCTACCCATAGATCCCTGAGAGTTCTATAATCTGGTTAACGCGATTATGAAAGATATATTTAAATTTAACTACCTATAATATATATGAAATGCAAAGAGAAATTTCGTTCCGGCTGCTTAGAACTTGAGTTCTGCAGAATAGATTTTGATGGGACTTACATTGTTAGATAACTTTTCAGAAAAGATTTTAGTATATCATATCGTTCTACGTTGCTTAGTTAAATAATTATGGGGGGAAATTCAAAATCAGATGAACACGATTATGAAAGATTGGCTTTTTTAAAGGTTCTGCTGAATGGATTTTGATGGGACTTAAACTGTTAATTAGACAATTTTTAGGGAAGCTTTTGGTACATTTGCCAGTTTAAAAGATTCTGCTAAGTGAATTTCAGTGGAACTTGCTCGGTTATTTAGTTTTTCAGGGAATGTTTTAGTATAAAACACATATCGTTCCAGGTTGCTTGGTTATAGAATTTTGGCTGAAAGTTTTAGAATCATGTGAACCCAATTATGAAAGATTAGCCTTTTTAAGAGTTTCTATTGGACGGATTCTGAGGAGAATTGCATTGATAAATTTTCAGAGGAAGGGTTTTAGTATATTGCATATTGTTCTATCGTACTTTACCAAATCCTACAGTAAAGGATCAACTAAAGAAGTTGGTCCTTAACAGCTCAAATTTTGTCTGTCTCAATAGAAGATATAATAGCATAATGACGTCCATATCGTTTGTAGCAATTCAGATGGGCATTCCAGGTAAATGTCCATATTGCTTTCAAACGATTGATCAAATTCACACATATATTTCGTTTGATTCAAGGTTTGTTTAGAAAAAACGACCAGCGTAGCGGGCGAAGTCTGCTAGTAGATCTATATACAAGTAATTATTTTTCTCATTCCAGATGCCTGTAAAATAACTTTTACGGCAGTAATAATGCGTGTGTAGCTTGGGAAATTTCAAGTTAATTGATATCAGCAAGTTCTTTCTCCACGTGAATGTTAATAATAATAAAAATAATAGAACTATTTTTATTTTAATTAATTAATTTTTGTTAAATTCCGGTGATTTGGATGTAAATCGGATTTTTATGATTTTTTTCCATTGCATTAAAATTCAGAATAGTTACCAAGAATTTTAGGTTTCCACAACAATTAAACCTCTAATTGCTAACATAATCTACTTTCTTATGCTTTACTTAATAAAATTAAAACTATTAGTTAGTATGAAAGATGTATAATTTTATAATTACAGAAATTATAAAAACATCAAATTAGTAATTTCATTATTTAGTGGCATACAATAACGTTATGCGCATTTGTATTTTGTAATATGTAAAACTATATTAAATACCAGCGTTGGCAAAAAAAAAAAAAAAAAAAAAAAAAAAAAAAAAAAAAAAAACAGGTTTAAAAAAAACTTTATTCACTTTAAGCCAGTTTTTTAGGGTTCCGTACTTAAAAAGTAAAAACAGAACCATTATAAGATCACTCCTGTGTCTGTCTGTCACAGCCATTTTGCTCGTAAACTATGGAACGTGGGAAGTTCAAATTAAGGGAAGTAATAAAGACTATTGACCCACATATTTACAGATTATTAAACATTCACAAATATTTGTTAGGGAAATGTAGAAAGTCTAATTCAGACACTTTGGGGGGGGGGGGGACTTTGGCAATCGTTTGTGGTATCGTGTGAAAGCTTTCGTAACGCTGAACTCAAAAATACATTTCTTTTAATTTTAGGTATTATATTTTCAGAGATATCGTCGAAAATGTAGCGCAAAAATATGTTCCCCCTAATCTAATTCCGAATCTACTGAAACTAAAATTATGAAAAAATTAGAGGTAGTTAATGTTAATTTAAACCTTGCAGGAAAATTATAGAGAACCCTAGGTCACATAATTTTTGACAAAATCGCATTTTATCGTTACACAAAAATTTCGATTTGCGGGCATTCAGCAAAGGTGTTGGGGAGCGCTGGAGATACTTATAGTAGCAGAAGTATATAAGCATGGGTGATAATGATTTTTGAAGAAAAAAAAATTTTTGGTAATTAGCCGAGATATTAACCCTGAAAGACACGAACGGTTAGGACATACATAATGACAGGGGCGGTATATGCTATGTACTAGGGATGCAATGAATAATGGTTTGACCGAATACCAATTATTCGGCCTAGTTATGACCGAATATTCAGCCTATCCGGCCGGCAAATTCACAATCACTCAACGTCCCAGCGCTCTTAACGCCAACCTCTGTTGCCAAGCACTTTGGCAAGAAAATGAACTTCAACGCGCATGCGTGTGTTCTCATACAAATATGTTTGCAAAAATCTGCAGCTACTTTAATTTATCCATTCAACTGCGTATTTCTAGTTTGTGAAATGCTTGCAAGAATACGAGTGCGAAATACTAAATTATTACTTTACCTTCTGAATAATTGTAATAGATATGCATGCATTATATATATTGTGAACAAATCAAATATTTAATTTTATAGATCTGCTCTATAACTTTGTATTTTTTTCTCTCCCAAGCTAAAGTATTTATTTCTGTAGTGGTACGTAGTATGTGCTGCCATCTAGTGCAAACATAAGTACTAAATACATTACAATAACAAGTTCTTATTTCATCCTCTGAATAATTATGATATGTATATGCATGTATATGTATATTGTGAATAAGTGAAATGTTTATTCTTATAGATCCGTTCTATAATATAAATAAATAATATAAATATAAGTTATATTTATATATGTATATATATATATTCCGCTCTTTTTAAATGATCACCAATAAATAAATGAAAATTTACCATAATTATCTTACTTACTTGATGCGTCTATTCTCAGATAAGTGCTTTGTTGCTGATTGATAATAAGTTAAAAATAGCTAGCAGGGAGCGATCCAGGCAAAATTTGGGGCTTATTTTGGATACTTTCGAAAAAAATCAATTTAATAAAACAGGCCCCTTCACCAAATTATTTTTAATAAAAATGGCTACTTGACAAAATTCTTCTGAATAAAATAGGCCCCTTCTCAAAGCTCATTTCATAAAAACATACCCTTCATTAATTATTTTTTATTTTGTCAGATTTATTAAAATGTGCAATTTGTAAACAAAACAAGTTCACTAGAAAACAAAACTTTACAGGATGACTTAAAGCTGTTATTATTAATACTTTGTTCAAATTTGAGTAACTGGACTTCATCTTTTGTTGTAAAATTTATTTTTCACAAAAATATAAGTAATTCATATAAATGCCCCCCCCCCCCAGAAAAAAAAGACTGCATAGTCTCCTGACCAGTAATGGACACCCCCCCCCCCCCTACAAATGATACAGACAAAGTTTTTGATTCGTAAATAAATAGTAAATAGTAATTTAGTTATTATTATTTTTTTCATAACTTTTCCATGCATGCTTCATAATCAAACCACTTAGGAAGCAGAAAATTTGCATTTTTTTTAAAGTAATAGAAAATTTTGAATTTTATATACTAATGGCCATTTACAAAATTGCATTTATTTCAAAGATTTTAGGATATTTTATCCATTTCTCCTTTTTATTAATTTTTTCCATATTTATCCATTAATGGAACGCTTAATTAATTTTCTTCTCTGTACGGCTATCAAATTTATTTAAAACAAATCAAAAATTTTACTTAATTAGGATGAATTTCAAAAAGTAGAAACATAAACATGATCATTACTTTGTTATTGAATTTGTGGGATTATTTCAGTGCTGTATTCATTTAGAATGTGCATCCTTACATTGTAGTGATAATCTTATTCTAACAGCATCAATATTCAACTTAGTATAATCAATAATACAACTTGTGTAGGCTGAATTAATCTGAAAAAGCTAAAAAAAATCTCTTTGAACTTTGTAAGCGTATCCAAAATATTCATATAAAGCGGATATAAATATTCGCACATGCAAATTTCGAACTACGATACTAAAAATAGACTGCAGCATGCACGAATGCGCGTCAAAGTTCATTTTCTCGCCAAAGCGCTTGGCAACAGAGGTTGGCGTTAAGAGCGCTGGGACGTTGAGTGTTTGTGAATTTGCATCCGGCCGCCGAATAATGAGCTCATTTAGTCTAAAAACAAAATATAGTATTCACTATATGTACAATTCTTGTATATTTCACAATTAAAATCTATTATTTTCTTTTCAAAAAATTATTCATGTGCAAATTTAAATTTTTAAAGCATTATTTTACTCTGAAAAAATATTTGGCTATGTTCGGCCTAAAATTGCGTCAAGAATATAATTCGCCCCCCCCCCCCTCCTCACCCCAAAAAAACTTAGCAAAAGGTCCTTATCAGTGACTGTCTAGTTATATTTTAGTAGATATTATGTTATATTGCTACATTTTAAAATAGTTTAGTGAATGTTTTCAGATTTAGCGGAAGGAAATATCTGTAAGGAAAATAAATTAAAAAAATATTGACTATGTAGTATCTTAGGTACTGTATTATTACAATTTAATAGATATTATGTATGTTGTTGCTGTTACATTTTTAAAGAATCACAAAATTTTAAAAGTACAAGACATTATAAATTTCAAGTTTCAGATGCAAGAAAATCTAAATTAAATAGTGATGTAAAACATGCATACTAATTAAAAAAATATATATTACTTGCATTTCTTTTATTATTTGATAAGAATTAGTAACACACTTAAAAAAAATTACTTAAATTATATTTAACATTTAAGCTCATTTTACTCAAAAAAGAATCTTTTCATTATTGCAGCATAAATACGACTTAAATATATGTAAATATTAAGTTCTTTATAGGCCTAATTAAAGATATCATTGAAAGAAATATATATATATATATATTTTTTTATGTAATAAGGGATAAATATTAAATTTCCCATTAGGCTTTAAAAAATTAGAATCTGTTTGTATTGCTCTATTAGGAAAATTTTGAATAGATTAACTTTAAATTTAATAGATTACATTAGCTAATTACAGTTACTTTTTATACTTATTGATACAGCATAAAAATTTTAACATGATTGATAACTTACTGTCTTATATAAAAATGAATAGATAAAACCCATTCAGGATATGAGTTAAGGGGGGGGGGGGGAGTGTTAGTTAATTTCAAATAAAATTTTCACCATACATGATGAAAATAAATTGTCAAATTAAAAAGTTTTAATGTGTAAATATAAAAACATTTCTCACAGTATTATTTGGCCTTGGCCGAATAATGGACTTGATATTCGGCCGAAGCCGAACATTCGGTAGATAGGCCGAATGTGCCGATTATTCGGCAATCGTTACATCTCTACTGTGTACCATCGGCTTTTAAAGCGTAGATAACAACTTTTAATGATATATTTGTGCAATGCAATGCCTAGCTTTTAAAACCTAGATAACAACTTTTAATGATATAGTGTAATGCAATGCCCAGTAAAAGCAATAAACGTCAAACTGTTAAAAACAGACGTATAATTAGAATTAATCACGTAAAAACTATGGGATTTGCGACTAGTTTGCATCGAGAGGCTCTCTACACGCATCCCGTGTCTTAGTTAATGAAAAACCTATCTGGAAAAAACGCTGCACGGATCAAGGCGGCGTCGCAAATTTGCTAATTCCTATCGAAGCTTTCTTAGCACGGTTAAGTTTAAACTTTGAACAAGGGTTTTAGGTACTCCGTAAAAAGAAAAGGTTATTACTACGCTGGATTTAGTTTTATCAAATGCCAAATGAAGTTTAAATATGCACTACTTTAATTGTCAGTACTGAATTAAGTTCATCATAAACAGATTAAGATAAGATTAAATAAATAGTTATACACAGAATAGCAATATTTGATATTATTTTGGTTTGATATATATCTCTTTGAACTTTTATGGTATACTCATTTATACTTTTTTAGTATTATACTGCTATTCCCAATGTATAGTTTTTGTTTTACAAAATATTTTTATACATTTAGCAACAATTTTTTTTTTTTTTTAAATAATACAATTATTTATTCATATATTTTTTGTTCGGAACCCTCTGAGCGCGAGTAATACTTGCACTTGACCGTTTATTTTGTTTAGAAAACCAACAAACGATTTTCTCTACCTTGATTGTAAAAATCTTTTTGCACGGAAAACTAATTCACTGAACATTTTAATATTTTCTTTATAATCATTTTCTTATCATTTTATTCAACTATAAACAAATTGATTTTAAAGATAGCATATCCAAATGGTTAACTTTTTTTAATATAAATATCAGTATCTGTGGTTGTTATAAAGATTTTTTTTAAAAATATATCTACATATTCGAATACCTGTGGTTATTTTGTTTTCTGAGTGATAACTCCAAGTTAACATTTTTGGCCGTTAGATTTTGTAAGTAACAGAAAAGATTAACTGATAATTATTCAGTGCTATAACTGGCACTTAATTTTTGTATGCCGTCTTATTTAACTTCATATCTTGAGTTTCTTTTTTAAATTCTTAAAGAATAATCTCCCCAATCGAGAAAATTTTCGTTTAGAACTTGATCAAAATCTTAAATAGGCCATTGTGTTATGCTATTAACTGCCTTAAATAATCTGCATTTTTTAAATGATAATATTTTATACTAAATATTGGATATATATTTGCTAATTTTACGTGTTTTAAAATAACTCTTTAACAGACATGTTCATCAACACATTCTCTGAATATATATATGTACTCGTATATATATATGAGGACGTGAATTTCAAAACTCGCCTTATCCAAAATTTAAAAAATCGAGTTTTCTCTACCAATCTATTCTATTGGTAAACCTGCACAGAAAAAACACTGTAATCTGTAAAAAAAATATTTTTATCCTTTATTTTTGGGTTCTTAAAATATTGGTTTGGTTTCAAAACTCGCCTTATCCACTTGGGAGTTGGCAACAAAACTAGCTTTATCCCTGCGCATGCGTAAGACCAACGGACCACAGTGGGGTATTTTGTAAATCTGGGCGGCCAAAATTATTTTTTTCTTTTAAACTAATTTAAACGTTTAAAGCAGTAAATAAATGCACTTTTTGAAATAAATATTGTTTAATAACTTGAAAATCATGGATACTTTGCAACTTCGTATTGATATTTATTGATCAAAATTAGTATTATAAAATAAATGATATTTATGATAAGCAGTATTATAAAATAAATGATAATATGATAAATAGTATCATAAAATAAATTATAATTATGATAAATAGTATTATAAAATAAATGATAATTATGATAAATAGTATTATAAAATAAATGATAATCATGATAAATAGTATTATAAAATAAATGATAATCATGATAAAAAATGGAATAATATATTGGATAAATTATAAAAACAGATTATTAATGATAAGAACAATTAGTTTGTAAATCACCAAGGTGGGATCTTTTAATCAGATGATAATTCAGAATCGTAATCTGTTTCTTCATAATCAGAATCCTCTGGATCACGAGCTTCAGAAGATTCCATAGGCAGTAACATTTCTAGAGTTTTCTTTACGGAACAATTTTGATTTTTTTCTTATCGTGGGTCTTATTCCAGTTAAAACTGGATCTGAACTCAAAAGCAATCTGTTGAGAACATCACGGTTACAAGAAATTCTTGAAAATTTACGCGATAGATTTTGGCGAAATAATCGAAAATGTTTGTTCCGTGCTTCGGCTACTTCTTCAGACAATTGGCCTACTGGTAAAGCTTTCTCTATCACAATGCGTCCATGGATTAATATTTTATGCATTGTGGGTGACATTGAATACCATTTATATAACTGGACGTAGAGCTCTGCTGTTTTTTCTGTATATTCTTAAATTTATCAAGGTGAATTTTGTGGCCACTGGATATAGTTTCAAGAATAACTTTAAATCGATATATTAAATTTTCATCAATGCCGGTAATTTCCGCTGCTAGAGATGGGTCAGTAAAGAATCTTCTGTGTAAAGTATGTGCAAGTACTTCCACATCAGTCGAGCTCCTCAAACTTTCAGACTTTTTCCGCTTTGACCTGTCACTTGATTCAGTGAAAGCTTTTGCTGGCCTTCCTGGTCGATTTATTTTTCTTGAAATTTCTACTGTACCTTCAAGCCATTCTTTATTATTTTTCACAAATTTATCTAACATATAATGGGCTTCGATCCATTTGCTCTTGAACTGAGATTTTAATTGGGAGAAATTGTGCTTGAGGTTTTTAATTTCATCATCATCAAAATTATCGCCATTAAGAAGGTAATTTTCAAGGAAATTTAATCTATGATTAATGTTTGGCAAATTCTGCTGTTGCATAATGTTTAAAAATTCTTTTCGAGTCCTTACTCTGACATTCGAAGGCCCTAAATAAAAATAAATACAAAATATGAACAAAAAAGAATGCATAATAATTATATGCAATTTAGATAGATAACATCATTTTATCCCTTATTTTTAAAAAAATCTCACAATCTTTCGCTAACTTTTAACAAAAACATATGAAAATTGCCTCGACTTATTTTTTAGATAAACAAATGTTAATAACGAGCAATAAATTATTTCAATTATCTGAAAAGAGCTTAAAAAGAGATAAAAGGGAATGAATACATTACTTTAAAGCAATTTTTTTTTAAATTATATAAATTTAATTTCAATCAGAATAACTGAAAAATAAACAAATCTGATCACTTTCTATTGAATCATAGCAATTTTTTTCATATTAAAATTTATATGATAAATATCAGTTAAAAATCAATATATAGTAATTTTGTATGCTTACTCAGAATTTTGGAAGAGCATATTTATATCGCCTTCATTTTAAAAAGGGGACAAAGGTGGAACTACTTTAAACGAAAACACAAATAGAAGGGTGTATATTTATTGGTACAACAAGTAACTTTGCTTGGAAATGTTTGGAAATATAACTAAACCCTTCGTGAATTGGGAAACAAGGGAAAAAATAATAGAAAAATATGCGTTATTTTAAATTAATTTTGTAAATACTAAAAACTATTTCTTTCTCAATTCAAAGTTAAAAAAAATAATGATACATACCTGCCTCGTCACTATCCATAACGATTAGATTTTAAATACTTCCTAAACTAAAGTTATTCAAATTCAAAAATAGAAAGTCACAATGAAGAACGATTTGACACTCATGCACTTAACGCAACACTCCAGTTTCAACTGATAACAGGAGGTCATCGTTCACTTAAAGGAGATAAAAATCGCATCACGTGATTCCCCAATGATTCAGTTTCAACTTATATCCATCCATTCGATCCTGCGTTGTACTTTATGAAATCGACTTTTGGCCGCCCAGATTTGTAAAATACCCCACTGTGGGACGGCTAGCTTATCAGCTACTATTACAGTAATTTTCCTTCATTTCTCTGCGACCTGTTGCTATTTTCTTTTAAAGATTTTACCTCTGCTATTCATACAAACTAATTGCCGAAACGTCAGTGAAGGCTTACTGTGGAGACACGAAATGTTTTGATTTCCGTTTGTCTGTCTGTCTGTCTGTCTGTCTGTTCCGCGATAACTGCCGCAAAAAGCACCCGATCAGCTTTAAATTAATTGGGCATATTCGTGAGATACCCGGACGTAGCTGTATAGTTTTTGGTTAAATTTGGTTCATTCGTTCGGAAAATATGGAAGATTTTATTTTTCTTTATAATACTTTTCTACGGCAAGTCAGACGATTTTCAAATTTCGATTAGTTGAAAGAAAATGGCACGTTTGATTAATGGATTTAAATGTCAAATTATGGATACTAAAATTCCAAATAAGGGTTTTAAATTATTCCTATTGTATTGAAGTTTTATCAATATATCAGATTTTTTTATTTACGTGTATAATGTTTTGAGGACATTTATACATGTATTCCAATAATATAAAGAATTTTTAAATTAATTTTCTTGTTTCACATGATACATATTTCTTTTTTTTTTCCATTTCTTCGTTGCCTAGCGACTGTTATTCGTAGCCTATCATTGCGTCATATATGAATGAAGTTAGTAAACTACGTTAATTTTGTTGCAGGTACTATTAAAAGGCTATCACAAAAAATATTTTATCGCGCCAAATCGATGCAATTTATGCAATTAACAGTGGACACGATAATGAATTATTTTCCAGTAGATTTATAGATCTCCAGATATGCATATTTTGGGGGGCTTTTAATATGTTATTGCTATGGCATGGATTAGGATGTTTAAACTAATGTTTAACCATGCTATAAGTGAAAAAAAAGTACAGTTAAAGGCATGTAAATCCTTTTTAACACTTTCCAACATGGATGAAAAGTATTTATGACTTCATTTTTTCTATCTGTCGCCTGCCCTGTTTCTCTACGTGCTCTAACTCGCGTAAATATAGTCGGGATTACATGTAATTGATATACGTTATTGAGGTTTGCCAAAGTATGTTTGGTATTAAAAATGAAGAGTGTAGCATTCATAGCTTAATTACAGGGGCACTCAAAACTATTCCGTTACATTATAGTCTTTGGGAAAAATCGTCTGCGGTGTATTTTAATAATGTTACACAATTTTAAACGTAATGAAATTTATATACTTTATTAAGGTGCACTAGAACCTGGTTACTATAAAATATGTTATGTGTAACACTTACAGCATGCGTACAGGGAACTCAAAAGTATTCATAATATTACAATCTTTGAAGAAAATCCTTTTTTGGCGTTTTTTAATGATGTTATTCTGTTACAAAATAATAAAATTGATATGTATTTTTGAAACATTTTTGTAGTATATGGGGTGCAAAGCATATGTTTTTTTCAGGGTCACACAAAAGTGGTCGATTAAAATGTGGTCTACGGGGGAAAAAAAAACTCTTCACAGCTTAATTTAACACATTAGCGACGGGAAACGAGAATTCTCGTTTTTATTCAGAATACATCATTGGCTAAGGGAGTGACTTCTACCTTACAGAAAAGACATTTATATTGTGTTGTCCATATTTTTTATAGATTGTAAGACATTATATATTACATCCGTACATTGAAAGATATTTACTGCTGCATAAACATGAAAAACATATCTCAGAAACCAATTTCCGAGACACTTTCAGAAGAGGGAGGAGCTTCTACTGTTTTTAAACCCAGATTTAATTAAATTGCCTATCGTCAGTGTGTTAATTGTGTTGCACTAATTCAAACATTATGAAATTAAATTACATTACTGCGGTTGACTACAAGAAGCTTGAATATGATTTGTATCGTATTTATCGTTCATTTATAGGGTCACATAAAAAATTTCGGATACAGTTCTGGTCTATTAGGGATGATTGCTGAAGAGCATTTTCGATTATGGTGTGCGTTTTAACGTTAAGTAAATTTGTGCTTAATATGTAGTGCTTAAATATTGTATAGACCATGTACAGGGATACACAAATGAATTCGTAAGTATAAATAAAAATGAGCGCGAATTGCTTCAGTGTTTTTTTTTTTTTTTTGAGTTATGTATTTCCCAGCCCAATTACATTTAGTATACTAACAAATGTTTGCAGAATTTTAATAGAACCATATACAGGACTCCGCAGAAACTTGATATATGGTGCACATTATGCATACTAATCCCCGGAAATGTGATATGAGCAGTTTTAAGAGGGTTTTTTGTCTGCATTAAATTTAAATGTTATAGACGACGCGTAAAAATCTTCACGTAATATACAGGGCTGTAGAAAAGAATTCATGTACGTTTCCGTCTATTGGTAGAATTTACTAAAGGACATTAACACAATTAATTGATAATTACAAATGTAAATTAAATTACACTACGAAGGGGTTCAGGAGGGCAGAGCCCCCCTGAAGAAATCTACTTTATTATCTAAAAATTACCAGAATAAGTAGCTCATGAGATTTTCAGAATACCATTACATAACAAGGGGTTAATTTCAAAACTTTAAATTTCGTTTTTTGTAGAAAGATTAATATTACTCAAAGGGTGCTAAACACAATGAATTGTAGAGCTGACGTTGAGGCTCCTGATCTGCAGATTTACTAGTTAAATAAGTTTTACAGCATGTCTTATGTATAATGGGCAGTGAATAAACTCTTGCATTTTGTAGAGGAAGGGTGAAGAATAGAAAAAGAAATACGAACACATGGGCTAGTGAAGAATACACGCAAAAGAATTTTAAAATGTAAGTTCAAAATGGGGAATCGCTTTCTATATTTCTTACTGTCAGAAGATGATAAAAGATTTAATTTTTATTCTCAGGAATAAACCTAAGGCATTTCCGGTCCTCTCAAAGTGCACTCACCAGAAAGAGAAATGCCAGATGTATGACGCCTCCACCAAGCTTTTTTTTTTCAAGCAAAGACAAAATTGCATAAGATAACTTTATTTTGAAATTTACATCTCAAATACCTCCTTCAAGAAACCGTCCAGGTTTCTTTCCTTCCATGAAACATCCAGAAAAGTAAAATTTTCACCTTGAAATTTTTTTAAAGTGCATCTCAGTGCGCTTTCAAAGGTATTACGATGAGGTACTATGAACCAGAACAGAAGGGGATGATGTATATATATAATATATAATATTATATGTTATATGGATTATATTATATTACATTCTTTAAAAAAAAGTTATTTTAATTATAAGCTATTTATGATAAGTTTTATTTGATTATTGATAAGTTTGCTTTTTTATAATAAAACGTAATACTAAATTTTAATCATACTTATTGCTCTCTTAAGGTTTATTTTTTAATCCAAAATATTATCATCCGATGACTAAAAATATAAACTATTAATTTCTTTCAGCAAATATGATAGACGATTGGCAACGAAACTCTTCTTATCCGAAACTTTTTCCAATTAATTAATTAAATGAATTAAAGTAGATTTTCCAACTTAACACAATGATATCACAGAGCAACTAGCTATAAGTATACAAAAAATTGGAGGTATTCGATGCACGGGGTCGCAGTTACAGGTTTTTCGCGATTTCCCAAAATTTGATTTTTTGGATAAGGCGAGTTTTGAAACTCACGTCCTCATATATATATATATATATTGCGAAAAAGCTCTGAAAATCGCAATAAGATATCGCGAAAAAATTTTAAATTGTTGCACAAATTTCGAAAAGAGAAAAAAAATTATATATTGTTTTCGAAGATTGAAGGTTGATTCCTTTCACTAATGTGGAAAAATGGCAGGAAATCGCTAAAATACACTAAAAATCACATACAAAATTCCCGAAAAATTCGAAAATTGCTATACGAAATTCGAATAAATTTTATTGAAATGAGGGCAGAAATTACTTTAGTATTATAGGCCAAAAATGGAATGTCTAAAAATTGCAGCAGATCGCGAAGAAACGTAGAAATCGAATTAAAAATCACAAAAAGTTCAAAAATCACGAAAGTCAAAATTTACTGTAATTGGATAAAAGTTTCAAATCTAATTCCTTTGACCTGTGGGCTCTCTTAAAATTTATGTTTGGGAAAGCATGCTAAGCATTGTATCATGTTACTTTTATTCATAATTTAATTTACTTCCATTCCCTTAAATATAATTAATATAACCCCTTAAGTTAATATTACTTTTTGTTGCAATAAAATATCTCAATTTGTTCATTTTCTGTAAGCAAGTAATCACTATTGGTTTACAATGGAAGCCTATGGGAATTTGGCGAAATTTTAGAGATATCGTGAAGTTGGCGTCACTTTTGGCAACAAATTTTGGTCGCCAAATTTGGCGATATATCGCTAAGTTGGCGACAAACTTGGCGGCATTCGGCGAAACTGTGTCCCCCCCTCCTACGGTAACCCTCTTATAGGTATGAAGATGCATTAAATGCTGCGTTCAATAATCGCATAAAAAATTCGCTAAAAATTCAAAAATCGCAGTACGAATTCCGAATAAACTTTTTTGAAAAGAGAACAAAATTTACTATATTGGGTTAAAAGAAAGAAACCGTATTCTTTTCACTAATGAGGAAAAATCGCCTCGAAAATTAAAAAAGCGCTACAAAATTAAATAATAAAAAAAAATCGAATATCGGGCTTCGAGTTGCAAAACTTCATATATAGATGGACCTTTTCTCCAAATTTTGTAGCTCTACGTGCAGCTGTCTCGTTAGACATCGTCGACACACTCACACACAATCTTCTTTCCTTATTATTATAGATTTAATTTACCTGGATTCCCTTAACCCTCCGTCTACCAGACGGGTCCATTGGACCCGACAGGTACATACAATATATTCATTCAAACCAGAAATTTCTTTAAAATAAACTAAGTATATAAACCAGACAAAACTAAGGTAAATAAATAAGTTAAATAGTTTTAAATAAAAATTCTGGTGTAGAACGTTTTATTAAAACTTGAATAAAATTCCCGGTAGATCTAGGGTTAAATATAATTAATATAATAGTCCAGGCAATAGAGACCGTATAGGGACTCTACCTAGCAAAATTAATGGTAGTACTGGAAATCGGCTTTCTAGATGTTTTTTGGGTTGCTGAATCCGAATTTGTAACTTCCCACCAAAATTTCCCCCGGCAACCCCCCAAAAAAGGTTTTTATTAAAAAATTCCATTTTTTTATTATTTTAGGGGAAAAAGTAGCTAGAAATTCAGAAAATAGACAAAATTTGCAGCAAATTAGATATATGACATTATGACTTAGGATGAAGGGGAAGGGGGGATCTGCCTCGGAACATGCGCCGCATTGCTGCGTGGACTAAGTTGCGCAATTCCACTTAACCACTCACACGTTTACATTAGCCCTCCCATCTTTCCTCCGAACTTTCTTTATCAGGTTTACTTTAAGTTTTTTGGGTTGCTGAATCCGAATTTTTAACTTACCCCCAAAAATTTCCCCCCTGAACCCCCCCCCCCCCTTAAATAGTTGTTTTTAACTTAAATTTCTTATTGTTTTAGGGGAAAAGTATTACGAAATTCAGAAACTAGACACAAAATTTGCAACAAATAGGATATATGACATTATGACGTAGGATAAACGGGGAGAGAGGGGGCTGCCTCGGAACATTCCCCGCGCGCTTTTCTCAAAAACCAAATTTTTACAAAAAATCAATTTTTTGGGGGGTTGCCAGGTGAAATTTTGGTGGGAAGTTACAAATTCGGATTCAGCGACTCAAAAAACATTTAGAAAGCCGATTTCCAATACTACCATTAATTTTGCTAGATAAAATCCCTTATTGCCTGGACTTCATCATTTAGTGCACGTAGCGCCGCAGTGCATGTTCCGAGGCAGCCCTCACCCTCCCAGTTCATCCTAATTCATAATGTCATATATCCTATTTGTTGCAAATTTTGTCTAGTTTCTGAATTTCGTAATGCTTTTCCCCTAAAACAATAAGAAATTTAAGTTAAAAACAACTATGCGGGGGGGGGGAATTTTTGGGGGAAAGTTAAAAATTCGGATTCAGCGACCCAAAAATCTTAAAGTAAACCTTATAGAGAAAGTTCGGAGGGGAGATGGGAGGGCGAATGTAACCGTGTGAGTGGTTAAGTGGAATTGCGCAACTTAGTTTACGCAGCATCGCGCGCATGTTCCGAGGCAGATCCCCCCTTCCCCTTCATACTAAGTCATAATGTCATATATCTAATTTAATTGAAATTTTGTCTACTTTCTAATTTCTAGATACTTTTTCTCTAAAACAATAAAAAAATTGATTTTTTTTAATAAAAACCTTTTTGGGGGCTTTTTAGCAAAATTTGGGGAGGTTGCCGGGGGAAATTTTGGTGGGAAGTTACAAATTCGGATTCAGCGACCCAAAAAACATCTAAAAAGCCGATTTCCAGTACTACGATTAATTTTGCTAGGTAAAATTCCCTATTGCCTGGACTATAACCCCCTTAAGTTGATATTAGTTTTTGTTGCATTAAAATATCTCAATTTGTTGATTTTCTGTAAGCAAGTAATCACTATTGGTTTACAATGGGAGTCTATGGGAATTTGGAGAAATATTAGAGATATCGCCAAGTTGGCGAAAAACTTGGCGGTATTTGGCGACAGAGCTGTGTCCCCCTACGGTAACACCCCTTATAGGTATGAAGACGCATTAACTGCTGTTCGCATAAAAAATGCGCTAAAAATTCAAAAATCGCTGTACGAATTCCGAATAAACTTTTTTGAAAAGAGAACAAAATTTACTATATTGGGTTAAAAGAAAGAAACCGTATTCTTTTCACTAATGTGGAAAAATCGCCTCGAAACTTAAAAAAGCACTAAAAATCACATAAAAAATTAAATTAAAAAAAAATCTAATCAAAAAATCGAAAATCGGGCTTCGAGGTGCAAAACTTCATATATAGACGTACCTTTGCCCCAAATTGTGTAGCTGTACGTGCAGCGGTCCTTTCAGAACACCGTCGACACACTCACTCACACACAAACTTCTTTCCTTATTATTATAGATTTATTTATTTATTTATTTACTAGGGTGTTCTGCCCCCTGCAAGCTACGCTCGCCAACCCCCGTTCAGACACCGTAGAATCTAAAAACACGCTAATCTGATGGGTTTTAAAAATATAAGAGAAGATTGAATTATACTGAAAAAAGCTGTGCAGATCTCACTGTAAATGGGTTTCCATTCAATTCCCTTTGATTGCAAAAATGTAAGGGCGAATCAGTTGCTGTTAAGACATCCATTGGTCATTTTCGTTTTTGATTAAAGAGGATCAGTTAAACATTTGAAAAGTAGCTAAAATAAAATGAATTAAGTATACAGAGTCTTTGTCTCCTGGTATTTTAAAACAATCTCTATAACAATAACCTAAGTCACGTGACTATCGTCAACATTGTCGGGCGGGCCACTTCGCTTTTTATACTGTAGGTGTCATTTTGGTTCTTTAATGTTAGCCATGCACAGGTGATAAGTCGCCAAATATTATTTTATCGCCATCATTTCATCTATTGGGTGAGTGCAAAAGTTCTACCCGTTTTTTAGTGAAAACAGAAGCACGGAGAACACAAAAAGTTAAGCACCTATGAATTCACGCAAGCACCATAATTATGTATGACCTCTTGCCATCTGTTTGGCAGTAAGTGAATCCCACGCCGATAGAATTCCTCTGTTTTACAGTCAAAATACTGTTGCAACGCCGTTTTTATAGTCTCCACATCATTGAAAGTTTGGCGAGCGAAGGTGTTGTGTAAAGATAAAAAAAAAAAAAAAGGTGATAAATCGCAGGTGCAAGGTCGGAGCTATACGCCTGGTGAGGTAAAACTTTCCAACCAAGGTCCAGTAATTTTTGCCAAGTCCTTAAAGCAACACAAGACCTGGCTTTACCGTGATGAAAGAGAACCCCTCTGCGATTGATGAGTGCTGGCCGCTTAGACGTGAGTTTTGCTCACAGTCTGTCCAATTGTTGACAGTAGAGGTCTGCATTGATCGTTTAGTTTGGTGCGAAGACCTCCTACTTGGTTATTCCCTTGGAATCCCACCATACACTAAGCAAAACATTTTCGGGATGAAGTCCTGCCGTTTAGGTCGATGAAGTACCCTCTGTAACCTCAGCTGACAGTCCTTCGACGCTTCACATTACGGTACAGTATCCACTTCTCATCATCAGTTACAATTTGTTTCAAAAATTGTTCCCTACTGTTCTAGGAAAGCAGAGAAACACAGGTGCTGATCCACTGTTCTCGTTGCCTTACTGTAAGCTGGTGTGGTACCCACTAATCGAGCTTAGTGATGAAGCCGAGCGCATGCATCAGTCTGTTTTTCTGTGTACCGAGAACTTTTCCGCTAATTTTTCGACTGTTGGATGTGGGGAATTTGTTATGGCTGTGTCCTGATCCTCCTCAGAAACCTCTGACGGGCGTCCAGAACGGGAATAACTTTTACAGTTCCTGTCTCCGTCCCGGAATTTCTTAAACCATCGGCAGCAGGTGCTGTCGTCCTTGGCGTCCTCCCCATACACTTGACAAATGCTGCGCCAATCTGCGGCTGCCGTAACGGCTTTGTCATACTCGTACAGTAAACAATGTCTGATGTGGTCTTTCTTGTTTGCCATGTTGTTTCTCGTTCGGCATGAGTTCTTCTGACAAACGTTGCGCCTATGCATACTCTACTACTCTACTTGTTAAAGGCCAGTTTCCTGTCCTCGAAACGTCAGGTGTAACGTCCATACTCCACTGGACTAATACATATCTTCAAAACGGGTAGAACTTTTGCACTCACCCAATATATTATAATAGTTCAAGTCATCAACTGTCATAAACAGATACGGTCTGATCCCTTCGCCTTTCATATGAAACTTTGGCACAGATATCATATACGATATTGGCGCGATTTTTTACCGACGCCAATTTGGGGAACGCATCAACAGCATAAACAACAACTTACGACTTACCATATCAAGCAAAACAACAATACTTTGGCGCCAGTTAAGTACCCGTTGCGTATATGACATTGGCGTCAGAAAAAAAAAAAAAAAAATCGCACCAATATGGGTCCGTATATAACATCTGTGCCAAAAGTTTTCCATTTGGATTAAAAAATCATTTTTTTTTTTTTCGAATAAAACTATATAAAAGTTGTCATGGTCGCAAAGAATTCTTGGTACTGTTACGCTAGCCGGGTGCAAATCTCGCCAATAGCTTTTTTTCAACTCGCCAGTTAGCATTTTTTTTTTTTTTTTTTTTTTTTTTTTCGAGTGGTAAATTAAAACATTGATTTGAAGTTGAAATTAAATGTCATGGTTTGTTGCATTATTGGGAAGAGTTCCATATTGTGTGCTGGTTGGCGCGATTGGCAAATGAATCCAAAATCGCGCCAAAAAGCCATTTTAGCGTCTTATAAATTTTTTCAGAATGTCTGAAAAACATGGTCTTTAAATATTTGTAAACATATATATATATATATTTAATAAATGTTATATATGTCACATGTTAAAAAAAGTACGATGTTTATACTGACAGTTTCATATATATTACGTATAGAGATATACCTTATACATACATCGTATATATACACTAGGGTGTCCCAAAAAAATGAAAGTCGTTTTATTTTTTCGCATACCCTCTCATTTTTTTCCTTTTATGTCAGAACAATTGCAAATAAAGTTTCATGTAATTTGGACCACGGGAACTCGTGCCGATTTGTATTTAAATGTCTCAGTCAGTACTTGTGCACTTAGCGAGCGAACGCTGACATATGTCACCCTCTCACGTGTCTGTAGCGGAGCACCCAGCAGTTGCAAATGAAAAAGATGAAACAAAACAAAAAAAGAAAGGTTTTGGAATGCTTGTGAGTTGTGACAATGCGCAACCCGTGAAGAAACAGTGCAAAACCTGTGAAACGTGTCAGTACCAGTTTAATCAGGACAGCGCACATCTATGTGTCAATGTGCGTATAATTCCAAGTTAGTCCTTAGTTAATAAATGTCTGGATAGTTTTTAATCAGTGAGCAGAACATGGCAGTGGTATTGTGTAGTTCTAAAAAAGTGATATTTTTAATAGGGAAAATTAAACATCAAATAACGGGTTCAAAACTTCCGTCTAATGGACAAGTTCTCGCAGTTTTGTTTTACAATATTCGAGAAGAGAATTTAACTGTTAATGAAAATGCAAATATCGCTATTCGTGAAAGTATTATTATTTGGGAAAAGGCACACATGCCTAAGAAATCGTTGCCAAATTGTGTGAGGAAGCTTGTTAATATGTATCAAGTTTGTAGAGACTTACAAAAAATGCAAAGAAATTACAAGACGTATTCAAGCGGCGACAACAAGAATTTGTAACTATTGTAGAGCTTTTCTTTGTTTGCTGCCATCATGTATACGATCTGGTATTAAAGGCTGCATTCGAAATGAACATTAAACAAGTGACAGCAAGTCCCGATATTACACTCTTTAAAAAGCACAAAGGGAATTGGAAGAACATCTATCCAACTAAAATACAGTGTTATGGAGAAACAGTGGAATTGTTCTAACCCGTATCTGAACTTGGTAATTTGCTTGAATTTTACCGCTCTGAACTTTAAAATGTTATGATCAGAGAGGACTACCAAGAGTTGATCAAAATTTCTGTCATTTTTAGGTGGAGATGCAGAAAAAATTAAATCAGACTTCTGGGTGCTATGTACCAAGCTAGATGCATGGTCCGAGCGGTTTACTCCCTAAAACTCTCGTTATTTAGTTCTCATCTGAAATGAAACACCAAGGCTAAGAAATCACTGTTAAACGTCTGCTTCTTTATCGTGAAAATCTATGTTAAACATGACTTCAATACATTTTGGCAGTTAAAGAACCCTAAAAAGATTTGTGCTTTTGAAATCTTTGAAAATCTACGAAAATGTGAATGAAGAATTTTTCCAGCATTTATGGTATTTGACTGATGAAATAGCAGTATTAGCACTTTTTGATGATGATGATGTTGTTAAAGAAACAAAATTAAAATGATGACAAATTTACATAGAGAAAATTTCTCGACCCGTGAAAAAACATGCATTCCATCGAAGGAAGAAAGAGGTTCAATGTATGGCGAGTTTCATATATTGATTTTGTAATTGTTTATTTAGTTTAGGGATTGACCGAATACCGAATAGTCGATTCGGTATTCGGTGGTTCGGCATGTAAACCGAATATTCGGCTTCGGCCGAATACTTAAAAGTATTCGGCCGAATAATTGTGGATAAGTATTTTTTTTTAAGTAAAAGAATTCTCTTTTACTTAGAAGTAAAATAGGCTAAACAATGAGTTTTAATATTATGTGCATGAGTTCAGAGTTCAGCTACACTACAAAAAACCAAGTCAAAGGCCATTTTTAATTTTAAAAAAAAACTTTTTCCTTTCTAAAATAGTCTACATAGCGGTGAAATCAAAACAACTGTCTACAATAGAGAAAAAAAAAATAATAAGGAAGATGGGCATCTTTCCCTTATCATTTAATTTTAATTATTTCTACATTAGTTTTCTTAATTTAAATTTGTTTAATGTATATTTTCTTTAATATACACATCAAATAAGTATATCAGAGTTCATCTCTGTATATCTAAGGTGTATATTAAAGAAAATACACACGTCAAATAAGTATGCCCCTATGCCTATCCTATAGCTTTTATAATCATTAAATTAAAATCACTCAAATTTGTTATCTTCATAACCACAATGTTAAAATATTAATCAAAATATAAATATGTATCAGTAATTTGACAGAAAGTATAGTTAAATGTACATATTGATGTAATACCTTTTGTATTTGAAAACATTCCTATTCAATATGTTTATAATTAGACTTAGACAATCAGTAAATCAGCTTTGACAACATTGTTTCTTTTCATTTGAATGAACTTTTGTTTTTCTGACAATCGTCTTTTTTGCTTAAGTATTATCCATTCACAATGCTAAGCAAAAAAGCAGCAAATAAGACGCCTGTCTGACATTGGTCTAATAATAGCCTGTATAGTTTAATATTTTCATAGGTTCTTTAGGGTATTGACTAGGGATAAAATAATGAAAAATAAGTGATGGGTTAATGAATTTGTGAGTGGAAAGAAGTCATTAAATTTTTTTTGTGTAAATTAGATTTAAGAATAAAAATGTAACTGAATTAAATTATTAAGAATTTAATGTCAATTAAAATTTATTAAAAAAGCTAATATATGCAAAAATGTGTATTGTAAATTTTTAAGTATTCGGTTGCCGAATACCGAATATTCGGTGTACACTTTGACCGAAGCTTCGGTATTCGGCAAATTTGCTGCTTCGGTCAATCCCTAATTTAGTTATTCATTTATATCACGCGATTGTTACCTGTTCTTTTATTTATTTTTTTTTACAGAATAAAGCATAGATGATCTCATATGTGTCAAAAACCATTCATTGTTTTCTAGACTCAAAATTTATGATAATTTTGAAGAGTCCCTCTTCATGGGAGAATAATGCTTCGTTTCCCGACGCGAAAAAGACGATCTCAATGCTCAGAGCAATGAACAATACAGCTGAAAGAGCGGTAAAATTGATGCAGGACTTTCATGATTTAATAACGGTGACGGACGAACAAAAACAATTTTCGTTATGTTGCGTACAAGAACACAAAAGGTCTATCCCGACTGTAAAAAGAAAACATTGAAATGAAAATAAGTTCAGTAATGTTTCTTTTACTATAATATGTTAATAAATATCTTCTTTGAATAAAATTATGTTTTATTAACCAAAGAAACATACATTTTACAATCTTTCCATAGTATTCCCCATACAAGATTTCATGTTCAAGTTTGACCGAACGTCGGCACGGGTTACCGTTATTTGAATGCAAAAATATTTTTTATTTATGTTTCTCATGTGAAATAGAAAAAAAAATAGAGGGTATGCGTATTTGATTTTGAAAAAAATTTTTTTTTACCTTGTATCCTGGGACACCTTAAAAAAAAATTTTTTTTTACCTTGTATCCTGGGACACCCTATAAATAAATATTATGTACTTATATTTTATGTATTTATTATATTTATTATACATGTCAAATTAAAACAAAAGTTATATATTTTTCCGAAAAATGCAGGCTAAATGCATAAAAAAAAAAAAAAAAAAAAATACGCAAAAAACATATAAATAAAGTCCATTCCAGAAAAAAGTAACCCCAAAGGCTGAAGATCGCAACCACATCGATCCATTTAATGCCAAAAAAAGCTCGCCAAAAAAAACTAGCACACAATATGGAACTCTTCCCGTATTATTTAACATTTGGCCAGATGTCACATACGCACCGCAGGTTTGGCGTGATTTTTTTTTTCTTTTTTACGAAAATTTGGCGAAAACCTCGTTTTCGAATACCAGTTACATATGCATTTTGTGCATTACTTAGTTATCCCGTCGACCAAAAATCTATCGCTAAACTATAAGATTAAATGTCAATAATGGTTGATAGTAAATGTCACATTCACTTGACTTTAAGTAAGTTACACATGTTTACGTCATCAAGTGATTTTTATTTCGACGTTTTATTTGTATATTTATTAATGTTATACTAATTTATTTGTTCTTTCGTTATTTAAAATAAAAATTATGTCAATTTGTATAATTTGGCGAAATTGGTCGACGGATTAATTAATTAGTACCGTATTATAATATTAAAATATTTATTTCCTTAAAAGACGTTATAAAAACACATAAAAAAATTAAAAATCTATATTACAAATATATTTTATCTATATTTACAAAATATAGATTTTTAATTTAATTTTAATGTGTTTTTATAACGTCTTTTAAGCAAATAAATATTTTAATATTATGATATGATTAGTAATGGAAGTAATTTTGATTTACTACTTGCACTTATTTACGTAAGTAGTACCGTATTTTTTAATTATTTTCTATTATTTTCAAAAGGAAATAACAAAAAAAAAAAAAAAAAAAAAAAAAAAAAAAAATTAATAACTATAGAACAAAATAATTTATATAATTTAAAAAAAGAAATAAAAGTAAATAAACATTTATTATTAACCAAACAACAATATCCGGGTTACCATGCCAATCAAAATAATGCCATTTTGGGGCCAATCAGAATCTTTCGATTTGGCGAAAGATTGTTCAAGTAAATTGAATCATAAATAAAAGTAGCATCGGTACAATTCTTAGCATATATTTAAGGGAGGCCAAACTGGTCGCCAAATTAATTTAAAATAACCTTTTCTGAAATCTGAAAAAAAAAAAAAAATCTGTTCTGATTAAAATTTGAGTTGCCATCATTATAAAAATGCACTTAAAATTAGAAAAAAATAATATTTCGAAAACTAATTCGAATTTAAAAATTCTAATACCAGTTTTGAGATCTGCAGATCAATACGGATTTTTGGTGTTAATTTCATCGCAAAGTATTCCATATTTTAGGAGAAATAGCCGTGAAACTGAATCAGTTGTTTCAAAGAATCGTTTCATAAATTCGTTTCATTAGGATTTTATACATATAGGGTAAATTTATTATTTATTTATTTATTTTATTTTATTTTATTTTTGAGAAAAAAACCAGTTGGTGTAAACCGTGCCCAACCCTGCATACTACTGATATTTACATTTATTAAAATTATTATGAACTGCATTTAATATTAGATTGTTAACTCTGCTTAAAATTAATAATTATTAAACAATTAACTCTTTAATTAAGAAAATAATATACATTTATTTTTTTAATTACTAAAATGATAATTGATAACATAGTAGTTATTCTATTCTGGAAAGAAAAAGAGGCAGGGTGCTAGTTACCAAAAAAGATCTCTAGTTCAATAGAAAAGGGCATTATTTCAGTTTAATATTTTCTTTTTAATAATTTTCTTATAATCATTTTACTCATCTATAAACAAATTGATTTTAAAGATAGTATCTTATACAAGATAGTAATTTAGGATGTATTTTGAAGTTTTCGCTCATATCAGTTAAATTTTTTTTTTAAACAGTTCGTAGCAAACATTTGCATTTTAAAAGTAACCATAATGCCATATTCCAAGCTTCTAATCTAACGATCTACCACCTCCCTGGGGTTGGTGGTACCAACATAAAATATACCCTATGTTGGAGCAGGGACTGTCACAATCGATTTGCCAAAATTTTTTTTTAAATAGGTTTGTTATTATTATTTTTTTTTTTTTAGAAACTATTCTTAGAGCATTTAGATCATATAAGCAACTACTATGCCAAATTTCAAGTTTCTAGCCCCTTTAATATCACAAAATGCAATTTCAGAACTTTTTACGCTTCGGCACTAGAATTCGATTTAGAATAAAAGAAAAAAAAAGGAGTGTTAAAAACATCATAAATTTTTGAATTTGTATAATAAAAGCTAGATTTGTAAAAAAAAAATTTCTGTCATTTATTAAGGCTTTCTCAAATCCA
The DNA here is from genome assembly GCA_963932465.1 of Maratus speciosus. Taxonomy (NCBI): domain Eukaryota; kingdom Metazoa; phylum Arthropoda; class Arachnida; order Araneae; family Salticidae; genus Maratus; species Maratus speciosus. Next base: position 509,081,905 of record OZ010795.1, read on the forward strand.
AAGGAACTATTTTTTGACACATAAGATTGCCATGTGCTCTTACTCAGAAACTAAGTAATCGAATGGCGTTATCGATTTTTTTTTAATTTTTTTTTTTGTTGTTAAAGGTAATATATCGTTGAGAAAATACTGTCGAAGTTAGCGTTTTGAATGGAATTTCCGGAAGCGATAGCACGGGAAATGAGAAAAACCCGCAGTCACGTGACAATCTCGATAAGTAATTCATTGATCAAAATGGAAAATGCTATTCGATTCCAAATCGCTTAGTCAATAGTCAGGTCTGTCAATTTTATGCCTTTACAGTTAAAAATTTGCCAGAAAATGTGTCAAAGTTTCGCGTTGTTGAGCAGTGAATTTGAGAATCACCTTAAGGTACATTTCCAACGATTACGTTAACAGAAGTTCATTATCCCTTATAATATTTTTACAAAACATATTGCCTGGCCTACACATCCTGAGAACAATTAAGTCCAGTTCCGGCCGGCTCGACTACGTAGAAAAAAAAATATGCAAACCCGATTTCGGCCCGGCACGAGTCCGTTGAAATAATTAACAACGGGCTTAGACACCATGTAATGTGTTTTCACCGTTCATGTTGTCAAACTAGCATCCGCTCGTGACGCACATTTATACTTACTCGCGCGAAAGTCATATTCATTGAAAATGGCTCATGTTTTATCGTCTTCGTTCAAACTGTTGTATTGGGCCGGCAGGCCCGCTAATTTTTTTTTTTTATCGGCCCGGCCCGACAGGCCCGTTAAATTTTTTTGCCGGCCCGCCCGTTTATTTTGTTTATAGGCCCGGCCCGTTGAAAAAATTGTCCTAAATCTGCCAGCCCGACCCGGCCCGTTTGAAAGTTCACCTTCCCTTTGCCGGCCGGTCCGCGGACCAAGCCCGAACCCCTGCAGAGCTCTATAACTATCATGCCAAATTTTAAGTTTCTTGCAACTTCAGTATCACAATAAACGGTCAAGTACGAGTATTACTCACGCTCGAAGGGTTCCGTACAATAAACATATGAATTGTTAACTGTATTATTATAAAAATATGTTACAAAAAGAAAATTAAGACTTTGCAAAAATCTATAAAACGTAGGGTTTGGTATAGCTCTATATATACTAGAAAAGTATGACTGGGTATGTATACCGTAAGAGTTCAAAGAGATATGAAGCCTAAATAATATCAAATATTGCTATTCTATATAACTCTTATTTAAATTTTATTCTAAACTGTTTATGATGAACTTATTTCGGCACTGGCAATAAAAGTAGTGCATATTGAAACTTCATTTGGCATTTCATAAAACTAAATTCAGCGCCATATTAACCTTTTCTTTTTATAGAGTAACTAAAACAAAACCCTTGTTCAAAGTTTAAACTTGGCGTCTTGCTAAGGGCGCTTCGAAAGGAGGTTGCAAAGTAGCAACGCCGCCTTGGTCCGTGTCGCGCTTTTCCAGATATAGCCCAGTCGTTTGAATTCGGAATTAATTAGGGGAAAGCTGGAAATTGTTTTAATCCCTTCAGTTTAGGTCTAGAATGAATATGCTATGTTTTCCCCCTCGTACTAGGTGAGCGTTAGGAAATATGTATAGGTTTACATTCAAAAAACACATTTTTTTTACATACCATATCAGTATCTCAAAACAGCTAACTCTGTCAAAAACATTGTCAATACAAATGTTGTAGAACTTTGTCAATACAAATGTTGTAGAACTTAAAATTCTGAATAAAATTAGTACCTACACTTGATATTTTTGTTAAATATTAAGGTCACAATTCTACTTTAAAATTTTAGACCCGTGGTCAGGGGGTTGAACTCAGAATTAATTAGGAGAAAACTGGAAATTGTTTTAACCCCTTCAATTTAGGTCCAAAATGAACGTACTATGTTTTCTTCCTCGTACTTGTGTGAACGTTAAAAAATATGTACATATTTATTTTCGAAAAACACGTTTTTTTTTTTGTTATTATTACCTTAACAGTATCTCAAAACAGCTAACTCTATAAAAAACATTATCAATACAAATGTTGTAGAGCTTAAAATTCTGAATAAAATGAGTACCATCATTAATATTTTTGTTCGACGTTAAGACTACAATTCTATTTCAAAATTTTGCCTTAATCGCTAATCAAGAGCTTGAAGCCAAGAAAGACCAAGTTAACTTAACAATATCTCAAAACAGCCAACTTTATCAAAAACATTGTCAATACAAAAATTGTAGAGCCTAAAATTCTGAGTAAAATGAATATGTACACTTAATATTTTTGTTCGATATTAAGGCCGCAATTTTGAGATATTGCTAAGTTAACTTGGTCTCTCCTGGCTTCAAGCTCTTGATTTGAAAAATTTTGAAATAGAATTGCAACCTTAACGTTGAACAAAAATATTAATGATGGTACTCATTTTATTCAGAATTTTAAGCTCTACAACATTTGTATTGACAATGTTTTTGATAGAGTTAGCTGTTTTGAGATATTGTTATGGTATCTAAAAAAACGTGTTTTTTGACTATAAATCTGTACATATTTTCTAACGCTCACCTACTACGAGGGGGAAACTTAGTATATTCATTCTAGACCTAAACTAAATGGATTGAAACAATTTCCAGATTTCCCCTAATTAATTCCGAATTCAGCCTTTTTTTTCTCCCCTACCACTGGGCTAATAGGTTTTAATTAACTTTTAAATACACGGGAGGCGCATTGAGACATCTATTCAATGCAAGTTAGTCAAGCAATCCCATAGTATTTGTGTGATTAATTCTAATTAAATTAGTCTTTTTTTTAACAATTTGACGTTTATTGCTTTTATACTAATATTGGACATTGTATTACACAAATGTATCATTAAAAGTTGTTAATCTAGGCTTTAAAAGCCAATGGTACATAGAGTCCGCCGCCCCTGTCATTATGCATGTCCAAACCGTCTGTGTCTTTTAGGGTTAATATCTCGGCTAATTACCGACGATATTTTTCAAAAATCTTTATCAACAATGCTTTTATACTTCTGCTATGATACGTACAGTCGTGGAAAAAAAAAAAAAAAAAAGTAAACACCCCCTACTAACTCCTCAACAAATTATCGTAGAAGAAAGTTACTGGTGCCGAACGTTTGGAAATAAAGTCTACCTTAAAATGATGTTTTTAAAATTTGCTTAGGGGTCATCTACATATTAAAACGAACCCAAACTTAATTTTTTTCAATGACAATACCTAATTTTAATACGATATTTCAAACCTTCGGTTCAAACTATGCCTAGACACCAAATTTGAAGTAATTTGAATGGTAAGTTTTTGAATTAAAACATTCAAAATTGAGTGCGTCTAATGTTAAATTACATTTTCATATTTTTATTAACATCTCCTGAAATTATACTCCTAATGTGCTAATTTTTTGTGTTGCAATAATACTAAAGTACCCAACCATAAATATGTTGAATTTGCAATTTTTATAATTTTATGATATGAATTATGAATCATGAAATTAATACTCGAAAAAATTATGAATTGCAACATACAATTTATTTGATGAATTTAGATTTATTAAGTCCTGCTTTATGTAAATCTAAAGTTTCACATTTTTCTTCCAAGTAGTTTTCAAATTATGCTTAAAAAACGGCAAAATGATGGTTTAAGTGGCCATCTATGATAGAAGTGACTAGATATTTTGAAATTTCTTATGCAATCCTGTAATATGGCAGTCTTCAACGATTGCTTGAGTAGAGCTAAGATGCCTTGATCAAGAAGAGAGCTCTCTCGGTCAACAATCGAGTACCGAACTTCAATTTAGATAACCCCCCAAAATACGCTCGTTTCAAAATAATTAATTTCTCGGAAACTTATCGTACGAATTGCATAAAAAATTGTTTTTCGGCTAATTGAAGGGTGTAGAGTTCATTTATGCTGTCAGAATTGTGCACTGCTATTGAAAAAAAATCAAAGTTATGGTTCATTTTAATATGTAGATGGTCCCCTAAGCAAATTTTATAAACATCATTTAAAAGTAGACTTTATTTCCAATCGTTCGGTTACCAGTAACTTTCTTCTACGATAATTTGTTGAGGAGTTAGTAGAGGGTGTTTACTTTTTTTTTCCCACGACTGTACCTCCAGCGCTCCTCAACACCTTTGCGGAATGCCGCAAATCGAAATTTGTGTGTAACAGTAAAATGCGCTTTTCTCAAAAACTATATGACCTTATAATTTTCCTGCAAGGTTTAAATTAACGTCTATTTTCTCTAATGTTTTCATAATTTTAGTTTCAGTAGATTCGGAAATAGAGGGGAGGGGGGGGGGACATATTTTTGCACTACATTTTCGACGATATCTCTGAAAATATAATACCTAAAATTAAAATAAATGTATTTTTGAGTTCAGCGTTACGAAAGCTTTCACACGATATTCAAAGAAAAGATTTTTTCTTTTCAAGTAACTGAATTAGCCCCTCTACATTTTCCCTAAAAAATATTTGTGAATGTTTAATAATCTGTAAATATGTGGGTCAATAGTCTTTATTACATCCCCCCCCCCCCCAAAGTTAAACTTTCCACGTTCCATAGTTTACGAGTAAAATGGCTGTGGCAGACAGACGCAAGAGTGGTCTTATAATGGTTCCGTATTTATCTTTTTAAGTACGGAACCTTAAAAATCGCAATTTTAGAACATTTTTTCTTCCTGTACTCCTCCTGGGGCAGTGACACGGACATAAAATACAGCCTATGTTGGAACATGGACTGTCACCCTTATTTTGCCACCATTACTTTTGAATTCGGTTCGGTAGTTTCAGAGATTACCTCCTACAAACAAACGTTACTTCTTTATAATATTAGTATAGATTAATGCTATGCGTTATTTATTTTTAGTTAGTGTGTTTTCTAGCTCAACTATAAATTTATACATTTTACGTGGTGTGTTATATGATCAATAGTTCCCATACAGAATTGCCCAAAAGGATTTTAAAAAATCGCATTTATACGCAATTACTGCTTAAAATGATGTGAGTTAATAGTGTTATCAGTTTTTAAACTGAACGATTAATTTTGATACAAACTACTAAATACGTTTTTTGCCAAACACGCATTATTTTTGCCGTAGATATTTTACAGGTATTTGGAATAACGAAAATAATTACTGATACGTAGGTTTTATATTTACAAAATTAATTCAATAAATACAAAATTTACCAATTCATAAATTACCTATTCACAAGCAATTTTTTTCAATATTTATGCGATTTTTAGGGTTTCGTTCATCTGACGAAACCCTATTCGTCTCGCTCCTCTGTCTGTCCGTCCGTCTGTTCTAGTGATGGGCGATAACGAAATGTTTTTCTCGATTTTCTCGATTGTATGGACATCTCGATAATTTTCGATTGTGTAAATTTTTTCTCGATGACTGCAGTTTGCAAATTTCTTTTATAAATCATATATTATGTATTATATACGTCATACATTTATCAAGAATCGTCTGCGGGTGAACTGGAATGCGTCGATGTTAATAAAGACTAGGTGACTTCGACCGCTAGCGGGCCCCTCCTTTAATCGGGGGTCCTAATTTATACGTAATCTTGTAATATGAAATCACGAACAGGTTACCCGCTATATACGGCACTGATATATGATAGCAGGCGGGTGTGGTGTGCACGCACTACAAAATCTTGTAAAAAATATAATATCGAAACGAATGAACCTCGGACCAGATCTCTTGGGGGAGGGGTCAAAGCGAGCGGAGGGACACAGCAGCTGCATAATATGATTAAGTCGTCACAGGTCTTTAGGCCTTTCCAACCATATGTCACATGAGAAGTCTGGATCTGAATTTATAAAAAAGCCCTCCCCGTGGGGGCAAAGGGGGGGAGGGGTGCGGGAGGTGGATAACATGAGTAAGTGGTCATAAGCCTTTCCAACAATATGTCACATGAGGGGTCCCGGCTGAATTTAGAAAAACACCCCGTGGGGGAAAGGTGGGGGGTGGGCGGTCACCGGAGGTGCATTACATCGATAAGTAGTCACAGACCTTTCCAACGATATCTCACATGTGGGGTCTTGGCAAAATTTGGAAAAGTGTCCCCCGGGGGGGGTGCAAAATGGGGGATGGACACCGGAGGAGCATAACATCAATAAGCAGTCACAGACCTTTCCAACGATATCTCACATGAGGGGTCTTGGCTAAATTTGAAAAAGTGTCCCCCGGGATGGGCAAATTGGGGGAGACTGTCACCGGAGGTGCATAACATCAATAAATAGTCATAGACCTTTCCAACGATATCTCACATGTGGGGTCTTGGCTAAATTTGGAAAAGTGCTCCCGGGGGGGGGGGCAAAGTGGTGGTGGGGACACCGTAGGTACATAACATCAATAAGTAGTCACAGACCTTTCCAACGATATCTCACACTAGGGGTCTTGACTAAATTTGAAAAAGTGTCCCCGGGGGGGGCAAAGAGTGGGGGGGGGGGACTGTCACCGGAAGTGCATAACATCAATAAGTGGTCACAGACTTTTTCAACGATATCTCACAAGAGGGGTATTGACTAAATTTGGAAAAGTGTCCTCCGGGGGAGGGAAGTGGGGGGGCGGCCACCGGAAGTGCATAGCATCAATAAGTAGTCACAAACCTTTCCAACGATATGTCACATGAGGGTCTTGGCTAAATTTGGAAAAGTGTCCTGAAATTTCATATATTATAAATAATATTTAGCGGAGGGCTCCATAAAAAAATCTGATCTAAAATGATAAAAACGGAAAAAACTACCCTCGCAGTGGGGGCCAAATTGGGGAGGGGAGGAAGAAAGTCTCATAATATGAAAGAGTCATCCGAGAGCTTACCGATGACATATCACATGACTGGTCCAAAAAAAGTTTGAAAATTGCTCCCCCTCCCACCTCCCGTGAGCCCACTCTTTCGCCCCGGAATTCACACAGCCGCCACTTTAAAATTTTTATGTTCAATAATTAATATTTACCGGAAGACTGCATAAAAAACCCACATCTAAAGTGATATTTAAATTTATTATAGAAATCGGCTACGGTTTTAAAAATTTGTTCGCCCCTTCCCCATCCCCCTTTGGGCGAAGAAAGGTTCATAGTATGAAAGAGTGGTCAAAGGGCTTTTCGATTATATGCCACAGGAAGGGTTCGGTAAAATTTTTAAAATTGCACCCCATGAGTCCACTCTCACGTCCTCCTCCCTCGAAATCACCCGACCCACCTTCCTCTTTGAAATTTTTATATTTAATAAATAATTTTTATCGGAGGGCTCCAGGTATGTGACATCTTGGTAGGGCTAAAATAAGAGAAACTTTGAAAATTAGGGCTTCATTTCACAGCTCATTGTCATGCCTCTTTCTCTATCTCGTCCCTTGGTACTCTCGATAAATTTTCTTACCTTTCTTCTCTGCCGAGGACGAGAGAAATCCTCGAAAAGCTTCTCATAGCGAAATGTTGAAAAGCGCGAGCGAAATCCTCGAAAGGCTTTTCGTTGGGAGATTTCGAAAAGAACGAGAGAAACCAGCGAGAGGCTTCCCATCGGGAAAGGTTGAAAAGGGCGAGAGACACTCTCGAGAGACTTCCCATTCCGAAAGGTTTAAAACCGCGAGAGAACAAACCATCGAGCAGCTTCCCATCTGGAAGCGTCGAAATGCTGGAAAAATCATCGAGATCAGATTTGCCGAAATGCGAGATGGAAATGAAGCTTTTAGAGTCAAACTTACCGGTTGGTTTAAGTCATAATTTCTCAAAGGAGTCCATCTGCTTATCCAATCTCTTTTTAGCTCACAGGCTATCTAAGCCTGAGAGCTAATGTACCCGTCGGTTCTGTGTGTATGCATGTACGTACGTACGTATGTACGTAACGCGATAACTCTTGATTAAAATGTATGATTTGCTTCAATTTTTTTTATGTTTATTCTGATAAGGCGTTCCGCTGATTAGTTTTGACGGTTCATTGGTTAAGGATAAAGGGAGAGAAGGGGGGCTGGTCCCCCCCCCCTTCCTTAATTTAGATAAATAGGTTTTTCATGCAGAATTGTTCGATTTGCTCCAAATTTCGTATACCGGTTTATTATGTTAAGGAGCTTCCCTGATTAAACTTGGAGGTTCATTAGTTATGTATGAAGGGGGGAAAGGGGGGTAGACCCCCTCCTTAATTTAGATAAATGGGTTTTTCATGCAGAATTATTCGATTTGCTCCAGATTTGTTATACCGGTTCATTATGTTAAGAAGTTGCCATGATTAGATTTGGAGTTTTACGGGTTAAGTATAAAATGGGAGAAGGGGGCTGGACCCCTCCCCCTTAATTTAGATAAATCTGCTTTTCATGCAGAATTATTCGATTTGCTCCAAATTTGGTATACCGGTTTATTATGTTAAGGAGCTTCCCTGATTAAACTTGGAAGTTCATTGGTTAAGGATAAAGGGGGAGAAGGGGGGGGCTGCCTGTCCCCTCTTAATTTAGATAAATGGGTTTTTCATGCAGAATTATTCGATTTGTTCCAAATTTGGTATACCGGTTTATTATGTTAAGGATCTTCCCTGATTAAACTTGGAAGTTCATTAGTTAAGTATAAAGGGGAGAAAGGGGGGGGGGTAGACCCCCTCCTTAATTTAGATAAATGGGTTTTTCATGCAGAATTATTCGATTTGCTCCAAATTTGATATACCTGTTTATTATGTTAAGAAGTTACCTTGATTAGATTTGGAGGTTTACGGGTTAAGTATAAAGGGGGAGAAGGGGGCTGGTCCCACCTTAATTTAGATAAATGGGCTTTTCATGCAGAATTATTCGATTTGCTCCAAATTTGGTATACCGGTTTATTATGTTAAGGAGCTTCCCTGATTAAACTTGGAAGTTCATTGGTTAAGGATAAAGGGGAAGAAGGGGGGCTGGTCCCCCACTTAATTTAGATAATTGGGTTTTTCATGCAGAATTACTCGATTTGTTTCAAATTTAGTATACCGGTTTATTATGTTAATGAGCTTCCCTGATTAAACTTGGAGGTTGATTACTTAAGTATAAAGGGGGGAAAGGGGGGTAGACCCCCTCCTTAATGTAGATAAATGGGTTTTTCATGCAGAATTATACGATTTGCTACAAATTTGGGATACCGGTTTATTATGTTAAGAAGCTGCCTTGATTAGATTTGGAGGTTTATGGGTTAAGTATAAAGGGGAGGGGCTGGCCTCCCCCTTAATTTAGATAAAAGGGTTTTTCATGCAGAATTATTCGATTTGCTTCAAATTTAATATACCGATTTATTCCGATATGGCGCTTCCTTCATTAGATTTGGAGGTTCATTGGTTAAGTATACAAGGGCGAAAAGGGGGCAAGTCCCCTCCCCTTAATTTAGATAAATGGATTTTCATGGAGAATTATTCAATTTACTTTAATTTATTTTTTTTCTATGTTCGTTCTGATAAGGAGCTTTCCTGATTAGATTTGGAGGTTCATTATTTAAGTATAAAAGGGTTAAAGGGGTTAGACCACCCTTAATTTAGCGATATGTTTCTTTTTTTCATGCAGAATTATCTGATTTTCTTCAAATTTGATATACTGATTTATTATAGTTAAAGAGTTTCCCTGATTTGATTTGGAGGTTCATTGGTTAAGTATAAAAGGGGCAAACGGGGTATATTTCCCTTCATTTATTTTTTGAGGGACATTATTCTTTGAAATAAGAGTATAATATACAATTAATGTGAATAACCTGTGAGCTCAATGCCATCAGTTTAACTGGCACTTATCTTTTTATTGCTATTAACCGATGTGGGTTATGAAGCATAGTGGTTTATGTATTCAGTTCTGTATAGTCCTAGTTTCAAACTTTACTGTTAAATTTAGTGTCATTTTGCCCCGAATTTTCAATGTTTCTCTTATTTTAGCTCTGCCAAGCTGCCCCATACCTGGAGACTCAGATAAATACTATTTATTAAATATAAAAAGTTCAAAGAGGAAGGTGAGTGAATTCTGGGGTGCGCGAGAGTGGACAAAGGGGGGGGGGGGGTAATTTTCAAACTTTTACCAAACCTCTCCATCGGAAAGTCCTTTCACCACTCTTTCATATTAGGAACCTTTCTCCTCCCTAACTTGAATTCCGGAAGGGGGCGGGGGGGGGGGGGGGAGCGGTGCGGGGGTGATTTTTTTTTAATTGTAGAGATTTCTACAATAAATATCATTAAATGAGGTTTATAATGGAGCTCTCCGATAAATATTATTTATTAAATATAAAATTTTGGTGGCTCGGTGGGGGGTGCTGTGGGTGAAAAGTGGGGCTGCGTGATCTCCGGGTATATTCTGGGATAAAAGAGGGAACCCACGTGGGAGGGGTAGATTTCAAACTTTTTTTGGACCACTCATTTGATATATCATCGGAAAGTTTTCGGTTATCATCGGAAAGTTACTCTTTCATATTATGAACCTTTCTTCTTCCCTCCCTATTTTGGCGCCCCGAGAGAGGCACTTTTCGAACTTTTTTGAAATCGCAGCGTTTTTAAACATTTTAAACATTTTTAAACATTTTTTTTACGGAGCCCTCCGATATATAATTTTTAATATATGAAAATTTCAAAGAGAAGAATGGGCAGGGTATATTTCGGGGGCACGATAATTGGAATCCTGGGAGTTGGGACTCTTTTCTATCTTTTGCTGATACCCCTCATGTGATATATAATTGGAAAGCTCTGTGACTACTATTTCATTTTATATATCGCCCGCGCCCCTCCCCTTAATTTGCCCCGCGCGGGGGCACTTTTCTAAATTTAGCCGACACCCCTCATGTGACATATCGTTGGAAAGTCCTGCGACCACTTATTCATATTATGCACTTTCCTAGCCCTGCCCCCTACTTTGCTCCCCGCGGGGGTTCGTTTAATGTATTCCAGTCGAAGTCTTTCTAAAAATGGGGAAATTAAAGATCCAATCTCAAATGACGTAGAAAAATCAATAAAAAATTTTGATCCCTTTCATCATCCTTTAGTTCATGTTTTTGCCACTAGGGGGTACTTTTGATTCTTATTTCTTTGGCCATTTTGGTGCTAATTGCCGAAAAATTCTAATTTTTGATACTTAAACTTCCCTTACCGCTTCATAGCTACTCGCGTTTTTTCAGCTTTTTTCAACCAGGGGGCACCCTTACAAGACTTTTCCAGTCTTATGGCTCCTTTATAGCCTCCCTTTGGTTTGTTGTTTTTTTATTCCATCTGTTTTCAGTTACCCTATATTTAATAAAATCTGGCTTATATATATGTAAAAACAATGATTTCAATAATCGATTCTAGAACATCTCCTTTGTAGATTCTCGAAAATAATCGATGACTGTATCGATTGTGTATTTTACGATAACGATTTTTTTCGATTGGTAAATTTTAGAGAATCGCCCATCACTAAGCCCTATCACTACTATGAAATTGTCGGCCAGAATAATAGCTAAGTTTTCCAATAACTGTTTTTAGCTTTTCTCGTTATAATCGATTGTAAAACATCTCGATTGTAGATTCTAGGAATTAATCGATGGCTGTATCGATTGTGATTTTTTACGATGACGATTTTTCTCGATTGTCGAATTCTCGAGAATCGCCCATCACTAGTCTGTTCGTCTGTCTGTCTGTCACAGAGCCCGTTCTCAGAAACTATACATGTTAGAGACTTGAAATTTTGTGTACTTATAGCTGAACACCTCACATCAAACAACAAATCATAAAATTTTGAAAAAGTCGGTAATTAACCGGATTACGGGCTAATTCAATTCTAAAATTAACCAATCAACCTTTTGAACGCAGGCGCGAACGCACTTTATCGAAATCCTCCTCAGTTTCTCCTAAGGGTTGCCAGTAAATTCAGCGGATGCTCCGTCAAATCAGCCGATGCAGAGTTGCCACGGAGTAATTTAAGCAATAAATGAAGTGGACGTTTAAAAAGCAAAATCGCATCTGCCGAAGTATCGGGCGTACAAACTCGTAACAGGTGTAGAAACACGCGGAAAAAATTCTACTTTATTTTGGTGTAAATTTCAAATTTCTGCGTAGGTTAAAACGCAAAATATCCACTAAAAATCGATCGATAAAATTTTAATTTCTGTATTTGAAAAGACAATGAAAACAGATTTCCATTCACCGGAACGCAGCTGTCATCTCTCAGACATATCGGCGCGGTAGAAATTTAAGGGGAGGAAAGTCTAATACGAAATTTAAACTTTTTGAATATTAAATTTTTCGATTAAATTTTTTGACATCCGGGCTGGAAATCTCTCGCAGATTTCATACATACCCGGTTCAAAGAGATAGCTTAATTACGAGCTGAGATAATAATTATTTATTTAATTAATCGGTTTCATTTCTCTCTAATGAATAGAATAAAATGGCGGCACGTGCTTTTTTAGCCACGAAATAATTTAAATTAGGAAATCTATCAATTTGCGCGAGTTTCAGCTCTATCAGACAGGTATACCTTTCGAGGGGAGGCAAAAGCGTGCTTCGCCCATATCGCATATTTTTTATTTGTTAGGTTTGTGTCAATGGAAAGGGAGAGGGGGTAAAAGGAAATACTTTTGATTAAATATCCGGGTTAGTTCGCATTACAGATATTATTATGACGTGCTTCGCCCGCTATCGGATAATTTCAGTGCGTGATAGCTTAATTAAAAGCTGAGATATTAATTATTACTTAATTAATCTGTATGTGTAGTGGACAATGGGGTGCGTTTTGGATCCTTTTTAGGCAGACTATTCAATTCCAGCAATGCCAACAACGTATTTCCTTAAGAGTTGAAGAAAATATTGTCTCTGAGGGTAATACATTATTATTTAATTAATCTGTATGTGTAGTGGACAATGAGGCGCGTTTCCGATCCTTTTTAGGCAGATTATTCAATTCCAGCAATGCCAACAACGTATTTCCTTAAGAGTTGGAAGAAAATATTGTCTCAGGGGTTAATACATTATTATTTACTTAATCTGTATGTGTAGTGGACAATGAGGTGCGTTTTGGATCTTTTTTAGGCAGATTATTCAATTCCAGCAATGCCAACAACGTATTTCTTTAAGAGTTGAAGAAAATATTGTCTCAGGGGGTAACGCATATTTATTACCATCAAGTTAAACCCAAAAATTATATACTATCCTTATTACAGCAGCTACTCCTTCACTTTAAAATTTTCCAAAAAATCCCAACTTTGAGGGCCTGCCCGGGAGGGGCGGGGGGGGGGCGTACCTCCCCATTATACACCTTAAAATTTCGCTCATTCTTTTTACTATCGTTCTATAGCAATTTGTTAGTAGCCACGGGGCACCCCTGGGGCTGTATTCCTACCCTATTGGTTACACACTCAAAAAGGGCTGATTCTTCAGCTCACTTCAATCTTTAACAGCTTATAACTTTGCTTCTATTGGAGCCACAGCAGGGGGATTGCACCCAGCCTGGTACCCCTGTTCCAACTTGTATTTTTGCATCTTCTGTTTTTCGGTTTTCCACATAGGACCGAAGATAGGGGGGGGGGGGGGAGTCATTTTTGGATGTAGCATGTCTACTGAAAGCTTTCACCTCACAGATCTCAGAAATAATGTTTAAAATTTTGTTTAGTCATTTTGGGCCACCTTACGCGTCCAAATAATGGTTTTCCTCCAAATTTACTTTCATCCTCCTGCACCGTTCATTACAGATATTAAAAGATTAGCGTTTCTGACCTTTTTTGAGGACTATGATATACTCAGATGTATGCTACTTATTAAATATACAAAAGTCAAAATTTTAGTTACCACTATTTCCGAATACTACTTTCAGCAAATTTCTTAATTTCACGGTTAAGACCGCCACCAACTCGAGTAACATATCCAGTGATAGATTGTTTAATCGAGTTTCGTTCAGATTCTCTTTTGTTAAGAATAGAGTGCGCTCCCTGGTGGTGGAATGAGGAACTAACAGAATTCTTGGTTAAGAACGCCACCATTACGACTCATGTATCTACGGAAAGGTTGCGTGAAGGAGTTTCCTTCAGATACGCTTTTGTTACGAATAGAGTGCACTCCCTGGTGCAGGAATGCGGAACTAACGTAACTCAATTTTGTTAAAATTAGGAAATATAACAAGTCGATCTGTTTGAAACTTTAAGATATTTTATAACACATAAGATAAATTTTATAAAAAAGACCGCGTGAAATTTCAGGCATGTGGACGTAGGGGGGAGAGACGAAATGCCAGTTTTTGCAGTGCTTGCGTAGCACGCCTGCTATACGGTGCCGAAGGCAGCGGGGACCCGGTTTGACTTTCGTTCGAGCGCGATACGCTTTTTTTAAAGAGTTTGCAGTGCTTGCGCAGCACGCCTGTGCCGTAGGCAGCGGGGACCCGGGTCGAGGTTCGTTCGCTTCGAGATTTTATAAAAAAGGAGTGGTTCATGAAAAGGAGGGGCCCGCTAGCGGGCGAAGCCAGCTAGTCTTATATTATTTACCCTTCTGGCCTCTAACTTGTGTATTTTAAGGAATTTTTCTAACCTCCGCCCTTTTAATCCGGGGGGAAATTTTCCAACTTTAGCCGACACCCCTTTGACCATTCTTTCATATTATGCATCATAGCCTTACATAGGGGTCGTTCAAGTATTACGTAAGCAGTAAGGGGGGGAGGTGGGGTCCAGTATCTGCTTATTTTTTATGAGAAGGGGGAGAGGGGGGCACGAAAATTCTTACGTAAGCACTAGACAACGAAGCAGCTATAGTTTAACAACAAAAAGCAAAAGAGCATGATCAGGGCTCCCACTCTACTTTTGTAGTACAAAGGGGAAAAAGGGGACCAAAAGGGACCACATATTTTATTAAAAAAAGTACCAAAAGAAAACTATTTTAGCAAATCGCAAAATAAAATAAACACTTCTCTCTTTCCAATATTAGCATTATTTTAAATATTAAATATAATAAAAATAGATGTTTATGCGTACAATGTCTTTTGAAGAGACCACTGCAGGCAGAGTTAAAACATTTGGCGAGAAGGTACCTGTATGCCCGACGTTATGCACATCCAAACCAGTTTTTGAACTTTTTAAATTAGATTTTCTAGATTTTTATGTGTTTTTTCATGGCGAATTTTCCACATTAGCTAAAGGAATCTGGTTGCAATGTTTTAGCACAATATATTAAATTTTGCCCTTTTTTAAATAAAATTTATTATACATTCCTACAGCTTTTTATGTGATTTTTAGAATTATTTCGTGTTTTGAAGTGATTTTTTGAGGTATGAAAGGAATCCCATGTCAATCTTTCAGTTCAATATCGCAAATTATCTTCTTTGCCAATTTTATTAGATTTTTAGTGTTTATCCTTGTTTCATGCTGATCTGTTGACACGCATACAAGGAACCCAATTTCAATCTTAGCCCAGTGCCGTAAATTTTGTTCTTTGTGATTTTTTGCATTTCAAAGCGATTTCGATACTTGTTTTCTGAAATGGAAAGAATTCTCCATTAAACAGATCATGTCAACACAAACTTGAAACAATAAAAGCCGGCCCGACCCACAACGTAAAAAAAGCAGCAGCAACCTACCCGATGTAGGCTACTGAGGCAAAAGTCTCTGTAGATTTCTGAATTGTATGGATTTCAAATCGTAGCCTGAAGAGAGAGACAGAAAATCATTATTGAAAATTTTTATTTACAAAAAAATCAATAACGAAAATTTTCTTTCCCTATGGAGCAAAACTTTTGCAACCTATTGATGATATTTTTGTGCTAATTAAAACGTGACAGACTGAATTTCACGAATTTTCCCATGACCGTTTAAGAAATTTGCGTGTTTTTGGGGATCCTTTGATGAAATTTGCGTGCTTTTCACTATCTCTTGACGAAATTAAAGTTTTTAAAGTCTGTTGACGAAAGTTTTTTTTTCGATCTTTTGACTAAATTCATGTTTTTTTTTCGCAATCTTTTGACAAAATTCGAGTGGGTTTTTTTTCAATTTTTTGACGAAATTCACGTTTTTCTCGCGATCTGTTGGCGAAATTCCCGTGTTTTTTCGATTTTTTTGACGAAATTCGCATTTTATTGAGAGATCTTTTGAATGAAATTCGCGTTTTTTCGCGATCTTTTGACAAATTTCTCGTTTTTTTGCGATCTTTTGACAAAAATCGCGTTTTCCTCAAATCTTTGACAAAACTTTCGTTCTTTCGCAATCTTTTGACGGTTTTTTTCGCGATATTTTGGCGAAATTCGCGTATTTTTTCAATTTTTTGACGAAATTTGCATTTTATTTAGTGATCTTTTGACGAAATTAGCGTTTTTTCGCTATCTTTTGACGAAAATCGTGTGTTTTCTCAATTTTTTGACAAAATTTACGTTTTATTGAGAATTCTTTTTATGAAATTCGCGTTTTTTCGCGATATTTTGACAAAATTCTCGTTTTTTTCGCGATCATTTGTCGAAATTCGCGTGTTTTTTGCGATCCTTTGCAGAAATTCGCGTGTGTTTTTTTTTCAATTTTTTTGACGAAATTTGCATTTTATTTAGAGATTATTTGACGAAATTAGCGTTTTTTTCGTTATCTTTTGACGAAATTCGCGTGATTTTCGCGATCCTTTGACGAAATTCGCGTGTTTTTTCGTTTTTTGGCGAGATTTGCGTTTTATTGAGTGATCTTTTGACGAAATTCACGTGTTTTTTGCTATCTTTTGACAAACTTCTCGTTTTTTTCGCGATCCTTTGTCGAAATTTGCTTGTTTTTTGCAATCCTTTGTTGGAATTCGCGTGTTTTTGCCACCTTTTGACGAAAATCGCGTTTTCCGCGATTCTTTGACAAAACTTGCGTTTTTTTTTCGAAATCTTTTGAGGAAATGAAGTCTTTTTCGCGATCTTTTGACCGCGTTTTTCTTCTTTTTAACGAAATTCACGTTTTTTAGCGATCTTTTGAAGAAATTTGCGCATTTTCGCGATCTTTTGACCGCGTTTTTTCCCGATCTTTTAACGCAATTCGCGAACTTTTGAAGAAATGTGCGCATTTTTGCAATCCTTTCACAAAATTGGCAATTTTTTTCGTGATCGATTAACGAAATTTAACGGTATTTTTTTGGAACATATTTACGAAAAGCGCGATTTTTCCGCAATGCTCGGCTAAATGCCAAACATCGGTAAAATTTAAAATAAAAGTCGGTTAAAAGTGTCAAAAAACAGACTTTACGGACCTAATAATGAAAAAACGGACAAATACGGACTTGAAGCAAAAAAACGGACCAGTTCTCCCAAAACGGACCTTGTGAGAGCTCTGCATGATTTAGATGAGCGTTCTGCGGATGTTGAACGACTTGAGCAAAAAGATATGGAGTAAACAAGGACTGAAAACGAGGATCATTCCAGCCCACCACTACATTGAAAACTTAAAAATAGACAATGCAGAAACATGGATTCAAAAAACTTGGACACCAGACTAGAAATGTGAACGCCAAACACATAATATTCCTATGATTCTTGTTAAAATTTTTAGTTATGTGCCTAAATAAGTTAGGGCCGGTTGTATTTCTTAAAGGTTTTTTGTTGTTGTTGTTCAATGCGATAAATAATAATATATAAAAACTATTTTGTATTCTTTGAATTGTTTAATGCCATAACCCATAAGTAACAATATATTAAACCGATATTTTTTCCTTCAATACCACAACCCTTATGTGTCTGTTTATGTAAATTTGCTGGATTAACCTTTAACTGATGTCACAGAAATTGTCACATAACTAGTGTGAAGTGGTCTGTGAGACCGCTAAATCAAAAGATGAATAAAAGCCGCGATTAACTCATAGGATGTTGTTTTTGTACTAAACTTTTTGTGCAGGAGTGTTATAATTAAAATTCACCTATTCAAAAGTTTCTGATGTTAGTATTAAAGTTCCAAACGAAACAAAATTTCAGTAGTGTTTGTAGATAAACTGAAATTTGCAAGTTAAATTATGAAAATTGAAAAAAGCACCCGGTCTGTGAGACCGGTAACATCAGTTAAAGGTTAATAATGGAATTTATCGCTAACTAATTTTTTATGGCAAATAGTGTTGATGTTAGAATGTCATAAAATCTTACGTAAGCACGGGGTGGGGGGGGGGGGGCTAGTATTTGCTTGTTTTTCCTTACAAGGGGGAGGGAGGGGTACAAAATGACTAAAAATATGCTTACGTAATACTTGAACGGCCCCATATTTTAGTTCCATTTTTTTCCGCCAGGTGCGCCTACTTATCTCGGGTGCTATGGGCCCAATCCCTTCGACTAATATATCTACGGATAGTATGTAAAACGGATTTTCGTTCGGATACAGGTTTGTTTAGAATCAAGTGCGCTTCCTGGTTGTGAAATGTGGAACTAACAGATTTTTCAAAAGGATAAATTGTTTTGAAAGGAATATTAAACGAAACCCTCTGTGCGATCTGTGATCACACTTCACTTGTTTAATATAAAGCCGCCATTTATCTATTTTTATGTACAAACAGAAATAATTTAACTAAAACAATAATAATCTGTATGAAAACATGTTTTGTTATTTATTGATAAATCCATAAATAAACAATCATAAAAGTTCACCGGTTTTGTTTTCACAGCTGTGTATATCGTTTGGCAACAATCTCACTTTCTGATGCTCTAATTGCTCCAAGCTTTTAAAGAAAACGTTAAGGACGGTATAAGAAACAACTGTCGAAAATTTTATTGAAGGTAGATAACTATGTACATTTTAAGAAATGAAAAAGAGGAAGGTGAACAGCAAATGCGATTTCAAATTTTATTATGATATCCAGTGCAATAAACATAGGCTATTAACATATTAGAAAACCATTTTATCCATCTATAACCATATGTTTTGGAAAAATTATAATTGCAAAAGTCTCTAAAATATTTTAAAAGGCGTACTACGAAAGAGTCCAACATAACATTTTTTTTAAATTTTTAAAATAATCATTACTTCCACAAACAGTTATTTACATCGAGTCAATCTGGACTGGCGTGATGTTATACGGATTCTTAAAGCAACAAAATACTGTCTCCAAAGCCTTCTGGAAACTGACATAATTCCGTTAATACCATGGATGCTGAGAGATGTTGTATTATTTATATAACACCGTTGTTACGAAAAAGAGACAAACTAATATTGGGGCTATATTCTATGTTAACTTTCAAAATCTTATTATTACAATACTTTATTTGATTATTATACTAAATTCGTAAAGTAGGATATTGTATTTCTACTTTTGTATTTTTTAATTAGAAATAAATGCTAAAGTTACATTTTTGGCTTTTATATTTGCAAAATTTGCAGTTTTAAAATGTGAAAATTACGTGCCTTTAAATATAATTAATTGTATAGAAGACGACCGAAATACGAACTTGATAACTTGGCGACAACATTAGGCGACTTTGGTGCCGACTTCGTGATTATTTAGTGACAAAATTTAACGACAAACACTTATTTTATAAATATTCCAGAAATTAATAACCTTACAGTGCATGGGAGCCGAATTATCGAGATTAGTCGTTTTTTGTAATATGTATTGTAAGTGTAATGTATATAAAGTAAATGATTAATGTCTTAAGATTTTGTACATGTATATTATAAAGCATAAACGTAACTGTCATTAACACTAAGCTCAAAAGTAACATTAAATGTCGCGAAATGCGCTATCGTTTTCCATTTGTTCACGAAAGTTTATAAATATCGCCTTATTTCAATCTTTATACTATATAATTGAACAAAAAACGTGTCTTCGTACAAAGTTTATTTGAAAAACGCAAATTTATTTACCGATTTTTTTTTATTATTGTTTTTTAAATAATTTTCAAACATGAGATTTTTTAATTTATCACCACATAATGTGACAATAAATGTTTATTTGCTATAATGTTTGTAAAGAAACATTTTTAACCTTTTAGAGGGCAGTGGTGGAAAACTAGTATCCGAAAGAAAGAGTTAAGTACTGTAAAATCAATATTCACAACCAAGGCGAAAAAGCCATGGTTACCACAACAGTTAATTTAGCAGCCCAACTTTTGCCAGGAAATTTCCTTCTGGTTCTTGTAGTATTGGAAAGTTTCATTATCTATGCTTGGAGCATGGTATTCTTGTTATCCCTGCAGTGAAATATCTTATGTAGTCAACTAATTAATTATGTTGCTATAGGGGACTTTAAATATGCGATAAACATTATAGTTATGTATATTTAAATTTGTAAATAAGCCCCCCTTTTCCAACTGTATATTGTGATTTTTTGATAATATGACATATTACTTTTCTGCAAAATCGTATTGTAAGTTTTCTGGGAGGTTAAAGAAGAAAGACAGCGAGAAGAATATTTTGAACTTGTTGTGTGCAGTGTGTGATCTTTTAAATATAATAATAATAAAATGAATTTAAATAGAATTAAGTTTGGAAGTTGGATATTTTCTGTTTATTTATAACATTCATTTGTTTTCTTTCATAGGTAAAGTTAGAGAAAGTGCTTGGATTGACTGTATCAAATAACTCAGCTTTTGACTGTGATCCTAATTCTAGTATTGTAGCATATCCCGCAGGGTAAATGAACTTAATTTTCTTTTTGTGCTGTAATTTTGTAATTGGTTATGTATTTTTTAATTACTAGGGAACTACCTCGCCAGACTACGCAGGTGCTAAAAGTGCGCTAATTTGCTCGGTTATATACATGATTACAGAAGATAAAAAAAACTTTTCTAATGTATTTTTAAATTTACACTTTTTGGCAATATTATCATTTGAGCATTTTAAATATGGCGTAATTTTCCTTATTTTAACGCGTAATAATTTAATTATTAGTTTTAAAGTTTTATTTCTATTTTTAATATTCACGTGTAAATAAATTTTTATGACGTAATTTCCCCCATTTACTGCTTTTAACATGTGCTCATTTAATTATTATTTTAAGTTTTAGTGTTGTGTTTTTAATAGCCACGTGTAAATACGAAAATCTTTTCAAACAAACCGAGTGTTTGGGGGCCCAGATGCCAGCGGTCGTTTTCCGCACTGCTGTACGCTGCCAAAAGCAGTGGGGACTTTAAAATTTAATTTCTGATATTTAGACATATTACACCTTCAATTCTGTTCCTGGAGAAAACTTAAATAATAGAAAAAAATCAGCGCCCTCTATAGTGTACGACATGCTAGATACGATAGAATTGCAAGATGCGTTTCTGACCCAACACATGCACAATTTTTTTAAAACGCGAAATGATATCTAACAAGGCACCAAGGCTGCATAAAATTCAGCTAAAATTTAAAAAAGCCATGCCCGTGGCTTTTGTTAGTATAAAAAAGTCAGTATTCGGCCAAATTATTATTTGTTATATTCCTAGTTTTTTCAGATCTCGGCTCCTAATTGGACGGTTTTAAAGTACTTTATTTGACCACTTGAGAGACGGTGAGATATATTTTATCCCACTTAATTTTAAACAAGAATCGCACCAGAATTTTTAATTAAAATTTTACCTTTATAACTTTGGTGGACAAGAAGCTGTAAAATTGCATTTTCTTATTTTGAAAATTTTTTTTTTCGAAAAATCTGGTGCGAATTCAACATTTCGTAAACGCAATTACTTGCCCCTGAAAGGGTTAATTAAATACATAGTTATTTATTATTTAACATTGTCCCAGAGGCTGTCACTAGAGAGCGCCCCCCCCCCAGAAACTATTGGTCCAGGGTGTCTACAGAATCTGGAAATCAGGGAATCGTGGAAAAATCAGGGAGGTTTATGAATCTGGAAAAGTCAGCGAACTTTGTAAAAAATACTCAAAAATCAGGGAAAATTGTCTATATGCGAAAATATTTGCATTTTCACTTTGCCAACGAGACTGATTCGTCTATTTTATATACCCTATTTTTTCACACGCTGATTAGTCTGTCTTTTCCAATATTTTTTAAAAGGATGCTCATGGTATGAGTTTTTGATATTATTTAACACAAATTAAGGTGACCAGACGTCCTCATTTTCTGTGGATAACGCTTATATTGAAGGCAATTTACCCATTTCTGAAAATTTTAAATAATACAATAGCATAACCTGATCAGGTGGCCAGCGTAATCCAAGCTATCCCATCAGATGTAGATATGTCTTGAAATTGAACATTTTTCAGAAAATGAGGAGATTTTCTGGTCACCATATATTCATTGGCTACTATATGAAGTTATTGGACTAAATTTTGAAATCGGATTTATAAAACTGTCAACCAAATACTTTATGAATATTAGGCAATTTTTATCTTTTTCTCTTTTCTCTCAAATGAGATATTAGAAAGCTAGACAAATGTGTTATACGAGGAAGCAGCATTCATGACGTGCCGTGTGTGTATTGTTAGTAATGGAAATCTGGGAAGTCTGGTAACGATAGTCAGGAAAATCATGGAAAAATCAGGGAACTTTTTTTTTTACAATTTCTGTAATTAAGTTTCAGTGTAATACAAAAACTAATGCTCTGTATTTGGTGGTATTACGAGCTTCCATACCTGGAGAAACTGTTACTGGTGAACGCTTCAAATAAATCGATTGCCCGAAAAAGCAAAGACACCTTACGCTGGACATAGACAGTGATGTTGCAGCACAATTACAGAGTTAGTAAAAGCTAATGGTGACTACATTGATTGAAATTTGTATAATTAAAAAAAAAAAAAAAATGCTAAAAACAGGTAAAAGTTTTTTGTACACACAAAGAGCATGTGATATATATGTGCAGCATGATGAACTCAATTATTTTAACTCAATTAGCAGTTTTAACCCCATTGTTACCATTATCATTATGGTATTATGTTACTGATAGCAGGGTTTGTACAGACTCCTTAAACTACCTAGAAACTCCTTAGAAATGAAAAAGTTTCCAAGGAGTGCTTAACATAGAACTCTTTAAATATACAAAATACAGCGGCAGCACAAACAATCACCTCATCGAGTTCGCGGCTGAAATTATAGAATTAGTTAAAACTCGATTCGCATATTAAAACGCAATCGGTCTGCCAAGTCATATCTTGGTGGAAAACACCGGAAAAACCGATTTTAGCGATTGACTTGTAGATTTACCATTGTGTTTTCCTGCTCCCAGTTCTCCATGTTTTCATACCTTTGGGTTGGGTGCAGGAAAACACAATAATAAACCAACGAGTGAACCGCTAAAATCGGGTTTTCCACCAAGATATGACTTGGCACTTGGCAGACCGATTGCGTTTTAATATGCGAATGGAGTTTTAACTAATTCTGCAATTTCAGCCGTGAACTCGATGAGGTAATTGTCTGTGCTGCCGCCTCCTGGTTTAAAATACTCCTTAAAAACTCCTTTAAATATTGTGAAGCCAAATTAAGCGGCTTTAACGACTTAACTGAAGTATACAAGATTAGAAAATAGACATATCTAACACGTTGAATAATATTGTCTGTATAATCATGTTTCTCATTTATTTCATGAAAGAGATTCATTTTTAAAGGAAGTAAAATAAAACTCTTTCTCATGTTTACAAAGGTAAAATTCAAGTGATTACAAATGGTTTTCTTACCCTTCTTAAAAAAAAAAAAAAAAAAAAAAAAAAAAACATTTTTTGACTTTAACATGCTAGGTGCATGTGATGCGTGATGAGTACTTGGGATTTGATTGGGATCTCTATATATTGCCATTGCATAAAACAATAAGCTGGCAATTTTGTATTCAAATGTATGAAAGTAAGCAGTACATTGTGAATACTGTGCAATTGTAGCACTAACATGAGATTTTTATAGTATAAGATCTGTTCAGGACTCCCAAATGTCCCCCCCCCCCAAACTCCCCTTTTAAAAAAAAGGTTCCCTTTAGTCCCCTTTTATGCATTTTGGTCCCCCTAGTCCCCTTTTCAGTGACTGAAAAAAATCACCGCAAAATAAAAAAAATCACTTCAACCTCCTTGTGCAATATTGTGTCGCCCTTGCTAACAGCTTATTACCTCATAAAAAGAAAAATCCTTTTTTATGTTCTTGTAAACAATACGAAATTGTCAGAATTCTCCTATTTATCCCCCACAAAACAAAATGTAGGGGAGACTTTTCTATTATTAGCCACTTTCTATTTATCAAGGATAGACTTGTCTTAGCCAGACCTGTTACTCACATCACCAGTTTTTGAAACCGAATGTTAAAGAATTATCGCAAAATGAAAAAAAAAAAAAAAAAAAAAAAAAAAAAACCACCTCAAACTGCATAAAAAAAATAATAAAAGATGCTGTACCAATTCTGGATAAATTGTATTCAAAATATGACAAAATTTATTAAACTGGGCTAAAATATTGAAACTGGATTCCTTTTAAGAATTAAAAAATTGCTGTTCAAATTCTGAATAAACTTCATTAAAAGGATGACAACATTTACTATATTGGGCTAAAACATTGAAAACGGATTCTAATGTGGAAAAAATCGCTGCAGAACACACATATATACGTACCAAAAAAAAAAAAAAAAAAAAAAAAAAAAGGCTGAAATTCACAGTAAAAATTTCTGAAAGATTTTTAAAATGTTGTACACATTTCGAATAAACTTTATTGAAAATAGGAAAAAAATTATTACATTAGGCTAAAAAATAAAAATCTCATTAAAAAATGTAATTAAAAAAAAATTCAAAAACTAATTTAGATATACAGGTGGTATCTTCCTGCCAAATTTTATAGCTCTACGTGCAACAATCTCTTTGGTACGCAAACTTTTACCTTTATTATTATAGATGTAGTTTTGTTTTCAATTTTGATGGAGAAGTATATCCAATCTATTAAAGGAACTCTTAATTACAATGTCTTCTTGCCCCCCCCCCCCCCCCCATTAGGCTCTCTTCAGTCTATATTTCTATATTCTTAACAAAAAAGTAACTAACTCTGTCACCGCCACTGCAGTTATGAGCATTGGTAGTACTCACATTTTACAGAAATGATTGATTAACACGCTGGTGCAGACAGTTTTTAAATCGAAGAATCCTAGCTATTCAATGTTAAAGTTGGTCAAAATCATTCCATTAAAAAGTTTTATAGCTGAACAAAAGCCATGCATAGAAATTTAATCCTTTTTTCTAAGGATATACTTTATAAGCCTGTGGTACGCAGACTGCATTTATTTTATTTTTTGACTGATATTTTTTTTTTAATTTTTTATTTGAATTTTCATCATTTTAATAGATATTTTTATTCACATTTAGATAAAGTTATTATTTTAAATTGTTGCTAATTGTAAAAACAGCGCAAAAAGTACTATTTCCTTTTAATTAAAAATGTATTCGCATGTGACTATTAAAAATAGAAATAAAACTTTAAAATAAGAATTCAATGATCACTTTTTGAAAGCAGGAAAATATTTAAAATTTCATCACAAAAATTGTATTTACACGGGAATATTAAAAAAGAAAGAAAAGTTTTAAAAATTAACATTAATATATGCTAGTTAAAAGCAATAAATAGGAGAAATTACGTAACATTTAAAATGCACAAATAATAATATTGCCAAACAGTTAAATTAAAAAATATATTTGCACGAGAGATTTATTTCGTATTTTGTAGTGATCTTTTTAACTATTGTTGTCAATTCTAAGACAGCACAAATAATAATTCTCCCTTTCAAATAACAAATGTATTTTCACGTGAACGTTAAAGAGAGAAATAAATTTTTGGTGAAAATTACGTCAGATTTAAAACGACATATTTAAAATGTGTTATTTAAGACGATTTTTTTTTATGACGTTGTTTAAAAAATTCCAAAAGCCAACGACTCTGTTTGATTTGTTCATTTTATATAGGCTGATTTTCAAATGCTGTTTACTGATCTTATTTAATCAATCACGAAAACAGCCATTAAATGTCTGAACAGCAGCTGATTATATCTTAAAATCCCTCAGTGAAATTGAAATGAATGGAAATCTGTTTACAGTGAGATCATCACTGGTTGTTTAATTATTATTCAAATCTTCCATAATCTTTTTAAAGTAGATCAAATTAGCGTGTTTTTAGAGTCTGCAGTGTCTGGACGGAATTTGTCGAGCATAGCTCATAGGGGGCAGAGCCCCCTATTTTATCAGAAGAAGGTATTGGAATCATGGAAAAAAATTTCCCTTTTTTTTTTATGGATTTACATGTTTTAGATTGACCTTCAATACGATTTGACTATTTTTTAAAAATCTCTCCCTATTTGTGATACAAAATTTGTAGCTACTCTCAGGCATGAGATTTTTCCGCCGATCCGCGGTTTTCAGCTTTTTTGTCATTTTTGAATTTCTGTTTTTTCCCGGTTTTCCGATTTTTTTTTCAAATTTTCGCTTTCTTACCATTTTTTCTACTCTTAATTTCTCATTTTTCGAGAATGTATTTCGTGCAGACATCCGTTTTTTATTCGTTTAAATAAAAAAAGAATCATTCAATGATTTTAATCCGCATCAAAATATGCTTATATTTCAACACTTCAACAACGAGAATCTTTTATCGTGTGCGGTGGTTATCCTATTTCATCGCGATCGCTGAACCAGGGATGATTCTGTTCCGAAAAGTCCAAGAATTACGGCAGTCATTTTCGAAAATTAAAAAAAAAAATCGGTCATAAATCTGAAAATTCGGACATAAAATGTATCGCGAATTTAGACAAATGGTCACAAAAAAAAAAAAAAATCAATTTCGTCAATCGTTCAAAGAAAAATCGCCAATTTCGTCAAAGGATCGCGAAAAATCGCCAATTTTCATCAAAAGATCACGAAAAAACTGCAATTTTTGTTAAAAGATCGCTAAAACACGACAATTTTGTCAAAAGATCGCGAAAAACGGCAATTTCCGTCAAAATATAGCAAAAAAAAGGCAATATCTGTCAAAAGATCGCGAAAAGGGGCAATTTCCGTCAAAAGATCGCTAAAACACGACAATTTCCGTCAAAAGATCGCTAAAACACGACAATTTCCGTCAAAAGATCGCGAAAACACGACAATTTTCGTCAAAAGATCGCGAAAACAGGACAATTTTCGTCAAAAGATCGCGAAAACACGACAATTTCCGTCAAAAGATCGCGAAAAACGACAATTTCCGTCAAAGCATCGCGAAAAAACGGCAAATTTCGTCAAAAGATCGCGAAAAATACGGCAATTTCCGTCAAAAGATAGCGAAAAATACGGCAATTTCCGTCAAAAGATAGCGAAAAAAACGGGATTTTTGTCAAAAGATCGTGAAAAAAAAAACGGCAATTTCCGTCGAAATATAGCAAAAAAAGGCAATATCCGTCAAAAGATCACGAAGAAACTGCAATTTTTGTTAAAAGATCGCTAAAACACGACAATTTTGTCAAAAAATCGCGAAAAAACGGCAATTTCCGTCAAAGGATAGCGAAAAAACGGGATTTTTGTTAAAAGATCGTGAAAAAAAAAAAAAACCCGGCAATTTCCGTCAAAATATAGCAAAAAAGGCAATATCTGTGAAAAGATCGCGAAAAAGGGCATTTTCCGTCAAAAGATCGCTAAAACACGACAATTTCCGTCAAAAGATCGCGAAAAACGACAATTTCCGTCAAGGCATCGCAGTGGCGTAGCTACATGTTCAGCGCCCTGGAGCAAGTAAAGTTTGTGCGCCCTATTGTCACTCAAAAAAGTTCTGTGCAATTTTTTTTAAGTTTAAAATTTACATACTATTTTTAATTCGATATAAAACCTTACTTTTATTTGAAAGTCAAAGAATTTTAACAATTTATTAAATATAAATAATTAAAAATAAATAATGAAACGAATTGTAATTCTTTAAGTATGTTGTACCTAGCAATATTTTCTGCGAATTGGGTGAGATTTTCGTTTTAAATGCGCCAATGGCCCAATACAATCTGCCACTCTTAATGTCTATTTTTCTTTTCAATGTTTCAAAGCATTGTGGAATATCAATAAAAAACACCCATGTGTCAAGAATTTATTTATTTATTTATTTTTGTCACTTTTCGCATATGCATGAAACACTTTTTTGTGTTTACCAGTTCCAGAAAATACTAAAATTCCAGAAAATTCAAAGTATCATAACTCTGTAAGTTTTGATCGTTCAAAAAATAAATTTTTATTATTTTACTACCTGTTAAAGTACGGAGATTTTTTTCGAAATACAGAACCCACGGACCAAACAAAAAAGTAAAGCTCGTAACTTTTAGAAAATAACTCTTTTGATATAAATTACTTTTAAGAGGACAAATAACAACTTTAAACTTTTCTACTATTGGAACTATATTTCTACAGCTAATGGTTTAGAAAATTAGCCAATAGACAACGATAAAAGTTGATACCATGGTCCTGACTGGCTTCTGACTAAACTGAGCAATTTGGCTAATTGCTGAAGAAAAGCTAGCCAAATTCAAATAATAGTAATAATAGATTCGTCGAGAAACACTAAAGAATATCAATGCACAAATAATGAGTTACATCGAAAAGGTTTAATCGTACGATAAATAAACGTAATTGAGAGTATCGTCAAAAGAAAAAAAAACATCTCTTGCAATTTGGCCATTTCAAGTTTTAATTTTCTCGACAAAGAAACATTTTGGCATTATGGTGATCGGCAGCGAGAACCTTGATTGACACCTTTATATATTACTCGATTGAGATTGTAGTTTTTACTTTCCATACACTTATACATGCAATGTAAGGAAGGAAATAGGAAAGCATTGCGATCAGAATGGAAATAATAGTGTATTTTTACATTTTCAAATACACTAAAAAAGTTCTCACAATTTTTATGCATGTTAGAATTTCTTTAAGTTTTCAGATTCCCAAAGCATGATTTAGTGTGTTTCTGATGTTGTCGGCAGGTTTGTTATAAATTTGTCGCAAGAATTGTATTAATATTTGAAGAAATCCGCCGACGGGTTTGGTATCTAAACTATTTTTCAATCATTATGTGATGATAACTAATGAACATTTTGTCTTATATCTCAGTTAAATTATTTTTATTGCTCATGTTCATCTTATATATTTACAACAATGTTTCACCACGCAGACAGTAGTTGCTCGACAGGGACTCACAATTACTTTACTGCTAATAATTTCAAAAAACAAAATTTCTCCTTTTTTAATACTTTAATCATAGAAAATAGTACAATTAAACCAGATCTAATTTTATGTACTAATACTCTAATAGAAAAGTTATTGTGAACCCCTGAAGAGCCGCTACTGCACGCAGGGTCGTACTCTGGAATTTTGGAGAGCGCAACATTTTAGAAACTCATTATTTTACCACCTTGCTTGTAGAAACCAACAATATTCATTACCATTCCAGTTTTTCTTTCTGGGGATGCTTTCGATTTCGAAACTGGATCCAAAATTGAAAGTGCCCTTTAAATAAAATCGAAACAGTATAAAAATAACCGTCTAGACATCAACTTGATATATTTCATGCAAAAAAAAAAAAAAAAAAAAAAAAATCAAACTTAAACTTACACTATGTGCAAAATTACTTAAAAGATGAGACAATATTAAAAAGATGTTAAATTATTTTAATACCTTAGTACTTTCAACTATAAAAAACATAGTCTACGTCAGAGAAATATAAGAAATACAATTGTTATAATAACAATTGTATTTCTTATATTTCTCTGACGTAGACTATGTTTTTTATAGTTGAAAGTACTAAGGTATTAAAATAATTTAACATCTTTTTAATATTGTCTCATCTTTTAAGTAGTTTTGCACATAGTGTAAGTTTAAGTTTAACTTTTTAAAGATGAATTAAGCATTTCTATTTATTTATTTACTGAAGAAAAAAATCATTTAAAAATATTGAAATGTAAACGAGAAATTTGTAAAGAACGCTAACATTTGTTTAACAGCTTGTGATTGACTAGTGTAGGATTCTGTATACAGAATCTTAGTACTAAATAAGAATGTTATGATTAATTAAATCTGTTTAAAACATTTTTTGCAACGGGAGGATAAAAAATATTAATGCTGCTGTAATATTAAGAAACGTGTAACTATTATTAATTTTATTTTAAAGCAAAGTATATTTAAAATAGATTTTTATATAGTAAATTCCGTCTCAAGCTCTATGCAAGACAGATTTCTGTCTTGTGCAGAATTAAAAAAAAAAAAAAAAAAAAAAAAAAAAAAAAAAAAAAAAAAAACTTGCAACAGTTTATAACCGAAGGACCACAAAGTGCCTTTAAAAGAACAGTCCTGTTCTAACCTGTTATATGCAAAACAGATGGCCGCCGTTCTGATTATCACATTTATAGACGACATTGAAACAGTTCTGTTTTCATACTAAAATGTAATTTTTAAGAAAAAAAATGTTTTACTTACCTTTTATTTTCAGAAAATATTCTTTATAATTTTTTTTGTGCATCAAGTGCAAAAATTTATGTAATAAACATTTTAATAAGAGAAATTACAATCACAGCATTGTACGAATGCACGAAGCCTGCGCACTTGAAAAAAATACTTAAGGGGTCTCAGGACTCTTAAAGCTTTAAAATTTTCGAAATTTTAATTTTTTTAGATGTTAAACTCGTATTTTTTCTGAACATTTTGATATAATTGTTTCCTTGAAATTCCTATTAGAACTGAAGTTATGGCTTTTACATTTATACACGTTCAATAGCTGATGCGTCATTTCGGAAACTTTGAAGCCATTTTTCTCCAAATGACGTTTTTGGGCATAACGCGCACGATATCTCAAAAACTTATGAATATTTTTTCATGAAATTTTCAAAACATATGTCTCATGTTAGTCTGTATAAACTGAACCTAAAATTTCTTTTTTATTGTTCAAAACAATATTTTTTTAGGTGATTATACTGTTGAAATTTTCTTAATTTTGCATTAGCTAAATACAACTTTGTATTAAAAATATAAAAAAGGTTTCAATACAAATTTATTTAGGTTCAGGGTAATTACTACAATCTGAAGTATAAGTAGGTACCAAAATTTTCATTCTAGTTGCAACACTTATTTTGTAATCGTGCGCGTAAGCTGTTATGTCGATTTTCTGCTTGAAAAATGTCTAACAGTTTGGAGCCCCCTGTAAATGCTAATTCTGCATCTTATAATTTTTTAAATGCATGAAATGAAAGAACACACTTATATGTTTTATTCCAATTAAAATTGTGTCTTAAAATCAAATACATTTTAAGATATTAAATGTTGAAAATGGTCTTTTTTTTTTTCATTTTTTCAAATTTTAAGAGTCCTGAGACCCCTTAATAAAGGATTTTACAAACAACTAAAAAAAAAAAAAAAAAAAATACGTATATATATTTTGAAATAGGAGCGACGCTCTTTGGGCCCAGAAAGACTAAAAATTTTAGGAGTAGTTCATGTCGCCATAGGTAAATTTCACAAAATATACATTAGGTTTTAAAAGATTTAAATGGTCCTCTGAAACAAAGAAACTTTCAAGAAAAAAAATGAGATTCTTCTGCCGTGCAGAGGGTAAAAAAATGCTTAAAAAATAATTAAAC
This sequence comes from Maratus speciosus, assembly GCA_963932465.1. NCBI lineage: Eukaryota > Metazoa > Arthropoda > Arachnida > Araneae > Salticidae > Maratus > Maratus speciosus. Next base: position 509,113,305 of record OZ010795.1, read on the forward strand.
AATTTACGACTGTTCAAATTTAATGCGTGTAGCCAATTTTGTAACTTCACCTGAGAGCTAGCGCAGCTTTATATGGGTTAGGGCGCAACAACCCGCCGATCGGTTGTCCGACGGGCAAGTCTCAGACAGAATGTGACTTAATTTAGTAAAATCCTATATCTTTCTTTTCTTCTTCTTTTTTTTTTAATCTATAGGCCTTGTTTCAGCACTGACGGAATGAAAATATATTGAAAATTATGCCGTTAGAAAAATGTTTAAGCTTTATGAACAAAAGTGCATGGTTTATTTAAAACACACCTGTGGAAATATTTCATCTTTGTATATAAAATTGGGTTCTAAGTTTTTATTCATTGTTATGCTGTTTTGAACACACAGTATTTCTGTAAACTGATTGAAAAGTTGAGTGTAGTAACTACATTTTTTTTTTTTTTTTCATTTTATAATTTGAAAACTAATTGACTACTAATACGTGATATTGGATGGTAGTGTTTGGACAGCAGGGAGATTGATTACCTCCTAAACAAACTCACATTATCATTTTTTAAAAATATGTTTTACTTAATCCTAAAATTCTGGATTAAATAAGGTTTAATGCGGAAAAATGGGTTTAAAAAAGGTGGTATAAATTTGAATAGGTCTTAAGGAACATTGATTTTGATACTTAACTTTTTCTCTCTTTTTAAAGGGAAATGCTTATCAATTCTGCATTTGAGATTTGCCATATTTTCAAATTCTAAAAAACAATACGCACAAAATTGAATTTGCCGCTCCCCCCTCACCCCCTCTAAATTTTGTCGCCGTGGACTGATGTGGAATATGCCTAAATCTAGCTCTTATTATTGCTTTGTAATCTGTGTTGATGCATGTATAGTTTCCACAAAACCATAAAAACTTCAAAATTTTCGTTTTCTTGGTTCTTCGTTAGTAAAATGGTGACTAATTTTCTTCAACTTCCCAAACTGTTATTGTTATTGTTTTTTAAATTGAAAAATAACTAAATAGCTAAGACTAGTTTCTCAACGGTGACTTCTTTGGCTACCATTATTTCTGTACAGTAATCATCAACTATCATGATAAATTTCTAAAACATTTACAATAGAAATGTACCTGAAAGATTATTGTTCGGAAGTAGTAGCAGCCAATAAAGTGGCCGATGAAAGATCTCTAAATAAGTTTTGATTACCAGGATTTAAAAATCTTCATCTGTCGTCTACGGAAAGGTTACAGAAGACAAATCAGGCATGCTGAAACAGTGTTGGAGGAGTTACAGACGTGTGAAAATTATTAGAATAATTGTGAAATTTACAATAAAAACTTGTTATATTAAAGAAATATTTAAAACATATTGATACGTTTAATATTTAGTGTGAATCCCCTTGTTTTTTGTTAAAGAAATGATAGCATACTTGTCTTGGCATATTTTGTATGCGTTTTTGGCAATTAATTTGTATTTCGTTGTTATGAGGCCAAATTTGGATGTATCTTTCTATATGACTAGACTTGTTTGTGATATTGTATTTCTCTAATTTTTTCTTTACAATGGCCAAAAGGTTCTCTATGGGGTTCATATCTGGACTGTTTCCAGGCCATGGAAATGCTTTCTTTAATTAAATTAAAGAAATGCAACATCACAAACAAGAATGTTCTGATAGAAAAACTCATCCAAATTTGGCATCATGACTACGAAATACAAATTAATTGCCAAAAACTCATACAAAATATGCCAAGACGTATCGAATCTTTAATAAAAAACAAGGGGATGTACAGTAAATATTAAATGTACCAATATTTTTTAAATGTATTATTTTTTTAGTATAACAAGATTTTAATGTAAATTTCACAGTTATTCTAATAATTTCCACACGTTTGTACTTGAGGTAGCAATATGCTATGAATTAAAATTGAAACTTCGCGAATACGAGTAGAAGTAATTTCTTTTAACTGTGTATAAAATACGTTTTAAATCGAAATATTTGAGATTAAACACAAAGTAAAATATCGTAGGAATATGTTGATTGTAACAAGATTCATCTATAATCAATAATGAAAAGAATAATGAAAAGATTAATAATGGGAAAAAAATATGCAAATATTTCTACAAATCTTCATTTCGCTCTTTCTAATTTTGCGCCCTTAGAATTCGCGCGCCTGGAGCAGTTTGCTCCAACTGCTCCACTGTAGCTACGCCCCTGAGGCATCGCGAAAAAACGGCAAATTTCGTCAAAAGATCGCGAAAAAACGGCAAATTTCGTCAAAAGATCGCGAAAAATACGGCAATTTCCGTGAAAAGATAGCGAAAAAAACGGCAATTTCCGTCAAAAGATCGCGAAAAAAACGGCAATTTCCGTCAAAAGATCGCGGAAAAAACTACAATTTCGTCAAAAGATCTCTAAAAAAGGGTAAATTTCATCAAAAGATCTCTAAAAAATGGCAAATTTCGTCTAAAGATCGCACAAAAAACGAAAATTTCACATTAATGTTCTGTATCTTGGTAAAATAAACTTTTCATTAGAGCAAGTAAATAATTTCTGCCAAATTCGTGTTAATAATTTATTTTTAATTTACGCAAAGCTCTAAATTGTATGTAAATTATATATTAATAGCAATTATATTTGTTGCGCTTGAAATTCATAACTGTCATTGTTCAAACGTCGTTCGCGCAGTTTTCAGCTTTTTTGCTTTTTGGTCAATCTCATCCCTGTACTCCATCTCAAAACTAAAGCATGGAATTTCATCAAATGCCATACTTAATTAGACTTTAGCACACATAGATGCTGATTAAGTGTTGGTGTATATGGCCCAACAGGTGGCATTGCTATGTTACATTTTTCACAATTTACATGATAATTATACCTTAGCATTGTTAGTGTGAAATTCCGTCAAACATCACATTCATTTAATCCTTGACATAAATTGGCACTGATTAGATTTTGGTGTATTTCGTGACAGGTGGCAGGCTCTAGGTTGCAATTTTAATTATTTCTGTGAAAGCCAGATCACGGCATGTTTGGGATTAAATTTCAACATATTTGGTATGTAAGATGATTATGAATAACCAGGGCCCGACTATCAAGTTTTTGTGCCCAGGGCACTTTCAAATTTTCGTGCCCCCTTAGATTGATTGATTTACTGATACTACTTTTTTCTTTACATATTACACACTTATTCGAAAAGTATCAACTCAAAAAATTAAGCTTTCCGGAAAATTGAAAAAACGGTTCCAGGAATAAAAGTAAAATATTTTTTCTATTATTAGATGAAATGTGCTTTTAACCATGTATTGAGATATATTTTTGTCATTTCATCGTATCATTATCTCAAATATCACATCTTTTTCACAATTATAATTTTTTTAATGGAAATTTGGATGAAATTATGAAAAATTCTGTGCCCCTCAGATATTTCGTGCCCAGGGCACGGGCCCCGGGTGCCCGTGCGATAGTCAGGGCCTGTGAATAACAGATGATTTAATATTGGTTTTGATCACTCCCCACGGAGCTTTACCATAACTAGGCTTTTTCCTATGAACATTATAGCTTATCCTAGCTTCTATTGTGTAGAAAGCAGGGCTGGCAAAGTGGACCCAGCCCATAAAAACCCACCCGTGTTTTTGTGGGCGGATCCACCAACAAAAACCCTCACTAAAATCTGCAAATCCCTCCTATAGTATTTAAAAATACAAGTTTACCTTTTAAGCCCAAAATCTAGGTGGGTTCTTTTATCAAAATTACATAAAAATAATTAAATAAAAATCAGTCGTATTTGTGGTAATCAGGTGGTAGTTTATTTCAGCATATTTATTTTTTAAAAATATATGTCAAATAACTTACACAATGTAATATTATTTAAAATAATTATAATTGATCTTCTTTATAGTTTACCAATTAAAATCACATTCACTTTGATTTTTATGGTAATATTTATAAATCTATGCTAGTTTTTCACACTGCTCTGAGCCTAGTCTGTTCCGCAATTTAGACCATATGAATCCAAATGTAGAGAAAATTCTCTCGATGGAAGCAGAACTAGATGGAACAGAATGCAGAGATCGGAAAAAACTTCAAAAATCACAATCTAGCTTGTTATTTTTCTTTTTCTGTACTTTTTCTTTTAGAATTTTCCACCATTTTGAAGCTGTAAATTTTTGACACAATATTTTCTGAGAAAAGAAGTGATTTAGGAAAATAGTGTACGTCTTTAATTTTAAATGCCAATATTGCAGGTAACCACTTTGAATAATACTGCATTACCATGCTTCACCTTCTTCCTCTTACGTTGAATTAAGCCTTTCCCCTCTAAACTTTGCATCCATTATATTAGCTAAAAAAGGCTCAGGCCCGATAACCTGTTTGTAGCGTTTCAGTATAACTTCCTTGTGTCCCTGCTATACGGTGCCGTAGGCATCGGGGACCCGGTTCGAGGCTCGTTCGCTTCGATATTTCATATTATTAGAAGCCCGATAAAAGGAGGGGCCCGCTAGCGTGCGAAGCCAGCTAGTTTAACTACTATACAGTCGAACCTCGTTAACATGAACCTCAAGGGGAATCAAAATTTTGTTCATGTTAACAGCAATTCATGTTACCAGTATCAAATCTTTGTATTCGTTTTTATAGGGGACTGTGAAAACAATTCACGTTAAAAGTAATTCACGTTAATCGTGTTCATGTTAACGAGGTTTGACTGTAGTTACTAATTATTATAGCAACTTTAATTATTACTGTTACTACAAAAATAAAAATTAATTATTTGTTATGACAACTAAAATGTTTTTAAAAGTGATAAGATAAGAACTCACTTTTATCACTTAATAGTACTGTGTTTACCTGTGTAATAATCACACTTCTTTTGCCAATTTTTCATTGTGAAAGTCTAGGTGCGACTATTATGCGGGGAAATCTACTACACAATATTGTACACTCTAATGCTAAAACATCACTGGTATAAATAAAACACATTATAATAAAATTAGTAACTTACCAAATGTTTCCAGATTATGTGCTGTTTATTAAATATCATTTTTTTATGGTAATATTTTTATAGACGTAAAATTTACAAATAATCTTTATGAAAATTTTGACAAATTCTCATAATAAATCACTTTCACTGAATGTATCAATATCACTATTGTAATGTGAATCGGTGTCTGAAAAATCTCCATCATTCCATAAAATGTCATCTTCGCTTCTGTCCAAAGCATCAGAGATAACCGTCTTCTTAAAACATTTTGAAATTATATCGCTTGTCATTAAAGTCAAGCTTTGTAATATCAAACAACACATTAGTTCTAGCGATGGACACCTTACTGTTCCACTGGGAGTTTTTCTTTGTTCCCATTGACCATCCAATCTCAGCTATACTCGTCCTATACTGTTTTTAAACGGTTGCAGAATCGATGCGAGTCCTTCAGAAATTATAAAAAGATCTGTTTTGCCTTCTGAAAGTTCCTTCTTTACATCATCAAAAAGCTGTCCTCGGAAGCTGTCGAGTACCAGCATGGCTGGTTTTTTGAACAATCATCCAGACCTTTTCTTCTAAACATTGTGAACCCAATCTTTCATCCTTTTTTCATCCATTCAATTTGTGCGAAGAAAATATTTTGACGATTTTTTCTGCGTCAAATCGGGGGTGTGACTATTATGCGCGTAAACACGGTACTCAGTTAATTGTAATAGTAATAATAATATTATTATTAATTATTAATAGTATTAATAATAATTAATAATAATAGTATTAATATTAATTAATATTAATACTATTAGTATTATTTTATAATATCAGTTAATAAATTTATTCTGATATTAGTATTAAGTTAATACTAATATCAGAATAGAATAAATTTATTAACTGACATTATAAATAATATTAATTAGTAATAAATAGATCAAATGTAATTAAAAAAATGTAACATAATATTTTAAAATGAGTACACACATATATTATATAAATATACAGAAAAATAACTAAAACCCAGAAAAACCCGGGTGGGTTGGTTTTTTGACAACCCTGGTAGAAAGAAACTAAATTTTATGTTTGAGGATAATAATTAATAATATTAAACAAAAACCTAATTTGAAGACCAAATTAAAAAAACAAAATTTATTTCCTACATTGTTTAAGCCCGAGAAGGGATAGATATTAAGATATTTCATTCAATTCGTTCTACATTTAATGTTAATTTTTTGTAACAAATAAGTTAAACCAATTGAACATTAAAAAATAAAAATAAAATTCATACAACATGATACTTTAAACACCCTAAAAACTTAGAATCCATTCAAATGAAATCGAAATAAATCTTAGACGTTTTCCATTTTTCAGTTGTAAATATTTGTATTTTCAGATTTTTGTATTATTTTTATGATGATTGTACATAAAGTGATAAGATACAGGCAAAATACTAAACTTTAAAAAAGTCTAAGATTTATTTCGATTTCATTTGAATGTAATCTGAGTTTTTAGGGTGTTTAAAGTATCATGTTGTATGAATTTTATTTTTATTTTTTAATGTTCAATTGTTTTAACTTATTTGTTACAAAAATTTAACATTAAATGTAGAACGAATTGAATGAAATATCTTAATATCTATCCCTTCTCGGGCTTAAACAATATAGGAAATAAATTTTGTTTTTTTAATTTGTTCTTCAAATTAGGTTTTTGTTTAATATGTCAAGTTTTTTAATAACTACTGCATTCAGACGAACACATGTCAAAATTAATGGAGGTTAATAACTACTGCATTCAGACGAACACATGTCAAAATTAATGGAGGGTACCATTATCAGGCTTTGATTCAGGCGGTATCGTATCACAATTTGTGATACAATTTACGTCGACCAAAAATATATCGCCAAACTATAAGATTAAATATCAATAATGGCTGATCGTAAATGTCATATTCGCTTGTTTTTAAGCAAGTTACACGTGTTTACGTCATCAAGTTATTTTGAAGTGAAAACTTCTTTAGGCGCGTTGAGCTTTTTTTTGAGATGGGGAAAAACCACTGATTTCGAGACACTGTAACGTAACGACATGCTAGCATTTTGACACATAGACACTAGCGCGCCAAGCGGTGAATGACAGGAACTTTTCCCTCTTCAGCTCAATCCGCAAAAGAAGAAGGAAGCTAAAACTCACTTTTTCTCCTGGCGTATTGCTAAAACAAATTATTATTTTGTTTTTCGTCAGTTAAAATGAATTATACCGTATTCGTGACCTACCTATTTCGTGTAACTAAAAACCGATAACGCTGTATTTTATCGTGTTGATGGTCTGGTCAATAACCAACAGTATTGGCGGGAATTTCGATTACGGAAGATAAAATACGGGGCACAGATGTCAGATACGCACTTGGGTACCTAATTGACAGCAAAATGGCGTTACTTTATTTTACAAGGTAACCCGGCTACTGTTGCTTATTTATTAATAAATTGTTCATTTGCTTTTATTTTATTTTTTAAAATTGTACAATTGTTTTGTTCTATAGTTATTAATGAAATTACCGTTTATTTATTGTTGTTTACTTTTTAAAACAATAGAAAATAATTTAAAAATATATATTGTAACTGGTATTGGAAAACGGGCTTTCGCCAAATTGACGTTAAAAAATCGCGCCAAACCTGGTTCGTATATCACATCTCTGCCAAATTCTCGGTTTTTTGATTTTTCAACTTTTTATCCAAATTTACCGGATTTTTTAAATTTTCCCTTTCATTGTATCCCAAACACTACCTTCATACCAAATTTCAAGATTCTAGGGATACAGGACGTACCTCTGAGTTTTGATGATCGGTGAATCAGTGTCGAAAAGGCGAAAGTTTAAGTTCATATATCTTCTGAAATAAAAAAGATAGAAACGTGAAATTTCAGCATTTAGTTCCATTTCCACATTACTTTAGATTTACGAAGTATCAAGTTTCTGGGAATCACCAACACAAAGATATTGGTGGTCAAAAGTACCCTGAGTTGCTTCCAGAAAAAGATGCTTACGGCTGTGCTTTCAAGACTTGGCAGGCGCTCTGCCGTGTCCCCAGATGCTTTCATTAGTGCTGCTACACAATTCAACGCATAAAGCATTTCCTGACGATTAAAAAAACACACGTAATTGTTGAAGTTTTCACTTCTATTGGCACTCCCGGAGTGTCACTGTTTTTTTTTTCTTTATTTTGACGTTTTATTTGTATTTTTATTAATGTTATACTAATTTATTTGTTCTTTCGCTATTTAAAATAAAAATTATGTCAATTTGCATAATTTGGCGAGTGGTTTGGCGATTTCTATAATTTGGCGAAATTGGGCGACGGTATAACTAATATGCTAGCCAGGCGCAAGTGATCAATCCTCAAACATTGTCTTTCCAATCGTATTTTTAGGTAGATTTCGTAAGAAATACTACCTATTGCAGTCGTTACCATGGTGCGACTTTTGAAAAATTCCTTCATAACTTTTCATTATATGACCCCAGGAACCCAAAACCACCCCCCACCTAAAAAGTTCATATATATATATATGTATGTACTAAATTTTGTCCGCACGATAAAAGTCGCAATTATGCACGGATCGTCTTCAAACTCGCCAACAACTTTCAGATGGCTAATATCTCGGCGGGGATTGAAAATGGGCAAAATCGGCCCAAGGGAATGGAGATGGGGAGGGTTCAAAATTTTGAATACCGTCTTAACAAGATTCTGATAAAACCAGCTCTTACACAGCAATGACAGGAAAAAATAAATATTTTTCGTTATAGCAGTTGCCAACAATTAAGGAAAAAACAATAAAATTCTCACCACAACAATTGCTTTCCTATTGCAAGTTTTTCACGTGAAAAAATAAATTAAATAAATAGTTTGAAGAATTGAAAACAAATTGAATATTACGTCATAAGTTTTCTAGAGCAAGATTTCAGCAGGAAAACTCAAAATGAAATAAACAGTTTGAGGAATTAAAAAAATATGTATATTGCGTCATATTGGAAATATAATGGACCTCAGCAGGTGAATATGTAACGTCATGTGAGTTTGAACAAACGCATTAAAATATGATAAAACCCCGACTTTGGAAATATTTACATACTTTAACACTTTGAGGTTCTCTGAATTTGTTTTAGCCATTTGTAAACCTATTCCATATACATGCGTGTGTGTATTCGTGTATATTAGAATTTTCCCAAAATGTTTAGCTCCCTAGAGCTCATTCTTAGTGAAGGAACTGGGTTTATATCTAATCCTGATTTAAGTTTTGTTAGTGAATTTAGTACTTAACTTCGAAATCTACCTCCGCCTGTAGGCCCGAGCCGGCAGGGATATTTTCTTATTTCATTAAATTCATGTAAAATATAATAATTTCACTCATTTTATTTAAAATACATAATTTTAATTTGAAATTCATGACGGTCACTTTTTCTTTCGCTTTTTTAAGAAAATAAAAATAATAAATAACACCAAAAAACATGACTTTTCATTTCAATATCAAAGCATTGTTCTAATTTACCACGCGAAAAATAAAAAATGTAAAAAATGGTCACTTGGCATATAAAAAGCGAAGCGGTCAGCCCGGAACTATTGATGACAGTCACATGACTTAGGCTGTTATTATACAGATGAGTTAAAATATCTTTAGTCACCACACTACTAAATTATTGAACATTGCAATGATTGCAGAGAATGACCATTAAACTTAAATAATTTTTGGGTGATTCATATACGTTTGTTAGTTCTTGGACTCCGGACCTCTCAGCTTGACTATGTGTGTTGTTCTAACAGCTTGAATATAACTTCAGGGGCATCCCACACTAAGGCGACAAGCGACATGTAGCAGAAACATGTAGCGCAAAAACAAGTTGAAACAAAGAACTAAGTTGTTTCAAACCTGTTTTAAACCAGTTTTTCCAGCGAATTCAAGCGACATGTCTTATGTGTCGCCTTAGTGTGGGATGCCCCTCACTCTGCATTATGTTATATATCGCAATATGCGTCTTCTCCTGACATGTCTATTACAGTTTTCCACCTTCAGATTCCAGAAGACAAAATACAAACAAAAGTGTAACAAATTATTTGCTCACAAAGCACAGTGTTTAAAGATCATATTCAAAAGAAAAATGAAGCATAAAAAACGTGGATTTTTCAATCTGAATTGTTTGAATAAAATTAAAAGGACGTCATTTTTATTACCTTTTCATTTTAAAGACCAGTTGCAATCAGGCAACCGTTAACCTGGAAAAAACCTCGATGACTGATGGTAGAAAAATAAACATTTAGTTTGCATCCAATAAAATCTTCCTAATCTTCCCTAATCGTATTAATCCAGGGTTAACGTCAATCATCAGAAGTGTTTGCGAGGACATAGTTACAAATGTAACAGAATTAGTTGCAAAACAGAGTTAATTACGCGCCAAACTACTTTTCATTACATTATGTCAAACTGCTATTAACACAATTATAGACCTTTAACCAACAAAAATCCATACCTTAAATACAACTCACGATGATAAATAGCGTTAGTTATGCAAAATTTTTAGTAAAAATCTTTTTCGTGAATACTTGAACCGAAGATTTTCTTTGCATTTTTCTTATGAGTATAAAAGCACAGAGAGATAAATAAACTTACTATTTCCTTTATATTTAAGATTAAATTATTCTTCGATATGTTACCTAAGTAATCTCGATATTGAAAATAATCGTTTATTTGTCACTAAAATTAATTGATAGGATTGTCTCTCAGACGAAATTGCTTTATAACGATCTAAATTTTATTTAATCAGAATTGTATTTTTTTTTCCTTATACAGGCTAACTGATAAATTGACAGATAGTTTTCCATGCATTGGTAATACAAAGTTTTCAGTACCTTGCAATTATTACTTTTTTCGTGATATTACAATAACAGAAGATGAAAAATATATAATATTGAATTTTGTTCGTTTGCTACGTAATAAAAAATTATAAATATAATAATAGCTAATTACAAAATCCGTCTAATCTTTTGTAATCGGGTTCACCATCCACAGTCTTAAATGAATCTCCCAAAAATATAGAAAAATACTCCAGTTGGCGGGTGACCAGATTACGGAAAATTAGTTCAATATATTTTAAATACCTTCTTAAAGGAATAGAAGATATGCAGAGAAAAAATGCCGAATGAGAAAGAATATCGAAGATTTATTTCTGTATGCAATTTTTGGTACTTTTCCGTTATACGGACTCCATTGTCGCCACACGTAATAGTTGGCGCAAAATGAAAATCACGTGGATTGAAACATCTGAAAAATAAAAGAAAAAACGGTAGTACTTGGTATAATAACGGCTTTCCCGTTATATATGCATTATTCCTCCTCTCCCCTCAGAAATCAACTGTTAACCATACTGGTTCATTATAAATTGTCATTATCCCCCCCCCCCTTCAAATAAAATATTTAGTTTAAATTTGACATTTTATAGTTAATTTCATATGGCTTTAGTCATTCTCTCCCTCCCCCCCCCCCCCCTTCACACCACTGTAAGTTTCACTTTTACTTTTTAAAGTTCTTTTTAAATGCAGACATCATTTATCTCGGTTCCTTTTTCTGTCTTTCAAATTCACACGGATAGAAAAAGATCTTAATCGCAGCAATTTTCCATTGAATCAAAATAAAAGAATAAAATACAATTGAATGTCTTTTTCGCTTTGCAGCCGACGATAAGTAATGCATATTTTCCCAGCCTCTGGGCTTGCATTAGTATTCAATTCTCACCCTTGTACTTTGTCGGATACAAACCATATGCCCATTGCTGACTAATTTTCAGCTGTCGTTATATCTGTAATGTGCATATAAAATCACGTGTTCCTATTTCTTTAAGCCTCCCTGCTTACCGCTGGAATGTTATTTAGTGTAACCCTAAAGAGCCCGCCATGGCATAGTCTTTAACTCAATGTAAAACTTCATGATTGTTTTGTCTACCCAATTTGTTTTTCGCCAAACATCTTACATATGGTTAAATAATGTTCGCCAACCTGTAAGTATTTGTAACAAAATCTAACTCACTTTTGCTCCTGACGTCGAGCCATGTAGTCTGCAAATTAGGCCCCGCTGTGGGGCGTCCGCCGTCGGGCAGTTATTGAAACTCCCCGTTCCACTTTATACTGTTCACGGCCCTCCATTAAAAGGTGTTGCATAATAAAGATGTAAGTCCTCTAAACTTTTGTGTTGGAGTTTTTTTTCTCTTATTCATATTGTGAACCTGGGTATACGAAATCAAGGCCACACTTGGTTATTCCGTCGACCAAAAATCTATCGCCAGACTATAAGATTAAATGCCAATAATGGTTGATCATAAATGTCACATTCACTTGATTGTAAGGACACGTGTTTACGCAGTCAAGTGATTTTTATTTCGACGTTTTATTTGTATTTTTATTAATGGCATCCTAATTTATTTGTTCTTTCGTTATTTAAAATAAAAATTATGTCAATTTGTATAATTTGGCTAAATTGGTCGACGGGATAACTCAGAAGTACCAAAAATTGCGCCAACGTGGTGCGTATATGACATTTGTGTCCTTGATTATCCAGTCGACCGAAAAACTGTCGCCAAACTGTAAGATTAAATGCCAATAATGGATGATCGTAAATGTCACATTCACTTGACATTAAATATGTTACACGTGTTTGTTACGTCATCAAGTCTTTTTAATTCGACGTTTTATTTGTATATTGATTACTGTTTTACTAATTTACTTGTTCTTTCGTTATTTAAAATTACCGCAAAACTTGAAATTGTTTTTCTTCAAGCCTATACCTGATGCTTACATACATTTTATAGTTATATCCGTCTACGGTTTTTGACTAAATAAAGAGCATCAGGTTCCTTACAATTTTCCGTTATCATTAATATTTATTGTGTCCCTTAATAAATTCATTTATTACATTTAAAATACTTACATTTTATTCAGAAATACAATATCCTAAAAATATCTGTTTGTTTATGGTTTAATTTAATAATTCGGATTTTAAATACGTAAACTATTAGTATTCTTGGTACAACTTAGTTATCCCGTCGACCAAAAATCTATCGCTAAACTATAAGATTAAATGCCAATAATGGTTGATCGTAAATGTCACATTCACTTGACTTTAAGCAAGTTACACGTGTTTACGTCATCAAGTGATTTTTATTTCGACGTTTCATTTGTATTTTATTAATGTTATACTAATTTATTTGTTCTTTCGTTATTTAATATAAAAATTATGTCAATTTGTATAATTTGGCGAGTGGTTTGGTGATTTATGCAATTTGGCGAAATTGGGCGACGGGCGGGATAACTAAGTAGTACCGTATTCTTTTGTCCGAAATTACCTAAAAAAATCAAATTTTATATTTGGTATGTCGCTATACGCCATAAGTGAACGTCATCAAAATGTAACCCTATTCTTTAATGATTTCTTTTATTTAAATTTATTAATTTTCCTTTCTTAAAATATCAGAGTGGCAACATTTTTCTATGTGTATAATTTGGCGAATAGTTTGGCGATTTGTATAATTTGGTCGACTGGATAATTAAGTAGTACAAATTGTTCTTAAACTGGCGAAAGCGATAAAACGCCAAAGATTGTATCAATAGAAATATTTCATATTGAATTAATTTTTAAGCATTACGAATATTTCTTTCATGTTTAAATTAATTATTTTCGTTATTTAAATTTACTTCTCATTAAACGGATTTTTGTCTGTTTCTTTTCTTTCTTTTTTTTTAATTAAACAAATAACAGTTTTTTTCATTTATTTTGTGAGATGCTTACATTATTTCCTAACTGATATAGCCCTTTCCATTCTTTCACCAACGATAATATCGCCAAATTATAATCACTGGCAACCCTGTCGCCGAAAATATCAATAAAATACAAAATTTATTACCAAAAATTATAGTTATCCCTGTATATCTGACGCATAAACCACCGTGTGAATATTCTCTCTCGAATGATACAACCTGGAAAAAAATCCACCTGGTAGTTTTTGAAAACATTCAAGCGGAACTTTTTGAGCTTACTGCTTTATAATATACTAGCAGGCTATGCCCGCTGCGCTGGTCAATTTTTCCAAATGAACATTGGTGAATTTGAATTTGCATTTTAAACAATATGGACCTTCAGCTGGATATTACTCACTGCTGAAAGCGATGCGAACGCCATTGTGATATAATATTACCTAAAGCGTTGGTCAAATTTTAGCCATTAACCCTCTGTCTACCAGAAGGGTCCAATGGACCCGACATGTATATTCAAAATATCTATTCAAACCAGAAAATTTCTTCAAAACAAACTAAATGTATAAATCAGACAATAATAAGTTAAATAAACAAATTAAATAGTTTTAAGTAAAAATTCTGGTCTAGAATGTTTTTATAAAACTTGAGTAAAATTTCCGGTAGTTCTAGGGTTAAGAAGTAATTCTTTTAGTTGATTACTAACAATGCACTTTTGGTTGGGCAATGAGACCGTTATGACAACAGGAATTAATAGCTCTATAACTAATCAACATGTAATAAAATGTTATATACTAACACCATTCCTGAAACGTTATGTAACAGTGCCACTTGTATCAAAATACATTCTGTAGATTTTCAAAGAAAAAAAGGCTAAACTTTCATAATCAGGTTCACTTAATTTTTTAACTTTTGTTTAGCTCTATGACTAAGTAGCGTTGAACAATATGTATACACTACAACCTTTCCAAAATTATTACCTAACCACTTGGGCACAGATGTCATACATGCCCCATATAGGCGCGATTTTTTTCTGACGCCAATCTCAGAAACATTGCAATACGCAACAATACTTAACTGGCGCCAAAGTGTCGTTATTTTGCTTAATATGGTAACCCGGAAGTTAATGTTAATGCTGTTTATGTTTTCGCCAAATTGGCGTCGGTAAAAAATCGCGCCAATATGCGTATATGACATCTGTACCACCTAATATCATATAGGCAACAGGTACTTAACTTGCGCCAAAGTGTCGTTATTTTGCTTGATGTGGTAACCCGGATTATGTTGTTTATGCTGTTGATGTTTTCGCCAAATTGGCAACCGAAAATAATCGCGCCAATATGGGGCGAATATGACATCTGTACCAAGTGAATATGTGGTTTTTGTGATACTTTTATGCTAGCCGGGTGCAGGTAATAAATCAACAAAGATTGTGTTCATACCATATTCTTATATTTATTGTTTTCATTTAAGCTACAAACCTTTCACTCATTTCATTTAAAATGCATGCCTTACACTAATTTCATTTAAAAAACTGAAAAGATAAACAATAACAGGAAATAATTCCATAATTAAAAACAAAGAATAATTTTTAATTTACATACGCAAAATGTAACTACTGTGCTACTGGCAATTTTAAAAATGCTACTGGCGAGGTCTGAGCACGGCTGTTATAAATGTACCCATTTTTTCTTCTTATCGAGGAGCAAATTATAAATCGCCAAATATTATTCCAATTCCAATTTCTTTCTATGAAAATAATTTCTAAGTCGTTACAAACAGTGCTTTCATATTTAAATATTTTCGTTGGTACTACTTAGTTAACCCGTCGACCAATTTCGCCAAATTCTACAAATTGACATAATTTTTATTTTAAATAACGAAAGAACAAATAAAGGAACAGATGTCATATTCGCCCCATATTGGCGCGATTTTTTTCTGTCGCCAATATCATATAGGCAACAGGTACTTAACTTGCGCCAAAGTGTCGTTATTTTGCTTGATGTGGTAACCCAGATTATGTTGTTTATGCTGTTAATGTTTTCGCCAAATTGGCAACCGAAAAAAAATCGCGCCAATATGGGGCGAATATGACATCTGTACCCAAATAAATTATTATAACATTAATAAAAATACAAATAAAACTTCGAAATAAAAATCACTTTGTGACGTAAACACGTGCAACTTGCTTAAAGTCAGGTGAATTTGACATTTATGATCAACCATTATAGGCATTTAATCTTATAGTTTGGCAATAGATTTTTGGTCGACGGAATATCTAAGTAGTACCCTTTCGTTCTATAACGCTAATTTCTTAGTAAAATTGTTCCTTTTATTTTGCATAAAATCACTATTTTCTTTTTTTTTTTTTTTTTTGTACTACTTAGTTATCCCGTCGACCAAAAATCTATCGCCAAATTATAAGATTAAATGCCAATAACGGTTGATCGTAAATGTCACATTCACTTGACTTCAAGGAAGTTACACGTACTTACGTCATCAAGTTATTTTTATTTCGACGTTTTATTTGTATTTTTATTAATGTTATACTAATTTATTTGTTCTTTCATTATTAAAATACAACTTATGTCAATTAATGTAATTTGGCGAGTGGTTTGGCGATTTATATAATTTGGCGAAATTGGTCAACGGGATAACTAAGTAGTATCATTTTTTTTTTATTAAGATGTTCGTATTTTTTTTTTTTTTTTCAAACTCATAGAGCTGTTTTTATTCTTTATCCAAAAGAGTTAATTTGAATTTTTTTCGTTGCTAGAATAACGGATGTAATGTTAGATATTTTGAGGTTTAGACGCCAAAGACACCGCCAAATTAGAAAAATATGAAAAATGTCATGAACTGTTGGACTTATAAGAATTTACTTGGCACCAATCGATTCAGCATACAAAAATACATTAAATTATGCTATCATCTGACGCATAATTATAATATCCGATTTTTAAGGAATTTTTTTTTCCTCTCCTTGCAAAAACGCCGTTATGGGTGATACTTTAGAAAATCCTTTCTTAGCGATACTATATAGATATGCCATTTGGCGGTGACTCGATGATCGAAAATTAGTCCAATATCATATGAAATATTACATAACAGAGGAGAAATTAAGAAGAAAGACGAAGAAGAAATGACAAATTACAAAAGACTTGCATTTTTTTTTTTTTTTTCAAAATGTTGAAATTTTCGATAATAATAACGCATGATTGTACAAATTTCCTTAAAAACTATCTTCATTTCCTAGATTTCGAAGGTGTGAATTTTCCTATAAATGATATTGGCGATATGTCTTAAGAAAAAATGAAATAAACAATAGATAATATTTGCTTAAAAAAATGGATAATAGTCATTGATCTGAGTTCGAGTTTATAAATATCACATGCTTTCGGAATTACGGTGAAAAACATTTTAAAAAATAAGTATTTATTTTACAATATGTATGTGTGGCAGAAATTCACACTAAAATTTAAGTATTTGATTCCATTTTTAAAACATTAACTGATGTCTATATAAGTTACAATTGAATATAAAAATTTACTCAAAAAAAGATCTCGTTCACTTGAAAAAACACCATTTATGAGAATATCCTCAAGCTAGTGTCACACTTATGCATTTTTGACTTAAAATCACATTGTTTGGCGACCAAAAGTAAAATAAAAAATCGTAAAGAAATAAATAATAATTACACATGTGACTCACAATTACATCTGCTTTTTTTTTCTATGTGTTACGTGATGGGGCAATTAGATAAAAAGAAAAAGAAAAGAACAAAAAAAAAAAAAAAAAAAAAAAAGTCATTAAAAATTCATCTAATCAAATTTTCAGACTCATTTCTATAATCTAACGCAAGCGATAATGAGCCAAATATTGTGTATCACTTGTAATTTTTCTCATTAAATTAATTTTTAAGCATTATAAATATTTCTTTCAGATTTAAATTAAATTACAAATATTTCTTTTAGGTTTAAATTAAATATATTCGTTTTTTAACATAATCCCTCATTTAAATGTATTTTTCTTTCTTTTTTTACAATTAAATATCAGCAATTATTTTTTTCATTTATTTTCTAACGGATACAGCGATTTCAATTCACTTGTCGCCAAAAAATAACCTCTGGCAACCTTTTCGTTCAAAATGACAATGAAATGCGAAATTTATTACCAAAAATCATAGTTATCCCTGTATATTTTACTCATAAACCACCACGTGAATATTCTCTATCGAATGACACTATTTGCAAAAAAATCCACCGGGTAGTTTTTGAAAACATTCGGGCGGAACTATTAGATCTTACTGCTTTATAATATACTAGCAGACTATGCCCGCTGCGCTGGTCCATTTTCCAAACGAATCTTAAATCAAACGAAATTGTGATTTTTAACCTTCTATTATAAAGCAGTAAAGACCGTCACCTGGAATGTCCTTCTGCATTGCTGAAAACGATGCTAACTTTATTGGGATATTATACTATCTTATGCCTTTAACAAAATTTGGGCAATTAAGGAACAACTCTTTTAGTTGACCATTTAAAGTAGAGTTTGGTACGGAAATGAGACAGTTATGACAACAGGAATTAAAGTATTCTCTAGTCATCACACTGTTAAATTAGAGAGCATTACAATGATTGAAGAGATTGTTTTTGAACTTTAAGAACATTCAGATTGTTCATTTTCATTTGTTTGTTGTTGAACTCACAGCATCTCAACTTGTGCTATATGTGATTCTGGTAGCTTAAATTCAATCTCATTACATGTTACATTACATTTTTTAATAAAAGTCCTCTTCTGGCAGGTCTACTACTGTTTTCCATCTGTCTATTACAGCAGAAATAAATAGAATAAAAAATTTAAAGAATCCTTTGCAGACAATGATGAGCATTTAACTTATATATTTATTCGAACAGTGAAGTAAAAAAAAAGTGGATTTTTAAAGCTAAATTTTTTGAATAAAATTAAAAGGTACTACTTGATTATCCCATCGACCAAAAAACTATCGCCAAAATATAAGATTAAATGCCAATAATGGATGATCGTAAATGTCATATTCACTTGACATTAAACACCTTACACGTATTTGTTACGTCATCAAATTAATTTTAATTCGACTTTTTACTTGCATTTTTATTAAGGTTTTATTAATTTATTTGTTCTTTCCTTATTTGAAATAAAAATTTATGTTAATTGGTATAATTTGGCGTTGGCGAATAGTTTGGCGAAATTGGTCGACGCGATTATCAAGTAGTACCCCACGAAAAATATATTTGTATAAAGAATTTTTTACGTTAAAGAACATTTACATTCACAGAAAAATATTGCTTAAACAAAAAAAAAAAATCCAGAAAATTATAAATTTCAAAAAATAATTATAAAAAATATGCATGCAAAATTATTACTTATCCACCAGTAGCATTCAAAGAAAAACGCAACCCAAAACGCTGAAGATCGCAACAATCACATTGAAACATTTATCACCAAAAAAAAGCTCGCCAAAAAACCAGAACAGGAAATGGAACTCTTGCCTAACTATTAGACACAGATGTCATATACGCACCGGGTTTGGCGCGTTTTTTTTTATACAACAGTTTGGGGAAAACGTAGATTTCAAATACCAGTTACATATATGTATACTTATTTTTAAAAAAAAATTTATTATTTTAAAAGGAAATAACAATAAATAAAAAAATTAATTAATAACTATAGACAGAAAATAATTTATTTAATTGTAAAAAAGGGAAATAAGAGTATATAAACGATTTATTAAATAAACAACAATAGCCATGTTAGTTACCATGTCAGGCAAAATAACGCCATTTTGGAGCCCATTAGGCACCCTAGAGCGTATATGAATTCCGTGCCAATAATAGTAATAATATGGAATTCAGACGTTAATATCGAAGATTAGTCTAATATCTTTTAAAATATTACCTAACAGAGGGGGGGGGGCGGAATATGAAGAAAAACAAAAAAGAAATAACGAATTAAAAAAGATTTGCAATTTTTTTTCAGCAAGCAATTTTTGGTACTTTCCAGTTAACCGGGCGCCAGTGTTATATATACATATATATACATACATAGATGCGTATATATACATATATTGTATATATACACATATATACATGTGCATCCACATATTTGTATATGTATATAGATGTATATACATACATTTGTGTATACATATACATGTATATATAACAGTGGCTCCCGGCTAACCGAAAAGTACACAATTTTTATTTCAAAATGTTGAATTTTTTTATAGTAATAACACATTGCATAAATTTCTTTAAGAATAATTTTAAGTTCCTAAATTTTGAAGCTCTGAATTTCCCTGTACGTGAAATTGGCGGTATGGCCAAAGAAATATTAAATAAACAATAACATTTTCAAAAAAGAAAAAAAAGGATAATATTGATTGATCTGAATTGGAGTCCATAAAAATCACATGCTTCCGTAATTACGATGAAAGTTTTTTTTTAAAGTATGAAATTACGAACAGATGTCATATATTTCCTCGGCAGCCATCTGGGATTTTTTCTTGGCGTGAAAACCCCTTTTCCGCCAAGTAGTAAATGTCTCCCCGCAACAATTTATGCGCATGAAAGGCTTAACGAAAATAAAATGTAAAACATCGTCAACAAAAAATCGCCAAGAAATCTCAAAACATCCAAGATGGCGTCCGCTTGAATATACAGCATCTAAGCCTGAAAGGATTTTACAATATGTATGTGTGGCAGAATTTCAAACAAAATTTTAAATATTTGATTCCATTTTTAAAATATTAACTGATATCTATATCATTTATAATCGAATATAAAAATGTTGATCTCGTCCACTTGAACAACCACAAATCCTCAAGCTAATGTCACGCTTATGCATTTTTGGCTTAAAATCACTTTATTTGGCGACAAACGAAAAATAGAAATCGTAAAGAAACACATAATAAGTAACTCACAATAATTACAGTATTATTTACAGTTGCATCTGCTTGTTTCTCCTATAAATCACATTATGTGAATTAAATAGTTAGATAAAAATGAAAAGAAAAGAACTAAAAAGAAAAAAAAAAGTAGTAATTCAAAATTAGTCTAATCAAATTTTCAGATTTCTTTTTTTAACGTAAGGCAGGCGATAATTCGCCAAATATTGTATCAACTGTAAAATTTCACAATAAATTATATTTTAAGTATAACAAATATTTATTTCATGTTTAAATTAAATATTTTCGTTTTATAATATTATGTCTTATTAAAGCATTTTTTTTGTTGTCTTTTTAAATTAAATATCAGTATTTTTTTTTTTTTTTCATTTATTTGCGAAATGTTTGTCTAATGGATATAGTCATTTCAATTCTCTAATCAACAAACTTTTCGCCAAAATATAATCACTGGCAACCCTTTCCTTCAAAATAACATTAAAATACAAAATTTATTACCAAAAATCATAGTTATCCCTGTATATTTTCTCATAAACCACCACGTGAATATTCTTTATCGAATGATATAACTTGCAAAAAAATCCACCGAGTAGTTTTTGAAAACACTCGAGCGGAACTTTTTGATCTTACTGCTTGATAGTATATAAACCACCACGTGAATATTCTTTATCGAATGATATAACTTGCAAAAAAATCCACCGAGTAGTTTTTGAAAACACTCGAGCGGAACTTTTTGATCTTACTGCTTTATAATATATAAACCACCACGTGAATATTCTTTATCGAATGATATAACTTGCAAAAAAATCCACCAAGTAGTTTTTGAAAACACTTGAGCGGAACTTTTTGATCTTACTGCTTTATAATATATATGATATGACTAGCAGGCTATGCCCGCTGCGCTGGTCCATTTTCCAAACGAATCTTGAATCAAACGAAATTGTGATTTTTAACCTTCTATTTTAAAGCAGTAAAGACCATCACCTGGAATGCCCTTCTGCATTGCTGAAAACGATGCTAACTTCATTGGGATATTATACTATCTTATGCCTTAAACAAAATTTGGGCAATTAAGGAACAAGTATTTTAGTTGAACATTTAAAGTAGAGTTTGATACGGAAATGAGACAGTTATGACAACAGGAATTAAAGTATTCTCTAGTCATCACGCTGTTAAATTAGAGAGCATTACAATGATTGAAGAGATTGGTTTTTGAACTTTAAGAACATTCCGATTGTTCATTTTCATTTGTTTGTTGTTGAACTCCCAGCATCTCAACTTTCTCAATATGTGGTTCTGGTAGCTTAAATTCAATCTCATTACATGTTACATTACATTTTTTAATAAACATCCTCTTCTGGCAGGTCTACTACTGTTTTCCATCTGTCTATTCCAGCAGAATAAATAGAATAAAAATTTTAAAGAATTATTTGCAGACAATGATGAGCATTTAACTTATATATTTATTCGAACAGTGAAGTAAAAAAAAATCCCTGCCGGCTCGGGCCTACAGGCGGAGGTAGATTTCGAAGTTAAGTACTAAATTCACCAACAAAACTTAAATCAACGTTAGAGATAAACCCAGTTCCTTCACTAAGAATGAGTTCTAGGGAACTAAACATTTTGTGAAAATTCTAATATACACGAATACCAGGGCTTAATTTGCGCCGGAGCCCGGCTCCGGTACTTCTCTGTTTTTAGTAAATATTTAAATATTGGTCGGAATTCACCGGAGCTCATAAATACAGGGCTCCGGAGCCCAGTGCAATAGCGCTTCCGAAAAAACCTAAGCCTAAATTACCCTTTCCTATCTCCAAGCTTTTCAATTCTTTTTGCAAAACACTTATATGTGACATAATGTGTCGCACACGCAGGAGATGGCGATAAAACGTACTCAATTTTTATATCGGTTTTTGGTCTTGGACTGACTCGAGCTCAATCTGTATTACATTTAAAATCTTATTTATTCATGTGTAGAAAAAAAAAATCTTTTCGTCCTTTAAAATTACGTATTATATTCTATTTCAAATCATTTTAATGCTGTTTTGATCAGAATGAAGAGGAAACAGAAATCGTGTTTTTCTATTTTAAATTTATGTCGGCGACGTGTTGATACGGCGCCACTCCAGAGACTGAATTTGCTTTCAGTTCGATCCTCTTTTGTGACAGTAGGAATTTTTTCTTATTGGCTGGTTTTTCTAAAAATTTTATTTAGATATAACCTGAAAAGAATATTTTCTATTTAAGCCAACGAGCATCAGCTTGAGGATTTGTTTGTTTGACGTTTATTGTCTTCTATTGCGTACGACTATAAAAATCACGTTAGTGATTTTTCTATTTATTGTATCATGAATGGTACCCATGCTAAGGCTCTGCTCTGCACATTTACAAAGTCACTTTCATTTGTAAGTAGATATAATTGCCATGTATTGTTATTCTGATAGAAAGCAATCGAGCAGTGTTTCCCTTTTTTCTGTAAGAGCGTCGATTCTTCCCGATAACGGTGCCAAATTTTTAATTTAATCTTATTTTCAGGGACTCACCACAAAAGATTTTTATGCAGAAGGAATCTATTATAGTTTAAGATGGGCGCCTTTTATAGGAAATTGTAAAACATTGTTCCATTCTTCAGCATATAAATATTAATTTCTGTAAATTTCATTCATTTTTTCTTAAAAATGCATAGATGCGAATTATCCCTTTTTTCTGTTAACACTATTTCTGAATCATAATCCTTACCATATTTAATCGCAGAATTCTGCAATTAATTAACATTAAAATTAGGCAAAGATTACTATTCGGAAGGAGTGATAACTAAAAAGTGGAATAGTTAACAGCTAAATATATGCTGATAGAGATACTTGAAATTTTTATTTTGCTAAAAGAAGAAAAAAATGCTTTAATTTTTGCGCATAATGTACGAAATATAAATATGCAGATTGGAGTGACAGGGGGGGGGGGGGGGGGGACGGTACGGTTGTTGTACCGGTACAGCAAAATATTAGGGCTCCGGTACTTTTTTTGTTAGAAATTAAGCCCTGGTAGATGGTGAAGTAAATTATCATTCACTGCAAAAATATTGTATATGTATATATATTTTTTCCATTTTATAGGACACTTACTTTGAAATACTCAGAAATTATTAAAGAAAGTAATTTCTATTGCAGTCCTAAGAGCATTTTTTTTTCTTGTGTGTGTGTATGTGAGGGGAAGGGTGCATTTGTGAAAATTTTAATTATGATATATAGTTGAAAATTTTTATATTATCACGTGGTACAATATTTATTTTGCACATTCTTGTCCAGTTCACATTACACCGCTAGGCTAAAATTTTCATAAAATGCACCTGGAAAAGTCAGGGAATTTCATTCTTCTACATGAGTAGCAACCCTGTTGCTAAAAACAAGCAAATTTTCTCAAAAGATCGCAAAAAGTACGCGAATTTCGTCAAAAGACCGCAAAAATACGCAAATTTCGTCAAAATATCGCGAAAAATAAGCAAATTTCTTCAAAAGATTGCGAAAGGCACTCGAACTTCAGTAAAAGATCCCAAAAAACACTCATATTTTGATAAGAGATCGTGAAATCACGTGAATTTTGTCAAAGGATCGCGAAAAACACGCTAATTTCGTGAAATGGTTGTGGAGATTTTGTTTATTTTATTTTGTGATTTGCTGAATTTAGGTCCTTAAAGGTTACTTTATACGCGAAATATATGGTCTTTTTTGGTCCCTTTTCTTAAAAAAAATGGTCACCTTTTACCATTTTTTACTACAAAAGTTGAGTGGGAGTCTTCTATGTTGTATTCATGGGCTTTTCTTTGATTAGTTAAAATTACTGCTCTAAAATATTTTTTAAAACCAAATAAACTGATTTTTTTTCTTCCTGCTGCTAATTTTTCATTATTGCAATCTGTACCCAATTGTCGTTTAGAATGCCCAGAGTTAGCAAAATGTGTGGAGAAATTTTATCTGAGTAATTATTCTTTAAAATGGGAAAATATTTTCAAGATAGCCTTCATTTTAATTTTTAGGAGTTTGTTAGCATTAGAATTTCAGTCTGCTCCAAAAACAGAATTTCAATTTTATTGCTACAAAATTAGATTTTTGCTGCTACAAAATCAGATTTTTGTTGCTCCAAAAATTGATTTTACTGCTCCAAAATGGCTTTAGTGCACTTTCATACCTGCATCAGCCTCTTTAATGATCAGTGATGCCGCTGTACTTGAAAAAACCTGGGTCCCCGGGACCCAGGATTTCCAAAAATCTGGGTCCCTTTTTTACAAAAGCGGGTCCCCATCAATAATAATTTATATTTTAAAGGAATAAATGAAAGTTGTTTATTAAGATAAATGAAATGCATTAATTATTTTTTTAACAATAATTAAATAATGAATTAAAACCAGCATTATTTGCACTCAAATAAGATATTTTTAAAAAATATTAAGAGAAATTTTCTTTACTTTTTTAAAAGTAAAAAATGCAAGATACAATTTTAATTGTAAATTAATGTTTATTTGAGAGTAGAAGATACCATGTTCCACTAACAAGTATCACTAATGTTCGCATTCTTTTAAAAAGAGGCAAGGCGGGTTTATTGAAAGAGATATTTTTGCTGAAAAAAAGAACACTTATGTTAAGTAAAGGTGTACTTTTCGTTGAATGAATGGGTGCTTTCATTATTATACTTCCCATTGAATTATTTGTCAGCATAGATCTGTGTTGGAATCAGACATTTTCCTTGGAAGGGAAATTTATATCTAAATCACTAATAAGCATCAAATCTTAAATGTTCTGAAGGCGGGAGACATTTCAATGCAGTAAGAACGAGGGGGGGGGGGGGGGTGATTTTTACTGGTCCACCTAATGAATATAAATATTATCAAAGTACACTGGAATCATGCTGTATTTTTAAGAATCTCATAAAAAAGAAATTAAATCCCATTTTATGAATTTTCTACCTATAAGTTTAGTTTGCACATCTTTTTTGGTGCTTTGACTAAATTCACGTTTTTTCCGCGATCCTTTTGTTGAAATTCGCTATTTTTTCGCGAGTCTGTCACGAAAATCGTGTTTTTTTTTCGCGATACTTTGACAAAATTCGGCTTTATTCCGCGATTTTTTGATGAAATTCGCTATTTTTTCGCAATCTTTTGTCGAAATACACTATTTTGTCTCAGCCCTTTTACGAAAATAGCGTTTTTTCCGCGATATTTTCACGAAATTTGTGCTTTTTTCGCGATCCTTTGACGAAAATCGGCTTTTTTACGTTATATTTTGACGACATTTGCTATTTTTGGGGGATCCTTTGATGAAAAACTATTTTTTCGCGATCCTTTGACGAAAATCGGCTTTTTTCCGCGATTTTTTGATGAAATTTGCGCTTTTTTCGCGATCCTTTGACAAAATTCGGCTTTTTTCCGCGATTTTTTGACGAAATTCGCTATTTTTTCGCGATCTTTTAACGAAATACGCTAATTTGTCGCGGCCCTTTTACGAATATCGCGTTTTTCGCAATATTTTGGTGAAATTTGCGCTTATTTCAGCGATATTTTCATGAAATTTGCGCTTATTTCCGCGATTTTTTGACGAAATTCGCTTTTTATTTCGCGATGCTTTGACGAAATACGCTATTTTTTCGCGGCCCTTTTACGAAAATCGCTGCTTTTGCGCGATATTTTGATGAGATTTACGCTTTGTTCGCGATTCTTTGACGAAAATCGTCTGTTTTCCGCGATTTTTTCACGAAATTACGCGTCCCACGGGACGCGTAAGAGCTATTTTTTTGCGTCCCGTATCCGATTTTTCGCGTAATTTACGCGCTATAGCGCGTCCGCGGCATCCCTGATGATGATACCTATGAATAGACCACTCTCTATAAAATGTGATTCAGTTGTTTCAGAAGCAATGCTGTATTATTTCTGTGAACTGAGTGACTTGTGCGAAGAGGTTACAATATTAAGGATTGGGCTGTTTCTAAATGCATTGACAAATTAATTGATAAGAATTTACCTTTTCTTATCATGGATTTTTAGCTTTATTATTTTTTTAAACTAAAATAATTATTCTTTAATTAATATCAATTAATTTTTAGTTTAAATGGTAATTACTTTAAAAGTACTGTTTTTAATTAATATCATCAAAATAATATAACACATTATTTTATTAAACATTAAATTAATTTGCAGAAAGTTTTTGACCCAATATTTGCGTGCGCGGAAAGTTTTTGGTTTTATAAGTTTTGGTCTGGCGATAAAAGAGCTAAAAAGAAAAAAAAATTTCCATTCAAAATTGTCAAATCAAATTTTCAGATTCATTTTTTTAACCTATCGCAAGCGATAATTCGCCAAATATTGTACTAATTGTAAAATTTCACAATAATTTATACTTTAAGCATTACAAATATTTATTCCATGTTCAAATTAAATATTTTCGTTTTATAATATTATGTCTTATTAAAACTTTTTTTGTTGTTGTTTTTTAAATTAAATATGAGTATTTTTTTCATTTATTCGCGAGATGTTTGTATTATTTTCTAACAGATATAGCCATCTTAATTCTTTAATCCACAAACCTTTCGCCAAAAGATAATCACTGGCAACCTTTTTGTTCAAAATAGCAGTAAAATACGAAATTTATTATCAAAAATCATAGCTATCCCTGTATATTTTCTCATAAACCACCCCGGGAATATTTCCTATCGAATGATACAATTTGGAAAAAAATCCACCGGGTAGTTTTTGAAAACACTCGTGCGGAACTTTTTGAGCTTACTGCTTTATAATATATGTATGATATGATTAGAATTAGTAAAGAAAAAAATGAGTGGCATCAGGGACAAAAAGGTGGGAAGAAAAAAATGAAAAAGTTATGAGCTCCATAGGCTTTTCTATGTTAAATTAACATTGTTAAGTGACACTGGAAATAAATAAGTATTGCGCTGCCGCGTAATACTTAAATATATCTTAATCCAATTTTAATGTTCAACAGGAATCGTTATTAAGCTGTGCTCTTTTTATTCACTGATCATTATTTTTTACCTTTAAAGAGAATTATCAAGGTGAATGCCGAAATATTGAATACTTTCTATATTCTTGCAGTAGGATATTTAAATGTGTTTCTATAAAACTGTGTACATTGTTTAATGACATCTTATAAAGATAACCTTCTAACATATTTTCTGGAGTAATTTAAAAATTTTACTTGCATATTTAGGAAAATTAGTGCAATGTTTTTACTCATGATTCTTTTTTAGTCTCCTTTTTGAATAAAAATGGTCCCCCGAAGCCCCCTTTTAAAATAAAAATGGTCCCCCAAAGTCCCTTTTTAAGTAAAAATGGTCCCCCAAAGTCCCCTTTTTAAATAAAAATGGTCCCCTTTCCCCCTTTTTGAGGGCTAAAATGTGTTGGGAGCCCCCCGTCTGTTTGAAATACTTTTCTGTTAATTTTTTTCTCTTATTAAAAGTTGTGCATGTCACATGAGGGTGCGGCATACTTGAAAAAATAGGGTAGGTAAGTCCTTTAAAATTCTTGTACTCCTTTTAGACTCCTTGGATTTTTTCTTCTGAAGTGTGTACGAGCCTTATGATAGGCATGTTTTTGCTGTAGATTAATAAATTTTGATTATGTAAATAATTTTTATGATGCATAAAGTGAATGCAGCCATATAACATGAAAGCTGTTCTACAACAATTAGCAACATTATACTTTGTTTTTATTAGTTAATTTAATTTGACTATATATGAGGCATTCTCACATAATTTTGACTTTTAAGTCCCTGAATAATAATTTTTATTTTAGCACATACTTTTGTTTTTTGTTTTTTTTCCCTTATACTGGAAAACGTCCCATTGCATGATTGTATAACAATATTAACGAGATAAATAAGTTTTGGATTTTGGACGATGTTGGGGGGGGGGGGGGGGGGTCCAAATATACCACGAAATTCCTTACCGTCCCGTGTCCCTGATGCTGATTTTTAAGTTTGGAGCTATCTGTATAAAATTGTTTCAATAAGAGTAATTCGATGTAATTTTTTTCCGAAACTGGGATTATTGTTTTATATAAATATGTAGCAAAAAATTAACCTGCACACATTTTTACGGTTGTTATTATTTTTTTTAACTCTGTCCCTGGATTTTAGATTCCTTACCGTCCCTCTTACTAAAATCTCTCTATTCTAAAAAAAAGTAACTACCGCTGTCACCGCCGCCGCCGGTTTTGATTTTTTTGTGACCGGAGGCCTTTCTTCGTTAATATTAACAAAAATAATGCATACAAAAATATGAAAATCGGTGGTTTTATACAGAAATGTTTGATAAACACGCTGATGCAGACAGTTTTCAAATCGAAGAATTATTTTAAGAGTTATTTAATGCTAAAGTTGGACAAAATCGTTCCACTAAAAAAGTTTTATAGTAGCAAAAACTATACATGGCAGTGTAATCATTTTTAGATCATTTTATGCGTTAGAATTTGCCGGAGTGCAGATTGCATTAATTTTTTTATTTTGACTCATTTTTTCAGGTTTTATTTCTATTTTAAATTCAAATTTTCAGCATTTCTAGAGATATTTTCTACAGATTTCAGAAAATTGTACTAATTTAAACTGTTGCCAACTGTATAAAAAGCGCAAGCAATAATGCTTGCTTCAAATAAAAAATTTATTTACACGTGACTATTATAAATAGGAAAAAAACTTTCAAATTAGAATTAAATAATTACGTATAAAAAGCAGGAACTTATTGAAAATTACGTCATAAAAAGTATACACATGAATTTTAAAAGAGAAAGGATATTGTAAAATAATAAATTCATTAACATGCGTTAGAAGTCTTAGGAGAAATTACGCCATATTTACGTCACATTATAGTTATTACATAAAATGAACACAAAATAATATTGCAAAAAAGTTTAAATTTAGAAATTGCGCTAGACGTTTATTTGATATTTTGAGAATTAATTTAAAATGTCTCATTTAAAATAACTTTCTTTTCACTTTGTTAAAAATACCAGGAGGACAAAGACTCTCTTTACTTAATTCCTTTTATATTAGCTTATTTTGAAATGTTGTTACACGTGTATACGTCATCAAGTTATTTTTATTTCGACGTTTTATTTGTGTTTTTATTAATGTTGTACGAATTTATTTGTTCTTTCGTTATTTAAAATAAAAATTATATCAATTTGTATAATTTGGCGAGTGGTTTGGCGATTTATATAATTTGGTCGACAGGATAATCAAGTAGTACCGCAGCGGATTTGGCGTTAAAATTCCCCAATCAAAGAGAAATGAATAGAAATTCGTTTATAGGGAGATCGCCACTGTTTTTTAAATTATAATTCAATCTTTCGAAATCTTTTTAAAGCCGATCAAATTAGCGTGCATTTAGAGTCTGCGGTGTCTGGACGGGGGTTGGCGAGCGTAGCTCGTAGGGGGCCGAGCCCCCTAGTTATATAGAAAATCATTTCAGATGCAGTCACAGAATTTTTTTCAACTTTTTTCTCATGCAGAAGTATGCTAGAGAAAGAATGGCTAAAATTCTTTGACTGGAAATTTACTGCAGAATTTAAATCAGCATTTAAATATCAATTTCAAGCATTGTGGCTTTATTGGTAGTCTTACCGTCCCCAAGGTTTATTCTGCACTTTTCGAGGTAAATTATTATTATTATTACTTTAATCCAATGTAAATATCTGGTGCTAAAAATCAATAAACATTGTGGCTATCACTTTGTCTTAACATGATTTGCCTAAAGGTAGGTGGTAATTTTCCTTACCATCCCTTCCTTAACATCCCTTTAAGACAATGTTATACCAAACTTTTGTACTAAAAATACTATATTGTTATTATTTTTTATTTGAATGTTCTATGGGTACTATGCAAATTCATTATAAGTAAAAATTTAGAAGAAAATAAAAAGTTTAGAGAGATAAAATGTCAAGGGAACGGTAAGGAAAATTAAACTCGCAAGTTTAACTTAAACCTCAGTTAAATAAAAAAAATTGTCGCTGCTGACCATTTTTCCTTTATTTTGTATCATTAAGGCAGTGGTTCCCAACCTTTTATTGACCATGCCCCACCAAATCATCTGTAAAATCACTATCCCCCCCCCCCCCAAATCTGCAAATTATGCATTTTATTATTTAAAAAATGAACTCTATTTACACGGTGGAAGGGTAATAAAGCCTTAATAACTATTCATTACACGTTTTTTAACTTATGAAAGAAGTGAATCTTTTGTCACAAATGCGTTTTTAAAATAATTTTATAAATGTAATGAGGTTATACATCTTCGTTTCTGTGCCAAAAAGAGTTTTGCTGTACTTTACCAGCTTACCGCAGTATTAAAGAAAAGTGTATTACTGTTTGCATTTTTATCTTCACAAAGTATCACTTACATTTAACGTTAAAATTGATAAAATTCATACATTTTATCATGTATTTTTGTAACTTATTAAAAGTTGGGGAAAAAGCTTTGGATGCTGAGTTTTCTTTCTATAGATAGCTCAATACACAAGGAGCCTTTTAGGATTCCCATCTTTATCAAATTTCAGTAGCCATTATTCTACTCAGTACATTTTCCCTACTTCTCATTTTCCAATATTGTCAATTGTCTTCCATGTATCACCTTATTTTAAAATTTGAAATGTCTTGTATTCCATTTATTTTTAGTCTACAACATTATTAAAAAAAAAAAAAAAAAGACAAAAGAAACTTTTAGCAAGTGAGTAACAAATTTGGAATTGACACCTAGAATGTCACATTGCCCCCCAGTGGGGCGTATGCCCCACGTTGGGAACCACTGCATTAAGGCATTCGTCTATAAGTTTAAAATGTTAAGTTTCATTTCACGAGATTTTTATTCCTGAAAGTTAAAATTTTGTGAGAATTCTTCACATATGCTTATTATATACATATATATTAAATGCTTATTAAAATAATTATTGTTAAGTATTCTCTTTTTTTTTTCTTTAGTTGTGTTATTGTTATTTATAATGTGCGCAAAAACAAGCAAGGTCATATACTTAGCAGTTCAAAAAAGACAATCACTTCTCTTGCGTTTTCATCAGATGGGAAGTATTTGGCAACAGGAGAGGTATTTATTGCTTCTTTAATTAAATGCATTTATTTATATATTTTATCAATAAATTCAATTTAACTTGAATGTATTCCCATATGCAATTTTTTTTAGTGTGGCCATCAACCACATGTTCGAGTTTGGGATGTACAAGAAAAAATTCAGGTAGCAGAATTTCAAGGTCATAAATATGGTATTAATTGTGTTGTAAGTACAGTTTTATTTGATTTAAAAAATACTTTACCTTTTTCCACTCTCATTTATTTCCGTGTATGATATAATGAAATAATAAAGTTTTGTATACGAACTTCGAATTTGTATTGTTTAATATTTTTAACCCGAATTTATATTTTTAATTGAAAATCTTTCCAATTGAAATAAGGGCCCCCGATATAGAGATTGCCGATTTAATTTCTGACATTTAGATATATTAAATTTTCAATTCTGACCAATATTTCCCGAGGCAGGTTATTTCTCTAAACAATAAAAAACGCCCTCTATCCCTCTTTTAAAGCGCGATTTCAAAATTTTTTAAAACACAATTATCTTAAAACTTGAAATGTTATTTGAGACTGGAGAAATTAAAAAAAAAATAAATAAAAAATTGGGCGAATTCTTTAAAGGACTTTCAGATTTTTTTTTTTTGTAATAGTAAATATTAATATTTTTTTTAAACCGAAGACATCATTAGAACCGAAAAGCTTCTATAAATAAAAGTGGTTTTTTTTTTTTTTTTTTTTTTTTTTCGACGTTTGAAAGCGGATGCGAAACTTTTAATCTGCAAAAGAAAAGAAAAATATGGACATTCAGAAAATAATTTTTTTGCAAAATTATATATTAATACTATATTTTTTAAACAAAGACATCGTTAGAAATAGAGGCGGATTAACCACTACTCGGGCACCTAAGCTTGACTTTTTTGCGGGTCCCCTCCTCTCCTTCAAAGCCATGTAGACAAGACGATTCAAAATGCATGTCTACTCAATTATCTCATAAACCACTGATGAAGGAAACTTATTTCCAATTACAAACAGTACAGAAATTAAGTAAAGTTTTTAGATATGGTATCTGTTTTACCTAATAAAATTCTAAATTTAATTTTGATACAGTCCTTGGGTCTTATAGGTTATACTATTTAGAAAAATGTTTTTTTGTCTAAGAGGAACAAAACAAACAAAAGAACTATTCTTTTACAACCAAAACTTACCAAATTATGAATTTTATGTACAGTAGAGCGCCGATTATCCAAACAAGTCGGGACCGACCCTAGTTCGGATAAGCAAAAGTTCGGATAAATGGACAGATAGTTTAAGGGATTATCCAGGCTTAGGACTAGCAGCACTACTTAGTGCTGGCGTGTTTTAAATATTTTTTTTGTTTATTTTTTTATCATTTAAAATTTTCTATTTCTCTTTTTATCATTTCCTGAACTCCAGAGATCCTCCCATTTAAGCAAAAAAGCTTTCGATTGTTGCTTGCATCAAAGAAGACATTCTTTTAAATGCTGCCCTGTCTCGAATTCTTCTTAAATACGTTAGTTGCGTTGTTTAGTTAAATACGTTTATCAGCGTTCTTCTGCCGTTCGAGCCATTTCATAACTGTTTCCAAACATTCAAAGTCCTCGTTATGTGATGGACCTGGGTCATTTTCAAAGCAATCGTTTTCATTTTCTTTCATTTCACCCCCCTTTCCCTAAGACTCCCTTAGACCCTAAGACTCGGGGATTTAATTTCGCATGCTAAATCTGAAGTTGGAAAAAATTAGAGAAATAGGGTGTTTGGATAATCGGGAGTTCGGTTTAAAAACATTTTGAGAGAAATAGGCTGTTCGGATAATTGGAAGTTCGGTTAAAAATTGCTTTTGAGGGAAATAGGCTGTTCGGATAATTGGAGTTCCGATAATCGGCGCTCTACTGTAATTTCAGTGTTTTCCAGCACTAGAAACGGAAAGAATTATTATTTAATACAGGTAAACGGCAAACATTGAAATTTCATAAAATTCAAAATATTATAATTTGGTAAGTTTTAGTCGTGAAAGAAAGCGATTTTTTTAAATGCTCTTCTTAGATGGAGGACAACATTCTTTTAGGGCCCAAAGGCCGTACTTGTCTTGAAAATCCTAAAATTTCAGGAAAAAAATTGGGAATTTGTCAGCAGTACAAGAAGGAAAATCATCGCGAATTTTGTTAAACGGTTGTTCAGCGATTTCCGTGGAGTCTGAAAAAAAAAATCGCGTTGATGTGTATGTAAACGAATGAGAATTTCGTCAAACGATCCATGAATGAAATCGTCAATTCCGGCCAATCATTCAAGCAAAATATCTTGACTTTCGTCAAACAACTGCGAAAAAACTCGCAAATTTTGTTAATAGGTCGCGTAAAAAAATCCTGAATTTCGGCAAACGATCGAAGAAAAATCTCGAATTTCAGCAATCCATCGCGGAATGCAATAACGAATTTTGGCAAACGATCGCGGAAAGATTCGCGAATTGCGGCAATCGATTGCGGAAAAAATCGCGATTTCGTCGAAAAGTTGTGTAAAAAAATTGCAAATTTCGCCGAACAAATGCAGAAATTAATCACGAACTTCGTGAAACGATTCTGAAAGAAAATCGTGAATTTCAGCAAACGATCACGAAGACAAATCGCGAATTTCAACAAACGATTGAAGGAAAAAAAACACGAATTTCCGCAAACAATCGCGGAAAAATATCGCGAATTTCGGCATTCAATCACGTAAAAAAAATGCGAATTTCGCAAACGATCGAAGAAAAAACGTGAATTTTGGCAAACGATCGCGGAAAATAAAAAGCTAATTTCGGCAAACGAACGCAGAAAATCGCGAATTTCGGCATACGATCGAACGAAAAATTGCGAATTTCGGCAAACGGTCGAACAAAAAAATCGCGAATTTCGGCAAACGATGGCTGAAATGTACGCGAATCTCGGCAAACGATGGCTGAAATGTACGCGAATTTCGGCAAACGATGGCTGAAAAATACGCGAATTTCGCCAAACGATCGCGGAAAAAATCGCGAATTTCGGCAAACGATCGAAGAATAAAAACGCAAATTACGGCAAGCGATTGCAAAAAAAAAAAAAAAAAAAAAAAAATCACGAGTTTCCTCAAACGATCGCGGAGAAAAATCACGAATTTCGGCAAACGATCGAATCAAAAACGCGAATTTCGGCCAACGATCGCGAAAAAATGGCGAAAATTTCAGCAAACGATCGCGGAAAAAAATTGTGAATTTCAGCAATCGATTGCGGAATGTAATCACGAATTTCGGTAAACGATCGAAGAATAAAAACGCGAATTACGGCAAACGATCGCTGTAAAATTGCGAATTTCGGCAAACGTTGACTGTAAAATAGGCGAATTTCCGCAAACGATGGCTGAAAAATACGCAAATATCGCCAAATGATCGCGGAAAAAATCTCGAATTTAGGCAAACGATCGAAGAATAAAAACGATAATTTCGGCAAGCGATGGCGAAAAAAATCACGAATTTCAGTAAACGATCAAGGAGAAAAATCGCGTTCGGCAGCGATCGTGTGAAAAAAACGCAAATTTCGGCAAACGATGGCGGAAAAAAACGCGAATTTCGGCAAACAATCGCGGAATAAAATCGTGAATTTCAGCAAACGATCGCGGAAAAAAATCGCGAATTTCGGCAAAGTATCGCAGGAAAAAATCACGAATTTCTGGAAAAAGTCGCGGAAAAAAGTATGCTGAGTAAATGTGTCCTGAAATTGTCCTGAAATATTGAAAATGTATGTCCTTAAATATCACCAAGGAGCAGTACTACCCCTGCAGGGACAATATAGAAGTATAAAATTTCCTTTTTTAATATGTATACTGGCCCTTTTAAAACAAATGCCATATCTAAAGTCTATACTTATACTATTTGCAGTTGGAAGAATGTTTCTGTCATCAGAGGTCTAACTTCTTAATATTTTATGCATTAATATAGCATAATTATTGCAGCGCTCACGCAATTTTAACAAACAGAATTCTTTTCAAATACAATCAAATCATATTTAGGACATTCCAAAACATATAAATTTCGGTCTAATTTTAAAAGTGGGGAGGGGTTGTGGTGAGGTCGGGTGACTGACCATGGTGCTAAAATGTAAGAAATTATGATTAGACAAATGCTTGATTAAAATTTAAAAGCTTCTTTAAAAGGTAGCATTCGTAGAGGCGCTGTCATAATCTTGCCTAGCCCTTTAAGACCCGATGTACTTGTAAAATCTTTGATTTACCGTTGTGAAAATATACACTAAAAATGTCTATGAGATTTCGACTCTTAACCGACTGAAAAAATTTGACAGGTCAATGATACTTTGCAGACATTTAGTAAATAGTATGGTAAATGCTAAATAGCTAATTTCAACACCGCACTCCAGCAAAAATTTTCTCTATTTGGCGCTTAATGCGAGTAATTTTGCTTGCGTTTTTACTGCCGCGGTGCTGGAGCATAGATAGTGATTAACTGACAATAGGAAATACCTATCTCATAATCCTTTCTGTGTCTTTGCCTGTTTTTAAACTAAATTAGTGTGGAGTCAGTATCTCTACAAATAGAGCAATGTAAATGCCAGGGTGCAATTGAACATGTAAAGCGTCATTAATCGTTCAGTAACACGCCTAAGAATCTCGACTGTATTGGTACACCACGCAAACAAACTGAGCACTCGCAATTTGGCGAATTTGACTGTTGGTTTACTTGCCAAATGAAGAATTTTGTCGCGATTTGGCGCAATGGCGAGCGGCAGCGAAAACCCTGACCAGAACTATCGTTCGACTTAAGTTATTATTACATACCACTCAGAAGCAAAACTAAATGAATGTCTAACCCGCACGATCCTGTGGGTTGGGTCTTAAAGGGCTAGGCCGCAGTGGCTACTTGTCTCCTCTGTGTAAATCTTTCCCAAACTGAAAGCCGAAAAATTTCAAGAATTCAATACTTTCTTTTTACGAATAGAGAAGAAATTAAAAGTGGAATAGTGTTTGCAGTACAAGCTATATCAATTAATAATTTTCAAGATTCAATAAATGAGTGAAACAAAGAATACTGCACACTATTTCTCTTTTGCATTAAATGTTAGCTCAATGGGGGGGAATCGAAAAAAAAATCTCAGTACAGGGTCCCTTTCCTTCTGGGCCCCTAGGCTTCAGCCTATTCGGCCTAATGGGTAATCCGTCTCTGGTTAGAAAAGCATAGGTACCATGAATGAATGGGTATTTTTTGTTTGTTTGTACTTTGATTTGAAAAGCAGATGCAGGCTTATAAATTTGCCGAAGGAAAAAAACGAAATCGACGTTCCATTTTTTTTTCTTGTGGTAGGGTACATATAAATGGTTTTTTTTTTTTTTTTCCTCACTATTATCAACGTTAAGACTAGGGAAGTACCCAAAATAAGTGGGCATTTTTTATTTATTTTGTATTTCGGCGGGGAAAGCGGATGCAGCAATTTCAAAATACGAAAAAAGCTCCCCCCCCCCCCCTATCTCTTGTCAAATCAAATTGTCAGACCAAAATTGCCAAACCAAATTTTCCAACCAATTCTCCAGATTGTCAGACCAATTGACCCCGAAATTGTCAAACCAAATTTTTCTGTGCGGTAGATTTACCTAGCACACACGCACAGAGGGGGGGGGGGGGGGGAGACAATCTTTCTTTGATTAGTGTAGACAGTCAGCTTATCTTTTTCTGGAATATCATCATAAACCTCCAAACTGAGCGCCGAGCTGTGGTCTGATTATATTTTGTAAAATCATTTGTTCTAATTAAAGGCAAGGTTTACTAAACTCCTTGGAATTTCGAAGCTGTCTTGCACAACTACTATTGATAAGAAAATTATATTTAATTTTTAAAGAACAGAATTTGTAGCCACCTCGTTTATTCTCACAGAATTTGCAACAATTTTCTGCAGAATGAAGCAAAAAAAAAAAAAAAAAAAAGAAAAAAAAAAAAAAAAAAAAAAGAAAGAAAGAAAGTAAAAAATTTGTAGTAGAACTTTGCGAACTCTGACAGGGAGAATTGTATTCCGAAAATTTAAGGCATTCAATTCCGAAAATTAAAAATCGGTCATTAGCCCGAAAATTTGGACTTAAGCGTAAGGATTAAAAAAAAAAAAAAACCTGGGTATGGAAAACAAACTTCTTAACATAACATCCGCTTAACCTGGTCGGGACCATGGGTACATATATGCACACTTTCAAAAAGTACATGTAAAAATTTTTCTTGGTACCAGTAAAAAATAAAAGTAATATTTTCTTTCTTTAATTAGAGCATTTTCGTGATTATGTAAGAGCCGCCGATCCCGGTGGGGTAAATGGATAATGATCACGAGTGAATCGTGTTTCAGCGAATATCTACATCACGTTCTCAGAATCAGGGTGCCATTCCAAGAGTTTCTTGTGTTGTGTGTGTGAGTGGGGGAATAAAAGTATTTTAGGGGCAGCGTTTGAAATAACGTGTGAGGTTGCGCGGGTCGCGCATAAAATAGGAAAATCCCGCATAATAAAAAATGCTGTACGGTATCCCTGGGCCTCTCAAATTCTTTTACAGGCGTCTGATTCTTTCGCGAATATTTTTTAATTTTCGTGGAAGTCCGCATTTTTTTTTCCTTTTGCGGAATTTCTTAAAATCAGTCGCAGAAAAAAATATCGTGAATTTCGTCAAAGGTCTCAGAAACAAATTAGCGATTTTCTTCAATCTGTCGCGGAAAAAATATTGTGAATTTCGTCAAAAGATTGCGCAAAGAATCGCGAATTTCGTCAGTCGGTTGCAGAAAAAATTAAAAATTTCGATAAACGATCGATGAAAACAAGCAGCGAATTTTGTCACTCGGTTGCGGAAAATCATCGCGAATTTCATCAAAGATCTCACAAACAAATTAGCGATTTTTTTCAATCTATCGCTGTAAGAAATCGTAGTCGGTCGCAGAAAAAAATCAAATTCGTTCATTGGTCCCGGAGAAAAATCGCTTTTTTCGTCCAAAGATTGTGCAGAAAATCGCGAATTTCGTCAAATGATTGCGCAAAAATATCGCGAGTTTTGTCAGTCGATTGAAAAAAAAAAAAATTCGATAAACGATCGAGGAAAAATATGGCGAATTTCGTCGAAAGATCGCGGAAACAAATAGCGAACTTTGCCAATCGTCCGTAGAAGAAAATCGCGAATTTTCACACGAACTTCGCCAGCCGGCAAAAAATCGAGAATTTCGTCAAACGATCGCGCAAAAAAATAGCGAATTTCGTAAAGCGATCACGAAAATAAAAACAGTGAATATCGTTAAAAGATCATGTAAAAGGAAAAATAAATAGTGAATTGCTCGCGGAAAATAATCGCGCATTTCTTCAAATAACCGCAAAAAAATGAGATTTCGCGAAACGATGGCGAGAAAAATATTCGCGAATTTCGTCAAACAATAACGTAAAAAAAAATCGCGAATTCCGTCAAACTATCGGGCACAAAAGAAAAATCGCGAATTTCCAAACAACGGCCGCGGGAGAAAATCGTGAAATTCCATCAGTCACAAAATTTTCAAATTTTTTGCTCAATACAAGATTTCCCCCCCCCCCTTCTCCCAATTAATGTTTTTTCGCTCAAAAAATATTTCCTTAATGATAATTAATATATCGTTAATGGATATTCGATGCATCCTTATTTTGCACAGAATTTATGAGAATTTTACTATTCAAGTATTGAAAAGGGTAATATTTTCAATTTCTCGATCCAGAGTACTACAACTCTCTGCCCCTTCCCCCCTCCCCTCAAAAAAAAAAAAAAAAAAAAAAATCTGCAGATGGTATATTAAGTGTACACAATTCTGTTTAACAATCAAGGCTTTTGAATCCTCAGAGTAGAGTTTGAGATGTTAAATCTTTGTTTATTGCAGATTTACAATTATACTCCCTGTAGGAAAAATCTGCTTTTCAAGGACAAATGTCCTCTTTTCATTTCCCTTCGTTACCATAGTTATTAACCTAATATCGGGCTGAGGAGTGACCAACGAAGGGATAATGAAAGGCGGACATTTGTCCTTCAAAAGCCAATTTTTTCTACAGGGAGTATAGGAAGTAGCTCTTTATCTTTTTTTTACAATGTAAAATGTGCCTTATTCAGAAAGGTTGAAATAGTAAAGGCAAGAAAAGAATCTTCTGAGTTTTTATTTATGTGTGTTTATTAAATTAAGCATCCTGTAAAACTGTGCATTTGTTTGCGATTTAAATAAGAAACAGAAACGAGAAAGAAGAATTAATAAATTCCTATATTTGTTTGCAAGAATTTACATCTTTAAAGAAATATTCTTACATCATTGTAGATTTTTCAACATTGTTATGGTTTATTATCCTTAATATAACAGATTAAATTTCTTAATGTTTTATTGAATCCAAATAGCATATTTAGACCAAAACATTAATTCCAATCTTAAGCAATTTAAATTTTATCGCTGAATCCTTTCAGGTCTTAAATAAGCTTTAAATGTTAATTGATTTTTAATTTATTTGTTTCTACTTTGGCTAATCTTTTCTAGTGTACTTTATAATTCAACATGTCTTATTTATCAAACTAAGCTAATACCAGACTTGTATAAAACCAAAAACTTTCTGCGCACATAAATATTGGCTCAAAAACTTTCTGCAAAATAATTTAATGTATAATAAAATAACGTGTTCGCGACCCTTTGACGAAATTATTATTTTTTTTCGCGATTCTTTGACGAAATTTGCGTTTTTCCTGCGATTCTTTGACGAAATTATTATTTTTTTTTCGCGATTCTTTGACGAAATTTGCGTTTTTCCTGCGATTCTTTGACGAAAATCTTTTTTCCATGATTATTTTAAGAAGTTTGCGTTTTTTCCGCACTCCTTTGACGAAATTCGTGTTCTTTCAACGATGCATTGACGAAATTGGTATTTTTTTTCTGCAAACGATTGACGAAATTGTTTTTTTTTTTTTTTTTTTTGGCTCCCATTTGTTGAAATTCACAATATTTTTTATGTCTGAATTTTCGGACAGATGGCAGGATTTTTTTAATTTAAGGAAAATTCGAGCAGAATCACCTCTGGCAAACAAAGCGTACATAAAATTGGGGAAATTTTTTTATTTTTCGGTATTTAAAAAAAAAAAAAAAAAGAAAAGAAAAGAAAAAAAAAAGTTATAAAAACAAAAATTACCCCTTTTTTCTAAAAAATTTTCCGCAAAGTTCCGAATTTTGCGGAAAATTTTCCGCGCACTGTGTGCGCCTATATTATACAACTCTGGCTATTACATGCTAAAACTGATAAAAATACATTTATAAAGGCATATATTATAACTACCTTTATTCATATCTATATGGTTCGTCATTCAGATGGCAACATTTTTAGCGATGAAACATGTAGATCTGAATAAAGGCCCAGTAGCAGAAAATTCTCCAAGTGTCTGCAACAGATACTTCAGGGGCAGAAAATAATCTACAGGTAAAATATTTTACAATTGAAGCGTTAATTAATCAAACGATCACTTATCTTTGATGTTATTATGCATTTTATTAATTTTACTAATAATAATCTTAAAGTTTTTGTATTAAGTAATAAAGAGCTAAATATAATATAAAGTGAAATAAAGGTTCAATGAAAAAATAATCTGCAAAAGTGAAAAAGAAATCTGCGACTCCCGTCTCAAACTTTCTGTTACCGGGAATAAAGGTAATATTTATATGCCTTTTAAATGTATTTTTATCACTTTATCATGTATTAGCTTAGTTTGATTCTGAGCCAAGTGATTTTCATATATAATTTTATGTCATTTATTTTTAATAATCATTTTGTAAGTTTTATGTAATTAATTCTTGAAATATTTACTTTTCTCAAAAATAATGAATTCTCCATTTTTAGGCTTTTTCTCCAAATCTCAAATATGTTGTGTCTGTTGGTTCTCAGCATGATATGATTGTGAATGTATGGGATTGGAAAAACAATGTAAAAGTAGCATCTAATAAAGTTTCTTGTAAAGTAAGTAATAATGATGGATTCAATGATATTATCTTTAAATATAAATTAATTTTCTGTTCTCTATATGAGGACATGAGTTTCAAAGCTTTGCCTTATCCAAAAAAATCAAATTCTGGGAAATCACGAAAAACCTCTGTTGTGACGAAAATAATCGACACAAACACACAAAAATGGTCGCGTGAAAGTAAAGGATTAGTACTAGAAAGAATAGCTATATTACCTCATCATCGCGTTGTGAAAATGACATAATTAGGTAATATGGAATATTTAATAAAATAGAGAAAAAGTAAATTTTGACAATAACCGCTGGTACGTATTATTTAACGTACACTTAAACCCTAGTTGCAGAAAATTCTCCAAGTGTCTGCGACAGATACTTCAGGGACAAAAAATAATCTGCAGGTAAAACATTTTTGCAATTGAAGCGTTAATTAATCCATCACTGACCTGTAGCGTTTTTAGGCATTTTATAAATTTTTATTAATAATAATCTTAACTTTTTCTATTAAGTAATACAGAGCTAAACATAATGTGAAGCAAAATAAAGGTTTGATGAAAAAAAATCTGCAAAAGAGAAAAGAAAATCTGCGATGGTCGTCTCCCGTCTCAGATTTTCTGCTACCGGGACTTAAACTAACCATTCTATTTGATGTTTACGTTAAATACATACGGAGAATAAACAATAAAGAAAGTAAATTAAAATGGGAGACTTAAATGAAAAAAAAAAAAAATGAGATATTTTAAATTTTAGACAAAAAAAAATCATGAAAAGTTATGAAAGGCTCAGTGAAAACAAATGATTAATTTTAGAAACTACAATTTTATAATGTGCATCTGTAAACAGTTTAACTTTCTGTTTCATAAATAATTTTGTAGATTCACCTTTCCAAGAAGTTATACATTTAAAATGAAAGTTTAACATCCTAAAATAAAAACGTGCACCTGAAAAAAAAAAAAAAAAAAAAAAAAAAAAAAAATTGATTGAATATCGCATACCTGAAAATTTCATTAAAATATTGAAGAATGAGACAACTCAAAATCTTGTTAAAATATGACAGAGACTAGAATTTAATTTTAACAATAGTTTTTAATAACAAAATTCTGTCACGTCCATTATACAGGCTTCCAAATTTAAAAATTAACAGAAATTAATTTTCTTGATGTAGTTTTTTCCATACATAAAGGAATATATTTGTTTGTTTCTTTACAATATGCACAGTCGAGCTCTTACAATACACAGTATAGCTTTTCATTTTATTTTACTAAGAAAAGAGGTGAGAATGTCTGAATGGGTCTATAATTTATTAACCTTTAATATTAGTTCTCAAATTATATCAATTTTATTACTAATCTAATAATGGCCCGATTCAGCAATTCAGTAAAGAATATCTATAAGTTCCCTAATAAAACTTTCTTGGTGCATTTGTGCAATTAAAAGAATAATAAAATTTTAAATTATCAATCGAATAATATCAGACCTGCCAACTGCTACGAAAAAATCGTAGTTGCTACGATTTGGACCTATAAACTACGACGCTACGAAAATCGGTCTTAAACTACGATTTTTTGCAAAAAACACAAACGCATTTTTTGTTTCAAGTTGCGACTTTTATCCCGCGCAGCACATTTTTCAGGAGTGATTCTGTTCCAAAATTTCAAAGTATTCATTTCCGAAAGTTTAAAAACAAATTGGTTATAAGTCCGAAAATTCGGACATTAAAAAAATGTTCATGGGAAAAAAAAATCTGGTCTGCAAAAGAAACTTCTTAACATAAAACCCTCTTCATGTATATTAACCACGAGTGAATCAGGTTTCTGTAAATATTTATACAGGAATTCCCTTCCTTAAAAACAGGGGTGCCTAATGATATTAAACGCAAATTTCGTCAAAAGATCAGTAAGAAAATGCAAATTTCACCAAAAGATCGCGGAAGGAAAACACTAATTTCGTCAAAGGATCGTGGTAAAAAAAAATACAAAATTCGTCAAAGGATCGCGGTAAACAGTGCGAATTTCGTCAAAAGTTCGTGGTAAAAAGTGCAGATTTCAGCAAAGAATCATGATAGAAAAATGTGAATTAGGATTGTGAGAAAAAAAATTGTGAATATCCTGAAATGACCGCGGGAAAAAAATTGTGAATTTCATCGAAATTTATGGCACTGGGTTAAAAAATTGGAACCAGGCTCCTTTTACAAATGTCAAAAGAAAAACTATTCTAAACGAGAAGAAACTAAAAATCGTATACAGATTTTCAGAGAAAAAAATTTACTATATTGAAAGACTGAAACCATACTCCTTTTACGAATGTTAAAAGATGGCTGTGAAACACGAAAAACCAACCAACCAACCTCCAGATTAATTTAAATTTTGTGTGCTACGATTTCTCATTTTCAAAGGTTGGCTGTTCTGTAATATTAAAAAAAATTTTTTTGGAGAGAACTTTAAGGAATTTTTCTGAATTCTGGGAATTATTTAAAAAAATATTGTTGGAAAATCCTATTGGAAAAATCTATTGGAACCAGCATATAATCACATCGTTAAAATGTATATTTAATATGGCTCACCCATTTTCCATTGCAGGTTGAAGAGGTATTCTTGAGGGCACTTCCACATTTCTCTCGCACTTTGGCCATTTTTATGCCGGCACATCATTTTTTAAATTTTTTTTATCACACTGCATATGAGTTTCGTCACTCACTTCCTTTTCAACAATTACTGACGTTCTGTCAGGGAGATGCTAATGTG
The DNA here is from genome assembly GCA_963932465.1 of Maratus speciosus. NCBI lineage: Eukaryota > Metazoa > Arthropoda > Arachnida > Araneae > Salticidae > Maratus > Maratus speciosus. Next base: position 509,157,815 of record OZ010795.1, read on the forward strand.
CCCCTCTCCTCTACTTGTCTTGTTGCTAGGGATCAAGGACGTTATTTATTGGCTGTTTCAGCACTCCCATATACCAGTCATCTTCTGTCACCTTTCTCATGACATTGAGAGATACCTATGTGACTAAAGGTTGTTGATGATAGTAACCAAGGGTGGCCAACGAAAAATACTGGTTCTATTAAAAAATATATGTCTAATTATTATGCTATTAATTTAATTCAAATTTAAATTTTGGATTTGGATGTAATTATTCAAAAGCTTTAAAAAGGATACCAAATATTATAATTCTATTTTAATAATTATGAAAAATAAGAATAATAGGTGATTCTTTATAATTATTATAGTTCAAACAAAAAAATTAATTAATTAAGGCTGCATAAATTGTAGTAATAAGAATTAAAAGGTATGTTGTAAAAATGTTTACAACAACCTCTAACAGCGTCCATTGGTTTTCATTGTAAACCAAGACTTTACAATGATAAAAATACAGGAAAAAAACAGGTTTTTTTTTTCATATTGTTGTTTTTTTTCAGTGCAGGTTTATCAATAGAATAGACTGATTAAGAAAATATGATTTTTAAAATTTTGGATAAGGCGAGTTTTGAAACTCACGTCCTCATATTTTTTATATTTAAAACTACCCTATAAATGGCATGATTTAATTGCTTTCTGCTCAGAAATAATCAGTAATTAGCATATTATATATTGCTAAATAAATAAATAAAAATAAATTAATGGTTTCATCCAGAAATTATATTTATTTAACAACTTTTGTGAAATCAGTATATGTTGATTAATATGCAGTACAAAGCTTCTCAATACTCCAGAATTGTTTAACAAATTCATTTTGACAGAGATATGCTTAGGAATATATACATCCATGTGCTTACATATGAGGCCTTGTGCTGTGGTTGTCTATTTTTAGTATAGGGGTGCACAATCTCCCATTATTTTAGAATAGAATAATTTGACTTATATAATGACAGAAACTTTTCAATTAAATAAGGCAAAGATCACTGTTTGGAAATTGTTTTTGCAAACAATTATCAGGCAACCCTATTTTAGTAAGTGCATGTATGATTTTGCCTCGGGAAAAAGTAAAATAATTGTTACTCTCAAAACTAATTTTGCCAAGCAGTTCTGGAGTATTAATAGAAAACTTTATTTCAGTTGTTTATTGTCTTCACTTTTTGCATAACTTTGTTAGTTTTACAACTGGCTGCCAACCTTCATTAAAAAAAAGTTTTTCTCCCCTTTTCAAACCAGAAATTTTATTTAATAAGTAAAATTAAATTATTACAACATATAAATAAGCTACATTTTATTAAACAGATTTTTCTGGTAAAAAAAATTTTCTTTGATGTGTGTGCGCGTAGGGGGGGGGGGGGGAGCTATAAAATATATTGAAAAATTTTTTCAATATTTTTTAAATTATGTAATAACAATTTTGCATGAAATTAATTCATTTTATTATATTTTAGGTAAAAGCCCTTTCATTTGCATCAAATGGAAATTATTTTGTTACAGTAGGAAATAGACATGTTAAATTCTGGTATCTAGAGTATTCTCGCTCAACAAAGGTAAATGTCATTTGATGATTAAAGCAGTTTAATATTAATATTATGTTAACTTCTTGGGTGTATTTCATGAGTATGTATGATTCATATATCGTACATACATCTCTTTTGTCAAAAATTCATGGGTACTATAAAGAGGAAGAGGAGAGGGGTGGTTGTAGGATAAGTGCCATTGTCACTTCCTAGATTGTGAAATTTAATTATCTTAATTTCTTTTTCTCGCTAATGATTTTGGAAAAAAAAAAAAAAATGTTAAAATTATTCACCTCAAATATCTTATAATAACCACTAGAGAAAAAATAACAAAATTTTTATTCTGTAATTTTATGTTAATGTATTCAAAAATTATCTTAAATGGAAGGGGAGGGGGGGGGGTCAGAGGGCAGAACTGTTAAATTTCTTTATTGCGTTTTGTGTTTGTATGTTTAAAAGTTGTTTTGTACAGAGTGTTGACAAATAATTCTCAGTTTAGCCTATTTCATGTTTTATATTCTCCATTTTAAGAAACACTTGTTTAATAAATTTTTGAAAGTGAGACTAACAATTTAAGGAATGGTGTTTCATCATAGTTAAAAGCAAACAAAAAAACCTAGGTGTTAGGCTGCAAGCACATCTGTTTCAAAATCTTGTCCTGATCTGGATTTCGTTCTGACGGAGTTTATGAAAGTTAAATTCGTTATTTTAATTTGTCAGCGGATTCAGTGTATGCATTACAAAATATGCTCAGATTTAAGCAAAATTCAGTACGTTTAAAATCCCACAGAAATCTGTTCTTTTATTATTACTTTGTTAAAAATTTACTAATGGTTTGTTTTTTAAATTAATGTTGTTTTTTCCCCTAACTTTTAAAGTGTTACTAACATTTTATTCAATGCCTTTTGCTTCAAATTTTTATATATTGACGATAGAAACAAATTTAAATATTAACTAAAAAACAAATAGTATAAAATTAAGGTTCTTCTCAAATCCCCTGCTCAAAAGCACAAAATTTTCTGACTCATATCTAAACGTAAAGGTATAAAATTGGCAGGGCTGACAATTGAAGCGATTTGGAATCGAAATGGGTTTTCCGTTTTTTATGAATGAATTATTGAGTTACACGTGATTTTGGTCACATGATGACCTGTTTTTCTCCTTTCTTGTATTATATGTCTGGAAATTTGGTTCAAAACACCAAATTTGACAGTATTTTCTGAAAGATCTTTTGCATTTACCAAAAAATGGAAAACATCTTTTGATTGCCTAGCTTCTGAGTAAGAGCTCCTACCAATTTCATGTGTTTCCAAACAGAAATGAATTTAAAAATATTCATTCTGCCTGTGCCCGGAGGAAACGGTAGGTTTTATTCCTCAATGTCAAATTCCTTGTTTCAAAAACAAGGTCATATTCCTTGTTTTAAAAATTCAGCTTATTTTACCCAAACCCACAAATCTAAAATTAGTGGAATCCGATTATAGAAGAATCAATACCAGTTTTCGTCAATACTGAATATGAATAAGAATTTCGCCAAATTATTCAGCTATATCCAAGTTTGTTTCATTTAGAATAATTTGTTTTGTCACCAAATTTGGCAATATCTTGAAGTGCTTGCCATTTTAAAACAACATGGTGGATGAAGCTAACCAGTGAACTCAGTCGAGAACTTGATATGTTCTGTACACATCCTCAGTCATGTCGAAATCAGTTAATATATATGAGTGCTGTTGCATAACAAAAATTAGATTGTTTCAAAATGTCAGACACTCTAGAGAAGCCATACTCAACCTTTTTTTCTCATGGGCTGCAAACAGAAGCTTGCTATGTTAGGTGGTCATCAACATACTATGTTTATATAATAATGTAATAAATTGGTCAAGTGTGAGTTTTACTTGAGCACAAAAAGCTCACTATGTTGACTATTTTTCACTGTGATTATTTGCCTTATCTAAAATAGACTTTGTACAAAGTTTAAACTTATTTTTGTGCCAAGCACGCTTCGAAAGGAAGTTGCAACACAGACTCCTTGATCTGAGCCATGTTTTTCTACATAGATTTTTAATTAATATCTCTGCTAATAACCAACGAATTGTTTCAAAATTCATTATCAACAATACTTGGATGATTCTGTGCCGATAGGTATCACGAGTGTTCCTCAACTTCCTTACTGAGCGAACGCAAAGTACAGTTTATGTGTAACGGAAAATGCGATTTTCTCAAAAACTTTGTTACCTAGGATAATCACAATACTTTTCCTGTAAGGTTTAAATAAACTTGTACCACCTTCAGTTTTTTTCATAAGTTTAGTTCCAGTGGATTTGAAAATAGGGAGTTGTTTTGTAATAGATTTTCAATAATATCTCAAAAAAAAAAAAAAAAAAAAAAAAAAAAAACCCTTAAAATTAAAACAAATATATTTTTTAGTTCGGCACCGCAAGATATTTTGAATGATACCTCACACTCAAAAAAAAAAAAAACTTAATAAACTTAACTAGTCCCCTCCCTAAATGTTTCTTAAAAAATATTTGTGAATGGCGAATAATCTATAAATATGTGGGGCAGTAGCCTTTATAACTTTACCAAGTTTGAACTTTCCACATTCCATACTTTTCAAGAAAAACGGGTGTAACAGGCGGACAAACAGACACACGAGTGATCTTAAATTGGTTCTGTTTTTACTTTTCAAGCACGAAACCCTTAGAAGGGGGTAATTAAATAGAAAGATAACAAAAGTTATAAAGAAAGTATACCAAATTGGTTTAATTAGTATATTTTTAGCTATCTATACTAATAAAAGAAAGTTTCTCTCTGTGTTTGTTTGTCTCTGTCTGTGTATGATGGCTAACAAATTCTACTGCATGTACAAGCTGAAAATTTGGGTGAGGGTAGTCCAAGACATCTGCTGATGGACCTGAGACTCAGAATTTTCATTTTTTTGTGAATTAGTGGGGATATTAATTAAAAGTCACAATTACATCTCAACAAATATGTTTTTTTATTTCCTTTTGCTTTTGGTTTGTTGGTTGCATAAAGTTTTTGTAAAAGTAATTAAATAAACTGTGGTACAATGCAATTTTATTGTTTGATGTTTCAAAATTTACTGTTTTTTATTTTAATTAAATGTCAATATTTTAGCACAAAAATTGCACATGATTCCAAAACATTATATTTATTACTCATGAAAATTTCAAAGAATTTAGATATCAAGAAATATATTTTTTAAAACTTTAAATAAAAAATTAGAACACTGATTACTGGCACTTTTATCCCTAGAAATTGCCAACAGTCATTCCACTGTTATGTGTTGCTTTACAACTATTTCTATGGAAATATTAATTTTCTTACAGGCTGATTCTTCCAAAAGTAACCATACCCTCAAAAAATAAAATATAAAATACAGCATGTATTGTATTACTTTCTTTTTATTAGTCTTTGATACGTTAATTTTAATGCTTTTAGCGCATAGACCAATTCTGTCTGTTATAAGTTATCAACACGATATTAAGTTTTAAGGAAAACCTTTGTTTTTAATAGTATAGTTTCTAAGAAATTTTTTATATTTTAGCCAGGGTTTGTGTATATTTTTACATTAGTTTTTAAAAGGGATGGGGTGGGGGTCTGCTTTTTAAGTTTTCTATGAAACTATTGTTCTGAACACTAAAATATGCACAGTAGCAATTTAAATAGCAATATTACCACTATTTCTGAATAGTAATTTCACCAAATTCCTTAAATTAAGTTCCTGTCTCAGGTACCAGTCTAAATTTTTGACCAAGGACTCCAATAGTCTTAATTAGTTCTTTGTTGAATAGTACTTAGTTGAATCCTAGTTGATTACTACTTCCGTGAATGAAGCTTCTCCACTTTTTTTTCTATTTTACTCATGCAAATGTACCCTTTCCTAAACTTTTCTGATCAGTTTCATCATGTCCTGGTCATTTCTAACTTGAACAGTTATCAAACATTCATTCAAAAGTTCCTGGTATCACTCCATTTTACATAATTTTGTTCAATGTGTTTTTAATGAGATAATTATTTTTCCCTGAGCATTTTTCAAGCTTTTGCTCTGTAGAGCAATTTGGGCCCCATCAGTATTTCTGAAAAATCATGTTTGCTTTAAGTGAATATGGTATTATTAGTTAGATAAGTGCAATTTTAAATAAGGATTTTGAAAAATCCGTCTTGGTTCTTTATTTTATTTTATTTTATTTTTTTGAACCATCAGTGTTTTTTCAGGTTGAGCAAAATCCAGCCAATCTGGGTTGTAAATCAGTTTCATTATGTTAACATGCACTGCAAACATTTTTTTTTTTTTAATTGTAGAATATAATACAACATTCTATTATATCTGTTAAATGCACTATGATTGCTACTCTTTTTATACTCTATTGAAAGCATGCTGTAATCAGCTTTAGTGATGGATATCAATTTCATTGTTTCTAGTAGTGTAACATCAATAAAATGTTCACAAAAGATTTTTCTCTATAGACCATAAAGTAATGGAATTCTTTTTTGTGTCTCTGTAAATAAACTGCAACAGCTACATAGTTCATCTTCAATAGGGTGCATGCTATAGGGAATCTCAATAACACATATCAATATTATGAAAATAAAAATATATTTATGAGAGTTACAGGATGGAAGACAGACAAACTGATGCCATACACTTTTAACTATGTTGAAAAGTGTTAACATTTGCATATCTGTATCTTTAAAATCATTTCATCAGTGAAAAGGGGAACCAGATACAATTTTTCCTTCTAAAGAAAAATAAATAAATGTAAAAAACAACAACATCACAAATGCATCTAATTAAAGTATTGTTCAGGCAGTTTTCCATCTGAAGAGACAAATGTAGTTTTAAATCTTAAAAACTTGGTTCAAAAAAAGCAATTCATGAAGTATTTTCAAAGTGTTTACCCTTAACCCTGGTGCAGAACTGAGCTTTTCTAATAATGCTTTTGTAAACATTTTTTGATTTTTTGTTAGTAATGTTATTGCAAGCATAAGTTATCTTACATTTAAGGTCAACTGCATATATATTATTGTACAGTCAACTCTGTAAAATCCGCACACGTAAGGACCAAAGGTTTTGTGGATTATACATTTTTGCAGATTATAGATCATCCCTTTGTTTACATTTTATTTTTTAAAGTCTGACTATAAATTATGAACAACTGCACAAAAATTATAATTACTATGAAAAAAAAACCCATAATGCAACATTGGTTGAATATATTTAATAACTAAGATTAAAGAAAATTTAAATTAAAGAAAAATTATATACAACACAAATTTTACACATTGACACAACATAATGGTATTTTCAATTTTGATTTGTTGTCAATAATCATTTTTTTCTGTAGTCTATGAATAGTCATTACTTCTTGCTCCAAGATAAAATTTTGTTACTCAAGGAAATTTAAATATTTATATTTAAATATTTATCCATTAGAAAATTGATAACTGAAGAAAATATATACCAAATTTAACATATGAGTTCAACAGTTAGAATGACAATTTTCATTGTTTATATTCCAACATGTAGTGCGGATAATAGATATTTCCAGATTGTACACCGGCGGATTTCACAGAGTTGACTGTACATGTCTCACATTTCTTCCAATATCTTAGTGATTTACATTTTTAGTTTGATCCAGGGTTGTTTGGTTTAAACCGTGGTTTAAGCCAAATGGTTTTTTTTTTTTTTTTTTTTTTTTTTTTTTTTTAAACCATGCTGTTTTTTTTCTCTTTTCCCCTAATGTTTTCATTTATTTTACACATTATTAAAAAATGCAAAATCAAAGATATGCAGAAGCTACAAGCAAGGCTTTAGAAAAATGATGAATTAATAAATTTGTAAAGTGACAAACATTTTTAATCGATCAAACTTTTCGTATAAACTTTAAATCTAGATGGCAGACTAATTTTTTTTTAATTAGCTGAGAAGAAAAAGAAAAGTAGTTAGTTTTCTTTCTTCTTCTTTTTTTTAAGCCTTTTATTTTTAAAAATAGCCAAAATGGCAGGTTTGAGCTAAACATACATTTTTACTACTTAGATTGCTTGATTAGTTAAGATTTACTAAGGATTGCATTATGCCTCAATGTTGACATAATCATAAGTAATTCTCTCCATTGGTTACTCTTTGTTTTATATGCTAATGAATGATTGACTGTGAGTTTTCTTTGCTGTATGGCTATTGGGAGTAAGCCTTTGTTTTTCTTGCATTTCTATATTGGGATTGGGGTTTTGCATTATGATTTTATTCTGTTACCATCAGGGTTGGCACGGTTGAAATCAATTAGTTAAACAACTGTTTTTTTAGAAAAAATCTAATATAATATTTTCTCATTTTTGTAATTTAAGTTTTTGAAATTATTGGATATAAATAATTTCTACTTTTAAGTCTTATCCCAGCAGTCACCGTGAGACATAGTGAGTCTAGGTTATATTTGTATGCATGTAGAATGCAAATTGCATGTGTTGATGAAAATATTTGAAGCTCTAAAGAGAAAATTTAAAACAGGTGTATTTAGCAAAGATAAAATAGATTAAAAATATTCAATATTTTGAATAAAATATTTTCCTTTGAGAAAACGCAGATCATTTATAATTAACTAGCAGATCCGCCCGGCGTTGCCCGGGGTTTGTAAATAGTAACCTTAAACAAAACTTAAGTTTGTCTGATTTTATATCTTTGGAAATTCTTTTAAATGAACCTAATTTCGGAGGCTCCATTGCCTTCCGCAGTGTCTAATGCGTTCCCATCAAACTTCTTTCCGAATGAACCTGTAATCTAGATCCCCACTACATATGGCAACATTTACCGGAAGTGCCCGCACGTGCTGGAGACAATCGAAAACCAAGTTGAGTGAGCCAAACCTCGTAGGAATCAAGCCCACAGAAACAAAAAAAAACAAGTTGGAAATTGCTCGTCAAACGTGGCAAATGAGGTGCGTTCGTACTATAACTAGTTTTATAATTATTTTTTGCACCCCATATTGTACTGAATGTATAATTTTTTGCACTTCATAAAGCGCATAGTCTGATACATCATTAAAATGCACTTCCAATATTTTTTTCCCATTCCCCGTAATGTAACGGAACACTTTTGACTGTCCCTGTAATTAAACTATACATCCGATTTTCCTAAAATTTTAAATAGCTCAACAAAATTTTGCAACAATTATATCTTTAAAATTTCAGACCATTCGGAAGGCTGTAATATCATTAAAATGCACTTGCAATAATTTTTCCCATTGGCCGTAATGTAAAGAAAAACTTTTGACTGTCCCTGTAATTAAACTATGCATCCGATTTTCCTAAAATTTGAAAGGGCTCGACAAAATTTTGCAACAGTTATATCTTTAAAATTTCAGATCATTCGGAAGGCTCTCATATCATTAAAATGCACTTGCAATAATTTTTCCCATTGGCCGTAATGTAAAGAAAAACTTTTGACTCTCCCTGTAATTAAACTATACATCCGATTTTCCTAAAATTTGAAAGGGCTCTACAAAATTTTGCAAAAGTTTTTTTTTTAAATTTCAGATCATTCGGAAGGCTCTAATATCATTAAAATGCACTTGCAATAATTTTTTGACTGTCCCTGTAATTAAACTATACATCCGATTTTCCTAAAATTTGAAAGGGCTCGACAAAATTTTGCAACAGTTATATCTTTAAAATTTCAGATCATTCGGAAGGCTGTAATATCATTTAAATGCACTTGCAATAATTTTTCCCATTGGCCGTAATGTAAAGAAAAACTTTTGACTGTCCCTGTAATTAAACTATACATCCGATTTTCATAAAATTTGAAATGGCTCGACAAAATTTTGCAGCAATCATATATTTGAAATTTCAGACCATTCGGTTGGGTAGTTTTTGCTCTGTTACATGCGGACAGACGGACGGACTGAACGACGACTATAGGTGCTACGTATTTATATAATTACGAACGCACCTAAAAAGAGTGCGCCATTAATGTTAGAAAATGTGGGTAACTAAAGTCTAAGATAAAATTTCATAATACGGGAAGTAGCTGAATTGTAATCTAAGTTGAAGGAATCAAATCCCAGTGAAATTGGGCCCTTAACCCGAGGAAATAATGCGGCACAAAGCGGTGGAAGATGCCTCCTCCTCACCTTGTAAATTTCATGAATCACTGTTAGCATTAACACAATATTTAATTAGCGAATGAAATCCCTTATCTAAAGTTACCTTTAAAGTAACACAATTTTTAATTTACGGCTGTAGTGAGTAGACGTAAGTTAACACTGAAAAGGGACATTAATGTTCGAAAAAGGTGATAGCTGAGGTATAAAAAAAGACCGGGTCCTGGGGGCCAGGGTCTTAACTGGAATGTAGTTGGGTATAAGAAAAATTTTTAGGTGTTTTAAAGTAGCATGGAAGACGCTAAAACTATGTTAAAGAAGATTGCAATAGAATAGAATAGTTTTTTATGAAGCTGCAACAAAGGCCCCATGAAGACTAGTAATATTTAAAATTCGTGGTAGCTGAAGTCTGCAAATATTTTTCTGTCGTTCATGTAGTAGCCGCAGAACCGAAGAAGTTGTTAGGGGAAAAAAAATGTTCGTGATTCGGACCATTTTTAAGGGAGCTATAACAATGGGCCAAAAAGGGCCCAACTGTTAGTTGAGAGCAGGGCCTTAACATGAAAACATGTTTAAATGTTTTAGTACTTAGCATTTTAGATCTTCAATTAGTCAAAATTAACCATAGGGTCTGAAATAATCATCAGAATAATATTTTAAAGAAATGCGAAAAAATGGGGTAAATGCTTAAAAAAGGGCCCTAGAGCTCCAATAAAAATATGAGGATGTTGGTCTAGTGGGAAGAGTCCAAGACTCAATTTTAAAATCATGCGATGAAAAGGTGAGAAAATTAGGGTGTAAAAAATGCATAGCACAGAAAAAGTTCAAGTGGCCCCCGATCGGGCCCTGCAGGACCCTAAGGTGACCCAGGATTTTAACTGGAATATAGAAACTGGAGAATAACTAAATGGAAAAATGGTTCTAAAAATGAAGATCGGATTAGGAGAGGAAATTTATTAATAATTTATGGTGCAAAAGCTTCAAGGGGCCTTGTACTGGGCCCCAAGGGGGAAGGGACTTAAGTGGCATGTAGTTTGGTATAAATGCACTTTTTAGTAGTTTTTAATGTAATTTGAGTACGCTAGAGCTATGGTAAAGAAAATTGCAAGGAATTCGAATAATTTTTAAAGAAGATGCACCAAGGGCACTAAGAAGATGATTTACGTTCAAAATTGATGGTAGTTGAAGCCTGAAATATTTTTTTTTTTTTTTTTGTCGTTCATGTAATAGCTGGAGAAGCGAAGATGTTGTTAGAACAAAAAGCTAGTGTATCGGACTATTTTTAAGGGAGTTATAATAGGAGGCCCAAAAGGGGCCAACTGATAGTTGAGAAAAGGCCCTAACATGAAAACATGTTACAACGTTTTAGTACTTAGCGTTTTAGATCTTCGATTAGTTGAGATTAAACATAGGGTACAAATTAATCATTAGAATATAATTTAAAAGAAATGTGCAACATAATAGGGAAATGCTTAAAAAAGGGCCCTAAGGCCCCAATAAGTGTATGTGAGTGTTGGTCTAAGGAGAAGAGTTCAAGAGTCAACTGTAAAACTATGCATTGCGAAGGTGAGAAAATTAGGGTGTGAAAAACACATGGCACACAAAAAATGTAAGGGACCCTAGACGGGCCCATGGTCTTAACTGGAATGTAGATACAGAAGTATAACTAAATGGAGAAAGTATCCCAAAAATTAAGATCGGATAAAAAGGAAGCAATTTATTAACAATTTAGTGCACTAAAACTTCAAGGGGCCCTGTACCGGGCCCCTTGCAAGGGCGCCAGGGTCTTAACTGAAATGTAGAAATGGGGTAGAAACTGAAAGGAGAATTCACTCGAAAATCGAAGAAGATCGGATAGAAAAGTGTCATTTTATTAACATCTTAGTGCTCTAAAACTTCAAGGGGGCCTGTACTGCGCCCCTTAACAGGGTGCCAGAGTCTTAACTGAAATGTAGAAATGGGGAGCAAACTGAAAGGAGAATTCACCCCAAAAAAAAATGAAGATAGGGTTGAAAAGAGGCATGTTATTAACAATTTAGTGCACTAAAACGTCAAAGGGCCCTGTACCGGGCCCCTTGCAAGGGTGCCAGGGTCTTAACTGAAATGTTGAAATGGAATAGAAACTAAAAGGAGAATTCACCCCAAAAACGAAGAATATCGGATAAAAAAGAGGCATGCTATTAACATTTAAGTGCACTAAAACTTATAGGGCCCTGTACTGGGCCCCTTGCAAAGGTCTCAGGGTCTTAACTGAAAAATAGAAATGGAGCAGAAACTGAAAGGAGAATTCACACCAAAAACGAAGAAGATCGGATAGAAAAGATGCATGTTATTAACAATTTAGTGCATTAAAACTTCAAGGGGCCCTGTACCGGGCCCCTTGCAAGGGTGCCAGGGTCTTAACTAAAATGTAGAAATGGGGCAGAAACTGAAAGGAGAATTCACTCCAAAACCGAAGAAGATCGGATAGAAAAGAGGCATGTTATTAACAATTTAGTGCATTGAAACTTCAAGGGGCCCTGTACTGGGCCTTTTGCAAGGGTGCCGGAGTCTTAAGTGAAATGTAGAAATGGGGCAAAAACTGAAAGGATAATTCACCCTAAAAACAAAGAAAATCGGATAGAAAAGAGGCATGTTATTAACGTTTTAGTGCATCAAAACTGAAAGGGGCCCAGGGGTCCTGGCCCTTAAAAAATTAAAAATCCGAGCCTCAGGTATATCAAGACCTGTCTTGGACTAATCACATCTGAAATTTCAGACTTCTACGTGCAGTAGTTTTCGCTAGCCATCGCACACAGACAGACAGACACACAGAGCGATTAGTTCTTTTATTAGTACGAGGTGGAACCCGTCGAATTTCGACGAAAGAAAATGTTTACAAAGGAAGTGTTGCATCAAATTTATAATACATCGACAAAAAATAATTAGAATAAAAATTCCATCTTACACTTGTTAATTTAACTCTCCAAAGACATATTTTAACCTAAGATTAACAAAATACTTTTTTCATAAACTTCAACTGTTAAAATTATTGAAAAATTAAACTTTATTCATATACGTAATCAGTAAGATATAATCAAGATAAGTAATTTTGATTAAGTTATTAATTGATGCGTGGTTACGGAATGAAAAATCCGCATAAATGATTTCACCTTTACATAATCATAGAATTTTCTACCTTTACATCTAAACCGAATCAAGTCATTTTCCACGTTTCACATCCATATTAACCATTTAAAAACATTTTAACGCGCAATAGGTTATTAATAAATATTTTTTCATGCTTGAAGTCACGTTTGTCAACTATTACAACTTTCCCTGTTGAAATTCCCACTCGTGATAGTATCATCTTAGTAACCATTACTAAGACGATAATCTGTACCTGCGCGTAAAAATTCCAGAAATTTATAACTTTTAGACGTATTCAAGGGGAAATATCTCGTTTTATCAAATAAAATTATCGTTTACTTTTAAATATGACGTCATTTTCATTCGCTGAAATATTTTGCCTATCGTCTCAAACTCAATATCAGCAAAATGAAAAAATAGTGAAATATGAGAGCATCATCAGGGAAATTGTGTCTTTTTTAAAGCATAACGTCATTTTCTGTTCAAATTTTTAAAAAAGATATTTTTAATTGTAATGTGAAAATGGCATCTGTAAGAATATAATCAATAAAAATAACTAATCCACTTTTAATAGAAATGAAGTACTTCAGTTGCCACGATTAGAAAATTGGTATTAAAAACTATAAAAAAATTAATATCTCAGAAATAAATTGAGATACAGCTTTCAAACAATTTGCATTTAAAAGTGCATTTTTTTCTGTATACGACGTGTAAACATTTAAAATGTGGGATGCTTAGAAGTTTTAAAATTTGCAGTAGCGAAAATTGCAAAAGCGAAATTTCATTTCAAATTTCAAAGTGTTGCCATTCGCAGAATGACGTATGCGTTACGCACAGATACGTTTGTCCTTTATAATATAGATAGATAACATAAAATGACCTTTAAGATTTCAGTCAAGCTGTAAAAGAAAATTTTCTTTCTCAACTGTTCTTCTCAACAAGCACTAAATGCTTTGACAGATGTACAAGTTCATTTTTTAACAGAAAGATAATATAAAATTGGAAGGCCTGACTATGGAAGCTATTTGGAATCGAACTGTGTTTTCCATTTTTGATAAATTAATTACTTATTAAGTTGTAAGCAATTTTGATCATGTGATAAAGGTGTTTTTAACCTTCCTTGAGTGGTTATTCTTCTTTCGTGCAGAAATTCAGTTCAAAATGCCCATTTTGACAACCTTTTCTGAAAAATCTATTGCGTTTGCAAAAAACCCCCGGAAAACACCGTTTTATTACATAGTTTCTGAACAACAGCATCTGCTAGTTTCATGCATTTCCGAACAAAAATAAATTAAAACTTATGTCAGAAAGTTGCCCTTTCGGATTTGAGAACAGCCTTAAAAATTAAAAAGAAACTCAAGATATGAAGTCGAATAAGAGGACATTGTTGTGACAAAATAAGGTGCTAGCGAAGCACGTGTTTACTTTTAACTAAAATATGCAATAAGATATATTTAAATCGTCTATTGCATAATCGAATCCACTATTTAGATCTGACAAAAAAAATGGGGGAAAATCGAGATTAAGGTTTGCTTGAGACATAATAGAAAAAAATTTCATAAAAATGCCGAAAAAGATATATTATTAATTTTTACTTTAGACATTTAAAAGTAATATGTATTATAACATAGCTTAGAAAAAAAGCCTGTGTATTAAGTCTGATGGCTGTTTAAATGTTTTAGTGGATGAAAACTTTTATAAATCTACTTTCCATTTTAAGATAAATGTTTTCAGTAGTCTTAAAAGCTGGTAAATAGGTATTTCTGTTTATTTTACTGTCGCCCTTTTTTTCCCCCCTAACCTGGCAGTTTCAGAGAAGTGTCAAATGACAATACACAATAACTTCTTGAAACATGTAAAGACTCTACTGCTAAATTCAAATCATTCCAGGAATTCTTTATAAAAAGCATTACTTTCAATAAAAGATAATAATTGTCCATGTAGTGTTCGAACAGAAAAATCAGATATCTCAGATTGCAAATATTTCAAAGAAATTATTTTGAATAGCTATGGGAAAGTATATTATATTTATGAAACTACATCATATATTTATTTATAGTACTAGTAATCAAAAGATTGTTTATTAAGATTTTCAAGGTATCAGTGTTTCTCTATGTAGAGCATTTTATTCATGGAACATAAGACAGCTTTTACTAAAAATGTTTAAATATTAAATGATTTCAATTTTCTACATAATTCATTGTAATTATTTAATTTAAATTATTTTTAAATGAAGTTATATTACTTATATATCCAACGATGTTTACTTTTTTATCAATAAATATGAATGTATATGTAACAGAAAAACTTATTTAAAAAAAACCCGGTTTGGTTTAAACAAAAAAAAAAAAAAAAACGGGTTTTTTGGTTAAAAAAAAAAAAAAAAAAACTTTTTTTACCAACCCTGGTTTGATCTATGGTATCCATTTACACAATATAGTTAGTTTTTCATTAAGCTTAACTCATTCAGTTTTAAAGATACAGGTGTGCCGTTTTTTGTTACAGCCAAAGAAAAAATTTCTAAGTGATCGATTTCTTCTTAGGAGATTTCCAAACTTTAAACTTTTTGAAAATTAATATGATGATTAATAGTAATGAGTATAATCTTTTTATTTCCTACCTTATTTTAATCATTTTTACAATTTACTTACCTAACTTATCTCCAACAGTTTAAAAGTTGTTGTTTCAACTTTTTGAAGATCTTAGATTTCATTTATTTATAAAAATATACTAAATAATCTGAAATAATTTCTTTAGTAAAATTCTTATTATTTCTTTAATATCTGTTTATGGACTGAAGTTAGTTTGTTTATGATCTTATTTGTTTTGCTTATTTATTTTTTAGTATAAACTTGAACCTGTGCCATTGATGGGTCGATCTGCCATTTTAGGAGACCAGAGAAATAACTATTTCTGTGATGTTGCTTGTGGAAAAGGTGAAATGGTTGATAGCACATATGCTATTACCAAATCTGGCCTTTTGTGCGAATTCAATAGTCGTCGTCTTCTTGACAAATGGGTTGAATTGAGGGTATATATGTTTTTTAAATTATTTATGCCATTTTAATCTTATTATTTGCTGTTACAGTTTTATACTATATTCATTTACTATGTAGTAAGTCTTTGCATTTGTAATAATGCCACTAACAGTGAAAGTTTTATTGCAAATGAGTGAATTTAAGAAGACACATTTTGAATTTGTAATATTCTTTTTAAATTACATTCATATTCCTTTCAAGAGATATAAACTTATGTTTGAATTTTGTAGAGCTGACCGTAATGGGGAAGGACATTTTAAATTAAATTCCCTTGATTGTTAAAATGTAGATTCAAATTTAATAGTACAAAGACGAGGTTAAAATACAATTTATATGTAATTGAAATGCATTCTGCCCTTTCATAAAAATATTATTTCTCAGGTCCTTTAAATTTGTTCTCTCTCTTGTACATTTAAAATAATTTAACTTTTAAGACTCTCTGTTTTGCTTTTGTCAAAAAAATAATCTCAAGGCACCAAATGTGTAATCTTGGTTAATTTTCCAATTCTTTCTCTAAGTACAGTTTTTTTTATGTTTTTAATGACTAATTATTTGGCATGATAACGATCTTTAGGCTGATTTGGTTGATCAAAGATTTGAAAACATGTTTGCTAGCAGCTATTCAGAATAAAAATTTTCTTTAATGTTATTTTTTATCTATTATCTGTTTGTTTTTTCTGTTCATTTAAATTTGTTTATATGTATATTTATTAAATATGTCAAAGGACTGATTAATTTGAATATAATGTTTTTTCATATATGCTTCATGGACTTTTCCCTCAAAATTTATTTAAAAATCAAGATGAATGTCATATATAAGTATTAATGATTTGAATGGCCTCTGAACAGGGTTGGGTTTTTGACGTCAAAAACTGGTTTTTGACATGACAAGCGTCAAAAACTGGTTTAAACTGTCATAAACTGGTTTAAACTGTCGAAAACTGGTTTAAACCGTCAAAAACTGCCAAATACATGTAACACGCTAAAACATTTTAACAATACGTAAACATTAAATAAGTCAATGATTTATGGGATCTTTTATTGAAATTTAATAATTTAAAAAATATATTATTTGCAATAATTTATTTATTTTTTTTTCAACCAGAAGAAAATAATTTTGTACAATTAAATAATCCGGATCAATTTTACCCCGCAGCATGATGCGGCACACCACGCGTTTAACACATTTATTTACACCCAAAAGATTTTTGGAGTTTAGAGTGCATGAAGCGTAAGAAAATAGTCTGTCTCTTAATTGATGCTGAGCTAGTAGGACTTGATAGCAAAAGCATTGCTAGATGAGCAAGTTTTGAAGCAGGCTCAAAAAGCTGTTGCATTTAGTGATACCTTTCCACCAAACAATGGAGTCCTCCCTATAGCACTGAAATAAGAAGACTGGAAAGGGGATTCTTTAGCTTCCTTCATACACAATCAGTATGGGTAAGCATCCATAAACTCTCTCCGTAGCTCAAGCGCGAGCTGAATCAACTGATACAGCAGTCAACCCTTGCCCCTGATGGTTGGGATGAATTATGCACTTTTCAATATGGGCTTATAGGAATTTTCTTTTAGATGACCGAGCCAATTTTGTTCAGTTTTAAAATCGAAAACATTTTTATATATTGAAAGAAAGCATGTTTTAAAAAGATTTTGACTTTAAGCTTTTTTTTTTAATTACTTCTCTTATTTTGTAAATGTTTAAAATTAATAATCCAATTTCAATTTTGAATGGAATGGTTATTGCCTAGACTAGAATAACATTGATGCACATTATCTTGTTATATATAAAAAAAAATCTACACTTTTCTAAGTTTTTTTTTTCCCCATAAAAAAAGCTAGCTAATGCTTTAAGCTCTCAAAAGTAAGCGAAATTAAAACGATTTTAAGTAAGAGAAAAAATGTACAGCTCAGGTGAGCTTAATGTCTACTTTTTAAAAAAACACAATTTTACAAAAAAAAAAAAAAAAAAAAAAAAAAATTAAATAAAAATTTTACCTTGTTAAAAAGTTGTGCTTAACAATAATACTTTACTATGTACTAATTACTGATATACAGTAAGAGTGAATTTAAAATATTACATGTAATGTTGTCATGTGTGACATTTAATTTGAATTTTTACTGATCAATTTAGTATTTGAGGTTTTTGACATGACGGTTTAAACTATGGTTTAAACCGACATAAACTGACACATGTCAAAAACCTGTAATTATTACTAATACTATATACTAATTATACAATTACAGTAATAGTGAATTTTAAATATTACATCTAATGTGTGACATTTAATATGAAATTTTACAGATCACTGTAAGTATTTGAGGTTTTTGACAAGGGGTTTTTGACATGACGGTTTAAACCGCAGTTTAAACTGTCAAAAACTGACATGTGTCAAAAACCTGCCATCCCTGCCTCTGAATCAATGACCATTGGTCACTGCATAAAATCATTGGACAGCAATTTTGTATTTAAATTTATAAAACCATAAAACAATAAATACATTGTGCATAAATACAATACACTGTACCATTTCAGTAATTAAAAAAATTAGATTTTGAAAGAATAAAATCTGATTTTAAATTTTTATCAGAATTTCTCTGCTTCCCCCCCGCCCCCCTAAACCCCCTGCAAAAAAAAAATTCCTCTAAATGTTTCCAAATACAGAACCAGGAAGCACACATGTTATGTGAAGGCTTGGCATACATGAAGAAACATTAATTAGATTATGTAAAATTTACAGCAGTGTCATGACGTAAGTTCTGGAAGTTTAATTTCTTAACTTTCTCATTTTAAACTATTATTGCAAACATTTAGCTAAAATTTGTATTTATAAATATTTTTGCTTGCAATATTTCTTGTGGTATTTATTTTATTTTATATTCTTTATTTCTAGACAACTAGTGCCAATAGTATATCAGTTGGAGAAAATTTAATATTTATTGGTTGTGCTGAAGGTGTGATACGATGTTTTAGTCCTTTCAATCTCAGTTTCATATCAACTTTACCTAAGCCTCATCCGTTAGGAGTTGATGTATCAAAAGGATTAATAGGAGGGTATGTTTATTTTATGAAGTTTTTATTCAACTTATTTGGATTCAGCTCTGAACTCAAAATAGTGTAATTACTACCAAAAAAAAAAAAAAAAAAAAAAAAACTTGAAATAAATTCATTGATAGGATTTTTCTGCAGCTTTTCCCAACAGTCCTTCATCACCACAAACAGATTTAGTATTCCCCCCCTCCCCCCCCCTCCCTTCTAGAAAGTTTAATTCTGTAAATAAATGAAGTATTTTAAATGTTGCATTCTCTTCCCCTTCCATCTAGTCATCTCTCTATCTATTCATGCTCTAAGTCGCATAACTATATTTAGATTACCATGAGATTGATATATGTTATTGAGGTTTACCATAGGAAATTACGTATTGAAACTGAAGTGTGTAACATTTATAGTTCATTTATAGGGACACACAAAAAAATTCCATTACATTATGGTCTATGGGGAAAGATCGTTTACGGTGTAACAAAGTTAAGCTATTTCATACATAATGAAATTGATATGCGTTATTGAGGTGCTTTACAACATTCTTCCAGTGGAATATGGGGTACATAACTTATATCATTCATTTACATGTACATACAAAAGAATTTTGTTACATAATGCTCTATTGGAAAAATCATTTACTCTGTATTTTAAAGATGTTACAATATTTCAAACATAATGAAACTGATGTAGTATATTGTTGAGATGCACTACAAGATTCTTACTGTAGAATGTGCATTTAAATGTTCTTTTACAGAGAAACTATAATTTGGTTACATTACTTCTACTCGCAATAATGCGAGCAATTTCAGCAATTACACTGGAAATGCTTTTCTAGAAGCGGTATGCATCTTTAAGCATAGACAAATGTTATTTTAATGCATAGAAATTCCATAGCTTATATTCAGGCCTGTGCAAAAATATTCATAAGAATTAATGTCTATGGGGATGAAGTTGTTTAGAAATGTTTTTTATTTGTGTTATATATTTTCTAACTTAACTATATTTAATATTCTAAGGTAGGTTTGTAGAATAATAATAAATTCATATACAGGGCTATGCAAAAAACTCTACATTAAAAAAAAAAAAAAAACTTATTAAACTACTTATGTATGTAATAAAAGATCAGTCAAATTTAGCTGCAGAATTACAGTAGAAAGTCTGTAAAAAAAATAAAATAACTTTCGAGTATTTGGCACGAAAAGACAAAAGCGTCATACAACTTGGCGAGCAGTACTTTTCCTTGCCAAAAGAAAACAATTTTAATGCACCTGAAAAGTGCTTGTTAATTGATTATTAGAATGTGTGTAAATAGTATTTAATGAATTTAAACATAAACAATGAGAGAGTTTTATAAATACAGTTTTTTATATTACATATTTATGTTGCTTGTTATTTAATTTTATTACTTTAAAAATAATTTCATTTATAAAAAATATTTTCATATATTTAAGCATATTCCAAAATAAAGGCAAGATGAAGAATGCTGCAGTTATTCATTTCAATATCAAAGAAACCATTGTTTCCATTGCAACAAAATTGAAGCGACAGTGCTCAATTGGATTTAATTTTGTGATTGAAACAATTTTAATTAATTTAAATTTTGTTTTAATTCATAAAATTTGATAGTTAACTTTCATTATAAATATATATATATATATATGACAAAACTTTAAACCAAACTAAAGTTATTTACATTAAATTTATTTAAACAAGTTCAAAGATTTTTTATCTTAAAGAATATTTGACATAAAAAAGTATTTTTTGAAATTTTATTCCATCGCCAACCAGTGATAAATCACCAAATATTGAAAATTTCATTATTTTTTTATGGATGTTCTATCGAGTTTCCGCCGAAAATTTTTTTCATAAAGATATCTATCCTCATGAGTAGAACATTCTATAATTTTTTCAGAGTATGTCCATATGGAGACATTCCTTGTAAGTAACCATCCGTAACTGGGACCACTGGTTATTGGCATATTGCAGCTAATACAATTTGGTACAATGGAAGGTACTACTTGATTATCCCGTCGACCAAAAAACTATTATTGCCTAACTATGAGATTAAATGCCAATAATGGTTGATCGTAAATGTCACAATCTCTTGACATTAGACAGTATACACGTGTTTGTTATGTCATCAAGTGATTTTTAATTCGACTTTTTATTTGTATTTTTATTAATGTTTTACTAATTTATTTGTTCTTTCGTTAATTAAAATAAAAATTATATCAATTTGTATAATTTGGCGAATAGTTTGGTGATTTGTACAATTTGGCGAAAGTGGTCAACGGGATAACCAAGTAGTATCCAATGGAATGTTTTTGTCAAAAAAGATTAATGACATCCACATTTACATTTAAAGTGATTGTTGCTAATATCTATTTGTTTCATCCTAACCTTGGCAGTAGAGTTTACTGTAGGGTAGAACGGGGCTAGTTGGCTCGCTTTTTCTTCTAATATATTTTTTTTAAATTACAATTCAACATTTTAAATTTCTTTTTATGTTACCACTATCAGTGTACTTTTAGGAAGAAGTCACAATAGTAAAACTTGAAAATATTAACTATAAGTATTAGTTTAGAAGCTCAAATTGACACCAAGTCGCTTGGGCCAACCTGCCCCGATGGTGGGGTAAGTTGGCCCACGTCACTTTTTAATGTTCTGATAGTGTAGAAGATTAAGAAATGATCAAAATTTTACCAAATCTTAATTTTTAATTCTTGCGAACGAAAACACAATATAGCCTCCTAAATTAAAATTAAAATTTTAAATATTAAAACTGAGTTATTCAAATTATTAACTTCGACCAAAAATTGCTTTAAAAATTGATTTTATTTTCTCATAAAAATGTCTTTAATACATTACAGAACAGTAATAAATTTTAATAAAGGCATGCTAGGTGTTAAAACACTGTAAATCTTAGAGTACAGTAATTTAAGAAATCATTCATCCTTAATTAGGGTGATTTATTATAAACAAAAGATGACAAATTGTATCAATCTGTACATCTGTTAAGTGCAATAATTCTTTTCTTTCATTTATTATACACATCATTCCCTTCAAATTTCTGTCAGTAAAATGTAATATTGCTTCATGCTTTGGGTAAGGGCAGCTTCTTTGAAATAATGATAATTTTCGTTTATATAAAACTTTAATTCCTAATCAAGTATAAAAAAAACCCAGTTTGTTTTATCATGAAATATATATATTATTGATTACATTCATGATTTATTATTGGTATAAAGAGATTTAGATAATTTAAAAAGTTATGATATAGAGATGTGCTTGATATAATTATGTTGGATGATATCATTTTTTTATATTTTTTGTTTGAACTGCTGATCTTTATTAACAGTTCAGGAAGTGTAGTTCTATTCTGTCTGTGGAAGGGACAACATGTCTCTTAAAGGAAAAGATTATGCATGACACATTTTTGATATAATTAAAAATGACTTCAAGGAGTGCAAAAAATAGGGTTTTCAGAAGAAAAAAAATTCGTAACTTCGTCAATTCACAAGATATCAAATTCACTTAAATTTATCATAAATCCTCTTAATATTATCTACAACTTTTGTATTGACAAGCTTTTGATAGGAGCAACTCTTACAGCAAAGTGAAATAAAAAATAACAAAAAGTGTGTGTGTGTGGGGGGGGGGAGGTTGTATAAAAAAAAATCACATTTCCCTTAATCCGTTAAATTCTTGTTGAAATTAGTACTTAACTTGCGAAATCTACCTGCACATGTAAGCCAAGCCAACAAGGATTTTTCTATAATTATGAAAGTTATAAATGTTTTTGTACAACAGGAGCAGATGATTTACTTTGGGGAGGAGGTAAACAACATTATAACTTCATTTTTTAAAAAGATTGACTGGAATAACCAGGAATTCAATTAATAAAATAACTCCTTACTATTAACTAATACTAAGTTAATTGAAATAATAATAAATGTTTATTAAAATAATTCATTAAAACTATCAAAATTCCAATACCCCAGAGCCAAATTCCTACGGGGCATGTTGCCCCGCCGGGTCAACATGCCCCGTGCCAAATGGGCCAACTAACCCCGTATCGCCATTTTGGTTTTTCATGACTGTAAGGAATTAGTCTGAAAGTATTTCAATAAAAAAAAACCTGCCTTACAATAACTACGAACAATTATTTTTCTGAATTATTATGTATCAAAATCTAAAATGTAATCTACAAACAAATAAAAAACAATTATTTATAAGAGAGGAAATTTACTCACATTTGCAAAATTTTGAAAATTCTCAATAATTCTTTGATATGCGGTGTTGGATAAAAGGGATTTAAAGTTAATAAAATAAACTTTTTAAGTGGGCAATATTTAAGAAATTAAAACCATTGAATAAATAAAGTTAAATTAACATCTTAAAGGCATAAAATCCCTCTATCCAAAAACGCATACCGACCGGAAAGAAAGTGGTTAGATATTGCGTTGAAATGTAAATAGAATTAAAGCCATCTATCTAAATTTTAAGAATTCATTAAGTTGTAATAACATCTGTAAAATAAAGAAAGTAAAAAGACTCACCCGTATGATGTGTAGAGATAGAAATACTTACAATATTAAGACAAATAATTTTATTTCTTATTAATGCAGATTATAAAATATATACTCAAAATTTAAATGCTTGGCCAAGTTGTATTTAAAATATTCGTTGATCAATTAATTTACCAGTATAAAATAAACATATTAAATCTTTCTATTTCATATGGATTCAATATTAAATTATACGTGATGATCTTCTGTGTGGTTGAGAATTCTCCACTGTCCTATATTGAGATGTGAAGGTTGTAGACTTTAATATTGAGTTCTAAACAGTTTTTGCGGAAAGAGAATGTTCAAATGAAGAACGTTGGATAATGGGAGTATTAACTGTAGACAGCACTTAGAGATCTTTTAGCCGCTCCAGAAGATTGATGTTGAAGAAATTAAGTAGGATTGCTCCACAAACCTTTTTAGAAACTTCGCTGCTCACTAGAGCAGGGGCACATATTCTTCTTAAAGCTATTTCATTAATCGAGGAATAAGATTATATAATTTTTTTTTGTAGTATTGCGCTGTTATTGTATTTCACCACTCTTGAGTTGAAAGTAAAGCTCTATCTTCAGTGATAAATGATTGTTGAATATCGGCGTTGTAAGATGAAACTTCTGGATATCTTGTTTTGTCAATAAAGAAAGGTTCAGGTTCTTGTTATTCGATGATTTAAACTACACACATAATATGGCACTGGTATCTTCTTCAAAATTTATATAGAAGCAGCGTTTAAAAAAACTAGTTATTCCATCTACATCTCAAACTCATTCTGCCCGGACGCAGCCGAAGCTGCGCCGAGCTCACACACCAACGTCTCTCTGCTTAATCCCCAAAATGAGAATGACAGACACCAAACAGATCTCAGCCTGAAAGAATGTGTAAGATTTTGAAAACAGCCAATCCGATGCATTCAAGTACCGCGCGTCCATCCGGGAACGCATGAGTTCAATGAACTATCCGCGTGGGTGTCTCGCGATGTCACCGAATTGTACAAAAAAAATGGTGCAGAAAAGCATCCTTTTATCAATGGCGGACAGAAAGCATCGCGCCAATATTTAAAAGTAGGAAAATGCAGAAAACGTTAAATTAAATATCTCCAATATTTGTTGACGGATTTTGCTGTAACTTATATCAAATTAATCAGAAAAATATATTCTATCTATTGATTATAGATCGAGCATGCAATATTAAAATATAAATTATTTTTATTTTCGTTGTTTTAAACTTATAAAGAATGTAGAATCGCGATCTTTTCGGAAAAGTAAACACGAACGTGAAACTTTGTTTACACATATTATTGTTATTGTTTAGTTTAATATATTTTAATGAATGATTGAAAGATAGAATTTAAGTTTGATTGAGGAAAATAAATAAAATTTAGAATAACTTTATTAAGAGGAAACTTAAATATTTTGAAGATAATTTTCTAGATTAGAAGTTGAGTTTAAAATGAATAAATATTAATTTAAGATTGAGGAAGATAAATAAATAATAAAATTGAGATTATTTACTATTAGAGATGTTGCATTTTATAACATTCCCTTCCCCTTGTAGAAAAAAAAAATCAATAAAAAAAAATTCTTTGCTGACGGCTAAAAAAAAATTGCTGGATTGGCCATTATCATTGAAATTTGTTGCTAGTTTATATCAAACTGTCTGTAGTATATTTTGCACTCAATAAATTCTTGCTTTGAAGTGAATCCTAGTTGCATTATTCTATAGCTGTCACACTGAATACTTAAACCAACAAAAGTACAGAGATAACAAATGCAAACACAATATATACAAATACAACACTAAACTTTGATACAAATACAACACTAAACTTTGATACAAATACAATGAATATAAATATGTGATACATAACAATGATATATACTTAACAAAAATACAAACAATACAAGAAATAACATTTATCATTTACACACGAAGGGTGAGTATACCTGAGAAACTGAAAATTCTGCGAAATCATATGTGCAAATCAAAAACCAGAACAAATTGCATGGTAAAAAGAATAGCAATTCATGATAAAACTTATATTTATATACAAACAATGAAACAGCAGATATTGGCACTTGTAAATAATTGACAGTTATTGAGTATGACAAGATATATTTGAATGTAGTAAAATCAAAACTACTAAACAATAACCAGAGATTCCTATGTAAATATTGCTACGTAACTTGTAGAGTGATGTTGAGACAAAATTGTAAACAATAGAAATAATATTTCATATTTATACTAAATTGCAAAATTACTACATAACATTTAAGAGGAAAACTTGCGTACACCTCTTAGAGAATGTAGTTGTGTCCCAAAAAAATTAAAATTAATTCCTTCATTTCATCTTTGTTACCATTAAAACAATGCGAAACTGGACACAATTTTACAATTAAAAAATTTTATTCCCTTTAAAATTATAGCTTAACTGCACCTTGAAGGACTTATCGGAGGGGTAAAAATTTTGTGTTAAGTAATTCCCCAAGCTATGCCGAATTTACCTTCCGTGTGTGCTCATTAAAATTTTGTGGGAATATAAAAAAAAGAGAAAGGACTTAGAGCAGTTGCTCCATCGTACTCTCATACTAAAATCTCCAGTAGTACCATATAGGCAAGCGCTTTTTTGGAGATAATTAAAAATATTTCATTTTATTTCATTATTTTTATATTATTTATTATTTATATTCATTTTATATTTTTCTCTGAGTAATAAATTATTTACTTTCTTATAATCATTTGTAAAAAAAAATTAATTTAGGATCCTAAAACTGTAATATTTGAAATAATAAAAAATTTTATCACTCTAAACAAGTCGTAGAAATTAGTAAAGTCTAAATCACTCTCTCTGCACAATATGACATGGACGATATATTGAATTAAGATTAATAGTTGAAAGATAAAAAAATTGTGGCAACATAATATTGATTTCCAAAAATAAAATATAAAAACTAGGAAAAATAAGTTGGTGTAGTTGTGACTATATGAATTTAAAATTATAAATTAAAATATATTAAGAATGCAGAATCATAAAAACAAATAGATCCCAATGCGCTATTACGTACTAGCACACTGCTGTTTCGCCAGCAAAACGTGGATTATCCATTTTTAAATGATTTAAATGTTACCACTGTATTAATAAAAAAATATATATGTAATAAAAAAAAGCAAAAGGATATAAAAATGGAATTAAAGTTGTAGGAAGATTGGTAAAAAAATAAAAATTGAAAAAAGAATATCCATAATCAAGTGAGAGATGAAGGAGTAGAAGATAGACATACTATTTACCTCCTGTCCTAATTAACTTAGTGACATTTACCTTGATATCTCTTATTGTGGTGTCACTTAAATGTCTAATTAAATAATTATCACCTCTGAAAGCTCTAATAATTTTATATGGACCAGAATTTTTTGGATGAAAGGGTGAACCATGATGAAAATTTTTTAAGTATACTATATCACCAGTTTTAAATTTACAAGCAGGGCGACCTTTAAGGAATTTTTCATTTTTATCAAAATAATTTTTCTCAAATTGTTTGACTAATTCTCTGGTTGCTGTGATATGTTCTTGTTGCTTTTGGAAATATATAGAAGGTTCTTCTGCTTCTTTGGGTGGTTGAAAAGTATCTATTGGCAAATTTAAGTCTCTACCCAAAAATAAATTAGCTGGGGTGAAGTTAGTAACTGAATGTTTTGAATTATTGTAGTGAAGGACAAAAAATTTCAATCTATCTGACCACTCAATAACTTGATCAGATAGTGCTGCAACAGACTCTTTGAGCGATCTATGGATACGTTCCAAAAGTCCATTCGACCTTGGAAAGTAAATTGAAGAATTTCTACGTTTAATATTTAGAGATTTAAGAAAATCGATAAAAATGTCAGATGTGAAGTTTTTAGCATTATCAGACAATATAACTTTAGGAAGACCGTACCTGGAAAAATAGTCATTGAGAGCTTTAATTATTGATGGAGAAGTAGCATCTCTAAGTGGGATCGCTTCCAGAAAGCGTGAATAGTGGTCAACGATGGTAAGAATGAAAAATTTACCGTCATGTGACCTGGGGAGTTTTCCCACAATATCTATCGCAAGCATCTCTCCGGGAGCTAATTCGCACTTTGAAATGAACGCAGGCTTAGTATTTGTTTGTTTACTTTTATGAGGCAGACATTTTTCACATGAATTGACAAAATTCTGAATATCTTGAACCATTCCATGCCAAAAATAATTTCTCGAGATTGTATCCACAGTTTTCGTTATTCCAAAATGTACTTGATGACCCATTGCTATGCAGCTATTAATTAAAGTTTTAGGAATTAGGATTTTATTAGATCTATTGACATTACCGGCTTTTTTCCTTGAAAACATTAACAGATTAGTATCCGGATTAATGGAATAATTAGAGTTAGAACATGTTTTATTGATTATTTTCTCTCTGATTTCCTTAAGTTTTTCATCATTTAATTGTTCTTGAAGAATATTTTCAGTTTTTAATGAGTCATTTGTGGGAATAAAAATATTAAGTGCATTGACATATAAATTAGGGTTATTGGGGAGGTCTACAACACGAGAAAGAAAATCAGCTGGATTCACCAGTCCAGGAATGTGTTCCACCTTAAAATTGAAACTTTGTAGAAACATTAGCCATCTAGTTATAATTTCTGCTTGCTTTTCCAAATTTAAATGATAAGTTAAGGCTTTAGCATCGGTTAAAATTTTAAATTGTCTACCATATAGAAATTCTGAGAAATGTTTTACAGAGGAATAAATAGCATAAAATTCACGTTTAATTGAAGGATATCTTGATTCTGCTTCATTAAGTTGTTTCGAATAGAATTCAATAGGATAAAATTTGTCATTATGTTTTTGCATTAAAATACCACAAATTGCAATTTTAGAGGCATCAGTAACTAAAAAAACTTCTTTGCTGTCATCGAAATTCTTTACAGTTGGATTAGTTAAAAGTACATCTTGAATTTTTTGAAATGCTTCCTGGCATTGTGTACTCCAAACAAATTTAACTTTTTTCTTCGTTAAGTTTACAATAGGTTGAATAATTTTAGCAAAGTCAAAAATTAAGTGTCGAAAGTAATTAATCATGCCTAGATAGCTCTGTACTTGTTTAAGATTAGTTGGAACAGGAAATTTATTTATTTTACTAATATTGTCAGTGGAGGGAGAATGACCATTTTTATTTAAATTGAAACCTAAGTAAGTAATTTCTTCTTTACAGATTTGTAATTTACCAGGATCTAATGTGAGATTAAATTCTTTGAGTTTGTCAAAAACTTTCTGTAGCCAGATGAGCATTTCCTGCATCGAATCCGCTGCAACAATTATGTCGTCTAAGAAATATTGAACATTTTTACCTTTTAATGAGCTAAGACAGTTATTTATAAGAGTATGAAAATAGGAAGTAGAATTGACACATCCGAATGGCAATCTTTTTGGCATAAAATTACCGAATTCTGTTGCAAAAGCCAGTTTCGACCTATCTTTTTCTTGAAGCAAAATTTGAAAAAATGCAGATTTAAGATCCAGAACAGTGTACAATTTTTTGCCAGCGATATTTTGCATTATGTCATTTATTTTAGGTAGACAAATTTTATAGGGTTCAGTTATTGCATTAAGAAGACGATAATCTATGACCATACGGAATTTAAGTTTATTTGGATCATCTGTGGCAAGATTTTTCTTTTTGACAAAAATAACAGGAAAGCAATAATTGGATGTAGAATTTTCTATGATACCAGCATTTAAAAGTTCAGAGATTTCATTGCGAGCAAATTCCTTAGCAATTTTAGGTATTGGATATGGTTTAGTTTGTAATGCAAAATCATGTAGCAAATTGAACTGAGGAACGACTTTGTCTGTACACCCTAGTGTGCTATATGAAGAAGAAAAAACAGCAGAATTTTGCATGAGAAGCTTGAGAATACTTTTTCGGTCTGAATGAGGTAAGTGGTCTACATTAAAATTGTTTACATTTAACTCCTTCTTTCTTAGTTCTAAGATGTCTTCTGAAACTAGGGAATTAATTTGATAAGTTTTGTTGTTATTGTGTGAGGAAATTTGGTCATCAGAAATTACTTTAATATAACCTAATTTAATGTTTTTATTTAGAGTTATTTTTGTATTGTTGTTATTGTGAACATATAGTAAAATTGAATTGTTGACATTTGGTGTGTGAAGACTGAAATCTAAATTTAAAGCTAATTTGTTTTTTAAAGGACAAAATAAATAATTAGAGGATTTATTGATTTTATGAAGAGCTTTTAAACGTATAATTCTTCCCTGATTAGGTCGAATTATAACTTTGTTGGCAGGAGTTACAATGTTTTTGTTTTCATCAGAATCATTGTTGTTGTTATGTTCCTTACTAGAAAAATTGTAATTATTTTGAGAATTATCATTTGTTTCAGAAAGATTGTCATGTAAGTCATTGTTTGCATTGTGAATTTTAGTTGAATCTGGATTTTTGTTTTCAAATGGAAATGTGAGGTTGCCCATGATTAATTGTGAATTGGCTGAGTCCAGCAAAAGTTTGTTTCTGTTTAAAAAGTCGTAGCCTAAGATTATTTGATAATTTGAGTTCCAATTATTATGTGTTATGAAGAAAATTCCCTTGAACCATTTATTTTTTATTTTAAAGCTTAGTTGAACTGCGGAGGAATATGGAATGTTAGTGTTATCTATTGTTTTAATATTTACTGATCTAGAAATGAAGTTAAGTTTGGTTTTTTGTTTTAAAATCTGTATTGTTTTTGGCTGAATTAACGACAAATTTGCACCGGAATCCAGAAGAGCATCAAAAACATGGTTATTAAATCTTAATTTAATAATGGGAAGTTGTGATTTATCCTCGTAACAAGACATTAGATTTTTTGTAACATTAACATTAGAAACTGAGCCATCAAAACTATTAAAACCCTCTCGCATACCAAAGACATCATTATTGAGGGTCCTTTGAGACGGAGGGAAAAAATTATGAAAATCATCACCAGAACCCCTCAAAAGTTTAAATTCCGCCTAGCTCTGTGATTGTATGGCCTGAAGTTGTTCCTACCTCTACCTCTCTGAAATCTCGGAACATGGTTATCACCTCCTCTATTCGAATGTACAGAAAAATATCGATCATGAGTAAAATTAAATCTGTCATTGCCCGGCGAATTGTTGTGTGGACTCCAAAAATTTCCACTCTGACCTGCAAAATTGTTTCCCTGACCTGTAAAGTTGTTTCCTTGACTTGCAAAATTGGTTTGAACCGGATATGTATTGTTACTTGGAAAATGCCAACACTCTCGTGTATTGTGCAATTTCCCACATATATGGCACACCGCTTTTTCTTCTTTAATCTTTTTCAGCTGATTCGCCATGTCTGTGAGTAATTTATTGGAATCTGCTTGCTGTTTTAGGAGAAGTGAAATAAGCGATTCCTGTGTGTTAGAATTTTGAGCTTCAGTTGCATTGAGATTGTTAATGCACAAGGATTGTTGTTCTAGAGCCTTCTCTATGTCCATAGCGCATGCAACAAGATCCTCAAAATTATTGCGGCCAAATTTCAAAACTTCAGATTTTATATCTGATCTAAGTGCATCAGATAATTTCGCGAACATCATATTAGCTCTGACTGCTTCTATTTGCGGAATTTCCTCATCGTTTGGAATCATTCGGTTTACAACCTGTTTAATTTCATCGGCTAACTTCCCAACATTTTGTTTTGGCTTCTGACAAATTCTGGAAAAATCATATGAAGCTTGCTGAAAATTGTCTTGTTTCGTGAATTTGTTTCTCAAAAGGCGTACAACTACCTCAAAATTCTCCTCATTTGCAATTTCAGGATCTCCCGAAACATACTGTGACGCCCTGTCCCTACATAAAAGTCTCAATAAAAGAATTCTGTTTACATCTGGCCAAGCTTCCAGATTGCAAACATCACTCACATTCCTAATAAAAATGTCCACGTTTTCATCATCTCGCCCGTGGAAAGTAGGAATAGATGCTAAAAGTGAATTTAAAAGCAATTGATTCGCCATTGCAAATTTCTCTGAAGTAAAAAAAAATTCAGAAATAGATGTGAGGGAAACGAATCAAAAATGCCCTAACAATCGTGAACTATATAAATTTAAATTATCAAAAGTAAAGCAATTAATATCTACTGAGAAATTAACACAAAAATAAAATAGAAAATTATTAAAAAGTAGAAAATTATCTGCACAAAAATTTAAAAATCAACCTCTGAAATTGTTGTATCTGATAATCTCTAACTTATGAGAGTGCAATTGTAAAAGTTGAAAAAAAATTAGCCCAATTATTTTAAAATCAGTACTTAAAAATTTGCTTTTAAGAAAAGAGGGAAAAAAATTAAAATAGAATCCCCCAAAATGCATAAAAATATTACTATATAAATATAAAATGCTTAATCATAGGAATAATAATAGTAAAAATAAAAATTTTTTCAAAATTTTAATCTCTTGAGAAAAAAACTTAATCATAAACTTTGAAATAATAAAAAAATAGAAGTTATATTCTATGCATGAAAAATATAGCATACAAATATTTGAAATTGCAATACAAAAAATCAAAAATGTATTTTATATCATTTGTGAAATTTTGTAAATATAGATATAAGAATCCCCCAAAAAGGAAAATAGTGAGCATATAAAGGTATATGTTGTTATTGTAGCAAAACCCTTAAATTTAAAAACTCAGCTCTGATATATTTTTTTTTTTTTTTTTTTTGAAAGAAAAAAAATAGAGTGATAGTAGAGGTTAATGAAAATTTGAAAAAAAAAAATTAACAATTTATTTTTAACCAAAATAATTGAAATAAATTCTTCAAATAAATTTAATATGAAAATGATAAATTTTTTAAATTGAAGCTGTAAAAACTCAATTGTAGATATTTAAGAAAATAAAAATAAACTATAGAAATTGCAACCAAAATATATGATTCAGTATATTATTGCACTAAATCTGGATATTTTTATCAAAGCATAATATATTAACAAAAGTGTTTTCATAAATTTATAAAATTATATTGCACAGTTTCAATAAAAAATAAAGATTTTCGATTTGCACACATGAAAAAATATAAAGACACAGAAATTAAATTGAAATGAGCTATTCTTTATAAATTAAAAATATTTTAATAATCATTAAAAGATGGCTATTAACTTTTAAAAGAAAAGAAAAAAAATTAAATCCGCGAAACCCCAGATAAGTCTCAAAAAACACGGCACCAAAGATGATATGCGGTGTTGGATAAAAGGGATTTAAAGTTAATAAAATAAACTTTTTAAGTGGGCAATATTTAAGAAATTAAAACCATTGAATAAATAAAGTTAAATTAACATCTTAAAGGCATAAAATCCCTCTATCCAAAAACGCATACCGACCGGAAAGAAAGTGGTTAGATATTGCGTTGAAATGTAAATAGAATTAAAGCCATCTATCTAAATTTTAAGAATTCATTAAGTTGTAATAACATCTGTAAAATAAAGAAAGTAAAAAGACTCACCCGTATGATGTGTAGAGATAGAAATACTTACAATATTAAGACAAATAATTTTATTTCTTATTAATGCAGATTATAAAATATATACTCAAAATTTAAATGCTTGGCCAAGTTGTATTTAAAATATTCGTTGATCAATTAATTTACCAGTATAAAATAAACATATTAAATCTTTCTATTTCATATGGATTCAATATTAAATTATACGTGATGATCTTCTGTGTGGTTGAGAATTCTCCACTGTCCTATATTGAGATGTGAAGGTTGTAGACTTTAATATTGAGTTCTAAACAGTTTTTGCGGAAAGAGAATGTTCAAATGAAGAACGTTGGATAATGGGAGTATTAACTGTAGACAGCACTTAGAGATCTTTTAGCCGCTCCAGAAGATTGATGTTGAAGAAATTAAGTAGGATTGCTCCACAAACCTTTTTAGAAACTTCGCTGCTCACTAGAGCAGGGGCACATATTCTTCTTAAAGCTATTTCATTAATCGAGGAATAAGATTATATAATTTTTTTTTGTAGTATTGCGCTGTTATTGTATTTCACCACTCTTGAGTTGAAAGTAAAGCTCTATCTTCAGTGATAAATGATTGTTGAATATCGGCGTTGTAAGATGAAACTTCTGGATATCTTGTTTTGTCAATAAAGAAAGGTTCAGGTTCTTGTTATTCGATGATTTAAACTACACACATAATATGGCACTGGTATCTTCTTCAAAATTTATATAGAAGCAGCGTTTAAAAAAACTAGTTATTCCATCTACATCTCAAACTCATTCTGCCCGGACGCAGCCGAAGCTGCGCCGAGCTCACACACCAACGTCTCTCTGCTTAATCCCCAAAATGAGAATGACAGACACCAAACAGATCTCAGCCTGAAAGAATGTGTAAGATTTTGAAAACAGCCAATCCGATGCATTCAAGTACCGCGCGTCCATCCGGGAACGCATGAGTTCAATGAACTATCCGCGTGGGTGTCTCGCGATGTCACCGAATTGTACAAAAAAAATGGTGCAGAAAAGCATCCTTTTATCAATGGCGGACAGAAAGCATCGCGCCAATATTTAAAAGTAGGAAAATGCAGAAAACGTTAAATTAAATATCTCCAATATTTGTTGACGGATTTTGCTGTAACTTATATCAAATTAATCAGAAAAATATATTCTATCTATTGATTATAGATCGAGCATGCAATATTAAAATATAAATTATTTTTATTTTCGTTGTTTTAAACTTATAAAGAATGTAGAATCGCGATCTTTTCGGAAAAGTAAACACGAACGTGAAACTTTGTTTACACATATTATTGTTATTGTTTAGTTTAATATATTTTAATGAATGATTGAAAGATAGAATTTAAGTTTGATTGAGGAAAATAAATAAAATTTAGAGTAACTTTATTAAGAGGAAACTTAAATATTTTGAAGATAATTTTCTAGATTAGAAGTTGAGTTTAAAATGAATAAATATTAATTTAAGATTGAGGAAGATAAATAAATAATAAAATTGAGATTATTTACTATTAGAGATGTTGCATTTTATAACATTCTTTAACGGACGCTCTGGCTTCAACGGTACTGATGTTGGAAGAGGGAAGCGAAGCAACACATACTTGGTTGGACTGACAATGTCATCTAACGCAAAGTTTTAAAAATATCGCAACTGGGCCAACATGCCCCTATGGCCAACTAGCCCCGGTTCTACCCTACTTCTGTGTTGTTATGCACCACGTCAAAGTCGATTTTAGATTTTTTTAATTTAATTTTTTATGTGATTTTAAGCATTTTTTTCTTTTTTTATACATTTTGCAGAGATTTTTCCACATTAGTAAAAGGAATCTGGTTTTAATATTTTAGTTCATTATAGTAAATTTTGAAGACTTTTCAATAATGTTTATTAGGAATTTGTAAAGCTGTTTTTTAATATTTTGCGAATTTATTTATGTGATTTTAGAGGGTTTTTTGGGGGCATCTCAGTGATTTTTTGACATTTTTTATGCAACTTTTAGTGAGTTTTTTTTTCAGGGCTGCAGAGTCGGAGTTGGGCCCATTTTTGAGCGACAAAGTTAGAGTCGGATCTGTTAAAATTCTCGGAGTCAGATGTGTCCATTTTACAAGCAGGGCATTGTCGGAGATGGCTCACTTTTGAGCGAAAGAGTCTGAGTCGGATCTATTAAAATTTCCGGAGTCTGAGTCTGAGTCGTTCATTTTTCCCACCGACTCTGTAGCCCAGGCTTTCTTCGCAATTTGTTGTGATTTTCCCAGATTAGTAAAGGGAATTTGGTTTCAACCTTCAAGTTCAATATAGTAAATTTTGTCCTCTGTTTATTCAGAATTCGTGCAGTGATTTTTTAATTTTTCACGATTTTTTATTTCAATTTTTTTAGTTTTGCATTTTGTGCTTTTTTTATTAGACCGAGCAATACTGGAGTGATGCAGATAAGCTAATCAATGAATGTAATATATTGTTTCTATATCCATGTTATATCATAGTATATAGTTATACATATATAAATACTTCTGCCATTGCTTCTAATAGGGCAACTATATAATATTAACTATGTAGTTACAATAAAGAAAGCAAAAAAAAAATAAATAATTAAAATAAAATAAAATAATAAAAGAGGCTTAGTGTAATTAATATTTTCAGTGCTACTGTTTGCTCAGTGAATCTTACCTGGCATGAATCTGGATGTTGCTAGTATCTTTCATGTTTAAAAAATTAATTGATTGTTCAATTTGAAATTTTATTAATTAAATATTATTACATGAGTTGAATTTGTTTACTTTTAACTTGTGTCATGAAAATATTGTGAAGGAAGTTAAGTTGTGTTGTACTTCACCTAATACAGTTATGCTAAACTGTTATCATGGTTTGCAGGCTTTAATTATTTTCCAACACCACACAGTTCTGCAAAATTAATTGCTGGAAAATTTGCTTTACGAATGTTTATCTCCATAAATTATTATTATTATTATTATTATTTTTTTCCCCTCACTGAAAAATAAATCTCTTGTGTTTATTTTTATGCAAAGAGATATTGGGCTGACAACCTTATTTCAACTGAAGTTACCTCAAAATATATACATATTTAAATATAAAATTCATCTTTCAAATATTATTATTATTATGTTAATTATCTTTCTAAAAAGTAACTAAAAATGCAGTTTTATTTGAAAAAATAATTTTTGGTAAAATTGACCGCCTGGCATATGAAATGCTGAACAGTTAAGCCTATATCTGCTTGTCTTTATCTAGGACAGTCGCATGACTTTGATATTATAATATAGACGATTTCTTGTTTAATAGCACTAGAACCGTAAGTTAATATTTGAAAACATTTCCAATTCTTTTTCGCCTTTGGGTTTTTGGAGTGGATCACAATTCATGCATTATTATTGTGTACTTTGTGTATTATACTCTTTCATTCTTTTCTCGTTTAGGAAAATTCATAGGAATACATTTTATTAAAGATGAGTATTATTTACATGACATTTTTCACAATTAAGTTACTTTTTAGACACTATATCAATAAATTTAGACCATCCAGACAACTGTTTTGTTGCACATTTCTAACTATGTACAATTTGCATTAGTCATATATATTTTTAATACACTGTAAGTGTTGATATTAAAATTTGAGATGTCCTTTATAGTTGGAATGTTTTCGATATTCAACCATACTACCGAATATTTAACTTGGCCAAATATGAAAATGTTTAGTCTACTAATTATTCAGTTTGGCTGAATATCAAATTATTTGGCCAAACCAAGTGCATAAAAAAAAATAAATAAATAAAAAATAAGAAATTTTCTTACGTAATTGATATTTTAATTGTCAATAAATAAATATATTACAATTCAGAATAATTAAGAAATGGAATCATTTTTAAATAAAATAGATTGCTTTAATACTATTTATATTGTTGTAAGAAAAGTGACACTTCAACAAATTAAATAATAGTAATGCTGTTCATAAATTAATGATTTAAAAAAGGGTTTTTTTAATCTATAACAATAATTTAACAAAGGCAAATGATGATAAATATAAGTTTCCTGAATAACGTCTGTTAACAATTTTTGCTTTTCCACATACAAGGTATTTTGAAACTAATAGAACAAACTTTCAGGGGTGATAATATGTATCAAGACAAACAGTTTTTGTATAGGAAACCAGAATTAATCATAATACCAATCCAGTGAAAAATACGGATTATCTCACCCAAGCCAAACTCTGATTTTTGTTCCTACTTTAACAACAGTGAAGATGTAATGATATTTTCAACAGACATGATTTACTTTATGGGAAATATGTCATGCAAAGTGGAGGAAATTGTCACCATTCTTATCTGAATTACACTGAGCTATATGCTCTGTATTTTGGAATGCAGCTGACAGTACATACCATATCACTAGCCAAAATTCAGTGCACTTTGAATGATGCTATCTCAATTATACAATGCATAAATAATCTGATAATAATCTCACTGAATATCTTCATTATTGTTAGAAAAGAAAAATTTGGATGAAACTTTTAAGACACCCTGTTATTTTTCATGGAATAACTAGTCTATAACCCTGGTTTCTAGTATATATATATATATATATATATATATATATATATTTTATGTTCTTCCTCTGAAAGTTTGTTCCATTATTTTTTTAGAAATACAACAAATATTTTCAGCCTCAGAAAATAATTTTCCAATCCAGACACTGCTTCCAGATGTACTTAAAACTTTTCTTGCTCAACAAACAGGAGCAGGAACATTGTTTTTGTTGAATCTCCAACATTTGAATAGATTTTGTTTTTCACTTCCTGATTAATAAAACCTATATGGCTGTAAAATTTTTCTTCTAATTTCTTCCATTGAGTCATGTCAGCATCATAAGTCATATCAATATTAATATAAACAATAATTGGTTTTTAAAAAATCAAAATTTCTCTTCAATTTTAAAATATTTGTTTTAGAATATAAGAACTTTATTTTAATTCACAGCGGAAGCCATTAGTTTTTTAAAGTTTTAAGATTATCCTCTTTTTAAATAACTCGAAACAAATATAATTTTCCTTTTTGATGTAAAAACGCCCTGTTCATAAAGATAGTAATATTTGGGTTAAATATGATGTAAAAATGTTTTAAAATTTAACTTTAAACCTTGAAATATGGCTAACTGTTTGGTGTTTTGTCGAATGTTCAATATTTGGTCAAATATTTAGTATTTGATTTATTTGTGTGCTGAATAATCAGTATGCAGACAATAATTCAATTAACTTTTAGTATTTTCCATATTTGATTTTTCTTATTGGTTTATTTGTATTTTCTAGAAAATCATTATCTCACCAATCAAATGTGAAGTTTCCTGACACAATTGCAGTTGCATTAGATGAAATGAATAAAAAGGTATTATTTCTCTCTTTTTGTATTTCTTATAAAACTTGTTTCTCAAGAAATGCTTGTATTTCATTTTTTAAATTAAAATGTACAGATTTTTTGTTTCCTGTTTTCTACATTTTTAGGTTACATGTGTATATAATGATCATAGTTTATATGTTTGGGACATTAAAGATACTAAGAAAGTAGGAAAATCTCACTCATTCATGTATCATAGTGCCTGCATCTGGGGTATTGAAGTAAGTTTATTTCTGTTTTTAAATGTAAATGTACATTATCAGAGATGTCAATAATCCCAAATTCTGCATAATTATAAGAGTTTCCCATAAAATTAGGAGAATGTTTGTATTTTCTACTTTTAAAAATCTTGCCTACCTTCATTAGTACAAATTGACTTATAAGTGTGGGATTAATTATTGCAAATTACTGTTCTTATTTAAAAAAATAAAATAAAAATAATAATAGGGGTTAGCATTCTATTGCAGTTTTTTTTCTATTATATATTTTGCTTTATTTACTTATCAAAACTTTGAAAACAGGTAAAAGGTACTTACCTGCATCTAAAGGTTCTGATTGTGGCAATTTCTATTCTTGTGTAGTTTTGTCCTAAGTAGAAATGAGAATGCTCATAAAGAAAAAAAAAAAATGAAAAATTGGGGAAAACAACCAGATTTTTTTAGTTTTTTTCTGAATGGGTTTTTTTTCCACTTGGAAAAATTGGAAAATTTCAAATTTTATTTTTGAAATATTTAAATTTTTATAACAGCTACATTCTGGTGATGTTTACTATATATTTTTTTAGCTGCATGAAAGCCTTCTATCTCCCCCATGAAAATATTAACTTGGAAAATATAATCTCTGAGATAATTAAGTTCTACTTCTCTCATTAAAAAGGAAAATCAACATGCAAAATTTTATAATTAGGTACGCTGAGATAATAAAAAATAACTCATTAGAATTGAAAGTTTGACTGCTCAGAATATATGGCAATTGATTTTGTAATGGTTTGTTGCCGATACAATCAAATTTAAGTCCACCACATGTAAATATGCAAATAACCACTCTTTAGTTTATATGCTGCCACCATTGGTATAAGTACATGATACTGACACAATGTGAGAAGGTTGTTAATTAATACTTGGATTCTTCAAATAATATTAATGTATGATTTATTTATAAAATATTTACATTAAAAGACACTACATTCACAGGCATGGATATAGCAGATCCTGCCCAACATTAAGTTATATGTTAAGATATTATCTACATACTAGGTTATATCATTAAATTAAACTCTTCCCTATTCAATTTATCATATTCATCTGGGCTTATTCAATGGGATAACCCACACATGTATCTGTATCTCCCACACTCTCATATATACACTGCTCCACACAGGAGCAGGGTTCGCAAAAACCCGGGTTTTTCTGAAAAAACCCAACCCACATGGGTTTTTTCGGGTTTTTTCATGAAAAACCCAATTTTCCCCGGGGAAAATCGGGTTTTTTCAAAAGTATAATATATGTGCAATTACATTATTGTATACTATGTTTTCTATGTATTATATACACTATACATAAAAAAATACATTTTTCTTTTATATACAATATAATTGTAATGCTATTTTACAAGTTATAAATTGTATAAATTATATGAATTTAAATTAATTAACTGTCAGTGTTTCTCACAAATTTGTTTTAAATATAATAGAAGATATAAAATTGTTAATTTTCTTTAAATCAAATAATGAATAGAATATTAAAATTTAAAATGTATAAGTAGGAAGAAAAAAGGGAGTAAACTAGTTGGATGTGCCAATCCCTAAAGTTTCTTCTATCTCACATGTTAATAATTCAAAATTCGCTATCACAGTGCCAAAATTAAATGACAATCTATGCCCATCATGAGGATTGTAAAATATAGATTCGTTGAATTGGACGCATTTAACAAGGAGATATAAGTATCACCTGTTGTGCAATTTACAACAAAACCTAATCAGTAACAGTTTACGTCAACATCTGACTGAATCTGAAGTTAGATGAAAATCCATGCATTATTAGTTCTTGAGATAAAGCTATTGCAAAAAGTGAGATAAATGCAGTACAACAGTGCCACTGTTGGGCGATATACACCAAAAACTAATCAGCACCAGTTTATATCAAGGTCTAACTGAATCTAAATTTTTATTCAATTCCGTACATTAGTTCTTGAGATAAGAGTTATTGATGAAATCGCGAAAAAAACAACATACTAGCACTACCTGTTGAGCGATATGCACCAAAATTTCAATAAGCAACAACTTAACTTGTAACTGAATCTGAAGTTTTATGAAAATCCGTGCATTAGTTCTTGAGATAAAGCTATTGCAAAAATTGAGATAAATGCAGGATAGCAGCGCCACTTGTTGGGCAGTATACACCAAAAACTAATCAGTACCAGTTTACATCAAGGTCAAACTCAATCTAAAGTTTTGTGAAATTCTGTGCATTAGTTCTTGAGATAGAGCACCCACAAAATTTTTTTCACATACAGACAGACATTTTCTAAAAACCATCAAATCGTCTTCAGGACCTCTTTAAAACGTACAAATCCATCATAAACCGGAATTCAAAATTTTTCACAAATCCAATACTTTTTTCTTCTAAAGGTCGAAGAAAGTAAAAATACATATTTTTTATTTCCATGAATATAGTTGATTTGAATTTTTTATATAAAGACATTCTTATGATATAACCTTTACCTATAATTATGTACTATGTATGTTGCCTACTAGGTTCTATGTTAGTAAAGTATTTCAATGTGCTGAAATACATTTTTATTTTACTTCAGATGTGTATGTAATGGCTTTTATATATTAATATTTTTTTCAAAATTAACTGAAATGACTTAAATTCATTAAATGTATATGTTGTTTAAATTTTAAATTATTTCTGTAAATTGAAAAAACCCACATTATGGGTTTTTCAGTGGGCTTTTTCAAGTGGGCCCATTCTGAAAAAACCCACCAGGTTTTTTCGAACTGGGCCCACCTTTGCGAACCCTGCACAGGAGTACTGCACTATAGGGTATACCCTCTGCTTAGGGATGTAGTAGAGGATATATGCCGTATACCATCTGGATTTTTTTTAAGGAACACCGTATACCCTCTGTTTCTCAAGAAAGCTGTAGTATATATACACTAGGATATACCCTCTGCCTTGAGCGTATACCCTCTGCTTAGAATGTATACCCTCTGTTTTCTTTACGACTACATCACTGGTCAGTACTTCTCCAAATTCCACATTTCACCTACAACGCAAGACTCCACTCAAGGCTCTCTACTCTCCCTCTTCTCCATTCCAATTCTACGATGTCTCACCTGTAAAATCAAAGACAATCCAACTGCCTTTTTTTCCCCTTTTGCTCACTGAGCAGACGTCACAGGAGATTGTCTTTTGTTCACCACCTTGATTCTTGTTATCGTTCTCGCTATTGTTATTCCCATTCCGATGTAAAAGCCTGCATTCTGATATTTCCTTTTATACAAAAGAGCTTTTCATACGATATAGATATGAATATAATAGTTTTTACTCCAATCCCAAAGATAAGAAAAAATGTTTCTCTAACCCAAGTGCATAGATAGTGATATACGAATACATATAAAATAAATAAAATAAAATAAATTAATAGTAACTTTTATTAAGCATACGTTCATTAAAGCCAGAGACCAGATAGATTTGTTTGTAAAAATCAAAATACTTACTTTAATTTGGTTAAATAATACTTTTTTGCATTATTAATAGAAGAATAATGATTTTATGTAAAATTGTGTACAATTTTCTTTTGAATCTGCTTTGAATTGCATACTGACACTGGGCATCTTAATATGAACTTTAAAGTAACATTTTATCTAATTATTGTATTTTTTAAAATATTTTAATTTCATACAAATTGGATTTTTCCAACTGTGCAGAAAAAAATGCCCAAGTCAGGACCATCCTGGCTTGGGCATTTTTTTTACACTCAATTGGAAAAATTCAGTTTGTAGGATATCTTTACCAATCAGTGTAATTGAAAAAAAAAATAATAATAGTGTTTTAATTTTGTTTGTTTCATGTTAATTTTTACCTTTATTTATTTTTATTATCTAAATATATGCTTAGTACATCTTCTTCATATTAACTTTTGTCTTATGTGTTCTAGATATATCCCGAATTGCCAGAAGGTTCCAAAATTATTCTTCCAAAGGGAACTTTTTTAACCTGCTCTAGTGATGATACCATTAGATTTTGGAATCTAGAATCATCAATGGAGCAAGACACATCATATCATAGGAACATTTATAGTTCTGTGAGTTCTTTTTATGATAAATTTTGATGCATTTTAGCAACAATGAAGTATTTTTGTGTATACTGTAGCATAATAGTAGCCAAAAAAAAAAAATTTATTTGCTCTTTTTCCTGCTGAAATTCTCTCAAGGTAAATTAGGTATTGTCCTGTGAGGATTTTTTATTTGACCTTATATTTTCATGAATACAATTAAGTCTACTTTTAAATTATGTATATGAAATTTGCTTAGGGAGTCATCTACAAATCAAAATGAGACCAAACTTTGTTTTTTTTTTCAATGGCAACACCCAATTTTGGGGATATTTTTAAATCTTCGGTTCAAAGTATGCCTAGAAATGAAATTTCAAGTCATTTGCATGATAAGTTTTTCAATTATAAACGTTCAACATTTAGAGCTTTTAATGCTAAATTACATTTTCAAATTTTTATTAGTATCTCCCGAAATTATAATCCTAATGTGATAATTTTTTTGTTTGGTTATAATACTGAAAAACCCAAAAATAAATACATTGAATTTGTAATTTAAAAAATTTTATAATACGAATTATGAGTTATGAATTAATATTTAAAAAAAATATGAATTGAAACCTACAATTTTATTTATATTTAATATGGCTTTATGCGAATTCTCAATTTCAAATTTTTCTTCCGAGTAGTTTTCGAGTTATGAGTAAAAAACATCAAAATGACGATTTAAGGGACAGTCTATGATGCAAAGAAAAGCATAATTTGAAAATATAAATATTTTACTTATTTTATTGAAACATTTGAGCAGGCAATAGTCGAAATATATTAAGCGAGTGAAATGGTCATATTTTCAAGAAATGATACATTAATAGAAGTGACATAGTCATTCTGTAGCATTTCAACAATCGAGTATAGAACTTCAATTTGGATACAGCTCTTAAAATAGGCTCATTTTAAAATAATTAATTTCTCGAAACTAATCATGCGAATTTTTTGAAAATTTGGATTTAGGCTAATTAAAGGGTGCAGAATTTATTTATGGTGTCAAACTTGGGTATTGCTACTAAAAAAAATAAAGTGCGAGTTCATCTTGACATGTAGATGCCCCCCTAAGCAAATTTTATACACATAATTTAAAAATAGACTTTATTTCCAATCATTTGGTACCAGTAACTTTCTTCTACAATGATTTGTTGCAGAGTTAGTAGCAGGTGTTTACTTTTTTTTTTATATCCATGATTGTACACTGTGAAATCCATCATCTTTTTTGAGTATTTCTTATTTCATGTATGTCTTCTTTTCCCTTCCTCACCTTCTTAACTGTTTTTTGTGTTTAGCCATCTCTTTATACTAAAGCTATTTTCAGAACTGATTGATCTTTTAACACTAGAAAGACGGGGAATTTTACTCAAATTTTATAAAAAATATTTCGTATCAGAATTATTATTTTAAATTATTAACTTATTTAGTTAACTAGTTTTTTTCCTTATTACTTTTTAAACTAGTTTTATAAAGAAATTTCTGGTTTGAATCGCAATATATTTATTTGGTAGCGGTCAAAATGACCGCTCACCGTCTTTCTAGTGTTAATATCTGATTATAATCCACCCACAATAAACGCGAGAGAGTTCGTGATTATGAATGCATTCCCAATGCTGCTGCGAAAGAAAATGTTTAGCCACAAATGGTGAAGAAAACACATTATTTAATCAAAAACTAGATTTTACTAGTGTCTAGTAGTGATTGCCACCTTAATTAAATATAAAGCTCATTAGCCACTTTAACACAGGTGATGGTTCCAATGTTAAGGAAAAAAAAAGTGTAAATGTTTTCGTTTGTCTGGCTATGTTAAACTGAAATGTACATACAGTGTAATGGGAAGAAATTTTGCAATTTGCATTAAATCAAAGCCGGGCAGTTTG
The DNA here is from genome assembly GCA_963932465.1 of Maratus speciosus. Classification (NCBI taxonomy): domain Eukaryota; kingdom Metazoa; phylum Arthropoda; class Arachnida; order Araneae; family Salticidae; genus Maratus; species Maratus speciosus. The sequence goes on from OZ010795.1 coordinate 509,202,392, forward strand.
AATATTGCATTAATTGAAATCTTAGGTTTAATTACAGTTTATTGCTTTAAATAAGCAAAGGATTAATTAAAAAAAAAAACCTGTTGATTTTAATTCCTTTTGTATTACTCTTTCTATACAAATACTTTTTTTGTTAAGACTGAAAATTCAAAATGCAACCATCATGCATCTTGTATCTGAGAAGTATATAGAGAGATGATTGAGTATTTAGAAAATTTGATAATGAACATTTTCTTTTCTAGAAAATTTCATTATCTTAAAATATATTTCCCAATTAATTGTTTGCAACATAATTTTAATGTACGATAGTCGACTTTTGAAAATCAAACTTTTTGTTTTTGTACAGATTGATTTGTTTATCAAAAGGATAAGATGCAGACAAGTGTATTTAAAAAAATAATTATTATTATTAGCTCCTGATATACTATTTCTTTCTCACAGCAAAAAGAGTGAGCTATTGCATTCATGTTGTTACAAAGAATCTCTTAAGATTTTGGAAAAACTGCTGTGTAAATAATTTTTGTACAGTTGAATTGTAAACGACATTTATTGTTAGATGATTAATATTGTACCAAGGTTGTTCGCACTTTTTTTAAACAGTTTTCTTGAAACATATTTGAGGTTTTACGATAAATGCTTACCTTTCAAATGTTCTATCTGAAGACCCTTATTCTTGAAAATCATTCTGCACTGCAGTTTCCAAGGCAGCATTTTTTTTTTTTTTTTTTTTTTGCAGTGTTAAATCAAGTATTTTGAACCACTCTTCCTGAACTGCTTTCCAACAATTGTTTTCGCTATACATTTGGAGAGCCCTCTTTTTTTAGAGAACCATACCCACAAAGACCATAGGAAACACATCTTGAGACTTGGTAGGAATATGACTAAAGAAGATAGACCTGATTCCAGTACCTGTCCCCTCCCTTTTTTCCCGAGCTATTAGATTAGTATGGCTGCTTGCTTTGTCCTGATTGAGTGTAACTGTTGATGACCTTGTGGGTACATAGCTGATATTTCATCATTGAATATTAGAGATAAAAGTTTTTCTGGTAATACATAGATTTGATTTTTGAATTTTTTTTTAACTCCCCTTATTTTTAACTTGCTGTTATATGAGAATCCAGCCACAATCTGACACCCCTTGTTGAAACTTTTTTTCAATTCTCTAAACCAAGTGTATAAACTTTTCTCTCTCTTTTATGGTATTAAATTGCTCTTTTCTTTTCAATCATTTTGGTGTATCCAAGCTTCATCAGATGTCATTACATTTTCCATTTTTCTCCTGATAAATGGTTTTCATATTGAAGTCTGCATTGTGTTCTTCGCCCCGCAATATATCTTGGGGGAAATGCGATAGACATTCTTTTTTTCCTTCTGTCTATTTTAGATTTAAATCATTGTTAATAATCTTATTTACAGTTGATATTGAACTTTTTATTGACTTTACAAACAGTTTTCTGAGTTAATGGATTTTTTTTAGAATTAAAGCTCTTACCTTCGAATTCTCAGAAGTTTGCTTCATCTTGAGATTCTTGTTTAGAATTCCTTTTGCTATTGACAGCACTGCTTGCTGTTTTTTTTTTTATTTCCTACAATAGTGCTAATTTGACCTTTAGAAAATTCAATTCCATGCTTTTTTACACCTCTTTCGAATCGCAGAATACTGTAAGAATAATTCTCTTTGGAAGTGCAAATATACGGGTACTTTTCGGTTAGTCGGGCATCAGTGTTATATATGCATATATATGTTGTATATATCATGCACAGACCTGCCAACCTTTGAAAATGAGAAATCGTAGCACACAAAATTTAAATTAATCTGTAGGTTGGTTGGTTGGTTTTTTGTGTTACACAGCCATCTTTTGACGTTCGTAAAAGGAATGAGGTTTCAGTCTTTCAACTCAATATAGTAAATTTTTTCCTTTGAAAATTTTTATACGATTTTTAGAGTTTCTTTTCAGAGCGGTTTTCTTTTTTTCTTTTACATTTGTAAAAGGAGCCTGGTTCCAATTTTTTAGCCCAGTGCAGTAAATTTTGACGAAATTCGGGATTTTTTTCCTACGATCATTTCAGGATAGTCACAATTTTTCCGCAATTGTAATTCACATTTTTCTATCACGATTCTTTGATGAAATCTGCACTCTTTAGCATGAACTTTTGATGCAATTCGCTTTTTTTACACAATCCTCAGTCGAATTTTGAGTTTTTTTTCCGTGATCCTTTTGATGAAATTAGTGTTTTCTTTTTGCGATCTTTCGATAAAAATTTGTGTTTTCTTACTGATCTTTTGACGAAATTCGCGTTTTCTTTCTGCGATATTTTGACAAAATTCTCACAGCATTGAAAATACAAAACCTCAAATTTTCGGGGGGGGGGGGGGGGGGGCACATCTCCCACCTTCCCCCCATTTCCACCCCCCTGAAATCAATACTGCATTTTTACCACGACCCTTTGACAAAATTTATTTTCTTCTGCGACCAATTGACAAAATTGATTTTTTTTATACGGTCATTTGTCGAAATTCGCGGTAATTTATCGCAAATCGTGCAATTTTTCACACTATTTCAAACCTTGCCCCTCAAAGACCACCACCCTCCTTTCCAGAAATTCTTAAAATGGCACCTTGTTTCTAAGGAAGTGAATTCCTGTATAAATATTTACAGAAACACGACTCACTCGTGGTTAATATACGTAGAGTGTTTTATGTTAAGAAGTTTGTTTTGCAGTCCAGATTTTTTTTTCCCCCATGAGCATTTTTTAATGTCCGAATTTTAGGGTTAATGGCCAATTTTTTAAAACTTTCGGAAATGAATACTCTGAAATTTTGGAAATTTCGCAACAGAATCACTCCTGAAAAATATGCTGTGCGGAATAAAAATCTCAACTAGAAACAAAAAATGCGTTTGTGTTTTTTGCAAAAAATCATAGTTTAAGACCGATTTTCATAGCATCGTAGTTTATAGGTCCAAATCGTAGCAACTACGATTTTTTCGTAGCAGTTGGCAGATCTGCATGCATATATATATATATATATATATATATGTGTGTGTATATATATATATATGTACACATATATGTATATATATATATAAATGGAGATTAATTAATTTGGAGATTAAAACAGAATTTTAGTATACAGTATTTATGATAAAAGAAATTATTTTGATTTTGATACAATAAAAATATTAAACTTTAATAGTAACATGCATGTTTCAATTTTTAGAAATATATATTTAAATGGATTAAATCGTATTGCAAATTTGTGTTCAAATGTTGATAAATTGGTTGGTGAAATTTTTAACCTTTACATAAACGCCAGTAAACAAAATTACCCAATACATTTTTTGAATGATTTAACTTTCAATTTTATCAAGAAAAAATGAAAAAATGCTATCGAAATAAAGTATTGGAATTGTTCGATGATGGTGATTTATCGATATGTGATTCCTATCGAAAATAGCTTAGCGGTGAAGTTATTCACGGACTTCATTTGACGTCTTTTGGGTTAGTTTGTGATTTTCCTTTTTTCAATCTCTATTTGTTTGGTCTTGGCAAGTGAGGGAGAATGTTGTGCACGTAAAACATGTTTAACCCCGCAGTACAAGTCATAAGCCTTGGCCACTTGTCTCCATATTTAGTTTTTTCTTAGTTACTCTTGGTTTTGTTAATTATTGTTTTAGTTACAGTTTTAAATGTTTTTTCGTGTACTAAATTATATGAATTTGGATTTTTCGATATATAAATGTATATATATACACATGAATGTATATATAACACTGACGGCCGGCTAACCAAAAAGTACCAATATACGCTTTCCTTCCATCCACTACTTATTTACACTCACTATTTTGTATATAAAGTTGAAGTTTAAAGTTCCAGATGATAAGTTACATTCTAATTATCAACGTCACTGTGGGGGAAAAAGAGCTTGAAATAGACAATTACATTTTGCACTTCTAGTCCAGGCAATAGGGAATTTTACCTAGCAAAATTAATGGTAGTACTGGAAATTGGCTTTCTAGATGTTTTTTGGGTCTCTGAATCCGAATTTGTAAATTCCCACCAAAATTTCCCCCGGCAACCTCCCCAAATTTTGGCAAAAAGCCCCCCAAAAAAGGTTTTTATTAAAAAAATCAATTTTTTTATTGTTTTAGAGAAAAGTATCTAGAAATTCAGAAAGTAGACAAAATTTCCAACAAATTAGATATATCATATTATGACTTAGGATGAAGGGGAAGGGGGATCTGCCTCGGAACCTTCACGCGGTGCTGCGTAAACTAAGTTGCGCAATTCCACTTAACCACTCACACATTTACATTCGCCCTCCCATCTCAACTCCGAACTTTCTCTATAAGGTTTACTTTAAGATTTTTGGGTCGCTGAATCCAAATTTTTAACTTTCCCCCCAAAATTCCCCCCCCCTCCCCAAATAGTTGTTTTTAACTTAAATTTCTTATTGTTTTAGGGGGAAAAGCATTACGAAATTCAGAAACTAGACAAAATTTGCAACAAATAGGATATATGGCATTATCAATTAGGATGAACGAGGGTGAGGGCTGCCTCAGAACATGCACTATGGCACTACGTGCACTAAATGATGAAGTCCAGGCAATAGGGGATTTTATCTGGCAAAATTAATGGTAGTACTGGAAATCGGTTTTCTAGGTGTTTTTTGGGTTGCTGAATCCGAATTTGTAACTTCCCACCAAAATTTCACCCGGCAACCCCCCAAAAAATTGATTTTTTGAAAAAATTTGGTTTTTGAGAAAAGCGCGCTGGGAGTGTTTCGAGGCAGCCCCCTCTCTCCCCGTTTATCCTACGTCATAATGTCATATATCCTATTTGTTGCAAATTTTGTCTAGTTTCTGAATTCCGTAATGCTTTTCCCCTAAAACAATAAGAAATTTAAGTTCAAAACAACTATTTGGGGGGGTTTTCGGGGGGGGGGGGGGAATTTTGGGGGTAAGTTAAAAATTCGGATTCAGCGACCCAAAAAACTTAAAGTAAACCTTATAGAGAAAGTTCGGAGGGAAGATGGGAGTGCTAATGTAAACGTGTGAGTGGATGAGTGGAATTGCGCAACTTAGTCCACGCAGCACTGCGGCACATGTTCCGAGGCAGATTTCCCCTTCATCCTAAGTCATAATGTCATATATCTAATTTGTTGCAAATTTTGTCTACTTTCTGAATTTCTAGCTACTTTTCCCCTAAAATAATAAAAAAATGGAATTTTTTAATAAAAACCTTTTTTGGGGGCTTTTTACCAAATTTGGGGAGGTTGCCAGGGGAAATTTTGGTGGGAAGTTACAAATTCGGATTCAGCGACCCAAAAAACATCTAGAAAGCCGATTTCCAGTGCTACCATTAATTTTGCTAGGTAGAGTCCCTATACGGTCTCTATTGCCTGGACTATTCATTGAACTCCTTCAAAATATGTGCAAACAATCTCTATAATCTTTTTAAAATTCTGTGTTTTTGATTATGGAAATAATTCTTCAAATCAGATATGATATGTATAAATTTTTATTTTTAGAATTTTATTAGCATGTTTTTAAGATGTTTCATGATTTATTTATTTCAACTGTACTCAATTTTAAAGAAAATTTTACCCTTTTTTTTTTACATTTAAAAGTATGATTAATGAAATACACCAATTAGTATTTAAATGTAATTAAAAGAGATTGAAAATTTTTATTATCTTAATTATTATTCATCATATTTTTAATTTGTTTTATAACTGTCAGATATTGCTGTAATGCAAAATGCATAAGCATTTCTAATAGCCTGTTCAGATCGGACATTTAAGATATCTTAGACTACCAGACTCTTTGGGAGAGTTTCACAAACTCTCTCAGTGAGTTTCAACTTTTTATGACTACATAGAGCCACTACCACTCACTCTGATTGCCTATAAAGCTCCACTTTAACTGATTGGCTGTAGCGGCTGGTTTTATTTTATGCACCACACATTACATTTGTTCAGATCTCGGACAGTGACGTTCGCTGAATGTTAGATGAGTTTTGCGATGTGAACCGGCATTCAATTCCATGAGGGTACCACCTCAAAAATGGCGGTCTAAGATATCTTAAATATATGGTGCGAATGGGGTATCAGGTTCTATGTTATGGGATATTATAATTTCCAACATTCTGTTTGTTTTCCCTTCAAGTCAAATAAACAGATTTTATAACAGATATTTTTTTATGTTCATTTATTTATTTATTTATTTTGTATTTCTGTGTGATACTTGTTTTATTTCCATTATTTGGTAAAATTTCTGATTTAAAATATGTGTATTTGATTTGGGGGGGGGGGAAAAAAAACCTCTGGAAAGTTGGCTGATATGTGATAATTGCAAACTAACCTAATAATGTATATTTTTTTCTTTACAGGAATTGCTCAAAATATTATACATAGATCCCGAGCTTTCTTATTTATGTGATACAGATTTAAATGCTAGTAAGTTATTCTGTTAGGTTTTTATTCTAATTAAAAAATCCCTGCCGGCCCGGCCTACAGGCAGAGGTAGATTTCGAAATTAAGTATACTAATTTCACAAACAAAAACCAAATCATGATTAGAGATAAACCCACTTTAACAATTTTATCTGGCTGCTTTTGACGAGTTTTTATTTCATTTTTATATAATAACTGGTTTTATCAGAATCATGTTAAGGCGGTATTCAAAAAAATACTTTTCTATGCTCAACAACTCGAAATTTTCTGGCATAACTCCAGATTCTTTTTTAAATAGGAAAAATATGAAACTTATTGACGTGATTTCTGAAGAGATTTATAAGCAACCTGTGTTTTTAATTTTCGTTCAATTAATTAAAACTTGATATATAAACAATTATTTTCTCAGTAAGACAATATTTTTCGTTTCTAACACAATCGCTTCGGGAAATTCCGTTCAAAATGCCCACTTTGACATCATTTTTTGAAATATATTTTGCCTCTGTCAAAAAATCGATCATTACGGTACATTATATAGTTTCTGAATAAGCGAATCTACCAATTGGATGCGTTTGAGAGCAAAAATGAATTTAAAAATGAGTCACAAAATCAGCAGTTTGGATTTGAATACTCCCTTAATACGATGATTTTTCCAACACAATCCGCTTCGGGAAATTCGGTTCAAAAGGCCCACTTTGACAGCATGTTTTAAAATATATTCTTCCTCTATCAAAAAATTGACCATTACGGTACATTATATAATTTCTGAGTAAGAAAAGGTTCCAATTGGAAGCCTTTGAGAGTAAAAATGAATTGTAAAATGAGTCAGAAAATAAGCAGTTTGGATTTGAATACACCCTTACTAAGATGATTTTTTTCTTCAACCGCTATGTATTTTTAATTTGTTTTTGCTGTAAGAATTGGTCCTATCCAAAACTTGTCTATATAGATGTTGTAGACAATATTAAGAAGATATATGATAAATTCATGGGGATTTTATATCTTTTGAATTGACGGAGTTATGGATTTTTTTCTTCTTCAAATGCCCTTTTTGTTTTTGTTTTTAATTTTTTTTGCGGCACGAATTGGTCTTATCAAAAACTTGTGAATATAAAAGTTGTAGATAATGTTGAGGAGATTCATGATAAAATTAATTGGATTTGATATCGTGAGAATTGATGAAGTTACGAATTTTTTTCTCCCAAAAACCCTATTTTTTGTGCCTCTTCAGCCCATTTTTAACTCTATCAAAAATCTGTGATACATAAATTTTTGGCCCTATTTTTAGAAGTAATAAAAACTTTAAACTGATTTGATATGCACAAAAATTAAGAAGTTAGGGGGGTTTTCGGTTTTCACAAAACCCCTTCCCACATCCCCTTGGTCCGATTTTGCCCATTAACAAACTTGACCTAGATTTTATGCCCCTTGATTTTATGTATCAGTTTGGAAGAGATTGGTGCAGAATTGTGGAAGTTATCGTGTCCAGAAGAAAATGATATATAAACATAGATAGGTACATACATAGATAGATTGACATATATATATATATATATATATATATATAATTTTTTACTGAGGGTGGTTTTGGGCTTTAGGGGTCATGATCGGTGTAGATCTGCAAAAAGTTTTCAGAAATTCCAACATAGGAATGACGCCAATAGGTAGTATTTCATACGAAATCTACCTAATAAATAATGCATTAGTAATTCACAGATTACTATTACTTCAGAGATTTGTTATGGGTTTTTAGTACTCGTCTGGCTTTTAATCAGTAATGCCAACCTCTGAAACTGCTTTTTCATTAATAGGAATTGTAATTTGTCGTTATTATATGCTGAAATGCAGCAACTGATCTATAAAAATCATAATGATTGCCAAAAATCCATATCAAGTGGTATCTAATAATTACTGCATATAACGATTAGTTGATCTGTATATACTTTAAGAAACAATTGCATTGAGATAATCATATATATTAAATGATCAAGTGATTTTCCTGATTACAGATGATATCGTAAACAGCTGGGGTGATTTTCATAAAACTTGCCTGCTATGCTGAATTGAGCTTAAGAAAACAATCTAACTATATTGCAAATTAAAGAAAATTCATTTTGACAGGTTAAAACAAACAAAACGGCACAAACAATTCTTGGTATATATTGAAAAATGCTCATGCGATTTACATGAAACTTGCCTTCTTTACTAATTCAAGCACGATAAAATGAACTAGCTAGGTCACGAATTCATGAAAATTCATTTTGGCAGTTTAAAACAAACTGAGCACTGAAAATGCTGTTATTTATCTAAAACTGCTTGAACTATTTTTCACAAAACTTCGCTCCTATACTAATTCAGGCATGAGAAAACTAGCTAGCTAGGTCTTGAATTCAGGAAAATTCATTTTATATGGTTAAAACAAGATCATTACCCAAAATGGTGGTATTAATCAAAACCTACTCCGATGATTTTCATGTAATAAGCCTTATTTGAATACGAGTACATGATCTAACTAGGTCTCAACTTCAGAAAAAATTGCATAATGTATGCAAAAAATACATATACAGAAGTATAATATATATACAAAAACACAAAAAATGAATTGGCAGCACTTGCTATTATAAATTTTAGAGGCTAGAAATTATATTTTTATGTATAAATGAATTATAAAATTTTGTGTTTACTCAAATATATAGTATGAATTTTGTAGAAATAAATAATACAGGGTGTCTACAGAATCTGGAAATCAGGGAATCATGGAAAAGTCAGGGAACTTTGTAAAAATACTCAGAAATCAGGGAAATTTGTCTATAGTTGATAATATTTGCATTTTTACATTGCTAACGAGATTGATTCATCTATTTTATATAGGATATTTTTTTCACATGCTGATTAGTTTTTCCCAATATTTTAAAAAAGATGCACATGGTGTGAGTTTTTGATATTTAATGCAAATTAAGGTGATCAGATGTCCTCATTTTCTGTAGATAGGAAATTGAAGGCAAATATATTGAAGGCAATTTACCCGTTTTTAAAAATTTTAAATGATACATTAGCATAACCTGACTAGGTGGCCAGCTTAATCCAATTAGCTATCCCGTCAGATGTTGATAAGTCTTAGGATTTTGAATATTTTTCAGAAAATGAGGAAATTTTCTGGTCACCATATATCCATTGGCCACAATATGAAATTGCTGGACTAAACTTTGAGTTTGGATTTATAAAATTGTCGACCAGTACTTAATGGATATTAGGCAAATTTTATGTTTTTCTCTTGTTTTTTCTCTCAAATGAAATATTATCAAGCTGGTTAAGTATGTTAGATGAGGAATCAGCATACACGAAAAAATACCGTATGCGCGTTGTGAATAATAGAAATCAGGGAAGTCTGATAAAGAGTCAGGGAAATCATGGAAAAATCAGGGAACTTTTTTTTACTATTTCTGTAGACACCCTGTAATAAAATTTTGTCTTTACTTGAATAAAGTATGAATGTTAAAAAAAAAAAAAAAAAAAAACTACTGAGCGAGACTCGATCTACCAGGAACTAAATAAATAAATAATACAATACAATTTTAATTCTATCATGATTACAGTTATTGTTAAATTCATTTGCATTTATTGTTTCTGATTGCATATGTTTACAAATAAGTCTAATATGACACACAAAGTATATAGAATTAGAGGTATTAAGGCATATATATATATATATATATATATACAGTCCTTCCCACTTAATCGGGTCACAGATAATCGAATGTCCCGCTTATTCTAATATAATCCTCTGGAACCGAATTTATTCCTATTGGTTCTATGTTATTTTTCCCCGCTTAAACCAAATACCTTTTACGAACGTCCCCGCTTAATCGAATAACAACTGTGTGACCGATGTTTGAGAATAGGTGCAGAAAGCACGTTTCAGCTGGAATTTCCTTCCACCCTTTGTCATTTTCAATTCCTTTATGCTGAAAATAGATTTTCACCTCTTCCCCCAATGATTTCGGCCGGTAGGTGTATAATGGACAAGTCAAATGATTTCCCCACCTTGATCTCCCCACCATCACTTCTTGCTGTTAAGCAGGTTTTAATGGCAACGTGCCGTCACTTCGAGACTCGAGAGGGTAGTTGTGATATTTTGCACTCATTCGAAAAATAACTCGATATTTACTCCTTTAAAATTCCACTTAAACAGCTTTAAACAATTTTTTTAAGGCAGTATAAGTAACATAAATTAGAAATAGCAAAATTTTGACCAAATTCAAATGAGCATTATTAAGTGTGATGCAAACTAAATAAATGTATGTACTGACATTAAAGTAATACGTATTTGCTTATATTAGCATTTGTATTTATTTTTGTTTATGTTATTCTATTAACGATTTATTATGCTGTTAATTAAATATACCATAGATGGTTATTTTGCTTTTTTACTATGCATTAAATGTCACCGTTATGATTCCCTGTTTAATCAAATTACTTGCTTAATTGAATATTATTTCTGGAACCGTCAATATTCATTTAAACGGGGACGACTGTATATATATATATATATATGTGTGTGTGTGTGTGTCTGTCTGTAAATTACAAAAAAAAAACATACCCAATTCATCTCTCTCTCTTTTTGTCTTTCATCATATTCATGTTTGCCACATTAAATTCATTAAGAATCAAATAATTTTATAATGGAAGTATTAACTTCACTTGTCTTAATGTAAATACGACATATTGTGGTAATTGCTGCTGAGTTTGCCCATATTTTGTTCCCCATTAGTAATCTTAATTTTAATTATTTCAAAGGAAAATTATTTAGAAGGAAAAACCTTCTAATATTTATTTACTCTCATTCCCATTGTTCAGCATTTAATATTCCCTTTAATTTGACATATCATTTAATCTTCTACATTGTTTTGTTGATATTTTGACTTAGCCCTCTGACTGATATCATTTTTATTTATTTTTCCATTCGATCTTTTGCTGTTTCGGCACATCGACTATTTGCACCTCTCATCCGAATGGTCGATCTTTTAGTTCTCCTCATAGACATCTCTGCCTGATACGAAATCAAGATGGAGGACAGAGTGACGTCACAACTTTTTTCTCTGGGGAAGAAGCTAAAAGATGGCTATCTGCATCGGGAAAAAAAAGTGAATTGCGGGTCTTTTAAAACTGACAGAAGTGATTAAATATTGTAATGCGGATATCTCGCTAAATTACAGTTTAAAATTAATGAAATTTTGGCAGTCGCTTAGAATTAAATAGTAGCATCCAATAAAAATAGTTTGGGAATAAAATAATTAATATTAAATAACTTTTTTAATTTAGATTTTTGGAAGTTAGCGATTGTTAGAAATGCATTGAAAGTTATTTGAACTTTCGATATTCCATAATGTTTATATTATAAAAGATCTTTACATTATTAGAATGACATTTAATTATATATTATAATATCTATTACTGTAAATAATTATTAATTATGAATTTATTAACGGAATATAAGTTATTTAAAATGCTTTTTATTTATTTAATTAATACTTTTTAAAAGTTGTTTTTGTGCTTTTATATAGAAATTTAAATAGGAAAATAATGCATATGATAAATTAATAATCTGAAATAGGGGAAATTTAACAAATGGGTTAACACATGCATACATGTTTATGTGTGTAAGTTTAGATTTAGGCAATTAACATTACAAATGCAAAATTAGCTGCAAATATTTATTATTTTTATTACTTGTGCTACTAACTAATGAAATTACTTATTTGAGTTTTTATTAATTCTTTAATTACTTACCGTTTCCTCTAGACCATTTTTTTAGGGCACCACAACCTGCCCCTTTTGAAATTGGCAAAATGCACCCTGCCTTATTAAAAAATAATGAAATTCACCTATAGTAGACAGAGATATCTTGTAAAAAAACTTCCAAACTCCACAGTATTTCTTATGTGCCCAAGACCGTGCAAAAATGATAGAACTTTATTTCTTTAGAAAAAAAAAAAAAAAAAAAAAAAATTAAAACATGTTATTTAATTATATTTTTCAATTTGTAATTATAAAGTTATAAAAATTAATGACACTTTATTTATCATACCAAGAATCATGAATATGGAAGTAGCTTTAAAACATGTCCATGAAATTGATCAACAAGTTGCTTGAGCTAGAGGCAAAGAAGGTAGAATAGAACCTTGTGAAAATGATAGAGCTTTAATTCTTTAGAAAAAAATTAAAACATGTTGTTATTTAATTGTATTTTTCAATTTGTAATTCATAAAATTACTAAAATTAATGACACTTTATTTGTCATACTAAGAAACTATATACTTTTTTTTCTTATATAATTACTAACATGAAATGGTGTCCTTTTTTTTGAAAATGAAACTACTAATTTGCAGTTTTTATAATTTCTGTAATTACTTACTAATAATTATAATTCTATTAATTAAAGTGTAAAAACATAGGTTGTGTTAGTAATTTGAGGTTTAATTGTTTTGGAAACCTAAAATTCTTGGTAGCTATTCAGTATTTGAATGCTGGGAAAAAAAAATAAAAAAAATTCGATTTTTTTTACACCCTATGTGTAATCAGTCATCAACCTTCCCTAATATCCTCAATTTTAAATTAAAATGTTAATTTAAGCTAGCTAAACAAATTGTCTGTCTTCATTTTTAACTTAATCAGTATAGTGCGACTTTATCCCAATCTTTCCTAGCTCACCTTTCAACTTCTGCATCTTGATGCCCGATCACCATCAAAATGGGTAAGATCTATCCTTATCTAATGTACTTTCATCAGATTCTCGTCACAAACATTTGACAACAGCAAGATGAGTATTGAGTAATATGAAAGTTATTGTTAACCAATAGCATTAATGATACGATCACCTCATGCTTTTAACGGTTATTGAACCTAACACATGGCTAAGCTCATTTTGAACTCTTCAGTTTTAATATTTTCGATCTCTACATTATGACATCGATTTTTGTTGTATAGTGTTATCCAAATATAGACTTTAAAAATTCAAAACAATTGTAAATTTTAGCATTGGTTTATGTAAGAATTTCAAGGAAATTATATTTTATTAATAATTAATGTAAATTAGCATTTCAATATTTCTTTTTCCTAAAATGAAAATTTTTATTTCTTGTTATGGCTCTGAATATTTAGAACATTTGGATGACAGAAGCTCAGATAATTCAAGTTTTGCTGTATTAAGATAAAGATTTCATGCTTTATTTTAGAACAAAAATGCAGTTTTTTTCTCTTATGTTACCTTTAAAATCGGTGTCATTTTTCAAGACTATGTAACAACCACAAAAAAAAAAAAAAAAAAAAAAAAAAATGTGTGTGACTTTTTTCTTTTGTGTACTATTAGCTATATGGAAAAAAAAAAAAAAAATCCCTATTTGTGAAAATGAAGATTTTTTTTTTATATATAATTTCATATTGTATCTTTATTTTGATGTTCTGGATTTCGTTATACTGTTTTCAGAAATTCTTTTTTTCAGATGGCAGTAATGATAAAGTAGATACTACATATGACGGCAAAAATGGTGTTAGATGTTTAAGGATAAGTCCTGATGGAAGACATTTGGCATCTGGTGATAGATCAGGGAATATCAGGTGACAAGTTTATTTTTTGAAGGGTGTAAATCATTTGTTCGCAATGTGCGGTCTATACTAGACATGAGATGGGCTCAGCTTGAGCCAGGGCTCAAATTGAGCTTGGACTCGATTTTTATACCAGTGTGCAAACTCAGCTCAAAGTGAAAATATTATTTATTCACAGATTGAAAAAAAAAAGGGGGGGGGAACAAACCCTTAAGGCATCGGTTCCCAACCTTTAATGGTACACAACCCACCTTTTAGTTAAAAAAAAGAAAAAAATTTGCAACTCACCTAATATGAAGATGTATCTAATATCAGTATGGAAATTATTGTATGACCTCTGTAAGCTATCGGCTATCCTATCTTATGAAAAGGGCAAATTTTTGTATGAAAGATACACTATCAACAAAATTAGGAATCTGCAATCCCAATGTGTGTATGTGGATTAATCATTAAAAAACATACATATTACTAAGATAATGAAAAATACATTTAATTATTATTAAAACACAATTTTACAATCAGTGAGATTTCTGGCACTGGTGTTTATCGATGAGGGAATCTATATCAGGGTTAAAACTGGTTAATTTTAACCTTAAGTCACTTTCTACACACAGCTTGTTTCTGTACTTGTTTTTCAAAAACAGAAAAGTAGAAAAAGCACGTTCACACAAGTATGTCGTGTTGAACATTAAGGATGCCAAATCTGATTTAGATAATTCTGGTTATTGTGCTCGTATCATCCAGAAGGAAATAAGGATTAAGCAGTCTTCTTCAGGTTTTGAGAGTTTGGGGCTTTTCAAATGTTCTTCTTCAAATGGATTTCTAATCAAAAAGATTGAGAGCAGGAGGGTTCAGTGTTGCCATAATGACTGTGCTGCCATATCTCACAATGAGGTCATTCCATAATACTGACTAACCATTTAAGAAAACACTGTTTTCTCACGAAGTTTTAGTTTAAGCTAATAGCTTTTATGATTATTGCAATTGTAAAATATTGTATTTGTTATATTCTTTAAACAGATAAAATAAAAGATATATTTTTGTGGCAAACCTCGATTATTCCATGACCCAAAAACACCCACTATTGGCAGTGGGTCACGACCCATAGGTTGGGAACTGCTGCCTTAAGAAATTGAATTGTTATTGATGGGATATAAGGAGAAATATTCTAATTCTGAAGCCATTGCATGGTGAGTGTTAGTAACATAAAGAAACCATGGTGTACACCCTTTCTCTATCCCTGCTATTTGAAGTCCTTTTCCTGAATTACTGAAAAGAAAACTCATTTCTTTCTATCATAGTTGCACAAAGAAATTTTAAAAGAATAAGAATTGCGGCTTTTTAAGATTTCTGCCAGTGGTAGGGTATAAATAACAAGTTTGCTATTTCAAACAGATTTGCAGGAACATAAAAATTTTGAGTCATTGTGATAGTAGAGTATTTAATATTAATATTTATTTTTATGTAAGATGAGATTAATTGGTTTGGGCAGGTTTAGGCTAATGTCAGACGAATGTCTTTTTACATGCTTTTTTCCTTACGTATTATCTCTACACAATGCTAGCAGCATTGTGTAGGGATAATATGCAAGGAAAAAACGTGCAAAAAGACATCCATCTGACATTAGCCTTAGGCTTCATAAAAAAGAGCCCAAACTCATCTGAGTGTATATGTTGTAAAATAGCTATTTGACTTTAATGCAGAGATGAATTTGAGAATAAAAAGTCATACATTGATTAGGAACTTGTATTATTTGTGAATTTAAAGATTGAGTTTTTTACTATTCTGAAAAAAATACTATGCAACCATAGTACAGATATAGTCAAAGTTACAGAATTTATGCATAATAGAGAATAAAATGTTAACATCCTATTTAAAATTTAAGTTCCGCTTAAGCATTTTTCTAACTCGAATGTTTATTTCTGAATTTGCTCCTGGAAAGTAATTTTTTGAAAAAAAAAAAAAGTGAAAGCTAAGTACAATTTGCAGCCAAGCTCAGATATCAATGAAAAGCTTTCAATCCAGTTAAAAGGCAGTTAATGCTCATTTCGACCTTTCTCTCTGATGCTGGGAAAAATTAGAAATCCTTCAAACTTGTGAACAACGCCGAACAGCACTTTTTTGTGTGTACAATGAAATGACAAACAAAATCTAAGCTCTCATAGCCTCTGAACAAAGACCAAACACCAAAAGAGATGGGGTTTATCACTGAAATGGAAATAAAGAATTTCTCTCAACATCTCGGTCCTGAGAGCTAGGACTGGGCGATATTAGGATTTCTACATCATGATGCATCATTGAAGCTAAACCGCGATGTTTTGATGCATCATGATGTTAGACTAAGAGGGATCTTCTGATAAGCCATTGTTTTATTACAAAAAAAAAAAATATTGCCAGTCATAACAGTTTTCTTTTAATATCTAAACTTTTAAAGCCAACTGGGATTAAATATTAATTTATCAGAATAAATGGGACCAGGTAAGCTCTATCTCAGCAATGTTAAAATACACCAACTTTATGGATCTTTTTCTCAGAAATGGTGAAAGATGTCTAAATTTTTGGAGTAGTTTGAATTTTTGCTTTACATATTTTATGAAAGTTTGCTTTACGTATTTTAACAGACCATTTTCTTTCTGAGTGAAACTGAAAATTAATTATTTATTAAAAGACATTTTTAAATTAGCATTTTTGATAAGATTTCACTGCTTATAATAAATAATTCTCAACAAATCATTAAATCCCTGTGTTAAAATATGCACTATAACATAATATAAGTATTTAGAAAAATCTGAATTCTTAAGTTTAATAGATATTGAAAAAAAGGAACACAAACCTGAAAAATCGAAGTTTTGAGAAAAAGTCAATTAAAGCTGTGAAGCAGTGTTGCCAGTGGACTACTTTTTTTAAATTCTGATTTCTTGATTGGCACCACTTTTCCGAAATAGTAAAATTCGCCTTATTTAATAACATATTAATTCAGGCAAAAACAATGGGAATTTTACCACTTCAGAAAAATGGTGCCAATCAAGAAATCTGAATTTTAAAAAAGTATCCCACTTCTGTGAAGTGCTGTTAGAAAGGATGAAAAAAATCCAATACTTTTATATATAAGAGTTGGAACCCGTCGAAATTCGACGAACTAAAATGTTTAGAAAGAAACTGTTAGATCAAATTTATGATAAACCTACAAAAATAATTACAATAAAAAATTCAACTTACATTGGTTGTCTAACCCTTAAAACAAATAATATTTTTACCCTAAAATCACCAAAATGTTATTTCCACAAACTTCAACTGCTTAAATTATTGAAAAATTAAAGTGTATTAGAATTTCATAATCAAGATGAATAATTATGATGAAGTTATCGATTGAGGCTCTTACATTTGTTTTTACGGGATGAAAAATCATTAAAAAGAACTTTGCTTTGTCACACCATAAAATTTTCCCCCATAAAATCTAAACTGTATGTTATTTTCACATTCTCAAAATTTACATACGCACCACTCAAGTTCACAATTTAAAAGTATTTTAACACAAAATAGATTATTAATGAATGTATTTCCAAACTTAAAGTCACGTTTGTCCGATACAATTTTGCATGTGAACATTCTCACAAACTTTAAGTTCTAATCTCAGTACCCGCGAATAAAAAATTCAGAAATTTGACTTTAGTTGTAGTATTGGCCATTTAGTATTCTTCAAATATTTAGTTTTATCAAAGAAAATGATCGTTTTGTTTTAAATATGACATAATTTTTACTCACTGAATCATTTCGCCTAGCGTTTCAAACTCAGTATGAGCGTAATCAAAAAATATTGAAATGTAACTGATTTATGAAGAAGAATGAGTGTTTTTTTTTTTTTTTTAATGGCTGACGTCATTTTCTGTTAAAAAATTATAAAAAAAGTTACTTTTATTTGTAATGTGAAAATGGCATCAATAAGGATATAATCAATAAAAATAAATAAACCATGACTATTTTCCCTGTACTTTTAACAGAAATGGTGTACTTCAGTTGCCACAATTACAAAATTGGTACTAAAAACTATAAAAAATTTTATATCTCAAAAACAAATTGAGATAGAGCTTTCAAACAAATTGCATTTAAAACTACATTTCCCCCCCTATATTACGGTGTAAAAATTGAAACTGTGCGATGTTTAGAAGTTTAAAAATCGCAGAACCGAAATTTCATTTCAAATTTCAGAGTGTTGCCATTCGCAGAATGGCGTATGCGTTACGCACAGATATGTTTGTCCTTTATAATATAGATATATGTGTAATACATCGTATAATATGTGTAATACATCATTGAAAAAGATAAAAGTTTAACCTATTTAATGATATAAAAAAGTAAAAATCGAATTTTTGGTTGAATTTCGCTTACCCGGTCCCCTTAACACCAAGGTTTAAGTTACATTCTAAAACAGATTTACAAATCTAAGAATATTTATTTCAAATTAATTAAAAATACATCCTACAGTTAAAAAAAGTTTTTAAAAAGTAATTTGAAATATTTAATAGAAAGACATCCTCAATTTTTATGATAATAATAAAATACATTGTAGTTAATTAATAAAACTAAATCCAGTCTTAATTGATTTAAAACTAATATGAAGTAGTTTTAACTAAATAATTAGAATAATGCAATATTTTGATTTTCTTAAAATATGTTGCAATATCATTACAAATTAAACTAAAATAAAAGTTGCTTATTAAAGATAAACTCATTTAAAAAAAATTAAAATGGGTCATCATATCAAAATAAACAAAAGAATCAACCCTCCTTTTCTTGTCAACACAAGAAAAATCAGCTGCCTCTAAATATTGTTATTCAACTATCACATCACCACCCTATTTTCTTGCCAAATAAACATCAACATTATTATGCTACCCACTGTTCATCATACAGCTAGCAAAACAAACTTGATTTTGATATTTAATAATATGGATGTGATGGGAAGAGAAACGGATGGAGGAGAAAAAAGAGCTAATGCTGAGGAAGGAACCTATGTCCATCTGTCTTGATCGTCACCGATGTAATGTGATGGTTTGATGATTTATGATTGAAATCGATTTTTCGCGATATATCGATGCATTGCCCAGTACTACTGACAGCATTTATTCGTCTGTAAATATATATGTGCCATTACTAAGTTTGGGTTTAACTATTGCTAATGTAGAAAGCCCTCTTGACCTGTAACATGAGAAAAAGGTACCTGCCTTATTTTTTTGTTTTAGGATTTTGGCTAATTTTACTAGAAAGATGAAGTTAAAATGTGAAGAACGAGATTATAGAAGATTCATTCCATGTTTTCATCAATACTGAATTTGAATGAAAATTTTATCAAATTATTCAGCCTAATTGACTTAATTTTTGGTTGACAAACTTGGCAATATTTTGTCTTGACTTTGAAATCTTCAAGTCACCGCCATTTTGAAACAAGATAGCAGACCAGGCTGGCCAGCAAACTCGGACGAGATCTTGGTAAGCCGAATACACATTCTTAGTTACATCCTTACCAATTTAGAAGTACAAATACTATTTGCATGACAAAGATATTATATATATATCACAGTGTTGAATTCAGACACTTTTCTCCAAGAGGGATTTCTGTGACTCCGGGGGGGGGGGGGGGGGGGATTGCACTTTTTGACCATTGAAAACACAAAATCTCAAATCTTCCAGAGGGGCGGGAGGGAGGATGTCCCCCGGGCCACCCCCTGAAATCAACCCTGATACATCAGAATAATTGAAGGGGTAAGTTGCTTATATCCAGCACATAAATATATTGGTCACATCCACATTTTAAAAATTAAAATTAGAATGTATAAACAGTTGTCGCCTGGGAATAGAGAAGAAAAACCCCTCTAATGGTTGAATAGTGGTGATTAGTAATTTATATCTATCTATACATATACAGACCTGCCAACCTTTGAAAATGGGAAATCGTAGCACACAAAACTAAAATTAATCTAGAGATTGGTTGGCTGGTTTTTTGTGTTTCGCAGCCATCTTTTGTCATTCGTAAAAGGAATAAGGTTTCAGTCTTTCAACTCAATATGGTAAATTTTTTCCTCTTAAAATTTTTATACGATTTTTAGAGTTTCTTCTCGTTTCAAAGCGTTTTTACAGTTGTAATAGGAGCCTGGTTGCAATTTTTTAGTCCAGTGCTGTAAATTTTGACAAAATTCGTTATTATTTTTCCTGCGATCCTTTTAGGGTATTCAGTTTCTTTTTCCCACAATCGTAATTCACAATTTTCTATCACGATTCTTTGTTGAAATCCGAACTTTTTACCCCGAACTTTTGACGAAATTCGCATTTTTTACCACGATCCTTTGGCGAAATTATTGTTTTCTTTAACGATCTGTCGGTGAAAGTTGCGTTTTCTTACTGGTTATATTTCGACAAAATTTGCATTTTCTTACTGATCTTTTGACGAAATTAATGATTTTTTTCTGCGATATTTTAACAAAATTCACGTTTTTACCACGATCCTTTGACGAAATTTATTTTCTTCTACGACCAATTAAAGAAATTAATTTTTTTACACGGTCATTTGTCGAAATTTGCGATAGTTTATCGCAACCGATCAGCAAAATTTTCGATATCTTTTCGCAACCAATTAACAAAATTCACTACTCATTTCCGCGACCTTTTGACGAAATTTGCAATATTTTTCCCTCAATAGTTTATCGAAATTCGTGATTTTTTGCGCAATCTTTTGACAAAATTCGCAATTTCTTTCTGAACTCTTAACGATATTAGCGATTTTATTCAGCGACCAATTGAAGATAATCCACTATTCGTTTCAGAGATCTTTGACGAAATACCCGATATTTTTACACGATCATTTAAAGAAATTCTCAATTTTTTCAGCGATCGATTCACAAATTAATTTGGGGAAATTCTATATTCCTGTGTAAATATTTACAGAAACACGATTCACTCGTGGTTAATATACATAAAGAGGGTTTTATGTTAAGAAGTCTGTTTTGCAGCACAGATTTCTTTTTCTCCCATGAGCAATTTTTAATGTCCGAATTTTCGGACTAATGACCAATTTTTTAAAACTTTCGGCATTAAATACTTTGAAATTTTGGAACAGAATTACTCCTGAAAAATATGTTGCGCGGGATAAAAATCGCAACTAGAAACAAGAAATGCGTTTGTGTTTTTTGCAAAAAAATCATAGTTCAAGACCGATTTTCGTAGTATCGTAGTTTATGGGTACAAATCGTAGCAACTACGATTTTTTCGTAGCAGTTGGCAGGTCTGCATATATAAAAGAGTATGTCCTGATTGATTCATAATCAATGCACAGCCTTAACTACTGAACCTGGGTAAAAGTAGGAACAAACTTTTAAAAAAATCATTAAAATCGAATATTATAGTTATGTGTCAAATGATAAAATATTTTAATATATTTTTGTATGCTGAATCAAATGGTACCAAGTAAATTCTCCTAAGTCCAGTACTTCATGAGATATTTAATATTTTTCTAATTTGGCAATGTCTTTGGCATAAAAACTTAACATTACAATTGATGATTCGTCGATATTCATTCATATAGTATATTTGTTACTGTAGCAATAGAAGAAATTCAAATTAAATTTATTTGTTAATCAATTCTTCTGGTTAAAGAATTAAAATAGCTATATCAGTTAGAAAAGAAATTATGCCTCAAAAATGCCTTGGGGAGGGGGTGGGAAGTTACTGATTTATTTAAAATATAAAGTAAAAATATTATAATGCAAAAATATTTAATTTAAATATGAAAACAATATTTGTGAGTGGCTTTAAAAAAAGTTTTAATTGGAAGAGATTGAAATTGAATTAATATTTGGCAATTTATCATTTGCTCCTAGTGAAAAAGAAAAAAAAAATGGATACTTTTATGTTAGCCATGTGCAAATCTCACCAATAGCATTTTAAAATCGAGCATAGCAGTATTTATGTTAGCCATGTGCAAATCTCACCAATAGCATTTTAAAATCGACCATAGCAGTATTTACATTTTGCGTATGTAAATTAGGAACAATTCTTTGATGTAGAAATAAAGTGTTTTGGTTTTTGGTATTATTTCCTGTTATTTTTTTCTTTTTAGTGTTTTAAATGAAATCAGTGAACGGTATATATTTTAAATAAACTGAGTGAAAGGTTTATGAAATGAAAATGTGGTATAGTTTTAGTATGCCATCCTATGTTGCTTAGTTATAGAGCTGTTGGGAAAGTTATAGAGAAAGGTGAACCCAATTATGAAAGATATAGCTACTATAAATGTATAAAGTGAAAATTTGTCTTTCATTCTGGCTGTTTATAATTTGAGATCTGCTGGATATATTTTGATAAGTCTTACACTATTACTTAGATAATTTTTTGTGGATAGCCAGTACTTCTCTGTAGCGAGGTTTTCTTCTGTGTTGTTTTTCTGAAATTGCTATTCCATTCCGATTGATTATAATTCAGGTTCTACTTAAGAGATTTTTGTAGAACTTACACTGTTAGTTAGGTAATTTGTTTTTTAAATGTTTTAATTTAAAACACATTGTTCTGCCCTGCTTAGTTATAGAGTTATGATAGAGAAAGTTCTAAAATTAGGTGAACCTTATTATGAAATATTACCTTTTATTTAAAGTTTTACTGAATGGAATTTGGCAGGAATTGCACAGTTGGATAGGTAACGGGGATTGTTTCACTATTTAAGATATCATTCTATATTGTTTAGTAATGGAGCTATGCGGGAAAGGTCTCAGTGGTATAGTCATAAAAAAAACAGAGGATAAATGCTGTAGACAGATGGTATACAGTAGACTCCCTCAAACCTGCACATCTTGAAACCAGGGATTGTGCAGATTTTAGAATTTTGTGGATTTCTGGTCACTGTTTTGTTTACATTTTTTAAACTACAGTTAAGTATTGCAAATTATAATGAATGCTTACAATAAAGTAAATTTTAAAAATAATTAAGTAAAATATTAATATAATTTAATAATTAATTAATAAGGTACTTGTTAGTTATCCCGTCGACCAAATTACTGTCGCCAAATTGTAAGATTAAATGCCAATAATGGTTGATCGTAAATGTCACATTCACTTGATTTTAAGCAAGTTACACGGGTTTACGTCATTAAGTGATTTTTATTTCGATGTTTTATTTGTATTTTTATTAATGTTATACTAATTTATTTGTTCTTTCGTTATTTAAAACAAAAAATATGTCAATTTGTATAATTTGGCGATTTATATAATTTGGCAAATTTGGTCGACGGGATAACTAACAAGTACCATTAATAATTACATGAAACAATTATGTAAAATAGTACAAAATTTAGCTTTAAAAGCAGAATCAAGCTTTTTTAGGATTTCTACTTTCTGGATTATTGTCAAACTTATGTGATTTCTTTTCCTGTCTTTTTTCATTAGAAATATTGGAATCGGCCATATTCGGCAGAATTACATATGAAATCAAGAAAAAATAAAAATCATTACAGATTAAAACTGAAACGAATGCAAAAATTAAACATAAACAATACAACTTGAGCATTCATTCAATACAACAGTTGCAAATATTATGCAAAAGCTACTATTGTGCCGTATTTTTATCTTAGATAAAATAACAAAATTTTATGTTGTATTTATCCAGGTTTAATAAACATAAAAGCTTTTGATTGATAGAAAAATATCGTGATTGCCTTTGATATTAGTGCCATCTTGATTTTTCCAGAAATAAATTCATATTTTCTTTATTAAAAAAAAAGCTTGAGTAAAATGCATACAGTAATGACAAAATAAAAATAAAACTTGAAACATGGGGAAATTAATGCAAGAAAAATAAACAAACAATTTGGTTACAGTTTACACTTGCAAATATTTGGCAAGACTTACAGTATGGTGAATTTTTGCTATATATATGCTAATTTACCTCAAAATCAAAAGTAACATAATTTTACTTAATAATTAATCAGCTGTAATAGCTAAAAGAGCATGATTAACAAAAAAAAAAAAAAAAAAAAATTGTAACCCCCCCCCCCCCAAAAAAAAAAAAAAAAAAAAAAAAAACACTGCGATCACTGCTGATTTGAGCGTCATCTTGAGTTTTGTTCCTGCAACTAAATTTCACTGTTTACATCTGAAAAAAATATGTGGATTTTATTCATTTGCAGATTGTAGTGTTGTGGATTTAAGGTAGTCTACTATACTAGAAACTAGAGAGTATATATATTATAGCTATGGAAGGGAAGGGTGTCCAGAATTTCTTAAAAAATCCAGAAGGTATATGGTACATACCCTCCGCTACATCCCCGAAAGTTCTATAATCTGTTTAATGCGATTATGAAATATATCTTTAACTATCTGACATATACATAAAATGCAAAGAGAAATTTCATTACGACCACTTCTAACTTTTCCTTAGTTCTGCTGAATGGATTTTGATGGGGCTTCTTGCACTTATAGTTAGTTAATGTTTTAAGGGAGGTTTTAGTATGTAACACATTTTTTTCTGCATTGCTTAGTTATGTGCAAAACTTCTTTAATCAGTGAACCCGTCTATGATAGATTAGCCTTCTTAAAAGGTTCTACTGAGTGAATTCCAGTGAAATCAGCGCTGTTAGTTAGATAATTTTTCAGGTTAGGTTTTAGTATATAACACATTTCATTCTATGTTACTTTGTTATAGAATTATGGGCAAAAGTTCTATAATCCAGTGAGCCTGATTATGAAAGATTAGCCTTTTTAGAAGGTTCTACCAGATGAACATGCATTGTTATTCTTCAGGGATGATTTTAGTATAATACATATTCTTCTATCATGCTCTACCAAATCTTATTGTAAATAATGATCTAGATATATTTTGTTTGATACAGGGTTCGTTTGGAGAAACCGACCAGCGTAACGGGCGAAGGCTGCTAGTATATATATGTAATGATTCCAGCGGGCTTGTCCTGGATGATGGGTAGGAAATTGACTCGGGAACCTTTATGCGAATCGAACTCATTTATTAGGTCGCTCATCATACATCTGATTCGTGAGCCGATCGCCAGTACCGGAGCCAACAGTGCATATTTTTGGGAGGTTACATTAGCGTAAGTTTAGCAAGCCTCTCAAATTGCCAAAATCTCTCGTTTTTCGTGCGTGCTCAGAGTAATATGGTGAAGATTCTAATATTTTCCGGCTGAGGGCAGAATTGTTAATTTGGGAGGAACATTTAATTTAATTGACTCATTAAGTTTTGAATGATCTGTGGTCAAGGCCCGCACAATTCCCAGGGACTGTGACGTATCAGCCCTACCCACAGATGCCTGCAAAAAGCGCTTAGTTAGCAGTTTCACTCTTAAGAATCATCCTAAAATGATCTCTGAAAGTAATATTTGTATTGTGGGAAAATAAAGTTAACAGGGGCAAAATGCTTTTAAGCTACAGAATTAAAGTTAAAAGAATATTAGTTGAGACTTTAAAATTTTAAACTTTTGAATTTTAAATTTAAGTTTTAAAAAGGGGTTTGACTTTCCTTTCATATCCCCCCTCCAAGTGGAGGTCCACCAAGATTTGCCTGCAAATCGGGGGGGGGGGGGGGACTCGCACGGAGAATGGCGGAACAAAAACAGATAAGTGCGACATTACAGATTAGGGTTAAATTAAATCTAAAGGTAAATTTAAATTAAATGTACGTTAAAGTTAAGTTTGCTAAGATATGAGAACTGAATTTTGTTGCTGGAAAATATATTTAAAATTTAAATTTTGAGGCATAAATTTTAAGGAAAAAATTTAAGATTATAAATTTTTAGGCTGAAGTATTTAAGTTTGGGATATGGCTCTCGAGACGATCCGATCGGACGTTACATATAATATTTGAAAAATATAATGGCATAAAATATGACGAAAAGCTGAAAACACAAACAATAATAATAGTAGAAATACTATATGGGAAAACACAGTAATAAAATAATATAGTTTAAGGTATAGACCATAATTTTCTTGTTTGCAAGTCCTTTGGCCAATAAGTTTGTGCTTTTTAGTTAAAGTCTTTGAGCACAAAATGTCACATTTTTATATAAAATTTAACTCTAAAAAACTCTAATATAAATTTATATACAACTATAATATTGAAATTGGGCATAAACATGGGAAAACTTTAAAAAAAATTATTTTCCATAATGCTAGAACAAACACAATATAATAGAAATATTTGAAAACATGAAAAAATTGAAAACATTTCCTCACCTATTTTCAAAATATGTAGATAGTATTCAAATGAAAAATACCGTACAGCAAAATATAAAAATATTGAACTTAGGGAAATCGAAATGTGAACTTATGAAAAAATTTGAAAATTTCTTCACCTTTTATTTTAAAGTGTGAAAATATTAAAAATATGTTAAAATATAAAATTGGTAAATTGTAAATATTAAATAATGTAATAAAAATATTGAAATAAGTATGAAAATATAGAAAAATAATATATTGATGTCTATTTACATGGTCGGATTGTTGGGTATTGGAGGCAAATAAGTTTTCAAAATGAGTAAATGTTCTTTTTTTTTTTTTTTTTTTTTTTCCTTCTTTATTTCACGATTGTTTGAAGATAATTTTCAAGCAACAAGTCTTCACAGCAAGCGATATCGGCATAAATTCCATTAATCGGTAGAAAGTTGAAATGTTTTTTTTATTTATTCATTTTTTTCCCCAGAACAGTTCGTACGATCTTGAAAATGGGAGAAGTATTGTCTTTTACACAGAGATCGCAGCTGTTTATCCATTTGAGAAAACTCTCAGTATGCTATTGTTAATATATCCATTTAATAATTTGAGGAAAATCCATTTTCTCCTAAGTAGCCGGATATTTAATAGAAAGGCATAGGGATATCTTCATGCACATCCTTTACGTAATGATCGCGGCGTTCATCAATTATTAATTTTATAAAAATCTTGATGCTCTCCTTAATAGCCGAGCTTTTTTGTGGTAAGGCATTGGGATCTTCACGGCAGATGGAGGTAACCATCCTCGACGACTTAATAATAATGTAATGATTCCAGCAGGCTTGTCCTGGATGATGGGTAGGAAATTGACTCGGTAACCTTTATGCAAATCGAATTCATTTATTTGGTCGCTCATCATACATCTGATTCGCGAGCCGATCGCCAGTCCCGGAGCCAACAGCATATATTTTTGGGATGTTACATTGGCGTAAGTTTAGCAAGCCTCTCAAATTTCCAAAATCTCTCGTTTTTCTTGCGTGCTCGGAGTAATATGGTGAAGATTCTAATATTTTCCAGCAGAGGGCAGAATTGTTAATTTGGGAGGAACATTTAATTTAATTGGCTCATTAAGTTTTGAATGATCTGTGGTCAAGGCCCGCACAATTCCCAGGGACTGTGTCGTATCAGCCCTACCCACAGATGCCTGCAAAAAGCGCTTAGTTAGCAGTTTCACTTTTAAGAATCGTCCTAAAATGATATCTGAAAATAATATTTGTATTGTGGGAAAATAAAGTTAACAGGGGCAAAATGCTTTTAAGCTAATGAATTAAGGTTAAAAGAATATTAGTTGAGACTTTAAAATTTTAAACTTTTGAATTTTAAATTTAAGTTTTAAAAAGGGGTTTGACTTTACTTTCACATATATATGTGTGTGTGTGTTATTTCATAAATTTTTCTCACATTTCTTTCTGTCATTCACAAACCCAATGTTAAAAGAGCCTCTTTGTTAATATATATATATATATATATATATATTATTTGTGCAGCTATTAAAATTATTGTTGCATTGTGAATAACATTCATATTACTAATTTTTATTTTTTTGCTAGAATACATGATTTAGAATTTGTAGAAGAGCTCTGTAAAATTGAAGCCCATGATTCTGAAGTTTTATGTTTGGAGTATTCAAAGCCAATTATAGTTGCAGGTTAGATAAATATAACATTTTGAAAACTGATCTTAATCTCTGGAAATTTTGTCTCTTTTTACCCCTTTTCAGTTACTAATTCATCTAAATTTAAAGCTTAAAAAATTAAGAATTCATAGCTCATTTTTATAGTTTAAAAATTGTTTATTTAGACATTAAATTTTCATTTCTTAGGACAATGTAGAGGATTTCGTCTAAAAATTACCTGTGTAGTTTATTTATTTTTTCTAATGTTTCATTTAAGTATCTAATGGCAAAATGTTGAAATAGTTTAGCAAATAATGTATTTTTACATGTATTTTTAGTATTTTAATTTATTGATTGATTCTCTACAGTTAGAATATTTTTTTCAGCTGTGCGGGGATAAAAGAGAGAAATTTCTTCTTAAAGCAACAGTGAACTTTAAAATTTATTTTTCGTTATTTATGTTATTACAACAAATATTCTTCATACTTTATTAATAACTAACTGACCCACCCGACGTTGTCAAGGCCTCTGATGATAAACTTAAATATATCTAAAATGCGTGTTGAATGATTTTATATTTCTAAATACAGAATTTTAAAGTAAGAAAAAAACATAATTTTCGAAAGTTACTTATGAAAATTAACATTTTTGAAACAGTTAATATTGATACTTTTTAAAACCAAAAGTATTGATTTCATGGAAAATGAACATAGGTATGGTTTGATTATTTTTTGTACTTTGATTTCTGAAGCTGAAGTAGTGACTTTAGGAAACAAATTTTTCAAAGGGTTAATATTCATACATTTTTTAATGGATTGGGGCATTCGAAAGGAAAATGAAGGTAGATTTAGTCTGGTATTTTTCATATTTTGATTTCTGAAGACGATGTAGAATTTTAAACATTGCAGAAAAAATTGGAATGTACGAAAGTGACTTATGGGAGCAAACATTTGTGAAAGGGTTAATATTAATAATTTTTAAAACCAAAAGTATCGTTTTAAAGGAAAATGAAGGTAGATCTGGTTTGGTATCTGTTTTTTTCTTTCATATTTTCCTTTACAAAGCCGGTGCAGATATTTAAACATCTCAGAAAAAATGGAATTGGCAAAAGTGAGTTTCACAAACGAATTTTTTTCAAAATGTTGAAGTGGATTGCAGCGTTCAAAAGGAAAATGAATGTAGATATGGTCTAGTATTTTTACTTTTTTCGCATTTTGATTGGAAGCCCAGATGCAGATTTTTAAAGATTGCAGAAATCGCAAAAAGCACTGAAACAGCTCCCAGAAAACATTTTTGTAGAAAGGGTTAACATTGATATATTTTTAATGGATTGTTGTATTTTAAGTCTAAAACTACAATCTTGAATTTGGTGCAATTGTTTTTTTCTGTATTTCAAAAAGCAAGACCTATGAGAGCTTTGTAAAATTACGGAGGCAACATGAATTCAATGCTTCTCAATTCTTTTGTAAGGGATAACTTTTGAATTTTTCAAAATGAATTGCTCCATTAGAAAGCTTAAAAAACATAGATGTGTTCTGGTGTCTTTTGTTTTTCTGTATTTTGAACAGTTTGTCTGATACACATTTCGAAAGACAAGGTTGGGGTTGATGTGGGGGCGGGGAGAAAGCCCCTTTCGCACATTTGGATTTTCTCTGCTTCTTAGGAGTGGAGTTTCTGGCATGTACCGCCACAGCATTTTACTGGTCGACCTTTTTAATTGCAGTCTTTAATTAATATCTTGGCTAATATAAAAAAATGAAAATTTTGAGCCTAAGATGATTTGGATCTTCTTTCATCCAAATTTTCAGATTTTCCTAGCCACCTTTCTCTCTCTCACACACATACACAGATTCTTTTCTCTTAGTATAGATTTGAGGACCTTAATAAACCAACATTTGATACTGGATGTTCAGATTTATTGCAGTGAATATCAAGATTGTCTCTTACACATATGGAGAATTTTAAATGTGATTAGATTACAATTTTTTTTTTTTTTTTTTTTTTTTGTCTAAAATACATTTGAAATATATATTATATTTTAAATGTTAACAAGTTTATGATAATAATAATAATGCATTAATTCTTTTTTTGTTTAAAATTTCACTGTTCCTTTTAAAACTTTTTAAGTTTTTTAAAAAATCTAATTGATTTTAATTAGTTTTTCAAAATATCATTCATATTACTTAGTTTAAATCAGTATAAATAAAAAAAAATTAATAATGCTAGTAAATGTATTCTCTTTTAATAGGCCAAGAAAAAAAATACCTATCCTCTGCCAGCAGGGATCGTCTAATCCATGTATTTGATGTAAAGCAAGACTATACATTTCAGCAAACACTGGATGATCATTCCTCATCTATTACTGCTGTGCGATTTGTTCAAAACGGAGGTGCTCTTCAGATGATTTCTTGTGGTGCTGATAAGTCCATAATTTTCAGAAAAGCTGCTTTTGTAATTACTAATTCTGTTTATTATCTTGCTGATTTACCCAATTTTACCTTAATATATAATTGCCTCTTAGTAACAATTATTTAGCATAAATTATCTAATGTGATTATAAGGTAGATTCATTTATATTCGTATGTTTTTATCTATTTCTGAAAAATACTTTTTTATTTATTAAAAAAATAACGTTGAATTTTTTAAAAAAAAGTGTTTATATGTGCGTGTTTTTTTTTTTCCCCTACTCACAGTATTAAGTATGTTCTTTAGACTGTATATTCAGAGAGCTTGTTAGCATTATTTTGTACAAAATCAAATTAAAACTTAGAAAATTGTATATACTTAATTGTTGGACATATGTGAATATACGGTCAAAGCACCTTATAACAAAACTGAAATTGCTCCAAAGATTTGCTTGTTATAACGTTCTTTCATTAAAACTTTATAACAAATTATTTTGTTATATACAGTCGAACCTCTATTTAACGAACCTCTATTTGCGAACTTTTCCTTGGAACCAAGAACATTTTGTGAATTTCTTCGTAAAATAACCTCCAAATAGCAAAGTGCATTCTCTATTTAACGAACCTTTTCTTGTGATCTAAATATTGTTTTTCTCCCCATTTCTCAAAATATTTCTGGACATTTCAAATTTATTCTTTCTTTAAATACATTTTATGATGTTCAATAGCCTTGAACTGGTTTTACCAGGCACCTTCTTTGTCAGCAGTGAGAATTCGGTAAGTACGGAGAACGAAGACGATAATCCCTTAGAGTATCTTAAAAAAATGTGGATACAGATGAGAAAAAAAAGAAGAATTTGATGATTTCACTTAATTCTGAAATTGAGACCTCGGAAATACTATCCGAATTGTATATTTTCAACAGTGTGAAAAATAAAAACAATACAGCAATGAATTGCGATGAAGATGGAAATGATCTTGATGCAGGAATTAACAAAACTTCTTATGATAAAATGCTAAAATCATTTGAAATAATCTGACGCGGATTATAGTTAGAAAAAAATACGCATAAAGGTGTTTTTGGTGCATTGCAAAGATGCGAGACGTATCATGGGAGAAGGCACTTTTTAAAGGAAAAAACTCAGATAAAATTAACAGAGTTTTTCAGAAACTAAATTTAAGGATGCATATGTTAATGTATGGTTAAAATTATTTGTTATTATAATAATAAATATGATAAGGTAATTAAAATTTGTTAATTTTAATGTAAAACTATTTACTTTAAACAGAAAATACAGTGTATTCCCGGATGATGTTTTGTTTTCCTTGCAGATTTCAAAGATTTAAACACATAGAAAAAATGAATTGATGATGGATATTGGTGGGTAAAATAAATAAAACAAATCGATATAATTTATAAAAAAAATGTGATTAATTACTTTTAGTAAAAATATTTAATGTTTATGATATGAATTTAAAATCTGTTTTATGTAGTTTAAAGTATTTTAAAAGGTGAATCTCTATTTAACGAATTTTCCACATAACGAACTTTTTTCCGGGAATTAGCGACTTCGTTAAATAGAGGTTCGACTGTAGTAAGAACTCCAATTATTCAGAATAATACTGTCCAAGCATAACCGGAGTATGCAAAAGTGTGGATAATGAAGACAATCTTTAAAAAGGGCGTTTTATTACATAAAGGTCCTCTTAAATCCTCTTAAAATTGCTTTTGTTTAATAAAAAAAGCTAGGCCTTTTGTATTCTTATTATGTTATCGTATTATATTATCCTTCATTGAAAGGATTACTTTTACTGCAAACTGTAAAAAAACAAACAAAAAGCATTGATTTAAAACAGAATTTCAAAGAGATTATGTTTTTATGTGTAAATACTAGGGGGCTCTGCCCCCTACGAACTATGCTCGCCAACACCCATTCAGACACCACAAACTCTAAAAGCACGCTAATTTGATCGTCTTTAAAAAATTTTCAGAAGACTTATTTACAAAAAAAAAAAAAGAAAGAAAAAGAAAAGAAAAACAGCGTCGATCTCCCTGTTAAATGAGCTGTTTTAGTCTTTGATTAAATCAGATCAGTGAAACATTTGAAAATAACTTAATATAAAATTAATTAAGTAAACAGAGTCTTTGTCTCCTAGCATTTTTTAACAATGCTATAAGAAAGTTCTTTTAAATAAGACATTTTAAATGTATCGTTTTAAATCTAACTTTATTTTCATCAGAGTTTTTCTATCTCTTTTTAATATTCACGTGAAAATACTTTTCTTGTTAGAATGGAAATATTATTTGCACTGTCTTGGAATTCACAACAATAGTTTAAAGGATTATCTCAAAATATGAAATAAATGTCTCGTGCAAATACATATTTAAATTTAAACTGTTTCGCAATATTATTTTTGGGCCAATTTAAATAGGACGTAATTTCCTCCATTTACGACTTTTAACGCATATTAATTGAAATTATTATTTTACAATTTTTTTTCTCTTTTAAAATTCACGTGTAAATATAGTTTTTATGACTTAATTTCAATTCTCCTGCTTTTAATACATAATCATTTATTTCTAATTTGAACATTTTTATTTTCTTCTATCTTTACAAGAAGAAAGTATTGGATTTGTGAAAATTTTCGATGGATTTACACGTTTTAGAGGTCAGAGATTCCGAAAACATGTTTTTACAAAAGGTCTGTCTGTGAGTCTGTCTGTCTGTATGCATGTGACACAAATTTTGTGGGTGCTCTATCTCAAGAGCTAATGCACGGAATTCAATAAAAATTTATATTCAAGTAGTCCCTAATATAAATTGGTGCTGATTAGTTTTTGGTGTAAATCACCCAACAGGTGGCGCTGCTATGCTGCATTTTTCGCAATAGCTCTATCTCAAGAACTAGTGCATGGATTTTCATCAAACTTCAGATTCAGTTATTCCTTGATATGAATATGTGCTGGTAACATTTTGGTGTAAATCATCCAACAGATGGCACTGCTATACTGCATTTTGCAGCATTTACGCGGTTTTCGTAATAGCTCTATCTCTAGAAAAAATGCACGGATTTTCATCAAACTTCAGATTCAGTTAGTCCTTGACATAAATTGACATTTTGCACCTTTTGGTGTAAATCACTCAACAGGTGGCGCTGCTATGCTGCATTTTTTGTGATTTCCACAATAGCTCTATCTCAAGAACTAATGCTTGGGTTTTCAACAAACTTCAGATTCAGTTATACCTGGATATGAATTAGTGCTGTTTATGTTTTGGTTTAAATCGCTCAAAAGGTGGTGCTGCTATGCAGCATTTTTCACGATTTCCACAATAGCTCAGTCTCCAGAACAAATGCACAGATTTTCATCAAACTTCAGATTCAGTTGTAGGGCCGTGGATCACTGTGCTATAAGAATAACCATCATGTCTTTCTTCTCTGGCGTATAAAGCCACAAGTTAAAACAAAAGTTTTTAAAAGGAGTAACATATTTATTCTTCAGATGTTAGTATAACTTGAGGTAAAATATATTAGTAGCAACAACAGGTAAAGTATAACAACAACAATATAATCATGGCTTCTATGAACAACCTTTCCATGACTTGGCTTGCCTCATGCATGGATAATAAAATTCAAATTAGCATAGCTGTACCAGACATTGTAAGAAAAACAGCACAAGCCAATATCAACAACCTGCCAAAGCATGACTTCAGTCACAATAGGATAGCTCACTGCATCTCCATCTGCACACTTCCAAGCAAAAACACTTGGCTTATATACTAAATAAAAAGAGGTTAAAGCACACAATTAAAAATTAATATGCAAATTTAAACTGCAAGTGTGAAGCAGCAAAACCAACTAACTGCAGGTTAACTAACATGAAATGGTTTCCCTGCCACACACTCACACAACCATGAAGCCAACCAACCATAGTTACAATGTAAACAGAGCAAGGTGTGATGTGGCAAACAGGGCCAGTGAATGTACATACTCTGTACAACTGTAAAATAAAGTTCATAGCATCTATTAAGTAAGTAATTAATATTCAAAAATAATAAACTGATATCTTACACACAATTAAATGAACTTCAAACATTTTAAACAAGTCATTGAAACTTTACTGTTTGTTTGAAAAGACATTAGTGTTATTGGTCTAGCAGAGAAACTGGGAAAACTAATGAGGAAAATATAGAAATGCATGTTTATTTTAATAAACTTAACTTTACAGAAACATTATATATTTGAACTTAAGCCAGCAAATGCCCCCTTTTCCCAGAGTCTCTAGCTCAGCCAAATAACCATTTACAATAAAACAAAAACTTTTCACTTGGCAAAGCCTTTGTGAATATATCAGCCACATTGGCTTTTGCCAATACAAATTTGAGATAAATTTACTTAAATTATCTTTTACAAAATAAAACCTAGTATCTATGTATTTTGTTCTATTATTTTCAACACAATTCTTAAAAAAACATATTGCACTTTGGTTGACACAGAATACATCAGGTTTATTTAGATTTAAACTGAGAAATGAGTAAATAGTCTCTTATTTTCAAAATCCAATTCAGTTCTTCTATGGAATCTGACAAATACTCTGCCTCCATACTAGATAAGGCGGTACACTTTTGTTTAGCAGAATTCCATATTATCGGGACCTGATCTGTGAACATGACAAAACCACTTACAGATTTTCTGTCTACTATATCTGATGCCCAACTAG
The DNA here is from genome assembly GCA_963932465.1 of Maratus speciosus. Lineage (NCBI taxonomy): Eukaryota > Metazoa > Arthropoda > Arachnida > Araneae > Salticidae > Maratus > Maratus speciosus. The sequence goes on from OZ010795.1 coordinate 509,237,457, forward strand.
CATCAGTATATACAGTTAAATTATTATCAAAGCTTCTAGAAAGATTTATTGAAAAATTATTTGTGTTGAAAACATATTGCAATATTTGACATAAATTTTCCCAATGTGACCATGAGGGATTACTTGAAAACCGAGAAAGGGCTATTACTGAAAACATAATCTAGTCATGGATGCAAGAAATAAAAGACTACCCATTAACTCTCTATATGGGATATCCTTGGCTTCTTCACCCTCAAAAGTTTATTTAAGATAATGCCTGGTGTGAGTGGCAATTTACATTTTGTTCTAGGAATATCTTTAAATGTTTCATCTAATGTTTTAATGTACTTTTTCTGATGCATATGAATTTCATTATTGATTTCTTCAAATTCAACTCCTAAAAAGTTTTTAATTTTGCTTAATACTTTAATTTCAAATTTTGATTTCACTAATTCTATTACCTCTTTTAATGTACTTTTATTTTTAGCAAATATGGACAAATCATCAACATATACAAGTATTATAACTTCCGATTTGTAGGTATAAATACAGTTACAACAGTCAATTTTCTCAAATCCCAATTTAATAAACGTATTATCTAATTCAAAGTACCACTCACGCCCGGCTTGGTGCAAGCCATACAAAGCTCTCTTTAATCTCATCACATAATTTTCCTTTCCCATTTCAACAAAACCCTCTGGTTGATCGATATAAATTACTTCCTTCAATTTAGCATACAAATAAGCACATTTGATATCCAAGTGTTGATGTTTTCCAGCCCTTTATTATAACTAACATTTGAAAGAAAACCTTACCAATGGAAAAGATATAACTGGAGAAAAAGTATCAAAATAATCTATACCTTCTACTTGCCTAAATCCCTTTGCCACATTAATTTGACCTAGTTTAACAATGTTTCAAACCAGAAAATTTATTTGATGAATCTTTATTTGTTTAATTTCTGTTTTTATGTGAATCTTATTTAAGAAAATTTATTTATTTATTGTGCGAAACATATTAAACCTGGGTTAAAATTAATCACATATTATTGAGGATTAGTGGCGATTCGGTACCGCTGTATTCTTCAAATTCCATAATTATAGTGTAAAACAGGTCTTCATATCCTTAAATTTGTTGAAAAATATTAAATATTGATTTTAAAATTACTATAATTTTTCAAAAAAAGGGGGGAAGGGATATTAAATGTATTCCATTTCATTTGAATCTACTTGTTGAATTTTGAGTATTTATTTCTGGTTATTATTCAGAATAAATCTAATCTTTATTTTAAAATATCTATTTAAATTCCAAGATAATTCCTATTGAAATTAAAAAACTGTGTTACTGTGGGGTTGGAGATTATTAGAGAGTTACTAATTAAAATAAAGTGAATGTGGATACTGAAAATTTTATTTAGTGGCTCTAATTGTAAAAGTATTTCTAGAGTCATAAAACTAGTTATTTTTGTAAGGTTAAATCAATAGATATTTTGCTTGAAGATGTTCTAAGACCAGTCTTTATAGGTGCTTATGTTTAAAAATAGGTTTGTATGGTCCATACCAGTACTTATTTTTTCCCTATAGTACATATTTCTTTATTTTCAAGTATTTATTTTTCAATAAGTACTTATTTTCTTTCTTCTGTATCTAGAATGGCAGGTGATGAGCCATACTCTAGGAAATTGCTCCCGTCACCTACCTCTTCACCCTCTTTTAATTTTGATTCTGAGAAACAAAAGCTGAGTACATTCTCATGGTCAATATATGTGAATGCCATGAAATTTCTGCTTTCTTAACACGTTCATATTCATATGTATCCATTCATCATATTGAAATAGTAAAATTTTTGTATTAAAATTTTTGTATTAATTTCTTCCTTTCCCTGGGATTTTTTGGGTCAGTGCCACAGACTTAATTTCAGATCTTTCTTTAAGGATTTTTTTTTTTTTTTTTTTTTTGGTCTATGAGAACCAAATACATCAAAAATGCTAAAATTGTAGTTTTTATTTCAATTCCTTGGATTTTTTGGGTCTGTGTAACCTAAAGTAACATCAAAATTGTACAATTTTTGCACTTCTTTCTGAGCCTGCATTCCCCAAACTAAAGCTCAAATTGCTACATTTTCCTTTACTGTGAAGATAGGACCAGATTAACACAAAAACAGTAAAATTTGACCCTTTTTTTTGAGTGTGTGAAACCTGAAATAAGACCAATATGCTTTTTTCTTTCTTTCTTTCTCTCTAAGCCCTAAAGTAATGCCAAAATTGCAAAATTTTTGCACTTACCAAGTTAACAGTAGAGTCCTGTATCAGTTTGGGTAACCTGATTTAACCCAAACCATACAAAACTCTCAGTCAAATCTTTCTCTCTCTCTCTCTCTTCCCCCCTCTTCCCTTTTTTCTTCACCTCAGGTTTTTTATTTCTGCAGGATGTAGAATAACGTCGAAATTGTAAAGTATTGGCTTTTCTGTTTTCTTTCTTTTCTTCTGATTTATTAGATTTTTTGGGCCCAAAGTAGCAACTCGAGCGCAATTGTAAAATTTAAATTTTTTGTCTTCTTCTTTTTTTCTGGATTTGCCGGATTTCAAGTTACTTTTGTTTTTCTTTCAAGATTATATAGATAATGTTGTGCATGCATGCATAAATTGATGCTTATTTTTTTTCAATGAAAATGTTCTTATAAAGTGATTACAGGTGCTTATTTTTAGAACTCAAATGTTACTACTCACCCTGAATGTTGCAATTAAGTATTTTACTAATTTTAAATCAGTTGACAAGCTGATAGATCAGTAAATTTCTAAATTAAATATATTCATGTTTTGTGGTTTGTGAATTAATGATTCAGTCAGTTTTTGAAGAAAATTATTGTGTGACAGTTTCCAATTTTATAGAACTGTGATCTGCAACTGTATATAGTTTATAATTTTTATTTTTAACTAAAAATTTATATTTCAGAATCCGCAGCTTGCCTTAATAAGGGAACACCATGTAGTTGGTAAAACAACTTTATATGACATGGAAGTTGATCTCCAACAACGGCATATTCTTACTGCCTGCCAAGATAGGAATATCAGAGTCTATTCAGTTACCAATGGAAAACATGGACGTTGTTTCAGAGGATCACAGGGTGAAGATGGAACCCTCATAAAGGTATGATGACAAAAAAGTCTATTATAGACAAAGGTAGCGTATATTCAGCTATGATAATTCATGGAATTTCAATAAAACCTGTGGAATAGAACCTATTTATAATGGAAAATTTTGTGCTCCTGACTAGCCTTTCAAGACTATAGGCATTGCATGACAAGAAATTTTGGAACTTGAGGCAAGGGGAAAGGTTGGCACAAATGCTAATTAAACTTTTTTTTATGTATCTTTTAACATTAAAGCACCTAATTTCAGGATGATCATGTGATGTTATTCTATTGATGTAAAACTGCAATTCTTAGGGTTAAGTTACGTTGTGAAAGGAAATATTTATCAACCCCTGAGAGTGAACTCTCGTTCTTTGAGGTCATATTGGAAAAATAAAAAAATGAAAACATTCTTACTTTAACTCTAATTGTAGACATCACATGACACAAAAAATAGAGATGTTCAAAAAATCATTCTTTATTAAAATTCTTGAAGGTGAAGAAATATAGCTGCTTCTTGAGCGCAAGGTGATAAAATCGAAATTAATTCTAGAAACAAGATTCTCTCGTAGTATTTATCGATGATAACTCCATTTTGAAAGAAAACTAGATCATTCTTTTACAATAGGTAAAATTATAAACAACACAAATTCTACATAACATCAAAGCAAATACATACTAAAATAATAAAGAAGTTGAATGATAGCCCACTGACAGCACATCTGATCCAAAGGCAGATAGACAAGTGTCCTGCACCGAGTCATCTGAGATCCCATATTCAGAATGGTTGGCCAAGAAAGGTTGCAGAGAACTTGCAAGACTTTTGGCATATCCAGAATGAACTGTCAGTCAAAGAAAATGTCATTCTCAGAGGTTCCTATATTTTTGTCCCAGGAAAATTGAAAAATTTCCAAATACAAAATATATGAATTTTTTTTTTTTTTAACTTTGTGTATATGATTAGAGTTGTGCATAGGCCATGCCTGGAGCCCTACTGAACAGCGGGCTGGGTTCCGACGTATTTTCAATCATGACACTTGGTCCAGGCCTGGTCTGCTCTCTTTCCAGTCCAGGCCTGACCTTTTCTTTCCAGACCGAACTGGGACTGGACTTCATTCTTACTAGAAGTCTCCACTGGCCGAAATTGTCAGGCCCTGTCCAGACCCAGCCCGTATGAAAATCTTTGTCCCGACCTGCACAAAAATCAATAAAATATGGTCGACCCAAAAAATTTTACAAAAAATTTATATATTTTTAAATTGTCATTATTCTACAATTAAAATTTTAAATGTATTCTTTTTAAAGAATAATACATATATTTCTATGCAATAAAATTTAAAACACAGTAAAAGAAAATGCGAAAAAGAATCAGCCTATGACTGTATCCTGTCTTAAACTGAAAAATGTGTTGATCTCTGCAAAATGAATATAATAACACATGTGAATAAAACATAAATGCATTTACTACAAACAATGTACCTGCTAAGAAGGAACCTGTCTAAAACAAATTTGTCTTATCTCCTGTGTGATTCCGTCTTAGAAGATTTTACTGTAGAACATTTTTCAGATTTTTAAGCATCCAATCCATGGAATATAGATAAACGATTTTAATGATAACTAAGATATTTACATAACAATAGATATTCATTTAAGAAATAAATATCACACTCCAGAGTGCTTACTTTAAAAATGAAGGCTATTAACAGGGGGGGGGGGGGAAGCTAAAATAAGTATTTTTGTCAGAATTCCTTATATAAGACAATTTTTAACTACATCGGCATAAAATTCTATGTTTTGTAGGAATTCAGTTGAGCCGGCTAATTAAGCTTTTGTACGGGCTGGTCTCATTCCGAGATTTTAGCTTTTATCTCAGGCTGGGTTAATAATTTTTTTGTGTGAGGCGTGCCGGGCCAATAATTTTTTTATATGGGCATATAAGATTTTTATACCTGTTGGACCGGGCGTGAGAATTTATAACCTAAGAGGATCTGCTCAGACCAGGAGACCAACTCTGTAGGGCATAGATATCTGTCCTTTGTGCTGTACCTTTTGTTAAGATTTTTAATAAGTACAATTTTCAATTGAATATGAACCCACCGATAAACGTGACTTTTCTTATGATTGCAGCACTGCATCTAACCCACAAGAGTGAAAATCCACCCGGATCCGACCTGAACTCGCAATACGGCCAAGCTAACTCAAACTCAGCCTGAAATGAAAAAAATTAGTTTCCACCTGATCAAAACGGCACCGTAGGTTGATTCGCATTCAGATAAAATCTTGTTACTTACTTGATACAGAATTGTAGTTCACGTTCATTTTAATTTCCTTAGTTATTTTATGTCGCTCTTTTTGACATGTGGTACATAATGATATATTAAAATTGCGTGATGATTGCTTAATTTTTGCTAAAGTTAACGGTGATTAAAAAAAAAAAAAGTCTGTATTTTTGTCGATATGTAGTGAAATCGAAACTTGGTCACCTGTAGACAGAATGCTTTCTAAAAAAAAGAAAAGAGAGGAAGCAAGATATTGAAAATCGAAGCATCAGTTCAAGACATATGCTTGGACATACATGCATATTTGTATATATATAAACGAATTGTATAACCTCCTTCGTTGGAAGTGGGTTATATATAATTATAGCGAATATTAAAATTTCCATCAGAGAAAGTTTTGTTTACGGGTAAACTAAAAAAAGAACCAAAATTCGGTTTCTGACTGCAACATTTGTTTCAGTCGGATACTAGTTTATATCTTCACTGTGCTAATTGTTTTATAAACAATATAAAATCAAATTTGAAATTAGTCTATTTTTTTTTATTTTGAAGTCACAGTATAAACATTGACCTCCAGTAAGGACATGTCTGTAACAAAAAATCCAATATTTAATATACTCAATCTTAAATACAATTAATTAAAATCTGCATTCTGTTTCAATAAATATAGAACTAATTATGTAATAAAATTAACTTTCAATTAAATGAATATCACAGGTATGATAAATTATACCTGAATTTGATACACTGAATACAAAGGAACTAGAAAAAAAATTGTTTCAATCTTTGTATAACGGTATAAAACCAAAAATTTTACCTATAAATGTGTTTTAAAGTTAGTTTGCCTTCAAAAATTTCACTTATAAGGGTACACCTTTTGAAATAACTATCTGACATTATATTACTATTGCGCTTTAAAAATGCAACATGCAGCAAAATTCTAAATAATCCTTCCTGTTCATCATATATTAGTTTTTGTCATTCTCATAGCAACATTAGAACTATGAAAACTAGAATGTTAGAATTGTAACTATACTGCAAAAATGTTTCAGCAATGCAGAAGTACAGTAGTCGAAAAAGTATTTTTATATTAACTTCCAGAAACAATTCTAAGATTAAACAAAACAGACAGGCGCATATTTTGCTTTTCTGAAACTTTGATCTGCAGTTTAAACGCAGCAGCTTGAAATTTACAAAAATGTATTTTGAAGGTACAAAATACCTTTGTTTTGTCAGTTTAAAATACAAAAGTATTTTGAAAATGTATTTCAAGTACAGGTATTTTCAATACTGCCCAACTCTGATATATATATATAACTAGCAGCCTTCGCCCGCTACGCTGGTCGTTTTTTCTAAACAAACCTTGAATAAAACGAAATATATCTGTGAATTTGATCCTGCGTTTGAAAACAATATGGACATTTACCTGGAATGCCCATCCGAATTGTTACAAACAATATCGACGTCATTATGCTATTATATCTTCTATTCAGACAGACAGAATTTGAGCTGTTAAGGACCAACTTCTTTAGTTGATCCTTTACGGTAGGATTTGGTAAAGTACGATAGAACAATATGTAAGATACTAAAACCCTTCCTCTGGAAATTTATCCCTGCAATTCTCATCAGAGAATCCGTCCAATAGAATCTATTAAAATGGCTAATCTTTCATAATTGGGTTCACCTGATTCTAGAACTTTCAGCCAAATTTCTATAACCAAGCAAGGTAGAACGATATGTGTTTTATATTAAAACATTCCCTGAAAAACTAACTAACCAAGCAAATTCCACCGAAATCCACTTAGCAGAATCTTTTAAACTGGCAAATGTACCAAAAGCGTCCCTAAAAATTTTCTAATTAACAGTTTAGTCTCATCAAAATTTATTCAGCAGAACCTTTAAGAAAGTCAATCTTTCATAATCGTGTTTATCTGATTTTGAATTTCCCCCATGATTATTTAACTAAGCAACGTAGAATGATATGATATACTAAAATCTTTCAGAAAAATTATTTAATAATATAAGTCCATCAAAATCTATTCAACAGAACTCAAGTTTCAAGCAGCCGGAACGAAATTCCTCTTTGCATTTCATATATATTATAGGTAGTTAAATTTAAATATATTTCATAATCGCGTTAACCAGATTATAGAACTCCAGGGATTTATGGGTAGGTCTACGTTACCCTCTAGATATTTTAAGAAACTCTGCGCACCTTCCATAGCTATAGCATATATATTCTCTAGTATATACTCTCTGCATATAGCGTACATCCTCTAGTTTTTTACTACACCACTGAGAACTTTCCGGCATAGCATCAAAATCCATTCAGTAGAACTTTAAATAAAAGGTAATCTTTCATAATCGGGTTCACCTAGTTTTAAAACTCGCGTAGCTATCACTAAGCAAATTAGAACTTTTTTACATTAAAATACTGCTAAATGAAATTATCTAATTAACAATGCAAGTTCTACAGAATTCTGTTCAGTAGAACCTGAGTTATAGCCAATCTGAAAATAATGGAATGAAATAAATATTTGCATTTTATATATATAGTAGATAATGATGAGTAAAAACTGAAGTGCTCGTATTTGCGATTTAAAAAATTCGGTACTACTTAGTTATCCCGTCGACCAAAAATTTATCGCCAATTTATAAGATTAAATACCAATAATGGTTGATTGTAATGTCACATTCACTTCACTTTAAGCCAGTTATAACGTGTTTACGTCATCAAGTGATTTTTATTTCGACATTTTATTTGTACTTTTTTTAATATTATACTAATTTATTTGTTCTTTCGTTATTTAAAATAAAAATAATGTCAATTTGTATAATTAGGCGATTTATATAATTTGGTGAAATTGGTCGACGGGATAACTAAGAAGTAGCAAAAATTCTAATAGAGCGATTTGTGCCCGGCTAACGTAAAAATACCCATTTTTTCTTTTCATCCAGGAGCGGCTGACAAGTTGCAAAATATTTTTTCATTTTAAACCTTTGAAAATGAAAACTTTTTTTAAGCAACACAAACATTGTTTTCATATTTAAATTAAATATTTCCGCACGTAATACGCATGTCTGACATTACAGTAAAGAGTAAACGTTTCATTTTTGGAATGAAGACATTCATGGTTTTTTTTAACAAAACATTTTTATAAATATAATTCTTAAGTTATGAAATGATTTTATTACACCTTCCTCATCATCAAGTAACTTCCAAATGGTAAAAAATCTATGTCAGTGTTAGCAATAAATGTAAGTTATAATTTAATAATAAATATTTACTATTCGAAAAATAATAAATTAAGACTTTTGCGATGTTACGATTAAATGATACTTATAAAAAATATTCACGTTCAATAAATAGCAAATTTTAATGTTTGCCACGGTTTGCAATAAAAATCCTTTGCATGATTAGAGTTGAAATAAATGGCGCAATAGCATACATTTTAGCACGGTAAAGGGAAAAAGTACCAATTTTTAAAAAATTTTAGTTTTCGAAGCGTTTGTAAAAAATTTTTTAAAACTCATATAGCTGTTTTAATTATTTAACCAAAAGAATTGATTAACAAAATTACTCAATTTAAATTTTTCCGTTGCTATAGTAACGGATGTATTTTTATCATTTATTATTCGAAAATTTGATTTTTTGTCGCAAAAGACATCGCCAAATTAGAAAAACATGGAATATTTCACGAACTATTGGACTTAAAATAATTTGGTTAGTACCATTCTGTTCAGCATACAAAATTACACTAAAATATGTTATCGCTTGAAAAATAATTATAAAATCATATTTTTAAGGAATTTTTTAAAAGTTTGTTCTCTTTTTTACCCCCCTTAGGGGTGGAATTTTAGAAAATCCTTTCTTAGCGGCACTCTATGTCATAAGAAGTATTTTTACGCCAATTTTCAAAATTTTAGGTTCAGTAGTTTTCACTGCGCGTTGATTAATACAAAATTCAGACTTTCTTTTATATATATAGATGACTAGAATCAATCAATTTAACATTAATTTACAAAAAAAAACCTAAACTTAAAAATGCAAATACACAAATGCTAATTACTTATACAAATCAAATATACAATAAAATTAATATTAATTCTATTATAAATGACAAACACTGTAAATTTCCTATTAACAATATTCAAATATCTAGAACATTTAAATATCCAATTCCTTTAGGAAGAAAGATTTTTAATTATAATTCTTTTTCAAAAAATACATCTGCTACAAGTACTTTCCCTTGTAAATGTAACGACCCCTCACTAAAGCAATACATTAATAAAGATCATGGTCATATTATTACGGGTAATCTTAATATTGTAAAAGATTTTACATTAAGAAAATTAATGGGATATGGTACTAAATTTAGACTTCCATCCAAACTTAATTTAAATTCAATTCTAAAGCAGTTTACATATGATATTGATTTATTTATATATAAAATTTCTGTTTATTACAATAAACCTATTGCATTTTTTAATCAATGGAAAATACTGGTAATTGAAAAGTTAACTGATGCTCTTAAGGCAAATGTGTCAAATCTTGTTAAAGTCAATACCAAACACATTTTCCAACAGGTTAAAAATATTCAAACAGACTTTGTAATCACATATATTGATAAATCCCCTAATAATTATGCAATTATATGCAAATCACAGCGTTCGAAATCCTTGGTGGTCTGCTGGTCCGTGACCACTAAAAATTCAATCAGACCACTAATTTAAAAAATTTAGTGGTCCGAAGGACCAGTAACTAACAGCAACTTTTTTCCCTCTCTGACAGGTAAACGTAAATTTTCCCATCCCTGAGAACTGCAACCAAACATTACAATAAGCATAAAATTTGCATAAACACTTAGTCAGTTAAAATAAATAAACGGAAATAAAATACATAATAATTTCAGTTTTTATTTATGTACTATTTATTTAATTTTTAGCAAATTATAATTTTACATTTTATTATGCCAAAAATTTTGGGTAACTGAAAGGAAGTTTGGTTTATATTCTCGGAGGAGGAGAGCGGGGGGGGGGGGGTCACTCAAAGGGTTAAAGGTACTTATATAGTTTTATGTAGCGGGCCAGTGACGATGTCTGCGGACCAGTAAACTCTGATGTTTACTGGTCCTTGGGACCAGTGATTTTTTTTTAAATCAATTCTACCGCTGAAAATAGTCAGGGTTGCAAAATCGCTCAAAATGTCGGTCATAACAAAAAAGATGACAGACGATCAAGGGAGAATATGCAAGGGATACACGAAAACTCATTCAAATTCATTATAAAAATTAACATAAGGTTAACAGATGATAAGATTAAAAATTCAAAACAGTATTCTTGTATTTAATAACATTTGTTATAATACTTGTCCCCAAGCAGCATTAGCGATAAATACAAAACATTATTTTGTCTTCAAAAGCATCGGTAAATTAGAAAAATTTTGGTTAAAAAAAAAAAAAAAGATATATTCAATCTATCTTTTAACATGCTTTTACAAACAAAATACCAAAGTTCTCCAAATGTTATTTATGAAAAAAGAGAGAGAGAGATGGGGGGAGGGAGAGAAATTTGTAAAAAGCAAATAGTATAAAATTTTGTAATGATAATGATTCTGAGATTCATATACATATTAAAATTGATCCAAACCCAATAAAAAACAATGATGTTTTCAAAACAAAATACCAAAATTTTCCAAACGTTATTTCTAAAAAAAGAGAGGGGAAAGGGAATTTGTAAAAAGCAAATAGTAAAAAAATAAACAAAAAATTTTGTGCATGCATGTGGCAGTAAGTAAAAAATGCTGCATGCATGAGCACTGCATGCCCATAAAGCAAAAATTCAAAACAATATTCTTGTATTTAATAACATTTGTTAATTCTTGTCCCCAAGCAGCATTAGCGATAAATACAAAATATTATTTTGTCTTCAAAAACATTGGTAAATTAGAAAAATTTTGGTAAAAAAAAAAAAAGATCTATTCAATGTCTTTTAACATTCTGATGAAGCAAGTAACTTTTTTCCCTCTCTGACAGGTAAACTTAAATTTTCCCATCCCTGACAAAAACCGCAACCAAACATTACAATAAGCATAAAAACTTAGTTAAAATAAATAAACAGAAATAAAATACATAATTAATAATTTCAGTTTTTAGCAAATTATAATTTTACATTTTATTATGCCGAAAATTTTGGGTAACTGAAAGGAAGTTTGGTTTATATTCTCGGAAGGCGAGAGGGGGGGGGGGGGGGGTCACTCAAAGGGTTAAAGGTACTTAATATAATTTTATGTAGCGGGCCAGTGACGATGTCTGCGGACCAGTAAACTCTGATGTTTACTGGTCCTTGGGACCAGAGACTTTTTTTTAATCAATTCTACCGCTGAATCATATTATCACCATCTTCTTACATTTTGTATTTCATCAAATAAGTCTTTCCAAAAAACTAATGATGATATTATTGTTAACAATCATAAGATTAGTGCTTTTTATAAACTACTAAATTTTACTCCTACTAACTTTAACTATCCATATTTAGTACTCATTCCTAAATTTCATAAAACATCACTTAAATTCAGAACAGTTACAATTGTATGTAATACATATAATAATTATGCAAACACAATATATTATTAAAAATTCTCAGTCAAATTTATAATCACAACAGAAATTGATAATAAACATTGTATAAAAAACAGTTATCAATTAGTAAATGTACTTAATGACATTAAAAATATTCGTACATATGATTTCAAAGATCTTCTTAATAATATAAATCTTAAAGACTTGCATAATATAATTAATATACACTATTTAAAACATATAAAAATAAATTAACTCTTCCTTCATATATGGATTTAAAATATTTTCGTACTCTTACTAATTTTGTAATTTATAATAACTATATCTTACAAGATAATATTATTTATCTACAAGTAGAAGGAATCCCACAAGGCGGATCAACATCCAGTTTAATGCCTGATTTATATTTATATCAATATGAACGTAATTTCAGTGATGATAATGTACTACTATATCGATATATTGATGACATAATTTTGATTGACACTAAACAATCAAATATTACTCAATTTCCAGTGGATTATCCAACTAATTTAGAATTGACAGAAAACCTATTAACAAATAATACCATTAACTTTTTAGATCTTAAAATAATAATTGCACAAAACAAAACTATTACTGATCTTTATGACAAATGTGAAGACTTTCAATTCAAAGTTAACACATTTACTCATTTTAAATCCTGTCTACATATTTCAGTTTACCGTAATATTTTAATAAATCATTTATATAGAATCAAAAGTTTATGTTCATCACATCTTATAAATAAAAACATTAAACAATTAATTTATGATGCATTAAATCATGGTTTTTCTAAGAAATTCATATATTCATTAATCTACAAATAATTAATGATCTAAACAATGTTTAGTGGGGCGGTTTCTTGTATGTTACTACAGTGGAACCCGGTTAAGATGCTCACGGTTAATACGCAGGTTTTTTCTGGCCCCTTGAACATCGCCCATAATACTAATGCAAAAATATCATGTTTAATACGCGAATGGTTATTATGCGATCCCGCTTAATACGCGATGGATTTTAGGTTCTTTGGGGCAAAATATCATGTTTAAGATGCAAATTCATTGATCAAAATGCGAATTCCTTCTCTCTTATCTAGCAGTGGTGTTACGAGTTTATCAGATTTTTTTCATGCAGGCAAAAAACACTTTTTACGAATAATATTATTCACTTCATTTAATAAAAGATTAATTAAGGCAAACATTACTAATCGAAAATAGTGGCAGATATTTGAACAGAAAAAACATACTCTAAATTAGCAACACTGGAATCTGCCTTTGATCCTGCATCGGACATTCTTTTGTCTCTCGATTTGTGTATGTTTTTACTGTAGTAGAGAGAGATAGGCGAATTCAAAATGCTCAGATACATCATAAAAATTATTATGATTAACGATGTTTATACTTGTTGTTAGTGAGTTTTAAATGTATGTACATCACAACTATATTTTATGATGCATATTATTATATTAAAATAAAAAAGAAAAAATTAAACTCGTAAAGATTAAACAAAATATGACTGTGGTTTTATAATTCTTTTATGTTTTCTTTACTTTTTGCTGTGCTAACAATATCTTTTACACAAAGATGAAAAAGGAAACTTTTTCTTATATTAAAAAGTAGGCCGGATTATAATGGTATTCATTATGAAAAGTACTAAATATGATTTTAACAACTGGAATGTGCTTCAAAGATTTAATATTTTTTTCTTTATGTAAAAAAAAAAAAAAAAACTACAGCATGAAAATTTTTGTTGTTTCATTTTTTATTGTAATGTATTAACCAACAGTAAAGCCATGTTTGAATCCCTATTTATTTTCAGTTGTTATTCCAGTCGGTCCTATAAAAGGAAACAATGAGTAAAAAATTAATACTATTAAATTTTAATCTAAGACACAATTTTCAATCGTAAATATATAAATAAAAGTTCTAAAGTTCATTTAGGCGATTAGATGTGTAAATAAGCCCAGTTCCTGCACCATTATACAAATCACGTTTAATACGCGTCTTTTGTCCACTCCCTTGAAACGCGTTTTAACCGCGTTCGACTGTATTAGCATTTTGCATATCAAAAAAATATTTATAAAAAAAAAATGTATAAAAAATAAAAATAAACCAAAAAAAAATTAAAAATACAAAATATCTAAAAGAATTTAAATAGGAAGGCTGGGTGGGTAGATGTTAGACTATGGAGGAGGACAATGTTGTCTGGATAATTTATACACAAATGTTGATTTAATATATATATTTAAAAAAAAAAAAAAGGGAATGGTTCGTTAATTTGTTGGTTTGTGTGTTTATGGTGGTCCTCGTGAGCTTAGTTGACCTTGACACTGTATTGTGATATTTATATTATATTGATATGGAATTAAGTTACTTTTATTGATTTACTTCAAAATAAATTTATTATGGTATACGTTATTATAGTTTGTTAGTTGTAATTAACAGTATGAAGCAATGTTGTAATATGTTTATACATACCCCCCCCCCCCTATTTTGTAATGTACATTTAAAATTTAAAACATTAAATTTAATATGTGCATAATAAACATACTTTTTTATAATAATTGTGGCTTGTTTGATATAATATTGATTTACTTACTATTTAATATTTAATAAATAATTATAAACATTCTAATAGATGATAAGTGATTATTATCGACAATTAAATGTGATTTATTAGTTTGTTCTTTTTGCATTTTAAGATTAGATGAAATAGTTATACTGTTACATTAGGCATTTACATTATTTACAACAGATGGCAGCGCTATAAAATATTTTATTTCAAGATGTATGTGATCTTTAAATAGTTAAGCTAGATGGCAGCACTAAATAATTATTTATTTAGGTCTAAATAAGATTGATGCCATATAATTTATTATATTTTAATATTTCTCTGTGTAATTATACGCTTAAATTTAAATAATTTTATTCTTTATATTTTTAGTAATAATTTATTATAGGATATTTTTATGCATATAATAATTTTTATAATAATGACGATATGTCAATTTATTTTTATTTGTAGTTGTGTATTTTTTCTGCACACTGTGTTGTTTTGCAATCATAAGAATTCGTTTTTAACTGTAAAAATAAATCGGCAGGACATTTGCTGTGATTAATTTGCTACTTGTTCATGGTTTAATGTGGTCATTGCAATTCTATATCTTGGTATGTCTTCAAATTTATTTGTTTCTTTAAATTAAAATTGTTCATTATTAAGGATCTTGTTATGATTAACATTTTTATATTATTAAATTTACATGTCATGGGATTTTTAAGCTTTTTTTTTTGGTGTGTGGTCGATAGGGTGCATAGGAATCTATTTTTACCTTATGCTGGATTCTTTTACAGAAATCGACTATGCTTTTGCTTATATTGGTGTTTCATGTACCCCTGATGAAGTGAAATGCCATATAAGCTTCCGGCTCCATCCTTCCACTTGATCTATCGTTTGTTTTACAATATGTCTTTTAAGTGTTCAATATTTTTTGGCTGGTTTCTTGTTTCATAAGCCTTTAATAATATATTTTTTTTTTCCAAAAAAATTTTGGTGGTTTTTCATATGTTAATATGGATTAATCGTATGCAATGTGCTAGCCAATTGGTGGATTTTGCTTAATTAGTATTACATGTATAGGGTTCCATCTGTATTTTGTATAACGTTACAGTTATAATTTGCTGCTAAATTTATTAAATTATTGAATTAGTTATTGTAATTGGAATAGATGATGATTTGTAATTATATTATGGCTATATATATATATATTAATAATTATTATTTTTTAAAAAGTTGTTTATGATTATATTGACTGCACTTGAACCTTAAAATTACACATTTTCTGAATTTATAAAATTAGAAAGATAATATTAGAGAATCACTATTTATTCCTTTACCTACAGAAAATTATTATGCTTGTTATACGTATCTATCTATCTATCTATCTATATTATAAAGGACAAACATATCTGTGCGTAACGCATACGTCATTTTGCGAATGGCAACACTTTGAAATTTGAAATAAAATTTTGGCTTTGTAATTTTCTCTACTGCAAATTTTTATACTTCTAAACATCGCACATTTTAAATTTTTACACCGCCGTATAACGGATAAAATGTTCTTTTAAATGCAATTTGTTTGAAAGCTGTACCTCAGTTTAATTTTAAGATATTAATTTTTTTGTAGTTTTTATTACTTTTTTTGTAATCGTGGCAGCTGAAGTACTCCATTTCTGTTGAAAGTAAAGGGGGGAAAATGAAAATAGTAGATTGCTGTTTCTTTTTGTTGCCATTTTCTCATAAAAACCGAAGAAAAATTGAAATTAAAATACGTGCTATGTCAAGAATATCGTCTGTTATAAAACCCAGTGAGTTTTGGCTTTATTTCGTTATTTATCAATTAAATGATTTTGCCGTGCCGGCTCTGTTGCGTAATATTAATAAACAATTTACACATAAAATAAAGTTCAGAATTTCTCTCCCGCTAATTTTCTACAACGGAATTAAAGCTTCATCAATAAATAAATAAAAGAATAATATATAAAAAAGCACGAATCTGACATATATGTAATCGAACAATTTAAATTTTTAGAGCCGAATTGGGAAAAATATGTGCTTTTAAATGTAATTTGTATGAAATAGAGTTGCTAGGCAACTGTTAAAGTAAAAGAGAAAAAAATAATCTGTACATTGAAAATGAAAACACAAGATAGCTTTTTTAGACATTTTCCTTGAACTTTCTACTGTACCAATTTTGCTAATAATTCTTTTTTTAAATGAAAGCTTTTCATTTGTAGATGTCCTTGCACCAGCTATTTTTCTAAATATTTTCACTTTTATATTTTTAATTTAATTTGAAAAGTTTTTTTGAAATTTCATCAAAATGGTAGCAATCGTATTATTTCCACTGTTGCAGAAAAAAAGAAATATTGGGGTTTATTTATCCTTATTGATACCATTTACTCATTACAATTAAGAATAACTTTATTTTAAGTCTGAACAGAAAATGACGTCACTAGTTAAAAAACATTTTCGCTCATAAAGCTAATGTTACAATATATTTTCATTCGGCTGATAACGAATTTGAGACACTTGACGTAATGCTTCAGTAAGTGCTATATTTAAAAGAAAACAATCCTTTTCTTTGATAAAACTATATATTTTTACACGAATACATCTAAAAGACACCAGTTTCTGGAATTTGTACTTCGCAGTACTGAAATTAGACCCTCTAGCCAAAAGAATACATTTTCACATGCAAAGTTTTAGCTGTTAAACGGAACTTCACGTTTGAAAATCTATCTATATTATAAAGGAAAAATATGTCCGTGCGTAAGGCTGATGTCATTTTAAGAATGGCAACGCTTGACGATTAAATGGCAGTTTTGCAATCTTTGCTACTGCAATTTTTTTAAATTTCTAAACATCGTGCATCTTCAATTTTTACACCCATTATATAGGGAAAAAAATCTACTTTCAAATGCTTAATTGATTTATTTATTATGTCTTTTTAAATAATTTTCAAGCATAATGTTTTTTAATCTATATCCATTGCGTACAGGCTCCATTAAGAAATAAGTCATTTGCAGTTAAAATAATATAAATAATTCAGCATTTGTCCCTGGCTAATTTTTTATAGTGAAATTAAAACTTCATCAATCTATTATATTAAAAAGTGACTGTCCGTTTGTATTTCACAGCTGTTCCTCCTAGAATATGGAATGTTGGGTGATCAAATTAACGCCAGTTATCCGCATGGGTCCGCAGGATGTTAAAAGTGGTCATAGAATTTTAAAATTTGATTAGTTTTCGAGATATAAATTTTTACATTATTTTTAATAACATTTCTGTAATGATGGAAAGTAAAATTGCTCCATTATTGTGGATAAAAGAGAGAAAAGGCAAAATGACAAGGATTATTAGGTATCATTGTTTGAAATCATTTTTAAATTGAAATTAACGTATATTTGAATAATACTGAAAAAATTATTGTACTTTTCAAGAAAATTTCACGAAATACGATCTCACACATATTCAAGCTTCAGGAATCCGTTTATTTTAGAAACACAAATTCGACTCTCGACTGGAACATTGAGATAAATTCTGCTGGCGTCAAAAGAAAAAAAACCATCGTACGTTATTTTCATTTAATTTAAAGTCGTAAAGTAGATTTTCAACTATTGCCTTAAGATAGCTAATAAAACATTTCAGAAGTGGACATTAAAGGCAAAATGTTTTAGCGAGAAAAAAAAATATTTTTTAAAATATTTATTTTAATTTATAAATATAAAATGCTTCTGAATAAATTCGTCCAAACAAATTCATTTTTGTATAAGTTGACCCAAATGACATCATTTCTACCAACTCCGAAATTCGAAGCAAAATCTTGGAAGAGCGAAAAGCTCTAAGCAAATAAAGTTATAGAATATGTGGATTTTTATTGGGAAAGTTTTGACTTAAATTGTAAATATAACTTATTATTTGAAATATTATATTTAATAAAATTAATATTGTAAAGGCTTTCTAAATTTAGAATAAAGTTAAGATTTTATTTTTCTTTTATATCGTATCTCATTTTCCGTCATTTTTGACGGGCTATCTTTCTAGTATATATATATGTTGCGTTGTCGATTAGACTGCAGGTTCGGTAAATCCAAATTATTTCATAGTGCACGAAGAATAAAAACGTCTTCATAACTTAGTTCTAATATATTGTAAATAAAATTCGTAACTTGAATAAGTAAACACACTCTACAGTTCAAATTAAACTTCTTTCTTAAAAAACAACTATGTACATTTTATTTACAAATATATAGGTATATTAATATTATTATTACTCTCATTTGAGAGTTCCATTATTACCGTCAGACCGGTTCAAAACAAACTTTACATCTACACTGAAAAGAAAATCGGAAAACAATAAAAAGGGGGTTGCCACAGTGCCGACTAACAGAAAATGGCAAGCATCGCCAAGTTGGCATTCTCAACATCCTGCCCCGGGCTGAACACTTAGTTCAGCATCTATATTAAACAATTTAATAAACATAAGAATATACTTACATACATGACAAATTTTCAGATACATACAGCTACAGATATAAAAGCAAAAATAATAAGAATGCTGCAATCTACGAAAGAAAATAAAACACATAAATTGTATGAAAATTAAACAATAATAAGGGTAAATATGAGTAACAAAACAAATTAAATGTTCGATAATAGTTCTTATTTTAGTGTAAGAGTTTTAGTGTCTTTTAGTCCACTAAGTCCAATTCAAGATTATATAGCAATTGCACAGGTCGTTTAAGATCGCCTTTTGCAGTCTGTAATACACATGATCTGATTTTCGAGTCACGACCAAATATGAGTTCTTTAACACGACCACACTTCCACATATGTTTTGGGAGCTTTTCATCATGAATTATCACTATATCGTTAACTTTGAACTGAGGCGATGAATTTATGTTTTTCACTTGAAAAGCAGATCTAAGTTCTAACAAATATTCGTTTCTCCACCTTTTCCAAAAGTGGTCAGTAATTTGTAGCTTATATTTATATTTTCTCGTCAACAAAATCTTATTAGATTTCTCTTGCGTACAGACTGGTAATCCATAAGAAGGTAAGGACATTAATCGTTTACCAACTAAAAAATGAGATGGCGTTAAAGGTGATGGTTCAGCATTTTCTTCGTAGAGATAACATAAAGGACGTGAATTAATCACCGCTTCAATTTCTGTAAGTATTGTTTCTAGCTCTTCATAACGGAGACAAGTTTTTCCTAGAACCTTTTTTAAAGGTGTTTTAACTGATCTGACCATCCTTTCCCAGAAGCCGCCCCACCAGGAAGCCCTGGGAATTATAAACTTCCATATTATTTTATTCTTTCTCAAGTAATCAAAAATTTCTTGCTTAGAAATTCTTTTCCAAGCATCTTTTAACACCAAATCAGCCTTAGAAAATGTCTTGGCATTGTCACTGTACATTATTTTGCAGAAACCTCTCCTAGAGAAAAATCTTCGTAGTGCTAAGATAAAGGTTTCAGTACTTAGATTGGTGACTAACTCTAGATGAATCGCTCTGGTTACAGCACATGTGAATACGGCAATATAAGCCTTCCCAGTGCCTTCAGAAGTTTTATAATAAATCGGACCGGCAAAATCGACACCAGAGGTTTCAAAAACTGGTGTTTTGATGATTCTATCTTTCGGTAAAGGTGCTATTTCCACCTTTCCAGGAATAGCATTAAGTTTTCGACATATCATACACGATCTTAAGACGGATTTTACAAATCTTCTTCCCTTTAATATAAAATACCTTTCACGAAGGTGAGCTAAAGTGACAGCTACACCAAAATGGTACATTCTTTCATGAGCATCCTTAATTAGTAATTTTACAAAATAAGATTTATTAGGAAGTATCCACGGATGTTTTTCCTGCTCTGTAACTTCAGAAAACTGAAGTCTTCCGGATAAAACAAGTAAGTCATTTTCATCGAATTGTGGATTAAGGTTGTACAAAGAAGAATCTTTATTAAGTGGTTTTTTTTGTTTAAGTGCTTCTATTTCAACTTTAAATGAAGTTTCCTGAGTTTGTTTAATCCAGTATTTTTCTGCTGTTTCTATTTCTGAGGTAGTTAAAGGTCCTAAAATTTTAGGGTTTTTCGAATTGGCATTATGAATAAAACGCATTATCCAAGCAGTAATATTATACACGCGATTTAAACTACTGAACTTTGCCATATCAAATACTGGCTTAGGGATAGAGTTTGATTCGTTACACAATAATGTTAAATTTGGTTTTGCTTTCATTTCATTAAAAGCTTCGGGAACCATTTCTATAGCCCTTTTTGAAGGCCACATATCTTCTGATAGTGATAACCAAGGTGGGCCGCACCACCATACATTATTACCCATTAACTTCGATAAGTTTTCCCCTCGCGTAAGCAGATCTGCAGGGTTTTCTTTTCCGGGACAATAATTCCAGTCCTTTGGATCTGTCAGTGACTGAATTTCGGTTACACGATTGGAAATAAAGGGTTTCCAGTTTGTAGTAGAACCCTTAATCCAACAGATAGTTATCTCTGAGTCCGATCATAATTTTATATTTAAATTCGAAATATGTAATTTTTGTTTTAAATATTTCCACATTCTAGCGGCAACTACTGCACTGATCAATTCCAGCCGTGGAATAGTTAACTTCTTGAGGGGGGCTATTCTACATTTACTCCAAACAAAACTAGTTTGAATTTCGCCAGTTAATGAAATGGAACGCAAATAAGCAACTGCTCCATACCCTTTGGGACTAGCATCACAGAATATGTGAATTTGTGAATTTTCAGAAATGTTTATCATATTAGGAAAATATTTTCGGGTTATTTCAAATGTGCGTAAATGTACAACTTCTGAACACCAAGTGTTCCACTCGCATTTCAAATCTTCAGGTAATTTATTGTCCCACTCTAAACCTCTTTGCCATGTTTCTTGCAACAAGGCTTTAATACGTATTACAAATGGATTCAAAAATCCTAATGGATCATAAATTTTCAGTAACATTTTAAGAACTGTTCGCTTCATGGGATCATCGATGTAATATTCTTCAAAGGGCTGCGCATCTAACATCAAAATATCAGATTCAGTATTCCATATCAGTCCAAGCACTTTTAAGATACTACCTGTGTTTTCCTCACTTATACCTAAGTTACCAGATTCCCACATTTCCCTAAGTTTAATAGAATTTGTTTTTAATTTCCTCAAATTCATCCCAGCTTCTTTAAGAATTTCAGAAGCTGTAACTGATAAATAATAAGCTTCGTTATCTAAATCTGATCCGGAAATTAAATCATCGACATAGAGGGAATTATCTAACATATATACAACATTTGGATGTTGATCTCGATATTTCTTTATATGATGTTTAATTGTGGCAGCCAAAATAAATGGTGAGCATGTAACGCCAAATGGTACACGTCTAAATCTTAAAATTTTGAAAAAGTTGTTTGTGTCATTATCGAACCAAAGAAATTTAAGGTAATCTCGGTCTTCTTCAGCAACAGAAATTTGAAGAAAGGCCTTTTCAATATCTGCACAAAACGCAGTATTGAATTTTCTGAAATTAATAATAATTTCTAATAAATCGGGGTTCAAATTTGGCCCACCGTACAAACAATCATTTAATGATTTGCTATTTTCTTTTGAGGAAGCATCAAATACCATTCTAACTTTAGTTGTGGGTTTATCATCTCGCAAGACAGGTCGGTGGGGCATAAAATAACCGCTATTTACAGTTTTATTAGAACATGCTTCCACTATGTTATTTAATTCCTGTTCAATCACAATTTCTTTATATTTCTGCAATAATTCCTTATCTTTAAGCAATTTTCGATTTAAGTTAATAAATCGGTTTCTAGCATTGTTATAATTACTTCCTAAATCTCTTCTATCATCTTTCCATAACAATTTAGCTTCGTATCGGTGCTCAAGAAAATGCAAATTGTTTTCGAATTTTTCGATTATCTCTTTATCTAATTCAGAAATATTTTCTTCAGTGTTCATCCCTAAAGTTTCTAACTCCCACAATGTTTTCAAATCATTTTGAATAGGTTTCATAACCTGAGTGGACAAGACCCCAGCTTGCTTACTCTCACTATTTTTATTTACGTCAATTGTCCCGCAGAGGGAATGCCCAAATAAATTTTCACAGACGAACAATGATTTATTTATGGGGTATGTTTTGTCATTAATTTGATATAAATAATCAGCTCCTATTAATATATCAACATCACTATTTTCCAAATGTTCCCAAGTGTCAAGACGAAATTTGGAAAGTTTTCTCTTAATTTTGATTGGAAGAGGAGGAATTTGTATCAAAGAATTAGTTATTAGCGGTGTGACTAATGCTTCAATTATTATACTACGTTTTCTATTCGTCAAGTGAATTAGCTTTAGCTTAACGACATCATAACATCGTTCTTCAGATTTTCTCGAACCGAAAGTATAGACAATTAATTTTTCCTTTCTAATGACCTCAGGTTTTAATTTTGAAACTAAATTTTCTGTAATAAAAGTTCGATGACTAGCAGAGTCAAATAAACAAAGAGCAGTTTCTGAATTTTCACCCGCTTCCACTTTTACATGAATTGTTTGCAATATTACTTCTCTACTGATATTATTTATATTGCCTTTGCAATGATATACGGAGGAAATAATGCTACCTGAATTTTTTGATTCTTCTGTTTTTTTATTAGAATTACAAAGTATAGTATGATGATATGTTTTACCACACACTTTGCAATTTTCATTCGAAATTTTACAAAAATTCGCGATGTGAAATTTACGGAAGCATTTAAAGCACCTTCCTTCCCTTTTTAATTTTTCTCGCATTTCCGGAATGGTGAAAGACTTACACTTTTCAGTATCGTGATCAGTTTGATTACAAAATATGCAGTTATTTTTAATATTTGTGGTTAAGGCAGAAGCTGATGGAATGAATTTTTTATAATTTTTCTTATAATTTTCCTGCTTCTCGGGGATTTTTTCAAAATGGTTTAATTGGACAGTGGTCTCGCGAGATTCAATTTCATCTTTAATGAAATTTATCAGCTCATTAACATCCCAGTCAGTGTTTTTAATTCGTTTTCTATTAAATTCTAGTGCAATATCTGATGGAATAAGTTTCAGAAGAATCGGACATAACAAGTGCCCATATGAACCTGAGGCAACACCTAAAGAGTTAAGATTTCTTATTTGAATTTCGCATTCATCATACAAATCTCTAAAAGCCTTAATGTTACTAGAATTTCGTACTGGTTTCAAATTTAGCAGTTTAGTCATGTGACTATTTATTACCAGGTCATTATGACCAAAACGATTTTTCAATAATTCTATAGCACGAGCATAATTTTCCTTAGTCAGCGAAAAGCCTGCTATAATATTTGCAGCACTTCCGCCCAAAAGTGACTTTAAGTAGGAAAATTTATCAATCGGAGTTAAATGTTCATTATTGTCAATCGCATTCGAAAACTGACTCCAAAATTCGAGCCATAAACACGAATCACCATAATATTTAGATATATTAAGTTTAGGAAGTTTAATCAAATTTTGATTCAGAATTTTCTGACTTTTTAGTAGAGAACTATTGTTGCTACTACTATCACTTTCAATGTCTGAAGAATCTTGTTTAGTTTCAGGAGTAACTGTGTTATCATTTAAAAATTTGGAAATTTTATATTTCCATTCAATAATATTCTCATTATAAGATTCCGATTTCTCGATTTCTTTTTCAAATTCAGTACTTGGAACCAGTGGTTCAATTTCAGAATTTAATGATTTTAAAGTTTTCATTTTGTCATTCAATTGCTGTTTAAAAAGATCCAGCTGTGATTTTCTATTCTCAAGCTCTAATTCTTGTGTATTATCTAATAAATCCCTTATTTTATCAAATATTTTCGTAGTTTGACTACGAATCGTAGCTCTTTTTTTTTTCAAAGTTTCGTAATTCATCATAAAATAAAGAATTCAATTTATTCAATACAGTTCAGTTAATAAATGTATTCATAATTCTATTTATTCAATATAATTTAATTTGAGGTACTTACCTCAATCGATGATGAAATCCAGACATCCTGGAGCTTTGACGCCAGATAAATGTTGCGTTGTCGATTAGACTGCAGGTTCGGTAAATCCAAATTATTTCATAGTGCACGAAGAATAAAAACGTCTTCATAACTTAGTTCTAATATATTGTATATAAAATTCGTAACTTGAATAAGTAAACACACTCTACAGTTCAAATTAAACTTCTTTCTTAAAAAACAACTATGTACATTTTATTTACAAATATATAGGTATATTAATATTATTATTACTCTCATTTGAGAGTTCCATTATTACCGTCAGACCGGTTCAAAACAAACTTTACATCTACACTGAAAAGAAAATCGGAAAACAATAAAAAGGGGGTTGCCACAGTGCCGACTAACAGAAAATGGCAAGCATCGCCAAGTTGGCATTCTCAACAATATATATATAAAAGAGTGTGTCTTGACTGACTCATAATCAACACACAGCCCAAACTACTGAACCAAGAAGCATGAAAATTAGGAGAAAAATACCTCTTATGAAATAGGCTCAAACTAAGAAAGGATTTTTGAAAATCCCCCCCCCCCCCCCCCTAAGAGGGGTTAAATGAGGTTGAAATTTTAGGATATTTGACCATATCCTAGCAGCAGCTTTAGGAAGGAGTTTGAAATTACAAAAAAATAAATTACAAAAAGAATAATTAAACATGTGTTTGAGCAATTTTAGAAATTCTCCTCTTAAGGGGTTAAAGGGTGTGGGGATCTAAAATTTTAGAATATTTGGCCGTATCCCAGCAGCATTTTTAGGTAGGAATTTAGAAATAGGTTAGAATTTAGGTTATAAATTCAAGATAACAAACCTATTAAAAAATAATTAAACATGTATTTCAATAGTATGTATTCTAATAAATGTCTTGAGCAGTATGTTATGTTTATTTTAGCCTTTACAATTTTTGTTATCCCATCATCCAAACATAAGCCAAACATTGAATTCTTACTGCTGGCTTTAGTTACCCATATAGAGAGGTAACTCAAGCCATCATGTTTTTTTTTTTTTCTTTTTGTCTTTAAGATACATGTTTTAGAAAACTTTCTTGCATGTAAACATAGAGTGCAACTGTAAAGCCAAGAATTGGCAGAAGTTTTATACTGATAAGTGGCTTAAGTAACCCCTAATGATCGTATAAATTTCTGATTATCAAATGTGTGTAGTTTGTTTCTTTAGTTAAGTACAAATTAATGTAATCTTCTACCTGTTGGACATTTTTTCATTTTTTCTTTTTCTTTTTAAAAAAAAAAAAAAAAAAAAAAAGACAGAAAGAAAATCCGTCTTAATTTTTTTTATACAAAATTGGAATTCTATGAAGAATATAGAAAGTAGAAATTTTCATAATTTGAATTTATCATTTTCTATGCATTATGAAAGAAATGTGCTAAACAAAATTCACAGAAAAAAATTTAATAAAGTTTTATTACCAAATATACTTTATCTAAAATATACATGCAATGCAATAATAATAGGCCCAAATATCTTCCTATACATGATAAACAGATTGCGATATCTGTGTTGCCTGCAGTCAGAGCCAAAACTATAATCTTTTTCACCCAGGGTAAGCGTGAATCCCCCCCCCCCTCTCTCTCCTTCCAAAAATAAATTTATAAAGAGAAGTTTCAATCCATCCCCTTAATTTTTATTTTAAAAATGAAATAATTATTACATTAATCTTAAGCTTTTTAGGTTGATTTATTTAAAAATGGACCTATTGCTATCACCACTTCATTTATATATATATATATATATATAACCATTAATTAAACAAATTATTAATGGTTATATATATATATATACAATGCAAAGCTTGTTATCATGATAACCTCCGAAATACTGAACCAATTCACACATAAATGAGACAGTGTATTGATCTTGCAAATATCTTGTATAAGTTTGTTAATCAAGTATGTAGATCTTATAGTTTGTTTCTAAGGTCACACGAAAGCAAAACATGTAAAACTTATCATCAAGATAATGTTTTTAATATTGAACTGATTCAAACCTATTTGGGACAGTGTATTGATCTTACAAGTATCTTGGATGAATATGTAAATCAAGTATTATTTTGACACCCCTATACAGTCACCTAATGTAAAAACTGGCGCTGTTCAAAGCAAAGAGTATGAAATTAACAAATACGTGTTTACTTTGAGTTGTCCGATTCTTTGACATGTTTGCCTAAATTTTGTTATTTGTGTTGTACTTTTCGATTAACCAAATTTTCTTTTGTTGCCGTCTTCTACTCTTGTTCTTGGGGAAATATGCCTCCCCCCTCTAGTTTCGGCCCTATCTGCATTTGAAGGCATTAAAAAGGCTATTACTTTAAAATAATATTTTAATTAGTTTTGTATTTATTAATAACAATCTTCTGTATGAAAATTTATAAAAATTCTAAAAGTATTTTTATGTATTTACATTTGCATAATTATATTCTTATGCTTTTTTATGGAAATTATTTTGTAGGTTGTTTTAGATTCATCAGGTACTTATTTAGCTACCAGTTGTACTGATAAAAGTCTGTATTTATATGATTACACAACTGGGGAATGCTTGGCAACAATGTTTGGTCATTCAGAGCTTGTTACAGGTTTGAAATTTACAAATGATGGACGACACTTAATTTCTGTTTCAGGAGATGGGTAGGTGAGAAATTAATTTCCAAATTTGAGTTATTGTGTTAATTGAACTGTGTATTTATTCATTTAACTTAAGAATGGCTGATAATCAAGTTTGATTTTAGTTTTTTTACAAGAAATATTTTTTTAAATTTTCCAATTGTTGAATATTTGTGTTATTATGTTAGTCAATTATGATAGTGAGGCCTTCCTGCTAAATTGTTATACATGATAGTTTTAACATAATGAGTGTTTTTTCTTTACATCAAATGATGCTGTGAAGAGAAAAACATATATCAATTTTTTTTCTTTTATGTAGGTAGAAAATTATAAAAAAAATTAAATTTATTGTAAGTTTTGTGTCACATTTATATTGTATTGAAATTATCATAAACTCTAGTGTGTTATAGTTTAATGTAAGCATTATGGAAAGGCAATAATGAGAGCACAATGCTGCCCCCCTTCCCCATTTTGAAAATATACAGTGTTGAATTATTTATTTATTTTTAATTGTTGTTTTAAACAATTATTTTTGTTATGCTTAATAATAATTGGTGATAAATTATAATTGATAATGAATACAAATTTCATCTAGGAGAAAAATAGATAGTTTTGTTGTCATCGTAATTTAAAGCTATGTCATTTTCTCTGTAGCAGAAACTGTACAGTATGGCAGCAGTGCTGCAGATTATTTTAGACCTTGCAGATTAATCTACCGGCGTAAAAATAAATACTGGACTTAAAAATTTCATAATAAATTTACTTTGTTTTAAGAGTTATTGTGTTTCTTATTACATTTTCTTTGTAAAATGTAGTAGCTTGGTTCAGCATTGTTGGGTTGCAGACAAATTTTGGTTTGCTATAGATGGATGCCGAAAATTCTGCTACTGGGAATTTTTCATTTCTAATGTTTTCTTTGCTACTGGCAAAGGAAGTCCCCCCCCCCCCCCCCCAAAAAAAAAAAAAAAAAAAAACTTTAGGTAAAATACTCCTTAAAAACTCCTTAAATTATGGTGAAGCAGAATTTAACTTTGATCAATAATTTATTTGAAGCGTATAAGAATAGTAAATAGAAATTTATATTTTGCATGAATGAGTGGACAATACAGTACTGCTTGTATTAGCATTCTTCTTAAGCATGTAGGATATGAAAGAGATTAACCTTTAAAGGAAATAAAATAAAAATCTGTTCCTGTTTAAATAGGTAAAAGTTTAAGTGATTACTGCCATTCTAAAAAAAAAAAAAAATAATTAAATAAAAAGTAAAATAACCACACACACACATATATATATATATTATATGTCATGTAGTTTTCCCCCCTTAAAATTTACTTTTAACATCTAAGTGTACATGATCTGTATATATGACCATTGGTCACCGCATAAAATAGTTCACTGGCAATATTGTACTCAAATTTATGAAACCAGTAAGCAATATATTGTGAATACTATGTGATTTCAGCACAAGCTATTAGATTTTAATAGAATAAAATCTGTTTTCTCTTTAAATGAGATATTAAAAATTAAGGTGGTGGGCTGCATCTTACACAAGGATATGGCATACATGGAAAAATGTGCTAAGCCTTTTAAAATTCTTGTACTCCTTAGAATTTTTCTTGACTCCTTGGATTTTTTTCTTCTAAAGTCTGTATGAACCCTGAATACACAATTGTTTTCTGATACACAAATTCACTTTAAAATGGTAAATTTTATTTTGAAACAGTTTTTTTTTTTTTTTTAAATTTTATAACTCATTAATGGCCAGAAATAGTGAAAAAGGTTTATTGCTTCTTTTTATTAGTTCTATCAAATATTATCAAAATATCAATTGTAAATAACATTTTTTAAAACTTTTGAGCAAAAATGTAAAAACTTTCTAATATACATTTTGTACATTTACATACCCAGCAATCCTTATTTTATTGTTAGCAAAAATACAAACTTTGTTGTATTGTTTAATTATACTGCTGCTTATGAAAAAATGGATATTATTGTGTGCAATATCTATTTAATAATCCTACTAAAATGGAATCACAAGAGAGCTGGAAAAAATTCTGTTTTAGAAAGTTTTTTTCTTTTTAGGGTTCCGTACTTAAAAAGTAAAAACGGAACCATTATAAGATCACTCCTCTGTCTGTCTGTCACAGCCATTTTACTCATAAACAAGGGGCTAATTAAATTTCTTGAAAAAAAAAAAAAAAAAAAAAAAATTTTTTTTTTTTTTTTTTTTTTTTTTTTTTTTTTTTTTTTTTTGTATAATTTTGTGGGGTATCATGTGAAAACTTTCGTAATGCTGAACTCAAAAATACATTTCTTTTAATTTTATGTACTATATTTTCAGAGATATCGTCAAAAATGTAGTGCAAAATTATGTTCACCCCCTCTATCTCTGAATCTTTTGAAACTAAAATTATGAAAAAATTAGAGATAGTAAACGTTATTTTAAACCTTGCAGGAAAACTATAGCGATTACCCTAGATCACATAGTTTTTGAGAAAATCACACTTTTTCGTTACACACAAGTTTTGATTTGTGCGAATTAAGTTCATCATAAACAGATTAGGATAAGATTAAATAAAGAGTTATAAAGAATAGCAATATTTGATATTATTTAGGCTGCATATCTCTCTGAAAATTCATGGTATATCCATTTATACTTTTCTAGTATATATAAGCTGTACCCAACCCTGCTTTGTATAGTTTTTTACAAAGTCTTATTATTCTTTTAGCAATGATTTTTTTGTAATAATACAGTTACTTATTAATATATTTATTGAACGGAACCCTCTGTATGCAAGTAATATTTTGCACTTTACCTTTTTTTTTATATGTTTTAAGTGATATAAACAAATGGCAATCATAATTGAAGTAATATGGAACAAATGAATTTTTTTATATAGCAAAGCAATGATAGTCTTCTTGGCAGCAATTATTATTGATTGTAGATAAGGCATTGTCGAGGCAGCCATTTCATTTGTGCTTTTATTTATTTTCAGTCTTTTCCAATTATTTTAGAATGTGATAGGCTGTGTCTATTTTTGCACAATATAAATGTTTTCAGCAGTATTGACATCAGTGTGCTTACTGACAATAACAACACCTATAATTTCACCTTTCTATCCCTAACAATTTCATATAAATTTTAATTTAGACTGTTTTTAGTACATTTTCTGCTCATTTGATCCTTTTAAATTTCGAATTTGTTAGAAACCATTTTAAAAGACATTTACAAGTAACTGTCATGCCCAATTCACAAGTTTCTAGCTCATTCAGTATCACAAAAATCACAATTTTAGAACTTTTACCCCCCCCCCCCCTACAAACAAACATTATTTCTGTATAATATTAGCATATATTGATTAGAGCAGGCATCTTCAGAACAATTTATTATAATTCAATGCACGAAAATAAATCTTTAAGCACAGAGAGCATTGTAATAAAGTATATCAAAATTCAATAACTGAAAAAAGATTTTTTCAAGCATTGTTGCCTCTGAAATTGAAGAAAAATGTGTTAAAAACAATGTGATTTATGTATTTAGTAAAAGAAGAAAAATAAAATTTGAATATTTTAAAGATAGTAAGATGATTGTGGCACAATCCTAGTACTATAATAGAATCCGACATAAAGCCAAACCTTTTTAATTAGTGGTTCAGAACATTTGTCTGTTGGTAGTTTAAAGTAGTAACTTGAATAATTTATGTACAATTTTTTTCTCTATTTTTCCATTAAATATTCTGATGTAACTTTTATTTAATCAGATAATCTCTTATCTGGGTATGTAGTATGTTATTACTCAATACTTGTACATTTAATTTAGTGCTAACTTTAAAATAATGACCTATGTTATTTAATTTTTGTTACACATACATCATCACATATTGCATTGTTAGTCTTTATATAGGATAACAGGAAAATTGTTCCAATTACCAAAACATTCCTTTATAATCGTAGAATTTTAAAGCAAACAGTGTTATAGCTTGTACTGTACATGAACTTCATCCAAAATTTTAGTCTGCTAAAAATGAATGCAAATTAAGAGCAGTCTTCTGTAAAATTTATATTTTGTAAGTTATGATAGTTTTTTGAGAAGATTTCAATATATATGCTCTTTTATATGTAAAATTATTTGTTAATTCTATTTATTTTCAAATATATTGACTGTTTTTACTTATTTCTCAGGTGTATTTTCATGTGGAAATTACCTGTAGAAGTTACACAGACTATGTTGAGTAAGCAGTTAGTAGTGGAAGGAAGTGGATTGCCTAGTTTATGGCAAGACAACAGGTAAAATTATACTTTAGACTATGATATACATCTTGGCATAATAAGGATTTGCTAAATAAATAATTATTGTAATATTTATTTGAAATTTATGCTATTTATTTTTATTTTTATGCATTAATTCTGTAGGCGAAATATAGTTGCTATTACAAAGCCATTACAGCTGGTTGAAAATGATAGTGAAGATAAACCTTCGGAAGAAAATGATCTAGTCACTACAGAGATTGATACACCACCTGGTTACAGATTTAGTGTGGGTCAATTACCATTGTGGGCTAAAAAACAAGTATGTGTATTCCTATATTATAATAACATTTTGTTTCTTTTTCATAAGTAAACTATAAAATTATAAGATTTTAATAATCATAATATTAATTTTTTATGTGAAAATGAAAAAATTCTGGTTTCAGGATTGTCTTTTTATACATATATGTCTGTGTTGCTATATAACTAGCTTACCCACCCGGCATTGCCTGGGCACGTAATAATATACTTAAGTGAACTTTAAATTTGTATGAAACTCGACTTTGTCTGAAATACGTGCCTGCTGACTGAGAAAGATAAGGGGAGGGGGCTGATATTTAACTGTAAAAGGGCTCGAAATAACTGCAATGGGAGGGAGGTTTATATGTTTCTGATGACTACACAATTTTGATATTTATTGATAAAATATTGTTGTTTAGCTGTAAAAATCATGGTTTTACGCATATCTATCTATTTATTTATTTATTAGCCTCCGGTACAGTATGCTATTTCTTTCTCCCAGCTTATTTTGTGTCCAAAAAGTAACGTTAGCTTACAGAATCTAGCCGTAAAACAAAGCATTACAATTAAATACTCTTTAGCAATTTTTTTTAACTTCTAAGCATCGCACATTTTAAATTTTTATACCGTTGTATTGGGAAAAAAAAGTTCTTTTAAATGCATTTTGTTTGAAAACTGTATCTCCATTTATTTTTGAAATATTAATTTTTTTGTAGTTTTTTAATCATTTGCTTAATATTGGCAACGGAAGTACTCCATTTCTCTAGAAAGTAAAGGAAAAATAGTTTTAAAATAGTAATTATTTATTTTTGTTGCCATTTTCTCGTAACAACCGAAAGAAAATGTAATTAAAATACGTGCTATTTTGAAAAAAATATAAACGAATGATTTCTGTTAAAACAATGGAGCTATTATATACTATATTTAATTGTAAGTATCTATGAATCATTAGATAGCCGTTTTTTTCCATTTTCTTGAATGACGGAATCTTTTTGCTGCATTTGTGCATTATTCCACGATAGTGATGTGCTATGCATGCTTTACTGTAGATGTTTAAGAGTAGATTGTGAATGTGGAATTCTTAAGCGGATGCAAATGACATCATTTTACATAAAATAAAACGTGTGCTTTAAGTCTTAAAATTGAAATATGTTTTGTACCGCAGTAGAGTCCCACTTAACTGGGTTATTTTCTTCTGATGGACTGGTGGCTTCTATTATTATGAAACAGCCATTATAAATGAAGTGTTAGGTGAGGATGAAAGAGCAGCCGTAAAAAAAAAAAAAAAAAAAAAAAAAATTATGGCCATTTCCCCCCCCCCCCCCCATTTTGACTTTTTACAGCTGTTCTTTCATCTTCACCTAACGCTTCATTTATAATGGCTGTTTCATAATTATGGAAGTCATCAGTCCATCAGAAGAAAATGAAGTAATGGAAATGCCAGGGGCAACACTAAATTCTGAAAAAGCAGAATTCCTGTTCTCTAGTTTATTATTATTTTTTTTTTTCACATCAAAATCCTGATGAAAATTTTCTGATTTTCAAACTGATTATTTTACCTTAAACTCAACTATACCTGAACAAAATCTTTATTCAATCATTAACTAAAAAGTTAGTATATAGAATACCGAATAGTTGATTTGGTATTCGTTGATTCGGCATGTAAACCAAATATTCAGTTTCAGTCAAATACTTTTAAGTCCTCGGTTGTGGAATGTGCTTAGCATGCCCAATGTATGCTGCCGAAGATAATGGGGATCCCAACTCTTATTTGCTTTGAATAAACTTTCCTTTTAAATTAAAAATACACAAACGAGGGTATATACTACTGAAAGTGTAGGACCTTTTACTTTATGTTATTTTAGAAAGTTTTTTGGTTAAATATATACAAGCATTCAACATAAATTTAAGGTTACTATCACAGACCTGGGCAGCACCGGGCGTACCAGCTAGTTATAAATGAAATTTGAAAAGAATTATAAAATATAGTGCTGAATGTAGAGAAGTAAACACTCTAAATGCTTGTTAATAATATTTGTAAATA
Organism: Maratus speciosus; assembly: GCA_963932465.1. Lineage (NCBI taxonomy): Eukaryota > Metazoa > Arthropoda > Arachnida > Araneae > Salticidae > Maratus > Maratus speciosus. The sequence goes on from OZ010795.1 coordinate 509,271,280, forward strand.
TTATTGTAAAATACATATTCTAGAGACAATTAGAACTATAATAACTGTGTGAAAATAATTGAATATTTTATAAATTAATGAATAATGATTAGGTAAATGCCTGAACAAGGTTTGGTAAAAATTATTAATAAAAAGTAATTTATTATTAGTTTCTTTAAAAATAAAATAATAATATTTAGTATTGTTGTGAAGTGTACAATACGTAATGTGCAATGGTAAAACCTGTATTAAAATAATTTGAGTATTTTTATTATTAAATAAATTGTAAATATGTAGATAAATATGTTTTTATTTTCTCACGAAGTGCAGACGAACAGAGCAATTAGGGTATCATAAAAAGAGTGTAGATGACACTTAGTCGATACGAAAGAATGAACTTAAAATAAATATTTATGAGCCTTTCTAAATATATTTACAACACGACAGAGAGAATTTGAGGCTTCCCAGGAAAAACAATATAGGTGATTGAAACACATGGGAAAAGTGATGCAAGCTCAGGAGAGGGAGGGAGCAATAAAAATTTAAAATGCGACACTAAAGCGAGCTGACCCACCTCACAGGAGAAGGTCTGTCAAATGACATCCTCTAAAATTGAAACGCCAATGGAGACGAAGGACATAAAAAGAACTATAAAAGTTATTTTTAGCCCTCACCGTGCTGATGTTTTTGAAGGAAAAAATTTTAGAGAGAAAAAGTTAGTTGTACTGTCAGCTCCTGACCTAGTAATATGTAATAAATTCTTCTCTAAGTTCTCAAAGTGGAAGCATCAAAGCTCTACGCACCGGTCTTCAAAAACATGAAGTAAGCACACATAAGTTCTTACCTTCATTTTCTATGAAAACTACACAATCTCACATCACCTTCAATCAAGCATTCTTTCATCTGTTGAGGATGAAGTATATCATTAGTTCTTACTGCGAATATGCATTATTCGCCGCTCTGACCTCCTAATTAACTCAGCTCTTGAAAGAGAGAATTACGCTGAAATAGTTCAAAAGATCACTGGAATGAGCCGCGATAAGCGGGACCTGTTCATTTAGTACCGAAGTTCAGATACCGGATGACCTCCGCCAATAAATAAATAAAAAATAAAGTTTCTTGTTTTTCTGAAAATTTAGCGAACTACCTGACGTCTGAAAATCCATAGAAACTAGAAGAGACATATCAAAGAAGCTGGAGCCTAGCAATCAGACTCAACACTGACGAAGAAGAATTTTCTTCAGATTCCTGAATCCTATCAATCCATAGTGAATTCACAGGGATGTAGAAACTACGAAGAGACATATTAAAGAACCTGCAGCCTAGCATCCAAACTCAACACTGATGAAGAGTTTTCTTCAGAATCCTGAATCCTATCCATTTTCGATGCCAAAGGTGAAAAGTCGCTATTACCACAATCCAGCATAATTCTGTTGCACCCAATGCAAATGAACTATCAGGAACAATTTGTGTACAGAGAAACCTTTTAGTGATTAAAGACTTTATAAGTGAACTTTTACACCAGTGATAATCAGATTTTCGTTATCTCTCACGAACAAACCTCCAAACGGATTTTGTCTAAATCATCGTCTGCACTATTGGTGAGAAAATCTTTTATTATTCTAATATTTTAGAGGAATGCCTATTAGATAATTTTATTAAAATGTACTATTTTATTCAAAATTTATTTAAATGCTAAGAATAAATTACTGTAAAATTTTCTTAATGAGCAAAACTATAACTTGGCTGATTAGCCCTAAAAATAATTGTGATGTGAGTCATTTTATGTTAGTTTATTATTTAGATGAGTTCATTATATTTTACTTAATCTTGAATTTTCTTGGTACATTACAATTTTATTATCACAAACAGTGATAGAAATGTATATGTGAAGCGTATCAAAGTGAAAAAAAAAAAAAAAAAAATAAAATAATAATAAGAAGAAGAATATTGGTAAGAATGATATTGTTGAAAAAAAAAAAAAAGTATTGAAAATAATATGATTAATATGAAAATAAAATTGATATTTTTATGTGATTAATTTATGTGTCTTTCCTTATTTTACTCTCTTTCTTTATATTTTCTTCTCAGCTAATGATAGATTTTAAATTAAATAATATTATTTTTATCACCACTTAAAATAAAATTAATCTAGATAGCAACTTTGATGTTAAACAATTCGGACACTGGGTTATTGCTTTTAAAATATTCCTACTCATTAAATTTAATTAAGACTTAATTTAACAGTCTTATTATGTTATTTCATCAGGCTGTCTTCACAACGCGGCAGCAAAATAATATATTTTTCTTTACTTTCTGTACTAACCACCCTTTACTTTCACGTCTTTTGATATGTGGTGTCTTTTTCAGCACTGCACTGAATGATTATAATCTGAAATTAACTTTAAGTGCATCATATGATTAATAATAAATAGCTAGAATATCTGAATGTAATAATAAACTATGCTCACTTGAATTTTTGAAAAGTCTTTTATTATTATATACATTTTTTATTGAGTTTGCACTTACATTACGTATGCTAAAATTTGAATTATATTGCTATTTGTCCAAGTTAATAAATTGTTTAAAAATTTATTAACATGTTTTTAATCTTGTTCACACATACAGAAAAAAAAATTATGAAAAATGTTGTTAACTTGTTCTTTGGCTTGTTGTTCAGCTGGCAGGTATGCTTTCTACTGTAATAAGGTTGTTTAAGAGCCCTTTGGATCTAATTTTGGTATATGAGCAATGAAGGCCAATACTGTAAAAAGTTGCTGCTCTGATTGAAAGTAAACATTTTCGGTCTGACGACTTTTAAAAATATCATTTGCATGGCTTAAGCATAATTTTCTTCCATTGAAAATTGATAAATTTCTGAAAAGGATTTCAGTTTGATTCATATGTAAGAAATTGCTGCAGCTTCATATTTTTTATTGTACTTTTTTTATTTTTTTTATGCCATTTAACTTTTAGGGCCGTTGAGTTTCTTGATGTTCTTAAACACAATCTGTTCAAATAGAAAATATAGTCTCTTTTTGATTGCAGTGAAAAAAAGGCATAAAGATACAATCAATAAAGTTTAATAATCTCATTTCTCTTTTTTTCTGCAACAATGTAAGTAATCCAATTTCTATCATTTTGAAGAAATTTCTTTAAAAACATTTAAAATTATAAATAATATACAAAAATAGCTAAAGTGGACTCATCTCCAATAAACAGCACTCCATTTAAAAAAAAAAAAGAAAAGAAAAGAAAAAAAAAAAAAAAAAAAAGAAAAAAAAAATGTTCAGTAGAAAGCTCAGGTCAGATGAGAAAAAAAAAAAAAAAAAAAAAAAAAAAGCTCTTGTGTTTTTGTTCTTGTTTAGCCTTGATAAAAATAAAGTTTATTTTTGATCTCAATAAATAAGTTTTATTTGCTATAACTTTTATATGAATCTCAACAGATGTTGGAAAAACTGCCAGATACTCCTAATTCCAATCAGAACCTCCCTCCACCTATACCTCCTCGAGGGCGATGGGCTCAAAGAGTTGATGGCCAAGGACTTGTAGTTCGATCCTATTTAGATGGAGACTCTGTTATTCCATATCCTAATGTTGCTGGTAATGTATAAGTTAAATTTAAATATCTTCCTATTTACATTAATGTGTGCTTTTATCTTGCTATTGTAAAATTAAATGAAGATGTGACTCTTATCTCATGGAAACTTGATTTCTGAAATTTTACAGATATGTAGATGATGCCAAATTCAACTGTCAAAATTATCAAATGGCTTTTGACCTCTATGCTTTTATCCTTATTTTTCATAAACACCATAAAACTAATTTCTTAAATAAGACACAATTTTATAAATAATAATAATAATAAAAAAAATAAATAAATGACTTTTTTGTAACAAAGTATTCGGAAGTGGTATGAAAAATAATTAAATAAAATACTAATTATAGGGTACAAAGAAAAATATTATTACCTTTCTGTCAATATTTATTCATTTTTGCAATTTATGAACGTAAGACGATATATTGATTAAACAATTGTGTTGTAAAATGAAAATAATAAAAGTGATTCATTAATGTATTTCAAATACTTTAAAATCTGGTGATCAGGAACATACACTCAAAACTTAACTCTTTTGGGACTAACGGCGCTTAAAAGTACCCATCAATTTAAATTGCTTTGCCTTTAACAATTCTTTTCTTTTATGTGCATGTAGTAATGATAGTATATGTCTATATATTTGGTACAGTATAGGATCTGTTATCCGGAATCCTTGGGACCTGGGCATTCCGGATAAGGGGTTTTTCCGTAATTCGGAACACTACCACAAATATTTTAAAATGTACATAAATGTGAAATACAGGTTAGCATAAATAATATTTACTGTATTACACATTTGTTGAATTAATTCAATAAAACACAATTAAGGAAAAGTTTAATTTTTATTTACAAAAAAAAAAAAAAGTTAAGTGATAATTTTAAATTATAATAAAATTTACAAATTAACAAGATCAAAAATAAAATCTAGTTTTGGGGTTCAAATGTAGATGCTTGGGAATTAGTTTTTTGGAAAAATTCTTTTAAGGTTGGTTGCTTGTAACATTTCTCTTTTACAGGCTGCTCTTGAATTTTATATAAGGACATTATTTGTTGTTCAGGGAAATAACTTCTTTGTTCCATGCCTTGAATTAAATGTTGAGTGTATAATATCATTTGTTCATTAGATATTTTTTCTACCTCCTCATTCTTGTTATCGCCATCACTACTATTATCAGATGCATCTTCTAGTCATAATTTCACTGTCTGTCATCTGATGATCAAGTGGAGCATTATTGTCTATATTGAAGCAATCTTGAACTGCATTTTCGTCCAATAATTGGGGAGGGAGGGAGGGGAATATATAGAAAGTTAACTTTTTATTTATTTTTGTTTGTTTAAGAATTTATCGCATGGAAAGCGGACAGAAAAATACAAGAGGCAAAATTATCAACACTTAAAATGCAGATTTCCGCAAATTCGTGGAGATAAAGAAATGCATAATTACTATAATATTCCATTAATCCCGATTAACCCACTCTCCCCTATTTTGTAAACAAATTTGATATTTAAAAAAAAAAATCCCATGAAAGCACCCCCCCCCCCCCCCCAAAAAAAAAAAATAAAAATAAAAATAAAAGAAATTTAAAAAAAAAAATCGTGCAAAGTGCCGTATCAGTTTTCTGTCTTATCCGATTCCGAATCTCTGCTTTTCTACTGTTCCATGGGTGCAGCTGATCATGGTAAAACGAACGTTTCTCTCATGCTCCTAGTTGGCCGAATTGTGGGTGCGCCTTTATGACGTCAAAGGCCGAGATTCTAGCCGTTGTCATGAAAAACAGATTTTCGATCGCAGTAAATGTGTTCAAATTCTAAGTGATGTTTCGAAAATATTTTTTTAAAAGGTTAAAATTAAAATTTTTTATAATGGATTTTAGCATTTGAAATAGAAAAATATGAAATTTAAGAATATGTAGTTAGTTTTCTCATATTTCTAAAGGTTACGCCGATGCAAAGTCTTAAAAATGATCCAAAAGAGAACTTATGTCCGATGATTGCGTACATTCAATTTTTATCTTTCACAAGAGTGTCATAAGTGGGGCTCACAGGGTCGCAGGGAGAGAGTGTTTTTCATGCTTTTTAGGTTCTGATTTTTAATTATCTCGGTTAACAAAAAAAGAAAAATCTGAATATCAGGGCGGGCTTTGAACTATTGTTATACACATTTTCAGATTTCCTCAGGCAGATTTCGACAGCCACTTTTAATCCCTGTAAGCGTCCTCTCTGACTACTTTATGATTTTTTGCCACATTGGGAGGGGTGGGGGGGGGGGGTGTGAAGATTAATGGGATATTACGGTACCTTGAGATGGCCCAGAAAATGTTTAAAATATTCAAAATATCGATTTATAAAGCATGTTAGCTCTTCAATAAAATATGGAAAAAAACTGCAAATTTTTATGAAATCAAAGCTTTTACTAAGTTTCGGTTTCAGATCGTTTAGCGTTCTGGATATCGGGACGCCAGATGATAGATCCTATACTGTATTGTAATTTCATTCTTGTTTCAGAATTTAGTAAAAAACAAAATAAAAATTTTACTTAAATCTTTTTGCACTGTTGGTGATTCTTTTATTTTAAACATATATTTACCTTAAAATATGCGCTACTTTCTCCAAGCAATAAATTATGGTTAAAAAAAAAAAAAAAAAAAGTTAATACATTTAAAATTCTGTTGGAATATAACATTTTCCAAATGTCTTCAAAAATTCTTCCTTAGCATTTTTCTATATTAACATTAATTAAAATAACTATCTTCGTTAAATTTTAGTAAATGACATATTCTTTAAATTCAACAAACCTTAACATTTGTCATTTGGATAGCTACTTTTAACTTTTTAAACCTAAAAGTAATAATAATAAAAAAAATCAGTCCTGAAATGATTAAATCAGATAAACAAATAAAAGTATTTCTAAAAGATAATCACCTTAGCAAACTTTTATATTGAACAAGATTATTATCAAAGAAATAGGTACTCACCATTGCAATGATATTTTATTCTGTTTTATTTGAAGAGAAATGAAATAATGCAATTAGCTATCCATTATGAAATCTCATTACATTTAAAATTTTATTTTTCATATAAAAATCAACCTGATGGATCCATCATATAAAAATCAAGGCATCTGTACGTTAATGGAACCTCTGTAGATTTTTCAGAATAAAATGAAAAACTTTAGCTTACCATCAAAATTATGCTCCATACAATTTGGTGAACATTATGTTGCCGCAATTTACAAAGAAAAATAGTGAAATGCTTCGGATTGTAATGTTTTCAATTTCAAAACTGCATTTAAACGAGTAAATTTTGAAAAGATTTCCAAGATTTTCCTAGATTGCTAACAGTGGCTGAGTATTCAGGAATTTTAGAAATTTTGTTTGCTTATTTACTTAGCTTGTCCACAGCTTTGAATTTACATGAAGGCAGCCAAAGTTGTGCTTTTGGATGGAATTCAAAGATGAAAAGTCCTCTGAATTACTTAGAAGACACCAAATTCAAAATGGTGGGGGGAAACTTTAAAAGTAGTAAATGGATTATTATTATTTATTGGGGTAATTAATAGTCATATTTTAAGTGAAAAGATGTCAAAAAAGATAATTTTGACAAGATTGTTAAAAGTAAAATAAAAGCAATTTATATCATTATTATTAATAATTGTGATTTTAAATTATTTATTTAATGAAAGAAATTATTTATTTATTTAAAATAAGAATAAAATTAAAAAGATCGTTAAAAATAATAAATTTTGATTTAAATGTTTAATTAAGAAGACTCTGAGGAACTCAGAAAATGTACAGACTAAAGGATTTCTGAGAAACATGTTTTTGCATTAGGCAGTGAACATAAAGTTTTTATTTTTTGTTTTGATTAGCTTTAAATAGGAATTTATAATTTTGTTTACAGTTCCTATAGAGATGATTAAAGTTTTTCTGATAGTTCTTCTGATAGTTCGATTTCTTTTAATGATAAGCAGCAAACATACCATAGTTGGATATGCATTTTTTACACTTTTCCCAGTCAAATTTTAAACTTTGACATTTCTTTCCTGTTTTTTATTAGTTTTGTCACTTATTTTATGTGTAGAAATATTAAAACCCTGCTTTTCACATCTTTTTTTAATAATCGAATAAGAAAAGAGTTATTTCTCTTCTTTCATAAAGCGCAAATACATAACCCTTCCTTCATTTTCCAGCAGCATTTTAAACAAAGAATCTATATTATAAAGGACAAACATATCTGTGCGTAACGCATACGTCATTTTGCGAATGACAACACTTTGAAATTTGAAATAAAATTTTGGTTTTGCAATTTTCTCTACTGCAAATTTTTAAACTTCTATAACATCGCGCATTTAAATTTTTTATACCGTCGTATAAGGAGAAAAATGCTCTTTTAAATGCAAATTGTTTGAATGCTGTATCTCAATTTATTTTTGAGATATTAATTTTTTTGTAATTTTTAATACCATTTTTCTAATTGTGGCAACAAAAGCACCCCATTTCTATTGAAAGTAAACGGAAAATAGGAGATTACTGTATTTTTTTGTTGCCATTTTCTCATAAAACCTGAAAAAAAAAAGTTGAAATTAAAATACGCGCTACGTCAAGAATATTGTCTGTTATTCCGTGATAATGACGTCATATGCATACTTTTCTATAGACAAAGTTAATGACTGGATTGTAAAAGTGGATTGCTTTAGCATATTCAAATGGCATCATTTTATAAAAAAGCGTGTATTTTAATTCTTAAAACTGAATTATGTTTTGTAGAAGTGCGTCATTTTCATAGTCCAGCTACTTTGAAAGTCTTCACAGGTGAAAATGCTTCACTTTTGAAAATAATGTAATCGAAATCACACACTGATAAAACACAGTGTTTTACAAAAATTTAGAGTGTCTTTATAAAAGAGAGGTGACATGCAAATAATAGCGATTTATATTGCAGAAATTGATGATTCTCACCTGGATGGATTTGCTTCGCCGAGTTAGACAAGCAAACAAATAATTCGAGGTTTAAAATAATATCATGTTCCTGAAGTTTTTGTCCAAAATTCTCTCTAAAATAATAAAATTCTACTATAATTTTATCAAAATAACATAATTTGCTGAATTTAATTTTTCATAATTTTATATAATCTATATATTTAAAAACACAAGTGTGTTTTTTAGTCATTTGCCCTGATCTTTCTGCTAAACCAATTTTACTAATATTTTTTTTAACTGAAAGCTGTTCATTTGTAGATGTGACCGCACTACTTGTTTTTTTTTTTTAAATATCCCCACTTTTATATTTTAATTTTAAAAGCATTTTATGAAGTTTCTTCAAAATGGTGAAAATTAGATAGCTTTCATTATTGCAGACAAGAGAGATATAATGAAATATTTTTATCTTTATTCATGCCATTTTCTGATAAAAATTCAAAATTGTTGATAAAAATTGTATGGGATCTAGGTGGCGCAAAATCCCATAAGGAGCATAATATTATATTAAGGGCATAATAACAAAAAATGACAAACTGCTTTTGAAAACACGCATTTTTCCTCATAAATTTTCTATATTGTTTATCCTTCAGCATGTATACTGATACTAAGTTTCAGACACTAGGCTAAATGCTTATTTAAGTAAAAATGAAGTCATATTTAAAAGAAAACGATAATTTTCTTAGATAAAACTAAACATTTTAACACAAATGCGTCTAAAAAACATAAATTACGGAAATTTTTAGTCTCCGGAATTGAGATTAGAATCTTAAGTAAAGAGTGCGTCTGTTCACATAAAAGATGTTGCTTACAATCGAATTTTTTAAAAATGATGAATATGGATATTTGAAGTGCGTATGCAAATTTTGAGAAGGTGAAAATTGCTGTTTTTAATTCCGGAATACCAAGCATAAGAGCCTCAACTGATAACCACATCCTAATAATTGATCTTTATTATATTTTGCTGATTAAGTATCTATATTATATAGAACAAACCTATCTGTGCGCAACGCTGACGTCATTTTGCTAATGGCAACAGTTCACGATCAAATTTCGGTTTGAAATTTTCGCTAATGCAATTTTTTAATCCTCTGACCATCGTACATTTTCAATTTTCGTCGCATAGAGAAAAAATTTACTTTCAAATGCACTTTGTTTAAAAACTGTATCTTAATTGACTGATGTATTATGTTTTCTAAAATAATTTTTAAGCATTATTTTTTAAGTTTATCTTATCATGTGCCAGTTTCAATACATAATAATAATAAACATTTTGCACATAAAGCAACAAACATTGTTCAGCATTTGTTTCTGACTATTTTTGCATAACGAATTTAATACTTCCTTTATAAACAAATAAAAGAATAATATTATCAAAAACACCAATCTAACATATTTGTGAAAGACAAATTAACAAAATTAATACTTCTTTTATAAACAAATAAAATAATAATATTAAAACATCACAAATCTAACATATTTGTAATCGTACAATTTAAATTTTTAGATCACCAAATAGGATTTTTTTTTTTTTTTTTTCCAAATGGAATTTGTTTTAAAGTTCATCTGAGTTACTGATTGCCTATAGTTTAAAAAACAATTTTAAAGCATGAAGTATTTTTTAATTTATCTATATCAAGCGGAGCTCGATTACGAAAGATTAATCCGTTTGCCCTTACAACAGAATAAAGAGTTCATCATTTATGGATTATATCCATTAAAAAAAAAAAAAAAAAATCCCTATGAATAAATAAATAAAATAATATGAATAAAACACAAATTTAACAGACATGTATACGTTCTGAAATTATCAGAATATAAAAGGATGCCGTAAGTTGCAAAATCTTGGTCAAATAACTCTTAGCATGTGGCTAATAAGAAAATATCGCTTTTGATAAATTTTAAAAACTTATTTGATTGTATAATTCGTATTTTTCATATGAAAAATGCTTTTTTAATGTAAGTGGACAATCAAAAAAATTTATTGCATATAAAAAAATGATTAGTTTTCAATTAAAAAAAAATGTTTTCACCTATATTCTGTAACCCGGGAAGCCGAGTACTATCCCCTAGTATTTTTAATGATGCAAATGATAATTAAACCCTATTCTAAGTTGATGCCATATAGATTTTTTTTTTTTTTTTTTTTGGAATCACAAAGAGAGTCAAAATCAGTAACAAAAGTATTTATATAGCATAAAAAAATATATATAAATCTCATGTAAGACAAATACAGTGTTTTTTGACATTGCTTTTAGTTTTATTTTTTATTTGAAGAAACATTTGTTATGCACAAAAATTTAATTAAGCAAGATTATTCACATTGCTGTCAGTAATGCTCATAATGAAATGTGTCTGCAAACAGTATAAATTAGCCCCTACAGAGCTATGCTTGCATAAATTTGTGTAATAATGTTATTTTCTATAAAGTGGATCATATCCCCCCCCCCCCCCTTCCCCCCCCACACACACACATATTTAAAATAGTGAAACTTTATTATTTTACATACTTGGGAAATAGGGTGCGAAGACATTACATTTTTTTTTTTTACTTTTTAATCGACATTATAATTATGTGCTTTTATTCATGTTTTTATTACAGAGGAATCTGAAAATTCTTCGAAAGTGCATAGTGAAACTATTGTTACTAATGGACAAAATCAAATTTTAGTAAGTTTCTTTATTTTTTTAATTTGTAATATAAAGTTTAAATATCATTTATATATTATAATTATATATTATTAATATATTTTTGCCTATAACTTTTATTTTTGATGTTCAATAAATTTTAGGCTATGGGACTGCCACTTTTCTATGGATTTCTGCTGCTTTTTTTTTTCTTTTAATCAATCTACAATTTTTGTAGAATCATAAAAAGGGCGGGGATCACGTTTATGTGTGCTGCGAATGAAGTCTGTGACACCGAAAAATTTGTGTTGACAAGAGAATAATTTTGTCCCACTCATTAAATTTGTAGCTCAAGTATTATACAAATGTGTTCTTAAAGGCAGACACTGAATTTGGAGATATGATTCTTATATGAAATAGCAGAATTCTGCAAATAATTTATTTTTTGATAAATTTCAGAAAAATCAATTTGACAATCACTCCTGAGAAAAAATTGCGTATTTCCTCAGTAAATCAAAAAAAAAAAAAAAAAGAAAGTAAATTATATTGTCTGTTGCTTGTGAAATGAACCAGTGAATTTTGTCAGTCAATTTAACGAAAAATTTGAAATTTTCCTCAATTGATCGAAAAAAAACAAAAAAAACTTTTATTTAGTCGAATGAGGAAAAAATTGCAAATTTTGTCAAATGGTCGCAGCAAAATTTTTTGAAAATTGCCCAACAAATTTCCTCAAACAATCATGAATTTTGCAACTTTTTTTCCTCAATAGGGATTTTTTTTTTAAACGTCGATTTTCTGTCAGTGAACCTTCCAACAAAACTTAGTGTTCAATCTTTCTCTATCCATAATAAGAATGCCAGAATTTATTTTATAAAAAGCTAAAAGGAAATAAAACCATTCCATATTTCTTGAATATATATTTTTTATTTTTATAAACATCATTTTCATCATGCTAATAAATAGTGCAACTTATCACTTAGCTCATTGTATCTGTTGCTGGGTTATCTCAACTGATTTTAAATGTTGTGAACTAAAGAAAATTTTGTTTTCTAAATAGTATAAGTTTTCTTGCATGAAACATTAACAGAGAAATTAATAGTAATGATGACAAGTTTAAGAAGAAGTATTTAATTTTTATCTCCCCTCCCCCCCCTCCAATCTTTAAAAAAACTTTGTTTTTTTCCATTTCTAAAGCTAGTTGTAAAATTTTAATCATTTTAATTTGTTTAAATATCCAATCTCTAACCTCCAGTTATAAAATTAAAAAAAAATCTTTATAAATTTCTAAAGTTTGTGAGGTGGGTTTCTTTTAAAAAATATTTAGTATGATTACAAATGTATGCATGTTAAAATCACTCTGAAAATTTGATTACATTTTTCTGGAACAATTTTGTAAATGCTGAATTTTTATGATATTATGCTTTTTCAAATTCCTTGGGGCTTATTAAGTGGTTTTATATACAGTGAAATACATTTAATATGAAAATGCTTAACACGAAAAATTGGTTAACAAGAAATGACATAGCAGTCTGAACAGTATACTATGCAATTGAATACATTTTTTTTCTTTTAACACAAAACAATCATTTAGCATGAAAAAAATTCGCTTTCCATTTTCAGTGGCATGTTTGAATTTATTTATGGTATTGAGTCTTTATTTTACAAAAAAAAGATCAATATTACGCCTAATTTACCATCCTGATTAACTTATCTGTTGCCAGAAACCAACTTTAGAAATTTAAATACTCCCCTTAATAAATATTATAATAGCTCCCACCAAAAGTTAAAATGACAGCAACTAACTTAATAATTTTGAATCTCTCTGTTCTAAAAAAAAGTAACTAACACTGTCGCCGCCGCCGGTAATTTTGAATTTTTTGTGGCTGGAGCGTGTCTTATCTTACATTTTTTTCTCAGATAGTATCTTTGATATTTATTTCAGTTTAAATTCAGAAAGATCCGATTAAAGATGCGATTTATACACACAAATTGCATTTTCAATAATTACCATCTTAATAAGAGAAATTTTTAGGAATAAGTCTTTCTTCATTAATATTAAGAAAACTATTGCATAAAAAAGTATGAAAATCAGTGGTGTTATAGAGAAATGTTTGATAAACACGCTGATGCAGACAGTTTTCAAATTGAAGAATTATTTTAAGAGATATTTAATGCTAAAGTTGGACAAAATTGTTCTATTAAAAAAGTTTTATAGGAGCAAAGACTGTACATGGGAATTTAATCATTTTTAGATCATTTTATTCGTTAGAAGTTCCCGGTGTGCAGACTGCATTTATTTTTTTAATCTGACTCATTTTTTGAGGCTTTGTTAAAAAATACTGAGAGACAAAGACTCTGTTTACTTAATTCATTTTATGTTAGCTTATTTTGAAATGTTTAACTGATTTTATTTAATTAAAGACGAAAACAGCCATTGTATCTTTTAACACCAGCTGATTTGGCTATTATAAATGTAAAAGTATTTCTTACATAAAATATATTTATTTTTCGAGTCCCCCCTTTTATATGGAACTACAATCCTATGTTTGCTATCTTTAAAACATTAAAACATATGTTATCAATAATTAGTTAATAAAATATACCATTGTAGTGTGGAATAAAATATGTTTTTCGCAAATTTTCATACCTGTCCCATTGATACCGTGAAACCTATTAAATTCAAATTTTTAGCATTTCGAGAGAGATTTTTTTACATATTTTAGAAAGTGGTATTAATTTAAACTGTTGCCAACTGTATAAACAGCGCAAACAATAATGTTTGCTTCAAATGAAAAAAATTTTAAAACATATAAATAGTTACACTATTATAAACATAAAAAACCCTTCAAAATAGAATTAAATAATATTAGGTACAAAAAGCAGGAACTTATTGAAAATTACGTCATATAAACTATATTTACACGTGAATTTTAAAAGAGAAAGTATATTGTAAAATAATAAATTCATTAACATGCATTAGAAGTCTTAATTAGGAAAAATTACAATTTACATTAAAAAATACAGAAATTACACTTATTACGTAAAATGAACAAAACATAATATTGCAAAACAGCTTAAATTTAAAAATTACGCGAGACATTTATTTCATATTTTGAGATGATCTTTTCAACTATTTCAGCGCAAATAATATTTCATTTCTAACAAAAGTATTTTCTCGTGAACACCAAAAAGAGTAAGAAAAGTTTGGTGAAAATTACGTTAGATTAAAAACGATACATTTGAAATGTCTGATTTAAAAAAAACTTTCTTTTTGCTTTGTTAAAAAATACTGAGAGACAAAGACTCTGTTTACTTAATTCATTTTATGTTAGCTTATTTTGAAATGTTTAACTGATTTTATTTAATTAAAGACGAAAACAGCCATTGTATCTTTTAACACCAGCTGATTTGGCTATTATAAATGTAAAAGTATTTCTTACATAAAATATATTTATTTTTCGAGTCTCCCCTTTTATATGGAACTACAATCCTATGTTTGCTATCTTTAAAACATTAAAACATATGTTATCAATAATTAGTTAATAAAATATACCATTGTAGTGTGGAATAAAATATGTTTTTCGCAAATTTTCATACCTGTCCCATTGATACCGTGAAACATAAGAATTATAAGAATTATTAAAATTATTAAATTATTAAAATTAAACAAGAATTCTTTCTCAATTGAAACTATCGTGAAAATAAGTTACTAAATATTGAAGCATTCTTTTAAACAATGCTTTGAAGTTAACATTGCATACACTTAAAGTTACTGTCTAAATATGGAAATTGTCTCATTCATCTACACTCTGCCCTACTTTTAAAATTATATAAATTTATTGAATGTAAAATGTCTGTTGAGATAAAAATAAAGACATGAGTGTACAAATAATAGTTAATTTACTGTTATCAATTGCTAGAAGTCGACTTACATGATTAAATCCACGGGGAACATTTGAATAATCGAACAAAACTATGTTTTTCACCGTTTTTAAGAAAGTTGAAAAATTGTCTTATTTTTGAAATAGCGTACTGCGCTTGCTATTGAGTGTATAAAAAAGTTGTAAGTATGAAAGTTGTAGAGAATTTTGTCCTCGTTAATATTGCAATTGACAAATAATATGCTACGGCAACAAGTCTCGTGATATTTAAAAAAATAATAATAAAAGCCTGAAAATTTTGTTGTTTTTTGGCCACAGAAAATTTAGCCTTAAGAAATTTTGTTAGAAAACTTGGTTTTTCCTTGTTGGCATCATTATAAACAATAAAATCTTTTACCCGACCTTTTGCAAGGTAAAATGCACATTTTCCCTGGACTATGAAGCAACAGGTGGAGATGGTATCTATAGTCATTTTGCACATATCTGTAGAAAAGAAATGCTCTGTCTGCAAACGATTTTTTTTTTTGCAATATGTGCAAATATTAAAAACACAATTTCGAGTAAAATGCATGTAATGTTAAAAATGAATTAGAGTCTGTGTTAAAATACACATTTTAAATTTGAAATTGACTTTGTTCTGATTTGTATATTTTCATATGTTTGTTTTGTTCAATTCAGAATTGTATAAATTTTTACAAAATATGGGGGAAAAAAAAAAAAAAAAAAAAGATTGATAACTAATGGTTTTCATAAAGTCTTTGTTTTGATTTTTTATTTATTTTTACAGGAAACAAAGGATATTGAGTTTGAAGTATCAGAACAGAGTCTAAAGGAAATATTAAACGGGAGTCTTTTGAATGTGAGTAATTTTGTTGTATAAAGTATCCTTACTTTTTGATTTTTTAGAATAAATGACAGTCTTATAAGTAAAATTCATTATACAGGGTGTCCTAAAAGTCCCTGTCACATTTTAAAATTCAATATAAAATCAACTAATTGTCATACAGGAGTGCGGTTTGAATTAAAATGCTTCTCATGATGAAAATTTTTCTTCAAACGAATAAAATTATTAGTTCCAAACTTCAATCCTAGATGGCACGACTTGTCCATATGTTTGGTTTCAAATGTGCAATCTTTCTGATCTTCAGTGGTTTTGATGCTGTGACACATAAATGACGACTCCAAGCGAAAAGCTAGTTGCATAGGTTTACTTCGAAACCAAATTGAAACTCTACTGAAAATCAGAAAAAAAAATGCATGTTTGAAACCAAACATGTGGACAAGTGGCACCATCTATGATCTAAGTTTTGAACTAATTTTTTTATTCGTTTGAAAAAAAAAACTTTTCATCGTGAGAAGCATTTTAGTCCAAACCCCACTCCTGTACAACAATTACTTGATTTTATGTTAAATTTTAAAATGTGTCAGTGACTTTTGGGGCACCCTGTATATTGATAGTTTTCACACTACAAAATAGAGTATAATAAAATTTGCTTGTCATTTTTAACAATTCCATTTATAAATCTGCTGTTGGCTGTACCTATTTTACTAAATGAAAGTAGCTAAAACCCTTTTAAAGAGGAGTATTTCGTTTATTGACTTTGACAATGCTAAGATTCTTTCAAAACAAGACCACCATTTAACCCTTAACCATAAACGTGAAAATCCCTTGCACAAACAGAACACTTAATGTACCAAATAGTGAACTTAAACATTTAATCTTTAATAGTAATGCATTAAACATTTAATCTTTAATAGTAATGCATTAACAGGACCAATTTTTTTAATATAACAGCATACAAATAAGTTTCGAATGTTGGAGAGAGAAAATATTAAGGGCAGATATGTAGACGCAAACATCTCACAGACGTACGTTTCCGGTTAAGGGTTATAGCAATTATTCGGAAATCTGAGATTTGTTTAAGAAGTCAAGAAATCTGTAATAACGTTTCTTTTTTTATTCCAGATGTTTAGACCAATATTTTGAAAGGATTTTGATTTTTTTGCATAATATTTCCAGTAATGTTGTTTTAATTTATTTATTGATAAGAGATAGTGCCACTGAGGTCATTTTAAATGTTTTTATTAAATTTCTTTTACTTCCTGATTCCTTTCAGTTTGAATATGGCTTCGATAATGTATCACATAAATAATTTTTTGTGTTTTGTATTTAAAAAAATTAAATCCTGAGGATGGGTTTTAAAGATAAACCAAAACGTCAAGTATAATTTTTTTTTTTTTTTTGTGATTTTAATTTTTATGTCTTTGTTTAACTCTCTCGTTGCACAACCTGAGTTTTTCTCGGGGATGCATTTTTCCGTCTAATTAATCCCCCTTGATTATTCCTATCAGTTATTATTATTATTTTTTTTTTTTTTTTGTAAATTTTGTCTTATTTAATCAGAGCATTTTCCCGATTAAATTAGACAAAAATTTTTGTTTTTAAAAACCGGTGACAAAAGAAGCTATTTTAATAAAACAATTACGCAGCGAGAGGGTTAAAACCTCAGAATAAAGTGTATATTGAACAGCAACTTTTTGTCTTGTTTTCACGTTTGGGCATACAGCATAAAGTGCTTATTTATTATGAAAGTAACTTTTTCTTTTCCCTTGAGACATAGACACGTACACACACATAAGTAAATAAAAGCCATTTTTTATATTTTGGTAATGTATTGTAATTGTTTACTTTTTCCCAAGATATTACTGATCTTGGGAATTGTTATAAGATTATTCATTCATTAAAATGTCAAAGTATCACTATAGCCTTTGTTATTGGAGTTTTATTGGTTTCATTTAGTGAGTTTTCATTATTAGTATTATTTATTTTTAGGATGTTACTTCACAAATCCCTTTGCGTCCGTCAAGC
The DNA here is from genome assembly GCA_963932465.1 of Maratus speciosus. Taxonomy (NCBI): domain Eukaryota; kingdom Metazoa; phylum Arthropoda; class Arachnida; order Araneae; family Salticidae; genus Maratus; species Maratus speciosus. The sequence continues at coordinate 509,289,211 of OZ010795.1, forward strand.
ACTGGTAATCTGAATAACAGTCGACGATCTCGACCTTTATCTAATCATCATGATGTAAGATTAGAAGAAATTGATGCTGAAGATGAGCGCTCTGACTCAGAGATAAGTGAGATGGTGTATTATCCTGCTTCTGAAGATGGATCTGATGTTGTAGAAGGGTAATGATTTTTACCAGAAACATATTAAATTAAACTTGTGATAACAAAATATACACTTCTTGCAGTAGATTATTTAGTTTGTGCCATTCCAATTTTACATTTAAATTACAATGGGTAACTAAAATCTGGCAGTAAGTAAAGAATGAGAACTGCTACAGTGTGACTGCTATATATATATAATAATTATTATATGGACTATATGTTAATTATAATTGTTATATTTTATGCTTGTGATTATTTACTGCTGCAACCGTGGCATAAGCTTTTAACTGTGCAAGTTATATAAGTGGGATTTTTATACTATGCTAAATTCCGTTATATGATTGTGTCATGGTCAATATGTCTTGGCTCTTCTCTCGCTGGGTTTGTCTATGATTTAATTTGTTTCATTTTTTAAAGTTTTTCATTGTTGCGGATATCACATTGTGTAGTATTTTACATGGTGGTTTAATAATTTCTGGTGATTAGTCCATCGGGTACATAATGGAATTCAATTTTTGCTTATTGCTGAATTCCGTTACAGAAATCGACTATGTTTTTTGCTTATAAATGTATTTTATATACTCATGAACAAGTGAAATACTTTATAAGCTTCCGACTTCATTCATCCATTTGATCTTTTGTATGTTTATGATATGGCTTTTTCTGGTTCAACATTATTTAGCTGGATCTTTTGTCTTTAATAGGATTTTATCAAAATTTGGTGGTTTTTTCATATGTTTTATATAGATTTATCGCCAGCAATATGCTAGTGTATTAGTGGAATTTAACAAGATTCTGTACTACTAGTTACATGTTCCATCTTTATTCTGTATAATGTCAGTGTTATGAATATTAGCTAATATATAAATGTAATTTTAGTAATTGGAAATCGATGAAGATTTGTTATATATAATGGTTATGTAATACCGCCGCCGAGCTCCGTCGACCTTCCCAACGTGTGTATTCCTCGTAAAAATAGCACTTCTTCTTTAAACACAGATTATTTAGTTTATTTTATAAAACATAAAGACATTACAAGACGACACAAATGATGATAATACTATATACAATGAATGAATGGTTTCAAAAGATGCACGACACTTTATTTCACTCCACGAACTACACTTCACTACATTATTAAATTATTAACACAAACTGCTAAATACTTCGGTACTCATAGTACTTGACATACTTTCCATTACAGTCTTTCGGTTTCTCATAAAAAAACACCTGTCGCGCTCACATGCTGGCAAAAACAATACCTCTACTTTCCACACTCTCAAAAACCACTTTTCTTCTGAAAAAACAGTGTCCCCCCTCTCACTCCGCGCACGCCCGCGTACCACGTGACGTTGGCGCCAATAGAACTCGAAATAAAAGTTATCTAGACGTTTCCAGACATCACACCCCCCCCACCCAAGATTGAAAATGGGAGGGGGGTCTGTCATTTTCTATCTGAAATTTAGTCTGGAGACGTCCTCATACTTCACTTTTTTTTTAAACAAATTACCCAAATGAAAATAAAAATTAATAAATATACAGAAAAGTATACAAACTACATCTTGAAATAGCCTGAACACGCTTGCTAAAACTCTTCTTACCTACTAATACAATAAAAAGAATTAATACGTAATAATACATGAATAAATGCAATGGCAATTAAAACACATGTAAAATGTTAAAAAAAAAAAGGCTCCAGGAACACATTGAATAAATCTTGGATCAAAACTTTAAAGTCTCTAAAAAAACATAGTCTGTTATCAAATAGTTCATGAAAGTTTTTCAAAGTTTATTTTCTTATCCAATGGTTTCAAGTCTAGACAGTGCATCTGCATTTATCAACTTGGCACCAGGTCGGTGCAATATTACAATGTCATACTTCTGCAGAGCTAATGCCCATCGCTGCAGTTTAGAAGATTGGGGGGCATTTTTGGTGATGAAAGTTAGTGGGTTGTGATCGGTGATAAGTTCCACAGGTGATCCAAAAATCCATGTTTTGAACTTCTTTAGACTCCAGATGACCGCATAGGCCTCCCTTTCAATAGTCGGCCAAGCCTGTTGAGTTTTGGTGAGCTTTTGACTGGCATAGCTAACCGGGTACAGTACTCCGTCTTTACGTTGCAATAAACACGTGCCGATGCCAACTGCAGATGCGTCGCACTCAATGACAAATGGCACTCCTATAACGGGAGTATGTGGACTAGGTGCTTCGATAAGACCTCTTTTTAACTCATTAAACACCCGATCATGATCTTCTGACCAACACAACTGTTCTGGACTGTTCTTCTTCATCAGTTCAGTTAAAGGATAAGCTACTTCAGCGTATTTGGGAATGTAATCTCTGTAATAATTACAGAAACCGAGAACACTTTTCAACTGTCTTTTCGTTTGAGGCACTGCTAACTTCCGAATGGCCTCCACCTTTCCAGGGTCGGTCCGGTAGCTACCAGACCTGATGATATGTCCTAAATACTTGATCTGAGGTTTTGCGAATTCACATTTTTTCAAATTAACTGAGAATCGTAACTGGGATAACTTAGAAAATATCTTTTCTAGATGCATCAGGTGATCAGAAAATGTTTCAGAAAAGACGGCTATGTCGTCTATGTTATACTATACCAAGGTATAGGTCTAACAGCTTATGCATCTAAAAAGGAAATCTGATTGATGCATAATTAAAAATGAGCAGAGACTGTCAAAGATAGTACGCAGTTGAAAGAGCTTAAGGCAAAGAGCAGTTAAAAGCAAAAGTGAATCTGGAATGTTGATCTGAAAAACAATATCTGTTAACTAAATCAAACTAAACATTAATTGGAAATAAAACTGACAAAGTTTTAAAAACGAAAACAAACTTTATTAAAAATTAAATAAAACGTAACAAAAGAAAAACAAATATTCATCTTTAACAAAATGGAGTATCTAAGTCTAGGTGTAATATAACCTGCTGAAAAAAGATTCACAGCGAAATATATTATTCAAACCTTATGTAAATGAACTTCCATTACATAGCTATATGCTCTTTAATTTAAACCAACTGAAATGAAACATGTGACTGAAGTTAAAAGTTAAAATGACTAATATATCATATAGAATTTACTTTAAATAAATAATTAAACTTAACTTCAAATTTACAATAATATATTCAAGTTAATGAAACATCTCAAACAGCTTTAAGTAATCTATAATAAGAAAGTAATCCCAGCATATCAAATGAAAATAGAAAAAGAACTTCAACTCATAATTAGATCAAGTTTACTGATGTGAAATAGAAAGAAGCAAAAACTTTACCCCGACACTCAATGGAAAGGTCGACTCGGCTTTCAATGTAAAAACATGCTGGCAATGATATCTTAAACTTGTAAAAATACGATGACACAGAACTAGCCAGTTTCCAGACATCAATATATATCCACTGGTCATCCGTAGCAAACGATGTATCAGCAGCCATGACTTAGAAGTAAATACTGCTAGCTTATAACAGAGTCAACGAATATCAACAAAGTTTCAAACCGATCCATTTCATATTATGATCTTTAATAAAAGCCTTTTCCATTTCGTAAAAACATATTCCACTTATGTAAATGGCATTTATCGTGAGAGTACTTTAACTCAAACAGGGATACGAGCACACTGTGAATGAATTAACATTACGATAAACTTTAACTCAAACAAAATGTTAAAAAGTATTTCGCCGAATCGAAAACTCAAATTTAAAACGATACTAAAATATAAAACCAACGAAGCTGCACTAGACACGCCGTAGACAGTATTTATATGTTTCCCTCAAGAGAAAAACAAACACACCACGCAACTCGTCCACATGCCTTCCGATCTTCCAGAACTCTCTGATGACGTAATCGATACCGATCGGGACGGACACATATTTAAATTGGTACAAAACATATATCCATCATCTACCAAACATACTGAGATCCATAGGTCGAGTTGACCACCCTCAACCCAAGAATTCCAGCAATCCTAATATCACTAATGCCGAAGCACGCACTCATATCAATTTAAGTTCCAACTACTATCATTCATTCAACCTTTCACCCGCACATAAACATAGATACCAGGGCACTAAAAAAAAACCTTTAACTGAATCAACGTCCTATAAAGGAAACCTCCAATCAGATCATTTGATGATGCTCAAATTTCATTAAATCAAAAAAATTTTACATAAACATACAATATGATATTTCAACTAAAAAAATAGTTAAACAAAAACCAATTTAAACATTTACATATTTTACTATGAAAAACATTTGCATATTCATTCTCCAGGGTAGAGATGGAAGATGGATAATAAAAATCCAATACTGTACCATAATTACCATGAAGAGTGACCTTAAACACCAGTAAAGTTAACACCTCCCCAAGGTTAGTACAGATAAAATTTAAACCACTGAGAGCCAAATAGCTTTTAAAATGTTTAGCTTTCAGAATGGCCTCCCCAGCAGAAGAACTACCCAAAATGATATGCAAATGTCTATATTTATATACCTCAAAAATCATAAATATTCATATTAAAAAGGCTAAAAAAAATATCAAATGATTTAACTTTCTTCAAAACAAATTAACTTTTATAAAATTTCGAAGAAAATATATTTAATTTTATCATTACTTTATGACAAGACTTCAGAAATTTAATTATGCTTATTAAAACTCTATCAAGCAGCAGGTCTATTAATATTATATCTATTAATATTTATATAATATTATCTATTAATATCTATTAATATCTATTAATAATATCTATTAATATTAATATAATTATATGTATTAAGCAGGTCTATTAATATTATAATAAATTGCTATCTATTAATAGCAGCAATACGGTTTAACTGATTCATAAAGTTCAACGATTAACATTGTATTACTCTTCTTCCAAAACCATTAAATATGGTATTCTAACAATTAGAAAAATTTTAAAGAAAGTATACATAAAAAAATTATCAAAGAAATCAAATTTCTCTTAAAATCTGAAAAATTTTCAAAAATTACCTAAAAAATATTTCAAAATTTATAAGTTATTAAACCTTAAAACGTAAAAAAAATATCACATTTCATCATTTCAGAAATTAAAATCCCTTATATCATTACAATTTTAAAAAGATTATAAAAGTAAATATATATATCACAGCTGAATATTTTCAAAAATCAGTTTCATATTTTCATTACCATCTGAATGACTATAAAGGAAAATAAATATCACAGCTTACCATCTTTCATTAGTTTCATAAATTACAATTTAAACAGACTTAAATATACCTCTTTTGGTCTTCATAATACATGATAAACTTCTTGTAGCTCATCTAAAAAAAAAAAAGGCACAACCGGCCACCTGAAAAAAATTCTTAAAGCATGTTCTAAAAGTTAATTCATTTTACATCAAAAAGTTATTGGTCAAGCAAGTATAGTTCCTATGGAATAGTTTCAACGAAACACCATCAGTAGTACAGCCATTTCAATCAGTTAAACTCAGGATCTCAATCAATAAAACATTCCAGATGAACAAAAAGCCCAGCACGTTTCCACTTCACTTGCAGTTCACACAACGAAATATGTACTAGTCACCAAAAAGGCAAACTCTTGACATCACTGTGACACTGTAATACAGGCAACTAATTGACATCAAAAACGGCTGGACACGTTTCATCACAAATGGAACACATCATATAAATAACACCAAACTTGAAGATCAGGAGTTGTTATCCTTAAAAATACTATACCACTGGTGATGGTTGGTAAATTCTGTAGATCACCCTTTTCATTTTTATCATTGATTGATATCCAGCAGACCTTTCTTACACTGTAGCTCTTCAAAAACAAATGCACATTGCTTGCAGATTCCACTTAATTGAATTTAAAAATTCATGCCATTTCAAATAGCCAGAGAACCATTTCCAAAGAGTACCGGAAGCAATAAAAAAATTAGAAAAATAAATTCAAATTTTCTAACATTTAAGCAAATGCTATGCTACTTAACACATTTAAGCCTCATTACCTCAAAATTCAATCTTAATTATCAAAAAAACTTTAAATGTCATTAATTAACTACTCATATTCTAAATATCATTATTATCTATACTTAAAAGATCAACTTCAAATTCCATTGACACACCGTTAAATGCAATATCGCCCCCCCGCCCCCTCGAAATATTCACAAGGATTCTTATAAGCTGAATTGCCGAAAACAATCTAAACATCTAAACTATTGATAACAAATAAAAAAAAATACTGAAAAGTTCCATATGTCCCTATCTAAAAATGGAAGTAACCACTCATAATGACAGCATCTTTAAACCTCTAAAACTCTTAAGTTTATACAAGAAGTCGCTGACAATATTAAAATCCAACAAGTAGTTAAACTCCTAAAAAAAAATTGAAATAACCAGCTAAAAATATAATCCAGAAGTTAAAACTTAACTGGAGCTGAAAACATTCACAATATCAGAGCTTTATACAGGGACCATATATGAAAAATTCAAATATCCAAGTCTTAAAAGATGTTTCTAGAAAATAACTGCATTCACCCATTCTGGGGCCCATAACTCTTGTTATACTATACCAAGGTATAGGTCTAACAGGTTATGCATCTAAAAAGGAAATCTGATTGATGCATAATTAAAAATGAGCAGAGACTGTCAAAGACAGTACGCAGTTGAAAGAGCTTAAGGCAAAGAGCAGTTAAAAGCAAAAGTGAATGTGGAATGTTGATCTGAAAAACAATATCTGTTAACTAAATCAAACTAAAAATTAATTGGAAATAAAACTGACAAAGTTTTAAAAACGAAAACAAACTTTATTAAAAATTAAATAAAACTTAACAAAAGAAAAACAAATATTCATCTTTAACAAAATGGAGTATCTAAGTCTAGGTGTAATATCATAACCTGCTGGAAAAAGATTCGCAGCGAAATATATTATTCAAACCTTATGTAAATGAACTTCCATTACATAGCTATATGCTCTTTAATTTAAACCAACCGAACTGAAACATGTGACTGAAGTTAAAAGTTAAAATGACTAATATATCATATAGAATTTACTTTAAATAAATAATTAAACTTAACTTCAAATTTACAATAATATATTTAAGTTAATGAAACATCTCAAACAGCTTTAAGTAATCTATAATAAGAAAGTAATCCCAGCATATCAAACGAAAATAGAAAAAGAACTTCAACTCATAATTAGATCAAATTTACTGATGTGAAATAGAAAGAAGCAAAAACATTACCCCGACACTCAATGGAAAGGTCGACTCGGCTTTCAATGTAAAAACATGCTGGCAATGATATCTTAAACTTGTAAAAATACGATGACACAGAACTAGACAGTTTCCAGACATCAATATATATCCACCGGTCATCCTTAGCAAACGATGTATCAGCAGCCATGACTTAGAAGTAAATACTCCTAGCTTATAACGGAGTCACGGAATATCAACAAAGTTTCAAACCGATCCATTTCATATTATGATCTTTAATAAAAGCCTTTTCCATTTCGTAAAAACATATCTTACTTATTGATACATGTGGGGTCGGGATCGCAGGATAAAAGTCAGAAAAGAGAATTTAAAATTATTATTAAACACAATGAGAATCTCTGACAATTAAATAACCATTCCGACACCACACATTACCGTGATGTATAGTGGCAGTACTAAAAAGGTAAATTTGGCAACTGAGAAAATTAAGGTTAATTTAAATATAATTGAAAATTACTAACTAAGAAAATGTTGCCATCGAAGTAAACGTTACGAAGCTGAAAAATAAAAATAAGAACAAACTCACCCCTTTGTGAAGTAAACACATATTCAGTATAAGAAATATGATTTTAATGGAATCAAAGGTTAATATTACTTGGCCAAGTAAAGATGTACAAAAAGGTAAATTTACTCATTATTTCAAATCCTAAATTAGCAAAATTGAGAATCCAAGCGTTCTATTGTTCAAATCACAGAAAGTTCAATTATTTAGCAGAAAACAGCACTATATTGTAGATAGTCACTAAGAACAAAATATTCAGTCGTGATGGTTAGAGAATGATTGTTCTGGAGACAGTAAACTTATCCTTCTTACTGATGCTCATGGGAGGAAATTCCACGATGTCTCAAACCACAAAGAATGCCGTCATCGATGAGAATCTCATGCCGCAGCATATATGTTGATGAAAAAATAAGCAGGGCCTTCAAGAATCCAAGTCAATCAGGGTTGTTGTTCAAGCATCCAAGTTCAACATCTCAGGAATTGCGATTGCTTAGGCATAGATGAAACGAGTGTTAGCTCTCCAACTTGTTGAAATGTGGCCGAGGGGGCACGATCCTCCATGTGCATCAGGGAGACAGCTCATTAGAAGTAATAATTGCTAATTATCATTATTGGACGTAATTATATTGTATGGGTTTTAAAATTTAAAATGCTTCATTCCTAATTATGCAGATTAGAGGCCTGCTTTTTAGAAAAACTCTTCGCCGATCAAACCCTTGTCATTTCAGATCCCGGTCTGAGGCCGAGGCCCCAAACCAACGTCCGCTTTCGCTCCTACATCGTAGACAAGTCAGTTGACGAAAAGCAGATGGCCCCAAAGACGGTTGAAAAGCCGCCAAAATCAAATTGGCCAATGAGAGATCGACGCGTAGGCGGATGCAACTGTTCATTCACAAAGATCGCGCGTTGCACGCCGTAAACCGAACGATCGAAGTGAAACTAGACCGCATCGATAGTAAAATTCATCGCAATCGTACCTCATCCCCCACGCATTCCACAGTTTGCGCGGCATCGCGCGCCGGTACAAAAATCAAGATGGAGGATGAAGTGGCGTTACGATGTCGTTTTCTCCCGAAGAAGAAGCTAAAAAATGGCTACTTGCAGGGGAGTTAGGAAATGCTCCGCGGGCCATTCAAAAGTGATGAACGTAAATAAATATTGTAAAGCGAATATCTCGCTAGAATACGGCTTAAAATTAATGAAATCTTGGGAATCGTATTGAATTAAATAGTTGCATCCGATAAAAATAGTTTTGAAGTGAAATAATTAATATTAAATAACTTTTAAAATTTATATTTTCGGAAGTTAGTTATAATGGAAGCGTATTGAAAGTAACTTTAACGTACGATATTCCGTAACGATTACTTTTTAAGGAATCTTTATATTATTAGAATGATAATTAAACGTTATTGAAATGATATTTACTTATATATTTTAATGTTTATTGCTGAAACTAATTATTAATTAAGAAATTATTAACGGAATATAAATTATTTAAAATGCATTTTTCTCTAATCAATTAATACGTTTTTAAAAATTGTTTTTAAGTTTATTATTAAATTTAAATAGAAATTAATGCAGAAGATGAATTATTAAATTTAAAAGGTTAAAATGTAACATTTACCTGCAGCCTCTAGAAAAAAAAAATTATGAAAAAAAAAAGTTTGAGATACTGGGATCTCAGTAATGCATAATTAAATGCAATTGAAAGGTGAAACGCTCAATCCGAACGATTGGAAGAACCTCAGAGATACACTTCTCCGCAAGTCCTCCAATAAAAAGGTTTTTTACATATGCAATACAGAAATATATATAATTAGAATAAAAATGAATATATAAAATTATACGTACTATGATACATTACAAATACAAACATTAATACATAGAATATACAGACACTTCTCAGGGTGAGTGAAAACTTTTAAACCCCTACACACTTGAAATTAAATTCAAATCATCCATGTGTACACCATTACAAACATTATTGCGAGGTAACAAAGTAATCAGACCTTTACTACATACAAAACCAGGAGTTAAAATTGCACCTTGTTAAAAATTTATTGCACACAAATGAAATTGATATACCATATTAAAAATTAAAGTAAGCAAGAGTCAATGAGAATTGACAGGACACTACTGAAAATTTTGATGTGACAATGAGACAAACATACATTTAAAAAACATAACAAAATAGTTGTGTAAATATAAGGCAATTGAAATCTAAGAGACGACAAGCATCACTTAATAATTGCACAAGTGTCCACACGAAAAAGGAATCAAACAGTATGATCCGGTTGACAACCATAAATGGAAGTCATGGACATTTACAAAAATTTTCAAAATTCTTCAAATTATGTCTAAGACCATACCGTGAGGGAATGTCGGAAGGGTAGACTTGTGTGATTAAACCCCAAACTAAGCCGAGTTGACCCTCTGTGTGTATTGGTCCAGAATTTAAAGAAAATTGAAAATTTTATGAGAAAAGTTAAGAGCAGGAACTCTATCTTTTACCCTTATATAAATCTCTTCTAGAACCATTAAGGTATGCGCATTTGTAGAGATTTTCAAAATTACATTTATAATAATTACTTTATTTATTTATTTATTTTTTTTTTTTTTTTTTGTCTCAAAATATAATTATAAAACTCAAAGTTATAAGATTTATACAATTTAAAGGAATTAACAATTAGGATCCTAAATTAAAAATTTAAAAATTATAATATCACACCAAATAATAATCAGCAGTAAAGTATATAGTTTAAAAGCCAAAATAGAGTTTCATCCTTTATCAAAATTACTGAAAGGTCAAATATGATTTGTGACAACAAAACAGAATTTATATTGCAAGTGGAACAGTTTTAAAAATTTAAATTTAAGGAGTTAATTAAATAAATGAATTAAGCAGTAATTACTATTGAAAGATACTTCTCAAAGCATAATGTGTTAGCTAGGCACAAATGCATTAAGTGATTCAGAAGAAGCTACCCCCCGAACCATTTTAGTATCTAAATGAGTTGAACAGGAAAAGTTGTCACACTATTGCGTTTAAAAGTAATAAAAATGAAATTTAAATGAAGTTAAGACAATATGCTATGATTTTGAATAATAATAAAAGTTTAAATTGAATATAAAGGATAAAACAATATTATAAATGGCAAAAACCTATTACTCCGTTTGTCCAGTACGAATTAATTTACTTACATGTAGTTTCGCAGAATTAAGTGGATCATTTACATGCTCAATTAAGTAATTATGACCTCTAAAGACTCTTTTAATTTTAAAAGGTCCCGTGCTTTTAGGCATAAAAGTTGGAGTGTGAATTAAATTCTTTAAATAGACAATCTCACCAAGCTTTAATATTGGAGGAGGACGACCCTTTAAATACTTTTCATTCTGAGCAAAATATTTACCTTCATTCTGTTTAACCAATTCTCTAGTTTTAGAAATATGATCTTGTAATTTTTTAAAATATAAATTAGGTTCTTCAGCTTCTTTGGCGGGTTGAAAGGTATCAATTGGCAAATTTAAGTCCCTACCTAAGAATAAATTGGCTGGTGTAAAATTAGTTACAGCATGTTTAGAATTGTTGTAATGGAGAACAAAAAATTTAAGTCTGTCTGACCATTCAATTACCTGATCAGAGAGAGAGGCGACTGATTCTTTAAGTGAGCGATTAATCCTTTCAACAAGACCATTCGATTTCGGGTAATAGATTGATGAGTGCCTGTGATTAATTTTTAAAGATTTTAAGAACTGATTAATTTCATTAGAGGTGAAATATTTGGCGTTGTCCGATAACAAGACCTTTGGTATCCCGTACCTTGAAAAATAATCATTAAGAGATTTAATAACAGAATGAGAAGTAACATTAGCAAGTGGGATAGCCTCTAAAAATCTTGAGTAATGGTCAATTATCGTTAAAATAAAAAATTTCCCATCATGTGATCTAGGTAGTTTTCCGACAACATCTATGGCAATCATTTCTCCTGGAGCCAAATCAGATTTGGAAATAAAGGTAGGTTTTGTATTTGTTTGTTTACTTTTGTGGGATAAGCACTGTTCACAAGTATTTACAAAATTCTGTATATCTTTAACCATACCATCCCAAAAATAATGCTTAGAGACCGTATCCACTGTTTTATTTATCCCAAAGTGCACTTGATGACCTAAAGCAATACAGCTGTTGATTAAAGTTTTAGGAATATATATTTTCTTAGACTTATTAACTCTATTACGTTTTTTCCTAGCGATCATAATTAAATTATTGTCTGGATTGATAGAATAAGCAGAATTAGTTATTTCTTTAGCAATTAATTTATCTCTTATCTCTTTAAGTTTAGTATCTTTAAGCTGTTCTTTAAGGATATTCTCGGTCGTTAGGGAATCATTAGTGGGAATAAAAATATTTAGTGCATTTACAATTAAATTAGGGTTGTCAGGGGGGGCAACAACTCGAGAAAGGAAATCTGCTGGGTTAACTAAGCCTGGGATATGTTCAATTTTATAATTAAAGCCTTGTAGATACATTATCCATCTTACAATTATTTCAGATTGTTTTTCTAACTTCATATGGTACGTTAGTGCTTTAGCATCAGTTAAAATTTTAAATTGTCTACCATAAAGATACTCATGAAAATGTTTAATAGAAGAATAGATTGCATAAAATTCTCTTTTAATAGATGGATAATTAGATTCGCCTTTATTTAACTTTTTAGAATAAAATTCGATGGGATAAAACTGATTGTCATGACGCTGCAACAAAATACCACAAATAGCATTCTTAGAAGCATCTGTCACTAAACATACCTCTTTATTTTCATCGAAGTTCTTGACAGTAGGATTGTTGAGAAGAATGTTTTGAATTTTAAGGAAAGAATCTTGACACTCTTTACTCCAAAAAAATTTTACGTTCTTTTTAGTTAAATTAACAATTGGTTGGACAATATCAGCAAAATTGAAAATTAAATGTCTAAAATAGTTAATCATTCCTAGAAAACTTTGCACTTCTTTAACATTAGTAGGTACTGGAAATTTATTAATCTTATTGACGTTATCGGGAGATGGGGAATGACCATTTTGATGTAAATTAAAACCAAGGTAAGTAATTTCTTGTTGACAGATTTGTAATTTGGCTGGATCTAAAGTTAAGTTAAATTCCCTAAGCCTATCGAATACCTTTTGAAGCCAAGACAACATTTCCTCCATAGAATTTGCAGCAACAATAATATCGTCAAGAAAATATTGAACATTTTTGCCCCTTAATGGGTCCAAGCAATTGTTAATTAATGTATGAAAATAAGAAGTACTGTTAACAAGGCCAAAAGCTAATCTGGTTGGCTCAAAATTACCATACTCAGTCGCAAATGCCAATTTTGACCTGTCTTTTTCCTGCAGAAGTATTTGAAAAAAAGCTGACTTTAAATCTAAAACAGTATAAAGTTTTTTACCTGAAATGTTTTGAATTACCTCATTAATTCTAGGAAGACAAATTTTATATGGTTCAGTGATTGCATTTAAAAGACGATAGTCGATGACCATACGGAATTTTAATTTACTAGGATCATCAGTGGGAAGAGATTTTTTATGAACAAAAAGTACAGGAAAACAATAATTTGAAGATGAATTTTGAATAATACCAGCTTTTAACAGATCAGAAATTTCTTTACGAGCAAAATCTTTAGCAATCTTTGGAATGGGATAGGGTTTTGTTTGCAGTGCAAAATCATGAAGCAATTTAAATTCAGGAATTACTTTATCAGTACAGCCAAGAGTGTCATAAGACGAAGAAAATACAGCAGAATTATCCATCAGCAAGCTGAGAACTCGTTTCTTATCAGCATCAGGTAAGTGGGCAACATTAAATTTATCAGACGTAAGTTCCTTTTTCCTAAGTTTTAACATTTCTTCAGAAATTAAATTGTTAACTTGGTATGTCTCAGTATTATCATGAGATGAAATTTGATCCTCAGAAATGGGCTTGATAAATCCTAATTTAGTTTTCTTTCTAATTACTATCTTTTTATCAGTATTGTTATGAACATATAATAAAATGGCATTGTTAGGATCAGGTTGATGGAGACTATAATTTAATTTTAAAGCTAATTTATTGGAAGAAGGACAAAATAAATAATTTAATGAGTTATTAATTTTATGGAGAGATTTAAGTTTAATAATTTTGCCTTGATTAGGTTTTAGGGTTACTTGATTGGCTGGTTTAACAAAGTTTTTACTAGTTTCAGAATTATTTTGAGAAGAATTTAAATCATTAGAAAATACTGGATCATTGGGAACATTTTCATCAATTTCTGAAGGGGAAGGGTTAATAGCACAATTAGAAATATTATCAGAAATATCAGTACTAAAATTACTATCACTGTTATCATTCTCATTAAGGGGTTTCAAATTATCAGGGTTTTTATTTACAAATGGAAAAGAAAGATGACCCATAATGAGTTGCTGGTTGGCCGAATCCAAAAGGACTTTATTACGGCTCAAAAAATCATACCCCAGAATTATCTGATAATTGGAGTGCCAATTATCATGAGTTATGAAAAAAATATTACTAAACCAAGTGTTTAGAATGCGAAATTTAAGTTGCACTGTAGAAAAAAAAGGAATTGAAGAATTGTTGATTGTTTTAATGTTTACTGAAAGTGATAAGAAATTTAATTTATTATGTTTTTTAAGAAGATTAATAGCCTGCGGTTGTATTAAAGATAAATTTGCACCACTATCTAAAAGCCCTTCAAAAGTAATTTTTCCAAAATTAAGTTTAATTATAGGTAGTTCTGAATTATCTACATTGCAACTCATCAAAATTTTGTTTATATTTACATTAGAAGAATTCAAAATCATGCCCTCATCGTTATCAAAAAAAGAATCTAGGGTCCTGCAATCATGAGGGGGGGAAATATTTACAAAATCTTGAGAACCCTCTACCCGTTTAAATTTCTTCTGCTATGGTTGTATGGTCTGAAATTATTACGCCCTCTTCCACGATTATATCTCATGCCATTATGTTGATGACCCCTTGGATTCTGATCATAGTGATTAAAATGATCATTTCCAAAATAATTCGCATCCGCGTTTTGCATGCCCTGTCTTGAAAAATTCGCCCCATTACTGACCTCCAAAAAATACCAGCAGTCTCTTGCGCTATGAGCTTTGCTACAAATCTGACATAAAGGTTTTTCTTCTTTTAACTTCTTGACCGTTTCCGTCAGATGTGCAATTTGCTTACTTTGGTCATCTAAATTTTTTACGAGTTTTTCTAATAGGTTATCAGCTTTACTGGTGGACGGTACTGCTTGCAAATTATTTAAGTCTAAAATATTTTGTTCAAGAGCTTTTTCTATATCCAAAGCCTTAGCAACAATATCATCAAAATTTTTTTTTCCGAATTTCAAAACTTCGATTTTAATATCCGGTCTTAAGGCATCAAGGAATTTTGAATACATTAAGTTAGCTTTAAAAGAATCCAATTCACGGTTATTCTCAGATCCTGGAGCCATATTGTTTACTGTTAACCTAATCTCTTCCGCAAGGTCTGACACTGATTGTTTGGGCTGCTGAGTGATGCGACCATAATGGTAAGACGCATCTTCAAAGTTCTGTTTGCGCTCAAATTTTTGTCTCATTAATTTGGCTACATTCTCAAAAAGTTTTTCTTCGCAAACTTGTTTGTCATTTGACAAAAATTCCAAAGCTTTTTCCCTACATAAGAGCCTCAGGAGTGTGATGCGATTCTCATCCCCAATATTTTGAACCTTACAAATGTCTTGAACATTTCTAAGAAAAGTATTAACATTTTCATTAGGTTGACCATGAAAGGGCGGGATTGCTGCAATCATGGATTGGAAAAGAGCACGCTTGTTTGCCATGATTAAAAATGGACACAAAAATTTTTTATAGTTAAAATATGTAAACACAACAGGAAAAAATGATTTTTGGGGGGGAGGTTGTTTAAACTGAGAAAATATTATAAATTATTTTTTCTCAAAATTTGCAACCCATAATATACAAACATAAAATATTAATCACTAAACAGTTATAAATTTAATAAAAATACTCTAAAATATCAAATTATAGGTGCATAAGAAGAGAATCAAACATTAAATATAATATATAAAATACTTTAAATTGGTGCACACATGGAGTAGAAAAATCCTGACAAATTTTCTTTTTTTTATACCTTCCATAAAAGTAAATTCAAGTTCAATCTTAAATAATGAAATGAAATATTTAAGTAAGTTAAATAATTTTAAAACGGATCGTTAAACGATCGTTAACTAAAACTGCATCTGAAATTTTTTTTTTTTTTTTTGCAAAATTTTAAAGTTTTCTCAAAAATCAAACAAAATAAAAATTCTTTTAGATATAGACCAGGTTCAAACACCTAAAAGGTCTGCGGCACCAAATGATACATGTGGGGTCGGGATCGCAGGATAAAAGTCAGAAAAGAGAATTTAAAATTATTATTAAACACAATGAGAATCTCTGACAATTAAATAACCATTCCGACACCACACATTACCGTGATGTATAGTGGCAGTACTAAAAAGGTAAATTTGGCAACTGAGAAAATTAAGGTTAATTTAAATATAATTGAAAATTACTAACTAAGAAAATGTTGCCATCGAAGTAAACGTTACGAAGCTGAAAAATAAAAATAAGAACAAACTCACCCCTTTGTGAAGTAAACACATATTCAGTATAAGAAATATGATTTTAATGGAATCAAAGGTTAATATTACTTGGCCAAGTAAAGATGTACAAAAAGGTAAATTTACTCATTATTTCAAATCCTAAATTAGCAAAATTGAGAATCCAAGCGTTCTATTGTTCAAATCACAGAAAGTTCAATTATTTAGCAGAAAACAGCACTATATTGTAGATAGTCACTAAGAACAAAATATTCAGTCGTGATGGTTAGAGAATGATTGTTCTGGAGACAGTAAACTTATCCTTCTTACTGATGCTCATGGGAGGAAATTCCACGATGTCTCAAACCACAAAGAATGCCGTCATCGATGAGAATCTCATGCCGCAGCATATATGTTGATGAAAAAATAAGCAGGGCCTTCAAGAATCCAAGTCAATCAGGGTTGTTGTTCAAGCATCCAAGTTCAACATCTCAGGAATTGCGATTGCTTAGGCATAGATGAAACGAGTGTTAGCTCTCCAACTTGTTGAAATGTGGCCGAGGGGGCACGATCCTCCATGTGCATCAGGGAGACAGCTCATTAGAAGTAATAATTGCTAATTATCATTATTGGACGTAATTATATTGTATGGGTTTTAAAATTTAAAATGCTTCATTCCTAATTATGCAGATTAGAGGCCTGCTTTTTAGAAAAACTCT
Organism: Maratus speciosus; assembly: GCA_963932465.1. NCBI lineage: Eukaryota > Metazoa > Arthropoda > Arachnida > Araneae > Salticidae > Maratus > Maratus speciosus. The sequence continues at coordinate 509,306,487 of OZ010795.1, forward strand.
TCGCCGATCAAACCCTTGTCATTTCAGATCCCGGTCTGAGGCCGAGGCCCCAAACCAACGTCCGCTTTCGCTCCTACATCGTAGACAAGTCAGTTGACGAAAAGCAGATGGCCCCAAAGACGGTTGAAAAGCCGCCAAAATCAAATTGGCCAATGAGAGATCGACGCGTAGGCGGATGCAACTGTTCATTCACAAAGATCGCGCGTTGCACGCCGTAAACCGAACGATCGAAGTGAAACTAGACCGCATCGATAGTAAAATTCATCGCAATCGTACCTCATCCCCCACGCATTCCACAGTTTGCGCGGCATCGCGCGCCGGTACAAAAATCAAGATGGAGGATGAAGTGGCGTTACGATGTCGTTTTCTCCCGAAGAAGAAGCTAAAAAATGGCTACTTGCAGGGGAGTTAGGAAATGCTCCGCGGGCCATTCAAAAGTGATGAACGTAAATAAATATTGTAAAGCGAATATCTCGCTAGAATACGGCTTAAAATTAATGAAATCTTGGGAATCGTATTGAATTAAATAGTTGCATCCGATAAAAATAGTTTTGAAGTGAAATAATTAATATTAAATAACTTTTAAAATTTATATTTTCGGAAGTTAGTTATAATGGAAGCGTATTGAAAGTAACTTTAACGTACGATATTCCGTAACGATTACTTTTTAAGGAATCTTTATATTATTAGAATGATAATTAAACGTTATTGAAATGATATTTACTTATATATTTTAATGTTTATTGCTGAAACTAATTATTAATTAAGAAATTATTAACGGAATATAAATTATTTAAAATGCATTTTTCTCTAATCAATTAATACGTTTTTAAAAATTGTTTTTAAGTTTATTATTAAATTTAAATAGAAATTAATGCAGAAGATGAATTATTAAATTTAAAAGGTTAAAATGTAACACTTATGTAAAGGGCATTTATCGTGAGAGTACTTTAACTCAAACAGGGATACGAGCACACTGTGAATGAATTAACATTACGATAAACTTTAACTCAAACAAAATGTTAAAAAGTATTTCGCCGAATCGAAAACTCAAATTTAAAACGATACTAAAATATAAAACAAACGAAGCTGCACTAGACATGCCGTAGACAGTATTTATATGTTTCTCTCAAGAGAAAAACAAACACACCACGCAACTCGTCCACGTGCCTTCTGATATTCCAGAACTCTCTGATGACGTAATCGATACCGATTCGTTGAAGAGGAAAAAAGTATGCAAAGATGGCTACCGTCATCTGTCAGCAAATGAAGTAACTATGGCCAGAACGATCGCAGGAACAACGAATGTAGTTTGCAGAGAAATGTAAATAAAGAAGTTAACGGCGAAATGTATAATAGTTATTGGAATCAAGCAATGTCTGAATAAAGGTAAGTCCATTATATATGTAAATATAGATTATAATAAAAGATATTTAAACGTATTTAAACAGAAATAAAAGTACTTTAAATCCAGACACAGAAAGAAAAATGTAGATAGAAGTGACATAGGAAATAAAGGTAATAAAAGCAATAAGAAAATAGTTAAAAATTCCTAACAAGAGCCCCCCCACCCCATCTTATCGCTTCTATTAGAAAAGCAAAAAGGACATAAACATCATTCAAATACAGGATGAAAAATTCAAATCCGTCAACTTGATGACCAAATGTCACTATTACGTCTAACACTCAAAGAAGAGGAGACATCGTAAACGAGGAACCTCTGAAGAAGCCTCATTGCATCAAATCATTTCCCTAATAAAATATCTCTAAAAATAAAAACTCCGAATGATAGCTGGGAGAACACACAAAGCAAGCCAGTTCCAGAACGATCAGTTTCAATATCCCTTGCTGGAAAAGATAAAACTAAAAACATTAATATATATTTTTCTCTTAAAAATATGCAATTCCACAGAAAACCACACAGCTTGACATAATATAGATATATCTGCAAAAATCTCACTATTTTACAAAAACAATTCAATTTTTAAAAATTTCAAAACAAATTTCATAATTTATCCATATCCATTCACAATAACATTGCTCCAATACAAAGATATCCAATTCTTAAAAAGTCGTATCATCAAAAGTTTGTGACAAATTGATCAAATTCTAAAAATTTATCAGTAATACAACAATATATATATAAATCTTATAAATATAAAAGATACCTAAAAACAATACAATTAATAAGTTATAAAAATTTAAGTATTATGAGGAATTCTTAAATTCATCAGTTTAGCTGATTCTCCGTTTTTCTAAAACAAGTCCACATTGTGTCGATTAAATGTTCCACCTCCATATCAGTATAAGGCAAAAATTTCACATATTTAGCAGCAAAGTAAAATTCATGATTTTTAGCTGAGCTATCCCTCCTAAGAATCCAGTTTATACATAGAAATGATAGGGTACACCACTCATACTAATAAATTTTCCATTTTGCCTTGGCGCCAAGGTCTTCACACACATTCATAACGAAGTACATAGGAAGGCCTCTAGCATACGGATATCTGAAAATATATATATCATCTTATAACCAGATTTATCATCCAAAAACAAAGGCAGGAACACAACACATTAGAACTTCGACTGAAAATCAACCTCATCAACAGCACTAGGATTAAAGACCTGTACCTCTAGAAAGCGAAAAGTAGATATGCACCCATATCTGGTCGAACAAGACAACTACCAAAACTCGACCACTTAAAAATTCAGGTCAACTCCTTCCATGAAGGTCATATCATGGCAATTCATAAATTCACATTCAACCGCCAAAAACAGGTATCAAAATTCTCAAAAATTCAACCATATTTCAAAGTACAATCCACGACTCATCCTCTCAAAGATATAGTCCGTCTGAAAAATGTTAACTCTAAAACAGTTCTAAAAGATCTATCAAATTCAAAATTCACTAGCACTGATTAAAAAAATTAAACTAGAGTTCCCAAAAATTTAATAAAAACAAAATTTATTCAAATGCGATATATCATCTATTAATACCAAAAACCAGTCAAGCTAACACAAGTTATCTAACTATTGGGATCAAAGTCACATCTAACATTAACTGATTTCATTCTAACATGTTCACAACCAGTACTCAGGCAAATTGAACTGATCCATTCCCACTTATCTTGGGGTCTCACTTCACGTTTCCTCAGTAAAACATGCATTTTTTTACATCACTGATATAAAGCAATTCATCCACTGGAAACCAACACATAGACCAACCCATCCTGACCCTAATAACAGTACCATCTATGTCGAGCAGAAACTTAAAACATAAGGGAATAACCAATACATCTGGAGCCTTACTGCAAATATTTGGGACCATACTGTGAATGGACAACTTCTAAAACGACCCAATTAAAAGTCAATCTCTATATCTGCTATATATTAAAAAAAAAAAAAAAAAAAAAAAAAAATGTACTTTCTTCTACACAAGACTCATCTCACTCTAACAACTTCTATCAATAAGTCGTAAATTATCTATTATTAATAAGCCTTAAAAATTTAATACTAATAGAAAGTTCTATATAATGAGAAAAATCAACAGCTTTGAATCTAAACAAATTTTAAATTAAGAAAAACCATCTGACTTTCAGTTATAAACCCATTAACATTATATCATTAAAAATTTAAATTACATATAAAACTTGCTTAATTTATACATTACAAGAAAAACTATTGTAATATTAAACTGTACAGACCCCCTACTATACTGTCCAAAAAAAAAAAAAAAAAAAACCAATCTAATAATATTAAAAATGAGCAATGTCATGTCCAATCAAAATTAACGTTCCAAACTTTTCACCGCCCCACCAGTGGCTGAGAGGGTCTGCTCTCGAAACTGGTAGACGAAACTGGTGCTGGGTTCGATCCCAATCGCGCCCGTCGGCCTAATCGTTCGGAGTTTTCGTGGTTTTCTTCGAACCATGGATTTCCATGCGTTAATACGGGTTAGGTTCCCTTAGAAAGACCCCCACGAAGGGCACTCCCCCTCGGGCCTATATCCCTAGTGTAGATAATCGGCCGTCACAAAATCAACCAACCAACCAACCAACCAAACTTTTCCCATGAGCTTCCAATGTGACATCCAGTTCTGAACGTAACTTCCATGGTACCCATATCGGGAAAACAAGACAAAGATTCAGCATCTAAAGGAAAAGCAATTCCAAAAAAATTTGGAAATCCACAGCCAGTATTCAAGAATCCTAATCGGGACGGACACATATTTAAATTGGTACAAAACATATATCCATCATCTACCAAACATACTGAGATCCATAGGTCGAGTTGACCACCCTCAACCCAAGAATTCCAGCAATCCTAATATCACTAATGCCGAAGCACGCACTCATATCAATTTAAGTTCCAACTACTATCATTCATTCAACCTTTCACCCGCACATAAACATAGATACCAGGGCACTAAAAAAAAACCTTTAACTGAATCAACGTCCTATAAAGGAAACCTCCAATCAGATCATTTGATGATGCTCAAATTTCATTAAATCAAAAAAATTTTACATAAACATACAATATGATATTTCAACTAAAAAAATAGTTAAACAAAAACCAATTTAAACATTTACATATTTTACTATGAAAAACATTTGCATATTCATTCTCCAGGGTAGAGATGGAAGATGGATAATAAAAATCCAATACTGTACCATAATTACCATGAAGAGTGACCTTAAACACCAGTAAAGTTAACACCTCCCCAAGGTTAGTACAGATAAAATTTAAACCACTGAGAGCCAAATAGCTTTTAAAATGTTTAGCTTTCAGAATGGCCTCCCCAGCAGAAGAACTACCCAAAATGATATGCAAATGTCTATATTTATATACCTCAAAAATCATAAATATTCATATTAAAAAGGCTAAAAAAAATATCAAATGATTTAACTTTCTTCAAAACAAATTAACTTTTATAAAATTTCGAAGAAAATATATTTAATTTTATCATTACTTTATGACAAGACTTCAGAAATTTAATTATGCTTATTAAAACTCTATCAAGCAGCAGGTCTATTAATATTATATCTATTAATATTTATATAATATTATCTATTAATATCTATTAATATCTATTAATAATATCTATTAATATTAATATAATTATATGTATTAAGCAGGTCTATTAATATTATAATAAATTGCTATCTATTAATAGCAGCAATACGGTTTAACTGATTCATAAAGTTCAACGATTAACATTGTATTACTCTTCTTCCAAAACCATTAAATATAGTATTCTAACAATTAGAAAAATTTTAAAGAAAGTATACATAAAAAAATTATCAAAGAAATCAAATTTCTCTTAAAATCTGAAAAAATTTTCAAAAATTACCTAAAAAATATTTCAAAATTTATAAGTTATTAAACCTTAAAACGTAAAAAAAATATCACATTTCATCATTTCAGAAATTAAAATCCCTTATATCATTACAATTTTAAAAAGATTATAAAAGTAAATATATATATCACAGCTGAATATTTTCAAAAATCAGTTTCATATTTTCATTACCATCTGAATGACTATAAAGGAAAATAAATATCACAGCTTACCATCTTTCATTAGTTTCATAAATTACAATTTAAACAGACTTAAATATACCTCTTTTGGTCTTCATAATACATGATAAACTTCTTGTAGCTCATCTAAAAAAAAAAAAAGGCACAACCGGCCACCTGAAAAAAATTCTTAAAGCATGTTCTAAAAGTTAATTCATTTTACATCAAAAAGTTATTGGTCAAGCAAGTATAGTTCCTATGGAATAGTTTCAACGAAACACCATCAGTAGTACAGCCATTTCAATCAGTTAAACTCAGGATCTCAATCAATAAAACATTCCAGATGAACAAAAAGCCCAGCACGTTTCCACTTCACTTGCAGTTCACACAACGAAATATGTACTAGTCACCAAAAAGGCAAACTCTTGACATCACTGTGACACTGTAATACAGGCAACTAATTGACATCAAAAACGGCTGGACACGTTTCATCACAAATGGAACACATCATATAAATAACACCAAACTTGAAGATCAGGAGTTGTTATCCTTAAAAATACTATACCACTGGTGATGGTTGGTAAATTCTGTAGATCACCCTTTTCATTTTTATCATTGATTGATATCCAGCAGACCTTTCTTACACTGTAGCTCTTCAAAAACAAATGCACATTGCTTGCAGATTCCACTTAATTGAATTTAAAAATTCATGCCATTTCAAATAGCCAGAGAACCATTTCCAAAGAGTACCGGAAGCAATAAAAAAATTAGAAAAATAAATTCAAATTTTCTAACATTTAAGCAAATGCTATGCTACCTAACACATTTAAGCCTCATTACCTCAAAATTCAATCTTAATTATCAAAAAAACTTTAAATGTCATTAATTAACTACTCATATTCTAAATATCATTATTATCTATACTTAAAAGATCAACTTCAAATTCCATTGACACACCGTTAAATGCAATATCGCCCCCCCGCCCCCCTCGAAATATTCACAAGGATTCTTATAAGCTGAATTGCCGAAAACAATCTAAACATCTAAACTATTGATAACAAATAAAAAAAAAATACTGAAAAGTTCCATATGTCCCTATCTAAAAATGGAAGTAACCACTCATAATGACAGCATCTTTAAACCTCTAAAACTCTTAAGTTTATACAAGAAGTCGCTGACAATATTAAAATCCAACAAGTAGTTAAACTCCTAAAAAAAAATTGAAATAACCAGCTAAAAATATAATCCAGAAGTTAAAACTTAACTGGAGCTGAAAACATTCACAATATCAGAGCTTTATACAGGGACCATATATGAAAAATTCAAATATCCAAGTCTTAAAAGATGTTTCTAGAAAATAACTGCATTCACCCATTCTGGGGCCCATAACTCTTGTTATACTATATCAAGGTATAGGTCTAACAGGTTATGCATCTAAAAAGGAAATCTGATTGATGCATAATTAAAAATGAGCAGAGACTGTCAAAGACAGTACGCAGTTGAAAGAGCTTAAGGCAAAGAGCAGTTAAAAGCAAAAGTGAATGTGGAATGTTGATCTGAAAAACAATATCTGTTAACTAAATCAAACTAAAAATTAATTGGAAATAAAACTGACAAAGTTTTAAAAACGAAAACAAACTTTATTAAAAATTAAATAAAACTTAACAAAAGAAAAACAAATATTCATCTTTAACAAAATGGAGTATCTAAGTCTAGGTGTAATATCATAACCTGCTGGAAAAAGATTCGCAGCGAAATATATTATTCAAACCTTATGTAAATGAACTTCCATTACATAGCTATATGCTCTTTAATTTAAACCAACCGAACTGAAACATGTGACTGAAGTTAAAAGTTAAAATGACTAATATATCATATAGAATTTACTTTAAATAAATAATTAAACTTAACTTCAAATTTACAATAATATATTTAAGTTAATGAAACATCTCAAACAGCTTTAAGTAATCTATAATAAGAAAGTAATCCCAGCATATCAAACGAAAATAGAAAAAGAACTTCAACTCATAATTAGATCAAATTTACTGATGTGAAATAGAACGAAGCAAAAACATTACCCCGACACTCAATGGAAAGGTCGACTCGGCTTTCAATGTAAAAACATGCTGGCAATGATATCTTAAACTTGTAAAAATACGATGACACAGAACTAGACAGTTTCCAGACATCAATATATATCCACTGGTCATCCGTAGCAAACGATGTATCAGCAGCCATGACTTAGAAGTAAATACTCCTAGCTTATAACGGAGTCACGGAATATCAACAAAGTTTCAAACCGATCCATTTCATATTATGATCTTTAATAAAAGCCTTTTCCATTTCGTAAAAACATATCTTACTTATGTAAAGGGCATTTATCGTGAGAGTACTTTAACTCAAACAGGGATACGAGCACACTGTGAATGAATTAACATTACGATAAACTTTAACTCAAACAAAATGTTAAAAAGTATTTCGCCGAATCGAAAACTCAAATTTAAAACGATACTAAAATATAAAACCAACGAAGCTGCACTAGACACGCCGTAGACAGTATTTATATGTTTCCCTCAAGAGAAAAACAAACACACCATGCAACTCGTCCACATGCCTTCCGATCTTCCAGAACTCTCTGATGACGTAATCGATACCGATTCATTGAAGAGGAAAAACATATGCAAAGACGGCTACCGCCATCTGTCAGCAAATGAAGTAACTACGGCCAGAACGATCGCGGGAACGACGAATGTAGTTTGCAGAGAAAGTAAATAAAGAAGTTAACGGCGAAATAAAATAGTATAATAGTTATTGGAATCAAGCAATGTCTGAATAAAGGTAAGTCCATTATATATGTAAATATAGATTATAATAAAAAATATTTAAACATATTTAAACAGAAATAAAAGTACTTTAAATCCAGACACAGAAAGAAAAATGTAGATAGAAGTGACATAGGAAATAAAGGTAATAGAAGCAATAAGAAAATAGTTTAAAATTCCTAACAGTCTATATATGCTCTGGCGAACTCCTTGTAATTAGACAGTGCTTTGTTCATCTCTCTTTGAAAAGTCGCAGCTGCGTTTCTGAGCTTGAAGGCAATTACTTTAAAGCGATACTGAGCCATGTGAGTCTTGAAACATGCTAGATTTTGACTCTCTTCTTCTAGTGGTATGGCCCAATACCCTTTCAATAAATCTATCGTAGTTATGACATTGGCCCTGCCAATACTGAACAACAGATCGGTGGCATTTTCCATTGGGAAATCATCAGTTTTTGTAATCGCATTTAGCGCTCAAAAATCTATGCATAGGCGTAAGGCCCCATCCTTCTTCATCACGCACACTACTGGGTGTGGCGCCTCTGCCTCACTTTCTTCAATCAGACCTAGTTCCAATAACTCCTCAATTTGTTTGACAATTTGTGGCTTTAAGGCCTCTGGGATTCTATAAACGCACGGCTTTTTCTTTTCTACTTCATTTATTCGTATTTTATGCTCTCCTACCTTGGCTATTTGCACTTTTCTCGAAAATAACTTTTTATATTTATATAATAAATCTAGCATTTTTTCTCTCTCTACATTTCCTAAATGACTTAGATCAACTTCCTCTATATTCAAAAGGTCAGAGTTATCTTTCATACTGGGGGTGGGATTGGACCTCCCCTAATTCTTCCTCATTTTCGAAGATCACCCCCACTGCCTGTACCCTAGGAGTTAATTTTTTTATCTTATTTACATGGACATTTCTAACATTCCCGTTTATTAATTTCACTTTGTAAGAATTCGGGTTACAGCGCGCCACTATTTCAGCTGGCCCGGTCCACCTCGCATAAAGTTTGTTCGTAGAGTCTGGGATTAATAAATATACCTGGTCCTCAGCCTAAATTCCTTGTTATTCGCTCTTCGATTAGCGTACTTCGCATACGAGCTTTGCTTAACTTCCGACACTATTGCCGCTTGTTCTGCCGCCCTTTCTAAATTAATTTTTAACTCCTGGAGGCATTTGGTCGCGCTCTTTCCTAGATTTATAGGTAGTGGGATTTCGCCTGCCCATGTACATTTTAATACCGCCAGTGGCCCTCTGGCCTCCCTTCCGTAAATTAATTTGAATGGCGATACGCCCGTAGTGCTATTCGGAATTTCTCTATACGCAAATAATAGATAGGGGATGTGTTTATCCCAATTTTTAGGGTCACTACGAATTATATGGTGCAACATATGTTTCAATACCTGATTATACCTTTCAACTAATCCCGAGCTCTGTGGGTGCCCCGGCGTAGCAAATCTAGGAGCCACCGCAAGCCTACCATGAAACTCTTGTATTAACCCTGATACAAAATTTCTGCCGTGATCACTCGCTATTACGCGAGGTATTCCTGTTATCATAAATATCTCTAACAATGCATCGCACGTAGCTTTAGCCGTAATTGTCCATAACGGAACTGCTTCTGGCCATTTCGAATGTTGGTCTACCAAAGTAAGTACATATTGATGCCTACGTGCTGAAGGAGGTTCAATTTTTCCAATTATGTCAATACTTACAACGTCAAACGGAAGTTCCGGTCCCTCAATTGGGACAATGGGTATGTGATCGCTGGCCCTCTGCCTGCTCCGTAGTTGGCAATCCTTACACGATGCACAATATTGTTCCACATCCCGTGACATACCTGGCCAAAAAAATGAATAACAAATTCTTTCTTTCTTTCTTTTTTTTTTTTTTTTTTTTCATGCCGAGATGATTAGCGAAAACCGATTTGTGCACAATTTTTCCCCCTCCTCAACTTTGGTACCACTAATTGCATAACTTGATCTTCCGAAACTCTTTCCCTATGATAAAGCAAATTATCTACCATTACAAACCCGTTTTTCTCTTTTTCTGCATCTTTGAAAGCTCCCTTTAACGATTCGCAACTTTTCTGTTGCGCCCTGTAAATACTCGCATCTGATTGGCGACCCACATTTAAATCTTCGCTATTATTTTTCTTTTCAATACAGCTAATCATTAACTCTCTTTCTGCAGTTTCATTTTGACTTAATAAACTTAAATTCTCATCATTGATACTTTGTTGTTCCATTTCGCTATCCCTGCCTTTTGATATTTAATTTCTTCCCCCTTTTCTGACTGCATCTCATCTGTAGACACATCATCTAATCTATTTTCTTCCCCTCCACTCTGAGCTGATCGTAATAACTCATAAATCATTGGCGTGATAATACATGACCCATATAATTTATCTGTTGCTGCGAACAAAACATCTACGCTGTTAACTACACTATTTGACTCTCCGAAATCTAAAGCTATGGGTAAAGTTATAAGGTCAGCAGTTATTTTTTCTCCAAAAGCAGATATCAACTGAATTTTTGAATTTTCATTATTTCTAAATGAATCCGGTATTTGATTTGAACCAGACTTAGATAAAATGTAAAACTGTCTGCAAACTCAAATAATTTCTTAAAAATTTTCTGCAATAAAAGCCACGTCCTTCCTGAGTCCTATATCGCCACTAACAGCAAAAATGAAAAAGTCCTCTTTCCAATCCCTCGCATTACGTTACATGAACTCAATCCTCCTACCCCCCACCTTCCAGTTTTCTGAATTAGACTTTATTGAAAAGAGGGTAATATTTACTAAGATATTAAAACTGAATTCCCCTTTCGAATGTGAAAAAATTGCTGCAAATCGCAGAGAAATGCTAAACAAGTGCATAAACATTCGCTAAAATTTCCGACCAAATAAACTTTATTTAAAAGAGATCAACATTTAACATTTACTTTTTAACTCAAAATTTATTTTTAATCTGTTAAATTAATCTGCAAAGCCTAAAATAATCTGCAGCACCTGCTTCGGTGCTGCACTGTTTCTGCTACCGGCTCTGGCAGGAGAAAAAAAAAAAAAAATCATTGTACCTGCCGTTCCGGCATAAGCGCCGCACTTAATATTTTTAAGTTTCAAAAATATATATGCCGCGGTGCTTCTTCCAAAAAATACTGTACCATGCTACATGGCAAATAATTTCTAGATAGCTTTTTTCCCCTCCAGTTGAAAAATAGTCTGCAGATCTCACGAATCTGCGACGGGCCGCGCACCGATTCTCCACCCGTGGTCTTATTAATTTTTTTTATGAAGAAATTTGTAAAAAAAAAAAAAACAGAACTGTCTGCAAACTTTGAAAATTTTCTGCGAACGGTGTTCGCGTGTTCGTCTATATTATCTGACTCTGATTCGAATTAACTACTGGAATTTCGGCCGCATTATCGATTAATGTATTCATTTTCCGCCCCCCTAACAACACATCCTGATATTGCAAAGCTTGCGTATTTATTGCCTCATTCTCAGAACATAAAGCTGTCACTTTAGCAACTAACTTTTCATCATGTTTATTTTTCTCAATACCCGATTCCTTTTTCATTTGATAGCGGAAATTTCCCATTTTATTTTTTTCTTTATTATTCAGACAGAAATGTAAATGAGTTGTTTGTTTACACAGCCTACAAATGTCATTAGTTTCTCTTTCGCGAGAAAGAACATTATTTCTGACATGAGGTGGGACATATTTCCCATGATTCACACTTCCGGTTTCATTGTAGTTACGAAAGGATTTTATAGGTATGATAGACCTATCATATAATTCCGAAAAAGTTCTACCCTTTGAAGTAAACCAATTATCGCATAATTTCGCGTGGTTTTAACCAGTTATCCATTTGCTTTAATTTAACGTAACTCCGTGTTTCTGAATCTAATTAACTCAATAATCTATCGGTAACAATTAATTCCTTAAGGGTGTCAAAATCATTTACTTTTCGAAGCTCACAATAAAAATCCCAATTCGCTCGGATTCTGCTTGCAAATTGCAAATGGTTTTCATTTTTCATTCTTTTTGCCGTAAGGAAATTTTCTAGACAAGCTTCCTGGGTAGGTTGAAATTCTTTTAAAATTAAAGCCTTAACCTTCGGATAACTCTTCATTTCATTTGTATTTACATAAACTAATAAATGTGCTGCCTGTTCCCCTACTAAATTTAGTAAAATTTCAACTTTTAACTCCTCCGCAACATTTTTCATTTCGAATGCTTTTTCAAGCGAACTAAAAAATAAATTCCATGCTTCCGGTTTAGAAGGAACTGGCTTACTCAGAGTTCTAACACTTTTAATTAAAGATTCTAAAGAATTAGTATGGGATTTTTGTCCATGGAAAGTGTGTACTTGACACACTTTCCATTACAGTCTTTCGGTTTCTCATAAAAAAAACACCCGCCGCGCTCACATGCTGGCAAAAACTATACCTCTACCTTCCACACTCTCAAAAACCACTTTTCTTCTGAAAAAACAGTATCCCCCCCCCCCCTCTCACTCTGCGCGCGCCCGCATACAACGTGATGTTGGTGCCAATAGAACTCGAAATAAAAGTTATCTAGTCGTTTCCAGGCATCACAGGTTATATATATATATATATATATATATATATATATATATATATTAGGGTGGTCCTTAAAAAATTAAATTTAAAATTTTCTACGGGGCACCCTCCTATTTTGTTCTATGTATAAAATAAAGACCTCTACAAAAATTTCAAAATTTTAAAACATTTTTTAGGGGTCGCTACCAAGGTTTGAATTTAAAAAAAAAATTAAAAATTTACATATTTTGTAAACTAATAATATATTATTAATACAAATCCATAGTCATTGCCAATGTAATCATGGTATGATATTAGGCTGTAAAGACTGTCTTTTGTTTCAAGTTTCAATATATTTACACTAACGGGCTGCTAGGGCAAATTAGGCCTAGAAGCCACAACAACTTAAAGCAGAGTTTAAGATTAAGTGTCCACTGACATGCAGAAATAAGTTAGGATGTAATTCAAACATAACTTTATTAAAACCAATTAAAAACATGATTAAATGTATTAAATATAACAACATATGGCCATAACTTCGGCCAAGAACTTAAACAGCTCATATATTGAGCCTTTACTAATATCAGTTACATTACTGAAATATAACATGCAGAAACGAGCCATCTGAACATGAAGTCGCTCCAATATATACCATACAAACAGAAATAAACTTCGTAACTAACAGTGAAACATGCAGTTATAGAAATCATCCAATTAGAAACCAGTGTACGTCATCGGCACGATGACGCAATACCCAAGTTGGAATTCAGTCATTCATCTCCAGATGCGTGGAATTCGTAAATGTATGACGTCATATCGTCAGAAAAACGAAATGCTCGTAAGTTAAAAGCTAAAAAGACTTCGTAGCTGAGCTAGAAAACAAGCACCGATACCGAGCAGTCTCAGAATTGGGCCGCAAAGCAAAACGACTTTAAACGTTGATATTTATGCTGTATTTCGATATCGGCAAGAAATGCCGCGATATGACATCATACACAACCTATTGTCCGAACACAGTCAAGAGTATTTCATGTCTACACTCTATTTCACCTGAACTTGGCCCCATTGTGAAAGGTAGAGAATCTAACATTCCGCCTTGAAAAATAGTTCTCCGTTATTTTTTAATCTTAAATATCTAAAATGCGTAGGAATTTATAAGATACTGTTTATAAATTATAGATTTTGATTTTTTTATATTCGTAAAATATCATACTAAATGGCCATATTTGTATCAAAGAGTATCGTATCGAAAAGTATCCTATCATTCGTATCAGAGCACCAAAACTTAAAAAAAAAGTTTTCGGAAAGGTTTCCTTTGACTGTTCACTGGGATTGCAAAATTTTAGAAGACATTTCAGGATCTGAAACTGTAGATAGATTAACCATTATTGTTTCACGTAAAGGTACTGACCATTTAAATAGCTGTTCCACAATTTCAATCAGGAACAAGTGAGGCAATAGCTCCTGCTGTTAACGAAGCATTGTAGTTGTGGAGATTATAAGCAAGTAAAATGTATGACTTTTGATATAACCTTTGTTGATACCTGTTTATCAGGAGCAGCTTGAGATGCTCTTGATTAGAATATGAACAAAGAAATGGTTTGGCTTGCAATCATCACATCCTTTAAATTATGCTTGAGGAAGTTGTTATTAAGTCTCTCGGAGTTTCAAGCGGACCGTACATACCATTATTCCAACGATTTAAAATTTCGTGGATGTCTATCGATTATGGCATATTTCAGACTCTCATAACTGACAATTTAATCAATGAAAAAAATAACACATAATGCGTCCGAAATTACAGAATTTGCTCAAAATCATCTTAGAGATTTTCAACCAATGGACGATTACAAGGAACCGATAGACCTTGCCATCATTTTCTTAGGAGCAGTACCCAAAAGAGGTGTTTACATTAGAGCTCCAGGTGCGGATTGCATTGGGCTCCATGAATGGTGAAGGTGATGTACTTGCTCAAGATTTATTTATTTAGAGATCAGTTTAAACTCTCTAAGTAGAAAAAAATCTGGAGTTCGTCAAGTTTTCTCGTTTGTTGTGAAAATCTACATTCACATTGGTATCAGGCCCAATGATTTATTGCTCCTGAAGAAATTGAAAAAAGACGAAAATGTAAATGAAATAATTTCTTTGTGTGCTTTGAAGAAATTCCTAGGACATTTCTGTACTTCACAGAACTAGTTGCTTTTGCATTTTTCGATGACAATGTCTATTTTGAAAATAAAAGAAAAATGGTGCATGCTTTGAAAAATGAAGAAAATTACGAACCTTTGAAACGTACACGGGCTGATCCTAATGTCATTCTCCAAAATAGCTTGCAAGATTTCCTAACAAACAGCACTCTGGGTTTTTTTTTTTTTTTTAATTATGGATTTACCTTTAGACTTTTTTTAAACAGATGCAGCTAATAGGAATAAAAATGAATCCTACAAGACATGTAAAGCACTAGCGACTTCAGTCAAACTTGTTAATGATGTAGCCGAAAGTTATATAGCACTCATGGAGGAATACAATAAACTTATTCAAAAGATAAAGAACAAAAACAGTATTTCAAGGATATGATGATGGCAATCCAAATCATTTCTTTGTTCATATTCTGCTCCAGAAGAACGCAAGCTTTTCTTGATAATCCGGTATTAACAAAGGCTATATCAAAAATCATACATTTACTTGCTCGGTACTCCCCACGACTTCAATATTACGTTACCAGCAGAAGCTATTGCCTCTTGAACTATCCTGATTGAAGTTTTGGAACAACAAGCAACTGGTCAATACCTTTACCTGAAACAATAATGGGTAATCTGTCTACAGTTTCAGATCCTGAAATGTCTTCTAAAATTTTGCAATCCCAGTGAACAGTCAAAAGAACGCTGACCGAAAACTCTTTTTTTTTAAGTTTTGGCCTCTGCTTGCTCGTCTTCAGATATGAATATGTCCATTAAGTACGACATTTTATGAATATCAAAAAGTCAAATTCTATAATTTATAAACATTATCTTATAAATTTTTATGCATTTTAGCTATTTAAGATTAAACAATAACGGAGAACTATTTTTCAAGGCGGAATGTTAGATTCTCTACCTTTCACAATGGGGCCAAGCTCAGGTGAAATAGAGTGTAGACATGAAATACTCCTGGCTGTGTTCGGACAATAGGTTGTGTAAATATATTGAAACTTGAAACAAAAGACAGTCTTTACAGCCTTATATCATACCATGATTCCATTTGGCAATGATTATGGATTTGTATTAATAATATATTATTAGATTACAAAATATGTCAATTTTTAATTTAAAAAAAAAATTCAAACCTTGGTAGCAACCCCTAAAAAATGTTTTAAAATTTTGAAATTTTTGTGGAGGTCTTTATTTTATACATAGAACAAAATAGGAGGGTGCCCCATAGAAATTTTAAAAGTTAATTTTTTAAGGACCACCCTAATATATATATATATGTGTGTGTGTGTGTGTGTGAAGTTCCTTTGAAAAGTTCTATTCCTAATGTTCAAATTAATGTATGTTGGAGCAATTTAAATGATTTAATAGATATTTACAATCGAGATAAAATGCCTCAATTCTTTAACCCTCCGAGCGTCTTGAGGGCTTTCCTGCATTTTCATAAAAATGCTTATAAAAATAATATTAATTTAAATTTTCTTTCCCTGTTTGTTTCTAAAATACACTTCATGCCCCTTCATATTACATGTATTTTAAAATACAATTCTGTTTAAAATATTTTTGTCTACAACAGATTTAAGTTGTTTTTGGGAAACAGAAAAATACACCCAAACCGCTCAGAGGGTTAAATTTGATTTTTTAAAAAGGCACTTGTTTTGCCTCTTGCAATGTTGATTCTGAGAGAAAGTTTTCTGTTAAAAATTGTGCATTAGAGGGTTGCTACAGTAATAATGCCATCAAATGATTGAGATCTGTATAAAATTCTATTATAAACTATGGTTGTGTGTATGTATCCTAGGCATAGAAACGGGCTTTATTTTTTAAGCATTCCCTCCCTCTCTCTCTTTTCTTTTTTTTTTTTTATTTAAGAGTTTAAAAGAAGAATTTTTTAATAATTGACAAGACTGTGGAATTTCTAATTTACTGACTATTTGAGAATCAACAAAACCTTGCAAATATTTGGTTTTAATTTTTTTTTTTATTGATAGCTTTTCCTTTATGCAACCTTTTCCAATTGATTGGGCATGCTATGTCTATATCAGTATGCAAAATACAAAAATGAGATGGAAATTTATAAGTACTTTGATTTTGTAATATTTATGTGCATTCAACTTTATACACTTCAATTAGTCATACAAAAAAAAAAAAAAAAAAAAATCTCTTAAGGATTTAAATAGGCTTTAAGGCTTTATTATTTACAATTGTTAATAATAAAACATCAGCATAATCAACATCAATCCTCATAATCAACATTCATTAGTAACTCATGACCATGACTGATATATGTAAATGCATTCATTCTCCACCCATGCCTCCTTTAACCACTTCACCGTTTGCCTCGAGATAAGTCGGGGGTAAAAGCACTGTTTCCCCATACCTGTCGCCGGTGAAGTGGTTAAAACAAAAAATTCCATTTAAATAGTAATTTTATTTATTTATTTATTTATTTATTTTTAAACTATTATTTCCTCATCCCTTGCTATTTATAATTTTTGTTTACATAGTTTACAATAAAGTGTATGGTTTATTTTTCTTGAATTTTTTTTTTTTTTTTTTTTTTTTTTTTAAACATAAAGCTGTTAGTAGTTAGTATACTATTGTCATACTAAATTAATCTTATTTTATTACAGATCTTTTCATGTATGTGCTGGTAATGGAGTGAATGCAAAAGATTCTTCTAAGCAGTCACTTAAGCCAAAACCAGAAAGACTTTTAAGTGAAGTACCTTCAGTAAATACACCAGGTAAAGTTGCTTTAACTTGAATTCATAAATTTTGTGAACTAGTTTATCTTAATTAAAAACTAATTTTTCATGTATTCAGGGATGCCTAGAATATGAGAATCTTGTTGAACATAACCCATAAGGGGCTATACATATATACATTATGAACTTTTTTCATAATTTTGAACCCCTCCCCTCCTTATGATATCATACGTTATAAATTATTTCGAAGAATGGATTAAAAGTCTCGAGATATCCGATTTTCAAGAGTCAAAAGAATTAATAGTAACCGACAGGGTTCGTACGGTCCTTGAAAGTCCTTAAAAGTGCTTACATTTTTCAAAGGAAATTTTTGGTGCTTAAAAGTACTTATTTTCATGCAAAATCTGAAAAAAGTCCTTAAAAGTGCTTAATTTTACTCTCATATTAATTCTTAATCAAAGGTGAAACTCTTCTGCATTTCTTTTAATTTCTGACTTTAAAAAAATCTTAATCCCGCCTTGCCTCCACTTCTTCTGAAATTTTACTTTCCTCTTCGTAATATCAAAGTTAAAAACTTCATTTTTTTTAACCTTTTTCTACTCTCAGGAATGTAAGACGCGCCAGACGAAGTCAAAATCTGCAAAAACTACAAAAGAGCTATTTTTTTCCATTTTGCGCCAAACCTGCACCAAAACGTACTTAGTGCCAAGATGAAATTTAGCACGATTTTGTCGATCCGAGAAACAAAACAAAAAAAAAAATCAATTTTTTCTATGCCGCTAATTGCGTCAAAAAAAGCAAAAAACCGCGGTCAAAAGATCTCGAAAAACACGCGATGTTTGTCAAATGATCACAAAAAAACGTGAATTTTGTCAAAGGATCGCTAATTTTGTCAAAAACGAACAAAACGCGGTCAAAAGATCGTAAAAACAATAATTTTGCTAAAAGATTGCGAAAAAACTCCGCAAATTTCATCAAAAGGTCGCAAAAAACCATTAATTTCGTGACATGATAGCGAAAAACAAGCAAATTTCGTCAAAAGATCGCGAAAAGTACAAGAATTTCGTCAAAATATCGCGAATAACACGCGAATTTCGTCAAAGGATCGCGAAAAAAATGTGCATTTTGTCAAAGAATAGCTGACTTCGTCAAAAAACGAACAAAACATGCCCGTAGCTAGGTGGGGGCGAGGTCGGGCAATGCCCGACCTGGAAAAATATTTGCCCGACCTAGCACAATTGACTAGACGTCCTAATCCCTGATCGGCACATTACATTTCCAAACTTTTTTTGCCTCATTTAAAAAAAAAAACTTTTTTTAGAATAGACCATATAACCTAACAGACACCCATCCCTAAAACTTTTCAATTCAAACAACACAATTTAAACAAAAAATTCAACTGTAAAGACATTTTTTTCTTTCATTCCAAGATCTGTAGAAAATTTTTCGTTTTGTTCCTTTGTAGAAATTTACATTATCGCCTCCCCAAAGAGTCAAACTGCAAGAATAATAGGGTTTAGAGATTATCCTCTTCTCAAACTGGTTCGAACCAGTTAACCAACATCAGAATTCTGATGTCCGCAAAAATCGTTTTCTTTGTACAACTGCCATACGTGAAATTTATTGAAATCAGGTAAGGTTGAATTGAAACCAAATGCTTGGATTTTCACTTCAACAAAACAAGCAACTATCATGTGTTACGATCACGTGGTTTTGTCATTGTTAACTTCACTATATTGTTTTAAGGGGTTTTGCAACAAAAGTGGGAAATGTTCTTTGAGACAGCTTTCTTGACATTGTTGCAACTCATAAAAGTTAGTAAAATCATTATCACACACAACTGCAATATTTAGGAAGGGTTTTTCAGAGTAAAGGGGCTTTATAATCTTTGTAAATGATTATGTATATGACTATTTGAATATAACATTTTTATATTAATTAAATAATTTAAATGTAATTTAGCAATGTGAATATTACTGAATTAAATTATTCTTTTTATGAGTACAAAAAGTGTTTTTTTTTTTTTTTTATGGTGCTTCCCCCAACCCTTTATTTTTTAACGAAGATATCACCTTATTTATTATACTTTGTTGTTTTCTTCCTTTCTTCCTATATATGTGATATAAATATCCAAATATTACATAGTTTCTGTATGAAAAAAGGGAAATAAATGTAAGATTGCGAAGCGCAAAGTGTTTTTTTATGGTGCTTCCCCCAACCCTTTATTTTCAAAAAAGATACCACCTTATTTATTATACTTTTTTGTTGTTTTCTTCCTTTCTCCCTATATATGTGATATAAATATCCAAATATTACATAGTTTTTGTATGAAAAACGGGAAATAAATGAAAGATTGCGAAGTGGTAAGATAAATTGAAAAAATAAAAAAAATACTAGACGAGCATTAATATTTTTAAGCTATGAAATACTCATTTTTATTTTGGTATTTCCCTAATTTATAGCTGCTGTTTGCAAACAATAATCACATACGGCTGTTTGTAAAAAATATTTTTGTTCACTCGACTTTGCGAAACTTTATAATGCGCTCGCGGATTTATTTTTAAATGTAAAGGCATGACATTCGCGGGCACGATTATTGAGGTAGTTTAGAATAGAATAGCATTTTTCATTTTTTGACAAATGCATTGAATCTCGAGCTTTAAGCGATAGTGTCTCAATGACCTTTCCTAGCCTCAAAAATTGGTTTATAACACCATTTTGCATTTTTTTTTTCTGAAATATACTTTGTCTTTATAGAAAACAGAAAACGCTATTTGCTATCGTGGGGTCAGAATCAAAGTAATTGTAACTTTATGGAATTTAAGCATAAAAATGTTTTCGTTTAGAGAATAGAGAGTTCGAATGGAAACCATAATAGTGAATTATATTGACATACATTATCATGATAGTTTTTATTTGTGTGATACTTGCTGACCAGCCCGTTGTCGCCCGTGATGTGATAATATTGACCTTAAATTTGTATTAGTTTATATCTCCGATTTTTTAAAAATTTATCCTGAAAAAAAAAAATCAAAACGAACCTCATATCGGTGTTTCTGCAATATTTATACCGAATGCGACATTTTAAAGTAAAATGTGCTCTCTTTAAAGGATGTTATATATTTTCCCGTATTTCAACAAAAAATAACGGATTCGGAATTTTAAACTGCGCAGATTTTTTTTTTTTTTTTTTTTTTTTTTCATCAGACATTTAATATTAAAAAAAAAAAATAGTTTCTTTTGTCTTAACTCTTTGAAATTGTTATGAGTCATAAACATAATGGTTTCAAAGATTATACACAAGATTCGTGGGAAACTATTGATATTTAGTGGAAAGACGCTTGTAAGAAGACTTTCAAGTTAGGGATGCGCAGCCTGTGGCTCGCGGTCTAAAAGTGGCCTTCGATGGATTAATTTGTTGCTCGTGAATTTCGTCAAACTGGAAAAAATAGTAATCTTTGTCCATAGGTAGCAGGGAAAAAAAAAACGTGAATTTCATGAATTCATCGCGGGAAAGAATTGCAAAATTCATCAGTCAATTAAAAATTGCGAATTTCGTTAAGCGGCCGGCCGATACCATAAATATCAGCATAGGAAACTCCCAAGTTGCGTATTCCATCAGCCGCTAAACGAAAAATAACTCGAATTTCGCCAGTCGGGCATGAAAAAAGGTGTATTTCGTGGATCAGGCATGGAAAAATCGAGTTTCGTTGATCGGGCACGGAAAAATTGCGAGTTTCGTTGATCGAGACCGGAAAATCGCGGTTTTCGCCGATTGGGAACGGAAAAATCGCGAGTGTTGCCGATCCGGACTTGTAAAGTCGCGAGTCTCGTCTATCAGGAGCGGAAAAATCGCGAATTTTGTCGATCGGGAGCGGAAAATCGCGAATTTCGTTGATCGTGCACGGAAAAATCATGAATTTTGTCGATGAGGCGCAGAAAAATTCCAAATTTCTTTGATCGGCTGCGGAAAAATCCGGAGTTTCGTCAGTTTACCGCGATAAAAAATTGCAAATTTCGCCAATTTGCTGCTGGTAAATACAGCAAATTTCAGCAGACTGTTAAGAATCGCAAATTTCGTTGATAGGGCGCGGAAAAATCTCAAACTTCGGCGATTGGCTGCGTAGAAATTGCGAATTTTGTCAGTTTATCAAAAGAAAAAAAAAATCGGGAATTGTGTCAATTTACCGCGCAAAAAATTCTATATTTCATCAGATTCAGTTAAGAATCTCGAATTTCGTTAATTGGGGGGGGGGGGGGGGGTGGACAAACTCACAATTTTTGGTAATCAGGTGTGAAAAAATCGCGAACTTCATAGATCGGGCGCGGAAAAATTGCCAACTGTATTGGGTATGTTGATTGGGTAGGGGAACCTAGAGGGGTAATACTACTACTCCCTCTGAAATCCTCATTTTTATCTGATTATAGGCCACAGATTCCCTCCCACCTCATTAAAATAAAATTCTCTCTGTGTTACTCATGTGGCCCTCGAAAACCCAGGCATTTTTGTTCCTTCTCTAAAAAAAGTTGAGCACCCCTATTTTAGGTAGATTTTGCAAGAAACACTACCTATTACATTCTCCCCTATGTCGGAATTTCTGAAAACTTTTTTGCAGATCTATGCCGATCATGACCCCTTGAACCCAAAACCACCACAAGTTGAAACCTTTATCTATCTTTCTATCTAGTATCTACCTATCTATCTATCTATCTATCTCTATATATATATATCTTTTTTTTTATAGATACGATAACTTCCATAATTCTGCACAAATCTCTTCTAAACTGATACATGAAATCAAGGGGCAAAAAATGGAAATGGAAAGGATTTTTGTGAAAGCAGAAAAAAACCACAATTTCTTAATTATGATACATATCGAATCCGTTTAAACTTATAATTACTTCTAGGAAAAGGGCCAAAAATTTTTGGTATCATTAAAAATGGCCTGAAGGAGCGAAAAAAAAATAGGGTTTTAAGAAGAAAAAAATCCTAACTTCGTCAATTCACAAGATAAGAAATCCACTTAAATTTATTATAAATCTTCTTAATATTGTCTACAACTTTTATATTTTAGTTTTTGATAAGTCCAACTCTTACAGAAAAAAAAAGTATGGGGGGGGGGGGGAGAAGAAAAAAATTCATAACTTCGTCAATTCACAAGATATCAAATCCACTTAAATTTATTATTATCTACAACTTTAGTATTGACAAGTGTATGATAGGACCAACTCTTACACACACACACACACAAAAATAATAAAATAAATTAAAATAAAAAAGGGAGGTGTTGTAGAAGAAAAAAATTCACATCTCCGCTAATCTACCACTAAGGCAACAACAACAAAAAAAAGTATCATTGGCGTGATAAAAATTTTCGACAACCCTCAGAGGTGCTGTATATAGGGTTGTATTATTAAACGTGCGAGTGCATCAATAAAAAAAAAAAAAGTCAGAATTTAAAATCCAGTGTATGGTTCATTTAATGAAACAATCACCACACGGTTTAAATTTATTATATAAATCTTCTTAATATTATCTATAACTTTTGTAGAAACAAGTTTCTGATAAGATGAAATCTACTAATGAGTGATAGGGTGAAAAAAATCGGGGTTGAAGAAAAAAATATCGTATTTTTTTTTCTATTGTCCAAACTGTTTGAAAATGTTATCATTTATAAACACATATTATGATTTTAAAGCATGTGTAAAAAATCCGTGAAAATATATTAATGTTTAGTTGTGAGAGGATTATCTGCTTTGTAAATAAGTGACGAATCTATCAACGTAATTACCAAGGCGTTCTTTATATTAAATTTTAAATCATATAAAATTCCATAAATACTGTAAAACCTGTGTAAATAGAACCTGTCTATAACAAAATGCTGTCTTACATGAGAGCATTTCATGGTCCCATTGAAAGGAATACCATACAATAAATAAGCAATTCATGGACCCGGGAGGGGGGTTCTCCCCTGAGCACCGAAATGTTACTCTCGGAATCTTTCTAATTTTGTGCTTATTAAAGTTGTAAAAGTGCAATTCCCACCCCAAAAGCTCCATTCTGTCTACCACTCCGGGAGCATCAGTAATCTCTCCCGGAGAAAAGTGCCTAAATTCAACACTGCAGTTATACCTCATAAGATTGAAACTTTCTAAAACGGAATATTTTTTTGATGCTTTGCGAATCCATTTTTACAGATTTTACTGTAAATGAATTTCTTGGAATGTTTTATTATTAGTTTATTATTAATAAAGCATAAAAATTCAAGTATCCAGATTTTCCTACGGACAACGGTGAGGGAGGGGTGTGTTCACAGAACTGACTGGTGACGTTGTTGTAGCAATCCTCAACAACATTCAACATTTTTGTGGAAATCCATATTATGTTAACCATATTTACAAAAATTAGTTTATGAATTGACAGCAAGATGAAAGAATATCACTTTTCAACTACATTGGGAAGAGCTATAAACTTACACTGAATCTGAATATGTAATGTATATTTTCAAAGGATCGTAAAAGTCTAAAAAAATGAAGAATTTTGCCCCTCTTGGAAAAACATTTGCCCGACCTGGAAGCATCGTCTAGCTACGGGCCTGGAACAAAACGAGGTCAAAAGATTGTGAAAAAACGCGAATTTCGTTAAAAGATCGCGAAAAATACGCGAATTTTGTCAAAAGATCGCGAAAAATACGCAAATTTCGCTATAAGATCGCGAAAAATACACGAATTTCGCTCTAAGATCGCAAAAATACGCGAATTTTGCCAAAAGATCGCGAGAAATACGCAAATTTGTCAACAGATCGCGAGAAACACGCGAATTTCGTCAAACGATCGCGAAAAACATGCGAATTTTGTTATAGCGAAAAAAAACCCCGTTAATTTTGTCAAAGGATTACCAATTACTTCTAAAAACGAACAAAACGGGGAAAAAAAATTGGGAAAAAACACTAATTTCGTCAAAAAATAGCGAACAGCACGCTGATTTCAACAAAGGATCACAAAAAAAACGCGAATTTTGTCAAAAGATCGCGAAAAATACGCGAATTTCGCCAAAAGATCGCGAAAATACGCAATTTTTTTTATTAGCATTAGAATTTCAATTTGCACCAAAAATAGTTTTATTGCTACAAAAAATGGATTTTACTGCTACCAAATCAGATTTTTGCTGCTACAAAAATAGATTTTACTGCTCCAAAATTCGATTTTTGCTGCGACAAAATGGCTTTAGTGCACTTTCATCCCTGTCTTTGTCAAATGATTACGAAAAAACGTGAATTTTGTCAAAGGATCGCTAATTTCGTCAAAAACGAACAAAACGCGGTCAAAAGATCGTAAAAACGATAATTTTGTTAAAAGATGGCGAAAAAACCCCGCAAATTTCATCAAAAAGTCGCAAAAAAAACACGAATTTCGTAAAAATATCGTGAAAAACACAAGAATTTCGTCAAAATAGCGCGAATAACACGTCAATTTCGTCAAAGGATCGCGAAAAAAATGTGCATTTTGTCAAAAGACTTCGTCAAAAAACGAACAAAACGGGCCAAAAGATTGTGAAAAAATGCGAATTTCGTTAAAAGATCACGAAAAATACGCGAATTTTGTCAAAAGATCGCAAAAATACGCAAATTTCGTCAAAAGAACGCCAAAAATACGCAAATTTCGTCAAAAGATCGCGAGAAACACACAAATTACGTCAAAAGATCACCAAAAATACGCAAATTTCGTCAAAAGGTCGCGAGAAATGCACAAATTTTGTCATAGCGAAATAAACCCTTTTCTTGTAAACTTTTTTCTTATAAATTTTTAGTAAGGTAAATAAATAAGTCATCTAATAAACCCCCACCCTAAAAAATTTAAAAAAATGTGCTTGTCCCTTTGCCCCCTCAACTTATAAAGTTTAAAATCTTAAAAATCATTGCTTTTTAAAAAACTTTTTCTGCTCCATTAGTTAATTTATTGTAACAATAAATAATCGATCATACAGTTTTACACTCCCCCCCCCCTCCAAGGTCTTTAAGTCTTCAGATTCAGGTATACCTTGATAATTATAGGTGCTGATTATGGTTTGGTGTTAATCTCCCAACAGATGGCGCTGCTATGCTGCATTTTTCACGATTTCTCTAATAGCTATATCGCAAGAACTAATGCACGGATTTCCATCAAACTTCAGATTCAGTTAGATGTTTACATAAGTTGCTGCTGATTAGGTTTTGGTGTAAATCACCCTACAGCTGGCGCTGCTATGCTATATTTTGCAGGATTTGCACGGTTTTAACAATAGTTGTATCTCAAGAACTAATGCTCGTAATTTCATATCTTTAGAATCCTTATGAGAGGCATAGACCATTTAATTTTGGCACTCTGATGATGAATTTGTAGTATTAACATGTATGAGATAGAAGAAAGTTTTGGGATTGGCACATCTGATTAGTTTTTTCTTCTGTTGTATGTTATTTTAAAATTTTCTAAATTTCTACTGCCACATGGTGAAATCCCCCCCCCCACCCCCACTTCCCATCCATTTGAATATTTAAAACTTTTACAAAAATGAAAGAAACCCTTTATTAAAAAATGCATGTTATAATTTATTAGTTTATTTAATTTGAAGGTCCTTAATTTTTTTTGGTTTTGGTCCTTGAAAGTCCTTAAAAGTACTTGGTTTTTATTTAAAGAAATGTGTACGAACCCTGACCGATCAAATAAAGCTAAAATTACATATTGAAATACAAGGGCATTTTATAGATGATCTCCTTCAAATTAAAAATGTAAGATGTAATCATTAACAAATTAGATGACTATAAGGCAGAAGACATAATATCAAGCCAAAACATAAAAATTCATACAGCACTGAGGATATAAAACCAAAAATGCATGAAGATGGTAATTCAAAACCTTTCTTTCATCATAAACACCAGGAGAATAGCGAAAACAGCCAAACTAAGTTCGGTCAATACTCTGTGCAAAACCATCGAAGTTATCACCATCAATATCCAGTTTTTCATTCACAGAAAACTTCAGTACTTTTGCAACCGAAAGCAAGTCTAAAACGGACAATTTGATAAGAATAATTAATATTGAAGGCAAAGAAGTAAATCTCTTGTTTGAAATCGGATCTCAGCTAAGCAGGGTTTGAAAAAACCCAGCCCACTGGTCCAAAACTTGGGGTTTTTTTTTTGTCTTTATTTTTTTATTTTTTATTTTTTTTTTAGAACTCTTTAAACGTGTAATTTTCATATATATAATACCTAACTTCTTCATTTATCAGATATGCAGTACAACCTCGATTATCCAAGCTAATTGGGACTGCTAGTACCTCGGATATCGGAAATCTCGGTTAATAGAAATTGTGCATAAAAACTTGACGTGCTCGTGAATTTAACATCTCTTAGAATAAAAAAAACAATAGAACATTTTTAAAATGATAAACATATATAAATGTAATTGTCTGATAACACTTTGCACCTGGTCTTCAACATGGCCACTGGAAATAAAGCATTGTTCACTGTTGACCGTTTGGGGGCAGTAGAATCTGTAGCAAGGATAGTGAACAAATGTGGTCATTCTTAAGGCTCATTCACACACCAAGAAAATAAATAAATAAATAAATTTAAAAAATCTGACTTCGTTGTTGGCTTGTTTAACAGAAACCTCAATTAATTGAAGTTTTACTGTATATAAAAAATAAGTTAATTTAAAAGGTACATTTGTACCTCATGGGACTAGTTTGCTGCATTAAGACTATATTAAACCAACTACAACTGGATTTTTTAAATATAATTATTACTTTAAGTTAAACATACTAAATTAATATAGTTTCTTTAATTCACTTCAAATCAGAAATTAGTTGAAGACAAGAAGACAACACTTTTTTTTTTGAAAGAAATGGGATTCATAATACTTTTGAAAATTTTAGCAAAATTTGCTACATATATATTGCAATAGTGTTAAATGTTAAATTAGATTGTCATAGAAATAGAAGTCAGTGTCAGTGGTATCTGTAAATTTAGATCGCAAATGGCGATACACTTTTACTAGCTTTGCTACTTTATCAACTCCTAAATGATTATATAATTTGCTCCAAACCAGACCAAATATAGAAGAGAAGTACTGTTAGACTGAAGCAGGGGTAGCTGGAGCTAAATGTAAAGAAAAGAAAAACTGACAAAATCCAGGAGGAAACTTATCTTCTTCACTCTTTTTTGCCATAATCTGCCACCATTTTTGTGTTGAAAACTCTTGTATACTTTCATTGAACATTGAAGTAGGATAATAAATGGGATCATTTATCTTAAAAACTATAACACCTGGCAAGTAATCAGGATGTTGTTCAAGTGCCATCTTTAGGCATGAATTAAGATTTAAAGCATTTGGCATTTTAGATTACAGGCATGAAAGTCTTACTTCTTTTCAGCTAATTTCTTTTTTGGTCATTTTATCTCTGCTTAAAATCTGGTTCTTTTGAAATATATTTAAATTTGTATCTAACTTTGCATTCGCTAAAACTTTAATTAATTAAATCAAGAATTGATTAATTAAAAATATTCTTTAATTAATTAAAAATCAAATTACTTTTAATAAACTCTTGTAAAAATTATGTTCATTATTTTACTTAGATTAAATAATGATACAGTTGTGAAAGCACAAGAAAGTTTGAGTTTATTGAAAGTAATTTATTTGATTTTTGATTAATTAAAACCCTGTAGCTAAGCCTAATGAACTATGAGACCTATGTCAATATTGGGTCACCAAAATTACATTTTGACAATACTTCATTATGTGCCCTTTATAATATCAGGTTATAATGAAAGTTTCCCGCCACAGCAAATACTGTCTGCTCAAACAGTTCACGTTGATGTGTTTTCTCATATTTTGAACAAACGATTTTTAGCATTTGAAAGAAAGAAACTTGCTTTATAACACTGTGTTGTGAAATTTGTAAAAAAATATCATTATCATTAAGTAAAAAGTGTCTGAAATAGAACTATCTTGCTACTAGATTAGAACCATCATTTACTTCCAGTGTAAAAATTCAGCTACAAAATGTCACCAAATCATGTGTACAGCTTTAGATACTACTGTTGTATCATATGACACTGTGAAGGTTTGGCGGGATAGTGGTTATATATAATATTACAGTATATAATTTTATATAGTATATCATTATGTAATGGTGGTTTGATAGAAAACTTTTGTTACAACCTAATAGTATATCCTTTATGATATTTTCAATATGAATTTAGTGTTGATGGCTTTACAATTTCTACAAATTTTTACATGTTAAAATCACTTGCACATGACATAGTCTTAGGAATGGATATGATTAGTAAGCTAAATTGGGCAATAAATGAAGAAGGAATTGAAATTGTTGGTAAGCTTAGTAATTTTTAAGTAAGTTATATTAGAATTGTAGGAAATTCTGTTGAAAAATCAAATTGTGTTGCCAATTATCATGATAAAAATAAAATATTTGAAAAAAATAATTCATGAGAGCAAGAAACAGATGTTAAAGTCATAAGTGAAAAAAGTTCAGAAAATAATTTCAAGGCTAGATGTCACGTGTTCTGAAAGTTGGTAAAATTCATCAATTTATGTTTTATGTTCATTAGTTATGTGGGAATGAGAATGAACAGCAACATTCATATGAAAAGTCTCAACTCGATGAAAAGTAACAGTCATGGGCTGTAATAAATTAATGAAGGAATACGAGTTCACCATACACGAGAATGGAATCTTATTATTAGTAAAAGGACATTGACAGAGATTGGCTGGTAAAAAGAGGGGTGCAAGGCTTAAAAGCTTGCAAAGTTTAGCATTCAAAAAAGAGCAAAAGTGCACTCTTCATTCACTGTTTATTGAATAGGCAAGCAGCCATTATTATTCTTTGGTAATCACCTGTTTATGTATTAAACTCCTATTTGTATTTTTTATGTCCTATTAAACGTTTATATTTGCATCCATATTCAAATGTGATCTATGTTGTGTTAAAGTTACTGGCTTATAAACCTTAATCCCACAGTCATTAAAACTCTTTTTATATCTTTTTCTTTTCCATAATTTTTCAGAACAAGAAACTAATAGTGATGATGAAGATGCTAGTACTCCTGTTGATAGTGAGCAATCATTCCTTAGTTCCCTATGTATTAGTACAGAAAATCTTGAAAGATTAGGACAAAGAGAAAAATTTATGAAGAGTAATTATGAAAGTCTTGAAAAAGGTGGCAACTTGGACTCTCATCATAATGAAATAGAAGATAGGAATTTTTTCAGGCAGAGCATCTCTGCAAAATTTCTTGCTGGATCTTTAGCTCCTTCTAAAAGGTAAATTTTGTTTTATTGTTGAAAGATTCTTACTGTAATGTTTAAGAATTAAGTGGGAATTGAAAATAGCAAATAATTCAGTTCCAATGTTTGCTATATGTGTGTTTTTAGTAATTGTAGTTAGTAAATTACCATGAAGTGGAAATTAATTACCTTCTTTAAATTTGTTTTACTTAATGATTTTTTTAATTTCTTTATGCATAATGTAAAATTAGATAAAGCTTAAATATTATTTAGTTAGAAAAAATTTAAGAAATTAAATATGCACAGTGGTGTAGTCGTAAAAAATGAGGGAGTATATTCTATAATTGCAGAAGGTATATTTTGTATATTACCATATACCCTCCACCATAATCTCTGATTATGTGTACACTCCAGTTTTGTTAAGAAAACTCAGTACCTCAAAAATAATTAATTAAAAAGTTTTGCTATTTTTAATGTTTCCAATAATAATGTAGTCGACAAACATGAAGATTATATTTAATGCCATTCATTTTCCTGAAATACATACAGTCATGTATATATCAAAACAGTATATTGCAAATCAAATGTTTAACTTTTATATTGAATCAATTAGATAAAATCAACTAGAAAAAAAAAAAATCAACCCAACTTGTTAATATCTTAAGTCTTTAGATTAAAATAAATAATCATTCATTATTTTTATACAGATATAATAACACTATCAGGCATGCAAGTGTAATAATGCTTCCAAAAAAGTGAGAAAAGTGACTAAAAGACCAAAAAAAGTGACAAAAAAGTGACTAAAGCATGCCAAAAAAGTGACTAAAACGCGCCGAAAAAGTGACTAAAGCGTATAAAAAAAAGTGCCTAATTCAAAAAACCAAAAAAAAAGTGACATGAATGGTACAAGACAAAGTTTTTTTTTTATCAATTTGTAAGTTAAATTCAGTAAATAAGACACATTTTTGTTTTTTAAATGAAAATCCCCTACCAAAATGCCAGATAAGATCAAACCTCAGTTTTATTTAATCATGTAAAACAAAAAGTACGATGTTATCATAATAAACTTTTAAAATTGAATTATAATAAGTAAGCTGTTGTCACAACAAAATGTCAGGGGTGCTACCTTTCACTTTTTATTACCTCTATTTCTAAAGAACAATTTTCATTTTATTTTTACAACGTTTACAATAGGAAATCTACTGATTGCAAATAGTAATATTAAAAAAGATGACTGGTAGCATCCTTGCAATATTTTCTGGAACAAATTCAAATTATAGCTGCAACTAACTATACAAAAAGAAACTAATGTTTAAGAAAAAATGATAAAAATAAAGAAAAGTTAAAATTCTAGTGCTAAATCCATCCTGAGTAAATAATTACAACTCTTAGAAAAAGCACAAATAAAATGTAACAAATTGCTTACAAGTGTATACATATATATAAATATTAAAAATATTTTTAAAGATATTAAAAATCCATTAAACTCTAGAACTGTTTCAACCGATGCACTTGGCCATCATCAGTGGAAAATTAAATGTTGTCATGTCTCTTTGTGCCTACTCAAGAATAGTCCAGGAGAGACCATTCTAGATTAAGGGTGGTACGGAAGATAAGGCGACAGAAAAAGGTATTCAAATATTCATCAAAAACATGCTTTCATATATTATCTAGCAATCACTTCCAAATTCCATGGATGTCATATGACAATACATTTTTACAAACTAAATCTTTTTTAGAAATTATCTCAAAAGATTCCTTAATAATGGCTTCTTAGTAATTATTTATATGGAAAATTATTAAAATAATTTTGGATTTAGTAAATTCTACTTTTATAGGTTGAGTTTGAGCTAATCTTGCTAACACAGTATGGGGTAGATTTAAAGAATAAAGTTGATTAAGAAACATAAAGCAGATCTCAGATTAAATCGACCCCATACTGTGTTAGAAAGATTAGCTCAAACCCAGCCTATAAAAGAAGAATTTAATAAATCCAAAATTATTTTCCAAAGCCATTATTAGGGAATCTCGAGATAATTAAAAAAAATAAATAAATAAAATAAAATAATAGTTTTTAATGATGTACTGTCATATGACATCCATGGAGTTTGAAAGGAATTGTTAGATAATAGATGGAAGCATGTTTTTGATGAGCATTTGAATATTGCTTTCTGTCATCTATCCTCCATACCACCTTTAATCTAGAATGGTGTCTCCCTGATGATTCTTGACTAGGTGCAAAAAGACAACATTTAATTTTCCACTGATGACGGCTGAGTGCACTGCCTGAAAACCTTTTGGAGTTTAATGGATTCTTAATGTATTTTTAATATTTTTATATGCACCTGTAAGCAATTTGGTACATTTTATTGGTGCTTTTTCTAAGAATTTTAATGACAGAAATAAAAATGAAGTTCTATTTAGAAGCACTGAGATTTGATCCTGGATGGGGTATGGCTTTACAAAATTTTATTTTAACTTTACAATAGGAGATTTAAAATTACATTTTCTGTTTTTTATTACAAAATGAAGATATTATTGAAGACTTCCTTTTTTCTATTGTAGATTTACGTTTCTCAATATCTTCTTGCAAGTTTTTTATAACTTTTCTAGTATTCTCTCCTTCTTTTTGCATTTTTGAATATCCTGCTAACATTGCATTTGCTATATTCATTTCGTCTAAATCTTTTTTATCTAAAGCATTCTGTAATCTATTGCTGGCTTCTTTAAATACTTTATTAGCAACCTTTTGATTTTGTTCTTCCTTTTTCATCTTTTCTTTCAGCTCTTTTTCTTTTACTTCAATTGATTTCTTTCCATCTTCTATTTCTTTTAAAACTTCAGCTTTCCTTTTTTTCTCTTCATTTCTTTCTTCTTCTTCTTTTTTTTTGTTGGCTTCTTGTCTTTTTCTTTCTTCTAAAAAACTTGTGTAACTTTTACAAGCATTCTGAGCAAGAGTTATTAGCTTTCTTGTCATTGGTACAAGCTCAGGCTTATTATTATATAATTTCAATGCATCTTTAACTGTGATATAAGCATTCAGAGTACGTTCTGACATTTTAGAACGCTCTTCCGTAAGAATGTTTCCTGAAACAGAAAACCCTCGTTCTACATGAGCATTTCCATGAGAAAGACACAATGAGCACTTAATCACTTTACTTAAATTTGGATATTTCAATCCACCACCAGTTACATGCTGTTTATTCAAAAACTGGCTCCAATACTGGTCAACAGGTATATCAATTTCAGCTTTAGAATGATCTTCAAGCTGAAAAAGTTTCCACTCATCATTTAACCTATCAGAAGGTACATTTAAGGGTAGCACTCTAGCAACAGTTGAAAGATCCATTGCAGAACTCTGTTTTAATATTTCACTTGGTTTCAAAAACCTAAAATGTTTAATAAACGGATTGGAAATGGGCCCTTTAGTGATAACATATTTACATGCTTCAATGTAATGGTTTCGTGCACTGTTTAGAAACTGAAGCTTGTCTTTTTCACATGTTTCCAAAGCTACTTTTACTTCATCACTAACTACCATTTGTGTCAAAGGAAGTAAGTTTTTACTATCAAAAATTTCATCTACCCCTTTGCCAATCTTTTGATCTACACATACTCTTCTTATTAGAGTCTTGACAATACTTTCAGCTACTGAATACAAAAGATGAACAAGTGGTTGATCTTTCTGAAAAAGACCAGTGAAACTGGAGAATAAAAGTGCACTTGAGCGTACAAATAAAAGTTCTGCTTTAATTGATGGCATTTTAAGCAGACGAGTAATCAACTTATAGTTTGCAGTTGATATGAGTTTTGAATCTTTTATGGGGATGAATTTAAAAAAATATTTGTTAATAGCATCCCACTGTTCAAGTATTCTTGAAGAAGAACCTTCCATTGTCAGCCACCTGGATGAGCAATGTTTAAGGAACTTTTGATTTGGGAGACCAACTTCATTCTGTATTTCAGTAAAATCCTCCCATCTTGAGGGCCAATCATCAAAGAAACTATGCACAGCAATAATCAAATCAGAAGCATCAGTTCCAAATTTTGTTAATCCTTTCTTGAAAGCGTTATGCAATACATGGATATTGCAGAATCCTAGATCAACTAGTTTCTTATTGCGGAGTGTAAACACTTCCTCATTCATTAATCTGTGAACAGTTTTGTTAACATTGGGGCCATCTGATCCGAGCATTAATAACTTTGATAACGGAAGATTTGCATTATCAATAGCATTTTTTACTTTCTCATAAAGGGTGTTACCTGTAGCTTTTCCTGTAAAAAACGTTTGTAAATGATGATTGACTACTTTATTTTGCTTATCGGACCAGTAACGCACAGTAGTCTGTAATTCTTTATGGCCACTTGCGTTTGTTGTTTCGTCATAACAAAGAGTATAAAAAGTGTCTTCCATATCGGTGTAAAGTTCTTCCTTAAAATAAGGAAAAAGGGCTTCTGTTAAGACATAGTTTACTTTAGTTCTACCGAGAGTAAAACCATGAGGAACACATCCAGGAAACATTGCCCTAAACACATCCCCAATGCCATCAAAGGAAAGAGCAGAATAGTTGCTTACGACACTTTTTAGAATCCAAATTAACTCTGCTGTAGTAGCACTGTCTTTTATGCTATACAATTGAAGCGTTGGCAAAGGATGTTCACGAATCTCTTCAGGTGCACTAGAACTTGAAGGCAAACTAGAAACACCTCCTAAATGTAGTTGCTGAGGTTGTAGTTTAATATGACATGCTTCTAAATGAGTACCAGATTTTGCATGCTGAGTCAGTGCTTGAAATCCTTTTCTATCGCACTTGAAGGTACCCACACATACTCTACAAAAAAATTCTGTGTCACTATGTTTGCTACACCAGTCTGAAACTTTATACCCTTTTCCATCATCTTTCTGTAACCAATCAGTTCTAAAAGAGCACTTGCCCATTTTCAAAATTGTATAGCAAATAAAAAATGTTGTCTTCTATTACTTCTATTTAATATTACCAGTATATCTGAAAAAGGAAAAAAAAAATTAGATAATGGAATTTTACAGTAATTTACATAAAATTTTTTTTAACTACAAACAAAATTAAACCCTTTATTAAATTAGCCCCTCAGAAATCACAATGCGAAAACATTTTGATCATCATTGAGACATCAATTAAAAATTAACGGTGAGTCAAAATGTTTGCTTTGATTATAAAAGACAATAACTTTGTTGTTAAAAACAGGAAGAGACAATTTGAAAATATAGAATGAAGTTAAACATTTCATTGCATGCTTTATAACTGTTGCATGTAACATTCTTTGATCAGACTCATCAAAAGTTCTTTTTTTGTGTGTGTGTGATGTGAAAAGCAAAGTTATTGGCACTGTTTTTTTACTGGGGAAAAGGCTCATATGCGAGATACATGCCATAGCTTGATTCAAATGCAGGACATCAATGATTGGGAACTAACATACTTCATGGTATCTGATGCGAAATGTACTACCATTTGGATGTTGTGTGTGTGGCTAAGGGGAGTTACTTCAATGCTTATAAACTATGCAAACAATACTATGAACTTCATTTGATAATGTTATTAAATTGTTGTTTGCTTTCTTTTTTTAAAACAAAGTTAATGTCATTCATAATCAGGGCAATCGTTTTGACTTGTCCTATATTTTTTATATAATCAAATCAACTTTGTTAATAAACAGAAATAAGCAAGGAAGATATAAGCAAAAAAAAAAAAAAGTTAATTACCTATATTAATGGTTGATCCAGCAGTCAATCAACACAGGACTCATGACTTGGAGTTAATTCGAGATTTATTTCATATACTGTCAGAAAAATTATGCATTTTTGATGCCTTATAATAATAAGTAAATGCATACTTAAGATGTATATTATTCGTTTTTAACACCATCCTACTATAAAAATACAAAATATTGATTATAATTGGTACAGGGTTAAAACTCATTTGTAAAAAACCTGCACATAAATATTGTAATGGGAGATAGACAGTAAAATACTGATTATGTAGCACAAAAAGGTATGCCACATAACAATGATATAGTAAAAAAAAAATATTTTAACATACTGGACATTCAAAATTCCTCTCATTTTAAGACACTATTAAAAAAAAATATCAAACTATCAAACATGAAATATTACAATATCATACTCTTAATACCTTCCTGAAAGATAATAAAAATCTTAAAAACACACACATAATTAAATTAATAACTTACTATTATTAATTACTCTGATCTTTTAAATGCTAAAATTAATATAATATCATAAAGGTGGTGATTGCTTTTTAGGGAACTTTCTGTTTTGATTCTTGCAATACAAAACAGAATTGTGAAATGGAGATACAATGAAGTATTCCGTGCCGTGAATCTCACAGACACGTGATGGGATTTTTTTTATATTAATTCTACCCTACTTTTCACCGAAACTCAAACTGAAGTGAAAAAGGTTTCGCTAGTATTAGCCGTTATCTTACTTTTGTAGGTAAACGCAATATAAGCAAGATAAAAAAAATATATAAGTAAGAAAATCTTAATACAGTTTAAATGATGAATTTTTCTTAATGTAAAAATTGCTTGTTTAACTGCCCCCTTATATTAGCCAGGCTTGTATTAACAGAGTTAGATTGTATTTACACATGGTCTTTTTTTATTGAGAGAGAATATGAACAATTATTGATGTTGGGGATATCGACAAGGCTGAAAGATAAAAATGAAATGTGAGTAAACCAGCTCCTTCACCAAAAAAAAAAATCAACCCAACTTGTTAATATCTTAAGTCTTTAGATTAAAATAAATAATCATTCATTATTTTTATACAGATATAATAACACTACTATAGATTGCCGGGGGGGAAAAGCCCCATATTTTTCTGAAACCGATATTTTAGGGGATTATTAATTTTAGGTTCACATATGTAGGCATAAAATTACCAGTTCTCTCAAATATTAACAATTTAAACCAATAATTTTAATTAGAATCGGAAATAATTATTTTGAACTTTATTGCTTATTTATTTGCTAGCTTTTGTCATTTAATCTCTTGTACATATCTAACTTATTCTTGTTTCAGGTTACTTTCAAATGGAACATCAAAATCACCTTTGCCTGAAAGACAGGTACTCTATGAATTTTTTTAATTTTAAATTTCATTCTTAATGTTTATGCTTGTGTGTTTATTCTTCTTGAAATAATATTTTTAGTTGAGTACTCCAACAAAAAAGAGAGAAGAACTGCTAAAAGCCTTAAATGATGCAAAGAAGAAATTAGAAACAGTAAGTACATTGTGGTTATTGCAGTTCATATTTTTACAGATCTACTGATGCATGGTTAATTAAAGAAAAGAAAGAAAAAGGGAAACTCTATGCTTATTTAATTATTACAGAGAAAAATGAAAAATAGCTCTCATTTGGGATTGACTTCTTTAATAAAATAAGTTTAGGGAACCATCTTTCTGTTATTGAAATAGAATAAATTTTAACATTTTCAGTTCTGTGATCAGTTTGGATTCTGGAAATCAAATAAAGACTCTCAAATTACCCTAATATAGATATTAATGTAATTAATATGAATAGTTTCAGTGATACCAAATATTTAAAAGCATGCCTATTTTTGGCACAGCATAAATTCAGATTCTACATCAAAATATAATAGAATTTAACAAAATGCATTAATTAATCTAGATGCTGTCCCTGTATATCTCAATTTGATTAGCTGGGTTGGTTGTCATTGTCATACAGATTGAAGAAACTGAAATATAACTTAATGTATCCTAATATATTCAATATTGACTCTCAAAATTTAAAAAAAAAGAGAGGATTTGGGGAATATCGCAAAAGAAAGATTAAAAGACAATAAACAAAAATGCTGATGGTAAAATTATAATAACTTGGAATTCAACTTCAGACACTAAAAGCTGTAGATTATGGCACTTGTTATTTTGAAAAAAAAAATTCTGCAAGACATTCTTTTCGGAAATAAATAATATGAAAAGTTCAAGTAAAAGCATCTTGTCAAATGAGTCCGATCCAACTTGCATTCTCTTAGAAATAACTAAGCACAAAGATGATACAAATTATTTGGAATATAAGATGAGATAACAGAAATAATATTTAAAAAATAAATTTTTAAAGTATAATGTCAAGTATTACGAATATTTTTTTAACACTAAAAACAAAATTGTAAGTAATTTTGGTTCATTATTATTTGATCCATTAAA
The DNA here is from genome assembly GCA_963932465.1 of Maratus speciosus. Taxonomy (NCBI): domain Eukaryota; kingdom Metazoa; phylum Arthropoda; class Arachnida; order Araneae; family Salticidae; genus Maratus; species Maratus speciosus. Next base: position 509,344,805 of record OZ010795.1, read on the forward strand.
AATTTTATTGTTGGCACATCATGATCACGTAAAATGTATTTTTGGAAAAAATTGACACGTGGATGTGAAAAGATTTGCCGTCCCTGCTATAAGATATTTAGAATACTAAGATTTTATTTAGTTTTGATATTTAACATTTTTATTTTTATGTGTATACCTGTTTTGTGGGAGAGCATATCTCTGTTAAAGCTGGCTGTGATTAGAAAGTACAGCTAAACATGTTTGAAAACTATTAAAATACTTTGTCTTTCAGATTTTTTTTCTTCTTTATTTTGATTCAAATTATATCACAGTTTTTTCCTATATTTAAATATTGAATTATGTGACTTTCTGGTGTTCTCTTTGTGTAAAAGTTTAGCTGGTTTGAATGTGTATATTTTTTGTATGAGTTTTTTTTTTCCTTTGTTTTATAAAATAAAAGTAGTTGTAATTTTTCTAATAGATGATATGTAGTTTTATTAATTTTATTGCAGGTTGGATATAGAAGTGGTCTAAGTAGTAGTAAAAGCATTGCTGATCTTCATAGTACTCCAGACAGAGAAATGTTCAAATCACCTAAATATAGGACTCCTGGTAATACATATACTTTTTTTTCATGTATATTGTTTTAAATATGTAACTATGAACTAACATCAAATCATGTAATTCATGATATAATTTTATTATAGTTTTTCATTTAACTAAGAGTATACCATAGTTACTCTTGTATAATGCATACCCTTCTTTTTTATAGGAAAAATCAAAATCAAAATATATATGTAATCAGTAAAACTTGTTCAAAGTGGAATTGCATTATTTAAAATGATATGCGAAGCTTATTGAAAAACTGGAGAAATTATACTGCTTAACTTATAAATACCTTATATTATATTAGACCAGGGTTGAAAAAACTGCTTTTTTTATTGTAGCGAATTACAAGTACTTTATTGAAAATGTAGTTAACTACAACTACTTCTTTTAAAAAGTAGCGACTACAAATTACTTTTCAAAAGAAGTGCTAATTTGCTATTTTCAGGTTTTGTAAAAAGATTCAATTTACACTTGAAATTGAAGACATGAATAAATACTAAAATACAGTGACCCCTCGTTATATGGCATCTTCCAGGATATAATTAAAGCACCTTGTAGACTGAGCCCTGCTCGATAGTTTTTTCAGTATTTGTGTATTTTTACACTATTTTATTTAACTTAACCTGGTTTTTGTATGCGAAGATGGAATTTAGCAATTAATTTTTACCCCACTTCCTGATAGGCTGGAATTATATAAATTATGTACAAGTGTGTGTTTCCGATGACAATACAACATTATAATATTTTTGAAAATGCATTATAAATTAATACATTAATTTAAGGGATTTTGCAGTTAGGTTGACACAGGTAATAAATTGCCAAATAGTCTCTGTAACTCATGATATTGTATGTGAGTTGAAAAGACAATGGATTTAATTATGCACCAATAAATGCTCATTGAAATATTCCAAAGAACAGTGAAACATGTTAAAGACTTAAAAGTAGAAGAAAATTATATATAAAAAAATAGTGTAATATAAAAAATGCGATTTTATCAAATCAATAAATTTACGATTATAGGATAAGGAATCAATTAAAAGACCAAAAAGTTAATTTAAATAATGTTTAATTTTTTTCTTTCTGTGTCCTTTTTGTTGAAAAGTAAACAGAGCAAAAAGTATATATTTAAATTCGTTTGCTTGAGTTTTCTAGCAAGCGTAAAAAATGCATTAAAATTTTCATAATAGAAATCGTTGCCCACGCCAAATTAATGTATTTTGATGTTATTTGGAAAAAATATGAAGTGCACTCAGACAATTCGACGGTATTTTCAAGATGACGATTGAATGCTTATAAAAAAGTGTTTTTTAAAAAATATTTTAGGTACTTCTTCATTATTCCGTCGACCACTTTCTATAAAATAAACTATCACCAAACTATTCGCCAGATTATAATACGCCCAATAAACAAATGGAAGAATTTTGCCAATGGAATCTCAAAAAAATATGAGAAATTTGAAAAAGCCCCATTCACTAAAATGTCAACTATCGATAAAGTTAAAAAATATATTTTGCTGTTTATCAATGAAAACAGAAAAAAATAATCTTGGATATTTATTTATTTACATTTATTTTCTTAATTATCACTCTTGGCTGGTGAATATTTGTGACGGCAGTTGAAACTTATCTATTTTATGTAACTATGCATCACAACATTTTTTTGAATGCTTTTTCTCTAATCATGTTGTTGCCGTTTAAGAATGCAATTGTTTTTTTAATTAACAAAATAACAAATCTGCAAAACATCATTAAAAATATAGATAAATATTGAATTGAAAAATCACTTGATGACGTTTTAAACATGTGTAAGGCATCTCACGTCAAATGAATGTGACGGACGCTGCGATCATGCAATTTTGGCGTAAAATCATACAGTTTGGCGTCAGTTTTTGTATTGAAAGTGGTTGGCGTGATAGTGGAGAAGTACCCTATTTTTACGTTTATTCTTCGAAAAACATAGAAAAGTGAAAGTTACTATATGCAAAACATCAATAACTTAGGGAGGATATATTTATATATATACGGCTCATAGTTTTAACATGGTTGAAAGTGAAAAGTTGGTGAAAATTATGTCATAGTGGTGCAAAAGTGATAACATGTTTCAGTTTTAAATGTAAAAAGGTTTGTTTTCATTTAAATATAATGTCATTTTTTCTAGTGGGAGGGGCGGTAGAACTTAATTTCGAAGCGTTCATTCTAGAATGTAAAAATAAAAAGATTTTAATGTAAAAAGCCCTTTGTATATAGCAAGAAATTTGGATTGTTATTTTAAAAAATTAAACTTTTTTATATGAATGCGATCATCTCGGACTTATCCTGAGTGCATTTCTGCATGTTTTATAAAAGTTTAAATGATTATTCTTCAACAATCGTAGTCCAAGTCAATAATTGGTGGCAAAAGTATAAGCTATTTCGGGAGATATTTTATAAGTTTGATAGAAAAAATGTCTTGCTTTTAAAATTGCAGATAATTTTGCACCAGGGTGTATCGCCGTGGCATCAAACTTTAGCGATGTTTGTAACAATATGGTAGTGATTTTAAATATAATAAAAGTATAAGCATAGTTAACTATTAGGAAAAATTAGCATATTTATAAAATGTTTGTGAAAATATTTAAGTTCACGAAATCAATATTTGGTAAAAGCAATTAATTTCTTCTAGCCAGTTAAAACGAATTTTACTGTATTTTTTATCTACATAGGCCGTTATCTAGAACTCGATTTAGTAGAGAAGGCTAGCTGTTAGTGAATGCTTTCAAGATAAATTTTTTATTGTGTTTATGATAAGTAACTATTAGCATTGGCGAGAATTCTGATTACGGAAAATTAAATATAAAAAAAAATTGCTTGAACATACCAAGAAAAATTTTTCCTAAGCCGAGATTTTGTGGAATATTTTTTTCATATTCGAATAAAGCATATTTCATAAAAATCGTCGGCATTGTTTTCGATTTATACCATCATTCTGAGCAATGAGCATGTTTTAACCATAGAAAACGAGTTTTCCCGAATTAGCAACCCAGCTAGATGGATTTCTTGTGCTCAGATTAGTACAGGCATCAAGTTTTGGGAAAATCGTTAGAACCGTTTTCGAAATAAAGCAGCATTTTCAGTGCCAAGTTTGTTTGAATCGGTCAAAACAAAATTTTGTGAATTTGAAACCTAGCTAGAGGGGTTTCTCGAGCTAGAATTACTATAGAAAACACGTTTTGAGTAAATCGTTTGAGTATTTTTCCATTTATAGCAAAAAGCATTTTCAGAAATTTCATGAAAATCTTCCCAGTTGTTTCATAATTGGGACATCAATGATGTTTCATATCATTCATAATCGGGAAAATTGCTTGCTCGTTTAATATGTGTGATATAACCACTGAGGGCATTAAAAAAATTAAGAAAGATAACGTGCAAGAAAATATTTTAAGAAAGAGAAACAACATAGAAAGGCACAAATATAAATATGTATAAAACACATACAGCTGTTTCAAAACCTCTAAGGTTTCCATGATCAGTGCTTAAAATTAAAGATAAAATTAAAACCCTGGATTAAAGAGGGGAGGAGGGAGACAGAGATCCAGAAAGGCTTACTTTACAGCTCGGCTGTCAACGGCAAAATTCAGGTTTCGGAACAGCTGTATGCGTTTATATACAATTTATAATATATTTGTGTCTTTCTACATTGTTTCTCTTTCTTAATATATTGGCACAAAGTACAATATATAAGAAAGATAACAAAAGAAAATATTTTGTGTTTCTCCCCAAAATGTTAATTTATACACATATAACAGAATTTTTGACAAAATACTGTGTTTTTAAATAAATAGATAAAAACTTAGATCCTAATTTTACAAAGGTGAGCTCTTGGAACCTGAAAAGTCAGGAAATTTTAATATACAAACATACATTCACACATACATATGGAATCATTGTAAAAATATGCTAGTATTTCCATAATCAGGTTTTAATCATGATTACAATACTTTCCTCACACTTATTACGGAAAGTAAAAATCCAATTAAACTACAGCTTATTGTTTCAGGAGGCAAGAAAACAGTATAATGAGTATGATTGAGTATGTATATATATGAATGAGAGATATAACGAGTGGCGACTCTTGTGCAAAACTTATTTATGAACAACCATACCCTTTTATTCATATAATAGTTATTACATTGGGATATGAAATTACCATTGACATATACAGTAAAACTTCCCAATAACGGACACTTCGGGAGTGCAGCATTTGTCTGCTATTCAGAGGTAAAAATGTACAAATATATAGGTGTTGGGTATCAGGAAAATTTCCACTATTCGGGACTGTCCATTACGATGGTTTTACTGTATTTACCAATGTATTTGTTTACTTTACTCTCCAATACACTCTTAATATGTTAATTGGATTAGGTTTTGTTGAGAGTTAGTTATATTGAGTTCTCTAATTTTATAATCTAGAATTTTACAGAAAAATAACTCTAAATGCTAACAATAAATAAATCTTTATTATTATTATTTGGAATTGCTTTATTTAATCTCGGCTTTAAAACATGCAGATCTAATAACTAGTAAATAGATGAGTGCTGGTAGCAAGAAAATTAATTCCTTTGTTGTGTTAGTACTTTATTTTAGCAGTAAGTGTCGATGGGAAAAATCTATTACTTTATGCGATGCATTGCTATACAGTGTAGCTGAGATTAACCACTAACATTCGCAAATTGTTGTGCAGAACAAATTTTACACAAAAGAAGCAAGTTATGACCAAGTGATTTATGGAATGACACATTTTTGTACTTCAAGTAGTGTTAAAAGTAGCTTCGGTTCTCTACTAACTACTGATTTTTTGTATGAATACTCCATGACTGACGTCATAACTGAAAGCATGTAAAACATGTGATGGTTTATTTATAATGCTATACGAATTTAACTAAATGCTATATCATTTGGTTAAATTAATTAATTTTTTTTCTCTATTATCAGGGAAATCATATTTTCTTCAGTTATATGTGCCAAAGAAAACACGCATTCTCATAATTTTATAATTGAGGGATTTTATTATGATTGCGTCAATGCAACGTAATTTTTTTCTGATCCTGTTTTTAATGATTTATGTGTGAATGCACAGAGTTTCATTAGTAGGATTACTGTATTTTTAGCTTATTGCATTATTATTTATTTTACCTGGAAGGCTCCCATGGTTAACACATGTGGTTCTGCTAATCTAGTTATATAAACTAGTGTTTCTATGTATGTTCCTTATACAAATTTACAGTTTTTGACAAATTTGAACAAAACTTGATATACATGCATTTTAGAACAAGAGTAAAGTACTGATTACCTCCTCAGGCTACTCTTTACCCCCTTTTTTTTCAACCACTTGCCATAATTTTTCTCTATACAATTTGTTTCTTTACTGTTACTACATAAAAAACTGTGTACTCACGAAATTTTTGCTTTCAAAATTGATGTCATCCTGAACATAGTTTTAGAGTATACAGTTTTAAAAGTTTACTATAAGTATGCTAAAATGACATAGAACCTTCATTTGAATGTGTTTGGGGTTAAAATATCTATAAAGTTATTGACATTTCAATTTCAAGAAAGATATTCATGAAAAAATAAAAAGTAACCTTCTAAATGTTACATCACTTTCTGTGAGACGCTGCTGATCTTTAAAGATCCCCAAAGAAAAAATTCAGTCCTTGTCCCATGTTGTTCTGTTTGGACTGAATGAGGCCATTTAAATTTGAGAGATAACCGGTCTCATATTGCAAACTCCTTTTGAAGAGATACAGGCAAAGTTCTTTAATCCGCACAAGTTGGGACCAAAGGTTGTGCAGATTATGGAATATTGCAGATTATGGAGTATTATGGATTATATGTCATTTTCTTATTTTTGGACACTATTTTAATTCTATACTCAGTATAACATGAAAAGAAAAATATGAAATATAATAATTAATTTTTCTGGACACTATTTTAATTCCATATTCAGTGTAACATGAAAAGAAAAATGTGAAGTATAATAATTAATTTAATATGCTATCTCAAAAAATGCATTTTTCAAATTCTTGTATTAAAAAATTGATTATATTCACTTTTATATTTAAAATTTTCAGATATTTCTTTTTAAAAATCCTTTTTGGATCAAGAAATGGTACATTTTGTTTAATTGTTTACATTCATTAAGCAATGCGAATTATAGAAAATTGCGGGTTATGGGTGTGCGGATTATGGATCCTTGACTGTATATAATCTCTATTTTCCTTCTATCTCCATGATATAGATAGAATTATGACTTCTGTTTAAGGAAAATGGGTATCCTGATATAGAATGGTAAGTGAAACTAAAACCTATTAATAGAAGGTTAATAATGACAATGAACATATGAAAGTGAAGATGTATGTGTGAAGCTATGATAATAATGGTTGGAGATAAGTATGCTGAACCTAAAAAAATACTGCTGAATGTGTGTGAATACTTAAAGAGTGGCACTCACTCTTTGTGGAGATGGCCATTCAAAGTTCTAAAGTGACAGGAATTTCAGTAAGATAAATGGAAGTAAAGATTATTTGAATTTTGAAGATATAGACTGTGTCTCTGCCAATTTCTGAAACAATAGCAGTAGTTATGAACTGATGACGAGTGATATGGTTTTGATTATTTGTAACTGACTGCATGCAAGGATTTCTGAAAGTGGTCACATTTTTATTTTTTACTGTTTCAGTTATGCAATGCTAATCTAATAAAGATGTATGGTCTATTACTAATGGGTAGTTTTAAGTTTATTTACCATTCTGTTATGATAACTTACAATGAGATAAAAACCAACTTTTTAAATTTAATTTTGGCAGTAAATGCAGAAGTGAGCAATTACCTTGTATTTGCTGATGATACATAAACAACGGCAAATAAAAGTGCAATTACTTAACTTATTACTTTTATATTAATATAACTTTATGGCAATAGCTACATATTATACTCAGTGATACTGAAAGCATATGTCATTCAATATAGCTGTCGGAAATATTCCATGTATGATGTGTACCCTAATGTTTAGACCTAAAATTTTGGGAAAAATGTGTGCATTATATGCGAATAAATATGGTAATTGTTTATTTTCATACTTGTTCAGTTTTTTGTCTTTTATCTTTTATCTTTTTTCTATTGTTATATTTTATGGTGTGTTTTAGATTAAGTATTTATTTCTAGATGGGGATATTAGAAGAGCAGCTTCTATGACTGATCTATCACTAAATGCTGATAAACAGAGGCTGTTTTCTACTCCCAACTCCAAAGGTGGGGGTTAGTAATAATTTCAGTTTTGAAATAGCATGAACAGATATGGATTTATTTATTTTTTATTTATTTTTTTTATTTATTTATTTTTTTATTTTGCTAATTTCCTGAGCTCTGCTGAGGCTTTTATTTAAAAAAAAAAAATCTATACTAATAAAAGAAATAAAGATGTTTGTCCGTCTGTGTGTCTGCCTGCAATGGCTAGGAAAATCTGTCGCACATAGAGGTCTGAAAATTTAGATGAGGATAGATGAAGGCAGGTCTGAATGCACCTGAGGTTTGCATTCTTCATTTTTTATAATTAAAAACCATAATAAACATTGCAAAATGACCTATTAATCCAGTTGTCTGGCCCAGAACGATATATCTGTGTTTCTAGAAGCAGGGAAAAATGTTCTGTTTTTTCACATTCTGAAACTGCGACACCTCAAATAAAATATGGAAAAACAAAAAATACCTATATATTGCTGGTACCTTTACCTTTCTAATGTCTTTGGTTAAAAAAAATATTAATATTTACGATTTAAAATATATTTAAGTATTGCGCGGCAGCGAAATACTTATTTATTTCTAGTGTCACTTCTCAATGTTAATTTAACATAGAAAAGCCTATGGGAGATCACAACTTTTTCATTTTTTCTTCCCACCTTTTTGTCCCTGATGCCACTCATTTTTTATTCTTTACTAATTCTAATGATATTATAAATTTAAAGTGTAAATATGTTTGCCTGACATCAGGGTCAAAATGGATGGTAAAATGCCTTTGCATATGGGTGAATTATAACCCAGAGAGAAACATGAGCCAATTTTTTTTTTTTACATTATTCAAATATTTTTCTTAATAATTCCAAATTTTGCTTTTTTCATTGAGAATCAACAGACATTTTTCATAGAAAATATAACATTTTTTCTTCATTGTTGCAAAAATTTCAAAAGCCGTAATGATAATTTATTTCTTTTTAGTTGAAAGATTACCATGTAAAATATTAAATTGAACTAGTTTTCTTTTCAAGAATTAAAAAGGTGAATATGGCGTCATAGTGGAAATAAAAAGGATATTTTCAGAATAAGTTTTTGCTTTGGTCAATTTTATGTTTTAGTAAAAAGTTTCAAATGAATAGCCATTTTTACGCAGTTAGCGAACTTAGTGAGGAATTACATAACTTAAATTTTAAAATGTATTTTTTTTTCCAAGATGAGAACTATTTATACCCCAAGTTAAACGTAGGTAATAATTTTCTGATGTGTTTACAGACCTGCCAACTGCTACGAAAAAATCGTAGTTGCTACGATTTGGACCTATAAACTACGATGCTACGAAAATCGGTCTTAAACTACGATTTTTTGCAAAAAAACACAAATGCATTTTTTGTTTCTAGTTACGATTTTTATCCCGCGCAGCATATTTTCAGGAGTGATTCGGTTACAAAATTTCAACGTATTCATTTCCGAAAGTTTAAAAAAAATGGCCATTAGTCTGAAAAAAAAATCTGGGCTGCAAAACAAACTTCATAACACTCTTTATGTATATTAACCAGGAGTCAATCGTGTTTCTGTAAATATTTATACAGGAATTTCCTTCCTTAGAAACAAGGGTGCAATTTTAAGAATTTCTGAAAGGGGGAAAAGGGGTTCTTTGAGGGGCAAGGTTTGAAATAGTGTGTAAAATCGCACGATTTGCGAATTTCGTCAAAAGTTCATGGTAAAAAATGTGGATTTCAACAAAGAATCGTGATAGAAAAATGTGAATTACGATTGTGGGAAAAAAAATTGTGAATATTTTGAGATGATCGCTGGGAAAAAATCGCGAATTTCGTCAATTTACTGAACTGGGCTAAAAAATTGGAACCAGACTACTTTTAAAAATGTTAAAAAAAAAAAAAAAAATCTGCGAAACGAAAAGAAACTCTAACAATCGTATAAAAAGTTTCAGAGGAAAAAAAAAATTACTATATTGAGTTGAAAAACTGAAACCTTATTCCTTTTACGAATGTCAAAAGATGGCTGCTTAACACGAAAAACCACCCAACCAACCTCCATATTAATTTAAATTTTGTGTGCTACGATTTCTCATTTTCAAAGGTTGGCAGGTCTGTATTTACATCACCCCTTGGGAGAGAATAAGCTAACAAAATTTAAGTAAAACTTTTATTTTTTATTTTTTACTGTATCACAGCTATAATATTGTTAAATATTAGCAGTAAAGATTCAGCACAATTTATTTTTGCATTCAGCATTCCTGAGTGGGAAATAGGGTATGTAATTTAAGTGAAGTTAATTTTTTATGTTTTGATTATAAATTTTTTACATTCAGATTGGAAGTTTTTGTCCAAACTACAGCAACCTGCATTACTACAGTGGTGAAATATTTTGAATTATACATTGGTAAACTGCATCACACATTGTGATGCAATACCGCATACATCAAAGCCTGATGATGATACCCCCTATTAATTTTGAAATGAGTTCAGCTGAATGCAGTAGTTATTAAAAAACTTGACATATTAAATAAAAACATGATTTGAAGAACAAATTTAAAAAAAAAAAAAAAAAAAAAAAAATATTTCCTACATTGTTTAAGCCCGAGAAGGGACGGATATTAAGATATTTCATTCAATTAGTTCTACATTTAATGTTAAATTTTTGTAACAAATTAGTTAAGTCAATTGAAGATTAAAAAATAAAAATAAAATTTATACAATATGATACTTAAAACACCCCAAAAAATTAGATTTGTTCAAATGAAATCGAAATAAATCTTAGACTTTTTTTTTAAGCTTTGTATTTTGCATGCATCTTATCATTTTATGTACAATTCTCATAAACATAATACAAAATCTGGAATACAAATATTTTCAATTAAAAATGGAAGAAGTCTAAGACTTATTTCGATTTTATTTGAATGGAATCTAATTTTTTAGGGTGTTTTAAGTATATTAGATGTAAATTTCCAACTGGGCGAAAAATGTCTGGACCAGGATTCGAACCCGGGACCTCCTGGCTGAAGTCGCCAGTGCTTTGCCATCTGAGCTATCCCGCACTATTCTGGTCGAACTTTTTCACCCAGCTAACCTTGATGATTACAGCATCTGGTCTGAAACCTGGTTCAGCTCAACAGAATAAATATCAGGTAATGGAACTCCAGAAATCGCTGGATACGAAATTACACTAGATTAATATTAGCACAATTATTCTAATTGGTAAACAAATCAGATGTAAATTTTAGATGATACATATTTAGATGTATTTTACATATTAGATGTAAATCGTGGTCCGGACATTTTTCGCCCAGTTGGAAATTTACATCTAATATGATTTGTTTACCAATTAGAATAATTGTGTTAATATTAATCTAGTGTAATTTCGTATCCAGTGATTTCTGGAGTTCCATTACCTGAGATTTATTCTGTTGAGCTGAACCAGGTTTCAGACCAGATGCTGTAATCATCAAGGTTAGCTGGGTGAAAAAGTTCAACTAGAATAATCCGGGATAGCTCAGATGGCAGAGCACTGGCGGCTTCAGCCAGGAGGTCCCGGGTTCAAATCCTGGTCCGGACATTTTTTGCCCAGTTGGAAATTTACATCTAATATGATTTGTTTACCAATTAGAATAATTGTGTTAATATTAATCTAGTGTTTTAAGTATCATATTGTATGAATTTTATTTTTATTTTTTAATCTTGAATTGGCTTATTTGTTACAAAAATTTAACATTTAAATGTAGAACTAATTGAATGAAATATCTTAATAGCCGTCCCTTCTCGGGCTTAAACAATGTAGGAAATAAATTTTGTTTTTCTTTGTTTGTTGTTCAAATTATGTTTTTGTTTAATATATATATAAATATATGATTTCATTTTTTTCTGCATTTTTTAAAAATTATCCACTTTTTGTGTTGAAATTCAGGGGAGGGGACCCACTTATTGTGGTACCTTTTTCCATTTTAACTGTGTCTTCAAAAAAAAAAAAAAAACATTAATAAATAAGTAGCAAATTCCAAATGCTAATTTCAAATTTTTTCGGTAATTTTTAAAAACTGCATACGTTTATCAGATCAAAATATGGAAAAAAAAATTATATTACTTTTTTAGTTCCAGCAATGCCTTGTATTAAAAAAAAATTAATATTCATTATTAAAAAAAAAAAAAAAAAAAACATTCTGGAAGTCTTTTTACTAATTTGCCAGACTTCTCCCCTCCCTTTTCCCCTCAGTACTTAGCCAGATATCAACTGTGCTGCATTAAAAATGCATGTTGCAACTTTATCGCTTTTTTTTTTTTCTTTTAAGGCGAGTGTGGGTTGTGTTATTTAAGTTTTCTCAGGCAACTTTGGTCAGAATTGAAAGTTGAATATATCTAAATGTCAGAATTAGTTCTTTTTGTTCATTTGGATAGATTATTGTTTAAAATATAAAATCATATGAATTTGAGGGTGTACACCGCTGAAGAAGCCACTGCACTGAGGCCTCCAATTCTAGGTTCATTTGGATAGATTTTCATATAAAAAATGTAAAATTATACAAATTCGAAAGTGTATGATGCTAAAGACCCCTAACATTATTTCATTTGGAAAGATTTTCATAAAAAAATATAAAATCAAAACAGACCGGAGTGTGCATAGATTGCTCGGTGTACACTGTCGAAGGCAATGGTGCCCCTATCTCCAGGTTCATTTCATTAGATTTTCATTTTAAAATATAAAATCATACAAATTCGAGAGTGTATGCTACTGAAGGCAATGGGGACTCCAATGTTTGATTTGTTTGGAAAGATTTTGTTGTTTAAAAATATAAAATCATTCAACGCGGATTTTAGGTTTATTTAAGGTTACTATAAAAGGCCTTGCAATGTCTACTCATCAGCTAGTATATAAATAAATAAAAATCTTTTATATATGTTTTTCTTTTTTAATTACCTCTCATTTATATAGAATGTTGAGTGACATGGTAGAAGTCTCTTGCAACATTGTATACCTTTTAAGTTTCATCTTATTCTCTTATTGTAGTCTCAAAATTTCTTTAATTAGAAAATCTTACTATCAGAGTCTTCAAAGACAATATTGCAAGACATTTTAATTTTCATCTCATTTCACAGAATACCTCTGAAATTCACTATATAATAATGTTAGATTATATGTGTATTTCTATCCAAATCGGACAAATCAATTGTGACAGCAAGGATATCTTATTCTCTTACTGTAGTCTCAAAATTTCTTTAATTAGAAAATCTTACTATCAGAGGCTTCAAAGACAATGTTGCAAGACATTTCAATTTTCATCTCATTTCACACAATGTCTCTGAAATTCACAATATAATAATGTTAGATTATATGTGTATTTCTATCCAAATTGGACAAATCAATTGTGACAGCAAGGATACTTTTCCATCATGGTCAAGTTTAGTATATTTTGTATTGTTATGTACTTCAACTTTCTAGTAGAGATCTTGACAAAAACTACTTTAATTATTATTCACTATATCGTCAGCGATGCTCCAATATCTTCACTTGCAATTTAGATGCAGCACATTCTCTTATGTGTATACATTTAAACATATTGAATAACCTTCTCTAATTAGGTCCCCTGCCAAATTGCATAATTTAGCTTATATTATTTGCACAATAGAGTGATTTTTGTGACAGTTCTCTAATAGTATTTTGGTTTATTTTAAACTGTCGTTACTGGCATCATTGAATGTGATAATGAATGAATTATTTTGATAAATTTTCTTAAGTGTTTCTAGTTAACTGGTAAACTAAAAGAGAAAAAATAATTACTTTTGATTAACAAAAATATAAAATTGAAAAGTTAAAATGTTTTTTATTTTTTGAACAGATGCACAAAATGTCATAAAAAATATATATAACTTAGAATGTCAGACTTATTTTAACATCCATACTTCATCCATAATTTAACATTTAAATCAATTATCCAAGTGCATCATTTCCTTTGTCAATGAATAGTAAAATATGAAAATTGTCTGAATTTCCATAGAAAAATATGACATAAAAGAAAATTGTCTTATTTTTCAAATGAATGAACCAAATTTAACTGAAAACTATACAGCCAATTTTGTGTACCTCACCAAGATAGCTTGCAACAGTTATTGCCTGACATACATGCAGACAGACGCCAAAAACATTTTGAGTCTCTACAGTAAGCCATCAGTTGACATTTTGACAATAATATTGTATTTTGCTTCTTTGTAACAATATTTTTAATTAATGCAACGTTTACTGTATCATTTTGCTGCTAAAAGAAGTGTTTGATAATATTTAAAAGCTGATTTTAAAGTATCAATTTAATTTAATTTTCTTTATAAATATTTTTCATATTATGCAATTAATTAGATTAGTTATTGATTGATACTTTTGTAATATTTCCATTGTGAATTCCATATTAGATTTGTTCAAATTGGGATGTCCAGTTGTTAAATATGAAGTTGTAATGATCTAAATTTGCATTCAAATACGTTGCCCATATTCCAGTTATTTTAGAATATCCTTTCCTTATAATAGGATTTTTATTTTCTGATATCTTATTTGATTTTAATTTAATATATTTGCTATTTAAAACATTTTGAAAGAATTTAACTATGAAGAATTCAAAGAGTTATTTGAATCATTATGAAGAATTATTTATTGATTATTTTAATTTATTGCTTTGTTATCTACACAGCTTGTAATTTTCATGTTCATAGCTCAGTATAGGAATTTATTCTTTGCCCTTGTTTCATTTTATTGATTTGAATGTATGCATTAAAATTTGACTATTTCCTGAAACATCCTTCATTCATTTTCTCTACATTACTATGTTTATTAATTTCACTGCTGCTCTCTTCATCTTGTCAGAAAAATTTTGTTCTAAGAAATTATTTCTGTAAAGATACATCTATAACTTGACACATGTCTTCAAATTTATTTTATCTCTCTTGTAGATGAACCAGCTGCTCCTTTGTGGAACCACAGCAGAATTTATCCTATAAACATTTCACCTTCTACCTCACCTAAACCAGAAGAAACCAGACTACCCCAAACACCCCAAAAGAATGATTTTCCTGAAACTGGAACAGTAGCTCGTAGCACAAGTGCCAGTTCCCTTTATCATAAAACTCCTACTGCAACCAGTTCGCTACACAAAACATCATCAGTGTATGCATTAGATAGAGCTTCACCTCAGCGTTTTGGAAGAGCTAATTTATTACCAAAAAACCAATTTAATGCAACAGGGCGAGCAAATTTACCTTCATTGCCTCAGAGACATCAATCAGCTAGTTTGATTACAACTGCACCTCTTGCAACAGATTCATCTTCTGATTCTTCACCTAATGAATCGCCGCCAATAAAAAATGGAAGACAGACTGCTCCTCCTCGTCAATTTGGCACACGTAGTAGAAATTTCAGTCTCAGTGAAAGTATGAATTCTGGAGAAATAAAAGGACAGTTATCTTCAGAAGGACTGCAGAAATTTAGGTTAAAATCTAGAAGTGAATGGGACTTAAAGAATAGCTGTCAAGATGATTATTTAAAATCTAAAGACTCTTGGCAAAGTAGTCGATATCTTTCCTACTCACCTAGAAAAAATTATATGAGACCTTTAAAACTAAATCACATTGCATCCTCTTCCCCATCTATTTCAAGCACGGATAATCTTCGTCATTCTGAAAGTAGTAAAGATTTAACATACTCAGAGCATTTTCCATACATGTCTTGGGATCCTGCAGCAGTGCCATGTAAGTAATTTCTTAAATTTATTTTATTCTGCCAAAATCTTGTTATCGCTCATGATATTATCTTTATTAACTTTTGACACAAAAGTTTTTACTAATTTTTATATGCAGCTTATACTCAGTGAGAAGTTTGGAAATGTTATACTAGGCCTCATAGTGGCATGCTTTTCTCAATTTTTTGTATTTGCCTTTTTTTAGTTTATGTTTTTCTGACTTTGTCTCTTTTCTCCCTTTTTTTTTTACATCCTTTATACATCTTTTTTTTTTTTTTTTTTTTTTTTTTTTTTTTTTTTTTTTTTTTATCATTGCTATTTTTTCTTTCCAAACTTGTGTAAATTTATACTAATATCCACTGGCACAGCCAGATTTTAGTTCTAGGGGGTGGATTAAGTTGTTCATAATGGTGGTTGCCGCTTACTTGAATCCCTGGTTAATCAAATCAGTTTATTTAATTAATTAAATTAGGATTTTTTTTTTTTTTAAAGCTAGTAGAATCAACAGCTATGTTGGTTTTGATTGATTTAAACAGTGTTTACAATATTAGAGTTGCAAAACATAAAAAGCACCAATGAAATAACACAAAACTATGTTAGATTTATGTAAAGTGTTTAAAAAATGATGACGTAAACTTTAAGAGATGGAAGAGCACAGTACAGCAAAGAATTTTTGAATAGAAAATCGGGGTTACAATCAAAAATACAGTTCAGTCAAAAATACACAGGGGGTTTCATCCAAGACAATTCTGAATTCTTGTTCCCAACTTTAATAATAATGAAGCAATTTTAGCAAAATTTTCAGTAGACTTACTTTGCTTTGTGTCAAATGTAGCAATAACATGATAATTGGTAGAATTTATCATGATCCTCATCCAAACAGTGCTGAATTAGGTAGCCCATATTTTGGAATGTTGTTGACATTTAACAAGATTTCACTAACTGAATTACTGTGCACTTCCAACACTTTAAGTGACATTTTGCTAGTTAGAAGGAAATGTATTCTTCCCTAATACAAATTCAAATATGATTACGATAAATTTTTTGAAATAAAACGTTCTAAGTGTGCGGCATGCCTAATGGTCGCTCGGGTATGTAAAC
This sequence comes from Maratus speciosus, assembly GCA_963932465.1. Classification (NCBI taxonomy): domain Eukaryota; kingdom Metazoa; phylum Arthropoda; class Arachnida; order Araneae; family Salticidae; genus Maratus; species Maratus speciosus. Next base: position 509,361,485 of record OZ010795.1, read on the forward strand.
GCGAAAAACACTGGCACGTATACCCATCACGTGGGATGAAAGTGCAAACAACGCCAGCACGTATACCCATCATGTGGGATGAAAGTGCAAACACGCCAGCACGTATACCGGTCACTTGTCCCAAAGGGGTTGATGAAGATAATTACAGGGATGCAAGTTAGTCACTTTTCTCACTTTTAGTCACTTTTTAAAAAACTTGTCACTTTTAGTCATTATTTTTGAAAAAAGTCACTTTTAGTCACTTTTTTGACTGAAAGAGATGAAGTCTCTAAAAGTGAGTAAGCTGCAGAAGCTGGTTCGCTCACTTTTAGTAAAAAAGTATAACTAAAATCGTCATTTTTATCTTTCAGATTTCTCGATATACTCGGCATCAATAATTATTGGTATTCTTGCACAAAAAGCCATGTGTAAATACAGTCGAACTCAGTTAATATGGGACCGACTAATATGAGGACACGGTTAAAACAAGCAATTTGGACATTTGAGAAAAGTTCGTCACTTAAACTGTACTATGCTTTTCTCTCTTATTATGAATTACAAAAGTAGGATATATGAGCAAAACATCGTTCGGTTGCATTTGAGTTTCATTAAAAAGTAGGGTAGAATTAATAAAGGAATTCCATCACATGACTGCAAGATCCATAGTGTGCACACTCTTCATTGAATTTCAGTTTCAGTCACAATTCTACCTTTATTTTTTATATGAGATATGCCGAATGTTCTAAAATTTTTGCCCCCACCTTTAACCCCTTAAATGGAGAATTTCTAAAATCATTGAAAGACTTATTTAAATTTTTTTTAGTAGAGGTATTTTCTGGAATTTCATGCTCCTATCTAAAACGGCTGCTGAGACATGCCAAATGTTGTAAAATTTTCGACCCCCCCCCTCCCCTTTTGAACCGCCATAGGGAGGGATTTTGTAAAATCGCTGAAATACATGTTTAAGTATTTTTTAGTACATTTATTTTCTGGAATTTCATGCTCCTACCTAAAACTGCTGCTGAGATATGGCCAGTTCTAAAAATTTTTACCCCCTAAAAATGGGGGGGGGGGGATTTTTTAAAATCCTTAGTGCACACTTATGTCATAATAGGTATTTCCCCCCCCCCCTCATTTTGTGCTTTGAGGTTCTGTAGTTTGGTATGTGCATTGATTATGAGTCAGACAGGACAAATTCTATCTCTCTCTCTCTATATATATATATAGATAGATACATAGCCCACAACGCTGGCCTGTTCCTCTAAAAGAATGTTTATTAAATGAAATATGATAGCAAAAATGAAATTATAAAAAAAACTTTTTCTTTATGTCTAATCAAATATCCATAATTGTTGTCTTATTCGTATAATCTTACATTATCCAATTCAAAGTCAATGTTGGCAACATAATAGACATAATAGGTCTAAAATCACTGAAGTACCTGTTTTTAACTATGTTTTTAGTAGGTTTGTTATCTTGAATTTTCCATTTCTACCTAAAACTGCTGCTGAGATATTGCGAAATGACCAAAATTTTCGACCACCCCCTTAGCGGGAATTTCTGAAATCACTGAAATACATGTTTATTTTTTTAATAGGTTTGTTATCTTGAATTTCACGTTCCTACCTAACACAGTTGCTGAGATATGACTAAATGTTCTAAAATTTTCTTCCCTCCCTTAGAGGGGGGAGGGTTCTAAAATTCTTGAAATACTTGGTATTATTTTTTAGTAGATTTATTTTCTGGAGTTTCCCACTCTTACCTAAAATAGCTGCAAAGATATGGCCTAATTTTTTTTTACTTTTCTTTAACCCCCATAGGGAGGGAGGGCTTTCAAAAATCGCTGAAATACTTGTCTAAATATTTTTTAGTACAGTTATTTTCAGGCTGCTACTTAAAACGGCTGCTGAGATATGGCCAAATGTTCTAAAAGTTGCGACCCTCTCCCCCTTTAACCACCTTAGGGGGAAATTTCTAAAATTACTGAAGTACATACTTAATTATTTTTTGTATTTCATGCCCCTATCTAAAGTGGTTGCTGAGGTATGGTGAAATGACCTGAAACTTTCGATTACCCCTTTAACCTGCTTAGAGGGGGGGGGGGGATGATTTCTGAAATCTCTTAAATACATGTTTAATTACTTTTTTAGTATATTTATTTTTTGGACTTTCACGCTTCTACCTAATACGGTTACTGAGATATAGCCAAATGTTTTTAAATTTTCGACTTTCCTTTAACCCTTTTTTTTGGGGGGGGGGGGGAGGAATTTCTATTAATTCCTGAAATATGTGTTTATTTTTTTGTAGATTTATTTCCTGGAATTTCATGCTCCTACCTAAAACGGCTGCTGAGATATGGCCTGGAGTTCTAAAAGTTTCGACCTCCCCCCTTTAACCCCTCAGATGGGGAATTTTGAAAAATCCTTTCTTAGTGCACGCTTATGTCATAAGAAGTATTTTGTCCCCGATTTTCATGCTTCTAAGTTCAGTACTTTGGGCTGTGCATTGATTATGAGTCAATCGGGAAAAACTGTTTTATAGATATAGATGTGTGCATTTTATTTTTTATTTTAGCATTTATTTTTCATTTGTTATATTTTATTTGTGTTTTTTCTAAGAGTTTTAATTACTTACTCGATGTGAATTCAACAATTGAATTTAAATTTTTCTTTATTTCCATCCTTTTTTCTTAAACATCTAGTTTCTTGTTGTATAGTTAGTTGCAGTTATAAAATGGAGCTTGTCACAGAAAATATTGCAAGGATCCTACCAGTAACCTATTTTAATATCACTATTTGCCGACAGTGGATTTCTGTTGCAAATGTCATAGAAATAAAATGAAAATTGTTCTTTAGAAATAGTGGTAATTAAAAGGTGATAGGTAAGAAATGGTAATTAAAAGGTGATAGGTAAGAAGTGGTAGTTAAAAGGTGATAGGTAAGACCCCTGTAATTTTTTTGTGACAAACAACCTTACTATTTATAATTTAATTTTAAAAGTTTATTATGCTAACATTGTACTTTTTGCTTTATATGATTAAATAAAACTGAGGTTTTATCTTATCCATCATTTTGGTAGAGTGTTGTCATCTTAAAAACAAAAAGGTGTTTTATTTACATAATTTAACTTACAAATTGATTGAAAAAAAATCATTGTCATGTATCATTCATGCCACTTTTTTTTCTTGTGCTTTAGCTCCCCCCTCTCTCTTTTACGCTTTAGTCACTTTTTTGACACGCTGTAGTCACTTTTTTGACATGCTTTAGTCACTTTTTTGTCACTTATTTTGACCTTTTTGTCACTTTTCTCACTTTTTTGGAAGCATTATTGCACTTGCATGCCTGAATTATTGAAGAGCAGCAAATTTCTGATTATAATTCGGGACATAAAGGGTTAAAGAGTATCACAAAAGAGTAATATTTTTTTATTTTATTGTGACACCAACAGGCGACAAATCGGCAAAAAAACCTGAAATTTTCATAATTTTTTTTTACAGACGCTATATCAAGGTTCCTCAGGAAATGTACTTATATTATATAATCTCATGACAAGAATAATTTGTAATTTTTTCACATTTTTCTGAGTATGCACTTATTGAGACCTTCTTTGTTAGTTTCAAATGCCCTATGTTGCATTTTTGCTCTGAGTTAACTTTACAACCAAGTTAAGTGTATGCGTATGTAGATAAAAATCTTTGAAAAAGGTAAGAGCTACTTTAAAGATACTTCAAAACAGAATGTACTTTGCTGTTGGCTACATTTCGCCAAGAATAACAAAGATGAAATATTAAGTAATGTTCAACTCGGAACTGAAAATTAAACTATAGAGTTTATTATTCTCAAAGACACATATCCAACAACACACCACAGGCTGAAATGTACAGCGGCCAGTGCTAAAACATTATGATAAAAGAAATATTTAAATTTAAAAAGTTATTGATTTAAGTTGTAGCCAAAATATTAATATTAAAATAATTATTTGAATTCAGAATAAATTAAATGTATTGGCTAAATAGTAAATATCAAAATAAATCATTTAAATTTAAGATTGGCTAAGTAAAACTTAAAATAATAAACTTGAAGAATTAATTTATATAAACAATAAATCTACCCTATATATATAAAATCCTTATGAAATGAATTTATGAAACAACTGATTAAACAACTGATTATGTTTCACGGCGATTTCTCCTAAAATATGGAATACTTTGCGATGAAATTAACACCAAAAATCGTATTGATCCGCAGATTTCAAAACTGGTATTAGAATTTTTAAATTCTGCTTAGTTTTCGAGATATTAATTTTTTTTTTCTAATTTTAAATACTTTTCTCTAATGATGGCAACTCAAATTTTAATCTTAACAGATATTTTTTTCATACTTTAGAAAAGGTTATTATTTTAAACTAATTTGGCGACCAGTTTGGCCTCCCTTAAATGTATGCTAAGAAATGTATCATGTTACTTTTATTCGTAATTCAATTTACTTGAACAATCTTTCGCCACATAGAAAGATTCTGATAGAGAAATCAAGAACTCTGTATTTTTATGTTAGTGAGACGCAGATGATAAATCGCCAAACATTTTTTCCGTTGCATTTTTTTGTATTTCATTAATTTAATTTAAAATATAATCCTTTCATTCATTTTATTTAAAATACAAAAGTTTCATTTAAAACTGAAACATTTAAAATTAATGGCTTTCACTTCTTTCTTTCTTTAAAAAAAAAAAAAAAAAAAAAAAAAAGAAAAAGAAGAAGAAAAATATTAGGCATAGATGTCATATATGCAACAGGGTACCTAATAGGCACCAAAATGGCATTATTTTGATTGACATGGTAACCCGGCTATTGTTGTTATTTAATAATAAATGTTTCTTTTCTTTTATTTTTTTTTAAATTATATAAATTGTTTTGTTCTATAATTATTAATTATTTTTTTGGGGTTATTTTCTTTTAAAAATAATAGAAAATAATTAAAAAATACGGTACTACTTAGTTATTCCGTCGACCAATTTCGCCAAATTATACAAATTCACATAATTTTTATTTTAAATAACGAAAGAACAAATAAAATAGTATATAACATTAATAAATATACAAATAAAACGTCAAAATAAAAATCACTTGATGACGTAAACACATGTAACTTGCTTAAAGTCAAGTGAATGTGACATTTACGATCAACCATTATTGGCATTTAATCTTATAGTTTGGTGATAGATTTTTGGTCGACAGGATAACTAAGTAGTACCAAAAATACATATGTAACTAACTGGTATTCAAAAACAAGGTTTTTGGCGAATTTTTGTAAAAAAAAATCGCGCCAAACCTGGTGTGTATATGACATCTGGCCAAATATTAAATAATGCAACAAACTGTGACATTTAATTTCAACTTCAAAGCAATGTTTTAATTTACCACTAGAAAAATAAAAAAAATGCTAAGGGGCTGTGCATATATAACGTTATCACTTTAGGGGGGAGGGGGGGTCTGGCACTTGATATCGTAAGATATCGCTGGGGGGAGGGGGGTTTGCTTTTTGATATCGATATCATTTTCGATCCAACCAAACTTTTCTTTTTTCAGTAACTTTTTGTTTACGTCCAGGTAGTCTGTTATCTTTTTTATTATTACTATTTTTATAAGTTTTTATGAAAATACAAAGCTATTATTAAAGCTGTTACATTTTTATAAAATCATTTCATTCCGAAATTTGAATACCTCAATACCTTTAACATTCCTTTTCTTCTGCTTTATGCACATATAATTCGCTGTTAGAGAAATCAGGAGCATAATATGTAGAAAGTGATACTTGCATTTACCACTAAAGAAAGTCAAAGAATATTTGTTGATTAGTTCTGCTTTTAACTTTCCCAGGCAGGAGGCAAATGCAAGAAAACAATATTACTTTTGAATGCATCATGTAACAATAAGCTTTTATTAAGTACCTTTAAATAGTAACTAACTCTTTTAGATGTTATTTGACATAAATTTACTTCATGTATTGATATTTTAATGTCTTCTTGAATCCGTAAAGCATGCGACTAATATATGTATAATCATATGCGTATGTCACGTGTAACAGCGTGTAAAAAGAAAGAAAAAGATTAGAAATTTTTTTTAGACATTGATAACGATAACATCGAGGGGGGGGGGGGGGGTCGACGAATGATAACGGATGATATCGTAAGGGGGGGAGGGGGTCCAAAATTAGCCAAAAGTTGATAACGTTATATATGCATAGCCCCTAACTGGCGAGTTGAAAAAAAGCTATTGGCGAGGTTTGCACCCGGCTAGCGTAACAGTACCAAAAATACTTTGCAACCATGGCAGCTTTTATGTAGTTTTATTCAAAAAAAATTTTTTTTTTTGATTTTTTTTTTTTATCAAAATTGAAAACTTTCAGCACAGATGCCATATACGGCACCATATTGGCGTGATTTTTTTCTGATGCCAATGTCATATACGCAACAGGTACTTAACTGGTGCCAAAGTATCGTTATTTTGCTTGATATAGTAAGCCAGATGTTGTTGTTTATGCTGTTGATGTTTTCTCCAAATTGGCATCGGAAAAAAAAAATCGCACCAATATGGGGCTGTATATGGCCATATTGGTGCGATTTTGACATAATGAGTGCTGTGCCAAACTTTCATATGAAAAGCGAAGGTATCAGATGGTATTTATTTATGGCAGTTACATGACTTGGACTATTATAATATAGATGAAATGATGGCGATAGAATACTATTTGGCGACTTATCACTTGTGCCTGGCTAACATTAAAGTACCAAAATGGCACCTGGAATATAAAAAGCGAAGTGGTCTGCCCGGAACTGTTGATGATAGTCACATGACTTAGGCTATTGTTATAGAGATTGTTTTAAAATACCGGGAGACAAAGACTCTGTACACTCAATTCATTTTATTTTACAGTAGAAGACCTTTATAATGCAAGGTTGTGCGTTATATAGAATTTTGCGTTATAGGGATCACATCATTAAATTCACCTTGTAAACATGGCTAAATATGTCTGAAACATATCAAAATACATTAGAATATCTTTATACTGCATTCCTTGTTACCAAGAGTTATCCAAATTATAAATTTTTGCATAATATAGGTCAGACATTGCGCTAAATTTACTTTATAAACATGATCCAAATATAACTGACACAACCATTCCTTATATTAGACATTTTCAAAAATGTTTATTGTAATAATAGCATTTTTTTCAGTAAAAAGGTCTTAAATTAGAAGATAAAGTTAAACTAATGTATCAAATTTAGTCCTCTAGAGAGTAGCACTATTTACAATGTGAAAATGCAGGTGCTTTTTAACTGCAAAAATCATTGTTTACATCTGAGAAGTTGTGTGTTATATGGAGAATTGCGTTATATAGAATTGCGTTATAAAGATCTTCTACTGTAGCTTATTTTCAAATGTTTAACTGATCCTCTTTAATCAAACACGAAAACAACCATTGGATGGCTTAACAGCAACTGATTTGGCCTTAAATTTTTGCAATCAAAGGGAATTGAATGGAAACCCGTTTACAGGGAGATCTGTACAGTTTTTTTCAGTATAATTTAATCTTCTCTAATATTTTTAAAACCAATCAGATTAGCGTGTTTTTAGATTCTGGGGTGTCTGAACTGGGGCTTTCGCTAATAAAACCCACTTTTAAACCCAGGGACAGAGTTCAAAAAATAATATCCACCGTAAAAATGTGTGCAGGTTAATTTTTTGTTCATATTTATATAAAACATTTGTCCCAGTTTCGGAAAAAAATTACATCGAATTACTTTTATTGAAACAATTTTATACAGACAGCTCCAAACTTAAAAATCAGCATCAGGGACATGGGACGGTATAGGAGTTTTCCTGGTATTTGAACCCCCAACATTGTCCAAAACTTATTTATCTCGTTAATATTGTTATACAATCATACAATGGGATGTTCCCCAGTATATGAAATTAAAAAAACACAAAAAATGTATTAAAATAAAAATTATTATTCAGGGACATAAGGACAGGGCGAGCGTAGCTTGCAGGGGGCAGAGCCCCCTAGTAAAATATAAGATCTTTACTCACACCATATTGAAGATACTAAGTAGACAAAAACAAACCGGTAAATACTGTCAAACTAACTATTTATTAACATTAATAACAATTATAAGCAGTGTAGGATCCATACACCAAAAGAAATATTTGATTTACAAATTATATCCAAATAATTCATATATTTATAACAGAAATTTTATCTTGATGCATATTTTACATTTCTAGAATTCTTAAGAGTATTATTAGTTCCTGTTAAATTCCTTGACGACATACGTCCATTGGATTATTTAGTTTATAGTAAAAGACAATGTCATATCTTGTAGAAGATATATAAATTAATAATTGAGAATTGATTTCTTCTTTGCTATGTATAAATGGACAATTGAATAACATTTTTGGTTGAATTCATCAAGACATCATTGGAAGAGGTCGATTATTTGTTTCATTTAAGAATATTCATCACAGCAAAAAAGATGGTTGAACTTGTTAAGATATTAATAGAGGCAGATGATTATTACACTTTCAAGAGGAAACATAACCTACAAAATCGGTGAATCTTAATTCGATAATTGAAGAATTAATACTTGTTGAATGGGAATTAATATCAGAAGGTTAGGCAGAAAGGCACAGGGGTAAAACGGGAATTCTAAGATATATTCGATACTATTACTACGGGAGACACCACCTCCAAACGATGAGTGAAGAAATAAGTGGGTGGGTAAAAGTCTGTAAAGGAATTCAATTTAGCCAGCGACAATTCCACAATCAGCCATGTTATCATGAAGAATTCACCTAAATTAATTAAAATCCACAGAAATGAATAGGATGGATGAAGCATGACATAAGTATTGACACTAATATCAAAATCTTACGCCTGCTGGTGGACCTCTTGACCCAGCGGCGAAAATCTTGCTCAAAATTTTACAAACTTATCTGTCGAGGGATTTCCATAAGACTGACTCCAAAAGTGATTTTTGAAATCGAAGTTGGCAGCTGAAAATCATATGAATCAATCACCGTTCTCCACGAAGCATTCTCTCCCGGCATGAATTCCTAGAACTGAGAGTTCAAAAAACAGAGTCGCTACACATGCTATTTCGAAAAGCGTTTTAAGAAAAATGGCATCCTTTTTGCAGACTGATTCCTCATATGATGTTTTTTTCAAAGCGAAAGCAAGATGGCAGTGTCTAAAGTCGTATAGCATAAGGCAGGCCTATTTGAAAGTAAAAAATATGGAAATTACATTTTTGCGTCTTTCTGCTGAAGTAGATAACAAAAATTGCTGAAAATGTAGCAGTGAGCTGGAAACAAATATTTTAATCTATAGAATATGTTTTGGAATAAGAATATTAATAAATGAAAGTTTTAGATTTTAATTTCTGACACTTAGATAATATTGTTGTTAGCCTGAAATCGCGATGTTTTTGAAAGTAAATACAAAATTAACAGATTATTACAAGTGAAAGATATTAATGTTTAATAAATAATGATAAATAACAGAACCAGGGATCTGTATATGAAAATTTTAGGTTCTTTAAAGGACCTTTCGCAATTTTTTTTAATCCTAAGACTAAAACAGGACCCTTCACAAAACATTGTATCCCAAAACAGGACACTTCACAAAATATTTTATTCCAAAACAGACTCTTCACAAAATTCTTTGTTTTATAAATATTCCTTTCAGAGAATTTTTCCACATTCAAATTGAACCTTTCACAAATTTTATCATTTAAAAATAAAATGTGACATGTCACATGTAACAAAACAGCTGAACTTATCGAAGAACATATTACTTGGCTTTTTATATATGAAGGGTAGAACCTGAATATAATGATAATTTCAAGTTTACAAAATTATGACTAAAATTTTCACAAATATAAGAACAAATTCACAATTTCCCCAAAACAAGACCCTATGAAAAAAGTTTGGACAGACCCCTGAGAACTTTAATTTAAATAGGAAATATTATTATAAATATATCTTTTATGTTTTTTGAGATATGAATTTTTGAATTAAGATAAAATTGAGGTTTTGTTTATTTTAATTAAAAAGTATAAAAATTATTTTATGTAAATATTCTAATTTTTAAGAGGAAATGTTACATAATGTTTTTATGGCGTAACACAGAATATTTATTCTCACTTAAAATTAGAAATTTTATGTAGAATATTTGCGTTTAATGTTATAAGAATAGCTTGGCAAACTGTCCGACAACATAAAAATTAGAATAATTTGCAGCAGAGTCATGTATACACATTATAGCAAGTTTTTTATTAAAATTTTTTAAAGATGTAGATGGATTATTTGATATAACTTCAGCCTGAAAAATCTTATGTAAAAGAAATACTATTTCGGCATTACTTCAGGTCTTACAGAACCAAAAAATTCTCGGTAAAGGGAGAAAAGAAATAATTTTACTAATTTAACGTTATTTCGGATCCTGTGCACTTGGGGCAAGAATGTTTAATTTAGGTATATTGGCTCCTGCAGATCGTTTTACAATATTTTTATGCATCAGAAAAGTGAATCAGATTATTTTCCCATATTTATTTAAAGACTTATTAAGGGGAAAAAATAAATTCTACCACTAAAATGATTTAGAGAGGAGGGGGAAAGGATAACTGAGGTAAGATAAGTATGAAGTTGTTGAAGGCCGGTTTATATGGAATAAATTGGTAGTACAAAAACGCTGTTTCGTCCATAGCAAACCCCAGTCAAAATCCGTTTCCTGTTGGTGAGTTCATCAGGCAAAAATTCAACAAACAGGTTCTCCATGGAAAATTATTTTATTATACAAAAAGAAGGTTAAGATGTAAAATTAGTGGTGGCCCCCCATTCTATCAAATATTAAGCTATTTTCAATACAAAGGTCACAGCAAGTCTGATTCCATCTGCATAATTTAATACGCCAAGAACACATCTGTCTTGAGCTAATACGCCAAGTGCAAAATGTACGTTAGATTGGGAAATATATTAAAATTTGAACGAGACCGCCAAGTACAGTAACTACATTTGGCCACTTATCAAAAAGAGCTAAATAAAAGGCAAACCTATTATTGCTTACATAAAGTCTAACAGAGAGGATGATTAATGACAAATATCTATTCACAGGCCGAAGTGAAAATGAAATTTATGTGTATTTTAATGCATTTACGCCAGCAAGCTTAAAATAACTATATGATCTTTAGATTATGTAAACAAATTTGTAAAAAGCAGCGTTTAACAACTAAAATATCAATAAAGAATATTTATGCGGGGGAAAGGAAATGTGTTTAAATTAGAAATAACAAATAAATCATTTATCTGAATGATAGCATTTAACAGAAACAATAAAAGAATATTTATGTGGGTATAATGATTGCACATAATTTAGATCTAACTTAGAAATGATTTTTGAATGATAGCGTTAAACAGAAGAAAGGGAAATAAATAGTGAAAACAGATTAATTTCGAATACAAATCTAATAAAATATATAACTGCACCATATATATCTCCCCCTTCGCAAAGTTGAAAAAAAGTACAGGCTTAACTTGACCCAACACAGATGCGCACACATACTATAAACATCAGAACACAACGTATTAACTTTTCAAGCTAACGGAAGGCCACCAACTATTAAAAAAAAAGAGTACATGTACATGAAAAAGATGCAATTTTTTTTGCATAAAAATAGGTACCATCAAAATTAGTCATATACATGACATTTGGTCTCTTATTTTCTTTAGTCCAGAAACCATAAAAAACTCATCTTCTTGAGACGGTAAAAGTTCAAGTGCACATAAAATTTAAAAGTAGGCCTACATTAAAAATAGCATAACTCAGTATGCAAATCATCTTTAACCCCTTGGGTACGAGCGACACGTATACGTGCCGGAAATAGGCCTAAGAATTCTCGTTTATCCTCACCAGTAAACTTTTACTGTAAAATTTGCCTTTTTTAATCCGAGCATTTTCCCGATTTGAATAGGCACAAACTTCTGTTTTTTAAAACCGGTAGCAAAGTAATAAACATTTCGTAAAAGGCTCCCGTCGCGAAGGGGTTAATGCCAACTAGCATTCAATTGCTAGCATAGTCTATTTATATAATGCAATAATAATAAAAATCAAATAAGCAAATGTAAATAAATCAATATTATAATATACTCAAATTTCAAAAATTAAAAATTCTGTACCACTGCACAGCATAATCTGTACATGTATTTGCAAACTTTATTTAACTGTCTAAACAGACATTTCAACCTTGAAATTAAACAAATAAATAAAAAAAATGCAGATGCTAAATCATAATAAAGCGAAAATATTTGGGTACTGCCAACTGCCATCCTGTTTGAAATATGCAACAAGTGAATGTGTTGCATAAATGTCACAAAGCTATCTGTAAATCTCTAAAATGTAAAATGTGCAGAATTACCTTTAAAAAATTATGTATTATGTAACATAACCACAGTAATGGCTGACCTAAAAACGAATTACCTAATAATTAAACTAGCATGTACAAAACTGTAATGTGTAATATCAGACGATAAGCAATAATGTTTAAAAAAAATTCTATCTAGATGACTGAATTAAAACTATGGCTGGTGTCTAGAAGCGAGAAAGGATGAAAATATAAATACTGACATACACGTATAATTACTATCATTTTTCTATAGCAACCAATAACTAATTATGACAAAAGTGTGAAATACAATGAACATGAAAAAATTTAAATTTAGAAGGTATGTGAACCTTGTTGCCAAATATAAGTTCCAAATTAATGTTTTTGAACGAAAAAGTAAGTACATAAAACACTATGGCAGTATAGAAAGCATGTGTGTAACAAAAATCGTTGACTGTAGAACACTGTAGCTTGTAATTGGGTAAAAAAAGTGCTTCTGTACACCATAAGTATCCCAATGACATTTCCTAAGTATAAAATTTAAGATCCTTTAAAAGGTGTAAAGAATGCATGGCGATATGTAAAAACTTCTGTTTTCTTGTACATATCCCTGCCACTAGTGAAAAAAAAAATGTTTGTGTGTAAAAAAAAAATAAACAATAATGTGAAAATAATCTACCTTATAATTAATACAATGCCTAAAATTCATTAATTTTTTTATATATTAAATATGACATGCATGCACCAGCCGATTATAATTCTCAACAAACATGAAGTATCGATAGGTGTAGGATAAATAACATATCATAAATGTACAAATGTAAAAATGTGTAAACAATTTGTGACATGAAAGACCAAAAAGAAAAATGTAAAATTTCGACTGAAATATCTAAAACCATAAAATGAATGATGTAACAAAAATTTCTCAACCCTCAGATGAATCTTGTAACCTATTTCCCAAGAATTTGTTGAAAAAGGATTAAATTGAGTAAACAAAGCTAGCTAGAAACAATATGGCACCATGTAAAAATTGCACAAACCGACACTTCTGTAGAATAAATTGGAATATGAAAAACTCAACAGTATGTGTGTACAAAAAGATGTACAAAATCCTCTGACAACAAGAGAGTCAGAATTACCATGAACTACATGTGAAAGTGTAAAGAAAATCCTCTGGCTACAAGAGAGTTAGAATTACCATGAACAATGTGAGAAAGTATAAAAATCGAAAAAAAAAAATTACTTTCAAATCTAAAGTGTAATTATCATTTAACAAAACGAATGCTACCTACAGACCTGCCAACTTTTGAAAATGAGAAATCGTAGCACAGAATATTGAAATTAATCTGGAGGTTAGTTGGTTATTTTTTCGTGTTTCAGAGCCATCTTTTGACATTCGTAAAAGGAATGAGGTTTCAGTCTTTCAACTCAATATAGTAAATTTTTTCCTCTGAAAATTTTTATACAATAATTTAAAGTTTCTTCTCGTTTTGCAACATTTTTTTTTACATTTGTAAAAGAAGCCTGGTTCCAATTTTTTAGCCCAATGCAGTAAATTTTGACAAAATTCTCGAATTTTTTTTTCCCGCGACCATTTCAGGATATTCACAATTTTTTCCCCACAATCGTAATTCACATTTTTCTATCACGATTCTTTGTTGAAATCTGCACTTTTTACCATGAACTTTTGACGAATTTTGTGTTTTTTACCACACAAAATTGAAATGTTTAATAATAAATAGTACAAATCGTGCGATTTTGCACGCTATTTCAAATCTTGCCCCTCAAAGATTCCCCCCCCCCCTCCATAAATTCTTAAAATGGCATCCCTGTTTTTAAGGAAGGGAATTCCTGTATAAATATTTACAGAAACATGATTCACTTGTGGTTGATATACATAAAAAGGGTTTTATGTTAAGAAGTTTGTTTTGCAGCCCAGATTTTTTTTTTTTTCCCCATGAGCATTTTTTAATGTCTGAATTTTTGGATTAATAACAAATTTTTTAAAACTTTCGGAAATGAATACTTTGAAATTTTGGAACACAATCATTCCTGAAAAATATGCTGTGCAGGATAAAAATCGCGTTTTTTGGTTTTTTGCAAAAAATCGTAGTTTAAGACCAATTTTCGTAGCATCGTAGTTTATAGGTCCAAATCGTAGCAACTACGATTTTTTCGTAGCAGTTGGCAGGTCTGGCTACCTATCAAAATGAACAATCCCACATGCAGTACTTATGAATAACCATTGTAAATAACCTTTGTAAAAAGTAACTGCCTGTTAAACTGCCCAAAAAGAAAAAAATCTGAAAAATATTCACCAATGTTCAACTAGAAAAACTTTTACATTTAACACCGTTGTAAATTAAGCACCAGCAAAATACCCAACAGATGCAACTGGTGGTATAAATGGTCCAAAAATAAAAGTAAACTTAATTTTAAAGGATAACAGAATATAAAATGACAATAAAATCTTTTGTAAAATTTAGAAAGCAATAAACCGAGTACTCTCAAAAATATCAATCGTCAAGACATATTCAAACATGGCGTGTGTAAATCGTGGAAAATCGTTGAAAACCTCTCATGGAATAATTGTGTTTGTGTAACCGGTAAAAGCCATCTTGAATGAATGACAATAATACAATTAGAAAAACAGGAGTAAAATGCAAATGCACAAGAAATAATACAATGTATGATTTAAATCCGCATAGCCTAGACATCAGTGGACCAGCCACATAGCATATGCAAAAACAAAACGTACATGTGAATTTTTAAACAAAATCCAATTATAACTGTAATTTATGAAAAAAAAAAATCCATTTTAAACTGACATTATAAGACGATGCAAGGTGTTCAAATATAATGTTGGATGCCACAATGAAATCTAGAAATTGAAATTGTACAAATTAATAAATTAATCAGAAAGCCTGAAACAATGCCTCTGTGAAATTACACCAATGTGTGAAGTAAAACCTGAACAAAAATTCACATTAAGAAAAAAATAAAATTTTAACTACTTGTGAATGCACAAAAAAAAAAAAAAAAATGCCTAACTGAAAGAGTGAAAGTGGCAATGCTTCCTATCCGAGTAGACAAGAGGCCATCCTCATCTACATCCAACAAGAAACATATGCAAACATAACCGAGCAGGACCTAAGAAACAGCCTAATACATGAAACACTAACATTACGAACAATTAAAATTGTACGCCTAGACATAGTGAATACCCAAACTTTAACGTAAAATTTTTAACATGAAATAAACACACCGACTGAATCCTATGACAAAATCAGAAAACTTCCATGTCAAAATATAGGGAGATAGTAACAATAAATAACAGTAAAATTAATTAAAGTAATGAATATTTTCTAGCAGTGTTTAAGTAAAATAACACATTTTCCTAAAAATTTAAAAGCCTGTATGTCAATTCAAAAATGTAATAAAAGTATCAAAATACTTATTTATTTATTTTTAACGAACATGGATGCATGGCAGTCCCAATCCACTTACCTTAAAGTTTCTGCATTTAAAAATAACTAAGTACTAATAGTACCTATACATACATATTTTATTATTAAAAAGAAACACTTTATATCTTTAAAAAGATTTTTCATTCTTTCTTATTAAACGAAAGCCTGAAACATGCTGTCAGAAAAATAAACGCAGCAATACCATGGACAAATTTGTTTTAATTTATTCTGTTATGACCCAGAGAACACCATTTATGGGACTAATTGTTAAACAATTAATATCATCCGTACTACTTCTCTGACTAAATTAAAATGAACAAATGAAAATTATACTAAGAATCCAAACTTAAAAAATATACACTAAATCAGGTTGACAATTGTAACTAAAAAAAAACCTTACCTGTGCCAAAATTGTCTTCTAAAATGAAGCAAAATATCATAATTTTACGCAATATTTTGTTACGTAAAGCTAGATGATTCAAAATTTAAAATCTATAAAATAACTGGGTCAAATGCAAACATTTCTATCTTGCCCAAAATTATATAGAAAACCACATTTGAAAATAAAAATATTTCTCAAAATCAATGAACTATTACAAAAACATTTACATAAATGTATGCAAAACTAATATAGGCTATAACACACATTGTGAATGCATGCATGACGGGAAAAAGGTATGAAATATGCACTTTACTGTCAAAATACATGTCTATCAATAAGCAAAAAAAAAATATATATATATATATATCTTTATCTATATCTAAAGTTAAGTAAAGCACATGTAGAAATTTTATAATCATTAAAGTCTTAAATTGAAAGTGAGAGACATGCCTGCAAACACAGTATTCATAAATTATATTAAAAAAATATCTACTCATATTTGCACTGTAAATATGTGTATGGGCATGAGAAAAATCTAAAATGCACCATCAAAATACCCGACAGGGTGCCGAATCTATAATATACACAGTAGAGAGTCGATTATCCGGATTGTCCAATAAACCGGATCGATCAAGGGTCATATGTTTTTTCCCAACCTTCTCCAAATTTTTTTAAGTGAAACTTCTTTAGGTGCGGCAAGGTGAATTTGGCTGGATGTCACGAAAGTTAACCGTTAAATAACGATTTCCTAATCAGGAAATAATAAAATCGCCAACAAATGCAAAGACAGCAATGTATAAAATCAATTGTTTCTAGAACCTAAGAAGTTTCACTTCTAACGCGCGAGAGTCCCACGCAGAAAAAGGAAAATGCCCTCTAGGAAGCAGAAGTTTATCCTTTCCCCTATACAATGAATTTTTTTTTAATGTACGTACTGTACAGCGTATGTATATATACATGTAATAATTTCTATGTACCAATAGTTTGTACCAATTTTGTAGAAAATAAAATTTAAAAAAAGTAAAAAAAAATAACTTCTAAACACTCCTTAATATGCTAAAATGTGCACTACCACAATTGCACACCCTAAGCCTGGAAAAGTGTGAAATAAAGTGACCTGAAAAACATTGCCATTAGGTGTTTTTAAAAGTTGTCCAATTATCCGGATTTTTCATTAACCGGATCAGCCTCGATCCCAACCGGTCTGGATAATCGGCACTCTACTGCATAAGAGATCTCCACGAGCCCGGGCTTGTTCCAAAGCCCGAGCTCGGTAAAAGTTTCTTTCATTAAACTCGGACTGGATTAAATTTTATCTAAAAACTCGGTACGGTCTAGAGCTAAATTTTAGCTTTAAAAAAATTGGTTCCGGCTCCAACTTTATTCTTCCCGGGACACGTCCGGGTCATATATTTTTTCTGTTGATTTGGGCCGGACCGGGACTGCATTTAATTTTTTCCCCCTGTCGTGATAACTTTTCTCCTAGTGGTTTAAATGAACAATAAAATATTTTTTTGTTTCTTTTTTTTTTTTTTTCGTGTTTTCGATAACAGGTGGAATATGTTTCGCGTCCGGATTTGACACATTCCGAAACACGCAAGTCTCTAACACTCACACTGCTATTTAAATTAGAGATGAATTGTACAGAGCCAAAAAATTTTTATTCCAAATATAAATTTCAGAGCTTGTCAAAGAATATTGTCGATAAATAAAGTGAAAATAGCTCTTAAGGTTATTTTGGAAACACCCTACTAGTCACCTGATCTTCATAGATGGCAGGGCTTAATTTCTAACAAAAAATAGTACCGGAGCCCTAATATTCTGCAGTACTAACAACCGTAGCGTGCCACCACCACCACCACCACCACTTCTCACTCCAATCTCCATATTTATATTCCATACACTATTTGCAAAACTTAAAGCATTTTTTTTTCTTTAGAAAAATAAAAACTTTAAATATATCTGTTAGCATATACTTAGATGTAAACTATTCCACTTTTTAGTTATCACTCCTTTCGAATAGAAATCTTTGCCTAATTTCAATGTTAATTAATTACAGAATTCTGGGATTAAATATGGTAATGATTATGATTCGGAAATAGTGGCAACACAAAAAAGGAATAGTTTTCCAACTATGCATTATTATGAAAAAAATAATGAAATTTACAGAAATTAATATTTCTATGCTGAAGAATAGAACAACGTTTTTCAATTTCCTATAAAACATGCATCTTAAACTATAATTGATTCCTTCCACTTTACAATCTTTTGTGTTGAGTCTCTGAAAATCAGATTAAATTAAAAAGATTCGATGCTTTTATAGAAAAAGAGGAAACACTTTTCGGTTGCTTTCTATCAGAATAACAAAACATGGCAATTATATCTACTTACAAATGAAAATGACTTCATAAATGTGCCTTAAAATGGACAACGATAATGATATAAAAAAACGCTATTGTACTGGGCTCCGGAGCCCTGTATTTATGAGCTCCAGTGAATTCCGATCAATACTTAAACATTTACTAAAAACAGAGGACTACTGGAGCTGAGCTCCGATGGGTGCAAATTAAGCCCTGAAGGCAGACGAATCCACAAAAGAAAAAGTTTCCACACTTTTGAGCATTACCCAAAAGGAAAAACTCTGTTTAAATTCTTTTTTCTACCCAGCAACCTCCCAATAAGAGGCCATTCAATATTACAGATTTTATGTGCACATATATGGCCCATACACAGCAGTGTGTGAGCGACAACGTATGGAACAGTTCTCCGGTTATGAGACGCACAACCCCGCCCCTTAAGAAAATGCAAAGGCCTAGAAAAAAGATTCCCGCATTAGGTAAGGTGGGTAACCAATTTTTTCTAAACGCAGTTCGTGTTCAGGGCGGGTTGACCATGTATTTTAATGTCGGAGGTAACTGAAAAAAATCAGTTGACAAATCCTTATCAAAAACACATGCAGTGACCAAAAATTATTTTAATTTAAAATTATTTAAATTTGTTAGTGAAAGTGTCATCGTGAAAACTAGCAGCTAAACGTTACACCTAATTAGGGTCCCGCTAGGGTAGGGTCAGGTGGGGTAAAGTGGTCAGGTAGGGTAAAGTGGTCATAATTCATAAAAAGGGCTAAAATCCTGACTAATATAGATTAATTTTCTTTTAGTTCTATATTTAGTAAGTATTGATCAAAGTTTCTCACTCAAAAAAACATTTGTAGTAACATGTTTGAGGTACTGAGCACTCATTTTGTCTACCTTTGTTACAACTTGCTCTTTTAACTCTTTAATTAACTTTTCTGCTGCATTTTGTTTGTTCCAAATTTTGTTAAATTGGCAGTTCAGAAAGCTTTGCACATATCTCAAGAACATATTTTCATTTCTAGCTAAGTTATATTTATTACAGATTTTATTTCATAATAGTTTTAGTTACATGGGGTAAAGTGGTCATAGGGTTAGGCTTAACTTATAGATATTTGATCTGAGTTAAATTATTCATTAATTACAATACCAGTTTATTAAATACTAATAATTATTAAAAACTAACTTCAAATAATTATTATTTAATAATAGTTTATAATATGGGTGTTAAAAAAGGTTAGGTTTAATTTTTAATAGGTTCAGAATAGTGTTACTTACTGATTGATATTTTGGAGAACTTTTAAAATATAACTATTTTTTGTAGTTTCAACATACCTAGGACATATGTGAGGAAGAATCATGATAATTACCCCATGCTACTTTTCAATTAACATTGCTAGCTGTGAAACATGGCAGTCAGTATAGGCTGCAGCAGCATAAATGTCCAGGAAGCGAATCATGGATGTCATTAGAAGAAAAATCTTGTATTGTTGAAAGCTTGAATTTTCTTGCACAATATGGATGTCCATTTGATAGTTCTGATATATCAAACTTAATTTACACATATTTTAACTATTTAAATAACAGAGAAAGAAGAAAAAACTTTGAAAAATGTTGGGCAAGTAAATTAACTAAACGCAAACCTGAATTGCTTACAAAGATTATACAACTAATTTAACAATAAACAAAGTAACTACTTTTTCTAATACCTATACTTGCATTATATAAGAAAATGGTTCACAAGGAAGTCCTGAAAACAAAAAAAAAATAACCCTAGTGAACATCCTCTTTTGATTCCATTTATAATCACCAAAGACAAGATATCTCAAACCAAATCTATAGGATCTTGAGTGTTGGTGAGATATGAAATGAAGAAATGAACAAAGCAATTTATTGGGAAAAAACCTGATTAAAATGGGGATTTATTTTTATTAAAGTATGTTAAAAAAAATCCAAATTTGGCAATTATTATACTTTTCCAGAATCAGATGTGATTAAAATCCTTGAAGAACGAAATTTTAACAACAAACAATTTTAACATTACAAATTTACACTTTAATAAAATAAAATGACAGATAACTTATTATAAAGGTTGTTTAAAATGCTTGTAAATAATAAAATGTTACTTTTTATTTATTAGATTAATTTTTTATTGCACTTTTTCAATGTGACCACTTTATCCCCATGCACTACTCACTTTACCCCACTCCCTGGGGTAAAGTGGTCATAAAAAAATGCCTGAAAAAATGTGTTATAAAAATGTGTTATTCCCCAAAAATATTTCTGAAATGGATATGGATGTACTCTAGAGTAATGTAATGTAAAATAACACCCAAAAGTTTAGGAAACATTACAGAAATTCTGATGTTTATATCCTCTGAAATGTAGAAAAGCCTGTTTTTATGATCACTTTCCCCCACCTGACCCTAATAAATAAAATTTGCAGCCCTGCAAATTTTATTTAAAACCAAGCTTCAACCCAAACCGAACCCAACCAAAAATATTCCGTCTAACCGTAACCTGATCGAACACGAAATATTTAATTGCAATCCCAACCTGAAACCTGGAATCGGAGAAAAATGATCCAAAATACATATAATGTAATTATAGAAAAATAGTCTGTAATCATATCTCTAATATTAATGTTACATTTTATGTAGAAAAATAAACATGTAAGGAGTCATTCATATTCAAATACGTAGTTTTTTATCTGAAATAGATTCCTGCGCTTGTTGGGCTATACCCGACCCAAACATTCAACTTAAAGTCAATCCGAAACCTACCAAAAAATTTCCGTTGACCCAAAACCCGACAACAATTTTTCTATTGACCCTAAACCGAAACACTTTAACCCGAACCCGACTCGACACAAAAAGACCTATAATTTAATACAGTTATGAAAAAATAGTCTGCAATCATATGTCTAATATCAATTCTATCTTTTATCAAATAAAATAAACATGTAAAGCGACTCATTCATATTTAAATACATAATTTTTCATCTAAAACAATAGCTTAGATTTTCTTTTTGTAAAATTGAGCTAACTCGAATTTAACTTGGCTCATAAGTAGTGTTGCCAGGTCTAGTATCGCAAAAAGCGGGCCAGAGAGAGAAAAAAAGCAGGACAGGCGCTTGAAAATCGAAACATCCTAAGCACTACAATAAAACCTGTTAAAACGGATCCAGTGTAACGGAATAATGCTTTAAACTGAAAAATTTTCCAATATTGGCTAAAACAATTCTATACAATTATAATGCTAAGATTAAAACCTGTCTAAATTGGAAAGTTCTTCCGATTCTTTGTCGTTCCATCTTAACAGGTTGCTGTATTAAATAGCTTCTTTTCTTCGTATTGAATTATACTTTATCCATAAAGGAATGGTGTGAAATTAACTAGACCATTTCTAGTTACTAGAGTCGAACTAGAGTTTTTTTTAAATAATTAACATTAATTTTATAACAATAATTGCTCACTTTATAAATACTGCCTTTTAGTATTTTCATTAGTTTACATTTCAGCCGCTTTTGAAAGAGTGCAATTATTATTGCACGAACACTCTCAAGAAAACATTTTGTCAAACGTAAAAGACACAGGCAGCAAGTTGCTGGAACGCAAAAGTAACATGCAGCATAGTTACGGGAACACCCCTGTGATTAGACGAAAATGCAACTTCAGGCAATTTTTACGTTAGATTAATGAATTTTCTATATTTTGGAGGGAAACGGGCAAATCAAAAAAGGCATTTTCGTGTTTTTATAATAAAAGCAATTGAAGAAACACTTTCAACTCGTGTATTTTTTGTAGAGTGTATATTGATCGAAACCAGGCAGCATGATCCTGCAACTTCTGATTAGATACAGAATACATAATTTAAATCTGAGACTAAAACTGAAATACAAAATTCTTAAGAAGAATGTAGGTTAAAGGAAAACTTGTAAAACAGCTTAGAATACTTTAATATCAGCTCATTCATAAAGCAAAGTCTTGTTGATGTTTTAAAAAAAAACTTTAAATTCGTGCTTATTTTGAAACAGCCAAAGTTTATAGGTCTGCACGGGCCGGGCTCGGGCCTATTTTCATTCATGTCACTTGGGCTGGGTCCGGCTGGGCTTAATCACTACTCTTTCCGTGCCGGGCTTGGGCCTTACTTTCCTCTAAAGGATCGGGCCAAGCCTAACTTCTTTTTTCCTTACCGTGACGGGACAGGTTTCATTCTTCCTAGGTCTTCAAAAGCCGAATTTTTTCAGTCCCCGTCTCAATCCAGTCCGTATGAAAATTATTGTCTCGGCATGACCTGGTTCGTGCAAATATCAGTAAAATTTGGCCCGGCCCAAAATTTTTTGCAAAAAGTGTATATATTTTTAAATTGACATTATTCTACAATTATCAGCAAACATTAAAATGTATTCATTTTAAAGAATAGTAGATTTCTAGGCAATAATATTAAAATACAGTAAAACATATGCAAAAGAACTAGCCTACGACGGAATCCTGTCTTATACGGAAAAATTTATTGATCCATGCAAAATGAATATAATAGTATGTGTGAAAATAATATAATACATTTACACCTGCTAAGAAGAAAAATTGTTAAAAATGCATTTTTTTTCTTTCCTATGCGATTCTGTCTTGGGAGATTTTACTGTATAACATTTTTAAGTCTCCAATATATAATATATTGATTAACAATATTAATTATAGCTGAAACATTTACATACAAATAGCGATTCATTAAAAAAAATGTATATCGCAACTTAGGATGCTTCTTAAAAAATGAAGATTATAAACATGAAAAGAAAGGCTAAAATAAGTATTTTTGGTCAGAAATCCTCCTTTTAAGAAAATCTATGTAAAAATCCATGTTTTGTAGAAATTCCATCGGACTGGGTCGGACTCAGGCCCCAGATTTTAACTTTTTTCCGGGCTGGGCTTGGGCCGCACTATAACGGCTTTCCCGTTATATATTCATTTTACCTCCTCTCTCCTCAAAAAAATCAACATTTTACTTTACTAGTTCATTGTGTAGTTGTCATCATCACCCCCCCCCCCCTCCCTAAAATAAAATATTTAGTTTAAATTTGACATTTTATACTTAATTTCATATGTCGGCATTCATTCATTTCCCCCCTCCCCCTCACACTACTGTAACTTTCATTTATACTTTAAAAGTACATTTTAAATGCAGGCACCATTTATCTCAGTTCCTCTTTCACTTTCACACGGATAGAAATATATCTTAACCGCAATGATGTTCCGTTGAGATAAAATAAAAGAATAAAATAGAAGTGAATGTCTTTTTCGCCTTGCAGCCAACAATATGTAATGCATATTTTCTCAGCCTCTTGGCTTGCATTAATATTCAATTCTCACCCTTGTACTTTGTCAGATAAAAGCCATATGCCCCTTGCTGACTAATTTCAGCTGTCGTTAAATCTGTAACGTGCATGTAATATCACGTGTTAGCTATTTCTTTAAGTCACCCTGCTTTACCGCAGGAATTTTAATTCTTGTAGCCCTATAAAGCCCGCCATGTCATATAACTTAACTCAATGTAAAACTTCTTGATTGTTTTGTCTACCCGTTCGTTTTTATCGCCAAATATCTTACGTATGGTTATCTTATGTTCGCCAATGCATGAGTAATTTGTAATGAATACTTTACCACTACTGTCTCTGATCTTGAGTGTGACAGACCTCGGCGTGTCCCCCTGCGGGGCTCGCCTCACCATCGAGAGGCTTGTTAACTTCTCCTTGTCTCTCTGTACATCTTCACGGCCCTCCCTTTAAAGTTTTCCATAAATAAAAACATTTTAAGTCCTCCAAAATATTGTGTTGGAGTTTTTACTAATTTTTGTGAACCTGGGTACTTAGCTTTTATAGCAGGCTGGGCAAGGCCGAACTTTTAATTTTTATACCGGGCCGGACTTGGGACGAAGTTTCAATTTTTATACCGGTCCGGGCCGGACTTTTCTTTCTATGAGTCGGGCCGGGCCCGGGCCTGGCAATTTCGACCCATATAGACCTCTACAAAGTATAACTAACAATAAGTTATTAATTAAAATTGTTCAGACTAATAATACAACCAAGTTTAAATTATCAAGTAAGTAGAAAATGGAAACACTAATCAACCCGATCCGCAGCAAAATTTTAGAGCCAATGGCCAACACGTTCGGGTAGAATCGAGTTATCTGACCCGATACAATATTTTTGTTGTTTCTATATATATATCTTCCCACAGTTTACAATGAAGTTTTATATGTATATAATTATTTTCTCATTTATATCTTCCATTTCTCTTCTATATATTAAATATAGATTAATATCCATATTATTATAAAATTAAACTCTACTCTATATTAAAATTAATGAACAAAAAAGAAATTTTTAGTTTGATACTAAGTTAGCTTGAATAATTATACAAAACTATCTTTTTATTTACTCATTCATTTATAAAAAAAAAAAAAAAAAAAATACTTACCCTACGCTTTTTAATAAGATGATCAAAGTGAGCAGATGAATTTCCACGTCCTGTCTCTTCTTAAAATTGTATTTCTTATAGGCGCCTAAGTTTGCGGTCAATCAAATAAACATTAGACAGGAGTGAACATGAGTTCTAGACAAAATGTATAAGGTTTTCGGTAACATCCGGTCGTTATGACGATAGACTGTAACCAACATATGGGTAAATTCTTAAATTTTCTCGTTGCAGACTAAGGAATAAAATTTTAATTTAGATTAAACTCATAACAATTTGACATAATATGGGTATGGTGAAAAATCGGGACACTTGGCAACACTACTCGTAAGTATCAAAACTCAACCCAAAACCCAATCTAACCACAACGAAAAATGTTATCCTCAATCCGAGCCGTGGGTCGGGTCGGGTGTAGGTAAAATCGGTCAACCTGAATCGATGCAGGACTTTAATCTGGGATATAATTCTAGGCACTTTTTTGAAAAATCAGCTTAAACAAGACCGACGCGCAAGAATCAAAACTCATCCCGAAACCGAAAAAAATATTTCCAAGACAATCCGACTTCCAAAGAAAAAAAAAATCAGTGGCAAACTTATTCGTGGGTCGGGTTTTCTATAAACTAATCAGATATCTTTAAAAAAAACTAACATGCACCCGACTCGGGTCAGGAAAAATCGGTTTACCCGACCCGATGCAGGACTCTACACTCAAGTCAAAAAATTTTCCCCGACGACGGTTAAATTTGACCCCGACGGGGGGGAGACCCCCCTCTGGCGCCGCCCTTGGGTACAGAAAATTTATTTTTTCTATATTTCTCAACTTATGAGCGAGTATTGGCAGGGGTGATTCTGAGTGAAAAAAAAAGTTCTGAAATTAACAGCAAATTTTCTGAAAGGTTACCACAGAGTGGGGGAAGGGGGGAAATCTGATATACAGAACCCTCTTTTCTCATCACTGTCCACTTATTTCCCTACTTTCACTTTTACTTTATTTCTTTATTTACGTTAGTAAAGTACTTTATTTTAGTTAAATATATACTTACCTTTTTACTTTATTCAGTTTCTTTTACTTTACTTAAATCCATTTTTATTCAATTTAATATGTTGAAATAAACTTGCTTTTTGTTTTAAGATATCTTTTTATGTTTCTATCTTTTTAAATCCCCAGTTATTTCTTTGTTAACCCTCCGACTGTCTTGGAAAAGGGCAAAATTGTAATGTTTTTTTTCTCTGCATTTTGTTTTAAATGCTAAAAAAAAATGATTCTTTCAACATTTTATAAATAAACTTAATAACGAATATGAATGCAATCCTTGGAAGTGTTAATCATTGTTTAATCTATTAAAAATACATTAAATCAATAGAATTATATTACTTTAAATATTGCTTGTATTGCAGTGAAACCAGGAGCTTAGTGAACGTATTAACACGGGCTTGTCAGTGAGGGGGTTAAATTTCCTTCCAATATCTCTTGAATTCAGCTAACATCGCTCGTTTCACTTTCCATCCCGGCATAAACAGCTTCGAGTTTCTCGCTGTTTTGCCGTTGTTCTGTACTAGATGGCGTTGTATGTCCGGAGTGGTTGCGATCATCGTCATAGTTACGAACTTCACATGGTTCTTTCTGGAACCCAGTTGGAGGTTAGAGTGACATGCGTGGATGCCGTATTTCGGTATATCCTTTTGGTATAAATCGTGATGCTTTAGAGTTATCTTTGCCAGTTGTAGTTGTTCTCTGTACTGGGAAGGTGAACAGATAGTTTCGTTGTTCTAATAATAATTATTATTATAATATTTATTATTTAATAATTATTAATTTATATAATATTTATTAATTATAATTATTATTATAATAATAATTATGTCTAAAAAATAATTATTAACAACGAGCGAGTCCATAATGATATGGACTCGCTCGTTGTTAATAATTATTCACTCGTTTCTGAATTCCTGCAGTTACATTATCGTAATAATTTATGACAGATGGCCGTTTAAATTATTGTGAGTGCTCGCCCGAGAGACTGATTGTAGCGACCTTTTTAAAGTTATGATTGTTTCTGATGAGACTTCATATCCACGTGGCTGTGTTTCCGGAAGTGAGCCTCTTATCCTGTCGTGATACCATCTTACGTGAAGCGGTGAAGTTAACTCCCATCTGCTGTGTTAGCCGGTAGTAATGTTTGGGTATTTTTAGCTAAGTAATGTCTGCATCTTCTAAGATGACTTTGATGTGTTTTGATGGTTTCTTCTTTTACGAATTGAAACATTTCTCTATCAAGTGTAATTGACTATGTCACGTCTTCGGAAGTTTAAGACTTACTCGCGTTTTCGAGCCCTACAGCACTACTGGTGTTTTATGGATGTCGGAGCTGAAATGACTTTTCACTTTGTCATGTTTGAAAGTAATTGTTTTCGATCCTCTATTATGTTCTTTCAAAGATATTAAAGTATCAGATAAGTTGTTTTACTATTATACATTTGTTATTTAAAATGAGCTGATAGTTGAGAGATATTGTATTTTACTTTTATGTTTTTATGTGGTATTTAAGTTTAATAAATTTAATTACGTTTTTAATACAGTTGTCTTTATTTTCCACCACTTATTAAAACTAATTTACTTTTCAGATGTTATAGTTTATGGAGTTTAGTTTTAATATAATATTTAAGTCATTTTTCTTTCGGGGTTTTAAATCAGCATTAGCGCTTCCATTGCCCACCAACGCACTCTGCTATCCAACTTAACCCCTAAACACTATATATCTTTTTATAGTGTTTATCAAAATCCACTATATTTTCTCCGCGGCCCTTTGACGAAATACGCATTTTTTCACGATCTTTTGACGAAATTTGCATTTTTTAGCGATCTTTTGACGAAATTCGCGGTTATTTCGCGATCTTTTGACGAGTTTTGTTGTTATTTCGCCTTCCTTTTGACGAAATTCACGGTTATTTCGCCTTCCTTTTGACGAAATTAGCGGTTATTTCGCTATCTTCTGATGAAATTCGAGGTTGTTTTGCGATCGTTCGACGAAATTTCCAATTTTTTGCGATCTTTTAACGAAATTTGCGGTTATTTCGCCCCCTTTTGACGAAATGCGCGGCTGTTTCACGATCTTTTGATGAAACTTGTGGTTATTTCACGATCTTTTGACGAAATTTTTGTTCATTTCGCAATCTTTTGACGAAATTTGCATTTTTTTCGCCATGTTTTGACGAAAATTGCGATTATTTCGCCCCTTTTGACAAAATTTGCAGTTGTTTCGCGATCTTTTGAAAAGAATCACAGTTATTTTCACCCCTTTTGACGAGATTCGCAGTTGCTTCGCAATCTTTTGACAAAATTGGCGGTTGTTTCACGATCTTTTGGCGAAATTCGCGGTAGTTCCGCAATCTTTTGTCTAAGTTTGTGGTTCTTTCGCAATATTTTGACAAAATTTGCAGTTCTTTCGCAATATTTTGACAAAATTTGCAGTTCTTTCGCAATATTTTGACAAAATTTGCAGTTCTTTCGCAATGTTTTGACACAATTTGTGTTCATTTCGCGATCTTTTGACGAAATTTGCGGTTCTTTCGCTATCTTTTGAGGAAATTTGTGGTTATTTTGCGATCTTGTGACGAAATGCACATTTTTTCCGTAATTCTTGGACAAAATTCGCGGTATTTTTATGTCCGAATTTTCAGATTGATGACCGATTTTTTAAAAAATTTTCGGAACAGAATCACCTCTGATATACCTTATGTATTATTTTGAGATCGATTTTGTGAAGGTCGCCATACGTATCTTTTTATTTGCAGTGAATTTTTTCTCTATCTCAGGAAATTATGGAATACGTTGTTAAAATTGAAATCAATTGTATATGTTTCTGCAAAATTTCCTCCGATCCTAGATCGCCGGATTGACATATTCTGCACCCCTGGAGCAACCCCTTGAGCATATCTCACATTCCCTAAAAAAAAAAAAAAACACATGTTGACTCTGCTAAAATTGTATCCTATATAAATATCTGCTGAAATCTACTGCCTGATCTGCAGTATTCTACCCATTGCTGTGAGAAATGGAAATTTAAAGTGATTTGAATAAAATATATCGTAAATCTCACATTTAACCTTAGTTACATATAAATAAATGTAACTGTCTCATTCACTGCTCTAAGATCCATGCTTTGTATTATGTAATACTTTTATTATGTTAATTATACATTTTTGAACCAACAGCCTTTATTCATGTTATTTTCATTCTTATTACTTCTACAGGGTTTGTACAGTCCTTGAAAGTCTTTAAAAATCCTTACATTTTTCAAATAGAATTTTTGGTACTTTTTCATGCAAAATCTGCAAAAAGTGCTTAATTTTATTATTAATTTAAAAGTGCTTAATTTTATTTTTGTATTATTTCTTAATCATGAGTGAAACTCTTCTGCATTTCTTTGAATTTCTGTTTAAAAATAAATCCCCCCCCCCCCCCTGCCTCTCACTCTTCCCAAATTTCACTTCTTCCTTTTGCTCATTCCTCCACAATACCAAAGTTTAAAATCTTTAAAACTTAATTTTTGTAAACTTTTTCTACTCTATTTGTTACTTTACAGTGAATAAATTCCCCAAATTTCTTTGACAATTCATTTCATTAAAATTTCATCTGAATTTTACCCTCTCAAAATTTTGCTTCCCTGTTTTTGTACCCCCCCCCCCCCCCCCCCCCCTACACACACACACAGTACTCAAAGTTTAAAAACTCTTTAAAACTAGAACGCCCGGAAATTTTGGCCAAGTTTCATAAAAATACTTGACACCAGAATTTTTCTTTAAAATTATTTAATTCATTTATTTAATGAATATCTGCGTGGTTTAACTTATTTTATGAAAAAATTAGTTATGAAGTTTTATGAAAAAATAAGCCCGGAAGTAGTCGATTCGACTCCTTCCGGGCATTCTAGTGTTAATTAAAAAAATAAATAAATCTGTTCTATTTGTCATTTTATTGTCACAATAAATAATCGATCATAAAGATTTCTCTTCCCCCGAAATTGGCATTTTCCCTTTGCTCTGGCTCCCCCACCCCTATTTAAAGAGTACTTGCATTTTCTAAGATTTCTGCAATAGCTTTATCTCAAGAACTAATGCATGAATTTTCATCGAACTTCAGATTCAGGTATACCTTGATAAATATTGGTACTGAATACGTTTTGGTGTAAATCATCCGATGCGTGGTGCTGCTATGCTGCCTTTTTCACGATTTCCGCAATAGCTCTATCTCAAGAACTAATGCATGAATTTTCCCCAAACTTCAGATTCAGCTATACCTTGATAAATATTGGTGCTGATTATGTTTTGGTGTAAATTGCCTAACAAGTGGCGTGCTATGCTGGATTTTTCAAGATTTTCGCAATAGCTCTAACTGAAAAAGTATTGCATGGATTTTCATCAAACTTCAGATTCAGTTAGACGTTGACATAAGTTGTTGCTGATTAGGTTTTGATGTAAATCACCCAACAGGTGGCACTACCATGCTGCATTTTGCAAGATTTACACGATTTTAACAATAGTCAAGAACTAATGCACTGAATTTCATATCTAAAGTCCTCATGATGGACATAGATTTTCATTTAATTTTGGCACTCTGATAGCGAATTTTGAAGTAGTTACATGTATGAAAGAGAAGAAAGTTTTCAGATTGCCACATCCGACTAGTTTTTTTCTTCTGCTGTATTTGTTATTTTAAAATTTTCTAACTTTCTACTGCCACACACTGAAATTCCCCCTTCCTGGCCATTTGAATGTTTAAAACTTGTATTTACCAAAATGAAACTCTTTATTAAAAATTGCATATTATAATTTATTAGTTTATTTAATCTGTAGGCCCTTAAATTTTTTGGATTTGGTCCTTGAAAGTCCTTGATTTTTATTTAAGGAAATGTGTATGAGCCCTGTTCTACAATTTATAAAAAAAAAAAAAAAAAAAAAAAAAAACTTAGAATATAAACATCTGATTCTGATAAATTGTGCTGTTTTCAAATGGTCTGATTTTAAGCTTTGGTACTCAGAATTCATCTATGCAAAGCTTACTTACTCTTAATGTATAACAGTAATGATATTTTTATTATTGGATGTTAAATTAATTTCTAAATCCAGTTTTCTTAATTTTCTGTTTAGTAACTCCAGAAGTGTGTGAAAATATTGCTGATAATTTAAATAGAGTTGCAACTTTCGCTATGCAAGTGTTTCAAAGGGTAAGAAGAGTTTTATTTAATATATTAAATACTGCTATCTAAAATATTTGCATATTAGTAGAAAATAAGTTTTTTAAGTTTTAAGATGAAATTATACTAGATTAATAAAGAATCAATATGCTGTATTAGATTAAATCTAGTGAATTTTTCATGAATTTCATATACAGAGGCTGTTCTCAAATTTTTTAGACCAGGGATGCACAACCTATGGCCCGCGATGCCTATTTCGTTGGCCCGCCAATCCCAAAATAGAGATTAGGTTTTTTTTTTTTTTTCCAATTGAAAGCTTACTTAATTTTTCAACTGAGGACTGCTTCTGTTTTTAAAATCAAAAACAATCACCATCTTGATTGACTGGTTGGATGATGCGATAAAAGCGTGCTATTTGTAACTTGCACGTATTCAACTGTCAAGTTGTGATATATCGGCACTTCTTTAAGATCGACTGAGAGAAATTCGATGCGAGCGCATCGCATCTACAATGAAACTAAAACTGAGCTCTGATTGGCTGATAGCATGTAACGAACAAAGTGTCTAGTGGCTGAAGGAATGTATCTTCTCAACTCAACGTTTATCTTTGGAATGCTTGGCGGTTGGCAGTCGGTTGATGTTTATTACTTGTAGATGGAAAAATGAACGGTGAAAAAAGAAAAGGCAATTTTGCAAATCGAAAATTTGTTGATTCGTGGACGGATAAGTACTGTTTTATTAATCATAATGACATGATTATTTGTCTTTTGTGCAATTCTACTGTAGCTGTAGCCAAGGAATATAATGTGAAACGACATTATGAAACGAAACACATTGCGTTCTCATCTATTCAAGGATATGAACAATCAATTAAACACCTGAAGAAATCTTTGATAAACCAGACCAGTTATTTTCAAAAACAGACATCTGAATTGGATTCCTGTGTTGAGGTAACCCCGAATATTGCCCAGCTGATCGCTAAACGTGGAAAACCGTTTACTGATGGTGATTTTGTGAAAGATTGCTTGTTAATTGCTTCAGAGAAACTTTGTCCGGAAACAACAAATAAATTTAAAAATTTAAGTTTGGATAGGATGACTGTTCAGAGAAGAATTCAACAATTAAGTGAAGACATTGTAGATCAAGTAAAGCTTGCTGCTTCACATTTTGAATATTTTTCACTTGCTGCTGATGAATCTACTGACATTACCTCAACAGCTCAACTCCTTGTTTTCATTCGAGGTATAAACAAGGATTTCTGCATTACAGAAGAACTTCTTGGAATGTACCCTATGAAAGGCCAAACAACTGGCAAAAAACTTTTTCACAGTTTATTAGAATTATGTAATGGAGCTGCTTTGAATATGGACAAAATTGTTACCATTACAACAGATGGAGCACAATCAATGACTGGTGGAATTATTGGAATGATAACTCTGCTAAAAGAACATCTGGGAGAACATGAAATGGAGTTACTTCAATATCACTGCATCATACACCAACAAAATTTGTGTGCCAAAGAATTAGGTTATGAACAGCTAATGAAGCGTGTTTGTGAAGCAATCAACTTTATTCATAGTAGTGCATTATGGCACAGAGAATTTAAAGTATTTTTGGCTGAATTTGAGGATATTCCTAGTGATGTTGCGTACTGCACAGAAGTAAGGTGGCCCAGTCATGGAAAAGCACTTAAGCATTTTATTGAATTATTTGATAAAATTATTACATTTCTGAAGGAGCATGGAACCAGGCGCTTGGAAGAAGCCAGTTTTCAGTGTGATTTAGCATTTTTAACTGATATTGCAAGTCATTTAAAG
Source organism: Maratus speciosus (assembly GCA_963932465.1). Classification (NCBI taxonomy): domain Eukaryota; kingdom Metazoa; phylum Arthropoda; class Arachnida; order Araneae; family Salticidae; genus Maratus; species Maratus speciosus. Next base: position 509,394,596 of record OZ010795.1, read on the forward strand.
GAATTGAACATCAAACTACAAGGAAAGAACCAATTCATCTTTCAGTTGGTAAACAATGTAAATGCTTTTAAAAGAAAGTTAGTGTTATTTCAACAACAGTTACGGGAAAAATTTTTTGCTCATTTCCCATATTACAAAAAAAGAAAGAAAAATTTCCAATGATGAAATTGGATTATGAAGATCAGGTAAACATTTTAATCAATCCATTTCATGATAGATTCTTAGATTTTGAAAAATGCCATTATAAAATTGAGTTATTTCCAAATCCATTTACAGTGGATGTCAATTTGGCACCTGAAAATGCTCAATTAAAGCTCATTGACTTACAGAGCTCAGGTTTTCATAAAAATGAATTCAAAGAAAAGTCATTGCTTGAATTTTATAGGAATTTGCCTAATGAATTTTCCTATTTAAAACGCAATGCATCTATGTATGCAACTATGTTTGGAAGCACCTACATATGTGAACAATCTTTTTCTATGATGACTGTCAACAAATCAAAGACTAGAAACAGACTAACTGATGAAAACCTTTCAGCCATTTTACATATTGCTCCTGCAACTTTAGAACCAAACATAACAAAAATAGCCTCAAAAATACAATCCCAACCATCACATTGTCTCGTCTTTGAAATAATTATGTATGTATATTTGGCTTATTAAAATTAATTTATAAATATATATATATATTCAGAATTGAGTATGTTTTCATCAAAGTGGTATATTGACTTTTTATATATTAGATTAAAAAAAAATGTGTTTATAAATATAACGCTACATTGGCCCCAGGTAAGGTACTTTTTTTTTTGGCCCGTGGGTTGAAAAAGTTTGTGCACCCCTGTTTTAGACGATTTTCGTAGTACTTACAGAACTATTTTACATAAAATATTTGTTTTAAATGTTCTTTTATTCTGAACTACCTGTCTACACGGTCATTTCAATGACAATAATACCTTTTGTAGTTTTGGAAGAGATATTTTGGCCCATTCCTCTTGAACAGCTTTCCAAAGTTCATGAAGGGCTGTAGGTCGATGTTTGGATCACACGCTTTTTAAAAGTTCAAAAGCACAAAAATCTATGGGGGATAGCATCAGGAGATTTAGCAGTTGTATCAGTGAACGGTAGGTTTTTTTTTAGGAAATTGACAGTGGATTGTGATCTGTGGCTGCTTGATTTATCTTGATGTAGTTCAACAGATTAATGGCACTGTGGTTAAAGAGATGGTATTTCATGTTTGAAGATTGGGAGTAAAATATGTTTCTGATAGTATGTGGAGTTGATCTTAACATTTTTTTTAACTCTCTTTATTTTTAATTTGATGTTCCAAAAATTATTTTTACTGCTCCAAAATTAGATTCTTGATGCTCTGAAAAATGTAAAACAATGATAGAATCATCAGCATTAAATGAAATTTAATACATAAATGACTGGTATTGGTACAAACAAATGATTACATTTTCAAAGCAAAAAAAAACAATACTAAGTAAAGTGTCCGAAATCAGTATTTGGTGTAGCCACGACATGCTACAGTAAGTGCTGCTATGCAACGTGCATGGAATCAAACGGATTTTGAATGTCTGCCTGGGGAAGAGCATTCCATATTCTTTATATTCATACTGAAAGTTCATCTGTTGAAGTTATAGGAGGAGGATAACGAGCGAGACAGCGATCAGCAAAATCCCCCACATGTTCAATAGGCAGCAAATATGCAGGCCACGGAAGAAGCTGTATGTGTTCTGATGACAAGAAGTCTTAAATATTCCTTGCAACATGTAGGCGGGCAATATCCTGTTGAAAGATAGCTCCAAGAATGCCTTGAAGGGAAGAAACGACTTTGGGCTTCAGCCCTTCCCTGATGTACCTGTTGCTGTTCAGATTACCCACAATTCGTAGCAGCTGCAATCATCCATGATGTGCAATCGCATCCGAGACTATAACTCTCGGTGTTTGTCCATTATGATGTTCAATAATGCACTCCGGAAGGCAGCGTTCACTACCATAGCATTTAACACGAATGTGGCCATGATGGTACCACAAATTAAAGCGGGATTCATCAGATAAAACAACTTGCTGCCAATCTGCATGCTAGTCTCTATGTACCTTGCAGCTGCAGGTGTAGATGATTTTGCAGGAGGGGGATCCTGCACACAGTCCATGGGGCAGCAGACGTCGATGAATTGATGCAGACTGCGATACACATGTAGCAGTTGGCCAATGTGCTGCCAACTGTCTAAATGAAGCTGTACAGTCCGTCAGCGTCATGCAGACCATTTGTTATCATTGTGCGTTGACGTCACCATTCGGGTTCCACTCTTAGATTTCTAAGTTGTCTGATCCTCGCCGGCCCACTGCTTCCAGATTCGCATCACTCTGCTGCTGTTACGCTGCACACAAGCTGCTATTGCACGATAGAAAAATCTTTCTTCATGAAGGCCGATGTTTCTTCCCCATTCAAACTCCGTCAGTTGTTGAAATACAGCCCTCTTTCATTGAAGATGCATGCGTCTCACCTAACGTTTACTATTAGCAAATAACCATAGACAATTCTCAATATCTCGCTACAGCCCACGCATGCGTGGTGGCTCCGAAATTGGAATAATTTGCATTATCTGAAATTTTCAGCTCAATCGCACCATTCTTTCATTGTGTTGCAATTTTCACAAACATGAGTGTAGTACTCACAAAGGTTGACAGCTTTGCATTAAAAAAAAAAATCATTTTAAAGTTGTAGCAAACTTTTGATGCACCTGATATATATTGTATAGCGAGTGAACTGCAGAAACATAATTCTTTCTAAATTGAATCTCGGTTTTTAACACTTTCTAAATTGAGTCTCGGTTTTTAACACTTTCTAAATCCTTTTTACAAGTCTTTTAAACAAAAATTATACTCATTTGTCATACCTTCTTTTCTAGCTGACAGTGACTACTGATCTTCCTCCCAATGAAAAATCTGTCATGATAAATACCTTAGCTCAAGGTGTTTGGCAAGCTCAACAAAATCTCCGCCCAGCTGCACCTCGTATGAATCAGTGGCCAAATTCCATTGAGAACTTTAGTGATTTTAATTCTCAGAGACTTCCAGGCCTCAATTTTCCACATTCAAATGGAGATATAGGCGATTCATCACTAAGGTTGCCTAATTGTGCTCCTCAGCAGCCTGATGTTTTCAACTCATTCCTGCAACAATTTTCTGATAAACTATTGAGTCTTATGGAGCAAAAGATTTCAAATAGTCAAGACAAGCCAAATAATTGAACTGTATTATATGTGATGTAGTATGAAAGTTGTGTGCATGGTTGAATGATTAGATTTCATTGAGGTATTTATGTATACCTTTTTTCTGTACAAAACTTCTTTAAGCGTTATAAGTGATTAGTTTCCTGACTCTTCCAAAGTTCCATTTTTTAAAACTTTGTTGATCATATTCATTCTAATTTTAATGTTTTAAAAATGTTTAATGCATCTGTTTTAATTTGATACATTCCATTATAAGATTTTATAAAATATTAAAAACTCTTAATGTATGTAATTGTTCATTAATGTGTCAGTTGTTTTAAGCATTAAGATGAAATAAGAAGAAATATATTTGGATTTTAGCTTAATTCATTAAGCTTAACTAGTAAAAAAGATAATTTCCATAAAATTATTTATAATTTTTACTAATAAACTTCTATTTTATTATAATGTAGTACTTAATCAGAAAAAGAAAAAACAGCATGATTGATAGAATGAGTTCTGTTCTATAGGGTAGAATGCTTGCTATGTCAAAGCTTGTGGGGAGGGGGGGGGGGGGGGAATCATTTAAGCAAATTATCTATTTTTTGCAGCATATTTTCATTTATTCCTTGCACTTAATATAGTGCTCACCTGCAAGAAAAGCGACATAATTCAAAAATACTACATTTCACAGGAGAGATTGACATTTTTTTTTATTACTGTAGTATAAAACTACAGTACTTAGCTCTGAATGTAGTTGTAAAAGCATACATAAAAGAATAAAAGCCTTAAGAATCAAGACGTAAAAGAGATAGGAAGGATTAAGTAAATATATCCCCCCTTACCCACATATACCTCTCCCAATAAAACACCTAGTATGAAGCCCTATCAATTCATTATTGATAAAAATGTCATGGACTCCACTACTGTCATATTTTGTTGTTATGCAGCAAAAGAATGACCACATCAAACAAGCCTAAAGAAGGCTCAACATTCTGTCGCGTTGTTGTAATCTTTAAGAATTAAGACAAGAATAGATTTAGAGATAGGGATGATAAAGTAAATTTATCTTCTTTATGACATTTTTCCTGTAGCTAGTGCCAGACATGCCTAAGTCAGACCTATTGGTGCAATAATACGTAAAATGATTTTCTTCGAGTTGTCGCTTTTCTTGCAGGTGACCGGCATGTTTCATCCTTTGTTCTGTTGTAAATAGTAACATTGCTAAATCTTTTATCCTGATCCTGGCTGCTCTGCCTTTCTCTTTAAAGAAGCCAAGGTGAAAGGGAATTTAGGGTAGGGGGCTAAATTACTTAAATAGAAAAAAAAAAAAACATATTTTAGTCCCATTGGAAGACCCTATAAGAATGGTGACAGAGGTGAAAAATTTTGGTCTTTTTTTTTTATTTCAGAAAAAAAAAAAAATCTTTATCACCTTAGGGTCAGGGACCTCTATATTCAGAGGGTTCAGATTCGAGGGCCACTGCAGAGAACATGACTTTTGTCCTGATGAAATACTAAGAAGGAGGTGTAATAATTTGAAATGCTTCAGGTGCTTAAAACACACCTTACATCACTCACTGTCAGGACTAAAAGCTTAACAGTAAGTGTATAAAACTTTTAATTTTTGAGATGTGTACTCTTAAATGATTCAGCAGATTTTTGGGCAAATACTTATGTTTTAAAACAGTTTAATTTTATATAACTAAGGAAAATGGAAAATTAAATACTATATATATTTTTTATGTTTGATATGTAACTTTACTTTTGAGATTATCTGTTTTGAAGGCTGGGGGAGGGTGACACTGGTTTTTAAAATGTCAATTTTTGATATGGGAAAATGTTGATAATGAAAAATAATTTGGTAAATTTATTTATTTTTTAAAATAAAGGAATATGGACCCTATATTTAGATAACATGCACATGTATATTTCTTTTAGGAGCTATAGAAGGAAACTGAATGTAATTTTTCAAACATAGGTATTGCATATAGCACAGTAGGCCTTATGTCAAATCTAAGGAATAGATGAAAAGGCATTGTAAAAGTAGATAATTAACTCAGATGTTTTCTCTGGCATTGTTAAAAATATTTATATAGCATGCCCTCAGAATTGTGCTGTTAATTCTACACATGCTAAACTTAAAATATACAAGAGTAAAATTCATTACCATCATCTAACAAGGAAGGTTTCCTTAAACGCATGCTCAAAAAATGTGACAGAATGTTCTTGTCATGAGGATATATATGTTTATAAATAATTTCCTGCTGAACCTCGATATAGCGTCTGGAAAAAGACAATGCAATTTCATTTTTTTTGTCGATTTATCTTCGATTGGCAACACAATGAAATAAAAAAAAATACTTTTATGATAAATAATCTTTAAGGCTATTCTCAAATCCAAAAGGGCTACTTTCTGACACATTTTTTTAATTCATTTTTGTTCAGAAACTCGTGAAATTGGCAGGTGTTGTTATTCAGAAACTATGTGCTCGAAAGACATTTTCCATTTTTTTCTAAATGTAAAACATCTTTTAGAAATTACTGTCAAAGTGGACGTTTTGAACCAAATTCTCCAAACAGCAGCTCGAGAAAGGAGAAAAACCAGTCATGTGATCAAAATTGTTTATAACTTGATAATTTATTTATAAGAAAAACCCGGAAAACTCATTTTGATTCCAAATCGCTTCATTAGTCAGGCCTGCCAATACTATGTCTTCGCATGTAAACATGAGTCAGAAAGTTTTGTGTTGTTTAACAAGGGATTTGAAAACCGCCTTAGAGAAAACCCTTTTCTACTGTTCATCTTCATACTGAACTAATTTCAGTACATTTAGCTTATATAAATACACTGTTATTACTACACTTTTGTGACATACATTTATATGTATATAATGAAATTTAACCATCATATTATATGGTTTAGAACAAAATTTAAATTGATTAAAATTGTTTCAAGCTCAAAATTAAGGTCAGATTCTGAGCACTTCAATTCGGATTTGATATTGTTAGTAGAGGAGACAGCAAATTGCCATGGAAACGATGACTTATTCAATATCGAAATTTATGACGACAGTGTTCTTAGGTAGTTACTTTTAAAATAGACTTAAAACTTATTCAGTTAGTGAAACTGGGTAAATTAAATAACTCCAGAAACACACAACTTATACATATTATATAATCTTATAGAAATAATAATAAATTATTTCATCGTTTAAGTTTAAATTCATCAAGTACTGTGCATTTAAACACTCATTTGTCAAGCGATTTCCAAATGCATAAAAATTGACTGCATTTGGTAAGGAAAACGTGTTGCTCACTAAATCACACCTTTTTGCGCCAAATACTCAAAAGTATTTTTTTTTTTTGCAGATTTTGTATTGGGATCCCACAGCTAAATTTTGCTGATCCTTTATAACATACACAAGTACTTTAATTAGCATTTTTTCAAAATATTTTGAGTATGCACTTTTAGGAGACCTTTCTTGTCAGTCTAAATTATTTTTATATCATGATTGTGCAATATTTTTGTTTTTCTTCCTCAGAAAAGCATATAGTTAGCTGTACTGAATAACAAGCAGAATTGCGTAGGCTGTTTTAATGAAGTTCTTTATTAAAATGACATTTTCAATTCAAGACGCGAGTTTCAAAACTCATCTTATCTCAAATTTAAAAAATCGTGTTTTCTCTATTAATCTATTTTATTGGTAAATATGCAGCAAAAAAACACAACAATCTGCAAAAAAAACTAGTTTTATCCTATATTTCTGTCACTGTAAAATGTCGATTTACAAAGAAAACCAATGGATGCAGTTAGAGGTTTTTCGCAATTTCTCAAAATTTTGTTTTCTGGATAAAGGTGAGTTTTGAAGCTAATGTCCTCAATTGTATTTTTGTGGTAATAGTAAGTTTTAAAACACAAAATTGCTTCTTCAGTTATGTATCATAAAACTCACTGCAATTTCATTGAAATTTTAAAACTACACGCTATCTTTTCAGTTCTTGTATAATTAACATTCTTGATAGATTTCAAAAGAAAACGAAATGCAGTGTTTATGTAGCAGAATGTTGTATTTTCTCTTAAATCTGCAAAATTATTAATTTAGATTGATGATATTAACTGTAATATGCATTAAAATGATCATGAAGCTATATTTTATAGGATGAATTAATGTCATTCATAAACTTCATAACTTCTAAATTATTTAAAATATATTTTTATTTTAATTCTGAAGAATTTTAAAATGCTCTAACTCAACATACAGACAGATTTATATTTTAATCAATTCATTTTATAGTATATTGTTTTAAAATTATTTTAATGGCAGTTGTAGGCTAATATCTTCTTTCTAAATAAAGTTATATCCCCAAATGAAGGCAAAACATGAAAAACTATTGTATTTGTTATATTGGATATTTTATTGTGATTCAACAATTTTTATTTTGTAAGAACTGAATCAGGTAATTTTTTCAAATATTGACAAATATTTAAAAGCAAACAAGTGTATTCTTAGCATATGCATTTTTTCTAAATTCTCTGCTTCTATAAAAAGATTTTTTTTTTGTTACTTATAAACGTATATTTATATTAATTTTTTATTTTATTTTTAAACACAAAGGAATAAGATGAGTGGGCTTTGTAATTTTAAATCTATTTGCAAAATAATACAGATAATAAAGTTGCAAAGTGAGAAATTTTTTTATCTTTCTTTTTGTGAAAATACATTTGTCAATTATTGTAACAAAATAAAGAAAAACATTAATCAGAGTTATTCTACGTCTTGAACTGGGTTGTTTACCAGTCAAACGTTTGGAACACAAAAGTGCACCAGTTTTTAATAGAACAATTTTTTTAATGAATTAATTTTTTTCTTTTTTCATAAATTGTTATGAAACATTTATTTATTTTTTCTGTGGTTGGTAAAAGTTTCAACATTCAAGTAAAGTGTAAAATACCACCATATCACGTTTCTCAATTTTAATTTTATGTTAGCCAGGTGAAAATCTCATGAATAGCAGCTTTTATTTTTCGTATGTGTAAACTAAAAACAATACTTTAATGATGAAATAAAATGTTTTGATTTATGGTATTATTTATTATTTGCTATTTCTGTACTTTAAATGAAATGAGTAAAAGGTGTATATTTTAAAATGAAATAAATGCAATCAGAACGATGGTGATAGGAACAGTATATTTTTTTTTTTCCACTTGTCCCCGGCTAACATTAAAAATACCCTTAATTTATTATTCCCAGCAGGGAACTTACTTTGTCTGCATAATGGGCTTAAAATTACTATGAAATAATTCTAAAATTGTACATATATGAAAATTCACATGAGTTTGAGTTGTTATGCATCTCTTTACTTGGTAGGTTCAGAAACCTAAAAAACAGGTGAATGAGTAATAAAAATGTAAATTGAAAAATCTAGTTTAAACATTAACTTGAATCATACATCTACATTCTTGTGACACAACAAGAACCCTGTAAACATGAATTTATTAAAGTGTTGTTTGAATTTTATAATCTACTTTAGCTGAAAACATATATTATTTTTCTCCTTCCATACAGATTTAATAAATAAAATATTTCCTAAATTGGTTTGTTCAGATTTTTGTCTCATATGATAGTTTATCTGCAAAAGGGTTTTTCTGTTTTCAGTATTTACAGGTTGAAAAATATTGGCTTTGATGACAATTTTATGAAACTGTGATAATTTGCTACAAAAAACCTTGAACAGGGTTCATACAGACTTGAGAAGAAAATATCCAAGGAGTCTAGAAAAATTCTAAGGCATACAAGAATTTTAAAGGACTTACCGTATTTTTCATATATGCTGTGCCATCGTTTTAGTACGTATACTCATTCTAACTTTTAAAACCTCATTTAAAGAGACAATAGATTTTGTTCGGTTAAAATCTAATGGCTAGTGCTAAAATTGCACGATATTAACAATTTATTACTTACTGGTTTCATAAATTTGAATACAAAATTGCCAGAAAACTATTTAAAGCAATGACCAATGGTCTTACATATATGTATGAAAGTCAAATCCCAAATGCTCATCATATAAACCAAAGCACAAGCTCCTAGATAGTAAAGATAAATTTTGTAAGGGGAAACATGCAGTAACTTTAATTTTTTTAGAATGCCAGTAATCATTTTAAACTTTACCTTTGTAAACACGAGAAAGCGTTTTATGTTATTTCCTTTATGCAATACATGCTGTAGTAAAGATGATTATACTAACAATATTTATTCATTGCGTAAGGTATAAATTTCCATTCTTATATGTCTCAATTAAATCATTGTTCAATGCTAAATTTTACTTCATGATAATCTAAGAAGATTTTTAAGAAGTATTTTATTTATTTAAGGAGTTCTAAGTACTCATTGGAAACCTTTTCATTTCTAAGAAGTCTGTACGAACCTAGCTTGAAACATTGAAGTTTTGAGAAATTTTATAGTATTTTTAAGATTGTGATATAATTAAAGAATGACAAATAAATCTGTCTATGAATCAAACTAAAAGAACAAGAGAATTCAAAGTTTAAAAAAATATATAGATTAAAAACCTGTCTACAATAGAATCCTGCTTTAAGTCTGTTGGGCAGTGAGATCTCAAATTCCCCTCACTAAAGTTAAACCTGGTGTGATGTAATCACATTTTTAAAATATCTCCTTAGTTAATTAACATTTTTAACTTCTTTTTTCGGGAGACATCCTCCAAGAAGAGCATGCAGAAAAAAAGAACTTTAAAACATTAATTTCATGTGAGATATTTTAAAAATATGAATGCATCGCACACCCTAAGGTTTAACATTAACAAACAGAATTTGAGATATCACTGACCAACGGTCTTAAAAGGGAAAATTTTATGGCTTCTGTGAAAAAGATTATCTGACTAAAACAAAACTTTTCTCTAGACCTTTGGGATTCTGTCTTAGCAGGTTTTACTGCATAGATATTATATATCATTATAATGAAATGCTTTCATTATTTATTTATGCAAATTGCTTGCAAAAAAAAAAAAAATCCTAGTTATGAAATTTGTTCTAAAAAAGAAAACTTTTGAAAATCAAATATTGGATGTTGTTACAATAATATTTATAAAAATTGTTGAAGCAAAGATTTTAGTAAATTACCCGTAATAGCTATTTAAAAATTTTTTCAAAATAATACAACTATTCTATTGTTATGCTTTCTCACAAAATAATAACTGTTCTGTTATGCTTATACTATTATGAGTTTTTTGAAATGTAAATTAAGATTTTATTGTTGCTTGTTTTTTTTTTTTTTTAAAGCTTGGTTTATATATTCCTAAAATTATTAATATGTTATGTATAATTTAGTTAAATTTAAAATATTCAATTGCAGTGATACATGTTGATGTTAAATACTACATATCAGTATACTTCTCTTTATTGGGTATACCTTTTCTAAATTTGTGTATAGCATATTTTATAATTTTATTTTACAATTAAAATTTGTTTAAAAAAATTCGTTGTAGTGTTATGAATTGATATAAAAGTCTACATATCGGTGTACTTCACTTTATCACATGTACTAATATTATAAATTAGCATTTAGAATAACTTTTCTCATTTTCTTTCTATAATTGAAATTGAATTATATTTTGTCTTATTCATATATTGTTTTTAGAACATCCATTCTTGCAATATTTTCTTAGTATTATTTATGTTAAAGTGCTAAACTCCAGTATTTTTAATATTAAGGCTGTATAGTAAGTATTACATGTTTCAAAGTGTAATGCACAAATATTATTTTATTTCTCAGTATTTTATATCTAAAAGGAATTAATAATACCAGTTCTGTATAAAAGCATTATGTAGATTTTTTTTTTCTATTTAATTTGTTAAATGAAATGTAAATATCTGAAAATAGTTTGTGAAAGTTTCATGTGTCTTCCACTGTATATGCAATAGGTAATAAATTGTTTTTTTATGATATTGAAATTTTTGTAATTTTTTTAGATTGATATACATTCTAACATTAGAGAAGGTACAAATACTGTCTATCTAAATCCTATAATTTTGAAAATTAGTGGAGGGAAAGTCATGGTAAGGTGGGATACCTTGGTATGCTTCACATCCGTTTAGGAGGAGGGGGGGGGGAATCTATTAGAAAACCATTTTCTGTTTATATATATAAAAAAAAAAATTCTGAAAGTCTGCAAATTTTGAGTTTAGAAAATGGTGTCTAAATACCAGCTATCTCAGTTTTTTCTAAAAGAATCGCACATATAAGGCCAATGTCGCTAACTAAGAAAGAAGAACATTGTTTTAATAAATTTTATTGATTAATAACATTTAATATGTACAGATAGAACATGGGATTTTTAATAAACATACATTTTTGACTCATAAAAATCTTAACAACTATCTCAGACAGTCTTCTTTCCATTCTGTTCCTAGTTTGTTTTTTAACATGTTAAACAAAACAATAAAAAAAGCTTGAAATGAAAATTACTCACTTTATCTACAAAAATCACAATTATAGTAATAATTCTCTGCATCGGTGGAATTACTATGGAGTCGTATAGAATACAGAGTTCTCCTTCTTGCCTGCAGAAGACAAAAATTGCATAATCTTCCTCTGTTAAATATCTTCCTTTGTAAAATCCAATTTCTGCTCTTTTTGTCTGTATTTTCTTAGTTTTTCCTTCTTTTTCTTCCCATTTATTACAGACAATTTTGAAGTTATCAACAACACTTTATTGTGATATGATCTTGTTTTTCATCTCGTCAAATAAATATTGAACGTAAGACTATTTCGAGTTTTATTTTGAATGTCTAGACACTCAAATAAAGTAAAAAACATTTTTTGCTCAAGCCATAGATTGTAACATTCAAATGATGCAGCAAAGCAATACAGCGTCTGTGATATCATAAATAAATTTATTCTATGTGTTTGGACCACTGCTATATTAATAACAATAATCTGCATGCAGCATTTGGGAGTTAAATATATCTAGAAAGCAATTTAATCATCAATTCAAGTTAATGTATGAGCAGGATTTAAAAAAAAAAAGACAAACATATACCTGAAAAACTTTTGATATACCAGATTTCGCCATGTCGACACTTTTGCTTTTACTGTTTGTAAATGATTCTGCCTTTCACCGCTAGGCTGTGCTGTTCTCAGAACGCCTACTAGTATATTTGTCAACTTACCGATAATTTCCGTAAAACAGTACCGATATCTTCTGTAGTAAATAAACACGTTACGAACCAGAAAAATTATTTATTCAGATGTGCCTTGTTTCATTGTGTTTCTTATATAAATTTAATTATTAAAAAAATTTTCTTGTGTAAAAATCGCCTATTTGATGCACGTCATGCTGAAACCATTTTACGGAAATTATCGATAAGTTAGCAGCTATGTACTAATCAGTATTTGGATCTTCTCCTCTACTTACACCTTACAATTGGTGTGAAAAAATACGTATATAATTTACCACTGGCATATTCAAACAGCATTGTACATGACATGAATTTTGTAAAGTTGTTTTGGAATTTCCGTTATGGCCAGTATTTTCCAGTACAGGGTGGTAAGCTGACTGGAAAAGTTAGGGAATTTAAATCGAAATTTCAATGCAATATTGAAATTGATCACATGCTGGAGGATTTCATGGGAAAAACACACATTTTATAAATTTCACAAAGTTCGCAAGTATGATGTTTTAAAACATGCTTCATTTGTAACCAATATCGATATTTGCCAGAGTAGATTTTCATTAACAACTTATTTTCTTTGTATGCTAATCAAACAATATATAAAGTGTAATTTTTAATGGGTCAATTTAGTTTTCTGAAAGTTTGTATTAAAAAGAAAAATATTGTTCAAAAAAGACATTTGAAAATTAAAGAAAATGAAAAAGTTTAAATGCTGTCCATCCTACATATAATTAAGTTTTCTAAGGTTAAGATATGAATAAATTTTTGATAGATTTTAAGTTGAATAATTAAGTGTAAATAATTAAATGTAGATGTCTTCACACTATGGTAACTTTTTTTATAGTCAAATGAAGTTATGTATTTTATAAAAATCTGTATACAGGCATCTTCCGACTTACGTAAGTAATGCGTTCCGTAAAGTTTTATGTAAGTCGAATTTTTAAGTTGCTTAGGTAAAATTTTGTAAAAAATTGCAATATTTATTATTAACATATATATATTATTTACACCGTATTATTTTATAAATAAAGCATCAAGCGTCAGTATTTACTCATATATAAACTATGAAAGCATAAAAAAATATAAAAAGAAATTTAAAGAACACTTTTCAAATATCTTGTGGAATATGGGATTTATAAATCTAACATTGATGAATTGATTTATAACAATTTTGAATCTACCTCAAACGACTATAAAAATAAGACATAATTAAAGAAAACTAATTTAACTTATTTTCCATGAATTTCTGATGGCAAGACAAATGAATGGTACTTACAAAATAAAATAATCCTTGATAAGCACAAACTGTATGTATTATGAATTAGATGACTACTATGAATAAGTAACAATAAAGATTAAGTTGGTTTGTTATAGATTTGTTTGTGTATACCAATAAAAAAAATAACTCTAATATATAAACTACATTGCGGTTGTAGTTTATATCCATATATTTTATTTATAAAATGAATATCAAAAGTATGCAACTGCATATCAAACGTGCTAGTATGTTCACAAATGTAATTTTTGAGATTTATTACATAACTGCGAATTTATGTAAGTCACATAATACGTAAGTCGGGGGATGCCTGTACCAATAAATAAATGTTATTCAAGATAGTTCAAACAACCTGGAACACATTGAAAGAACAGCAGACGAAACAATTTTCAAGAGATTGTAAAGGAACAAACAATCTTTTTGAAATGGCGCTCTCTCTCCTATAGCAGCAAAATAAGATGAGGAGAGTAGGGGTTAATTCTTCTTCCCAACCACTAACAGCAAAAAAGCAAGCTAGGTCATCAAGATTGGAGCATAACAAGTATAAACTGATACTAATAGCAGTGCCAGAAAAGGTGATAATATAACACTTGTTGCTCCAAAAAAATTTTGTTACAATAGATAATTTGGCGTAGGCCACCCCAATTATCGAAAATTTACTGGTTATGCTTGATAGAAAGCGAAAACTAAAGAATTTATTAAAAAAATTATAATTTTTGCTTTGTTTCTTTTTTCAAATATGACAGCAGGAATGAAAAAAAAGAAAAAAAGCTATATTCAAGCTTTATTCAAGATATGAGGATGTGAGTTTCAAAATTCGCCTTATCCAAAATTTAAAAAATAGAGTTTTCTCTATCAATCTATTCTATTGGTAAACCTGCACCGAAAAAACACTATAATCTGTAAAAAAATTATTTTTATCCTTTATTTCTGGGTTTTAAAAATATTGGTTTGGTTTCAAAACTCGCCATATCCACTAGGGAGTTCACAACAAAAGTAGCTTTATCGTGATATACAAAACCATCTTTCTCATCACTGTCCACTCGTTAATATATTCCTACTGTTCCGATGAATTGTATATGTTGTGTCAACAGTCAATAAATATACTAGAGATTAAAATAAAATTATATTGAAACAAATGTAGATTGACATCGTCCAGATACAGAAATGCGGTTTAACAAGGGCCAGGATTTTTGGATGCCTGGTTGCGAAATTTAAGAAATCACAGATAGAAAGATGAGCTGTTGCATACAGTGTGAATGTTCGAGTTCAACTGCTTCTTCTAATGTAAAATCACTGAAACCAGGAAGTGTCCTTGACCAACAGATATAAATCACAATAATTATTTTTAAACAACTGAGAAAATGTCTAAATAGAAAAGTATCTTGATATGATAAACAAAGTTATTTCTCTAAGAAAATGAAAGGTAATGTTTATAAGTATAACACCATTTCAGATGATTTATAGTTTGACAATTGCTAATTGCTAAAGGAACATATTTCACAATAATGATGAATTTATGGGATTGTTTGTCTTGCATATATATTTCTATTGCAACAGGAAATGAAATGTTGATTTATGATGGATAAATGCTTTTAGATTATTATTTCAAGAAATATCAATAAGGGTTTTCTTAAATAACAGTCATAGCAATAAATAACTCTAAAGTGATTTTAGTTGAAGTGATTATTCAGTAAATGGTTTCTCATAAATCATAATTGCGAAAAATGTTTATGTTCACTGAACACCTACCTTCACTTTCATTTTATTTTCTTTATGTATGTTAGTAAAGTACTTTATTTAGTTAAAAATATACTTACCTTTTTACTTTATTCAGTTTCTTTTATTTTACTTAAATCCATCTTTATTTAATTTAATATGTTGAAATATACTTGCTTTCTGTTTTAAGATAGCTTTTTATGTTTCTATCTTCTTAAATCCCCATTCATTTTTTTATTAAAGTTCCTTTCAATATATCTTAAGTTCAGCTTTTAACATCGCTCTTTTGATTTTCCATCTGTGCAGAAACAGTTTCGAGTTTCTCGATGTTTTGCCATAGTTCTCGTATTGAATACTAGATGGCGTTGTGTGTCCTGAGTGTTAACGGTTGATGTCATAGTTACGAACTTCATGTGATTCTTTCTAGAAGCCAACCGGCTTCTAGAAGTTCGACTGACATGCGTGGATGCCGTATTTCAGCATATCCTTTTGGAATAAATAAATCACGATGCTTTCGAATCATCTTGGCCAGTTGTATTTGTTCTCTGTACCAGGAAGGTTTACAGATGTTTTGTTCAACGCTTCATTATGGATTCATCTGAAGTTAATCGGCTCACTCTTTTATGAATTTATACAGTTATGTTATCGTAATAAATTATGGCTGATGGTCGTTTGAATAGTTGTGAATGCTTATCCGAGAGACTGATAATCGCGAGTTTGAAGTTATGATTGTTTTTAGACCAATGTCAGACCGGCGTCTTTTTTGCTTGCGTATTATCCATTCACAATGCTATAGCATTGTGAATGGATAATACATAAGCAAAAAAGCAGCAAAAAAGACGCCCGTCTGACATAGGTCTTAGTGAGACTTCATAACCATGTGGCGGTGTTTCTGGAGTAAGCCTTCTGTACGACTGTGATACCATCTTGCGTGAAAGTGCTTTTCATCTGCTGTGTTAGCCAGTAGTAATACTTGGGTGTTTGAGTAAAGTAATGTCAACATCTTCTAAGACGACTTTGATATTTTTAGTGGTTTCTTCTTTTTATGAATTGAAACATTTTCCTACCAAGTGTAATTGACTTTGTGTCATGTCTTTGAAAGTTTAAGACTTACTTGCGTTTTTGAGCCCTACAGCACTACTGGAGTTTTGTGGATGTCATAACTGAAATGACTTTGTCACTTTATCGTATTTGAAAATAATCGTTTCCATCTGTTGTCATGATGTTTATAAAGATATGGAGGTTTCAAATAAGTTGTTTACTATTATATATTTGTTATTTAAAACAAGCTGATAGTTGAGAGATGTTGTGTTTTACTTTTATGTTTTTATATGTCATTTAAGTTTAATAAATTTAATTACGTTTTTAATACAGTTGTCTTTATTTTTCCACCACTTATTAAAACTAATTTACTTTTCAGATGTTAGAATTTGTGGAGTTTAGTTTTAATATTATAGTTAATAGATCATTTTTCTTTTGGGGTTTTAAAGCATTTGTGTTTCTACTGCTCACTAACGCACTCTGATACCCAACTTAACCCCTAAGCACTATATATTTTTATAGTGCTTAATATATCCCTGCCCATGCATAGACCAGCGAATGACAAGATTATCAGCTACTATCAAACTTTAAAAAAGAAAGATCACAATAACGTAGATGCTCAATAACAAAAATATTCCAAGGATAAGAAGTTTCTTCCCCATAGTCACTAAAGGCACTGCTATCATAGTCGCATTACCATTACGCTCTATGGTAGCGTCCTATCTTGTATGTTAATCTATGGTATAAATCAGAGTTGAAAATCTTCTATGAACCATGATATGTATATATTATATGGGTTCTTTTGAAGATGGTCCTCAGTTTCTTTTATTTTATCACTGTCAACCAACTGCAAATTATCATTAGCTTATAACTAATTTGGTATCTATTCAGCATTCTTTTTTTTTTTTTAAATGTACGTAGATATGAAACAACACTTTGTATTTGCCATTTCCATTCCTGACAAATATTAGAAAAGAAAGAAACAGAAACTTTTCAAGTGCAAAACAGACCTTTCATATCTCAAAATAGTGTTATTAAAAATTCTTTAGATAAATTACATTACAACATCTGTAAGTGCAACTATGCACATTTTTCAAGGCAAAAAAAAATATAACTATTTAAGTTCATTTAAAAATATAGGACATTTAAATTTTAAAAATAGTATTTTATTCTTTAAAAAAATAGAGATTATATAAAACAACAGTTTTGATTATAAATTATTTCAAGAAATTTTTTTTAAGTTGGAAAATATATGAAGGAAAAACAAGATTGTAATCTATAAAAATAATTTATTTTATAATGAAATGAAATCGAGTGGTGTGCTTGTAGTCTTCTCCTGAATCCAGGAAAGCATTTGGGAAGTTAGCCTGAAAGTAAAAACATAATTTTTTTTAGTACAACAGATTACAGTTTGATTTTTAGGAGGGAACAATTCATAACAAAAGTGATATATCAATGGGATATTCTCATTGCATACATCATTTAGACTTTCACATTTTCAAATTGAATGAAATCTACCCTCTATGAGCTATACTCACCAACACCTGCCCAGATCTCACAAGATCTAAAAACACACAAATTAGCTCTGTTTTAAAAGGATTACACAATTATTGAATATTGGATGACATTATCATGATCAGTGGTGATCTTCTGTAATCGGTTGTCATTCATTTCCATTTGACTCAAGGATTTTTCAGTTCCCAAGATTACATCCACCGGTGTTGTAGCAGCTGTTTTCATGATTCATTAAATAAGATCAATTCAATTGCATAAAATAGTTAAGTAGAAAATGTCGCTGCCTCTTAGGCTTTTATAACATCTAGAAGAAAACTTTTCTTCTAGAAGTTGTAAGAAAATAGTTTTTAAATATGATGTGATTTTCACTATAAAATGCTTTTTGAACATAATAATTAAATTATTTTAATATTTTCTTTCTTTTTTAATATTCATTTGTAAATATATTTTTCAAGTGAAAAGTGTTTGAAAATAGTATTTGGACCTTTTTAGAATCTGGCAACAGCAATTAAAAATGTAAACAAAATAGTTCAAACTATGACTTAAACCTATATTTAAATAATGAAATTTTGAACAAAAAAAATAGCAAAAAACTTAAAAAAATTAGACAAATTTTTAAGAAGTGATTGGACACTGCATACCACAATCTAGCCAAGTATATGCCAACAAAAGATGGTTAAATTGCTATGCATTGTTTTTGATCCTATAAAACTTATGTAACTGAACTATCTTGACCTATTTTAACATTAAATGGTGCTAAAAATTTAAAAACTGTCTGCTTCAACATGTTTATCATACATTTCTCTTTAAATCTAACAATTTTTATGTTTTTACTAGCAGGCTGAGCCCACTGCGCTGGTCTGTTTATCCAAATGAACCTTGAATCAAACAAAATGTATCAGTGAATTTGACATTGTGATTTAAAGCAGTATGGAACCTTACCTAGAATGTCCTTTTGCACTGCTGAAAACGGTATGAACGTCATTGTGCTATTATATTTTCTAATGTGCAGACAAATTTTCAGCTATTAAGGTCTTAACCCTTTTAGTTGATCAATCACAGTAGGATTTGGTAAAGATTGATAGTACAATATGCAATATAATAAAACAAACCCTGAAAAATTATTTAATTAATAATGCAAGCAAACAAACTGACAAAATCCATCCAGTAAAACTTTTTTTAAAGGCTGATCTTTCATATTGGGGTCCATCTGATTAGAGAACTTTCACCCATAATTCTATAACTAAGCAACGTAGAACGATACACAATAAACTAAAACCTCCCCAAACATTGTCTAATCAACAAAGCAGGTATTGTCAATATCCGCCATCTAGAACTTTTTGAAAAGTATAATCTTACATAATCGGTTTCACATGATTATGAAACTTTTTGCCATTACTTTATGACTAAGCAACGTAGAAAAATATACACAATACTAAAACCATATCTGAATAGGTATCTAACTAACAATGGAATTCCTATCAAAATCCCTTCTGTAGAACTTTTTAAAAATGCTAAACTTTCATAATCGGGTCCAACTGATTATAGAACTTTCCGCCACATCTCTATTATTAAGCAATACAGAAGGGTATAGTATATACTAAAACCCTGCCTGAAAAATTATCTAGCTAAAAGTGAAAATTCCATCGAAATCCATTCGGCTGAAACTTTTAAAGAGGCTAATCTTTCATGATCGGGTTCATCTCATTATATAACTTTAAAGCATAATTCTATGTATAAGCAATGTAGAACGATATGTTATATGCTAAAATCGTCCCTAAAAAATTATGTAACTATCATTTCGATTATCAAAATCCGGTTCAAGTTGAGTTCAAGTTGTATGCAGCCGGGACGAATTTCCCATTTCCATTTTACTCTAGAATATATAGTAGAAGCAGAAGTAAATACATAGATAAGAATATTGATTCTTAAAATTTATGAAACTGCAAGTTATTTCTCGTTGTCGCTGCTGAATAATTTTAAAGTTTTTTCAATCGGCCAGTATTGAGATTTACGATTATGTCTACAACAAATGTATTTCATTTTGTACCAAAACATTATCGGTAAAATGAGCCAATTTGGTGTGGATTCCGATATTATTATTTTTTTTTTTCAAAATCGCCATTTAAACTATGCACATGAAATTTTAAGTATCTCTTAGCACTGCAGTAAACATTTCCATTTTTTAATCAGCGAAAAATGAAATTATAACTTAATTTTACTTACTAATAAAAAATACTTTCAATTTCAAAAAATAGTAAATTAAAATTTTTGTAACTACTTAGTTATCCCATCGACCAAAAATCTATCGCCAAACTATAAGATTAAATGCCAATAATGGTTGATCGTAAATGTGACATTCACTTGACTTTTTAAGCAAGTTACGCGTGTTTACATCATAAAGTGATTTTTATTTCGACGTTTTATTTGTATTTTTATTAATGTTATACTAATTTATTTGTTCTTTCGTTATTTAAAATCAAAATTCTGTGAATTTGTTTGATTTGGCGATTTATACAATTTGGTGAAATTGGTCGACGGGATAACTCTAAGTAGTACCAAATTTTTTGCAGTGTTACGATTAAATAATAATTAATGCCAAAAGAAATTCGCGTTCAATAAATAGCCAGCCACAATGTTTGGCATAGTTTGCAATTAAATTGGGTACTTTTACACTATAGGCCCATTGGCGTTTTTTTTTTAAACAGTTTGGTGCAATTCGGGCATCAGAAAGTGAGATTTTTTTGCCAGTTGATATAAACAGTTAAGAAAACAAACTTGATGAAAATTTTTTTGTTTATATATGTATATTATTGTTTTTTATATAGAAATTACTTCTGTTTCTGTATAAAATTAGATAAATAGCATCTTTATGTTAAATAAATTGTATAAACATTAAAAAAGAAAAATGCTTGTGTATATGAAATGAAACAGCGAATAGGTTGCCAGAAAATATGTTTCCAAATTTCCTTCTCTGTCAAGGCTATTTTCTCTATTTCGCCAAAATCCCTATACTGGAAAAGCAACAAAAAATCTTTGCACATTTAGGATTGAAATAAATGGCGCAATAGCATACATTTTGGTATGGTGTTGGTATAACGTAAAAGTAGCAAAAGGTCTCAAAAAAACTTTCTTTCAAATTACGCCAATTCTGTGTTAATTCGGTTATGGAATAGGTCCTCTTTAAAAACACAGAATCAATTTAAACCTTTTCCTAAGTTAATTGTGCGCCAAACCACACCCGGTAACATACGCCAATTGTCTGTAGACTCAATTATGTAATTTATCGGTACCAAACATCGGTAACATACGCCAGTTGTCTAATTATGTAACTTATTGGTACTAAATATTCCAATTATCTGTGGACTCGATTACGTAATTTATCTCTTTAATTAATGCATACTTTACAAACTACATCTACTTTCCAATTTTCCTGATTTTAAGATCAATGGGTACTGTTTGATATTAAAAAGCTTGGCGCATTTCGGGCTTCAGAAAGTGAGATTTGTGGCCAAATGATATGAACAGCTTCGAAAACAAATAAAATGAACTTTAAGCTTTTTAAAATATGTATTCCTATATATAAACTTTTTATTTATGATTATTCATATTTTTGTTATTTATATACAATCTACTTCTGTTTTTATATAAAAAAGAGATAAATGTCTTCTTTATAGTAAATAAATAATGTAATTATTGAGCAGAAAATATGCATGAAAACTTTCCTTCTCTCGCCGAGCCCATTTCTTCTACCTCTGAAAGGTCTCTATATTGGAAAATTACAGAATTTACCCCATTGCTCTATGACTAAACAGTGTCAAACAATATATTATATACTAAAAGTATCTCTGAAAAATTGCCAAACTAACAATTCAAATTCTATCAAAAACCGTTTATTATAACTTTTTAAAAAGTCTATTGTGATAATTGAGTTCACCAGATTACAGAATTTTCCCCAAAACAGTATGGCTTAGCAATGTAGAAGGACATGTTGTATACTGAATCCTTCCCTGGAAAATTATCTAACAAACAGTCCAAGTTCCATCGAAATACATTCGGCAGAATCTTTTAAAAAGGCTAATTTTTCATTATCAGGTTCATCTCATTAAAGAACTTTAAACCATAATTCAATACAAGCAACGTAGAACGATGTGTTATGCACTAAAACCTTCTCTGAAAAATTACTTATTTAACAGTGTAAGTTCAGCAGAACTCGAGTTCTAAGCAGCTGGAATGAAATTTCCATTTCAATTATATATATATTTATAAGTAGAATTAGATTTTTCCAAAAATACAGTCGTATACTTGAGAAATAACCAATATTGTGAACGTCGCTCAAACCAATGCCACGCTCATGCATTTCTGGCTTAAAATTAAATTGTTTGGTGATAAAATGAAATTGTAAATAAACATACAATATGTAACTCACAAGTACCGTGATTTTTATAATTACATCTGCTAGTTTCTTCTGCAAGTCACAAGATCGATGAGATAAATAAAAAGTAAATAAAAAAAAAAAAATCAAAAATTAAAACAAAATTGTCACTCAGATATTATCTTATCAAACTTTCTGATGCATTTTTCTTAACCTGACGCAAGAGATAAATTGCCAAATATAGTTTAAAACTGCAACCTTTCATATTGAATAAATTTTTAAGCATTACGAACATTTCCTTTCATGTTTAAATTCGGTATTTTCGTTTTATAATATTACCACTCGTCAAAACTGTTTTTCATTTTCCCCTTTTTTTTTCTTCTTTTTTCTTTTAAATAAAATTAGTAACAGTTTTTTTCCGAGATGTACCGCCATTTCAATTCATTTATCAACAAAATTCATCGCCAATAAAATAATGGTAACCCTTTCGCTCAAAATAACAGAACTTTCCCTCATAATTCTATAACTAATCTACGTAGAACTATGTGTTATAGCTTAAAACCTTCCCTGAAACGATACCTATCTAACAGTATAAGTTCCGTCAAAATCCATCCATGCAGTAGAACTCGAAATCTAGATGTTCGGAACAAAATTTCCTTTTGGATTTTATATATATAAATGCAATAGTTTGTGGAGGATAAGCCAAGAAAGTGAATTTTTTTTTTTTTTTTTTTTTTTGTAAAGAGCAGATAGAAATATTTCTATGTTCAATGGTTATAACAATATAAGCCTTCTGAAAGCAAACTAGAGATTGACTACAGAGTTGCAGAAAGTAGTGTAGCTGGAAAAATTTGTTGGACAATATTATACAGCCACTCAAATTAGAAAAATAGAGGTTTCTGACTGCTGAAGAAAACATGTCTCTGCATAAAACTAAGAAAATTAACAAAATTCACATTGAGTCTATGAAAAAATTAGAACTAGCTACGAGAGCAATGTATGTAATATAATTTAAAGTTTGAATTATATTCAGTAAAAAATATAATTTTAAGCTTACACCTTTTTTTTTTTTAAATTCATGTAGTTTATTTAAGACTTGTAATTCATAATTTGCTAAATTCTCTAAAGTCCTGCTGATTCTGTATATCAGACTTTTTACTGTATATATGCATTAAAAACTGCTTATAACAAAGCTAAAAGTAACTTTTGGTCCCTAAAAGTCTTTATTTTTATGCAGAATCTGCAAAAGGTTCTTGATTTTACTCTTCTATTATTTCTTAATCAGAGGTTAAATTCTGCATTGCAACAGATTTCTGCTTTTTGTTATTGTTGTTATTTTAAAATTATATAAGTCCCCCCTCCCCCTCCTCTAAAATTTTGCTTCTCACTTTGTCACCCTTCTTCCACAATACACAAAATTTTAAATCCTTAAAAAAAAAAAACCCTTCAATTTTTTAAAACTTTTCCTGCTCTATTTGTTATTTTATTGTAAAAATAAATAATCATCAAAATTCCTCCACCATCACCACCCTTTCAATTCTTACCAAACACACAAAATTTAAAGTCTTAAATAAAAAAAATCTGTATACGTTCTAATTGTAAATTTTCATCAAAGTTAATAAATAATCAATCATCTAATCCCACAGTCAGCAACTGGCAAACCACAGAAGCTCGAAGCCTGTACTGCCGAAAAAGATATTGCAAATGAAGAATTCATTCATTTTTCAACAATTCTTGAATATGGACAAAACAGAATTCGGAAATACATACTGCAGTGTTCCTAAGTTTTATATTGGATCTTGTGAATAAATTTTAAGCAAAATTCCAAGACTTTGCGGAGATAGGTAAGTTGTCTCAGTTGTTTAAATCGTCTTATGAAGTTGCTCCAGCTGCAGAATGGACTGATGTATGTGGCTGCGAAGTTGTTCAGTCTTGAAAAACCTTTACTTCAAATGGAGATATTTGACTTGCAAGAAGATATTTCCTTGCAAATGTATAAAATTGCATTCCCTGATGAATTTTGGGGTAAACATGTCTCAGAAAAGTAGGAAAATCTCAAAAAAATAACTAACCTGGCTGTAATGTGACCCTGGGTTAAACAAATTGGAGTGTAAAATCCAATTGAAGAATTTAAATTGAACTAAAATGATTCCAATTCACAAATCCAGAACCACACTATGGCCGGTAACGCATAGTAGCTAGGATTACGATAATAGAATAATCAATTTGAAAAAAGAATTCTACGTACATAAATAAGAAACTATTACGCACCTCTTTTTGCTGAAAAGCTCAAAAATCACATTTAAAATGATCAAAACCAAAATTCACAATAAAATATATTTATTACATACACACTTTTATCATACTAATACCGGATCTGGAATGTAGAAAAATATTACTGCAAACCAAACATCACTATTATACATTATAATAAACCACTGATTGTTGGAAAAGAAATATATTTGTTTATTTTTATTAATTTTATTCTCAGTTCTGATAGGTCTTAGATACTTTAGTCATTTCCTATTAAAATGTAAAAAACTATTGTTTCCAAGCTCAGTCTCTTAAAGTCTCTGTAATGTTAAAATGTTTATAAAAAGGAATTTGACAGAACCAGTAGATATTAGGAGTCTATGGTGTGGTGGCATTTTAACCAAAAATTACGACACGTGATCCAAACAGGGTGTACATTGCGAAAAATTTAAGCAGCAAGAACTCCAGCATTCTCATCCCGATGAAACTAAGTTGAGTAATACACAGGAGACATAAAATTCAAAAATTATCCATGGAAACAATTAAGTTTATTGTGAAGAGATACGTAAAGTGAGGTGGTCCCCTTACACGAGCAATTTCTTCGACTTTACATTTCGAAGGTTAGTAGAGCAGTTCTTACTTCATATAACGTATCGAGCCATCCCAATACACAATCTAAAAACTGTTAGCCTTTTCTACAAATAAAATTCAAACATCCAATGACGTCAATCTGGCAATAGGTAACGGATGAAAAATGTTTTATAATGATTGCATGAAATAAGCAATAAATCTTTCAGTAATTTATTTACATGTTCTTATTTCGATTAAATAGTGACAGCTGTTTAATTTCTATCATAAACATTTTGCAAAGATTAACGAAATGCAAAAGGAAAGTACCTTAGCTAAAGATTTATTTTTGACAGGAAATAATATTATTATGAAAGAGAACTTTTTTAGGTGAGATAAGTAAACTTATATTAAACAGTAAATGGATAGATTTTAAGATTTCTGAGAGAACAAATAATTTAACGAAAAGTAATTTAGGAATAAACATGATTTTGAGTATATTAATTATCAATATATGATTTTCCATCATAGAGTCATCAGATCAGGAATGGGCAGTCTCAAGTAGAGTTGGGCAAATTTGTAATCGCAATTATCTGCAATATAATTACAAGTTAATTGAATGTAATTGATTATAGTTACACACATTCAAACGCAGAAATTTCATCAAATAATGGAATGGGGGCGGTTTCGGCTACAGTGCTGCAAGAATTTTTTACGGCATTTAATTTTAAATATAATTAATTATACACAATTAAATTGTAATTACATTGCAAATAATTGAAATTACAAATTTTCCCAACTCTGGTCTCAAGATTCATCTTCATCTTAAAAGGAAATTTTAATTGAAGGAATTTATACTTGAAGAAAAGGAGATGCACATCCGTGGAGATATTGATTTCACAAGTAGTATTAGTAATCTTTAAAAAGAAGAAACCAAAAATCATTTAGCAATATCTGTACTATAGAGATGAAATTGCTATCAAAGCATGAATGGCAACAATGTCATTAATTGGAAACAACTATATGAAATTGGTTTCACAGCAGGAAGGACAATCGTTGCTAATAGAAGACAACTGCTGATGTAAACAACAAGAAATAGGCAACACTTCACAGATTCCCAGAAGAATAACTACTTAACAATAGCTTGGTAACTTTAGTTTAATACTTTATTAGGTAACATTCATGAAGAATTCATTCAAACATTAGTTATAAAGAGGGTGTAATGCCCCTTTTTACTGTTGGACACCATGGCCCAACGGTAAAAAAAACTTCCCGAGCAGAACAATCGATGTTTGTTGCTCTCGGAAAAGTATCTAACTGAATTCACTTTTAAAATGAACGCTGAAGTCTGATTACGCTCTCGGTGAAACGAGACAATCAGAATGTGAGAAAAACGGCTTGTCGTCGATAGCATTCTAGATGAAAAAGGTTTTCATGCTAGCATTACGGCTGTGAATGGCAACAGTGATCGCGTGGGACAAAATCAGATACTTAGCAACTCCAGAAGCCGGATCACACAGGGCCGAAACTAGCCTTTTTGGCTCCCGAAACAAGCATGGATTTTGGCACCCCCCCCCCCCTCCCCTCCACTACAAAGTAAATTTACAAAAACAATTTTACTAAGTATCTAATAGACAACTTATTTTTAAATTTAAAATATATAAAACTGAACTATGTAATCAGCTTTGCCAAACATTGATTCATTAAAACCTTGAAAACGGAATCAAAAGGATTTTTTTTTTTTTTTTGTATAGGCCTAAATGAGGTCGACATCTTGCTGTACGTTTGTATTTTTTCATCATAGTAGGTTTATTGTGTAATAGATGTGTTACCTGGTATGATAAAAAATGTTTAAAGCGGAATTTTTCCCGATTCTTGTGATTCCCTCTTAGAAACTTTTACTACACCTCAGCCCCCTCAGAAATGATGAGTCTATATACGCCTCTGCAGGGTGGCAAAATGCCTAGAAATGCCAGAAAGACGAGAAAAAAAAAATCATTTTGCGCGATAAAGGCAGGGGGCTTTGCTTTACTAGATATGACGCCCTGTGCAAGATTTTTTACTGTACCACTACAAATGCTGTACCCATACTCGGTTTTACTAAGAATTTTACTTTGTGCATTCCCCCTCCTGTTTGTTTTTATTGTCCGGGCGGTCATCGCCCATAGCAAGACGAAAAAAAAAAAAAAGAAAAGAAAAGAAACTCAACGCTGCTCAGCGGAAAAACAACAAACAGCTTTCATGGAATTTTTTTTATCTAATAGAAAACTCAGACTGTGAGGGGTCGCTTCGCACTTGGTAGTTATCAGTAGTGGACAGTGTCCGACAATAGAGATTGACCTTGAAAAATGGTAGTGATTTTCCTACACAGGAAGTGAAAGATAGAAGGCGAAAGGCATAGACATGACACTTTTGGAATGGGAGAATGAAAAAAGCCTTTTTTCTTATTCATTTGCAATTTTGTATTGTAGATGAATCTTTTTATCTATTTGTAAAGTTTAATGCATTTGATTAACTTTTCCTTTAAATTTTCCGGCTGCGAGACATTTTTGTACAAATTTCGTATATATATATATATACACTCTTGTATCAAACGTCAAACAAAATCTTCATTCTGGCGCCCCCTTCACCTTCTGTTAACGCGGCGCCCGGGGCACGTGCCCCCTCTGCCCCCCCCCCCAGTTTCGGCCCCGGGATCACATGATGATGGAATTTCTGCTAGCATTCCGTAATATGGCTTCCAAATTACTTGTAACTGGGAGAAAGATGCTGTTTTAAGATGGATGGCGTAATGGTGGCATATGAATTCGGAAATCAAGGACGTGCGCCATTTTAAATACAGACAACGTCTAGAAAATATTTTCTTTATGTTTATCTGGCAAATTAGAAGAGCAATTACGCTGAAATTTTGCCAGAGGAATGAGAAAAAAAATTAGAATTCAATAAATATGATTTAAAACAAAAATATTTTAGAATAAAGGTTTTTAGATTTTTAACATTTAAAATTTAGCAAATATTGCTGTCATTGTAATAGATCTAATTTGAAGTTTTGATTATTTTAATAAACAAAGTATAAAAATTTTATTTATGTAAAATTATGTTAAATTTGAATGGGAAATGTTATGTA
Source organism: Maratus speciosus (assembly GCA_963932465.1). Lineage (NCBI taxonomy): Eukaryota > Metazoa > Arthropoda > Arachnida > Araneae > Salticidae > Maratus > Maratus speciosus. The sequence continues at coordinate 509,422,882 of OZ010795.1, forward strand.
ATGTTTTTATAACATAACTGTTGCGAAATACGCAGCATTGCTTTCCCTCCTCTAAACAATTATTCTGATTGCGCAATTGAAAAACCTTTTTTTATTACATGCCAGCGCAACACCCACGCACGGCAGAACTGAATTAGAAATAGAAAAAGGTGCTTTTAGGAGCACCTCTGTTGTCCAGATGGGACATTAGAACTCAAATTTTAAGACTTTAAGAATTACTAAATCTTTTACTGTAAATAATTTAACTTTAATGTATAATCTTTTGTATTTCACCTATATATTCAAGACAATAGATTAATTACTTAAGAAGAATGCATTTGGATTTTTTTAGAGTTTTGTTATGATTTTAAGAAAAATAGACCCAGAAAACAGACGACCGCTCACCGGACTTTGGACTCAGAATTCCAATATAACAGGTATGATAATTTTGATTTGATTTAAGAATTTTTATTGATTGATTAAGACAGAATCGTCATAACATTTAGTGGCATCCCTCGCCGTGATGCGGTCTGTCTGTCAATTGATGATTAATTAGAATCAATATAAGCTTATTTATCAAGACATTCTGCTTAAAGTATTAGAGTTATAATATTTGACATAATTTAAAGAACTGTATTTGTTGTCAAGAATCATGGCGGATAATTTAGTGATTGCCAAGAAAGAGAGAGCAGTCCTTCGCGAGAGTATTGATAAATTTATAAATAAAATAGAATCAATTTTGAAGGATGCTGATCCTAATCTCCTAGATTTGGAGGAAACTTTAGAGCAATTAAATATGGCAGAGATAGAACTGAAGCGAGCAGATACAGATATTAAAAAATTAATTCAAGAAGCTCAATTAGACAATGAATTACAAAATGCTCAGGAATATCGTGAAAAAATTAATTCTTGGCATTTTAGAGCCAATCGAAAGGTAAAAGATTTAAATAAAAAGGAAATGCGTAAACGATGCAATTTCTAAACAAGACTCCTTTTTAAAGGAAAGCATAAATATTAAATTACCGAAATTAAATGTCGCAAAGTTTTCCGGAGACGTATCAGAATGGCTGACATTTTGGTCGGCATACGAAACAGCCATTCATAACAATGATACATTAGAACCAGTTGATAAATTCAACTATTTAAGATCCTTTTTGACTCCCAACCCGTTAAAAAGTATTGACGGATTTTCCGTAACACCAGATAACTATTTAAAAGCGATAGAGATTCTGAAGGGGCGGTATGGAAATACGGATTTGCTTATATCTGTACACACGAATAAACTTCTAAATATTTCTCCTCTAAGACATTCAAATGATACCAGATCCTTTAGAAGAATTTACGATGAAATTCAAACAAATATTAGAAGTTTAGAGTCCCTTAATGTTTCATTGGAATCTTATGAAAGTCTGTTAAAACCGATATTATTTAAACTATTACCCAGAGATCTTGTGTTGGAATTTAATAAAACCCATGATGATGTTTTTAAAGTACAAGATATCATTTCATTTTTAAATAAACAATTAACATCCCGAGAAAAAAATATTTGCGTCAACATCAAATGAAATGAATGATCGACCCACGCAAAGTAATTATATTATGCAACCACTTAAGAGAAATACTTCCCTCCCCCTCGCATCAATAAATTTGATTATCAGAATAGAAAATTACCAACAGTGAGTGATTTATTAGTTCAGGATAAAAATGAAATTACTTGTTCCTTCTGTTCGGGTTTACACCCTAGTAATAAATGTTTTAGTATGCGTAATTTACCGTTTGAGAAAAGACTTGATTTATTGCGAAAAGGAGGTATATGTGGGCTTTGTTTAGAACGCGGTCACATAAGGAAAAATTGTTTATCTAAAGAATTCTGTACTAATTGCCACGACAAGCATTCAGAAATACTTTGTAATAAATCAATAAATTTAAAAGGGAAACCTCTAAATACAGAGAATAATGATGTTGATGTTACGAAACAGATGCTCTCAAATCATAATATCATTTCCAATGTTTATTTGCAGACATTGATAGTTGCGGTCCCTAATAATAATCAATCAACTGAATTTATTAGAGTAATTATAGATTCAGGGAGCCATCATAGTTATATAACTCATTATGCTGCCAATAAATTAAAATTAAGAAAGATAAAAACGGAGATAATTAACTACGGACTTTTCGGAGGCACGGAAAAAAAAAAGTAAACATAATCGCTATGAATTTATGATTGGTAGTTTAGATCAAAATTTTCAATGCAAGATACAAGCTTTGGATGAAGAAAAAATCTGTACAGGAGTGAATTTATGTCGCGATAATAAATTATTGAGAATCTTAGAAAAGGAAGGGGTGTTTTTGTCAGATGTACATAGAAACAATAGATTATGTTTGTATCAAAATAACCCCAAAGAAATACACATTTTAATCAGCACTGATACAGCCGCGAAACTATTTACCGATAATATAAGATATTTCGCTGATCTGGGTTTAGCAGCTTTTGAAATGAAGTTAGGATGGACAATTATGGGGAAAATAGAGGGTAATCAAATTGGTTTCGAAAATTCGTTATCAGTTCTATCATTGTCTTTGCTTACGTCAAATGCTAATTTGTCTAATTTATGGCGATTAGACGCCTTGGGTATAAGTAATGAAGATGACAAAACAAAAGAAGATTTGAGCAAAGAAACAAAAAAACATTTTTTAGAAAATGTCAAACGCGATGAAAGTGGTTGTTACGAAGTCGCATTACCGTGGACTGTGGACAATTCCGTCTTAACAGATAACCGGTCATTAGCAGAAAAACATCTTTACAAGACCGAAAATAAACTTATCAAAACAAATAAAAGAAAGGAATATGAAGAAATCTTTAATTTATGGGAAGATAGCCAGATTATAGAAGAAGTAGCCGATAAAAAGGAAGATAAAATACATTATTTACCGCATAGACCAGTAATTAAAGAAAACAGTGAAACGACGAAAATAAGTCCTGTTTTTAACGCCTCGGCACACACTAGAGACTGTCCTTCTTTGAATGAATGTCTCACCAAAGGTCCTAATTTAATTGAAATAATCCCTCGTATTTTAACCAGATTTCGGAAATACCGAATAGGAATTTCATCAGATATTGAAAAGGCTTTTTTGCAAATTAAAATAAAAGAAAAGGACCGAGATTTTCTTAGATTTCTTTGGTTCGATTCCGATCGAAATTTGAAAATTTATAGACATTGTCGCGTAGTCTTCAGACTCACTTCAAGTCCTTTTTAGGGTTTCGTTCATCTGACGAAACCCTATTCGTGTCGCTCCTCTGTCTGTCTGTCACAGAGCCCGTTCTCAGAAACTACACATGTTGGAGATTTGAAATTTTGCATACTTATAGATGACCACCACACATCATACGACAAATCATAAAATTTTGAAAAAGTCGTACATTTAACCGTTTGGGCTCCCACATGTGTATTTTAAACAATTCTTTCTATGTGAACCTCTAATTACATTGGAGGCATGAAATTTTGCATACTTATAGCTGAATACCTCACATCAAAGGACAAATCATAAAATTTTGAAAAAGTCGTACATTTAACCCTTTGGGCCCCCACATGTGTATATTAAACAATTCTTTCTATGTGAACCTCTAATTAGATTGGAGGAGTGAAATTTTGCATACTTATAGCTGAATATCTCACATCAAAGAACAAATCATAAAATTTTGAAAAAGTCGTACATTTAACCCTTTGGGCTCCCCCATGTGTATTTCAAACAATTCTTTCTATGTGAGCCTCTAATTAGGTTGGAAGCGTGAAATTTTACAAACTTATAGCTGAACACCTCACATCAAATGACAAACTATAAAATTTTGAAAAAGTCGTACATTTAACCCTTTGGGCTCCCACATGTGCATTTTAAACAATTCTTTCTAAGTGAACCCTAATTAGGTTGGAGGAGTGAAATATTGCATACTTATAGCTGAATACCTTACATCAAACGACAAATCATAAAATTTTCAAAAAGTTGTATATTTAACCCTTTGGGCTCCCACATGTGTATTCTAAACAATTCTTTTTAAGTGAGCCCCTAATTAGGTTGCAGGCATGAAATTTTGCGTACTTATAGATGGACACCTCAGATCAAACGACAAATCATAAAATTTTGAAAAAGTCATACATTTAACCCTTTGGGCTCCCACATGTGTATTTCAAACAATTCTTTCTATGTGAGACTCTAATTAGGTTGGAGGCGTGAAATTTTACAAACTTATAGCTGAACACCTCACATCAAACGACAAACTATAAAATTTTGAAAAAGTCGTACATTTAACCGTTTGGGCTCCCACAGGTGTATTTTAAACAATTCTTTCTAAGTGAACCCTAATTAGGTTGGAGGAGTGAAATATTGAATACTTATAGCTGAATACCTCACATCAAACGACAAATCATAAATTTTCAAAAAGTTGTATATTTAACCCTTTGGGCTCCCACATGTGTATTCTAAACAATTCTTTTTAAGTGAACCCTAATTAGGTTGGAGGTGTGAAATTTTGCATAATTATAGCTGAATACCCCACATCAAACGACAAATCATAAAATTTTGAAAAAGTCGTACATTTAACCCTTTGGGCTCCCACATATTTATTTTAAACAATTCTTTCTACGTGACACCCTATTTACGTTGGAGGTGTGAAATTTGGCATACTTATAGCTGAACACCTCACATCAAATGACAAACCATAAAATTTTGAAAAGTCGTACATTTAACCCCTTGGGCTCCCACATGTGTATTTTAAACAATTCTTTCTAAGTGAGCTCCTAATTAGGTTGGAGGCGTGAAATTTTGCATACTTATAGCTGAGCACCTCACATCAAACAACAAATCATAAAATTTTCAAAAAGTCTTACATTTAACCCTTTGATCTCCAACATGTGTATTTTAAACAATTCTTTCTAAGTGAGCCCCTAATTAGGTTGGAGGCGTGAAATTCTGCATACTTATAGCTGAGCATCACACATCAAACGGCAAATCATAAAATTTTGAAAAAGTCGTACATTTAAGCTTTTGGGTTCCTACATGTGTATTTTAAACAATTCTTTCTAAGTGACACTCTATTTAGGTTGGAGGCGTGAAATTTTGCATACTAGCTGAACACCATCATGCGACAAATCATAAAAATTTGAAAAAGTCGTACATTTAACCCTTTTGGCTCCCACATGCGTGTTTTAAGCAATTCTTCCTAACTGAGCCCCTTATTAAATTGGAGATTTGAAATTTTGCATGCTTATTATAGCAGAACACCTGAGGCCAGGCGACAAATTATAAAATCTTGAAAAAGTCTTACGTTTAACCCTTTGAGCTATGACATATGTATTTTAAGCAATTCTTTCTAAGAGAGCCCCTAATTAAGTTGGAGACATGAATTTTTGCATACGTATAGCTGAATACCCCAGACCACACGACAAATCATAAAATTTTCAAAAAGTCTTACATTATTTACTCCTCCATGCTCTAACGTATATTTTAAGCAATTTTTCTAACCTCCGCCCTTTTCACCCGGGGAGCACTTTTCCAACTTTTGCCGACACCCCTTTGACCATTCTTTCATATTATGCCCCATAGCCTTACATATTTGAGTTCCACTTTTTACTGCCAGGGGCGCCTACTTATCTCGGGTGCTATGGGTCCAATCCCTTCAACTAATATATATACGGATAGTATGTAAAACGAAGTTTTGTTCGGATAGAGATTTGTTTAGAATAGAGTGCGCCCCTGGTTGCAAAATGTGGAACTAACAGATTTTTCAAAAGGATAAAGTGTTTTGAAAGGAATATTAAACGAAACCCTCTGTGCGATCTGTGATCACACTTACCCACTTGTTTACTAATGGCTACATTAAATCACCTTTTGAGCGAAGTCCCCGAACTTTGGCAAGATACAGTTCAAATTTTGAGAAATTCATTTTATATAGACAATTCTCTCACTAGTTTAGATTCAATTCCTGATACCGAAAAAATTTATTACAGAATCTCAAATCATATTAGCTTCAGCTCACTTTAATTTGAGGTGTTGGCGATCAAATTTGCCTCAGGCTATGATCGATGAATCCGGAGATAAACCCAAAGTTGCACCTGTTTTGGGATTGATATGGAACTTAGAGCAAGACAATTTAATGTGCAAATTAGAAGAACCAATTGAAATAGATGAACCAATCACAAAAAGAAAAATATTGTCTATTATGCAGCAAATTTTCTATCCCATCGGATTCACCGCTCCAGCAATTCTTGTACCAAAATTAATTCTTCAAAAGACCTGGAAACAGAAATTAAAATGGGATGAAGAACTACCTGGAAATTTAAAGAAACAATTCACTAATTGGTTGAACAAAATAGGTTTTTTGGAAGAAATTTATGTCCCTCGATGGTTAAACATAATTCCCGCTAATGAAAACGAAATTTCATTACACATTTTTTCTGATGCTAGTAAACATGCCTATGCCACCTGTGTTTATCTTAGGTGTCAAACGCAAGGAAAAATTAGAGTTCAGTTAGTAAATGCTAGAAGCAGAGTAGCATCCATCAAATAATTCACGATACCAAGGTTGGAATTGCTCGCATGCCTTATTGGGGCTAGACTCGCCAAATCTGTAATGAATGACTTAAAATTAAAACCAGGAAAGACTACATTTTGGAGCGATTCATCAACAGCTTTAGGGTGGATACGAAGGGAACAAACCTGGGGTACCTTTGTAGATAATCAAGTTTTAGAAATAAGAAATCTTACCCAAATAGAAGATTGGAGACATATACCTGGACATTTAAATCCGGCTGACCTCCCATCCAGAGGGTGTTCTTTTGAACAATTGAAAAAATCACGATGGTGGGAGGGTTCCGATTGGTTATATTTATCAGAAGACCAGTGGCCACAAACAGAAGAATATCCTGATGAAAAAGTCATAAATCAAGAGAAAAAGAAGACAATTCTTACTCTTTTAGATAAAGAAGAAACTGATTTTAATCGCTATTACCGATATTTTTCCTCTTATCGAAAAAATGTCAGAATGATTGCTTGGATATATCGATTCTTCAACAACTCGAAAATGAAAGAAAAAGTTTCAGTTCCTGATATTTCTGTAGAAGAGCTTGAAAAGGCTGAAACCATATTGCTACGCTTAATACAAAGAGAATCCTTTTCAGGCAGAACCGACCCAAAATTGAAATCTTTAAGACCACTGGAAGATAAACACGGTCTCTTAAGAGCCAAAACCAGCATAATTCTTAGAAACGATAAAGAAAATTTTCGTTATCCTATAATCCTTCCCTCTAAACATCCAGTTGTTTTAAGATTAATTTATGAAAAACATATAGAAAGACATCATGCTGGAGTTAGCAATCTAATGGCTCAACTTAGAGAAAATTTTTGGATATTAAAATCAAGAAAATGTATCAGAAATGTTCTTAGACAATGTGTTAAGTGTCAAAGATTCTAAACACCCAGAACAGAGGTCGAACCAGGAATCCCACCTGAAGATAGAATCAGAGATGCAGCTATATTTGAAGTGGTGGGAGTCGATTTAGCCGGCCCTCTATACCTTGCTGATGGTTCAAAGGTGTCGATAGCTTTATTCACCTGTGCTGTCTATCGAGCGGTACACTTGGAGTTGATAACATCTTTATCAGCTGAATGCTTTATGCAGTCCCTAAGAAGATTCATTGCACGGCGAGGCAGACCTTACATAATTTACTTGGACAATGGGAAAAACTTTGTTGGCACTAGCAGAGCACTTTCTAGTGTAGATTGGGAAGCCATAAAAGCCTTAACCAGATACAGAAGATAAGATGGAAGTTTAATCCCCTGCAGCACCATGGTGGGGAGGATGGTGGGAGCGCCTTGTGCGAATGGTAAAGGAAATTTTAAGAAAAGTTTTGGGTTGCACCTCATTAAATTACGAAGAACTGAGCACAATACTCTGTGATTATGAACAAATTATCAATTCGCGACCGATCACATACATCTCCTAAGATAATCGAGATCCTGAACCCTTAACACCATTGATGTTCCTTCAAGAACTGCCTACGTCTGCATCCCGGATATCAATACATTAGACTCCCAAGATCTTAACTGATGCGCAAGATATCGTCAAAGAATAAGAAATGATCTGCGAAACCAATTTAGAACGGAGTACTTAGGACAGCTGCGGCAACAGTCGATGAAGAAGGAGAACTCCAAACCTTTGCAAATAGGAGACATCGTTCTTCTGGAAGATACCAACAAAAGGCATCTTCACTGGCTTTAGCCAAAATAATAGCTATATTTCCCGGAAAAGACAAAATAGCAAGATTGGCTAAAGTCCAAACAGAAAATGGAATTTTTCTCCGTCCTTTCCTACGCCTGTTTCCTTTAGAAATTGATGCAGCTAGCAATTCCCCATCAGATAATATAATCCAGCAGAAAGTGAACTTTAATGTCCATAAAGAACAACGAAAGACTACTCCAGAAATTGATCAGGCTAGAATCAGTGTAGAAAAGAGCCAACCCAGTGACAGAGATATCTCTCCTGTGGCTACCAGAAGTGGACGACTAGTTAAACCTCCTCAGAGACTCCAACTAGGACTTTTAGACTTTTGAGTTCCTCTCCAGGATCGAGAAACTCAAGGTGGGAGGATGTTGAGAAATACGCAGCATTCCTTTCCCTCCCCTAAACAATTATTCTGACTGCGCAATTGAAAAACCTTTTTTTATTATATGCCAGCGCAACACCCACGCATGACAGAACTGAATTAGAAATAGAAGAAGAAAGTGCTGTTAGGAGCGCCTCTGTTGTCCAGATGGGACATTAGAACTCAAATTTTAAGACTAAGAATTACTAAATCTTTTACTGTAAATAATTTAACTTTAATGTATAATCTTTTGTGTTTCACCTATATATTCAAGACAATAGATTAATTACTTAAGAAGAATGCATTTGGATTTTTTTAGAGTTTTGTTATGATTTTAAGAAAAATAGACCCAGTAAACAGACGACCGCTCACCGGACTTTGGACTCAGAATTCCAATATAACAGGTATGATAATTTTGATTTGATTTAAGAATTTTTATTGATTGATTAAGACAGAATCGACATAACAATAACACTGGCTAATATATTTGACTCCATATATGTATGTGAAAGAACTTTCTCCAAAATGAATTTTTTAAAAACAAATATCGTTCAAGATTAACAGGCGCCCACCTTCAATACACTCTTCACATTAGCTGTTCACCAAACTTTAAAAAATTGGCTCAAGACTGCAATTTTTCGCATTAATTTTTCAATGAATAACTAACTGCCTTTTCTATTTTATTATGCGTATGTAAAAATTTTCAGAACTTATATTTGTGTATACATTAATTTTTCAAAACGAATACCTGACTTTTCTATTTTATATTATATTATGTGTATGTAAAAATAACAATTTAAAAGTAATAAGTACTTATATTACTTATGTGTTTTTCTCTAGACCTTTATAAGATTTTTCAAAGTATTCGGACCCTGCTTAAAATTACTTGCCAGCCTCTGATCTAATCTAATCTCCCCCCCCCCCCAAAAAAAAAAAATAGCTTCTTCCCTTTTAACCCCCAGTTCATGAAGTTAAACAACTTTAATATGCTGTGATTTTTCTTAAAACTTTTTCTGCCTTATTTGTTACTTTATTGAAAAAATAAATAATCATATGGATTATTCCCTCACAAGAAATCGCTGCTTCACCTCCCACCTTTTCAAACACACCAAATTTAAAGTCTTTTACACTTCAATTTTTAATATTGTTTTCTGTCATAATTGTAAACAATAATCAACCTCTAATCAACCCTCCCCCCCTTCCACTTCCAGTACACAAAGCTTAAAATCTTTAATTAAAAAATTTGTTCTGTTTGTTGATTTATTTTAACAAATATTCATTCATTTAAATTCTCTTCCCCTTGAAAATTTATCCTTTCCTTCCCCCCAGTATAAAGAACACAAAGTTAAAAATCTTTGAAACTCTTTAATTTTTATTTATTTTTCCTGTCCTATTTTTAACTCTTTAGTAAAAAGAAATAAACAATCATTCATTTAATTGAACTTTCCACCTCCCTCCTTCAATCTAAATTTCTGCTTCTCAACCTTTGCCCCCTTCCAGTTCACGAAGTTAAAAATCTTTAAAACTTTACATTTTGTTAATTTTTTTCTTATCTATTTGTTTCTATCTAGCAATAAATAATCATCTGAATTCCTCCCCTCCCCTGAAATTTCCATTTTGCCTCCACCACAACACTGAAAGTTAAAAATCTGTAAAACTGCATATTTTTAAAAACCTTTTCTGCTTTATTTATTATTTTGTAGCAACAACAATAAATTCAAATTCCTCACCCTTCAAAATTTCTACTGAACACAGAAAAAACGGCAGTAATTCTAGTCATGAGGGGGGGGGGGGGGGGGGGATAAAAACTTTCCTCTTTTTTTTTTTTTTTTTTGCAGTTTTGTTGTTCTTATCCTAGTTCCTAATGCAAGGCTTTTAATTGGTCACAGGTTTCAATTTTTTTAAATTCACACAATTCCTAAAATTCTAATGTCTTATTATTATTCCTAAAACTATACGTAAAATTTATTAGTAAATCTTAAGTTTTTCCATCAGTGATGAGTTCAAGGTGTGACCTGGTAACACATTCATCCCTTGAGCATCAAAATGCCCTCCCCCAGACCCCTGCACAGGGATGATTTGGGATTTTATACTTATTAATGGTCTAGAAGTGCAGAATTATCTTCCCCAAACTCCATAATGTGCCCCCTCCCCACCCCTCAGAGCTGTAGAATCTTTCCTGGAGACAAATATTTGATTTCAACACTGGTTTTAATGCAGCCAGTGTTTGTTATAGAGCTTTGTAGCATACTGAAACAAAATCGTCATTCACACTATCTTATTTATGCTTCATCATTGTTTGTAAGTGAAATCAATATCCACTATATCAGGAATGAGAATCTTCTCTGTTTTGGTACATAAAAAAAAAAAAAAAAAAAAAAAATCTAAATCGGCCTGCTTTTCCTCCCTTCCAGAAATTTCCATTTTCTACTTTTGCCCCTCTCTTTCACCACAAACAGTTTCAAATATTTAGAACTATAATTTTGTAAGAATTTTTTGCCCTATTTGCTACTTTGCAGTAACAATAATTAGTCATCTTAATTATCCTTTCTGAAATTTGTATACCACTCACCTCCTTTTCCTAAATTTACAATCTATAAAATTCTTTCATTTTTTTCTGCCATATTTGTTATTTTCAAGTAACTATAAATAAATAATCAGTTTCCTAAATTTCTACTACCATACTTCTGGGGGGAAGCCCTCCACCTTTTTTTTCATTTACAAAAATGGAACGCTGTATTCAAAAATATGTATAATAATTAATCTGTTTATTCAATTTGTAGGTCCTTATTATTTTCCATATTGGTCCTTGAACGTCCTTGATTTTTATTTAAGGAAAAATGTATGAACCCTATATTTATAATACGCAGACTTTGTTATGAATTAAAATGTTTGCCTTTCTGCTTGTTTTGATTTGTTGGAAATTGGGAAAAGTTCAATTTAATCAGGCTTGTATTATACAGATTCTATTTTATCAACTAGAAAATAAGAAAATTTTTTTAATTAATGATGAAATAAAAGTAATCTCTTACATGATTGACAGCATCAGGATAATTCTGTGTTTCCAGACAGAATGCTCCATGTTTCTTGTAAATTTTCCCATCTTTCCCAATTAAAGAATTATCTTCAGGCAGAAAATTTGCTGTATAAAACTGAACACCAGGCTGTGTACTGAAAACTTCCATAATACGTCCACTCAAAGGGTGTTCAACTCTAAGAAAGAAAGCATATACGAAGAATGACTAAATCAAACATCAAAATGAAATGAGGCATTGAGAACCAGAATGGATTATCCCATATTTTTATGAAAAATGAGTTTCAAAGCATTGTATGTCATGAAATCTATTGACTGTATAATAGATTTCAATAATTTCGAAACTATTCCAGTGATAGAACTAGTTTAACAGATGGTACAATGTAATTTAGATATCAAGTTACCAGTGCAAGTTTTACTACTAAATACTTAGAACTTTGGGAGAAAATGTAGCTTGGTCCAATTTTGTTTTTTGAAAACTACTGCTTATGACAAAAACAGCCGTTTATTTTTTTTATTGAACAGTCAATCCTATGTAGTTTTTTTAAATAAAACCGAAATAATGTAAATATGATTTTTTATAACTTGGAGAAAAACAATGATAGCAAAAAATAATGATGATGATGATAATAATAATAGAGGTAAATATTATTTTTCAGGTTTTCTGGCACTGCCAACTTAATCACTATATGCTTGCTGAGAAAACTTGGCCTCCAATGGCACTGGCAGGTTTTAATTTTTCCTCTGTACAACCATAAAATAGTAGGACTCTTATGTATGAGGGCCGTTTTTTAAGTAAGGACTGTTTTGTTGTATACACTAATAGGTGGCGTGCGCGCCACAACAAGTGCTTGTGTCGTATCCTGGCATACCTTGGGAACAACTGGGCTCAGTTGCAGCTGTGTAGGTAGCCTGCATGGTTTGTTCTGTGTCTTTAAAATGTTCAAGATTTTTGAATCGCCTACCCTGTGAAGGTACGGTCAGTGATACATTTTTGGTCGCAAAGCAATTCAAAACCTCACACCACAGTTCTGACCTTAGCTTTGTTGGACACTTTAGGCTGGGAAGTTTTGGACCTGCCCACCTCCCTACAGCCTTGACCTTGTGCCGAGCGATTTCAATCTTTTCCGCTATCTCAAACATCATCTGGGCGACAATCACTACAAGAGTGACGAAGACGTGAAAACAGCTGTGAGCTCTTGGTTATCGGAGCAGGCGGCAAGTTTCTATGAAGAGGGTTTTCTAAATCTAGTTATAAGTTATAATAAGTGTTTTAAAAAAATTTGCATCTATGTGAAAAAATAGAAAAATGTATGTAGAATCTGAAAATAAATTTGTTTTTTGAAAATTTTCTTTCATTTTCAAATGGCCCTTACTTAAAAAACAACCCTCGTAATAGGCTTTCAATTAGTAAATCGGCCTTGAAAAATTTTTTTTGAAATAGGGGCGCTGATTTTGCACAGTTCTATTCAGTTCATCTGCTTGTTCATAAAGAGTTAGCCAATAACTTTTGTTTGATTTAAAAAAATAAAAAATAACTTCAACCAAATTTTTGTACCACAAGACTGGCATTAAGTCATTGCTTCTAGTGTGTGTGTGTGGGGGAGGGGGATGCTTTGAAGTGATCCAGATGACATTGTGGATTTCATTTTGACTAAGATCACTTGTTTAAAAATAGAAAAATAAACATAGAAGGTGATAAAACGCAGTGGCTGAAAATTTTATATCTCTAGGAAAAGGAGAGCTCGTTTGTAGTGTCTTACAAGTATGGACACGCAGAAGTACGTGTTTGTCAAAAATTAGATCTAAGGAAAAGACAATTACAATTCAAATTAATAAGCATGGCACATTCAATGCCTCTTCTCTACTCACAAGGACATCAAAATAGAGCAAATAAGAAGAAAGACCTATCTCTATTGGATTTACATTCCCCTTGCACCACAATTTCTATAAAAAATTAGAAACGTCGTCAGAAGTTCATATGATATGCGTAACAGAAGACAAACCTGAAAAATAATGTTTTGTCTCTATTATTATTATTATTATTAACATCATTATTTTTTATCCAAATTATAAAAAAATATATTTACATTACCAGGGTTTTATTTTAAAAAAAATCCTAAATATGATTGTTCAATAAAAATACATAGAAATGTATTTTATTTAACCACTTCCCTTATTATTCCGAGTTATCTCATGTTCATATATATGACAATTAATTATTATCCCGAGAAAACTCAGGTGTGGCATAATTTGTCACTACGATTTGTTTAATCACATTTTTACTCGGCGTGAAGCTTAAAAAGAAAGAAAATAGTCATATAATATAATAAATTATACATTATTAAATTATATATAATATTTGATTGGTAGTTTTCCAAGTTTTGTGGTATGAAATGCAAATGATGAAAAGCAATGATGTGATTGCAAAAAATGTGATGATTTTTTGCACTTTTTTTTTCTTCAAAAAAATTGGTAAGGGAAGCGGTTAATAGCTGTTTTTGTCATAAGCAATAGTTTTCAAAAAACCAGAATGGACCAAGCCACATTTTCTCCTAAAATTCTTAGTATTTTGTACTAAAACTAATATTGTTTTAACATCTGTCTCTTCCTGCACTTAAAAAGGCAGAAATGTAAGAATCAACTTCCAAAACTGGCTTAAAAGAATTTAGCAAATATATGTATAATTTTGGATAGCATTTTTCACAAAATCACAGCTAGCAAAGTTGGTTCACTCTGGTTCTGAACGTCTCAAATACAATGCATTATCAGTAGAAGTCCAGAGTTATGATACTTTGAATTTTATGAAATTTTGGAGCTTTTAGCGCTAAAACAGCATTTTTTACATGATGTAAAACAACATTTGAAACAATTTTTGCATTTGGAACTTTATTTCTAAAATTAGCTATTAGTCAACGATAAGGGGCACCCTGCATAGAAGTTCCTATTGTAAACAACAGTAAAATTCGGCGTGAACAATTTAACTCTAGGTTGAATAATATTTAACTAAATATGTCTTATCATAATTTCAATTCTTTTTACCTGCATATTTTTCTCTGAAATAATTAAGTATATCGAGTACAGTTGAACTCGGTTAATATGGGAAGCAAAGGAAATATAAGTCTTCGTATTAACCATTAATTACACATAATACCCTTGAACAGAGGTCAGGGAAACTACTTTTTTTTAGTAGCGAACTATAACTACTTGCTTTAAAAAGTAGCGACTACAAACTGTTTTTCAAAAGTAGTCACTACTTTGCCACTTTTAGATTTTGCAAAAGATTCAACCTACTCTTGAAATTGAGGGCACAGAATTAGAATTCTGCATTGGTCAATCGACCTGAACTTGAAAATTTCACTTAAAGTCAACCCAAAACCTGACCCAAACACAGCAAAAAAAAAAAAAAAAGGTCGAAATGGAAGTGAAAGAAAATTAATCCATATTTTAATGCAATTGTGGAACAGTAGTCTAGGATTATTTTTCTAATATCAATTTTATCTTTTTTGTATAAAATTGAACGCAAATACACTCATTAATATTCATAAATATTTTTTTTTTCTTTAAAAAAATATTTAGGACTTTCTTTTGAAATTTTTAGTCAATTGCAACACCCTGTATGAGACAATTAGCATTAATAAGATAAATTTCTGCAATAATAAGCAGTTGGATGAGAATATTTTCTTAAATAGAAAATATTATTTTTAATATTTATAGGCTTTAGATTTTCAATGTGATCCATTAATTATTAATAAAGAAAATGCTAACTCACCTCTATGTGCATGTACAGCTTTATGTTCAAAATGGATGATTTTTAAACTGACAACTTCTTATTAAACAGACAAAGTTTACAAGTTCCAGTGTAATTACCCTTGATTTGTTGTTTCATAACTTAGAAAAACGGCATTAAAACATAAGATCTAATAATGCATTAGTAGACAAAGTGTTGCCGAGAGGGAAGAAAATTTACTCTTTCTGCTGAATTAGCACTTTGGTTTGTTTTACCAGCAAGAGTTAATGGAAAAATTTATGACACTGCAACTGAGATCTGTTGCTGAAATTCACAAATTGTTGCACAGAGCATATTTTGTACAAAAGAAATAGGTTATGATCACGTGATTGGAAGAATGGCATTTTTCTTCCTCTCTTAAAGTAGCGTGAAAACTCACTACAAACTACTGATTTTTTGTATTGTACTATTTGCTACACTACATTTTTTTAAATGTAGCACACTACACTACAAGCAACTAAAAAGAGTAGTGACTACTGTAGTTTCGTTACTTGTAGTGCACTACTTCCAACCCCTGCCCTTGAAGATAATAAAAACCTGAAAAAAAAACACACATAATTAAACTTACTTCTATTATGTTAATGCTAAAATACAATTTATATCATAAAGATAACATAAAATATTCAGTTGTATTTTTGTGAGTGACATTTTTTAGATAAAATCACTGTACTGAAATCAAAGCCACAAAAGGATTAGTAATTCTAAAGGACATGAACCACATACAGTAATGCAAATAATCAGGTTAATGTTTCCCAGAAATCTCAGTTAAAACTGCAATTTTGAGTTATTGATTTCACATATATTTTTCATTTTAACAATGGAATAAGAGACATGAAAAGGCTGGTTAATATGTCCCAGAATCCAAATTTAAAGTAAGAAACAAAGATTTTTCTTCTATGCTCTTTCATTTCCATGGCTCAGTTGTAAATATTACAAAGTGGTATTTGAAATGACCTTATCTCTATCTTCTTTCTTTAATTCTTTCAAAACCATTCTTTCATTTTGACAGGTAGTTGTAATGCAGAAATATTATTGTTGAAACAGAAAAGTTTTTTTCTAAAAAGAAAGGGATTTCTTCCTTAATTCTATCCTAATTTTCGAAAAAACAAACAAACTTTGAACAGATGTTTTGTTCATACTAGCCATGATCCTGCTTTTATAACTAGTAAAAAAAGTGAAAATCTTAATATACGAGGGGGAGTCGAAAAATAAGTTTCCCCTGTCAACTGTGGTCAGAGTTGTGTATGAAAGTCAAAAAATAGAATGAGACATTAAAGATAAGACATATCTTTATTTTTCTACATAATTATCAAGTACATTGAGACATTTGTCATACCACTTTATAAGCTTCAAAAAGCCCTCCAGGAAAAACTCAGGGCTTTGTATACGGAAGAAGCGTTGAATGGCTTGTTTGACTTCAGCATTGCTTCCAAAGCGCCTTCTGCCGAGATTGTTCTTCAAAGCTGGAAACAGATGGAAGTCACTTGGTGCGAGATCAGGACTGTATGGTGGATGGTGTAGGTTAGAGTCCTGCATTGGGTCGGGTTACCCGCTTTTACCCGAACCCGACCCAACCTGCAATTCGTGTCGGGTCGGGTTGACTTTAAATTTTTTGGTGAGGGTCGGGTTGGCATTTATTGTTTTGGGTTCGGGTTGGCTTTTTTACTCTTGCGGGTCGGGTTTGGGTTGACCCGCTTTTTTAAAAGAATGTGGAAAATATTTTTTCCTGTTAAAAACCTATACAAACCGCAGATCAAAGTTTCACAAAAGCAAAATGTGTGCCTGTCTGTTTTGGCTTTAGTCATCCTTTCACGAGTCTTCGAAATAACAAACTGCATTATGTTTTTACCGTATTTTAAAAATACAATATGCAGCAAAACGCTAAATGGTCCTTCCTGTCTAATGTATCAAGTGAATAATTTAATTGTGGTGATACGCGATGCACTATGTTAGACAGGAAAATTTTCAAAATAGTAACTGCTGATAAACTAAAGGCAGATGGCCACTTGTGTAAAACAAGATGTATCGTTATAAGTGGAACTTTTGAAACCGTAACTAATTTTAAAGCATATTTAAAGATTAGATTTTTAGATTTATACCATTTAGAGTCCTGCATCGGGTAGTGTTTTACTATTGTTGAATATTAAAGAATATAGATTTGTTCATTCTTCTATGTAAAATATAAAAATGGTTTTAGGGAATTAAAGGTCTGCACGGGCTGGAATTTCCAGGCCCGGGAATGGCCTACCTCGCCCCGTCCCGTGTAAAATTTAAAAGTTCGGCCCTAGCGCGGCAGGGGGCGTTTATAATTTTATCGGCTTTGTCTAAATATTTATATCGGGCCGGTAGACCCGCTTAATTGTAGTTATCGGCGCGGCCTGGCAGGGACCTTCACTTTTTTTGCCGCCTCGGCCCGTTGAAAAAACTGTCCTAATAAAGTGGCCTGACCAGTTTGAAATTTTGCCGCCCCGCCGCGGCCCTCGGGCCGGACTGGTGCAGAACTTTATTAGATATCCAATTGTAGATTATTTTCATAATGGTATTAAAATATGATTTGCTTTCCTTACATTGCGGGTTCGGGTCAGATTGCAGGTTGCCTGAAATTATTTTTGCGGGTTCGGGTCGGGTTGCGGAAAATTATTTTTGCGGGTTCGGGTTGAGTAGAACCCGACCCACACAGGACTCTAATGTAGGTGCTCCCAACCAAGAGTTGCAATATGTTTTTGCATTGTCGTCGCCGAGAGTGGTCTCTCGCATTGTCATCCAACAGCAGAATGCCAGATCTGAGAAGGCCAGGCCACTTTTTCCGAATCACCTCTTTCAATTTTGACAGAGTGTTACAGTACCGCGCAGCATTGATGGTTCCATCCTCCAAAAAGCCCAGCAACAAAACTCCTTGGGTATCCCAGAAAACAGTGAGGAGCACTTTACCTGCAGACAGAGTACTTTTGAACTTCTTTCGAACAGGTGATAACAGATGTTTCCTCTCCATGGATGCAGCTTTCGATTTGGGTGTGAAATGGTGGACCTACATTTCATCCCCCGTCACAATCCGGTCGACTTCTACCCAATGGTGTATTGGTGTCTTGCACGTTCGCGTTCACCTGCTGTGTCATTTTTTGCCCATAGCCATTCAACGCTTCGTCCGTATGCAAAGCCCTGATTTTTTCCTGGAGGGCTTTTTGAAGCTTATAAAGCGGTATGACAAATGTCTCAATGTACTTGGTACTTATGTGGAAAAATAAAGTTATATTTTATCTTTAATGTTTCATTACATTTTTCGTCTTTCATACCCATCTCTGTCCACGGTCATCAGGGAAACTTATTTTCCGACTGCCCCTCGTAGTTTAAATGATGAACCATTCTTAACGTGCAAATTGCTCATTTTAAATGAGTCCCCATTTTAGCCATGCTGATATTAAATGAGTTCAACTGTATTTGATATCATAAAAATATTTTTAGATAACTCCTGCTGCAAATGAGCAGTTCATTTTTACATTTTCTACTTATTATTACACATGCTTTTGCCTGTATTTTTATCATGAAAATTTGACTTTTAGTATGAAAATTTTTATCAGATATAAAAGAGTATGAAATATTTAAGTAAATGAAAAATCATCTACCTAGCAACTTTCTTCTCTAGATTTTCTTCCCCATTAATACAAAAATTATGATCCACTCCATAAGTAATTTCTGATAAAACAGATGATATTGCTTTCGGCTGTCTTAAGTCATAGGGAGTTGAATCCACTTTTAAAATTTCTCCTGTTATAGATATTTATAAAGTAAGAAAAATTAAAACAAACATTATTTTAAAAACATATACGCTTACTCCACATTCATAATTTACACTGGCCTCCAAAAGTTAAGGTACAGGGACTGGATGCTTTCGATTGTACACTGCTTGTAGAATATCTACGAAAATTATTGGCGAATTGTTCTTGAACTTCTGGGATGTAAAGAACATGTTTGATTTGCTTTCATATTTCTCGGTGAAGATTTAGTCGGGAGGACAATTGGGAGGCTAATAATAAAATAATATTTGCAATCACCTATGTAACAGAAAATGCTGGAAATGGTTTGTTGCTGTCTTAAATGACTATTTGGGTCCTGTTCAACGTTTGTGTGCAATTGTGTAAGCTTAGCACTCATATTCGTGAAGATGTTATTGTGTCTGTGAAAAATTCACAAGTTTTTTGTTTATAGCATACAGAGTTTTCAACCAAATTTAACACAACTTTCCGAAAACTTGACAAAGAATAGGAGCAACAGTATACTGCAATTAAAACATGGATATATTGAATATTTGATGAGATATGGGCATTTTTATGAAATAATTTTTAACTGTGCATGCATGGAAGATTTCAAAATTTTTATTTCATAATTTGGTAGTCAGCTATTCTGGGCAACTTCTATAAAAAGTCCAGTCAAGTATTGTGAAAACTCAGAAAGATATAGTGAGCTGATTGAAAAATTGTGGAAAATCCCTTATAATAAAGCTATTTTTAGAAAGCAACTCACTATATCGCCCCTATCTTTGTGAATTTTCGCGATATTTGACTGGAATTTTTATAGAAGTTGCTCAGAATAGCTGACTACCAAATTATGAAATAAAAATTTTGAAATCTTGCACACATGCACAGTTAAAAATTATTTCATAAAAATGCCCATATGTCATCAAATATTCAATATATCCATGTTTTAATTGCAATATACTGTTGCTACTATTCTTTGTCAAGTTTTCGGTAAGTTGCGTTAAATTTGGTAGAAAACTCTGTATGCTATAAACAAAAAACTTGTGAATTTTTCACAGACACAATAACATCTTCACGAATATGAGTGCTAAGCTTACACAAATGCACACAAACATTGAATAAGACACAAATAGTCATTTAAGACAGTGGCAAAACATTTCTAGCATTTTCTGTTACATAGGTGATTGCAAATATTATTTTATTATTAAATTTATTATTAGCCCCCCCAATTGACCTCCCGACTAAATCTTCACCGAGAAATATGAAATCAAACATGTTCTTTACATCCCAGAAATTCAAGAACAATTCACGAATAATTTTCGTAGATATTAAACAAGCAGCGTACAATCGAAAGCATCTAGTCCCTGTACCTTAACTTTTGGAGGCCAGTGTAAACCGAGAATCCTTAGCAAAAATTACAACTTTACAATAATGACATAACATTCTGTTAACTAAGGCTGAAACAAAAGAGGGGGCAAGTGGAGAATGTGTCCCAGCAACCAATAGAACATCTGATCCGTTCTTTGGTACAAAGAACAAATAACAAAATTTTGTCAAAAAAGTCATGCAATTGGACAACCTAAATTAAAAATATATTTTGTTAATTTTATACTCTCTACTTGTACTTTTTGGGCAAATTAAATACTGCTTTGTTAGTTTTATTGAAATTTTATTATGTACTTGTATGTGACTATGTTTGTAAAACTCCTTCAAAGAGTAATGAAATAAATATAAAAGTAAAAATAGTTTTTTATAAAACAAACATTATTTCATTAGTATTCAATGGTTATCTTAAAAATCATAACTAATTTCCTGACTGTAATTCATGCTGTTTTAAAAAATTTCTGTAGAAAGTCTGAACTGGTAAATTATTAAAAAATATATAATTTTTGCTCTGTTTCTTTTTAGAGATAAGGCAATGGAAAAAAGTATTATTTAAACTATCTATTCAGGATTCCTAATTTGCATTTTGAATGTATAATCATAATTTAATTTAATTAATATTAAACACTAATTCATAAAAGCATATTTAAAAAAAATGTATATATTGCACCCTATTTTTTATTCATATTTTATTTTCCACTTTTTAGTGTTTAAAATATTGCACTACTACTATCCCCCATGAATTTTGAGTGGGCCAGTCTAAGACTCAAATTATTGATTCTGAGATTTCAAGCAATGCCATTCATCTTAAGTGCACCTCTGTAATTTCAGACACAATACGGCTGGAATTCGCTTATGGGATGGTCAAAGCTAGAGGTATCATAAATATTGACATTGTGCTATTGTAGTTTTACCATCAAAAACATAGTCTGGTTATTCTCAAACTTATACAATAGCTGAAATCAACTTTTATATTAGCATTATGTGTCTGTGGAGACTCTATTAAAATTATTAACACATATAACATGCTAGTTCATAAATAAGAAATTTACATATAATGAAGTTCTCATTTAAAGCTTTAATATGAACTATTAATCATGTGTTTTTAATGGACAATTAAGAAGATATTAATTTTAGAAAATTCACTTTCTTTTCTATTGTGCTGCACAACAAAAAAAAATGTGTGAAATGGATATTTACAATAGCGTTTCCACATTAACATACAAGGAAGAAACAAAAATTTTGACCATTACAAGTTCTGAGGGAAAAAAAATAATATTAATAAAATGAAATCTTACAATCATAAATGGTAAGAACTTTTTTAAAAATAGTCAAAACTCATGAATGTCAAGTGATTGCTATGTATAAATGCATTCCAATCAAACTCATGAAAAATTAATCCTATTAAATAACAAAAAATAAATAAATAAATAAAAAATAAACTAAACCTGTAGCTGTACAATCCATGAAGGATCAGGGCCTATAATGCCCAACTCTGTTTACTTAACCCTGGGCCCTGAGGTGCTATGCAGCATATGCCTCGGTCGGGTGGTCAGCCCAAATGCGAGACCCTCAGTGTTTAGTTTCCAAGCAATCTTGGTACTCATTTTATCGACCCCGAAGGGATGAAAGGTTGAGTGAACTTTGCCTAGCCAGGAGCTGAACACGTGACCTGTAGCGTGGCAGACAGGCATGCTGACCACTACGCTACTGGGCTAAACAACAACAACAAAGCATTAAAATAAGTTTATCAATTCAAATTTATGTGTGATCCTGACCACATATAGCAAGCAATCTAATTAAGCTAACTTTTCTTTGTTAAAGCCAATTAACAATAATAAAAATATAAAATAGAAGAGGAGTATAATCAGAATATTGACCTGTAGGAATTTGGTTTTCATCAACTGGAGTATAATAATCTGCATAGATAGCTATCAAGTGATCATGTATAGATCCATAGTCCTAAAAAGAAAAATACTGATATTCTTTTATGATTTGTATTACTAGAGATAAAATAAAGCAAAAAGATCATACAGTTAATATCACATTATAATGTAAATACTAAACATAAATTTTTAAATATTACATACATAACTTTTCTCTCAAAACTATATCCAAAAAATTTGTTCTGGGTAAACCTTTGTTGACTTAAAAAAAACTTTTTGTAGTTCAAAAAGATAATGAAGGTAACTCCAATGACATTTTCATTACACAGCAGTATCCCTTTCAATTATAGAAAGTTTCATGATTTAAAAAAAACTGTGAATGAGGCATCAGGATTATTATGAGATTTTTGCAGGTCTTCAGCCAAAAACAGATAATTATCTCCAAAGCCTTCTTTTATATTATTTTATATTTATTTATTTTCTATGAAGCACAAATATGTCACAAGGCACAAAAGTTATAGTAGATATCACAACATGTATAATAGCAAAAGAATTTAGATATTAATTCAGAATTAAGAAATTGAATCATATATTCAAATAAAAGAAATTGTTTTAATAGTATTTATTTGTTTGTTAGAAAAGAGACAAGAAAATTAATTACTAATGACGATAATCATAATTAATGATGTTAAAAAAAGGATTTTTTCTTATTACTTGCACTAATTCAACAAAGACAGTTTATGATAAACTAGCTGACCCGATGATGATTTCTGATTTCCTGAGCCAATGCGTAATTTTGGAGTATGTCAAAAAAGGGAGAGAGGGAGCTTTTTGGGTACATTAAATGTTTAAAAAAATAGTTGTTACTGTCCAAACTCTTCGAAATTTTCATTTTTAAAAATCTTTAGTTAATCTATTTCAACTATGTGGTGCTAGCATTGTAAGAGAAAATTAAGTTTAATCTGTCTTACCTATTTAATTTGGGTATATTGGCATATGAGAAAACATGAAAAAGAATTTGAAAATATAGTAGTTATAGTGTTAACAACATAAAAGGAAGCTGAGTTGAATCTGTCTTAACTATTTTTAACTTGCATCCGATTGCCATTCAAAAAAGCATAAAAAATCAACATTTGTTAAATTTAGTTACTCTGTTTCATGCTAATAAGTGCTAGAAAGTCCAAGAAAGTTGAGCTTAATTTGCCCTATCTATTTTTATTTCTTTTACTGTATAAAAAAGAATAAAAAACATATATACTAAAGTAAGAATGACAAGTGGACAGAAAGACAAAGATATTTATTTCCCAATCAATTCTAGATAAATAATGTGAGGTTTTTTAAATCATTAATCAGAATAACTAACGAATCACAAATTTATTTAACCATTAATCAAAGAAAATAGTTGAAACTAAATTAACCACTAATCTTTGAATATGACTTAAACTAATTTTAATTGGTTAATCATTAGTTATGATTAAAAATCTAATCAATAATCTAATTAAATTTTGAACATGTCAATTGAAATCCTCACCTAGCTTGCTCAAATCACTGCCAAACAAAAGTCTGTCTGTCACTCCAAATATTCATGTACGCTGGCTATATTTAGGTAAACAAAAACAAAAAATTCACAATAACCTATCCAAGTTTTGCTACTTTCTTCCTAATTATTTGCCTATAATGCTTGGTAAAATATTAATAAATGAACAAAGTGTATTGCATGATATCTTGATTAAATTATCTTCCCAATGATATAGTTTTATGGTATTACTGATAACAAATGTAATGTTATGAGTTATCAAACTTCAAAAAAAGTATTTTTTTCTGAAAAGGTTCTTTAATTTTGGCCATTAGTATATATAAGAGAAAAATTGCTTTAATATTATTCATTCTTTGAGAAGTCATACTTAAGAAGATTATAGCCAAAGACCCAGGTTCGAATCCTGAACTAGATATTTTTCAATCTGTTGGGCAAATCTGTTCAACTTTGAACACCACCTATAAAGAATGTATTTTGGGTTGAAATCGTATATATATACAGGCATTAAAAATGGGTGCAGGAAGGACATTATTTAACTATACATGTAATTCAAAACTTTTATTAATTTAAAAAGTTTAATTTTAAGACTATCCTCTTCTCAAATATAATACTCTGAGCATGAATTTCTTTAGTGCAAAATTTCACGATGAAAAGGTACTGGTCATCAAAATGAAAATTCATGTTAATGATGTTAAATTGTTCTAAAATTTAACTTTACATTTCATTAAACACTGGATTTTTGAAATATAACAGTAACTATAACCAGCCAACTGAATATTCAGTATTTAGCTGAACAGTTACTATTCATATACTATTATACCAAATTTTTTGTAATCAACCAAAATTGCTATTTGATACATCCTTATCCTCTATGTGCTTTTCTTCCATAAAGCACTTTATGCTTCAGATTATTTAAAAACTTCAATTAACCATCCCAATCACTGAAAAAAAAAAAATTGTTTCTGCATAAACTTTTTAAGTAAAATTACCTATAACATAACATATTATTGCTCATGAAAATTATTGTTGAAAATTATTATTGTTAGTACTTTATGTATTAAAATGAAATATACTTACATGACCTCCAAGATTGAAATAGGAGTGATTGGTCAAATTTATTGGAGTCTTATCAGTAGTTGTTGCATTATAACTTATGATGACATCATTATTATCAGTAAGGTCATATGTTACTGAACAATTCAATTCACCTGGATAATTTTCTTCTAAAGCAGGGCTTGTATAAGAGAAAACCACTTTGTTATTAACAATGGCACTACCCCATAAAACCTGCAATAATTTAATAAAAATAATATTCATTAGTTGAAACTTTAGTACTTATTGCTTTACAGAATGTTGTGGGATAACATTAATGATAGATTTAAGAAAGTCGTCTACTGGAAGTTCCTCATTAAGACGACTTTTTACATAAGCTGATCACAATTTTTTCTAATGCTAATTTTTTTTAAGAAAGGTGCAATGTGCATATATATTAACATATTGGAAATTAATATAAAATATTTACTTATAGGTTATCAGCTTTTGGTAATTTTTGCAATGTTTTGGTTGTATCATGCTTTTTTCTTGTCTCCCAGAATGCAAGAGTGGCAACTGTTTGAATAAATAATAAAACAAAAAGAAAGGGTACTTGTTCGTTATAGGGGCCTTGAAAATTTAAAAAAAGCTTGGCACAGTTTGGACTTAAAAAAATTAGATTTGTTGTCAAATGATATAAACAGCTATAAAAATAAACCTGGTGAACTTTTATGCTTGTTTTATATATGTGTGTGTTATTACTATTGTTTTTTATATATACAAATTACTTCTGTTTGTATATAAAATAGATAAATGGCTTCTTTATATTAAATAAATTGTATAAATTTTGAAAAAAAAATTGCATGTTTGTATGTATGAAACAGAAAATAGGTTCCCCAAAAATATGCATGAAAATTTTCCTTCTCTTCTCAAGGTCATTTTTTCTATCTCGTTCAGGCATCTATAACAAAAAAGTACCTCAAAACATATATATATCCCAACAAAATAATTTCTGGAAAAAAATAAATAAATATCACCAAGTTCTTAATGTATCTGCTATAAAAATCACTGGTATCACTTAGCAACAGTTCATTAGCTCTCTATTTTAAAAGGCTATTACAGACAGTCGTTCAAACTTTATGAAAATGATTTTCACAGTTAATTTCTATTATAAATGCTGTATTCTTAGCAATAATTAGACTCTATTGAATAGTCTTGACACTTGACTATAGCTCTGACTCGAAAATTCTATGGTAGTGCAATTTATGATAGTACAGTCATATCAATTTTCTCTCATTTGTTTTGAGAAACTTGGCATCTTTCTAACGCTTGCTTTAACAATGCATGTGCAACAAATTTTAATGAATGTAGAAAAAGCCATGGGGTATGTCTTCTAATGGGGTTATTCCCGTTTGTGAGTCTTTCTTCGCTAAATATGAAGCAGTTGACTTGGCATAGTGACTGAAGGTTTTGTCCATATGAAGTGCACTTTATTGATGTATTTTACCTATAAAGCTGGAATTTCTACTTTGAAAAAGGTTATAAAATGTTTTACTGATACTAAAGTGTATTTATTTTAGCTTTATTTGATACCTTTTTAAGCTTTAATTTACCTTCATAACAAAATCCAACAGCATTCACAAATCACTTTGAAAACTTTTCATTTCATTCACAAGCCCATTTCATTGGGTATTTTCTTCATTAATTAAAAGTTGCTCTCTTTTTAGGGTTTCATTCATCTGACGAAACCCTATTCGTCTCGCTCCTCTGTCTGTCTGTCTGTCCATCACAGAGCCCGTTCTCAGAAACTATATATGTTGGAGACTTGAAATTTTGTATACTTATAGCTGAACACATCACGTCAAACGACAAATCATAAAATTTTGAAAAAGTCTTATATTTAACCCTCTGGGTTCTAACTTGTGTATTTTAATCTTTTTGTTCTAACTGAGTCCCTAATTAAGTTTAAGACTTGAAATTTTGCATACTTATAGCTGAACATCTCACATCAAACAACAAATCCTAAAATTTTGAAAAAGTCTTATATTTAACCCTCTGGGCTCCAACTTGTGTATTTTAATCTTTTTGTTCTAACTGAGCCCCTAATTAAGTTGAAGACTTAAAATTTTGCATACTTATAGCTGAACATCTCACATCAAACGACAAATCATAAAATTTTGAAAAAGTCTTATATTTAACCCTCTGGGCTCTAACTTGTGTATTTTAAGTTTTTTTTTCTAACTGAGCCTCTATTTAAGTTGAAGACTTGAAATTTTGCATATGTATAGCAGAACTCTTACGATCACACGAAAAACCATAAAATTTTCAAAAAGTGTTATATTATTAATCCACCGGGCTTGTGTATTTTAAGCAATTTTTCTAACCTCTCCCCATTCCACCCGGTGGGTACTTTTCTCACTTTTGCTGACACCACTTTGACCACTCTTTCATATTATGCACATAGCCTTACATATTTCAGTTCCACTTTTTACCGATAGGGGTCGCCTACCTATCTCGGGTGCTATAGACCCGATCCCCTCGACTAATATACCTACGGATAGGTTGTAAAACGGAGTTTCGTTCGGATAGAGGTTGGTGTAGAATAGAGTGCGCCCCTGGTTGTGAAATGTGGAACTAACAGATTTCGCAAAAGGATAAAGTGTTTTGAAAGGAATATTAAACTCTATGCGATCTGTGATCACACTTACCCACTTGTTTTCTTTTGCTACAATCATTTAAACAAATCCATGTTTCATTTAGTGTTACCACAAATTTCCATTTATGACCAGCAATGCATTTTTTAAAGTGAGCATTAGGTAAACATCATCCATGAACATTTAATAAACTTAGGAAAGTTTCCCAAGATCCTTGGAAGAAAATTATGTCTGTGCTAAGAAAAATCTACTATGATGGAAATTTTGAGCCAGAACTTATAGCCAAAAACCAAAACTGTCCAATAGAGCTTAAACTGTCGCAAAGAATATGGCATTTGACTGCAGAAATTAACTGTGAAAATCCTTTCCATAAAGTGGGAATGACTTTATATATTTTTAGAATTACAATTTTCAAATATTGTCTTGGCGACAATGGCAAGTCAAATGCAAAAATTAGCGACTTATTGACAAAACTTTGTGCCTTAGTATTTAAAAAAATCCAGAAATCAAGCTTCTACAATCCGCAAGACACTAATTATCTAAAACGTTTCAAATTTGCTTTGAAGAAGTTACAGATATTTCTTGCCAATGCATAAGTATAAAAGGTCATGCTTGGCAGTCAGTGAATTAGTAAGTTTATAATACAGTTCTTTTAATGATAGAAAGTGTTTCATAATCTACATATGCTGAACTATTATCCTTTCTTGTTTATACTTGAAAAAATCATAAGTGCAGAGAACCGGTCATTAAATTATTTGAATCACACCAGTGTCTATAGTCATTTAAACAAAACCAAATGAATAAAAATTTTTTACTTTGATCGAAATTACTATAGTGTATTCAAAAACTTATTAGTGTGTACTCTATGTAAAGTGGAAAATGAGTTAAAAAAAATAAATACACTGACGTTTGCTTTGATTTTATGGTTTATCTTTTATAACTTTTATTTCCAAATCCTTTTGGAAGTTCAGTAAATAAATACAATTTTTATTTTGGATGGCAACAAATAATGACGATTTCAGAGTTTCCCCTAGACAGTTTCAGGAGGGTGTTGCACCCTGCCTGCCCTTACGTTTACAAAACAGCACCCCTCTTGCCCCTGATGAAAAACATTAGCACCCTTGTTGCCCCCAGCTGGAAAAAGTGCCTTTACTCCTTTGTTTATTAAAAAATTTACTTGAATAGTAAAAACTGACTCATTGCTGTCTTTAAAATAGTGTCCTGTCTATTAAATATTAAACGCAGTTTTAAAAATCAAAAGAATGCCTAAAAAATTTTTAAAAAAGTGCCCTTAAGAATCCAAAACATGTCCTTCAGAATCCAAAAGTGCCCTTTTCCTACAAGAAGCACCCTGCCCTTTTTAAAACCTGGGGAAACTCTGACGATTTCATTAATTTATCTTTCTATCGTTTTCTTTAATTTATCACCATTTCTTTGAGAGTTTCCAGACAGAATGCGGCAGGGAGATTTTATTGAACGTCATCCTTAATTTGTCAGAGTTAAATTCATTGCCTAACAAGGTACAAAGTGGTTTAAAGACTTAAAAGTTACCGGAATAAATAAAAATTCTAAACTTAGTTTAGAAGTTTGATGTAAAATGCACTCTCCGGAATTATTTTACTAATAAAACCTTCTTCAAGTGACCAGGAAAAAACGGAATTTGTTTAATTTTCTTCAAAGAAATTAGTTGCTCATGGAGGGAGTTCAGCTGGGATGGTCTCTGAATAGAGGTAAAATTAGTATTGTGCCTATGGGAATAAATTTTGTTCCATGAAAAAATGCACGTTCAGGGAGGTGGTCGCACAGGGAGGTTTCACTATACATTACATTCTATAACTAGCTGACCTGCTTGTGATAATAATCTTAATTGAAACCTTAAATTTGTATGATTTTATATCTGTAACTTGTTTTTTCTTTCAGACTTTTTATTTTTAAATGATAAAATCTTGAAAAAATATTAATTTTTAGTGGTAAAAGTGCTCATAAGAAGGCTTTTTCACTTAAATAACAGGATTTCTTCACCTTTCGTTACAAAATGTTATTTTTCATAAAAATATGATAAATTTCATAACTTATAATTGTCCAAATGCTTAAAAATTCAGATATGTTACATAAAATGGTGTCCGCTGTCTGTGTAAAAAATCGTAAAAAAAAAAGAAAAACTGATATTTAGTGGCAAAAGGGCTCGAAATAACTACAACAGGAAAGGGTGGTTGGAGGCGATTCAACATTTAAAAAAATACATTTCTTGTCGTCTAAAGCATGCATATAATTTTCATGCTAAGATGCTGATATTGATTTATAAAAATCAGTGTTTTCTCTTGCTATTTTTTTTTTCCTTTTTTTTTTCTTCTGGTGGATGGAATATATAGCAAAATTTTTGAAAATGGAACTCATTATTTCCCCCTCCTATATGTTACTTTTTTTAACCAAATCTCTAAGTTATAAATATGTTTTCAATGAATGTGTGTAAATTTTTGTGCTGAAATATTGATATTTAGATATAAAAATCTTTGTTTTATGCATAAGTTTTTTTTTTTTTTTTTTTTTTTTTTTTTTTACATAAAAATCCTGTGTGAAATTTTTTGATTCTCAAGCTAATTTTCTTTTATCCTGAAATTCGATTATACCTGAACCAAATCGATACTCGATCATTAGTTAAAATACTAGTAAATAATATGAAAATTTCAGAGCTATTGTATAAAATTAAATGTATATTTTAAATCTAAATGTGCTTAATGGCAAAATGGTGGAAAATTCTTGCTAAAGGTTGATTATCAGTAACTAACTTAAAATGCCCTTCAAATAAATAATTGAAAAAGTGATTTACTGAAAACACAATGGCTAGAGCTTCTTGAGCAAGCTGTGAGTAAAGTAGAGGTCTGCACGGGCCCGGGCTTGTCCCGAGGCCCATACCCGGCCTGGCAGAATGAAGGCGAATTTTCAAACGGGCCGAGCCGGCAGAATTAGGACAATTTTTTGAACGGGCCGGGCTGATAAAAAAATTAATCGGACCTATCGGCCCGATATAAGAATTCAAGCGAAGCAGATAAAATACGATCCATTTTCAATGAATATGATTTTCTCAAGAAGTATAAATGTGTGTCACAAGCCGATGCGAGTTTAACAACATCAATACAGAAATGTAACAGGTCCATCGTAGAGATCGGCATCGGACAGTTACTAGATTGCTGAAAAAAATTAAACCTGGAGTCAGACGACTCGTGCCGGGACGGAACTGGTCTTAATCGATCGCAGGATGTGTAGGACAGGCATTACGTTTTGTAAAACAAAGTAGTAATAGTGATAATGAACTTATGTTAACAGTATCTTTGGAAATATACCTTAAAGTGGTTCTCATATTCACTGCTCAACAATGTGAAACTTTCAGACACATTTTCTGACTCATTTTTAACTATAAAAGCAGGCCTGACTATTGAAGGCATTTGGAAACGAATAGCTTTCTCCATAATTGATAAATTACTTACAGAGATAACAGAGATTCTTGTCACGTGACTGTACGTTTTTCTCCTTTCCTGTGCTATCGCTTCCGGAAATTCGATTCAAAACGCTAACTTTGGCAGTATTTTCAGAAAGATATATTGCTTTTATCTATGAAAAAACGGCATTTACATAGTTTCTGAATAAGAATACCTGCCAATCTTACGCGTTTCCGAAAAGAAATGAATTCATAAATGTGTCGAAATGTAGCTCCTTTGGACTTGAGATAATGAGAGAAATATTTTCACAAATGTACTTTTTATTATACAGCTTCAAAAGTTATCATGTTTTTAATTCTTTATTCGCTACTGCATTAATCTTTTAATGAATCCTTATTTGAATTTTGAAATATCTGTAGAGACGATGACTAAAACACTGTAAGTAATCGTTAATGTTTACTATTGTGTGTTTTCTGTTTTGCTAACACATAGTAATCTAAAATATACTGTAAAGTGTTCCCATAAATATGTATGTAGTATTCATTAAAAGAATCTTAATTGTATGTCAAGAAAAAATGGATTTATTTTGTAGAAATTGAGCCGGGCTGGGCCGAGAACTATAAAAATGCAAATGGGCCGAACTTACAATTTTTTCACCGGGCCGGGCCGAACTTTCAATTTTTACACTGGGCCAGGCCGGGGCAAGATAGCTTTTGTTCGGGCCGAGCAGGGCACGCAAATTCCGGCCCGTGCAGACCTCTAGAGTAAAGATCAACAAAATTCATGATTTTGTCCCACAACTGATCGACCAATTTGATGATTTTACCCCCTGCATTTAATTGACAAATTCCGTGTTATTTTCTGCAAGAGATTGAAATTCATGGTTTTCCCCTGCATCCAATTTCGCGATATTTTCCTGTGATGAATTAACAAAATTCATGGTTTTTCCCTGCATCCAATTTCACAATATTTTCTCGTGATCGATTAAAGAATTTCACAATATTTTATTGAGACCAATTGCCGAAATTCACAATTTTTTCCCAGCGACGAATCCACGAATTCTGCAATTTTTCGTCTGTGATCAATTGAGAAATTTTGATATTTTTTCTGCAACTGGTTGGCTAAGTTCATGGTTTCTACTTGCGACAGATTAACGAAATTAAAAATTTTTTCCTTGTGACCAACTGACAAATTTCTCAATATTTTCTTGTGACGGATTGCTGAACTTTATGGCTTTTTCTCATGAGCAATTCACAAATTTTGTGAATTTTTTCCCCGCAATGGATCGACCAAAATCATGATTTTTTTTTTCTTGTGACTGATCCATGAATTTCTCGATATTCTTTACTTGACTGATAGAGGAAATTCACGATTTTTCCCCTTACGAATGATGGACATATTTCATAATATTTTTTCAGGTGACCAAAAAAGGATAAAATTTTTTCCACTCTGGAAAAAACGGCGAAAAACCCCGTCCTGGACAAAATATCATTTCGTCCATTTTGTCCACTTTAATAAATTGAAAATTCTAAATTAAAAATGCAGAATTTAACAATAATAAATATATTGCTTCTTCCCATTGATACTTATTTATATAGACAACAGTATAAAATATTTTGTGTGGAAATGAAAAACTAACTTCAGTTCACCTAGAAGCTTTTTTATGCAAGCACATTTATAAATAAAATGGATATCAATATTAAGTTATAATATGTATTAAATAGCAATTGTAAAACATATATATTTACAGTAAATTTTAACTTGTTTATCTGTCATATGGCAGTTCCATTGCAATTAATAATCAGTTTACAAAATTAAAAATAGAAATACAAATTTTTTAAATGTTTGACAACCTCAAATCTTATTTAAATAATGCATATATGATGATGATGATGATATATATGATGAAATAACAAGTTTATGTTAATTAAGAAAATATTACATTGAAATGAAACCTGTCCTTGTAATGACATTAATAATTTAATATATGCATAAAAATATTCAGTATATACACATTTTACTATGAGGGAAATATCAACAAGAAGTAGAAAAATATAATGATAAAAATTTTCTTTTAGTTAAAATATTAAATGCAAAATAACCAGGAAATAATAAAGAAATTACAGAAATGCATAAAATTATGAAATTTTGTTATTCAAGATATACATAAAGGTTGTAAAATATTTAATAGTCATCAAATGCTTCAGGATAAAGAGCAAGTTGTTTGTCTTTAGAATTTAACATTTTATACACCATTGCCAATTTTGTAGCAGTTTGTAATCCAAGCCTATTTCTAAGTTTGTTTTGAATCATGCTTAAATTGAAAAAAAAATGAGGCCATGTAATGAAAAAGATGACATGCAAAATTTGAAATTTTTTCTAAGTCACTGTATCTTTTCAGTGATTCTGACCATTCTGCTGGTGATTAATTATGATTGTATCAGCCTTATTGGAAAATTTAACAATTAATGGCAATTTTTTTTTTTTCAATGTCATTTACCCATTTCCTTGCTATTTCTTTTTGGTCATTAGTAAGTCACTCACACATGTACAGTAGCCTCCCGCTTAACTGGCCTAAACGGGACCGAGGGTTAGCCGGTTAAGAGAAATACCGGTTAAACCGGAGAAGTAAAAAAAAATTAAATAAATAATTGCATAATTAATTAAATGCGTAGGATGCATTTAGTTTCTTAATTTGTGTAGTTTAAAAAAGTACATATTTTCTACATTTTTGTGAAATAAATACTAGTTGTAATTAACTGAAATGAAATAAAAATTATCACTAATAACAAATAAAGAACAATATTTATTACAAATTAAATTGTTGAAAATCTTGTCACATACCTTTATAAGAAGTTGAAATTATTCTACATTATGTAAATTTGAGTTAATTAACCATAAAGAAATGAGAACCGAAAGTTTCCTTTCTGAATTTTGCCTGATGTTGGGGAAAAAAAAGTCAGCCGGTTAAAGCAGAGTTCCAGTTAAGAGGAAGGCTACTGTATTTTGGAGGCAGCATCGATGATCAAATGTGAGCTGGTGTGTACCAACATGTAATTTACATTTTCTTTGTGCATTTATTAGATTATAATTAATATGCAGTCATTCTATTGTAATTAAATGATGACTTGAAAAAAAAATATATTTTCTTATTAATAAATATTGTAGGAATATAATTCTATTACATCATAGCAATAATTTTATATGTCAAACATATAAAAATTCAGCAGATCTTCATTTTGCCCATTTCATCCAATTTCTTAAGGCATCCCAGACTTTTTTCAAAAAAGTGGACAAAATAGCAACCCTGGCCAAATAAGACAGTAAGGGTCATTGGGCACTGCCAAATTGGTCAGATTTAGCACTTAACAAAAATAAGATTAGAAGGACTGCAAAGATCTTATGGTGCACATGAAAAAAAAAGGCATAGATGCTGTATGTTCCCTCAGCCGTTGTTGTTTTGAATTGTTTGGCGATTTTTTGTTGGCATGTTGGCGGTGTTTACGGATATGACAAACTCGATATGGAAACCCCGTGTGACGTGTCGTGTTCTGGCAACCCCTGAGAAGCTTAGATTTTATGGATGTATTTTGATTTTGATATCGTGTTCTATGGTTGTCTTTTTATTTTTGTTAAATTTATTGGATGTATTTCATTGACTATAGTTTCTGTAGTCCGTTTAAATGCTCTTGCTGAAGTAAT
Source organism: Maratus speciosus (assembly GCA_963932465.1). Lineage (NCBI taxonomy): Eukaryota > Metazoa > Arthropoda > Arachnida > Araneae > Salticidae > Maratus > Maratus speciosus. Next base: position 509,457,713 of record OZ010795.1, read on the forward strand.
TAAGAAATATGAGGAAATTTTGACAAGAAAGGGAGGTTTGTTTATAGCGTGTCAATGCGTATTAAGCCTATTTTGGAAAATGATGCCGGTATTATATTTTGTGCTGTAGGTTTCAAGAAAGCAGATGTCTGTTAAGGTATGTTGATAATTTTATGTATATTTTGTTGCTTTAAGAGTTTTTTACATTTTGAGATTGCTACAAAACGAGAACTGCTGGATTTTGAGAATGCTATACCGTGAAAAATGTTGAATTCGGCGATGTTTTTTTTCAGTAAATGAGCGCGAAGCGCTCATACAACTATTGCTGATTGCCACTTTAGCAAGTTTCGTTTTTTAGGTATATTTTGCTGCTTTAAGAGTTTTTTACATTTTGAGATTGGTACAAGACGAGAACTGCTGAATTTTGAGAATGCTATATCGCAAGAAATGCTGAATTCGGCAATGTTTTTTTTTTCCGGTAAATGTGTGCGAAGTGCTCATACAAGGATTACTGATTGCCAGTTTAGCGTATTTTGTTTATTATTTACATTTTATTTTTGTTAAGCCAAACATGCGTATAATCCGGTACTTGGCGACATTTACTACTTGGCAGAAAAGGGGTTTTCACGCCAAGAAGAATTCCAAGATGGCGGCCGGGGGGAACTTATGACATCTGTTCCAAAGAAAATTCTGAGCTCCAATTTATCATATATAGGGGAAGACGGGGTACAATGAAACAAAATTTACTAATTTTTTTTTCCTATCCCCAATTTTGCATGCACAAAAATATAATTAATGCATATTTTTAATCTTGTATTTTCCCCATCTAAATAAATTTTTATTAGGTTCTAAACAATATCTTTATGCTTGAAAAATAACAAAAAATAAATGTCTTACAGTGTTTCATTGTACCCCGTATGCCGGGGTACAATGAAACACATACTGGGGTACAATGAAACACTCCAAATGATAGAAGCAATTTTCACCCAGTATAGTTTATTTTATGAAAAATGAGATAAATACAAAAACAAAACTTGATTAATAAGGAACTTGATAAAAATATTATAGTCTAAGATGAAAAATAAGAAAATTCTATTAGTTTAAGAAATACCTTTCATTTTACATTAAATTGGCGCAAGTCAGTTTCAAAAATTAGCATTTCTGTTTATATTTCAGTTGATCCTGAAGGAATATGGGGTGGTAGTTTCAACAGAATGAGTTTTTTTTTAAATGTAAGTTTCTAAAAAAAAAAAAAAAAAAAAAACTACGTTGGAGTCTTTATATCAAGTATTTCACATTTGACTTCATTTAAATGTATGATTTCCCCAACAGTATATATTTCCTTATGTTTTCATTTATGCGGATACTGCTTGTGCCATACATGTTGTGTGTGAATATCTCATTCTTAGTACCTTGATGACCAGCTGGGCCTGGAAAAAAATCTGGATCATCATCAGAGTCTGTAGCAGGCAGAGTTTGTTTACAAAACAATCCCTTCTCAGCTTTTTTTCTCTTTCTATTTTTTAATTGCTTAACAAGAGCATTTTTTACTGACCTGGTTAGAATAAAACTTTTTTTTTTTCTGTTTTCCTACTCTTACTTCTAATATATTCTATTTACTACTTTTATTACTATAATAAAACATGTTTCATTGTACCCCGCACTGAGGTTACTAAATAAAAATTTATTTTCAAACTTCTAATATTTATTTATTTTTAGTTTGGTTTTAGAAGTATGAAGACAACAACCCAAAGATAACAATGTATAGAAAAAATAATTATTACATATAACAACAAGGAAAAAGAAACTAAATTACTTTTAGTAAAGAAAGTTACTTTCAATGGCGTAAAAGCAATAATCTTCTATTGCTACTGTTGTAGAAGTGTGAATGTATCCAAATCACATCAGTAATTGGAACATATAGTTGTATAACATATATATAAACTGCAACTCTCTATGACAAATTTGACTGATTTTACAAGTAATGTTTCATTGTACCCCGTGTTTCATTGTACCCCGTCTTCCCCTAGAATAGAAACAACGGAACAGATGTTATATATTCCCACGGCCGCCATCTTGTATACCCTTTTTCCACCAAGTAAATGTCACCAAGAAGATTTATGTGCATGTTAGGCTTAACAGAGTTGCCAGAACACGTCACTCATTGGGATTGCCTTATCGATAAACGACAGCAAAACATCTCCAAGATGGCAGCTGCGGGAATATATAACATCTGTTCAGAAACAACAAACTAGTTGATCCTTGCAATTCACAGAAATTAGGACTTGACAATTTAAAGTTAACTTACATTTCTCATGTAATAGAAGAAATGAATCGACGGTTTCCATTTCAAACTTTTGACTTTAAAATTTGAATGCACAGAATGCCAGAGATTCCAGTTTTAACCATGATACCATTAAGGATATAATAAAACATACTTATTCAGACACGGATATTGATTGTGCATTATTGGCATTGTTCATGCAAATAGTTAAAAATGAAAGCATGTCAGATATGGCAATTTTTTTTAAAGAGAGCATAACCATATGTTTCCAATAATTTACAAAGTTATAAATGTTGCTATTGTGCTGTCTGACACAAGATTACCTTGTGAAAGAGGATTCAGGCCCCAAAATTCAATAAAATCTAAATTCAGAAATTTATTTAACAACCCCATTGTTAAGGACTCATGACATTTGGTGAAAGTTGAAAAATGGACATCATTGTATAAAAGTTTGACTTTCTTCCATGTTTAAATAAAAAAAAAAAAAAACTTTTGCATAATTATTCTGAGTTATTAATTTAAATTGCTTCTATGGTATTTTGTCATGTCTGTATTAAAGTAATTCTTTAAATAGTATGTAAAATAACAGTGGATTTTAAATATGGTTTTTCTCCCTCCCAAACAGCACAACTTCCCTCCTACGAAAAATTGAATTTCAAGACCTGTAAAAAGAAAGTCATCAAAAGTTCATAAATATACAAGTTACATGTACGAAAAAATTCAATAAAATAATAATAAACATGATTCAAAAACATACCTTATTGAAGCCTTTGATTCCCCCATGCAAATGATTAGGACCATTATTAATTGATAATGAATACTCATTTCCTAGCAGGCAAAACTTTCCTTTAGCAATTCTATTTGCGAATCGTCCAACAGTACATCCTAAATAGCACATATCATCTACGTAAGCTAAAGTAAATAATAAATATTATTATTTACACTTGTAAAAGAGCAGTGATTTAATATTTAGCTCAAGTTTAAAGTACATAACATAGTGGCAACTGTGTTTAAAATAACTTAACAGCTTACAAGAAATAGTGTCATATCCCAGAACAATGTCATCAAATTTATTTCCGGCATTAACTTTCAATGAAGTAATCGTAGCCCCATAGTTTATAACTTGCAATTTTATATTATCATTTCGCAATGTAAATCGTTGAACGGCAACTTTCCCCCCATCCTTATTGATTACATATCCGAAACTGTCTTCAGTAATCATAACAGTCATTTCTGAACAGATGTTACAGACACTAAAATCGACTAACAAAACAATAGTAATTTTTTTTACATTAGCTCACCTTCGTATTCTTTATTTAGATGTCACTGATAAAACTAAAAGGCAGACAGCTGAACAAAGGGCAGGAGTTGAGCAGCATGGTCATATGACTCGCACAAACAAACAAAAAAATAATAATACCACACTACCATTACGTTATTTGTTTGTTTGGTTGGTTGGTTGATACGCAAAGAGACTTTCGTGAAGGAGGGTATGCAAACGAGTAGAAGTTCTTTGGGCGAGTTTTTTGTTTAAAGTGTTGTAATATTTAAATATTAATTTACAAATATAAACGTCGAAATATAACAACTTTATTTCTCTTCAAGATATCTAAAATAAAAAATAACTTCTGTTTTATGGCGGCTCCTTCATTGAATCACTATCTGTGAGAATTTCACTGTGAAATTCCTTTGTTGTGACTACCATGATCTTTCTAATCAGCCTGTTTTCGTTTTTCCCGGCCTATGCGGAATATTCATTAGAAGATGTTGTTATTCTTTTCGAATTTCTAGTAAACAGTGAGAAATAAAGTTAGAAATTTATAACTCCGTACCGGTTCACCAATAAAATCCATATTGGAGTAAAATTTATTGCTATAATGGGTGCCAAAGTCTCAAGAACTGACTTTGAATGGGTGTATACAGATGAACCTCACGCAACTCGCCGTAAAGAAATCTTAAGTAATTGTCATGCCATATATTATTTCATATGTATATAGCAATTTCATTGTGCTATGTTGTCTTCTAAAATTAATCTATCTGTTGTTACTCTCCATTTGTATGTTTTAATCTTCTGTGCCTAGCAGTGCTGTAGTCGTTTTAAAAGAAGGAAGGCATATTACAATATACCTTTACCTGAAAAACATAGAGTAGATGAACAGATTTGATGTGGTGCGCCGATTTCTCTTGACGAGAGTCTACCAGTGTGCCAGACGAGTTTTAAGTTTATGCCAATTTAAGGATAGGCAAATCGAACTTAGAGAAGGGGAATTTTTCCGCCTTCTTTCCAGATACAGAGCGTTACAAAGACTTCACTTTGGCAATCCTCGAAATTATCCCCTATCACAATGCATGCTTTTCGGCAGACAACTTGCTATTTACACGGTTCCCACGAGAATTTTTCATAAAGTAAATGTTCCACACAATAAACTTGAAGCAATTTACAAATTTTTAGCTTTTTTTTTTTTCCTCTGGATTTTTTTATTTATACAAATTTTTAGCTCCGGATTTTTCGATTAAAAGATTTTTTTAGCTTTAAATTTTACTATTTTTATAAATTTTTCACCATGGATTTTTCGAATTTTACAAATTTTTTGCTCCGGATTTTTCAGTTTTACAAGTTTTTCACTATGGATTTTTCCAATTTTTAAAAAATTTTTGTTCTCAATTTTTCAGTTTTTACAAATTTTTTGCTCTAGATCTTTAAATTTTACAAATTTTTTGCTCTGGATTTTTCAATTTTTACAAATTTTTTGCTCGAGATTTTTCAATTTTCAACAATTTTTCACTCCCAGTTTTTCTAATTTTTTAAGAATTTTTTTCTCCTGATTTTTTTTATTTTACAATTTTTTATGAATTGTTTGTTCCTGATTTTTCAATTTTTGCAAATTTTTAACAATTTTTTGCTTTGGATTTTTTTATTTTTACAAATCTTTAACAATTTTTTCTGCTACGTACTACCAATTCTATGTGTTATTAGTCATTGCGCACATTAACCGAAAAAAAAAAATGCATTATATGCAAAATTCGCTGCACCCCAATTTCTAAAATGCACAAAATAAAATACTTATAAAATCAATAAAATTTCACTTACATTTCTCATACTTTGTTTTCTTTTTATAGTTTATGTTTGATGGCATTCCTCTTATAACCTCCATCTCCAAGTCATTGATAAGCAGAGCCGTCCTTAGTGAAATCGAGGCCCCGGTGCAAGAACTTTTGCGAGGCCCTTTCCTTCCAAACCAATTAATCTCCCACACACACAAATATTACAAATAATCATTGAAAGAAGGATTACCGTTAATGTAAAATCCCCAGCAGTACCGGTTTTTTAACAATTTGTTATAACTTCAAAATAATGAATAAATCACAAGCATTGGTTACACCCGACAGTATCATCATCATCTGGAGCTTTGTTTGATGCTTCAGATCTTAAAGATCTTCACGGGTCCACCTTGGCCGAATCTCAAGCCCTGTCTTGTCCATACTCTGGCTTACATTTTTTGCAGACTCTTATCGGGCAGGAGCTGGACATCATTCTTTCCAAGTCGGCCCAGAATTTGGCATCACATTTTTCTGCAAACTCGGACCAGGCTGGTCATTTTATGGGCTGGCTGGTCCTTTTATCTGGACTGAGCTGGGCATTTTATCTGGGCTCAGCCGGGCTTGAACTTTATGTTATCCAAAACAAGTCAGCCTGGGACTTTATTCTTTCCAGGAATGAAAATTTACTTAAACCCATGTCGGTTTAGCAGGTTTTATTTTTAAGTAACTGCAATATAAAACTTTTGTTTAACAAAGACTTTAGAAATTTAATTTGGCTTAAAAAGTTAATAAGAAACATTTTTAAAATCTACTTTTTTTCTCGCTTTTAAATTATGATTTTCTTTAACCATCTTTTTCTTTTATTCTAAATAATTTTATTTATTATATAAACATTCACTTACAATCAAGGAGGAAAAAATGCACCAACCCACATATACATTTTATCACCAAATTACCACCGAGGAGTAAGACAGGTACTGTTCAACTGAGGCTCATTCCATGTCAAGTCAACACAATTTTCAACAAAAATTTACCTTACCCTCACAGATTTTGATGAAATTTGGTGCATAGTTACTTTCCATATAGATATAGAAAAATTCCAAATTTTATCAAAAAAATATCGACCCGTTTTGAAAATATGCCCCCATGAATGTTCAAAAAATCAGTCAAAAAACCTTGACAGACCAGTTTTCAAAATGATGTAGAAACTTTCCTAATTAAGCCAGAGAGCTAAAATTGATGCCATTTTACAGCAATTTTCAAGACCTTTTCAATGATATGTAACACAATTAGGGTTTAGAAAATTTTATTTTAATAAAATTTAAATTTGAATTTTTCAAAATGTGCCACTTTAAAAATTTTCAAATTTTTTTAAATAATACTTTATTTAGTACTGAAATGATTGTATGAGTTTGAAAGTGGGATCTTTATGGGTTCATATTAAAATATTGCATTGAATAGAGTATTCCTGATTAAAAAAACACATAATTTCCTTAATATAACATCTTTTAAAGCCTAAAAAAACATTAAAAGGGATAATTTACTTAAGATTTGAGATTAATCATATTTGCTTTGTATAATATCAAATATATAATTATAAGTGCATGTATTTATTGCTTGAAATTCTCAAGTGTATTTCATTTATTTTTAAATTTTCATTTTGTACTTACCTTATTATTAAAATGATTGTAAAGATCACAATTAAATATATTTTATTTATTGATTTAAAAAAAAAAAAAAAAAATTAATTACGGCATCTTGAAAGTTTTACTACAAAATCTTTCCAATCAGAATTCAACAGAGCTGTACATGCTTTGCAAACCAAAACAGGCTTCTACAGAACAGTGCATGTCAAGATAAGTTTTGTTAGTCACAGACTACCTGTCTCCCTAATTTTCTAACTCAGTCTGTAAGCTGATAAGCTCTCAGTCAGATGTGTTTGATTTCTGCTGAAATTTAGACAAACTAATGAACATATTGAATTTTCTAATTTTTGTAATATATTAACTTAAAAATTAAATATTTCGTTTCAAGGTCCTTTCACAAAAAAGTTCTGATTTTCCACTTACAAGTAGAATTTTCACTAAATTTACTTATTTAACGTAAAGGTGTTTTAGCTGTGCAAATTTGTCGCAATATCATGCATTGCATATTTAAATAAAAAAAGTTATGAAGCAAGTAAAAAAGAAAAGTTGTTAAACATTAAAAGAAAAAAAATTAAATTTGTACAATAAACTTCTTATACAACAAAAATAAATGTAAATAAATGTAATTTAACATAAAGATGTTTTAGCTGTGAAAATTTATTGCGATATCATGCATATTTAAAAAAAAAAAGAAAGTTATGAAGCAAGAAAAAAAGAAAAGTTGTTAAACGTTAAGACAAAAAATTTAAATTTGTACAACAAACTCCTTCTTAGACAACAAAAATAAATGCATGATAGCAGAACTATCTAAAAAAATTTGAATGTTTATTATTTGTAAATTCTGTTATATGAATAAAATGTTTCTTTGAATCCATCTGAGTTGCAGACTTTTATAAAACCAAAAACTTTCCGCGCACAAAAATATTCGGTCAAAAATTTTCTGCAAATTAATTTAATGTTCAGTAAAATTACATGTTATATTATTTTGATGATATGAATTAAAAATCATAGTTTAAAATAATTGCTATTTAAATTAAAAATTAACTAATATAAATTAAAAAATAATTATTTTATTTTAAAAATAATAAAACAAAAATCTATGATATGAAGGGTGTGAATCCTTTTCAGTTATTTTGTCAATGCATTTAGAAACAACCCAATCCTTTATTTAAATCTCTCGCATAAAATGCCAGTATAACACTAGAAAATTATTCGATTTAACCGCCGTCTCCGGCTAAAAAGTCACTGCAGCTGCCAATGGAAAACCGATTGGCGACAAGTTTTAGTCTGCAAAAAATAAAAATAAAAGAGTCTGTGATGTCACAACAATGTTTTAAGTCTTTAAACTTTGAATTGTAGACAAGCAATATATAAATACTACATGAAATTGGGGAATATTTTAAATTTTCGGTATTAAAAGAAAAAGTTACAAAAATAAAACATGCGTTTTTCTTTTCTTAACTTTTTTCCGCAAAGTTCTGAATTTTTCGGAAAAATTTTCGCACACAGCGTTTATTCGTGCGTTTACATTATACAATTCTGCTGAGTTGTATTTTTTTTTATTATTGTTTTTAATTTATCATTTCTTACATTTTAAATATCAAATGATACAGATTTTTAGCTTCAATTTCATCGGTTATTTTCATTTTCAGAGGAAAGTTTACATTTTAGTCGTATTGATGTATCAGTATAATTCTCTTTTGCTGTATAAGTCCAATCATTAAGATCTAGAATTGTAATTTGTATTTCTAAAAATGTCAAGGAAATTGTAGGAAATATGGTCTGGAAAAGTTTGGGAATTTTGTTATTTAAATAGAGTATAAACCCTGCAATATAAATTAGAGAACAGATACATTTGTGATCCGCAGAAGAAAAAGTAAAAATTAACTTGCAAAAAAAAAAAAAAAAGCAAAATTTTAATGAACTTTTATGTGTGGCAACCGTAGTTTGCTTGCTGTATTGTTTCTAGAGGATTATAAAAATTTTCAAAGTTTCTTTTTTTTCACATCCTGTGTATAACTACTTTTACATTTGATTCTTTAAAATCAGAATTATTCAGTTTTTATTTTTTTTAAATCTGCTACTTTAAAAATTTGTCTACATAATGTATAAAGTAATAAAATTTTTTGTATTAGTTCTTGTTAACTGAATTTTATGATCTGATTTTCCATATTTAGATGCTAAATTTATTAAAGTCGAAGTTTACTTTTGTAATTTTTCATGTTTCTTTAATTAAAATTCTTTTTGTATGTTAATATGCTCGGTGTTGAATTCAGACATTTTTCTCTGCCTTCGGGAGGATATTTAGAGAATTTCTGCTGGAGAAATGGACTTTTGTCCATTAAAAACCATAAAATCTCAAACCCTTTCTGGCTGGGACATTTCAGTGTTCCAGGAGGGAATGTCCACGTCAGGCCAACACCTGAATTCAGCACTGAGTGCTGAAAAACATTAGTAACTTTTTTAAAGTGTTGATAAAATCACTTTAGTTTTGAAAGTAATTGCCATATTGGTTTATCTGAGATTGGCAATCCTTTTCAAAAATAGCATTTTGTTGTGTTTTGGGAAAAAATCGCCATGTTCATTCTATTCTGTGGACCACTAACACATAATCTGTTCCTTTAAAAAAAAAAAAAATCTAAATTAACGAGGACGTTTTGATATGGGAACATAGTTAAATATATGCAGATGTAATTTTTCTGGATTATGGCTGATTTAATTGACATAAAAAGAAATCAGAAGCTCAAAGAGAAATATTCAGGCTTAAGAAAATGAGAATTTGTTGCCAAATGTTATAAAAAAAACTATGAAAACAAAACTGATCAACTATTATCCATTTTTATGCATGTATTTAAAAAAATTGCTTCTGATTACTCTCATATTAGATAATTTATTTCTGTTTGTATATAACATCAGATAATTGACTTTTGTATATTAAATAAATTGAAAAACATTGAATAGATTGTTAGAAAATATGCATGAAAAATGTCGTTCTTCTTAAGTCCATTTTTCTATTTTGACAAGGCCTCTCTATTACAGGGAGGTACCACAAAAAATAAAATAAAATAGTTTATTATTCTGTTTAGAAGTATAAAAGAGCAAAATATGTCTATCAAATTATAAATATTCTCTTTTGTAGAGATTATCTTTTAATATCTTACTTTAATTATATTCTTTTAAATAAATAAATATCTGCTGTTTTGTGTTTTCTTAACTGCAATAAAAATTAAATTGCTTTAATTTAGGCTAATGCATTGTATTCTGAATTTTAAAATTCTGTACAATATTTTTTTATTTCTGACAGGGATTTTATTTATTTTTCACACTTTGTTAATTTCTATTTTTCTTTCAGAGAAATATCCAGAAATCAAAAACCTGATGGGTTATGATCCAAATTTTAAGTGGGTTGTTACAGCCATGGTCATCGCTCAGTGTATTTCCTTCTGGCTTCTAAAAGATGCTTCATTCATGACATTGTTTCTTGCAGCTTATTGCTTTGGAGGTGTCATCAATCATTCTCTTGGATTAGCTGTGCATGAAATTGCACATAACTTAGCTTTTGGCCATGGTAGACCTATGTATAATCGCATATTTGGAATGTTTGCCAATTTACCGATTGGTATTCCTATGTCTATATCCTTTAAGAAGTATCACCTAGAACATCACAGATATCAAGTAAGCATTTTTTAAAATTCTGAACATTCTTTTTCTTTTTATATTATTGTTCTTCATAAATATTTTTTAACGGTTTATTCAGAATGATATTTCCAATTGATTGATTTTAGAATGTTACCAGAACAAAGTGCCATATAGTGTTAGTTTGTTATGTACATTGCTTGATACATTATACGTACATAATATAACTTTTTGCCAACATCTAGGATTCGAAATGGAAGGATATTTATTTTGATATTGGATGTTTTGATTTTTATCCAGAATTGTTTCCAAGGGATGCCTATAAATTGCCTTCTTTCAAACTCTGATTAATCTTTAATCTTGATTGGATCTGATTCTTAATCTGTGTAATCTAATAATTTAAAATCAGAAACAATACCACAGCCACATATATTTTTAAAATCTGATCAAATGGATGTTGCTTTAATACCCAACCAGTTATCAGGGATACATATGGCCCCGACCATTCTGTATAAATGGTTCTATACACTGTATATCTGATATCATCAAAATAGTCAACTTATTGGTGAATGATTATAAATATTTTCAGATTTAATATAAATTGGGAAAAAGATGCATTTTTAGCCTGCAGAAAAAAAGTAAAAATTAACTTGAGAAAAAAGGCAAAATTTTGGCAATGAACTGTTATTGTGGCAACCATAGCTCTCTGTGTTATTTCAGGAGGTTTATAAAAAAATTTCTATCTTGTTTTGTTCTTTTTTTTTCACATTCTCTATAAAGATATTTTTACATTTGATTCTTTAAAATCGAAATTATTCCCTTTTTTTAAAAAAAAAATCTCTACTCATAACTTACTTTAAAACCTTGTCTGCATAATGTAAGTGATATTTCTGTATTATTTCTTATTAACTGAATTTTATCTGATTTTCTATATATAGATGCTAAATTTATTAAAATCAAAGCTTACTTTTGTAATTTTTAATATTTCTTTAATTTTGAATTGGTTTTTTTTTTATGTTAATGTGCTGAAAATATCATTATCGAAACTGACCGTAATTACAAAACTACCTGGAAATTTTATCTTGAAATATGGCAAGTGCCAATAAAATCACTTTAGTTTTGAAAGTAACCGCCATATTGGTTTATCTCGGAGTTTCAGATTCGTGATCATTTTTAAAAATAGCATTTTGGGGAAAAACACATCTGTTCTTAAATTATGCTAGTTTTCCATACGAACAACATGCCAAAATGTATGCTAATGTGTCACTTATTTTAACCCTGACCCTTTTAATTGCTAACTGTGACAAACATTGTGACTCGCTATTTATTGAACATGAATCATTTTTCGTCTTATTATTATTTAATTTTATGCACACAAAACATCTTTAAAAAAAATCATCAAATATTTTTTTTAAGTTATAACACATCTAATTGCTTGGATGGATTGGTACTTTTATGTTAGCCTTAACCAATAACAAATAACTAATATTTTAACATTGCAATGATGGATATAACTCTCAGTGAACGAATGAATAAATTAAAATATCTTGACAAAAAGTAAGATTAGTTATAAAAAGTTCAATAATTTCTATTATAATATCTTTAGAAATTTATCTAAAAATAGCTAAAAAGTAATGATGAAATACATAAACACAAACAAATCAATACAAATAATAAAATCTCATGTAATCTGGTCTGTTAATAATTAGGCTTAGCCAACAACAGAAATGTTTAAGTATTACCTAAACTGGAAACATTTTATTTCACAATGAAAGCATCATATCTAATTTTAAATATACAAAAATATAAGCTTACGTTATTTAAGGTCCCAAAACATTTTAATATCATTTAGTATTTTTAAAAATGGATCATTAGTTTAGTCCCTCTTCTTCACACAAATTCAGCCAAGAGTTGCAATTCAAATGATGCCAGTTGAAGCAGGAATTTGTGATATTAATGTGAAAATAAAATAAATCATAAATTTACTAAATGGCATACACAAAATGTTATAAAGGTAAAAACTAAAGAAACATTACATTAAAATTATAACAATCAACATTTCGGTCATCATCTATGACCATCTTCAGGAAAAAGTTGTTACATTGTGCAGTGTAATAACTCTTTCCTGAAGATGGTCATAGATGATGACCAAAACGTCGTTTGTTATAATTTTAATTTAATGTTTGTTTAGTTTTTAACTTTACAACATTTTGTGTACGCCATTTAGTAAACTTGTGATTTATTTTGTTTTCATGTTAATATTGTAACTTTTTCATGGTGTAAATGTCGAGCTTATTTATCAAGAATTTGCGAGTTATCACTGGTGCCCGGCTAACATAAAAGTACTGATGGATTATGCAATGCATGGCTATGGAATTATATATAAAGTTTTTTTGCGAGATGCCCTGTATGAACATATCACAGTAAATCTAATTTTATTGAAAAGTCATTTATAATTTCATACCTATAGTTTAAATTATTTTATTTTAATGTATAATATTCATTTTTTCTGTTATTTGAAGTATATATTGGTATTGATTTAATAAAATAGTTTGTGAAAGTCTGTAGTTTTCAAATGTTATGTTTTATGTTAATTTTTTTCAAATGTTTCTCCCACTTATGTAACAAAACTGAAGATCAACAACTTGAAAAAAGGCTCAATTTGTTTCATACTAAACAAAATTTTAAATGCAAAATAATTTGTTTTTGTTGAAAAGTTTTAACATAAATGTACGTTTGTCTGCTTGTCATTCCATAACCTGTTTTGATTGCACAGTGGTCGCTGCATTTCCTTTCCAGTTTGACCATTTTTACAAAAAAAAAAAAGAAAAAACCCCTCTCAATGAAAATTGATGTGATTTCAAAATTTTGAGCATTAATTCTACCATCTATTCTGAAATTTATTTTGTGTAATTTTTTGTTAGAATATTTTGTAGAATACTTTTTATAAATATGTGAATAATGTAATTTAACTGTTGTAGTTGTTTTAACATCAAAATTGCTTGACCAATTTAAAATTTGAATATTCTTCCATTCTTAGGGTGATGAAAAACTAGACACGGATTTACCTACAAGACTAGAAGCAAAATTGTTTTTTACTACATACACAAAACTGTTATGGGTCTTGTTGCAGCCTTTCTTTTATACTCTAAGAGCTTTCTTTGTATACCCTAAACCCCCTACTGGATTAGAAATAATTAATGCTGTTGTCCAGATCATATTTGATCTTATTGTTTGTTATTTTTGTGGTAAGAAAATATTTTTTATTGCTTTTGTGGAATTACTTAAGTTAGAATTGTCTTTTATTGATTGTTAAGAATATGCAGTCTGATTGGTATTTAACAAACCTCTATTTTATGAATTTTTTCTTGAACCAAGAAAATTTTATAAATTTCCTTGCAATATCCAAATTCTAAATAGCAAAATGCATTATTTTCCGTGATTTTTGTTCTTGTGATCTAAAACTTTTTTTCTCTCTATTTCTCAAAATATTTCTGGTCATTTCAAACTAATTTTTTCTTTTTTACAAATTGTATCATGTTAATGAACTTAAACGGGTTTTACCAAGTACCCACCCTTTAGGAATTTGTAAAATTGCTGTGTCACTCTTTGCCTGTCAGTGCAAAAATTGACTGATGAAAAGATGAAAATGGTGTTGAAATCAATTTTTGCATGAAAAAAATTATTAAAATCATTTGGAATAATATGACATGGATTACAGTTTGAAGAAAATATGCCTGAAGAGGTTTTTAGAGCATTACAAAGATGCAAGTCATATTATGAGAGAAAAAACTTTTTCAAACAAAAAATTAACAAACTTTTTTAGCAATTAAATTGAAGATTGTATGTTATAATGTATGGTTAAAAATTTTCTGCTAAGATATATTTGTTAGTAGTATCATAAAAATTAATTTTAAATTAGTATAAAAGTAAAAATAGTTTTTTAAAAGACCCTCTTTTATAAGCTTCAATGTTTATCTTAAAAATCACACCTAATTTTATGACTACGATTTGTGTTGCTCCAAGAAAATTCTGTTACAATATGTTATTTGACGTACAATCTGATTATGGGGAATTCTTTCCTTTGATTTAAGCTCGGTATAAAGTACAAACTAGTAAAAAAATAATAATTTTTGCTCTGTTTTTCTTTTAAGATATGGCAGCAGGAAATTAAAAAAAAAATATCATTTTAACAAAAGATCGATTTGCATATAATTATTAAATTTAATATGTTACTATAATAAGAGGCCTTGATTTAAACTACTGTCCGGCTGAGACAAGGAAAATCCTGCAGCTGGTTTTGACTCAGTCCTGTTGCCAGGGTAACTGGTCAGTCGACTTTATTTTAGGGAAGTCAGGCATTTTCTTTTCTTCCATTCAATTGGCCATTCTGAGAATTTTTGTAGCCTTTTCTGCCCTTCTCCTTTTACGGATGAAGTTCCTTCCCTGCAAGTTTTGGAACCTCCAAAAGTAGGAAATCTACAGAGGGTTTTTCTTGTCTGAGCCAGACAGTATCTGTTCAGGAAATTGTTTTTTCTATGTATAATATTAAACTATTAATTGATAAAAGTATGTTTAAAAAAATATATATTGACACACTTTATTTTCTGGTGTTTAGTGTTTAAAATGTTTCATTTTTGCAGCTTTACTACCAGTTGGCATATTTTAACAAGTGCAGTTTGGCAAATAATTAACTGCTTTTTAACATTTTCCAACATGCAGTGCATGTAAAAACTTAAGGACAGCAAAAAATTGTAAAAATTTTGATAAATTGAAAATGCGATAAGTGAAATGGTAATTTAATGTTGATCATAATGTGGAAATACGAATATAAAAGTCAACAGAATGTATCTGTGTCCTTTTTATTGCGAAAAAATCATAATTATGAAAAAAAAAACGCTATTTTTGACTGTGTAAAAACTTTAAGGACACCAGCATTTTTTTTTTTTTTTTATAGAAATGTTATATATAATTATTATTAAGGATCGACTGAAAAAGGTTTTTAATACCGAACCCAAAACCGAATTTCGGAGATCTTCCTATTTTTGCCCAAAACCTAAAATTGTTTTTGGCGAAACTCAGATTTTGACTCAGACTATCACTATTCCAAAAATCTTGTTTCTTCCTTCAGAAATTTTTAACATTTCTCATCAATTTGAACTTTATCAGCCGGTTCAAATGAGACTATTTATTGCTATGAACTTCGTTGTTTGTAATTATCAGTCATGACTGACTCAAGACGTAAATGCAAATTATAAAGCAAGCAATTCATATATAACTAAACTTTTTCACATGCTCATTAAAAGTTGCAGACATAAAAGTAATAGAAAATTTTCAGTTTGAAACCGCAGAAGAGTTTCGAATACTCTTTGAGAAAGTTCTAGTATAACAGAGGATCATTTACAGAAATCATTATAAAAGATAAATCGAGGTGTGTATACATAATTCGTATAATTAGAAAATCTTTCTGTGTCGTTGATGAAGTAAATAAGTTTTTCTTTATATGAAAAAAAAAGTTTTGGATCTAAGGCACAGAAAGATAATTTGGGTCACACGTATAATTAATTAATATGTATATTTAATAAATACGCATAATTAATTAATTATTATGCATATTTAATAAATACGTATAATAAATTAATAATCAGGGATGAGATTCTTCCGACTTTTCGTAAATTTTTGAGAAAATTTTTGATTTTTATCTGGAAAAAAAAAATTGACTTGCCGGGGTTTTTTTTTCTGGCAGCGAAAAAATGTGCCAAACGAGACATATCCGGCCAGAATTGCATCGCATTTTCTCCGCGATTCTTTGACAAAATTCGCGTTTTTTTTTTTTATGTTCTTGTAACAGACACATATTTTCCTCGATCTTTTGACGAAAATCGAGTTTTTTTCCGCTTTCCTTTGATGAAATTCGTGTTTTTTCCACGATTCTTTGACGAAATTTGCTTTTTTTTTGCAGCCTTTTGACGATCCACTTTTTTTTTTTTTTCCAGCTATTTTTTAAACTAAATTTGTGTGTTTTCAGCGGCCCTTTCACGAAATTTGCGTTTCCTGCGATCCTTTGCCGAGATTCGTTCCGAATTTTTTCTTCACGATCTTTTGACGAATTTCACGTTTTTTCCGCGATCTTTTGGCGAAATTTGCGTTTTATCCCTGATCTTTTGGCGAAATTCGTGTTTTTCCCCGATCTTTTGACGAAATTCGCATTTTTTTCCGCGATCTTTTGACGAAATTCGTGCTTCTCCCGCTTTTTTTTTGACAAAATTCGTGTTTTTTCCGCGATCTTTTACCAAAATTCGCGTTTTTTCAGCGACCATTTGACGAAACCCACATTTTTTTTCAAGCCCTTTGACAAAAATTTTTTTGCCTGCTTCGTGCAAAATAGGATTTCGCATGCGGTCTTTTAGTTTTTTACTAAATTTTAGCTTACGCGTATTTTCAGACTTTTTGTTCTTTACCCACTCTCATACCTGAATAATATATTTATGTATGTATTAATTACTTTAATACATACAATTTAATTACTTTAAAAAAGTTTTTGGACATATTCGTTTTCGGCCGAAAATTGGAAGATCTCCGAAATTCGGTTTCGGCATTAAAAACCTGTTTTGGTCGATCTTTAATAATAATTATATATAACATTTCTATAAAAAAAATACTGGTGTCCTTAAAGTTTTTACACAGTCAAAAACAGTTTTTTACTTAATTACACAGTACACAGTTATTTTGCATAATTTTGATTTTTTTGCAATAAAAAAGACACAGATACAGTCTGTTGACTTTTATATTAGTAATTCCACATTATGATCAACATTAAATTATCATTTCACTTGTCGCATTTTCAATTTATCAAAATTTTTACAATTGTTTGCTGTCCTTAAAGTTTTTACACGCACTGTAGTTGAAAAGTGTTTATGAGTTCCATTTGTCTGACTATCTGCCTCTTTTTGCTCTAACTCTCTTGCCATGCAATTGATAAATTGATGTATGTTATCCAGGTTGAAAATGAAGTGTGTAGCATTTATAGTTCATATACAGGGACACTCAAAAGAATTCTGTTACTTTATGATCCATCAAAAAAAAAAAGGTTGCAGTGGATTTTAATGATCTTACAATATTCTAAATACATTCAAATTGATATATATCACTGGGGTGCATGGTGCACTAAAAGAGACTTACTATAGAATATGGAGTTTATAGCATTCATGATTCATTTAGGGACGCACAAACGAATTCGTTTTAAATACTGCCTATTAACAATAATTGCTGAAGTATGTTTTCAGTTGTGGTACATATTTTTTGATTTAAACTAATTTTTTTGCATATTCCTTGATGTGAATAAATTACGTATACCATATACAGAACAGCACAAAAAATCTCGAGTACATTTCCGTTTATTTGCAGAAATTGCTTAAATGGGGAATTTTCAACTGTACTATGATTTTTACTTTCTTCTATCTTTACAAGAAGAAAGTATTGGATTCATGAAAATTTTCGAATTCCGGTTTTCGACGGATTTACACGTTTTAGGGTTCAGAGATTCCAAAAAACATGTTTTTACAAAATGTCTGTCTGTGAGTCTGTCTGTCTGTCTGTCTGTCTGTCTGTCTGTCTGTGTGTATGTGACACAAATTTTGTGGGCGCTCTATCTCAAGAACTAATGCACGGAATATAACAAAAATTCATATTCAGTTAGTCCCTGATACAAATTGATGCTGATTAGATTTTGGTGCAAATCGCTCAACAGGTGGCGCTGCTATGCTGCCTTTTTTACGATTTCCGCAATGGCTCTATCTCAAGAACTAATGCACGGATTTTCATGAAACTTCAGATTCAATTAGTCCTTGACATGAATAGACAATTTAGAGATTTTGGTGCAAATCGCTCAACAGGTGGCGTTGCTATGCTGCCTTTTTTACGATTTCCGCAATGGCTCTATCTCAAGAACTAATGCACGGATTTTCATGAAACTTCAGAGTCAGTTAGTCCTTGATATGACTTGATGCTGATTACGTGTTGGTGTAAATCGCTCAACAGGTGGCGCTGCTATGCTGGATTTTTTACGATTTCCGCAATGGCTCTATCTCAAGAACTAATGCACGGATTTTCATGAAACTTCAGATTCTGTTAGTCCTTGACATGAATAGACATTTTATAGATTTTGGTGTAAATCGCTCAACAGGTGGCGCTGCTATTAGGCATTTTTTGCAATTTCCGCAATAGCTCTATCTCAAGAACTAATGCTTGGATTTTCAACAAACTTCAGATTCAGGTATACCATGATATGAATTAGTGCTGTTTATGTTTTGGTGCAAATCGCTCAACAGGTGGCGCTGCTATGCTGCATTTTTCAGAATTTCCGCCACAGCTGTATCTCAATGCAGGGCTCCCAAATGGTCCCCCTTTTCCCCCCAAAGTCCCCTTTTTAAAAAAAGGTCCCCTTTAGTTCCCTTTTATGCCTTTTGGTCCCCCAAGTCCCCTTTTCGGTGACTGAAAAAATCACCGCAAAATAAAAAAAATTCTAAAAATCGCTAAAAGTTCAAAAATCGTAAGGGACAAAATTTGTTTCAATGGACTAAAGTGTTGTAACTGGAATCCTTCCACGAATGTTAAAAAATCACCATGGAATACGGACAAATTTTAAGAAACTCATTAAGAAATCTCATTAAAATCCTAAAAATTAAACTATCGCAGAACACAAAAAGTTACTATGTTAAGCTACTGCTTGACCAGTCTTCAAAGACAGACCTTTGCGTGATGCCAAAAAAAAAAAAAAAAAAAAAAAAAAGATCGTGTCAAATGGAGAGAAGCATTGAATTAGGAGGAGACAAGATTCAAAAAAATGAATTTAAAGCTCACAACTCTGAATCATTTAAAAGGAAATGGTTAGAGTAGAATGCTTTTTTGCATATTTTTAATTATTGGAATGCAATTCCTTTCAAACAAGATGGCATAACTCTACAGAAAACTTTCAGTTGAATCAAGAATTAAAATATTTTTTCCTTTCTCTTTATTTTTCATACCATTTAAAATTGTTTAATAGTGTAATTTATAACTGAAAACAATACTACAATACATATTTAAACATCCAAATTATCATAACATGTTTCTTTGGTTTAAAGATATTCTTTCCTTTGAAGAGAAAGCTAAAAATTTTCTGTACTATTACCCAGGGCCGGTGCAAGCATCGGTTAAACGGGGCAACTGCCCAGGACACCAAGTCTAAAGAATTCGAAATAACGTTTCCTTGGTATATTTTTTCATCTACATTTGTTTTGAAATGTTTTTTCATGATAAAAAAAAAGTGAGTATTAACTTTATTTCTTTCAAGCAAAGTTGATATAATTTTAGGGGAATGTATAGATTTGGTGAAAGTAACTGTGAACGTAAAAAATAAATATTTAAAGTATTGTAAATTATAGAAGATTTTTCAAAATCGAAAATAATTATGCATATCACATGTGAAATTAGTGGTATTTTGGTACATTTATTATCTATATTATATGAGGACGTGAGTTTCAAAACTCGCCTTATCAAAAATTTAAAAAATCGAGTGTCCTCTATAAATTTATTCTTGCATTGAAAAAACACAACAGTCTGGGAAAAAAAAAAAAAAAAAAAAAAAAAAAAACTAGTTTTATCTTGTATTTCAGCCCTTGTAAAATCTTGATCTACAATGAATGCTTATTACCTCATAAAAAGCAAAATCCTTTTTTATGTTCTTGGAAACAGTACCAAATTGTCAGAATTCTCCTATTTATCCTCCACAAGACAAAAGGTAGGGGAGACTTCTCTATTACTACCCACTTTCCATTTATCAAGGATAGACTTGTCTTAGCTAGACCTGTTACTCACATGACCAATTTTTGAAACTGAATGTGAAAGAATTATCACAAAATGAAAAAAAAAAAAAAAACTGCATAGAATTTTTTTAAAAATGCTGTACCAATTCTGGATAAATTGTATTCAAAATATGACAAAATTTATTAAACTGGTCTAAAATATTGAAACTGGATTCCTTTTACGAATTAAAAAATCGCATAAAAATTCGAAAATTGCTGTACAAATTCTGAATAAACTTCATTAAAAGGAGGACAACACTTACTATATTGGGCTAAAACATTGAAACCAGATTCATTTTACTAATGTGGAAAAAATCGTTGCAGAGCACACATATATACGTACAAAGAAGAAAAAAAAAAGTCTAAAATTCGTTAAAAATTGAAATCTGACGACGCAATCATATAAGGACAAAATTTATTATATTAGGGCTAAAAGTTTGAAACTGAATTTCTTTTATGAATGTCAAAAAATATTGCCGCAGAATGCAAAAAAAAAAAAAAAAAAAAAAAAAAAGCTGAAATTCGCATTAAAAATTTGTGAAAGATTTTTAAAATGTTGTACAAATTTCAAATAAACTTTATTGAAAAGAGGAAAAAAATTATTACATTAAGCTAAAAAATAAAAATTTCATAAAAAAATTTAATAATAAAAAAAAAAATCCAAAAACTAACTTAGATATACAGGTGGTATCTTCCTGCCAAATCTTGTAGCTCTACATGCAACAATCTGTTTAGTACGCAAACTTTTACCTTTATTATTATAGATGTCGTTTTGTTTTGAATTTTGATGGAGAAGCATATTATATCCAATCTATTAAAGGAACTCTTAATTACAATGTCTTATATGAGCATATGAGTCTTATATGAGTTATATGAGCATTGGTAGTACTCATATTATGCAGAAATGATTGATAAACACGCTGGTGCAGACAGTTTTTAAATCGAAGAATCCTTTTAAGAGATATTCAATGTTAAAGTTGGTTTCAGTGTTAGAATTGGTCAAAATCATTCCATTAAAAAAGTTTTATAGCTGGACAAAAGCTATGCATAGGAATTTAATCCTTTTTTCTAAGGATATATATTACAAGCCTGTGGTATGCAGACTGCATTTATTTTATTTTATTTCTATACTGATTTTTTATTTAAATTTTCATTATTTTAATGGGTATTTTTATTCACATTTAGAAAAAGTTATTATTTTAAATTGTTGCCAATTGTAAAATCAACACAAAAAGTACTATTTCCTTTTAATTAAAAATGTATTTGCATGTGACTATTAAAAAGAGAATGAAAACTTTAGAATAAGAATTTAAAAATCACGTTTTAAAAGAAGAAAAATTTTTTAAATTTCGTCACAAAAATTGTATTTACATGAGAATATTAAAAAAGAAAAAAAGTTTTAAAAATTAACTTTAATACAGTAAACTCTCTGTAAGGCGGACTCTGTGTAAGACGGAAATCTGTCTAACTCGGAAAGATTTTCAAGTTCCTGCGAATCCATAAACATAGAGTAAAACTTGTCTAAGGCGAAATATTGTCTACTGCGGAAAGTTTTCTTGGTCCCGATCGATTCCGCCTTAGTACTGTATGTGCTGATTAAAAGCAGTAAATAGGAGAAATTACATCACATTTAAAATGCACATATAATAATATTGCCAAACAGTTTAAATTAAAAAATATATTTACATGAGATTTATTTAGTATTTTGTGGTCGTCTTTTTAACTATTATTGTCAATTCTAAGACAGCGCAAATAATAATTCTTCCTATCAAACAACAAATGTATTTTCACGTGAACGTTAAAGAGAGAAATAAAATTCTGGTGAAAATTACGTCAGATTTAAAACGATATATTTAAAATGTGTTATTTAAGACAATTTTCTTATAACATTGTTGAAAAAATTCCAAAAGTCAATGACTCTGTTAGATTTGTTCATTTTATATAGGCTGCTTTTCAAATGCTGCTTACTGATCTTATTTAATCACTTGCGAAAACAGCCATTAAATGTCTGAACAGCAGCTGATTATACCTTAAAATCCCTCAGTGAAATGGAAATGAATGGAAATCTGTTTACAGTGAGATCATCATCACTGGTTGTTTAATTATTATTCAAATCTTCCATAATCTTTTTAAGGTGGATCAAATTAGCGTGCTTTTAGAGTCTGCAGTGTCTGAATGGGATTTGTCGAGCGTAGCTCGTAGGGGCAGAGTCCCCTAGTTTATCAGAAGAAAGTATTGGAATCATGAAAATAATTTTCATTTTTTGATGGATTTACATATTTGGTTGACCTGAATACGATTTGACTGTTTTTTTTTTTTTTTTTAAATCTCTCTCTATTTGTGATACAAAATCTGTAGCCACTCTATCTCAAAACTAAAGCACGGAATTTCATCAAATTCCATATTTAATTAGACTTCAGCACACATAGGTGCTGATTAGGTTTTTGTGCATATGGCCCAACAGATGGCATTGCTATGTTATATTTTTCACAATTTACATGATAATTATACCTTAGCATCGTTAGGGTGAAATTCCATCAAACTTCACATTCATTTAATCCTTGACATAAATTGGTACTGATTAGATTTTGGTGTATTTCATGACAGGTGGCAGGGACTACTGGGTTACAATTTTAATGATTTCTGTGAAAGCCAGATTGCGGCATGTTTGGGATTAAATTTCACCAGATTTGATATGTAAGATGATTATGAATAACTGATGATTCAATATTGGTTTTGCTCACTCCCCACAGGGCTTTGCTATACTAGGCTTTTTCCAATGACCATTATAGCTTATCCTAGCTTCTGTTGTGTAGAAAGAAACTAAATTTTATGTTTGAGGAAAATAATTAATAATATATATATTAATCTAATTTTAAATTTTAATATTCAACGGAAATCGCTATTATGCTGTGCTCTTTTTATTCACTGATCACTGTTATTTTTTACCTTTAAAAAGAAATATCAAGATGAATGCTGAAATAGTGAATACTTTCTATATTCTTGCAGTTTGATATTTAAATGTGTTTCTATAAAACTGTGTACATGGTTATCTTTATAACATGTCATTAAACAATCTAACATATTTTTGGGGGTAATTTTAAAAATTTACTTGCATTTTTAGGAAAATTAGTGCAATGTTTTTACTCATGGTCCTTTTTTAGTCTCCTTTTTTAATAAAAATGGTCCCCGAAGTACCCTTTTTAAATAAAAATGGTCCCCCAAAGTCCCCTTTTTAAATAAAAATGGTCCCCCAAAGTCCCCTTTTTAAATAAAAATGGTCCCCTTTCCCCCTTTTTGAGGGCTAAAATGTGTTGGGAGCCCTGCAATAACTAATGCATGAATTTTTATCAAACTTCAGATTCAGGTATACCATGATATCAATTAGTGCTGTTTATGTTTTGGTGTAAATCGCTCAACAGGTGGCGCTGCTATGCTACATTTTTCAGAATTTCCGCTATAGCTCTATACAAGAACTAATGCACGAATTTTCACCAAACTTCAAATTCAGATATATTGTGATATGAATTGGTACTATTTAAGCGATTTAATTGACGTGATTTATATAGAAGAAAGTTTTGTGATGCCCACAACATACTAGTTATGACTTGATCTCAATAGAAGATTTATTGAGCATATTTTTATAAGGGACTTGAAAATATTTTGAATTTTGTTTATTTTCTTTTAAAATGTCAGTTTATTGCTTGAATTTGGTCAGGCACTTTAAAAACATTTTCTTTTCCTTTCCTAAATACAACGCAAAAAATCCTCAAGCATTTCGCAAAAAATTACTCAATCAATATAAATAAACTATAATACAAAGAAAATCAAAAATGATTTTACATATTTTATGTTTGAACAGGGATTAGATGATAAATTCCAAATTCTGCATTAAGATACCGTGTTTATAATCTAGTGTTTATACTCCAGTTTATAATCGATGTTTAACTTTTTCACTTTCGTATATAAATCGATTATATATGAAATGTGAAATTTAGAATTTCAACAATAAAGAACAGATCTTATATCGGCTTCTTTTTTACTTTCTTCTATCTTTACAAGAAGAAAGTATTGGATTCGTAAAAATTTTCGGCTTCCGGTTTTCGACGGATTTACACGTTTTAGAGGTCAGAGATTCCAAAAAACATGTTTTTACAAAATGTCTGTCTGTGACTCTGTGAGTCTGTCTGTCTGTCTGTCTGTCTGTCTGTGTGTATGTGACACAAATTTTGTGGGCGCTCTACCTCAAGAACTAATGCACGAAATTTAATAAAAAATTATATTCAAGTAGTCCCTAATATAAATTGGTGCTGATTAGTTTTTGGTGTAAATTGCCCAACAGGTGGCGCTGCTATGCTGCATTTTTCGCGATTTCTGCACTAGCTCTATCTCAAGAACTAATGCACGGATTTTCATAAAACTTCAGATTCAATTAATCCTTGATATGAGTTAGTGCTGGTAACGTTTTGGTGCAAATCGCCCAACAGATGGCGCTGCTATGCTGCATTTTGCAGCATTTACACGATTTTCGTAATAGCTCTATCTCAAGAAATAATGCACGGATTTTCATCAAACTTCAGATTCTGTTAGTGCTTGACATGAGTTGACGTTTTGCACCTTATGATGTAAATCGCTCAACAGGTGGCGCTGCTATGCTGCATTTTTTGTGATTTCCGCAGTAGCTCTATCTCAAGAACTAATGCTTGGGTTTTCAACAAACTTCAGATTCAGGTATACCTGGATATGAATTACTGCTGTTTATGTTTTGCTGTAAATCGCTCAACAGGTGGCGCTGCTATGCAGCATTTTTCTCGATTTCCACAATAGCTCAATGTCCAGAACTAATGCACGGATTTTTATCAAACTTCAGATTCAGTTAGTCCTTGACATGAATTGATGTTTTGTTCCTTTTGGTATAAATCGCTCAACAGGTGGCGCTGCTGTGCTGCATTTTTTGTGATTTCCACAGTAGCTCTAGCTCCAGAACTAATACACGGATTTTCATCAAACTTCAGATTCTGGTATACCTTAATATGAATTAGTGCTGTTTGTGTTTTGGTACAAATCGCTCAACAGATGGCGCTGCTATGCTGCTTTTTTAGAATTTCCCCTACAGCTCTATCTCAATAACTAATGCACGAATTTCCATCAAACTTTAAATTCAGGTATACTTTTATATGGATAAATTGATATAATTTCTTTTACTATTTAAATGATTTAATTGACGTGGTTTATATAGAAGAAAGTTTTGTGATGGCCACAACATACTAGTTCTAATTGAACTAAATTTTAGCATACTGTGTAGTATATATAAAGATCTATAAATCCTATACAGGTTTGCACAAAAGAATTCAGATATTTTACCAACTATTGATGGTATTTGCTGAAATTATGTTTTTGGTGTTTTCCAAATTTGTTATCTAGATATCTTTCACCGTGTTAAACGGGGAGGTTTTGTTAAAGTATTTTGGAAGTGTTGGAAAGTGTTTTATAATCTATGCTTGGTGTAGGATTTTTCATTCTTGTTTATATGGTATTTAATATGTATGAATTTAAATTTGTCTTTTTAAAATATGTAAAAGGGTGAATCTCTTTTAAATGAAATTTACTTCTGATGAACTTTCTTGCTGGATTTAGCAAGTTCGTTAAACGTTCGTCTGCCTGCATGCAAAGTATCCTTTGCAAAGTCGTCCTCCCTTCATTTTTGTCCACCTGCAAAGTATCTAATTTTAGGTACTTCTTCCATATCTAAGTACAAACAATAAAATTTGCTAGCTCTGTGTATTGTGGTATGGCCTTAATCGTGATCACAAAGAGTTTGCATTTCCCCCTCTGTATGGTAGCATGTTCTGGCAATAACACTATATTCACCCTATTGGATACACCAAACTAAAATTGGAAATTGAACCCTCCCCTCCTCCTACCACCACCAGTACCAACATCTGAAATTTTTGTCTAGCTAGCTAGAGCCCAATTTTGCTACTGTTGCAGGTGATTTAGGGAAGGCCTATGTGTATTTTTCTGGGTTTAATATATTTTGCTACTATTATAAAAAGTTAAGGCTAAAATCTCGTACTTTTATTTTGTTCATAAGTATGCCACTGTGCTTTACTACTGAGATTGCCTGAAGCTATTTTCAAATTTGCTTGTTTCCAAAATATTAATGCATCAATCAATCAGAGATGAATTATGGGAGAAAAAAAAGATATGTCCTCATTAAATTAGTCAAAAATCACCCTATCACTGTTTTGGTACCATACAATTGGTAATGTCTAATGTTGTGTATGAATTATGGTTTAGGGGCTATTTATGTATTAAAAATTTTACCAACCTTTATTTTTCAAGTTGTAGCACCTACTTTTGACCCCATATTTGAGTTTTTTGTGTCAGGGTAGCCCAGACAAAGGTATAGTTTATATATTTTATCTTTCTTTATAGAGTTATATAAGAAAATATGTTGGGGGTTCATCCAGAAATTATGAAAACTAAAATTAGGATCTTTCAAGGTGAAATACTGGAACATTCTATTAGTTACCAGAAAAAAATATTTAGAATTTTAAATGTTAAACTCATTTTCTAAGAAAGAAAAAAAATCCTGTGACTAAGGTTTTCTTTTCTCTGCATGCCAGTAGTAACTGGATCAGTCCCCTTAGACTGTCAAAAAGTACAGTTTATCTATATCTTAAAAACTGATGAATGGAATTAGTTATAAACTTTCACACACATGTTTTTGATGATTTTAGTTAGTTTTATGCAAAAATTATTGTAAGTATAATTCATAATTTTCTTTAAAATATGAATTCATTAATAATTTTCATAATTAAAAATATGTTTTTGAATTGAAAAAATGCCTTGAATATGTTTGAGTTTATTCTTTGTACTTGTACCTCATTAAAAAAAGTGACATTTCAATTGAATATTTTTTAGAAATTCTGACCTCATTATAAAGATAAACATGTGTAAACTATGCCTTTTTCTGGACAGCCTCCATCCAAGGAACTTGAATGATGTCAAAAGTGGTTGTTACTATTTGAAAAAACATAGTTGAGTTCAATTTTTATTATGTAGGGCATCCTTCAAACATTGATCCATGCAGTTTTTAATAGTAGACATTATTACGAATCGACTGCTATCAGTAACATTTTTACACCATCATTTTTGGCCAAATTAGTATGGGGTTGTGAGAAATATCATGTTATTGCTATTTCGCAAGCCAGCATTTATCGAAACTTTCATTTTCCCAGCAAGTCATCATTTATTATGCTGGTGATTTTCCTCATTATGTGATGTGCACTCTCACAGGCTTATTGGGTGAGAATACATTTTGTGATGCATTCTACTTTGGAAATTTTTTGATTGTGGGATTTTTAATGTCATAATTTGCTTTTATTAAACGATTTTAAATTTTATCTGTTTTTAATTTGGACGTCCATTTGTTTGATATTTAAGTTTGGAACAGTGCAATTTAAATCAGTTCGTCTGATGGGAAATGACATGAAAAGGATGTAAGACACCTGATTTAAAATGCCATTTTTAATTTAAACAAAGATTTTTACTGAGATTTCATTTGTATTAATCCAATAGAATTATTTCTTAAAAATCGTTCTCCAGTAGTTTATATCGATTAGTTATGAGGAACCTATTCCCTTCTGAAATCAAGATTAAAATTAAGAGATTTTTAGTTTTAAGATTGTTGTCTTCATTTCAGTGCCTTTAATTTACTGTGTTCCACAACTCAAGTAAAAACTTTTTATTCTAATTTCTCTGTGACTTAAAAGAACTGCAGATTGCACCAGTTGTTGCTTTAAAAATAATTCCTATATGCCTTCAATAAAAATTTGTATGATTCCAAATTAACAATCTTCTCAACTGTTAAAATTTCATCAATGATCTACTTTAAATTTACACAATCACTATAAATTGTCAGAAATAATATATCCAACGTCAATTATTTCACTACAGGTGTATCCTTTTTTCCCTCCTCTATGACTGTACAACTGTAATTTTTTTAATAATTATTTTGAAGTATTTTTTAAAATAATTGGTTTTTTTTTTCAAATGTTTATTTATATACTAATCTTTAAAAGAGAGGAGTATTTTTTGTGGCAATAATGATTTTATTGTAATTATTCATTTGACTTAAAAAAACTAATTTGTCATAAAATTTTAAACACACCAACCAAGTCATTGAAAATATGCATTTGTTTTCAATAACTGATAAGTTCTGGTTTTAATTAATTACCAATTCTTATGATGTATTTAGTAATATAAAAGTTTCTCGTGCTATTTCTGAAAATAACTGAGTAAGTTAAATAAAAATTTATATTTTAGGTGTAAGAATATTACTGTACATGATTGGTGGTACCCTGTTGGCGATGGGATTGCACCCTGTAGCTGGACATTTTATTTCTGAGCATTACATGTTCAAGAAAGGATTCGAAACCTATTCATATTATGGTCCGTTAAACTTTATCACCTTCAATGTCGGTTATCACATGGAGCATCATGATTTTCCAAGTGTTCCTGGTTCACGGCTACCTATGGTGAGTTTTCTCTCCCTGATATTATTCAAATAACTATTTTTTATCTTAAAAGAAGTATTAGATGTAAATTTCCATCTGGGCGAAAAATGTCCGGACCAGGATTCGAACCAGGGCTGAAGCCGCCAGTGCTCTACCATCTGAGCTATCCCGGACGAATCTGGTGGAACTTTTTCACCCAGCTAACCTTAATGATTATAGCATCTGGTCTGAAACCTGTTTCAGCTCAACAGAATAAATCACAGGTAATGGAACTCTAGAAATCGCTGGATGTGTAATTACACTAGATTAATTTTAACACAATTATTCTAATTGGTAAATAAATCGTATTAGATATAAATTTCCAACTGGGCGAAAAATGTCCGGACCAGGATTTGAACCAGGATTCATTCCCTGATTTGAATCCTGGTCCGCACATTTTTCACCCAGTTGGAAATTTACAACTAATATGATTTATTTACCAATTAGAATAATTGTGTTAAAATTAATCTAGTGTTAAAAGAAGTAATTTGATGTAAAATTATTTATATATGAAATATAGTTATTTCGCATATTATTTTACTCTTTTTAAAAATAAGAAGAAAAATGTTTGAGATCTAGACATCATAAGGAAATTATTTTATCGTTTAATTTCTCACTTTATATTTTGCATACCTCCCTGTTCTCTTATTTAAATTTAATGTGCCATTTATCTAATACACAACAGTTTAAATGCCTGAGTCATCTTGATAATAATTATACTGAAGTATAAACTTCATATTTGCAATAGTTTTTTTTTTTTTAAACCCTGAGTTTTCATGCCTTTTTAAAAATATTTATCTTTTATGTTCTGAAGCACTTTTTTCTTGATATTTGTCTATGGTCTTTTCTTTTCTCCCCTCTTTTCTCAATCTTAGTCCATAAAATTGTTTTTTGAGCTATTTATTTTGCAGAATTGATATTTTTTCATCAGAGTGGAGAAAAAAATGTTCGGGCCAGGAGTCGGACCCAGTGCCCCTGACCTAAATTACCAATGTGCTGCCTATTGAGCTACCTGTGCCGGTACTGGCAACCGGCTGACACAATTCACTCAGACAACTTTTTGGCAGTATAATATCTAGCCTATCTGAAACTGCTCAACAGAATAAACCACAGGTTAAATAAACTCTATTAAATGATTGCTACTTAGATACACTTTATTATTCGAACCAGGACGTCTGAGTCAGGCCCATTTCTGAACAAAAAAGTCAGAGTCGCTAAAAAACAAGCTGACTCTGACTGCAGCTTTTTTTTTTTTTTGTTTGACAGTTTGAAGTGAAATTAAACCAATTATATGTAATTTTAAGTCTATAAAATGAATTATTATTGCTATTTTTGGACTGTACCAGATTACCCAAGTTAAAGATGCCTAATATACTGCCGGTTTACACAGCAGATGAAAGCAGTTTTTAATTGAAAACTCTAGTGGATATTTTATATTTAGTATATGAGTACTTTACCTCGGATTTTTTGCGTTTGCAGAAATCCTTTGCACATATCCTTTTTTAATTGAAGAGTGCAATAAAGGACATGAAAAGGCTGGTTAATATGGCTTAGATTCTGGATTTAAAGAAAGAAAGAAGCAAAGGTTTTCGTCATTCTTTCAAGACATCAGGACATTCTGTTATATTTTCTTGGATGGGGGGTTTTCCTCAAAGGTTGAAATTCTGTCTGGTAAAACTGATACATTACTGTATTTTAAAAGACGGACGTATTGCAAAACTATTAATGCGGAGAGAGATAATAGTGTTCAATAAGAGATTTCTTTCCTACATTTTACTGAACATTACATTGAAATGAACAGTATTTTGTTCATATTAGCCATGATCCTGCTTTAGTAGCTCTTAAAAAAAGCATGAAAATCTTAATGTAGTTTAAATGATGAACTATTCTTACTACACAAATTGCTCATTTTAACAGCATCCTCATTTTAGCCATGTTCATATTGAACAAGTTTGTCTGTATATGTGTGATAGGAATTTTCTTTATTTCTTACCAGGGGTCTTTCCAGACTATTCTGACAGGAGTAAAAGAAGCATAAACTGGGATCAGATAATTAAAGTAAAAAACTTTTTAAAAGATCCATAAATTACATACGGACAGAGAAGTTTGTTTCAGATCAAAATAAGAGGACAGTCAGAATAATCAATCCTGTATCATGTGCAAAAAAGCCACTTAAAGTTTTAACAAAAGCATGAATGGTTTTTATTATTGTGACAAATCTAATCATACTTTTTTATATTAAAATTATTGCTAATGAAAAAAAATACAGTTATAATAGGAGGTGTACCTGCTAATACAAAAACCTGTCTTAAAATAAAAATTTTTTTTTATGTCCTTTATGATTTTGTTGCATGTTTTATAGCATTTGTTCCAAAAGGAAACATCTATAAGATTTTGTTGTTAATTTTTTATCTATCAAAAATATATTTAATCAAAGTAGTATAGAGAGCATGTAACATAGCAGTAAGCGCTGCAGATTATTTTAGAATGTGCAAATTAATTCAATAGGTTAAAAAGAAAAATTTAAATAGTTCAGATAAGTTTTTACCATGCTTTTCAGTAAGGTAAATTAAAGAACATATTCAATTATTTTAAAAGATTTAGTTGTGTTTAAATTATTTTGCTTAATTCTATGCATGAGTTTTTCTTTTGTTTCTTTCTACATTGTATTTAACTGCAAATTCAATTTTGATCTGCAGCAATTATTTCTATGTACTCATAATACCTGTCAAAATTTTGTAAATGCATATTTTTCTAATGACGTTTAGTATAATACTTTATGATAGTAGCACAGCTCTGGTGTTATTAAAGTCTCAGATAAATTTTAGTGCTTGAGATTGGTACAGAAAATTCTGCTATTGTTTTTTTATGCATGGCATAATTTTGAATTTCATTAGATTTTGAGTTTTTTTTTATTATTTTGAAGTGTAAAGTGTAATTGTGTTAAACATTATTTTTTAAATAAATGCTTATAATTTTTTTCCCACTTAAAATGTATTTCTTTTTATCCTTTTGTAAAACACATATATGAAAAATAGGAATAAAGAATATATCTTTTTTTTTTTTTTAAAGTAACACCACTAAAAAAGCAATAAGGCACCAAATGTTGATTGTATCATATAGATATATATATATATATATTTTCATTGTTTGACAAGAATATGTGAAATTTCAGCATGTTATTGTAATGAATTTAATTTTTTTTAAATCTTAGGTAAAAAGCATAGCAAAAGAATATTATGACGATTTGCCTCAACACAACTCCTGGATCAAGGTTATTTGGGATTTCATTACAGATCCTGCTATTGGACCTTATGCTCGAGTTAAAAGACCACACAAACCAAGGGACTAAACTTTTGTATTGTTGATATTCAATAATTTGTGGTACAGATTTTTAAACTATTCATCAAATCCATTATATTAAAAGTTCCTTTTTTCCCCTTCAAGTTTTCAATATTTTAATATTTTATTTAATCTACATTCAAAGTATTAAATATTTCTTCCATTAAACTAAATCAAGTGGTTCTCAGCCTTGAAGACAAATCTTATATTGTAAAAATAAAGGATTTATATTTATAACTGAAAATATTATTTTGAGTTGCTTTTATCACTGAATGATAAATAAAGGTTCTAAAAGAAATATATTTTACAGCAATTTATTTATTATTTAAATGTCTTCTTTGCAATGGTTTAAATCAGAATAATAAATATGTTCTATTTTTATCAATTTTTTTAAATGCTTTTGCTAACTGTTGCAGTAGCTGCTTCTATTTCAGAATTAGTACTTTCTTAGTATAGGGACCTTGGCAAGAGCAGAAAAATGTTCATACTTTTTTCTCGCAGAAACATATTCATTGTTTCATACATATAAACAATATTTTCAATATTTACACAATTTAATGTATAGAAGCAATTTATCTGTTATATCTAAACAAAAGTAATCTAGTGTAATTCGTCTCCAGCGATTTCTGGAGTTCCATTACCTGAGATTTATTCTGTTGAGCTGAACCAGGTTTCAGACCAGATGCTGTAATCTTCAAGGTTAGCTGGGTGAAAAAGTTCGACCAGAATCGTCCGGGATAGCTCAGATGGCAGAGCACTGGCGGCTTCAGCCAGGAGGTCCCGGGTTCGAATCCTGGTCCTGACATTTTTCGCCCAGTTGGAAATTTACATCTAAAAGTAATTTATCTAATGTGTAATCAGAAGTAATTTTATTTATTTATTTATTTATTATTATTATTATTATTTTTTTATATATAAGAAAGCGTAATAGTTCATCAGTTTTGTTTCCATAGCTGTTTATATAATTTGGTAAGAAATCTCACTTTCTTAAGCCCAAACTGCATTAAGCTTTTTAAAAAAATACCAAGGTTCCATTTAAGTACAGTTAAGTTTAAATTATCCATCAGTCACATGAGCCACGCTGTGACAGATAATAGAAACTCTGCCATCACATAATAAATTCCAGTGAAGATTAAATATATGGCATGTTGTATAGGTAAAAATTAAGATTTCATAGCTTCTTAGCTTTCAAACTACTACATTATATACAGTAAAAAAGTGTTGCATTAAATGTAAAAAAAAAAAAAGTCAGAATATTATACATATACAATTCGTTTTCATAGTTCTTTCATTTTCAACATTTTCTCCAAACAATACAACAGTGAAAACAAATTTATGAAATAATACACTACATTATGATTGTATTTACAATATGACTTGAAAAACAGGTCTTATTTTTCTTTGTTAACCCACTTTTAATGAAAGAGGTTATACAATATTTCTATCATTTTTTTTTTTTTTTTCCTTTCTGTATGTCCATGCTTAACTTTTGAATGCATGGTTTAATTTCATACTTTTTTTTTTTTTTTTCTTTGAAAGTTTTCAATGCTGGTTGTTTCATTTCAATATCATTAGGGTTTAAAAATGATATGTCTGTCTGTCTGTTTCTTTATTTTTTATAGGGTTTAACTTTCATAAAAATTGACTAATCATTATGAATTTTTAATATTGTGTTAAGGTACACAGAACTATTTTATGTTCGTTATTTTATTATGTATATATATATATATATATTTTTTATAGGGTCAATTTAAAAATTTTAGTATCGTCATCTACTGCACATCAAAATAAGTGATATTGTCATTAGTGAGATTTAAAATAAATGTGGATTAGAATCTTGCATTTGGTCAAGTGAGCTGATTTTATCCAAACCCAATCTGCAGTTTGGGCTGGCAATAATTTATTTTCATTGCAGGTTGGATTGATTTTAATTCTTGCAGGTCACGTTTGGTAGCACTTAAAAAAAATAAAGGCCACAATATTGTTTAAGATTTAAAACTGTACACTTGGATATAAATAAGTATGTATATGTTTATATTTCAGCATTAAAGATATAATTAATATTAGAACTATAATTACAGAGTATTTTTTCATAAATACATTAAAATATGAATTAATACATTAAATATGCTGTCGAAGTCCCTCTGATTTGGATCAGTAAAACTCAGCCGCCTCAAGGCTAATATGGATAACAATACAAGATTTTCGGAAAAATACGAAGGTAAGAAACATTCCCTTGAAGTTGGTTTTATTTTTTGTTAATAAATTGTTTAAATCCTTCATGATTTCGTTTTTTGCACATGTACTATTTCTAGAGACTGATGGATAATGGAAAATGATGGATCATATAAATTTTATTGTAAAGATTTTCTGACTTTTACAGAGATGAGTTATATTGTAATTTTTAATTAGAAATGTTAACTTTGAATAATTTAGTAAACAGTAAAATTTAATTCAAACCATGTCTGCAATTCAATATGGAAGGTTTTTTTTTCTTTCTTTTTGTTTAATTATAAATATGGGTCTGTGATAATTTAAGAAAACAAATATATAATAAACTAACATAATTTTTTTTAAGTTTTGGTTTGCCTTAAAGAATACTTATAAAGACATAAAGAGAAGTATGTGTACAAGTGAATTAAAACATGGAAAAGGCCACTGTGAACAAATTTTATGTTTTTAAATATGTTTTTGTATAAGATTCCGGAAATGAACAAGGTTCAGATCCACTTGTAATAAAATACTTTTTCTTTAATATTGCTGCTATTAATTGTACTAAAATTATATAAATTTCTTTTTAATGTTTACTGATATATTCTGACTGGATACAGTTTCATGCTTAGTGACAGTGTATCTTTTATTCATTTTAGATATTGTATTATGGTATTAAAAATAAATCTTCGCAAAATTCAGTTTAAAAATCAATGTGATTTGATTGAATAATGTTTGCTTAGTATGCTTTTCATGCTAGATATGTGTTACAACACTTAAAAACAATTCTATACAAAGCTACACTTTTCTGAACTTTATTTTAAAAATCATAGTAATGCAATGACAACATTTTCAAGCTTTTGGGAATTATTTTCGTAGAAGAATATGATTGCATTAACTGTGGTTCCATACTTTGTCTTAAATTAGTAACTGCATATTGAAAAGATGTACGTACTTTTTATTTTAATATATTAAAAAAAAAAAATTGTTTAGAGCTTTTTATATATTGTAGTGTTATATTTTGTCATTTCTAGGCTACAAAAAAAAAAAAAAGTTATATGCAGGTTGTTTCAGTCGCAAGGTTATATATTTTAAGATGTGATAAAGCCACACTACAAATAAGCAGTTTTTGTACAGAAATGTACAGGGCTGTAATCCATGTATGTAGTAAAAAATACAGCGTGTTTCCCTTTAATTGGAAGCTGGATTTTGTTAATAACATTAACAATAATGAAGATACTTTAATAAAATTTGCAACACATTTATCTCATTTTGCGTAGAACTCAAATGTCGTTGACATATGACCAAATTCATATTCATTTGGTCATATATCAACTGCATTTGTGTTTGTTAGTTCTTTTTGGATATGAATGTGGTCACTTCCCAATGGATTGTTACATTAAATACAAAGCAAGATAAGTCTTAAAATTTCATCGAAATATTGTCATTGTTGTTAAAGTTATGAATAAAAATCTGGGTTCAAATTTAAGTTACACATTGTATTCAACCAAAGGTTGAATAATTTTGTTATGACCCTGGTTTCATGTATGGAAATTCTGTATTGTAGTATTCCGTATCATATTTACCCATTGAACCAGTTTTAATCTTACAGAAATATCCTGTATATAAAACTATGTTTAATTTAAAATTAGTGGTTATATAAGAAATATTTCTTCAATAAATTTTAACTTTACTGAAATGTGTAAAATTTTGTTGCATATCATTCTGTAAAAATAAAAATACAAAATAAATAGAGCAACAGTATAATCATTTAAGACCCAACCCGCATGATCGTGTGAGTTAGACATTCATTTAAATTTTTGCTTCTGAGTCGTATGTAATAAAAACTCGAATCGAACGATCGTTCTGGTTTGCAGATAGAGTAAAGTATCATTTTTTATCAAGAGGTAGCAGTTACAGTCCATGTTTTACTTTCTACAGGCATGACTAGCTTTGTTGTAAATACATCGGGTCTTAAAGGGTTAAACAAGAAATTGTTTTTATCTTGTTAAATTTGTTTTTTAACTAAAAGAAAAGTATTATGTATATATGCTGAAATTTTTACCTAGCACATTCACTTTTGTGCTGATCTCATTGAACTAGTGCCAGATTTTCTTTCTTTTTTTAAAATACTGGATTGGGCTTAAAAGTTTAATTGGCTAGAGAAGACAAAAATTACATTAGCAAGTTTACTGTTTTAAATATGTAAAATAAAACATTAGTTAATGTGTCATCTAAGTCTTGATTTTAAAGACTTTCAGATGTCAAAGAGGTGTCATTAAATTTAAGTCTGATTTA
This sequence comes from Maratus speciosus, assembly GCA_963932465.1. Lineage (NCBI taxonomy): Eukaryota > Metazoa > Arthropoda > Arachnida > Araneae > Salticidae > Maratus > Maratus speciosus. The sequence continues at coordinate 509,494,557 of OZ010795.1, forward strand.
GGTGTTGCTCATGATAGCAATACTAGTTACGTTTCAGAAACACTTAACTATTATTTCTTTATTAAAAAATATAACAATGGAATGACTTTTGGACTACAGCTTGACAATGAAAATCAGTGTTGAATTCAGACACTTTTCTCTGGGAGGGATTTCTGTTGCTCCGGGGGGGGGGGGGGGGGGGGCATTATAGAGTTCCGGGGGGAAATTACAGTTTTTGACCATTGAAAACACAAAATCTCAAATCTTCCGGGGGGTGGGGGGGTACATCCCCCCCACCCCCCGCCCACCCCCTGAAATCAACACTGATGAAAATGACTTTTTCTGAAATTTTTTTTCATTTTGCAGCATTTTGATGCTAGGTTTTGTTATTTCATCTTTCTCATATAATGTAAATATTGTAGAAGAGAAAGATCTGTTTATTTGTTGCCTGTTTGTCTTTATTTGCTTTATTTATCCAGTTTATTGTTCATAAATAGCTATGTCAACATACACATATCAGTTATATTATAAAGTGCATAATGAAATAAATCTTTTTTTTTTTTCTCCATAAAATTCTAATAGACAACTACTATAGTTTTGAAAGCAATTATCTACTAACATCATCATGTGAGATTAGCAGAGAAACTTATCTGGACAAAGCTTACAAAAGTTCTGCATAAAAGGTATTAGATTCTTTGATGTATATCTTAACTGAAAGGGGAATTAACACCCCAAGCAATAAAAAATTGTCAACAAAAGAAATAAAGAGATCACAGGAAAAGAATGCATAGAAGGATGACCGAAATATACATATTGAAAGATAGCAGATTATGAAGTCAATTTGTTCTTTAGATAGGACCATAATAATAATTAAAGGAGAAGTGGAAAAGTAATAGTTACTGATAAGGAGTTAAAAAGGAGAAAACTAGGTACTACTTTGTTAAAGGGCAAGAGCAGATGTTAACTATAATATCAGAATGTAAATTAAGGTTGAAGTGTTCTAAAATAAACAAAAAAGTTCAAAAAGTAAAATAATGAGGATCAAAGTAATTGAAATAAAAGAAAATTTATTAATTACCAGGATAAGACTGTAAAAATTGAAAATTAAAAAAAAATTGGCAGAACAAGAATTTTTGACTAAACTTTTCCAGGCAGTAAGAAGGGAATTTGATTCAAGATTTTCATTAACAATTTTATCTGAATTTAAATAACTTTCTAAAAATACAAATTTATTTACATTCCATCCTCTGTAGATAATTTTAATGTTGGAGAAATTAAAGACTAAAACTGAAGAAAGTGCCATACTATGGCTATGTTAAATGGCAGATTAACATAACTGTTTTTTAACATTGTTGTTGTACTCAGATTTTCGTTTAATTAAGAGATGCGTAGTTTGGCTGGTATATGATGATTCACAGTTACTACAAGAAATATTATAAATTCCAGATTTATGTGTTAATAGATTTATTGATTTAGTAGGTTTAAAAATAATTTAAAAGTTAAACTAATTTATAAATTAAAAGTGAGTGAAATGGAAAAACAATTGTATTTGGAAGATTGTTTTTAATGGGGGCAAAAGTGGAATTGGTAGAAGGTTCGCTTATTGAAACTTATATGTACTGTATGAATTTCAAATAATTGAACAAATATTAAGTGTATGGTACACATGTTTAAAATGTTTCATGTTTTGTTTGTTTGGGTGATTTGATAAGGTGCGTGAGGGCATCAACACAGCAGAGCTTTTTCTATCTACAGAAGTTGAAAATGGTATTCAAATCTTGTGACTAGGACGTCAAGAGCTTACTAAACGAAAAATGGCAGCATTTTACACATATGTGTACAGTGCACTTAAAATTCAGTCCGATAATGCTTACCTTTCTAAAGAATTAAAGACCCGGCGAGCATGTACGTGCGGCTCGAGACATAATCATTATAAATTTAATGAGATGTTCATAAGAAGTATTTAAGATCTTCACTGTCACTTTATATATTTTCACAGGAAGACAAAATCTGTTTTGTTATCTATAGCTCATTTAAAATAATGTTAAAACATCTTAATTTCAATTTTTATAGACAAAAGTTCTTTTTACATGTAGTTTTTTTTTGTGCTACAGTGGTGTATACATTTCTCTATCTTCAACACTAATCAAACATTACTCCAAATTAATTTCATTTGCACTGTATATTTCTACAATTAAGAAAAAAAGTTTTTGAATTGATCAAAAGTCTGATTTATTAGAGAAAATCTCTTGATTTTTTTTTTTTTTAACTTGGAAATTCTGCATTGTTATATTATTACGTTTTATATTTATTATAAAGCTAAAACTACTTTTCATTGTTAAACATTTCCGAGTAAAAAATTGGCACCAAAAAAATCACACCGCTATTTACAGAAACAAATTTTGTGATCTATTTCTACAACATTTGCAATAGAAATCTATCGCGAAGCTAACTGTTCGGAAATAGTGGTGTTAAAATTTTTTGGAACATTTCTCCTGCAACAAACGTTAAACCCCACTTATAATATTAACTTTGTTATACTACTTACGTTACCTTACTATTTTGTTTAGTATTTTTTTTTTTTTTTTTTTTACCCTTTTAAGTGTGTTGTGATCCGCAAGAAAAAAAGGTTGAGTATGACTGGTTTAGATCCATAAACAATCTTTTTTGAAAGAAAAAAAAATAGTGTCAAAGGAGGATTTCTCATCTGAATATTCAAACAGGAAATGGCTCTGCTATCTATTGCTGGATTTCACAAGCATTATTGAACTTTATAAGAGCTTTGAATATGATATAGAAATAAGAATAATACATTTGAAACTTGTTAACACAAAATTGAAGGAACGCCGAATTTTTTTCGTGTAAATCATCAAAAGAGCAGCGCCATCTATGTTAGATGTAAATAATAAACTACCATAAGATAGGGTTACTTTGACACACCTGCTCTAGTTTGCATACTTTGTGTTAGAGCTTCAGGAAATGGTCATTAGGTAATGTGTCTCACCGTACTAGGAGATGGCAATGCTGATTGCTTTCCTACCACACTGGACAAGTGGGATATTCGAAATATTAAAACTAGACCGGGTGTTACAAAGTAACCCCTCCTGACGGTAACTTAAATATATTCTTACTCTTAAAATAATCAATAATTAAGAAACAAACCAAATTGATCATCCTTTTATGCAGTAATAAATTTATTTACCTGCTAGTCAGGTACTGAAGTAGGGATTGTCACTTCTTTCACTTAAAGATAGATTTCGGAAATCTTGGTTTTCGCCTTGCCTCACTATCAATACAGTCAAACGAATAATTGAACAATCACTTTCAAAAAAGAATTTCCTTCACCCAAACTTTCATTGTTATCGATCTTTAGGGTCATTGTGGTAAAACTTCTGCATATCAGATGACAAAGAAAAGCCGGGATTAGTCAGGAATTCAGTACTTTACCATTTTCTAAAACCCTTTCTACTTTATATCATTTTCAAATTGTGAGAAAAATTTCATTTTTAATAAAAGAACATGATATGTTAGTTTGAAATATCGAAAATTTTCACTTAAGGAATCAGGCGTAAGGATCATGTTTTGACTTTGAAGCAGACAACAAAAAAAAAATTTCGGCATAAGCAGGATTTTGCAAAATTCTATTTTATGTTAAAAGAATTAATTAATACTGGTTTTCAGACTTGCCTGACAGGACTGCGGTATTATTTCATGTTAAATGAAATTTCACGTTAAAGCAATTTCATGTTAATGAGGTTTGATTGCATATGCACATTTCGCTAGGGGTAGTTTCACAGTACAACCTTATGAAGTTATAACAGGAATGTAAATCTAAAATTGTCATTTTTCCACCTTTGCTTTCTATTTTCTGTTTTTTCGAGCATTTTAATATGATTTTAACATTGATTGGTGCATTTTTTTTTTATTTCTAGTCTTTTTTTTTTTTTTTGTTTATTTTGATGAGGGGAAAAAACGTTGGTTATTAGAAATTAGTTATACATTTTTTTTTTTTTTTTTTGCAACATGCAGTTTCCTTGAAGTTTTAATAACAAAAAAAAAAAAAAAAAAATTATAAAAAAGGCATGTTATGTGTAGTATAAATTGGATTATATAACAGACGTTGTTATGAAATTATATGATATTTTTGTAATTGTTTATTTTATCTGTATTACAAAATCTAAAAATGAAACTACTTTTTTGATTCAGTACTGAGAATTCATTGTATAATTAAAATATTAATAATAATAAAAGATCGGTTTATTTAGATATATCTATTCAAGAATTTTACTATTTGCGAAAATAAAAATGTGGTTAAATACAGGCAAAATTAGGTAAATAATAAAAAATATTAATCACCAAAATATTAAAAGGATAAACAAATGACTTCTGCTTAATTGAAATATTAAATGAATGTTTTATTAACATTTACTGAATAAATCCATTGTAATCAATCTAAGAAGTTATAAAGCGTATGTGTAACAAACAGATTTTGTTGACCAAATAAACAAAATCAAATTCATTATGAATCCAGAAAATTCTCCTATATATTTATATTCTTTTATAACATAGTTATTTAGACTTTTCATGTATTTTCATCATTACAATATTTGAAAAAAAAAAAAAAAAAAAAAAGAAAAAAAAAGTTGCATTCATGCAGTACCATTGTAGTTTAGTTTAAATACTATTAAATTAATTTATTTCAGTTCAAGTTTATTATTTTAAGATGAGTCTGTTAAAACAATAATAAACTCTGACTTTTTATTGCTGATTTACCAGTAAAATTTTTATTTCTAACTGCACCTCGTTTGTGCTTGTATATATGTATCGGAGCTTATTGTATATAATTGTGATCATTCCTTCCACTTTCTTAAAAAACTAGTCATTGGGAGCCACCGTAATACTTACCCATCATGGATATACATAATATAAAATATGAAAATAAAATATGTAATACATGCTAAGCATTGTATCATGTTACTTTTATTCATAATTTAATTTACTTGGACTCCCTTCAGCTAATATTACTTTTTGTTGCATTAAAATATCTCAATTTGTTGATTTTCTGTAAGCAAATAAAGACTATTGGTTTACAGTGGAAGTCTATGGGAATTTGGCGAAATATTAGAGATACTGCCAATTTGGCGATATATCACCAAGTTATCGACAGAACAGGGTTCCCCCCCCTTATAGGTATGGAGATGCATTAAATGCTTGACATCTACAATAAGCCATTATTGGCATTTAATCTTATAGTTTGGCGATAGTTTTTTAGTCGGCAGGATAATTGAGTAGTACCGAATTGCGTAAAAAAAACATCCTTGTTCGGGAGATAGAGCGTTTACAGACACACACACAGACGGACGGCAAAATTTTTTTTCTAAAAATGTTTTTTGAATCTCCAGTGTCTGAAATGTGTAAAGCCGTCAAAATTTTGTATTTAATTTTTAAAACGATTACAAGACTTACCCTATGCTACGTATGATGGGTAAGTAATGTGATTTTACTTCCAGTCAGGTTATAAATTCTTTTTTTCTAGTCATGATGTTCATTGACTGTACAAAAAATAATAAAATAAATGAACTGAAATAAAGTCATTTGAAATTTTAAATAGAAGTTAAGCTTTTGTAATTCTGATTTTTGAAAATGCTTTTATTTAATGTTTCTTTGATATTCTTGTTGTGAAGAGAGAAAAACGAAATTTAGTTCTGTTTCCATAATTGCATATGTAATTATCTCTTAAAGAAAGTGATTCATAGTACTAATACATCAAAATTTTCCTGCTTTATTTTTGAATAATTTGGTGTTCTGAACATTGTTTTGATGTTAATAAAGTGCAATGTTAATTTTTTTTAATTAATTACATAATAAAATTGACTATAAGACAGATAGCTTCCTGTAAATTCAATTAACATATTTCTGGATTCAAATATGCAGTATATATATCTGTTATTCTAAAATTTATATTTTATATATTAAAATAGGCAAAATCATGGTAAGATATAAAATACAGTGTGTGGGTGTATATATTTTAATCCCTTTGAATGTATAGAAAAATCAGAAAATTAACTACAGTAAGGTGTATCAGTATTAATGAATCAATTTCTTTGCATACATTTATGTATGTAAGTGCTTTGTATTAATTCCTATTAAGTAACTTAATTGTACAAGTTTTAATTATTTCTGTCTTGTCTTGGATGTTGACTATGATAAATGGAATTAGTTAAATTGTAGTTTATAATTTGAATTTTTATCAACATTGATATATACAGAATTGTATTTCAAATACTTAAGGTAAATTGTTTCATTTTTTTTGCACTGCATTGTGTGACCGAAAAAGCAGAGAAAAATTAACCTACTGATTTTAACCATGGTTATTAAATAATTTTTTTTTTTTATGTTCCATTTATTAAGTGATTGATCATTTATGTGTAATGTTGGGAAAATAGTCCACTTCTATTTAAATTGAGTGCATTTTTTTCACTGATATAACATCATAAATTTAGATTATTGCTTATTTGTTGCTTTTGTTTTCTCCAATAGAAAATAAAATGCTTTTTGAATACGATGTTGTGTAATTTTTCTTTTCAAACTGAATTTTTCTGCAATGTCATTTCAGTTTTTTATCCCTTTATTTGGCTAGAGTTCAGAAGCAATTTGTATTTTCTAAAGTTCTTATGAAGGATCTGGACTAAGTATCCACTATTTGTTGTCTTAGTACTTTTAGACATGTGGGTTTCCTTCGATATAAAAACCACTGACTTTTGTAGATTCAACACAAAATTTTTGAAGATTGTTATTCCTGAGCAGCATTGCCAAATAAAAGGATAGAATATGAACACAATGTTAAAATTATTGAGATTCTTACTCATCTTTCTTTTCATTTATCCTCTGAAGTGAACAAACATAAGAACTATTTAATTTTGAAACAGGAAGTGAAGGGATTATTCCCTCATATTATTTCTTATCTTTAATAAAATTTAATTTCGGGTATATTTTATTCAGGTAAATACAATTTAAATTTAGATTTTGCGTTAGTTGTAATATCTTAATTACTATTTTTGATCTATGTTCACAAAACCAAATTTCCAATATTTATGTATAACAGAAAATAAAATTTATATTCTGAAGAAATTACTCGTTTCGCTCACTTTATGTAATTTCAGTAACTTTTTTTAGATGCTCCCTCAATAATTAGGGGGAATATCTACCTATCCTATATATATAGTTATAACACTAAGTTATGTGGTGGCGAAAAGCATTTATTTCTCTTTTGCTGATGGCAACAAGTAGTTTGTTTAGAAAATGAAACCTACTAAACCTAACTTTAGCTAGTTTCGTTATTTGTTGTGGTGCGAAATATTTTGCCTATTTCTCACAAAAAAAGTTACTTATGATTACATTCTGATACAATAAAATGCTAAGGTACATGGTGGCAAAAAAGCAGTTATTTCTCTTTTGTCGATGGCAATGAATGGTTTGGTTAGAAAATGAAACCTGCTAAACCTAGGCCTCGTTATTTGTGGTATTTCTCGCAAAACATGAGTTACTTATGATTTTGTTAATGTAACGGCATGTTGTGATGCAACATTTCCTTCATTGACTGGAGAAAGACATGTTTAGCTGTAATTTTTTTTTTTTTTTTTTTTCAAAAATGAGTTTACAGAGTCAAGTTTATAATTTACGCAAGAGACAACAGTGTGTTGCTGAAACTGTGCACGAAATTAAGCTGATAGGCTTAGGTGAGCCACAGAACAGTCCGATCCACGTCAAAATAGACTTATCCAGCGAAGGCAAAACTGTGTGAGTTCACAATTTGAAGTGAACATCCCAGAGCATAGCTGTGGAAATATGTGTGATTTTTAGCACAGATGCTCTGCACAGGATCAAATAGTTTTGATTAATTTGCATAAAAAGCAAACTAGATTATCATTTTCTTGCCGCCTACCATATAGTGATGAATTGTTGAAAATGGTAATTGCAGAAGATGTTGATAAACAAATAAATAAAAATAACATTAAAATAATTCAAATTTTTTCAAAAATTAGAATTCATCAATGAGCATTTAATAGATATAGATCCAAAACACAAATCAGACGATCCTTCTTTTGACAATAGGAATTGTTGAAAATTGTAGTTACAGAAGAGGCTGATAAAAATAAAAAAGTAACATTAAGAACTCAATTTTTTTCACAAATTAGTTTTCGTCAATAAGCATTTAAGAGATAGATCCAAAACACAAAATAGATTATCTTATTTTTGCCAACCAACTAGTGATGAATTGTTGAAAACTATGATTGCAGAAAAGGTTAAAAAAAATTAAAAAGAACTCAAATTTTTTCAAAAATTTTAGTTCATCAATAAGCATTTGATATATAGACCCAGATATCGATAGAAGTATGCAAGTAATCCTCAGTGCACTTGCAGATTTTTGCAGTAATGCAAAAATCAGATTTTGCAAAATGTATTCCAAACGAAAAAAAAATGTGCAATTGACACTTGATAAGTGTTTTCATAAATAAGTAAGACATGCAAATTTGAGGTAATCAGATTGTATTACACTAAGTTTAAAATCAAATTATGCAATTAAAAAAATAATTATCCTTATATTAAGCTAACATAATTAACCTGAAAAACTGTAGTAATGCAAATTTAAAATTGGCTTTGTTTCTTGATTATTATTTATTAAATTAACTCGCACATTTATGTTAATAGAAATTCATGGAAATTAGATTTTTTCTTCAAAGCTTGAAATCAAGCTGCAATACGTACTTTCTAACAATAATACGTCAAAAAAAATTTAGTATAATATTACGTTGGCTATTTAGTATATTGGGTTTTAAGAAAGTTGGATCTAACCCTTTGAATTGTCAGGATCAACTCCACTAATTGAGGAAAAACTGTATTTTTCTAATCTTTCGTAGTGATCATGGAAGACGGTAGTATTCCGAGTGACGCAGCCTTAAGCCTAAAATCGTATCGTATCGTATCGTAGAAGGCGGAACTCATATATACAGCTAACTCGACATCAAAGAAAATGCGAAAAGCCGCCTATTAATAACTCAGAAAATATAGGTCCTATTGTTCTGATTTTTTTAAAACAGTCTTATATCTGCAGTCTAATCCTATTCTGAATTTTTTACAATTCTACGTGCAGTATATTTTCAGATCTGTAAACCCATTTTGAAAGCAATTTCGATGGTGTAAGTTTGTCTTTTTTTTTTCTCCGAAACGGTCTAGATTTTTTTTAAAAACATTAATATATAAAATGAATCTGTTTTTGATGAAGTGGATAACACTAACCTAGTATCTAGGAAAACTCTTAATTTTTATATAATCCGCATGAAAAACTGGACTTCTTAGGATCGCGGATTACATGTTATTCTATGGGCTAGCAGACAGAACGTTGCACATCGGTTTTGCGCGATTAAGGTCACAGTTAAAAATCTGAATATTGGCAATAAATCTTTTTTTAAACTACAAAAACAGTTTATTATGTGCTTTAAAATACTTAGACTGATTTTTTTAAATGGAACAGTATTTTGTAATTATATGTATTTCATTTCATTGTTATTCATAGTAAGTAAACATTTTTTAAGGAGAAAATATTTCACATTTAAAAAAAAATTCCCGTATCGAAATTCGATATTTATCGCAAATTCTCGTATCGAAATGAAAATTCATCGCGTTCGCCTTAAGACTTCGCCATGTATCACTACGCGATACGCGAAGTTGACTGAAGAAATAAGAAATATCAAAGATCTTGAAATGGTATTCCAAGGGGAGAAAGTGAGTACAATTTCTAATTATCCAGACAGCATTCTTTGCAACCGATCCTTTCTAATTAGTATAATGTTCTGAATTGTTTTTATTTTCAACAATACTCATAACTGTTTTCCTTACAAAATAACGTTCATGTGTGGCATAGGTATTTCTTGTGATATGTGAGTGTAATACAGATAGATTACTAATTTAATTTTGTGTTTTGAGTCTTCTTTTAAAGAAATTAAACAAAATGTTTCATTTTTAAAGAACGCACAATTTAAATAAGAGGTATGAAGAAATCAAAATTAAGATTTCCAATCCCATTTATAAAATAATTCATTTGCGAATCGTTTCTAATAACATTATAAACGAAAATTGACTTAAAATGACATCTTTTTCGAAATATGGGTATCTTTCGTTTATTTAGTTTTTTTTTTTATATATAACTCTTTTCAGCTTCAAAAATTAAAGCATCGTAGTATTTTATTTTTATAAAATTAAACCTAAAGGGGAAAAAAACTCTTATTTCCGTTTATCTCTGTAACAGAAGAAAAAAAAAAAACCCTGAAGCATTTCTTTTAGGCTGATTACAGCCATGGGTGCAAGACCTTCAGTCTCAGGACTGATTTCAGTCTTGGACATATTTTTGACTGATAGTAAATTCTACTTTATATACTTAAATTATCACGATTAGCTCAAAATGAACCATTTTATCTTGACTGGTTGTTTTGAGCTCCTAAATGTAAAAATTTTCATCATGATACTTTTCCTTATTTAGTAATTAAAGTTTATAGATAAATAAGATAAAACAGCTTTTTTGCAAAAGTAAGATACTTGTTTTTATTTAATTTTAAAGTTAATATGCTTAAAAGAAAGCTTTAAATAATTTACTTTTAAAAAATATAAAAGTAACCAGCTCCCTTATATGGTATTTGTGGTAATGAAGTATTATTGTAAATAAGAACAATTCAGAACATGTTACTATTTAGAAAAGATTGGTTTCACAAAATTTCATTAGCAGCTGCATTGTAGCTGTCATGATAATTAGACTTTGTATAAACTAATAAAGTGATTACACAGTAACCATTTCAATTAATATATTAATCTGTCTCGCATCTTAAATATTAAGTTTTTATTATTCTTTCATTAAACCATCCACTATTCTTTAACATTCCGCATATTCCGATTACAAAAACTCTTTTTATCAATTCCACCTGTACACTGGAGGGTTGCCATATCACTTACAGAGTAGCACGTTTATCGCCTTGTTGTGCAATAGCATTTGAAAGATCACCACACTAACATAAAAAAGTAGCAATAAAAGAAAAAACAAAATTAATCAGCTCATTGTAAAAAACTCGCTCCATTCTCGGTCGGGGGAGGAACATCACAAGGAAAAAAACCCTCGCGAAATTTGACAGTATGTCAGGGAGGGGGGGGGGGGGGGATCCAAAACTTCATCAAAATAGATGTAACTTTTCTAATAAATATGTTACATATAACATATGGTAGTAATAATCGGTATATCTGATCAAAATACAAATAATTTTTTAAAATGAACTATTTAATGATTTTTTTATCCCTATTACTGTATTGGATTAATAGCAGTTTAAGAGCCATAATTTTATATTCTAAAATCATTAAAAGCACTCTGCAAGCAGTTCTTGTTCAATCACAAAAGTCTGCCACTTAAACATTTTAATGCAGAAAATGTAATGTATTTCTCATATGTAAACAATGAATTTTGCAGTTAAGAAGCTTAGGTATTTCACAAATATTGCTATTTCTTGGAACACTAAATTTGATGCATTATCGTCTTTAACACATTATTTTGGAGTAATGAAAACAATGTTATTATATTAAATTTTTTTGTAAATGGGTGTTATAATCAGTAGTAACTCATGACAGGTTTTTCTTGCAGCACTAAAATGCATGCCTTCCAAAAGTTTTTTTTTTTACTAAATTTTTGCCTTATTTAATGGAAGAAAGTTCTGCCAAAAATAAGGCAAAGATTTCATTATTATTAAAAATAGTGAAAAAGGAATAAATTTGCCAACAATGCATTTAGTATCCCCAAAACTGTCAGTAACGAGCTACCACTGTTTATAATTACAGTCGAACCTCGTTATCCCGACATTCTAATGTCCAGAAAAAAGTGTCGTCATGAGCGGTGTGTCGCGATAACCGGAGTTAGAGAAAAATAGGTTTATAAAAAGCTGTATTTTTATTTAATTTAAGACAATTTTAAATTCATAACTGTTCTTGCAGTTTTAAGCAATACAACATTGCTGTTAAACAAAATAAACACAAAAAAGAAAATTGAAAAGGATAAAAATCAGATTTATGATGACTGATTTTTTTATTGTTACATGAAATATCGATGAATTAAGGTTTGCTTTAGCTAGATCCTACAATTATTTTTTCGATATTATGCAATGAATTGTAATCAATATTCGTTGTTTCAGAAATGTATGTTAGATAACTACTGAACGTTTCAATGCAATGCAATGCTTCCGTTTTAGTCGGATGAAAAACGCCGTGTGGCCACAAGAAAATCCGTCGGGATATCCGGAGTTGAAAATTATTCAACGACGTAAAATCCGGAGTTTATTTGCATTAAAATTATATACAGAAAATCGGGACTTTGAAAAACTGACGTGATAAACGGAGTGACGTGAAAACCGGGTGTCGGGAAAACGAGGTCCGACTGTATTTTGCCCAGGCATATCTGGATCATGTTTTAAGGTAATTTAATAGTGTGTGATCTGTACCTATTATGTAAAATTTTATAATATGCACAATTTCTGGTTCCAAGGAATGTAATCCAAAGCATGTATACGAGGTAAATTTAATGATGTATGAAATATGATCTAAATAATGCAAAATTCAATAATACACACAACTTCTCATCCTAAGGTGTGCTTTATAAAGATCTTCTACTATATTCATCTGTAGTTCAAGTTCACTCATCAAAAACCTTAAAGATTTAGTATCTGTGACTGCTCTGAAGAGGGCATTATTACAACTTTATAATTTTTTCATTTTGTAGCTCAAATTGCTCAGCTTAGAATTTGCCAATCCAAACATTGCCATCTTGTTTTTTTTTTCACTGTCTTTATTTACCTCAGAAGTGATTAAGATTTTTTTATATTGTAAATCATAAAGGTTATAATAGCAAAATAGCATCTTTAAGCCCTTGGGGATGAGCGACCGGTATACTTAGCCACTTAAGGTGTTCAGAATCCTTCATTATTCTCACCACTTATTTTTAATTGTAAAGTTTACCTTCTTTAATCGGAGCATTTCTGTGATTCAATTACAGAAAATTTTCTGCTTTTAAAAACCTGTAGTAAAAGGTTAAAAATTAACCAAAGGGCTCTTGTCGCGAAGGGGTTAAATAGTTTGAATTACAGTGAACTTTAATAACCCTTGGCTTTAATTGCCAGTACTCTTCCAATTGAGCTATCTGTACGACAGCCCAGCCAACACATTATTCGCTCAGAACAACTATTATCATGACATCAATTGATTGTGTGAAAAATAATTAAAAATGTACATGATTATATATTTTATTATTAAGCAAGACTTTGCAGATCCGTTTTTTTCAAAAGCTTTAAAGATTGAAATCTCTAGGCTGGAGTGGGAAAGTGGTAATTTTGAGGAATAGGAGGATAATTTATATAGAAGAATTTTCTGCATAAAAATAAAGATTTGAATTATTTTAATGCTGGGGAGTAGGGGGAGGGAGAAAAGGTGAAATGTACAGTCGCGGAAAAGAAAAAAGTAAACACCCTCTACTAACTCCTTAATAAATTATTATCGTAGACGAAAGTTATTGGTACCGAACGATTGGAAATAAAGTCTATTTTTAAATGATGTATATAAAATTTGCTTAGGGGGCCATCTACATATTAAAACAAATCCAAACTTCATTTTTTTTCAATGGCAACACCCAATTTTAACGAGATATTTCAAATCTTCGGTTCAAACTATGCGTAGGCACCAAATTTCAAGTCATTTGAATAATAAGTTTTTGAATTATAAACATTCAAAATTTAGTGCTTCTAATGTTAAATTACATTTTCATATTTTTATTCATATCTCCTGAAATTATGCTCCTAATGTGCTAATTTTTTGTGTAGCAGTAATACTAATATACTTAAACATAAATACGTTGAATTTGCAATTTTTATAATTTTATGATATGAATTATGAAATTAATATTCGAAAAAATTATGAATTGCAACCTACAATTTTTTTGATGGATTTAGATTTATTAAGTCCTGCTTTATGGAAATTCAAAATTTCACATTTTTTTTCCAAATAGTTTTCAAATTGTGCTTAAAAAACGGCAAAATGATGGTTTAAGGGGCCGTCTATGATAGAAGTGACTAGATATTTTGAAATGTCTTACGCTGTCCTGCAATCTAGCAGACTTCATTGACTGCTTGAGTGACGCTTAAGGTGCCTTGATCAAGAAGGGGCTCCCTCGGTTAACAATCGAATACCGAACTTCAATTTGGATACAGCCCTTAAAATAAGCTTGTTTTAAAATAACTATTTTCTCGGAAACTTATAGTACGAATTGCATAAAAATTTGTTTTTAGGCTAATTAAATGGTGTAGAATTCATTTATGCTGTAAGAATTGTGTACTGCTATTGAAAAAAACAAAGTTATGGTTGGTTTTAATATGTAGATGACCCCTTAAGCAAATTTTATATACCTCATTTAAAAGTAGACTTTATTTCCAATCGTTCGGTACCAGTAACTTTCTTCTACGGTAATTTGTTGATAGTAGGAGAGCTGTTGAACATTTTTGAGTAGGTATTTGAGGCACCCTGAAAATTTGTGCAACACTTCTTTTGTAATGCCTGAATACAAAATCAAATGTCTGGTTGAAGGATCGTGGCCCAAAAACTGTGCCAGACACGTGTCTGGCACAGTTTTTGTGCCGACTAAAGTGTCTGTCATTTTCAAAATATTTTTTTCTAAGCATAAATATTATTCTGCCTCAATCTCAGCGTGCCTCAAATACCTTTTTTGGGTAGTCAAAAAATGGCACTTGACACGTGTCTGGCACATTTTTTGGGCCGACTAAAGTGTCTGTCATTTTCAAAATATTTTTTTCTAAGTATAAATATTATTCTGTCTCAATCTCAGCGTGCCTCAAATACCTTTTTTTGGGGTAGTCAAAAAATGGCACTTGACACGTGTCTGGCACAGTTTTTGGGCCGACTAAAGTGTCTGTCATTTTCAAAATATTTTTTTCTAAGTATAAATATTATTCTGTCTCAATCTCAGCGTGCCTCAAATACCTTTTTTTGGGGTAGTCAAAAAATGGCACTTGACACGTGTCTGGCACAGTTTTTGGGCCACGATCCTTCAGCCAGATATTCGATTTTGTATTCAGCCATTACAAAAGAAGTGTTGCACAAATTTTCAGGGTGCCTCAAATACCTTCCCTAAAATGTTTAACAGCTCTTGGACTATGAGGAGTTAGTAGGGGGTTCTTACTTTTTTTTTTCCATGACTGTACATTAGGCAAGTTAGTGCTTATTTATTTATTTATGTTAGTGAGCAACAGATGTTGCAGATTTTTTTTTTCAAACTAATTTTTGAAAGATTTTATTATTTGGGTAAGCTGGAGTGGTGGGTCCAAAAGCAGAAGTGGAATCTTCGGATCTCAGGGGATTATTTTATATGATTTATTATTATTGTTAATAAAGAATTTTAAATAGGGATGGTGAAAGATTATTTTATATAAAATTAAAGAATGTTTAATTTTTTTGCACTAGGAATGAGAAAAGGGAGAAGCAGAAATTTGTAGTTTTGGATTTATTATAAATGTATGTAATTACTTTTACAAGTGAGCGATGATTGTTATATATATATATATATATATAAAGGTTTAAAGAGTAATATTTCTTGCTATTTTTCTTAACAAAGTAAATTTTTTATATAGTAAAATGTAACATAGCTTTTTATATCTCTGAAACAAACCAACAGAAACACCCTCTAAACATGCATGTTGTACATTACTTCATTTTTTCCCAAAGCGTTCTTATAAAAATCTCATTGCACGGTGCTCTTTAAAATTGAAGCATGGTCATCCTTTTTTGCGGGGAGGGAGCGGGGAGAGATTGAAGGTGAATGGAAATCCTTACTGTGAATTCTTTGTATTGGTCTTTAATTTTTTTTGTGTGTGTTTATTGTTTTATTTATTTTTTTAATAACCTCAAAAAAGTAATGATATCAATACAAAAACCCTTAACGGGTTAAAAGTTTGTGACGCAGCACTTTATCTTATGCTCTAAGAATTTTAAATATGGAACTTAAAAATAATGATATCAAATTTTGAGTGACGCTATGCTATTAATTATAATCTCTCTATATATTATTTATTTCCTCTTTTTATTTTTTTATAATCACATGTGCAAAAATTATGTTCAATTTAAAAAAACGTATAAAAGTTTACTCATTGATGCTTTAACATTTACACCTCTCATAAATTCCAAGTATGAGTTTTAAAAGATATGATATCAAAATTTTAGTGACGCTTTGGTGTGGCTTTAAACGATTTGTTTTAAAATTAAATTTAAATTATTTTTGTTTTGGCTAAGATATATTCACACATCTAAATAATAGTTTTAATTTTCCAATATACTTTAAATATGTCACTTTCACTGAATTTATATGATGCATTTAAATGCATTTATTTGAATAAATTGATTTATCCTTTGTCCAATGCTATTAAAAATTTAAAATAAGATTTACGTAAATAATTTTTTTGCGTCATTGTATCCAAACTAAGTGAAATGTATTCAAATGGATACTATGAGGCAAAAAAATTATTTACGTAAATCTTATTTTAAATTTTTAATAGCATTGGACAAAGGATAAATCAATTTATTCAAATAAATGCATTTAAATGCATCATATAAATTCAGTGAAAGTGACATATTTAAAGTATATTGGAAAATTAAAACTATTATTTAGATGTGTGAATATATCTTAGCCAAAACAAAAATAATTTAAATTTAATTTTAAAACAAATCGTTTAAAGCCACACCAAAGCGTCACTAAAATTTTGATATATCTTTTAAAACTCATACTTGGAATTTATGAGAGGTGTAAATGTTAAAGCATCAATGAGTAAACTTTTATACGTTTTTTTAAATTGAACATAATTTTTGCACATGCGATTATAAAAAAATAAAAAGAGGAAATAAATAATATATAGAGAGATTATAATTAATAGCATAGCGTCACTCAAAATTTGATATCATTATTTTTAAGTTCCATATTTAAAATTCTTAGAGCATAAGATAAAGTGCTGCGTCACAAACTTTTAACCCGTTAAGGGTTTTTGTATTGATAAATATATACAGTATATATATATATTGATATTGGCCCTTTTTCTACCTAGGTACAGATACATACACATATTATGATTTGTAATCTTGTTAAAAGTTTTAAATTCTTTTTGTAAACACAGATTGTAGTTTTATTCTGAAGCAAGTAGTTGATAAATTAACCAATTTTAAGATGTAAAAATTTGTGTCTAGCTCTTGACAAATTGGTCTGTGATCTTGTTAGACTTTCATGATACTACAGAAAGAAAGAAAATGATTAACATGGCATAGAGGGTGAATAAGAAGGATTATTTAAAAGAAAACATGTACTGCTTATTACTAATCATGAGCAATTGTCGATAATTCAACAATCGCTATCGTAGAAAATAATTGAGACAGTCATAGATTAATTCTCAAATCCTATAATTGAGATATTTTGTTGATTGTCTCACCGAGGAGCTAAAAAACACATGTGGAAAATTTATCGATTATCCCTTCAGGAAATGTTATTGCAGTGACAGGCAATTGCAGGATTAATCTATAATATGAAATACAGTTGCGACTCTCTATAAGAATTTTTAGTATGAACATTCACTTTTCCTATGATCACATTAAAAATAATCTCCATATAGCGAAATGTCAATCTGCCTATAAAGAATTTTTTCCGAAAAAGCTTCAAAACCCCATTTTCCTTCACTGATTCCTGGTTTATCTTTCAAAGCTGAATTCTTTACCGTACTCCTCTACCTTATTCTTTACATCCGACAAAGGCATTCACCTCCCTGATCCAACACCTTTCTTGATGCAGTGTCTAATAAAGAGTTGCACGGCCATTCTGCCTTTGTTCGTTTCAACAAAGATGAGTATACATTCTTGGAAAAGAGTGAAACATTTCCTTGTGTGTGAAGTTGTTGGCAACTGTCACAAAGTGTGGCAAAAGATGAAACGTTTGCATGCTCACCTTGAAAATTTTGTTTGTTGTTTGGTCTGATCAGTAAGGCTAAGATAAGAGCAGGATCAGAGAGGCAAGTGAAGAAAGGGTCGTCTTTTTGTATACGTTTTCATCTACTTGGTTTGTGGCAACTCTGAACAATTTTTAGTGTTAGAAAATTTGTCACTAAACTCCACCTGTGCGAGTGCAATTTTTTACTGCATCTGTAAAAAATGGCTCCTAGAAAGTGCATAACTCTCTGTGATAAAGTGAAGATTTTGAGAGAAATCCATAAGGGATTTTTTAAAAATGTGGCAAAAAAGTTTTGATTCCGGCAAGTACTCTGTCAACTATCATAAAAAATGGGGAGTCAATTGCCGAACACAAATCGGGCATTGGCTCAATGGAAAAAGCAAGAGGGTGTAGGACTTGGATGTAGCAATAATTAAGTGGATTAGAAGGTTTAAGGGACCGGAACTTTCCATATCAATGGTTTTAGAAAAGGCTCAGAAATACGTTTCATCTCTTGAGCATTCTGAATTCCAAGCCAGCATTGGTTAGTAAGAAAAGTTAAAGAAGAGACATGGGTTATTTCAGAAAACTGTCTGTTGTGAAAGTGCGGATGCTTCGGTGACAGTATGTGAGAAAGCGAGGTTCAAGATACCTGAATTTCTAAAAGAATTTATTCCTGAGAACATTTGCAATGCTGATGAAACCGGTCTGTTTTACAAGTGCCTCCCAAACAAAACTCTGTTGCTTAAAGAAGACAAATGTTTTGGCAGCAAACAAAGGATTACTATTCTGTTGTGTGCTAACATGACAGGAAAAGAACAGTTAGATGCTGGTCATTGGTAAAAGTAAAACTCTTCAGAGTTTTAAAGAAGTGAAGTCCTTAGAATTGGACTATGATTTTAATAAAAAGTCCTGTATGATCACAGATATTTTTTTACAAATGGTTAAAAGCACTTGACAAGCAAATGAGAAAACACTGAAAAACTACTCTGCTTATTGACCAGCTCACTCACAAATTAACTAATTTCAATATACACAATGTACTTAACTTTATACAACCATTATATGAGTATTAGTGGTCTGTAAGAATATGGAATTTCCTGTTTTCATAAACCATCATTATTTTGATTGATTTTAATAAATAATTTTAATCTAATTTGTTAATCCAATTTCTTTATTAACACCATATTCTTATATTTCATTCATACATGAACTTTGTCATTGCTGTTAACAGAAAAATGTGATAGTCAGGATAAATTACAATGTATCAATAAGTAGCCTGGAAACATAGCTAATATAGAACAATGTTTTAGATAACTTTGTATTAGATCTTTAAATTAGTTTTGGCAAAATAAAGAAATAATATTAAGATTTTTTCCTTTTAAAAAAAAAAGAAAGTAAGGTGTGTATTTTCATTGAGAATATCAACAGCTGCAAACTGAAGCTATGTATCTGTAACATGGAATCATTATTAACAGTGGCTAGAGTTAAATTTTTGCATAAACAGTTATGAATAACGTTTAAACACAAGCTAGTAATTATTTAAAACATAAAATCAGGCAGTTTATGTAATTATAAAGTTATGGACAAAAAAAAAAAAAAAAAAAAAAAAAAAAAAAAATCCAGGTTCAATTTGGAATGAGCATTCTATATATTTGATTGAATAAAAAGATTTCTATCTTGATTTCACATATAAAATTTATTAATTTTGATGAGTACAATATTATCCCTCTCCCCATGGCAGAAATGCTGCGACATTGTTGCAGAAAGGGAACATCCTGTTGCAAAAAACTTTCATCTTTGAGCCACTGAACGCAGTTGATAAAAATATTTTTTAGAATTTTCATTTAAAGTAAAAAGTATTAAAGTTAGTAAAGTTCCATTGGAATTTTCTAGGACTAAATTTTTTATGGAACTAAATAAATCTTTAGTTAGTTATTTAATTATATTTTGAAAACATGATAAATTAATATAAAGGGATTTTTAACACCTTGCATTTCTATAAAAATGTTCTTGTTCTTGAAAAGCCTCAAATTTCATGCGTCAAAGTGACGGTCAGAAAATCCCCTTAATTTCCCCTCTTTCAATTTTATGATTAATGTATGCAGTTTTTTGTAATGAACTTGTTGATATGTTTTTGATGTATGATGATGATACCATATGTTTTTGAAAAATTGGCTTTGAATTAACTTGGTGAAAAGAGATAAGTTTAGTATTTTTATGTTTATCCTTAATAAAAATGGTCTTATCCTAAAGATCTAGCAAGAAGAAAAATTAGCTACATATGTAAACATATTAATTTATATTTTAATTATTTGAAATAATTAAGCATATTTGTATAATCCTTCTCCCCCTTAATAAATTAAATTATAGTTTTCAAATCTGTGGTGCTTTGCTACAAATTGTAGCAATTTCACCTCATACTCAATCAACAAATCTTAAGAAAAGTAATGAGACAGTTTATTTATTAAAAATTACTACACATATGCTAAATAATTCCCCTAATGTTGATTCATTAAATTTAGGATAGTCTTTTTTTTTACATGCAGAACACCATTACAGATAAAAAACATATAATACCTGGTTTATGATATATTATTCTTTCAGTGTATTTTTCTAACTGTGTTATGTATAAATTTCTCATTCATTTCGACTGTTAAAAATATCATGTTGTAGAAAAAGTTTTCTGTTGATAAGGGTTTGTAGCAGAAAGCTTAAAATAATTCTGCCATAGGGATCCATCTTATATTGTTGAAACACTTTATGCATATTTTCTATATATTTTGCAATGTAAAAATATAGAATTCTACTGCATGTGATATGACACATGCTTGTTCCTTTCAAATGATTGAGAAAAAATTAACTAATGCTGTTAGAAAAAATAGTTTATTATACATATTTACATATTAGAATTGCATTCTGTTTCATTAAAATGTAATATTACATAAGCCTTATGGAATGTTGAATTTGTCAATCATTTTTACAATGATCAGGAACAGGGTACAAAAGAGCTGCAGTGAAGACGAACAGTAAAATAACAAAAAACAATATTAAAATCGTGAAGACAGGATTGTACCCTAACCAATAAGTAATTAATAAGAATACAAAAAAGTAGCTTATTAAATGCTTATTTGCTAAGAAACGTAAATAAATGCGAGGTGGTAAATGTACAGGAGTTCGAGAAACAGTCATCATATCTTTGGACTTAATCACATTGTAGTATGTTACAGGTTTAGCAAGAACTCTACGGCATACTTTGCCCCATATCGTTGGACTATGATACAATAGTTGAATCTCCACTGCATACTATAAAAAAAGATAATATTTACTATTGGTTGATGCAGAACAAAACAAACATGCAAAACATTAACGTCATTACAATATCAAACCACACTTGTAACTAAAAGCGAGAGTTTAAAATCAAGAAATCATGTATCAGGGTTCATACAGAGTTGGGAAGAAAAAATCCAAGGAGTACCCAAAAAATCCAAGGAGTCCAAAAAATTTTAAAGATTTGCCACCCCCCCCCCCCCATTTTTTAACCATTTGGAAAAATGGTTATTGCTCTCTGTCAGGGTAGAAAATCAAAAGCATATCTGAAGGTTTTTATTGGTTTAATCTGCATTTTATTCGTTTTGTGATTGGTTTATACAGTAATCTGTATTTTCCTTTACTTTCAACAACGATGGATACCTTCTGTTGCACTATGACAAAAAAAGTAATAAAAACTACAAAAAAAAAAAAAAATAATAATAACTCAGAACAAATTGCATTTAAAAGTACATTTTTTTCACTATCCGACGATGTAAAAAGTAATATTGTCGGATGTTTAGAAGTTTAAGAATGAAATTTCATTTAAAATGTGTCATCAGATTTCTTAGAAATCTGACGATAGAAAAGCCTTTTCCGGAACAGCCAATTATGAAATGCTTTGATAATACATACGAGTCGCAGGCGATTTTTGTGCTTGCAATTTTTACGTGTCATAACACTATTAATGTTTAATTCATGGCGTATGTAATGTATGATCAACTCCGTGCGATTTTTTATGACTTAAATTTTAGTCTTCGAAAAAATCATTTTCCAAATGGTTGTTGTAATTTGTTAAATTGCTTTTTTTTTTCCCCGATGTTTTTATGTGTTGCATCGTTATGTGGTATGCACATTCCAATTTTTAATGTCCAATTTGGAGAGAAAAACATTTCGAAAACAAATGTTACTCTATTACAGTGGTTCCCAAACTTTTGGGCTCCCGGAGCCCTTTTTGGGAAGAATTTCTAAGGCGGAGCCCCTTAACCCCACGGTACTCTATGGTTTACAAATTAATGTTTTTTATGCCTATGGAGCAGAAAAAAATGCTGAATAAGAACGAGTCTGAACCGGTAGTTTCCAACATGAGGTCAAGGTTTTCAGTTTGGCCCTTTTCTTGATACAGAAGAAATTCTGAATTCATACTAGAAATTTTGAAAATCAAACTTTCTATTATTTAACCCCTTAAAAGTTTTATTTAATATTACTATTATTGGACACAATAAATTACAAATAAGGACTAAAAATCACTTTTTTTGTATTGAATTATCTGCCTTCTAAATCCGCCAAATACAGCGAAAATTATAGTTAAAAATTTGTGGTTTTTGAAAGCTGTTAGTAACGAAGAAAAAAAAAAACTCTTCTTAACCGAGCGACGTTCGAGCAGTATTGTTAACCCTTTCAGGGTTTCACGGGCAAGGTACTTGTATTCGTAAAATGTTGAATAATTGAATGACATCAGTATTTACAAGAAAATTTATTTGTAAACCATTAAAATTTTATTTTCGCGTACTTAAGAAGGGTGAAATTTTCATTAATAAATTCGGGTGCCAATGTGGCAATTAGGGATTAAAATTATGTGATGCCATAGCGGCATCACATCCCGTTAAGGGGTTAATGACATCCATTTTTAAAATAAAAAATATTATTTCGGGATTTTCAGTATGAACTCGGAATTACTGATAAAAATAGTAACCACATACACACAGAAAAAAGGGTAAGTTATACAGCTTTCGTTTACAAAGAGAGACTTCTGTATAATCCCAGTAGCAGGGATCGTACTTGTCCTGAAATTTCACGACCAGGAAATTCTTCGGTACCAGTATTTTCTTATGGAAAAATCTCTTCTTAAATAATGTGAAATTTCGAGCGTTTAACCTAGATTTATTTTTCCATAAACAAATAGTGATATTTTTCCTAAAAAAATACCTTAAGCTTACGATCCCTGCAGTAGGATACTAGCGAAAGGTAAGAAAATGCGTAGGCCCAGTCGCCCAAGAGTAATAATATAATATGAATCGCCTCTGATCTTCTTTTTTTGAACCATTTTTAAAAAATACATTTAGAAGGAGATCATCGTTTAAGTGGGCGGGACAAAATCTATAACCTGTAATGTTAGGTGTAGCATCGTTCACTTTTTTTTTTTTGGATGTTTTATTTGAAGTATTTAGCTATTAATTATAGTTTTGAAAGAAACTTTCTTTCACCATTGTTTTTGTCTCAAAATAGACATACGGTTAAAAACTAAACATGTTAAAAGAACTGCAACTAGTAGAAAAACTTTACTAACAAAACGGGATATATGGGTGGGATTAAATTTATATCTGGGCGGGTACACACTGACGAAAAGTCTAAGCAAGGGGTGGAGCTGAGCAAAAGTTTAGATTGTTGACAAATGTAAAGAACCAATATGTATAATAAAAATTGCTACAGCCTTATTTCTGATAGGAAAATGTGGCATCATAACATAAGAATCTTAGACAATGCCGAGATCAATTAAAGCAAAATTTAAAAGAGGGGTTGTTAAATGATCAACAAGATGTTAAAAACAATGCGTTTTCAGCATCATACATGGCTTTAAAAATTAAGTACAATTATGTAAAACGGCATAGAAAATTTAAATAAGAATTAATAAAAATAAAATAAACAGATTAAACAAATTAAAGTTGCAAAAAGGCAAAAGAAAGCTACTTACACAACGTATACAAATATTAAATGAATCTAATGAGAGTTTATTAAATGATACAAGATGTTACAAAAAAGAGGTTTTAATCAACAAACATCGCAGTACTATGAAAAACAGTATATACAAATAACATAAACAGATTAAGGAAATTAAAGTTTAGATAAAAAAAAAAAAAGAAATATATATACACAAATGAAATTCACACAGAATTTAATATATAAATAGGCGGAGCTCCAAAGAACAAAACTGTTCTCCCTTTTGTTAGGCAAGAAAAGATAACAGCACTGGAGCGTCTTTGCTCTTTCATTTCACATTGTGCATTCGATTCAGAATGCTATTTCTTGTAGCTTATTTTGAATCGAATTTTTAAAACACGTTAAATGTAGAAACATAAAATAAAGTAATTCAAACCAAAAATATTGTATAGAAAATAGATATATGTATAATGCAAAAGGTTTTCGTTTATTTTAAAAATATAGTATTCTTCAATTCAGTGATGTATTTCTTTTTTACACACACACACATAAATTCCTACATACTTTCGGAAAAATTTCCCTTGCAATATGCTAATTTCTTTCATGTTTCGTTTATTTTCCTGGAACGCCGCGGAGCCCCTGAAAAGTATAGGCAGAGCCCCAAGGGCTCCGCGGAGCACACTTTGGGAACCTCTGCTCTATTAGAATCTAATTGTTAGTGCTGAAATTGCACAGTATTCACAATATATTGCTTATTGATTTCGTAAGTTTAAATACAAAATTGACAATGTACTTTTTTATGCGGTGACCAATGGTCATATCACACGGGTGATTCTGAGTAAAAAAAAAAAAATTCTGAAATTCACAGAAAATCTGAAAAGGTACACCAGAGAGAGAGAGGGGGGGGGGGGGGGGGAATCCACTCCCGACACTAGCTATGCATTTTCTCGGTGGCTCTTTGACGAAATTTGTGGTTTTTCGCGATCTTTCGACGAAATTTGTGGGTTTTTTCGCGATCTTTCGACGAAATTTGTGGTTTTTTTTTCGCGATCTTTCGACGAAATTTGTGGCTTTTTTCGCGATCTTTCGACGAAATTTGTGGTTTTTTTCGCGATCTTTTGACGAAATTTGTCATTTTTCACGATCTTTCGATGAAATTTTTCGATTTTTCGCGATCTTTCGACGAAATTTGCCGTTTTTTCGCGATCTTTCGACGAAATTTGTGAGTTTTTATGAGCTCATTTGACGAAATTTGTGTTTTTTTTCGCGATCTTTTGACGAAATTTGTGTTTTTTTTTCGCGATCTTTTGACGAAATTTGTGGGTTTTTTCGCAATCTTTTGACGAAATTTGTGGGTTTTTACGCGCTTTTTTGACGAAATTTGTGGGTTTTTACGCGCTTTTTTGACGAAATTTGTGAGCTTTTTCGCGAACTTTCGACGAAATTTGTGAGTTTTTGGCGATCTTTCGACGAAATTTGTGAGTTTTTTCGCGATCTTTCCACGAAATTTGTGAGTTTTTTCGCGATCTTTCGACGAAATTTGTGAGTTTTTTCGCGATTTTTCGACAAAATTTGTGGGTTTTTTCGCGATCTTTTGACGAAATTTGTGTGTTTTTACGCGATCTTTTGACGAAATTTGCGGTTTTTTCGCGATCTTTTGACGAAATTTGTCAATTTTCGCGATCTTTTGACGAAATTTGCTGTTTTTTTGCGATCTTTTGACGAAATTTGCGTTTTCCCCGTGATCCTTTAACGAAATTGGCGATTTTTCTGTAAACGATTGACAAAATTTATTTTTTTCGGCGACCATATGTCTGAATTTTCGGATTGGTGACCGATTTTTTAAAATTTCCAGAAACGAATGTCACATACATGATACATCTTAAAGAAAATTTTAAAAGGCAAAAAAAAAAAAAGAATGCTAAATGCAACATACAAGAAAAAATATAACAAGTTTTGAATTTATTCTTTTAGAACAGCGATAATCACTTTCTTTGAAGAATTCGCATTTTTTTCGCGATCTTATGATAACTTTCGCGTTTTTTTCGCGATCTTCAGGGGGAAATTCGCGTTTCTTTCGCTATCTTTTGGGAGAAATTCGCGTTTTTTTTTCGCGACCTTCTGGGAAAATTCGCTTTTTCGCGACCTTCTGTGAAAATTCGCTTTTTCGCGATCTTCTAATGGAATTCGCGTTTTATTTCGATTATTTAACAAATCTGACGTTTTTTTCGCAATCTTTTGATGGAAACCGCGTGTTTTTCGCGATCCTTTGACGAAATTCACGTGTTTTTCACGATCTTCTGGGGAAATTCGCGATCTTCTAATGGAATTCGCATTTTATTTCGATCATTTGACGAAACTAACATTTTTTTCGCAATCTTTTGATGGAAACCGTGTGTTTTTCGCGATCCTTTGAGGAAATTCGCGTGTTTTTCGCGATCTTTTGAGGAAATTCGCATATTTTTCGCGATCTTTTGAGGAAATTCGCGTTTTATGCGATCTTTGGAGGAAATCTGCTTTTATTCTCGATCTTTAACGAAATTCGCGTTTTTTCGTGATCCTTTGAGTAAATTCGCATTTTTTCGCTGTCTTTTAAGAAATTCGTGTCATCTTAAGAAATACGAGTTTTCATGCGATCTGTTGGAGAATTTCGCGTTTTTTCACGATCCTTTGACAAAATTTACGAATATTTTTCGCGATCGATCGACGAAATTTGACGGTATTTTTTTTAACATATTTACGAAAAACGCGATTTTTCCCGAGATTTTTGGCTAAATGCCAAACATTGATAAAATTTAAAATAAAGGTCGGCTAACAGTATCAAAAAACGGACTTTACGGACCTAGTGGGAGCCCTGCTATTAAAATTACCCTACCCAATCAATGTGCTTCAGATGAATGACGTGCATAAAGGATTTGCCGTGCGTTTTTCAATCACGATTTTTTTTTTCCTCGGCAGCAATATCGCTTGCGTCCGAAGCCGCAATACAATATAAGGAGTTTCTAAGTAGTGGTTTGCTTATCTAAGTAGTTCTAAGTACTACTTGGGAATGTTTTCATTTCTAAGGAGTTTCCAAGGAGTCTAAGGAGTCTGTGCGAACCCTGATGTATGCTTTGACAGGGTTCCTACAAAATTTCTCTATTCTAAAAAAAAAGTAACTAACGCTGTCACCGCCGTTGCCAGTTTTGAATTTTTTGTGACCGGAGGTCTTCTTCGTTAATATTAAGCAAAATATTGCATACAAAAATATGAAAATCGGTGGTATTATAGAGAAATGTTTGATAAACACGCTGATGCAGACAGTTTTCAAATCCAAGAATTATTTAAAGAGATATTTAATGGTAAAGTTGGACAAAATCGTTCGATTAAAAAAGTTTTATAGGAGCAATAACTATACATGGGAATTTAATCAATTTTAGATCATTTTATGCGTTAGAATTTCCCGGTGTGTAAACTGCATTTATTTCTTTAATTTGATTCATTTTTTGAGGTTTTATTTCTATTTTAAATTCAAATTTTCAGCATTTCAAAAGATATTTTTTACATATTTTAGAAAATGGTATTAATTTAAACTGTTGCCAATTGTATAAACAGCGCAAACAATAATGTTTGCTTCAAATTAAAAATTAATTTACACGTGACTATTATAAACAGAAGATATAAAAAGCAGGAACTCATTGAAAATTATGTCATAAAAACTATATTTACATGTGAATTTTAAAAGAGAAAGAATATTGTAAAACAATAAATTCATTAACATGCGTTAGAAGTCTTAAATAGGAGAAATTGCGTCACATTACACTTATTACATAAAATGAACAAAAACTAACATTGCAAAACAGTTTAAATTTAAAAATTGCGCGAGACATTTATTTGATATTTTAAGATGATCTTTTCAACTATTTTTAATAGGACAGCGCAAATAATATTTCATTTCTAACAAAAGTATTTTCACGTGAATGTTAAAAAGAGAAAGAAAAGTTTGGTGAAAATTACGTTTTAAAGTGTCTTATTTAAAAAAAACTTTCTTTTCGCTTTGCTAAAAAATACTGGGAGACAAAGACTCTGTTTACTTAATTCATTTTGTATTAGGTTATTTTGAAATGTTTAACTGATTTTATTTCATCAAAGACGGAAACAGCCATTGTATCTTTTAACAACAGCTGATTTGGCCTTAAAATTCCCCAATCAAAGAGAAATGAATAGAAACCCATTTATAGGGAGATCGCTGCTGTTTTTTAACTTATAATTTAATCTTACGAAATCTTTTTAAAGCTGATCAAATTAGCGTGCTTTTTAGAGTCTTCGGTGTCTGAATGGGGGTTGGCGAGCGTAGCTCGTAGAACGCAGCGCCCCCCCTAGTTGTGGTAAAAAAAATCCCCTAACTTTTCCAGGTTTTTCCTGAGCTTTTTCAAAATTTCCCTGATCTTTCTTAATAAAAATTTGGCTTATATATTGTTGTAAAACCCTCCACAGTGGACAACTTTAATCTTGATAAATGCTAAAAAAAGTATGCACTGGATGCATTTCTGATTTTTAATTATTTTTCATATTATGCTATTGTTATATAGTTTGCATAAATTTTATAGAAAAATTTTAGACTGCATGAATAATTAATTCAAAATTTCTTCATTTATGATTACTGAGATTCTGATGGAAAGTAGTACATCAAAAATTCCCTGACTTTTTGCCAAGATTTTCAAATTCCCTGACTTTTCCCTATTTTCCAGGACCCATAGGAACACTTTATTGATAAACAAAGATTAACCCTAGAAATCTGAAGTTCCACCCATATTAATGTTACTTCAATAGGAAATGTACGTCATAATGACATAGGTTACATTTCTATGGTTAAAATAGGTATATTACAAAAGTTAAATTTATATGAAAAACTGAAGGTTTTAAATATACGAGGATGTGAGTTTCAAAACGCAGTTTATCCAGAAAATGAAATGTTAGGAAATCTCAAAAAAAAACCTGTAGCTGCGTCCATTAGTTTTCATTGCAAACCAAAATTTTACAATGGCAGAAATACGGGATAAAACTAGTTTTTTGTTTTTGTAGATTGTTGTATTTTTTTGGAGCAGGTTTATGAAGAGAATAGATTGATAGAGAAAACATGATTTTTTAAATTTTGGATAAGCCAAGTTTTGAAAGCCACATCCTCATATATATATTTACTTTGCAATATTCATTTAAATTATTCTAAATTTCCAGCATATTCATTATTTCCCTATTTCTTAATAATCTCTATTATTTATTTCTAGTTAACTTCCTTTAAACTTAAAATGCGTATATTAATAATTATCTTATTCGAAATCTTATTTTAAAACTTTTAATCCCTTCATAAATTTATATCAGCTACCAAAACTATAATATTCTGAGAGAAGCTACTTTTTATTTTCGAATGTTTTTAAAAGCCATTTTTACTGTTTTCATTTTTAATTTTATTCCACGAATCAACTTCCCACGCATTTGGCAGTTTTGGACTTTTTACACCGAAATCCTTCCGTGAGCAGATACGGAACTCCTTTACTAATATGCTCCTCTCTCTCTCACCATTGGCTGAGTTATGGTGTTCCTTTCGCTGAGTGGTTCATTCCTGAAGTTTACATTCCAATCTGTCTTCCTACGCAAATGCTAACAAAATCACTGTGCATGAGCTCAGAGGTGAAAATTCTGTGTTGTTTGATTGTTTTTAAAACTTTGTTACCAGGTGTCTTACTGACAGGTAGATCGTTTAAATTTGATTATTTAAGATCTTTTTAGCATGAATTAATGATTCGTGCTCTAGCCTGAGGACTCTGCGAAAACTCTTGTAATGTGGGAGTTGTTTACATTTTTATGTGCGGCTGAATAACCCTTTTAAAATGACATTGGATTCTGTTTTAATGGTGAAACTACCGGATTTCTCAATCCTTTGCCTTACTACTCGTATGACCTGACCATCAGAATATAATCAGACTGCTTAATGAATCCTGGAATTTTGATTGGACTTAGCCAATCTCAACTATTACCAACAAATTAATGTACTTGATTAGAATTTTCAACTGCAAAGTAACACAGCCTGTCAACAGCTGCCAATATTCTACAATTTTGATGCATCCAGCTGCAATGTTTCACTAGTGTGGTACGAATTTTATGCAACCTAACATACATATATATCTATTTATATAAAATCCAAGTCTCTGTGTGTCCCTCACGATTCCGGTAGGACCACCTCATTGAAATGAGTAATTATTGAAAAATACTAATGCAGGGTTACCACAGTAGCGCCAAATGTTGGCCAACTTGGCGATAGCTGGCTGATTTGACGAAATTCCCATTTAAAACCATTAAACTTTCATAAAGGAGGTCACCAAAATTTAATTTAAACTCCGATCTTTTAAGATATTTTTTCAAAATCTACGGGTGGGAATTTAAAGTACACCTTTACATCTTTCTGCTGATGCTACTAATAAAATAATCGCCAATAGACGACGCTGTACTGTATGAGCTCCTAACTGCGCGATTTTAATGTGCTTTAGGTACTTTTCCAGTATAGGTGCCTTGGCGAAAAAGGAAATTTGGCAACATATTTTCCGGGAACCTATGCACTGTTTCATTTTATATACACACGTATTTTTTTTTCGATATTTATACGGTTTGTTTAACATAAAAAAGCCGTTTCTCTAATTTTATACAGAAACAGATGTAATTTGCATAAAAACATGAATAATATACATATAAAATAAACATAAAAAAACGCTCATCAAGTTTGTTTTTATAGCTGTTTATATGATTTGACAACAAATCTCAAAATTTTTCCGTTATACGGACACCATTCCAAAATGTATGCTAATGCGCCAATTATTTCAAAATGCTAAAAGATATTTGTAATTTTATGTCAGCAGTTTAATATGAGTTTTATTTTATTGCTTTATTTTATAACAGTTATTTGTTCAATTATTTTAAGTATATATTTGTGATATAATGAAATTGTTCGTAAAAGTCTTGAATTTTCAAATGTTATATTTTTTAAATGCTCACTTTAGTATCGACAATATTTTTTCTTTTATTTTTCAAATGCCTCAATTCACGTGATTTTCATTTTGCGCCAACTATTACGCTTGGCGACAGTGGTATCCGTATAACGGAAAAGTACCCAAATCTCACTTTCTGATGCCCAAATTACACCAAGCTTTTTTTAAAAACCGCCAAAGCCCCTACAGTGGAAAAGTATCAAACTGTCTATTATTTTGCGCTATCTGTGTTATAGTTTATACTATATGCAAGGAGAGTGGAGCGAAGAGTTTAAACATTAAATATTAAAGTTTCGGCACAGATGTCATATACATATGTTGGCGCGATTTTTTTCTGACACCAATGTCATATACACAACGGGTACTTAACTGCTTCCAAGTGTCGTTATTTTGCTTGATATGGTAACCCGGATGTTGTTTATGCTGTTGATGTTTTCGCC
Source organism: Maratus speciosus (assembly GCA_963932465.1). NCBI lineage: Eukaryota > Metazoa > Arthropoda > Arachnida > Araneae > Salticidae > Maratus > Maratus speciosus. The sequence goes on from OZ010795.1 coordinate 509,526,026, forward strand.
AAATTGGCGTCGGAAAAAAATCGCTCCAATATGGGGTATATATGAGAACTGTGCCAAAGTTTCTATAAAGCAGTATAAGACTAAAAAATTAAGAATAGAATAAATGCAAAATAAGACTAAAGAAGAAAGAAAAATCATGCGTTAAGCATAGAATATGAAACATTTCCCAACACATCCTGAATGCTTTAACAAAACTTCGTTACTTAGGGAAATAAGGTAAATAAGATAACTAAGTAAACATTTTAGAAAACGCATAAAAAATTTTAAAAATTGATTTCAGCAGTTACCGTCCATAGCCAATAGTACCGTCATTAAATGCCACTATTTAGCTAAAATTTAATTTAAACTACTCTTAAAGCTACAGAAATCGCATTTCCAGATATTATCATCCATAGACGGTTATGTATCCAATTCTTTGAGTGACCCTGTATATCATTTTATCTATATTCTGCAAACATTTCTTAGTAAACTAAATGTAGTTCAGCGTAAAACTGCATAACTCCATTAAAAACCACCTTTAAGCAATTTATTCTCATACTCAGTAACCCTTACGAATTCTTTTGTGTAGCCCTACATATGAACTGTAGCATTTATACACACGGTATAGTATGCATAAATGTGGTGAAACATAAAAGCGCATATCATAATTAAAAATGCATTTCTAGCAATCATTGCTTATGTACAATACTTCGGAGAAAAGTTTCTTGGCGAGAAAGAAGTTTGCCAACGTATTTTCTGACAACCTATTTACTGCTTCATACTCACAAGCAATTTTTTGCATATATATACAATTTATTTAATGTGAAAAAAGCTATTTACCCATTTTTATAAAGAAACAGAAGTAATTTTTGCACAGATGTCATATACGCATCAGGGTTGGCGTGATTTTTCTCTGACGCCAATTCGGCAGAAATCTCGCTTTCGAATACCAGTTACTTATATATTTTTAAATTATTTGCTATCATTTTGAAAAGGAAATAACTATAAATAAATAAAAGTTTGAATAATAACTATAGAACAAAACAGTTTATATAATTTAAAAACAGAAAATAAAAGTAAATAAACAATTTATTAATAAATAAAAAACAATAGCCGGGTTACCATAGCAGGCAAAATAACACCATTTTAGCACCAGTTAGGTATCCCGGTTCATATCTGAAATCTGTGCCATAATTTGTATATAAAAAAATATTATATATATTTAGAAACGATTTTTATGTATATAAGTGCATATATAAACAAAAATAAAAGTTCATTAGATTTGTTTTCATAGCTGTTTATCCATTTTGGCAACATATCTCACTTTCTGCTGCTCGAATTACGGCAAGCTTTTTTTAAAAATGCGCTATAATGGAAAAGTACCTAAATAAATAATTAACAGAAATAACCAATTATACAAATTAAAACTTTTTATTTCGAGATCAAAGCATTGTTTTTAATTTCGATTAAAAATACATATATCCTTGGATAACTTTAGTTGAAACGGCTTAGTTCGGCTTAGAACGGGTTAGTTCACGGCTTAATATCTCATTCCATAAACCTAAACAACCACAAGTGATTCATTCATCGTGAACCGTAAAAAATATTAAATCACTGAGTTAATCATTCACAAAGTAAGTTCTCCAACAATCAATGGACAATATTCTAATGATGTCATAGTAGGTAAAATGGTGGCGGTATCATTTGTTTATGGTTTGAAATCACAAATATTTAATTTTGCAATGTCTCTTAGTTACATTATTTTATTGTCATATTTATGAGCTCAGAACAAAAGCATATTTTTTCATTATTTAGTTATTAAAGACGGAAAAAAATTATAAATGTGCATGATTTGAAAAATTTAAATAATTTTCTTTCTTAATACTAAAAAATAACATCGGGAAGTAACAGCGAGTTTAAGTTAAATAAGTTTAGCTGTTTAATTCTGTTGTAATATTCAAAATAACTGTATTTATTAGATTTCAGTAAACAGCATCAGGGCCCGATTAAACTTTGAAGTTAGAGGAATTACAATGTCATTTCAGGACCTTTCTTTTGGAGAAGCTATTCTAAATTCCACATATACATGGAAACTCTTCAGTGTTAGAAATATTATTCCTAGGACTGGCATAACATGAGAACGGCCTGCAATTTTACACAAGTTTTTGAAAACTACTTTATATCAGAAATTTTACTAAAAACTGGTTACTTTTTTGTTATAGTGGCCCACACTATTAGAATTATGACAAGTTGCAGCCAATTTTGCCAAAGTCGTAACCAAGATCGTGAAGCACACACATATAATACAATATAATACCATTTTATGAAATCATATACGATAATTTAATAGTTTTTACCTTACTTCAAGTGTGTAATTTATTTATTTTTAAGGCTTAACAATCTAAATTGTCCAATATACGAATAAAAAAAAATGTAAACAAATATTGAAGAGACATGACCGCAAAGAGCCTCAAATCTGCATAACACTTGGAATCAAAGTGTGCAGATTAGTGGTCTTCTACTGTACGCAGTTTTTCCTAAATGTGTTTCGTTCTTAAAATGTGTTATTTTCATCTATCACTGCGGAACAAACGAGAAAACTCATATTCTTGCACATGAGTTGTGCTAAATTTCCGTCATTTTTGACGGGCTACCTTTCTAGTATATATATAATTATACAAAGCTTTATTAATTTATAAATTATTTTCACTAAAATAACATGATCTATTTTTCTTTTTACTTATTCTAAGCAATTCCCCATCCTATATCTATATAAAATTTGAGACTATTATGTTAGAAGGGTATAGGTGATAAATCACCAGATATTGTTCCCTATGTCATCATTCATATAATATTAATTCAATTTAAAAATATACACCTTTCACTTGCACATTTCATAGGAATATTTTCTTTCTTTTTACTTACTACTATTGCCATAAAAATAAAGTACAGGATTCATGAAAAGTTTTTGGTACTTACATTTGATGGAAGAAAGTGAAATGTAATTTAAAAAAAATTATTGCACTCTTTATTTTTTATTTCTTACTTTTAGTAATATTTCTTTGTTGCAGTTTTATAGCCAGTTGGCATATTTTAGTGAGTGAAGTATGGCACATAATTAACTCCATTGTAGTAACTTGTATACAATTGTAACCAGGGCTTAATTTGTGCCTGAGCCCAGCTTGAGTACTTCTCTGTTTTTAGTAAATATTTAAATATTGGTCGGAATTCACTAGAGCTCATAAATATAGGGCTCCGGAGCCCAGTGCAATAGTGCTTCCAAAAACCCGAAGCCTAAATTGCCCTTTTTCTTTCCTTCCCATCTACAAGCTTTTGCATTCTTTTTCATCAAAACATTTATATGTGACATAATGCACACGTAGGAGATAGAGATAAAACGGACTCAATTCTTATATCAGTTTTTGGGCTTGGACTGACTCAAGCTCAATCTGTCTTATATTCAAAATTTTATTTATTCATGTATAGGAAAAAAAATCCTCCTTCAAAATTACATATTCTATTCTATTTCAAATCAATTTTGATCAGAATGAAAGGAAAACAGAAATCATGTTGTTCTATTCTAGGGATATTTGCAAATTTATGCCGGCAACAAGTTGATACGGATACGACACCACTCAAGAAACTGAACAATGCATTTGCTTTCAGTTAGATTTTCTTTTATGACAGTAGGATAATTTTTTATTGCCTGTTTTTTTTTTTCTTTTTTTTTTTTATATCTAACCTGAAAATAATATTTTCTGTTTTTAGCCAATGAGTATCAGCTTGAGGTTTTGTTTTATTGAGTTTTTTTGTATCATGAACACTGCCCATGCTAAGACTCTGCTCTGCCCATTTATGAGGGGGGGGGGGGGGAGGGGGGAACGGTACAGTTGTAGTAGGTACTTTTTTGTTAGAAATCAAGCCCAGATTGTAACCATATTGTTTTCTCATTGTATAATCAAAACTAGGGGCAAAGTTACGCTCGCCAACCCCTGTTCAGACACTGCAGAATCATCTAAAAGCATGCCAATCTGATTGGTTTTAAAAAGATTAGAGAAGATTCAATTATAATGAAAAAAACCTGTAGTGATTTCCCTGTAAACGGTTTCCATTCAATTCCCTTTGATTGCGAAAATTTAAGGCCGAATCAGTTGCTGTTAAGACATCTAATGGTTGTTTTTGTGTTTGATTAAAGAAGATCAGTTAAACATTTGAAAAGAAGTTAAAATAAAATGAATTAAGTAAACAGAGTCTTTGCCTCCCGGTATTTTTGTAACAGTATTATAAAACTATTGTCATAATACGATTTACTACAATTTACTACTTTAACTCTTTCAAGGGCGGTGGTTCATTTTTGGACCACTTAATTTTAATTCTTAAATGCAAATTGGCACCAGAATATTGAAATGCAAATTTTCCTTTTATTAAGTAAGTGAACAAAAGCAATTTCGAATTTCAAAATTTGTTTGTAAATTCTGGTGCTATTCACTGATTTCAACATTTTACGAACAGAAGTACCTTGCCCCTGAAAGGGTTAAACACATATTAATGTATTTATTATTTTAAAGTTTCCTTTCTCTTTTGATATTAATGTGTTAATACAATTTTCAATATTTTCCTGCTTTTAACACGTACTCATTTAATAGTAATTTTAAAGTTTTTTTTCTGTTTTAAATAGTCACGCGCGATGATGTAAAATACCCAGGTATTTATTTTTAAGGGTAAATACCCAATTTGGGTATTTACCTGGGTATTTATTTTTCAATTAAATATAAGTCTGCAAAACACTCATAATGATATTAGTTATGATAGAGGAGTGTAAAAGAAAGAAAAAATTCCAACTTTAGGCATCTTCCAACATTAATAAAAAAAAAAAAAAACCTCAACCTTTTACATTTAAGTATCGAATTTGCTGAAATATTAAAATGTCTCTTTTAACTATAAGGAACAATTGAGAAACATTTTATCAAAAAGATCATTTTTTTAATTTTTATCAACTCATCAATTTTATGTTGAAAAGGGCGAAAGTTCAATATTAGTCAGGCACACTTTCAGAATATAAATTAATTCTATTCATCCATCCACTTCAATGTACAGTTGGCAAATTAAAAAAAAAAGAAAGAGGGAGAGAGAGAGATTGCACCTTATACATTTAATCATCAAATTATTAAAAAAATAAACGAAAACAGCCATCGACTGGAAATTGTCTTTAAATTTATGCTAAAAAACTAAGCTTAGGGGTTTCTTTAGGGCTAGCAGAAAATTATCTTATTATTAATTTATAATTAAGTTAAATATTAATATGTTATATTGCAATCAGAAACACACCTATGTTCATAATTTTTATAATTCTAGCACATCAGGAAGTGACTGAAAAATCAAATGCAAAATTCCAACTTTGCATACATGAACCAAGTTAAATTAAAGGGTGCAAAAATAACATGTTTTTTCAATCTAGGGAACAAGGATAAAATATCTTCTGATTTTGTAATAATATTGGTAGTATTGATTACCCAAGACATAGATATTTAAAAGAATATGTGAAGTGATAGAGAATTTTTAAATAAAAAATATAAAAAGTTGCACATAGTAAAAAATTCATTTCTACAAATTTGATAAAATTTATTATTCAGTTAAATTAAAACCTTTGGATTATCAAGTTTAATTACTATTAAAACACCATTTAGCAATAACATATTGTGTTGTTTATGAAGTAAGTACAAGTATTAATAAGTACTAATTCATTAAAAAGAAATAAAAATTTACATACCTCATCATTCAACTGTTGAGAAAGTTTACTGAAAAAATTCACTAAAGAAACCACTTCAAAGGTACGAACTGGTTGAAGGTCTGGATTTCCTTCACAGACAATTTCAGGCTTCTTTTTTCTATTTATTAACTGATAGCGGTCATTGTTAGTTAAATTTTTAATGCTAGAACCATCACCAGAACCCTCATTTAAAATGGACATATTAGAAGCTTCACTAGGAATGTAAGGTGTTGCATCAAGAACTGGACGATTAACCTAAAAGAAATAAAGATAAGTTTCCAATTATGTTTCAGGAGTTATACTACTCTTTTAAAAAATGTATTATTAGGTCTCTTTTTAAAAAAAAAACTTCTACCTTACAAATGATTTCCTAATCTAATAGGATAAAAAAATTAAATAAAAAAATTTTAAAAAGTTTAAATTTTGTGTGCTTGGAAAGAAGGGGGGAGGGGGGGGGCGTCAATTTCGGATGGCAGTGGAGGAGAAGTTACATGACTGATTAGTCATTGTTACAATAAAGTAACAGACACAACAGAAAATGTAAAAAAGACTTTCCAAAGATTTTTAACTTGGTGAGATGTGAGAGGGGCAAAGCGAGAGAAGAAGTAGAAATTTTTTTGGAGAGCAAGGAAGTTTATTAGATTACTTATTATTTATTTACCTTATTAAAGATTTACAAATAGTAAAAAAAAAAAAAAATAAAAAAAAATAAAGAGATTTAAAGGACTTTAAATGTGTGTGCTTGGTAAGAGGAGTGGAGAGGAAATGCCATTTTCTGTTAGGGAGGGGGGGGGGGGTAAAATTATATGATCAATTATTTATTATTACAATAAAGTAACAGATAGAGCAGAAAAAAGTAAAAGACTTTTAAGGTTTTAAACTTTGCAAGCTGAGATGCCAAAGCAGATTTTTTTTGATTTTTTTTTTTTTTGGGGGGGGGGGGGGGTAATTTATTGGATGCTATATTATTTATTTACCTTACTAAAGATTTACCAAATAGGTTAAAAAATATTAAACTAAGAAGTTCTAAAGAATTTAAATTTTATGTGCTTGGTAAGATGAGGGGGGAGGGATGCAAAGGGGAAATATCATTTTTCTTTGGGGGGGGGGGGGGAATTATATGATTTATTTATTTATTGTTACAATAAATTGACAAATAGAGTAGAACAAGTTTTTAAAAATTAAAGAGTTCTCAAGAGCTTTAAACTTTGGGCACGGTGAGGGGAGCAAAATGTAGAAGGTGAATTTAAACGAAATTTTAAGGAAATGAATGTCAATGTGGTAGAATTAATTGTTAATAAAATTTATGATTCATTATTTACTGTTACTATAAAGTAACAAGTAGAATAGAAAAAGTTTAGAAAAAATTAAGTAGTTTTAAAGATTTAACTTTGGTACTATGGGGGAGGAAAAAGGAGGGAAACGAAATTTCAGAAGGAGAAGAGGCAAGGGGAAGTTCAGACAATAATAATAATAATAATAATAAATAAAATAAAAAAAAATTGAAAGAAACACAGAAGAGTTTCACCTGTGATTAAGAAATAAGAGAATAAAATTAAGGATTTTTTTACGTACAAATAAGTATTTTTAAGGACCAAAAATTACTCTTGAAAATTTTAAGGACTTTCAAGGACCATACAAACCCTTTGAAGTGAAAGTTTCAACAGTGTTATGTGCTTCCTAACTAAACTTTTGCGTACTTTGCTGAATGTGTTGGAAAATCATAATCTAGGATTGACACATGATTTTTCTTCCTTGTTAATTATTTTGTGGATAATCCAGTTTAGCTTTTTTTAATGAAGGATATAAGATAACTGTAATTTCTTTTGTTTTCTCTTGTATTTAGAAAAAAGTGATAAAGATTTGGGACTTTGTGTCTACGAAACAGGACACAGAAAGTATTCAAAACTACAGGATTCTGTCATAATAAAAAGTTTGCACTTGAGACTATCTAAAAATGAACAAATAACGATGATAAAATTTGAAAAATTATGATAACTAATCTGTTAAAAAAGGAACGGCAGCTACAAAATTGTATTTCTATATTAGGATAATAAAAATCCTAACAATTATGTTTTTAAGACATGGCTTTAAATGAAAGGAAAATAACAACACCCAAAATAAATCAAAGAGAAATTACAAAAATGCATATTATAAATCTCACCTATTGATTGTTTCAAAATACATATTACCCTCATAGAACAAAATAATGTCTGACAATAATTTTTGTAATACATGGCAGTAAATTCTAACATACACTAATCTTTCCTGTGTTACAATCTTTCTTAATTTTATACAAATGTTAATATGGCAATTTTACCATAACTATTTTTGACTGTATAGTGCATCTTGCTAGTTGGAAAGATTTTACGAAAATTCTCCACCCCTGATTGTAACCTAGGCTTGACATGATCAAATGTGTTTTCAATTAGTACAAATGATTGATGTTTGGTTTTAACTGTGTCAGGTCGTTTTCCAAATTAAGACAATTTTGTTGACACATTATTTATTTTCACTGTTTTATTGCTACTCATCAATGTTTCTGCTTATCAATACATGTCTTGGACCCATCTCTTTTTAGCCTAATATTATTTTTAAATACCATTTGTAAGAAAAATTAACCACAAAGTAGATTTCTACAATGTTTGAGGGGAAAAAAATCTAAAAAGAAAATTACTAGTAAAGACCAAAAAAGAAACTTCTTCAAAGCCTGACAATCAGGGCTAGGAAATAAAAAAAAATCCCTGCCGGCTCGGGCCTACAGGCGGAGGTAGATTTCGAAGTTAAGTACTAAATTCACCAACAAAAGTTAAATCAAGATTAGAGATAAACCCAGTTCCTTCACTAAGAATGAGCTCTAAGGGAGCTAAACATTTTGTGAAAATTCTAATATACATGAATACACACACTCATGTATATGGAATAGGTTTAAAAATGACTAAAGTAAATTCAGAGAATCTCAAATTGTTAAAATATGTTAATATTTCCATAGTCGGGTTTTTATCATGTTTTAATAAGTTTCTTCAAACTCACATGACGTTACATATTCACCTGCTGAGGTCCATTATATTTCCAATATGATGCAATATATATATATATATATATATATATATAATTTGTCAAACTATTTATTTCATTTTGAGTTTTCATGCGGAAATCTTGCTGTAGAAAACTTATGACGTAATATTCAATTTGTTTTCAATTCGTCAAACTGTTTAGTTAATTTAATTTTTCACGTGAAATCTTGCAATAGAAAAGCAATTGTTGTGGTGAGAATTTTATTTCTTTTTTTTTAATTGTTGGCATCTGCTATAACGAAAAATATTTATTTTTTTCCTGTCATTGTTGTGTAAGAGCTGGTTTTATCAGAATCATGTTAAGACTGTATATTCAAAATTTTGAGCCCTCCCCATTTCCATTCCCTTGGGCCGATTTTGCTCATTTTCAATCCCCGCCGAGATATTAACCATCTCAAAGTTGTTGGCGAGTTTGAAGACGATCCGTGCATAATTGCGACTTTTATCGTGCGGACAATATTTAGTACATATATATATATATATATAAACTTTTTAGGTGGGGGTGGTTTTGGGTTCCTGGGGTCATATAATGAAAAGTTATGAAGGAATTTTTCAAAAGTCGCACCATGGTAACGACTGCAATAGGTAGTATTTCTTACGAAATCTACCTAAAAAATTTTACATGCCCAGCCGGGCATGTGGTAGAAAAAAAATAGATGCCCAAATACAAAATTTATATGCCCGACTTTTTGCACATCTAAATTTCTTCGCTGTAATTTTAAAGCTGGAAAATATAACATAATTAAAAGGAATATGAAACTCTTATGATTCAAATTTTTTTAAATAAATGATTCTCATTTAATAAATAAAAATTACATAAAAAATAATGGTACTTTTCGGTTAGCCGGGCACCAGTGTTATATATACATTATTTATATATATACATATAGATTTACATATATATATGTGTGTATATATACATTATGTGTATATGTATATATATATATGTATATTTACACATATGTATGTATATAAATAATGTATATATAACACTGGTGCCCGGCTAACCGAAAAGTACCAAAATAATTAAACATTGTTTTATTATATTTTAAGTTACATTCTCTACATCCAATTGCTAGTGCAGAGAATGTCCCTTAATGTGTCGTGTACCTTTTGGCAGTCTATTGCCAGTGAGGGGTCATAGGTACAAGTGTCAGGTCATGGCATTAATGCTTATTCGCCTTAAGTCATTCATAGTTTCAGTCAAGAGGCTAAAGCAAAGGGAGGTTTTAACTCAATTCATACAGCTAAAACCCCTATCACATGCAGATGTACTAGGCAAAAAATAAAAGATTATTTGAACCAATAAAAGTATAGTATTGGTGATATCTTGTTTGAGTTATAGCTGAAGATAGCTATATTAGATGTCTTTTCTAACTTTCACTGAGCATACATAGCATCTCAAATCGTCACTATTGCATCTCAAATGCCATCTACATGTACGTTCGGGCATCTTGATAAAAATAATACATGCCCAATAGGAAATTTTACATGCACCAGGCATGTCGGCAATAGATTTTTCGAGCCCTGCTGACAATATTTCATTTTTCAGGTGAATTATAAAAATTTAATGCACTTCTAAAAACACATTAAATCAAAAATCTACATTTCAATCTTGGGATAAGCTGCATTAATTACAAGGACCATCAAAGTTGAATTAACTAATCTGAATGTTGAATTTTTCTCTTAACTCTTTGTGGTGAACTATCTGGTCCCCTACTGCTTTTAGTAGGACTGAAAAAAAAGCCATGAGCTTGTGCCTCCCTTGCAAACAATCCACACCTCACTGGTTGGGTAACACTAAATTATAGGGATACACCGAACATTTGATATCTATTTAGTATTTGGCCTATTCGGTCATGTTACCGAATATTCGGTTTGGCCGAATATCAAACATTCGATATGCCGAATATTCGGCTTGGTCGAATAGCAAATTATTCGGGCTGCCGAATATCGAAATATTCGGCCGAACCAAATATTTTTAAAACATTTTTAAAAACATTATACAACTTCTACATTTAACAGTCAACTTATAAAAGATATTCAGAATAATTAGAAACAGAATCATATATAAATAAAAGAAAATGTTTTTACATTATTTGCTGTTTGTTAAGTATTATTTAAGAAAATTAACCAATCGCGAGGATTTTAATAGGAATTAATTATGTACAAATGTAAGTTCCTGAACATTGTTCAGTAGGTAATCTGTTACTTTGCTAAGATTTTAACAATGTTTACAATCTGAAAATGATTGCCCATCCAGACACCAACTGAGGATGCATTTAAAAACTTCCTTGCTAAATCAAAGGGAGAACAGTTATTCTTGCTAAGTTGCTACCATATAAAATTTGAATAGACTAGCTGACACGCCCGGCGTTGCCCGGGCAGAAACTGTGCCGGGACTGTCATTGAAAAATATAACACTGGAGTGGACTTCATAAAAAACACTGAATAATATTTATTTGGCACAGATTATAACTGTATATCCATAGTTATGCTCCGGAACGCTTAAATCAGTAATTTGGATTTCATAAACAACGCGTTTGCCCATGAGACGGTTATTAAGCCTATTTTAGTAATCGCTTATGCTGTGTGTTCGACGCCATTCTCGATCCAATCTATTCAGATTTTCTCATCTTAATGCGGCTTCTTGTTCACTTTCAAGCATTCGCCAAGATCTTTTACGTGCATTTCTAATGACATTGTGAAGTTCCATAATTGCAGCAAACGAGAGAACGTAAATAAACCGGATTTACCTCTGCCTAAATCCTGCCAAATTACTTTACACAATAACCAATGAGATGCGTTTCTCGGGCGTTGCCATTAAAGAATAACAAATAATCCCAATTTCTGTGCCACGTATGTTAGTGTAATATATATATAGATTGTATTATTTATTTACTTTTACTTTAGTCTCTTCCTGACAAACAAATAATATATGATCCTGTACAATTTTTCTTCCAATTTTTTCACAATTTCTCTTTGATTTTAAAATGTTTGTTTTAGAACTTAAGAATTTTATTCATTGTTTTAATTCTCAGAAGAAGCCATAAAATTTAAAATTTTATTAATTTTTATAACTATCCTCTTCTTAAATAACTCAAAGCAGATTTTTTTCAGCATAAAGATTACTTGAAAAAAGCTCTTGTTTATTAGAATAAGTTTTTGCTTTAAATATTATGTAAAATTTATAAATTTAAAAGCAACATAGACCTCTATATAAGTGAGCAAGTTTCCGTTATTCTTTGCACTGAGGATGGTATGCTAAATGCTATCGAAACTAGTCTGCTGAATGTTTGCTTATTCTGGTGTTTTTAACGTTTCTTTTAAATTTATATCATTTTGTGCCAAGTAGCATCTTATTAATTATTATGTAAAATTGTTTTAAAATTTAACATTTTAATGCCTTTAAACTCTGAAATATAAAAGAATTCGACAAGCTGAATATTCGGTATTCGGCTCACCTGTAGGCCGAATATTCAGTATTCGGTAATCGACCAAAATCACTATTCGGTGCATCCCTACTAAATTATATGTACATTATAATGAAATTCCAACCTCTTTGAAAAAAGCACACAAATAGTTTATGGAAGCTTCCAGATATGTAGCTATTTTCTTGATATCAGCTGGTGAATTATCCTCTGTGCCATCAAAAGAAAAGTCAAGAAAACTACACATTTTGGTGAAAAATCCACTACTTTTGTTGCTAGGATGAGTGCCATTGTTTTGTGCCTTTCGCAAAGCAGCTGCCACAGATATTAATAATTGATTAACCTAAAAAAGAAATATGTTTTATATTTTGCAAACACTATAAAAATACATATTACTTATTGAACATCCTAAAAATATAGCTGTTAAGCAGTTTTGTAACTATTATTTTTTGTTTTAAGCAATTTGATTTTGCTTTGTCTGTTAGTTTTTAAAAGCATTTTATTACTATAATTAATATTTTTTGGTTAAGCAGGCTTGAGTTAGCCAATAAAGGTCCCTATAGTATGGTCACTAATGATAAGCCTAAACTCTGACTTAATAACATATGCTGAAAACGTTTTCATGTTCCACACTGTTTATGGATAATTATTAATGCAGTTAACATAATTTTTGGCTGTTTAATATACTTAAGAATTCTTCCAGATTGTTTCATCTTAGTTAGCAGAAGTTAGCTAAATACAAATCGAATTTAATTTCTGTGATGTCAGTATAACCGAGGATGGCACCAGAAGTTTAATACAGTCGGACCTCTATTTAACGAACCTCTATTTTGCAAACTTTTCCTTGGAACCAAGAACATTTTGTGAATTTGTTCGTAAAATAACCTCCAAATAGCGAAGTGCATTCTCTATTTAACAAACTCTTCCTTGTGATCTAAATTTTTTTTCTTCCCATTTCTCAAAATATTTCTGGACATTTCAAACTTATTCTTTCTTTAAACACATTTTATGATGTTCAATGTCCTTGAACTGGTTTTACAAGGCGTCTTCTTTGTCAGCAGTGAGAATTCGGTAAGTATGGAGGATGAAGACGATAACCCCTTAGAGTAACTTAAAAAAATGTGGATACAGATGAGAAAAAAAGAAGAAATTAACCCTGATGTGCTGATTGATGATTGTATTTCACTAATTCTGAAATTGAGACCTCGGAAGCACTATCCGAATTGGATATTTTCGACAGTGTGAAACAAAAAACAGTACAGCAATGAATTGCGATGAAGATGAATATGAGGATGATGGAAAGGATCATAATGCAGGAATTAACAAAACTTTGTTTGTTGAAATGCTAAAATTATTTGAAACAATACGACGCGGATTAGAGTCCGACGAAAATACGCATGAAGGAATTTTTGATACATGACAATGATGCGAGAAGTATTATTTGAGAAGACACTTTTTAAAAGAAAAATCTCAGGCAGAATTAACAGTTTTTCAGAAATTAAATTTAAGGACGCATATCTTAATGCATGGTTAAAATTATTTGTTATAATAATAATAAATACGACAATGTCATTAAAATACGTTAATTTTAATGTAAAACTATTTACTTTAAACAGAAAGTACAGTGTTCCCAGACAATGTGTTGTTTTCCTTGCATAGATTTCAAAGACTTAAACACATAGAAAAAATGAATTGATGATGGATATTGGTGGGTAAAATAAATAAAACAAATCGACATAATTTATAAAAAAAAATGTGATTAATTACTTTTAGTAAAAATATTTCGTATTTATGAATTTAAAATCTGTTTTATGTAGTTTAAAGTATTTTAAAAGGTGAATCTCTATTTAACGAATTTTCCATATAACGAACTTTTTTTAGCGACTTCGTTAAATAGAGGTTCGACTGTATTAAAAGTTTATTAAATACAAAATCCTATTTACAAAATATTTACACTTGTCTAAAAATATATACACTTTGACTACAATTTATCACAACAACAATATTCCACCAAACTACACATCTTATTTCTGAAAACCAAACCAATATTACCCTGACAAAACCCACCACTACTACTGCCGGTCTCCCCTCTTCCCTTCAACTCACTTACCGTTGGGGAGACAGTCTCTTCACTTCACTTTACTTTGGAAGTTAAAAAGAGGTTGGTTGCATGACAATTTCATTCATATTTTCTGCATAAAAGCTAAATTATTCAGTGGTATTTAATGGGCTTTCATATTTCTAATAATTAGTTATATTATATGAAGATCTGTTGAATTTTTTTCTAAAAACAATTCAGAATGCAGTTTATATTCAGCTTCTGAAGTTATATTTGAAATAACAAAATAAACCTAAACATAAATTTTTAATTTTTTGAGAATAACAAAAAAATTTAAAAGATACATTCAAGCAGGAAAAATCACCTGTAATGTACAGTCATAATTGCAAAGCTTGCATGACAAAATGTCTTTTTAAGACAACGTCTCATTGCATGTAAGTCCTATTTGTCTTAAATGCATGAAATTACTTTTTTATACTTTTGTAGTAAAAGCATGGTTGCCAAGAGTTATAGATTTTCAATATCACCCTATTTTAAGTTATATTTGCTTATTTAATCTTATAACTTTGCAATTAAATAAGGCAAAGTCTACTCTTTGCTAGTGCAAATTCGCACCGACCAAAATTTCAAATGTCAGTGTTTTTTGAAAACATGCTTTCATCAATTTGCATTTTTCATTTACAAAATGAAATTTTTGATAAAAAACTTTATGAAAGTTTGATTTCTCAATAAATTACAAACAGGAATTGTATGTTTTATTTCATTATCGCTATAATATTAACAACAAAGTTATACCAGGGTCAGCAGTAACATTTTAGTTCTAAAAATAAGCACCTGTAGGCACTTTTTAAGCACACGTTTGAAGAAAAAATAAGCACCAATTCGCACATACACATCATTAGGGGGCATTCTCACAATCTTTTGACTTTCGGGAATAAAAATCTGGTGAAATTAAACTTGCTAAAATAACATTTTAATCTGATAGACAAATGCATAAATGATTCAAAATAAAGATACAATGGTCAGCAGCAAAAATTTTTTTTATTTAACTGAGGTTTAAGTTAAACTTGCGAGTTTAATTTTCCTTATCATTTTACCACTAAAACTTTTTATTTTCTTCTAAATTTTTACTTATAATAAATTGGCATAGTACCCATAGGACATTCAAATAAGAAATAATAACAATGTAGTATTTTTAGTACAAAATTTTGGTATAACATTGTTATAAAGAGGTGTTAAAGACGGGGATGGTATAGGAAAAAAGGGACGAAATGGGAAAAAAAGGACGGTAAAGAAAATTACCACTATTTTTAGGCAAATCATGTTAAGGCTCAGTGATAGCCACAATGTTCATTGATTTTTAGAAACAGTTATTTACATAGGATTAAATATTTTTGCTTTTTTATAGAATGCTTTGTTTTTTTGTAAATAGAATGCATTGAACGTTTATTTAAGATGGCATGATTTTGTTAAGATTGAAAAATGTGACTTTATTCTCGATATATAGATATGAAAGTGGAGCATTGCGTCTCCCAATATTATGATTTAAAACCGTGTAAATATGTAATATAACTGTAAATAGTATTTCTAATTCTATTACATGTTTTTCTTAAAAGAACTTCGGCACCAAGATTCATTAAGTTTTGATTTGTCACTGATACGCTGATTCTTCTTGTTTATTTCCATGTCAGATTATTATTTTAGAATGTTTTGATATTATTAACGATTCGAATTACTTGAAGTATGATTTACAGATGTGAGAGTGATATTTAGATTTCTGATACGACCTTGACAGAGATATACTTCTTTTTTTATTCACTAATGTATGGCATGAAATTGAGTAAAAGAGCATTGAATCTAACAGAAACATAAAATTTCATATTATATGAGATATAACAACAATAATAATAATAAAAAATTGAAAAAATGTACCATTAAGTATACTGGTTCACTGAAAAGAGGTGTATAAGTCACAGAAGGACCTTCCATGAAAGATATTTTATGAAATGAATAGGACTTCTCAGGTGATCTGTGAATATAAGAAGGAGACATGCCCAAACTAGAAGGTTTCACACATGCTTTTTCAGCTGCCAAGAAAAAATAAATAAAAATCACAAATTATGTGGGATACTCAATCTTTCTCTATATATTGCACACTTACTCAGAAAGTAACACAACCAAAAAATAAAGTTTTTTAGAAAAAATGAAGAACTTTTTCAAGCATGAAAATATATGTAGGATAATTCAAAATTTGCTAGTTTCTTGTTGTTGTAGTCTAGGTGAAATAGAGAAAATGACCTCCTTGTTAAATTATAGTAACGTATTGGTTTAGTAAAAAAATTGTGCATCCTAATTAACTACATCACCATTAACTACATGCACAATTAAAAAATATGCAGAAATTGTCAGGTATAGTACAGAGTTGAAAGTATTAAGCTGAAACAGGATTGCGTTGCTAAAAAGTAAAAGATGAGAATCTGAAAAATATATGTAATATGTAGATGCTAGCATATATATTGAACTGTGAATATAATGTAAGAACAGCAGGCTGAAAATAAAACTGACAAGTTTAAAAAAAAAAGAAATATAACTTAATTATGGACAAAAGTAATGCAGTTCTATAAAGGGTAAAAGTGATAAGAATAAGATCCCTTGAATGTTAACAGTAATGGCTGCTGCATACCACTTTCAGAAAAGAATGAGCATTTACTGTTTGTTCCTTAATATCTTGATTAATTACAAAAAAAAAAAAAAAAAAAAAAAAAAAAAAAAGAAAAATCTGAGCATTGTTATTTCTGCAGTAATGCGGTTTTTTGTTATTTCTGCATTATGACCTGCCTTGCACCATCTTCATTCAATTATTTAGACCTCAATGTGTGGCAGATTTTTCTAGCCATGGTGGACAGACACACACACACAAACATATTTTTCTTATTAGTATAGATCACAAATGAAGCTGGATTTCATCTTTTAAATTTTAGTCCACATTTTTAATGAAAAACTGCATACATACATCTTATTTCTAGCAATATGCAATGAAACCCGCTTAAGAAGTTTCCCAAGGGAATGGAAGGGGAAAACTTCTTTAATGGGAAAATTAGCATTTTTTGAAAAAATCAATAGTTTAAGTATTGATATTAAGGAGAGGGTTTATTTTATCTTAGTACAATAATACAAAAAGTACTTTCTACAAAATTGAGTTTTCTTAAGAAATTTAAATTAGTTTGCACACTTAAAATATTAGCTAATAAAGTAAAAATGCATAATTACCTTAGAAACTCTTTATTTAATCCAAGACAAGAAATTTCTCTTTAAGAATCATTTGATATGTTTTTGCAAAAAAATTGGTTATACTGTATTCCCCCGCATTAGCCGGCATGCCGCAAAATTCGAGGGGGACCAGATTTTTTAATATTAGTCCCTGGTCTTTCCCGGCATGCCAGAAAAAGCGAGGATCTTCAAAATTGGAAAGGAATCAGGTTCATTAGCTGTATTCAGTAGCAGCGATTGGTGTTGGGGATAATGGGTGCAATATAGAGTTTGTCCCCACTTTTCTAATTATTTAGTTTACATTTTTTTTAAATATTCAAGATAATAAAAACGTGTTTCATATGTTTCATATACCATTTCAGACAAAGCTCTCTGCCTAGCACCCATCTGATATTTACAAAGTAGAAACAGATTATCTCATAAATTATTACATGAACAGAAATATTCTTAATATATATAAAATAAGAAAAAAATATAATAATTATCTAAATATATAAAGAGAGAAATATGTGTTTACATCATATCAAAGCTGTAATTTTACATGATAATTTTAAAAACTGAAATTTAACTGAAATACAGGGTTTTGAAATAAGAAAGATCAGCGGACTAAGAATGGAAAACGCTGAAAGTACAAAACAATCGAAAATCTTTTTTTTTTATGAAAAAAATGTCTTAAATGTCAAGCTTCAAGCACGAAAACACTTGAAGTGCTAAACCTAGTAGTAATAGTTCAAACAAGTCTAAAATTGTTCATCAAATGTGGCAAATAAGGTGCTTTCGCCTTCTTTTTTTCGATCTCTTGAAAAATTTCCTCTTTCGGACTTTCAGCGTTTTCCAATCTTAGTCCTAAATTAGAAATACAAAATTTTCTGTCTATTTAATCATTCATTATCCCCATACTTGCTTTCTTCCTCTGTTAGACCAGAAGTCTCGTCTTTGGCATCAGAATCAGGAATAGCATTCTTTTGAATAAGTTCTTTCAAACGATTGTGTAAAAAGTCTATGTTTCTTTTCTTAGTTAAACCACATTAATTTAACCACACCCGTTCAATTAAGTTCTTGGAAACTTTTTTTTCCATACTGTCTTTACCCAGAGAGCCATAGTAAGATGCGAAGCAGATCGACGTTTACCAGACTTCGTGAATTCCTGTTCTCCATTTCTTAGCCAATCACTCCAACGCCTTATTTATGCTTCAAAAGTTTTATTCCAATGCACATCTGTGGACTGTAACAATAGTGTCAAACCTCCAGGAATTATTACATGCTCTGTTTTATAATGTTGTTATTTAACAGTTGTTTTTAGATGGGCACTGTCCAATACTTGTTTTGCACTGTCCAATACTTAGATGGATTTTGGTTTAAAGAAAAAATTAGGGCGATTACCCCAAACTTTTTGCTTATATATATTCATCAAGTCACAATACATAGAACCTTTCATGGACACAGTGACTACAACATCCTTTGGGAAATCTGACTTTGGAATATTTTTTAAGCGTTTAAAAATTAAAATTGGTTTCAGTTTTGTTCCATCGGCCATTGCACTCAATGTAACTGTGTATCATAGTTTTTCTTACCCGTCGTTCTGCATGTTATGGATTCCATACCTTTGAGGTCATAAGTTTTCTACTGAGGCAGATCAAACCACATATCAGATATATAGTCATAGTCATATATATAGGCAAAGAGAAAAATAAGTATTGATGTTTTTTCGTTAAAATGAAAATTGTTAGAAAAACCAAAATAAATCAGCCGCCCATCCTCCAGTAGCGAAACCTCATACTTTCCGGCATGCAGGTAAATACGAGTTTTTCCAGCATGCTGGTATACCTCGATTTTTTCCAGCATGCAGGCTAATGCAGGGGAATACGGTAGTTTTTTGTTTCTGTTTTTTTTCGGCAACCTTTAATTGATAACAGTCTAATTGTCTTAAGCTTTTGAAAACTTTTTCAGGCATATTTTTGACACTTTCGATAAAACACCGAAAGGTTTCTAGTCCTTTTACAGCTTCTGAAAATTTCCACATCTTCTTCCTCAGTTTCACTCATTTCTTCATCTACTGTCATTTCACAAATATCATCCACTGTATTGTAATTACATTACTTTGTGTTACTTACATTAATTGTAATTACATTACAATTGTAATTACTTACATTTCACAATGTAAGCATTTCATCATCTACTGACACATACTCCTCAAACGATACAGTGAAATCCATCTTTCTTTGAAGAGTCTTCCAATGATCCCCCATATCAAATTCATAATCTTCTGCTGATTCGCCATCCAAGAAACCCGCTTTTTGAAAATAATTGGCAATCACAGATGTGGATATTAACTCCCATGCAGATAAAATAAAATGAATTGATTCCAAAATGTTCACTTTTTAAAATTCTCCAGTATTGTCAAGTTTTTCAATCATCCGTTTCACTAGCCATTTTCAATAATGCTGCTTAAACACTTTAATTACTCCCTGATCCATAAGGTTGTAAAATGGAAATTGAGTTCGGTGGTAGAAAATGGACTTTTATGTTGCTCAAATTTTTCGTGTCTTTCGAATTGTCTCGAAACAGTTGTCTTAATTTCGAACAGTTGTCTACGAAAATGATGATGTTCCTCTTAGCTCTCCTCATTTTATCATTTAATCTTTTCAAGTAAGCTTCATAAATTGTAATTGTCATCCACACAGTCTTGTTGCTTTCATAATCACAAGGCAGCAATTTCACATTCCGAATACATCTGGGTTTCTTCGATTTTCCAACAACTAAAATTGGCAACTTCTCAGAACCATCCATGTTGGCATCCAAAAAAATTGTAAGTCGTTCCTTATTTCTTTTACCTCCATGACATTTTTCGCCTTTATATGCATATGTTTCATCCGGTAAAAGATTGTAGAAAAGTCCACACTCATCCATACTGAAAATGTCTTTAGGATGATAGCCGGTTATTAAATCTGGTAAGATTTTCTTCCACTCTTCGATTTCTTGTGGATTGACACTTTTACTCTTGCCTTTTATAGAATTATAACTCAATCCAGCTCTTTTCTTCATCCTATTCCCTTTTCTCTTTATCAGTCACTATTGTTACAGTGACGAGGGACCCATCCACTACCCACATTCCATTATATTAGGATATCTGCATCATGATACATCACTGAGGCTAAATCGTGATGCATCATGATACGTTTTGTATTACAAATATGCCTTAATTTTAATATAAAATTTAAGTTATATATGCACATTAAGCTTATTTTATGTTTCAAAAATGTTTTTCTTTAAGAATATGCAAGAAGAAATATGCAATATATAATAAAACTTAATGTAAAAATAAAAACAAAAGAAAAGGTTACAATTATTAAGAAGAATCTTTTACAAATGACATTTAATTCTTAAAATAACTAAAACCACATAAAGCGAAGAAAAATCTAGAACATAAAATTACTATACGAGTTGCTAAAAAATTCAAATAACCTTAAAAAATTACATATAAAATAATCACTAGATATAATACATCAGAAAATACATTATAAGAACAAGAAAACAAATGCAAGTGGAAATAATCATTATTTGAAAGAATATAAAAAGATTGTTGAATAATTAAAGCCCTTATATTTCAAAAGATTCCTAATAATTGATTTTTTTAAAGGCAGTAATAGCTAACTATTGACTGCAATGTATATACAGTGAAATACGTTTAACACAAAATGATATAGTGGTCCGGACAGTATACTATGCAATTTAATACATTTTTTTCTTTCAACATGAAACGAAAATCGTTTAACACGAAAAACATTCGCTTTCGATCTAGTTAGTTTGAGTTGAAATTGGTAAATTTTGTATTAAAACCACTGAACTTTGGGTGAAAATCAGTGAATTTCGTGTTTTTTGTAAATTAGCTTATGTTTTAAGAGCACAATGGCTGAGAAATCGGTGCAAAAACAAACTGCTATTACGCTTCAAATCAGGGGCGAAGCTACTGGGGGGGCGTAGGGGGGCGTCTCGCCCCCCCAATGTCGGCAACCTTGATCACAGTCGGCAAATTCTAGGTAGTCTGTATCGATCGATAAAATTCTGAAACAATCGATTTTTTTTTTCAAATTTCTACGTTTTTTCTTAAAACATACACTAAAAAACACCAATCCTTAGCATTTGTCTTAATTTCTTTCGAAAAAAAGAAGTTTGCCCCTCCTTTCTTCGACTTCGCGAGACCACTAAAAATAAATGGAGAAAGAACCAGGAGAGACTAGTTTCTCAATATACAAAGGGGTCTTTCTGAGAGTGCGCAGCGATTTAGTAGGGTTCTGAACATCTCGATGATCGACTAGCACTGAAGATGATGACGACTTGAGTGGAGACATTCATAATAATTGTGGTGTATTGAAATGTGCTGGACAATTGAATCATTTAATCGATTGTTTAAATGATTGCAAGCATTTTTGGAAAATTGACCCAATCTGATGAATTAAGTGTTTTCTTGTTCTTTAAGGAGACATTAGATATAGCTGACAGGAAAAAGAAATTTGTTCGTCTGTGTTAAATATTTATAGTAAGATTGTGAAAGAAATCGAGCAAAACCGTGGAGAGGTTTGCATTACGGAAAGTGGGAACGACTCCATCATTGAACATGACCCAGGAAAATGATCTAAAATGAAGTCAGACAATCAGGGACATATTTGATCAGTTTAGGTTCATATCAGCCAAAACTCAGAGCATATCCTATAAATGGTTCCATCCCGCAAGATAGACAGCGACATTTCAACACCACTTGGTACAAAAGAGAATCCGTTTTTGGAATATACACTACTGACCATTAAAATTGCTACACCAAGAAGGCGACAAGCTACAGACGTGAAATTTAAATGACAGGAAGAAGGTGCTGTGATATGCAAATGATTAGTTTTTCAGCACATTCAGACAAAGCAGGTACCGGTAGCGACACCTACAGTGTTTTTAAATGAGGAAATTGATCAGCCGGTTTTTCATATGCAAATTGCATTTGAAAGCTGTTTCCTGGTGAAAAGTTGTTGTGATGCCTCGTGTAAGAAGGGGAAATGCAAAGCAGCACGTTTCGATGACTTTGATAAAGGTCGAATAGTAGCCTACCGTGATTGGAGTTTATTGCTGCTCGCGTCGGTCGAGATCCAATTAGTGTTCGCAGAATATGGAATCGATGGGTTCAGGACAATAATACGGAACGCCCTGTGGGATCTTAACAGCCCCCTATCACTAGGGGCCGAGAAGACAGGCATGTTATCCGCGTGGCCGTAATGGATCGTGTAGCCATGTCATGAGCCCTGTGTCAAGAAATGAGGTCGTTTGCAAGATAAGTGTCTGCATGAACAGTTCGACGACGTTTGAAGCAGCATGGACTCTCAGTTTGGAGACCATGGCTGCGGCTTCCCTTAACGCTGCGTCATAGACAGGTGCATCTTCAATGGTGAGATCAACATGAACCTGGGCACGCGAACGGCGAGATCTAATTTTTTCAGATGAATCCAGGTTCTGTTTACAACATTATGATGGTCGCATCCGTGTTTGGCGGCATCGTGGTGAACGCACATTGGCAGCGTGCATTCATCATCGTCATACTGGCCCATCACCTGGCGTGATGGTATGGGATGCCATTGGATACACATCTCGGTCACCTCTTGTTCACATTGACGGCACTTTGAACAGTGCATGTTACATTTCTGGTTCACCCATGGCTCTGCCCTTTATTCGAGCCCTGCGAAACTCTACGTTTCAGCAGGATAATTCCCGACCGCATATTGCCGGTATTATATGGACCTTCCTTGATATGGAAAATTTTCGGCTGTTGCCCTAGCCAGCACGTTCTCCAGATCTCTCACCAATCGAAAACTACTGGTCAATGGTTGCCAAGCGACTGGATCATTACCAAACGCCAGTCACTACGGTTGATGAACTGTGACATCGTGCTGAAGCTGCATGGGCATCTGTACCTGTACATGTCATCCAATCTCTGTTTGACTCAATGCCCAGGCGTATAAATGCTGCTATTACTGTCAGAGTTTGTTGTTCTGGGTACTTAATTCTCAGGATCTATGCACCCAAATTTCTTGAAAATTTAATCACTTGTTATTTCTAGTATAATATATTTATCCAATAAATATCATTTTGTTATCTGCATTCCTTCCTGGTCTAGCAACTTTAATGGCCAGTAGTGTAGCACAGAACTCCATGCAATTTTTTTTGCCTATTTCATGAAGGACCTTGGAGAGAAAAAATACAAAATGCTTCAGTTGAGAGTGGTTTAAACAAAAGACACAAAATCAAGAGCTTAAGGAACAGAAAGTTCGCACAATATTTCTCTTCCAACTCCTACCAAATTTGCTGTTTCCTATTTTTTCAGTTCATAATGACGCATAATCACTTACCAGACGAGAGCAATCGCAAACAGATTATTCTGGAAGAGTAACAGCAACATCTTGCATTCAGCACTGAAATTGTAGCAATCTTGATGGACATTGCGCGAATGCAGAGTTGACAAGCTCTCGTTTGTGGAAGTGACAAAGACGAAAATGAAAACTTTTGGCAAATTTTGAAACTAATTTCCAGACATAATCCACAACTGAGGAAATGTTTGAGGACACGCGTTTAAAGCCACACCACATAACTTACCTTTCCGCTTCATCCCAAAATGAGATGATTGAATTTCTTGCTTCAGCAGTGCGCAAAACGATAGTCAGAGATATTCAAGAAGCATAATTTTATGGAATTATGACAGACACAACACCAGATGCTTCGAACCATGTTCGATCAGCTGTTATGTTGAAATATGTCGACAAAGATGGAAAAACTCCGATCAGCTTTTGGAAGTTGTAAAAGAAGTCGATAAAACCAATGTCGACCTTGCATGCTAGAAATCGTACATCTTTACGAAGAATGAGCTCGAAATAGAACAGGTAGTTTTCCAGTCATACGGTTTTACAAACAGCATGTCTGGGGAATTCAACGGCACTTAGGACTATGAGACGTTTTCAGAAATCGTAGGTTGAATTGTGCAATATATTCCTTGTCAATGTCAGACTCAATACTTTCATTTGGCATATCTTCAATGCCAGCAATATTATAGGCGATGTTTTTGAGGTGCTGGAAAATGTTTGTGTTTTTCACAGCAAGTACTAAACGAAAGAAATCATTAGTAGACAAGCTCAAAGAAATAGAAAATGCTCTTCTACTGCAGAATCTTTCTAAGGCAAGATAGACTGCTCGAGCGTAATCATTGAAAGCGGTTTGGATCTTATATGAATCTATCCTACAAATTTTGAAATAGTTGATTCCTCTACTTCTGTTAGCAAAGCAAAGATCAAGCCATGGGGATTATGAAAGAAAATGTTATGGCTCGACTTCATTGCTTCACAAATGTTTCACAAGAATGTTCAGTACAAGTGCAAGTTAGTTACTGAAAAAATGATGTCGAAGACTCTTAAAATAGACGCTACAAAAGTACTGAAGACTTGTATCAAATCATTAGGAACAATGACAATATGAATAGGGAAATATAGAGTGTAGTTCTCTTGTAAACCAAGTAAGGTGTTGATCCGTTAAATAAATTTGCTATATAGTATCGATGAAGATTGGCACCAAAGAAGTTAGATGGTAATTGAAACAATCTCTTCGCTTCCGAACTCCTAATATTCCAACGCAGGGGTTCTCAAACTATGGTACACGTACCAGTACTAAGACAAGAAGCTCTATGTACTGGTACGCGAAAGTCAGACACCGACACGTGAAATTAAAAATACAGTATGTGAAATAAAAAAACAGCTCAATCATCCCCCCACCCCTTTTCCTCTTTCTTGATTTGAAAGTTAGCCGGTAATGTGGTTTCTGCAATACTCTCTGTTATACTGCTTTCACAGCATTTACCTTTCTCTTATTTTTATAATGTAATTCGATTTGAATTTTTTGATAAGTGGAACTAATGCTTTGGTAGATATTGAGATGACCTTTCCTTCCCCTGAAAAAAGGAAAAAGTTTTCTTCTTTTACTTTATTGTATGTGTGTATATTACATATTTCCACAACCTTCAATATCACATTAAAAAGTAGTTTATTTTCAGAAGATATGTGAATTGTATATGTAAATTATTCACTTATTAAATTTTCTTAAGTGTAGTTTACTATTGATATATACACAGCATTCATATAACAAAAAAATCTCGAAGAAATAGGACTTCAAATGTGTATTTTTTTTCTCATGTTTAACAAAACTATGTAGTATTTATCTTCTCTATTATACATGTATATTTGTAACCCATAATGATATACTTTATATACATAAATACACTATAAAATATTACAAGAAATAAATTATTCCTTCGTATGCTTCCCGAAATCTTTCCTTTTATCCGTTTGTTCTATTTTAAAATAGTAACCTGTTTCATAGGTTTTTCTGTATTAGCTTTGAGTTTGTCACCTGGTAGTACGCGTAAGTATGAACATTAATTTAGTGATACGTCGGTCTGAAAGTTTAGGAATCCCTGTTCTAACACATGGAGTTTCAGAAAATACTGGATATCCTTGCAGTGGTGATAGCTGAATTCTTTCATCAGCATAATCACACCACTGGATAAAATAATGTATCCTCCCATTACAAGAGAGAAATAAAAACTAAATCTGGTTAAGAATGCGGTAAATGTCTTTCGTGAAACATTGTCAATTCCTGATATGGAAGCATTACACGCAGGGATAAAGTTTTGTCAAACTTCTGCGCAGAGGCTGAAATAATGTATGATCTTTACATGAAAACAGAACCTTTGAGATACATTCTGCCACTTGTGAACCATGTCAATCGACTGGCTCTAATTTCTCCAGTCACAATTGCCTCGAATGAAAGAACAATGTAAATTAAAATTGTGAAAAAAATATCTAAGAACAACAAAGACCGATTCATGTTTGAAAACACTCATGATGCTTACGTTTGAGAAGGATATTTTGAAATACCTAGATTTGGGCACTGTCGTGAATAGATGGGCTCGTCTAAAACAATGGTGGGTTAAAATGCATGTTATGCAATGGATGCACAAAGATCTAATTAAAATGAGTTTTGATTTAATCCTTTTTAATGTAATGTAATGTAATCAAGAGCCGTAGTGAGCGGCCTCTTTCCGTCAGCTGTCCTTTAAGCTTTTCTTCTCTTATCCCGACTCTTTTGCAGAAGCCAGGTTCATAGGTCCCCAGCCAGGTCCCGAATATAAGAGACTAGCGGAAGCTAGGTTGAAAAAAAATCAAAAATTAAAACCGGACAAATTTAAAAGGGAAATTACACAAATTAAAGACACCGAAAAGCGGAAAGGAAAAGCTCGGGGCTCTGAAGCTACCAAACAGCCACTCCTGCATCAAGCTTACTAGTCTTGATCAGCGGTTGGGGTTGAGTGGGTGGGTCAACCGCCATGGGCAACTGATAAATAAGCTGATTCTGCATAAGTTCCAAGTAGCATTTTACTAAAAATTTCAACTTATTTAATTAATCCGATTTGCAGATTTCCATCTGCACATTCAGCAAAAGATATCAAAGTACATTACGGGAATATTTACAACAATGTAACGTAAGTGAAGGGGTGGTATATCCATCTTTAAATCTACCTTATATTCTCTTCAATATTCTAAAGCGTAAAGTATTCGACGTTCTAAAATGAAAGTTTTGATCTCGATGGGTTAATAAGGTTGAATTTTATATAAAACATACCGAGTGTACTAAAATGGTTTGACTGATTTTAAAATTCAATAACTTGCTAATAGTGGCAGCTATTGTAAAAAAAAAAATCTTGCAGGAGGGTTATGTAAGATGTCAGGAGTTTTTTACAGCGATTCTCGATTTTAGTTTAAAACAGCAGCGATACATGGCACTGCTGGCAACAGGTGCTAAATCGGGGCCTGATTTTTTTAATTTCTCTCTCCCTCAGTATTGATGCAGAAGAAGGAGGGATATTAACTTAAATATATGGAGGGGTTCTCAGTTGCCAATGAAATTATGTTCTTAGAGGCCCACTGCATATATTTAATCTCCTTCTTTCACATCAATAATGAGAAAAGAGAGAGGGCAAAAATCAGGTCCCGATTTAGCACTTATTGCTAGCAGCGCATTCTATCGCCACTATGTTAAACTAAAATCGATAATCGCAGTAAAAAAATTCCTGACATCTTACATACCTGCAAGAATTTAATTTTATAGCTGTTACCATTTGCAAGTTACTGAGTTTTAAAATCAGTCAGTCCATTTTAGGACACCGGGTAAATGCATATATACAGACACAGAAACGAACTTTTAAAGATATATAAATTTTTTTTTTAAGTCAGTCGGCAAAATCGTCATATACGCCCCCCTAATGAATTCTGCTTAAATACGCCCCTGCTTCAAATGAAGATGAAGCTGCTTAATGCAGTTGATGAAAAAGAAGCACGAAAGCAGAAATCTGCAGGGTGTTTGGCATTGCCAGTTCTACTTTATCAATGATAATAAAAAACAGGGATCCCATTACGTTAATACTTGAGCGCAGTATGTTTAAACCAGAGAGAAAACATATGAGAACTACTAGCATGAAGATTTAGAGACATCTTTGCTTATTTGGTTCAAACAAGCTAGATCTCAGAATGCTGAGAAAGACAAAAATTCTCCAAAAATTAATATTTTTTTTCATTTACTTTTTATCCTACTAGTAGTTTAACAAGAAACTGAAATAAAATTTGACGACGTCAAAAATATTTGTGAGTTTTGTTCTTTTTTTTTTTCGAATCTTTTAACGCGAAATTCTTTTAACAGGAAAAAAATTTTCGATCCCCTCAGTTTAGTGTTAAACTTATTTCACTGTATATATATTTTTTTGTGAATTCTTTTGTGCATTTTTTTTTCTTTTTAATTTATATGAAAATGCCATTCAAAATGACCCCATTCCAAATTAGTAATATGATTTGCAGATTTTTTTATTTACATTTTTAAAAAATATAATTGTATCTGATACTTTACAGACATTGAAATTACAAGAGAGTCGGACCATTCTTAAAGAAGCTGCACCTGTTAGTCTTATCTCTATTTAAAGCAGCATGCTTATTCCTCTTTTTTCATCTTAAATTTATTATTAAAGTCTTAAAATTTGCTTTATTAGCTTCTTATGTTAGTCATTAAAGTATTCTTTCAGCTACCAGCAGTTCACTTGACTTAAAGTATTTTCGTCCATTGAGAAATGTATTTCTTTATACCCATATCACAATCTTTTCCTTTTTAATCTCTGGCTTCAAAGTAGTTTTACTTGCTTCTACAAGATGGCTTTAGCAGTTTGATGTGATCTTGATCTGCAAATGCAATCCGATGTCATCATTTGGAAACATCTGAAAGCATGCTCATGAAGTCGTGAGAGGGCGTTGTTTCACAAGGCGTGGTAGATTGTTTCTCATTCATTCATGACAGATATATGCTCGGATGTCTGGACGTTCATTACCTTTTGTTCTTTTTACGTTGTGAGAGGATGTAGCAAGGTTTAAATTAAAGAACTCTTGGCTGGTTTCTTGCTGTGTTGTGTATTAGTTTTTCCTGCACATTGTTTCTCTGTAATGAGTAATTCAACGTTTTAGTTTCTGGCTGATATAATTTTATCATCATATAATGATAAACTTTTAAGCTTGTTTATGTATAATAATTCCTGAACTTTGTTAGATGAACTGGGAAATAGATCCATATGTTTAGTTATCGAGGTCGAGAGACATTTCGTATAAGTTTTGGATCGGAGGAAATAAATGGAGAGTCAACTCGGACTTTATTCGTTGGATTGTCAAGTCAGTAAAACATCTATGTCTTATTTTTGTTTGTTTTCTTCGAAAACTTCCGAAGTTGTTACAGATGCACTATTGATATATGGTGTGATATTGTTCGACTTCAAGTTCTCTTTTAGCATGCATAAAGAGTTTTATAGCATCGTGAGAACTTTGAAAGAATGACTAGAATAATCTACTTGTGTCTGTACTGGCCAATGTTTGAGCTTTGGTAGCATCATCTTTGTCTGTCTTTCCAATATATGACTTCAACAATGAAGGATATAGCTATGTGATATTTAATGCTTTACCTTTCATTGTGTAATGGTATTTATAAAAGCCTCAATATGGTAAGCTAGATAAGTCATTTTTTCTTTTTCTTTTGTTAATAAATATATATTTTTCTAAATAAGTTTGTTTTATGTAATTGTCTTTTTTGTTTCTTAAAGCTTTTTAATAAATGTGTTAGTTTTTAAATTGTTGTCATCATTTTTATCCATCACAGAAATTAAAATTAATTTCTTTTTCAGTTTAAATATATTTTAATCTAATTCAGTAAATCAATATAAATTTTTATTTAATCAGGGTTATAAAATCAGCTATGGGGTATCCCACATCAAATCAGGCAGTAAAATACCAATATGTAACCCACCATCACAGATTTTAATGAAACTGCGTGTGTTTGTTCTTACTATTAAGATATGATCACCAGTAATTTTTTTTGCTCCTTGGTGAAATAGTTTCTGAGAAAAAAATTGTCAAAATTTTGAAAAACTGGCGTCAGTTGGCATTCTTGACTGCTGGGTTTTCAAATGTAGCATGTCATATATATAATCATATTTCAATATCTACTCTACAAATCATCTTCAAATAATTTATGCATAATATTTAGGGTACGCAGTTTATGAAAAAAAATATATTGTTGCGCTTATAACATTTTAAGTGGGTCTAAAAAAATTTTTAAACTTTGAAGTCATAATTTTTTTATGAAAAATAATGCATTAACAAAAAAAGCAGTATCAACAAAAGGTGGTATTTTTATTAAATTTATTTTTTATGGGAGATATACTTAAAGGTGTCCTTTACCTGATTCTGAAATAAAAATAGTGGGATTTTGGGTGTTTTTAGTAGTATTTTCTAATTAAAAATATTTTGAGGTGCATTTCAAATCAAATCAAGCAGAGTCATTCCATGTCAGTTCCCCTAAGCCATTTAATCACTGTCACAAATTTCAATGAAACTGGGTTTGTTTATAGCTCATTTTAAGAAGTAATCACCTTTAATTTTCTTGATCCTAAGTAAAATATTTTTTAAGATAAAAAAAATCAAAATTTTGAAAAATTGTTTAAAATTTTTTTAATGACAGTTCTATATTCAAAGACTGCATTAAAAAAAAAAAAAAAAAGTCATTTCAATATAAAATCACTAAATAGGTTTAAAATAATGTATATGCGACAAATAATGTTGGCAGATTATTATTTCTTGTTTTTTGTCATGTTTAAACATTAAGAGTGTGTATCTTGTTGAGAGTGTTTTATCATGTGAATTTTTTCAAAAATAATGTGTTAATCAAAAATTTATTATCAACCGAAGGCAGGGTGTTATTGCTTTTTACGTAAAAATATCTTTTAAATGGTTATAAAATAAAAATAGTGAAAATATGAGAAAAAATTATCAAAGTTTTGGAAAATTGCCACGAGTTGCCATTAATGACTGTTCAATTTTCAAAGGCCTCATTTTATATATAAAATCATATTTCAATAACTAATAAAGAAATCTTCTTGAAATAATACAAGCAAGGTAAATAAAGTATGTAGATTATGAAAAAAATATTGCTGTAATGTTAAAAAATATTTAAATGTGTCTTAAAAATTGTATAATCTTTGAAATCAAAAATATTTTACAAATAATAATGAAATTATTAAAAAAGCTTTATCAATGAGAGGCGGAGTTCCTATGACTAATTTTTTTATTTTAAGTTGTACATAATACTACATTATAACTGGATCTGAAATAAAAATAGTGGGATTTTGGTTGGTTTTAGTAATATTTAAATCATATTTAAAATTATCAATATTTTCAGATGTAAAATCTATCCAATGTATCATCCCTGGAAATATTTTTATTTATACCGTAATTTCGGGTGTATAGCCTGCAGATCAAACAATTCAGTTTGGACCCAGAAATTTTATTCAGTATTTGAAGACCAATATTTACCGTGATCTAAAAAGTTACATTTTATTTTTAAAAATTTCTGTGTCGAAACACGATTGTCTGATCCCCGGGCTATACACCGGAAATTACGGTACATTTATTTTGTTTTCCAAATTATCTTTTATGTTCGTTTCTTAAGGAAAAAAAAAATAAACAATATTGTTTTTTAGTAAAACTTCTAGGGCGAAGAGCAATTATCCCTTTCCAAAAAAGAGAAAAATCTCTAACTCCTCACCGCCCAATAGAAATTTTCAAAATTACACTCCTAATCTTTAAACTCATATTTGGGTGCTAATACTGAAAATTTAGCATTGAGCTGCTAATATTGAAAAAAAAATACCAAATTTCACTCCTTTGAAGAAAATTTTGACATATTGTGCTAAAATATATGCAAAAAATGCATAATCCGAATTTATATCTTTCAAATAACTGTATCTAAAAAATTATTTATAACTTAATGAGCTGCACTTTTGTTACTTTATTCAGTTTCTAATGATACGTAATTTGATATATTTCATCCCAATATTGCTGAAAGATGGATTTTCAACATATATTGTATGCATATATATATGTGTGTGTATATATATCCCTGTTCTCAAACAAATTATTTAAAAATTATTCATTTATGTTTAATAAAGCATATATATTGTTTATACACTTAAAGAAAATACATATGGTAAATTTTATGATATTATGTCAATAATATCTAAAAGTAAAGAACTTATCTAATAGTATGTAACGAAAAATTTAACATCTGGTGTAATGACAACAAAATTTTATAATTGTTTTACTTAATTTGGATGAATGAAAAAAGCGTACATGTTTATATTTTATTGAAGTACAGGTGAAAATGTCACAAAGGCATTCCTATCTCAACAACAACTGAGTATGTCACATTCACACTACAGCTGATTTTTTCTTTTTGATCTTTCAGGTTTGATTTCAGATGGTAATGAATTAATTAGTTTTGTTAGAAGTGTCATTGCAGTCAGCATATTAGATTCACTATTTTTTTTATAATTTATTTTGATTGACTCGATGAACAGCAACATTTAAAGCGACCATTTCATGAATTTTCGATTAAAAGCTGATTTATAAATTCATTATGTTGTTTAGTTATTATTATCGTCTTAAGATAATTAGTTGGTATTAAGATTTTTTAATTTAGTTTATTTATTATTTGAACAGTTGAAAGTATTTTTCAATAAGAGTGGGCTGTTGATTTTAAGTCGGCTGTTGAGCAGTGTAGTGCTGGTAAAGGAACTGGTACTATTTAATTTAATTTTTATTGCTGTAAATAATATTTGTTATTTTATTATTGTATGTATTATATTTAAGCAAGAGTAGCAATACACGATATCGTAGTCATTATAGTACATCTTAGCATAAAAAGCTTCAATATTTATCATTAAACATTCACATTTTATGAAAATTTTGTTAAAATTGCTCATATTTTCACTATTTTTATTTTATAACTATTGAAAAGATATTTTTACATACAATAAAAAAAAAGTAATAACAGCCTGCCTTCGGTTAATAATAAATTTTTGATTAACACTTTATTTTTCATAAAATTCTTGATTTTAAAAATTCACAAGATTAAACACACTCTTAGTGTTTAAACATGACAAACAACTATAAATAATAATCTGTCTACGTTATTTGTCACATATATATTATTTGAAACTTATTTAGTGATTTTATATTGAAATGACTTTTTTTTATGCAGTCTTTAAATATAGATCCGTCATTAAAAACATTTTCTTAAAAAAAAAATATATATTTAGATATTTTTTTATCTTAAAAAATATTTTACTTAGGATCAAGGTGATTATGTCTTAAAATGAGCTATAAACATACCCAGTTTCATTGAAATTTGTGACAGTGAATTAAATGTCTTAGGCGAACTGATATGGAATGAATCTGCTTGATTTGATTTGAAATACGTCTCAAATTATTTTAAAATAGGAAATACTACTAAAAACACCCAAAATCCCACTATTTTTATTTCAGAATCAGGTAAAGGACACCTTTAAGTATATTCCCCACAAAAAATAAATTTAATAAAAATACCGCCTTTTGTTGATAATGCTTTTTTAGTTAATGCATTATTTTTCATAAAAAAATCATGACTTCAAAGTTTAAACATTTTTTTAGACACACTTAAAATGTTATAAGCGTAACAGTATTTTTTTTTTCATAAACTGCGTACCCTATATATTATGCATAAATTATTTGAAGATGATTTGTAGAGTAGATATAGAAATATGATCATATTTATGTGATGCTACATTTGAAAACCGAGCAGTCAAGAATGCCAACTGACGCCAGTTCTTCAAAATTTTGACAATTTTTTTCTCAGAAACTATTTGACCAAGGAGTAAAAAAAAATACTGGTGATCATATCTTATTAATAGGAACAAACACCTGCAGTTTCATCAAAATCTGTGATGGTGGGTTACATGCCTGCCTGAACTGACATGGAATGACCCCTATAACATTTTTTTACTGGTTAAAGCAAGTCTGCTAATTTCTTTCAATCCCTTGGA
Source organism: Maratus speciosus (assembly GCA_963932465.1). Classification (NCBI taxonomy): domain Eukaryota; kingdom Metazoa; phylum Arthropoda; class Arachnida; order Araneae; family Salticidae; genus Maratus; species Maratus speciosus. Next base: position 509,560,140 of record OZ010795.1, read on the forward strand.
GATACTTTGTATCTCCTAACAGCACCAAGGGCAAAGGCAATTAATATTCACAATTGGCGTAGCAGAATTGGAAGTCTGATAATTTTTTTCTATTGTTCAAGTTGTAGCTGGAGGACCTAAGAAGTTGTTAGAGAAAAAAAAAAAAGGCTAGTGAATCAGACTATTTTTAATGGAGCTTGTGATGTAGTAAACACATTTATTATTTATTTTTTTAAATTGTAATGCAGCATTACTATCTCACATTTTAAACTATTTTCTTTGGACTCAAAACATCGTTCAAATCGCTTTTTTTCTTTCCTTTTTACCGCAAATAACAGAACTTTTGATTTCAGATTTTCCCCTTCCTCTGTTCTATTTTTAGAAACACGACAGCGTCATATTGGAGGTGTGTCTCCTCTTGTCTTTTGACCATAGTTTCGTTTTTTCCGTGCTGTCATTCGTCCTACAATTTATACGCAATTTTAATTTAACAAATAGATTTAAATCATTTCTGGAAGTAGTTTTGTGAACCCCTTTTATGTAGTATATATATCAATGCAGCCAGTTTTTTAACAGATTTTAAGATTTACGAAATTTTTAAGATGTATTTTTGACAATGTGATTTGTCTTTTTCAAATCGGGCCTTAGTGCCTGTTTGAAGGATTGTGAACACCGTTCAGCGATCATATTATCCTAAGGTGCTCATTTAATAAGTAAAAGTTTGTCGCAGATCGCTGATGGAATTTAATTCAATGCTTTTTCGAATTTGGACTTTGTTATCTTCAAGACATTCTCTGAGAAAGGATTTTAACCAACTTTAGCCAGTATTCTTTGTAGCCATGGAATTACTTCAAGTTTTTAATAATTCTACGTGGAACGCTCTTCGAATGTGTACAGTGACCTACCTACTCCTAATTGCCTTCCACCTCTCAAATGAATCAACGAATAAAGAAGATTTTTATAACTGCTGTCTCTTCAATGTGTCTACTGTTGTCATTTAAGTAAGATTATTCCTTTTATTTTTACTGCAAGTCAACCTTATCATCTTAGCTATACGATCACTTTATTTACGGCACTCCAGATTGTTTATTTTATCCAACAGCAAATTAAACTCTTCTTATTTATTTAATGCTTCATATTATTTCTACTGCAACAATCATAATAAAACTTCATCACATTTGGTTTCCGTGACAAAAAAAGAACATTTCGGCGTTGTTGCTTTTTGATTACAACGTAATGCCTTAAAAAAAAATAACTTAATGACTTATTTTTTTTGATGATTGATGCATTCTTTTTAAAGAAAATTTTTGTTCTCAAATAGAAGAACTGCTCTTTTTAATGAAATTTTGAAAATGTTTCAACATCATACTTGCCGTTATTCTTTTTTTGCAATATTTTCTGTTCTTATAAAAAGAAAACGTTAAGTTTTTATCTTAGAAGAAATTTTGCTCCTGACTGAATTTTCTTTTGCATAAAATTTTGAAGATTTGCTTTATTGAAATATAATGAAAGAAATTCAAATAAATTGTTTTAAAATTATTATTTTTTAATATGGAATTTTAAGAAAATTATAATATTCTGCTGTTCTCAGATGGAACATTTTGCTTTTTTAACGGCTGAAGATCGATCAAACATCGTAATGAAATTTTTGTTCTCAAGTTTTATTTGCAATACTTATTCCATGATTTAAAATTTTTGAGCATAGTATAATTTAAAAAAAAATCCGTTACTGGTTTTCATTTTGAGATATGTCTTGACAAAATTATTGCTGTTTTTAAATTTTTGAAGAATGAAATATTATTTTTAAAATCAAGAAATTTATTTATTTATTCTCTAATTTATTTATTCTTATGGTGCATTATAATATTATATTTATCAAAGAAAGTCTTTAATGAATTTTGAAATTCTGAAATGAATTCTAAAAATTGTTCTCTGATTTTAAGAACAAATTTATTTAACAAGAGGCTATGGTTTTTATACTTATTCTTATACTGGGTTTTTAAATTTTATTTTATGGCACTAATATATTGAAATAAAATATTTAATGAATTTGAAGATATATTATGAAAATTAAGATATTTATTGAAGAAAATTATGTTTTTCCCTTGGAATCTGTGATAATTATTGAAGTTTAAATTATTTTACTGAAGTTGTTCTCATCTATTACTTGCAAAGAAGTTGAAGTTCTTCATGAATTCATAGCTGTATATATCCTGCATAATTTTTTGAAGTCTTCTCTGCTTTTAAATACATCAATTTATAATTTTTGTTCCAAAAATACCTTCAATAACTTTTTATAAAAAAATATATCTAACTTGCTTGTACCACCTTCCACTTTTATTCTCAAGATATTTTTGTCATCTAGTGCACGATTTGACTGCTAATATCGATTTTGGTGTTTGGTGAGTGCAGTGTTCTTTTACTAAGTTAAATTTCAAGAACTCTGTTTGCTTTCTACAAACTGTTCTCATCAGAACTCTCAGTGCTTCAATTTTCCAGAATTATGTGGCTTCATCAAAATTTAATGACATATTTTTTTTGCTTAAAGAAGAAATTAAAAAATTCATTATCCTGTATCATCCTCATGACTGAAATAGATTGATAAAATTTATTCTACATGTTCAAATATAACAATAGATTTACTCATCTTTCTTATTCACACAGGGATGCCGCGGACGCGCTATAGCGCGTAAATTACGCGAAAAATCGGAGACGAGACGCAAAAAAATAGCTCTTACGCGTCCCGTGGGACGCGTAATTTCGTCAAAAAATCGTGGAAAAGAACCGATTTTCGTCAAAGAATCCTGAAAAAAGCGCAAATCTCATCAAAATATCGCGCAAAAGCAGCGATTTTCGTAAAAGGGCCGCGAAAAAATAGCGTATTTCGTCAAAGCATCGCGAAAAAAAAGCGAATTTCGTCAAAAAATCGCGGAAATAAGCGCAAATTTCATGAAAATATCGCTGAAATAAGTGCAAATTTCATCAAAATATTGCGAAAAAACGCGATTTTCGTAAAAGGGCCGCAACAAATTAGCGTATTTCGTTAAAAGATCGCGAAAAAAGCGCAAATTTCGTCAAAAAATCGCGGAAAAAAGCCGAATTTTGTCAAAGGATCCCCCCAAAATAGCATATGTCGCCAAAAGTTTACGTAAAAAAGCCGATATTCGTCAAAGGATCGCGAAAAAAGCACAAATTTCATCAAAATATCGCGGAAAAAACGCTATTTTCGTAAAAGGGCTGAAACAAAATAGTGTATTTCGTCAAAAGATCGCGAAAAAATAGCAAATTTAGTCAAAAATCGCGGAATAAAGCCGAATTTTATCAAAGTAGCGCGGGAAAAAACACTATTTTCGTGACAGGCTTGCGAAAAAATAGCGAATTTCAACAAAAGGATCGCGGAAAAATGCGAATTTCGTCAAAGTAACGCGGAAAAAACGTGAATTTAGTCAAAGCACCAAAAAAGATGTGCAAACTAAACTTATAGGTAGAAAATTCATAAAATAAGATTTAATTTTTTTTTTTTATGAGATTCTTAAAAATACAGCATGATTTCAGTGTACTTTGTTAATATATATATTCAGTAGGTGGACAAGTGAAAAATCCCCCCCCCCCCCTCCTTCTTATTGCATTGAAATGCCTCCCGCCTTCAGAACATTTAAGATTTGATGCTTATTAGTGATTTAGATGTAAATTTCCCTTCCAAGGAAAATGTCTGATTCCAACACAGATCTATGCTGACAAATAATTCAATGGGAAGTATAATGAAAGCACCCATTCATTCAACAAAAAGTACACCTTTACTTAACATAAGTATTCTTTTTTTCAGCAAAAATATCTTTTTCAATAAACCCGTCTTGCCCCTTTTTAAAAGAATGCGATCATTAGTGATACTTGTTAGTGGAACTTGGTATCTTCTACTCTCAAATAAACATTATTTTACAATTAAAATTGTATCTTGCATTTTTACTTTTAAAAAAGTAAAGAAAATTTCTCTTAATATTTTTTTAAAATATCTTATTTGAGTGCAAATAATACTAGTTTTAATTCATTATTTAATTATTGTTAAAACAATAATTAATGCATTTCATTTATCTTTTCCAAATAAACAAGTTTCATTTATTCCTTTAAAATATAAATTATTATTGATGGGGACCCGCTTTTGTAAAAAAGGACCCAGATTTTTGGAAATCCTGGGTCCCGGGGACCCAGGTTTTTTCAAGTGCAGCGGCATCACTGTCACATTTACTTACCTGCTGAAGTTGCCTTCAAGAGTGTTGTTATTAATCCATTTTTTGAAACGCTTCTCTGGTGTGTGGAAATGTTGTTCTGAAAGTATTGAAAATATTATAATACATACCTGCAAAAAAAAAATTCTGTTCTTCATTTACAGCAACCAATAAAGATTTGTGCTGCATTTTCGGCTTTGATGTTCCTGGTGAATTATCAGTAATTTATGTAGTAAAAAAATCCATTTATCTCTATCTTCTCCAGTGTGTTTTTGAAGTTGGTTTTGAAGCTAAATATATATTATTTTTTCATGAACAATAGAATTTCCCAGTCAACATTTACTTGTGAGCGGAAAATTTTCATCCTTACGTAGGGGTAAGCGGCAAAGTTTCATCCTCGCATTGGAAGTGTTTGAACTTCTACATCATACCATATTTTACAAATATTTATAAAATTTACTGTTATTTGAACTACAGAAAATGTTTAAACTCAAGAATGTTTGTTTATTTACTTATTTCTGAAGATTTTAATATGTCAATTATTATTATAGTGCCTTTTCTTTATTTCATAACCCAATTGCTTCAAAATTTTTAATCTGCCATATGCCTCACTTTTTCAATTTATGCAAGAAAATTATTTTAAATTGATTATGAAGATATATAATTTTTTTTAAATGAAGAAAATTTTTAGTTGCACCTTTCATATGAAGAAAAGCACTAGTTCTTACTGAACATATTTACCAGCGCATCTTTTTTTGAAGTATTCGTCAGTGAATCTTCAACAATTCTCTAAGAAATTATATTAAAAAAAAAAAAAAAAAAAAAAAAAAAAAAAAAAGTGCTTCTTGACTACCAATTTTGTCTACCTGATTTTGTCCTCTACTCGTCATGGTGTGTGTGTTGTGTTAATATCATCCTTAAGTGCTATGTTACTCCTGAATGGTACCTCCATGGCCTACCAAACCTGTACCTCCATGGTTTGTCCTTTTTTTGCCAGCAGTGTCTACCGATTTTTCCTTCAAAGTATATTCACCATATTCTGCTAAATATTCATAATTGGTGATGTGTTGTGCTAAATGTGCATTTTTTTCAACAAAATAGAAGTGTTTGAATAGTTCACAGTACTATTCATATCCAACCATTTTTGGTTTATATCAAGAGCTTCTTCACATCTGTATAATACACTATTTTTTTTTTCTTTTTTCTATGCTGAATTATTTGATTATCTCTTGCACAAGATCTCAGAGGTCTCTTATGCGCATTGGTGTCTGCTGTATTTTTGTGTTTTGTATAAATGTGTTTACAGAGTTCCTGAATGTGTCCACTGATCAAGGTATCATAAAGGATTGTCTGTTTACTCTACAATATTTTTTAAATTTTTGCAGCTCTTTAATTTAATTTCAACTGTTGTTTAAAGTTAATTTAGAATAATTTACTTTTTCTGTACAAGCATAGAAATTTAAATTTTACTATTAAATTATTGAAGGAATTAAACTAAATATTTTTATGGTACACTTGTTTGGTAATTAAAATTTTTTTCCTGATTATGACAATTTTATGATTAATGAAATTCAAGTCCTAGGTTGTCGGAATATACAAGTAAAATATTCTCGACTTTCTCATTGCAATTTATTTTTATAAATATGCAGAAAATTGATTAGTAGAAATGATTTATTTATTCATTTTGAATGTTTCAATATTTATGAGAAAATTGATTAGTAGAAATGATTTATTTATTCATTTTGAATGTTTCAATATATGCAGAAAATTGATTAGTAGAAATGATTTATTTATTCATTTTGAATGTTTCAATATTATGAAAAAATTGATTAGTAGAAATGATTTTCATTTCGAATGTTTCAATTTTATGATTTATTTTCCTAGGCAGTCAGAGTATTTAGAGAGGGTACTTCTGACTTTATGTTGCTTTACTTTTGCAACTTTATAAATTTTGATTCATAAGTGTATCTTATTTTTATCTTATTGAATTCAAAATTTTTTGTGGTCTCTTTTGGCTAAGAATTTATTTAGTTTTTGGATTTATAAAATTTTAAACTATTAAAAGAGTAATATTTTAATTTGTAGAGATCATTTTACACAGGAAGGTGCCTTTCTTTGCCTGTGATTGCAATGGGGCTTGATATTAATATTATTGTATACTATCATGTTATGTATACTATTGAAATTTGAATGTACTACTTGATGTATATTCTTTTTCTTTCTCTTTAGGTCACTGTACATGTACATTCCCTAAATGTGCACATGCACTTAAACAAATAATTTTTTTCTTATGGCACTTAAACTTAAATTTTATTTTACATTTTTTTTGCTCCTTGGCTTTTAAAATTTTGTTTTCCCTTTGTTGAAAAAGCTCTTTCAAAATTTACCTTTTTCACCTTTTGGTCATCCAAAATTTTGTTCGGCAAATGGGGGTAATGTGATGTAGTAATCACATTTATTATTTATTTTTTTAAATTGTAATGCAGCATTACTATCTCACGTTTTAAACTATTTTCTTTGGACTCAAAACATCGTTCAAATCGCTTTTTTTCTTTCCTTTTTACCATAAGTAACAGAACTTTTGATTTCAGATTTTCCCCTTCCTCTGTTCTATTTTTAGAAACACGACCGCGTCATATTGGAGGTGTGTCTCCTCTTGTCTTTTGACCATAGTTTCGTTTTTTCCGTGCTGTCATTCGTCCTACAATTTATACGCAATTTTAATTTAACAAATAGATTTAAATCATTTCTGGAAGTAGTTTTGTGAACCCCTTTTTATGTAGTATATATATCAATGCAGCCAGTTTTTTAACAGATTTTAAGATTTACGAAATTTTTAAGATGTATTTTTGACAACGTGATTTGTCTTTTACAAATCGGGCCTTAGTGCCTGTTTGAAGGATTGCGAACACCGTTCAGCGATCATATTATCCTGTTGAAAAAGCTCTTTCAAGATTTACCTTTTTCACCTTTTGGTCATACAAAATTTTGTTCAGCAAATGGGGGTAATGTGATGTAGTAATCGCATTTATTATTTATTTTTTAAAATTGTAATGCAGCATTACTATCTCACGTTTTAAACTATTTTCTTTGGACTCAAAACATCGTTCAAATCGCTTTTTTTCTTTCCTTTTTACTGCAAGTAACAGAACTTTTGATTTCAGATTTTCCCTTTCCTCTGTTCTATTTTTAGAAACACGACCGCGTCATATTGGAGGTGTGTCTCCTCTTGTCTTTTGACCATAGTTTCGTTTTTTCCGTGCTGTCATTCGTCCTACAATTTATACGCAATTTTAATTTAACAAATAGATTTAAATCATTTCTGGAAGTAGTTTTGTGAACCCCTTTTATGTAGTATATATATCAATGCAGCCAGTTTTTTAACAGATTTTAAGATTTACGAAATTTTTAAGATGTATTTTTGACAACGTGATTTGTCTTTTTCAAATCGGGTCTTAGTGCCTGTTTGAAAGATTGCGAACACCGTTCAGCGATCATATTATCCTAAGGTGCTCATTTAATAAGTAAAAGTTTGTCGCAGATCGCTGATGGAATTTAATTCAATGCTTTTTCGAATTTGGACTTTGTTATCTTCAAGACATTCTCTGAGAAAGGATTTTAACCAACTTTAGCCAGTATTCTTTGTAGCCATGGAATTACTTCAAGTTTTTAATAATTGTATGTGGAACGCTCTTCGAATGTGTACAGTGACCTACCTACTCCTAATAGCCTTCCACCTCTCAAATGAATCAACGAATAAAGAAGATTTTTATAACTGCTGTCTCTTCAATGTGTCTACTGCTATCATTTAAGTAAGATTATTCCTTTTATTTTTACTGCAAGTCAACCTTATCATCTTAGCTATACGATCGATCCATTTACGGCATTCAAGAAAATGTTTATTCTCACCACTTATGTTTTTTCTCAACAAATTAACTTCGTCACAGAGCTATAATAGGGACCCAAAAGGGGCTAACTGGATAGTTGAGAGCAGGGTCCTAAGATGAAAACATGCTAAAAGGTCCTAGTACAGCACTTTAGATATTCAATCAGTCGAAATTAAGCATAGGGTGTATGAATTAAAAATTAGAATAAAATTTTAAAGAAAAGTGCAAAAAATGGGAGGAAATGCATGAAAAAGAGCCCTACGGCTCTAATCCAAAAAAATCTCTTTTAAAGTTTTAGTTATACAATTTCTCAATTGGGACATTAGAAAATCTATTATGTGATTTTTTTTTTATCAAAACATAAACTTGACCAGCTATAAACACAAAAGAAAATCCTGTTGAATCTGTGCCACCTACTTTTATAGCTATCATACAGTTGAAAATAAAAAATCAATTTCACATAAATTTAGTTACCTTATGTCCTCACAGGGGATGCTATAAATGCAAAAGTAAAGTAAATTGTGTTGAATAAGTACAACCTTTTACATAATAATAATATATTCCAGTCACTGTTCAACCCCAATGAAATCTCTTTTTATATTATAATTCTTGTTCATTTTCTTGTCCTGTGAATCATGACATCATGTTTGATAGAAAATTATCTTCAGTATGCAACAGGTATTCATGCTTAAAAATCAGTATAGGTTAAAATATATATATATATATATACATATTATAATAATATGACTAGAGATGGGAATGCTCGGAAAAAACCCAGAAAAGTTGGGGAAAAAACTGTTTTTTTTCAGTTTTTTTCCGAAGGGCTATTTTTCAATTTTTCCAAATTGGAAAAATTGAAATTTCATTTATAAAATAATGTAGTCAAAATTTTATAATTGCTACATTCTGATACTTTTATTTATATTTTTTTCAAGTTTAGTGTTCCTCATGAAAACCTTAACATGGAAAATCTTATCTGTAAGCAGGGATCTCTTTAGAAAGAACTTGAGTCTCATAAAGGATCCTTCACAGTTTTTTTTCCTTAAAACATATGACATTTAACAAAATTCTTTCTCTTAAAAATAGACATTTCAGAATTTTTTTACAATCTCCAAATTAAATCCTTCACAAATGTAATGATATTAGAATTTAAAAAAAACCTGTTGTATAATAGATGCAATAACCAATGAATCTATTATCTAGCTGTTTATATGTACAAAGGACAATAATGTCTAGATAAGAACTTAAATATATAATTACCAATTTACAAAATTCCGATTACATTTTTTACATTTCATTCACATTTTTTACCAGTTCATAAGATTTTATAAAAGTTCACAATTTCGCAAAAGCATGATCGTGTGAAAAAAGATCTAAGCAAATCCTTGGTAAGATAATTAAATGGAACTTCTCTGGTTAAAAGTGGAAATTCATGTGCAAAAGTATTTCAATATTATACCAATAAATGAAAATGGTAAGATGGAAAATTTAATGTAAAATTTGAAACATGCATTTATTTTTGTTCGCATGGCTGTGATTTTTTACTATTATAGAAAAATTTCTTTTGATAATAACATGCAGTTGAAATTATATATATATTTTTTTCTTTTCTTGAAATATAGATTCTCAGAGTTGTCTGAATGTATTTTCAAAAAACATAAATCCATACAAACTTTGCCAAGAAAATGTAAGCAAATCTCTGTGAAAAATCTATTCGAAAACAATTTTTAAACATATGGAAAAATCCACCCATTTTAAAAATTTCATAAAAACACTTTCAATATTAAGGATCTAAATCTTACTAAAACACAGTTTGGGTTAAGTCTGGAAAGCTGAACCAAAACTACATACACAAGAAATGAAAATTGTAACTGCAGGGGGGGGGGGGGGGGGTAAGTAATATTGTAAAATAATACCAATTTTTAAACAACGGAAGATTTGAAAAGGATTTCTGTATTTATTCATATTAATGCTCCTTGTATTACTAACAAATATTTGAAAATGTCATTTTTATTTCCCGTATGACGCTATATTAATCTTGCTTTTAATTAAAAATAAAATTATTTCAATTTCATTTTTCACATGGAAATCTTTTAACTAAAAATTAATTGTTGTAGACAGTTTATTGCGACTTTGAATTTTTTGCAATAACGAAGTAAAAAAAAAAGTTAAATTTTATGGCAAAAATGTCCATTGATTCTCAATGAAAATAGCAAAATTTGGAATTAAGAAATTTATTTGAATTAAGTAAATAAAACATAGCCTATGTTACTCTTTGGGTTATATATTATTCTTATTATGGTCTTATTACACTCATATGCAAAGTAGGGTGGAGCGAAAAAACTTTTTCTGGAAATTAATATCGCCTGACTCATTATATGGTGCCAAACTGACTGAAACAAATTGTCACCAAATTTCAGCTAAAAATATTGACATCTTGACTAACGGTATGAGGGAAAAGCAGGATCAATTAACATTTCTGGAACTCAAAATTTGAAGCTTGTTATAGAAAGGTAATGTAGAAGGGAAAACCAGGAATCTAAAGCAGAGGAGCTGCTCTAATGCTTATAAAATACAATACATGTAATAATTCTTATAAAAATATTACGGATTTAGAAGAAAATGCCATTTTAGGAACTGATTCAGAATTAGAAGATAACTCTGAAGATGAAGACGATTACGTTTGTCATGAAGCCAAATGTCGGAAATCTAATATCTATGATACTCCCTCAACCTGCAATACAAGCCAAATATCACTGCCAAATCTAGACGTTTCTTGTTATAGAACTGGAGTATCAGGTAGGTCAGCTGCTATAATTGCATCATCTATGCTTTGTGATATAGGGAATATATACAAAGATACTCCATCCAACGTTATTGAATGGATTAAGCTCAGGCGAGAACGTCGATTACACTTTCGGAACAGGTTGCCGTTGCCTGTGATGGTACGAACGTCGATGTTGGGACAAAAATGGTACAGTTAGACAGCTTGAAATCTTTGTTGGCCACAAATTACACTGGTTTGTATGCTTATTGCACACTATTGAACTACCTCTATGCTGCCTTTTCCAGAAGATTGACGGAAGTGCATTTGGGCAACACCAGTTTTAAGGAACAATAGGAAAATCTCTGAAAACGTGCGAAACCCTTGTTGTGATAAGTTTTGTTTTTATTCCGGTTGCTCTGCGTAAATTTCATAAAAAAGATCTCAGTGCAGACAAAAAATATCTCTTCAATATTTCTAGGGCAGTATCCTCGGGTAAGTGCCTTCCAGATATAGCAAACAGAAGTCCCAGAATGATGTTTCATTCAAAATGTCTCAATACAGCCAACAGAATTCTGCACCTGTATGTGTCGACTGCCGAACAAATAGAAAACTTTAAGCTCCTAGTAGAATATGTCATGAAAGTTTACATGCCATCCCGGTTTGAAGTAAAAAAAATCCTAGGGGCTATTGATGGAGCACGTCACCTGCAGAGAATGATAAGAAAAGTTCATTATGGTCAGAAGGTTTTAAGTCATTCGTTCATGAAATTATTCAGAGGAACTCTTATTTTGTTCACTCTAAAAGCAGTCTGTTGGCAATACTGTTAGAAGAACGATCACATATTCGAAAACTGGAGCTGTGAAAAATACTGAAAGCAAGAAAACTGACTGAAGGCGAAAATACACCAATTTCACCTTACCAATTTACATTTCGAAGCAAAGGGCTATTTTGAGATGATTCTCTGCGACAATCTTTTGAAACCACCAGCTACCATGAACTTCAGTGGCAAAGGCATAGCCAGTATGATCAGAAACGGTTCATAATTTGAAATTGAGAAGCTCCCTTGTCATTCTCAAGCAGTAGATAGTGATGTGCGACTAGTAACATAAGCATCATTGGTAACGCGTGGAACAGAAGGCAGGAATGGATGCATTCGCAGTGCAATCAAGAAACAAAAGGAATTTACAAAGTTTGACACCAAAGTTAAATTCTTTTGGGCCACATGTGAAATCTAAAATTGAAGATTGATTAAAGTTAAATGCCTTCTGGTTTCTTTTTCCTCTTTAGTGCTGTTTTTAAGTTAGAAAATCAAGATATTGAAAACATTAAATTTAAATAAAGAAATTGATTTTTTATCATTTTTGAGTTAACATTCCTTTTTTTGGTCCCCTGTGTGGAACCTGAAGACAATGAGTGATTGCGCTGGAATTTTTTTACAGCGTCTTTTTAGCCAAACGGCACCAATTGATGAGTCAGGAAATGTTAAAATTAAAAAAAAAAATTTTTTTGCCTTTTTCACTCCACCCTAATGCAAAGGCATTTTATAATCCATTTTAATCCTGACATCAGGCAAATATTTTCCCACTTTAAATTTATAATGTTATTAGAATTAGCAAAGAGTAAAAATTTTGTGGCATCAGGGACAAAATGGTAGGAAGAAGTCAAAAAAGTTATGAGGTCCATAGCCTTTACTATGTTAAATTAACATTGAGTAGTCATGCTGGAAATAAATAAGTATTATGCTGCTGTGCAACACTTAAATACTCAGCCATAAGAATAAAAACTGTATTTGCCTTGTTGGATCATGTCTCTCAATTCTCTAACAGGACAGTTATCTTTTGCTTCTGAGATAGCAAAAACCTAAACGAAAGAAAATAAATACAAATACAATTAAATTTATGAAACTTACACAAGTTTTAAGCAAATATATACATATTTAAATATTAGATCAAATAATGAGAAGTTAGCAAAAAAATGAAATTAAGTATTTTCATGCCTAGGGGTGGTAAATAGAGATGAGATGGGCTCAGCCCGGGCTCGATTTTTATACCAGCCTTTGGGCTCATTTTTTTAACTGAAAATTTTATTTATTCACGCATGGGAAAAAAAGCTTTTTAAAAAATGTAATAAGTAAGCACCCAACAAACACTCAACTTACGGCCGAAAGGCGTATATGTCGCGGCCAAAAGGAGTTAAGGCCATTTGTAACCAAACAATGTTGTGCCGTAAATGACCCGCCGCTAGTTCCGGCAGCTACTGCCGGAACGTTAATGTTTCGGCGGTGAGAGAACTGTTGCATTTACTTTGCCTGGCAACTCTTAACGGGCGGTTTCTGGCAAAAATGTAATGGATCGTCATCGTTTAGAAAGTAGAGGGCTAATATCACCTAACCCGAATATTTAATTAAAGAGAGGAAATATATTTTTCTCTTCATTTCTTTCTAAGTAAGTTTAATTATTTTAAATCTGGGTTTTAGTAAAAATATAAATATGTCGTGAGATTTATATTTAAAGCAGTAAAATAGATTACATATTTTTATTTAGTTTGAAAATATTTTACAAAAATCAAAAATTGTCCCCAAAATGTACATAAATTCCCTGTTTATATATTTTTTAAAAATATGGAAAAAAACAACAACATAAAAGCGTTTAACTTTCTTGCCTTTAAAATATCTTTAAATAAATATATTTTGAACACACTGGAATAAAAAAGATTATATTTAATGGTTATTTTATATTGTTTTTGATTGCAAAGATAATCAGATAGCATAATATAAAATATATGCTGATTTGAATAATATATTAATAGCAAAATACTGCAATCTTCGGACATATATACTACTTAAACATGTTTAAAAATTTATTGATAAATGTCAATTTATTTATGCTCTTTTTTTTCAGCATTCATGAAAAAATATTTGTTATAATGAAAAGGAGAAAAAGTTTCAATAAGCAGTTATTCTTGAGCAAGGAGAGGGGGGGGAGGGAGAAAAGGTAACTTAAAAGCTGTTACTAAAACATGAATTTTTAATATCATTTGAAACATATTTCCATGTAAAAGAAAATACTGGAAAAGAAATTTTTGTTTCTGAATCCACTGTAACGGAAAATATAAATAAAATTTCTTGCCTGTATTAAATTCCTAACAATTTAGATATATTTAATGATTTCACTACCATTATTTTACTCTTTAGAAATACAGATAAAACTTGCATATGTATAAAAATAATTAAGTGAAAAATTGCACAATAAATCAAGAATTTTCGCAGAATTAAGTAAAGAATTGCAGAATAAATAAAGAATTTTTGTTCATTATTATTTGGTTTCAAGTCCCGACCTGGATACATTTTCACCCAGTTGGAAAAATTATTTCTGGCAAAATTTAGAATATGCATTAAAATCTGACATTATATGAAAGTATTAAATAAAATGCGATATGTATATTTTATGCCCTAAAATAAACATGAAAAGGTTCTATTAATTTTTAGGCATTTCAGTAAAATCGTCTTGAGTCAAAAATAAGCCTTGATATATATATAGATAAACAAGATATTTTTTATGAGCATATCAGAATAAAATGGAATGCATGTTATTTTTAAATCTTATAATTTTTAATTGCGAAGATAAATGGGTAAAAATTTACAGAAAAGAGATAAAATGCCCATTTAAAGCATAAATCGGAGGGAAAAAAAAAAGTGTTTTTGTGTTATCTGAAAACTGTATGGAGAGTTTAAAAATTCAAACAATGCATCTTAAATCTTTATTTCTCTAAAAAAAGAAAAAAAAAGAACAAAAAAAAGAAAGAAAAGGAAAACAAAGCTCTTTTTCCAAATGACTAAAAATAATATTAACAGAAAAAATATATGATTTATGAAAAAATGACTTTTATTTATTATAATAAGGTATTGGCTCATAAAACTATTCTCCCTCCCTCCCTCTCCAGAAAAATCAAATAGATGATGGGACCTTCAAATGGCTCAAGGTTAAGCAGTTTTGAAAGTTCTGGTCTGTTACGATAAGAGGGGAGAGGGAGAAATTCTCAGAATTTTTCTTTAGCTGTGCGTTTTCATTTCTGCTTTGTCATTCGCGTTATTTACCGTCGGAATAAGTGGACATGGTTTCAAAATGTAGCACATATATCGGTAAGTTTGTTAGTTCATGTTGATTCATTACAAATTTATTAATTTCATTCTATCTGTTTTTTGCATCATTTTATCTTAAAGAATATTTATATTTTAGTTTTTATAATTGCAAAAGAAAATGTAAAAGATATTTTCATTTTTAGTAAAATTCCCTTCAATAGTTTATTTTTAGTTTTTCGAAGTTATCGAATTTATTTTTAAGCATTATAAATATCGGATGATATTGTTCTTTAAGGGTCTTGTACCTTTTAAACGCGTCGAAAACTAACGAAAAGCTTCAAAGTTTGAATTAGTCTATCTTCAAAACCTTTTTATGTATAAACATGAAATTTTGGATATTGATTAAACGGATTGTGCTTTGTAATATACTACAAACATAAATTTATCATCCCTTTACAGAATTTGTGTATTGTTTAAATCAAAATAGCTCTTTTTTTTACCCCATAAGTCATTGCGCGCATATCTTGAGAAAGTATGTATGGATTAGCATGAAATTCGGTAAAGATACTAAACATATATATGTGTTTAAAATGATCTACTCTTAGTCTAAAATTATTTCATTAACTGTATAAAAAAAATATTTTCGTAAAAAAAAATAAAAACATATGTATTTTTAATGAATATAAATAGTCATAACTAAAAATATTACAATTGTAAATACTTAAAAGTAGATCATTTTAAACACACATATTTGTTTAATATATTTACCAAATTTCATGACAATCCATACATCCTTTCTTAAGATATCATGCGCGCAATGACTTATGGGGTAAAAAAAGAGCTATTTTGATTTCAACAATACACAAATTCTGTAAAGGGTTAATAAATTTCTGTTGGTAGTATATTACAAAGCATAATCTGTTTAATCAATATCCAAAATTTCACGTATATACATAAAAAGGTTTTGAAGATAAACTAATTAAAACGTTGAAGTGTTTCGTTAATTTTCGACGCGTTTAAAAGGTACAAGACCCCTTAAAACAGTTTATTTTAGTTTAATTATAAAAATGTGATTTTATACTCGAGAAAATTTGAGTGACTAAAACAATTGAATTTAAATAAAATTTAGAAGTATCAAGATTAATTTAATATATATTTTTAAATCACTATTAAACTATTATTTACATAAAATATATAATGTGAACATTAAATAGTCCACAATATTATTTAAAAGGCGACTAAAGTAATGAAAAAGATGTTACAAGTTTAAAATATACATTTTATTTAAAATTTCTTAGTACTTTCAAGCCTTCCTAGCTCATCATCAGAGAATATCTTAATAACTAAATGTTGTTTATTGTTTTTAAAATGTGAGAGCCAATAATTACTAGAGTTGAAAGTAGAAGTAGCAGTAGCAGTTTCTTGGATTGAATTTAATTAGAGGAAATATACATTATTATTATTAATTACAGTTCCATTTATTTGTGACATCACTCTGTTTCTCATAGGTCACTTTCCATGGATATAATTAAATTATTATTTTATGATATAATTATTTTTGTGTAAAAAAAATGGAACTGCAATTAATAATAATAATATATATTTTCTTTACTTAAATTAAATCCAAGAAACTGCTACGTTTACTCAGTAATTATTGACCCTCTCATTTTCAAAACAAAGTGACGTATTTGTATAAATAAACAACATTTAGTTATTAAGATATTCTCTAAGGAAGGCTTGAAAGTACTAAGAAATTTTAAATAAAATGTATATTTTAAACTTGTAACATCTTCTTCATTACTTTAGTCGCCTTTTAAGTAAGATTGTGGACCTTTTTAATGTTCACATCATATATTTTATGTTGAATCAAGGTGAAAAAATTGCGTTTCGTCTTATGATTCTATTATTTACATGTCTAATAATTATAAATAATTCTCAAGAATTTCGAAAAAGTTGAAATAATATATTTTTTCAAATGTTTGGCTATTAAACTGCAAGAGAAATAGTTAAATATTATCTGATAAAAGCAAAATTTTAAAATATATGAGAAATATTATACTGTCATTCGTTAACTACATAAAGATTAAACTTATTTTTATGTAATATTTTATAAAATGATCAGAAATGATGCAAAAATTTAGATAATAATGATTTAATAAAGCTTTGATGAATAAGCATAATTTAACAGATTTACCAACGAAGCTGTGTGAAATATAGTGGAAATTTAAGTAAAAAGAATATCACAAACACACACATTTTTATATAAAATATATAATAAACTATATTAAAATCACGTATATTATTTAAGCATAAATTCGAAATTTATTCTTCAAAAGAAAATACTTTTTAGAAGGTTAATTGAATGGTAAAATGTTTTGGCAGGTAAAAAAAAAAAAAAAAAAGAAAAAAAAATCTTATAATTATTTAGACATACTTTTCAAGAAAATCAAGTTCATTTAACTTGAACTTTTTCAAAAATATTCAAAATACAATATTTGATAATGAATTGATTGATTAGTTTATTTTTTCAATTATACATTTTATAAATTTTTATGAAATGCAACTATTTAAAAATGCATTGCATATAAATTTTGTAAATATGTAAGTGAATAAATGAACAAATAAATTAATGCACTATGTGAAATATTGTGTTTTGGAAATTTTTTGAAAAAGTTCAAAGTGAAAGAATTTCATTTTCTACAAAAGTATATCTAAATAATTATAAGATTTTTTTAATCCTGCAAAAATATTTTATCATTTAATTAGGCTGATAAAATGTATTTTTTTTTATAGAATAAATTTTGATTTATTCCTAAACAATCGTTATGGCACAACAGTGGCAAGTGATTACATTTTAAATAACCCTAATAGGCTTTTTTGTGGGCAGCTTTGGGATAAATTTAATTTATGACAACCACAAATGGCAGAACAAAGGCAAGCTTCTGGTTAGCTTTTATTTTTAGTGGCCATTAAAAGAATAATTGTGGGCAGTTTAAGGCTATCTAACATTTTCAGCGAAAAGTTAGTGGCATGATTGTGGGCAACTTCTTGTATTTACGGCCAATTATCTTGTGGCCTTATTCTGTCCGGCGTGACACTTTTTTTACGGAGCCGTAACTTTCACTGATAGCGGGCCCACTATCGAACACCTTCGGCCAAGGCTAACGAACCCATCAGTGGCCCGTAAGTTCGGTGTTTGTTGGGCATGTATTAAATATGGAAAATCTATTTATATTTCTAAAATAAATTCTATTTTAATGTCTGTTAAAAAGCTTCTATTCTTGTAAAAGTAATTTATTCTTTTCATAATAATCATTAATCTTTCAGTTTCCCATGGTTTCAATAAATAAATGAGGCATCTGTCTGTTATCACCTAACCTCCTACTTCTCCTCCTTACAATGGCAAAGCCAGGGTTGAAAATTACATTTTCCATAAGAAATCATTTTAATGCTGTTTTGATCAGAATGAAAGGAAAACAGAAAGTGTTTTTCTATGGTAGTATAAGAATACTATTTAAAAATAAATAAATAAAAATATTTGTGATATTTTCATATTATGTCTGAGATTGGTGGAGTCCAATCAGTAACTGTTTAGATTAGTGCACAAAAGAAAAGCAAATGATCAAAAATACAGTTTTATTTATGAGAGGAAATAAAAGCATTTAATTTCAGTGCTTGTTAATGATTTTTAGGTTGAGAAAGTTCTTTTTGCTTTGTTTTGTTAACAGTTGATAATTTGGTAAACATTAAAAGGAATATTTATTGGATGTATAAGGGATAAAGAGATATATATGTTTTTAAAAGGGAAGCAAGTTTCAGTTAAATATGTTTGTAAAAGGAGAATTGTGGTTTTAAATTGGGTATAATTAATTATATGTGATGATTGCTTAATGTTACAACATCACAGTTATTTTAAAAGAAATTCGTTTATTTCATTTTATTTTATTATTTGACACATGATTCCTTCAACTCTTTTTTCATCATGAGTTCTGCTTCAGCTGACTCTAAGACTATCATTGATAAAATTTATTCTGGGGACTATAAATGCATGAAAAATGGAATTGGAAAATCCACAGTGTGGCAATATTTCCAAGAAATCTTTGATGCTCAAACAAATTTGAAATTAGAATACGTTCAGTGTTGTCACTGTAAATCCGTTTTAAAATATAAAAGTTCACTTGGTTCAAGCAGACTTTCTCGACATTCTAAAACATGTGCTCCTTCAAAAATTAAAAAACCCCTGGAAAAATATTTATATTCTTCTTCCAAACAAGTAACAGTGATTGAAAAAAAATACTATCTTAGAAAGTTGTGTAAAACTGTGCACTGAAGATCTGCGACCATTTGATATAGTTGAAAGACAAGGATTTCTTCATTTAGCCCAAAATCTAATTAACTTAGGTGCATCTTTGGGTAAAGTGAAAGCTTCAGATGTTCTGCCTCATCATATAAAATTTTGAAGCACGTACGTCAGACAGCAGAAAATTCCAGAAATGAAATTGTACCAAGTATTAATAAAATCTTACAAAATTTTGGAGGTGCTTTGCCTACTGATATGTGGACAGAACCATTTTGTCAATTATCATACATTGCCCTCTCTTGTCACTATATTAATGATGATTTTGAGCTGAAACTCACTGAACTGACATGCTCTTTCCCAAATATTCCCAAAACTGGTGTGAATATTTTAAGTGAAATTTTGGATACTTTGAAAAATGTAGGTTTTGATGTATCAGTTTTGAATCAATGTACATTTGTTACAGAGGAAGTATCAAATATAGTGTCTGCGTTAAATTGCTACAAAAGACTTACTTGTATATGTCACTTATTAAATACTGTTCTGAAATACAGTTACAATGAAACTGCTGATGAATTTCCTATTTTAAAATCTTCAGTTGAAAATTGTAAAATGTTAGTCAGATATTTAAAGAAATCTGATGCCGTAAACGAGCTAGAAAAAACTGTACATTAGTAGATTGAGAGTAGGTGGAATACTTTCAGCTTCATGTTGCAATCCGTTCTCTCACAATATTCTGACATTCAGAAAATAATGGAGAAAAGGAAAGAAAATAATCGCTTACAAAACATAGAACCTGAAATGTTGCAAACACTGCAAAACTTTCTTAAAATATTTGAAGAAGCAAGTTCACAGCCGGAAGGCGATTTATATCCAACGTTACATTGTGTCTTATTGTGGAATCAGTATCTGAAAAAATACTGTGTGTCAAAAGTTATAGACTCTGAATTAGAAAAGTGCTTAAAAGAGAAAACAGAAAAGTGGTTTAAAAAAAATGCAAATTGACCAATATCACAAAATTGCTACATTTCTGCATCCGAACTTTAAATCTTTAAAAATGCTTGCTGATCACGAAAAGATGGAAGTATAGTCTTAAAGTACGAGAAATGATACCACAATATCCTCTGGAAAATTGCACTGTGTCAGATGCTAATCTTTGCATTTCAAATCAATGTAGTGGTATATTTGAAGAATGGGCCGATAATAGTGTACAGGTAAATTCTGATGATGAGATTCGCAATTATATTGACTTTTCAGTTAATGCGGAGATCGAAGACAAAAATCTATTGAATTGGTGAAAAAATTGTCCTTTTCCAAATTTAGCTAATGTTGCAAGGAAAATTTTAAGCATACTGCAAGTAGCACAGCATGCAAAAGAGATTTCAGTATTGCTGGACGTGTTCTAGAAGAAAGGCGATGTAGCTTGAGTCCTGAAGCTGTGGACACAATACTTTTATTAAAACATTTTGGAAAAAAATAAACAGGGCTTTTTTTTAAAAAAAAAAAAAAAAAAAAAAAAAACCTTTAGCATGTTAAGCATTATGTCAGCCACCGGTGGCTGACAGTGAACTTTCCGTTTAAAATGCGTCATTCACCGATGGCTGACGTCTAAAATATGATACAAAACTGAAAAAATATACATTGTTTTAAATAATTACTGAACAAATATTTAAAATTTACCTACCTTTTATTTATTACAGGAATATACTTTCTTAAAAATTACTTTAAACGTTGTAAATTTTCAGCACTTCAGTGTCAGTCATCGTGGCACTCAACGTGTTAAGAGGACAAAATCTAACATAACTTTTGCTATAAATGATGTTATTTTTAAATACTATACGCTATTTTTTTTTTACTTTGTGAAGGAAATTGTGAAATTGAACTCTACTGAAAAGAAAAAGACGTTTAGTGGGAAAAAATACTTAGAATTTGGTATCTTCAATTTTTCTAATACGTATTAGAAAAAAAAATGTTTTTTTATCCGACATTTTTATAGTCCAAAACATATTTTTATTCATAATGTAATGCTTATGCTTAAATTTTTATAAGAATGAATATTGGTTATAATCACGATATTGATGTAATAGAATCAGTTAGCATTTTATAACTGCTGAATGAAAGTTTTCTGTGAATGTTTAGTCTATTTAATTTGATGAATTTTTCTGTGAGTATTTTCTTTTCTATAATTTACAGCCTATAGTTTTTTAACGTTTTAATTGTTTAATATAACATAATAGTGTTTTGCAAGTATGTAGAGTTATGAGAATATTTTAACAACATCATTTTACAATCCATATACATTTTTAAAATAATTTGTGACATTCGATGATTTGCTCTTTTGTAAATCCCAATGTTCCCTTGGCTCCAATGGGGTAGAAGTGATTACAATGTTTTAGTGATGTATTTTTAAAAATAATTTTATGATACTACTTACATATCTACGTAACAATAAATAACAAAATGAAATTAAATTTTAATCTTACACTAATTGTTTTCCTCAATAGTTTTCTCGATAGAAATTATTTAAATTTTGCGACATTTTTAAGATTTAAGGTTATTTATAAATCCAAACACGTATATGCATCAGAAACTTTCACAAAGTCATTTTCATTCGCAAATACACATATTTCGCAGGTATTTTTATCCAGATAGAAAGCAATCGAGCAGCTTTTCCTATTTTCATATAAAGGTAACGGATATTTCAAACTGTGTCTAATTTTGAATTTCATCTGTTTTTCAGATACATGACAATCACAAAAGACTGTTATGACGAAGAAGTCTATAATAAGGAATGATGTACACATTTAATAGAAAATAGAAAAATGTTGTTTGATTCACCGGCAGTTACTGCACATTTCATGCATTTATTTATAAAACTCACTTTGAAACTGAACATATCCATCAGATTTGTTCAATAAGGAAATCAAAAAAGAGAATCCTCTGAAGCATGAAGTATATTTTTTATACCAAACTTTTCTTTTGATACGATTTAATGTATATTTCATTTAATTAATTGTATACTGATTAACAGTTATTCCTTTGTAAGAAGAGATTTAAAAATGAGATACTAATTTTGAAACAGCTTTTAAATATCACACAAAATTTTTCTGTTGCAAACTTCTAGTTTCGGGCTCAGGCTCGGATTTTAAATCGTCGGGCTCTGAAAAAAGAGCCCGAACTCATCTCTAGTGGTAAACCACTCCTAAAAAAGAGACTTAAATCTCAAAAAGAAAATTTCTCCCTATTACATTGGGTTGGATAACTCAATCTTACTAGTTTGGTTAAGGTAACCATATTTTACCAACTGCATGGGTTGTGCTGGTTTTGGTCAGTGTTAATTGTTTTCACTGCATGTCGGGTTACTCTAATTATTTTGGATTCAGATTGAGAGTTGGGTTTTCAGTCAGGTTCAATTTTGTTACACATCTAATTAATGTTGATTTTAATTCAAGAGAATATAAAACTAAATTATTTATTTCTTTGATACACATTGGTTTTCTTCATCTCTAGATAAAATATCACACATGAATATCAGAAACACTTGTTGAATACAGTTATAAACGTAAACATAAATAACATTCTATAACAATTATTAAGGAATCACGTCACTTATCATGATTGGCTGTAGTACAATGGTGTTTTGTTTGCAAGTTTAAAGTAGTAATGTAACATCTTATGTAAATGAACTGTTTGTTCTATGGTATAAAACGCAAGTTTTTTGTCTTGCCTTTGATACTTGCTAAACCACTAAGAAAGTTTCTGGGTATAGAGTTTGAGGAGAATGGTAATTTTTGATAAATTAATCTTTTTATGGAACTTATGACACTTTTACTGAAGTGAACGCATAATGCATAAACTTGGTAGTATAATTTAGTGATGCACGGGTCAGCTTAATGTTAAAGAAATGTTTTAAGTGAAAAAGGAAGAATTTTCAAGTGGTTTTGGAAAGTCCTTTTTGAAGTTCATTGCAAAATTAGGAAATTTTGATTACCTGCTGCATTCTGCTCTATTTAAATCAACCCCATCCACATTACATTTTGTGATGTTAACAAGGACTAATTTACTAAAGATTCAAGAGCGTTAAGTGCAGCCATTCAATTTATATTTTTCAAAATGAGTATAAAGGAACTGAAAGCTAAAAAGAAAACAAATCCAACAAAATTGAAAGATAGGTTGTCAGAGAACTGAATTAGAGTCAAACAAACTAGTTCATATAAAGGAGAAACATAACAAATTACTTAAAACTTTTCAGAGTTACTTGATTCATTAGATTTATTCACAGTTGATTCATCCATTTAATACATTCAGAGTTATTTCATTTACTCTGACCACCAGTGAACCAGCAACACCAGTGAATTGTAACACAATTCACATTGGGACCTCTTCATGGTCACAGCTCGCTCGCGACTTTTTGCAGCAACTCTAATCAGAATGAGTACTATCATAAATCGTTTTAAAATATGAAATTTACAAATTTTTGAAATGTAAAATAATTAACTGAAAGAATTACTATTGAAACACAATTAATTTAAAACTTTGAAAACACAATTAAAAATATTTTTAGTTGGTGCTTATCATATTTACAGCATGACTTAAATTCATTTCGAAAAACTCTATGTGATAGCAAGGTAGCTCAATATAAATAAAAAATAATCAACATATATTATTTGATATTAAAGTTCGTTCAACATGAAAAATACAATCTCTCTCAGATGCTTGGCAACTTAACAAAATGTAAACAATTTTCTTCTGTCTAAAAGAAACACTTGATCCAAAAGCTGATTTGCTGAATGCATCAGGTGACCATCAAACGAAACAATGACGCTATTCATACACTGACCAAAAGATCATGCTGTGCTTAAAAACATCTCCTGGTCTGAATTTTGATTTCTTGCATGGATCATGTGACCATAAAATGAGCCACAGATAATCGTTGCTACAAAAAATACAGTTGTTGCGAAATGGCAAGCTACAAATTCAGCCTTACTTACATGACATATTAGAGAAATACACGTATATATATATTCAGATGATCAAATAATTAATGGATTGTATTGTACAAGTGAAAGCAGAATAAAAAGAAATCAATAATTTATTTTCTCCCTTTAAATCATTGGTTAAAATAATACGTGTGGTCAGTCATAAAAAATTTTTAATGCAAGAAAAACAAATGATTAATTGTAAATTGCTTTATGGTAAAATAAGTAACACATTAAATCATTTTTAAAAGCAGAAAATTATCTAAATAGTACTTTTTAAAAATATATATATTTGGTAAAAAAAAAAAATAACTTTTTCAACTCAACTTACAGATTAAATCAGCTAACAAATAAATAAATAAATAAAATTCCCAGTGTATGTATGTGTACATGTAGTATGTATACAATTGAAGGCAATAATGTAACAATGAAACAGTAACAAATAATGCATATATATATTTATATGTAAAATGCAAACATTATATTTTAATTACCTTTGATACTCTGTACAGCATAAAAGCATTTTTAGGACAGTTGAAATCCATTCTCAAAAACCGTTTTATAACCAGCTGAAGTAATGAGGTAAAAAAGAAGACATTTTCATTCACAAATTTCTGCCTAAAGGATACAAAATATAGAATGTTAAATTCAAAACAATAAAACATTACTTGATATAACAATATTATTGTGACAACATGACTAATAGAATAACTCTCTATAATTCTGACTTACATAACTTAGAAAGAAAAAAAAATCAATTTTTTTTTTTTTTTTTACTTGTGTGATATTGCTATCACATTTCTTTTATTTTCGTGTTGTATTCCTGTTTTTGCACACCTGACATGTTGTTTTCCTGTTCAGGACATTCTATTTACTTTGCAGTAGGAGCAGCACCGTGCGAAGAGAAAACTACACCCGGGGCAAAGTTTCAATTCCCCCCCCCCCCCCCACAAACTTTTTCACATGTCATAAAATTGAAAAGTGCAAAAACAGAAATAAATTTTATTGAATACATATTTCGCGTTTATTTTGGAACTTTATGTTTAATTTTAATTCAGT
Organism: Maratus speciosus; assembly: GCA_963932465.1. Classification (NCBI taxonomy): domain Eukaryota; kingdom Metazoa; phylum Arthropoda; class Arachnida; order Araneae; family Salticidae; genus Maratus; species Maratus speciosus. Next base: position 509,585,415 of record OZ010795.1, read on the forward strand.
AACTCCAAACAACTAAATCACATAAGAGAAAATTGTATTTATATTTTGCCAAAGGGAGTCTGGGAAATGAGTGTAGAAAAATATATCTAACAGTACAGTATAACAGTTTGTAACCCTTTTGCATTCCAAGAAAGAAATCCCATACTATTCTGATAATATATGTTTTTGTTACAAGCACAGAAAGAAAATTACTGACTCAGGAAAGAGAAGGCTAATGAAAGAGAATAAGACAAAGACCTAAAACAAGTTTTGAAAAGAAAGAAGTCCTTATTCATAAATTTGTATTTGGGTGTAGGGTAAGGGACAATGCAATGACTTTAAAACTAAAAATGAACACACTTTCATTGGTATGAAACATCTCAATATGTAAATATACAGGGTGTCCCAAAAGTCTCCATACAACTTCAAAAATTTATTACAAAAAAAAAATAATAGGCCTACAGCAAAAATAATTACAACACTACATAGAGTAACGCAAAAAGTTTTTTTTCTACTACCTTAGTATACTTCTACATGAGATCTTTTCATTGCATGCGACGTTTTCATGTGATGAAGCAGTTCAACAAGTGCGGAACGAGTACATGAAACTTTTTCTAGGAGCCCTGTAAAATCAATTTGAAAAGCATCGCAAGATATTATTATGTCAAAAATCGCAGCACACAGAGTGCTTCATAAACGATTACAACTTTCAGCCTAAAAAATTCTTGTGCAGACGTTACAAACTGATGATGATGCAAAACGCTTTGAATTTGCAGTTGAAATACTTCATTGTTAGCCATATTCCCACTTTTCTTATCAATTGCATTATCTTTATTTTATTCAACTAAATATATTTTTACCTTGAAACTTGTTTAGTTATGACTTACCTTTCATCTTTACAGCTAATTTATTTTTGTCCATTTGTGTAGCTATTTATTTGTTTTAAAGAGAACTTGCATCATATCATCGGAGTTTCATATCGCGATGTTTTTCCAGCCGAGCTCTATCGTATATCGTTTTCGAACTGAGCGGTAACTCCGTTGGCCGGTAGGTGGCGTTGCCTGTCCACGAGTGCTCTTTTCGCCTTTGGCGCAGCACGTGCCTATGCAAATCAATTTTTCCACGTGCGATGGAAGGAGGGCGTTTCCGATTGCGGCTTCTCTGCGGAGCAGCTCTCGGTGTTTGCCGATATAGATAAAAGGAACGGCATGATAGCTGTTGGTGGAACGTTTGTTTTTGATGCATGCTGGCCGTTTCTCTTTCGGTGTTTTGATGTCTGCCGTTCTGATGTTTATTTAATGGATATGAAGTTTATGTTATTGAGTTTTACATACGATGGAGTTGCTGAGAGGATGTTTTTAATCTTTGGATCTTCGCTAGTTCTACGATGTTTTTCTTCAAGTTTAAAGATGAAATAAAGTGATGAATTCGTTTACGACAGGTGACATTTTTCGTTTGCAATTTGATTTAGAAGGAATATATTATGGCATGAGCTCCGGAGGGATTATCTTAAAGTATTGTTTTATTACGTTTATTTTCTGCAAGATATAAAGTTAATCAATATTCGTTTGTTTAATTTCAAAGCCTTTATTTTTATACTATCGTATTTTATCATGAAAGAATTTTAATAAAGTTAAGTTTTTCTTTTATTTATCTGGTCATCATTTCTTCTTACACTTACTGCATAAAACAACAATATCGCTCTCTCTGCATATTTAGGGTTTTATTTTTCAGCGGATGCTTCTTACTGCAAATTTATATCTGCTTAGTTTTAGGATGTATTATTGAAGTGCTTTATGAAAGTAATAGATCGTTTTTTTTAAGCACTAGTTATATGAGTAGTCTCATATAACATTTTTTGGTTATGGGCATCTAATACCCACGCAGAGATAGTTTCTGTTTAGCTATGATTTATATTAGTGCAGTAAAGTGTTTAACTACGGCCCAAGGAGGATTAAGAGATAGTTTTATTAGGGGGGGCCGTTAGTTTTCATACGCTGACCGATAATTAGAAATTTTTTTTTAATAATTTCGTTTTTGACGTAATAATTTGAAAAGAGAAAGGAAATAGGTTAGAATTAGAGTTTTTAAGAAATTTTTAATACAAAATGTTTTAACTATAAATTTTTTTTTGGCTGGTCCATAAAGTTTTTAAATTTGTGAAAATTTTTTTTTTGGTTTAAGTATAAATTTTTCAAAATGATGATGCAGAATCAGATTCAGAAATTAAATGCTAGTAATTATGCCAATTGGCAATCTGACATGAAATATTTATTGATGGAAAGAAATGTTTGGGATATAGTTGCAGAAATAGAGAAACCTCCTGAGCTCAATGCAGATAGTAATGGTGTCACCGATAAAGATACTAAAGATTATCATATTAGACAGAAATTAGCACTGTCTATGATCTATTTAAATGTGGAGCCTAATTTTAGGAAAATTATAGAAGAGTGTAGTGATCCAGTAAATGCTTGGAAAAAGCTCCGTACTCATTTTTATCCAGACACAAGAAGCCGTCATATGCAAGTTTTCACTGAATTGTGTGAATGCAAAATTGCCGGTGGTGAGAGTATTAATTTATATGCTGCCAGGCTTTTACGAGTGGTGAACCAGCTTAAAAATATAAATAAAAAGTTTGATGACGTCTACGTGACATTTCAACTATTGCGATTCTTGCCTCCAAAGTTTGATTCCATGGTACAGGCAATTCTCAGATGGAAAGAAGATGAGTTTATTTTTAACGATGTGGTGACTTCATTGGTAGCCGAAGAAACCAGGCTTCAATTAAGAGAACGTGATCATAGTAAAGTGTATCCTGAAGCTCAATCATTACAGTACCAGAGGAAAGCTAGAAAGAAGTTGAGCTGTTATTTTTGCAAAAAGCCAGGTCACGTTAAAAGCCAGTGCCATAGTTTCCGAAGGAGTATGTTGTCCTGTAACAGAGATAGTTCACCGTCAGCCGAATTTTCATCTCATCGTGATACTTCATTAGTTAGATCCTTTAGCCCTCATAGTGATAAGAGAGTTCCACGACAGTATACAAGATCTCCTGCTAAACATCAACACAGTGATTCTCGTAGACTTGATGACAAAGTGAAAAGAGGCCGATCTAGAGACACTCGTCAGAGAAGTCCTGAACGTAAGTCCTATCTGTCGAACAGTCCAGAACGTAAGTCCTATACTTCATTCTTTTTGTCTCAAGCTAACTTAGTTGATGGAGATGCTGACTGGGTCTTCGACACAGCAGCTTCGCATCATTTTTGTAAAAATAAAGATCTTTTTATTGAATTTACTCCTTTAAATGATGAGCATATGGCTGTAGCCATTGAAGGTGTAACTTTTCCTATAGAAGGGTGTGGAACTATTAAATTAAAGTTTGGGCAAAGAATCTTAATGTTTAAAGATGTAATGTTTTCTCCTAAATTGAGGCGTAATTTAATATCTGGTCCTCGTTTAGATATAAATGGGGCATGTTTTTCTGGTGAGAGTGGCGAGGTGAAGATATCATGCAACGGACAACCCCTTTTTAAAGCCATTCTTAAAAATGGTGTTTACTATTTATACCCCAAAATTCCTAGCAAAGTTACTAAGAGAGTTAGTTTTGAAGCATCTTCTACCAGTAAGCATGATGATATGTATGTTTGGCACAGATGGCTGGCACATGTTAGTCCTTATTTGATAGCTCATACATGTAGAAATACAGGTGCTAGGGGTTTGCCAAATTTAAGAGAGGGGGAATTTAAATGTGAATCATGTAAACTTAACAAGTTTAGGAGGACATCTTTTAAATCTAGAAATTTTATTCGATCCAAATCTCCATTGGAACTTTTGTGTACTGATGTCTGGGGTCCAAGTCAGGTTGAAGGCAGGCAAGGAGAAAGGTATTTCGTTTCTATAATTGATGATTTTTCCTGTAAAACTTCTTTATACCCTATGCGAGAGAAGTCGGAAGTTTTTGAAATTTTAAGGCAACATATTAACCGTGCCGAAAGATTTTTGGGTAGACAGGTTAAGGCCATAAGATCTGACAATGGGGGAGAGTTTTATAATAACAAAATGGAAGAATTTTGTCTTGAAAGGGGAATAAGTCATGAATTTACGAATACTTTTACTCCAGAACAGAACGGTATTGTTGAACGGTACAATCAGACTGTAGTAGATGGGGCTAGAACCATGTTAAAAGAAAGTGGCATGGATTTGAATTTTTGGCCTGAGGCAGTTCTCCACTTCACCTATGTTTGGAACCGTTTATGTCACAAAAATCAGGCCAAAACCCCTTTTGAACTTTTTGGTAATTATAAACCTTCTGTCAGGCATTTAAAACCATTTGGGTGTTTGGCGTATGTTGGTGTCCCTCGTCAGAAACGGCAAAAACTGGATTCAAAGGCTAGTAGAGGATATCTTGTTGGCTACGCTTTTAGAACAAAAGGTTATAGAGTTTGGTTGCCTGATAGTGACAGAATTGTTGAGACCATTAATGTCTCCTTTAACGAACAATCCAGTTATAGGGATGCGCTAAATGGAGCAGTGCTGGGCGATACTCCAGGAGAATTTCAGTGGGTTCCTGCTGCTAGGAGTGATATCGAGGATGAAGACGTTGTTGAGGAGGTCAGAGCCACCACTGACAGCTCCAACGACTCCCTCGGATCATCTTCTGGGGCAGAGAGTGATGGTCAGGTGTCCTCTTCAGAAAGTGATTCCCCTAGTAAACCTCACACCACATTACGAGATACTCACTGGAGAAGAAAAGTTGTTCCCAGAAATACTGGTATTCGTAGGGATATTTATTATTTTGATATTGATAATGATTCTGATAGGTTAAGGTCTGCAAGGGAAGTGGAGGATTATTGTAAGGAGAATGATTTAATTTTTAAACCGAACTTGTTTGATTTTAAAGGGAGCAATACTTTTGAGGGAGTGGTTTCTGAACCTAATGCTGTTAACTCTAATGTGAATATTTGTCAGTCACAGTCTTGACTATATGACCCAGTTATTCCTAGAACTTACAAACAGGCAATAAAATCTGATCAAAGGGATGAATGGGAAAAAGCTATGAAAGAGGAGATAAATACTATGTATGATAGAGGCGTATGGCATTTAGAAATTTTACCTTCAAACATCAGCCCTGTAGGTTGTAGATGGGTGTACACTATAAAGAAAGATGACATGGGGAAAATTGCCAGGTTTAAAGCCCGTTTAGTGGCTCAAGGGTTTAAGCAAATTAGAGGAGAATCCTATGAGGAAACATTTAGTCCCGTGGTTAATTTTAGTGTCATCAGGTTTTTCTTTTCTTTATTAGTATCCTTTAAAGGCTGGTTACACACCCAATGTGATGTCAAATGTGCTTATCTTTATGCTCCTCTTACTGAAAATGTTTATATGTCGCAACCCCCGGGTTTTGTTGAGGTTGGTAAAGAAAGTTTATTTTGTAAGTTGGATAAAGCTATTTATGGTCTACATCAGTCGGGTCGAGTTTGGTTCTTTGGATAAACCGTGTTCTTTTGGAGATTGGGTTTAAGAAATTAGAATGGTGTAACTGTGTTTACGTTTTAGACTCAGATTTAGTGTTATTATTGTATGTTGATGATATTGTTTTATTTGGGAAGCATCAAAGGATTATAAATAGAGCTTTAGAACTTTTAAGCAAATATTTCGATTTAAAGGTCTTGGGAAAAACTAAGAAGTTGCTTGGTGTGGAGTTTGAGGAAAGTGATGAAGGGTTGCGGATTCACCAGCAATCCTATATTAAAGATGTTTGCAAAAGGTTTGAGTCGTATAGGTTTCCCATTTCCTCCTTACCCATAAGCAAGGGCTCTGTTTATTCTAAATCTGATTGTCCTAAGTCTGAGGAAGAGCGTAGAGAGATGTCACAGTTACCATACAGAAGTGTACTGGGTTGTTTGTCCTTTATTGCTAATAGATCACGTCCCGATATTTCATATGCGGTAAATATAATGAGTCAATTTCAATCAGATCCAGGAATGACACATTGGTATGGCTTACTTAGATTGTTAGGATATGTTAATCATACTATTGATATGACACTTAATTTATCTTGTACAAAACCTCAGTTGATAACTTTTTCTGATGCAGATTTTGCTGCTAATCGAGATGATAGGACCTCGCTGGGTGGTCAAATTGTATTTTTAGGAAACTCTCCCATTTCTTGGCGAACATTTAAAGAGAAAAGTGTGAGTTTGTCAACTATGGAAGCTGAGTTTATTTCAATGACCGAAGCGACAAAAGAACTTCTTTGGTTTGACAGGATTCTAAGTGAATGTTTTTGTAGAAAGGTTGTCACTGGGGAAAAGATGAAGTCAGTTTTGTATGTAGATAATAGGGCTACTATTGATTTTGTAAAATCGCCTATTGAGAATCATAGAAGTCGTCATATCGATGTTAAGCTGTTCTTTGTACGGGATCTGGTTGATAAAAATACTTTTGATTTATTTTTTGTCCGCAGCAAGGATAACCTTGCTGATGTCTTCACTAAGCCGCTCACCAAGTTTGAATTAAAAAGATTTATTGAGCATATCTTTAGATAATTTTGAAGTTTTGTATTTCTTGAAATTTTACTGTTTTTGAATTATAATGTATATATTTTTTTTTATATTGTTGGTATCATATATATACTTTTCTTTACGGTTTTTGCTTGGTGGACATTTAAATCCCGCCTGAATGTGGTGATACTTCTCGAGGTCCAATTCTGGGTGTCCGAACGGCCCCAAGGAAGCGTCTCGCAGGGGTGCCACTGTAATCTGTCTGAGTGGCATCTGGGGGTGGATTTTTGAGTTGACCATTGCCACAGGAGGGTCTTTTCGCGGGCAGGTTAACTTTTATTTTTGTAAGTCCCATTTTGATTATGTTAATATATGGAACTGTCACTAATTCCCGTCTACCTTGCAAATTACCAGCTGATTTAAAGATTGTACTTTTTGATAATATGTATGTGTTTGAATTTATTAGGGTTTATAGATTTATGTATAAGAAAAATTTATTTTTTTTTTTTTTGCTTGGGCATCCCGGGAGCCTAGGCAGAAATGTATAAATATTCATATGTTACAATGGTGGATGTTGAAGGATTCCTTTCTTTTTGTTAAAATAATGGTTTACTTTAAGTATAGTGGTTCTGTCAAAGTGTGAAAAATCCCTGATTTAAATAATTTACAATATTGTTACAGGTTCCTTGTCTCTATGTGAGAATAAGAGTTGATGAAATCATGGCGCCACGTAAGGTTGTATGAAAGTTGAATGAATGATATGTATTGTATTGTATTCTAAGTTTTTTTTTGTGTAGGTACCTTGTGACTTTAATTGTAATCACTAAATGTCTTATAGACATGTGGAAGAAAATCTTGTATTGACAGCCATTATTGTAAAAATATTTTTGAATATTAAAAGTTGTCTAATTGTATTACAGCTCACAAAATGTCGTACGGACATGTGGAAGATTATCCTGTTTCGGCACCTACTGTTGTAACTTCTTTTCGTATTTAAATGTCATGAATTTGCATAATATTTGCTTGATTTTTGAATTGAATTTAATCTTTATAGATTTTTTTTTGGAAATTGAAAATGTTGGCACTGTTTGTCTATCTCTGGTGATAGTATAAGACTGGAATTGCTATGTTGAGATGGTTTTTGATGATGTTGAAATTTTTGATATCTTGAACTGTTTTGGAAGTTCTGTATTTCTTGAAGCATTAAATTTTGGAATTTGATGTTGAATTGTTTTTAAGAGTTGAATTGTTAATTGTTTTTAAAGTTTTTGATGTTGTATAATGTTTGTTGTAGAATTGCTATTTAATTGAAATTTTGGAATTTTGAATTGTTGCTGGTTGATGATTTTATTGATATTATTAATAGTGATATTGTTATTGCATGATACAAACTTTTACTTTACACTGAAATTACATGGATTGTTAGTCGCTCTGGTGCTCATGTTTTTCGAATTTACTTTTAGGTAGTTTTTGCAGGTAGTTTTTGTTTTATTAGACTTGTTTCAGTTGACTTTAAGTTTTTTTTTGGACATGTAATTGACTTTGCCTTCTTGGTATTTGGTAGCATTGATAAGAGGGGGGGCATTTGTTAGCCATATTCCCACTTTTCTTATCAATTGCATTATCTTTATTTTATTCAACTAAATATATTTTTACCTTGAAACTTGTTTAGTTATGACTTACCTTTCATCTTTACAGCTAATTTTTTTTTGTCCATTTGTGTAGCTATTTATTTGTTTTAAAGAGAACTTGCATCGTATCATCAGAGTTTCACATCGCGATGTTTTTCCAGCCGAGCTCTATCGTATATCGTTTTCAAACTGAGCGGTAACTCCGTTGGCCGGTAGGTGGCGTTGCCTGTCCACGAGTGCTCTTTTCGCCTTTGGCGCAGCACGTGCCTATGCAAATCAATTTTTCCACGTGCGATGGAAGGAGGGCGTTTCCGATTGCGGCTTCTCTGCGGAGCAGCTCTCGGTGTTTGCCGATATAGATAAAAGGAATGGCATGATAGCTGTTGGTGGAATGTTTGTTTTTGATGCATGCTGGCCGTTTCTCTTTCGGTGTTTTGATGTCTGCCGTTCTGATGTTTATTTAATGGATATGAAGTTTATGTTATTGAGTTTTACATACGATGGAGTTGCTGAGAGGATGTTTTTAATCTTTGGATCTTCACTAGTTCTACGATGTTTTTCTTCAAGTTTAAAAATGAAATAAAGTGATGAATTCGTTTACGACAGGTGACATTTTTCGTTTGCAATTTGATTTAGAAGGAATATATTATGGCATGAGCTCCGGAGGGATTATCTTAAAGTATTGTTTTATTACGTTTATTTTCTGCAAGATATAAAGTTAATCAATATTCGTTTGTTTAATTTCAAAGCCTTTATTTTTATACTATCGTATTTTATCATGAAAGAATTTTAATAAAGTTAAGTTTTTCTTTTATTTATCTGGTCATCATTTCTTCTTACACTTACTGCATAAAACAACAATATCGCTCTCTCTGCATATTTAGGGTTTTATTTTTCAGCGGATGCTTCTTACTGCAAATTTATATTTGCTTAGTTTTAGGATGTATTATTGAAGTGCTTTATGAAAGTAATAGATCATTTTTTTTAAGCATTCATTGCATGGAAACGTCGCGTGCAACGAAAAGATCTCATGTAGAAGTATACTAAGGTTGTAGAAAAAAACTTTTGAGTTACTCTATGTACTGTTGTAATTATTTTTGCCATATGTCTATTATTATTATTATTTTTTTTTTAAATCAATTTTTGTAGTTGTACGGAGACTTTTGAGACACCCGTTATAATCTTTTTTTTTTTCAAAAAAGGAAGAAAAAACTAGGTTTGTAGTATAAATTTGGCACCCCCTCAATTTCTGCGCCCGGGGCGTCCGCCCCCTTTGCCCCCCCTTGCTTTGCACGGCCCTGAGTAGGAGATCATCTCTCCATATCATTACTTTTCCACTGTGGCGCACGTTATGCGAAACATGCATGCATCCGTATTGCTGGGCTATTTTTAGCACATTGCTCTGGCACTTCTGCGAAAGAAGGGGTGTGTCTCTTTTAACGAATGAAATGTAGTTTTGTTTTCTCCGGCTCTGCAATTAACATCATCCTTTTAATCTAACTAATGAGTTTTAAATTATTTTGGGCTTATTTTATGGACCCCCATTTCATTAGTATATATACTCGTTTATGGTAGCCAGATACAAAAATGTTTCTTATGGAATATTTCTACTAATGTAATGTAGTAAAGAGGGATAAAAAAACAATAAAGTAACTTTCATTTTGTCATACAATGCTTTACCTAAAATTTATAAATGGATATACTTACTGTAAATGCACATCAACCATCATACTGAATTCAAATATTATAATTATATAACTTTGCTTATTGGAATTTGCTTAATTTGTTTTTTCAATCTAGTGACTAAAATCAGGATTTTGTAACATTAAAATTTTTTCATCATATGATGCATGCACATTCTCTTTCCTTCCCCACAAGAAAAATCTGTAACAGAACTCATTAACTGAAATAAAGCAAAAGAAAAGCAGTTAGCATGTGCTTGAGTTAATGAGTGCTATGAGTGAGCGGCACCAAACCCGTACACAATTATTTGTTGCTTGTCATTTATTAATACTTCACTAACCACCCATTCAAAATTAAAAAATAATTGTTTTTTAATGAGTTTTTTACATGCTGAACTTCTATATGCAATAAAATTACACTGTTATCAAACTTTTAAAAAGCTCAATTTAACATGTAATGGAGCCCTTCTGATAAAATAAACCATATAAAAAATATCTATATTCAAATGGTATTTTTTCCCCCTTACATCAATTAAAATTCTCCCCCCACTGTACACACTTTTTTGCATGTATTCATAAAATATACAATTTCAATGGAATAAACAGAAACAAATAAAAATTTCTAAAACAATCCATTAAATAAAAACGAAAATTTGTCTGTCTGAAATTCGATACAAATCCACAATATGGAAACCAGAATTGTGAAATGTTACATACATGTGTATTAAAATACGGCCGAGGCAACTAAAGTAATCCGGAATCAGAATAACTTATAGTTAATTTTTAATTAATAAAAAACCACAAATATAACAGCAATTTCCATATCAAATTTAAACATTTTTCGTTATAGCTGTTACCAACAATTAAAAATCCACAATAAAGTTCTTACCACAACAACTACTTTTCTATTGCAAAATTTCCACATGAACAAATGAAATAAATGGTTTGACGAATTTAAAACAAGGGAATATTATATCATAACTTTTCTACTGCAAGTTTTCCACGTGAAAAGTAAAAATAAATAGTTTGATGAATTAAAAACAAAAGTGAAATGTTACATCGTAATTTTTCTGTTTTATGGTTTCCATGTGAAAAATTTATAATTAACTAATTAATTTGACGAAATTAAAAAATGGAATATTACATCATATTGGATATATAAAGGATATATCACCATAAAGGACGTGATGAATATGTAACGTCGTATAAGTGTGAAAAAATTTATTGAAGCATGATAAAAACTCGATTATGGAAATATTGGCATATTGCTTCAATGATGAATGGAAATAAGTTCATTTATAGCTGTATTTTTTTGAGTCTGTTATATAAATTTATACATTTTTATATTGGATTTTCATTTGATTCATGTGTACAACACTTCGACTGATTTTTTTTTTTTAATTTTTTGTATGTTAAATTTTGAAATTGGTTTCTCAAAACAAACATTCTTAAAATTCCAGGCAATGCTGCGTTACTTTAGCTAGTACATAATAAAGTTAGAAATTTATACATTTACTATAATGTTACTTTAGTATTGCAAGAACTAAGTATAGATGTCTTTTACATTAAAATGATACGCATAGCAATAAACCTAAACTATTTTAAATACATTTAAACAAATAAAGAAAATTTACCAGAAAGTAAGATCTACATCTAACTGAGCTGCAGACTGGCTAATATAGCGCCATGGTTGGATGTAACTCAGCCAAGTTTCAAGGGGCTAGGGAAAGAAAAAATCATGAACTATATGCACATTAATTTGAGGAAAATTTGAACAATCCATAAAAGAAAATTTACTTACAATCCTAAATGAAGCATCTAAAGGCCAATGGTCAAATGTACATTTCAAGAAAGAATACATTTCTCTCTCAATCAGCTGAGTTATGCTTAGGCTTAAAGAAATATAAAGGAAAATAATAACATTATTCATAAAACAAATCTGTATTAAATTTTCGAGATACATATGAAAAATGAGTTCCAATAGCAAAAAAATTAATTAACTTTTTTTTTTAAAAATCGTAATTTATTACTAAATTTAACACTCACTTATCACTAATTTCAATCAGGGCTGCAGAGTCGGAGTCGGGCTCATTTTTGAGCGGAAGAGTCTGAGTCGGTTCTGTTAAAATTCTCGGAGCCGGAGTCGTCCATTTTACAAGCAGGTCTGCATTGTCGGAGTCGGCCCATTTTTGAGCGAAAGAGTCGGAGTCGGATCTGTTAAAATTCCCAGAGTCGGAGTTGTCCATTTTTCCCACCGACTCTGCAGCCCTGATTTCAATTACCCACAGTGCTAATATATGTAACAAAAAAATAAGAAAAGGTTAAAACAAATTTATTCTGCTGTATGGGAACTCTCAACAGAAGTAATTTATTTAATTACTAACAGAAAAACCTGGCTTTATCCACGTTAATCATGAGGGCCTTACAGGTAAAATAAATAAAAATGCAATAATATGACAATCATAATAATGAAGTACATTCTCACACATAAATTGATAAAGACAACCAGGAAAAAAAAAGTTACTTTGACAAAGAAACAGAAAAAAATTTCGGCTTTATAAATGAGAATGTGCATTTCCTTTGAGCATGTAACATGAAAAATATGTGATTTCCCAGACAACATAATCTATATATATAGGTATACATAAAAAAATCAACCAAATGGCATAGCATTTAGCAAAACTGTATTTTGTATGGCATCTATACATGTATTATTAATTAAACTTTTCCTTGGAAAAAATGTCTTGCACAAAACATCTAATCAAAAACCAGCAATAGTTGTCTATTTGTCTAATCATCCATAATCGGGTACATAACCATTGTTGGCAACAAAATAACTGAAATATGTGTTTATATTTTTAGTAGACTGGTTTAGGTGTATGTTGTGTTTGGAGATAGGAGGTGAAAAAATATTGTAAAAGTTATTTTGGATATTGAAATTCCAATTAAAAAATCTAGAAATCATTTTTTTAGGATCGATCGTATAGTGTTACAACATTTTTGTTGTGGCCACAAAAGACCACTTTGACATAACAGTCATTAATTAAAAAAATATCTGAATTTACTTATCATACATTTGGTAATTGAGAATAAAAAAGTAAAAGGTAAAAGCATTACCTGCATTGACCCGAAAGAACAGAAAATGATGGAGACATTTGCAGAAAGGAAATAAACAGAAGACAAATCTTCCTTGAAAATTTTTTATTTATGAAGCAATTTTTCTTGCAAAACATAGCGCATTATCATAGAGTGCATCTCTTATTCTTTTAGATGTACTTTTTTTATGATGGACACATACAATCTACGTTCATTCTACGTTCTTACTAATGAAAATAAAATAATTTCTTTCCTTTGGGGAGTGTGGAGGCATAGGCATTTAGGTGATTTTTTTTAGCATCACAATTCTACGACTCGAAGTAAAAGCACCATTTGAATAAAAATAATAATAATGCCATCAACAGAATTTTATCCACAATCTTACTGAAGAATCAGAAGTAACTGATCAAAGAATCTCGCCACAAAAAAAAAAAAAAAAGACGAAACTATGCAGCCGATTACACAAGCATAAAAAAATATTCTTGCACTTTTAATATTTCTTACTTTAGATATGAAATCCATTTATTATTTTTTTTGTTGAAGGGAAAGAGGCATCCACCCATTTTCTGCGTTCGTTACAGAACACTCATGCAGGCGCGGACATAATTTCTTCGCAGAACGGCAAAAGGCAGCCATTCTGCATTGAAGTCCCAACTCAACTGCATTACTGAATGCGTACGAGCTCTCCGAAAAGAGAAGTAAAGGGGGGTTGCTATAATACTTGAAACACGCCAACTTTGGCGGAACAAACATATAGGCGCCCTGCATTGGCATAAAATGCAATGCTAAAGTATATAAAAAAACTGCTTTAAAAAAAGGAAATTTGATAGAATTCACTGAGATAAGATGCCAAACAGTAGTAAAGAGTTACAAATTTTGAAAAAACGAATTAAACCGATTTAAATATTATTGGCTAAGGGGCGAAGCTACAAAAGGATATGACTTCACAAATAGAAAGATATGGAACTTTCCAGATAATTCTTTTACCGGAAGTACAGATTTCAAAACGACGTTTATGATTTTAAAATGAATGAAATGCTATGCCAAAAAGAAAAACTTACAGGGGAAGGTTGAAAAAAAAAAGGGAATTAAAATAAATTTGGAATGCGAATATTAAAATTAAATGAATACAAGATTAATAAAAATATTTTCTAAATGAAATTAAATAAAAATATGGCAGTGGTTCTAAGTAACCACAACAGTGTACTTTACGCTTCTACCAAAAACTGCAGCTGAGATATGGCAAAATGATTTAAAACTTTCTACCCATTTAACACCCTTAGTGGTTGAATTTCCAAGATCGCTAAAATATGCATTTAACTATTTTTTTAGTAGATTTGTTATGCTGAATTTCATGCTCCTACCTAAAACTGCAGTTGCATTTGTAAGAATCAGTCTTTTTCTGAAACTGATTTGGAGTCAAATTACTTTCTATAACTTACATTACAAATTAAATTAAAATACATATTTAATAGAATTTTTCACAGTTGAACCAGCATATGCAACAACATAGAGAGTTTTACAACTTATTCCTTGTGTATTGAAAATAAACACAGAATCTGAGAAAAAGAAAAATATGAATGATCTTGAATCTACTGCAATATTTTTAATTAAATATATTTAAGACTCTTCTTTATGAAAAGAAAAAAAAAAAAAGAACTTCTGAACAATGATAATCTTTATGATATATTAAAAAAGTCATTTTTATAAAGGCATGAAATTTACAAACATTAATATCTAAGCGTTTTAGTATTGAATAGCACTTATCATTTTTCAATAAACGTATTACATCTAGTGTTGTAATGTAATTTACAGTTACTCAATGAAGACCCTGACAGCTGAGTCTCTAAAACTGGCTGATATCTGTAATTTTGACACAATAAAAAATACCTTAGCATTTATAGGAAATGATATTTGATATCTTAGTATCTGTAATGTTTAATGATTAGTAAAAAGTTACATTAATAATTTAATAACATAAACTAGCAATCAGTTAATAAACGACATATATGTCAAAAGTAACAATGACAGTATCTGAATAAAAATAACTATTTTTTTACATCTAAGAAATATATTCATGACTGTGTTAGACAATTTAGAAATTAGAGAATTAGACCATTTAAATTTGAGAAAAGCATTGGGGGGGGGGGGGGGGAATAAATCTTTATTCCTAAAATAACATAACTGATGTGTATGTCAATGGAGGAGTAACAAAAATCATGAGCCACAAGAGAGAGAACTTTTCTCATACACTGATGTGCCATGTGACGGAGCACACCCTGCATGCAGTATAGTGGGGGAAGCAGCACCTTTTATGCCGATGAGCAGGAACTCTACACTCCTATCATGCACAGGGGAAATATTCTCACTGTGTACATTACTTGCCATTTGGACATTTAGCTCTTAAAGAAGTTACAGCATTTTGTGGTTGTGATTTTTAAGCTGCTCCTTCCTAAAAATGTCTAACAATATGAAAAATGCTTTAACTATGGAAGAAAAAGTGACAATATTAAATGAAGTGGATGAGGGATTGAAGAAAAAGTCAGAGATAGCCAAAACCTATGGAATACTTCAAAGTACATTATCGACAACCAAAAAAAATTAAATAAACAAATAAAAGTGGAGAAAAGTGGAAGCAGCTTATAAAATGAACTAGTTTGAACAACAACAACAAAAAATAAATAAATAAATAAAAAATGATAATATGAAAACAGATCTGATGAGATGGGTTGGAGAAGCTTGGAGTCTGAACACAGGGCTGCCACTGCCGAATGGCATAAAAAATAGTATCTTTAGTAGCCTACAATGAAAACAGTAGTAGCCAAAATAGTAGCATTTGTACAAAAATAGTAGCCAAAATAGTTGCATGCTTACTTTAAAAAAAAAAAAAAGGGGGGCGGGGGGGGGGGGGGGGGAGGGAAAGGAAAAAAAAGAAAAAAAAGCAATTTAACAAATTACAACGACCATTTGTAAAACGATTTTTTCAAAGACTAAAATTTAAGACATAAAAAATCCCACCGAGTTGATCCTACATTACATACGCCATGAATTAAACATTAATAGTGTTATTACATGTAAAAATTCCAAGCGACTAAAATATCCACCTGAAACTTACGGATTATTCAAGCATTTCATTGGCTGTTTGGGAAATGGCTTTTCCATCGTCAGATTTCCAAGAAATCTGACTACACATTTTAAATGAAATTTCATTCTTAAACTTCTAAACATCCGACAATATTACTTTTTACACCGTCGGATACAGAAAAAAAATGCACTTTTAAATGCAATTTGTTTGAAAGCTGTATCTCAATTTATTTCTGCGTTAATTTTTTTTGTAGTTTTTATTACCTTTTTGTCATAGTGGCAACAGAAGGTATCCATCGTTGTTAAATGTAAAGGGAAATACAGATTACTGTATAGACCAATCAGAACATGAATAAAATGCAGATTAAACCAATAAAAACCTTCAGATATGCTTTTGATTTCCTACCCTGACAGAGAACAATAACCATTTTTCCAAATGGTTAAAAAAGATAAATTTTCATAGTGGGACTGTTTCGTGGTAATTTTTAAAGGAAAAAAGAAAGGCCTTCCCACAGCACATTATTTAAATTTTAGCGTTTCGTTACTAATTATCATAAATTTTAAGTCCGATTTTTTATTATAGGATATATAAAAAGATTAAAAATATATTATAATATTGACTAGCGGGCTTGACCCACTATTTAGGTTACAGTTATAAAAAACTAAAATTATAACATTTTCTACAATAAATATCCTTTTAGATCTGATTTTGAGCCCTCCGATAAATATTATTTAGTACCTGGTAGACCGAGCGTACTTCTTTCAGCATTTGGTTATTTTTACACTTTTATTTACATCCTGGTTTTTGTATGCAGAGATGGAATTTTTCAATCGATTTTTAGCCCCACTTCCTGACAGGCTGGAGTTATAAAAATTATGCACAAAGGTGTGTTTCTGATGACAATACCATCTATTATTATAATATTTTTATAACTTAATTATAAATTAATACATTAATTTAGGGCATTTTTTAATTAGGCAGTCACAGGTGATAAATCATCAAATATTCTCTGTAACTTGTGAAATTGTATGGAAGTTGAAAAAAAACAAAGGATTTAATTATGCATTAATAAATGCTCGCCAAAGTATTACAAAGCACTGTGAAACTGCGACATTAAAACATGTTAAAGATTTAAAAATAGAAAGAAAAGTTATAAATAAAAAAAAGAGTGCAATATAAAAAATACGCTTTTATCAAATCAATAAATTTACCATTAAAGGATGAGGAATCAGTAAAAAGACCAAGAAAATAATTTAAATATGTAATGTTTCATTTTTTCTTTCTGGTTCCCTTTCGTTGAAAAATAAACAGAGCAAAAAGAATATACAGTGAATTCTCGATAAGTCGAATTCGAAGGGACCGGCTAAAATATTCGAGTTATCGTAAGTTCGACTTATCGAAAATCCTTACATACATACAGAAAAAATATAAAAAGTAATTCACTCTTATAGATAGGAATTGAAATTATACTGTAATAACGGAGTCTGGCAAAATGCACACTAAAGAAAAATACAATTTAATTGTACATAATTTAAGGTACTTACAAACTCAAATTCTGTGAAAAAAACTTATGTAATGATGACTGCTTGAAGGAACTGTTTTGTTTTCACTCGTTAGAAAGTCACTCACATTTTGTAAACAAAGGAAAAGAGAATCGTTTACACAGTCTCTACTTTCGAGATATTGCTGTAGTGTCATCATTGCCGCATGTGCTTCTTGATTATTTGGTGGTGAAACGCAAATTACTTCCTCATCATCTTCTTCAGATTCAGGATCGTTCTCCACCTTTTTTATTGCTTCAACTATATCTGAATCACTAAGTTTTCTGCAAACAGCAACATTTTCGTCAATATTCAAAAACTCAGTATCGTCATCTTCATAAATAACTTGATTGTGTAGATTTTCATTCACAACACATGAGTCCGCATTGCTTGCAAAGAAGCCACATCTACTGAAGCAATTTTTGATGGTGATTTATTTCACACCGTTGTTCCAGGCACTCGAAATTAGTCTAATTGCTTCTAACACATCGCACTTTTGATTTATTCCATTTTCGTCATCCTCGATTGCCTTCCGCACTAGACGTTTTCTGTAGGAATGCTTAAAACATTTAATTATGCTCTGGTCTGCTGGTTGTAGCTTAGATGTTGTGTTAGAAGGGAGAAATTCTAACTAGATAGATTCCAAGTTCAAAAGTTGAATGTGAGCTGTACACTGATCAACGAAGATCAACACTTTATGCTTTTTTGCATGAAACACTACATCCAAATTTCTGATGTATTCCTCGAACAATATTACTGTCATCCAAGCTTTGTAATTAGATATGTACTGTATGGGAAGTGACTTTTTATGTTTGAAACAGCGAAGATTTTTGTATTTACCGATCACCAGAAAAGGTAATTTTTCTGTTCCAGAAGCATTTGCTCCGACAAGAACAGTTAAACGTTCTTTACTTAGTTTTCCACCAGAACATGATTCCCCCTTAAACATCATCGTCTTGTTAGGAAAACATTTCTAAAAAAGTCCCATTTCATCCATATTGAAAACATCGTCCGCACTATAACCTGCAAGAAGTTTGGGTAATGAAACTGTCTTCCATTCATCACACAGTGCATCAGAGACATCTTTTGCTTCACCGTGTAATGTCCGAAACACAATGTTGTGTCTGGTTTTAAACTTTTCAAGCAACCCCGTGCTTGCAGTGAAGCCTTCCATATTCAATAATTTTCCGAAATCCAAAGCTTTCTTACGTAACATCGTACCACTTAAAGGAATTACACTCTTCTGTGTCCTGTAATATGTAAACCATTTTACGAGGGCTGTTTCGATATCTGGGAAGGCACACGTCTTCATCCTTTTGCACTTTGGGTTGACACTTGACATGTCTTTTGAAAATGCTTTCCTTATCTTTCAGTATGGTAGATAGGATAGCGTGTTGGGGGGATACCATATTTCAGGGCTATATCTTTTTTCTTTAAATTGGGATTGTCTTCAATATCTTTTATCAAATTTCTTTTTGTTCTAAAGTAAGAATGTGTAATTTTCGCTTTGACATTTTGAAAGACCCAACTGAAAATGTATCACGATGTGAAAGCAATAAACATTAAAATGACAAGACTCTTCATTAAAGTAATGAACATCAATAAAATCTCAATAGAATCGGAAAAAAAAAAAAAATCCTTGCATAAAAACGTGTGGGAAATTTGACCAATTAGAATTCACTTAGCCCCTGCTCTGTTTCCAAAAAATAGATGTTGAGAAAAGGGAATGCATAAAAGAGAAATGAATGGGGTGGGGGGATGGGACGATTTCAGCTGAAATTCGAAAATCGCAGAGGCTCCACACTGACAAAGCCGGCGAAGGAGTGCAGAAATTTTTTAACTAACAGAAAGTGCTAGTATTTTTGAGCTATGGCTGAAAAATTAAGAAATTAGTAGAATTACTGTTTTTTCTCTATCGGAAAAAAATCGACTTAAAAGATGTAGACTTCGACAGAACGAAAAAGTTTAATATTGAATTGTAATAAAGGATCCAAGACTTCATGTATACTTTGACTTAAATGAATATTCGACTTATCTGACTGTGACTTATCGAGAATTCACTGTATTTTAATAAATTCATTTTGATTAAGCTTTCTAGCAAGTGAAAAAAAAAAAAAAAAAAAACCATTGAATTTTTCATAATCGACATTGTTGCTCACGCCAAATCAATGTATTATAATGGATTATTTTTGAAAAAATTTAAATTGAACTGAAAAGTTTCGGCGGTATTTCCAAGATGACCATTCAGTGTTTATAATTTTTTTTTTTTTTTGGTACTTTTCCATTATTTCCTCAGCCACTTTCTATAAAATAAACTATCGCCGAAATATTTGCCTGGGCCCAATAAACAAATGGAGGAATATTGCCAATGGAATCGTAAGAAAAATGTAAGAAATTCGGAAAAGCCTCACTCACTAAAGTGTCAACTATCAATAACATTAAAAAATAAATTTTACTATATACTAATGAAAACAGAAAAAAAAAAAAAAATCTTGGGATATTTATTTATTTACATTATTATTATTTATTATCCCACTCGGCTGTTGAATGTTTGTGGCATCAGTTGAAACTTATCTATTGTATTTCACTATGCATAAAAACATATTTTTCAATGTTTTTTCTCTTTTAAAACCACTTCGTCGCCATTTAAGAACGTAATTGTTGTTTTAATTATTGAAATAACAAACAAATCAGTAAAACATCATTAAATACAGATAAACGTCCAATTGAAAAATCTCTTGATGACTTAACAAATGTGTGCAACGCATCTGACCTCAAGTGAATGTGATGCAACGATCACGCAATTTTGTCGTAAAATAGTACAGTTTGGCGGCAGTCTTTTATAGAAAATGGTAAACATGATAATGGAGAAGTACCCTATTTTTTTACCATTATTCTTCGAAAAACATAGAAAAGTGAAAGTTACTACATGCAAAACTTCAATTCATTCTGGAGGATATATTTATATCTATGGCTTATAGACTTAATACGGTTGAAAGTGAAACGTCAGTGAAAATGATATCATACTGGTGCAAAAGTGATTACACGTTTCAGTTTTAGATATAAAAATGTTTGTTTTCATTTAAATATAATGTCATTTATACCATGAGGAGGAGGAGGAGGAGGGGGGGGGGTAGAACTTAATTCCGAAGCGTTCATTCGACATTCGAGTACGTAAAAAAATATTTTAATGTAAAAAAAAAAAAAAAAAGTATATTGCAAGAAATATGGATTGTTATTTATAAGAATAAACGTTTAAAGTTGCAGCTAATTTTGTGTTTGTGCCAATGTGTTTCGCCATTGCATCAAACTTATGTTAGTAACAATATGGTAGTGATTTTATATAACAAAAATATAAGCACAGTTCTCTATCAGGAAATATTGGCATATTTATAATTGGCAAGAATTCTGATTACGAAAGATTAACTATAAAAGAAACTGCTTAAACCTAACAAAATTTATTTTTCAGAAGCCGAGATTTACTTGGATAGTTTTCTCATAATCGAATAAAGCATATTTTATGGAAATCGTCGGAATTATTTTTGATTGATACCACTATTTTGAGCAATGATCATTTTTTAGCCATAGAAAGCGAGTTTTCCCTAATTAACAACATAGCTAGATCGATTTCTCGTGCTCGAATTAGTGAAGGCATGGAGTTTTGTGAAAATCGTTAGAGCCGTTTTCGATATATAGCAGCATTTTCAATGCTGAGTTTGTTTTAATCGGTGAAAACGAACTTTCGCGAATTCGAAACCTAGCTAGATGGGTTTCTTGTGCTTGAATTAGTATAGAAAACATCTTCCATGTAAATCAGATGAACTTTTTCAGATATATAGCAAGGAGAACTTTCAGCGATAAGTTTGTTTTACCCTGTAGAGACACATTTTCTCGCATTCGGGAGAAAGCGAGATATTAGCTAGATATTTTTCTCGTGCTCGATTTAGTGTGTAAGGAAAGTTTCGCGAAAATAGGTCCAGTCATTTACGATATCATTCATAATCGGGAAAATCGCTTGCTCGTTTAATATATATGATAAAATATAAAACTTTCAAAATGGCATGTATTCCGGGAGCGTAAAATTAGCCTCTTGAGTGAGCAATTTTCTAAATTTTTATGAACCCTTCCTGTGGTATATCATTGGAAAGCCCTTTGCCCACTCTTTCACATTATGAACCTCCATTATCCCTTTTCCCCAATTTGATATATTTGTGGGGATGGGGAGGAGGAGTGAACGACTTGATTAAATATCCCAATTAGTCCACATGACACATATTGTAATAGAGACTAATTCCAAACATGATGATTAACTTAATAATGACACTTTATAACATTGAAGTAAAATTATGAGTAACACATATCACTATTTTCGAATAATAATTCAAGATATTTTTTATTTTATTTTAAAGTATCTCGGGTTCTATGGGCCAAATGATGATGAGGTTTTGTTCATTCGACTTGACATCGATAGCCTTACGTATTTTAGTTCTTTTTTCCCCTAGGGCGCTTTCCTATCTCGGGTCCTATGGGCCCAGTCACAACGGGGTTTGGTTCATTCAACTTGGTTTTCGATGGCTTCGTTCTGAAGATGGGTTGTTTAAAACAAAGTGCACTCCCTAGCAATAGAATTTGGAATTAACTGATTTGACAGAGCGTGCGCAAGATGCCTACTATACAGTGCCACAAGCAGCTGAACACGTGTCGACATTTTGTTCTGAAAGTGGTTTATTTAGAACAGAGTGTATCCCCTGGAATTTGGATCTAACAGATTTTACACAGTATGCCTGCTATACAGTGCCGAAGGCAGTAGGGACCAGTCTCAGATGTTCATATAGGACATATTGCTCCCCTTGGTGGTAGAAATACAAGATTTTCCAGAATCAAAGAATTTCACTCAGGTTTTCGGTGTGGAAAAAAAATGGTTATCCATAAGTCATTGATTTTTACAGTTACATCAATATTTTAGCATAAAAATTATGTAGTCGTTGGAAACATACTGCACCCCCTCCCCCCCCCCCCCCCCCCTCCCTCTCTTTTGTTTCCCGTGGCAGTTATCTCAAGCCTTTTTACTGCTAAATATCAGGATTTTTATTATTTATTTTATTTTTACATTTTTTTTTTAAACCGATTTTTCCTACAGTCAGAGGGTACGTATTTGAGACAACATCAATTTCGAGTTAAAGATATAAAATACAAATTTAACCCTTAAATACCAAAAGGTTTTTGGCAGAAATGAAAAGTTTTGGTGGTTTTGCCTAATTAATAGGATCATATTTGATGGAGAAAAAATATCCTATGCCAGGTTATGCCAAGGAAGGATCTACACAATTCTGCAGTCTCGACTTTAAATCATACAAAAAAGAGGAAAATGTTTTTCATTTTCTTTAGGATCACTTACACAATTGTGTATGTCAGATCTTAAAGGATTATTGTTTATTTAAGATTATTATCACGGACCCGAGAAAAGCCAAGCAGGTGAGCTAGTCATTATAAATTGTAACAGGGTATTGTGTTAAAAAAAAATAAATAAAAAAGGAAGAGTTAGCAGATCTGTGTTGATGAAAATTCAGTTTTTTCCAAAAATAGTAGCTGGAATTGGAAAAAAGTCTCCTTTTTCTGATTTTCCTCCAAAATAGTCGCTTTTGAAGGATTCTGGGCTAAAATAGTAGCCATAGTAGCCTGATGCTGAAAATAGTCACTTTTAGTAGCATTTTAGTAGCATGTGGCAGCCCTGGAACATGACAAGGCTTTTTACAAAAATGCGAAAATAATAAAACAAACATTGATAAAAGATTATTGTAAGTAGACAAAATCTGTGTGATCAAGAGTTATCGGTATATTCCAGAGTGCAATCAAGATTTATCCATATAACTTAAGCATAAAAGTTATCTGTATAACTAAGAATTGTAGTGCTGTAAGTAAATTTTATTGTGTTTTTCCCCTTAGATTTTAACAACTGTTTATTTTCTTTATTTTCAATTTCACAAATTACAGTTAATACGAATTTATTTTTATACTCACGTGAAGTTCATCTTAATGAGGTTTGATTGTATATAAACATAGCTTTATTGTTATTTTATTGAAGTAGTTAGGAAAACCTTTATTGTTGCATTATTTTGTTCAAGGAACTCTAAATTACAAAATGTATAATCTTTTCACATTAATGAGAAAAAAAAAAAAAAAAAAAAAAAAAAAAAAAAAAAAACTTTGAAATTATAATCAGTGGAAATATTATCTCATAAATCCACAAAAAAGAGTTTCAATTACTAATGTTCCTGTTTGACATTTTTCAAGGAGCACCGTTTAAATGCCAATGTGTATTGCCTTTTTAGACATGGTAAATATGCCCTGCTCCTTTTCCCAATATCTTCAAACTATTTATTTATTTATTTATTTAATTTTTTTTCCCTGGGAAAACATATGGAGTTTATAAATTCTGTTCTGTATAACTCATCTGTTGTAAATACCAATCCACCCTACTCACACACACACACACACACACAAAAAAAAGGTACATCAACCACACTGTGTTTTTTAAATTCCAATGCATTTTCCAGTTGAAAGTTGCTCCAGAATGGAACGTGTTTCTTAAATTCATCTGGATTTCCCTCTTTAAGGATATGTCTTCATTACAACATAAACTGAGATTAATGGAAGATGTTAGGAAATAGGAAGGTGCAAAAAATGAATTGTCATGTTTAAAGTAAATACTTTTTTCCTTCAGTTTTGCTTCATTAAATATTTTTAGTTAAAATTGTTTATTGTGATCATTTTTGAAAATATACAAAACTATATTAAATTATAAACAGAAGTTCTCTTATACGTCCATTAAAAATATTTCAAAAATATATATTCTAAAAACACACTCAAAATATATATTAAACATTTAATTGCTAAAAAAAACGTCAAATGTTAATAAAATACATTAAAAGATCTTAATAATTTGACATGTTTCGATTGAATTTACTCAATCATCATCAGAAAAACAAATAAACATTAAGATGGAAAATGACAAACTATTACAAATGAAATTTAAAAATAAATAAATAAAAATCACGTGCGTAATATTTTAACAGGTTTCACGTTGCCCTATTTTATTTTCAAATTATCTAACAATTCAATCCAAATATTTGGGATTTGAAATGACAAGGAATCATTGCAGACCATTGAGTTTCTGACGTAAATTTCAATAGATTCTCTAATAAAAAGTTGCAAATAAAAATCCGACCTATAAATTAATCTACTTTCATTAAACAAAATATTTATATTTTCTATTTTATTTAACCTAGATAATGCGGTTTTACCTCTATTAAATTTTATGTCTGCGATGTGTTCTTTACATCTCACTTTGAACTTTCTCTGAGTCATGCCAATATAATAATTTCTATAACCACCTTCTTTAAGAAAAGGAATGATATAAACACCGGAAAGGTCAAATTTATCAATAGGGTCAATTCTAGTGGTTAAAATTGATTTTAATTTTGGAGGGGGTCTAGCAATTAAATTTAAATCAAAAATTTTTTTTAGTTGAGTTTTAGTGGATTCGAAGAAATTTGGATAATAATTTATAACCAAATATAATTTTTATAAATTTTTTATTTATATTTAATTATATTTTATATATTATTTCATGTTATTTTCCCTGTCGGTTTTATTCTCAAAAACAGCATCATTCATTTTGTTAATAAACTTTTTAATTAATTTATTAACTATTTTAACTTGATATCCGTTGTTAATAGCTATTGTTTTAATTTTATCTAATTCATCATTTAAATTTTCAGGGGAACAAGAATGGTCTGCAATGATTCCTTGTCATTTCAAATCCCAAATATTTGGATTGAATTGTTAGATAATTTGAAAATAAAATAGGGCAACGTGAAACCTGTTAAAATATTACGCGCATGATTTTTATTTATTTATTTTTAAATTTCATTTGTAATAGTTTATTGTCATTTTCCATCTTAATGTTTATTTGTTTTTCTGATGATGATTGAGTAAATTCAATCGAAACATGTCAAATTATTAAGATCGTTTAATGCATTTTATTAACATTTGATGTCCTTTTTAGCAATTAAATGTTTAATATATATTTTGAGTGTGTTTTTAGTATATTTTTGAAATATACAAAACTAGCTAAATTTTTGTTTTTATGGCTTTATAAATTTTACATAAATTAGGATTATAATGAATCCATTAGCATTTATCTATAATGAAACAAAACTATTCGGCACAGCATTTTTGCCATTTCCAAAACTTAAATTGATTTCAAAATTTGGATACTGGTTCTAAAAACATAGGCTTTTTAGTGGTGGCTATAATTATCTGATAACTTATTATATTTTAACTAAAAATTTGTTATACATCCTAATTTATTATTATTGCAACTTACTGAAAATTTGAATGAATTTGGTTCCTTAACAAGAAAGACATAAATTATTTTTTTAATAGCAAGCATAATTCTTTTTCTTTTAATTATTATTTCCTTTTGCAGCTCAGCAATTTCTTTTTTTCTGCACTCAACAACTCAATACTTTCTGACACATTCACAGCGTCCTTTTTTTATGTAAAGGGATGAAATTTGCAGGCATGACTTGAAATGATTTGGAATTGAATAGTGTGTTTCTTTTTTTGATACATATATTACAACCAAATGTGTATGCTGCGTTCTGAAGAGACCGCTGTACACAGAGCTACAAGATTTGGCATGAAGGTACCTGTATGTCTAAAATTATACAACTATAAGCCAATTTTTGGACTTTTGATCAGACTTTTTTTATTTAAATTTTTATGCGATTTTTAGTCCCATTTTCTTTGCATTACGTGGTGATTTTTCCATACTAGTAAATGGGAAACTCTTTCAAACTTTTAGTTCAATATAGTAAATTTTATTCTCATAATTTAAATTTTTAGTGCATTTTCACATTTTACAGCAATATTTTGACATTCATAAAATGAAAAAAATCCAGTTTCAATCTTTTAGCCCAATACAGTAAATTTTGTACTATTTCAATTAATTCTGAATTTGTACAGCAATTTTTGAATTCCAATATAGTCAATTTTGTCAAAACTTTTCATCCCTCAATCACATGTTCTGGGATAGGATCGAATTCTAAGGGTCTTTGTACCCAGATTAGAATCTTTTTTCTGCTCCCATATCAGCCTAATACTGTATTTTCTTAGAAATTGGAGTGTATTTCAGATTGTTATTTTCATAATATTTTTAGTGTAATTATTTCTTTATAACAAAAATCCTATCTTTACAAATTAAGTAAAATTACTGTATGTCGTTATGAAGTATTACTTATGTAGCATGTTTCAATATTAAAAGCAAAGTGGCAATTGCAATATTTATTTAACTTTTATTTATTTATTTTTTATATAAAATGAATTTTTGCCAATTTTTTATTTCCTATTATACAGCTATTGAAAATGATATAAGAAAACATCTTTTGGTACACAAATCATTGCTCTCTGTAGATTTACATATCCAAATTATTTTCATAGTTACAAGAAATAAGTTAGCATAATAAATAAAACAGACAAGCTTTGATGTTGGAAAGCCAACTAGATACGTGCTCCCGGCCACTGCTGGCCACATGCACGATGCCCTTCAAAAGGACCGCCACGGCGTCCACTGCAAGGGGGTCTCCACCAGACCCGCATCTGGTAAGTGGGAGCAGCCCAAGCAGGATCCCCTGCTTTAGTCTCCTCTGGAGCATTGCACTATCCGGGGAACCACGGATTCACATCGTGGGTCAATAACGGCCCCCCGGGCTTGATGTTGGAAAAGGGGAAAACACGTGATGTTATGAAATGTTAGAAAATATATTGGGAAAGTAAAATTGCATTTTTCTCACATGCTTTCCAAACTTTGAAAAATTCCTTGTGTATTTTTTTTTTTTTTTTTTTTTTTTTAGATATTATCTAATTTCCTACACTTCATTAGAAAACCTTGAGAAACTAGAACACTGGTAAGATTCAAACATTTAAATTTAAAATAGACTTTATAATTGCTATGGAAAATTGTCAAACAAAAATTTAATCTTTTGATTACTATTATACTGATATATGTTGAATTCTTTGCATAATTATATGGGAAGCCAAACAGAACTGCATAGTATGAATTTATATCAATTTACACACAAAAAGAGAGAGAGTGAGAAAAAACAAAGGAACAATTTTTTTAAAAATGTATTAAAAGTTACCTTTTTAAGTGTCCAAGGTTGTCGATCATAATTTGTCCATGCCCAGACATATGACTTGAAAATAAAGAATTGTTGAAAAAGAAGTGGAGATGTTTAACCAAAATTCTGACCATCCACACATGATAATGAGTAGGTACAAAAGTTTTCTGAAAATATGAACATTGATGTGTTAAGAAAATAAACAATTAGAATAAAAATATATATGTACATACAGAAAGGTCATAAATATCTTATGTTAAGATTATCCGATATTTCCACATCAGCGTTAAAATTTCCAACACCTCTACTATAGATACTTGTAATTCACATACATTTTATCTAAAATAGGATCTCATTATCACTGCTAAATGTGCTTTTTAAGTTTATTATTTTTCAAAATAAAAAATTTGGTTCAGCATAAAAAATTCAAAAATTTTTTTCCCTTTTATACTTGGACATATTAAATTGGTTTTATCCTTTTAAGACCGGATCCGCACAATCATGCGGGTTAGGCAGTAACTAAAATTCTACCTTCCTGGGTTATCTATTCCATAAATGCTGGAATCAAGTGATTGTGCTGGTTCACAGAAACTATATTATATGAATTTTGTCCATAGATAGTGAATTATCAATTACAAATTTCAGTTACATCATTGTTTAAAAAAAAAAAAACTCAAAAAGCAGTTCGGTCTTAAAGGGTTAAGTAAGTGAGGATGGTAAGACATATCAAACTGGTTTTCTCTAAGTCAGGATGGCAAATTATTTCCATAAAAATATAAAAAATATTTTCCCCTTCTACTGCTTAATAATACTTTTATTCTTTCTTACATTCAAATATCTGAACATCTCTACTTATAATGTTTACTCTCTCCCATAATTCAAAATTCGATACCATCTTGCCCTTGGTCAAGTAAATTTTATTGTGAGGAGTTTGTCTCTAATGACAATGTATTTGTAGGGAAGAATCAAACTAGTTTTTTGGGACCATTTCTCAGTTTTAAATTACTTTGTATATCTTAAATCATGAATTTAAGTAAAACATATATTTAACAAAACTTTTACCAGCTGAAAATACATATGTACAACAACACAGAAAGTTCTACATTTATTGTACATGTATTGAAAATACACAAAAAACTGAGGAATATAATATGAAGAATTTTAATCGACTGCATTATTTAGCATTAAATATATTTAAAGCTGTTCTTTCAAAAAAAAAAAAAAAAAAAAAAGAAAAGAAAAGAAAAGAAAATAGAAACCTGTTGAACGATCAGAATCTTTCAGACACATTCAAAAAGTCATTTTTATATATGCATGATATTTACAAACATTAATATCCAAGCGCTTCAGAATCAAATAGTGTTTTTCATTTTCCTATAAAGTATTACATCTTGATTTGTAATTTATTATTACTACACAATGAAGATCTTTCCCTGACAGCTGTGTTTCTAAAATTGACTAAAGTCTCCAGGTTTGACACCTTTTTATAAAAAATCCTTAGCCTCTTGTGTAAAAAAGAATTACAGTTAGATTGGCGCTATGTGCTATGTAATTCTACTTTCACTTTCATTCCCAGGACACTTTTTTATTTTGAAATAGAACACAATGGAATGTTGCTTTAGAATGATTTTGTTATGATTGAAAGATGTGACATTTACCATCAATTACATGAAACACGAAAGTGCAGACTTGTGTCTCTTAGCATTATGTTTTTTTAAAACTTGTAAATAATATGTAAGATAGCTGTAAATATTTTATTCTCATTAAAAGTCCCTTTAAAGAATATTCGAAGCCAAGATTTATTGACTTTTGATTTGACACAGTAATATGTACAAGATTTATTGGCTTTTGATTTGACACAGTAATATGTAGTTGTTTATTCATTTTTCAGATATTATATTAAGATATTTGATTTATGACTTGAATACTCAGCATATGATATAATTATTATTTTTTCACTCTATAGGACATGCCATTTGATTTCTTATTATCTGAATAAGAGTAACAGTAAATTCTGTACTTTTACATGACTGAGTCAGAAATTAGTTTAGATTTAAGAAAAGAAAAAAATTACTATTCTGAATTTATTTGGCTAAATATCTCGCTGAATACCAAATAGTGCCAAAATATTCATTACATCTTTAATAGAAAAAGCTTACGGAAAATTTATTATGCACGAATTTATTAAAAATAACTATTTTTTAACAATTTGTATTAGGGTGTGAATGATCTGAATGAGACAGTTAAAATCAGTAATCTAAATTATTATTATAATCAGATATTATATTATCAGATATATTTCTTAAAATCATTGACTAAAATCATAATTTTTTTAAATGATGTAAAAAAGATTCAGAATCTAAGATGAACATGATTTGCAATATTTCTAAACATATTTTTGCCTATTAATTAAATAAAAGAAGCTTTAAATAATTGTTTGCAAAATTAGTTTATTAAGCTTGTATATAATAAGTTTTCATTGGGTACTAAAAAACATTTCTGAATAAAATAGGCCCCTTCACAAAATTCCATTTCATAAAAATATGCTCTTCATTCATTATATTTTTATTTTGTTAGATTTTAAAATGTGTATTTTGTAAACACAACATAACACATTCACCAGAAAGCAAAGTTTAGCAGGAGGACCATAAAGAAGTTATTATTAATTAATGCTTGGTTTAAATTTGAGTAACTTAATTTCATATTTCGTTATAAAATGTATTTTTCACAAAAAAAAAAAAAAAAAAAAAAAAATCTCAAAAATAACTTTTACTTTTCACAAAATGTGCCCCAAGAAAAAAATCCTGCATCGACTCCTGAATAAATTGGACTTAAGAAGAATGATGATATCTACTCAACAGCTATTGTGAAAAAAACATATATAGAAGAAAAAAAATCTAACTAGTATTAAAATGATAAGAACAGTAAAAGTTACTTGAGTAAAAATAAAAAAAAAATGTTTTCTGCTATTGGACTTGTGCATAGTAAATAAAGAAATCAGTTAGTGGTGGAAAAGGCAGCTAGACTTATGTTCATTATTAATTTGGAAGCACAATGCCAATAATGCACACTAAGTTGGTAATAATGCTAATAGATGTAATTAAGTTTCAGAAATTTTTGGTTAGAATACACATACATGGAAGTTTAGATTTATGTGATCACAATAATTTTACAAAGTAACAACATAAGAACAGTTACTCTAATAATTAATGCTATTGACTAATGAAATTATGTAATAGCAGTTATAACAATTTCTATAATTACTCATTTTAATTACAGCATAAAAATATAGATTATGTTCTTTAATGCCATCTAATACGAAATTTAATTGTTTTGGGAACCTATAATTTTTGGTAGCTATTCAATATCAGTAAAGAATATACATAGAAATCCGATTTAAATTTTAAAAATAAAATGATTTTAGTAAAAAATATCAAGATTTTTTTAACCTTAATTTGTATATATATATTAATCAAAATTTTGGCTCTGGTAACAAAGATTAATTTACCTCCTCAATTGATAAATACCTATAATTTGCTCATGTGCCATAGAAAATTTCATATGCAATACCTTGGGCATGCATACTTGCCAACCTCCCTTTTTTTTAATCACAGTGAAATACGTTTAACATGAAACTAAAGGGACCGAAATTTTTTTTTTGTGTTAAAAGAATTTCACGTTAAAAGATTCTTAAACACTCAGAAATATTTTCGACGTCATCAAATTCTATTTTGATTTCCTGTTAAACTACTACTCTTCGGGAAGACCTTAGTTGTCAATGGTGATTATACTGAGCGAACCTTTTTACCGCTTCTGGCATTGTAGGATTTCCATACTGGGAGATATAGCAATGAGTTTGGCGCACAGATAATCGAAAAATCGCCTTTAGGGACGCTGGCTGGGGAGAGGCCAGGAAGGGCCACCGCCTCTCTCTGGATTTTGAAAATTAATTTTAAACGAAACTTTCTTCATTTCTGATTGTTAAAAATGAAAGATAAAAAATTGCCTTGCCTTGTTCAGCCCCTATTGTGGTAAAGAATTTTTAATTCTTTTTCTTTAATTTTCTTTTTACATTCACATGTTTTAAATTTATCCAAAAGGGATCAGAGACCCTGTGGCAGGATTTTTTTTTTTTTCAATTGTCAATTTTGTTACATTTTGGTAGAAATCTATTTTTGAATATTTAATATTTCTTAATTGTTGTATTATTTTATTGCTTCTAAGTATGTTTAAAAATTGTCTTAAATGGAGAATTCTGTCAATTTTTTTTTTTTAATTTAGCTTATTTCATACTTACATTCTGCAGCAGGCGAATGTAGACCATGGACCTCAGCCATCCAACAAAAAAAATAAATAAATAAATAATAAATAAAAATGTGTAAATGCAAACGAGATATTAGAAAAGAACCTTCCCATTGGTTTAACATTAACTCACGTGTAAGGCTCTGTCCCTACAGGCGAAGACATTTGCAAACTAATGCTAACCCTATGGGGAGGTTATTTTCTAATATCTCGTTTGCACCTCGGAATTTTTAATTATTTTTTTAAAAATCTTTTGCATTTGATAGCTGAGGTTCTAAAAAATATCTGAAACCAAAATTGAAAAAGTAAAAAAGGAGCGATGTAGAGATGGACCTCAGCTATCCAATGCAAAGAAAAAAAAAATTAAAAATGTCGAAACAAGTTTTTAAAAGGAAGAAGTTCTTAATTACAAATTTGTATTCGGGTATGGGTTAAGGGACGGTGAAACTTTGAAACGAAAAATGTATGTACTTTCATGTTGAAAAAACATTCTCGATATGTATCTATATAATTTTTTGTAACAATCAAAATAAGATGTTGGTGTTGGTAGTGGCACCCTTCAATCTCCGCGCCTGGGACAACTGCCCCCCTTCGCCCCCCACCCCCTTTTGCACGGGCCTGATTGATTTATGTAAAATTAAATATTTTACTCATCAAATCAAATTAATTTACATTTATGCATAAAACTGTAGTATGCATTATGAATAACTGGTGAATTTTTTCTTGTTTTTTGTGTCTAAAATACTGTTAAAATATTGAATTTATACTATTGTTTAGAAGACAAATTAATTTAACTTCTGATCAATTCTTTCTAAGTAAAATAAGAATAGTTTAAACTTCTGTATGCGGAAGGATGGAAATTATATCGTGAATGTACTTAAGAAAAGCCGCATAGAAAAAAAAGATTAGTTTTAATTCACACAAAAGAGAAAATTCTTGTTATTTTACATATTCTTTCCATATGCTTCATATTTACTTGAGATGAAAATTCACACAAAAAAGAAAATTCTTGTTATTTTACATATTCTTCATATTTACTTGAGGTGAAATTGCCTAATCCATCAAAATTTTCTATCCAACGTGATTGTCCAGTAAATTAAATAAAAATCCATTCTTAGATAACAATTGCTTGTAATTAATTTACCGGAAACTAAGAAAAACTGTTTGATTTCAAATCCCTTCAAATATCATGCCTGCAAGTATCCTGTTTTTACGTTTAAAAACGAGCCCTAAAATAGAAAGTTTCCGGTTCTTGGGCGGGAAAAAATAGTTTTATTAGAACAGTCTTAAAATAAAGAGCTTCTTTTATTCGTTTTAATTTGCAAAAGAAATTTTTCATTATTATGTTAAATATTTCATCCATATGTTGGGTGTGTACTTGATGAAATTTTCTGAAAAATTCGAATATACCGAAAAATTTTCTCTATATTTAATAGTTTAAGAAAAGAAACCTTTGATTGGACATAAAAAATCTACAATCACTGATAATAAGAAGAGGCTATATCTATTGATCACCACCCCATAAAACTCTATGGGCGTCTAAGGTTACTAGCCATTTGCTTGCATCGTGCCAAGTCCTCGCCAAAATCCTTCCTTGCAAATAAATACATTTCCTTGATTATTATTAGATATTTATCATAAAAATGAATATATGTTAAGCTCAATCGATTTTGATTAATGAGTTAATCATTTTTTATATGAAAATGTGGAAAAAAAGAGATTTAATATGCCATTTCTTTCAGATTCAGTACAGAACTATTTATTGTCGCGGACTTACACTCCTCTCTAGTAAAATCTCCATTGACAACTAAGATCTTCCCCAAGATTAGTAAGTGACATCCATTAGGATAAAAAGCAAGTAAACAAAGTACAGTAAACTCCTGATTATCCGGCTCGCAACTATCCGGTCTAGTAAAACAAAAAAGAGGAATATTGCAAGTGGCTGAGATACTCAGGCTCCATTCCGTGGAAAAGTTATGACTCACGACAGGAAGGAGCCAGAAGGTCTGACAGAATGCAATAGCAGACAGACAAACCGACAGAAACAGCAATGACAGACAGGAAGGAAGGTGGGGGTGGGGGATTAAGGCTTGATAACCTGTTTCGTCAGTTGTGCTTCAATGTTAACAAGTGCGGATGTCATTTGCCGCTGTTCCTTTTTAAGTTCGTATAGTCTTTTGGTGTGCTTCATGTTTATTTATTGAAGATTAAAAAAATGAGTGTGATAAACGAAAAAATGTTGCAGTGACTATGGAGGAGAAACTACGCACTATAAATCGATTGCAGTCCGGGGTAACGGCAAAAACTATTGCTTCAGAGTTAGGAGTTGGTAAAAGTACAGTGGGTGACTGGAAGAAAAATCGAGAAGAAATTGCAAAGTGGTGTGCTGCCTAAGTCAGTGGAAGTGGGATGTAAAAAAGAAAAAAAAAACATCCTTTGCTTTGGTAAGCAAAAAGAAGTCGAGGAAGCTTCATTTTTGTGGCATCAACACTTAAGAGGAAATGCCTTGCCTGTTACTGGACCGATATTGCAGAAAAAAGCATTACAATTTTCCCGACAATTAGAAGGAAAGATTCAGAATTTACTGCCAGTGAAGGACGGTTAGATTGCTTTGAAAAAGATTCGGTATTCATCGGATTACCATAAGTGGGAAGGCTTTATCTGCTGATAAAGAGACTGTACCTTTGTTCAAAGATTATCTTGCTAAGCTTATTCCACAGGAGGAAATTTCTCGGTAGCAGTTTTACGACTGCGATGAGACCAGTTACAAATATATCGATGCTCCCTACAAAAATGCTTGCATCAAAGAAAGAAGCCGATGCTGCAGGATACAAGATAAGTTAGGAAAGAGTCATCATATTGTGCTGTAGTAATGCAACCGGCACCCATAAGATTAGATTGACTTTGAAAGGAAAGTCAAACAAACCTAGAGCTTTTACAAAACAGAAAAATCAGGAATCTTTACCCCAATATTACACGCATCAAAAGAAAATACGAATGAATTCAAATATCTTTAAAAGTTGTTTCCAAAATGAATCCGTACCGACTGTAGAAAAACATTTGAAATACAACAAATTTGCCGATAAAAGTTCTGCTTATTCTTCACAACACACCTTCGCATCTGTCTATTGATGAGCTCGCAGATGAAGACATCAAAGCTGAACTTTTGCCGCCCGATGTGATGACTATTTGTCAGCCGATAGACCAGGGCATCCTTGAAATGATAAAGAAAATTATCGCCGACATCTTCTCCGATCGTTGGTATCAGCGATTGATACTAATGAAGACTATATAATCACTCTTAAAAAGATTGACATGCTAGATGTCACAAGGTGGGTGGCAGAAGCATGGGGAGAAATTCCAAACATGGTAATTGCAAGGTCTTGGAACATTCTTTTAGACCATTAAGGTGGACAAAAACCCGTGTGGGAAACTAAAGTGGAGGATAAGAACGATAAGTTTCTTTCATTGTTGAAAAATATACCGGGCTCTGACGATGTCAATGCAAAGGACATTACAGAATGAATGGCAAACGACGAAGTAAATGAATTAACTGACAACGATATTCTAGAAATGGTGACACAGGGAAAATTAACAGAAGAAAAAGAGGAGGAGAATGGCAGGAAAAATCTCATTCCACATTCGGAAGCGTTCAAGACAATTGAGGCAGCACTGCAGAACATTGGTCAGCAGGAAGAAGTGACGTGACGACAGCTGATATCATCTGCTTATGAAAATGGAGGGACATTGCATCACGGAAGAGGGCTGAGAGGGAGTATTCATCTATGAAGAAATTTTTTAAAAACTAAATTTGTAAGTTTTGGCTCATTTATCTTATGCATAAGTTTTCATTTGTGCAATCATTTATTAATAAACAGTAAAATAAGATTTACTCATTTTTTTACGCATTAGGCTTACATTTTACGTTAATGTTTTGCTTATTTTGAAACTGTATGTACTGCATATAAAAAAATTATCTTAAAATGTGCAACATGTGTTTTTATTATCATGGCGGGGGAAGGGCAGGAAGTGAAAAAATATTTATAGAACTCTGGCCTATATGGCTTTTTTGTTATCTGGCCTACCCTTCTGCCACATCCCGGATAGTCGGGAGTTTACTGTATTGTTTTGGGAGGAAAAAATCAGATATCTTTTTTTGAAGTGTTTTTTTCAACATTCCGAGATCTAGCTTGTTTGAACCAAATAAGCTAAGCTAACTCTAAATCTTCGTGCTTAGCAGTTCTCATATATTTTCTCTCAGGCTTAAACATACTGCATTCAAACATTAACATAATGGGATACCTGTTTTTTATTATTGTTGATAATGTAGAATTAGCAATGCAAAACTCTTTACAGATTTCTGTTTTCGTCTTTCTTTTTCATCAACTGCATTAAGCAGCTTCATCTTCATTTGAAGCGAAATAGCAGTTTGTTTTTGCACCGATTTCTCAGCCATTGTGCTCATAAAACATAAGCTAATTTACAAAAAAAAAAAAACCACGAAATTCTCTGATTTTCACTCGAAATTTAGTGATTTTAACACAAAATTCACCATTTTCAACTTAAACTAACTAGCTCGAAAACGAATTTTTTTTGTGTTAAACGATTTTTGTTTCTCGTGTTAAAAGGACAAAAATGTATTAGATTGTATTGTATATTGTCCGGACCGCTATATCATTTCGTGTT
The DNA here is from genome assembly GCA_963932465.1 of Maratus speciosus. Lineage (NCBI taxonomy): Eukaryota > Metazoa > Arthropoda > Arachnida > Araneae > Salticidae > Maratus > Maratus speciosus. Next base: position 509,622,101 of record OZ010795.1, read on the forward strand.
AAACATATTTCACTGTACTTTGAACCAGAAGTTTTATTTAATGAATGAAATCAAAATTTTTAAATGCTACACACATAGAAGCATAACAGTTAAATAAATTTTCTTATTCAACATATGTAAATTTTATTTTTTAAAAGCAGGAGATTGGTAGAAATGAGAATACCATAGGTTTGCCACACCTGACCTAGGATATCTTTTCTTGCCAAAAAGGCACCAAGACAATTTGAACCCGGATAACTGATAAACACAAAATAACATATAATCAATAACTACTATTATTTTAAAGATTTGAAAGAAAATACTCACAATCGGGAGGTCTAAAACATTTTGCTGGTGCTCCATCAAATTTTGATTTAGAAATATCTCTTTTAAAATAAGAAGGAAAGTTTCAGATTTCCAACATTCTGCTTGAGAGCTGCCATATGAGCTTGGTGAAGCAACCATCATAACAGAGCCTTTCTTCAAAAGACTAGGTTTCTGCATCATTGGGGTAAGATAATCTGATCTTGAAAAACTTCTATTTAAAACAGAGTAGGATGCAATGCGTGGGCTGAAATGAAGATCAAACACATAAGAAAAAAGATACTTTATTATCGGTCGCTTTCAATAAATCTGTTGCCAAATACTGTGATTTTATGCCAACAATGAATAATTGTGACATCATATTTGCTGTTCTCAACTGCGACACTAAGTGTCACATGCATGTACAGATTAAATTATAGATAAGCGAGTTTAGTTTTTGTAATAAAGGATACAAGTTAATTGTTATTGCTCTATTTCCCTTGCATATTTAAAAAATAATTATTAAGGTTTTGATTTTTAGTCTACGTAACAGAATGTGGTGATTTGTGAGATTCTGCTATTCAAAAAAGTGCACATTAATGGGCACAATATGAGGCTGTTTTTAAAATAGGCAAACAATGTCAATATAACTAAATGTGAATAGCTATTAAAAAAGGAATATGGTTCAAAAGCTTCAAAATTAAACTTGTGACTGCTCTAAGGTTTATCTACAGCTTGTCAAAAGAATTAAAATCAATTAAAAATGAAGAGAAAGAACAGTGTGATTTGAACAACAAGACAATGATACAATTCAACCATTACTTAAGAGAAATTTGTACATGCTAAAAATATATAAATCTAATAATAAAATAAAATATATATATCTAAAAAGATATTCAGGAAAAATCAGAGTGCCAAATAAAGTTGTAGAAACTGATGAAAGTCATTTTACAAAGCATAAAAAAACTAGCTAGTTGAATACTAGAACTACACAAATTTATACATAATATATATATATTACTCCCATCATTATTAGCATTAAGTCACAAAATTTCGAGACACAAAATCACAGATTTTATTTCTAATAAGCAATTTTGAAACAAAGAAACAAACATAACTTCAAGTGATTGTATCTTAATAAACGACTTGCTTACAAATGCACAAAAAAAAAAAAAAAAAAAAAAACCTCATGTAATTAACATTGCCTATTTCTAAATTCTTATCGGGTGCCAATAGGCATATTTTAGAAAGAGTGGTTTGGCATAAAAGACTATTTTGTGAACAACACATTCCAGGGGTCAATCCAGGTTTTTTTTTCTTTCTTGGGGCCCATTTTGTGAAAAATAAGTTATTTTTGTGAAATTTATTATATTTTTGTGAAAAATAACCTTTTGCAACAAAAGATGAAATTCTGTTAATCAAATTCGAACCAAGCATTTATTAATAGTAACTTCTTTAAGTTCTCAACTAAAGTTTTCCTTTTAGGTGAACTTGTTTTGGTTGCAAATTACACATTTTAAAACCTAACAAAGTAAAAATAATTAATGAAGAGTATGTTTTTATGGAATGAAATTTTGTGAAGGAGCCTGTTTTATGAAAAATAATTTTGTGAAGGGGCCTGTTTTATTAAATGGATTTTTGTAAAGGGAACCTAAATAGGTCCTAAATTTTGCTTAGATCGACCCCTGCATTCAATTTAATATACGTTGTTATTGAGTGTTTTTATAAATAAAAGAGAGGTGAAATATGCATATGCATACCTGCCAACTGCTACGAAAAAATCGTAGTTGCTACGATTTGGACCTATAAACTACGATGCTATGAAAATCGGTCTTAAACTATGATTTTTTGCAAAAAACACAAAAGCATTTTTTTGTTTCTAGTTGCGATTTTTATCCCGCGCAGCATATTTTTCAGGAGTGATTCTGTTCCAAAATTTCCAAGTATTCATTTCCGAAAGTTTTAAAAAAATTGGCCATTACTCCGAAAATTCGGACATTAAAAAATGCTCATGAGAAAAAAAAAATTCTGGGCAGCAAAAAAAAACTTCTTAACATAAAATACTCCAATCGTGTTTTTGTAAATATTTATACAGGAATTCCCTTCCTTAGAAACAAGGGTGCCATTTTAAGAATTCTGGAGGGGGTTCATAGAGGGGCAAGGTTTGAAATAGTATGCAAAATCGCACAATTTGCGATAAACTATCGCGGGTACAAACTTAGGGGGGTGGGGGGGGGGGGGGGGTCCTAAACACCAATTTCAGATATTTCCTGAAATTACTATTCTAAAATAGTGGTATCGATACTTATGAATTTTTTTATATTGAACAAGTAGCATTTATCTCAGGACTCCGTCAAAAAAACGCACATAAAACTGTAAAAAACGCTAAGGTTTAAAAAAAAAAAAAAAAAAAATTAACGCCACCCCTCCCTCCCCCGAAATTTCTCGCACCATTATTTTTAAACTTTTTATTATGTGTTATAAACTATCTTAAAGTTTCAAACAGATTACATTGTTAGATTTTATAATTTAAATAAAATCGTGGTCTGTTAGTTTCAAATTTCACCACCAGGGAGAGCTCTCTATTCTTAACAAAAGTGTATCTGAATGAAACTCCTTTCTACAATTTATCCGTAGATATATTAGTCGAGGGGTTAGCGGTCTTAAACACCAATTTAACGTATTTGCTAAATTACTATTCTAAAATAGTGGTATCAACACTTATGAAATTTTTTATATTGAATAAGTAATATTCATCTCATCACGTGGGGTCAAAGCATGGGGATGGACACCTCAGATGATAAATATCATTAAGCGGTCACAGACCTTTCTAACGATATATTACTTGATGGGTATCGCCAAGATTTAGAAAAGTGCCCCCTATTGGGGGAGCAAAGAGGGGATGAAAACAAGAAATGCATAACATGATTAAGCGGTCACAGACCTTTCCTATGATATATCACATGATGGGTAACTCCAAAATATAGAAAAGTGGCCCTCATGGGGCGGGGGGCAAAGTGGGGGAATGGACATTTATCGAAAAATGAAGATTGCCATTCGACTGGCAGGGAAGAGTTAGCTTCACTGGAGCCTTCTCAGTTATATTTCTCCCTGCTGTGGCTCAATTAGGGGTAAAGTTATGGCCCCCCCAAAAAAAGCCCCAAATGTTGGGGGGGGGGCCTGCAGGGTGGGGGTGCCTCGTAACATTAATTTTTTGAAATATGTTAACAGGAAATTTATTTACCTTTAAAATAAGGTGTATGTTGGGGTGTGGGGGGGGGGGGGGGTGCAAACCAGTATTTCATACATATCGAAAAATATTTAAAAGGGGCCCTACCCTAATAGAGTTAGAGGAAATCGGAAGATGGCAAAATAATCGTTGGGAAAAGTTTGCTTGGGAGCTGCGGAGCTAATTTAGGCATGAGATCTAAGCTCTACAACCAATAGGAACCGAGATATTTAAGGAAATGTGAAAAAAAAGATAAGATTTCTTTGCAGGAGAATAATAATTTTAAGTTTTAAAGTGCTAAGCTGGCCCCAAAGGGTTACAATGAAAACAGCCATGATAGCACAAGACCCCTTAAGACCCAAGATCGTTGGAATTACTTTTACATTTTCATACTTAAAAGAACCGGTTCCATTATAAGTCTTTAAAAATCAAGATTTCCCATAGTGCAACAGCAATCTCCAGAAGCATTTTATAGAAATAAAGCCAATTACCGTATATACTCGCGTATAAGTTGACCCCCTAACTTTTTACTTCAATTTTGCACAAAATCAAACCAAAGATTTCACTTTCTAATGTGAAAAGTTAGCAAGTAAACAGAAACAAATCATTAATTTTTTTAAATGATGAATTATTATTATTTGTATATTTTGTATTATTTTTTTATTCATACACATAAAAAGCCATAATTTTTTAGTATTCAAAGTTTTTATTTTTGCTTTTTTAACTGACTCGCGTATAAGTTGACCCCCCAAATTTGCTTACCGAAAATTGTCAGAAATTCCTCGACTTATATGCGAGTATATGCGATACTTAAATAATAATTAATATCTCAGCTTGTAATTAAGATAGCAGATTGAAATTGACAAAATCAGCGAAAAATTTTACGTCCGGATGTTTAAAAAAAAAAAAAAAATAACCAAAAAATTTAATAATTTAAAAGTTTAAAATTCGTTTTAAATTGCTCGAGTGCCAATACGTCTGCAAATAATGATGACACCTGTTTTTAATCTATGGAAAAGATCGTTTTTTGTAATTTGATAAAAAATCCAAGCTTTTGTTGAATTATGAATGTCTTTCCGATCTTGTAATTGGGTTTTTTAAAATTAATAATGTCCCTTAATTACGACTTTTTCAAAATTTTATGATTTGTCGTTTGATGTGAGGTGTTTAGCTAAAATTATGCAAAATTTTAAGTCTTCAACATATGTAATTTCTGAGAACGGGCTCTGTGACAGACAGACAGAGGAGTGAGATGAATAGGGTTACATCAGATGAACGAATCCCTAAAAATGACAGATTAGAACATAATTCAATAATTTCCTAGGGGATTTTTTCTGTAAAGAATCAAGGAGTTCTATAATTTTTATATGTTTTTTTTTTAGCATATAAATTTAGAAGTACTTTAGTATGAGGAAATTTTTCTATGAGAGAATGGCACGGCACTGCACCCTTAAATAACGGCCAGCATGAGTACTATGCCTTATTGGAATGTATCTATTTAAACTTAATGCGCTAAAGGATATTTTGAATACCTCAATCATCTCAATATATTACTTATATGAATATTATCGATATTCTGATGGTTTCAAAGTAATTATTTTAAGAAAAGCAGTTCTCAAACTCTTAGATATCACAGACTCCTTTGTGTATTTTCTCTATCTTTATGGACCCTTAGAATTTAAGCAGGGGCGCGCCAACCCAGTGTGCAAAGTGTGTGGCGAACACAGGTGCTGAAGTAGTAAAGGCAATTTCAGTTGAAGCGAAAAAAAAAACTTAAAAAATCCTTAAATTTAATTAAACTAAAATGTATTACATTTTCGTTTTATTTTACTTCTGAGTCTTCTAATAAGTGATTTAGACTAAGACCTGCCCAACCTTTCAATAAACAGAGGCGCACCTCATGTAGTCGCAAACAATGAAAGGCACCATAATTCACATGGCTGAAAACATGCAACACTATTATATCTCTGTGGTAGTGGTAAAGCATAGTAAGTTTTATTGCCACAGGGGCTAAATTCCAACTGTTTTTTTCTTCTTTTTATAGCGATCTTCTCCTTACAGCAGAATTTCTGTTATAAATAAGATGAAAATTACTATTTGGAAATACTGATAAAAATTTCCCCTGTTGTAATCAGGCCGTAAAATAGCGTTACATAAATAGCATTAGAACTTATGATTCATAGGTGTCTTATATGACGCAGATACATCTCACGGTGATAGTCATAAATCCCCTACGACTCAGAAACTTAACTTAAACATAATTTACAGAAATAATATAAATCAAAATAAATTTTAATTTTAATTTTTCAGAGGGCCAACCTAACTCAAAAGTTTTTTTGGTGAAGAGGCCAGAACCCTTAATCACTAAATAACAAATTAATAACGTTGAATAATTAACACTAAATAATGGTCACTGGTAATAATTAAAAGAACCCCATTCAAATATTAGTGATTTTAAAAAGTCCTTCCTGCCAGTGCCGGGAGGAAGAGGTAGCTTTCATATTCCTTATTTTTAAAAAGTCAGCTTATATTATTCAAACACATGAAGCTCAATTTAGTGGAAACCGATTATAGAAGATTAAATACTAATTATTAACAATACTAAATCATTATGAATGAGAATTTCGCGAAATTAGTCAGCTTTATCCAAGCTGCTTTTATTTAAAGTAACTTATATTTGGTTCCCAAATTCGACGATATCTTGAAGTGCCTGCCATTTTAAGCCAACATGGTGGATGAGGCTAACCAGTGAACTTGGTCGTCACCTTAGTGATTCTTGTGCACTTGCTCACTCACATCGGAATCGGTTTATATATACGAGTGCTGTCGCAGGCAAAAAATCAGATTTTTCAAAATGTCACCCACATTAGAAATTCAAACTGCTATATCTGAGCCATTTTTTAAGATAAAGACAAAACAAAAAATGCTCCGAAATCCTTATATCAAGGTCAAATACTTAAGAAAGAAACCTTTTTCAATTTCTAATTTTCTGCACCTCACTTTAAATATAATTTTTTTTTAATTTAATGGCCGCCATTTTGAAACAAGATGGCGTATGAAGCTGGCCAATGAACTTGGTTGAGACATTGCTATATACTATCCACATGCCTTCTTAGATCCAAATAGGTTAATAAATATGCGTGTTATCACGTCACAAATATCAGATCGTTTCAAAATGTCAGTCATGCTAGAAATTCAAAGTGCTATAACTCATGCATTTTTTAGGTATAAACGAAACAAAAACTGTTCCAGAATCTTTGTATTAAGGTCAAACACATAAAAAAAAAATATTTTTCCTTTTCCAATTTTTTGGTACCTGGTTTTAAATTTAAAATTTTTTAAATGGCAGTCCTTTTGAAACAAAATGGCGGAGGAATCTGGCCAACGAACATGGTCGAGACATTGGTATGTACTATGTACAGACCAAGGTACATCCAAATTGGTTCATAAATACGCCTGTTATCGCATGACAAAAATCAGGTCGTTTCAAAATATCAGCCACAATAGAAATTCATGATCGGTGAAAATATACCAAAATTTTTTGAAATCGCTTTCCTCCGAACGGCTGCAACAGGTAGCTTTTTGTAATGAAAGCTATCTAAAAAAGCATACTTTAAAGTGGATTCGCCAATGTTGGACCGCCCCAAATTGGAGCGGAATTCCCAGGCCCGGATACAAACCTTTTATATTTTCGTTGTTTGCCACCCAACCTGTACAAAAATCAGCACTGTTAAAATTCTGCAACAAACTGTTCTGCAATTCCACCGTTTTTAAAGATAACGGTTACTTGGTCATGTTATTAAGCACAGCAGATCATATTATTGCCAATACTATGGTCAGAATAAAGTTAAATTACGGTCATATAACCATTTTCTATAAAAACAGTCGAATTGCTGGACAGTTTGCTGCAGATTTTTAACAGCGAGTGAAAACAGGCCCGACCCGATTTCTACAAAAAATTCAGATTTTTCTTAACATACCATTAAAATCCTTTCAAAGAATACTGTATACATATTAATGAAGAAATGTTAGATTTCTAGTGTTCCCAAGACAGAAAGAACACAATAGCCACATTAATGATTACTTAGACTCTTAGACTTTTTAACATTCAAGTAAAGATTCATTAAAAAAATTTATGTAGTTTAGAATAGAAGAATAAAAAGAGGGTTGAAAGCATCATAACTTTCAAGCTGGATAATAAAAAGTAGATTTTTGAAAATATTCCTCTGTAATTTATTAAGGTACTAGCCGTCCTTGGCGACCAGTTTGGTCTCCGTTAGATAGGTGCTAAGCATTGTTACTTTTATCCAAAAATTAATTTACTTTCTCAATACTTCTCCAAATCAGAAGTTTCTATTTGAGAAATCAAGAACTCTGTATTTTTATGGGTACTACTTGACTATCCCGTCGACCAAAAATCTATCGCCAAACTATAAGATTAAATACCAATAATGGTTGATCGTAAATGTCACATTTGCTTGACTTTAAGCAAGTTACGCGTGTTTACATCATCAAGTTATTTTTATTTTGGTGTTTTATTTGTATTTTTATTAATGTTATACTAATTTATTTGTTCTTTCGCTATTTAAAATAAAAATTATGTCAATTTGTATAATTTGGCGAGTGGTTTGGCAATTTATATAATTTGGCGAAATTGGTCTACGCTCTACGGTATAACTAAACAGTACCTTTTTATGTTAGCCAGGCGCAAGTGATAAATCATCAAACATTGTCTTTCCAATCGCATTTTTTCATATTTCATTAAATTCATCTAAAATATAATAATTTCACCCATTTTATTTAAAATACATAATTTTAATTTAAAATTCATGACTTTCACTTTTTTTCCCATTTTTTAAGAAAAAGAAAAGAAAAATAATAAATAATAGCAAAAACCATGACTTTTAATTTCAATATCAAAGCATTGTTTTAATTTACCACGCGAAAGTAAAAAATATAAAAAATGGTCACCTGGCATATAAAAAGCGAAGCGGTCAGCCCGGAATTATTGATGACAGTCACATGACTTAGGCTATTATTATAGAGATATTTACAATTATTCTGTTAATGGACGTTCATTATCGTTATTATTTTTACAAAACATATTGCCTGTCCGACACGTCCTGGGAACAATTAAGCCCAATACCGACCCCACTCGGCTATGTAGAAAACAAATGCAAGCCTCAACCCGGCCTGAGCCCAAGTTCAGGCACAATGTAGCTGTCCGATGCCGATCTGTACAATGGATATGCTGTATTTCTGAATTGATGTTGTCAAATTAGTATATCGGCTCGTGAAGCACTATTATACTTATTCATAGGCATATTCATTGGAAAAAAAAATCATATTTTATCGGCTTCGTTTAAATGTTTCTATCGGTCTGGTAAGCCCGCTTAATTTTTCTATCAGCCCGACTGACCCGTTTAATTTTTTGTCGGCCCGGCCCATTTATTTATTTTTTTGTCGGCCCAGTCCATTTATTTTTTTATTGGCCCGGCTGTTAAAAAAATTTTCTTTATTTTGCCGGCTCGGCCCGACTCATTTGAAAGTCTACCTTCATTTTTCTGGGCCGGTTACGGGCCGTGTAGACTTCTACCCTGCCTGAATAGAGAAACAATATAAAACCAGAACTTGTATGAGAATTGTGTAAAATCCCTACATTGTTCTGTGTAGAGATTTTAGATTGGAGAGACTGGGACGTCAGCTATGGAACAAATTTTAATTGGTAAAATAAAGCATCAGCCGTTTGTGAAAGTTTTGGCATTCCGTGTTGTAGGTTTAATACTGTGGATTTTGCGCTCATAGAGCAAAGTCTACTTTAGGTGGGCGAAGCAATATCCTTTTTCAGCACTCCTACAAATGATCACTTCTGTAAAAACCATAATGTATTGGACAAAAATTGTGTGTTTTCGGACTATACTATCTTGTACTCTCGTTATCTATACTATCTTGTACTCTGGACCTATCATCATGGCGGAAGCAGAATTTTCGTTAAGAGGAAGGGATGGTGAATATAGGCTAAATTCGGCCATAAATGCCCAAAAATTCTTATTTTTTCAAAGATTGAGAGAGGCAGCCTTTCCTGCACCCCCTTCGTACGCTGGTGTCTAATCACATACTGAATAAATAACTGTGATGATTGTAAGATTTGTTCATTTTAATATAGAACCTAAAATTCAAAGTATTGAAATATGAACACTTATTAGAATTAGATATAACCTTAGACGCTTCAGAAACTATAGTGGCAAAAAAAAAAAGTTCAATTTAGACATAAATGAGTTAGGAGCTAACAATGATCGCTGTAATTGGAACGGAAAAATATAGATTTATGAAAAAAGAGTTTTAAATTCCCGTGCTATACACTACTAACCAACCCACCCGGCATTGCAAATGATATTAAATATGCCTAAAATCAAATGTTGAATGATTTTATATTTTTAAACGAACCTAGAGATGGGGAGCAGAGACGCAATGTCTTCAGCAGGATATACACCGCATGTGCAACGGACGCACTGACCGGTTTGTTTTGATTTTATATTTTTAAACAAAAATTTTTCCAAACGACCCTAAATATTATCAGAAGCACTACCTTCGGCAGGGTACAACCTCGGCTTCGCATGATTTTTTATTTTTAAATGAAAATCCATCCAAACGAAGCTCGAGTTGGGGGCCCCACTGTCTTCAGCAGCATACACCAGGTGTTATATCCACGCTCTGGTCTGATTTTTCAAGCGAACCTCGAATTTGTATTTAATTTCTGGCATTTAGATATACAGGGTGTCCGAGAAAGATCCGTACAACTTTAAAAATTTATTGAAAAAGAAACAATAGGGTTACAGCGCAACTAATTAGTACATTAGATAGAATAACTCAAAAAGTTTTTTTTCCTATAACTTAAGTTATTACCTTAGGAAATTTCTACATGAGACCCTTTCGTAGCACGAACAATATCAAGACGATATTCCAATTCCATCCACGACCGTTTCAGCATGCTAACATCAACAGTAGCTACAGCTGTTTGGATGTTTTGCTTTAATTCTTCGAGACTGTTAACTTGCGTTCGGTATACAGTATCTTTAACTTAACCCCAAAAGAAAAAATCCAGTGGTCAGGAGACCGGGGTGGCCATGCAATGGGACCATCCCTGCCAATCCAACGCTGTGGAAAAGAATTACTCAGCGACTCACGAACTGTCAATCCCCAATGAGGAGGCACACCGCCTTGTTGGAAAAGGACATTCGGTTGAAGGTCTTGCAGTTGTGGGAATGCATAAATCTCAAGCATATCTAAGTAGGTACTTGAGGTTACAGTCGTTTCTGAGAAAAAAAAAGGTCCAAGGATGCGATCGTGAAGCAATCCGCACCACACGTTCACCTTTTCACTGCTCCGTTGGAGTTCACGTACGGCATGTGGTTGTTCGGAGCCCCAAAATCGAACGTTATGTTTATTGACCATTCCGGACACATGAAACGTTGATTCATCGGAAAACAGTATTCGTTTCAGAAAATGTTCATTGGCATCCAAACGATGCAGCATGTCAACTGCAAATCCATAACGCTTCGCATAATCATCCTGTTGTATTGCATGCAGAATCTGAACTTTGTAGGCTGTAAGTCGCAATCGTTTATGAAGCACATCGTGTACAGTGGATCTTGGCATTTGTAGCTCCCGGGATGCTTGTCGAATTGATTTTGTAGGGCTCCTACGAAATATTTCACGTATTCGTTCCACACTTTCTTCGCTAGTTCTAGGGTGACCATATCCTTTTTTATGTTCCACACTACCCGTTGTCATAAATTTGTGATACCACTCACGAATGCTTGACCGAGATGGTGGCGATTCCCCATACGTTGTTCGATAATTCCGTTGTGTTTGCGTATCGGATTTTGTTTCGATAAACCACGCAACACATTGAGCTTTCTTCACGCGATCCGCCATTGAAATAACTAAAATGCTTTAATATTCCTTTGCATGACATGTAGCGCGATCTATGGTCAGAAACATACTGCAGAAAAAAAACTTTTTGAGTTATTCTACCTAATGTCCTAATTAGTTTCGCTGTTACCCTACTGTTTCTTTTTCAATAAATTTTTGAAGTTGTACGGATCTTTCTCGGACACCCTGTATAAAAGTTTCAATTCTGACCAAAAATTATTGATAAACAGAAATACACACCACTCTGTACTTTTTTAAAAAGCGAAATCATATTTAAAGCACATATCTCTGAGACGGGACACGATATCTTGAGAAAACTTGTACTGAGAGAAAAAGCATCTCTGGTGAATCCTTAAAATGACTTTAAGACTTTTTTTTTTTTAAATAGTAAGTACTGATATTTTTTCATACCAGAAATATCGTTAGATTCGAAAAAATACCAAGAATTAGTAATTAAGTGATTTTTTTTATTTTTGAAAGTTCAGAAAAACTTGAAAACTGGCACGAATCGCAGCCAAATAAAAGTTTTTTTTTGAAATACAGTCAAGGATCCATAATCTGCACACCCATAACCTGCAATTTTCTATAATTCGCATTGCTTAATGAATGTAAACAATTAAATAAAATTTACCATTTCTTGATCCAAAAATGATTTTTTAAAAGAAATATCTGAAAATTTTAAATATAAAAGTGAATATAATCAATTTTTTAATACAAGAATTTGAAAAATGCATTTTTTGAGATAGCATATTAAATTAATTATTATACTTCACATTTTTCTTTTCATGTTACACTGAATATGGAATTAAAATAGTGTCCAGAAAAATTAATTATTATATTTCATATTTTTCTTTTCATGTTATACTGAATATAGAATTAAAATAGTGTCCAAAAATAAGAAAATGACATATAATCCATAATACTCCATAATCCGCAATATTCCATAATCTGCACAACCTTTGGTCCCAACTTGTGCGGATTAAAGAACTTTGCCTGTAGTAACAGAAGACGTCGTTGGAATCGGATACAGGGACCGATTTACGAATTTGAGGGCCCTGGGCACAGATACTTACAGGGGCCCCATTGCACCGATACTTATAGGGGGATTGAGTAGAAAAAAATTGAAAAAAGGTACTTAATAAAATAACCGTTATTGACTTTAATAATTACTTTAAAATATCTATTAAAAAAATAAATATGATAATAATTAATTTACTTTTAAATAATTATTTCACAATTATTAAATTTAAATGAGTAGACATTTTATGATGAATTGCGTGGTGTTGATTATTTTTTCCCATACAAGTCTATATATCTGGAATGATAAACTATGCAACAACTAATAATAAACACTAGACAACAGCAAGCTACAATTATTTAAAATATTAGGGGGCTCTACTGCCTGTAAGTTATCCTCACCAATCCCCAAATAATTTGACGAGAACAGGAACAGGATTAAATAAGAACTAAAAATACAATGCATTTTTAAAGTGATAAAGATAAAAGAAAATATTCACTATACAACGTTATAAAAATACATTATGAACACAATAAAATGAAATGTAAAATTCCATTAGATATTAAAACTACATCAGATTTTGGATAATAACTGAAAAACATTCAGCAGCATTTGGGGCTCTGAAAATCAGGGGACCTGGCCCCGTGCCCCAAATGCCCTGCCCTAAATCAGACACTGATCGGATAGATAAGATTTTCTTTCTTTCTTTTTCTGTTTTATGTAGCTCTACGAGGAGACGGCCATGGCAATTTCAAAATGCTGTAAAAATCGAACTCTACATTTTCGTCAGTGTGAAGAACCGCTTAGGGACTGTGCATATTGTGCATATATAACGCTATCACTCTTTTGGCAATTTTGAACCCTCCCCCCTTACGATATCATGCGTTATCAACCCTTGAACCTCCACCGGGGGGGGGGGGTCGGGGTATTAGGGCACCAACTGAAGTTCTGCACACAGGCTCTCGATAGTGCTGGCGCGCACTTGAATTTAAGACTGAAATTACTGATGTTTTTTGGAATATGAAATAAATGATATATAAACTAATAGCAGTATGGTAAAATCTGCTAGAGTTCGGGAAATTCAAAATATTTCTTTCAGATTCTATATAAATATAAAAAAGTTACATTAAATGTGACACATTTGCAGCCCCTTGGGATGTGTTTTAAGATATGACATATATGCACACATACCTTCCAAAGCTTGAAGATAATGATGGTGTCATAACAGGAGAATGCTGAATGGTATATGGAGTTTGAAACAGAGGTACAGCTCTACCATCAGTTGGCAGAAAGATGCATAAATAGTCTTCCAAAAGATGAGCATAGAGAGTTTCTTGTTGATTGACATTTGTCATAGAATTCTAAATGTAAAAAATAATCTACTTTAATGAATGAGCACATTTTAAAAAATTGGTACTTGTTTACTTTCGCATCAAGCATTTACAGTAAAAAAAATCTGTATGCCAAAGAGTGTGATTCAATGACAATAATGCATAAGAATGACATCACAATTACAGTAGAGTGCCAATTATCCGGACGCTGAAGCTGATTAACCAGATTGTCCAATTAACCAGATCGATCAAGGGCCATACGTTTTTTTCCAACCTTTTTTAAAAATTTTGAAGTGAAACTTTTTTAGGCGCGGTAGGGTTAATTTGGCTGGATGTCACGAAAGTTAACTGTTAAATAACCATTTCCCAAGAGTGCAGAAAATGTTTTCACTCCAGACATTTCCCCGAATCCATATGAAAATTCCCCCAAAATTTTACGATATGTTATAGGCTTACATACATTCTGTATTACCATAAATATAGAATTTTTTTTTATTTTTCAAAACTTTCTCAACTTATGCGCGAGTATACATGGTACATATTATCCTGAGTTTGATTTTGTGAAGGTCACCATACGGATCTTTTTATTTGTAGAGAAAATTTTTCTATCTCAGAGAATTATGTAATTTCATTGTTAAAATCAAAATCAATTGCATATTTTTTCTGCAGAATTTCCTCAGTTGGCAAAAATTTCTCCCGATCCTAGATCGCCGGATCGGACATATTCTGCACCCCTGCCATTTCCTAATCCTGAAATAATAAAATCACCAACAAATACAAAGACAACAATGAATAAAATCAAGTGTTTTTAGAACCTAAGAAATTTCACTTCTAACGCGCAAGAGTTACACTCAGAAAAAAGAATGCTCTCTAATGAAGCAGAAGACTATCAAGAATTTCTTTTCCATATCACGACGATTTTTTTTTTTTTTTTTTTTTTTTTTAATGTATGTACTGTACAGTGTATGTATGTATAATTTCTATATGTACTTCTATGCATAAGTCTGTACTAATATTGTAGAAAATAAAATTTTAAAAAAGTTAAAAAAATTACTTCTAAACACGACATTTGTAATATACAGTACACTCCCTCTAATCTGCACAGGTCAGGACCAACGATTTTGCAGATTATAGAATTTTGCAGATTATAGGCCATTTCAATGTCTATATTCTAATATTTGGAATTTATCAACAAATATAGTAACTGCATTGTAAATAAATGACACAGAAATGAAAGAAATTGCCTTTTTTATATAAAAAAAACTATATTCCAACTATATTAGAAATACATTTAAATGATATAATACAAAATTATTAGAAACATTTCTACTTATTTTTAAATCTCAAACATTGCTGTGATAATGGTTTGCTTTATAGCTATTAATTTATGCGTTGCAATTTAATCTCGAAACCTTTTTAAAAAGGTCAGGATTTCTTGATAAATAACAAAAGTTTGTTTTTCTAAAAAAAAAACTAAGATCCAAAAGAGCTAACCGCTCTTCGAAAAAAATTTTACCTTTTATATAGCCAACAAATATGTTCAGAATATAGCAGTCTAATAGTTATTTACAAGATACACAGAATATTTCCTTCTAATGAATGCAGAAATGCATTAAAATTTTTTAGTGCAGTTAAAATTAATTAAAATTCATCAGATCAGTCAGCTTTTATTACAGTCAAAATGTGCATTATCTTGCATAAGAAAAGATTTTAACTTTTTGTTTACATGTTTGTTTACGTCTGAAATATAGTGCAGATTATAGAGTTGCGGATTGGAGGGAGTGGACTGTATGCTAAAATACTAAAATGGGCACTACTACAATTGTCAGTCCTAAGTCTAGAAAAAGTGTGAAGGGAAGTTGTCTAAAAGATATTGCCATAGGCGTTTTTTAAAGTTGTCCAATTATCCGGATTTTTTATTAACTGGATCAGTCTCGGCTCAGACTGGTCAGGATAATTGGCGCTCTACTGTACTTAAACTAAATATGAACAACAAAATGTTTGTTGATGTTAGCACTGATGAGGCTATGCGATGACATAGCGAAACGTATACTTTGTATGACTTTGATTTTATTTAAATGTTTTTATGTAATTTTAAATTTAAATGCTTTTTAAATGTATTTAAGTCTGTATAATGTTTTATATTTAGTTTAAATAATATTTTAATTCAGATGTTAAAATGTACACGTATCTTAAGAATCACAATTACTGTTTTCAAATTACACACTGCATTGTTATATGTTCCACTTTTATTCATTTTGCAGATAGGTTAGTTTAATTTTTTCAATGAAGCATATAAGCTAATTGCTACTTTTAAATTTATCTCATATTTTGAAAAGAAAAAAAAAGGTTTGGTATTTTTTGTCTACTGAAAACAACGTATTGAAATATTTTCAAGATTACAGAAATTTGCTATTAAAAAGTGCGCTTTAATGGCTTGATAGGACGCTTTATCTAAAAACAGATAAGCAATGACAATACAATGCAAAAAACTATTAAAAGCTAATCTCTTTAAAAAGGAATGTTGTTCAACAGCTGCAAGTTGCATCTGTAACTAAACTGAGATTTATTTAAGCCAATCAAAACATTTAGCATGAATTAAATGAGAAAACGAATGTTATATCTGTTATTCGTATTTGCTCATTTCCTAGCAACATTGTTATATAATACTGATAAAATAAATAAAAAATATAAGAAAGAAATTTAGAAGAAACTTTTGTGTTCCCCATTGACATGGACCACTTTCATAGTCTTACTAGTTTGACATTAGTCTTTTGTTCATGTCAATATGAATGAAATTTAAGTTTTAAACAGTTTTTCATTTTGATCTTTCCAATTGGGGCAATGGACTGTAAAAGGTTAATTCTCTTGAATCGATCAAGCCTATTTTGCTAAAATTCTGAAAAGGTTACAGATTACTTTTTAAAAAGGTAAATAAAGACCAGAAAACTCATGATCAGGAAAATTCCTAAAAAAAAAAAAAAAAACCCTACTTAAAATACAGCAAAAAATGTTAAAAAGATTATGTCCTTCCTCCTAAAAAAAAAAAAAAAAAAATCCTTAATATAAAAAACATGTATCCTAAAAAGTATTTATCATATTAAAAATAATCATATAGTTAATTCATAAAGTAGAACTTCATGTTTCTGCTTTAAAATGTACTACAAAATTTAAAAACAAATGAATAATGATAAGATAAATACACAATGACAAAATTAATTATTATTTACAGTGAGTAAAAATAACAAATGGGTATAACAGATAAAAGCAATAACTTACCTTTAATGATGGATTGACAATAAAATAGGTAAAATGAAAAAAATAAAATTCAAAAGCATCTGGATATAATTAAGGACAAATTAAAACACAATTTCTGCTATACAGAAGCAGATTTTTAACATGGTTTATCTCTGACCGAGCTGTTAAAGATATATCAATCAACCTCCAAAACAAGTGAAGCAGAAACACAAAAAGCTCAACTATGTGATCAAATCACCCACAGAATTTTTGTGGGTGAAAGTTTGAGTGAAAAATTTGCTGGTTTTGAATGCTGATTGAGGAAAATCAGATCATGTGATGCTTATCATGAATGTTTTAGAGTTTCGTGTGAATGAAAGACATATACAGTAAAATCTCTTATAACGAATCTTTGGGGAACACTGATTAAATTTGCTAAGCTGAATACATTTATAATGGAATAAGATAATAGGATTTTTATTAACAATCCAAATAATACTCATTAAACTGAAAAATTCATTAAAGTGACATTTGTTGTAATGAGATTCTACTGTATTCAAATTACGAAAGCCAATTTTTTGGGAAAATAAAGATGAATAGTTGCTGGCTTCACCTGTTTCCAAGCAATGGAAAGAGAAAATAATTAAATTATTTCCTATTTTCATGCTCCCCTCCATATAGATAACCTTTCGAACAGGCATCCTAATTGACATATAGTAAACAAGGTCTTTATCCCAGCAGTCAACTTGTATGAGTCATAGCAGAACATAGATAAAATTTTTATATGTCAGGGTTAGAAGTTAGTATGTTTCATTGAATATTTGATGCCCAAAAGGGTACATTAAGTCATTGTCAACATATATAATTCTCTAAAAAAATAAAGATAAAATGCAAAAAATACTCAAGGTTTATTGACAAATATTTCATTTTTAAAAATGCAGATCAGTTAAAGCAAATAATGATGATTTAAACTTATAAACATGATTATAAATACTTTACGCAAGTTACAGAAGTAATCTTGTAAGGCAAGTAATTCATAAGAAGAGAAAAAGAGTGTGAAAGTCAAATTTATATGCACACAGACAAAAGTAAATATAAAAGATTTAAAAGGATATTTAGTTGCAAGGAGCTGGGAAATAATCCAGGATTAACTATCTGCAACTTATTAGCATAAAGAGCAGGAACTTTTCCTTCTTTTAATACAAGCTGACTAGGTGCCTAAAATTAATATTAAAATATCAAAGATTTAGACTGAACTAATAATGATTAAAATACACCAATTTACATACATTAGTTAATGAAAGTATGCATGTTGCCCCACTCATTGTACCGATTAAGCATGCACGTTAAATTCAATTCATACATAATATACAACAAGGAAAATTTCAAGGCACAGACTTTAGAAATAACATAATAATATACTAATACTTCATTATCTCAAAATTTAGTTACACCACAACAAACAAAATTCAAAATCTAGTGGCATTCCACTATCTTTAATCAGTATAAAAGCAAGAATCCAGGAATAAAGAAATTAAATTCGTGTTGTATCAAGCAACTTTTATTTAAAAAAAAAAAAAAAAAAAAAAAAAAAAAGAAGAGTTCTTTTTACTATAAATTTATAAATACACAGACCTGCCAACCTTTGAGAATGAGAAATCGTAGCACACAAAATTAAAATTAATCTGGAGGTTGGTTGGTTGGCTTTTCGTGTTTCGCAGCCATTTTTTGACATTCGTAAAAGGAACAAGGTTTCAGTCTTCCAACCCAATATAGTAATTTTTTTCCTCTGAAAATTTTTATACGATTTTTAGAGTTTCTTCTCGTTTCGCAGCATTTTTTTTTACAGCTGTAAAAGGAACCTTGTTCCAATTTTTTAGCCCAATAAAGTAAATTTTGATGAAATTCGCGATTTTTTTCCCGCGATCATTTCAAGATATTCACAATTTTCCCCCCACAATCGTAATTTACATTTCTCTATCACGATTCTGTGTTGAAATCCGTACTTTTTACCACAAAACTTTTGACTAAATTCGCATTTTTTACCGCAACCCTTTGCCGAATTTTGCGTTCTTTACCACGATCCTTTGACGAAATTAGTGTTTTCCTTCCGCAATCTTTCGGTGAAATTTGCGTTTTCTTACTGATCTTTCGATGAAATTTGCATTTTCTTACTGATCTTTTGATGAAATTCGCGTTTTCTTTCTGCGATATTTTGACAAAAATCACTTTTTTACCACAATCCTTTGACGAAATTTATTTTCTTCTGCGACCAATTGACAAAATTGATTTTTTTACGCGGTCATTTGTTGAAATTCGCAATAGTTTATCGCAATCGATCAGCAAAATTTTCGATATCTTTTCATGACCAATTAACAAAATTCACTACTCGTTTCCGCAACCTTTTGACGAAATTTGCAATATTTTTCCTTCAATAGTTTATCGAAATTCGTGATTTTTTGCACGATCTTTTTACGAAATTCGCAATTTCTTTCCGAACTCTTAACGAAATTAGCAATTTTATTCAGCGACCAATTGAAGATAATCACTATTTGTTTCTGAGATCTTTGACGAAATACCCGATATTTTTATACGATCGTTAGAAAAAATTCTCAATTTTTTCTGCGATCGATTCACGAATCAATTTGGGGAAATTCCATAAAAGAAAAAAAAAATTTGCGGACTTCCAAGAAATTTCAAAATATACTCGCAGAAGAATCATAGGTCTGTGGAAGAATTTGCAGGATTCAATACTCCACAGCATTTTCCCCCTCCATCCAAAATCAATGACACCCTTGTTTCTATTGAAGGAAATTTCTGTATAAATATTTACAGAAACAAGATTCACTCGTGATTAATACCCATAAAGAGGAATTTATGTTAAGAAGTTTGTTTGGAAGCCATATATATATATATTTTTTTCCAAGAGCATTTTTACTTTCTGAATTTTCGGACTAATGACCAATTGCTTAAAACTTTCGTAAATGAATACTTAAAAATTTTGGAGCAGAATCACGCCTGAAAAATATGCTATGCAGGCTAAGAATCGCAATTAGAAACAAAAAAATGTATTTGTGTTTTTTGCAAAAAATCGTAGTTTAAAACCAGTTTTCGTAGCATCGTAGTTTATAGGTCCAAATCGTAGCAACTACGATTTTTTCGTAGCAGTTGGCAGGTCTGAATACACTAGGATTAGTCGCTACATGCTTGTAATTTAAAGATTTAAACTTTTTCACATTAAACCAATATTCTATGACCCCTTCTATAAATACTGATCCATCATCTTTCTAAAATTCCTAAAGCCAACTTATATAGCAAAATTTAGTAAGTTGAATTCCTATGCATGAATAAGATGCAGTAACAGTGGCACACCCAGGATTACGCTTTGGAGAGGGCTGGGATATTTTAGAGCTCTACATATGCCTAGATCTAACTCGTTCCCCAGCTGAGCTCAATCTTTTTTTTTTTTTTTTTGACTCGAGATGGGCCGGACAGGAGCTGACTACATTTTTCTGTTGACCTGAACAGTCGTAACTAGCCAGAAAGAGCTCTGAAAATTTTTGCTGGAGTTAATTCTGAATGTTTTTAACATGTTTGGTAAATAAAATATGTACCTAATATGTATCTTAGTTTTTGTGATTTTTGGTTGTTTCTGTATTTGAATAATTTTAATATGTGATTGTAATCAAACATTTTAAAGTTTTTATTATTAAATTATTATGAAGGTTAGAGAAGGTGCAAGCGGTTGCATAAGGGCTCAGCCCACCCTGCCTCTATCTGATTATGGCCCTGAATTTGAGAAATATAACAGCATACAAAATTATTTGTGTAAAAGGTTTAGTTCGTAAACTCGTAAAAAACAAAAAAAAGTACAGGCAGTAAGTTGACAGAACGCCCCTGTGATTGGAAGATATTTATCTGTTATTTGAAGAATTTTCTGTCTTTTGACAAGAGAATTTGAAGAAATTTCAGGCTCCAGAATTTTTCGTGTATTGAGGGGTAAAAAACATACATAAAATTTCTGTTTCTGATACAAAAAAATACTACACTGTAACAAAGAAACAATCGGTGCTTGCATTATATTTTCTTAATCTAGGAAAATATAATGTAAACACAAACGAAAATATACAATAACCCCTTCCAAGTTGCCCACAATTCTAAAAAAAATTTCTTTATTTATATTTCAAGATTTATAAAAACAAAGTATATTTTGCTGTCACTGACTTTTGGAAACATTTCAGTTTTTTAAACCAAGGAAACATGTTTTTAAGCTGCTATCAATTCTCCAGTAAATATTTTTATGTTCAACACACATGATACATTAACAGTATGAATATTAGCATTAAAATTAATATTATTTTTTTACTCTTGCATGTATAAATTCAATCATGCTGCTGGAAATGTCTAATTGAGAATTGATAGATTCCTAAAAACCGATATTCTGATTTGATAAAACTTATTCATACATTATAAAAACTACTAGGAAACATTTCTGGAAATTAGTGGCAGCAAAAGAAAGGTTGTTTTTGTAAATGCTTCTTTAAATCTTGAAAATATATTAGTTTCTGAGGTTTCTACAGATGGAGAATACTTTTTGGAATAATGGGTAAGGAAAGAGGTTATTAATTTTTTTTTTTTTTTTTATTATATTATATTTTCGTAGATTAAGAAACATTTGTCTTTTTATACAATGTAGGCAGCACAGTTGCCAGAACATCCCTACTGTTTGGTGAAATTGCAGCTTTAAATTGGAGAATTTCAGGTAAATTTTACGTTACATCAGTCATTTTTTCTGGTTTTGAGGGGAAATGAGCAAATTAAAGAAGAAATTTTTGTTGTTTAACAAAATATAATCAAGGAAAAAAATCGTTCATTAAATAGGTTTTTGTGATAATGTATAGCTTAAAATCAATCAATAAATAAAGGTTCCAAAAGATAATTTTTATGCTTTCAAATACTAAAGATATTAGAGACATTCAGTTTCTCAATAATAAAAGTGATGGAAGGTAAAGGAAAATTTAATATATACTGCATTAAATTTTCAAAAACAACATAATGTTTCACGTGGTAAGTCATGACACACTGATGTCACACTTGTGTGTCACGAAACACACACAGACACCGGTTGAGAAACACTCTTCTTCTTTTAATTTGACAATATGGAATTTTGCTAATATGCTTAACAGTTATAATATAAAGATAGCAGATTGCTTTGAACTACATGATATAAACATACACATACAGTTACTCTTAAAAGTTTATATTCATGCTTACGATCTGGTGTTGATAAAGAAAATTTTTGACAAAGGCAAAAATATATGGAATTTAAAATATTAACAAGTTTAATTTATCTTACACATTGTTAAATGTGTACATACAAATGAAGCTATATGAAAGGTAAATATTCAGAAGTGCTAGAAAAGTGAAGAAAAAAAAGGGGGTGGGGAGGGGTCGAACCACAAGTCACGTACTTTTAGAAATGTAGGATAAGTTTGGAAAAAAAGGGTGAGAAATAAACAGCATTGGTTTATTCTGTGAAATTTTAGTTGAATTTAGAAAGCAAAAACTTTGTTCATTACATTTTTAATCATTCTGACACGCCTTGCCTTGACCGCATCCTAAGAATATGGATGTAATAAGAATTGTTTGCCTTTCTTCTTTTAGCTTATTTGAAGAGTATATTGCTATACTTCTTTATGTGTATTAGAAATGGAAAAAAAACTGAGATATGAAGCGTTTGAGAATATTCTTACATAAAAAAAATGACTATACTGAGATTTATCAGAAAGATTTAGATAGAGGCTTCCTCATGCTGTCTTTACAGCCACAGTTTGTATTAATTTTGAGCAAAAATATCAGATTGTTAACTTTAGAGTCCTCGTAGTGGGAACACGGGGAATCTACTCCATTTGCCCATCTAATAACCAGGATTTAGCCATATGTGTAGTTTATTGTTGTAAGAAATAGTACTAATAAAGAATTTTTGATAAAGTAAATTTAGAATCATACTTCTAATATTATGAATATGTATATGTCACTAATTAAATCCAGTTTTTATTGATGAAATTTTTATTCTTCTGATTAACTTCTATGGGATCAAGGCAGCATTTTTTGAGTATTATAAAATGAGACAAAAAATATATCGTCAAAAGCAAAAAATATATCATCTATTCTTTCCCTAGCCTATCTATAAAGCCTATTCTTTTTCTCTTTATAACATGTTTAAAAAACTTAAATTTTTTAATTAGCAAATTAAACATGTTAATACAGCAGACTCGTGATTTAACAATCTTTACGGGACCTCAGCAAACAGGACGTTAAATCGAATGGTCGTTATATCAAAAGTTGCTAATTTTGGATGATTATAATGCAGTTCAAAAATACCTAATATTCTAAAGTAATAAAAATTACTTAATTATACCATTTAAAAAAATATATTTGTGATATTTTGTCTAGAATTTTTTTTTTTTTTAAATTGTGGAATAACTTTATAATTTAAACATTTTAAAACAAAAATGTTCCATAGAATCTAGTTCACATCCTTTGCTTTTTTTTTTAAATGTAGGATGTCTTTCTGGAACATCGGCAACTTCCTCATCGGAAGAATTATTTGAAATGTTTTGTTCAGGATTGAGAAGGTTGCAGATTAAGTCATCTTCCGAATATTCTCTCAGTTTTTAACTTATCATCAACCTTAACAAAGCCCTTAAATGTCACTTTTTATGGCCATGGAATTCAGTTTCAGTGATCTGTTTTTTTTTTTCGGCCACCTGAATAGCAGGTTTAATTTCCCGAGCTTGTTTATTTAAAAATCTGTCAGAATGGAAGCAAGACTGTGTCCTGAGAAACTGCTTGCCAAGCAACATTTGCTATATGAATAGTCTCTAACGAACTGATTGTATGAGTTTTGTTTACTTCTAAGCTGATCAGAATATCTGACTAGTTTTTCGGTACATTAAAAAAAAAAAAAAAAAAAAAAAAAAAAAAAAAAAAAACACATAACACCTTGATCCATATGCTGTAAAATTAATCTAACATTTGGGGGAAGAAAAATAATCTTTAGTGCTTCTAGGTTTTTAATTTTTGGAGAATGTGCAGTGCAGCTGTTGATGATTAATAGGATCTATCTTTCTTTAATTTTCATTTGTTTGTCTAAATTCTTGACCCACTCTTCAAAAATTTCCGATGTGATCTATGTAGTTATTGGCTTTGTAAACTACAGGTAACATTTTAATTCTTTTGAAACAACACGATTTTTCAGAAATTCCAATGACGAGCGGAGGAAGTTTTTCTGTTTCAGACATGTTAGTTGCCAGTTAGTAGAATTAAAATACATTTTTTCAATATTTCTATTTTATGTGTACTGTTCATTTTATGCATGTGTATCATATTATATTACAAATTTCCTGAATTTGAATTGATTTCTATTTAACGAATTTTCTTCATAATGAAGTGTTTAAGTGTAACGATGTGACTTCGTTAAATGGAAGTTTCACTGCATATTGAAATATGATGATAATTAGAAAATTACAATTTAAAAAATAATTAAATCAACCTATTTTAATTTTATGTAACGTAGTTTAATTTGTTTCACTGTAGTACATTTATGCAAATATGAAAAATAGTTAAAATATATTAAAAATATTATGAAAAATAGTACAAATGTAAATGCATTTATGTAAAGGACAGTAATTAAAAAACGGTGAAATTTTGTGATCTATAGAAGTACCAATTACCTATTTTTTTAGTTTTTCATTTATTTATTCTGTTGTTACTTCTATTTAAATACATAAACATGCAAAATTTTATAGTTCAAACTTATTTATACACGAAAAACATATTTAAAAAATAATTATTACTAAAAATAATTATTACATAGACAGTTATTCTAATTACAAAATCAAGAATTTGAGATTTAAAAAAAAATCTAAAAGCATATTTTTAAAAAAACATGAAAATTTCAAAACATTTGGATAATGAAACAAAATTAAAATAACATATTATAAATGTATATATCACATATTTTATTTCTGTACGAAAAATAAGAGATTATTCATTTAAATAACTGAAAACAATTTTAAATAGCAGAAAAAATGTCTGTATAAATATAAATCGCCTACTTTTTTTCCTTTTACTTTTTATTAAATATTTAAACATGCAAAATTTCACAGTTAAAACTGTGCTTATATGCTACAAAGCATATGTTTAATTAAAATTTTTCATAAATTTTAAAGATTATACATATTTTTTCAGTTGTGGTTTGAAAATAATTGATAAAAATTTTCGAGACAAAAAATGAGTTTGACAGGGATTCAAAATCAAAGAAAAAATTCAGAAATCCAGCGTGCTGCAAACCAACATGCTGCTGAGCCGCTTGTCAAAGGAAGTAATTTATCCTATTATAAACTGTAATGTAAACTTTGAGGTTTATTTTCTCAAAACCCCTTGGGTATTGCATTTTATGGCTTTTATATATTTATATACTAATTATACTTTATCAATACACAAACATTGATCACACTGTGTGTCTCTGACCTTGGAATCCCCTCTTGTTAAATACAGCAATTGAAAGATAAACTATCTAAAGAATATTTTTTTGTTTTCATTTATTTTAGTTTAAACTGCAAAACAGGTTAGGGAATGAAAACCAGACAAGCTTACATTTATGCTAAACGTTTTCCATTAAAAAAAAAAAAAAAATGTATTTAAAATTTTGTTGTATAAACATAAAATTTGCTTGATACTTGATAATTAATCCTACAGTTAGTTTTTTTTATGAGTGTGAAAAGCAGGGTTGGCACGGTTTAAACCAAGTGGTTTTAACCATGGTTTAAACCAATTGGTTTTTTTAGAAAAAATCTAATATAATATTTTCTCTTTTTTGTAATTTAATTGTTTTAAATTGTAGTTAGAATTAATTTCTATTTTTAACACTTCATCTCAACAGTCAACATGAGACATAATGTGCCTAGGTCATGTTTCTATGCATGTAGAATGAAAATTAGCATGTGCTGATGAACATATCTGGTACCCTAAAGATTTTTCTTAAAACATGTGAAATTAGAAAAGATAAAACAGATATAAATAATATTCAATATTTAGCATAAAATATTTTCATTTAAAAAATGCAAATTATTTACAGCAGTTAATAACAAAATACAAGGATCTTTAAGATTTTGGCTAGGTTGTAAAAGAAAATTTTCTGGATTGGGATTGGGGAAGATTATCCTTAAAGAATTTGAAAAACTAACTTAAGATATCAAATTGAATAACACAGCTTGCAAAAATTGAGTGCTAGTTATAGCATTTCAATAATACCAATCAATCTTTTCTGTTAGTTGCTGAATCTAATGGCCAAAAATCTTGACTTGGACACTTGGAGTTATCACTCAGAAAATAAAATAACCAGAAGTATTTGGATATTAAAAAAATAAAAATAACCACAGAATAATATATTATATTCATGAAACTGCATCAAATGTTTATTGATTTATTATTATATTATTAATCAAAAGATTCTTCATACGATTTTCAAGGTATCAATGTTTCACTGTGTAGAGTAGTTTACTTTGAACATGACATAGCTGTTACTAACAATGTTTAAATTAGAAATTATTTCAATTTTCTATATAATTGACTGTTCAATTATTTAATTTAAATATTTTCAAAAGTTATATTACTTATATAATATCCAAAAATGTTTATTTTATCAACAGATATGCATCTAAACGCAATAGGAAATTATATTTAAAAAAACCCGGTTTAAACCAAAAAAACCTGGTTTAAACCAAATAAACCGGTTTTTTACAAAAAAAAAAACCCGTTTTTTTTTCAACCCTGGTGAAAAGCACATTGTTTTTGTTTTCAATTAGTTGATCCTCAACCTTTTTATAAGTGGGAAGAAAAAAAAGAAAGAAAAACACATCACTATCAGAAACAGGAAATAGTCTGCAGGTGCCAAGTCTGGAGAAGGAGGGTACGGAGGGTGATTTAACTGCACAATGTCATGCTTGCCAAAAAAAAAACGCTTCACAGATAAGCAGAGTTCTATAATATAGATGCACACGCGCACGCCGTGCGCGGAAAATTTTCTGCAAAATTCGGAACTTTGCGGAAAATTTTTAGGAAAAAAAAAACGTAATTTTTGTTTTTGTAATTTTTTTTTTTTTTTTTTTTAAATACCGAAAAATTTAAAATATTCCCCAATTTTATGTACAATTTATTTATTGTTTGCCAGGGGGATTCTGTTCCGAATTTTCCGAAAATTTAAGGCAAAAAAAAAAAAAAAAATCGGCCATCAGTCCGAAAATTCAGACATAAAAAAAGTATGACTGAAATATATTGCGGATTTCAACAAATGGTCGCCGAAAATAAGCTAATTTTGTCAATCATTCGCAGAAAAAAGTCACAAAATTTGTCAAAACATCGTGGAAAAAACGCAAATTTTTTCTAAGAGGAACAGGGAAAAAGCGCGAATTTCGTCAAAGGAGCGCAGGTAAAAAACAAAATTTCGTAAAAGCATAACGGGAAAAGCGCAAACTTTGTCATAAAATCACGAAAAACACGCAAGTTTCGTAAAAGAATCGCAGAAAAAATCAAATTTCGTCAAAGGGCTGCGAAAAAAGTGCAAATTTTGTCAAAGGATCGCGAAAAAAACACATTTCGTCAAAAGATCACAGAAAAAAAAGAGAATTTCGTCAAAAAAATCGCAGAAAAAAAGCAAATTTAGTCCAAGGAGTGCAGGAAAAAACGAATTTCGTAAAAGCATAGTGGAAAACGCACGAATTTTGTCAAAAGATCATGAAAAAAATGCAGATTTCGTCAAAGGATGGCGAAAAAAACTAAAATTTCGTCAAAGCGCCGCTGAAAAAGCATGGATTTCGTCAAAATGTCGTGAAAAAATGCAAATTTCGTCAAAGGATCACGAAAAAAAAAACGCTAACTTCGGCAAACAATCGCGAAAAAAACGTAAATTTCGTCAAAGGAGCGCAAAATAAAACGCGAATTTCGTCAATACGCGTGGAAAAAGTGTGAGTTTCGTCAAAATATCGTGCAAAAAGACAAATTTCGTCAAAGAATCGCGAAAAAAATGCAAATTTCGTCAAATGATCGCGGAAAAAACATGAATTTCGTCAAAGGATCGAGGGAAAAAAAAGCGAATTTCGTCAAACGATCGCGAAAAAAAACACAAACTTCGGCAAACGATCGCGAAAAAAAGACGCAAATTTCGTCAAAGGATCACGAAATAAAACGTGAATTTCATCAAAGCGCCACGGAAAAAGCGTGAATTTCGTCAAAGGATCGCAGAAAAAACAGGAATTTCGTCGGCCGCAATAAAAACTCACCGGTCTCTTTAATGATAGCTATGAATGGACCTCTCCTTACAAAATATGATTCAGTTGTTTCAGAAGCAATGTCATATTATTTCTGCGAATATTAAGACTTTCATTTTGTGTGAAGAGCTCACAATATAAAGGATCGGCTGTTTCTAAATTTATTGACACAATAATTGATAAGATCCCCTTCTTATGATGGATTTTTAGCTTTATTATTTTTTTAACTAACATAATTATTCTGTAATTAATATTAATTTTTAATTCAAATGGTAATTATTTTAAAACTACAGTTTTTAATTCATATCGTCAAAATAATATAGCACGTTATTTTATTAAACATTAAATTAATTTGCAAAAAGTTTTTGACCCAATATTTATGTGCGCAGAAAGTTTTTGGTTTTATACAAGTCTGCAGATAAGGCAATATGCCATTCAAAAACGTGAGAATGAGAACATGATAATGTGTCATCACCATACATTTGCTGCAACATTTTATGTGTTTCCCTAGCATTTTTTCCCAATTTGAAACAAAATTTAATGTTTATTCTCTGCTTCATGATTTTCAATTCAATAACGATGCTTTGACAGAGACATTTGCTTGTGTGTTTCAACAGCAGAAAGTGAAACGGGAATGGCACACAGTGCAGATAAGTGACAATTCAAATACCATTGTTACCAACAAATAAACTTTCAATTCTAGTAACTGTTGCTGCAGTCTTGAAAATTAATAACCACAGGCATTATTCAGGGACTTGTAGTCTAGTTAAATATAAATCAGAATATTCTCTGGCATTAAAAATGGACAGGGTGTAGAGAGGTGGGGAGGGAACTTTTAACATTTTAAGGGCATTTTAATTTTTAAGGCACTTTTAATGACTTAAAAGTCAAGTTACAACAATGAGTCAATTTTTACTATACAAGGGTTTTAATACCAATGGCAATATTGGCACTATTTTTGAAGTGAGAGGCAGGAAATATGCTATTTTTTGGATAAGGCACAAGAAGAGTGCTTTTTTCAAACCAAAGGCAGGCAGGGCACATTGGATGTTCCGCCCTGACTGTCTGAATTGTAAAAGCTTCTGCAATAGTCATAAATATGACAACTATGTAATATTAAGGATACAACTACAGTATAGAAAGATTAAAAATAAGGATTACTTAATTAGTAGTATCCTTGTAATTGTTGGCAGGGTGTATTTTACCAGCATGTATAATACTTACAGGTATGCAAGACAATGGAAATTCAAATTTCGGAGACATTTCTTCTATGAATTTGTATACTAATTTAAGGATGGGTCCATCAGGCATTAAAAATCTCCTGAGAGATTCAAATTCTTTAACTTGTAATTCTTTGTCAAGATATAAAAAGCCCCAGTCCATTCCTGATCGGAAACCAAATATATGTTCGATCAGTGCAGGAAATATATACTGCAGTTCCTGAAAAGTTTCAAAATTAAATCAATTAATATCAGCTACAGAAACCATAAGATGTATGCAATTTTCAATATTAAGATAAGATAGAAATATCAAAAAGATGATAGGATAAGTGTACCTTGACTGATGAATCTTGAAGTATCTGTGTTAAATAGGAACATCGTTCAGGTAAACTGTAGAGCAAGGCTGTTTGATAATTTGACTAGAAGAGATAAGAAGGGAGGAAAAAAGACAAAAAATCAATTCTTTAAAAAAATTAATTCAAAGCATGAATCTCAATTCAATACATTAATTTAAAAAAGGCTTTAAAGAAAATTTTAAGCAATGCTCATTTAAATATTGTGAAAAATAAGGTGCGATAGAAGACTTGTTGCACTTATTCCAGATATAATATGAGTAGTATTGTTACTTTTGCATACCATATTTTTATTGATGCTACAATGTCTTGATATGCCACAGTATGATAATAAAGGTTTGTGTACATGATTATCTGTATACGATTACAGACAACCATGTTACAATAAGATAAATCAATATCATTCATTCTGGAAATGCATAAACAAGTAATACAATTTATAAAATAAAACCATCATTATCAAATACTTTAGGTCTGATGTTACAATGTAATAATTTATTTCAAAAGGCACATATTCAAGAAAACATTTATATTAGGTCTATATATGGCCTAAATATTTTTTTACAGATTCATCATTAAACAAAACAGAGGAATTGCTTCGAAAAGTATGAAAGAAGACATCGCTTTTCAAATTCTGGGAAATAACGAAGTTCTAAATTTTCTTTTTCAGTACTTCATTTGTAACTTGGCTCTATCCATTAAACAATACATAAATTAACAGTAAGTGTTATAAACTTAGAGTGGTAAGCCACTCTTGAAAAAGAGAGAAAACAGACTAAATCTTTAAAAAAAAAGAGTTAATTTTCACCTTCCACATAAATGTTTTGGGTAAACAGACAGACACTATAGATTTAATATCGCAAATATCGCCAATCGGTCTTGGAAAAAAAAAATGGAGATGTCTGTGAGATACAGTCTCACACTGTTTATTTTCGTTATGCCTGTCTCGTTTTTTTGTTTAATATTCACTATTCTGTTACTTCAAGACAGTCCTGTATCAGTGATGGAATGGCTTCATTCTGAGATCGTGCCATGTCAAATTTTCTTTTCCAACATTCAGATATGTTTTACCAATCATTCTATTTTATTTTGATGCTGTAAAACTTGCTTCTCCTCCAGCAGCTATTTATCTCTCCTTTCCGTCGATTTGTTTCACCATACGGCAGGTGCGAGAGTCAGCGCAATTTTATAGGTATGATCTCTTTGTCAGAGCGGTGTTCAAGTGTTTAGTTTCATTTTTTAGCATAGTAAATTTTTTTCCTCTGAGATTTTAGAACTTTTTTATGTTTTGAGATTTTTTGGCATTCTGAAAAAATGTTTTAACCCACTATATAGTAAATTTCATCCTCTGCAATTTTTTTAATTTTTATAGGCTTTTTATATGATTTTTAGTCAGACTATAATCCAGGGTTGCTGGCTTTTAGCCAGGCCAAAAAAAGCCGGCCGGCTTTTTTTTGGTTTTAACCACTTAAAAAAAGCCGGCTTTTATTGAAAAAAGCCAGTTTTTATTTTTTAAAGTTGGTTTACAGTAAATTCGTTTTAAATTTGGATCAATTAATTTTTAATACACTTATAAATATTTTCTATTAAAACAAATTATAGATTTCTATTAAATTTTATCAAATAAATAAGTCTTTATAACTTCTAGAAGGCAACTGTGAACGCATTATGTCTGAAAATATATATATATATATATATAAACATTGAAAAGGATATAAGTTAGGCTTTAAACTGGTGTTTTGAAATTCTATATTATATATAGTGTTGACTCTAAGCCGCTTTAGCAAAGTGCAGTGCCCGGCGGCCCTTTTTATTTCCTTTTTGCACCCGGCGGCTCTTTTAAACCCTTCAGATGTGCCCGGCTGCCCTTTTTAACACTTCCTATGTACCCCATGGTAATTCAATTGATACCGGAAAAATATTGCAAATTCTAGGGACTCCAAACAAACCAGTTCAAAATATGCTTTATGAACTGGTTCAAGTGTGCCCTTTTCGAAAAAAATGTGCCCTTATTTTATAATAGTGTCCCTTTTTGAAAAAAATGCACCCTTTTTTAGAACAGCATTTCCTTTTTGAAAAATGTACCCTTTTTTGGAATAGTGTTCCCTTTTTGAAAAATTCACGCCCGGCGGTCCTTTTATTCTAGTGTCAACACTAATATATCTCCACATGTACTACACATTTTAAAGATTATATTTAATTAAAACTCTTCTTAACTGCTCTGCTCAACAAGCGCAAAATGTTGACACATTTAAAAATTCATATTTTAACGGAAAGATGTAAAATTCGAAAGCCTGACCATGGAAGCGATTTGGAATCGAACTGTGTTTTCCATTTTTTGATCCATCAATTACCTATTGAGTTATAAGAGATTTTGATCACATGACAAACATGTTTTTTCACCCTTTTCTGAGTGGTTTCTTCTTTCGTGCAGAAATTCGATTTAAAACGCTCACTTTGACGCTATTTTCTGAAAAATCTATTGCATTTGCAAAAAAACAGCACAATTACATAGTTTCTGAACAACAACATCTGCTAGTTTCATGCATTTCTGAACAAAAATAAATTAAAACTTATATCAGAAAGTTGCCCTTTTGGATTTAAAAGCCTTAATGACAAAATGTAGAACATCAAAATGGAAACATTCTTATGTGTCCATATGGAGAGATTAAGTTAAATGTTAAGAGAAATTAGAAAAGATGTTTTGTTTGAGGAGAGTGGTACATAAGTGTATAAAAAATAGAGCATTTAAAACAAGAAAAAAAAAAATTCTCCAAATAAAATTTTGAAAAGCTTGTTGCTAAGCATATTCATGCATATGCTATTCATAATGTTTTTTAAAAGTGAGAAATGGTGGTGTTTTTATTAATATGCCTATGTATAATTTCAAATGTTTGCTAGAAATAAAATAAGACTTGTATATTAAAAGCTCTTAAAATTAAGTAATAAAACATATAACTAAGTAACCATTGTCCTCTTTAATTTTATAAAGCAGTAAAAATGAAAAAATTGGCAGTTGGTATGGCCCTTTTAAAATTTAGCTGACATATGTGCAATTCAGAATACAAATCACAAGCAAAATCATCTAAGTTTTATTCCAGTATTAATGTCCTCATTATTGAGAAATTGGGTTACTTATTAAACTGTAAATCAATTAAATGTCATTAAAACTAATTAAAAACACTTTAAAATGTGTAGTTTATAATTACAATGCTTTATTGTATAAAAGCCAATTATGGCCAAAAAAAGCCAATTTTGGCCAAAAAAAGCCGGTTAAAACCAATAAAAGCCACCGGCCTGGCTTTTTTTAATTTTAGCCGGCTTTTTTGCAACCCTGCTATAATCTATAATTTATTCAGAATTCATACAGTGGTTTTTGAATTTGTGCGAATATTTTAATGCAATTTTTAG
The DNA here is from genome assembly GCA_963932465.1 of Maratus speciosus. NCBI lineage: Eukaryota > Metazoa > Arthropoda > Arachnida > Araneae > Salticidae > Maratus > Maratus speciosus. The sequence goes on from OZ010795.1 coordinate 509,655,450, forward strand.
TTTTTTTGTGCTCGGTGGTGAGTTTGCGGTTCTTTTCAAATTCATGAAAAGAATCCTGTTTTAATCTTTTAGCATTTTAGCCATATGTAGTAAACTTTGCCCGCAATTTTTTCATATTAGTAAAAGAGCTGAAAAAATTAAAAATCAAACATATGCCCACTTGAGAAACAAGATTATTTTTGATTTCAACTTTTAACAGAATGAAAAAAGGATTTTACGCTTCGGCTGCACTTTGTACGGAAAATTGGCAAGTCACCAATAAAGATAATTTGTCTATCGTATGTGGGTGGACATCTGATTAACTCACATTACTTTGAATAAATTAATGCAAATTTAGGAGACAGGAATCGCTGAGAAAGGAATGATTAGGAAAAAAAAACTGAGAAAAGAGACTAAATCTGAAAAATATAGAGCAAAAAAGATAAGTTAGAAAAGCAACCCACTGAGGTATGGTGCTACCTTCTTTTGCAAAAATTGAAAGATTTTTTTTTTTTTTTTTTTTTTTTTCTGTTATAGAATTAGGTTGAATTCTAGAACAAGCGAGATACTTGACAATATTGAATTTGGCAAGGCATCTTGCCAATCATTTCTTCTGACAATCTCACATTTTTGGATTTTTGTATACATCTATGTGAAAATATTGTTTCATTGACACAATTTATGATGAAACTTGAAATTTAAGGTTGCAGCTCAACTCGAAGTGGAATGCTTAGAAGATGGGAGGCACTTCTTTTTTCACATTTAATCAATGTAAAGTGTTTGTTTTTAATTGTAAAATTTTAAAATTAGTGCCATTGAAATAAGGTTTGAAATAGTTTGCATTTGTTAAATTTTTTTGCTGTTTTTAGTTGTAAAATTTGAAATTGTTAGTATTTGTTCGATATTTTTTTGCTGGAAAGTTAAAATTATTACAGTATACTGATGACTGGAAAGTTACGAAATTATGATAATTTGATGTTTCTTAGTTACTTGGTGAGTCTAAGAATTTTATATATATTTTGTTATAATGTTTCATGTTTCTTATTAGCTTTTTACTGTATGCCTCTCATGCATGCATTAGTGACTGCCACGTTAATGAGTTTCATGTATTTTTGAGATTGCTGCACAATAAGGTTCTTGTATCCAGTGATGTTCGTTTTGGTTTTCATGAACACGAAGCATTTATATGTTTACTAGTCGCACTTGGCGACCAGTTTGGTCTCCCTTAAAATTTATGTTTGGGAAAGCATGCTAAGCATTGTATCATGTTACTTTTATTCATAATTTAATTTACTTGGTCTCTCTTAAATATAATTAAAATTAATATAATCCCTTAAGCTAATATTAGTTCTTGTTGCTTTAAAATAATATCTCAATTTGTTGATTTTTTGTAAGCAAGTAAACCTACTGCTTTACAATGGAAGTCTATGGGCCCGGGGGGTGATTGTGACTCAGAGTGAAAAACCCTGAAAATTAACTGATACAAAGTGAAAAACCCTGAAAATTATCAATGCAAAATATACCAATATTAATTTACATAGCAACAGCATGACAATCAAATCACATATTTCTATTATTGTTTTTTGAAATACACATTTGCAGAAAAACATAATTTGGTAAACTTACATTAATTTCACTGAAAGCTAGGGTGATTCTGTGCAAAAAAGAAAAAAAAAAAAAATTTGAAATCCGCAGCAAACTTTCTGAAAGGTTACAACAGAGGGGGAGGAGAAGGGAATCCACTACAGCACAAACTGTGTTTTTTCGTGCCCTTTTGACGAAATTTGCCATTTTTTCACGATGTTCTGACGAAATTTGTCATTTTTTTACGATCTTTTGACAAAATTTGTCGTTTTTTTCGCGATCTTCTGACGGAATTTTCTGTTTTTTCGTGATCTTTTGACGAATATTTGCTGTTTTTTCACGATCTTCTGACGGAATTTGCCATTTTTTCACGATCTTCTGACGAAACGTCTTTTTTTCGCGATCTTCTGACAAAAATTGAAGTTTTTTCATGATCCTTTACAAAATTTGCATTTTTTTCATGATTCTTTGACGAAATTATCTTTTTTTCTTGATCCCTGGACGAAATTCGCGATCCTTTAACGAAATTTGCATTATTTTCGCGATCCTCTGACGAAATTTGCGTTTTCCTTCAATCCTTTGACGAAATTGCCGATTTTTCTTCGCATGATTGACGAAATTGATCTTTTTCAGCGATCATTTGTCAAAATTATGTCCAAATTTTCGGATTTATGAAAGATTTTTTTTTTCTTTTTCCCGGAAATGATTGCGTTTATTTTTCGGAACAGAATCACCCCTGGCTTCATCAAATGGAGAGTGCAATTTATCTTGCTAAATATGCAAAGTTCGAATTCTATAATCAGTAAATAAATTTATTCCAAGTACTTATGAAACAAGAATAAATTAACTGTTAAGAGTAGGATATCTTAGTACATTTAATGCAAGTCATATATATGACACCTAGATATTTGAAAGCAATGAAAAAAGTCCTTCCGGCCAGTGCCGGGAGGAAGAGGTAGCTTTCATATTCCTTATTTTTAAAAAGCCAATTTATATTATTCAAACACACGAAGCTCAATTAAGTGGAAACCGAATGTAGGAGATTCAATACTAATTTTTATCAATACTAAATCATTATGAATGAGAATTTCACGAAATTAGTCAGCTTTATCCAAGCTGCTTTTATTTAAAGTAACTTATATTTGGCTGCCAAATTCGGCGATTTCTTAAAGTGCCTGCCATTTTAAGACAACATGGTGGATGAGGCTAACCAGTGAACTTGGTCAAGACCTTAGTAATTGCTGTGCACATGCTCACTCACATCGGAATCGGTTGATATATACGAGCGCTGTCGCAGGCAAAAAATCAGATTTTTCAAAATGTCACCCACGTTAAAAATTGAAACTGCTATATCTGAGACATTTTTTAAGATAAAGACAAACAAAAAATGCTCCTGAATCCTTATATCAAGGTCAAATACTTAAGAAAGAAACCTTTTTCAATTTCTAATTTTTTTGCACTTCACTTTAAATATATATATTTTTTAATTTAATGGCCGCCATTTTGAAACAAGATGGCTGATGAAGCTGGCCAGCGAACTTGGTCGAGATATTGATGTATACTATCCACATGCCTTCTTCCATCGAAATAGGTGAATACGTGTAGTATCGCGAGACAAATACAAGATCGTTTCAAAGTGTTAGCCATGATAGAAATTCAAAGTGCTATAATTCAACCACTTTTTAAGATATAAACAAAAGAACAAATTTTCAGAAACAAAAACTGCTCCAGAATCTTTGTATCAAGGCTAAACACATAAAACAAATCTTTTTCATTTTCCAATTTTTTAATACCTCATTTTAACTTTTAAATTACATTTAAAAAAAAATGGCAACCCTTTTGAAACAAGATGGCGAATGAAGCTGGCCAACGAACTCGGTCGAGACATTGGTATGTACTATGTACAGACCAAGTTACATTCAAATGGGTTCATAAATACGCCTGTTATCGCGTGACAAAAATCAGGTCGTTTTAAAATGTCAGCCACAATAGAAATTCAAAATGTTATAACTCAGCCATTTTTTTAGATATAGACGAAACAAAACCTGTTCCGGAATCTTTGTATTAAGGTCAAACACATACGAAAAAACTCTTTTTCATTTTTCAATTTTTTTGGTATCTCATTTTAAATTTAATTTTTTAAAAAAATTTTTAAATGGCCGCCATTTTGAAACAAGATGGCGGATGAAGCTGGCCAACGAACTCGGTTGAGTTATTTGTATGTACTAACCAAGGTACATCCAAATCGGTTCATAAATACCTCTGTTATCACGTGGCAAAAATCAGGGCGTTTCAAAATGTCAGCCACACTAGAAATTCAAAATGCTATAACTCAGCCATTTTTTAAGGTATAGACGAAACAAAAACTGCTCCCGAATCTTTTTATTGAGGTGAAAGACATAAGAAAAAAATATTTTTTCAATTTTCAATTTTTTGGTACCACATTTCAAATTTAAATTTTTCTTAAAATTTTAAAAGGCCGCCATTTTTAAACAAAATGGCGGATGAAGCTGGCCAACGAACTCGGTCGAGACATTGGTCTGTACTATGTATAAACGAAGTTACATCCAAATCGGTTCATAAATACGCCTTTTATCGCGTGACAAAATTCAGGACGTTTCAAAATGTTAGCTTCGCTAGAAATTCAAAATGCTATAACTCAGCCATTTTTTAAGATATAGACAAAACAAAAACTGCTGCGGAGTCTTTGTATAAAGGTCAAATACATAAGAAAAAAATATTTTTCCATTTTCAATTTTTTGGTACCACATTTCACATTTAAAATTTTTTTTAAATTTTTAAATGGCCGCCATTTTGAAACAAAATGGCGGATGAAGCGGGCCAATGAACTCGGTCGAGACATTGGTATGTACTATGTACACACCGAATTATATCCAAATCGGTTCATAAATACGAGAGTTACAGTGTGACATATGTCAGATATATATATATATATATATATATATATATATATATATATATATATATATATATATATATATATATATATATATATATATATATTGATATATATATATATATATATATATATATATATATATATATATATATTGATATATATATATATATATATATATATATCAATTTTGAACGGAGGGTGGTTTCAGGGTCTGGGGGTCATGATCGATGAAAATATACCAAAATTTTTTGAAATCGCTTTCCTCCGAACGGCTGCAATAGGTAGCTTTTTTGTAAAGAAAGCTACCTAAAACGTCAAAACCAATTCAATTTTACTTCAAAGTGGCTAAGTAAAAGAAAATAAAGAAAAATAAAAAAATAATTTTTTCTTTTTTTAGCTTTGCTTTTACACAAGGTAAATTTCTTTTTCCTGCTTTCTTCCTGGGTGTTACACATATGAAATTTTTGTACTGATATTGAGATGGATGACACAATATCACGAGGGGGTGATTCTGAGTAAAAAAAAAATGTATCTGAAATTCACAGCAATTTGTCTGAAAGGTTACAGCAGAAGGGGGGAGGGATCACTCCTGGTTCTAATGTGTTTTTTCTGTGGTCTTTTCACGAAACTCGCGTATTTTGCGTGAAATTTGCATTCTTTTCACGATTCTTTAAAGAAATTCACGTTTTTTCCCGTGATCCTTTAACAAAATTTGTGTTTTTGAGCGATCCTTTGACGATATTTCCGCTTTTTCCAACAATTTTTTGCCGATATTTCCGTTTTAAGCTGAACTTTTGCCGATTATCTCCGATAAATATATAAATAAAAATAGAAATTTTGTTTCTTTTTTTAGATTTGCTCTTACACAAGGTAAATTTCTTTTTCCTGCTTTCTTCCTGGGTATTACAGATATGCAATTCTGGACATTTTTGTACAGAGATTGAGATGGATGACACAATACCAGGGGGTGATTCAGAGTAAAAAAAAAAAAATATCTGAAATTCACAGCAACTTTTCTGAAAGGTTACAGCAGAGGGGGGGGGGGGGGGAATCACTCCTGGTTCTAATTATGTGTTTTTTCTGCGATCTTTTCATGAAATTTGCAGTTTTTTTGCGATTCTTTAAAGAAATTCCTGCTTTTCCTCCCGTGATCCTTTAGCAAAATTTCCATTTTTTTTGCGATCCTTGACAATATTTCCATTTTGCCAGTGATCCTTTGACGAAAATCGCGTTTTTTTCCCGCGATCTTTTAACGAAAATCGCATTTTCCCCTCTGCAATCTTTTGACGAAAATTGCGTTTTCCCTACGATTCCGAAGGAGAGGGGGTATTCCCTGCCAGTTTTAATTATGTTTTTTTCTGCAGTCATTTGACGAAATTAGCGTTTTTTCTGTGATTCTTTAAAGATTTTTTTTTTTTTTTCGTGATCTTTTAATGAAATTTGCATTTCCCCCGCTATCTTTTAATGAAAATGGTGTTTTTTCCCACGATCTTTTGACGAAAATCTTGTTTTTTTCATGATCCTTTGACGAAATTTGTTTTATTTTGAAATCCTTTGATGAAATTAGCATTTTTCTCGCGATCCTTTGGTGAAATTTGTGTTTTTTTCCGCTTCTTTAACGAAATTTGTGCTTCTCCGCGATCATCTGACAATATTTCCGCTTTCCCTGCGATCGTTTGAGGAAAATCGTGATTTTTCTGGAATTCTGGGATGGGGAAAATCTTTCCCAGTTCTAATTATGTGTTTTTTCTGCAGTCCTTTGACGAAATTCACGTTTTTCCAGCAATTCTTTAAAGAAATTCATGTTTTTTTCTGGGATCCTTTAACGAAATTTGAGTTTTTCGAGCGATCCTTTGACGATATTTCAGTTTTTCCCATGATCTTTTGATGAAAATTGCGTTTTTTCGTGATCTTTTGCGAAATTTGTGCTTTTTTCCTGATCCTTTGACGAAATTTGTGTTTATTTTGCGATTATTTGACAAAATTTGTTTTTATTTCGAGATTTTTTGACGTAATTGTCGATTTTTTTGAGCGAACGATTGAGGAATTGATTTTTTTCGAAATTCGCGATATTTTTTAATATCCGAATTTTCTACTAAACGTAACGATCTCATAAACCCGGGGTACACCCAGAACACAATCATCCCTGAAAACCATTAAACAATTAACAAATAATCATGATTTCTGTACCACGTATGATAGAGTAATATAATATAAAGATTGTGACTGCTGCTTTAATGAGTTTTATGCATTTTTGAGATCACTGTACAATTAGGTTGTTGCATTCAGTAAAGGGTCATTCCATGTCAAATCAACACAAAAACATAGCATTTTCAACCCGACCCCCTCAGAATTTTATGAAATTTGGCTCACTTGTTAAATTTATGTAGAAATCATCAAATGCAAAATAATAAGCCTCTATTTCTCATGGTTTCTGAGATAAATAGCATCAAAAATTAAAAAAAAAGCACAAAATTTTGAATTCCGTGCACTACAAAAAAAATTCATATTTAATTCCCTAATTGACATACAGCTTTAGTCTTGGTATTGTTGGAAACGGTTTGCTGTAGGCTTTCTTATGATATATCACATGCATATTTTTCTTAAAATTTTAATTTCAAGGTCAAACATTTTGACCTTTGACCTTCTATATCTCAAAAAGTGGTATTTTATTTTTTTGAAAAAAAATATATGTTAGGTATTCTTACATTGTTCCTCTATAATATCTGACATTCTTATTTTGGGACGCTCATGGGATATTGAGTTATAAATTAAAATGCACACACCTGATTCCAATTTTATTACCAAAATCACCTATATGATGACTTATCTATACTAATTTATGACAATAAACTTATATTTATGCATATTTCATAATCATGTATATGTATATATAACACTGGCGCCCGGCTAACCAAAAAGTACCAAATTTTATTATGTATTGCTATTAATTTTTAAAGTAAAAATACTGCTTGGTCACATAACATGCTTAATAAAAATGTTCTCCAGTAGCATATTCCATATATATGTCTTTCCCCTTTCCTCCCCCCTTTCTTTAAGGCAGAGCCCCCCCCCCCCCCCTTCCATAGCATATTTCTAGACTTTAAAATTATGAAACTTTTATACAATTTAAAGAACTCTGAGATTAAATGCTTTGTTTTTATCTCTCAATATCTTTGTGTTAATGCTTACATTAGACTGTATAAATTCCTCAGATGGGTGAATCAGAAAAGGGCCATGTGGTTTTTGTTTTAAGCTGACATAAGTCATAATGTAACATGAAGAGCAAATTTATATAAAAACATTTCATGACATAATTTTCTTTTACTACATGACTGTGGAAACAAATGTTTTCTATATAGAATTAAGTAATGTGTTTGCATTTAAGATCATTTATATAAATTAGTAGAGATTGATATAATCTATGTAATAGGTGATTTTAGTAAAGAAATAAGAAAGAGATGTTTACATTTTAATTTATATCTCAATATCCCACGAGCGAACCAAACTAAGAAAATCAGATATTATAGAGGAACAATGTAAGAATAAGAATAACATACAATTTTTTTTTTCAAAATAATAAAATACCACTTTTTGAGATGCAGAAGGTCAATGGACAAAATGTTTGACCTTGAAATTAAAAATTAAAGAAAATTATACATGTGATGCATCAGAAGAAAGCCCACAGCAAATCTTTTCCAACAATACCAAGATTAAAGCTGTATGTCCATTAGGGAATTAAATATGAATTTTTTTGTAGTGCATGGAATTCAAACCCTTCAAAGGGGAGGGACTTATCTCAGCTTAAAACAAAAACCACATGACCCTTTCTGATTCACCCATCTGAGGAATTTATACAACCCAATGTAAGCATTAATACAAAGATATTGAGGGAAAAAAATAAAGCATTTAGTCTCAGAGTTCTTTAAATTGTATAAAAGTTTCAGAATTTTAAAGTTGAGAAATATGCTATGGAGGGAGGAACGGGGGTCTATCTTAAAGAAACGAGGGAAGAAAGACATATGTATATATAGATAGATATGAAATATGCTACTGGAGAACATTTTTATTAAGCATATTATGTGGCCAAGCAGTATTCTTACTTTAAAAATTAATAGTAACAATACAAAATAATAAAATTTTAACAAAAAAATCTGTTCAAATTCACACAGGAACTGTAATTTAACGGTGTGTGTCAATATTTTGAATTTGTCATCCATTATAAATGAAAATAATTAGTGGAAACTTATTATTGCAATTAATGTCTACTTTTTTCGTAATCTTACAAAAAAGAAAGAAATATTAATAATAAATTCATTAGTCTTTACCTATAGTGAAAATAAATATAATTTTTTTCTTTAAAAATTTTTAACTTTATATCATGTCCCAAATTAATATACGGAGTTGTGATAACTAGAACATGTCTATGCTTATGAAATATGCATAAATATAAGTTTATTGTCATAAATTAGTATAGATAAGTCATCATATAGGAGATTTTGGTAATAAAATTGGAATCAGGTGTGTGCATTTTAATTTATAACTCAATATCCCATGAGCGTCCCAAAATAAGAATGTCAGATAATATAGAGGAACAATGTAAGAATAACATATATTTTTTTGGAAAAAAATAAAATACCACTTTTTGAGATATGAAAGGTCAAAGGTCAAAATGTTTGACCTTGAAATTAAAATTTTAAGAAAAATATGCATGTGATATATCATAAGAAAGCCCACAGCAAACCCTTTCTAACAATACCAAGATTAAAGCTGTATGTCAATTAAGGAATTAAATATGAATTTTTTTGTAGTGCACGGAATTCAAAATTTTGTGCTTTTTTTCAATTTTTGATGCTATTTATCTCAGAAACTATGAGAAATAGAGGCTTATTATTTTTTATTTGATGATTTCTATATAAATTTAACAAGTGAGCCAAATTTCATAAAATTCTGAGGGGGTCGGGTTGTGAGCTGTGTTGATTTGACACGGAATGACCCTAAAGCTTTTAGTTTTCATGAAAAGGAACGCAAAGCATTCATACATTTATCAGTGACTGCCACTTTAACAGGTTTTGTGCATTTTTTAGATTGCTGCACAACTGGGTTGTTGTTTATAGTAATTTTGTTGTTGTTGTTGTTTTCATAAACGCGAAGCATTCATACATCATTAGTTGTCATTAGAGATGTAAATTTTCCGGAAAAGTTGAAGTGGCGGAAAAAAACTGGGTTTTTTCCAGTTTTTTTCTGGAAAAATTGGAAATATTGGAAAAATTGATTTCCTGATTCTCAAAAATAAGTTATATTTTCTTAAAAAGTATACAATTATAAACTTTTTCAATCTTTTTGCACACTAAAAAAAATTATTTTCCCTTTACATGGGAATATGTTATTGAAAAAAGGTATAAAGAAAAAAAGCCAGCTTTTAAAAGTTTATCCTTTCAGTCTCAGAATTCTGACAGTAGCTTTTCTTCCTTAATTTAACGCCAGAGTTTGTAATATATCGTGTGTCTGTTGAAATGATTCTTCAGTAGCTCTTGTTTAATTATATCAGTAGAGCTAATTTAAATAAAAAACAAACAAACCTTTAGTTTCAACCAATATCACTGTAGTTTTAAAGCAGTTTTAAACTGTATTGTACATCTCATTTACATAGTACTGGTTTTCAAATACATAAAGGATGCTGGTGTAAAAGAAACAAATTATAGTAGTTCTGGTATTATTATAAATACTATTATCATTTTCAAATCTTCCGTTGTTTAAAAATTGGTATTATTTTACAATATTACGCCCGCCCCCCCCCCCCCCCCTACAGTTATAATTTTCATTTCCTATCTAGTTTTGGTACAGCTTTCCAGACACTAAACCCAAACTATGTTTTAGTAAGATTTAGATCCTTAGTATTGAAAGTGGCATTTTTTTTTTTTAACTTTTAAAACAGGTAGATTTTTCCATATGTTTTTAAAAACTGTTTTCAACTAGATTTTTCACAGAGATTTGCTTACATTTTCTTTGCAAAGTTTGTATGGATTTATGTTTTTTGAAAATACATTTAGACAGCTCTAAGAATCTATATTTCAAGAAAAGAAAAATGATTCATAATTTCAACTGCATGTTATTATCAAAAGATATTTTTTCTAAAAATAGTGAAAAATTATAGCCATGCGAATAAAAATAAATGCATGTTTCAAATTTAACATTAAATTTTTCATCTTACCATTTTCATTTATTGTTATAATATTGAAATACTTTTGCACATGAATTTAATGAGAGAAGTTGCATTTAATTATCTTATCAAGGATTTGCTTGGATTTTTTTTCACAGGATCATGTTTTTGCGAAATTGGGAACTTTTATAAAAACTTGTGAACTCATAAAAAAATGTGAATGAATGTAAGAAATGTTATCGGAATTTCGTAAATTAGAAATTATCATATTTAAGTTCTTGTTTAGACATTATTGTCCTTTGTACATATAAACAGCTAGATAATAGATTCATTGGCCATTGCAACTATTAAACAACAGGTTTTTTTTAATCCTAAAATCATTACGTTTGTGAAAGATTTAATTTGGAGATTGTAAAAAAATTCTGAAATGTCAATTTTTAAGAGAAAGAATTTTGCTAAAAGTCATATGTTTTATGAAGAAAAAACTGAAGGATCCTTTAAGAGACTCAAGTTCTTTCTAAAAAGATCCCTGCTTACAGATAAGATTTTCCATGTTAAGGTTTTTATGAGGGACACTAAACATGAAAAAAATATAAATAAAAGTATCAGAATGTAGCAATTTTAAAATTTTGACTACATTATTTTATAAATGAAATTTCAATTTTTCCATTCTGGAAAAATTAAAAAATAGCCCTTCGGAAAAAAACTGAAAAAACCCAGTTTTTTTCCCAACTTTTCCGGGTTTTTTCCGAGCATTCCCATCTTTAGTTGTCATAACTTTAAGGAATACTATCATGTATTTTTGAGATTGCTACAAAACATGGGAAGAGCTATTATGCAAACGTTGTTGGCAAATTAGAATTTAAATTGTTTAAATGTTTACTCTGAATCTGATGTAGGTGGTCTGGTCACTTTAAAAGAATGAAATGAGCTGGTGATTTTTTTTTTAAGTTGTTGAGAAAACATAATTTCAATCATTAAATATGATTATACTCTGGTTTAAGAAGGTCGTTCAAAAGATTTCACATTTTTCAATAAATTTATGTTGTAAAAATTGGGTTTTTTTTTGCTTTATTTTCATTCTTGCTTAAAAATGAGCTTTCCTGTAGTTTCTAATACGTTGTTATTTATAAATATCATATTTCCCATAATTCCAAGATGATGACATAATAGAAAACACAAAACAGCAGTCTGGAGGAGGTGAAGAAAGTGGACCAATAACATCAGTTTTCAGATCGCGGTGCATAGCTAGTTGTTGGCGCAAACCAGAAAAATTGTCAACTTAGATGTTTCACCTGTTCTATGATTCTGCCTAGAATTATAACTCATAAAGTCTAGAAACTGGAGTTGCTACCGTTTGTCAGCTAACACTATAATTGATAAATAAATGATGATGTAACAACATTAAAATACATCTGAAAACAAGAAAAAAAAAATCTTACCTCTAAAAAATACTCTCATCCAGAATAAATCATTATGCTATCAAAACTCAAAATGACCGACCCCGGAATGTGACATGTCATTAGGATAGAATAGGATACTTTCAGAATTACCTGGTCACACACTGACATCACTGTCATTGTGTAAAGTTTGTTTTGCATTTTCAGAAATTACATTAAATAAATGGTAAGAAATTGTTTATGCTTTATAATTATATCAAAGTATTGTTAAGCTGAACAATAACACTGTTGTTACACTAAAGGAATTTATTAAAAATTGAATAATTTTGGCTTGATATATTGGATGCTGTAAATATCTAGCATACTTCAAAATAACCACCATTATATAGATACAACTTTTGTTTGACAGGTTTCGAGGCTGGTGAAATAATCATGAAAATTATTCATTTGTCAATTGTTTATCCCAAGGGATTAACAGTTTGCGGAGTAAAAAATTGGTACACTAGAAAATAAATTATTTCAAAAAAATATAATAAAAATTGTAGCATTCACACACATCAATATTCAGCATTCTTTACTACACGTTTGGACAGCACATTTAAAATCACATAAAGATAAATAGAAATAGAAAGATAAATTTTAATTTTAGCAATAAATTTTAGTTATATATAAAAGTTATTCTATAAATAATATGCACATACCAACAAAGTCTGATAGGATTGATTATTATTATCAGTAACTGTATTCATCGCAATAATCTTGTTGTTTTTAACTTTCAAAACTTGATTGGTTGGTTAGTAGGTTTTCTTTGAGAGTTTCGCTACGCCCATGAACCTAGATTGTGTTCATGAATGGCGCCAGAGTAGCACGCGCGCGAAGGAAACGAGATAATGGAGTGAGTCTTTCATCACTGTTAAAAAATCTGCAGCTTTTGCTGTACAGTCTCCACCGCTCCGAATATTTATTTTCTGACCATAAACGGCCCCACCAGTGGCCGAGAGGTTCTGCTCTCGAAGCTGGTAGACGGGAGGTGCTGGGCTCGATCCCAATCGCGCCCGTCGGCCTAATCGTTCGGAGTTTTCGTGGTTTTCTTCGAGCCGTGGATCTTCCATGCGTTAATACGGATTAGGTTCCCTTAGAAAGACCCCCACGAAGGGCACTCCCCCGGGCCTATATCCCTCGTGTAGATAATTGGCCGTCAAAAATCAACCCAACCCTCTGACCATAAACAGGAATTCCCAGTCGGCGGTCAGAAGCTTGCAAGGTAAAGGTAAAAAGTAGCCCGCGTTGTCAATGTTAGATATTAGCGCCCTCACTTACTATTATCCTAATTTATGCTTATCTAATCAAGCTATACTTATCAGATTAATAAATGATTCTCTAATCATGTAAGGGAATGCGATAAACAGCATTTTTTTATATGAATGCGAACTAACAGGATCGTCACTGTATCCTTCCGCACTGACCGCTGTAAATCATGCAGGGAAATAAGAAGACAGATCTCCTGGAGCTCAGTGACCATAGATGTATCATTTAATGATACATCCATGATTCTTTTCTATAAAAGCGGTGGAGTGACTATGCAGCAAAAGCTACAGATTTTTAACAGTGATGGATGGAATACAGTGCGTTCAGATCGTGAATTTGACTAATTATGGCTGAGATTGAGGAAACTCGGCCAAACAAAATAAGCATATGGAACAACATCTGATTTTTATTGGACGACGAGTGGTTTTCAAAGCAAGCCACACACAGACTCTGTGGAGCCGCATGTATTTTGACGGAATTTTGACTGGTTTTAACCGGATTCATGATTGCACTTTTAACATCACGACAAATCAAAGCACTTCATCTCCATCTATCTTTTATCTCCGTGACTTTCTACAGAAATGGAGTACTTCAATTGCCACCATTACAGAAATGACATTAAAAACTAAAAAAAAATTAATATCTAAAAATATATTGAGATGCAGTTTTGAAACAAATTGCATTTAAACGTACTTTTTTTTATATATATGATTGTGTAAAAATTGAAAATGTGCGATGTTTAGGAGTTTAAAAAATTGCAGTAGATTATCATTTAACCTGCAATGTTTTACGGGGGGGGGGGGGGGGGGGAGGGCTATGATTGGTGGGTATTTATGGCTTGATTAGGTGTGAAGTTATTTTTTAGTGACGACACTTAAATTGTTGCCTAAAAGAAATAGCATATCGTGGGCTAACAAAAACAAACTGTATGTGACTATAACAACATTCTAAATTACATTACCGTTGCGTTCTCCGATGACCGCATCTAACATATATTCGTATTCTTTTGTGTGACCCTGTAAAATAACTATTAATGCTAACTATATAATATATAATATATAACTAACTATATAATATATACCCTCTTCTGGAAAAAAATTAATTGCATGTGACTGTAACAACATATTAAATCTTCATTACCGTAAGCGTTCCACAAATTCGTTTCATCAAGAGTATATATACAGATAGATTATAATTCAGCATTTGTTTCCGACTAATATTCATAATGAAATTAAAACTTTATCAATAAATAAACCTTTATAAGGGATGGCGAACCTTTAAAGCCATTGTACCAAAAATTACCAAGAAATACCTATCAACATTGTAACATGTCAAGCATTTATACAGGATGCCCACTCTCAACAGTGTCCAATGGTTAATTCCTAAACCCTCAGTCATAGACATATAGCTCCAATTACAAAACTGTTGTAAATGAGGTAAAGAAGTATTTTTAAAACAATTTGGGTTACTAAAAAAATTTCTTGTAAAATTACGAAATTTAAATTTTTATACGGTACCCCGGTCCCATAAGTTATATTTAGTAAAAAATATCCTATTACTCTAGAAGTAAGACAAAAAAATCCCATTGTTCTACGCTTAAACCTGATCGAGTAATAGTTATTTAAAGTTGAAGCTTCTTTTTTTACCCCGAAATAGGGGTTATTCACAAATTTACTAGAATTATAAATAATCGTCAGATTAAAAAAAATAATAGTTGAGAGTAAAATTAACATAACAATTTAAATTTGAAACCTATTTCATTTTGACTTAGTAAGGCTAAATATACAACTTGTACTAAAAATATAAATTTAAAGTTGAAGCATTTTTTTTTTTCTGTTAAATAGGGGTTTTTCACAAATTTACTAGAAATATAAATAATAGTTGAGAGTAAAATTAATATAACAATATAAATTTGAAATCATTTCATTCTGACATAAAGCTAAATATACAACTTGTACTGAAAATGTGAAAAAAATAACATAATTTTTAATGAAATGTTGAAAAGCAACAGTTTCAAATCTTTACAAAATAAAACATATGTTACTCGTAAAATATAATTATTTAACCAATCTGAAACTTAATAAAATCTAGCAAAACCCGTGGGTGGCTTTGCTGGCGTAATAGTTGAAATATGGCCAGTTCTTTTATTAGCAGAAATTAAACTGTTATGGATAATTCAAAAATTACTAATTAAGCCGTAGTTTGACTGAACTTCATTATTACACTGCATTAGGCGAACATGAGACTTAATAAGAATAACTAAAACTAATTTCAAATAAATCGTAATTTAGAATGTATTTTGAAGCTTTTCCGCTCAATCAGTTTTTATTTGAAGTTTTGATTTTTTTAGAAACCGTTCTTACATTTGCTTCTTAAAAGTAGCCATCATGTCATATTATAAGTTCTAGTTACGCAAACGGCTACAACAACTATATATTACAGAAATCGCAATTTTAGAACGTTTTTTGTTTCTTCATATTTTAAAATTTATAAATTTATATAAAAAAAAACTGTCCTGTATTTTGTGGGTGCATTTACGTCTCTAAAGTAACAGCCATGTAAAATTTCAAGTTTCTATTCCTAACAATTTCAGATAAATCTTTGTTTAAAAGGTTTTTAGAACGTTTTTCCTCTCATAACGTTCTTTTAAACTTCGAATTTTTTAGAAACCGCTTTAATGAGCACTTAAATCTTAAATATAACCACCATGACCAAATTCAAATTTCTACCCTAGCAGCATCAGAAAAATCGCAATTTTAGAAAGTCTTTTGCTTTTACACTATTTTGAATTTTGTAGAAACTATTCTGCGCGAGCATTTACGTCTTAAAAATAACCAAAATTTCAAATTTAAAGCTTCTATCCCAAACAATTCTAAATAAACTGTAATTTAGAATGTTTTCCTCTCATTTCACACCTTTAAATTTCGAGTTTTTGTTTAATTGTTTATACCCTGCATCTTGAGAGTAACCACTACACTAAATTTCAAGATTGTAACCCGAACCAATCCAAGTAAATCGTAATTTAGAATGTTTTCCATTCATTTCATCTTTTTTAAATTTCTGAATTTTTAGAAACCGTTCTTAGCGAGCATTTGCATCTTAAAAGTAGCCACCATATCAAATTCGAAAGAACGTTTTTTACTACTGCATCCTTTTAAATTTCGATTTTTTAGAAAACTGTTCTAGGCGAGCATTTGCGTATTTAGAGTAACAGTCACTTCAAATTTCTAACCTTAACAGTTTACAATAAATATTAATTTAGAACGTTTTCCTCTCATTACACCCTTTCCCAAAATTTCGAATTTTTTAAAAGCCGTTCTTGGCGAGCATTTAAATCTTAAAAGTGCAAACCATGGGAAATTTTTGGTTTCTATACCAATTGTATTACATAAATCGCAATTTTAGAACGTTTTTTGCTCTTGCACCCTTTTAAATTTAGAATTTTTAGAAAACTGTCCTGGGCGAGTATTTACGCCTCTAAAGTAACAGCCATGACAAATTTTAAGTTTCAAGCTCTAGCTATTCTAACTAAATCGAAATTATAGAACGTTTTCCGCTCATTTCCCTCTTTTAAATTTCGAATTTTTTAGGAACTGTTCATAGCATAGCAAGTATTTACATCTTGAAAGTCACCACCACACCAAATTTCAAATTTGTAGCCCCAACAATGTATCAGAAATTGCAATTTTAGAACGTTTTTTGCTCCTGCACCCTTTTGAGGGTTGTTGACCGACATTTAAAATATAGTCTATGTTGGAGCAGAGATGGTCACCAGCATTTTGCCGCCATTATTTTTGAAATCGGTTCGGTAGTTCCAGAGAATCAGAGCCCGATTACCGCACAGGCCAACTAGATCGCGGTCTTGGGCCTGACGTGGATTGCCAGTGCTGTAGTTGGAAAAAATATATTTGTGGGAACTTACCTTTTCATAGAGTAGATGTTGATGCTACCGGATTTTTGCTAAGCCAAAAGTCAATTTTAAACATTTAGTCAAAAGCCGACTTTTTAAAATTAACAGTTATAATTATTATATTCTAGTTTTAATGGTATTATATTTGTATAGCATTCATCTAAAAGTAATATTTAATCAATCTCATAGTAACGTTTTCCATTATGAATCAAAATTTGATTGAAATAACAGAAATAAATCCATATATTACTAACTGGCACATCTAGCCTAGAAGTTTTCGTAAAGAACGATAATGAGAGGCGTTTTCTGTACTCTCTGATTTACGACAAGCTGTCTCGTCTGCTAATCTTCTTCCTGATTGCAACCAAGATTTCACATAATGTTCAGGACAAAATACTTTTAAGGGAAATCCTACACGGCTTATGAATATAAGTGAACTGGCTCTTTCAATAAGGAGTAAATTTTAAGAATCCGTTGTGATGTTATTCAGATAGCTGAATGCTCTTTCGCATTCAGACGTTGAAATGGGTATAGTTTTCACAGTCTGGAGAAGACAATTTAGCTCTCTAGGCTTATTTCCAGTATCAGCAAACTGTCTGATAGCATTTGTGAGTGCCCTTTCTCCTGGGAAATTAAATAAATTACACAAATTGGAAATACTGTCTTCACCATATCTGATGCCCACATCTGATGGCCAATGGATAGTATTCTCGTGACGTCACAGTGGGAATCACGTGGTGTTAAAATAGCGGCTAGCGCGTTTGTTTACCTTATTGATGCAGCAGAAATACAGGTAAATGCATGCGTAAAATACAACAGATTTATTTTGTACGAATTATTTTCGATCAATACTTATACATATTAATTAAAAACCATATAAACTAAAAATTAAATTTTTTATTTTACAAATAAAATGAAAAATATGCATGCCATTACTTTAAAATAGATAAACAAGTTCATGTATGACCCATACCTGCACCTGAAAAGATCTAAAACTCCGTATAAAATGAAATATAAGCATAAATTTTCTAAACACAATGCTTTTCAATAGCGCGGTCATGAATGTTATTCCCAAGCGGACGAATTTTTGTAGCCTGATCCCAGAACCCCCGAATGTGGTCCAATCTTCTTAAACAGTACATTTATATCTACCCTATATATATAAAATCCTAATGAAATTAATTTATGAAACGGAAGTATGAATCGACTGATTAAACAACTGATTATGTTTCACGGCGATTTCTCCTAAAATATGGAATGCTTTGCGATGAAATTAATACCAAAAATCAATATTGATCCGCAGATTTCAAAACTGGTATTAGAATTTTTAAATTCGAATTAGTTTTCGAAATATTAATTTTTTTCTAATTTTATATACATTTTTCTAATGATGGCAACTCAAATTTTAATCAAACAGATATCTTTTTTTTCATATTTTAGAAAAGGTTATTTTAAATTAATTTGGCGATGAGTTTGGCCTCCCTTAAATGTATGCTAAGAAATGCATCATGCTACTTTTATTCATAATTCGATTTGTATTTCATTATCATTTTATTTAATACAAAACTTTCATTTAAAATTGAAACCTTTAAAACAAATGGCTTTTACTTCATTCTTTATATACGCAACGTGGTACCTAATTGGCGCCAAAATGGCGTTATTTTGCCTGACATGGTAACCCGGCTATTGTTGCTTATTTGTTAAAAAATGTTTATTTGAATTTATTTTATTTTTATTTACACAAAATGTTATAAATTGTTTTGTTCTATAGTTATTAATTATTTTTATTTATTTATTGTTATTTCATTTTAAAAATAACAGAAAATAATTTAAAAATAGATATGTAACAGGTATTTGAAAACTAGGTTTTCGCCAAATTGTCGTAAAAAAAAAAAAAAAAAAAATCACGCCAAACCCGGTGCGTATGTGGCAATGCAACAAATCATGAGATTTAATTTCTACTTCAAAGCAACGTTTTAATGTTATTACTTCTCCCGTCGACCAATTTCGCCAAATTATATAAATAGCCAAATTATACAAATTGACATATTTTTTTATTTTAAATAACAAAAGAACAAATAAATTAGTATAACATTAATTAAAATACAAATAAAACGTCGGAATAAAAATCACTTGATGGCGTGAACATGTGTAACTTCCTTAAAGTCAAGTGAATGTGACATTTACGATCAACCATTATTGGCATTTAATCTTATAGTTTGGAGACAGATTTTTGGTCGATGAGATAACCAAGTAGCACGGTTTTAATTTACCACTCGAAAAATAAAAAAAAATGCTAATTGGCGAGTTAAAAAAAAGCTATAGGGGAGATTTTCACCCGACTAATATAAAAGTACCAGGAATTCTTTGCGATCATGGCAACTTTTATGTAGTTTTATTCGAAAAAATAATTTTGATTCTTTAATCAAAATGGAAACGTTTCTTATGAAAAGTGAAGGAATCAGCCCGTTGTTTATGGCAGTTACATGACTTGGACTGTTATAATATAAACGAAATAATGGCGATAGAATAATATTCGGCGACTTATCACACCTGTGGCTGATTAGCATTAAAGTACCAAAATGGCCGCCTGGAATATAAAAAGCGAAGGGATCCGCCTGGAGCTGTTGATGATAGTCACATGACTTAGGCTATTATTATAGAGATTGTTTTCAATTTTAAAAAACAGCGCAAAGAATAATATTTCCTAACGATTAAAAATTTATTTTCACGTGACTATTAAAAACAGAAAAAAACCCCTCTAAAATTACTATTAAATGAGTACGTGTTAAAGGCAGGAAAATATTGAAAATTATGTCCTGAAAACTGTATTTACACGTGAATATTAAAAGGGAAAGGAAACTTTAAAATAATAAATACATTAATATGCGTTTAACCCTTTCACGGACAATGCACTTCTATTCGTAAAATCTTGAAATCAGTGAATGGCACCAGAATTTACAAACAAATTTCGAAATACAAAAATGCTTTTGTTCACTTACTTGGACACACAGCCAGGACGCCAACCGTTAGGCTAATGGACCGCATGTCCTGGCGGGAAAACACTCTCCATCAATCCAGCTCCACCTCATCCGCCGAAACAGGCTTACCAACGGCAATTATTTAATCAAATAAAAGAGAAAAACAAAAGCACAATCCTGCGCAGCATAGATTCCTGCTATGCCAACAAAAGTTAACAAAAACGCATGTTTATAGGTTCCATGCAAATATAATATAAAATAAAAATTAAGATTAACTAACCTGAATGAACAAAAATTACATTTTTAAAGGTTACATGCATCTCTGGCAAAAACAAAATTATTCTAAGATAACATAATTCGCATGTTTATGGGTAACATGCAACCAATGGCGTGTCAAAGTCTATACTGATAAATAGTTCATGCATAATGTCTATACAAAGTCCCAAACTTAACGCACCAGATTCACAGACAGAGTCAGAGGAGACGATCCTCAAAGTTCAGTCATTACACTTCAATATCCATAGTCATGTAACATCACGAAAATGAAACTCAGTAAAAGGTCCACTTCAATGACCCTCTACCATCTCCAAAAGTCTGGAACACTGCAGCACCAATGTTGCTCCTTTTTAAAAGCATATATCACTTCCACAATGACCAACGTTCAGATCATCAAATGAATGGCACCCCAATCTTCCGTAGAAGACAGGAAGTCCCAGCTCAAAGACCATCATCCACATACTAATCACTATCTGACAATTGTATAGGATAGTATATTCTGATAAATTAAACAATGGTTGTAGCATACTACAGACACAATATATGATATTTAAGAATTCTGAGTATAACTGAGTTCACTTACTTAATAAAAGGGAAATTTTCATCCCAATATTCTGGTGCTAATGTGGCATTTAAGAATTAAAATTAAGTGGTCCAAAAATAAACCACCGCCCTTGAAGGGGTTAAAGCAGCAAATTTTAGTAATTGTAGTAAATTGTATTATGTCAATCGTTTTATAACGCTGTTAAAAAATACCGAGAGACAAAGACTCTGTTTACTTAATTCATTTTATTTTAGCTTCTTTTGAAATGTTTAACTGATCTTCTTTAACCAAACACGAAAACAACCATTGGCTGTCTTAAAAGCAACTGATTCTACCTTAAAATTTTGCAATCAAAGGGAATTGAATGGAAACCCGTTTACAGGGAGATTGCTACAGGTTTTTTCAGTATAATTCAATCGTCTCTAAACTTTTAAAAAACGATCAGATTAGCGTGCTTTTAGATTCTGCAGTGTCTGTACGGGGGTTGGCGAGCGTAGCTTGCAGGGGGCAGAGCCCCCTAGTCTTGTATAAAATCATTCTTACATTCTGCTTTTTTCAATATATTTGTACTTTAGAGCGATGAGCTGCTTGTGTTCTCAATCAATCTGTTATTTATATTTGACACACATAAGACTTCTGAAGAACTGGGATTGATTGATCTGTGTAATTTTTTAATAGCTCTGTAATTCAATACTTTGTAACTGTTTATCAGCAATTCTTTAGATGACTCTTTAACATACTCACCAGGAAAAATCACAGATAGACTCTAAAACTTTGATTGTTCGTTTAATATGAGTTTATTCATCGGGCAAAGTCATATCTTGACGTTGAAGGGATAGAGATCGTTCACGTAACCCCTTCGGGACGAGCGTCTTTTATCACCGGTTTTTCAAAACAGAAATTTTTGCCTAATTTAAGGCAAAATTTACAATAAAAATTTACCTGTGAGAATAATCACGGATTCTGAGCACCGTAAGTGGCACGTATACTGGTCGCTCGTCCCCAAGGGGTTAATTCAATAAGTGCATCATGCATGATGCCTAAATTCATACAAACTGGAATGAAGTGAAATGTTTATAGAGCCCTTCATATTTAGCACTTTCTCTGGACTCTCTTAATTTATCTTCTTTCGCGACAATGAAGTGTGTTGCCAGAGCTGAATAACCATCCCAAACAGCTTTTACAGTTCTAAGACTAGACGAAATTCATCTTATGGTAAAAATTTTACCAACCTTTTTCAACATTTTGTCTAAAGTAGATGAACATGCCATTAGCTCTCTCTGACTTTTAGGAGAAAGGTTGTATAAATGAATATAACTTATCAAAAATCATCTGAAAATGATTGACACCTTGTACTTCGTTTCTTGTATTACTAACTGCTAATTCTAATCTGTGATTTGAACAGTGCCAAATAAACAAAGCTGGAAATAATTATTTTAACTCTGTTGCCACTCCTGTCTTTCTGCCCAACATGACAGGATGATCCATCACAAGCAAATAAAATTAAACATTAAAAAAAAAATCTTCATTCATACCACAACTTTTTAAATTGTCTAAACAGGCACTCATTCTTTCATTACTTTAAATTTCCTTTTTTCCACATTATTCGCCTTTTCCCATTCGCCTTTAAATAACGTTTTTAAATATAGGCACTGTTTCTGAGCTATGCTGAAATATTTCGCGGTAATTGTATTCAACCCTACATTATCTTTTACCTCCCATTTCGGTAATTATACTAGCAAAAGCCATGTTTTGTTTGGATTCGCGAAGCATTATTTAATAAGATAAATATTTGAAAGAAACAATATTTTTTAATATTGTTTTTGCATCTTTATTAAGCAAAAACGTTATTTTATGCTTTGGCGCATTTTAATTTTAGAAATGTAAATTCAGCCAAATAACTAAGAATTTTCTTGGAATATTTTATTTATGATATAAGACTGGTATAAATAAAAATATTTTCGAAGCAATATTTTACAAAATATTTTTAAATTTTCAACTAAAAGCTCTTTTAAAGATGTTTTTACATTTTACAATAGACTCTGGTGGTTTTTCAAATGGTTTGAAATAGGTATGTTTCCAAGCTTTGTAATTCACATCAAATAATCTTTGATAGCAATTTTAGAATAATATATTCGAAGACAGCTTGAAGAAAGTTACTTCTTCAAAATCCTATTGTCTGGAAAAACATTTGAAATCTGCTCTCGTTGATATTAAGAATTATTAACTGTAAAACTTTTCATTCTAATTTCTTCTTTTTTTCTGCATGTTAGCATATGAGAATTTTTGATATTGTAGAATCTCTCGTAAGGAAATTTTCTATTGAATGCTAAACCTTGAAGGATTTTCACAGCCAACTGATGTCTCTTTATCCCCAATATCTACGACTGCTTTATCTAATGTTAAGCCTTGGGATTTATGAATAGTAACTGCAAAAGCTAACTGCAGAGGAAATTGATTTCTTGAGTTGAATGACTGTAGTTTTCAAATTTAATTATGATTATTCGCGGCATCTGGTCTGGTGGCCCGTGATTTTCTTCATAAATAATATCTGCAACATAGCCCAAAACCCCGTTTACTAAACCTTTTTCGGTCCACAAATTAGAACGTAACATTACTTTAAGCCCAATTGATAAAGTAAGAAATGGTTCAAGTCCGTTTGTCATTTCAGAATCGGCCAACTTTGCTTTAGTGCAATTATGAAGAGTTTGAATCAAGGCAACAGGTTGACGCAGTTCTTTTAATTTTTCATTATTATATTCTTTTACGTCTTTATTCGTTGAAAACAGCCTAATTGCATCTTTAAATAAATGCTGTTCGCTTTTTGAAAGAGACTGTAAGCTTCGATTCATTAATATTTCATGGTTTTCAATAGTGCATTCTCCATTGCTAATTCGATCAAGTATGCTACAAAATATTTGTTGAGTTTCATCTTGCCGGAAGGATGATGATAAAAAAAGTCCTTCCGGCCAGTGCCGGGAGGAAGAGGTAGCTTTCATATTCCTTATTTTAAAAAAGCCAACTTATATCATTCAAACACACGAAGCTCAATTTAGTGGAAACCGAATATAGGAGATTCAATACTAATTTTTATCAATATAATGAATGAGAATTTCGCAAAATAAGTCAGCTTTATCCAAGCTGCTTTTCTTTAAAGTAACTTATATTTGGCTGCCAAATTCGGCGATTTCTTAAAGTGCCTGCCATTTTAAGACAACATGGTGGATGAGGCTAACCAGTGAACTTGGTCGAGACCTTCGTAATTGCTGTGCACATGCTCACTCACATCGGAATCGGTAGGTATATACGAGTGCTGTCGCATGCAAAAAATCAGATTTTTCAAAATGTCACCCACAATAGAAATTGAAACTGCTTTATCTGAGCCATTTTTTAAGGTAAAGACAAACAAAAAATGCTCCTGAATCCTTATATCAAGGTCAAATACTTAAGAAAGAAACCTTTTTCAATTTCTAATTTTTTGCACCTCACTTTAAATATATATATATATTTTAATTTAATGGTCGCCATTTTGAAAAAAGATGGCTGATGAATCTGGCCAGCGAACTTGGTCGAGGTATTGATGTATACTATCCACATGCCTTCTTACATCGAAATAGGCGAATACGTGTGTTATCGCGTGAAAAATACAAGATCGTTTCAAAATGTTAACCATGCTAGAAATTCAAAGTGCTATAATTCAACCATCTTTTAAGATATAAACAAAAGAACAAATTTTCAGAAACAAAAACTGCTCCGGAATCTTTGTATCAAGGCCAAACACACGAAAAAAAATCTTTTTCATTTTCCAATTTTTTGACACCTCATTTTAAATTTTAAATTAATAAAATTAATAAATAATATTTTTTTAAATGGCAACCCTTTTGAAACAAGATGGCAAATGAAGCTGGCCAACGAACTCGGTCGAGACATTGGTATGTACTATGTACAGACCAAGTTACATCCAAATCGGTTCATAAATACGCTTGTTATCGCGTGACAAAAATCAGGTCGTTTTAAAATGTCAGCCACAATGGAAATTCAAAATGCTATTACTCAGCCATTTTTCTAGATATAGACGAAACAAAAACTGTTCCGGAATCTTTGTATTAAGGTCAAACACATACAAAAAAAAATCTTTTTCATTTTCCAATTTTTTGGTATCTCATTTTAATTTTTTAATTTTTAATTTTTTTTAAATGGCCGCCATTTTGAAACAAGATGGCGGATGAAGCTGGCCAACGAACTCGGTCGAGACATTAGTATGTACTATGTATAAACGAAGTTACATCCAAATCGGTTCATAAATACGCCTTTTATCGCGTGACAAAATTCAGGACGTTTCAAAATGTCAGACGCGCTAGAAATTCAAAATGCTGCAACTTAGCCATTTTTTAAGATACAGACAAAACAAAAACTGCTCCGAAATCTTTGTATAAAGGTCAAATACATAAAAAAAAATATTTTTCCATTTTCAATTTTTTGGTACCACATTTCAAATTTTAAATTAAAAATTTTTTTTAAATGGCCGCCATTTTGAAACAAAATGGCGGATGAAGCTGGCCAATGAACTCGGTTGAGACATTGGTATGTACTATGTACACACCGAATTATATCGGAATCGGTTCATAAATACGCCTTGTATCACGTGACAAAATTCAGGACGTTTCAAAATGTCAGCCACGCTAGAAAATCAAAATGCTATAACGCAGCCATTTTTTAAGAGATAGACGAAACAAAAACTGCTCCGGAATCTTTGTATAAAGGTCAAATACATAACAAAATAATATTTTTCCATTTTTAATTTTTTGGTACAACATTTTAAATTTTTTTAAAAATTTTAAATGGCCGCCATTTTGAAACAAAACGGCGGATGAAGCTGGCCAACGAACTCGATTGAGACATTGGTATGTACTATGTACACACCGAATTACAGCGAAATCGGTTTATAATTACGAGAGTTACAGTGTGACATAGGTCAGATATATATATATATATATATATATATATCAATTTTGAACGGAGGGTGGTTTCGGGGTCTGGGGGTCATGATCGATGAAAATATACCAAAATTTTTTGAAATCGCTTTCCTCCGAACGGCTGCAATAGGTAGCTTTTTGTAATGAAAGCTACCTAAGAAATAGTTTTGAATAGTCGAAGAAAATAACAATTGTCCTTCCAAAAGAAACTCACTTCCTTGATTTTTGTCACTGTAAAGATGCCTGTCGTTTACTGGAGGTAGTTGTTTGATATCGCCAAATAGATATAAGAACATTCCACCAAAAGGTTCATCTTGTTCGATGGCACAGCACTATGTAATCGTAAATCTATTTTTCGCAAAAGACTGCATCCAATCATACTCATTTCATCTATAATTATGAATTTACAATTTCGAAACTTCTCCTGAAGTTGACCAATCGAATATGGACTAAGATCTGTTAGCTTTTGATTTAGTCCCAATAAAAGTTTTGAATGAATTGTTGATCCATTTATATTGACTGCGGCAACACCAGTTGGTGCAAGCAATTGAAAAGAAGATGGACCAAATGTTTAATTTAATTGAGTAGTGAAGTAATGTATTAAAGTACTTTTTCCAGAATCTGCTTTTCCTTGGACAATAATTATTTTTACTGGCGTTTGTCACCTATGACCTTGCAAGAAATTGAGATATTCTTCAAAAATATTTATTATTTTTTTTCTGTTCATGGTAAAAGACGAAATTTGGTAAATTAGAAGGAACAGCGACGCAACCACTTTTTCTACTCTCTTTCACCTTTTTATTTTCAATAAAATTCTGTAATTTATTAAGCAAATCTTGACTTTGAATGGTATGCCAGTTATACTTTATATCAATGTCCGTCCCTTCTGCCCAAATCTAATTCATCCTGTGCATTATTTTGTCTTGAAGCGACATTCATCCAGTCAAATGGTTGATCTGTTTCAGCAGATTCTATTTCTTCAAATTCTTCCTGATCTTCTAAATTTTGTAACAGATATTTCAAATCCAATCTCTGAATTTCATTATTCTTAAAATGCTGCTCATATATATAACTTTCCATGAAGTATTATTTGGATTCATAATTTGAAAATCACGCCAAGGAATATGCAACATAACCTGTTGCTTATAGAAATCTTCATTATTTACATTATTGGGATCATATTTCAAGTTCGGTATAATTCTGGGGATAAATGGTTTTTTTCTGATACTGAAATTTACCCCGCGTTTATAGACGTTTGTGAAATAATTCTGCAAGGACATATTAGGTAGCTTTCTTTACAAAAAAGCTACCTATTGCAGCCGTTCGGAGGAAAGCGATTTCAAAAAATTTTGGTATATTTTCATCGATCATGACCCCCAGACCCCGAAACCACCCTCCGTTCAAAATTGATATATATATATATATATATATATATATATATATATATATATATATCTGACCTATGTCACACTGTAACTCCCGTAATTATGAACCGATTTCGATGTAATTCGGTGTGTACATAGTACATACCAATGTCTCGACCGAGTTCGTTGGCCAGCTTCATCCGCCGTTTTGTTTCAAAATGGCGGCCATTTAAAATTTTTAAAAAATTTTAAAACTTGAAATGTGGTACCAAAAAATTAAAAATGGAAAAATATTTTTTTCTTATGTATTTGATCTGTATACAAAGATTCCGGAGCAGTTTTTGTTTCGTCTATATCTTAAAAAATGGCTGAGTTATAGCATTTTGAATTTCTAGCGTTTAAAACGTCTTGTATTTTGTCAAGCGATAAAAGGCGTATTTATGAACCGATTTGGATGTAATTCAGTGTGTGCATAGTACATACCAATCTCTCGACCGAGTTCGTTGGCCAGCTTCATCCGCGATTTTGTTTCAAAATGGCGTCCATTTAAAATTTAAAAAAAAAAATTAAACTTGAAATGTGGTACCAAAAAATTAAAAATGGAAAAATATTTTTTCTTATGTATTTGACCTTTATACAAAGATTCCGGAGCAGTTTTTGTTTCGTCTATATCTTAAAAAATGGCTGAGTTAGAGCATTTTGAATTTCTAGCGTGGCTGACATTTTGAAACTTCCTGAAATTTGTCACGCGATAAAAGGCGTATTTATGAACCGATTTGGATGTAATTCAGTGTGTACATAGTACATACCAATCTCTCGACCGAGTTCGTTGGCCAGCTTCATCCGACATTTTGTTTCAAAATGGCGGCCATTTAAAAATTTTTTAAAAATTTAAAATTTGAAATGTGGTACCAAAAAATGGAAAATGGAAAAATATTTTTTTTTTATGTATTTGACCTTTATACAAAGATTTCGGAGCAGTTTTTGTTTCGTCTATATCTTAAAAAATGGCTGAGTTATAGCATTTTGAATTTCTAATGTGGCTGACATTTTGAAACGTCCTAAATTTTGTCACGCGATAAAAGGCGTATTTATGAACCGATTTGGATGTAACTTCGTTTATACATAGTACATACCAATGTCTCGAACGGGTTCGTTGGTCAGCTTCATCCGCCATCTTGTTTAAAAATGGTGTCCATATAATCTTTTAAGAAAAATTTAAATTTGAAATGTGGTACCAAAAAATTAAAAATTGAAAAAATATTTTCTTCTTATGTGTTTGACCTTGATAAAAAGATTCGGGAGCAGTTTTTGTTTCGTCTATATCTTAAGAAATGGCTGAGTTATAGCATTTTGAATTTCTAGCGTGTCTGACATTTTGAAACGTCCTGATTTTTCTCACGTAATAACAGGCGTATTTATGAACCGACTTGGATGTACCTTGGTGTGTACATAGTACATACAAATATCTCGACCGAGTTCGTTGGCCGGCTTCATCCGCCATCTTGTTTCAAAATGGCGGCCATTTAAAAAAATTAAAAAATAAAAAAATTTAAATGAGATACCAAAAAATTGGAAAGTGAAAAAGATTTTTTTTGTATGTGTTTGACCTTAATACAAAGATTCCGGAACCGTTTTTCTTTCGTCTATATCTAAAAAAAATGGCTGAGTTATAGCATTTTGTATTTCTCTTGTGGCTGACATTTTAAAACGACCTGATTTTTGTCACGCGATAACAGGCGTAATTATGGATTAACTTGGATGTAACTTGGATGTAACTTGGATGTAACTATTTGGATGTAACTTGGTCTGTACATAGTACATACCAATGTCTCGACCGAGTTCGTTGGCCAGCTTCATTCGCCATCTTGTTTCAAAAGGGTTGCCATTTAAAAAAAATTAAATTTAAAATTCAAAATGAGGTATTAAACAATCGGAAAATGAAAAAGATTTTTTTATGTGTTTGGCCTTGATACAAAGATTCCGGAGCAGTTTTTGTTTGTGAAAATTTGTTCTTTTGTTTATATCTTAAAAAATGGTTGATTTATAGCACTTTGAATTTCTAGCATGGCTAACATTTTGAAACGATCTTGTATTTGTCACGCGATAACACACGTATTCGCCTATTTCGATGTAAGAAGGCATGTGGATAGTATACATCAACACCTCGACCAAGTTCGCTGGCCAGATTCATCAGCCATCTTGTTTCAAAATGGCGACCATTAAATTAAAATATATATATATATTTAAAGTGAGGTGCAAAAAATTAGAAATTGAAAAAGGTTTCTTTCTTAAGTATTTGACCTTGATATGAGGATTCAGGAGCATTTTTTGTTTGTCTTTACCTTAAAAAATGGCTCAGATAAAGCAGTTTCAATTTCTATTGTGGGTGACATTTTGAAAAATCTGATTTTTTGCATGCGACAGCACTCCTATATATTAACCGATTCCGATGTGAGTGAGCATGTGCACAGCAATTACTAAGGTCTCGACCAAGTTCACTTTTTAGCCTCATCCACCATGTTGTCTTAAAATGGCAGGCACTTTAAGAAATCGCCGAATTTGGCAGCCAAATATAAGTGACTTTAAATAAAAGCAGCTTGGATAAAGCTGACTAATTTCGAGAAATTCTCATTCATTATATTGATAAAAAATTAGTATTGAATCTCCTATATTCGGTTTCCACTAAATTGAGCTTCGTGTGTTTGAATGATATAATTTGGCTTTTTTTAAATAAGGATTATGAAAGCTACCTCTTCCTCCCGGCACTGGCCGGAAGGACTTTTTTCAAATCTCCCTGGGCGTTACTCGTACTTTTCCAAAATATTTGAAACGGATATGCTTCCATTCTCCTTATTCATATCTAATTGTTCCCATGCGTTCCTTGCTAAATTAATGGTGACAAACTGACGAGATGACTTATACAAAGGCCATTCCATTAACACCCAAAATACTTCCTGGGCAGAATAATCACGTTCAGCACATATTTTTATTAAAATCTTCTGAATTATCTGCTGAACATTGATATTATCGCGTGATTCTTGAACTGTTTATCTGATGAAATCTTTCATCCCTTCTGATCTGGGTTCACCTTTGCTAGCATATTTAGCAATATATTTGAGAACTGCGTGAATGGAAATGACTGTTTAGGAATCCATGTTTGCTCGCCAAATTTTTTAAATTTGTGGGCTATGATTGTTTAAATAAGGACTATTTCTTTTTGAAATGTATTCGAGTTCATAAGTAAGGAACTGAATTTTACTTTCGTGAGCACATTCTTTGGGAAATTTGAAACGGCATGTGACTTCAGAAGAATCTTTTCTTTCCCTTACAGCTTTAGAGCATTTATGCATTTGTACTGTACGTATTAAATGATTATAGTCAGCAGCTTCATCAGGCACATCCGTAAAAGGAAATTTAGATGGATGTATATCATAAACTTGATTAGGATCTGGTTGCCAAGTCGATATGAATTCGTCAAAGTATTTTACAATTTAACGTATCTTTCCATCATCATTTGAACTAAGATTGTTTACATCAGGAGCATCTTCAAACCAGAAAAGACCAGGCATGTGAGGAATACATCTATGTTGAAACTCAATACGAAACCAAAAGTCCTTGACTTTGAAATATTTCTTGAAAAAATGTTCCATAAAAAAATCCAACCGCTTATGAAACTAGTAAGAAAAATCAAGCGTTTAGCATAGATTATGAAACACTTTCCAACACTTCCTGAATGCTTCAACAAAACTTCGTTATTTAGAGAAATACGGTATAAAAGAGATCTATGTAAACATGTTAGAAAACGCATGAAACATTTGAAAAACTGATTTCTGCAGACTGTATATAGCCAAATATGCATTCCAATTCTTTTGAACAGCCCTGTATTTGATCTGTAGGTTGATATATATACTATATAATGGGAAAATTTAGTTTAGCGAAAAAACTCATAACAGGTTGAAATTTCTCTTTCAGCAATTTATACTAATAGATCAAAGCATACTTGTATACATTTGTACAGCCGTGTAGTTAACCTAGTACCTTTATTACACGCCACTATTTAGCCAAAGTTTAATTCAAAGTAAAACACTCTTAAAAATACTCAAATCACATTTCCATAAATTATCATTTATAGACGGCCATGTATCCAATTCTTTACGTGACCATGTATATCCTTTTATCTATGTTCTACAAAGATTTCTTTGTAAACCAAATGCAGTCCTACTCAAAAATGCATAACTCATTTAAAAACCACCTTTAAGCAATTTGAAATCATACCCAGTAACCATTACGAATAGCCCTGTATATGAATTACAACATTTATACACACCATATACTATGCATAAATACAGTGAAACATAAAAGCACATAACATATATAAAAATGCATTTCCAGCAATCATTGCTACTGTACGGTACTTCGGACACAATATAGTATCTGAAATCTTTTGTGTGCCCCTGTAAATGCTATGCACTTCGTATTATACATGAAATAAGTTATAGTAAACCTTAGCGACGTATATCAATTTCATTATACATGAAATAATTTAACATAATTAAAATACACCGCAAACAATTCCCTCCACCCCTATATCATTCTGTAACGGAATTATTTTGTGCGGCACTGTAAATGAATAATAACTATTTTTTGCATCGTATATTCTACAGAATGCATATTTTAGTGCACTTGATAAATGCATATGAATTTTATTATGTTTGAAAGCATGTAACATCATTAAAAATCATTTTAAACGATTTTTTCCCATAGGCCGTAATGTAACGGAAAACTTTTGACTATCCCTGTAAATGAACTAAACATGCTAGAAACTTTATTTGAAATAGGGATCGTGCTATGGTAGAGGTCACTAACATACAAAAATTTCAGAACGATCCGACTATATTTACGAGAGTTAGAGCGCGGATAGACGGGCAGACAAACTGAAGTCATAAACATTTTTCAACTTTGTTGGAAAGTGTTAAAAAGTAAGCAACGATTAAAGGATTACAATTCAACAATTTTGATTTTCTGATGAATTCAGAATTTTGGTTACGATTAGTGTAATCATAGTCTGCATCAATAATGCGATAAATTTCAGGCCAGTATAAATCAGCTGCACTAAGTGTAATGAAAACAGTAGGAGTTCCCATTTCCTCAACCATGTCTAACAGCTCTCGTGATCTGATAAACCAATAAGAGCTCGATGATCTTAAATTAGCATTGAAAGATAAAATCGACTTGTACAATGTAGGATCTTTCTGCAACCGTTCCTGGAGTTTTTTAACTGTTTCAACATCATGTAGGCGAGATTTTTTTTTAATACAAATAATTCCATTTTGTAATGCTGTCCAACGCATTATGCTATTGAAAGCAAAAAATCTAAATCTTGGATGCCGTGCAAATCTTCCATCGTCATATATCATGAGAAATTTAACCCTTTATCTACTGCATTATGATCTACTGCAATTTTTTTCATGTAATATTTTTTGAAGTGAAAACTTCTTTAGGCGCGTTGAGCTTTTTTTGAGATGGGGAAAAACCACTGATTTCGAGACACTGTAACGTAACGACATGCTAGCATTTTGACACATAGACACTAGCGCGCCAAGCGGTGAATGACAGGAACTTTTCCCTCTTCAGCTCAATCCGCAAAAGAAGAAGGAAGCTAAAACTCACTTTTTCTCCCGGCGTATTGCTAAAACGAATTATTATTTTGTTTTTCGTCAGTTAAAATGAATTATATACCGTATTCGTGACCTACCTATTTCGTGTAACTAAAAACCGATAACGCTGTATTTTATCGTGTTGATGGTCTGGTCAATAACCAACAGTATTGGCGGGAATTTCGATTACGGAAGATAAAATACGGGGCACAGATGTCAGATACGCACTTGGGTACCTAATTGACAGCAAAATGGCGTTATTTTATTTTACAAGGTAACCCGGCTACTGTTGCTTATTTATTAATAAATTGTTCATTTACTTTTATTTTATTTTTTTAAATTGTACAATTGTTTTGTTTTATAGTTATTAATGAAATTACCGTTTATTTATTGTTGTTTACTTTTTAAAACAATAGAAAATAATTTAAAAATATATATTGTAACTGGTATTGGAAAACGGGCTTTAGCCAAATTGACGTTAAAAAATCGCGCCAAACCTGGTTCGTATATCACATCTCTGCCAAATTCTTGTTTTTTTTTTTTCGACTTTTTATCCAAATTTTCCGGATTTTTAAAATTTTCCCTTTCATTGTATCCCAAACACTACCTTCATACCAAATTTCAAGATTCTAGGGATACAGGACGTACCTCTGAGTTTTGATGATCGGTGAATCAGTGTCGAAAAGGGGAAAGTTTAAGTTCATATATCTTCTGAAATAAAAAAGATTCATTCAGCATTTAGTTCCATTTCCACATTACTTTAGATTTACGAAGTTTCAAGTTGCTGGGAATCACCAACACAAAGATATTGGGGGTCAAAAGTACCCTGAGTTGCTTCCAGAAAAAGATGCTTACGGCTGTGCTTTCAAGACTTGGCAGGGGCACTGCCGTGTCCCCAGATGCTTTCATTAGTGCTGCTACACAATTCAACGCATAAAACATTTCCTGACGATTAAAAAAACACACACGTAATTGTTGAAGTTTTCACTTCTATTGGCACTCCCGGAGTGCCACTGTTTTTTTTTTTTTTCAGTTACTACAATGAAAATTAAGGGATAAACATAAAACAAATACTCTCCTGACAGAAATTTAATTATTTAGAGGTAATTAATTAAAGTGGTACTTTAAAGTACCGTCAGTACACTATGACTAAAATATCGTAACAGAAAACCCACAAGGTATTTCAAATGGCATCAGAAAATATTTTCGATTTAATAAGTATGTGAAATATAGTCTTTTTCTTATTTAAAAATAGATCGTTTGGCAAATTCTGGTGCCAATCA
This sequence comes from Maratus speciosus, assembly GCA_963932465.1. Classification (NCBI taxonomy): domain Eukaryota; kingdom Metazoa; phylum Arthropoda; class Arachnida; order Araneae; family Salticidae; genus Maratus; species Maratus speciosus. Next base: position 509,689,798 of record OZ010795.1, read on the forward strand.
TTTATTTCAACACTTTAGAACTGAAAATGCTTTGCCTCTGAAAGGGTTAAAAAAAAACTATTTTTTTTTAAGGTTTCGATCTTGTTAGCAGTCCTCTAGTTATGCGGCGCGGCGTCTATATTCCATGGGCAAAATGTTCTCTCGCATCTCCACACATGCAATATATGAATTTACCTATGCCATTTCTAGCATAGCAAAAACGAGTCGGTGCCACAATTTTTTCGATTTCCTATAAAAAATAACAATGAAACAGAACAGAAATACCTGGGAAATCATTACTACACTACATTTTAGTAATTGCATTTTAAAGTAGATGAAAACGATGGATAACTACACAGACGTAAAGTAAACAAGAAGTTTTTCTCTAATACCCAGTTTACTGATGGTACTTATAAGTACCACCGAGCTGTGCCTGATTTACGGCAGGGCACTCGGGGCACGGGCCCAGGGCCCCTGATTTTCAGGGGCCCCCTAAATGCTCCTAAAGGTTTTCAAATTATTGTCCAGAACCTGATGTTACACATTTCATTCTACATTCTATTGTGTTTTTATTGTATTTTTATAAAATCGTATATTTTGTCCGAAACATCCATTTATAATTACTTTATTATATTAAAAAGCAGAAAAACCAACGTTTAAAATGCACAAATAATATATGAAAAGCAGCAAACAGCTGTTTCGAATCTACTAGCGAGATTCTTCTTCAGTGCAAAAGGAACAGCGTGCTAGTAAAAGCAAGGCTGAGAAGATTAGTAGATTCGAAACAGCTGTTTGCTGCTTTTCATATATTATTTGTGCATTTTAAACGTTGGTTTTTCTGCTTTTTAATATTGTTGCACAAAGGCTTTATTTGCTATTTTTATATACTTTATTATAGTGAATATTTTTTCTTATCTTTATCACTTTAAAAATGTATGTTGTATTTTTAATTCTTATTTAATCGCACTTCTCTTCTCGTCATAGTATTTGGGGGTTAGTGAGAGTAGCTCGTAGGTTGCAGAGCTCCCTGATATTTTAAATAATAGTAATTTGGTATTACAGAAAAATTATTATTAGTTGTTGCATAATTTATCATTCCAAATATATGGAATTGCATAGGAAAAGATAATCAGCAACACACAGTTTCTTATAAAACGTCTATTCATTTAAATTTCATAATTATGAAATATTTATTTTAAAGTAAATTAATGATTATCAATTTTAATTTTTAATGGATATATTAAAGGAATTATTAAAGTCAATAGTGGTTATCGTAGTAAGCAGCGCTTTGAATACTTTTTTGTACTCAAGCTGTACTGTAAGCATCGGTGCAAAAGGGCCCCCGAAAGTATCTATGTCCAGGGCCCCCAAATTTGTAAATCGGTCCCTGCCACCAAGTAATTCAACTGTTAAATCAAATACATACACCGTTCACCTAAAATAGCTAGTCAAGCTGTATTCTAAGATCATAATGAACGCATAAAAAAAAAAAAAAAAAATCCAACACTTATCTTCTAGCCTTTACTGTGTTTGCAGCAATAAAAAGACGAGCGTGACAATCTGTACAAAATGTCGGCACAAAACCCATCGTCTGTGTCAAAGATAGCCTCCTTCCTCGCTAAAATAACAAACCTAGAATTACTGCTGCCATGTATCCGGATAAAGTGGAGTTAAAAGAGTGTTTTTGTAAAGTACCATTAGAATATTAGTAATATTCTCCATGGGATGAAAGTTTAAAGTGAGTGGTATTTATAATAGACCGGGAGCCGACCGCATAAACTACCACCTCATCGAGTTCATGGATGAAATTCATACACAAAATAGAACTCGATTACCATATTAAAATGGAACTGGTCTGCCAGCTCATATCTTGGTGGAACACCCGGGCAGACTGAATTTTAGTGGTTGAATTTTAGGTCCCCAACCACCTCATCCAGTTCACGGATGAAATTCAAGAACTAAGTAGTGCTCGATTAGCACAATGAAATGGAACTGGTCTGCCAGCTCATATCTTGGTGGAACACCGGGGCAGACTGCATTTTATTGGTTGAATTTTAGGTCCCCAACCACCTCATCGAGTTCACGGATGAAATTCGAGAATTAAGTAGTGCTCGATTAGCACAATGAAATGGAACTGGTCTGCCAGCTCATATCTTGGTGGAACACCCGGGCAGACTGGATTTTAGTGGTTGAATTTTAGGTCCCCAACCACCTCATCGAGTTCACGGATGAAATTCAAGAACTAAGTAGTGCTCGATTAGCACAATGAAATGGAACTGGTCTGCCAGCTCATATCTTGGTGGAACACCCGGGCAGACTGGATTTTATTGGTTGAATTTTAGGTCCCCAACCACCTCATCGAGTTCACGGATGAAATTCAAGAACTAAGTAGTGCTCGATTAGCACAATGAAATGGAACTGGTCTGCCAGCTCATATCTTGGTGGAACACCCGGGCCGACTGGATTTTAGTGGTTGAATTTTAGGTCCCCAACCACCACATTGAGTTCACGGATGAAATTCAAGAACTAAGTAGTTAGTATAACTATTCAAAAGTTTGGACGAATTCAAATTATTAAAAATATTATTACATTTATTTAAATTATTGTACTATTTTTTAATTACATTACAATAAACTTGTTACTTTGTAAAAAAGTTCAATTTGTATGATTGTTGTAAAAAAAAGGGATTTAATATATTAAACATCATACAGTAGCAAAACATTTAAATAAAAATTTCTCTTCAGGTGCCAATAAATATTTGCGATTTTTCATCTGTACGTCTTAAAAATATCAACAAATAGAACATTTCCAGAACTAGTAAAAGTAAAATATTCGTAAATATTTGCAGTATACCAATTCCAATTGTGCGTTAAAATTTCATTATATCTAATTTTTTGACTATTATCATTAAGGACGATTTTTTATAGTTAGGGTAAGTCTAGGATAGATGGCCATAGTTTTACAGATTGAAATAAAAATTCTTAGATTGAAAATGAAAGAAATATTTATGCATATTTAAAATCCTTATACATATATACTCATCCTATTTTGAGCAAAAAATAATTAAATATTGAGAACAAAAAGTGGGAAACAAAATTGAAATTAAAATGGCAGATGGCCATCTCTCCTTCAAGCCTAGGAGAGATGGTCATCCAATATAAGAAAGAAAAAGAGCAGTTAAAATAAAAAAATGACACATTTTATATAGTTAATCATGAAAAACATACAGAAATTTCTAAAGATGCAATTATGTCACAGAAAATGAGTGAATAAAATTCGAATAAAGAAAATTTGAAGTATAATTTCAAGCCTTCAGTTTTCGTAAAATTTTACCTGATTTTTGAAAGGTCTTTATAGTTCATACACGTTTCATGGGACCACTTCAGATACCTTATGCATTGTATCCAGTCATCCTTTTTGGTTGTGGTATTATATTCTTCTCCACAACCAACACAGTGATCCTCATCCAATTCTATTCCCTCGGTATCTGCAAAATCTGATATTTCAAATGTATTTCATATTCTTCGCTACTTAAAGTGTCGGGTATTTTTTCTCGCGTTTGTTTTAGACATTTTCATGGTTTTAGGATTATTTATCAACTTTTATCTGTTTGTGGGATGAAAGTTTCCGACGTTTTTTTTCAAAATCTTTTGAAAAAAAAAAAACATCGTTAGGCCCTATATTATATTATCATTATTGAAATCTTTATTTTTGGCAAAAAAGTTTAAACAATTATATCAGTTAATATAATTATAAACATAAAAGATTTATAATTATTTTAAATATAATTATATTTAGTTAAAATCCTCAATCCGTTTAATTGGGAACTGTTAATTAAAGGTGGTCATCTCTCTTCCATTTGATGTGGCCATCTATCCTGAAATCGAAGGACAAATGGACACCTAATTTGAAGCCTCACTTCGCCATTGTACGTCTTTGTTTTAGACTTAGAAGGAAATATTGGATTATACATGTGCCTTAAAAGTCCGTATATTAAAATAAAATGTAACGTACGTACTGCAAAACATTTCGATACCAAACTCAACAAAAATATTCAACCACTAAATAAAACTAGTATATTGTGGCCATCACAAAACTTTCTTCTATATAAATCAAGTCAATTAAATCACTTAAATAGTGCAAGAAATTACATCTATTTAGCATCAATTCATATCAAAGTGTATCTGAATTTGAAGTTTGATAAAAAATCGTGCCTTAGTTCTTGAGATAGAGCTATAGCGGAAATTCTGAAAAATGTAGCATAGCAGCGCCACCTGTTGAGTGATTTACATCAATACATAAACAGCAATAATTGATAACCAGGTGTACATGGATCTGAAGTTCGTTGAAAATCCAAGCATTAGTTCACGAGACAGAGCTATTGCGAAAATCACAGAAAACAGCAATGCAGCGCCACCTATTGAGCGATTCATACCAATCTGTATAAAATGTCAGTTCATGTCAAGGACTAACTGATTCTAAAGTTTGGTGAAAATTCGTGCATTAGTTCTTGACATACACCTATAGTGGAAATTCTGAAAAAAATATGCCTAGCAGCGCCACATGTTGAGCGATTTACACCAAAATGTACAAAATGTCAATTCATGTCAAGGATTAACAACTGATTCTGAAATTTGGTGAAAATTATTGCATTAGTGCTTGAGATACAGCTATAATGGAAATTCTGAAAAGTGCAGCATAGCAGCGCCACCTTTTGAGCGATTTACACCAAAACAAAAACAGCACTAACTCACATCAAAGTATACTTGAATCTCAAGTGTGTTGAAAATCCGTGCATTAGTTCTGGAGATTTAGCTATTGCGAAAATCGTGAAAAAGGCTGCATAGCAGCGCCACCTGTAGAGTGATTTACACCAACAACTAATCAGCACCAATTTATATCAGGGACTAACGGAATATAAATTTTTATTAAATTCCGTGCTTTAGTTCTTGAGATAGAGCGCCCACAAAATTTGTGTCACATACAGAGAGACAGACAGACTCACAGATGAACAGACTCACAGACAGACATTTTGTAAAAACATGTTTTTCGGAATCTCTGACCTCTAAAACGTGTAAATCCGTCGAAAACCGAAAGTCGAAAATTTTCACGAATCCAATACTTTCTTCTTGTAAAGATAGAAGAAAGTAATAAGCATTAAAATTACACTTAATCGAAAAACACAGCTGCACGTCGCAATGAATGAAGTCGTTGGACTATTTCCTACGGACAAAGTTTATGCTGAAATCTATGATCAAGTTTTGGAAATATTTAGACTGGCCATCTCTCGTCTATGGCCATCTCGCCTAGAGTTACCCTATTTGTTCAGCTTATATTGGTCACTCATAATTTACTCCAAAAAGGAAACTAGTCGGATGTTTAAATCCTAAAACTTTCTTCTATCTCCGACAAGTTGATACTTCAAAATTCCCTGTCAAAGTGCAAAAATTGGACCCATCATGAGAATTCTAAAAGTATAGGTTTGAGAACTGTATGAACTTAAAAAAAGGAAATATAAAAATCGCATATTTTACAGAAATGAATGAATTTCAGCACCCACAATCTGAGATGTGTGAATGAAAATTCCCAACGCAATCGTAATAAGAAAAAACACCTGTTAGGATGTATACCGTCATGCCGAATAATGATTTATTTATCTGAAAGTGTAACAGAATATGAAATTTGATAAATTCCGTGCATTAGTCTTTGATAAATAGCTAGAGGCGAAAATCTTGAAAAACACAACATAGCAACGCCAGCTATTATTTGCCAGGTAAACCTAAGCAGAACTAAGTTAGTTCAATATTTAACAGTATGCTAAATTTCATGAAAATCCATGCATTATTCCTTGACTACAGCAATTGCGGAACTTGTATTGAAGCGCCACCTGTTGGGCGTTTTATACCGAAATACAATATGGTTGGTTGGAAGGTTGTGTTTATGATGGCCAATTATCAACACGAGGGATAAAAATAAAATATGCAACAAATTACTGAATATAAACTTTTATTAAATTCGGTGCATTAGTTCTTGAGATAGAGCGCCATTTTTTGTTATCTTTTTGTCACATACAGACAGAAACACAGATACGTATTTTCTAAAAACAGTCAAAACATGTTCAAAACCTAAAACGCATAAATTCGTCGAAAACGCGCCATTACTTTCTCGTAAAAAGAGAAGAAACTGCTAAGTAATATCAACCACTAAAATTTGATCTGGCCACGTGTTCCACCAAGATATGACATGCCAGACAAGTTTCAGTTTAATATGATAATCAAATTCTATTTAGCTCATGAACTTCATCTGCGAACTCAATGAAATGGTTGGGGACCTAAAATTCAACCGCTAAAATCCAGTCTGCCCGGGTGTTCCACCAAAATATGAGCTGGCAGACCAGTTCCATTTCATTGTGCTAATCGAGCACTACTTAGTTCTTGAATTTCATCCGTGAACTCGATGAGGTGGCTGGGGACCTAAAATTCAACCACTAAAATCCAGTCTGCCCGGGTGTTCCACCAAGATATGAGCTGGCAGACCAGTTCCATTTCATTGTGCTAATCGAGCACTACTTAGTTCTTGAATTTCATCCGTGAACTCGATGAGGTGGCTGGGGACCTAAAATTCAACCACTAAAATCCAGTCTGCCCGGGTGTTCCACCAAGATATGAGCTGGCAGACCAGTTCCATTTCATTGTGCTAATCGAGCACTACTTAGTTCTTGAATTTCATCCGTGAACTCGATGAGGTGGCTGGGGACCTAAAATTCAACCACTAAAATCCAGTCTGCCCGGGTGTTCCACCAAGATATGAGCTGGCAGACCAGTTCCATATCATTGTGCTAATCGAGCACTACTTAGTTCTTGAATTTCATCCGGGAACTCGATGAGGTGGTTGGGGACCTAAAATTCAACCACTAAAATCCAGTCTGCCCGGGTGTTCCAACAAGATATGAGCTGGCAGACCAGTTCCATTTCATTGTGCTAATCGAGCACTACTTAGTTCTTGAATTTCATCCGTGAACTCGATGAGGTGGTTGGAGACCTTAAATTCAACCACTAAAATCCAGTCTGCCCGGGTGTTCGACCACGATATGAGCTGGCAGACCAGTTCCATTTCATTGTGCTAATCGAGCACTACTTAGTTCTTGAATTTCATCCGTGAACTCGATGAGGTGGCTGGGGACCTAAAATTCAACCACTAAAATCCAGTCTGCCCGGGTGTTCCACCAAGATATGAGCTGGCAGACCAGTTCCATTCCATTGTGCTAATGGAGCACTACTTAGTTCTTGAATTTCATCCGTGAACTCGATGAGGTGGTTGGGGACCTAAAATTCAACCACTAAAATCCAATCTGCCCGGGTGTTCCACGAAGATATGAGCTGGCAGACCAGTTCCTTTTCATTGTGCTAATCGAGCACTACTTAGTTCTTGAATTTCATCCGTGAAGTCGATGAGGTGGTTGGGGACCTAAAATTCAACCACTAAAATCCAGTCTGCCCGGGTGTTCCACCAAGATATGAGCTGGCAGACCAGTTCCATTTCATTGTGCTAATCGAGCACTACTTAGTTCTTGAATTTCATCCGTGAACTCGATGAGGTGGTTGGGGACCTAAAATTCAACCACTAAAATCCAGTCTGCCCGGGTGTTCCACGAAGATATGAGCTGGCAGACCAGTTCCTTTTCATTGTGCTAATCGAGCACTACTTAGTTCTTGAATTTCATCCGTGAAGTCGATGAGGTGGTTGGGGACCTAAAATTCAACCACTAAAATCCAGTCTGCCCGGGAGTTCCACCAAGATATGAGCTGGCAGACCAGTTCCATTTCATTGTGCTAATCGAGCACTACTTAGTTCTTGAATTTCATCCGTGAACTCGATGAGGTGGTTGGGGACCTAAAATTCAACCACTAAAATCCAGTCTGCCCGGGTGTTCCACCAAGATATGTGCTGGCAGACCAGTTCCATTTCATTGTGCTAATCGAGCACTACTTAGTTCTTGAATTTCATCCGCGAACTCGATGAGGTGGCTGGGGACCTAAAATTCAACCACTAAAATCCAGTCTGCCCGGGTGTTCCACCAAGATATGAGCTGGCAGACCAGTTCCATTTCATTGTGCTATTCGAGCACTACTTAGTTCTTGAATTTCATCCGTGAACTCGATGAGGTGGTTGGGGACCTAAAATTCAACCACTAAAATCCAGTCTGCCCGGGTGTTCCACCAAGATATGAGCTGGCAGACCAGTTCCATTTCCTTGTGCTAATCGAGCACTACTCAGTTCTTGAATTTCATCCGTGAACTCGATGAGGTGGTTGGGGACCTAATATTCAACCACTAAAATCCAGTCTGCCCGGGTGTTCCACCAAGATATGAGCTGGCAGACCAGTTCCATTTCATTGTGCTAATCGAGCACTACTTAGTTCTTGAGTTTCATCCGTGAACTCGATGAGGTGGTTGGGGACCTAAAATTCAACCACTAAAATCCAGTCTGCCCGGGTGTTCCACCAAGATATGAGCTGGCAGACCAGTTCCATTTCATTGTGCTAATCGAGCACTACTTAGTTCTTGAATTTCATCCGTGAACTCGATGAGGTGGTTGGGGACCTAAAATTCAACCACTAAAATCCAGTCTGCCCGGGTGTTCCACCAAGATATGAGCTGGCAGACCAGTTCCATTTTAATATGGTAATCGAGTTCTATTTTGTGCATGAATTTCATTCATGAACTCGATGAGGTGGTTGGGGACCTAAAATTCAACCACTAAAATCCAGTCTGCCCGGGTGTTCCACCAAGATATGTGCTGGCAGACTAGTTCCATTTCATTGTGCTAATCGAGCACTACTTAGTTCTTGAATTTCATCCGCGAACTCGATGAGGTGGCTGGGGACCTAAAATTCAACCACTAAAATCCAGTCTGCCCGGGTGTTCCACCAAGATATGAGCTGGCAGACCAGTTCCATTTCATTGTGCTATTCGAGCACTACTTAGTTCTTGAATTTCATCCGTGAACTCGATGAGGTGGTTGGGGACCTAAAATTCAACCACTAAAATCCAGTCTGCCCGGGTGTTCCACCAAGATATGAGCTGGCAGACCAGTTCCATTTCCTTGTGCTAATCGAGCACTACTCAGTTCTTGAATTTCATCCGTGAACTCGATGAGGTGGTTGGGGACCTAATATTCAACCACTAAAATCCAGTCTGCCCGGGTGTTCCACCAAGATATGAGCTGGCAGACCAGTTCCATTTCATTGTGCTAATCGAGCACTACTTAGTTCTTGAATTTCATCCGTGAACTCGATGAGGTGGTTGGGGACCTAAAATTCAACCACTAAAATCCAGTCTGCCCGGGTGTTCCACCAAGATATGAGCTGGCAGACCAGTTCCATTTCATTGTGCTAATCGAGCACTACTTAGTTCTTGAATTTCATCCGTGAACTCGATGAGGTGGTTGGGGACCTAAAATTCAACCACTAAAATCCAGTCTGCCCGGGTGTTCCACCAAGATATGAGCTGGCAGACCAGTTCCATTTCATTGTGCTAATCGAGCACTACTTAGTTCTTGAATTTCATCCGTGAACTCGATGAGGTGGTTGGGGACCTAAAATTCAACCACTAAAATCCAGTCTGCCCGGGTGTTCCACCAAGATATGAGCTGGCAGACCAGTTCCATTTTAATATGGTAATCGAGTTCTATTTTGTGCATGAATTTCATTCATGAACTCGATGAGGTGGTAGTTTATGCGGTCGGCTCCCGGTCTATAAGTACCGTCAGTAGGTAAAGGGTTAAAGTATTCTTTTGGAGTAATTTTACGAACTCTAGCATTTCTAAGATCCCCTCTTCCTGTTGAAAATAACGTTGGAAAAGCTCTACAAATATATCCATCAGAAGAAAATTCATTTATAGGCTTAGTATCTATCTGAGGCCAAGGAATGACACTGCATTCATAATTTCCTTCTTTAATACCTAACATACTATTTATTGCCTCTCGATTACATCTGAAAGTCACATTTGGGGCTCCGGATTCATATATATTATTTGTCCATGGACATTGATCATCTACAGAATTCAAAGTTTTTTCAACTGATGGTAAATAAATCTGTTGTTGCTCTTCACTGAGTATTATTCGCTGAAAAATAATGTCATTTTCGGGTAAACTTTGCAAATTATTTTCATCAATAGTAATATAACGATACCAAGGATTACTTTCCTTTTGATATTCTAAAGCAGACTTAACGTTTTCACGATTTACTATAAAATCTTTGAATTATTCACCATCTTGTCTTCTAACAAAGATGTACTGTGATATATTATCTATGGAATGAGGTATAAAGTACTAAATTGTGTAATACAGTGAAACCTCCTTCAACGGCCACTTCTAAACAACGAAAACCTCCGAATACCGACCCCATGGTGATGGAAACAAATACGTTCCATACCATTAACATTAGTACGAACCTCTAAATAAGGAATTCTGAACAACGGCCTGTGGCGACGCCATCTTGTGCGGTCAGTGAAACGAGTATCTCGCAGGAAGCGATCGAGCTAGCCTTTTGCTCGGCACGTAAGATCTCGCTTTCTGACCGTGGGTTCTCCGGTTCGATCCTTATCGCCGTACATCTCCTGCAGGCCATTCAAAGATCATGAGAAAAGTTTTTTACAGCTCCTGGTACAATTTCATATTTATTTGCAAACCGAAATATGAAGCAGATCAAACAAAATTCATTTGATATGTGAACAAACAGAAAATGAAGACATTAATAATAATGGGGAAATTTTACATAATATTCTTAGAACGGCAGGTATAACTAACGTAAAAGCCAGCTTGTTTGTATGTCTGGTCAAAAATTTGGCAGTGCAGTTACTGCCACATTTGATTTCATTCCGCAAATGGTGAAAGATAGGAGAGAGGAAGAGGAAATAGATAATAGAATCATCCAAAATTTCCAGTATTAACACATATACCGAAGGTTTGATGAGCCTTCGTGAAATCCAAAATTCCTCATTAAATCATAATGAGAATGAATTGCATGGCAAATCAAGTCATATTTGTTTTCTTTGGAGAAAGACATTTGCAGCAAAGAAAAAAAAAAAAAAGCAACTGCAAATCACTGATTTTCTTATTATATTAAAACAATGAGGATGAATTAAAATGACTGTGTGTATTTCTATTCAAATTTATGCAATTTTGATTTTTTTTAAGTTAAACCTCTGAATAATACCCACCTCTGAAGAGCGGTCACTTTTCACCGGTGCCACGGGTAATCGTTATTCAGAGGTTGCACTGTATCTTGATGAAAATTAATAGCTTGCCCACTGTATCCAAGCTGGCACCTTTAATGCGATAAACAGTAATAACTGGATGAACTTGGGCAATTATTTGCTCTTTAACGAAAGTTAAGTTCTTCAATATTTCCGGTTGTGACCTGGATCCATATTATTAGCTACAGAAAAAATATTTAGTTCATTATTTACTATACATTTATGGCAAGTCTTACAAGATCCGTCAGATTGAATATGCATGTCAAACAAACGTCGATGACAAATTTTACAAAAATATAATTAAATTTTTTTTTTGTGCATCTTCGAAATTTAAAGCATATTTCCGAGCACATGCATTCTCTGTCAGAAGAGATTCGTCATGTCGTTGTTTTTTGCGCTGGTATCTAGCCTCTTGCCTTAAAGCTAAATCATATTAGCGTTCTTTTCGACCAGTAAGTGTACGTTTTCTCGGCATTCTTTATAATAGAACTCATTCCATAAATTATTTTTAAACGACCAACATACTAAAAATAATACTAATAGTAATTTCTTCTTAATAGTAAATATGTTTCATTTGGTTAAATTTTCAACCTTTGAATTCGAATAATACTTTATATAACGTATTTAACAATTAATTTTGTTTGTTTACAATTTTTTTGTTGCCACTTTACAAAAAAAAAAAAAAATCATAATATAATTCTTTTAAGATGCGTAAGTTTCGTCTGCGTAAATTATTTCACATAATAAGAATAAGTTGTGTATTTGAATTCTTAACACTAAAAAATATTTAATTTAATGTAAATAATTGAATTTTCACAAACTTTAATTGATTAAAAATATGCTATAATTTTCCTAAAGAAAGTACTTTAAAAATTTCATAAAAGAAATCGTGAAACTATTATATGATTAAAAGGAATGAGAACCAAACTATGCGCCATCTCCAACCAATCTTAATAAAGTATTCTATTAAAATGTATATTTTCCTCTCAAATAACACACATTTTTAATATAAGACAGTTTAATGTAAGTAAAGTTTTAAACTGTAGCCGGTATTACGATAATTCTTTTACCTCACATGCAAATAATTAGAGATATACATATTAGATATGCCACGCTGCAATATTAAAAAGCTCCAGCAGGTATTGCGATAATTCTTTTACCTCCCATGCAAATAATTAGAGATTACTTAATTCCGCTTAATTATTATAATTTGTTTTTAGATAAAGGCAAACATTTTATCACAAACATCAACAAAACTTTTTATTCTATTTATTCTTTTTTCCAAATATACAGTTTTATCGTCTGCTGCCATAGTAACATGATAAATTAAATTTTATTAGATGCAAATTTCCAACTGGGCGAAAAATGTCCGGACCAAGATTCGAATCCGGGACCTCCTGGCTGAAGCCGCCAGTGCTCTGCCATCTGAGCTATCCCGGACGATTCTGGTCGAACTTTTTCACCCAGCTAACCTTGAAGATTACAGCATCTGGTCTGAAACCTGGTTCAGCTCAACAGAATAAATCTCAGGTAATGGAACTCCAGAAATCGCTGGATACGAAATTACACTAGATTAATTTTCACACAATTATTCTAATTGGTAAACAAATCATATTAGATGTAAATTTCCAACTGGGCGAAAAATGTCCGGACCAGGATTCGAATAATCCGTCCGTAATAGAAAAACATGTAAAATAAATTAATTAAAATAATAAATTTTTTAAAGTTATTCTGTAAAAAAAAAAAAATAATAATATTGTGCAAATCTATAGATCATAATTTATATTTATGTTTAATTTCAAGTCAAAATACTGAATAGTTTTTTTGTAAAGTGTACGACAAAATGTAATTTGTGTAGACTAGTAGAGGATTCGCTTCGCTCATCCTAATGAGTTCTTCAATTTGGCTCTCATCTTCCCTAATCTGACCAATTCGAACAATCTGCTCTTCTTTCTCTGTGAGTAATTCTCAATTTTATTTACCAGACCTAATTGCTCTTCTTACTTTGCATGTTCGGAAAACAAAATTTCATTATCACAATCTCGTTGCACCGCTCTCTTTTTTAAAGTTTCAGTCTACTACTATTGGTCAGTCATGGCTTCACGCTTGTTTTCATCCGAGCCCCACAATTTCTACAATATGTAGAAATTTAGACTTTCACACACCCTTGGACATTTCTCAAGGTGAAAGATAAACTTTGTTATACTCTTCCAAAATTCCTGTCGAAAAAAAGGCTATTGTACTGCCCGAAAAAATTTACTGATTGCCTCCTGGTCTTTGTGTGTTGAAAGCACGATGTCGCAATATGTTTGCATAAACCATCACAAATACGATATATGTGTTTTTGTGTTTATCAAAAACGAAATGTTCATAATATTCCGAGAAAAGAAAAAATGCTTCTTAACTGTATTGTAATGAAAGAATAATCTAATGATTACATTTCTTATATACATTTTATTTCTCAAGCAGTCAATGGAATACAGCAGTCAATGCAGGGTTTAAAGAAAAGTTCCTTTAGCCTGAAAATACTTGCGAACGGGGAGAGCTACAGCTATGCAAGTTAGGTAACAGTATTGGAAAGCGACTATGCCCGATTTAATGCAAACGACAGCATCACCCCCTAGTGGCGAAATATGAAAGAGAGCCATTGCAAGTCGAAAACGAAAAGAGATAGAGCAAAATTTCCAGTTAGAAAGTTTTAGTGCATCAATTAATTACTACGAAACGACATTTGGTTTACATGGGTAAGATAAACCTCCGCCTGTATACGTGGCATTCTCACAATCTTTTGACTTTTGGGAGAAAAAATCTGGCGAAATTAAACTTGCTAAAATAACATTTTAATCTGATAGACGAATGCCTTAATGATTCAAAATAAAGAAAAAATGGTCAGCAGCGAAAAAAATTTTATTTAACTGAGGTTTAAGTTAAACTTACGAGTTTAATTTTCCTTACCATTTTACCACTAAAACTTTTTATTTTCTTCTAAATTTTTACTTATAATGAATTTGCATAGTACCCACAGGACATTCAAATAAGAAATAATGACAATGTAGTATTTTTAGTACAAAATTTTGGTATAAGATTGTCTTAAAGGGGTGTTAAAGAAAGGACGGTAATGTAAAAAAAGGGGATGGTACAGGAAAAAAGGGACGAAATGGGAAAAAAAGGGACGGTAAGGATGGAACAGCAAGGAAAATTACCACCTATTTTAGGCAGATCATGTTAAGACTAAGTGGTAGCCAAAATGTTCATTGATTTTTAGAAACAGTTATTTACATTGGATTAAATTAAAAAAAAATTAATTTACCTCGAAAAGTGCAGGAATAAACCTTGGGGACGATGAGACTATCAATAAAGCCACGATGCTTGAAATTGATATTTAAATGCTGATTTAAATTCTACAGAAAATTTCCTGCCAAAGAATTTTAGACATTCTTTCTCTAGCATACTTCTGCATGAGAAAAAACTTGAAAAAAATTCTGTGGCTGCATCTGAAGTGATTTTCTATATAATTTTAGAAGAGGGATGGTAAAAAATCTAAAACCTAGGGACAGAGTTTAAAAAATAATAACAACCCTAAAAATGTGTGCAGGCTAATTTTTAGCTACTTATCTATTATATATATATAATCTATTATATATATAAAATCCAAACGGAAATTTCGTTCCGAACGCCGAGATTTCGAGTTCTACCGCATGGATTTTTACGGAACTTATACCGTTAGATATGTATCGTTCCAGGGAAGGTTTTAAGCTATAACACATCATTCTACCTAGATTAGTTATAGAATTATTACGCAAAATTCTATTATTTTGGACTTTGTTACTTCATATTTCCTTAAATATCTGGGCTCCTATTGGTCGTAGAGCTTAGATCTCGCGCCAAAAGTAGCTCCGAAGCACCCAAGCAAACTTTTCCTCGCGATTATTTTGCCGTCTTCCGATTTCCTCTAACTCTATTAGGGGCCCGCGTAGAGCCCCTTTAAAATATTTTTCGTAGTAATTTCAGCAATTATCTTAAATTATTGGTTAAGACCGCCATCCTCCCGATTCATGTATCTACGGAAAGGTTGCATGAAGGAGTTTCGTTCAGATACGCTTTTGTTAAGAATAGAGTGCGCTCCCTGGTGGTGGAATGTGGAACTAACATAACGCGATATTGTTAAAATTAGGAAATCTAACAATGCGATCTGTTTTAAACTTTGAGATAGTTCATAACACATAATCTATTATCCATTCTATTATATATATATAAAATCTATTATCTATTCTATTATCTATTCTATTATATATATAAAATCCAAACGGAAATTTCGTTCCGAACGCCTAGATTTCGAGTTCTACTGCATGGATTTTTACGGAACCTATACTGTTAGATAGGTATTGTTTCAGGGAAGGTTTTAATCTATAACACATTATTCTACCTATATTAGTTTTAGAATTATGACGGAAAATTCTGTTATTTTGGGCCATAAGGTTACCATTTTATTTCTTGGCGAAATTCATCGTTGATAAAAAAAAAAAAATTGAAACGGCTATTAAACCTCGAAAAATAAAAGAAAAACTGTTACTAATTTTATTTAAATGAAAAAAAGAAAAAAAGAAGAAGAAAATCCGTTTTAATGAGTGATAATATTAAAAAACGGAAATATTTAATCAAAACCTGAAAGAAATATTTGTAATGCTTAAAAATTAATTTAATAAGAAATATTACACTTGATACGCAATATTTGGCTCTTTATCGCTTGCGTTAGATATAGAAACGAATCTGAAAATTTGTTTAGATGAAATTTTAACGACATTTTCTTTCTGTTCTGTTCTTTTCTTTTTTTTATATCTAATTGTCCCATCACGTGACTTATAGAAGAAACCAGCAGATGTAATTGTGAGTCACATGTGTAATTACTATTTGTTTCTTTAGAATTTTTTATTTTTCTTTTGTCGCCAAACAATGTGATTTTAAGCCAAAAATGCATAAGCGTGACATTAGCTTGAGGATGTTCTCACAAATGGTGTTTTTTTAGGTGAAAGGAATCATTTTTTGAGTACATTTTCATATTCAATTGTAACTTATATAGATATCAGTTAATATTTTAAAAATGGAATCGAATACTTAAATTCCAGTGTGAATTTCTGCCACACATACATATTGTAAAATAATTTCATACTTTTTAAAATGTTTTTCGCCGTAATTCCGAAAGCATATGATATTTATAAACTCGAACTCAGATCAACGAACATTACCCATTTTATTTAAGCAAATATTATCTATTTTCTCAAGTCATATCGTCAATTTCATTTATAGGAAAATTCACAGATTCGAAATCTAGGAAATAAAGATAATTTTTAAGGAAATTTATGTTTTAATACGTTATTACTATGTAAAAATTCAACATCTTGAAAAAAAAATTACAAGTCTTTTGTAATTCGTCATTTCTTCTTCGTCTTTCTTCGTACTTTCTCCTCTGTTATGTAATATTTCAAATGATATCGGACTAATTTTCGATCATCGATTCACCGCAAAATCGCATATCTAATATAGTGTATAAAATAAAGTCTGGATTAGGGGACTAATTAACGCACAGCGCAAACTACTGAACCTAAAATCTTGAAAATCGTGGTAAAAATACTTCTTATGACATAAACTTCTGCTAAGAAAGGATTTTCTAAAGTGTCACCCCAAATGGTTTTTGCACGGGGAGGGGAAAAAATCGATTATCAAAATTATGCGTCAAATGATAGCATATTTTAATGTAGTTTTGTATGCTGAATCGAATGCTACCAAATAAATTTTTATAAGTCCAACAGTTCATGACACATTTCATATTTTTCTAATTTGGCGGTGTCTTTGGCATCTAAACCTCAAAATATCTATCATTACATCCGTTACTCTAGCAACGGAAAAAATTCAAATCAACCCTTTTGGCTAAAAAATAAAAACGCCTCTATGAGTTTGAAATAAAAATGCAAGCATCTTAATTTTTTTAAAAAATAGTGATTTTATGTAAAATAAAAGGAAAAAAATTACTGAGAATTTAGCGTTATAAAACAAAAATGGAAAAGGTACTACTTAGATATTCCGTCGACCAAAAATCTATCGTCAAACTATAAGATTAAATGCCAATAATGGTTAATCGTAAATATCATATTCACTTGAATTTAAACAAACTACACGTGTTTACGTCATCAAGTGATTTTAATTTCGACGTTTTATTTGTATTTTTAGTAATGTTATACTAATTTATTTGTTATTTCGTTATTTAAAATAAAGATTATGTCAATTTATATAATTTGGCGAATGGTTTGGCGATTTATATAATTTGGCGAAATTGGTCGACGGGATAACAAGTAGTACCAATGAAAATATTTAAGTATGAAAGCAATGTTTGTAACGACTTAAAAATTATTTTCATATATATAAACTCGGTTTATAGCGTCAGATGCCGTCATCCGAAGAATCTACAAGAGTCTTTTTCCATTTTTTCCGGTCATAGGTTCCTCAATGAAAGAAATTGGAATTGGAATAATATTGTGCGATTTATAAATTGCTCCTCGATAAGAAGAAAAAATGGGTACATTTATAACAACCGTGCGCACATCTCGCTGATAGCATTTTTAAAATTCCCAGTAGCAGTAGTTACATTTTGCGTATGTAAATTAAAAATATTTTTTTGCCTTTAATTATGGCATTATTTCCTGTTATTGTTTATATTTTCAGTTTTTTAAATGAAATTAGTATAAGGCATGTATTTTAAATTAAATGAGTGAAAGGTTTGAGTTTTAAATGAAAATAATAAAATAAGAATATGCTATGAAAACAATCTTTATTGATTTATTACCTGCGTCCGGCTGACATAAAAGTATCACAAAAGCCACATATTCACTTTTCTTTGAGTAGTTGCTCATGAGAATTCAAGTTAACCTTCCGTAATCGGATACTTCACATATTGGTGTATTAGCTTTAATGTTGAAAGCATCGTTTTTGTTTGAAGCGAAAACTTTACTATGAATTCTATTACACAAAATCGCATCATCATCATCTACTATATATTTACAACGGAAATTTGTATTTCATTCCGATTGTTTATAATACTTTCGTAGGATATACCACAATTAGTTAGGTAATAATTTTGGAAAGGTTTTAGTGTATACATATTGTTCAAGGGTACTTAGTTATAGAGCAACAGTAAAAGTTCAAAAATTAAGTGAACCTGATTATGAAAGTTTAGCCTTTTTAAAAAAATCTACAGAACATATTTTGTTACAAGTGGCCCTGTTGCATGACTTTTACGAATGGTGTTAGTATATACGATTTCATTATATGTTGATTAGTTACAGAGGTATTAATTCCTGTTGTCATAACGGTCTCATTACCCGACCATAAGTGCACTGTTTATAATCAACTAAAACAATTACTTCTTAATTGCTAAATTTTGTCCAACGCTTAAGATAACATTATATCGCAATGGCGTTCGCATCGTTTTCAGTAATGTGCAAGGTCAAGCTGAAGATCCATATTGTTTAAAATACAAGTTCAAATTCACCATTTAGTTTAATCCAAGGTTCATTTGGAAATATTGACCAGCGCAGCGGGCATAGCCTGCTAGTATATATATATAATCCAAACGGAAATTTCGTTCCGAACGCCTAGATTTCGAGTTCTACCGCATGGATTTTTACGGAACTTATACCGTTAGATAGGTATCGTTTCAGGGAAGGTTTTAAGCTATAACACATCATTCTACCTAGATTAGTTATAGAGTTATTACGGAAAATTCTGTTCTTTTGGACTTTGTTACTTCATATTTCCCTAAATATCTGGGCTCCTATTGGTCGTAGAGCTTAGATCTCGCGCCAAAGGTAGCTCCAGAGCACCCAAGCAAACTTTTCCCCGCGATTATTTTGCCGTCTTCCGATTTCCTCTAACTCTATTAGGGGCCCGCGTAGGGCCCCTTTAAAATATTTTTCGTAGTAATTTCAGCAATTATCTTCAATTATTGGTTAAGACCGCCACCCTCCCGATTCATGTATCTACGAAAAGGTTGCATGAAGGAGTTTTGTTCAGATACGCTTTCGTTAAGAATAGAGTGCGCTCCCTGGTGGTGGAATGTGGAACTAACATAACGCGATATTGTTAAAATTAGGAAATCTAACAATGCGATCTGTTTTAAACTTTGAGATAGTTATAATAATACACATAATCTATTATCTATTCTATCTATTATCATATCATATCATATATATTATAAAGCAGTAAGATCTAAAAGTTCCGCCCGAATGTTTTCAAAAACTACCCGGTGGATTTTTTTGCAAATAGTGTCATTCGATAGAGAACATTCAAGTGGTGGTTTATGAGTAAAATATACAGGGATAACTATGATTTTTGGTAATAAATTTCGCATTTTATTGTTATTTTGAACGAAGAGGTTGCCAGAGGTTATTTTTTGGCGACAAATGAATTGAAATCGCTGTATACGTTTGAAAATAAATGAAAAAATAATTACTGATATTTAATTGTAAAAAAAGAATGAAAAATCCATTTAAATGAGGGATTATGTTAAAAAAAATAGATTTAATTTAAACTTAAAAGAAATATTTGTAATTTAATTTAAACCTGAAAGAAATATTTGTAATGCTTAAAAATTAATTTAATGAGAAAGATTACAATTGATACGCAATATTTGGCTCACTATCGCTGGCGTTAGATTATAGATATGAATCTGAAAATTTGATTAGATGAATTTTTAATGACTTTTTTTCTTTTTTTTCTTTTCTTTTTATTTTTATCTAAACCCCATCACGTAACTTATAGAAGAAACAAGCAGATGCAATTGTGAGTTACATGTGTAATTATTATTTATTTCTTTACGATTTTTTAATTTACTTTTGTCGCCAAACAATGTGATTTTCAGTCAAAAATGCATAAGTGTGACATTAGCTTGAGGATATTCTCATAAATGGTGTTTTTTTCAAGTGAACGAGATCTTTTTTTGAGTACATTTTTATATTCAATTGTAACTTATATAGATATCAGTTAATATTTTAAAAATGGAATCAAATACTTAAATTTTAGTGTGGATTTCTGCCACACATACCTATTGTAAAATAATTTCATATTTTTTTTAAATGTTTTTCACCGTAATTCCGAAAGCATGTGATATTTATAAACTCGAACTCAGATCAATAAATATTAGCCAATTTTTAAGCAAATATTATCTATTGTTTATTTCATTTTTTCTTAAGTCATATCGCCAATATCATTTAAAGGAAAATTCACACCTTCAAAATCTAGGAAATGAAGATAGTTTTTAAGGAAATTTATACAATCATGCGTTATTATTATCGAAAAATTCAACATTTTGAAAAAAAAAAATTGCAAGTCTTTTGTAATTCGTCATTTCTTCTTCGTCTTTCTTCGTAATTTCTCCTCTGTTATGTAATATTTCAAATGATATTGGACTAATTTTCGATCATCGAGTCACTGCCAAATGGCATATCTATATAGTATCGCTAAGAAAGGATTTTCTAAAGAATCACCCCTAACGGCGTTTTTGCAAGGGGAGGGGAAAAAATTCCTTAAAAATCGGATATTATAATTATGCGTCAGATGATAGCATAATTTAATGTATTTTTGTATGCTGAATCGATTGGTGCCAAGTAAATTCTTATAAGCCCAACAGTTCATGACATTTTTCATATTTTTCTAATTTGGCGGTGTCTTTGGCGTCTAAACCTCAAAATATCTAACATTACATCCGTTACCCCAGCAACGAAAAAAATTCAAATTAACTCTTTTGGATAAAGAATAAAAACGGCTCTATGAGTTTGAAAAAAACAATACGAACATCTTAATTAAAAATATGGTACTACTTGGTTATCCCGCTGACCAATTTCGCCAAATTATATCAATCGCCAAATCACTCGCCAAATTACATTAATTGACATAAGTTGTATTTTAATAATGAAAGAACAAATAAATTAGTATAACATTAATAAAAATACAAATAAAACGTCGAAATAAAAATAACTTGATGACGAAAGCACGTGTAACAACCTTGAAGTCAAGTGAATGTGACATTTACGATCCACCGTTATTGGCATTTAATCTTACAATTTGGCGATAGATTTTTGGTCGACGTAATAGCTAAGTAGTACCAAAAAAAAAAAATTAGTGATTTTATGTAAAATAAAAGGAACAATTTTACTAAGAAGTTAGCGTTATAGAACGAAAAGATACTAAGTAGATATTCCGTCGACCAAAAATCTATCGCCAAACTATAAGATTAAATGCCAATAATGGTTGATCGTAAATCTCAAATTCACCTGACTTTAAGCAAGTTACACGTGTTTACGTCACAAAGTGATTTTTATTTCGGCGTTTTATTTGTATTTTTATTAATGTTATAATAATTTATTTGTTCTTTCGTTATCATATATATTATAAAGCAGTACGATCTAAAAGTTCCGCCCGAATGTTTTCAAAAACTACCCGGTGGATTTTTTTGCAAATAGTGTCATTCGATAGAGAATATTCACGTGGTGGTTTATGAGTAAAATATACAGGGATAACTATGATTTTTGGTAATAAATTTCGCATTTTATTGTTATTTTTAATGAAAAGGTTGCCAGAGGTTATTTTTTGGCGATAAATGAATTGAAATCGCTGTATCCGTTAGAAAATAAATGAAAAAATAATTACTGATATTTAATTGTAAAAAAAGAATGAAAAATCCATTTAAATGAGGGATTATGTTAAAAAAAGAATATATTTAATTTAAATCTAAAAGAAATATTTGTAATTTAATTTAAACCTGAAAGAAACATTTGTAATGCTTAAAAATTAATTTAATGAGAAAGATTACAATTGATAAGCAATATTTGGCTCATTATCGCTTGCGTTAGATTATAGAAATGAATCTGAAAATTTGATTAGATGAATTTTTAATGACTTTTTTTTTTCTTTTTGTTCTTTTCTTTTTCTTTTTATCTAAACCCCATCACGTAACCTATAGAAGAAACAAGCAGATGTAATTGTGAGTTACATGTGTAATTATTATTTATTTCTTTACGATTTTTTATTTTACTTTTGTCGCCAAACAATGTGATTTTAAGTCAAAAATGCATAAGTGTGACACTAGCTTGAGGATATTCTCATAAATGGTGTTTTTTCAAGTGAACGAGACCTTTTTTTGAGTACATTTTTATATTCAATTGCAACTTATATAGATATCAGTTAATATTTTAAAAATGGAATCAAATACTTAAATTTTAGTGTGGATTTCTGCCACACATACATATTGTAAAATAATTTCATATTTTTTTAAATGTTTTTCACCATAATTCTGAAAGCATGTGATATTTATAAACTCGAACTCAGATCAATGAATATTATGCATTTTTTAAGCAAATATTATGTATTGTTTATTTCATTTTTCTTAAGTCATATCGCCAATATCATTTATAGGAAAATTCACACCTTCGAAATCTAGGAAATGAAGATAGTTTTTAAGGAAATTTATACAATCATGCGTTATTATTATCGAAAAATTCAACATTTTGAAAACAAAAATTGCAAGTCTTTTGTAATTCGTCATTTCTTCTTCGTCTTTCTTCGTAATTTCTTCTCTGTTATGTAATGTTTCAAATGATATTGGACTAATTTTCGATCATCGAGTCACCGCCAAATGGCATATCTATACAGTATCGCTAAGAAAGGATTTTCTAAAGTATCACCCCTAACGGCGTTTTTGCAAGGGGAGGGAAAAAAATCCTTAAAAATCGGATATTATAATTATGCGTCAGATGATAGCATAATTTAATGTATTTTTGTATGCTGAATCGATTGGTGCCAAATAAATTCTTATAAGTTCAACAGTTCATGACATTTTTCATATTTTTCTAATTTGGCGGTGTCTTTGGCGTCTAAACCTCAAAATATCTAACATTACATCCGTTACTCTAGCAACAAAAAAAAAAAAAAAAAAAAAAAAAAAAAAAAAAAAAATTCAAATTAACTCTTTTGGATAAATAATAAAAACGGCTCTATGAGATTGAAAAAAAAAAAAAAAAAAAAATACGAACATCTTAATAAAAAAAATGGTACTACTTAGTTATCCCGTTGACTAATTTCGCCAAATTATATAAATCGCCAAATTACATTAATTGACATAAGTTGTATTTTAATAATGAAATAACAAATAAATTAGTACAATATTAATAAAAATACAAATAAGATGTCGAAATAAAAATAACTTGATGACGTAAGCACGTGTAACTTCCTTGAAGTCAAGTGAATGTGACATTTACGATCAACCGTTATTGGCATTTAATCTTATAATTTGGCGATAGATTTTTGGTCGACGGTATGACTAAGTGGTACAAAAAAAAAAAAAAAAAAAAAAAAAAAAAATAGTGATTCTGTGTAAAATAAAAGGAACAATTTTACTAAGAAATTAGCGTTATAGAACGAAAAGGTACTACTTAGATATTCCGTAGACCAAAAATCTATCGCCAAACTATAAGATTAAATGCCAATAATGGTTGATCGTAAATGTGAAATTCACCTGACTTTAAGCAAGTTACACGTGTTTACGTCACAAAGGGATTTTTATTTCGGTGTTTTATTTGTATTTTTATTATTTTTATAATAATTTATTTGTTCTTTCGTTATTTAACATAAAAATTATGTCAATTTGTATAATTTGGTGAAATTGGTCGACGGGATAACTTCCAACGAACCAACGAAAATATTTAAATATGAAAGCAATGTTTGTAACGACTTAAAAATTATTTTCAATGAAAGAAATTGGAATCGGAATAATATTTGGCGATTTATAATTTGCTCCTCGATAAAAAGAAACAAGTTGGAAATTGCTCGTCAAACGTGGCAAATGAGGTGCGTTCGTACTATAACTAGTAAAACTATAAAACAATAGTTCCAGTTTCAGTAAAAAATTACATTGAATTTTTTTTATTGAAACAATTTTATCCAGATAGCTCCAAACTTAAATATCAACATCAGGGACACAGGACGGTATAGGAGTTTTCCAGGTGTTTGGACCCCCAACATCGTCCAAAACTTATTTATCTCGTTAATATTGTTGTGCAATCATGCAATTGAATGTTCTCAAGTATATGAAATAATAATAATAAAAAAAAAACACAAAAAAGTGTATTAAAATAAAAATCATTATTCAGGGACATGAAAGTCAAAAGATTGTGAGAATGCCCCATACACGAAAATGTCCGAAATCGACGCGCTCCATTTTGTGTAAACGTTTGAATGGAATAGCCAGAAGTATGAAGAAATACGCACAATTTATGGTATAAATACGTACTTATCCCAATACATTTTGATAACATCACACACACACGCACACACACGCACACACACACACACACACACACACACACACACACACACACAAAAAAGACAAACTGTCTCACAGTGATAAAAAGTTAATATTCAGTAATGTTCGAAAAGTTAACCATTGCTCACGATACACGTTTGTATTCGTGAGAGTAATTCTGCATGCACATTTCTCAGTATGGAACGTCTACTGCAAGCCCCTTCAATACGACGACATAGATTCTCCTTAGGAATAGATAACTCTTTCAAGGGCGGTGGCTAGACGGTCTAGCCACGTAATTTTAATTCCAAAGCTGATAAATGGCACCAGGAATATTTTAATAAAATTTTGCTTTTGTAATGAAAGTGCAAATTAGCGGGTTTTTATGTTCTAAGAAATTCGTTTGAATATTCTGGTGTCAGTTAATTATTTCATCAGTTTACGAACAGAATTTTTCTGCCCCTGAAAGGGTTTTAATCTAAAATTTTAAATGCATTGGAAATTAAATATTTATAGACATTACAACACAATATAACGCCATAAACTGCAATTGTGCACTGCTACATTTACAAGAATGTGAATATGCAAAGTAGAACCGTCGCTCATCAATTTCGGACATTTTTGGGTATACATGCGACGATTTATCTTATCCGTGTTAACCAAATGTCGTTTCGCACTATCTATCAATCTATATTATAAAGGACAAACATATCTGTGCGTAACGCATACGTCATTTTGCGAATGGCAACACTTTGAAATTTGAAATAAAATTTTGGTTTTGCAATTTTCTCTACTGCAAATTTTTAAACTTCTAAACATCGCACATTTTAAATTTTTACACCGTCGTATAAGAAAAAAAAATGTCCTTTTAAATGCAATTTGTTTGAAAGCTGAATCTCAATTTATTTCTGAGATATTAATTTTTGTGTAGTTTTTAATACCATTTTTCTCATAGTGGCAACAAAAGTACCCCATTTCTATTGAAAGTCATTGAAAGTAAACGGAATATAGTCAAAAATAGGAGATACTGTATCTTTTTGTTGCCATTTTCTCTTAAAACCTGAAAAAAAGGTGAAATTAAAATATGGGCTATGTTAAGAATATTGTCTGTTATTCCGTGATAATGACGTCATATGCACACTTTTCTATATACGAAGTTTAAGAGTGGATTGCTTTAGCGGATGAAAATGACGTTATTTTATAAAAAAGCGTGTATTTTAATTCTTAAACCTGAATTATGTTTTGTAGAAGTGCGTCATTTTCACAGCTTAGCTGCTTTGAAATTCTTCACAGGTGAATAAGGCTTCACTTTTAAAAATAAGGTAATCGAAATCACACACTGATAAAACGCAATGTTTTACAAAAATTTAGAGTGTCTTTATAAAAGAGAGGTGAAATGCAAATAATAGCGATTTATATTACAGAAATTGATGATTCTCGCCTGGATGGATTTCCTTTGCCGAGTTAGACAAGCAAACAAATAATTCGTGGTTTAAAATAATATCGTGTTCCTGAAGTTTTTGTCGAAAATTCTCTCGAATAATAAAATTTTAATGCTATTCTTTAGGACATTCTACTATAATTTTATCAAAATAACATAATTTACTTAATTTAATTTTTCCTAATTTTATATAATCTATATATTTAAAAACACAAGTGTGTTTTTTAGTCATCTGCCCTCATCTTTCTGCTGAACCAATTTTACTAATATTTTTTTAAAAACTGGAAGCTCTTCCTTTGTAGATGTGATCGCACTATCTGTTTTTTTTTTTTAATATCCCCACTTTTATATTTTAATTTTAAAAGCATTTTATGAAATTTCTTCAAAATGATGAAAATTAGATAGCTTTAATTATTGCAGACAAGAGAGAAATAATAAGGTATTTTTAACTTTATTCATGAGAATTTCTGATAAAAATTCAAAATTGTTGATAAAAATTGTTGTATAGGGTTCAGTGGCACAAAATCCTATTAGGACCAAAATAAGAGAAAAATTGTAATGTGTTTTTCCCGGTAATAATTTTTAAATGGTAAAAAAAGATATTTTTTTCGACATGATATAATTTTTTTTAATTAAGTATAGGGATATCAGCCTTGATAGTATTAATCATAACTTAATTTCTTAAAACTGGATTATATCGGAAGAGTTATATTAATTTAAATAATGCTTCTATTGCAGTGAAACCTGTCGCTTAGTGAACGGATATATCAGTTCGCGGCGGTGAGAAGGTTGAATTAGGGGCATAATAACGGAAAATGACATATTGCTTTTGAAAACACGCATTTTTCTTCATAAGTTTTCTATATTGTTTTTCCTTCTGCATGTGTACTGATACTAAGTTTCAGACACTAGGCGAAATGCTTATTTAAGTGAAAATGAAGTCCTATTTAAAAGAAAACGATTATTTACTTGGATAAAACTAAACATTTTAACACAAATGCGTCTAAAAAACATAAATTACGGAAATTTTTACTCTCCGGAACTGGGATTAGAATCTCAAGTAAAGAATGCGCCTGTTCACATAAAAATTGTTGCTGACAATCGTGACTTCAAGTTTTTAGTTAAAATGATTTTTAAATGATCAAACAAAATACAATTTAAAAAAAAATGCTGAACATGGATATAAGAAGTGCGTATGCAAATTTTGGGAAGGTGAAAATTGCTGTTTTCATTCCGGAAATCCAAGCATAAGAGCCTCAATTGATAACCACATCCTAATGACTGATCTTTATTATATTTTACTGATTAAATATCTATATTATAAAGAACTAACGTATCTGTGCGTAACGCTGACGTCATTCAGCGAATGGCAACACTTCACGATCACATTTCGTTCTTGAAATTTTCGCTACCGCAATTTTTTAATCTTCTAACCATCGTACATTTTGAATTTTCGTCGCATAGGGAAAAAAAATTACTTTCAAAGGCAATTTGTTTAAAAACTGTATCCATTGACTGATGCATTATATTTTCTAAAATAATTTTTAAGCATGATTTTTTTTTAAGTTTATCTTATCACGTGCCGGTTTCAATACATAATAATAATAAACATTTTGCACATAAAGCAACAAACATTTTTCAGCATTTGTTTCTGACTATTTTTGCATAACGAAATTAACCCTTTATGTACTGAATTATGAATTCAGGAAAATTTTATCTTCTAAAGCATTTTTCGTGAATTGTTTAAACTACATTAGAAGATTTACATAATAACTTAGTAAATTTTAGAAGGATTTTAGAAGGATTGAAGGATTTAGATGGATTAATTAAATTTGAATTTATAAGGATTTTGTGCAATATTTATAACTCCCCTCAAATCTTTTATTATAAATATTTTTCTTCGTATTTTGTAGAATTCGGAAATGTACAAATATAATGGTCTTAGAATAGTAATATAGAAATATTTCCGAGTTGAAAAATCCCCCCCTCCTCCCCCCAACGCCAAGAAAGCTGAAAAGATGCAAAGGCAAAAGAAATCGTCCTTTTAAAAATATTTTTGTTTTGTGCAACCAATAATGCTTTAGGAACAAGATAAAGTAATGCATCTATAACTCATTATAAACTGTATTACTACTAATCGATGTATTAAACGAATTTTATAATAAGTTATTTTAATGGTACTTATAAGTACCGTCAGTAGATAAAGGGTTAATACTTCCTTTATAAACAAATAAAAGAATAATATAAAAAAAACAAGTAATCTAACATATTTGTGAAAGACAAATTAACGAAATTAATACTTCTTTTATAAACATAAAAGAATAACATTGAAAAAACACAAATCTAACTTATTTTTAATCGTAAAATTTAAATTTTTAGATCACCAAATAGGATTTTTTTTTCAAATGGAATTTGTTTGCAAATTTCATCTCAGTTTACTGATTGTCTAGGGTTTTAAAAACAATTTTAAAGCATGAAATATTTTTAAATTTATATATATCGCGCGGAGATCGATTACGAAAGATTTATCAGTTTGCCCTTAAAACAAAATAAAGAGTTCATCATTTTCTTACGGCTAATATCCATTGAAAAAAACTTCCCTATGAATAAAAAAATGAAATAATATAAATAAAACACAAATTTACCAGACATGTATAAGCTCTGAAATTATCAGAATAATGCCATAAGTAGCAAAATCTTGGCAAGAAACTCTTAGCATGCGGCTAATAAGAAAATATCGCTTTTGATAAATTTAAAAAATTTACTTGATTGTATAATTCTTATTTTCCATATGAAAAATGCTTTTTTAATGTAAGTGGTCAATCTAAAAAATTTATTGCAGATAAAAAAAATTATTAGTTTAAAAAAAAAAAAATGTTTTCACCTATATTCTTTAACCCGGGAAGCCTGGGTACGATCCCCTAGTTTAATTGATGCTCTAAAACTTTCTAACTGGAAATTTTGCTCTATTTCTTTTCGTTTTCGATTTGCAATGGCTATCTTCCAAATTCCGCCACTAGAGGCGCTGCTGTCGTTAGCATTAGGTCGGGCATAGTCGCTTTACTATGCCGTTACCTCGCTTGCATAGCTCTAGCTCTCTCCGTTCGCAAGTATTTTCAGGTTAAAGGGACTTTCCTTTGCACCCTATATAATATTCAAATACGTACTTATTTTAATCTAGAACATATACTCAGGAACATATAGTTCTGCTCAAACCTTTTCTGAAAATTCCAATATCTTTACTTCTAGAAAAGACTAAATCTGACCCATAAGAATTATTCTAGGATAAACACAACCCACAGAAAGAAATTTAGAGACACCCCGACCCGATAAAAGAAATTTAAGGACATCCCGAGCCGGTGCAAGATACTGTTCAACGATTCCAAGGTGTCGGCTATTCAGAAATCTTACTACATTTGAATATTAAAGAATATACACTACTCAAAACAATTAAAGGATATTGCAGTTTTAGGTGGATTTTGTATCTGGTAAACTGTTTAGCTGATTGATACATGGTCGACAGACATAGTAGGTTATATGAGAATAAATTACACATGTTTGGCAGAAAAAAATGCATTTTATTGCGCATTTGTGTACTAAAGGAAAAAAACACAATTTGTGCATATGAGAAAAAAAGAATAAGAAAAGGTGTTTTCTTCAAAGAAAATCATTTTCAGTAGGGAGTATGGTTTCCACGGGCGGCCAGCAACGTTGAACACCTTTGAGGCATGGACTCAATGAGGCTATTAATGACGAGTTGGGGTATTCTGCCCCACTCTTCCAGATGAGCTCTTTCCAGTTCTTGGAGAGTTTGTGGGGGTTGTTGGCGGCCAGAAACTCGTCTTCCTAGAGCGTCCCAAACGTGCTCGATTGGATTCATGTCTGGAGAACACGCTGGCCATTCCATTCGAACGATTCCTTCCTCGAAAAGGAAATCCTCCACCAGGTTTGCACGATGTGGCCTGCAGTTATCGTCCATTAAAATGAAGTTATCTCCGATTGCTGCAGCGTAAGGGACTACAATAGGTCTGAGGATCTCATCCCTATATCGGCGACCAGTCAGAGCTCCATCTCGAATGATGTAGAGGTCAGTGCGCCCGTCAATGGAGATGCCACCATACACCAACACTCCTCCACCGCCAAATCTGACACTTTCGTGCACGAACGCAGGATTATTCCTACTGCCACGGTCCCTCCAGATGAAAATACGCCTATTATCCGGATGCACAGAAAAACGGGACTCGTCAGAAAACAGAATATTGCTCCATTCATCTCTTCTCCAGTTGACATGCTCGGTTACACACTCCCTGCGGTCGCGACGATGCCTTGATGTTAATCTAACACATACCATCGGTCGGCGAGCATACAGACCTACAGCATGGAACCGGTTTCGGACAGTCTGAGTTGAAATCGTGGTGCCTGTAGCCGAGCGAAGGTGTTGTTAAAGAAGAGTAGCGTTCATGGTTCGGTGTCTCCGAGCTGTTAACGCTAAATACCGATCTTCATTGGGCGTTGTTGCCCGTCTACGACCTTGCCCTGGTCTTCGGCCTGCACATCCACTCTCCAAAAAACGGTTTCAGATCCTGGAAATGACACTTTGTGACACTCCAATGGCTTGCGCTACTTCGGCTTGAGTTTGGCCCTCTTCTAACCTACCAACAATTCTCAAAGCTTCTGAATCTGTCAAATGACTTCGCTGAGACATCGTACTCATCGAAACAAAGCAATCACTGAATGCCGATCATCCTTGTCTTCATTCTCTTTTATCCAGTTGAAAGTCAAATTTTATTCGCTGCTGCTGAAGCGACGTTTTTGACGTCGAACTCAAAATTTGCATACTCCACAGTTTGTAAACCAGGAAAATTTGCATTTGTGATTCTCTTCTTCTATTTTCGGCAAAAAAAATTTCGTTTATATCTTTATTTTATATAAAACTTCAAATATCCTTTAATTGTTTTGAGCAGTGTAGATATGTTCCTTTTGCTATCTAGTCGATTTCCTTTCCTTTCATTTCAGGTTCTGTTGCGGGTTGAAATATTTCGGGTCGAGTGCTGGTTGAAATACGTCGGGTTGCGGGTCGCCGAAAATTATTTTGTCGGGTTCTGGTTGGGTTGCGGGTCGATACATTTTTCTGACGGGTTCGTATTGGGTTCGGAT
The DNA here is from genome assembly GCA_963932465.1 of Maratus speciosus. NCBI lineage: Eukaryota > Metazoa > Arthropoda > Arachnida > Araneae > Salticidae > Maratus > Maratus speciosus. The sequence goes on from OZ010795.1 coordinate 509,720,985, forward strand.
TGACTTCAAATGTAATTTTCGGGTTCTGGTCACCTGCGTAGGACTCTAATATGGAAGTGATTACGTTTTAGACCTAATATGATTTTCACTCGAGGAGATGCATGCTAAAAATGACCACCATGCATACAGTGAAAGTTTTGAGCGCAACGTCAGTAGCCGAGCGAATACAATCCATCATCGCGTCGTCCACGAAAGTCCGTGGGCACTTTTCTATTGAATTAAATTTTGTTAACAATTCAACGACGCACTCTTAATATGCTTCAACATATCCAGAGGTTATTTCAAGTATCTACTTATGTAAACATAGTATCATAATGCAAGTACTGACGTCTATGTCCCAAATAAAGCTCATTTTCGGTGAACCGGATGGTGAAGTCCATTTTTGTTTCATTTTTCTCGGAAGCGATGCATCGTCGATACTATATGGTTCTTTGGTCAATTTTTAACCGATTTAAAAAAAAAAAAAAAAAAAAAAAAAGAAGAAGGAGGTTCTCAATTTGACTCGTCTATATCCTCTTGTTATGTTTGTTCACCGATTACTCCGAAACTACGCGACGGATTAATGTGATTATTTTTTAATTAACAGTTGATACTCTTTAATTGGCCCAATTTAAATTTCATGAAATTGATTCAGTACTTTTTTAGAAATACAACAAAAATCAAGAAAATCAATATTTTTACTCATTCTGTTGTAAGTTAGTTGCTTGCGAAACACTTTGTTAGATGGATGCGAAGGCCTGTCGCTGGACAAGCAACCGATTTACAACAGAACGACCAAAACTCGACTTTTTTTTATGTATATTTACCGATTACTTCGAAACTACGCGACCGATTCATGTGATCTTTTTTTTTTTTTTTTTTTTTTTTTTTTTTTTTTTTAAATCGAAAGAGAATACTCTCGAATGGGTCCCATTTAAATTTCATCAAAATTGGTACAATAATTTTTTTAGAAATTCAGCAAAAACAAAAACAAAATAAAAATAAATATGTTTAAAATATTTCACTTTCATTGATTTTCATCAAGGGACATAGTGGCATTTGGCGAGAAAGTCGCTACCCGTCGATTTTCCTTCTTCTTTATACGGTTTTGTTCCTAGTATTGTTGTAGGAAAACTATAAAGCAATGTTTCAATCGTTAAAAACTTTTATCCTTCTATATATAAAAAAAAGTTTTGATTTGGAAATGGACCAATGAAAATCTGCGTAGATATTCCCTGAAGATCAGCATCCAATTTGAATGCGTAAGCATGTTAATGCTTAAGCAGCATTTCTTCGTTAATATTAAAAAAACTGTTGCATACAAAAATATGAAAATCGGTAGTATTACAGAGAAATGTTTGATAAACACGCTGATGCAGACAGTTTTCAAATCGAAGAATTATTTAAAGAGATATTTAATGCCAAAGTTGGACAAAATCGTTCCATTAAAAAAGTTTTATAGAGGTTACATAGGAATTTAATCATTTTTAGATCATTTTATGCGTCAGAATTTTCCAGTGTGCAGACTGCATTTAGTATTTTAATTTGACTCATTTTTTGAGGTTTTATTTCTATTTTAAATTCAAATTTTCAGCATTTCGAGAGATATTTTTTAGATATTTTAGAAAATTGTATTAATTTAAACTGTTGCCAACTGTTTAAACAGCGCAAACTGTAATGTTTGCTTCAAATAAAAAACTTATTTTACTCGTGACTATTATAAACAGAAAATATAAAAAGCAGGAACTCATTTAAAATTACGTCATAAAAACTATACTGACACGTGAGTTTTAAATGAGAAAGAATATTGTAAAATAATAAATTCATTAACATGCGTTAGAAGTCTTAAATAGGAGAATTTACGTCACATTACACTTATTACGTAAAATGAACAAAAAATAATATTGCAAAACAGTTTAAATTTAAAAATTGCGCGAGACATTTATTTGATATTTTAAGATGATCATAATATTTCATTTCTAACAAAAGTATTTTTACGTGAATATTAAAAAGAGAAAGAAAAGTTTGGTGAAAATTACGTCAGATTATAATTGTCAGATTCGAATTATAATTCAATCTTCCGAAATTTTTTTAAAGCCGATCAAATTAGCGTGCTGTTAGAGTCTGCGGTATCTGAACGGGGATTGACGAGCGTAGCTCTTAGGGGGCAGAACCCCCTAGTGATATAAAAAAAATCGAAATTGTAAAGTGTTTAAATTCAACTAAGATTACTCGCTTCATTTGAAGAACTATATATTTACTGTGGAGGGATTTGTACGCTAATACAGTTTAGGCGAAAAACCCCTGTCAAATTTTTGAATTTAATGTAAAGTTAAGTAATTGAAGAATTTTTTTTTAAATTTTATAATTATCATGTATGCGGAAAAAGGATTCTCACTTTGATCTTGACAGAACACCCTGTATATGAAAATAAATAACAATTTCTTAAAAATAACCCTTCAAAAAAGCGCATGTTTTACGATTTTTTTTTTAGGTGCGTTCGTAATTATATAAATACGTAGCACCTATAGTCGTCGTTCAGTCCGTATCTCCGTCTGTCTGTCCGTCCGTCCGCATATAACAGCGCAAAAACTAGCCAACAGAATCGTTTGAAATTTTAAATATATAATGTTGCATATTTTTGTCGAGTCATTTAAATTTTTATGAAAATCGGATGTATAGTTTAATTACAGGGACAGTCAAAAGTTTTCCAATGCGTTACGACCAATAGGAAAAAATTATTTCAAGTGTATTTTAATGATATTACAGCCTTTCGAGCAGAATGAAATTGATATGCACTTATGAAGTGTACTGAAATATACATTCAGTAAAATATGCGGTGCAAAAAATATTTATAAAAGTAGTTATAGTACGAACGCACCTCATTTGCCACGTTTGACGTGGAATTTCCAACTTGTTTTGTTTCGCAAGAGGTCTGGTCTCTACGGACCCACTTCTTGACTGACTACTCTACTTACGACTCCTTTAAGGTGAGTTGGAAGGCCCGGTTCCCACCATGTTAAATTAATGTATCTTTTCTCAGAAACTATTAAAAGTATTCAATTGAAATTTTTTACATGCACAATATAAATAATAGCTAATAAAGTTAATTCAAAGGTATAAACAGATATTCTTTAGTTATTTTAAAAAATGTAGAATAAAAACGACTTTTAAATATTAAAAAACTTGCATTTTTTTCAAAGAAAAACCTTTTAATAACAATTTTGTACGTATATTAGTAACGAAAGTTCCCTTGAAATTGATTAGGGATATATGTAAAATATTCAGACAATATTAAAGACAATAATCTGTAGTAGTTTCTATAAAAAGGTACATCAAACTTCAAAAACAACATTTTGAGAAAATTGAGTTTAAAGTTTATGTAAGCAAACTGAATTACTTAATTTTTTTTAACTTCTCGTTGTCGTAGAAACAAAAGTAATCTACTATTCGAAAGGGGAGAAATAAAGGATTCAAAATGTTAAAAAATAAATAAAAATGATTTTTTGCTCGAATTTGCTTTCTATCTGTCCAATAACTGCCTTTAGTATTGCAGAAGCCTTAACCCTACTGTTCGGGCTTAATCATAAACCTTTGACACCGAGGTACAAACCCAGAAGTCCTCTCTTTCTATATTCCCTTTCTATTATAGTCATTGCGTCTTCTAATCAGTGTTATGTAAGTCGTAAAAAAAAGCAGCGGGTACACTGTAAAAAAAAAATCTGACCAAGTTTCCAGTAGGAGACGGAAAAATAGTTGCCTTTCTCGGGACGGAAAAATTTCCGACCCAGCTCGGAATATAATCCGGAAAATACTATTTTATTTACTATTTCCCTTTTTTTTTACGGATTTTATTCCGAGCTGGGTCGGAAAATTTTCCGTCCCGAGAAGGGCAACTATTTTTCCGTCTCCTACAGGAAACTTGGTCGGAGTTACAGTGTATATACAAGAGTCATGAACGCTCATGGCTAGAATATAAGCTAAGCTTTATTTGAGAAACAGGGGGAGTACAGAGTTTCTTAAAAAATTCCAGAAGGTATACGGGGTATACCTCGGTATACCCTCCACTACACACTGTAAAAAAAATACGACCAGTTTTCCTGTAGGAATCGGAAAAACAGTTGCCCTTATCGTACCGGAAAAATTTTCGACCCAGCTCGGAATAAAATCCGTAAAATCGGAGTAAAATCCGTAAAATACCGTTTTATTGACTATTTCCTTCTTTTTACGGATTTTATTCCGAGCTGGGTCGGAAAATTTTCCGGTACGATAAGGGCAATTATTTTTCCGATTCCTACAGGAAAACTGGTCGGATTTTTTTTACAGTGCATCCCTGCTTCTAATAAATTATAGAGTCTCAATTTTTCTTTACTAGAATTTATCCTTTCCTCCAGTTCAGGTTATGATATATGGACACGCATTAACTTTTTTCGTATTAATATTTCCTGCACAGTTTATGTTTTCACTTTATTTACATTTTAGTTTTGCAGCCTGAGGTTTTACGATTAATTATGAAGTTAATCCCCACTATACAGCAATTGTTTGCGAATAATCTCTGTTTAGTAAACTTCTTTGGAAACCAAATGTTCAATGTTTCTCGAATTCTTTTCTTGAACTGTAGTCTAATATTTTATCGCTACCATAATTCAAGTTCTACACTGACTATAAATCAGTGTTTTTCATGATATCTTTTTTAAGGAAAAATTAATTTCTTGTGTAAACAAATATAAATTTAAGCAGTAATATTTATGTTAAATTAATGAACTTAATTAGTGTCGCATAATTCTAGTGCATTTTTCAAATGTATGATTGAAAATTAAGATTGATTTTATTCAAATGTAATGTTTCTTATTTGTTAAAATAAACACGAGTATTAAGAAACATGATTCAGGAATAAGGAATTAAACCGATTTTTATTTCTCATTCAGTTACATGCTGCCAATTTTCTGATAAATTAAATGTAAATAAGTAATTTGATGAATCAGTGCAATGAATAAATTAAGTATTCAATTAAAGGATGTCAATAATTAAACATAATTTTTATTTCGTTAATTGCGATACATTTTAATAACCATGATTACCATTTAAATTAAAACGTTTTCGAGATTTATATCTTGAACTATGCCTGTGTTTTGAAAAGATTTTTAAATAAGTGAACAAAATAATTCAATTTCATGTAACTCGCAGAACATCTTCTGCTATCAAAATCTTTCTAAACAATTTTTTGATTATTACTCTTTTTTGAAATGACTTAACAAAGCGAAAGATACATTCTTCATAAATTAAAATATCCATAATTTATAAGAGGCTCTTCTCAAAACAATATCAAATTAAGAAAAAAAAAGTAAATAAACAAGATGCTACAGAAAATTGCCAAATTAAAAGAATACAATTTTCCACTGAATAATGCTTATGCCCCAGCTTATTGCCCGGAGTTTGTCGTGTTCCGGGCGAAATTTAAAACCAACAAAAGGTAGAAATTTTGAAAGAGGCAGCTCTAGGCTTTCATTTAAGAAGATTATTGACGTCCTGCTATATCCTTTTTCCATACCAAAACAGGTGCGTCTCTCTAAGACTTTTCGCAATTACACTTATTTCACTTAACATAATCTTCCGAGAAAACTTTTGCTTAATCTCCAAAGAACCCGGCGCATTAATGGCAGCAAAAATGCTATCTTCGCTCTTGTCGGAGCACACACATAATCTGCTCCAGTACGTATGTCGTCAGAACGTGCGCGATCAAATAAATTGAGAAATAAGCTACACAGCTAGAAGAGAGAACTGGAAGGATTAGGGATTATTTAAAGTCGATTATTTTTACTTCGAGTGAGTGAATATTTAACTTAAGAAGGGAAAGAAAGAAAAAAAAAAGGATGCATTCAAAATACATTTGCATGAGTAAGGAAATACTCCGAAATTGGAAATTGCGTTTCCTTTGTTTACATATACAGAAGAAGAGTTAGGGGATCTAGGAAAAGAACATCACCAGAGCCACTGTTCGCCGTGGTAAACACATCAAGTATTAAAAAGAACGCCATTTCAAAAGGCTTATCACAGTAAACACATTATTCTCTCTCTTTTCATCGTTCTGTTTGTCTTTCGAATATTTTTTCGCAATGAAATACGCATCCCAGAAAAGAATTTTCTTTTCAGGCTACATAGAACACATTCGCGAACGCTAATGTACTGCGTTTCAATTTTGAAGGATTATCATCCCATGAGACTCCTGAAGAAGAAAAGAAGGAGACTAAATGTCCTTTGTCGTTAAATAAATGTCTTAGAAAGCGATGAAAGAAAACGGCTCTGGAGCATTCTTTTCTTTTTGTCTCTAAATAGATTCCAGAGAACGAAAGCTGCTTGAAGGCTAATTAAGGATTATTCCAGAGTGAAAGAAAGCCAACGAGTATATGCAAAGACATTCGAAGAACATTATTTGACATTAATAACTAAACGATGGTGAATTCTTTTCTTCAACTATTAATAGAAGTCTTAACTCCTCATTTTGCGTGCATAAGTGAACAGATAAAATATGGCTGTAGTGCGATAATTTCATGCTCCCAGAGTTTCTGTCGGTACTTAATAAACTACAACTTGTTGCTCATTGCATGGGATAGTTGCATGTGTTGATTATAAGTAGAATTTGATGAGAGACAGAAGCTCTGAAGTAAAGAGTAGCGTTCAGAATACTATATTTACAGACTTTGAATACTCCAGGAAAGTTTGCTTCCGTTTTTACATTTATTCGCATATTAAAAAAATAGGTACTCTACATTTAAAATAAAAGAGAAAATTTAGCAAGAAACCGAGTTCTGCAAATACTGCTGAATACAAAATTACAGTAGAGCCTGTATTAATCGCTCTCATTTTTTCCGTTTTCCCAAATTCCTCGTCTTGATTCACCCCACCAGTAGCTGAGAGGGTTTGCTCTCAAAGCTGGTAGACGGGAAGTGCTGGGTTCGACCCCGATCGCGCATGTCGGCCTAATCGTTCGGAGTTTTCCGTGGTTTTCTCCGAACTTTGGATTTCCTCGCGGTTCTTTTAGAAAGACCCCAACGGAAGGCAACTTGCCTCCTTCGGGCCCATATACCTCGTGTAGGTAATTGGCCGTCATAAACAACACCAACATCTCGTTTTTATTTAACAATATCAATAGGAAAACGCAATGCCTCCATTGATAAATATGACACATATAAAAGCATATCGGCTACTTAATCCATAAAAGTGAAACACAATATGATGAGCGTTTAAAGGAGATGCACTTTTCTTTTTTATTTTCAGTCTAGAGTAAAATTAAAGCCTTACGTCTCAAAAGTTAATTATTTTAATTTTCACGGATAAATGAAGCAATAAAACTATTAAAGGGGCTAAATGGCAAAAATTCGCTCTTGAAACTAAGTCATTTAAAAAAGAAAATGCGCAGTTTCACGTATGAATTTGAAGGATTTTACTATAATGCGAAAATTAAAAGAGTTGTAAATAAAATCATAAGGCAAAATGCAGTAATTTACATTAATTCAATCACAAAATACACAATATGAACTTTAAAAGCTCACCATTTTACTTAAAAGGTGACGAAAATAATAAATCATCAGAGAATCAGAGAATATTTTTATATAATTAATTTCTGTTTATTCATACAAATACAGTACTTTGTTTGAAATGGGAGAATCAATAATTATTAGGGTAGTTGAAAATAGAAGTAGCAGTCTCTTGGATTGAATTTAAGTAGAGAAAAAAATATTAACTGTTTTATAAAATAATTAAATTCATGTCAATAAAATAATTCTTGCAACGAATAAAATTTGGAATTAAATTATCATGCTTAAATGGCTGTAGAAATTTTAAGTTCACCAGTTCACGGTCCAAACAAAGACGCTCGTACTTGTATACATTTTATACCATTGTGTAATTGGTATACCTTGTATACCATTACGTATTTTTTCTCTATGGTTCAATCCAAGGGACTGCTACTTCTACTTTTAACTACCCTAATAATTATTGGCTCTCCCATTTCGAACGAAGTAACGTATTTGTATGAATGAACAACAATTAATTATATAAAAATATTCTCTGATGACGGCTACGGGAAATGCAGGCCGAAAGTACTAAGAAGTTCTTAAACAGAATGTTTATTTTTAACTTGTAACATCTATTTTATTATTTTCGTTGCTTTGTAAGTAAAACGGCGATCTTTTAAAGTTGGTATTGTGTATTTTGTGTTACAAAAATTGTTTTCCGACCACTCTTTCTTTAAGTTTTGCCAAAATTATTTCGCTACATTTCTTAAAAATCTAAAGCTATAATAGAAATTATTATTTTTTTTTTTTACCATAACGTAATTTAACCGGTTAAATTGTTTAATACAGCGATGGAAAGGTAATATGTCTTTATGGCTAATTAATTATTAATCAGCACAATTCTAAATGAAGAGGTAGCACAGATGCATTATAAACATTTAATTAAGAATTAACTAAACAAATCACGTTACTATACGTACGGCATACATCACAGAACAGACTATTATTGAACATTTACTCTGATACTTATTTATCATGGATTCGGGATAGAAATTGCGTGGTGCTGCTATCTGACATTACAGATTTAAACTAGAAACACCACATTTCACACCACATTTCACCCTCGCTCTCGCTTAATATCGAAGTCGGTCAGGAGCTCTTCTGTACCTACTGGATCTTCTCAGTACCTATGGAGAAGAAGAAGAATTAGTTTTTAAACATTCTGTAGCATCAACAATGGCACCAGTGGGAACAGAAGGTTTGGAAAGTATTGAATCAGAGTCAATGGATTTAGGACTTGAACACTTGAAGAATCAGGACCATGGAAGTCAGTTAGTATAGGACTTGGAGTATTTGGATCATGAGAGTCAACAGGTTGCAAATCTATGATACTAAGCTGGAGAATCACCTTATTTCCCCATTGCATTTTCACTTCTGAAATTTACTGTATCACTTTCTTCAGAATTTGGATCATTAACTACAGAAATCTCTAAACCTTCATTAGTTATTTGATCAACATGCCTTTTCCAAATATAATGCAATTTTTCTTCTCATGCTATTACTCCACCAATTTTCCACTTGGATTCTGGAGTATAATTTCTTACAGCTACTTTCTGGTTAATTTCAAATTCTTTTATTTTAACTTTGGACTTTTTCGAATTTTGTTTATCATGAACAAAATTTGTAACATTTGGCACTATCAAATCTATTTTTGTTCTTACATGACGTTTTAGAAATAAAGATGCAGGACTCTCCCCCGTTGTAACATAAGGCATCTTTCTATATTGCAAAAGGAAGCTGTTTAATTTCATTTGAAAAGTACCAGATTCTGAAGCTAAGGCTTTTAATCCACGTTTGAGAATTTTCACATATCTCTCAGCCTGTCCATTTGTAGCTGGATGGTATGGAGCACTGAACTTATGTTTTACACCATGATTTTACAAAAATATCTCAAACTAGAAACACAGCCCGTCAAAAATGACAGAAAATGAGATATAAAGATGCATATATACAACACATGTGCAAGAAATGAGCAGTTTTTCTCGCTTGTTCCGCGGTGATAAATGAAAATAACACATTTTAAAATGAGGAAATATGTTGCAAATTTTCTTCTTCGCCAAGTCCCAAATACTGGAAAAATACCGAGAATTTAATTTCCGTATTCGGCTATGCAAAGCACATTAAAATTGGCCGTTAGGATGTCAGATAGCATAGCGCCATCTAGTGGCGGTTATTTTAGTACTAACGGGATGAATATGTAAAGACATACATTTTGGTATATTACACTTTAAATTTTGACCCATAGATTTAAAAAAAAAGCCTTCAATGCGAGGAGTTTAAATTAAATAGCTGTGAGCTCGCCAAATTTGGCGATACTTTGCCAAGTTGGTAAAAATTTGGCGCTATTTTGGCAACCCTGCCATTAGTACTTTTCAACAATTACTCATTGCTGAAGCTTATACCGATTTCTCCACAGAAGCCTAACCCTAATATGGCCGCGATCAATGAGGCGGTCTAACCGGAATTGTGAGGGACACACAGAGACTTGGATTTTATATAAATAGACTAGAAACACAGCCCGTCAAAAATGACGGAAAATGGGATATAAAGATGCATATATACAACACATGTGCAAGAAATGAGCAGTTTTTCTCGCTTGTTCCGCGGTGATAAATGAAAATAACACATTTTAAAATGAGGAAATATGTTGCCAAATTTCCTTCTTCGCCAAGGCCCAAATACTGGAAAAATACCGAGAATTTAATTTCCGTATCCGGCTATGCAAAGCACATTAAAATTGGGCAGCTAGGATGTCAGATAGCATAGCGCCATCTAGTGGCGGTTATTTTAGTACTAACGGGATGAATATGTAAAGACATACATTTTGGTATATTACACTTTAAATTTTGACCCATAGATTTTAAAAGAAAGCCTTCAATGCGAGGAGTTTAAATTAAATAGCTGTGAGCTCGCCAAATTTGGCGATACTTTGCCAAGTTGGTAAAAATTTGGCGCTATTTTGGCAACCTTGCCATTAGTACTTTTCAACAATTACTCATTGCTGAAACTTATACCGATTTCTCCACAGAAGCCTAACCCTAATATGGCAGCGATCAATGAGGCGGTCTAACCAGAATTGTGAGGGACACACAGAGACTTGGATTTTATATAAATAGATTCTGAAGATGTAAACTGTTTAGCATTATCTGACACTGAAGAAGTAGGAAAACCGTATCGTGCAAAAGTGAAGAGATACAAGTAATTTTATTTTCTGTAGTTGTACTAGCATTCAGCTAGCAACAGTAGTTGTTGCATTCTAGCAGCTGATTAAACAGGGATACTCTTAGAAGGAGAAAAAATGGACACTAAAGGTTTACTGTCAGTAAATAATGTAAATCTGTTACGATACAGATATCGAAAAAATTTCTTCACACTATATATAATAGCTAATGCCTCTTTATCAAATTGACTATACCGTTTTTCTGCATTTGTCAAAGTTCTGGACAGAAACCAAATAGGCTTTTCAGTGTTATCTGGCATCACATGCGAAAGAACTGCAGCGATACCATAAGGAGAAGCATCAGTAGCTAAAACCAAAGGTAATTAATTTAGAATTAAAATGAGTAAGAACCCTGTCAGGAGTAATTTATTTTTTGTACTTTTAAATGCTTGTCCACACTTATAAGACCAATTAAACTTTAGATTCTTCTTAAGCTAATTATTTAAAGGATGTGGAATTGTAGATAAGTTTGGTACAAACTTAACATAATATGTAAATAAGCCTAGAAAAGCTTTAACCTGAGATACATTTACTGGCCTTGGAGCATTTAAAATTGCCTCAATTTTATCTTGTGTTTTATGAATGCCATGTTTATCAACTTTATACCCACAGTAAGTAATCTCATCTGCCATAAAGAATGATTTTTCTTTATTGATCCTAATATTATATTCCTTTAATCTTTGTAAATGAATTTCACCAGTAACCCCAATATCATCTATAAAAATTATAACTCCCTCAATTCCACTTAAAATATGCTCAATTTTAAGTTTTCTTTGCCATATAGCAGGAGAACGAGTAAGACCCATTGGTAACTTAAGGAATTGGAATAATCCTTTTGGTGTATTAATGGTCAATAATTCTTGGGATTTTTCATCTACAGATAACTAAAGATATGCTTGATTTAAATTAATTTTTGTAAAATGTACACCACCACCTAATGTAGCTAACATATCTTCTATCTTATGTAAAGGACACTTTTCAACTTTCAAAAATTTATTTAATGTTACTTTAAAGTCACCACATAAACGAATTTTCAAATTAGGCTTAACCACTGGAACTATAGGAGTTGGTCACTTGCTATTTGTTAACTGGTTTAATAATACCTTCGTCTTGCAACCTTTGTGATTCTTCATTTACTGCTGCCCGTAGTGCATAAGTTACAGTCCTAGCTTTGCAAAATATGGGTGTAGAATCTTTTTCAAGATAAAGTCCTGCTTGCAAACCTTTAATTTCTACAGCCTTATAAGTAAACAAATTCGCAAAATCATGTAACAAAGCTTATAATTTATATGATTTACAATTTCGTTTACATAAACAGATTTTAAATTATGTGGAAAAATATCAAATTCAGATACCCAATCTCTGTCAAATAATAATGGAAAATTATTTTCTTTTATCAGATACAACTTTACATTTTTTGTTTTATTTTCATAAGTAACATTTACTTCAATATAACCTACAGGTCTGAAAATTTCACCAGTTGCCGTTTTTAACTGAACATCTGGAGGAAAAATTTTATAACCAGGAAAAATTCTGCGAAATCTTTTTAAAGGAACTGCAGAAATTGCGGATCCCGTATCTAATTTCATATCAGCTATAGCCTTGTTTTCAATTAAAACCGACAATTTAATAGGATTGGATCCTTTATCATACTTCACAGTTAACGCATTTACTCTATTTAAAGAATTAACCTGTTTTTGAAAATTTCTATTTCAATACACTTTGCTTAAATGTCCACCCCCCCTCTTTTTACAAAGGTTGCAAGTAACATTTATAAATCTACACACATTTGCTAAATGTGAGGAATTTCCATATATGTAACACTTTAACTTATTTTTATTCACGTCAGAATGTGTAGTATTTGTATGATTGCGATATTTTGTTTTTGACAACAATTTTATAATTTCTTTGGCTGTACATTTTTGGTACTTGAAATTTTATTTACATTGAAATTTTTATGCTTTATTTCATAAATTTCAGTATCTACATTGTATAAAGCTAAAGCTTTTTCAACAGCTTTTTGAAACGTTAAGTCACCAACTTGAGTAATCAATTTATTCTGAATGATCTCATTTTTTAGACCTCGCAGAAACTGTTCAAGTAAGTTTTCATTTAAAGCATCACCTGTAAATGAACAAATACCAGCCAAATGAACAAAACGAGCCAGCAACAGATTTTGATGACCAAGTTCTTCAAGGATAGCTAACCCAATATCTTGAAGAAAAAAAAAGTCAGCTGATTATAAAGTGGTGGTTAATACGTCAGGTTGGCCCCACAAAAACATGAAAAAAATATACAGGGTGAAAAGGAAAGTCCCTTTAACTTGAAAAGACTTTCGAACGGAGAGAGCTACAGCTATGAAAGTGAGGTAACGTTATAGTGAAGTGACTATGCCCGATTTAATGCAAACAACAACAGCGCCCCCTAGTGGCGAAATTTGGAAGATAGCCATTGCAAATTGAAAACGAAAAGAGATAGAGCAAAATTTCCGGTTAGAAAGTTTTAGAACAACAATTAATTAGTACGAAACGACATTTGGATTACATGGATAAGATAAATCTTCACCTGTATACCCAGAAATGTCCGAAATCGATGCACTCTATTTTGTGTAAACGTTTGAATGGAATAGCCAGAAGTATGAAGAAATACGCACAATTTATGGTATAAATACGTGCTTATCTCAATACATTTTGATAACATCACACACACACACACACAAAAAAAAAAAAAAATAAAAGACAAACTATCTCACAGTGATAAAAAGTTAATACTCAGTATGTTCGAAAAGTTCGCCATTGCTCACGATACACGTTTGTATTTATGAGAGTAATTCTACTACAGGTGACTAGACGGTCTAGCTACCTAATTTTAATTCCAAAACTGACAAATGGCAGCAAGAATATTTTAATAAAATTTTGCTTTTGTAATGAAACTGAAAAGTAGCGTGTTTTTATTTTCTAAGAAATTCGTTTGAATATTCTGGTGTCAGTCAATTATTTCATGATTTTACGAACATAATTCTTCTGCCCCTGAAAGGGTTAATCTAAAATTTTAAATGCATTGGAAATTAAATTTTTACAGACATTACAACACAGTATAACGTCACAAACTGCAATTGTGCATTGCTACATTTACGGAATGTGAATATGCAAAGTAGACTCGTCGCTCATCAATTTCGGACATTTTTAGGTATACAGGCGACGATTTGGGCTGGATGGAGACGAGTCGCTACCTCCTAGAGAGACTCGCGGTCGACAAGCTTCGAGTCCGGTGGGCACGGGTAACGGACGTTGTGCATGGGTTGTAGGGTCTTCGGACCCGTACGATGTGCAACCCCCGGCAACCGGGTTCTCTGGTCAAGCCGGATAGCAACGGTCCATAGGTCGACCCCAGTGCCGGTCTTAGGGCCGGACGGTGTCGCTGGGAAAAGACTAGCTAAAGCGATAGGACCTCATCCACGAAATGTCGTGCCGTGAACCCTGGGAGAGGGTCCGCCATTGAACGCTATCTCCGCAGGGAACCAGGCCGGAGGCTCGCCGGTAACGCGGCAGCGCTTCGAACCTTGGGGTAACTCTTGGTCTGACCCAGATCCTGCGTGTCTGTGCGCTACTGGAGGTTGCCTCGCCCAGTGGTGAGGATCTAGCGGTGACTCAAACTAATTTTCGAGCGCATTAACAGGTAGCGTTCGGTCACTGCACGGGGTCAGGGACATTCGTGCCTGGGTTCCCTCGACGGCCGTGAGGTAAGGTAGAGGCAGCCGGGCTTTTGCCGGCCTCCCGCGGGTTCTCCACCCTCGGGTGGAGTCGAGTTGTGGGGGCCGATAGGGACTCCGGACTCTCCAACCCTCTAGCGAGGCGGGGTCTATCCCGTTTAGGTGGAGCTTTCCGTGCCCGCCTGGAGGTACTAACGGCACCTAGTCTGGTCTCCTTTGACTCCCAGCGTTGAGCCGCGAGGGGTTCCGCAGGTGAGCGGGGAGACTGGGCGAAAACCCCAAACGAGACGGTGTCTTTGTCGTCAGAGGAGAAGTTATTTCGTCTCCTCGGGGTCCGTTAGGAGCATCTTTAAGATCCCCCGAGCGAGGCATTGTCTTTGGCGTCAGGAGGGATTTTCTCCGACCCTCCGGGGCTTACTAGCTAGGGGCACCTCACTCTCCTATAGGTTGGCTCGCATATATGCCTTTTCCGGATAATGGTATTTGATCTTGTGTGCCCTACGTAAAGTAACTCCGGCTCGGGAAGCCTCGTGTAGGTTCGTGGGCCCAGCTCCTTTATAGGTGCCTGGTTCCAGCGGACTGTCGGATAACCAAGAGAAGGTACCATCTGGCTCTTCTAGCTGGGTGGTGAGGATTGTCGTATGTGGCCAATTCATCTCTCATTTGGGAATAACCGGCGTGACGTATGCTGGGCAATACGCCGATCTGACCGGAGCTTTCGTGAGGGCTGCCTTGGTGAGGCTCTCCTGGCGGCGACCTTCGGGACGCGCCGTGGGGATTGTCTCTCGGGTAGTTTCGAGCGGGGGCAAATGGGCCTGTGAGGGCTTAGATCCGGGGCGTGAGACCCCCCCCCCCATGTTATCCGTGTGAACCAAATGTCGTTTCGTACTAATTAATTGATGGTCTAAAACTTTCTAACTGGAAATTTTGCTCTACCTCTTTTCGTTTACGACTTTAAATAGCTATCTTCCTAATTTAGCCACCAGGGGCGCTGCTGTCGTTTGCATTAGGTCGGGCATAGTCGCTTTACTATGCCGTTACCTTACTTGCATAGCTGTAGCTCTCTCCGTTTGCAACTATTTGCAGGTTAAAGGGACTTTCCTTTGCACGCTGTATATTTTTTTCATGTTCGTGTGAACAGCTGATGTATTAACCACCACTTTATAATCAGCTGACTTTTTTTTTTCTTCAAGATATTGGGTTAGCTATAATTTGACAAATTTTCAATCGGGAGGAAATGACTAATTTTCTTTTCTTTTTTTTTACGTTCGTGGGAGGTTACCGCTGCTCAACCCACCCACGGAACCGCAGCTGACGTTCACGGAGCTTCATGATATAACTCTTTGAAGCATTTTACAAATTATCGGCCGAGAGGAAATAACTCACGAAATTTGTACCTGGCTCGGGTACTAAAAAGTTTATACTCATTTTTAATCTAGCAGCAAAATCTTGAATTGATTCATTTTTATTTTGAAAACATTTTCTAAATTGAATACACTCAATAAATTTGTTGGGGGCGGGGTTTAAGTGTTTAAGCAAAATATCATTAATTTTAATATATTTTAAAGATTCACAATCTCTAGGTACACATAAATCACATCAAGACCCCTTATCATAATTTATATGATAAGGGAATCTTGAATCACATAATAAACCATGCAATTTCGGTTCCATACAAGATAAAATAGCAGGAATCTTCTTCTCATCTTTCATATCATGTAAAACGCAATTTTGTTCTAACCTCTTTACATAGGTTGTGAACGTTTCCATTTCATCATCAAATTATTTAAATGTTGTAAAAATTTTTATTTATGAAATGCATCAAAAGAGAAATATGTAAAGGTAAATGTAAGTTATCACTTACCATCCCCGTAATGATGATGATTTATTATCAGACCATTGCAGTATTATAAACAACTAGGGGACCGTATCCGGGATTCCCGAGTTGCAGAATATAGGTGAAAAAACCATTTTTTTTATTGAAAAGTAATATTTTTTTACATGCAATATATTTTTTAGATTATCCACTAAAAATAAAAAAGAATTTTTCATATGAAAAATATAAATTATATAATCTAATAAACTTTTGAAATTTATCAAAAGCGATTTCTTCGTATTAGCCACATGCTAAGAGTTATTAGCCCAAGATTTTGCTGCTTACGACATCCTTATATTTTCTGATAATTTCAAAGCTTTAAGCGGGATGTTCAATGATATGTCTGTTAAATTTGTGTTTTATTTGTATTATTTTATTTATTTAATCAAAGAGGAAGTTTTATTTTGTTTACGGAATATTAATCGTAAGAAAATGATGAACTCTTTATGTTGTTTTAAGGGCAAACGGATTAATCTTTCTTAATCGAGCTCCACGCAATAGAGATAAACTTAAAAATTAACCTCTCAACCAACAATCACCGTTTTTAAAAATTGGTATTTTAATTGGATCATTTTAAAATCATTTTAACTCAAAACCTGAAGTCACGATTGTCAGCAAAATCTTTGCTTATGAGCAATCGCACTTTTAACTTGAGATTCTAATCTTAGTACCGGAGAACAAAAATTGCCGTAATTTATGTTTTTGACTCATTTGTGTTTAAAAGTTTAATTTTATATAAGAAAATCATCGTTTTCTTAAATATGATGTCATTTTCACTTACTTGTCATTTCACCTAGTGTCTGAAACTTAGTACCCACACTGAAGGGAAAAAAATATGGAAACTTTATTAGGAAAATGCGTGTTTTCAAAAGCAGTACGTAATTTCCCGTTCAAAGTATTATGTCCCTAATGCCATTTTGCGCCATCAAATCCTATACAACAATTTTAAATTTTTATCGGATAATCACATGAATAAAGATAAATAAACCTCATTATTTCTCTCTTCTCTGCAATAATGAAAGCTATCTCATTACCACCATTTTGAAGAAGTTTTATATAATACTTTTAAAATTAAAATACTATAATAATGGGATATATATATATATATATATATATATATATAAGCTAGTGCGAGTACATCTGCAAATGAACAGACTCCAGTTTAAAAAAAAATATATATATATAAGTAAATTTGGTTCAGCAAAAAGCTCAGGGCAGATGACTAAAAAACATTCTTGTGTTTAATATATAGATTATATAAAATTATGAAAAATTAAATTATGCAAATTATGCTATTTTGGCAAAGTTACAGTAACATGTCTTAAAGAATAGCGATAAAATTTTATTAGTAGAAAGAATTTTGGATAAAAACTTGGGGAGCCTGAGATTATTTTAAACCTCAAATTGTTGCCAAGATCTCCTTATATTGCTTGTCTAACTCGGCGAAGCGATTTCATCCAAGAGAGAATCATCAAGTTCTGTAATATAAATCGCTATTTTTCGGACAAAGAGCATGCACACTGCATATTACTTCTTTTCCATAAAGTCAATCTAAATGTTTGTAAAACATTGCGTTTTATCAGTGTGTGATTTCGGCTACGTTACTTTCAAAGATAAAGTATTTTCACCTCTGAAAAATTTCAAAGCAGCTAGAGTGAAAATGACGCACTTCTACAAAACATATTTCAGTTTTAAGAATTAAAATACACGCTTTTTTTAATAAAATGACGTCAATTGCATCCTTTAAAGCATCCCACTTTTACGATCTCGCCTTAAACAACATCTATAGAACATGACAGCAAATGACATCATTATCGCGGAAATCAAAATTCGGAAAATGTAATTACACACGGATTAATAAAATTGCATTCTTTCAGGTGACACAAATATTCTTTAAAGTACATTTTTGTAAAGAGAATGCATTGTATCGTTTGTAAAGTTAAATTGTAATAAAATAAAAATAATTTAATTGTCAAATAACAACCAAATAAAACAAAACTCACCGGGTTTTATAACATACGATATTCTTGACATAGCACATATTTTAATTTCAATTTTTTCAGTTTTTATGAGCAAATGGCCACAAAACGATACAGCAATCTACTATTTAAGTACTGCGCGGCAGCGCAATACTTATTTATTTCCAGTGTAACTTCTCAATGTTAATTTAACATAGAAAAGCCTATGACCTTGAGCCTATGGAGATCATAACTTTTTAATTTTTTCTTCCCACCTTTTTGTCCCTAATGCCACTCATTTTTAATTCTTTGCTAATTCTAATAATATTATAATTTCAAAGTGTAAAAACTTTTGCCTGACGTCAGGGTCAAAACGGATCATAAAATGCCTTTGCATATAGGTGGATTATAATCTAGAGAGTAACATGGGCTAATTTTTATTTACATTATTCAAATATTTTTCTTAATATTTCCAAATTTCGCTTTTTTCATTGAGAATCAACGGACATTTTCTAATAAAATTTAACATTTTTCCTTCATTGTTGTAAATAATTCAAAAGCCGTAATAATAATTTGCCTATTTTCAGTTGAATGATTTTCACGTGAAACATGAAACTGGAGAAAAAGTTTTTTTTTTTCTTTTTTTAAAGAATTAAAAAGAAGATGATTATGGCGTCACAGTGGAAATAAAAATGACATTTTCAAGCAGATTTCTTAAGTTCAGATCGTAATTTTTGACCAAACTACAGCAACCTGCATTACTGCACTGGTGAAACATTTTGAATTATACATAGGTAAATTGCATCACAAATTGTGGTGCGATGTCGCACAAATCAAAGCCTGATGATGATACCCTCCATTAATTTTGAAATGTGTTCGTCTAAATGCAATAGTTATTAAAAAACTCGACATATTAAACAAAAGCCTAATTTGCAGAACAAATTAAAAAAACAAAATTTATTTCCTAAATTGTTTAAGTCCGAGAAGGGGCAGATATTAAGATATTTCATTCAATTCGTTCTACATTTAATGTTAAATTTTTGTAACAAATAAGTTAAACCAATTGAAAATTAAAAAATAAAAATGAAATTCATATAATATAATACTTTAAACACCTATATACTTAGATTCCGTTCAAATGAAATCGAAATAAATCTTAGACTTTTTCCATTTTTAAGTTGTAAATATTTGTACTGCAGATTTTGCATTATGTTTATGACGATTGTACATAATATGATAAGATACATGAAAAATACAAAACTTTAAAAAAAGTAAGATTTATTTCTATTTCATTTGAACGGAATCTAAGTATATAGGTGTTTAAAGTATTATATTGTATGAATTTCATTTTTATTTTTTAATGTTCAATTGGTTTAACTTATTTGTTACAAAAATTTAACATTAAATGTAGAACGAATTGAATGAAATATCTTAATATCTGCCCCTTCTCGGGCTTAAACAATTTAGGAAATAAATTTTGTTTTTTTAATTTGTTCTGCAAATTAGGTTTTTGTTTAATTTTTATTTTTGCCCTTTACTTTCATCAGAAATGGAGTACTTCAGTTGCCACAATTACAAAAAAAGTAATAAAAACTACAAAAAAATAATATCTTAAAATTAAATAGAGATACAGCTTTCAAACAAATTGCATTTAAAAGAGCATTTCTTTCCTTATACGGCGGTGTAAAAATTTAAAATATGCAATGTTTAAAAATTTGCAGTAGAGGAAATTGCAAAACCAAAATTTTATTTCAAATTACCAGTGTTGCCATTCGCAAAATGACTTATGCGTTACGCACAAATATGTTTGTCCTTTATCTCTATAATAATAGCCTAAGTCACGTGACTGTCATCAATAGTTCCGGGTGGACCGCTTCACTTTTTATATGCCAAACAGCCAATTTGGTAATTTAATGTTAGCCGGGCGCAGGTGATAAATCTATATAATAAAAGCCGAAGTCATGTGACTGTCATCAATAGTTCCGGTCGGTCCGCTTCACTTTTTATATGCCAAGATACCATTTTGCTACTTTTAATTGAGCTGGACGCAGATGATTAAATCGCCAAATAGGGTTCCTTCGCCATCATTTCATTTAATTTAAAATACATAACTTTCATTTAAAATATACATCTTTCATTTACCTCATTTAAAATACAATAAATAAATAAATAAATAAACAGATATTTTTCAAGTATAGGTTCTTGGCGAGAAAAAAAAAATGGCATCGAGTTTTCCGGCAAAATATATCCTATTTCATATACATAAGCAATTTTTTCCATATGTATACAATTGACTTAATCTAAAGAAGCCAATAATCTATTTTTATATAGAAACAGAAGTAATTTATATGTAAACAAATATTGTATATATGTGTGTAAATAAAATGCTTATATGCAAATAAATACATATAAATAAAAATAGAAGTTCACCAGGTTTGTTTTCATAGCTATTTATATATTTTATCAAAGCATTTCAAGTTCTGAAGCCCGAATTGCGCCAAGCTTAAAGAAAAATGCCAAGGCCCCTGTTGTTGGATTCCAATGTAAATAAATCTCTTAACTAAATGAATCCCTAAAAGTTAAGTATTGAAATATCTATAAGCTATTAAAACTGCCCTCAATAACATTTCTTATTGTTAAAGCGAATATATTTCTAACTTAAATTCAATGACAGAAGAGCCATATATTTCACATTACTTTATTTTTATAAACTTCTTTCTAGAATAAAACAAAACCAACTGTTGCCAGATATTGAAACAATGCAATTACAACCAGTTAAATAATTATGCAGGTGACTGATACATGGATGAAAGAAAAAGTTAGTCATTACGTAACACCTGTAATGGAAAAGTACCTAAATAAACAATTAATCGTAATAATAATAACATAAACTAAAATATTTCATTTCAACTTCAAAATATTTTTTCTAATTTACATTCAAATAAATATATATTCCAAGAAATTATTTCAATTGAAATTAAGTTGACAGCTTTCTATTTTACTTCATAGAGTAAACAAACACAAGAGATTCATTCATCATATAAACGGTAGAAAATATTAGACCATAGAGGTAATCCTTCGCAAAGCAGGTTCTTCAACAATGAATGGACAATATTCTTTTGATGTCATAGTAGGTAAATTAGCGGCGCTAACGTTTGTTAACTGCTAGCATTCACGAGGGTTTTATTTTGCTATTTCTCTTAGTTAGGTTAGTATATTGTCATATTTATGAACTCAGAAATGAAATCTATAAAAACAAAAGTATATATATTCATTATTTAGTTATTAAGTAATGAAAAAAAAAAATAAATGCATGATTTTCAAAATTTAAATAAATTTATTAATATTAAAAACTAACATTGCAGTAACAGCATGTTTAAGTAGAATAAGTTTAATTTAGATAATTTATGAACAAATCTCAGTTTAAACACTTGAAGTTTCACTCATTTTTACAGCTACGGAAATTATGAGGTATTTGTCAAAAAAAAAAAAAAAAAAAAAAAAAAAAAAAAAAACGAAATACGCATAACAACAAAAATGTATGAAATATTATCAAGTTCGCAAAGAATTCTTGATTTCTCTATCAGAATCTTTGGACTCGGGGAAGGATTAAGCAAGTCAATTAGTTTCAGAATGAAAGTAACATGATGAAATGCTTAGCATACATTTAAGGGAGACCAAACTGGTCGCCAGAGGCGGCTTGTAATATAGATAGTAGTTACATGAAAACGAAAGCTGAGTCATTTTATCGGCTTAATTATTTTCAGTTGAATTTTACCGGTAAACGAATTTCATTTAAATCCAACGTCGCCATTAATATGTATTTATAACTAGTTAATTAATATTAGCACAATCCTAAATGAAGAGGTGGCACACAGTGGCGTAGCCAAAGGGGGAGGTCCAGGGGGTCCGGACCCTCCCCCCCCCCCCGAAAGTAGAACTGGTTTATGAATAATGGATACAACAGTAAAAACTGCTAAGACAGAATCACAAAGGATCTATAAAAAATTCCGCTTTAGAGAGGTGTTCGTCTTAGAAGGTATAATTCAAATGTATGTCTTTCTTCTTCAGGACTATGAATTTTTCCGTTTTAAAGTCCGGTTAAAGTGGTGCAGATATCATCGTCATTGAAGTATCATGGACTGGAGGCGAGTTCTCTTTACCGATGAATCCCGATTTTGTTGAGAGAGTTACTACAGACGTGTTACCATATGGAGGGAGAAAATCATACGCAATAAGGCTGCAAACATCCGTGAAAGGCATCGATACAAAGGTCGTGGAATATGGTATGAACGGACATAATTTTGAATGGCCGCAGTGACCGACACATTTTTACCAGTGCAACTGTGAATGCTGAAATATACAGGGATGAGGTTCTTGATCCTCATGTCAAGTTGTTTAAGAGTGCAATCAGAAGATTCGGGATTTTATGCTTATTAATGGTCTGGAAGGGCGCTACTCCCTATCACGGAACTCCTAAGTGTCCCTTCCACAGCTGCATAAATCCGACCCGGAAAAAAATATCTGGATTCAACATTACCTTTGAACCCAATTACTATTTGCGAAAGCTCAGTTTAACATTGCTTCAAGAAATTTCATGGTGGTAATAAGAGTTCTGTGTATGGAATAAGTCATGAGTGACATTTTGTTTTTAATAATGAGAAATCGAAAGCGTAAATTGAAGCTAATCAACGTACCAAAGTCCGAAGCTTACTGCTGAGCTTGGAGATTGTTCTAAAACTGTTTCGAATCATCTAAAATAAATTGGCTGGGAAGTACAAAAACAGAAACCACTATGAACCATTTTTTACACATTCTAATACTTCCAAAAAGTGCAAATCCATCACAAATAAACTTATTACAAAAATTTAACTTCCTTAAAGACGACCAGATATCGGAAGCAACTATTAGATCGAATATGGTATCAAAAGTGGCGAGACATGAAACATGGAAACCCCCAAAAATTATGGCTGAATAAGACAATTGTAAAAAAACTGTTTTTTTCCAGCATGAGCTACATTTGATGTGTGTACTTCTTATATTACTAGTTTCTGTAGCTGAAAATGCAAGATCTTTTTCTTAAAGTTAAAACCTTCCCACATAGCATTTTTAGTTTGCAGAAAATTTGCAACAGTCTTGCTTTGAAAACCTGCAAAGTTGCAGCAAGCTCAGCATGACAAGACTGAAAGTTCATAAGAATATTTCAATTGAAAATCAAATCTCAAAGTAATTGTTTAAAAGGCGCAAAGACCAACCTAGTGAAAAAGATTCCATGCTGGGAATCGAACCCGAGCCATCAGTATAGCGCACTGACGTTCTACCGACTAAATCACATGGAGCGATACCCAGCCAGGAACTTCTCACTATTACAGGTTGGCAATTACTTTGAGATTTGATTTTCAATTGAAATATTGTATGCAAGGCGAATGTTTCTCTCTGGAAAAATTTCCAAATATTAATATGAATTCAATCGATGCTGGATTTAATTAAGTGTCTGTACTTGCCCCAGGTCGGTGGCTCACGGAAAATATTCCATCTTGTGCTGAGTTTGTAGCCTTGCCAACCTGTAATAGTGAGAAGTTCCAGGCTGGGTATCGTTCCATGTGGTTTAGTCGGTAGAACGTCAGTGCGCTATACTGATGGCCCGGGTTCGATTCCCGGCATGGAATCTTTTTCACTAGGTTGGTCTTTGCGCCTTTCAAGCAATTACTTTGAGATTTGATTTTCAATTGAAATATTGTATGCAAGGCGAATGTTTCTCACTGGAAAATTTTCCAAATATTAATAGTTCATAAGAAGACTGCAGCAAGATAACGCAAACGCCGAAGTCACCACACTTTGAACTTGCAGCTAACTTGTCGTGCAAGTTAAATTCATGCTGTATCAAATTTATTGCAAACTAACGGCAAACAAGTAATAAAAAATACCACAAACTTACTGCAAAGTAGTAATCTTTCCATGTCACACTATAAGTTTAACCCCTGCGAAGGGATTCATAGACCTGATCAGGTCTATTGATGCGAAAGAGCTGTCAGAAGGTGCATGCATCGGCTTTATCACCATAAACAAGTTTAGGTAATGTATATGTAATTTTCATTTCGAGCATTTTTTTGTATTTAATAAGTATAGCGTTTAGAAAAAGCGGTGCCTGCCGAATAAAATTCCTGTAATTCCTGTGCATGTGCTGATTGTCTATTCTCTCAACAGAAGGATTTTTTTGCTTTCGTCACTTTCGTGAATTAAAGACAGTCTTGCCATCAGTTTCACAACAAATTACTCATGCAAGTGGGTGATGGTATACCTTGCGGGAGATTTGCTGCGAATTTTTCAATTCAAATTTGTCACGGCAAGATAATATCAGAAAAAATCAAAATTGCTGCTAATGTTCATGTGCTATCTGGGTTATCTCAAAAACTCCCATGGAGAGCGCTGTGGATCGCATGAACGGCTCATGCGATTGACACTTATGTGAAATCATTATCCAATATCTATTACAGCACAAGTTCTTAATTCAATAGCAAGAAATTAAACATGGAAATTGCTGTTTTAAACTTAACCACTTGATCCTAACTTCTATTGTTGGCAAATGTTATGTAATATGAAACTTGATTTAACCCATTCGTTGCCAAAACTATAAAGTAAGAATTTTCAATTTTTTTGTTGAAAGTCGTTTGCCACCACAAATTCAGAAAGGTAAATTTCGCTTTACTAATACAGCGAAATTTCTGTTAATAAATGAGGCAATTTTTTAAATTCTAAAATAGTGGTGACAAAGTAATTAATAAATTAAAGCCACGAGTATACTCGTGGATGACAGCGAATGGGTTAATTAAATTTAACTCTTCAGTATGTGGTCAGCTTTTTACATCATAGTGAATCTTTTTCAATGGTAAATATTAATGTAACTTCAATGTATTATTAGTTGCAGTTATAGAGATTGGCCTTACATTTTTTTATCCATGCTTTTTTTTTTAAATTAAGAAATTAAATAAGGATATACCTAAATTCTTAAAGTTACTCAAAATACTTTTATCATACATACACAGTCACGACAAGATTGCAAGGGACTGGTAAAAAGCTCAATTTTAGACAGGCTTCCATGTAAAGAAATGTAATTAATTATACTTCTAAGATACACTACCTCAATAAGATCTATTGTTCGTTTCGCAGGGATTCTGAAACTCTTCCGTTTGAGACAGGATTCCGTTGTAGAAAGATTCCGCTTCCACAGGTTTCACTATGCTTCACTAAAGAACGAAAAAAACCCCTTTCAGACAGGTTTTCAGCAAATTTAATTGTATCGCAATTCATATTAAGACCATGTAACGCTTCCGTTAAAGACAGGATTCTGTTATAGACAATTATTATTTTTACAAATTTTATTCTATTCATATGACATAAATAAGTATATTTATATAAATACACAAAACTTGTAAAAATGGAACCTGTCTATAACGGAATTCTGTCATAAACAGAAATGTTCCATAGTGCTACGGAAAAGAATACTATCCCAACAAAAAGTTTTCTGTAAAAAAAAAAAAAAAAAAAAAAAAAAAAAAGAAAAAAAAAAGCGCCAAGTTCTCCTTAATGTTTCGGCCAGAAAAAGTAGTGATATCTGAAGTTCGCACAAGTTAAAAGCCAAACATTCCAAATCTTTCATTGAAAATGGCTTCCTGCGACTTGACCATTAATGCCTTCTATAGGGTTTTTCAACTTCTAAAGTATGTACAAGTGGGCTACATGCCAACTACATTTTTTGAAGACTTCAGGCATTTTGTGGCACAAAGTACAGAAATAAAATACACATTTAAAAAAATCATATAAACCACTTCAGTCTATTTAAAGGCTTAGAAGTTAAAAATAACAAAATAACTGCATTCAGAAGATAATATTCCCAGGGATAATTCCTAAAACACAATTAGTATCCCCTTATAACAGTTTAACCCCTTCAAGGCGGTGGTTCATTTTTGGACCACCTAATTTTAATCCCTAAATGGGACATTGACACCATAATTTTGATTTGAAAATTGTCTTTTTAGTTAGCACGTGAAGAAAAGCTTCCACTTATTTTCAAATACATTTGTTTGTAAATTCCGGTGTCATTCATTCATTTCAGTATATTACTAATAGAAGTGTTTTGCCCATGAAAGGGTTAAAGCGAATAAGTGCATTCCAAGGTTATTGCAATACCTCTTAATATATGCAAACAAACTACAATAAATGTTCAAATGAAAAAAATCTCTTTCGTCAATGCACAAGATTTCAGTATTATACATTAAAACATAATGTAACACATTGTGAGACTTGAAAAAAGTAAATTTTGTTTTATTTCTTGGGTTTCATGGTAATGACTTTAGGTTTAGACCGTACAAAATAAATTTCAATTAAACCATAAGTGGACTAAATGATTTGTAATCAAAACTAATATTTGTTGAAACTCAGTTGTATTTATCAGAAATCTTTTACTTGTAATGTCTTCATGTGAATTCGCCTCACTGTTAAAAATTTGCAGCATTCTGGCAGGTCCTTTGACCGTTTTTTCCGAAAACGGTTACACAATCGTAATTTAACACTATTCTGACCATATTATTGGCCATTTTATTGTCAGAATAGAGTTAAATTATGGTTATGAAACCGTTTTTTCAAAAAACGGTCGAGTGACCTGCCAGAATGCTGCAAAATTTTTAACAGTGCTCTTTGCATTCTAATATTACTTTTAATATTTAAATAATTCATAAATGCGTAATTTCTAATCATTAAATTGAAAATGATGTAGAAAGCATTAACGGCCCAGTCGCAGGAAGCCATTTTCAATGAAAGATTTGGCATGTTTGTCTTTTAACTTGTGCGAACTTCAGATATCACTACTTTTTCTGGCCGAAACATTAAGGAGAACTTGGCGCTTTTTTTTTTTTTTGCAGAAAACTTTTTGCTGGGATATCACTACTTTTTGTATGTTTTTTCAAGTGTGTTTTTCTAAACGATATTAATATAAAACTTTTTTTTTTTAATTTCGGTACTTTTATGTTAGCCGGGTACAAATCTTCTCAATAGCATTTTGGTTTTTCGCCAATAACAGTTTTCATTTTTCACATGCTTAAATTAGAAACAATGCTTTGATCAGAATCAAATAAAATATTTTGGTTTATGTTATTATTTCTTATTTATTTATTTCTATGATTTAAATAAAATGAGTGAAAGGCATCTATTTTAAATGAGATCACTGAAAAGTTTATATTTCTAAATGAATTGAATGCAATATGAACAATGGAGATGGAATCAGTATTTGGCGATTTGCCACTTGCGCCCGGCTAACATAAAAATACCTAAATTTATTTTTTAAGCTTTACAAAATTGTACTTTATTTCTTTTTATATTAAAGTACTAGCCTCCCCTAGCAAACAGTTTTTCTCTTTAAATACATGTTAAGCATTGCATTATGTTACTGCTATTCATAATTTAATTTACTTGTCCATTCTTTCTCCAAATCGGAAGCATTTGATGGAGAAATCAAGAACTCTTTACAATCATGGAAGCACATCATATATTATATTTTGTTTTGTTATGTATTTCATCTTTCGTGACAAATATTTCTTAACTCACTTATTCTTAATGTATGTTTGTTTATCAGTTGTAATACTTTCTCTAGTGCGGAGATTTTTAATCCTATTAAGTAATATTTTCTAATTGGGTTCACTGCCAATTATAGTATTTTAACTGATACGATTTGGTGCAAGTGAAATGGTCCTTATGAAATCCTTTGACAATATCTGTATTTACATTAAACCATATTGATGCTAATATTGTTTTGTTTCACGCTAACCTTTTCAGTAGATTTGATTACGGAAGAATAGAAAATCTACCGGCGCACTACCATGATCCATTAAAAAATGTATCATTATTCTCATCTAATCGTCTTGAACAATGTGCCAATGTACCGTGTTTAAGATTTTAACTAATTTTACTCGAAACCTGAAAACTAAAATGCGAGGAACCCGGTTATAGAACATTCATTCTAACGTACATTTTGATAAACATTATTGATAAACGCCACTGGTGGCACAGATTGATTGGGATAGAATAATTAATCAGAGCCCGATGAAAAACATCACAAACCTTTATTACTAAAAGACTCCACATAGAACATACATACGGTAACATAACATAAAATAGAAACATCGAGAAAACCAAACTCAAAACTAACAACAACAATACTGTTGCCACTTACAAGGATATAATTTACTATAAGGTTATAAGTACAGTTAATATGCTATTACATTCTCAACACCTCCCCTTAATCGTACATAATGCAACACCTATACCTTAAGTTACATAGCCTAGGCTTAGACAAACTTTTAGTAAAAATATCACCCAACTGATTTTCACTAGATATATATTCAAGGTGAATGTTATACAAATTAAAAATTTCTTGAATATACTTTAACTTGATGTCTAAATGCTTTAGCCAACCACAGTTATTTTCGTCAAGTACTGATTTAATAACTGACTGATTATCATAAAAAATACTTACAATTACATTTGTACATTTTGAAATTTCTTTAGTTACATTATGCAAAGGAATCAGATCATATATCGCCTTTGCCGAGGCTAAAATCTCTGCCTCAGTTGATGATTAATGCAATAGAAGTTTGATTCTTGACACTCCAATCTATAAGACAGTTATTAAACATAATTATATAACCTGGAACAGATTTTCTATCTCTTGCATCAGATCCTCAATCTGCATCTACAAAACAAGAAATAATACGATCATCAATATTAGATTTTTGAAACACTAAATTGAATTCAGGAGTTCCTTTCAAATAACGCAATATTCTCTTTAGGCCAGTCTATGCAGCAACAGTTGGTAGTTCTTGTAGTTGACTCAGACAGTTCACAGAATATAGTATATCGGGATGAGTTGTCATGGATAAATGCAGAAAAGCACCTACAAGTTCACGATAAGGACCATGATATGTCTCACCTTTATCAAAATCTGAAGATGTTGATTTTGGAGCAAGTGGTTTGTCACAAGGTTTGCAGTCAGACACCCGGAACTTTTCTAGAAGTCTTTTCACATATGCTTCTTGATTTAAACCAAGACGATAAGGCAAATAATCTAAGCAAATTCCAAGAAATTCATTGGCAACTTCTGCTTTAGACATTTCAAACTCACTTCTGAGTAGATCAATTACAATATTCACTTCTGATTGATCATTTACTGCAAAGATCAGCATATAACACCAATATTATCTCGCTATCGTTAGTATGTTTCATAGAAATAAAATTTTCATTACCAAGTTGCTGAAAATTTAGTTGAAATATAAACTCGCTAAATCTTCGAAACCATTGCCTAGGAGCTTGTTTCAGCCCATATAAACTTTTAAAAAGTTTACAAACCTTACCACAATTGTCGTTATATCCTATTGGTTGCTCTATGAATATAGTTTCACCCAATTCACTATTTAAAAAGATTGTTTTCATTTCTAATGCAAATATTTTAAACTCTTTCTGAAGAATAACAGAAAGTACAAATCGAAGTGATAGCATGTTTATGACAGGTGCATAAGTTTTACTGTAGTCAACGACTTCTTTTTGAAGAAGACCTCTAGCCACCAATCGTGCTCTATAAACACAATCTCTTTTTATTCTTAGAAAATATTTAGTCCACTTGCAGGATATTGCCTTTTAATTTTTTTGCAGATCTACCATTTCCTAAACTCTATTTTTGTTCATTGAGTCAAATTCATCATCCATTGCTTTTCTCCAAGATTTTTGCTCTTCGCAGTCAATTTTTCTAAATCTTCATAGGAGAATGAACTTAAGCTTGCTGTAAAGGCTTCGTAAACATAGTAATCATCCAACTTAGCAGGTACTTTTAAATTTCCCTTTGGTCTTCTACTTCTATTCCTGCCGAAGTATCAATTTCATGCATTGCTGATTCATCTTTCTCATCATCATCATCTACATTAGTTTCATCACAAACTGTATCTTTAATGAACTCTTTCTTTTCTTCATTGAATTTCCCATTACGAAAAATTACAATTTGTTTAGTAGCTGGATCAAAAAGGCGATAACCCATACTGGAATATCCAACAAGAATCATTCTTTTAGATTTTGGATCGAGCTTCTTCCTCCGTCTATCGGGAATCCTTATGTAAGCATCGCATCCAAACACTTTGATGACATCAAGACTAGGTAACTTCTTATACTTTAATTCAAACGGGATACAGTTCTGTGTACTCTGACAAGGTGTTATATTCTTCAAATAGGCAGCTATTTGAACAGCATAACCCCGAAAGGTTTTGGGGAGTTTTGCTTCATATATCAAAGCACGAGCTTTTTCCAGCAAGTATATCTATTAGTTCTTTTGGCAATTCCATTCAGAGAGGGCGTATAAGGTGGTTCTGGATCTATCAGAATACCAGCTTTTCTACAGCAACGTGCAAATTCACGAGAAACGTATTGTTTAGCATTATCACATCTAACATTGTGTATTCCAGGATTTTGTTTAAAGCAAAAGTTTAAGATCTCTACTATATCACTCTTGTTTCTCAATAGATGTATTTCACAAAATCTAGAGTGGTCATCTGGTATTGTCACAAAGTACTTTTCTCCTGTAATGGTTGGAGTACAACATCTAGAATATATAGTGTGGAAATCTGGTATCCAAACATCGCTAAAAAGTTGTATCCCCTAAATGTGAAATGATGCTGAATTCCAGGGAGCCGACCGCAGCGACATCTGCGATATATATTTAAATTTCAAAGTAAACGTATTATTACAGCGTCTAGAGCAAATCGTCTTGGAGTTTTAGAAAATATTCTGCAGATGTCGCTGTGATAGACTCATTGGATTCCAGCATCGTTCGACTTTGGGATCCAATCTTTTATCATTTTTACTTTCTTCTATCTTCAATAGAAGAAAGTATTGTAATCGAAATTTTTTTCGACTTCCGGTTTTCGACGGATTTGCATGTTTTAGGGGTCAGAGATTCCAAAAAACATGTTTATAGAAAATGTCTGTCTGTCTGTGTGTCCGTCTGTCAGTCCGTCCGTCTGTCCGTCCGTCCGTCTGTCCGTCTGTCCGTCTGTCCGTCTGTCTGTCGCCATTGTACCATCAAAAAGTGCATGAAGTTATGTATAGAATTAAACCAAAATTTTATTATAAGTTTTTGGCTATGGCAAGCAGGTCCTCCCGGAATGTGGAAAAAATTCGCCGGTAGGGGGCGCTGATATAACAATTTTTGTGCGATTTTGAATATTGTACCATCCAAAAGTGTATGGAGTTATGCATAGAATTGAACCAAATTTTTAGTTTAAGTTTTTGGATATGACAAGCAGGTCCTCCCTGAATTTGGAAAGAATTCGCCGGTAGGGGGCGCTGTAAATGCGTTTTTTGTGCGATTTTGAATATTGTACCATCCAAAAGTGTATGGAGTTATGCATAGAATTGAACCAAATTTTTAGTTTAAGTTTTTGGATATGACAAGCAGGTCCTCCCTGAATTTGGAAAGAATTCGCCGGTAGGGGGCGCTGTAAATGCGTTTTTTGTGCGATTTTGAATATTGTACCATCCAAAAGTGTATGAAGTTATGCATAGAATTAAACCAAATTTTTATTTTAAGTTTTTGGATATGGCAAGCAGGTACTTCATGAATTTGCAAAAAATTCGCCGTTAGGGGGCGCTGTAATAGCAATTTTTGTGCGATTTTGAATATTGCACCATCGAAAAGTGTGTGAAGTTATGCATAGAATTGAACCAAAAAAAAAAAAAATTAATTTCTTGGCTATGTCAAGGAGGTCCTCCCTTAATTTGTAAAAAAATCACTCGTAGAGGGCGCTGTAATAGCGATTTTTGTACAATTTTTGTGCCATTTTGAATATTGTGCCGCCGAAAAGTGTATGAAGTTATGCATAGAATTGAACCAAATTTTATGTGTTTATTTTTGGTCATGTCACGAAGGTCCTCCCTGAATTTGGAAAAATTCTGCCGGAAGGGGGCACTATAATTGCGATGTCTGTACCATTTTCATTATTGTACCATCGAGAAGTGTATGAAGTTATCCATATAATTGAACCAAATTTTTTGTGCATGTTTCTGGCTATGGCAAACAAGTCCTCCCTGAACTTGAAAAAGTTCCAAAAGAAGGGGGAGCTATAATTCCGATCTCTGTGCCATTTTCATTATTGTACCATCGAACAGCGTATAAAATTATGCATACAATTGTACCAAAATGTTTGTGCTTGTTTTTGGCTTTGGCCAACAGGTTCTCCTTGAATTTGGAAATATTGCGCTGTAAAGGGGCTCCGTGTTAGCGATTTTTGTATACTTTTCTTGATTTTTCGTAGTTCTATTGTGCATCGGCGGCTCATGCAGCGGCGAGAACTCGCTTCCTGCTATGCCGGCTATTCGCAAACAGCTGATAACGACAGAATAAGGAAAAATTAATAATTTTAACAAATATCATGATATAGATTAACTCGTTTTTAGTCCGTTTAATTGACTTGAGCAGAAATTTAAGATGAAAATCAAAGTTGGTATAGTATTGAACTAATAATATTGAAGTATTAACATGTGTAACTAGGTTTTGAAATATTAAGATGTATAAGATAGAAAAAAGTTTTGGGATTGGCACATCCAACTAGTTTTAAGTATTACTGGCATAGTCGATTTCCACACTGTATAATCTAGACGCTGTAGTTGGGGGATCTAGAGGGTCATAGATATCTGTATGAATCATTCTCATTGGCGTATTTTCATGTTGTTTGGGACCTTTCCCTATGGGCTCATTTGATCGTTTAGCTGCAACACATTCCTCACAAAAGGCTTCAGATAATGGAAGGCGCATTTCCTGAAGAACCTTATTTGACAAATATTCTAACCGACGATGCCACAAATCTGTATCTTCTTTAACAGAAAGTGCTACAGCCTTAACAGGTAAAAATTCACTAACATACTGTCCTTTATTATTTAATTCAGCAATTAGAAAACAATCTTGACCCTTTTTAACAATAGCTTTGTTGTCTTTGAAAATAACACTGTATCCAGCAAATTGAATATTCTTGACAGATATCAGTTCTCCATTCAGATTTGGCCCAAACAATAAATCTTTTAGATTAATTTCTCTCACTTTCAATGTTCCAGAAACAGTTCCTATGGTTAGTTTATCATTTTTAGATGCACATGCTACCGTTCCAGAAAATGGTTTTAAGCCACTGAACCACTCACGTTTGCTACACATATGTGACGTGGCTCCAGAATCTAACAGAAAATTATTTCCTTCAATTTTTCTTGCAGCAAAAGTGACTGCAACTGATTCATTCTGTCTTTGGATCCGTTTTCTGTTTAGCTCTGCAATTTCTTTTAACATGACTACTATGTCGACACTGATAACAAACAACTTGGTTCTTACAATTTTTGGCATAATGATTTTTCAATTTACACTGGTAACAAATAATAACACATTTAAATGTTCTAAAAACAGGATTATCACAAATAACAGAAACATTCTTACCAAAAGTACTTCCGTTGAGACTATTCTTATCTTGCATCAAAGCTTCTACATTTATAAGTCTCTGAGTAACGAAATCCAAACTCTGATTCTCATTTGGCTGATTTTCAATGGCAGCTTTAATGACACCAAATTCAGAGGGAAGAGACATTAACAGGTACACGACGACATCCATACCTTTAATTTCTACTTCAACAAGTCGCAAATCGTTCACAACGCCCATCAGTTTATCAATATGTTGTTGCATGGGACATTCTCGCGGTTTGCGGTAAGCCTTTTTCGTGCGAGAATTCGATTAACTGCACTTGTAACTTATTTCAAATCTGATGTGCAGTTACCTCGTTACCCATAGCAACTAGAACTGTATCATCTAACAAGGTAAGTAGAAAAAGCGCATGCCTCTTTTGCCTCCATTACTTCTTCTCTTTTTGAATCATCAGTTTCCCTTTCTAAATATATATGCAAGCTCTTTGCTTCAAATATTGCTTCAACTCTTCGACGCCACAAAGAAATATTCTTTTCCTCGAAAGGCACAATCCCGTATTTAATACCAGCTTCAATGGCCGCCATTCTCAC
This sequence comes from Maratus speciosus, assembly GCA_963932465.1. NCBI lineage: Eukaryota > Metazoa > Arthropoda > Arachnida > Araneae > Salticidae > Maratus > Maratus speciosus. The sequence goes on from OZ010795.1 coordinate 509,755,397, forward strand.
GAACTCGGAACAGTAATAAATGTTAACTTCCGTGAGCAACTACGTTACCGTGTGTTTTATAATTAAAATATCTGAACCACTCTCTACTGTTGCGATATAATAATTAATCAGAGTCCTATGAAAACATCACAAGCCTTTATTACTAAAGACAATACATAGAATTCACATACGATAATATAACATAGAACAGAAACATCGAGAAAACCAAAATCAAAACTAACAATAACAATACTGTTGCCACTTACAAGGATATAATTCACTATGAGGTTATAAGTACAGTTAATTTGAGATTACATTCTCAACACTAAATTAAGAGGTAGCTAAATTAACATCAACACTAAATTAAGAGGACACAGATGCATAATAAACATTTAATTAACATTTAACAAAACAAATCACGTCACTGTTTACAAGAGACATCACATCACAGAAGAGACTAGAATTGAACATTTACTCTGACACTTATTTATCACGAATTCGGGATAAAAATTGCGTGGTGCTACCATCTGACATTACAAATTTAAACTAGAAACACCAGAAAAGGTATTTATGAAAACACGATTTTTTAACAAAAACTTCTATAATATTCATTAAAAAAGAATGATATCTCATACATTATACATGATATGTAGAATAAATGATTTACATAAAATAAAATTTCATGCATAATAATAAACAAAAGCATATGGTCAAAAATTATATTTTCCTAACGTACAAACATGGAAATTGATTTATGAAGTATCGCATTTCATTAGCTATTCTGAAGGAATGACAAAAATTTGCATAAAACAAACTAACGTGACATGCGCTGTAGACATAAAAAGCGTTATATATTGGAAGCAATACGTTTCAGTCATACTTTTCACGATTTTTAAATGAAAGGTCTTGTCTGAGGACGAAAGTGCCCAAATCGATGCATATCTAGAATACGGAAAATCTGTTCCGGAAATTAGTAGATTAATTAAAAGATCAGTTGGTGTGATATATAAGTATAGAAAAGATCCAGCAAACTATCGCAAAAATTTTAACAAAAAATGTAATTTACGTTAAACTAAGAAGGAGAAAAGGGGAATTCTTCAACTTGCATCAAAAACCGGTCACAGTTCAAAGCAGATTTGTGCAGATCTATCCTTTCTTGTTACTTCTAGAAGAGTTACGCAAATTTTACATTCTTCACGAAGCTTCAGATGGTCGAAAATAAAGTCTGGTCCAGTTATTTCTGCGTCACAAGATGCATTTGCAATTTTTCTTACCAGTAGGGAAAAAATCATCAATAATCGATAGTTTTGTTAGAGATTTGAGACAGAAATCTACATTATAAGGCACAAACGGGCCCGTCATTAACGTGGAACAGATACTTGCAACAATCTAAAACCGTGTTACATCTATAAACTAATTATTAGCCAAACCATACACTGACTAGAATATGCCAGTTGAATTCAATTACAAAAATTTACCAGCAGTTGCGTGTTTGAAAATATAGTTTCACTGATGCACACACGCACGTCAAATTTGTCATCAAAATTCGCCAAAAAAGAATTTTTTCCTAACATGCCCCTGTTAAACTGTCCCTTTGACTTACGATTTCGCCCTTTCTTTTCGGAAAAGAATAGCAATAAAATTATAGACGAAACAAAAAATTCTGACAAAGAATTCAGGGATAGCTACAACGAACTTTAAAGAGAAAGCAACACTCAAACTCAAGATACTGTAGCTGCGTTAATAAACTACTTATTTTCTGCTGAAAAAAATCCCACGTTTATCCTTTATCTGGGAGCGCGGCAGTGCGTCCGCCAAGTTCGCACAAGCCGTAAGCTACCTTTTCCTGAACCATTTTGACATACTTTTCACCCCTCATAACTTTGTTTTGGGGAGAGATATAGAAATTTTCTTTTATACACATGTTCGTATGATCAAACTGAACTAAATTCCACGATTTCATGTTTCTGTATTTAGTAGTTTCGAAACATTAGATTCCGAAAAAGTGTTTTTTTGTCACTGACTCACTGGTGATCATCAAATAACTAAGGTACTTCTAAAAGTCGTAGAATCATGAAATTTCACAAGTAAGTAGCTTTTGTAGTACAATTAACCAGAAAAATCTGAAAAACAGAATTTCCGAATCTAAACCCTCCAAACTGGAGATGCTGATTTGGCCGTATACAGTTCCTTAACACATTCACTGTTTAATCTGGGAGCGCGGCAGTGCGTCCGCCAAGTTGGCACAAGCCGTAAGCTACCTTTTCCTGAACCATTTTGACATACTTTTCACCCCCTCATAACTTTGTTTTGGGGAAAGATATAGAAATTTTTCTTTTATACATATGTTCGTATGATCAAACTAAACTAGATTCCCCGATTTCATGTTTCTGTATTTAGTAGTTTCGAAACATTAGATTCCGGAAAAGTGCTTTTTTGTCACTGACTCACTGGTGATCATCAAATAACTAAGGTTCTTCTAAAAGTCGTAGAATCATGAAATTTCACAAGTAAGTAGCTTTTGTAGTACAATTAACCAGAAAAATCTGAAAACACAGAATTTCCGCCTTTAAACCCTCCAAACTGGAGATGTTGATTTGGCCGTATACAGTTCCTTTAAGGGTGTTCTCAAATCCAAAAGGACAACTTTCTGACATAGTTTTAATTTATTTTTGTTCAAAATGCATGAAACTAGCTGGTGTTGTTGTTCAGAAACTATGTCATCGAGCTGTTTTTTCCATTTTTTTTACAAACGCAATAGATCTCTCAGAAAAGAGTGTCAAAGTAGGCGTTTTGAACCGAATTTCCGAGCGAAGGAAGAAAAAGCACTCAAGAGCGGGCGAAAAACGGATTTGTCACGTGATCCAAAACGCTTCTAACTCAATAGGTAATGGATTGATCAAAAATTGGAAAAAACAGTTCAGTTCCAAATCGTTTCCACGGCCAGGCTTTCCAATTTTATATCTTTCCGTTAAAAAATGAATTTGTAAATGTGACAAAACGTTTTGCGCTTGTTGAGCAGAGCAGTTAAGAACAGCCTTAACACATTCAATTGGGCCAATGTTGGTCGTCAAAAACCTATTACAGAGTTTTGAAGGTGTTACGTGATTTCAATCAGAATAAAATTTTATATGCTTTTCTAAAAATGTTGATTAAATAGAAAAAATAAATATACCTGAAAATTGTAATCAGTATAGGTTATGATCTATACATGATATTAAAACAATAAAACATTTAACAAAATATAATCGCAAATCGGTACTTTTTCGATATAGTGGCCTTGGTGAAATACAGAAAATTGCCTTGATAAGAAAAGAAATTTGGTAACGTATTTTCTAGTAACTTACTTACTGTTTTATATATACAAGCAATTTTTTCCATATGTATATAATTTTTTGTATGTAAGGAACCCGTTTATTTATTTTATATACAAACAGAAATAATTTGTATATAAAAACAAATTTTGTACATTATAAATAAAATGTTTATACATATATAAATACATATATAAACAACACAAAGTTCATCAGGTTTGTTTTCATAGTTGTTTATATCATTTGGCAACATATCTCATTTTCCGAAGTCCGAATTGCGCCAAGCTTTTTAAAAAATGCCAAGGCCCCTATAATCGAAAAGTATCCTAATTCTCATATGAAAATTTAAAAATCTCCTTTTAATTGTGTGTAAATGAGATATGTAACCAAATACTTTTCCCCTAAAACAATAAAAAATTTTATTTAAAAACAACTATTTTGGGGGGTTGCGGCGGGGGGGGGGGATTTTGGGGGGAAGTTAAAAATTCGGATTCAGCGACCCAAAAAACATAAAGTGAGTCGAAATCCAGAACTAGCATTAATTTTGCCAGGTAAAATGGCCTTGCATAACTTAGTGCATATAGCGCCGTAGTGTATGTTCCGAGGCAGCCCCTTCCTCCCCCTTCATCCTACGCCGTAATGTCATATATCCTATTTGTTGCAAATTTTGTCTACTTTCTGAATTTCTACATACTTTTCCACTAAAAAAATAAAAAATTTAATTTAAAAACAACTATTTTGGGGGGGTTGCGGCGGCGGGGGAGGGGATTTTGAGGGGAAGTTAAAAATTCGGATTCAGCGACCCAAAAAATTCAAAGGAAACCTTATAGGGAAAGTTCGGAGGGGAGACGGGAGGGCGAATGTAAACGATGTGAGTGGTTAAGTGGAATTGCGCAACTTAGTCCACGTAGCACCGCGGTGCATGTTCCGAGGCAGATCTCCCCTCCCCATTCATCCCACGTTATAATGTCACATATCTTATTTGTTGCAAATTTTGTCTACTTTCTGAATTTCTAGACACTTTTTCACTAAAACAATAAAAAAATTGAGTTTTTTAATAAAAACCTTTTTGGGGGGCATTTTAGCAAAATATTGGGGTGTTGCCGGGGGAAATTTTGGTGGGAAGTTAAAAATTCGGATTCAGCGACCCAAAAAACATATAGTAAGCCTTTTTTCAGAACTACCATGAATTTTGCTAGGTAGAGCCCCTATACGGTCTCTATTGCCTGGACTAAAAGTATATATACAAATGAGCTACAAGCCAACTACATTTTTTGAGGATTTTAGGGATTTTGTGACACAAAGTACAGAAATAAAATACACATTTAAAAAAAGCATATAAAGTACTTCAGTTTATTTAAATGCTTAGAAGTTAAACAAGTAAGAAAAATCATGCTTTAAGCATAGATTATAAAACACTTTCCAGCACTTCATGAATGCTTTAACAAAACTTCGTTATTTAGAGAAATAAGGTATATAAGAGAACATTTTAGAAAACGCATGAAACATTTAAAAAACTGATTTCTGCAGTTACCTTCTATAGCCAAATATGTATTCTAATTCTTTTGAACAGCCCAGTATTTGATCTGCAGGTTGATATGTATACTATATAACGGGGAAATTTAGTTTAGCAAGAAAATACATAACAGGTTGAAATTTCTCTTTCAGCAATTTATACTAATAGATGGAAACATACTTGTATACTTTTGTACAACCCTGTAGTTAACCTAGTACCTTTAATACACGTCACTATCTATATTATAAAGGACAAACATATGTGTACGTAACGCATACGTCATTCTGTGAATGGCAACACTTTGAAATTTGAAATGAAAAGTCGGTTTTGCAATTTTCGTTGCTGCAAATTTTTAAACTTCTAGCTATCGCATTTTCAATTTTTATACCGTCGTATAGGGAAAAAAATGTACTTTTAAATGCAATTTGTTTGAAAGTTCTATCTCAATTTATTTTTGAGATATTAATTTTTTTATAGTTTTCAGTACCAATTTTGTAATTATGGCAACTGAAATACTCCATTTCTATTAAAAGTAAAGGGAAAATAGAAAATAGTCATGGTTTATTTATTTTTATTGATTATATCCTTATTGATGCCATTTTCACATTACAAATAAATGTAACTTTTTTCTAATTTTTTGAACAGAAAATGACGTCAGCCATTAAAAAAAAACACGCATTCTTCTTCATAAATCAAAAGATTAAAGAAGATATTTCAATATTTTGACATTACGCTGATACTGAGTTTTACACTGCAAATAGAAGCGTCTTAAATTTAGACACATATGTGACTGAAAAAGAATTTTAGACACTTAAGTGTCTTAATCTGAAAATTCAGACATTATAGATGTCTTAATTTAAGATACATAAGTGTCTTACTATGACCATGGTGCAAATGAACTGAGAATAATGTCTAAAATATCCGCAAACGTCTTATTTTAAGACACTTCATTGCTTTAAACGTGTCTTAATTTAAGACGTTTTGATTCTTCCGACGCAATAACCACCAGGGAGCACTCGCACTCCCAGTTGCGCACGCGCTTTAGATGTCTTCCTTCGAAGTGGTATACGTTGTAATTCAAACGAAGTTTGTTTTTATGTACGCGTGTATTTTAATTCGTTTTTTGCGAAATATGAAGTACTGTGATTTTAATTCGTATTAACTTGGATTATTTATTTATTGAATCTGACGTGTGTGTTCGACATCAAATGTCTCTTAGAAGCTGTCGTCGATATAAGGGCGGGATAGACACAGAACAGAAGTAGACGACGGTTGAAGATTACACCCGGAAATTCTACAAAGCGTGTGCAATGGGCTTAGTGTTAACTCGTATTAATTTATATCAATAATATTGTGTTATTCATCTTCGTCCTGTCGAAGATGGCAAAAAAAAAGAAACTTTTGTCTGGCAGGTCCTGTTTTGAGGATGAAACATCTCATTCTTTAAATATGGCTAGTCGGATGTATTATGGTATTACCTTTTAAACTGGTGCAAGTCTTTCTCCCTCACTGTGGTTGTGGTAGTTTTTAAAATTTCAAATCGAGGAATTTTTCTTACCTCTTGCAAACAGCGATTTAAGTAAGTGTTATAATTTCTTTATAGTACTAACATTAGTGTCTTTTATGATTTTATTTATTGTACTAAACAAAATATTACATGAAATTTAATTAGTTTTGAATCTTTTTGCAAAAAAAAAAATAATAATAATAATAATTCTAGAAGTATATATTTTTTAATTTATGACGTTGTCTTTTATTACAAATTATGTATTATTTATTCTCATCTTTTTTCTCAAATTTAAAGTAATAACATCACTAAAAAACAGACATATTTAGAAGTTAAGTTCATTCCCTTGTTTTGTTTTGTTTTCAATATGGCAGTTCCTTTCAATGACTAATGCTTATCTCATACTAAACGACCACAAGGAAATAGAAAAAAAAACTTTGAAAGATCTCATAAAGCTTTCTTACTTCCTAGCTAGGGATTACAATCCCGGATTGATATCCCGAAATCCCGCTTCAATTTTAATCCCGATTTTCGGGATTGCCTTTTTTTTTTTTCAATTGAACAATATTTAGCTGAAACTAAAAAATATATTTATAGACTTTCGCTTTTGGAAAAAAAATCAATTGATTTTTATGAAATTTATATATAATTGAAAAAGAATATTTATCTCAAATATTTCTTAGATATATTTCTAAAGCTATTAAATCTTTTACCGAGTAGATTAAATGTGCAAAGCTTTTGACTTTGAAACATAGATGTAAGTAACCCAGTCAGGAAAAAGGAAATCATTTGTTTATTTTGATTTTGCTGCGTGTAGAAAATATATTTCACTTCGAAGGTCATTTTCCCATTAGACTTTACTGATAAGCATCGCAAGTGTGTATCATAGTGATTATGTGGTAACTTCTTTTTTTGCGGCTTTATTTTGCTTTAAAGATATCTAATGAAAAGTGTTTAATAGGAATGATAACAATAAGCCAATGTGGCAATATAAATTTTTAAAAAATCTAATTTTTAAACGATAAGGATTTTCATTTTTTTTTCGGGGAGGGGGGGGGGGGGATTTTGTATGAAATTTTCGTAAAGCTGATACCTTAAATCTTGCACTGAATTAATTAAATTTGCACTAATTAAAGTTTTGAACTTTTAGAGTAGGACCAGATTAAAAACACAAAATATAAATAAACAAAATACCGAAGTAATTTTTTTCTCAATATTAACCCTTTGCACTCGAGGGCTCCGGAGCGGAGCCATTTAAAATTTATCTTCAAACTCGAGGTCTCCGCTACGGAGACAATGCAAATAATTTTGTGATACCATGTAATCTTGGCTTTTCTAGACAGGTATCACAAAATTATTTGCATTGTCTCCGTAGAGGAGCCCTCGAGTTTGAAGACAAATTTTAAATGGCTCCGCTCCGGAGCCCTCGAGTGCAAAGGGATAAAGTAGAATATTTATTTATTTATTCATAGTTGTGATTATCATCTGATATATATGTAAAATTGCCTATGTGGCAATATAAATTTTTAAAAAATCTATTTTTAAATTATATGAAGTAGAGTAGGACAAGATTATAAGAAATATATATATTTATCCATGTATTTTAAAAGCCATCAATAGCCCTTGCCGTTGCATTTGTCCGATAATCGGAGATGTCTGCTTTTGTGAGGTAAAAATATACAAATATGTATGCCATGCGGATTAAAAAAGTATTCGCTAAATAGATGCTTCAGCTATTCGGGAATGTCCATTAACCTCCACAAAGGATACTCCCGAGTACCGGACATCTCAATTTAGATAACAATAATGCAGGGTTGCATTTTTTTCAAAAGAACTTCTTAATTAAAGAATGGGCATACTGGGCCGTGCCCCGCCCCCCTACGATTTTAGTGCCCACAAATTTGATGTGCAATATTTGTAAAACTTATGTTTTAAATCTGTTTCGAAATTGTACTGATTATAATCAATATTTTGAACTTTTAAAAGAAAATAAGATTAAAAATAAAACAAATTTAAAAAATCTAATATTTAGATAAATATTTTTAGTTTTAATCTTGTTCTACTCCTGAAGTTCAAAATATTGATTATAATCAGTAAAAGGTCGTAAAAGATTTAAATTATCAGCTTAACAAAAATTGCATACCAAAATTGAGAACACCAAAAAAATCAGGCTGTAGGGGGGGGGGGGAGGGGGCAGGACCCCAGCCAAATATTTTCCCAGGATTCAACGTGGTCAAACATGGCTACGTATGATGCTTGAAAAAAAAATGGATGCTATTAAGACGTTTGAAGTGTCTGAAATTCAGACACAAAAAATGTCTGAAAAAATTCAGACATTTTAAAATGTCTGAAAATTGAACACATCGTTTCAGACACTTAAGTGTCTGAATTTCAGACATTTTAATTTAGAGTGTAGACGCTAGATAAAATGATTCAATGAGTAAAAATGATGTCATATTTGAAACAAAACGATCATTTTCTTTGATAAAACTAAATATTTGACCAATACTAAAGGCTCAATACTATGGCAACTAAAGGCAAATTTCTGAATGGCAAATTTTCGCGGGTACTGAGATTAGAACTTAAAGTTTGTACGAATGCTCACATGAAAAGTTGTATCGGACAAACGTGACTTTAAGTTTGGAAATGCATTCATTACTAATCTATTGCGCGTTCAAATACTTTTAAATTGTGAATTTGAGTGGTGCGTATGTAAATTTTGAGAATGTGAAAATAACGTATAGTTTAGATTTTATGGGGGAAAAGTTTATAATGTGACAAAGCGAAATCCTTTTTACTGATTTTTAATCCCGCAACAACAAACATAAGAGCCTCAATCGTTAACTTCAACATTATTACTCATCTTGATTACGTATTCTAATACAGTTTAATTTTTCAATAATTTAAGCGGTTGCAGTTTGTGGAGATAATATTTTGGTAATTTTAGGTTAAAAACATTATTTTCTTTAAGAGTTAGAAAACAAAAAAACTCTTAAAACTACTGTAATCACATTTCCAGAAATTATCATTTATAGACGGCCATGTATTCAGTTCTTTGCGTGACCCTGTATATCTTTTTATCTATGTTCTACAAACCTTTCTTAATAAACCAAATGCAGTTCCGCGTAAAAATGCATAACTCATTTAAGAACCACCTTTAAGCAATTTGCAATCATACCCAGTAACCATTACGAATTATTTTGTGTAGCCCTGTATATGAATCACAACATTTATACACATCATATACTATGCATAAATATAGTGAAACATAAAAGCACATAACATAATTAAAAATGCATTTCCAGCAATCATCGCTACTGTACAGTACTTCGGATACACTATAGTATTTGAAATCTTTCGTGTGTCCCTGTAAATGCTATGCACTTCATATTATACATGAAATAAGTTATAGTAAACCTCAGCGACGTATGTCAATTTCATTATACCTGAAATAATTTAACATAATTAAAATACGGACAAAAAATTTCCCTCCACCCTTATATCACTATGTAACGGAATTCTTTTGTGTAGTCCTGTAAATGAATAATAACTCTTCTTAGCACCGCATATTCAACAGAATGCCTATTTTAGTGCACTTGATAAGTGCATATCAATTTTATTATATTTGAAAGCATGTAACATCATTAAAAATCATTTTAAACGATTTTTTCCCATAAGCCGTAATGTAAGGGAAAACTTTTGACTGTCCCTGTAAATGAACTAAACATGCTAGAAACTTTATTTGAAATAGGGATCGTGCTATGATAGAGGTCACTAACATTCAAAAATTTCACAACGATCCGAGTATATTTACGAGAGTTAGAGCGCGGACAAACGGACAGACGGACAGACAAACCGAAGTCATAAACACTTTTCAACTTTGTTGTAAAATGTTGAAAAACAAAATACATGTATTCAGAAGATAATATTCCTAATTGTTAAACATCTATATAATAAAAGCCGAAGTCATGTGACTCTCATCAATAGTTCCGGGCTGACCGCTTCACTTTTTATGCCAAACGGACATTTCGGTATTTTTATATTAGTCGGGCGCAGGTGATAAAAAACGCCAAATATTCTTCCATCGCCCTCATTTCATTAAAAATATAAACCTACCACTCATTTCATTTAAAATACACATATTTCATTTACCTCATGTAAAATACAATAAATAAATAAATAGATATTTTCCCAGCATAGGTTCTTGGAGAGGAAAAAAAAAACTGGCATCGTATTTTCCGGCAATCTATATCCTATTTCATATACATAAGTAAATTTTTCCATATGTATACAATTTATTTAATCTTGCAGTATTTCTCTAATAATTAAATTTCTCTAATACATTTATTTTCATGCTCGTGTATCTTACAATCTCATCGCTCCATGGATGAAGGAAACGATATTTTTAAAAGTTGAGAATTTATACCAGTTGCATGGCAACAAACGATATCTGATACTGATATTTATTATTCTTCATGTTCTATTTGTTCGTCTTGTGAGTGTTTTATTAAATGTTGTGGTGTGACTCAAAAAAATGGCTTATTTATTCAATATAAATACGTAGACAAGCGCTAAATTGGTGACCCGTACTGGAGCACGTTAAAAGAACTCTGTAATAAGTGAGTAATATTTCATTTTATTTTGGAAAAAGACAGAAATTAGCGCTGTTTGTATCCCACCATATAACTTTAATGATGTCGGTCTTTGGTTCGCCATGTGTGAACATTCATTTGAATTAGCTCATCCAAAGGCCATAACAGAAAGTCGAACTAAATTTAATTATATTTCGGCTAACTTACCTCCAAATGCCGCATCTGTTGTACGGGATTTAATTATCAAACCGTCCGATAATACACCATATGAGGATTTAAAAATGGAATTAATAAAACGGACAAGTGACTCGTCAAAACCTGAAATAAGGAAATTGTTAGCTGGTGAACAGCTCGCTGATAGTAAACCCAGTGATCTTTTAAGAGTAATGCAAAGAAGAGCTGAGTCCCACAATGTATCCGATGAATTGATGTTGGAATTATTTATTTCACATTTACCGTCATATGTACAGAGCATTTTAGCATCTATCTCACCGCTGCAACTTGATAAAGCAGCAGAAGTTGCTGACCGAATTTTGGAATATAATCCCACCGCAGTAAATGATATTTCAGTACCATCAAATGCTAATTCAGAAATTTTATGTGAAATTAAAAAACTGAATGATCGAATTAAACAACTGGAATTACGTAGGTCACGAAGCCCTTTTCGTCGGCTTTCCTTTGGGAGGAATCGTAGCATTTCAAAAGATTCCAGACAGCAAGGTTGGTATCACGAAAAATTTGGCGAAAAGGCCAAGAAATGCTCCGAACCTTGTTCATTTTCAAAAAACACAGACGGCGAGGTGTAGCGGCGACAGTCACCTTGTATAAAATATCTCGTCGCCTCTTTTTAAAGGATCGAAAAACCAATATAAATTATTTATGCGACACAGGCTCCGACATCAGTATTATTCCAGCGTCATTTTCTCACAAGAAAAATACCCCTTTTATGACCCTAACTGCTGCGAATACCTCAAGAATCAATGTGTATGGAGAAAAGCTTTTGACACTTGATTTCAATCTCAGAAAAACTTTTCGGTTTCCCTTTTCAATAGGTGATGTAAGCACTCCAATTATCGGCGCAGATTTCCTATATCATTTTAATCTGATTCCAGATCTTCGTAATAAAAAGTTAGTGGATAATGTTACAAATTTAGCTACTCCCTGTCATATACATACAGCATCTGTTCATTCTATCAAAACTGTTTCGGGAAATAGTATTTATCATAAATTACTACTTAAATTTCTAGATATAACTAAACATCCTCGTGCTGATCAACAAATAAAGCATTCAATATTTCACCATATAGAAATTACCGGATCTCCTGTCCACGCCAAACCAAGAAGATTAGCTCCAGACAGATTAAAAATAGCCAAATCCGAATTTCAGCAAATGCTTGATCTTGGTCACATTCGACCATCCAAAATCAATTACGCTTCACCACTTCATATGGTTCCTAAAAAACATTCTACAGATTGGAGACCTGTCAGAGATTACCGAGCACTTAATGCACAAACAGTAAAAGATAATTATAGCATTCCAAATATTTTAGACTTTACTTCGAACCTTCATGGTACAAAAATATACTCCCACCTTGATCTCATAAAAGCTTACCACCAAATACCAATTCATCCAGATGATGTACATAAAAGTGCCATTATTACACCGTTTGGCTTATTTGAGAGTACAAGAATGCACTTCGGCCTTTGCAACGCATCTGCTACATTTCAACGGTTGATGGATCAAATTACACGAGATCTTCCATTTTTGTATGTTTTCATTGATGACATCCTGGTAGCATCTCGCACACCAGAAGAACATCTCGAGCATCTGAAAATCATATTTCAGCGTTTGCAAGAATACGGATTAAGCTTAAAACCATCAAAATGCATTTTCGGCGTATCATCCATAGATTTTCTAGGTTTTAAGGTATCTGAATTTGGCATTGAGCCCCTACCAGATCGTGTTGATTGCATTTTAAAATTCCTTCAACCTACTACTCTTACACAGTTAAGACGATTTCTTGGGTTATTTAATTATTACCGTCGATGTATATCAAAAGCTGCTCATATATTGGCTCCATTAAATAAATTCTTGGAAGGAATAAAGAATTCAAAAAAGTCTAGAAGACGCTCTGAAAAAAATTCCCACGACTCAATTCAATGGACTGTGGAGGCTGAGCAGGCTTTTAATGACGCCAAACAAGCTTTAGCCAATGCAACTCTCCTACGACATCCCATTCCCGGCGCAAAGTTAAGCCTTTGGATTGACGCAAGCGACAAAGCCGTTAGCGGTTCTCTTATCCAGCTTAATAAAAAGTATTGGGAACCCATTGCTTTTTTATCAATCAAGCTTTCAAAAAGTCAGCAGAAATGGTCTACATACGACAGAGAACTCTTGGCAATGTATACATCAGTAAAGCGTTTTCGACAATGCTCGAAGGAAGGAACTTTATCATATATACAGACCAAAAGCCTCTCATATATGCCTTCAAACAAAATCCAGACAAATGCAGCCCGCGCCAATGGCGGCATCTAGATAACATATCTCAGTTTAGTACAGATGTACGTCACGTAAGCGGCGCCAACAATACAGTTGCTGATGCTTTATCTCGAATTGAAGTAGATCAAATCTCCAGCTCATTTTTAGATTTTGAGGAGTTTGCAAAAGCTCAAGAAGATGATGTAGATCTACGCAATTTGCAAAATGATAACAAATCTTGTCTTGTGTTTAAAAGCATGCCATCTCCCATGTCTGCCACAGAACTGATTTGTGATGTATCAACAGGTTCTCCGAGACCATTCGTACCAGCGAATTTTCGTAGAACAGTATATGAACATTTCCATAATTTAGCTCATCCTGGTGTTGCAGCATCCTTAAATCTTATTGCATCACGATATGTATGGCTCAATATGCAGCAAAATGTGAAAGAATGGGTCAATAGTTGTAGTGCTTGTAACGTTCTAAAGTACACAGACACACGAAAACAAGTCTAGGTACTTTCGCATTACCCGATGCAAGATTTTCACACATTCACATAGATTTGATAGGTCCATTACCTCCATCAGACGGAAATGTATACTGTTTGAGAATAATAGATAGATTTACAAGATGGCCAGAGGTGATACCTTTAAAAGATATAACTGCAGAATCAGTTTGCCGTGCCATTTTTGACGGATGGATATCTAGATTCGGTTGCCCCATCATAATAACAACCGACCAAGGTAGACAATTTGAATCAAATCTGTTCAAAGAACTGACAAGATTTCTGTTCACAAACCGCATACGAACGACAGCATTTCATCCTCAAGCAAATGGTTTAGTTGAACGCTTCCACAGAGTCTTAACCCGTTGGGGACGAGCGACACGTATACGTGCCGCATGAAGCGCTCAGAATCCTTGTTTTTTCTCACCAGTAAAATTTTACTGTAAAATTTGCCTTATTTAATCAGCGCATTTTCTTGATTCAAGAAGACACAAATTTCTATGTTTAAAAAACGGTGACAAAAGATTAAAAACTTCGTAAAAGGCTCCCGTCCCGAAGGGGTTAAAGAGCTCATTAAAGGCTCATGAGCATAGTAAGTGGACCGAGAGTTTGCCTGCAGTTCTACTTGGTATACGAGCTGCTGTGAAACCTGATATAAAAGCTCCAAGTGCTGAGTTAGTTTATGGCATTTCACTCACACTACCAGCTGAAATGTGTTCAGAAATCCCATCTTTGGTATCTTGCGACAATAATTTCATCCAACAATTGAAAGAGAGAATGAATAGTTTAAAACCTTCATATACATCTGCTCACGGGCACTCAAAAATTTTTGTTCACCCTAAATTGAAGGATTGCACGCATGTGTTTCTCCGATTAGATAAAGTCCTTCCATCCTTATCTCACCCTTATTCTGAACCTCATGAAGTTCTATCGAGAAATGACAAGCACATAACCATAATCATAAATGGAAAGAAAAGTTGTGTTTCACTTGATAGAGTTAAACCTGCATTTGTGTTCAGTGATTTACCAAGTAATACAGATAATCATGAAACTAAAAGATTTCCAGTAGATAGCCAGCCAGTAAAATCAGAAGTACCAACTACCAAATCAGCCAGACGAGTAAGATTTCCTAAAAGACTGATAACTGAAATAAACTATACTTCATACAATTGATTTTTTTAATAAATATATTGTGTTATTTACATGCATCTTATATTTTCACATTGTTTTTTGTTGTACCGTTCCTTCGTCACTGGGGGGATACTCATGTAGTATTTCTCCAATTTCTCTAATAATTAAATTTCTCTAATACATTTATTTTCATGCTCGTGTATCTTACAATCTCATCGCTCCATGGATGAAGGAAACGATATTTTTAAAAGTTGAGAATTTATACCAGTTGCATGGCAACAAACGATATCTGATACTGATATTTATTATTCTTCATGTTCTATTTGTTCGTCTTGTGAGTGTTTTATTAAATGTTGTGGTGTGACTAAAAAAAATGGCTTATTTATTCAATATAAATACGTAGACAAGCGCTAAAATCTAAAGAAGCCAATAATCTATTTTTATATAGAAACAGAAGTAATTTCTATGTAAACAAATATTGTATAATATGTATAAATAAAATGTTTATATGCAAATAAATACAAATTAAATATATATAAATAAAAATAAAAGTTCACCAGGTTTGTTTTCATAGCTATTTATATATTTTATCAACGTATTTCACGTTCTGAAGCCCGAATTGCGCCAAGCTTTAAAAAAAATAATGCCAAAGCTTTGTAATGGAAAAGTACCCAAATAAACAATTAATCGTAATAATAATAACACAAACTAAAATATTTCATTTCAATATCAAAGTATTGTTTCTAATTTACATTCAAATAAATATATATTCCAAGTTAATTTCAATTGAAATTAAGTTGACATCATTCTATTTCACTTCATAAAGTAAACAAACACAAGAGATTCATTCATCATAAACAACGGTAAATATTAGACCATGGTGGTAATCATTCGCAAAGCAGATTCTGCAACAATGAATGGACAATATTCTTATGACGTCATAGTAGGTAAATTGGTGGCGCTAACGTTTGTTAACAGTTTGCATTCACGAGAGTTTTATTTTGCTATTTCTCTTAGTTACGTTATATTGTCATATTTATGAACTCAGAAATCAAATCTATAAAAACAAAAGTATATATATTCATTATTTAGTTATTAAGTAGTGAAAAAAAATTATAAATGCATGATTTGCAAAATTTAAATAAATTTATTAATACTAAAAAATGGCTTTGAAGTAACAGCATGTTTAAGTAAAATAAGTTTAATTTAGATAATTTATGAACAAATCTCAGTTTAAACACTTGAAATTTCACTCATTTTTACAGCTACGGAAGTTAAATGGTATTTGTCAAAAAAGACGAAGTACGCATAACAACAAAAATGTATGAAATGTTATCAAGTTCGCAAAAAATTCTTGGTTTCTCTATCAGAACCTTTGGATTCGGGGGAAGGAATGAGCAAGTCAATTAGTTTAAGAATGAAACTAACATGATGCAATGCTTAGCATACATTTAAGGGAGACCAAACTGGTCGCCAGAGGCGGCTAGTAATTAGTATAAGCTTTTAACAGTTTAAAGCAAATGTGCATTCTAAGGTTATTGCAATACCTCTTGATGTATGCAAACAAACTATAATGTTCAAATGAAAAAAAATCTCTTTCGTCAATGCGCAAGATTATATAGTAAAATATAATGTAACACATTGTGAGATTTGAAGAAAGTAAATTTTGTATTATTACTTGGGTTTCGTTTTAATGACTTTAGGTTTAGACCGTACAAAATGACAATGAAACCATAAGTGGACTAAATGATTTGATGTAAAAATTAATGTTTGTTGAAACTTAATGGTATTTTTCAGAATTCTTTTACTTATAATGTCTTTATGTGAATTTGCCTCTTTGCATTCTAATATTATTTTTAATATTTAAATAATTCATAAATGCGTAATTTCCAATTATTAATTTGGAAATGCTATAGAAGGCATTAACGGCCAAGCTGCAGGAAGCCATTTTCAACGAAAGATTTGGGATGTTTGGCTTTTAACTTGTGCGAACTTCAGATATCACTACTTTTTCTGGCCGAAACATTAAAGGAGAACTTGATGCTTTTTTTTTACAGAATTAGGGGGCACTGCCCCCTACGAGCTATGCTCGTCAACCCCCCGTTCAGACACCGCAGACTCTAAAAGTACGCTAATTTGATCGGCTTTAAAAAGATTTCGGAAGATTGAATTATAATTTGAATCTGACAATTATAATCTGACGTAATTTTCACCAAACTTTTCTTTCTCTTTTTAATAGTCACGTGAAAATACTTTTGTCAGAAATGAAATATTATGATCATCTTAAAATATCAAATAAATGTCTCGCGCAATTTTTATATTTAAACTGTTTTGCAATATTATTTTTTGTTCCTTTTGCGTAATAAGTGTAATGTGACGTAAATGTGACGTAATTTCTCCTACTTAAAACTTCTAACGCATGTTAATGAATTTATTATTTTACAATATTCTTTCAAATTTAAAACTCACGTGTTAGTATAGTTTTTATGACGTAATTTTCAATGAGTTCCTGCTTTTTATATTTTCTGTTTATAATAGTCACGTGTAAAATAAAATTTTAATTTGAAGCAAACATCATTGTTTGCGCTGTTTATACAGTTGGCAACAGTTTAAATTAATACCATTTTCTAAAATATGTAAAAAATATCTCTCGAAATGCTGAAAATTTGAATTTAAAATAGAAATAAAACCTCAAAAAATGAGTCAAATTAAAAAAATAAATGCAGTCTGCACACCGGGAAATTATAACGTATAAAATGACCTAAAAATAATTAAATTCCGATGTATAGTTTTTGCTCCTATAAAACTTTTTTAAAGGAACGATTTTGACCAACTTTAGCATTAAATATCTCTTAAAATAATTCTTCGATTTGAAAACTGTCTGCACCAGCGTGTTTATCAAACATTTCTCTATAATACCACCGATTTTCATATTTTTGTATGTAGTATTATGTTTAATATTAACGAAGAAAGACCTCCGATCACAAAAAAATCCAAACCGGCGGCGGTGACAGCGTTAGTTACTTTTTTTAGGGTTCCGTACTGAAAAAGTAAAAACGCAACCATTATAAGATCACTCCTGTGTCTGTCTGTCTGTCAGTCACAGCCATTTTACTCATAAACTATGGAACGTGTGGAAAGTTGAAATTCGGGGAAGTAATAAAGACTATTGATCCACATATTTTCAGATTAATAAACATTCATAAATATATTTAGTAAAAAAGTAGAGGGGCTAATTATGCTACTTGAAAAAAAAATCATTTTTTTGTATATCATGTGGGGTATCGTGTGAAAGCTTTTGTAACGCTGAACTCAAAAATACATTCCTTTTAATTTTAGGTATTATATTTCCAAAGATATTGTTGAAAATGTAGCACAAAAATATGTCCCCCCCATCTAATTCCGAATCTACTGAAACTAAAATTATGAAAAAATTAGAGGTAGTAGACGTTAATATAAACCTTGTCGGAAAATTATAGCGATTACCCTAGGTCACATAGTTTTTGAGTAATTAGCATTTTTGTGTTATACAGAAATTTCGATTTACGGGCATTCAGAAAAATTGTTGAGCATCGCAGAATATACCTATCGTTGCAGAAGAATAAAAGCATTGTTGATAATGATTTTCGAAAAAAATCATCGGTAATTAGCCGAGATATTAACTTTTAAATGTACGGTCAGTTTGGACATACACAAGGACATAGGCGGCGTACTCTATGCCTAGTTAACAACTTTTAATGATATATATGTGTAATGTAATGTCCAGTAACAGTATAAAAGCAATAAACGTCAAATTGTTAAAAACATACTCATTTAAGGGGTCTCGGGACTCTAAAAAGTGGAAAAAGGAAAAAAAGACCATTTTCAACATTTAATGTCTTAAAATGTCTATGATTTTAAAGCACAATTTTAATTGGGATGAAAGATATAAGTATGTTCTTTCGTTTCATGTATTTATAAAATTGCAAGATACAGAATTAGTATTTATAAGGGGCTCGAAACTGTTAGACATTTGTCGAGCAAAAAATTGGCATAACAGTTCTCGCGCAGGATTACAAAATAAATATTGCAACTACAATGAAAATTTTGGTGCTTACTTATACTTCAGATTGTAATAATTTCCCTCAACTTAAATAAATTTGTATTTAAAGCATTTTTATATTTTTAATGCAATGTTGCATTTAGCTAATAAAAAATTTTGAAAATTTCAAAAGTAAAACCACCTAAAAAAAATATTTTTTTGAACAATAAAAAGGAAATTTTAGGTTTAGTTTATACAGACTAACATGAAATATATGTTTTGAAAATTTCATGAAAAAATATTCAGAAGTTTTGAGGTATCCTGTGCGTTATGCCCAAAAAACGCCATTTGGAAAATAATGACTTTAAAGTTTCGGAAACGCCGCTTCAGCTATTGAGCGGGTATAATTCTAAAAGCCAAAACTTCTGTTCTAATGGGAATTTCAATGAAACAATTATATCAAAATATTCAGAAAAGATAGGAGTTTAATATCTAAAAAAATTAAAATTTCTTACATTTTGAAGCTTTAAGAGTCCTGTGACCACTTAATCCTTTCCGGCACG
The DNA here is from genome assembly GCA_963932465.1 of Maratus speciosus. Lineage (NCBI taxonomy): Eukaryota > Metazoa > Arthropoda > Arachnida > Araneae > Salticidae > Maratus > Maratus speciosus. Next base: position 509,775,004 of record OZ010795.1, read on the forward strand.
GAGTAGTTCTATTTATAAACTTATGAAATAATGAACTGACACCAGAATTTATACACGAATTTATTAGAAAATGCGAACTTGCTTATTTTCACGTACATGATAAAAGGAAAATTTTAATTAAATATTCTTGGTGCCGTTTGTCAGTTTTGGAATTAAAATTTGGTGTCCGTTTTTCAACCCCTTAATTCTCGCTCCCGTCATATTCACGGGCTGTGTCTTTTATTCAGATTATTCCGATTTGTTTGATTCCCACCAGTTTTATAAAATAATGTAATTGGCTTTACTATGGTATCATTTTACCTGTCATTAAATAAGGTGAATATGTCTGTTTCAAAAAACTGGTGCCAATAAGCAATTTGGATTTTTAAACCGTAAGTTAATGAAACCGTTAAGGGGTTAAGGGCATCGCCCTCAAAAGATTTAATTAGAATGAATCGCATAAATACTGTGGGATTCGCGATAGTTTGCATTGATTGAATATCTGAATACGCCTCGAGTGACCTTAAAAGTTAATTAAACACCTATCTGGAAAAACACGGCACTGACCACGGCGGCGTTGCAACTTTGAGACCTCAATTCAAAGCGCGCTTAGCACAATGCCAAATTTAAACTTTGAACAAAGGTTTTGTTTTAGCTACACTGTAGAAATAAAGGTTATTACTACGCTGAATTTAGTTTCATGAAATGCCAAATGAAGTTTAACTATGCACTGCTTTTATTGTCAGTACCGAATTAAGTTCATCATAAACAGATTAGCATAATATTAAAAAAAGAGTTATACGAATAGCTATATTTGATATTATTTAGGTTCCATATCTCTTTGAACTTTCATGGTATGCCTATTTACACTTTTCTAATATATACAGTTATACCCAACCCTACGTTGTATAGTTTTTTACAAAGTCTTAGTATTTTTTTAGCAACTTTTTTTTTTTTTTTTTTTTTTTTTTTTTACAAATTTATATATTTATTCTACGGAACCCTCTGTACGCGAGTAATACTCGCACTTGACCGTTTATTTTTAGAATATAGAGAATTTTTTTTCGGATTATATTTTAAAATTTTATTTAAAAAAATTATTTCATAAAATATAATTGGTTACTTTATAAATAGTGGTTTCTATGGATTGGTGATCTTTGGTTTACATACTAAACTACAAGACATTATTATATTTTGGCAATTTCTTTACTAAAGTTCAGAATTGATTGTTTTGCAGAATTTTTTTTTAAATTCTATTTTAAATATTTCCTCTTCTTAATAGATTGCATTGTCAACGAAGGTTTCTCATATTGCTATATGCTACAGAGAGCACGAGTTTAGATTCAGCACAATATGGAAAGTTTTATTGGTTTCTTCACACACATAACGATAATAGTAAGATTTCGAATAATTCTGCCTGAGGAAACTCTCTCAAAACAGAGTTATTCATCATATGATGAACAAATTAGATCAACTATCAATTAAATCCTCTTTAGTAGAACTATTTTAATTTTTTCAAAGGCGCCGTTTACATAGTGCGAACGCTTAAATTTAATTTTCAAACTCCCAATTGCCACCAAAATATTTTTAGTACAGTTTTGCTCTCATAATACACACGAAGAAAAGTTTTAGGTTATTTTCAAATAAATTTGTTCGTAAACAGTGCTGTGAATCAATTATTTCAACATTTTTGGAGCAGAAACGCGTTGCCCCCGAAAGGGTTAAAGGCAAAAATTAGCTTATTAACTTAGTTATTAACTTAAAATATCAAATTATTTTTATGTTAATTTCAACACATTTTAACTAATAAATATTTAATAGAAAATGAAATAAAATTCTGTCGTTTTTGTCACCCGCCCTCATAGTCCAAGAGCCGGCGGCACAAAAACCTATGTTATCAAGCACAAGAAAAAAACATTTATTTAATGGAAGAGTAGAAGTAGAGGAATCTTATAATCCATGTCTGCCGGAAGTGAAGTGGTGCATAAGCCAAAAATTAATACCACCAGGGGTTGACTCGTATGTTTATCATTGTGTTTTCCTGCTCCCAGTCCTCCATGTTTTCATACCTTTGTTTGTAGGACAAACACAATCATAAACCTACGAGTCAACCACTAGTGGTATTAATTTTTGGCTTATGCACCACTTCACTTCCGGCAGACATGGATCCTTAGATTCCCCTACTTCTACTCTTCCATAAAATAAAGGTTTTTTTCTTGTGCTTGATAGCATAGGCTTTTGTGCTGCCGACTCTTGGACTATCATTTCAAATTAGCTTTGCTCCGATTTCAGGCTGTGTTGTTCGGTTTCAAACTGGGAAATTATGTAAGCCTATTTAAATAAACCTGTAGTGAGCAAAATTGTGGAAACTTTTTTGAAAAGGTGTATATTTGAAATTTGTTAATTCATCTCTTTCTCTTTGGGTAACTAGGGGGCTCTTCTCCCAACGAGCTACGCTCACCAATCCCCGTTCAGACACTGCAGACTCTAAAAGCATGCTAATTTGACCGGCTTTAAAAAGATTTCGGAAGATTGAATTATAATTTAAAAAACAGTGGAGATCTCCCTATAAACGGGTTTCTAGTTTCTATACATTTCACTTTGATTGGGGAATTTTAAGGCCAAATCAGCTGCTATTAAAAGATACAATGTCTGTTTCCGTCTTTGATTAAATAAAATCAGTTAAACATTTCAAAATAAGCTAATATAAAATGAATTAAGTAAACAGAGTCTTTGTCTCCCGGTATTTTTTAACAAAGCGAAAAGAAAGTTCTTTTAAATAAGACATTTTAAATGTATCGTTTTTAATCTGACGTAATTTTCACCGAACTTTTCTTGTGATACCAAGAGTTAATAATTATTGCTTCTAATAATTGGATTTTATTGCTGGATTGCTTCTGTACAACAAGTTTCTTTAGTCGGCTCCATAGATTTGAAGTATTTCATTTATGTACTTTTGGGTATTCATATTCCCATTAATAACGCAAATTCTGCCCACACCGTTTGATGTCATACAACTCCATAATATCATAACACTCATTGGATGTTCAGCCATGTATGTATTACAATCAGGATGCAAATGCAAATCTTCTTACGTATTTTAGGCCATTACTACCAAACAGGAAGATTTTGGCCTCGTCAGACCAAATAACGCAGCCCTATTTTTTCGCTGAACCGTTAACATGAGTTTTAACCCAGTTTAGTCTTTGTTGAAGATATAAAAGTGGCTTTTTTTGTGGAATTCTAGCGTTTAAACAAAATCCCTGCAGTCTGTGCCGAACGGTCCTTTATGCATCCGGATGGTTTTTCCTAGTGATGGGCGATTCTCGAGATTTTACCAATCGAGAAAAATCGTCATTGTAAAAAAATACAATCGATACAGTCATCGATTACTTCCCGGAATCTACAATCGAGACAATCGAGATGTTTTTACAATCGATTATTGATAATTATTTTACAGGCTTATAGAGTAATTTTTAAGTTTTTAGTAAATACGTGGCAACTAAAGATAGATGGAGTAAAACAACATTCCAAGAAATCGATGTAAATTTAACACTGAGATGCTCTGAAAAAAGATCTTCCTTTGAAGCTAAATGAAAGGTTGTGAAAAAACAGAAGCAGTAATGTAGTTTGCTGCTATCGTTTTCATTAACGTTTTCATTCAACTTCAATTGATGGAGGGGCGCCAGATATGAAGCCTTTAGAAAGCTGTATTCTAACATTTGTTAATAATCTGAATGCAACTTGTTATGTAATGCATCTTATCAGTTTTTAAGCCTTCTGAAAGAAATGTTAATCCCTAAACCTACCCCCTTTTCTGTACTAATGGTTTATGACAATTAACAAATTGTTAGAAATGCGTTTAAGAAATTAACTTTAATGTTACAACATCTCCGCTATAGTATTTATCTTTCGAATATTATGTGCCATTCTATATTTTAATACAGGCCAATAAACTCTAAATGATTAATATCTTTAAGATATGTTCCGTATAAATTTCTTTAATAAAGTGTGCATACTAATGTTTTGATAAAACACTGTAAAACATTTTAAGTTTGTAATGTTTGAGCATATTAATAATAAGTATCGTGGATTTTCATATCAAATTTTATTTTATCTATGGCAATGTGTATTATGTATGCAAGTCTAGTAAATTGAGAGTACTACAGATGAACCAGATGCCAGCAAAATGAATTGAACACGTTAATCCCAACCCCTCAGAATTTTTCAAAACACTCTTTTCAAACACGTTTTTCAAATATAAGATCAATATGTTATCAAGAAATATGTTCAAAGTTTTAATGGTAAGAACAACGCTATTTTGGAACGCTAAATAACTTAAGAAAATACTTTCAGTTCATTTACCTACTTTTAAAAATATTATTTAAATTATTCAAGGATTGTAATATCTTTTTGCTAATTTTGTTTTGTTATAAGTTCCCTTTTATTTTTAATGAAAGTGCGACGTCTAAATCGCGTAATTATGGCGCATTCGATAGAATTGAATAGCTTTTTCACATTTTCGATAAAGGCAAAAATTCGATACAAGTTAAAGTTCCCCTAAATATCTAAAGCTGTAAGATTTCCCGTTGATCGAAAAAAAAAGAGCTTTATCGAAAAAGGAAAAGAAAAACCAGACAAATATACTTGCTAAAAAGGGAACTTGTGTAAACCGGAAACTGCTTACCACTCCCTATCGATGCCAAAATGATTCTTTAAATTTGCATTCCAATTAAAAATAGTTACTTTCTGACACATTAACGAACTTATTTTTATTCTCATTATTAGCTAGGATCGAATTTTTTCCTTTTTCGCTAAAGGCAAATGTTTCAAATTTTCGTAAATGCGAGCCTAATATTGGGGAATTTCACCATTAATCGAAAACAAAAGAACTTTACCGAAAACAGAAGGATAACCGGACTCATATACCAGCTAAGTGGGAACCTACCTAAGACGGAAACCGGTTTCCATTCCCTAATGATTCCAAAATATTTTTTTCTGTTTGTACTTGTACTTAAATCCAAAGTAGTTACTTTTTGATTCATTTAAAAACTCAATTTTATTCTCAGGTGCATTGTATCCAAAAATGGAAGGATAACCGCATAAAGATACCAGCTAAGAGGGAAACTGTCTAAAACGGAATTGGTCTTTGGTCCCTAGCGATTGAAACATAACTCTTCGTTGTCTGTATCCAAATCTAAAGTAGCGCCTTTCTAACTCATTTTTATTCTTAGGTGCATTAGCTAGAATCGATTTGCATTCTCACATTTTCGATAAAAGTAAAAGGTTTGATTGAGGAAAAGTTCCTAAATGTTGAATGCGTGGCTAATTCTATGGAATTTTCTGGTTGGTCAAAAGAAAAAGAGTTTTATCAAAAAATGGGAGGATAACTAGACAAACCAGCTAAGACGGAATCTGTCTAAAACGGAATTGATTTCCAGGTTCTAAATGGGCCCCTAACATGACTGTTGCCCATCTGTACCTAAATCCAAAGTAGTATCTTTGTGAGACATTCACGAACTCATTAGAATCGAACAGCATTTTCCTTTTTTCGGTAAAGGCAAACGATTTAATACAGATCAAAGTTACCCTAAATGTCTAATGCTGTAGAATTTCAAAGTTGATCGAAAACAAAAGAGCTTTATCGGAAAGGGAACCAGACAAATATATTTGCTAAGAGTGAACCTGTCTAACAAGGAATTGGTTCCAATCTCTAGCAATAGCTAATGAAGTTTGATTAAATTCCGTGCATTAGTTTTTGAAATATAGCAGCGTTACCTGTTGGGCTATTTGCACAACAAACAAATCAACACCATTTTACATCTAGGTCTAACTAAATATGAAGTATTATTAAATTTTGCGTATTACTTCTTGAGATAGAGCGTTATCAAAATTTTTGTCACATAAAAGACAGATATTTTCTAAAAACTGACCAATTTATCATGAATCCAATACTTCTTTCTTGTAAAGATAGATGAACGTAAAAATGGAAAAATGCCCCACACAAACTGAATTAAACCCTTTTCAACTTAAGTACACTGCTCAAAACAGAGTGTTGGTGTATGGTGGCATGGAGATGCCACCATACACCAACACTCCCCCACCGCCAAATCTAACACTTTCGTGCACGAACGCAGGATTATTCCTACTGCCACGGTCCCTCCAGATGAAAATACGCCTATTATCCGGATGCACAGAAAAACGGGACTCGTCAGAAAACAGAATATTGCTCCATTCATTTCTCCTCCAGTTGACATGCTCGGTTGCCCACTCCCTGCGGTCGCGACAATGCCTTGATGTTAATCTAACACATACCATCTGTCGGAGAGCATACAGACCTACAGCATGGAGCCGGTTTCGGACAGTCTGAGTTGAAATCGTGGTGCCTGTAGCCGAGCGAAGATGTTGTTGGAGAAGAGTAGCGTTCATGGTTCGGTGTCTCCGAGCTGTTAACGCTAAATACCAATCTTCATTGGGCGTTGTTGCCCGTCTACGACCTTGTCCTGGTCTTCGGCCTGCACATCCACTCTCCAAAAAACGGTTCCAGATCCTGGAAATGACACTTTGTGACACTCCAATGGCTTGCGCTACTTCGGCTTGAGTTTGGCCCCCTTCTAACCTACCAACAATTCTCAAAGCTTCTGAATCTGTCAAATGACTTCGCTGAGACATCGTACTCATCGAAACAAAGCAATCACTGAATGCCGATCATCCTTGTCTTCATTCTCTTTTATCCAGTTGAAAGTCAAATTTCATTCGCTGCCGCTGAAGCGACGTTTTTGACGTCGAACTCAAAATTTGCATACTCCACAGTTTGAAAACCAGAAAAATTTGCATTTGTGATTCTCTTCTTCTATTTTCGGCAAAAAAAATTTCGTTTATATCTTTATTTTATATAAAACTTCAAATATCCTTTAATTGTTTTGAGCAGTGTATATGTAACAAAATCCCACGCCTCCTAATCTGTATCCTTCTTTGAGAAACTATGACTTAAACCCAAAACGCACCAAGTGTCAATCTGACTGTGAAAGTTAAATAAATACCCAAAGAACTTCTAACTCATAAGAAAGGGCTCCATTACTGTTTTTATAAGCTGGGATTTACATCACATTCATTTCGGTGACTTCCCTCCTTTACGCTAGCCAACCCAGCCTACGTAATCATGACGTAGATGGAATATGCTCATTCATTTCTCTCTCGCTCTCTCTCTCTCTCGCACCTCAACTAAAGTCTGCTCGATGCAAACCTTTCATTTATCTCGAGAGATACCTCTCCTCCAAGAAAACCTCTCGCTTACCTCGAGAGATACCTCCCCTCGATGAAAACCTCTCGCTTACCTCGAGATATGTCTTCTCGGTTCTAACTAAGGCCGAGAATGGGAAATCACTTTTCTTCCATTCTCGACATGTTACTCTCGATGATTGTCAAGAAAACTGATTTCTCGTTCTCGGTCAAGAAGGGCCGAGAGGAGATATCGAGGGGAGAGCTGGAAAGAGAGATAGGTATGACAATGAGCAGTGAAATGATGGAGCCTTCCGATAAATATTATGTATTAAATTAAAAAAATTCAAAGACAGAGATCGGTGAGTTTCGGGGGGCGCAAGAGTGGACACACGGGGGGGGGGGGAGGAGGGATTTTCAAATTTTTACCGAACACGTCATGTGATACATCATCGGAATTTGACAACCCTTTCATATTATGAACCTTTCTCCCATTCACAGTTGAATTTCAGGATGCGGGGGGTGAGGGTGTGCGCGGACAAATCTTTAAAACTGTAGCGATATCTAGAATAATTATCATTTAAATGGGTTTTTTGTCGGAGCCTTCAGAAAAATAATACTTATTAAATATAAAAATATTAAGAGTTGGGGGAATTCCGGGAGTATTCAAGGGGCGTGAGAGTGGACCCACAGGGTTGCAATTTTCAAACTTTTATGAAACCTCTCATGTGATATATCTTCGGAAATCTTTCTGACTACTCTTTCATATTATGAACCTTTCTTCCCCCAAATTCCCCCAAAATTGAATTTTGGGGGTGGGGAGGGGCGAACAAATTTTTAAAACAGTAGCGATTTCTATGATAAATAGCATTTTAGATGTGAATTTTTTTTATGGGGTCTTCCGGTATTTATTATTTATTAAACATAAAAATTTTGAAAGGGGGGGCTGCATCAATTCCGGGGCGAAAGAGTGGACCCACTGGGGAGAGGGGTCGGGAAGCAATTTTCAGACATTTTTTGAACCCGTCATGTGACATATCATAGGAAAGCTCTTGGATAACTTTTTCATATTATGAGACTTTCGTCTCCCCCTCCCCAATTTTGCTCTCACTGTGAGGGGGGGGGGGGTCGTTTTCAAACTTTTTTGCATTCTCATCATTTTAGATCGGATTTTTTTACGGAGCCACCCGGTATTATTTATAATACATGAAATTTCAAAAAAGTTGGGTTGTATTCCGGGAAGTGCGGTAGTTGGCCCCTTGGGGTGGGGTAGGGGAGCACTTTCCTAACTTTTGTCGTCACTCTTCATGTGATACATCATTAGAAAATCCACTTATTCATATTATGCACCTACCTGCCCCTTTCCCCACTTTGGCACCGGGGCATTTTTAGGGTTTCGTTCATCTGACGAAACCCTATTCGTCTCGCTCCTCTGTCGGTCTGCCTGTCTGTCCGTCCGTCTGTCTGTCTGTCACAGAGCCCGTTCTCAGAAACTATACATGTTGGAGACTTGAAATTTTGCATACTTATAGATGAACACCACACATCATACGACAAATCGTAAAATTTTGAAAAAGTCGTACATTTAACCCTTTGGGCTCCCACATGTATATTTTAAACAGTTCTTTCTATGTAAGCCTCTAATTAGATTGGAGGCGTGGAATTTTGCATATAGCTGAATACCTCACATCAAACGACAAATCATAAAATTTTGAAAAAGTCGTACGTTTAACCTTTTGGGCTCCCACATGTGTATTTTAAACAATTCTTTCTAAGTGAGCCCCTATTTAGATTGGAGGCGTGAAATTTTTCATACTTATAGCTCAACATCCCAGATTACGCGTCAAATAATAAATTTTGAAAAAGTTTTATGTTTAACCCTTTCAACTGCAGCTCGTGTATTTTAAGCAATTCTTTCTAACTGAGCCCCCAATTAAATTGGAGATTTTAAATTTTGCATACTTATAGCAGAACACCTGAGGCCAAGCGACAAATCATAAAATCTTGAAAAAGTCTTACGTTTAACCCTTTGAGCTACCACACATGTATTTGAAGCAATTCTTTCTAAGAGAGCCCCTAATTAAGTTGGAGACATGAAATTTTACATACGTATAGTTGAATACCTCAGACCACACGACAAATCATAAAATCTTTAAAAAGTTTTATATAATAATTAACCCCTCCGGGCTCTAACTTGTGTATTTTAAGTAATTTTTCTAACCTCCGTCCTTTTAACCCGGGGAGAAATTTTCCAACTTTTGCCGACACTTGAATTTTCTTTCATATTATGCACCATAGCCTTACATATTTTAGTTCCATTTTTTACTGCCAGGTGCGCCTACTGATCTCGGGTGCTATGGGCCCAATCCCCTCGACTAATATATCTACGGATAGTATGTAAAACGGGTTTTCGTTCGGATAGATGTTTGTTTAGAATCGAGTGTGCCCCCTGGTTGCGAAATGTGGAACTAACAGATTTTTCAAAAAGAAAAAGTGTTTTGAATGGAAAATTAAACGAAACCCTTTGTGCGATCTGTGATCACACTTACCCACTTGTTCTAAATTTGCTGACACTCCTCATGTTACATATTGGAAAGGCCTGTGACCACTTATTCATGTTATGCACCCCCCCACTTTGCCCCCCACGGGGAACTTTTCTAAATTTAGCCAAGACCCCTCATGTGACATATCGTTGAAAAGGTCTGAGACTACTTATTGATGTTATGCACCTCCGGTAACCGCCCCCCCCCCCCACACTTTGCCTCCATGGGGATATTTTTCTAAATTTAGCAGAGACCCCTCATGTGACATATTGTTGGAAAGGTCTGTGACCACTTACTCATTTTATGCACCTCCTGCGGTCCTCTCCCCCCAACTTTGTCCCACGGGGGCCATTTTTATAAATTTAGCCGGGAACTTTCATGTGACTTTTCTAAATTTACCAGAGACCCCCTTGTGATATATTGTCGGAAAGGTCTGCGACCACTTACCCACATTATGCACCTCCCGCGCCCCTCCCCCACTTTGCCCCCACTGGGAGGGCATTTTTATAAATTTAGATCGAGATCCCTCATGTGCCATGTGACATATAGTTGGAAAGGCCTAATGCCCCATGACGACTTATTCCTATTATGCTGCTGCTGTGCTCCTCCCCTCACCTTGACCTCCCCCCCCAGGGATCCGGTTCGAGATTATTTTTTTACAACATTTTATAGTCCGTGCACACCACGCCTGCTATACAGTGCCTTATATAGCGGGAAGCCAGTTCGAGATGTTATATTACAAGATTACGTATAAATTAGAGGCCCCGACTAAAGGAAGGGCCCGCTAGCGGGCGAAACCACTTAGTCCTTATTAACGCCGACTTATTCCAGTTTACCTGCAGACGATTCTTGATAAATTTATGAAGTATAAAAACAGTTGGCAAACTGGAGTCATCGAGAAAATATTTACACAATCGAAAACTATCGAGATGTCCATACAATCGAGAGAATCGAGAAAAACATCTCGTTATCGCCCATCACTAGTTTTTCCTATCACCTATGCGCAGTCTCTTAATTCCTCTATCATCATTTGATGTTGTTCATGTTGAACTATTTGTTCACGTGCAACCGGCTTTTAAATGTTTATTTGAATTTTATTTTTTGGTAACTGTCTTTGAAACTCTGTTGTCTGTTTTTCAGTAGTTTTATTTTTGACATGTAATATGTAGGTTGTTTCTTTTAGATCGTATTTCTATTGAATATATTTGTCCAATTTAACTGCGTTAGTTACTTTGTGTTGCTGCACTTTAAGTAGTATCTCTCTATTCTAAAAAAAGTAACTTACGCTGTCACCGCCGCCGCCGGTTTTGAATTTTTTGTGACCGGAGGTCTTTCTCCGTTAATATTAAGAAAAATATCGCATACAAAAATATGAAAATCGACGGTATTATAGAGAAATGTTTGATAAACACGCTGATGCAGACAGTTTTCAAATCGAAGAATTATTTTAAGAGATATTTAATGCTAAAGTTGGACAAAGTCGTTCCATTAAAAAAGTTTTATAGGAGCAAAAACTATACATCGGAATTTAATCATTTTTAAATCATTTTATGCGTCAGAATTTCACGGTGTTGACTCATTTTTTGAGTCATTTTTTGACTCATTTTTTGAGATTTTATTTCTATTTTAATTCAAATTTTCAGCATTTCGAGAGATATTTTTTACTTATTTTAGAAAATTGTACTAATTTAACCTGTTGTCAACTGTATAAACAGCACAAACAATAATGTTTGCTTCAAATTAAAAATTTATTTACACGTGACTATTATAAACAGAAAAAAAACTTTCAAATTAGAATTAAATAATTACGTATAAAAAGCAGGAACATATTGGAAATTACTTTATAAAAAATATATTTACACGTGAATTTTAACAGAGGAAGGATATTGTAAAATAATAAATTCATTAGCATGCGTTAGAAGTCTTAAATAGGAGAAATTACGTCACATTTACGTCACATTACACTTATTACGTAAAATGAACAAAAAATAATATTGCAAAGCAGTTTAAATTTAAAAATTGCGCGAGACATTTATTTGATATTTCGAGATGAACTTTTCAACTATTGTTGTTGGGACAGCGCAAATAATATTTCATTTCTAACAAAAGTATTTTCACGAGACTATTAAAAAGAGAAATAAAAGTTTGGTGAAAATTGCGTGAGATTAAAAACGATACATTTAAAATATCTTTCATTTATTTATTTATTTATTGAAAAACAAACATACGACTTGTGTGCTTGACATGAGAGCCCACTTAAAATGCCTTATTTAAAAGAACGTTCTTTTCGCTTTGTTAAAAAATAACGGGAGACAAAGACTCTGTTTACTTAATTCATTTTATATTAGCTTATTTTGAAATGTTTAACTGGTTTTATTTAATCAAAGAGGAAAACAGCCATAGTATCTTTTAACAGCAGCTGATTTTTCCTTAAAATTCCCCAATCAAAGGGAAATGAATAGAAACCCGTTTATAGGGAGATCGCAACTGTTTTTTAAATTGAAATTCAATCTTTCAAAATCTTTTTAAAGCCGATCAAATTAGCGTTCTTTTAGAAACTGCGGTGTCTGAACGGGGGATTGGTGAGCGTAGCTTGTAGGGGGCCGAGCCCCCTAGTATTTTACAATTTAGATTTAACAGATTATGTTGCCCAAAAGCTTATTTTATTTTGAATTAGAAATATTTATTTAACAGTTCAAATTAACATTTTTGTGTACAAGTACGATTTAACACATGAAATATGGCTGAACAGCAAGTGATCCTACAGTAATTACGATGTGTGGAAATTTAAAATGGAAATGCTTTTAACCGATAAAGGGTTATGAGATGTTTTTACAACGAAACAACTTACTGAAGCGGGATCTGATCGAGATGCTTGGAATAAAGCTAACAAGTCTGCTAAAGCGAAAATTGCGTTAAGTGTATAGGATAATCAATTTATACATATCAAGCATGAGGAAACAGCAAAAGGTATGTGGAATTCTTTACGTAAAGTTTATGAATAAAGGTATCTAACTACAAAACTTTTCTTGCAAAGAAATATGATGAAACGCTTAACATGAAATATTATATTCAAAACTAGGAGGCTCTGCCACCTGCAAGCTACGCTCGCTAACCCCCGTTCAGACACTGCAGAATCTAAATACACGCCAATTTTATCGGTATTAAAAAGATTAAAGGAGATTGTATTATAATGAAAAAACCTATAGCGATCTCCCTGTAAACGGGTTTCCATTCAATTCCCTTTGATTGCGAAAATTTACTGCCGAATCAGTTGCTGTTAAGACATCCAATGATTGTTTTCGTGTTTGATTAAAGAAGACCAGTTAAACATTTGAAAGGAAGCTAAAATAAAATGAATTAAGTAAACAGAGTCTTTGCCTCACAGTATTTTTCAACAGCGTTATAAAACGATTGACATAATACAATTTACTACAATTTACTGCTTTAACCCCTTCAAGGGCGGTGGTTCATTTTTGGACCACTTAATTTTAATTCTTAAATGCCACATTGGCACCAGAATATTGGAATGAAAATTTTCCTTTTATTAAGCAAGTGAACAAAAGTATTTTGTATTTCGAAATTTGTTTGCAAATTCTGGTGCCATTCACTGATTTCAACATTTTACGAATAGAAGTATCTTGCCTCTGAAAGGATTAAACACATATTAATGTATTTATTATTTTAAAGTTTCCTTTCTCGTTTAATATTCACGTGTAAATACAATTTTCAAGACATAATTTTCAATATTTTCCTGCTTTTAACACTTACTCATTTAATAGTAATTTTAAAGTTTTTTTTTTCTGTTTTTAATAGTCACGTGTAAATAAATTTTTAATCGTTAGGAAATATTATTCTTTGCGCTGTTTTTAGAATTGAAAACAATCTCTATAATAATAGCCTAAGTCATGTGACTATTATCAAAAGTTTCGGGCAGATCCCTTACTTTAATGTTAGCCATCCACAGGCGATAAATTGCCAAATATTATTCTATCGCCATCATTTCACTTATATTATAATAGTCCAAGTCATGTAACTGCCACAAACAATTACAACCTTTCGCTTTTAATAAGAAAGTTTTCCATTTTGATTAAAGAATCAAAGTTACTTTTCGAATAAAACTACATAAAAGTTGCCATGATCGCAAATAATTCTTGGTACTTTTATGTTAGCCGGGTGCAAATCTCGCCAACAGCTTTTTTCTTTTCTTTTCTTTTTTTTTTTCTTTTTTTTCTTTTTTTTTTTTTTAAACTCGCCAGTTAGCATTTTTTTTTTTGTTTTTCGAGTGGTAAATTAAAACGGTACTACTTGGTTATCCCATCGACCAAAAATCTATCGCCAGACTATAAGATTAAATGCCAGTACTGGTTGATCGTAAATGTCACATTCACTTGACTGTAAGGAAGTTACAGGTGTTTACGCCATCAAGTGATTTTTATTTCGACGTTTTATTTTTATTTTTATTAATGTTATACTAATTTATTTCTTCTTTCGTTATTTAAAGTAAAATTACGTCAATTCGTATAATCTGGCGAAATTGGTCGGCAGGATAACTAAGTAGTACCATTGAAACATTGCTTTGAATTTGTAATTAAATGCCAGGATTTGTTGCATTATTTAATCGGGTTTGGCGTGATTTTTTCTACGACAATTTGGCGAAAACCTCGTTTTCGAATACCAGTTGCATATGTATTTTTAATTTTTTTTCTATTATTTTTAAAATTAAATAACAATAAATAAAAAATAATAATTAATAACTATAGAACAAAACAATTTATAACATTTTTTTTTAAATAAAAAGAAAATAAATGTAAATAAACATTTATTAATAAATAAGCAACAATAGCTGGGTTACCATGTCAGGCAAAATAACGCCATTTTGGCGCGATTTAGGTATCCCGCTGCGTATATGACATCTGCGCCTAACATTTTTCTTTTCGTTTCATTTAAAAAAAGGAAAGAAGTGAAAACCATTAACTTTAAACTTTTCAGTTTTAAATGAAAGTTTTGTATTAAATAAAATGATAATGAAATACAAAAAAAAAAAAAAAATGATATACAAATGAAATGCTAAAAAAAAGCATTGTTCTTAGCATACATTTAAGAGAGGCCAAACTGATCGCCAAATTAGTTTAAAATAATAACCTTTACTAAAATATGAAAAAAAAAAATCTGTTATGATTAAAATTTGATTTGCCATCATTAGAAAAAAATATTTAAAATTAGAAAAAAAATTAATATTTCGAAAACTAATTCGAATTTAAAAATTCTAATACCAGTTTTGAGATCTGCGGATCAATACCGATTTTTGGTGTTAATTTCATTGCAAAGTATTCCATATTTTAGGAGAAATCGCCGCGAAACATAATCAGTTGTTTAATCAGTCGTTTCATAGAATCGTTTCATAAATTCGTTACATTTCAGTTGTTTTAGTTAATTTTACAACACTTTAAAGTGATTTTACCAACAAATTTGAGAAAATAAAAATTAAGGCACAAATGCGTTAAAAAACATTTCAGAATAATATTAGTGACAGTCTGTACTTTTACCTCTATGCAAATGCTCTAAATGAGGTGTAATAGCAAAAAAAGTTCAAAAATTACGATTTCTTTGGATATGTTGAATACTAGAAACATGAAATTTGATATGGTGGATGTAAAGCTCGCTAAAAGAAGTTCTAAATGCATCGAAATTTAAAAGTGTAAAATGGACAGAAAATGTTCTTAAAGCGTTCTATATTACTATTTTTAAGAAATTTTATAACCCTAAACCTGAAATTCGGAATGACAGTTACGTTTAAGACATACATGCTCGCTTAGAATAGTTTCTAAAATTTCGAAATTTAAAACTGTGAAATGAGCACAGAAAACGTTCTATAAAAACGATTTTTTTCTTTCTAATTTCTGAACCGATTTCAAATCTTCAATCAGGATAATGATGACAGTCTTTGTTTAAAATACATGTTCTATTTCTTTGCAAACTACCCTTAAGGGGGTGCGAGAGTGAAAAACGTTCTAAAATTTGGATTAATTGATTCTGTTTGTGCCAAAACCTGAAAGTAAATAAAGTGGTTACTTTTAAGACGTAAATATTCAATAAGAATGTTTCTTAAAGTATTTGAGATTTAAAAGGATGAAATCATTGAAAAACGCATTATGATCATGATTACTCGGAAATTATCGAGGATAGAAATTTTTTACTTTGCTATGCAGGTTAGAGTCTAACCCCCCCCCCCCCCCCCACACACACACACACACCACCAAAAAAAAAAAAAATTGTAGCCAAGCATAAAACTGCCAAACGACTTCCTATAGTGCTCAACGATACATTGCGGGGAGTTCTGTTTGTATACCTGTTGTTACGCAGTGAAATCAAATCTTATTCTCAATGCTTACAGTTTTTTGTAGGTAAGTTTAATAAAATCCGTATTAAGTATAAGATTTCTTAGTCAGTGATGTTAACGAATATCAGTATTATGTTGAATAGTTACATTTATTACTGTGTTAGTCAGTTTGTTTCTATGGCAACTTATTGACGAGTGAATAGGTTATTATTTTCAAGATGGCTTGTCGGGTAATATGAAATATCTGCTAAACAACTATTTCAAGAAAAGTCTAGTGAAAATGAAAAATCATTTCACTTCGACGTAATCATCTGAGATAGGTATTTCACCAGGTTGTACACCAGATGAGGTCATTGCAATCACCATTGCAATCATTCTTAAAGTATTTGAGATTTAAAAGGATGAAATCATTGAAAAACGCATTATGATCATGATTACTCGGAAATTATCGAGGATAGAAATTTTTTACTTTGCTATGCAGGTTAGAGTCTAACTCCCCCCCTCCTCAACCGCCGCGGCGAGCGGCCCATCTTCGTCCGCAGCCTTTTATTCGTTTACAGATAAAGTACAGAGCCGGAAAATAAAAAGTATCTTAAAAAAAAAAAAAAAAAAAAAAAAAAAAAACTCAATTATTTTTGGATAAAATGGTATTTTTACTCTTTTATTTAACTCAATAGGGTTTTTGTATGTAAGAATAATATTTTGTAATTCTTTTTTTAACGCTCTTCCTGATAGGTTAGAATTGTAAAAATTACATTAATAGGTGTGTTATTTTTCAATTAGTTCTCCGTAGGTGATCAATCGCCAAATATTTTCTAACTAGTACAATTGTACACCAGTTGAAACAACGATGGGTTTAATGATGCGCCAATAAACGCTCGTCAAAATCGGCTAAATGGCTGTGAAATGTATCTGTTTTGATATGAAGAATATTTAGAGTAGGGAAGAGGGGAGAATTGGACTAAATGGCCTGATGTGTGCGATGTGAACCCTTGTGGACTATGGTGGGGTCTAAACAACAGACTATATTTGTGATTTTTGCAAAAATTAAAACAATTTTTCACAGAATCTGATGATTTGTAGATGATGTTCTAACTATTTACTCATTAAATAATCTTCGTTGTTTTTGTAAATCCTGGTTTTTCTTGCAATTTTAATGTTCCTTATAACCCTTTTCCACATGACCGGACTGGTTCATATTACCCAAAAAGAGTAATTCTTTTTAAAAATCTAAGTATTTATGTGTTTTTTTCCACTTTTAACGCATAAAAAATGTGTTAAAAAGCAGTTAAATTTTGTACTTTATTGACTTTTACTGTATCGCAAATTTTTTATGTTGACTTACAAATAAAAATATACATGGTATTTCAGAATACCCGAATTTCCTCTACTAATACTGTTAAAAGAAATAATTGTTTATTTGTAGGCAAAATGACTCTGAGACTACTGAACAGATTTTAAAAATTCTTTCGCTTAACAATAGATGGCAGTAAAATTCAAGTAGATTGTACTGTATCTTTGTTGTTTGAAAGGGGATGGCTGAGAATGTGGTGGAAATTTTTTTTTTCATCAATTCAAGTTTCGTGTTCTCTTACTTTCGTACATAAAAGGTTCCCACAAAATACGATATAATTAGTAATATTTAAGTTATCCGTAGCAGCATAATTTTTCCTAATGTAAACAGGTACACAAATACCGCTTGTGGGTATTTCAACAAATGACGCGTGCACAGCCACGGGTTTTGCTCATATGATACATTTGAATACAAAAATACCTAATTTTTACAAACAGTGTAAACTGATTATGTGTTCTAATACAAATTTCTGCGATAGAAAATCAGCAATGTGATCACACGCGACTAATAGCGTCTTTCTAAAAGACGCAACCAATAACGGGTTAAATTTTAAATCCTAGTAGTACATGAAAATTTTAGATTGTTGCAAATAAATTTCAACTGTAGAAGGAATTGCTTAAAATGTGCTTCATTTTTGTTTCTTGTTATTGTAAAGAGTACTTTATTTCGAAGTTATTTTAGATGTTACCAGTTGGAAACTTAATCAACCAATAGAAAAGGCTTAAAATTGCTGTTTAATGGTTTTAATACTTGTGTTTTTGACTCATCTTTTTAAAATAATGTTGTTTCTTTTCATTTTTAGTTTTCCTGTTGCGATTGTGACTTCGTGAGGGAAGTAAATAAACCAATATTAGAATGCTATCTACAGGGTGGTCATAAAAAAACTTTGCCGATATATGGACTTCTGGCGGCCGGTCCGTCCAACCGATCGAGATGAAATTTTAGATAGTAGTTATTCAGATGTATGAGCTCGGGTTTCTGTGAATGGCAACACAGTGGCGCTCATAGTTACGGTTAGAGGTGAAGGAACTCGAAATTTTCGAATGGCAACGCCCATTTTTTCCCGTCGGAAAATGCTCAGCGCATGCGAAAACCCTAAAGAGCGTTGGAACGGTACGTATATAACAAGAACCGGATGCGTTATGCAAGCCCCCTAGTTTTATAAAGAAGTAAAGCTTGTTTGTTTATTCGTAGGAGGTAATTTCTGGAACTATTGAACCGATTTCAAAAGTAATGGTATCAAAATGATGGAGTTAGACCCTGTTAGAACGTAGGCTATATCTTATGTCCATGCCACTACCCCAAAGGGTGTGCAGGAGCAAAAAACTTTCTAAAAATGCAATCTTTGTGTTACTGAAGGATCTATAAACATGAAATTTGGAATTGTAGTTATTAGATTTAAAAGATCTGTAAGAACATTTTTTAAAAAAATTCGAAATTTAAAAGGGGTGAAAATGCGCAAAAAGCGTTCTAAAAAACGTTCTAAATGGCGATTTCTACGCAATCTCAGGAATACTGAACCGATTTCAAAAATAATTAGCGGCAAAATGGTGGTTGATCCAGCCCTTGATCCAACATAGGCTATATTTTATGTGGGTGTCAACTACTCCAAAAGGGTGCAGAGCAAAAAACGTTCTAAAAATGCAATTTTTTTGTTACTGAAGGGCTAGAAACATGAAATTTGGCATGGTAGTTACTTATAAGATATAAATGATCTCTAAGAACATTTTCTAAAAAAAAATCGAAATTTAAAAGGGGGGGGGGGGAATGCGCGAAAAGCGTTCTAAAAAATATTCTAAATGGCGATTTCTACGCAACCTCAGGAAGTATCAAACCGATTTCAAAAGTAATGATTGGAAATTGATGATGACAGCGCTTTCTCTAACATAGGCTCTATTTCACGCCGGTGTCACTACCAACTGGGGTTTACAGGACCAAAAAACGTTCTTAATTGCGATTTTTGTGATACTGTAGGGGCTAGCAAATTGAAATTAAGTATGGTAGTTTTTTATAAGGTATAAATGATCTCAAAGAACATTTCCTAAAAAATTCGAAATTTAAGAGGGGTGGAAATCAGCGAAAAGTGTTCTAAAAACGTTCTAAATTGCGATTTTTGCGCAGTCTCATGAAGTACCAAACCAGTTTCAAAAGTGATGGTTGGAAATTGATGGTGTTAGTCGCTGATCCAACACAGGATATATCTTATGTCCATGCCACTACCCCCAAAGGAATTGCAGGAGAAAAAAGTTCTAATAATACGATTTTTGTGTTACTGAAGGACTTAGAAACATGAAATTTGGCATAATAGTTACTTATAAGATATAAATGATCCTTAAGAACATTTCCTAAAAAAATCAAAATTTAAAAGTGGTGAAAATGGGCGAAAAGTGTTCTAATAACGTTCTAAATGGCGATTTCTACGCAATCTCAGGAAGTATCAAACCGATTTCAAAAGTAATGATTGATAATTTATGGTGACAGCGCTTGCTCTAACATAGGCTCTATTTCATGCCGATGTCACTACCACCTGGGGTTTGCAGGAGAAAAAACGTTCTTAATTGTGATTTTTGTGATACTGTAGGGGCTAGCAACTTGAAATTAGGTATAGTAGTTATTTACAAGTTATAAATGATCGCAAAGAACATTTCCTAAAAAATTCGAAATCTAAGAGGGGTGAAAATCAGCGAAAAGTGTTCTAAAAACGTTTTAAATTGCGATTTCTACGCAGTCTCATGAATTACTAAACCAATTTCAAAAGTGATGGTTGGAAATTGATGGAATTAGTCCCTGCTCCAACATAGGCTATATCTTATGTCCATGCCACTACCCCAAGAGGGGTGCAGGAGAAAAAAAGTTCTGAAAATGCGATTTTTATATTACTAAACTGCCTAGGAGCATGAAATTTGGCTTGTTAGTTACTAATAAGATATAAATGATCTCTAAGAACATTTCCTAAAAAAATCGAAATTTAAAAGAGGTGAAAATGGACGAAAAGTGTTCTAAAAACGTTCTAAATTGCGGTTTCTACGCAATCTCATGAAGTTCCAAACCCGTTTCAAAAGTGATGGTTGGAAATTGATGGTGACAGCCTTTGCTCGAACATAGGCTCTATTTCATGTCGGTGTCACTACAACCTGGAGTTTGCAGGAGTAAAAAACTTTCTAAATTGTGATTTTTTTGATACTGCAAGGGCTAGCAACTTAAATTTGACATAGCAATTACTTATAAGATGAAAATGCTCTCTAAGAACAGTTTCTAAAAAAATCGAAATTTAAAAAGGGTGAAAATGCGCGAAAAGTGTTCTAAAAACGTTCTAAATTGCAATTTCTATGCAATCTCAGAAAATATCGAACTGATTTCAAAAGTAATGGTTGCAAATTGATGGTGATAGTCCCTGCTCCAACATATGCTATATTTTATGTTGTTGTCACTACCACCTATGGGTTGCAGGAGCAAAAAATGTAATACCAAGGAATGTAATACTACTTTGTAATACTAAGGGATCTAAGATTTTGAAATTTGGTATGGTAATTATTTAAAAGATGCAACTGCTTTCTAAGAACCGTCGAAAGAAAATTCCAAATTTAATAGGATGAAGTGAGCGAAAAGCGTTCTAAAAACGTTCTAAATTACGAATTTTATGTAATCTTATGAAATACAAAACCGATTTAAAAGAAATAATGGTTGCAAATTGGTGGTGATAAATCCTGCTCAAGCTATATTTTATGTCGGTGCCAGTGCCACTACCATCAAAGGGTTGCAGAGCTAAAAACGTTCTAAAATACGATTTCTGGGATAATGAAGAAGCTAGAAACTTTAACTATAGCATGGTAGTTACTTATAAAATTTAAATACCCTCTAAAAACTATCGAAAATAAATTCGAATTTTAAAAGGGGATGAAGCGAAGGGAAGAACGAAAAGCAATCTATAAAAGTCCTAAATCACGATTTGTATGCAATCGCAGGAAATAATAAACTGATTACAAAAGTAATGGTTACGAATCAATGGTGACAGTTTGTGATCCTATACAGGCTATATTTTATGCCGGTGCCACTACCACCTGGGGTTTGCAGGAACAATAAACGTTCTAAACAAAACTTTAAAAACTTTCTAAATTACGTTTTCTGTGAAATATTTGGAAATATCAAACCGTTTTCAAAATTAATGTTGGCAAATTAATGGTGACACGCACTGTTTCAACATAGGTATTTTATGTTAGTGCCACTACCACCAGAGACGGGATAGACCGTTAGACAATAGGCTTGGAATTTGACATGATGGTTAATTTTAAGATGTAAATGCGTACTAAGAACGGTTTCTAAAAAAATCAAAATTTCAAATGAATACTGAAATGAGTTTATGAAATGAGCACAAAATCCTCAAAATATTTTCTAAATTATCATTTATTTAGAATTAGTTTTAGTTCTTCTTATTAATTTAAGTCTCATTTCTGCCTAACGCAGTGTAATAATGAAGATTATTCAAACTGTGGTTTAATTAGTAATTTTTAATTTTTAATAAAAGTATAATTTCTTCTAATAAAAGTTAGACATACAAATATCACTTGGCACATTTCAACTATTACACGAGCAAAGCCGCGGATTTTGCTAGTTAATAATAAAGATAAAAGTTTGTGTGTGTCTGTCCGTGCTCTGTTTTGAATAGGCCCCTGCACAGAACTACAAGAACTGGTATATCTCCCTACCTGTAGTTAGTTATGCACCTCAAAACCCAATTTTGGATTTTTTGATTAGATTTTTTACAATTTAATTTTTTAGGGTATTTAATTATTATCACCGACAAAACATTGGGATTATTTACTTTTAATTGAAAAATTAGCTTCATTGTTGTAAGTCTTACATTTTAACCAGTTGTTACTCGCATATTCATGACGTCAACATTACTGACGCACATATTTGTGTTTTTTGATGTAGATGAACTTTTAGGAGTTTTACTTCTAATACATGTGACAACCACGTGTTTTATTTTCTTTGAAAGCGCGAACTGATAGGTAGACAAATTAGACCTTATACATTCTTTGTAACTTCAAAATCGATATATTTTTAACAATTTGGAAAAATGATTATTGTTCTCTGTGAGGGTAGGAAATCAAAAACATATCTGAGGCGTTTTATTGGTTGAATCCGCATTTTATTCGTTTTCTGATTGGTCTATACAACAATCTGTATTTCCCTTTACTTTCAACAGAGATGGATACTTCTGTTGCCACTATGACAAAAAAGTAATAAAAACTACAAAAAAAAAAAAAAAATAACTCAGAAATAAATTGAGATACGGCTTTCAAACAAATTGCATTTAAGGGTGTATTCGAAAAAATATTTTTCCACCTTCAACAGCTCGAAATTTTCTGAGACATTTTCAGACTCATTTTTAAAAGTAAAAACATGAAACTTGCTGGGCTGATTTCTGAAGACATGTTTAACATGCCGTGTGATTTCATTTTCAGTTCAATTAATTAGAATTCGATTTTTAAACAATTATTTTCTCAGTATGACCATTTTTTTCATTCCCAGATCGCCCGCTTCGGAAAATTCTGTTCAAAACGCCAACTTTGACAGCGGTTTTTACAGTATTTTCTGCATTTATCAAAAAAATAAGGAGCACCGCACATTATATAGTTTCTAAATAAGAGAATTTCCAAGTTTGATGCGTTTGAGAGCAAAAATGAATTTTAAAATGAATCAGAAAATAAGCAGTTTGGATCGGAATACACCCTTAAAAGTACATTTTTTTTCTCTAGACGACGGTGTAAAAAGTAATATTGTGGGATGTTTAGAAGTTTAAGAATGAAATTTTATTTACAATGGGTCGTCAGATTGCTTGGAAATCTGCCGATGTAAAAGCCCTTTCCCGAACAGCCAATGAAATGCTTGGATAATACGTAAGTTTCAGGTGGATAATACGTAAGTTTCAGGAAATCTGACGAGTCGCAATTTTTACGTGTAATAACACTATTAATGTTTAATCCATGGCGTACGTAATGTATGATCAACTCCATGCGATTTTTTATGTCTTAAATTTTAGACTTTGAAAAAATCATTTTCCAAATGGTCGTTGTAATTTGTTAAATTGCTTTTTATTAATTTTTTTTCTAAGAATAATTTACTTGGAAAAAACTTAAATATGCGATATTCGATTGAAAACAAAGAACTCTCCGGTAAATTTTGTTGTTGGTATGATTAAAGTCAAGTTGGGATTGGGAGGATACCAAATCGGCTCAAAGTGAATGACTATACTGAAAATTTTCATTTTAATTTGGTCCGGTCCGGTCCGCCCCCCCCCTCCCCCCCCCCAACCATCAATAATCCCAGGTTAGCTTGATTTGAGACCGGAGCAGACATGCCCTGCATAGGTGTACACTGCCAAAAGCGGTGGAACCCCAACCCCAAGTTCAGAATCATTCCTTCCGAGGTTCGTTTGGGAAACCGATCAGCGATGATGCAATTAGTAATGAATAATACTGAAATTTGAATTTCATGCTTTATAAAATACATACACTATGACGCAAAAGTTTAGACAATGACGTCATTCAGCTTTAAAATGTAGAATTATGACGTCAGAATTACAAAAACCTGTAAATATATTCAAAAACTGATTTAAAATGCTATGTACAAAAGACAGTCGTTTTATTTGCTATAATACTAATTTTTTTCATAAAAATTCAAATGTGCTTGTCGCAAAAGTTTAGACACTATTCTAAATTTCTTTGAATATTCGCTGGCATATGCAAATTTAGAATCGATGATGTCACAAATTTGGAGTACTTAAGTTCTGCAAACGATTGCGCTTCATAGTCGACATGCCGAGAGCTAAAGAAATTCAAGTGAATGAGGTTTCAAGGATTTGGCAGTTGAAAGGTGAAGGCAAGAGCGTTTCTGAAATTTCTGCTATTATTAATAGGTCAAAAAAATCTATTTATCGAGTTTTATCGAGTGGTTCCGAATATAAAGCAAAATGTCGGTCTGGGAGGCCACGTGTGACAAATGTACGAGAGGATCGCCTGATACAAAGACTAGCGAGTACTCAACAAATGAGCGTACGTGGAGTTCAAAGCTCATCGGGACTCTCTGTATCAAAGGATACGATTCGTAGACGAATTTTGGAAAAAGGAACAATCGTTTATAGCAAAATGCAGAAGAAACCAGCTCTGAAACCACATCATAAGTTACAAAGACTTATGTCGGCTCGAAAGCATATGTCATATGGAGAGAAATGGCAGTCAGTCATATTTAGCGATGAAAAAAGTGGAATCTGGATGGTCCAGATGGTTGTTTATCGTATTGGCATGACTTGCGGAAGGAACCTCGACGTTTTTTTAGTCGCAGACAAGGAGGGGGCTCGGTGATGGTTTGGGCAGCCTTTTGCTATAATGGACAAGTATCTCTGACCTTCACCAGTGGTCGTCAAACTTCACAGCATTATACACAAACATTAGAAGAAAACCTACTGCCATTTGCTGAGCTTCTAGGGGGTCCTCAGTGGGAATTTCAGCAAGACAATGCTTCAATTCACACTGCAAAACATTCAAAATCTTGGTTTAATTCCCATAATATAAGAGTTCTCGACTGGCCAGCATGTAGCCCAGATCTTAACCCTATAGAAAACCTTTGGAGCATCATGTGTCGCAAAGTTTATAGCAACGCTAGACAATACTCTTCTGAAAAGGAACTTAAGACATCTATTGAGAATGCATGGTACGATATCGATCCACAAACTATGCAAGATTTAGTTTCTTCCATGCAATCTCGTGTATATGACGTAATACATAAGCATGGATGCGCAACCAGGTTTTAAAAATTGTTTATTTCGATTTTATTTAATTTGTGTCTAAACTTTTGAGACAGCAGTTTATTTTTGTTACCATTTAATTTATTGCAATATGCACAATTCCACTTTTCTTTGTTATAAATATTGTTTATATGTACAGCACATTAATTTCAAGCAGTGATTTGAAAATTGAATAAATATTTTTCAAAGTATGTAAGAATTTCTTCATTGTCTAAACTTTTGCGTCATAGTGTATATAGCGACTGACTGTTTCTTTTTTTTGTTTTTCCATCTTTTATTTTTCCTGTGCGCGAAGTATGCGTGATGTGCCCGAAGCCCACATGAAAAAAGTCAAAATTCTGTAATATTCAATCAAAGATAATGATGTAAAAAAATGATGAAATATATTTATATGAAACATTTCCTCTCTTATAAATAAAATAAATCTGTCAGATTAAATAAAAAAAGAAAAAGAATAGAAAAAAAAGGTGAACGTAAAGAAGAAGAAGAATACTGACTGAAGCTGTCGTACTTTTAAGGTTTAAGGTGTGGATAATTAGAAAGGTCTGGACAAAGAAGATGAAAATATTAGGATAATATTTATAAAGATTAAAGATGCACAAATACAAAACAGATTTTAAGTAAATTGTTGTTGGCTATTGCTGCACACACAAATTCCATGTAATTCCGATAGTCTCATTTACTTTCATTTAAAGTTTTACTCCATTTCTTGATAATAGGTGGCAGCAGTAGAGCTTTAAATCTCAATTTAGCATTTAGCTCAAAGATCGTTAGCAGAAAACCAAACTGTACCATTCGCGTTTTATTTACTTTTCCCTCATAGCACAAAAATTTGTACTAGTAACGTAGAATAGACATAATTGCGTGTTATCTTGGTGCGACTAACTATTTGGTCAGAAAAAGTGATTTTTTTTTTTTCAAAGTGAAAAGGGTGATATATTTTTTATAATCTCTTACAGTCCC
This sequence comes from Maratus speciosus, assembly GCA_963932465.1. Lineage (NCBI taxonomy): Eukaryota > Metazoa > Arthropoda > Arachnida > Araneae > Salticidae > Maratus > Maratus speciosus. The sequence goes on from OZ010795.1 coordinate 509,801,217, forward strand.
ACCCATTATTGTTTAGAATTATAATTTTTTTTAAGTTTTAGAATTTTTCCAAGATAGATTAAAAATACTTATGTCTTCAGTTCTTCTGTCTGACTGTACACCTGTTCATACTCTAACTTTCGTAGATATAATAGTAATAGGATTGCCAGGAAAATTATATATATATGTTATTGATGTTGACTGTATCATCTAGTGCCTGACTTTGACTAAGCTTAAAAGACCTGTGCCTTGGTTTCAGAATTTCGGGGGTCCCCAAACAACATTTTTCTGGTTATATATATATATTCGCATTATTTTAAGATATGAGATAAAGTGTCTATAGAGACCAGCACTATCTGTGCCTAAGGGTATATAATATTCTATGCAAGGCCCTAATAGCATGTTCTTTTTTGTAAAGAAAATGTGTAACATTTATAGTTTGTTTACAAGGACACGCAAAAGAATTTATTTATTTATTGAACACATACATCTGATGGTGTGCTTGAAATCAGGTGCCCGCTTATAAGTCATCATCAATATATAAGGACAAGACAGCCACGAGGAAATTTGCAACACTAGTGAATTACAGCCGGGAGCTCCACAAAGAGTATGCAATGGAGCCAGCGGGAGACGAACCCACAGCCCAACTTACGCTCTCAAGCGATTAGAGGTGTGCGATAACTGTTCAAAATACATTTTAACAGTGTTGCACTACTCAAACATTATGGCATTAATATGCAGTATCCATATTCACTAGAACATGTTTCTTACAGAAAATGGTATGCATATAATTTACGGTTCATTTACAAGGACACACAAAAGAACTAGATTACATTACTGTCTGTAGTAGGTAGTAATTGTTTGAAGTTCGTTTTATTAGTTGGGTACCTATTATTGTGGTGCGCGATAAAATCTTGCTTAATAATGTTTAATGTTCTCTTTCAAGATGTATCAAAATAATTTGATACATTAAAATCTAGGGATGGTAGTTGTTTGAAGTTGGTTTTAATGATGTTGCACTACTTCAAACATTATGAAAATTAAATGCATTATTGATATGTACGGCAACATGTTTTCTAGAAAATAATGCGAGTAGCATTTATTGTTCATTTACAACAGGCATGTGCAATTCGTTTAGCATCGAGGGTCAAATTAACCATTGTATGGAGAAAAAAAAAGTTATCATATTACCATCGCACAGAATGAAATTGGTACACACAAAATACAACCCTAATAAAACAAGTTGGAAATTACACGTCAAACGTGGCAAATGAGGTGCGTTCGTACTATAACTAGTTTTATAAATATTTTTTGCACGGCATATTGTATTGAATGTATATTTTAGTGCACTTCATAAGTGCATATCAATTTCATTCTGTTCGAAAGGCTGTAACATCGTTAAAATGCAGTTGAAATATTTTTATTCCCATTGGCCGTAATGTAACGGAAAACTTTTGACTGTCTCTGTAATTAAACTATACATCCGATTTTCATAAAATTTGAAATGACTCGACAAAATTTTGCAACAATTATATATGTAAAATTTCAGACCATCCGGTTGGGTAGTTTTTGCGGACGGACAGACAGGCGGACCGAACGACCACTATAGGTGCTACGTATTTATATAATTAAGAACGCACATGAAAACCAAAAAAACATGCAAAATTTTAAAGCTACTTCCTGGAAAAATTTCTGACATTCACCGTAAAATTTCCAAAAGGAATATTTATTAATTAAAAGACCCCTTATTATATTAGTCAGTGAAATTAAAATTAGCAAGAAGGCTACGCGGGCGAACGTGGATAAAAATAGGTTCACATAATAATAAAAATTATTTATAAACATATATCATGCATTTAAAAAGTTAAAGAAATCGTAATCAAAAATATATTTTTTAAATGTATTACTAAAAGATCTTTGCATTTTTCTGTTTCTTTGAAACTGCTCCTGTTTATAAAATCAATCGTTACAGGAGCAATATTATTTGAAAGACAATCTTCTTTTTTAGCCCTTCAGAACTGACAAAAAATTTATTTGTAAATAATTAAAAGCTTTTCTTTACTTACTTAAAATAAAAGGAAATTCTTCAATCCATAAATCTGGTACCAAGGTGGAATTTAGGGATTAAAATTTAGTGGTCCAAAAACGAAGGGGGAATATTTTAAACCCTTTCAAGGGTTTAAATTATTAACTCTTTAGGGTTTCGTTCATCTAACGAAACCCTATTCGTCTCACTCCTCTGTCTGTCACCGAGCCCGCTCTCAGAAACTATATATATTGTAGACATGAAATTTTGCATACTTATAGCTGAAAACATCCCAAACGACAAATCATAAAATTTTGAAAGAGTCTTATACTTACCCCTCTGGACTCTAACTTGGGTATTTTAAACATTTTTTTTTTCAAAAAAGGAGCCCTTAATTAAGTTGGAGACTTGAAAATTTTCATACTTATTGCTAAACACTTGCAATCATACGAAAAATCATAAAATTTTTCAAAAAGTCTTATATTATTTAACCCTCCGGATTCTAACTGGTCTATTTTAAGCAATTTTTCTGACTTCCTCCCTTTTCACCCGGGGGGCACTTTTCTAAATTTTGCCGACACCCCTCACGTGATATATCATTGCACAGCCCTTTGACCACTATTCATATTATGCACCTTAGCCTTACATATTTTAGTTCCACTTTTTACCGCTAGGGACGCCTACATATCTCGGGTGCTATGGACCCGATCCCCTCGACTAATATAGCTACGGATAGGTTGTAAAACGGAGTTTCGTTCGGATAGAGGTTTGTTTAGAACAGAGTACGCCGCCTGGTTACGAAATGTGGAACTAACAGATTTTGAAAAAGGACAAAGTGTTTTGAAAGGAATATTTAACGAAACCCTCTGTGCTATCTGTGATCACACTTACCCACTTGTTTAAGTAATTTTCATAATTTAACCAAACATATCATCTTTGATGATTGTACCGAAAGAAAGAATAATTCCGAAGCCCCTCACTAATTTTTAAGTACACATCATGTCTGTGAGTAATAACTGCCAACTGAGTGGAATTTTGTGCATCTGTATTTTCATGAATTAAAATGTAATAGGGAAACAAATATTGAAATTACAGATTTCATTTAATTATTGAAATTTTTAGCTATATTATGAATCTTAGCAGTTGCATTTATATAATTCAGCATGTATTATTTTCAAATTTCTGTAACTACTCTGTTCATCATTTCCTTTACTTCGCAGTAGGCAGTACATGATTTCAACTTGCGGTCAATTTCATGTTTTTTTTTTTTTTCTTTTTTTTTTTTAAGAAGATGCATTACCTTTAATTGTCTTCTTTTTAAAAATGAAACTTAAAATATTAAAATATGTTTTTCATTTTAAAATTGAAAAATTTATCTTTTCGAACTTTTTCTTGATATGGTGAGTTTTCTAGATATCTAGATATAGTATTCTTTACTACCTGCAACAGAGTTTCTACATCAGACATAAAATTTGCGTTTTTATTTGAATGTAAAAGTATTGTAAATTGACTTTTGTCAATTTCTGATGTTCATCTTTTATTAATCTAGTTTATTTACTCTGGTAGAGAGCTTTAACGTAATTTATAAAAATCATAAAATTCATGTGACACAAATATATCTGTAAAAAGGAAATAGAAAGAAGATAAATATCCTGTAGGGCTCATTAATAATGACACATTTACTAAACCTAATTCTCTCTATGTTAAAAAAAGTAACTAACGCTGTCACCGCCGCTGTAAATTAATTTTTTGTGACTGGAGATCTTTCTTCGTTAATATCAAGAAAACTACTGAATACAAAAATATGAAAATGTGTAGTATTATAGAGAAATGTTTGATAAGCACGCTGATACAGACATTTTTTAAATAGAATAATTATTTTAAGAGATATTTAATGTTAAAGTTGGTCAAAATCGTTTCATTAAAAAAGTTTTATAGGAGCCAAAACTATACATAGGAATTCAATAATTTTTTCTAAGGATAATACATTAGAAGCTCCCAGTATAAGAAGAATGCATTTTTTTTTTTACTCATTTTTCGAGGGTTTATTTTCATTTTAAATTCAAATATTAAGCATTTCGAGAGATATTTTTTACATATTTTAGAAAAGGTTATTATTTTCAGTTGTTACCTTTTTTTAAAAACAGCACAAAGAATAATATTCCCTTCAAATTAAAAAATTATTTACGCGTGACTATTGTAAACAGGAAAGAAAAAAAAACCTTTCAAATTACAATTAGATGATTACGTAAGTAGGAAAATAATGAAAATTACGTCATGAAAACTATATTTACAACTGAATTTTAAAAGAGAAAGAAAATTTTAAAATAATAAATACATGCATAATATGCTTTAAAAATCGTAAATGGAGGGAATAATGTCCTATTTAAAATGGCCAAATATTAATATTGCCAAACAGTTTAAATTAAAAAATATATTTACATAACACATTTGTTTCACATTTCTAGATGATCTTTTAAACTATTGTTTCCAATTCTAAGGCAGCGCAAATAACAATATTTACTTTCTAGCAACAAAAGTATTTTTACGTGAATATTAAAAAGTGAAAAAAAACTTTAAAATAATAAATTTAATATGCTATAAAAGCAGTAAATAGGAGAAATCATGTCATATTTAAAATTACGAAATAATAATATTGCAAAACAAATTAAATTTAAAAATATATTTACACGATACATTTATTTCATATTTTGAGATGATCTTTTTAAATATTGTTGTGAGTTCTAAGACAGCGCAAATAATATTTCCTGTCTAACAACAAAAGTATTTTTGCGTGAATATTAAAAAGAGAAAGAAAACTTTGATGAAAATTACGTCAGATTTAAAACGATACATTTAAAATGTCTGATTTAAAACAACTTTCTTATAGCGAGCGTTGTTAAAAAATATCGCGAGACAAAGACTCTGTTTACTTAATTCATTTTATATTAGCTTATTTTCAAATGTTTAGCTGTTCTCATTTAATCAAAGACGGAAACAGCCATTGGACCATTTAACAGCAGCTGATTCGGCCTTAAAACTCCCAAATCAAAGGGAAATGAATGGAAACCCGTTCACAGGAAATCACCCCTTTTTTTCTTTTTAAATTATAATTCAGTCTTATGTAATCTTTTTAAAGCCGATCAAATTAGCGTATTTTTAGAGTCTGCGGTGTCTGAACGGGGGTTGGCGAGCGTTGCTCGTAGGGGCCAGAGCCCCCTAGTTATGGAAGCAAGAAAGAAAAAATCATGCGTCAAGCATAGATTAAGAAATACTTTTCAACACATTCAGAATAATGTAACAAACTGCACCGTTTAATAAGTTAAAACGTTATGTCTATTTCAACCGTATGGAAACGCATAAAACACTTTGAAAACCCAATTTCAGCTGTTCCCATCTATAATCGGAAAATTATCCGAATTTTTTCAGTAGACCTGTATATGATATATAGATTTGTATCTATTAACTACAGGCATGCCAAAATTTAGTTCACTTAAGAAATACATATACCTCAGTTGAAAATTCCTCTTCAGCAACTTCCTCTAATGAGGAGAATGGTACTTAAATACTTTTGTGCAGCCTTGTATATGAGTTTATAGAATTTATATATAACGAGTAATATGCAAAAAATTAGTTAAATTGAAAAGCGCATACCGAAATTTAAAACGCACACTCCAGCAATTATTACTCAAATATTGTACTGTAACCGATTTCTTTTGTGTGTCCCTGCAAATGAATAAAAAATGCTATGAATGCCCTGTTCTAACGTAATAGTAGTGAAATTCAGTGATTTATATCTGTTTGAATACATTTGAAATAGTATAATGTAATAAAATACTTGCAAACGATTTTTCCCCATATACCGTAATGTAATGGAATTCTTTTGAGTGCTCCTATAAATGAACTCTTAATCCTACATACTTCATATACAATACCGAACATGCTTTGGTGACCCTAAATAACCTTATCAATTGCATGAAAATCCGAGTATATTTACAGGAGTTAGAGCGCGGCCAGACAAACCGAATGCATAAGCACTTTCAAACTTTGTTGGAATTTATTTTTTTTTGTTTCACAAAAACAAAAGGAGAATTCGTGTCACTTTCAAAACCACCCATTTAAAAGATTTTTAAAAACTTTTAATTATTGTTAATTAGCGCTATATTTTAATACTTTTGTGATACAATTTTAGCGCCTAATAAATATACTGTACATTATTTTGTAATGTGATGAAAATTGAAGGGAGCAATATATATATATTTTTTTAATATAAAACACACAGCAATTTATAAAACAGAAATATTATAGATAATTTATAAATATTAAAATTTTCAAATTGAAGACCTATTCTTTGTAGCTTCCCGAATGGTTATTTAAGTATACACAATTTCTTGGAGCTGAAATTTAAAAATAAGTTCAAACTGATCACATACTAAACTTTCTTATATTTGAAAAGTCTAACGCCATGGCAATATTGCAAAATTGTGGATTTTTTAAAAAAAATTAAAATTGATTAAAAAATTTTTCACGACTAATAATTTCTTTATTTAATCTTAAAATGTTTGAATAAAAAGTTCTCCAACTTGACAACACTACGACCACGATTAGTACAAGTTTGTCCGTGCAAACTGTATTTTCTGTATCAAACATAAGCTAAATCAAATATAGGGAAATTATCAAAGGATTGGCTGGCCAAGTGTGGCCTGCGGGCCACGTGTTTGACATGCCTGATTTACAGGAACACACACAAAAAATCAAATGCATTACCGTGTATAATCAGAAGCTGCTTCAAATGTACAGTATAAAATTAATATCTATTGTTGCGAAGCGCAATAGTATATTTTGTTTAGAAAATGGGCCATATTTTGTTTAAGGTTTTTTGTCAGGGTCGCACTAAATTATTCAGATGCATTATTGTCTACGAGCGATAATTGCAGGAAGTGTATTTTTATTTGAGAAACGCGATTTCAAATTTAACTAGATTTTATTACATCATGTAATGTGAATAAATTATATAGATTGTATACAGGGCTACTTGAAATAATTCGAATTAACTTTTATAGACGGGAAATGGTGACAGAAAATGGTACGCTGTGAATGCATGCACACACATTCACCCTGTAGAACTAAAAGCGCGTTTTAAACTGTGTTACGTGTTTTTCCGAAAATTTAAACTTTATCTGTGAATATAAAATAAATAAATTCACATAAAGGGCTACACATAAGTAAATAGATACATTGCCATCTGTAGGGGTAATTACCGAAAAGTCGTTTTCAGTTATGTTACATTTTCTAGGGTTTCGTTCATCTGACGAAACCCTATTCTTCTCACTCCTTTGTCTGCCTGTTTGTCCGTCACAGAGCCCATTCTCAGAAACTATACATGTTGGAGACTTGAAATTTTGGGTACTTATAGCTGAACACCTCACATCAAACGACAAATCATACAATTTTGAAAAAGTCGGTAATTAACCGAATTACGGGATAATTAATTTCTAAAATTAACCAATTAACCTTTTTAACGCAGATACAAACGCACATTCTCCAAATCGTCGGAGTTTCTCCTTAGGTTTGCCAGTAAAATCAGTGGATGCACGGTTATCACGGATGAAATTAAGCCGAAAAATGAAGTGGACATTTTAATTCGAAATCCCATCTCAGAAAATATTGGTCCGAGAAATTTGTAAAAGATATAGACAGACGCGGAAAAAAATCTACTTTATTTTGGTATAAAGTTCATATTTCTGTGATGTGTGTAAGTGAAAATATCCACTAAAAATCGATCGATAAAAATCAATTTATTTGTTTGTGAAGACAAGGAAAAGAGATTTCATTTTCGCTCGAAGCAGGTGTCAGACATGACGCCGCTTGCGGTTTTTCCGTAATAGAATATTTTAATACGAAATTTAAACTTTTTAAATATTAATTTTTTTTATTCAATTTTCTGGCATCCGGATGGGAAATTGTTTTCCGATTTCATACATACCCAGTTCAAACTCCTAGCTTAATTACAAGCTGAGATATTAATTATTATTTAATTAATCGGTTTCATTTCTAACAAAAGCGTAGATTAAAATGGAGGCATGTGCTTTTTTAACCACGAAATAATTTAAATTAGGAAATCTAACAATTTGCGTGGGGTTTTTGAACAGCGCTATGAGACAAGTATAACTTATTCATTATTAGAAAGTTTACAAGTATTCATACCACTATTTTCCAATAGTAATTTCAGTAATTATCTTAAATTCTTGGTTAAGACCGACAACCCCTCGACTAGCATATCTCCTGATAGGTTGTTTAACGGAGTTATGTTCAGATACAGTTTTGCTAAGAATAGACTGCGCTCCCTCGTAGTGGAATGTGGAACTAACAGACTGCGATTTCATTTAAAATAGGAAATCCAACAAAGCGATCTGTTTGAAACTTTAAGACAGTTTATAACACATAAGAAAAAGTTTATAAAAGATGGCGCGTGAAATTTCGGGCAGGTGGGGAGAGGGGGAGTGGCAATATATATATATATTTTTTACGTTCTTGTTTCATACCGTTTCAGATGCGTTTTTTTTTTTTTTTTTTTTTTTTTTTTTGTCGAAGTCCTCAGATACATGCTACTTTTTAAATATAAATATGTCAAAATTAAATTACCACTATTTCCGAATAGTAATTTCAACAAACATCTTAAATTCTTGCTGAAGACCGCCACCCCCTCGAGTAACATATCTACTGATAGGTTGTGTAAAGGAGTTCCGTTCAGATACGCTTTTGTTAAGAATAGAGTGCGCTACCTGGTGATGGAATGTGGAACTAACAGACCGCGATTTCATTTAAAGTAGGAAATCTAACAATGCGATCTGTTTTAAACTTTAAGATACTATATAACACATATAAAAAAAGTATAAAGAAGAATGGCGTGTCGCATTTCGAGGGGGGGGGGGGGGGGGTGAGCGAACAAAATTAGAAAACATAGCTGGACGATCTTTTTGAAACTTTAATATAGCTTATAAAACATAACAAAAATTTTAAATATTAGGCCGCGTCAAAAATCATGGTGAACATTACCCCACTTCGTCCCCTCGAAGGGGGACACTTTTCTAAATTTGGCAGATACCTGTCATGTGATATATCGTAGAATTTCGGGGGGCGGGGGCACGAACAAAATTAGGAAATATAACAAGGCGAATCTGTTTGAAGCTTTACGATAGTTTAGGAAGGGTTTGCCAAAATTTAGAAGGTGTTCAATGGCGATAAATGTACTGGACGTTTTGAAAGGAATATTAAACGAAACCCTTTTTGCGATCTATGATCACACTTATCCTCTTGTTTACTTTCTTCTAGCTTTACAAGAAGAAAGTATTGGATTCGTGAAAAGCTTCGACTTCCAGTTTTCGACGGATTTTTACGTTTTATAAAGTCCTAAACACGATTTGACTTTTTTAGAAAATGTCTGTCTGTGACAAAAATTTTGTGAGCGCTGTATCTCAAACACTAATACACGGAATTTAATAAAATTTTAGATTAAGTTAGTTCCAGATATAAATTGGTGCAGAATAGGTTTTGGTGTAAATCGCTCAACAGGTGGCACTGATATGCTGCATTTTTCAAGATTTCCGTAATAGCTCTATCTCATATTTTCATCCAATTTCAGACTCAGTTAGACGTTGACATAAGTTGATGATTAGGTTTTGGTGTAAATCGTCCAACAGGTGGCGCTAACGCGGGGAATTTAATCAAGCTTCATATTCTGTTAGACCTTGACATAAGTTGGTGCTGATTAGGTTTTCGTGTAAATCATATAACAGGTGGCGCTGCTAGACTGCAATTTTCACGATTTTCGCGATAGCTATGTCTCAAAAACTAATGCACGGAATTTAATAAAACTTGATATTCTTTTACACTTTCACAGAAATATCTCTTTATTAAGTTTGGGTTTATACTGCCAACCAGGCGTTGCTTTTATACTCTTTGGGTTGAGAATTTTGGTTGCAGACATTTAATAGGGTGGGTGCCAAAATTCAATGATTTTTTTAAAAATGTGGATGCTTATAGATCGCATTGGTTAAGCTCTGGTTTTACCTACTTTTGACACTTCATTTGATTTCCTTGGATCGATGCAGCCCGGAAAACAGGTTTGTTTAGAGGAGAGTAGCCGAATTTGGACCACTTCACTTATTTTCTGGTGTAACTTACATCATTTTTGGAATATCTGCAAAATATCACTACATGTGGTCACTCTACTGATCTAATAACTAAATAAATCTTTAGAACAATTTCTTTTTAAAAATCTTAAGTTTTATTTTAATTTGAAAAATTGTCAAAAGTGGTCCAAATTGAGCGACTGGTCGCCTAAGTTGACCCCCCCCCCCCCAGTCTCCTAAATTGGACCAAACAATATAAGGCTATTTTAATGAGTAGGGAATATAACTAAGTTTGTTAAAAGCAAAGTTTGCGATTAATGAAACAATCAAACAAAACAACAGCAATGAAATCTAATGAAATCAAATGTCTGAAAGTAAGAATAATTGTTTTAAATCAAAATGCATTCAAAATATAAATCAAAGTTATAAGTAATTAAGAGTAGAAATTAAGGAATTAATTGCCAGTTACTTGATTATCATGTTAGAAGCGATGCAAGGCTTAGGCATGAATTTCTTTTGTTCATTTTTTATTCCAGTCCATTTTTTATTCATTTTTTTTTTTGTTTATTTTTTATTATTTTGCAATGTTGTTGGAGCCAAATTCTGTTTACAGACGAGTCCCGACTCAGTCTGGATGTGACATTTGATGTGTTTTGGTATGGAGAGAAAGAGGCACTGAAAATAATCCTACATTCGTTCGTGAAAGATCACATTACAGACGAAGTGGGTTGATGCTATTGGCTGGAATCAGCATAGGTGGACGTACGGGCCTGCATATCATTCGGAATGGCACTTTGACGGTCCGAAGTTATACAGACGAGATACTGAGACCTCATGTCATATTTTATGTTGCAGCAATTAGTGATTTCTTTTTTTCTATGCATGATAATGCCAGACTTCATACAGTTCGTCTTGTGGAAAACATACTTGAAGCTAGAAAAATACAGCGTATGGAATGACCAGCATGCTCTTCTGACCTAAATACGATCGAGCATGTTTGGGACATACTGAGACGCCGCATTTCTGCGAGACCGAGGCCTCCTTTTACTGTCCGGGACTTGGAGATTGCAATTCTTGAGCAGTGAAACAGTATTCCCCAAAGTCTTATCGATAACCTCATCCATGGAAAACAGGTGTGCAGCAGTCTTAGCTGCGCCATATTAAAACACGCCACATTAATTGACACGCCATATTAAAAATCTTGCAGCATTTCTAAACAATACTTTTTTTATCATTTACATAAAACCAAATTGTTGCCATAAACCATCTTTTCATGTTCTTTTCACCTTTTCAAAGAATAAAAGCTTCCTTACAATTTTTTTGCGTCTTTTTTCTGCATTGTACATTGATGCACGTGTATTATCCATTTTATGCCCATACATGGCTGTCTTGCACTGTTCTTTTCACTTTTTTGCTTGCTCCCCTAATTTTTTTGAGCAGTGTATATATACACTGGTGAAAACAATTAAGGGGACAAATGGTTTTTTTGCAATAAAAAAAAAAAAAAAACTAACAAAGCAAATAAAACCAAACTTGGCCAAAATATCATTCGATATAAGACCAATGTATGGGAAAACAAAAATAGGCACAACCTGCACCCTAAATAAGGTAACTGGTCACGTGTCCAGCACAGCAGCTGACCAACACCATGTCAGTCAGAGAAATACATGTCTAATAGAGTGTATAATCGTCTGTAACAACTACACAACTCTCGCATCGGCGTTTCGTACTGCTTACCAGGGTCCTTATCAATCTCTGTGGCAACTGCACCCACTCTTGCACCAAGGCACTGTTGAGGTAATCGATGGTCGTTGGAGCTGGTCTTCGAGCTGAAATTCATCGTTCAAGGGCATCCCATATGTGTTCCATGGGATTAAGGTGAGGGGACATCGCAGGTCACTCCATTCGTTGAACGTCCTACGATTTGAGGTATTCGTCCACAAACTGATCCCTATGTGAACGGGCGTTATCGTCCATAAAGACCAAATTTGGTCCATATGCTCCGCGGAAAAGTCTCAAAGACGGTGCAAGGATCTCGTCCCTGTACTGCTGACCTGTCAGAGTACCTCTATCTAACACATTATGGTCAGTACGCCCGCCTGCCTTGATGCCTGCCAGACCATCAGACCACCTGCAGCATAGTGATCACTTTCGATAATGTTAGAGGGCCGATATCGACGCTCGGGTTCTTTCCAGATGAGGACAAGTCTCGAGTCGCTGTCCAGACTGAATCGCGACTCCTCACTGTACAGAACCCGCCCCAAACTAACCTCTGTCCAAAACAGGTGTTCTCGGCACCATGCTAGACGGGACTTTTTATGGTTCACAGTCAAAGGGATGCAGACTACAGGGCACCTGGCATACAGGCCACCTGCATTAAGTCTCTGGGTAACTGTTTCCCGTGAAATGGATGTTCCTGTAGCATTATACAGGTGACGAGACAGTTGTGTCTCTGTCACGGACCTATCCCTTTTGGTTAAAAGTCTCAAATAATGGTCTTCAGCCGGCGTTGTTGCCCTTGTTAGGCCTTGACCAGGTCGGGGGATCACTGTTTCGATCTCTGTGAACTGTTTCCATAGAGTAGACACCACATTTCACGGAACAACGAGGTCCTTACAACAGGTAGCCTGTGATTGGCCGGGCTCGAGTCTTTCAACAATCTGCCATCTTGTGGCATCACCTAGACGATGTCGACTAGCCATACTAACGATGGGTAAACAAAGAAATTCAAAAAACAAGGATTGGGTTATGCTACAATGCTTCGAAACGTTCTTCCGCTACAAGCTTCGGCTGTCAAATGAGGCACCTTTGCACAAACGCGGTCACAGCGCCACTGCCTTATGACCACACATACCACTGCGTGGCAGGTGTGTCTGCGACGAGCTTAACTATTATCTGATACCTTATTTGCGTATAGGGATATCTTATTTTGTTTTGTTTTTAAAAAACCGTTTGTCCCTTTAATTGTTTTCACCAGTGTATAAAATTAAACCATTCAAAAACTTGAATGGAGACAGTAATTCATTATAAAATATTAAAAAATGAAAATATAGTGTCCAAAGCGTACAGCCCTCGAAATTCATTACTTACTTTTCAATTTTATGAACGTATATCTGGTCCAATTTAAGCAACACACGATCCAATTTAAGATACACATGAAATAAGTTCTTCGAATACTTTAAGCATTTGGTATATGGCCCCTCAAAGCATGGCCGAACTCATTTGTGTTCAGTTGCAGAAAAGTGGTATAAGTCATGCATTTTTAAAGTTTTATAACTCGGTCACTTTAGTGTTATACGAACGGGACTTTTTTTTGTCTTACTTGTCAATGCAAAAGGAAAATTTTACTAAATATAACTTATAGGACCGGGGGACCGTATAAAAATTAAATTTCATAATTTTTTAAGAAATGTTTTTATTGACTCAAATCGCTTTTAAAATATTTCTTTACTTCATTTAAAACATTTTTGTAATTGGAACAATATGTCTATGACTAACGATTAGGAATTAGCCATTGGATACCGTTGAGAGTGGTCACACTGTATATTAATTAAAATTAATAATATTTTAAAACCAATGCATTAAAAAGCAAAAATTAAATAAATAAATAAATAAGTAAATAAAAATAAAATAAATAAATAAATAAATAAATAAAAATAAATAAATAAATAAAAATAAATAAATAAATAAATAAAAATAAATAAATAAATAAATAAATTAAAAAAATAAAAATTAAACAAAAAATAAAGAAATAAAGAAAAAAAATATGCATGATCTGTAAAAGTTTACGTAAGTCTACATATAAACGAAACACTGCAACAAAAGTTATAAATTAATTTCCTGGGCTTTCTTTTCCAAAGGCTTTGTTGTGAGTTGTGATGTGACCGCATTGCTGTATTTCAACTTTAAACTTAAAGTTTATTTAAACTTTAAACTTTAAGGTGTATTTCAAATGTAAACTGATGCCATCGTATTTTTCAGAGTTCTAAACAGAAAATTAAACTAATTTGGTAAGGCATATTCTTGCCAAAAATCAGGACTCAAATACTGTGCAATTTGCAAAAACTGCAACGGGGTGAACGCGAAAATGTGGACGACATTATTTACCCAGAATAAGAGTATGATGAAGCTCATGCCTGGGAAACCATCGAACAAACAAGCAACAACGATGACTTTGACGACCAGGTTGATGATGTCGTAGCAAGCTCAAAGAAGATCAAAGCTGTTGAAAAACAAGCTCGCTTCCTCCTCAAGCTGAGGTGGACGAACCAAACCCACCAACTCGCAAGCGCTCCAGAAGTTACTAAATGCATTAAAAATATTACCGTAAGCTCGCTTTTACTTACATTCATGTAAATACCTACTATTAATGTTCTCTACTTAAGTTCTAAAAAAAAAAAAAAAAAAAAAAAAAATATATATATATATATAATGTTGCCATTTTTTTTACAATGTTACGGCTGTAATTAATCATTATTGCTATTATGCTATGATTATACCCGTAATATAAACAAGCTACTTAAATAGGGTCAAATGAATAAACAAGTTGGAAATTGCTCGTCAAACGTGGCAAATGAGGTGCATTCGTGCTATAACTAGTTTTATAAACATTTTTTGCACCGCATATTGTACAGAATGTATATTTTAGTGCACTTCAATAAGTGCATATCCATTTCATTCTGTTCGAAAGGCTCTAACATCATTAAAATGCACTTGAAATATTTTTTCCCCCATTGGCCATCATGTAACGGAAAACTTTTGACTGTCCCTGTAATTAAACTATTCATCCGATTTTCATAAAATTTGAAATGGCTTGACAACATTTTGCATCAATTATATATTTAAAATTTCAGACCATTCGGAAGGCTGTAACATCATTAAAATGCACTTGCAATAATTTATTCCCATTTGGCCGTAATGTAACGGAAAACTTTTGACTGTCCCTGTAATTAAACTATACATCCGATTTTCGTAAAATTTGAAATGGCTTGACAACATTTTGCATCAATTATATATTTAAAATTTCAGACCATTCGGAAGGCTGTAACATCATTAAAATGCACTTGCGATAATTTATTCCCATTTGGCCGTAATGTAACGGAAAACTTTTGACTGTCCTTGTAATTAAACTATACATCCGATTTTCGTAAAATTTAAAATGACTCGACAAAATTTTGCAACAATTATATATTTAAAACTTCAGACCATTCGGTTGGGTAGTTTTTGGTCTGTTATATGCGGGCTGACAGACAGACAGACGGACGGACGGACAGACGGACTGAACGACGACTATAGGTGCTACGTATTTATATAATTACGAATGCACCTAAAAATGGCGTCAAATGTTGGTTTTTGTGATTTTCCACAAAGTTAGAAAAAAGTGTCATTTTCTGAAAGCCGCAGCGCACGTACTCAGTGTATTAAAACGTTTTTATTATGAAATTTGTAGAGAATTTAATGCTCCTTTCTTTTGTAATTAAGTATGGTACACAAAAATTTTATAATTTTCGAGTTATAGGCAAAAAACTGAAAAACGTCCGAAAATTTCGTGGATCTTTGCCTCCAAAATGTTTAGCCTCGAGATATTTCGTTGGAAAACAATTAATTCCTGTTATTAGCATATGTCCATAAACACTTTAAAAACATAAAATCTTCTAGCAGAATTTTTGCATCTATTTATGACAATTTGACTGGACTAATCAGTAGTTTCCAAAAATTATAAAATCTAGGCATATTTGGAATTGAATTGTGTGTATTTGGAAATATAGTATAATTCGGCCAGTGAAATCGTATTTACAACTATAACTTGAATGAGGTAGCACCTAGCTCAGTTTTGTTTTTGCGAAAGGTATTCATTCCCAGCACTTCTTATGATGTCATCGCATTCAGCGTTGCTAATTAGGCGGGGTTTTTTCTTAAATTCAGAATTTTACCACTATTTGAATGAGGCAAAGTTAATATATGAACCAAGCTAAGTTAAACAAAAGAGTGTATCAAGTTATATTAATGACAATAATGACGCTGGAAAGCACCTATCTCTGGCACTTTTATGCACTCGCTATACTTCCATAACTCTTTGGCGCGAGACCTGTCTTTTTGTGGATCGCGCATTCTTATTGTTGTTAACCGATCTTCCATAATGATTTCGAGATAGTTTCTTATATTTTAAAATAAAGTAAAACTTGGTTAGTGCCAAGATTAAATAGTAAGAAACGATAAAATAATTGCTTTTTAGATTAGTTTCCTGCTTAGGACAGTTGTTTTTGATATTATAAGTGAAATGGAAACCCAGGTTATATATTGAGATATATTTGTCTTCATATGACTAGAACAACCAACATAAATTTAATTTAGTTAAAAACAAGAAAAAGAAAGAATGTTATACATAAAGATAGCTAGGCGACCTCATTTAATCATCAGATATTTACAATATCTATATGGTTTTAATTATTTATTTGTTTGTGGTTGTCAGAAAATGACCTCCCTTTTTCCGTCCTGAATTAAATATTGTTCACAGCTTAGGATAAAAGGTACATTTATGAGCGTAATGACGCTAAAAAGCGTCCATTCATAGTACACTCAACCCTTTCACAGGCAAAGTACTCCAGTTCGTAAAATGCTGAAATGTTTGAATGACACCAGAATTCAGAAACAAATTTATTTGAAATTATGTAAAAGCTTTTTCTCCACGTACTCAATAAACAGAAAATTTTCATTCTAAAAATCTGGAGACAATGTGATACTTAGGAAATAAAATTACGTGCTTCAAAAATGAACCACAGCTCTTCAAGGGTTAAGCTCCCTCTATAGGACATTTCAGTGAAACTTTTTACAGATTAACATAGCTTTGGGTGAAATGTGTTTACATCACGAGAAGTTATAGACATGCATTGTAATTCTACTATTGATATGTACTATCAGCTATAAACGAAATTAGATAGCTTCTATATTTGTCGTTTTAACGTGTAATGGTGTCCATTTCCATCACTTCTCGAGATATCATTGCATTTCACAAAAAGCAAAATAAGTCACACTATCTATACTGCTGATAAAATTATGAACGAAAATCCGAATTCTGTAATATATCATGTATTTTTGACTGAGTAAGTGGATTGCGACACTGGCTTTCTGTTGCAGTTAATTGTTTGTCTGGACATGATTTATCATCATTTAAAGTTTTTCCTTTAAGTTCTGAATCATATTGCGTCTATTTATCTTAGTCAAAAACTAAGCAAAGAAAATATACTCCGAAAATACAGACATGACATAAGAAATATAGACATGAAACTCCACTTCAGCAGTAGATATTTAGAAATATCTATCGTTTTAAGATTTTTGCCCCGGGTTGTCAGAATTTACCTCCCTGAATTAAATATTGTTCACAGCTTAGGATAAAAAGTTGCATTTATGACCGTAATGACGCTGGAAAGCATCCATCCGTGGCACTCTTATGCACTCGCTCTACTCTCCATAAATCTTTGGCTCGAGACCTGTCCGTCTGTCGATCGCGCATTCCTGTTGTTGCCAACCCCCTCTTCCGTAATGATGCCATTTATATGCACAACTGCTCCCTCGGGCGTGAGGTGCGGCAGTGGAAGGACAAGGGTTGCCGAAAAGAAAAGAAGCAGGGGTTGCGAATAAAAAATTGAGGGAGGGTAAAAAAAAAAAAGAGTTTTGAAAAAATCAGATTCGCATGGGGTTACTGTTATCTAACTCGGTCGCCAAAAGCAAAGAATTTTATTTTTTATTTTTATATATTTTTTTATTTGTTCCCTGTTTTGGGAGTGGGATGTTACATTCTAATATACTTCAATATTTTATGATATTACTGAATTTAAATATTTAGAAAACCACGAAGTTGTTTATATTTTACCATCGTTTTCGTTCGACCGAAGATTGGTCCGTGTTTGGCCTTTGCTGGAAATTTACTTTTCGTACCTCTTTTGGGTAAAAGGAAAGAAGAATTTTGCGTTTGTAAAGAGATAGTTTTTGAATAATAGAACGATAATTTATAAAGCGAGTCAAACGTTTAAAGGTGATGGTATAGTGGAAAGTTCAGGTGTTGCGCACACAATAAATTCAAAAGAAAAGCAAAAAATGAAATCTGCAGCCCTAAAAAGGTTGGAAGTAAAAAATCTCAAAAGCTTTATACAAAACCATTTTGGTATTATCATGTTTTTGCAGAAGCTGAATTCAACCCTTTATTACATTATTTTTTCTATCTTTATGAAAAAAAAAAAAGTTTTATACTATCTGCGTGGCAGTAGCGCCGGCAAAATTTTCTGCAGGGATAGGTAAACTTTTCAAGGCCTGATAAATTTTTCAATGTTTTTAATACTCGTATATAGAACTAATTCTTTTCTCCTCCATATGGTAAGCAAGAACAGTGTGTTTTGCTCACCATCTGAATTAAAAAGGAAGATCTACTCTTATATATTTATTATCAATAATCACTAAGTTTTCAAGTTTATTTAAATAATTATAGTTCTAATTTTTATCTTACACATGAAGAGAGTGGTAATTTTTTCCAAAATGACATTTTTAGAAAATATCGAGTTAACAGGAAGTCATTAGACGATTGTACACAACTTGGATATTAAGTATTCAAGGCTATTTTTTAATACTTTCAAACATAGTTAAACCGTTTGTATGACTTCGGTTTGTTTGGCCTTCTGTTTGATCGTCTGTTTGTGCTCTAACTCATGTAAATATACTCGATTGTCATTTATTACTTTCTTCTATCTTAAAGCATTCGATTCGTGAAAATTTTCGAGTTCCGATTTTCCATGGATTTATACGTTTTAGAAGGTCCTGAACACGATTTGATGGTTTTTAGAAAATGTCTGTCTGTCACTCTGTCTCTCTGTGAGTCTGTATGTGACAAAATTTTTGTGGGCACTCTATCTCAAGAACTAATGCACCGAATTTCACAAAACTATAGATTCAGTTAGACCTTGACTTAAATTGTTTCTGATTACTTTTCTGTGTAAATCGTCTAACAGGCGGCGTTGCTTTGCTGCCTTTTTCACGATTTCCGGAATAGCTCTATCTCAAGAACTAATGCATGGATTTTCATAAAACTTCAGATTTAGTTAGTCCTTGATATAATTTAGTGCTGATTATCTTTTGGGGAAAATCGCCCAACAGGTGGCGCTATTATGCTGAATTATACATACTTATTGCAACAGCTCTATGTCAAGAACTAATGCATGAATTTTCATCAAGCTTCAGATTAAGTTAGTCCCTGGTATAAATTTGTCCTAATTACCTTTTTGTGTAAATCGCCCAACAAGTGGCGCTGCTATGCAGAATTTTTTACGATTTCCGCAATAGCTCTATCTCAAAAACCAATGTAAGGTTTTTTTTTTTATCAAGTTTTAGATTCAGTTAGAAGTTGACATAAGTTGTTCATGATTAAATTTTGGTGTAAATCACCTAACCAGTGGCGCAGACAATGCTGCATTTTTCAGGAAGTATTAACATGTATGAGATAGAAGAAAGTTTTGGGATTGCCGCAACCGACTTGTTTGATGTATGGTATTGAGGTTTACTACGGAATGTTCCCTATTGAAAATGAAGCGTGTAGCATTTGTAGGTCATTTACAGGGACACACACACAAAAGAATCCGTTACATTGTAGTCTATGGACGGGACGGCGAATCTCTGGCACGCGTGCCATAAGTGGCACGCTGCAGATTATTTTTGGTATGGCACAGATTCAGGTTCTACAACAAAATATAGTAGAATTCCACAAAATGCACTAATTAATCTAAATGTCTCTGTTTATCTGAATTCGATTAGTTTGGTTGGCTGTCATTGTCATACAGATTGAAGAAACTGAAATATAACTTAATATATCCCAATATTGACTCACAGAATTTTAAAAATATTAGGAGAATTAGGAGTTTATCAAAAAAGAAGGATTAAAAGGCATTATAAGCAAAAATGCAGATAGTAAAATTATATCAACTTGGAATTTAATTCGAGACACTATAAGCTGTAGATTCAGGCGCTTGCTATTTTGAGAATTTTTCTGAAATAAATCAGAAATAAATAAATATGTAAAATTCAAGTAAAAACATCTTATCAAATGAGTCCAATTTAATTTGCATTCTCTTAAAAATAACTAAGTACGAAGCTGATATAAACTATTTGGCATCTAAGATGAGACAACAGAAATAATATTTTAAAAATAAATTTCTAAAGTATAGGGTAGGGGAGTACATACAGTGAGACATGGTACACAGTGAGACAGCAGCCACTTTGACATATAGTTGTAACTTTTTCTTCAAGCTGGCAAACACACATAACGACTTCATCTTATGCAACACGTGGATGTGGTTTCGGTACTTCAGTTACTCGTCCGACAAAATAGTAAATAATTCCTTATTTTATAGTGGTTAAAGTTACATAAACGTCCATTTTAGAGTTTATTTCCTTCAATATGACATATATTTACTTAACCAAACCTAGCTATATGTAATAATAGACTATTTCGGCAAAACGACATAAACTTTTTAAAGCGATGAAATTGATATAACAGATGGGCATCCATTTTGTTACAACGTAACGAAAGTACACTGTACACAGTGAGACACATAGTTGTGGTACACAGTGAGACGTGCCTTATTGTGTACCTACTATGTTGTTCTGATGTTAAAAAAGTTATTTATTAATAAAAGAAGGTTTCTCTCTCTCTCTCTCTCTCTCTCTCTTTCTCTGTGTGTGTGTGGGCGTGCGATGACTAGGGAAATTTACTAAACGTAAGGGGCTGAAAATGTGCATGAAGGTAGCCCAAGGACCTCCATTGTCCACCCGAGGCTCATATCTTTACTATTTTGAAAATCTAGAAATATTAATTAGAAATCATAAACTGCAGAAAATTATTGATATAGAGTGTAAAAATGTATGATTTATGACAATTTCCGATACTCGTTATGCTGCTTCTGTGCTTTTATAAATAACTTTTTAAAAACCATTTATACATTAATGTGTAGCGCATTTGTGTAGCTTAAAGATGTAGCAAAAAATTTTTCAAAAGGATAAAAATCGTTGCCATTTGTTAAGTAATAATAATTTTCGTCTCACTGTGTACTACCCTCCCCTATCATCAAATATTACATAAATTTTTAAATGAAGAAAATAAAGTTTTAAGTAATTTTGATTCATTATTATTTAGTCCATTAAATTTTTTTATTGTTGACATGTCATGATCATGTAAAATATATTTTTGAAAAAATTTGGCACATGGATGTGAAAAGGTTCAGCGTCCCCGGTCTGTAGGGAAAATCGTTAAAAGGTTATTTTAATGATGTTACAGTGCTTCAAATATATTGAAATTGATATAAATCACCGAAGTGTAATACAAATTGCTTATTGTAGAATATGACGTGCATATTATTTATCGTTCCCTTACAGGAACATAAAAAAGAATTCGGTTACCGTACTATGTCAATGAGCAAAAATTGCTGGTAGCGTTTTCAATTTTGGTTTGCGTTTTTAAATATAACTAATTTTTTTCATATTGTATGGTATGTATAAATTCTATAGATCATTTACAGGGCTGCACAAAAGTATTCGAGTATATTTCCGTTTATTGATGAAGGGGAATTTTCAACTGCCGTGTGCGCTTCCTAACTGAACTAAATTTTAGCACACGATGTAGTATATATACAAATCTATAGATCATATACAGAGGTGCACGAAATAATTCGGATAATTTTTCGGCTATAGATGATAACTGCTGAAATTGTGTTTTCAAATGTGTTATGCGTTTTCTAAATTGTTTATTTAGGTAGAATCTTTCACCTTATTAAACAATGAAATTGGATTACAGCCAGGGGTTAATTTCAAACCGAAAAAGTACCGCAGCTCTAATAATCTGAAGAAATAACAACTGTAGTATATCCCGCCCCAGTCCCTTCCACCCGCATATTTATATTTCATACATTATTCGCAAAATTTAAAGCAATTTTTTCTTCAGTAAAAGAAAATTTTTAATGTGTTCTGACTATATCTTTATACATTTATTAACACTGCTCAAAACAATTAAAGGATATTGTAAGTCTTATATAAAATAACGGTATAAGTGAATTTGTTTTGCAGTAAATGGAAGAAGAGAGTCACAAATGCAATTTTTTTTTTCATTTTGAAACTTCGAAGTATGCAAATTTTAAATTTGACGTCAATAACATCAGGCCAATGATCAGGGCACGGTCGTAGATGTGCAAAATCTCCCAATGAAGATCGGTATTTAACGCTAACGGCTCGGAGACACCGAAATATGAATGCCACTCTTCTTCAATAACACCTTCGCTCGGCTACTGGCACCACAGTTTCGACTCAAACTGTGCGAAACCGGCTCCACGCTGTAGCTCTGTAATCACTCAGACCAATGGTATGTGATAGGTTAACAGCAAGGCACCATAATGCCCGCAGGGAGTGGACAACAGAGCATGTGAACTGGAATGGCGCAATATTCTTTTCTCTAACGAGTCCCGTTTTCCTGTTCATCCTGGTAATAGGCGAATTTTCATCTGGAGGGAACGTGGCACTAGAAAAAATCCCGTGTTCGTGCAAGGAAGTATCAGATGTGTCGATGGAGGGGTGATGGTCTATTCTGGCATCTCCAATGATGGGCGCACCGACCTCCATATCATTCGAAATGGAGCTCTGACCGGTCAGCGATATAGGGATGAGATCCTCAGACCTATTCTAGTTCCTTGCACTGCAGCAATTAGAAATGACTTCACGTTAATGGACGAAAATTGTAGGCCACATCTTGGTGACTTTGTGGATCATTTCCTTTTCGAGAAAGGAATCGACTGGAATGGCCAACGTGTTCTCCGGACATGAACCCAATAGAGCACGTCTGGGACATTCTAGGCAGGTGTGTTGCTGGCCGCCCCCCCCCCCCCCCCCAAACTCTCCAAGAACTGGAAATAGCTCTTACACTATTACATCGATCTACGATATACAATTAAATCTATTTATCGTTGTCCGGTCATCCAAGGTTGTCGTATAGATAGCTGGTGAGTTCCCCAACATGCTCTATTAGGGAAAAATTGCAGACCCAGATATCGGTCGGAGTAGCTCAGTGGTTAGAGCGACAACCTGGAATGCTGTGGTCCCGGGCTCTATTCCTGGCTCTGGCTAATTTTTCACTCCAGTTGGGTTTATTGTATTTATTGTATGTATGTCTGTATAATATTTATATATACTGTTAACTGTTGAATACAGGCGTTATTTGTGTGTGTTATATTATGTATTGTAGTACGTGTGTTTTAATGAGCTGTTAATTCCTCTTCAAAAATTTGTATGCCTAAGTGAGTGTAGAAAAAAAATCTATTTTATAAGTTAGCAAAAAGTTAGAAGAATGTTTTTTAACGACAATTCTATAAATCCCCCCCTCCTCCCAGTATGTATTTTAATGCAGTAAAAAGCTTAATTATGTTAACTAGAACTAATAAACAAATCTTATCTTTCATAGGTTTAATGAATTTTTATTCTCTTATAAAATTTATATTTGAATGGAATAAATAATATTTTGAGAAACAACAATCAAGAAATCAGCATTGTTATTTCTATTGATTAATACATTATAAAGCTTAATCAATTTTCTTGTAATATTATTCAGTATTTCATTTTTAAGGTAAATTTTTTGTTAAAAGTCCCAACACAGTCTTTATTTTCATCGCAAAACTTTGCATTCTTTTGAGAATTTTAAAGAAGAGGCCAAGTTAATGAGCTTTTAATTCATCCTAAAAAATTTGTATACCTAAGTGAGTGTAGAAAAAAAAATTCAACTTTATAAGTTAGTAGAAAGTTAGAAGAATGTTTTTTAACGACAATTCTATGGATTTTTTTTTTCAGAATGCATTATAATGCAGTAAAAAGCTTCATTATGTTAACTAGAACTAATAAACAAATCTTATCTTTCATTGGTTTAATGACGAAAGTTTAATATTTTCTTTCCGTTGTTTTCTCTTTTTTTTTTTTTTTTTTTTTTTTTTTTTTTTTTTTGGAATAAGAAATTGTTTTAAAATTATTTTATTGTTAATATAGTATACTGATAGCTAGACTGTTATTTATTTATGTTAAAGTTTTCAAATTTTAATGTATTTAAAAATATCGAAATACAATAGCTGACACGTATACAAGATTGTTTTTTATTAAGATGTGAAAAGACGCTGCTATATTAGTTTGAAGATTCACATAGTTCTATGTTGTACTACTTGCATATTTAAATGCTAGATTATAAAACTTTCGCAAACTATTGTATACACTTTGGGTACCGGTATTAAATCTATGTCAAAGGCCCCCAAAAGCCAAAATTAGGCTCTGGTTGTAAATATAATTTAGAAGATTATATAGCTACGTATTTTGTAGTATTATAAAATTAATATTTATATGAGAGGAATGTAAAAGTTATATTGATTTTATTTTTTTAATGTGTGTATAAAGCATTAACTGGAATAATAATTAAATAATATTAAAAAAAAATTCAAAATAACTACACTCTAAAAAATAAATGCTTAAATGTACACAGTAAAACAGGATACTAGTGATACAAAATGATTTGTCTGTATGTGCAAAAAGGCGTGTAAATTACCAAATACACGCCCTGGTGTGTCAATTTCAAAATACACATTTTCCTGCATATCTTAATAACACATTAAGTGGCTTAAGTGTGTAAAATGCTATCAGATAACTCAGAAATGCACAGTTTAACGTGTAAATTGCACATATCTGTGTAATATACAACAAGAAATAAAAATCGTGCGTACGGCGTAGATTATGAAACACTTTCCAACACTCCCTGAAAGCTTTAACAAAATTATATTATTCAGGGAAATGACATAAATAAGATAACTAAGTAAACGTTTAAAAAATTGATTTCAGAAGTTA
Source organism: Maratus speciosus (assembly GCA_963932465.1). Taxonomy (NCBI): domain Eukaryota; kingdom Metazoa; phylum Arthropoda; class Arachnida; order Araneae; family Salticidae; genus Maratus; species Maratus speciosus. The sequence continues at coordinate 509,826,264 of OZ010795.1, forward strand.
CCGTCCATAGCCAAATATGTATACCAATTCTTTTGAACAGCCTTGTATTTGATCTGCATGTTGATATATATACTATATAATGGGAAAATTTAGTTTAGCAAGAAAACGCATAACAGGTTGAAATTCCCCTTTCCGCAATTTTTACTGATAGATGGTAACATACTTGAATACTTTTGTACAGCCCTGTAGTTTACCTAGTACCTTTATTACACGCCACTATTTAGCTAAAATTTAATTCAAACTAAAACACTTAAAACTACTGAAATCATATTTCCAGAAATTATCATCCATAGACGGCATGTATCCGATTCTTTGCGTGACCATGTATATCATTTTATCTATATTCTACAAATATTTCTTAAAAAACTAAATACAGTTCAGCGTAAAAATGCATAACTCATTTAAAAACCACCTTTAAGCAATTTGCGGTCATACCCGGTAACACTTACGAATTCTTTTGTGGATCCCTGTATATAAATTATAGCATTTATACACACCATATAGTATTAATAAATATAGTGAAACATAAAAGCGCATATCATAATTGAAAATGCATTTCCAGCAATCATCGTTAATGAACAGTACTTCTGATACAATATAGTATCTGAAATCTTTTGTGTGTCCCTGTAAATGCTCTGCACTTCGTATTATACGTGAAATAACTTATAGTAAATCTCAGCGACGTATATAAATTTCATTATATATGAAATAGTTTAACATAATTAAAATACGCCGCAAAAATCCCCCCCCCCCCTATAACATTATATAATGGAATTCTTTTCTGCGGCCTTGTAAATGAATAATAACTATTCTTTGCACCGAATATTCTGCAGAATGTCTATTTTAGTGCACTTCATAAATGCATATAAATTTTGTTATGTTTGGATGCGTATAACATCATTAAAAATCATTTGAAACGGTTTTTTCCTATTGGCCGTAATGTAACGGAATACTTTTGACTGTCCCTGTAGATGAACTAAACATGCTACAAACATAATTTGAAATAGGGTTTGTGCTATGGTAGAGGTCACTAACATCCAAAAATTTCAGAACGATCCGAGTATATTTATGAGAGTTAGAGCACGTACAGACGGACAGACAAACCAAAGTCATAAACACTTTTCAACTTTGTTGGAAAGTGTTAAAAACGATTGATTTTGTGTGCATAGTAGATAACCTTATAGTTTGGCATGTAAATTTTGCATGCCATTCACTGTTAAAGTTGTTTTGAATTCCTAAAATAGTACAGTCATAATTTATGAACAGAATCGTTATAATCTGAATAAATACACTGTAAAATAAATTTTAAAAAATATGAAATGGTGACGTCGGTACTTTTCCCGTATTTTGTCGGGTTTTTTTTTTTTTTGTATCCATTTCAGTCAGAAGTTTTTAAAGATACGTGTACATCAAGAGGAGAAATTTTTTATTTAATCCAATCTACAGTAAACAAGCAATACTTATGGAAACGGGATTTAAACTCACGATCTGCGACTTCCAAAGCCATTCAGCTGCTATTACACAAGCCAAGTTTTTAAGTATCAATAATCATTGTGTTCACATAAGCAATTCAGTTCTTACACATATAGTTGTGTAAAATTCGTGCTCACACTTCTTTGTCAAATTACTTTTTTGCACATATATATGTGTAAGATAGCTGCCAGCTTGTACGGATTTTTCATACCACTAAAATTTTATAGTCAATTTATGCTAATTGAATCCCTGAAATTCAAGCAATTTTAACGCTTAAATAAGTCAAAGATTTCTATTAAATTTTAGTGGTAAGAAAAATCCGTACAAGTTGGCAGCTATGGTGTAATATTCTTACACATATTTCGGTGTAATATGCAAAATACTATTTGTGTAATATGCAAATTTGTAAATTACATTAACACACCAATTCGGGTAAATCCATAACATTTTCTACCATTTACACACTTGTTTGAGTTTTTGAAGGGATAGTAAATTACACACTTCCATCAAGCCAATAACCACATATAACCACAGGTAAATTTTAACATCAAGTGGTTAAATTTTATGACAAAGATGTAATTTTACAAATTTTTACATATACGTAAGTAAAAGGGACTAATTTACACATTTATTTTTTAGAGTGTACTGTACTTTTAACTGATATGGGAAAATAAGGTATCACAGAATTCATAATACTCTTTGATACCTTAATAAAAGACAATTTCTTTATTATAAATTATTATGTCTTTTTTATGTTAAAAAGATATGCTTAGGGAGGCCTTCATATTGAAATTGCACCAAATTCTGAAGATTTCAATACGCACACTTAATTTTGACATTACATTTGGCTTTTTTCATAAATTTTACTTTAGCATCGGTCAGGGTAATTTAGGAATTACGAAGGTTTACTGCTTGGAATTCCTACGAAATAAATGCGTAAATTTATACATTAAAACAAATATACTGATGATACAAAAACGATTTGTCTATTAGTGTAAAGTGGCGTGTAAATTGCCAAATACACGCTTGGTGTGTCAATTTCAAAAGTACACATTGTTCTGTGCAATTTGATTATGACACATTAAGCGGCTTAAGTGTGTAAAAAGTTATCAGATAACTATGAAATACACAGTTTAAAGTTTAAGTTGCACATGAGCACACACATATCTGTGTAAATACAAAAACGATGGATTTTCTGTACATAGTACATAACTTTATAGTTCGTTATGTAAATTTTGAACTAAACATTTTTATGATCGCAAAACAAATTTGAATGAAGAACAAACTCATGTGACTGGTGTGTTTGTTCACTTTCTAGCAGATTTGTTTTAAGACCACAAAATAATGTGTAACCTTAAGGCCAATGTCAGACGGACGTCTTTTTGCACGCTTTTTTACGTACGTATTAACCCTTCAGAAGGTTAGCGGCATTGCGTAGGGATAATACGTAAGTAAAAAAGCGTCCAAAAAGACGTCCGTCTGAAATTAGACTAATTCACAAGAAACAGGATCGTCTGAAATTATATTTACTGCATGTCATCTATGTGTTATAGTTGGTTTGAAGTCCTAAACGTGTATGCACAATTTAGGCACAGAGCCTGTATAATCTAAATAACTACACTGTAAAATACATTTTCAATAAAATACAGAAATTGGGACACCAGTACTATTTCCAGATTTTGTCGGATTTTTTTTTCTATAAACTTCAGTCACAAGTTTTCAAAGATGCATCGTCATCAAGAGGAGGAATTTACTTACATAAAAGGGATTCGAACTGAGGTACTACAACTTTGCAGAGCACAACCTTGACCACTCAGCTACTATTACACAAGCCAAGTTTTCAATATTTCTATTTATTGCGTTCACATTAGTGCACATATTTCTGTGTAATATTCAGTCATTACATATTTAGCTGTGTAAAATTCGCACGCACATTTCTGTATAATATTCTGTTCTTTCTCATATATCTGTGTAATATTCTTACACATATTTCGGTGTAATATGCAGAATACGCAGATATTTCTGTAATATGCAAAATTTGTAAATTTACATAAACACACCAATTCGGGTAAATCCGTACAATTTTCTAAGTTTATACACTAGTTTGAATTTTTGAAGGGATAAAAAATTACACGCTTTCATTAAGCCGATAAACAGACATAAATACAAGTAGATTTTTACGACAAGAGTGTAAATTTTATGACAAAAGTATAGTTTTACAAATTTACACATATATTTATGTCAAAGTGACTAATTTACACATTTTTTTTAGAGTGTATTATTAAATTTGCGAAACAGATAGCAATGCGGTTTTTTTAATGAAATTTTTAAGAATAACTTAAAAACTTCTCGGCGGAAAGAGCTTATAATTTCGGACTCTCATATTTAAAGCTTCTATAAATCCATTTCTATTCTATTTACAGTGAAACTTCTTTTAAAAGCCGCCCCTATACAAGGGCCCCTCTATTAAGGGCCAATGTATTTAGGAACGAAAAAACTTCCCATAGACATAATGTTAAATTTGCTCCTATTAGGGGACCGCACCTACCCCTCTTAGAGGCCATATTTTAAGGTTTCGTTCATCTGACGAAACCCTATTCGTCACACTCCTCTGTCTGTCTGTCTGCCCGTCACAGAGCCCGTTCTCAGAAACTATACATGTTGGAGACATGAAATTTTGGGAACTTATAGCTGAACACTTCACATCATACGACAAATAATAAAATTTTGAAAAAGTCGTACATTTAACCCTTTGGGCTCCCGCATGTGTATTTTAAACGATTCTTTTAAAGTGAGCTCCTAATTAGTTTGGAGGCGTGACATTTTGCATACTTATAGCTGAACATCTCACATCAAACGCCAAATCATAAAATTTTGAAAATGTCATACGTTTAACCTTTTGGGGTCCCACATGTGTACTTTAAACAATTCTCTCTAAGTGAGCCCCTAATTAGGTTGGAGGCGTGAAATTTTGCATACTTATAGCTGAACATCTTACATCAAACGACAAATCATAAAATTTTGAAAAAGTCGTACATTTAATCCTTTGGGCTCCCGCATGTGTATTTTAAACAATTCTTTCTAAGTGAGCTCCTAATTAGTTTGGAGACGTGAAATTATGCATACTTATAGCTGAACACCTCACATCAAACGACAAATCACAAAATTTTGAAAATGTCGTACGTTTAAACCTTTGGGGTCCCACATGTGTATTTTAAACAATTCTTTCTAAGTGAGCCCCTAATTATGTTGGAGACATGAAGTTTTGGGTACTTATAGCTGAACACCTCACATCATACGACAAATGATAAAATTATGAAAAAGTTGTACATTTAACCCTTTGGGCTCCCACATGTGTATTTTAAACAATTCTTTCTAAGTGAGCTCCTAATTAGTTTGGAGACGTGAAATTTTGCATACTTAAGCTGATCACCTCACATCAAACGACAAATCATAAAATTTTCAAAAAGTCGTACATTTAACCTTTTGTGCTCTCACATGTGTATTTCAAACAATTCTTTCTAAGTGAGCCCCTATTTAGGTTGGAGGCGTGAAATTTTGCATACCTATAGCTCAACACCTCAGATCACACGTCAAATAATAAATTTTGAAAAAGTTTTATGTTTAACCCTTTCAACTCTAGCTTGTATATTTTAAGCAATTCTTTCTAACTAAGCCCCTAATTAAATTGGAGATTTGAAAATTTGCATACTTATAGCAGAACACCTGAGGCCAGGCGACAAATCACAAAATCTTGAAAAAGTCTTACGTTTAATACCACTGAGCTACCACATATGTATTTGAAGCAATTCTTTCTAAGAGAGCCCCTAATTAAGTTGGAGACATGACATTTTGCATACGTATAGCTGAATGCCTCAGACCACATGACAAATCATAAAATTTTCAAAGAGTCTTATATTATTTACCCCTCTGGGCTCTAACTTGTGTATTTTAAGTAATTTTTCTAATCTGCGCCCTTTTAACCCGGGGAGAAATTTTCCAACTTTAGCCGACACCCCTTTGACCATTCTTTAATATTATGCACCATAGCCTTACATATTTTAGTTCGATTTTTTTCCGCCAGGTGTGCCTACTTATCTCAGGTGCTATGGGCCCAATCCCCTCGACTAATATATCTACGGATAGTATGTAAAACGGATTTTCGTTCGGATACAGGTTTGTTTAGAATCAAGTGCGCCCCCTGGTTCTGAAATGTAGAACTAACAGATTTTTCAAAAGGATAAAGTGTTTTGAAAGAATATTAAACGAAACCCTCTGTGCGATCTGTGATCACACTTACCCACTTGTTTCATATGTGCTTTGAATCCTAAACAGGTGTATTGAATTCCTGAACCAAAAGATAAGAGTTCAGCAAACAACTGCACTTGCACAAAGAAGAGCCCGTTCTCAGAAACTATACATATTGGAGACATGAAATTTTGCGTACTTATAGCTGAATACCTCATATCATACGACAAATCATAAAATTTTGAAAAAGTCGTGCATTTAACCCTTTGGTCTCCCACATGTATATTTTAAACAATTCTTTCTCAGTGAGCCCCTAATTATGTTGGAGACATGAAACTCCTCTGCCTGTCTGTCTGTCCGTCACTGAGCCCGTCCTCAGAAACTATACATGTTGGAGACATGAAATTTTGGGTACTTATAGCTGAACACCTCACATCATACGGCAAATCATAAAATTTTGAAAAAGTCGTACATTTAACCCTTTGGGCTCCCGCATGTGTATTTTAAACGATTCTTTCTAAGTGAGCTACTAATTAGTTTGGAGGCGTGACATTTTGCATACTTATAGCTGAAAATCTCACATCAAACAATAAATCATAAAATTTGGAAAATGTCGTACGTTTAACTCTTTGAGGTCCCACATGTGTACTTTAAACAATTCCTTCTAAGTGAGATCCTAATTAGTTTGGAGACGTGAAATTTTGCATACTTATAGCTGAATACCTCACATCAAACAACAAATAACAAAATTTTGAAAAAGTCGTACATTTAACCCTTTGGGCTTCCGCATGTGTATTTTAAGCAATTCTTTCCAGTGATATCCTAATTAGTTTGGAGGCGTAAAATTTTGCATACTTATAGCTGAACACCTCACATCAAACGACAAATTATAAAATTTTGAAAATATCGTCCGCTTAACCCTTTGGTGTCCCTCATGTGTATTTTAAACAATTTTTTCTAAGTGAGCCCCTAATTATGTTGGAGACATGAAGTTTTGGGTACTTATAGCTGAACACCTCACATCATACGACAAATGATAAAATTTTGAAAAAGTCGTACATTTAACCCTTTGGGCTCCCACATGTGTATTTTAAACAATTCTTTCTAAGTGAGCTCCTAATTAGTTCGGAGACGTGAAATTTTGCATACTTAAGCTGAACACCTCACATCAAACGACAAATCATAAAATTTTCAATAAGTCGTACATTTAACCTTTTGTGCTCCACATGTGTATTTTAAATAATTCTTTCTAAGTGAGACCCTATTTAGGTTGGAGGCGTGAAATTTTGCATACCTATAGCTCAACACCTCAGATCACACGTCAAATAATAAATTTTGAAAAAGTTTTATGTTTAACCCTTTCAACTCCAGCTTGTATATCTTAAGCAATTCTTTCTAACTGAGCCCCTAATTAAATTGGAGATTTGAAATTTTGCATACTTATAGCAGAACACCTGAGGCCAGGCGACAAATCATAAAATCTTGAAAAAGTCTTACGTTTAACCAATTGAGCTACCACATATGTATTTGAAGCAATTCTTTCTAAGAGATCCCCTAATTAAGTTGGAGACATGAAATTTTGCATACGTATAGCTGAATGCCTCAGACCACACGACAAATCATAAAAATTTCAAAAAGTCTTATATTATTTACCCCTCTGGGCTCTAACTTGTGTATTTTAAGCAATTTTTCTAACCTCCGCCCTTTTAACCCGGGGAGAAATTTTCCAACTTTAGCCGACACCCCTTTGACCATTCTTTCATATTATGCACCCATAGCCTTACATATTTTAGTTCCATTTTTTTCCCGCCAGTTGCGCCTGCTTATCTCGGGTGCTATGGGTCTAATCTCCTCGACTAATATATCTACGGATAGTATGTAAAACGGATTTTAGTTCGGATACAGGTTTGTTTAGAATCAAGTACGCCCCCTGGTTGTGAAATGTGGAACTAACAGATTTTTCAAAAGGATAAAGTGTTTTGAAAGGGATATTAAACGAAACCCTCTGTGCGATCTGTGACCACACTTACCCACTTGTTTCATATGTGCTTTAAATCCTAAACAGGTGTATTGAATTCCTGAACCAAAAGATAAGATTTCAGTAAATAACTGCACTTGCACAAAGAAGGCAGAGTGAGATGGGTAGGATTTAGGAACACAACGAAGGACCACAAACTTTTCCACAAGTTAGACAAACAGGCGTTCTTCACACTTTGTTTGACCTCTCAACCTGTAGGTGTTGGGTTTGAAGGGAAACTTGACCCTTTGTTGTGGGCACACAAAGGATAACAGGTTATCTGGAAAAACTTATTCTACCTTTACTAAAACTGTGAATGCATATTGAAGAAATATTTTTACACTCGAAATTTTATGCTCAGGCTTATGTAAAATGTAAAATTATGGCTCCTAAATCAAGCCAAAGAGTACATTTGGATTTGGAACATCTGCAAGAAAATTGGCTTCACAATTTAATTTCAGCAACAATCAAATAAACAATATTGTTAAAAACAAAGAGAACTTACTGAAAGAATATCCAGATTTTAAAAATCACGGGATAAAAAGAAAGAGAAATGAAAAATTTTGTCACCCCTATTCAAGGGCCACTCCTCATAAGGGCCAATTTTCAATCGAACGGCAGGTGGCCTTTACAGAGAGGTTTCACTGTATATATATAAAGATTACTACTCAGAATGTTTTCGAAAATTTATTTAGAATATATACATATTTAAATTAATTTTCGGAAAAAAAATTACAGCTCATCCGTCAAAAAGTTTTTCAGCTATGCTTAAAACACTACCCGTCAGAAAATCATTCGGTGAAGAATTTTAGGAATTACGCTGATTTAAAGTTTTGCACTTCTAATGTTAAATTCATCATTAACACCGGATGTCCAACAAAGGACTACGTGATTTAAAATTAAATAACTCGGAAGAGGAGATCGGTAGAACAATGAAACAAGTGATATGTTAATTTTGAAAGCCGCAAAATTCTGATACAGAAGTTTCAAAATTAGTTGCAAATAATCTCTACAGGTAGCGCTGTACGCTACAGTCGCAGTACCGAGTCCCCTATTATATAACTAAAAAAGGTAATTAGTTTCTTGAACTATAATATCAGATTAATTTTAACAGATTATTCTAATTGGTAAATAAATCATATCAGATGTAAATTTCCAACTGGGCGAAAAATGTCCGGACCAGGATTCGAACCAGGGATCTCTTGGCTGAAGCCGCCAATGCTTTACCATCTGAGCTATCCCGGACGAATCTGGTCAATTTCAGCCAAGAGATCCCTGGTTCGAATCCTGGTCCGGACATTTTGACGGCCGATTATCTACTCGAGGGATATAGGCCCTAAGGGGAGTGCCCTCCGTGGGGGTCTTTGTAAGGGAACCTAACCCGTATTTACCTATGGGAAATCCAAGGTTTCGGAGAAAACCGCGAAAACTCCGAAACGGTTAGGCCGGCGGGCGCGATTTGGTTCGAACCCAGCACCTCCCGTCTACCAGCTTCGAGAGCAGAACCTCTAAGCCACTGGTGGGGCCTTCGACCAGTTAGAAATTTCCATCTGATATGATTTATTTACCAATTAGATAATTGTGTTAAAATTAATCTAGTGTAATTACGTATCCAGCGTTTCTGGAGTTCCATTACTTGCGATTTATTCTGTTGAGTTGTTTCAGACCAGATGGTATAATCAATAAAGTTAACTGGATGAAAAAGTTCCACCAGATTCGTCCGGGATAGCTCAGATGGTAGAGCATTGGCGGCTTCAGCCAAGAGATCCCTGGTTCGAATCCTGGTCCGGACATTTTTCGCCTAGTTGGAAATTTACATCTGATATAATTTATATTTTTGTTTGCGACTGGCTGTATTCCTAGTTGCTCCTTATATAAGGGTACTCTAGTGGTCTAGTAAGTTTTGAACAGTTCGTGCTGTTTTGCTATACTTGACTTTTTGTGATGTGTGAATCTGAAAACTGTTCTGTTAAATTTTACAGAGTATGAAAGTATCTCCGTAATTTGGTTGTCACTTTAGTGACAATATATATAAAGGTTTAACAAAATACTTCGGATTTTCAGCTGATCTCACCTGTTATCCCCTTGAGGGGCGGTGGGATAAAATATATCCCACCTAATTTAAACAAGATTCTCACCAGAAAATTTTAACTAAATCTTTTATAAACATATGTATAAAAATCACTTATAAACAGATTAAGTAAAATAATGCTATAAAAAGGTGATAAAATATCTTTATTAAGATTGACGATCGTTTCGTCGCACCAACGGCGACATTTTCAAAATCATTCCTTTTTGATTTTGAAAATGTCGCCGTTGGTGCGACGAAACGATTGTCAATCTTAATAAAGATATTTTATCACTTTTTATAGCATTATTTTACTTAATCTGAAATCTTTTATTTTTAATTTTGGAGGAAAATTTGCTTCTCCTTATTTAATAAAAGGTCAAGAGCGAGCATTACTCGCGCACAGAGGGTTCCGTAGAATAAATATATAAATTTGTAATTGTATTATATATAAAAAAAAAAAAAAATGTTGCTAAAAGAATACTAAGACTTTGTAAAAAACTATACAACGTAGGGTTGGGTATAACTGTATATATTAGAAAAGTGTAAATGGGTATACCATCAAAGTTCAAAGAGATATGGAACCTAAATAATATCAAATATAGCTATTCGTATAACTCTTTTTTTAATATTATCCTAATCTGTTTATGATGAACTTAATTCGGTACTGACAATAAAAGCAGTGCATAGTTAAACTTCATTTGGCATTTCATGAAACTAAATTCAGCGTAGTAATAACTTTTATTTCTACAGTGTAGCTAAAACAAAACCTTTGTTCAAAGTTTAAATTTGGCATTGTGCTAAGCGCGCTTCTAATTGAGGTCTCAAAGTTGCAATGCTGCCTTGGTCAGTGCCGCGTTTTTCCAAATAGGTGTTTAATTAACTTTTAAAGTCACTCGAGGCGTATTGAGACATACAATCAATGCAAACTATCGCGAATTCCACAGTTATTTATGCGATTCATTCTAATTAAATCTGTCAAGGGCGATGCCCTTAAAAAAAGGACACCTAATTTTAATTCCAAAACAGACAAACGGCACCAAGAATATTTAATTAAAATTTTCCTTTTATCATGTACGTGAAAATAAGCGAGTTCGCATTTTCTAATAAATTCTTTCATAAATTCTGGTGTCAGTTCATTATTTCATAAGTTTATAAATAGAATTACCCCGTGCCGGAAAGGATTAAGTGGTCGCAGGACTCTTAAAGCTTCAAAATTTAAGAAATTTTAATTTTTTTAGATGTTAAACTCCTATCTTTTCTGAAAATTTTGATATAATTGTTTCCTTGAAATTCCGATTAGAACAGAAGTTTTGGCTTTTAGAATTATAACCACTCAATAGCTGAAGCGGCGTTTCCGAAACTTTAAAGTCATTATTTTCCAAATGGCGTTTTTTGGGCATAACGCGCAGGATACCTCAAAAACTTCTGAATATTTTTTAAGGAAACTTTCGAAACATATATTTCATGTTAGTCTGTATAAACTGAACCTAAAATTTTCTTTTTATTGTTCAAAAAAAATATTTTTTTAGGTGATTTTACTGTTGAAAATTTCAAAATTTTGTATTAGCTAAATGCAACATTGCATTAAAAATATAAAAATGCTTTAAATACAAATTTATTTAAGTTCAGGGAAATTATTACAATCTGAAGTATAAGTAAGCACCAAAATTTTCATTCTAGTTGCAATATTTATTTTGTAATCCTGCGCGTAAACTGTTATGCCAATTTTTTGTTCGACAAATGTCTGACAGTTTCGAGCCCCCTATAAATACTAATTCTGTATCTTGCAATTTTTTAAATACATGAAACGAAAGAACATACTTATATCTTTCCTCCCAATTAAAATTGTGTTTTAAAATCATATACATTTTAAGACATTAAATGTTGAAAATGGTCTTTTTTCCATTTTTTCCACTTTTTAGAGTCCCGAGACCCCTTAAATTAGTGTGTTTTTAACAATTTGACGTTTATTGCTTTTATACTGTTACTGGACATTGCATTACACATATATATCACTAAAAGTTGTTAACTAGGCATAGAGTACGCCACCCCTGTCCTTGTGTATGTCCAAACTGACCGTACCTTTAAGGGTTTATATCTCGGCTAATTATCGATAATTTTTTTCGAAAATCGTTATCAACAATGCTTTTATTCTTCTGAAACGATAGGTATATTCAGCGATACTCAACAATTTTTCTGAATGCCCGTAAATCGAATTTTTTGTATAACAGAAAAATGTTAATTACTCAAAATCTATGTGACCTAGGGTAATCGCTATAATTTTGCGGCAAGGTTTATATTAACGTCTACTACCTCTAATTTTTTCATAATTTTAGTTTCAGTAGATTCGGAATCAGATGTAGGGGGGGGGGGGCATATTTTTGCGCTACATTTTCAACAATATCTTTGAAAATATAATACCTAAAATGAAAAGAAATGTATTTTTGAGTTCAGCGTTACAAAATCTTTCACAGGATACCCCACATGCTATAAAAAGAAAAGATTTTTTTTTTTTTTTCAAGAAGCATAATTAGCTCCTCTACTTTTTTACTAAATATATTTATGAATGTTTATTAATCTTAAATTATGTGGGTCAATGGTCTTTATTACTTCCCCGAATTTGAACTTTCCACGTTCCATAGTTTACGAGTAAAATGGCTGTGACAGACAGACACAGAAGTAATCTTATAATGGTTCCGTTTTTACTTTTTCAGTACGGAACCCTAAAAATAAAATTTTTCCAATATTCCGGTCAGACTTCAATAATTAGAGACATTTTTGCTTGCCCCTCAAGGGGTTAAAGGATAATTAGCTGCTTCTACATGTGCCTCTGGCGAGATTTCGTTTTCATACTTCTTGGAAGTTACTTTTTTGAGTTCCTGTCATTTTGGTAGGGTGTTAAAATATTGTACTTCGACTAATAGAAGTATCGCGGTCCACGATGTTTCATTTAGAGTTCAATTTTTCATCTAAATGAAATTTTGTTTCTTGTAAAATAATTTTTAGTTGGTACCCATTTCGTTAACCTGGAATACAATTTCAAGTTTGAAACTATATAGCTAGTTTTCTAATTGACAGAACTGAGAAAAGTTCTTCTCCCTCTTTAGTTCAGTGTATTACTAGAATTAATTAATATTGGAAGTCATATCTTATTAATCTATTCCGCTTCACTGCTGATCTTTTTTTAATATGTAAGGCTTATGTCAGACGGACGTCTTTTTGCACGTTTTTTTTTTTACTTACGTATTATCCCTACACAATGCTAGCGGCATTGTGTAGGGATAATACATAAGTAAAAAAGCGTGCAAAAAGACGTCCGTCTGACATTAGCCTTAGGTAAAGTTATTTCTTAGTTTAATCTCTTATTGTGAGTCTCTTACAAACTGACAGAATGGCAGAATCCACCACATTTTCACTAGGCGAAACATACGTGGGATTACCACAAAAAACATAAAATAGGTTTGCGAGAAACTTCTTTTATAAAGTAAAATAGAAGAAATCCTTTAATTAAAAATATGTTATCCTACTACTAATCGCAAACTTTGCCGGTAGATGGCAAGAACGTCATATTGTATGCTCATTGGTAAGTAAGTTCCAACAAATTTAAGTCATACAAATTTTCTCGATTTCAATAGACAAACAGGAGGTTGCCATTTGAAAATCACTATCGCTCATCGCTTTTAATTCTCGATGGTATCTTGCCTTTTTCTGATCAAACGTAATACCATGTTTTATTTTTATTTATTTTTATTTTTTTTTTTTGGGGGGGGGGGGGTGGGAGCATTAAAATAAAGAAAATTACAGAATATTTTAAAGAGATTTTCGCTGACCTGTGTTAAAGTGTTAGTAAGCTTTGTATCAAAACAGTGTGACGACAGTGTGAAACTTTTGTCAAACAGTATCGCAATTTTACAATAACCGTTATCGCACTGCGACAAAAAATGTACCGGTACAGTGAGTGATTGAAATACAACTCTTATTGTCATCGTTACAGTCACGTACCGTAGAAAATGAGTCATGTCCTAGTCACTGACACGTTTACAAATCTCCTTTTTGAACGGGTTGCAAGTGACTAAAAAAATCGTTCACTATAATTTCACTGTAGAATCACTAAATAAAGATAACCTTTATGTTTGAATGTAATGAATTAAAGAAATACTACATATATTTTGGTCATAATTGTAACTATGACATTTATGATCATTACTAACATGGCGTCACACTCACATCGACTGGCAGTGCAATTACAGAAAGATGCAGGAGATAAACAACTGAAACGTGAACTTCCTAACACTACGGAAGTTATTGAACTAAACGATTAACTTCGAAAACTAGAATTTCATAGTTCTCGTTGCTAAGCAAAAAGATCGGAAATAAGCACTGAGATCCATATACACTGAATAGCCAAAACATTATGACCACCTACCTGATAACGCATGTCTCGCCTTTGGCCCGCAAAAAAGCTGCAACCCGCCTTGGTATGGATGACATAGTCCTTGGTAGATGGCCGAAGACAAATTGTGGCAGATATTAAAGCAGCGGTCACGCAAGTCCGAAATATTACAAAATGCTTGTTTTTGTGCTCTGAGCTGCCGTTCCACGACATCTAAAATCTGCTCTATCGTATTGAGATTTATTGAGTTAAACTGCCAGGACATTAACTGGAATTCTATATTATGTTCTTGGAACCACTCCAACACAATTCGAGCAATGTTACATGGAGGATTGTCGTGCTCGAAGACTTCATTTCCAGTTTGAAAGACAGCTACCATGTAAGGGTGTAACTGTTCCGCAATGAAGTTCAGATAGTCCGCAGCGTTCATAGTCTGTTCTACAACAAGCACAGGTCTCGGAGGCGCCCATGAGAACGTTTGCCAAAGTATAATAAGGTCTCCACCGGCTATGTATGACCTGCTGCATAAGGGGGAGCAACAGTTTACCCGAAAGAAGGTGTACCTTGACACTGCTATCGACGTGTTGAAGAATAAATCGTGATTCATCGGACTAGGCAACTCTCTGTCAATGATCCATTGTCAAGTCACATTGTTCCCGGGCCTAGTGTAGGAGTAGATGGCTATGATGCTTTGTCAACAGAGGCACATTAGTGGGACGTTTGCTGAGTAGCCTCATACCAAATAATGTCAGATGAACAGTGTGCTCAGAAACAATTCTCCTTGAACCTGTATTGTATTGGGCTGTCAGCCGAGCCAGTGTCTGTAGCCGATTTTGCTTTACTAAGCGGAAGAGTCTCCGACGTCCTTTTTTCTTGATAACGCGTTGAAGTCCAACGTCATGGCGTCTGCTTATGATTTCACTGCTATTTATACATTTTGCATAAGTACTAACAAAGATATGTCGTGAATAACCCATGAGTCATGCTGTTTCGGAGATACTCGTTTTGAGTCATCGGGACATTGAATTCTGCCCTCTAGATCAGCAGCCTTTCCCATTACAGGCAGAAGTAAGAGCAAAAATGATTCCCCAGACTCCCTTGCAGTAGTTACATACCATTCTCACCTGATTACGTGCCCTCCACGTCATCCAGGCGAGTTCATTGGAAAATATGGGGATGGTCATAATGTTTTGGCTCTTCGGTGTATAAGAGGAGATCTGTCTTCATATTTCCCAACATGATTTTCAGCGGTAAGGGCGGAAGGATAAAGTGACGATATTTTTAGTTCGGATTCATGGAAAAAATTCTGTTTATCGCATTCCCTTACATGATTAGAGAATCAGTTATTAATTTGAGTATTATTTAATGAGGTATAAATTAGGATAATAGTGAATGAGAACACTAATATCTAACATTGATTACGCGGGCTATTTTTTACTTTTGCCTTGCAAGCTTCTGACCGCCGATTAATCACTCCTGTTATATATGGAGCTCAGTGGAAATAAGATAGCTACAAAAACTCAAATAAAGTCACCTTTAAAGAATTCTTTTCTTTAATAATACATGATTGTAAAATAAAATTGTTATACATTCATTAATTTCAAGCAGTACCAATAGATATCGACAGAAGCATTTAAATTTTCCGACATCTTCTGTGTTCCTGTTCCTTATACAGTGTTGTAGTTGGAAAAAAATATTTGTGGGAACTCACCTTTTCATAGTTGATGCTACCGGATTTTTGCTAAGCCAAAATCCAATTTAACAGATTTAGCCAAAAGCCAACTTTTTTTCAATTAACTGTTATAATTATTACAGTAGACTCCCGAATCGGATAAGCAAAAAACTCGGATAAACCGAATTGACACAAATCGGCCTCCACTAAGAAGATGAAATATAAATTTTCACTTTATTCATTCATTTTTATTGAACTAGTAACATTTCTTTGATGTACATTTCAGTTGCTTTTAAGAAAAACGGGGAATGAAATCATTTATTTGAAAATGCCCTTGATAGCTCTTTGTTTGTTGAATATCAATTTTGCTGCAGTATTACGCTACTACATAGCTACCAATTTCTAAGATTTTTTCTTACCACTAAAACTTGCTAGTAAATTTTGCCTAATTCAATCGCCGAAATCTAACAATTGTTAAAGATTAAATATGGCAAAAATTTGTATTAAATTTTAGAGGTAACAAAACCGTACAAATTGGCAGCTATGTGATTCTATTAGTGTCATGAAAATTGCAGGTCCCACCCAACTACAGCACTGTCCTTATAAATAAATAAATTTCGTTAAATTTAAATCACACAGTTTTCGCGAGGTTCATAATGATAATTATGAGGACTATTTCGAAAATTTTCATATCTTTCGTTCTGTATTCACCTCTCCTTTTTTTTACACCCTCTCAGTTTTCATATACAATGTGCAAATTAAGTCAGAAAACACTAAAATAACTTTTGAATGGTTAAAGCTAAAATTGTATAACAAATGCCTGCCTACAGAAAACGACTGTGCACTATTATACGAGAGTGAGTGCAGATTTTTGGAGAAATTTAGTAGTCCTCGACCCTATCTTGAAAATGACGAAATATAGCGATAGAATCAATTGCACAAGTGTAAGGTGTTCCCGATTTAGTACGAAATGATGTCTTAAATATAAAAATAACTTTATTGAGAGCCGTGACATGTAAGTTTTTCGATATCCAATCACCGGCTTAAATATGCACTAATCGTGTGGAAAAGTGTGGCATTATAAGGCAGATGCACATTTGCTAGTAAAAAGAATACAAGTAAGCAAGATATAATTTATTCTATTAAGAAAACCAAGTCAAGTAGGCTAAATGTGGAGTGTCATGTATTGAAAAAGCTTTCACTTATGGTACCAAGAAAACAAGAGGATTGGGATCAGAAACTCCCCCTGTTCATGCTTGAATATCATATATGCTGCCCACGAGACTATCAGATATACGAGTACTTCATCATATATGCTTTTTGATCATGAAATTCCTCTTCTTTCTGATCTTCTGTTCGACCCTCTGCAAAATGTGCCTTTCTCGCCAGAGGAGTACCTTTAAACCCTTCAGGACGAGCGTCTTTTACAGAATTTTTAATCTTTAATCACCGGTTTTTTAAAACAGAAATTTTTGCCCAACTGAATCGGGAAAATGCTCGGATTAAATAAGGCAAAATTTACAATAAAATTTACTGGTGAGAATAATCCCCGATTCTGAGCACTTTACGCGGCAGAAATACCGGTCGCGCGTCCCCAAGGGGTTAAAATCTTCAGTCACGGTTTGAAGACGTTCATAACTTTGCTCGAGGGCGAATTAATGGGACAATAGAGAAGGTAAAGACTATAAATATTAACTCACGAAATCAACGAGTCATATATTTAAAGAAGGTATCAGAATTTGGTTATGGAATCCGGTTCAACTTAACGGACTTTCTACAAAATTACAATCAAACTGAGGCCGTCAAAACATTGTCCTCAAAAGACTGAATGATGTTGTGGTTCGAAATTATTTTCCTCGAAACCAAAAGTATTTGATTATAGTAGCCAATACCCGTATTACGGTATAAAATAAATTAATTAAATTTTGTAAATAGTGAAAATAATTATAATGGTATAATTCTTGTACATTGTTGTTACATGCATTTACTTATTAATTTATTGATATGTGTAATTCATTTTGTGTTCTCCTATGCGGGATTTTAAGTCCTTCGGAGGCGGACAATGTTACAGATTAGGAAGCTTATTTTAATAAGTGGGGATAATTAGATCGTAGCAAATGCATGTAGCAGATACACTGTTATTGTTCTTAGAAACCGAGAAAAAATGTCTCGAGGTGGAAAGAGGCAGTGTATGTGATCAAGTATATATTTGATTATGATTACATATACAAGCGGAGTGGGGTTTAGTACGTGATTACAGTGGCATTTACGAGGAAATTTCGGATGAGCCGGAATCGCTGAGCTATGGGCATATTATATAATATCTGATCGGGAAAGGGAGAGTTGAGTCAAAATGGAGTGGTTGTTCCTTTAGTCAGGGAATTTGAGTACAGTTTTGACTATGAAGCTGTCATCTGAGGTATTTGAGGTCAGTGTTTTGGAATATTTATTTCTGAAGTTTCTGTTCTATTACGCTGTGATTGTTTGAATAACAATATTTATCCGGCTATTATTAGGCTAAGGATAATAGCTCGTGATGTTGGAAAGCGTTTCATAATCTCTGTGTGATGCGTGATTTTTCTTTCTTTTTTCTAAGTAATTTTGTGTTTCACCTAAAGTTGGGTACGTGCAGTTGGCCAAAACTAAAAAGAATACCACATACATTTTAATAACCAAACTCTCCCAGAATAAAAAAAGCGGAAAGAGCTATTCCACTGGAAACTAAGTCTTCTTTAATTTGGGTCTATGTCATTTAGCAGACAACCAAATAGCCGACAAGACATTTAGCAGACAGCAATTAGACGACAGGACGTTTAGCCGACAAGTACATTTAGTCGACACGTACATTTAGTCGACAGGACAATTAGCCGACAGCGACAGTTAGCCGACAAGACAGATAGCCGACAGAGACAATTAGCCGACAGGACAATTAGCCGATAGGACAGTTAGTCGACATGGACAATTAGCCGACAAGACGTTTAGCAGACAGGATGATTAGCCGACAAGACAATTAGCCGACAGGACAATTAGCCGACAGGACATTTAGCCGACAAGACAATTAGCCGATAAGACAATTAGCCGACAAGACAATTAGCCGACAGGACAATTAGCCGACAAGACAATTAGCCGACAGGACATTTAACCGACAGGACATTTAGCCGACAGGACAATTAGCCGACAGGACATTTAATCGACAGGACATTTAGCCGACAGGACATTTAGCCGACAGGACAATTAGCCGACAGGATGATTAGCCCAGTTAGGTTTTGGTTTGGATACTGTTAGGTTTCGGATAGGTTACAGTTAGAATAAAGTTAGGTTATAATTAGTTTACGGTTACGTTAAACTTAGGTTACAGTTAGGTTACGGTTAGGTTACAGTTAGATTACGGTTACGTCACAGTTAGATTAAATTTAGGTAACAATTAGGTTACATTTAAGTTACAAATAGGTTAAGGTTAGTTACGGATAGGTTACAGTTAGATTAGGGTTAAGTTACGGATAGGTTACAGTTAGGTTACGGATGGGTTACGTTAGATTACGTTTATGCTACGATTAGGTCAGAGATAGGATACAGTTACGTTACAGTTTGGTTACAATTAAGATTACGGATAGGTTACAGTTAGATTACGGATAGGTTACAGTACGTTACGGATAGGTTCCAATTAGGTTACGGTTATGTTACCGCCAGACTACAGTTAGGTTACGGTTAGGTTACAGTTAGATTACGGTTACGTCACAGTTAGATTAAATTTAGGTAACAATTAGGTTACATTTAAGTTACAAATAGGTTAAGGTTAGTTACGGATAGGTTACAGTTAGATTAGGGTTAAGTTACGGATAGGTTACAGTTAGGTTAAGGATAGGTTACAGTTAGAATACATTTATGCTACGATTAGGTTACAGATAGGATACAGTTACGTTACAGTTTGGTTACAATTAAGATTACGGATAGGTTACAGTTAGATTACGGTTAGGTTACGGATAGGTTACAGTTAGATTACGTTTCTGCTAAGATTAGGTTACGGATAGGTTACAGTTACGTTACAGTTTGGTTACAAATAGGATTACGGATAGGTTACAGTTAGATTACGGTTAAGTTCCGGATAGGTTACAGTAGGTTACGGATAGATTACAATTAGGTTACGGTTAGGTTACCGCCAGGCTACAGTTAGGTTACGGTTAGGTTACAGTTGGGTTATAGTTACATCACAGTTAGGATACGGTTAGGTTATAATTAGTTTACGGTTAGCGTACCGTCATGATACCTTTATTTTACAGATAGATTACGGTTAGGTTACTGATATGTTACAGTTAGGTTAGGGTTAGGTTATAAGTAGGTTACGGTTACGTTACGGTTAGGTTATAATTAGGTTACGGTTATGCTCCATTTCCGTTACAGATAGGTTACGGTTAGGTTACGGTTATGTTCCATTTCCGTTACAGATAGTTTACGGTTGGATTATGGATAGGTTACAGGTAGGTTACAGTCACGTTACATTTAGCTTAAAATTAGTTTACGTTACGGTTATGTTACCGATAGTTTATAGCTACGTTACAGTTAAGTTACGGTTATGTTATAATTAGATTAAGGTTAGGTTGCAATTAGGTTACACTTGGGTTACGGTTAGGTGATAATTTGTTTATAGTTAGGTTGAAGGTATGTTACTGTTAGGTTACCGTTAGGCTACGGTTATGTAACATATTACAGCTAGGGTACAGTTAGGTAATGTTTATGGTAGAGTTAGATTAAGGTTACGTTACAATTAGATTACTGCGACCAGGGCTTAAATTCTAACAAAAAAAGTTCCGGAGCCCTAATATTCTGCGCTACCGGTACAACAACTGTACCGTTCCACCCCCTCCCCCCTGCCCCTGTAATCTGCATATTTATATTTCGTACATTAATTGCAAAATTTAAAACATTTTTTTTCTTTAGCAAAATAAAAAAATTAAATATATCTATCAGCATATACTTAGCTGTCAACTATTCTACTTTTTAGTTATCACTTCTTCTGAATAGTAAAAATCAGTGCCTATTTTTTATGTTAATTAATTGCAGAATTCTGCGATTAAATAGGGTAACGATTATGATTAGAAAATGGTGTTAACACAAAAAAGAGATAGTTCGCAGCTATGCATTTTTAAGAAAAAATGAATGAAATTTACAGAAATGAATATTTATATGCTGAAGAATGGAACAATGTTTTACAATTTCCTTTAAAAGGTGCATATCTTAAGCTATAATCATTTCCTTCCGCATAACAATCTTTTACGGTGAGTCCCTGAAAATCAGATAAAATTAAAAATTTGACAACGTTATCGGAAAGAATCTATGCTTTTATAGAAAAAGGGGAAACACTGCTCGATTGCTTTCTATCAGAATAACAATACATGGTAATTATTCTACTTACAAAGGAAAGTGACTTCGTATAGGTGCACAGAGCCTTAGCGCGGGTACCGTTCATGATACAAAATAAATAGAAAAATCACTAACGTGATTTTTATACTCGTACGCAATAGAAGACAAAAAACCTCGAACAGACAAAACGTCAAGCTGATGCTTGTTGGATAAAACAGAAAATATTCTTTTCAGGTTAGATATCGAAATAAAAAAAGAAAACCCAGCCAATAAAAAATTATCCTACTGTCACAAAAGAAAATCGAACTGAAAGCAAATTTATTGTTCACTCTCTCGAGTGGCGCCGTATCAACACGTCGCCGATATAAATTTGAAATAGAAAAACACGATTTCTGTTTCCCCTTCATTCTGATCAAAATAGCATTAAAATGATTTGAAGTTGAATATAATACGTAATTTTAAAAGAAGATTTTTTTTCAATACATGAATAAATAGAATTTTAAATGTAATACAGATTGAGCTCGAGTCAGTCTAAGCCTAAAAACTGATATAAAAATTGAGTACGTTTCATCTCCATCCCCTACGCGTGTGACACATTAGGTCACATATAAGTGTTTTGGTAAAAAGAATGCAAAAGCTTGGAGATGGGAAAGAAAGGAAAAGGTAATTTAAGCTTCGGGTTTTCGGAAGCGCTATTGCACTGGGCTCCGGAGCCCTGTATTTATGAGCTCCGGTGAATTCCGAACAATATTTAAATATTTACTAAAAACAGAGAAGTACCGGAGCCGGGCTCTGGTGGGCTCCGTCGCAAATTAAGCCCTGGTTACAACCGAATTTTATACAGTGTAATTTTATATCACACTAGCTGATCCACCCGGCGTTGTCCAGGCCCATCATAATAACCTTAAATAAAACTCAAGTTTGTATGATTTTATATCCTTTGAAAATCTTTTAAATGGACCTAGTTTCGGAAGTCCCATTACCTTCCACAGCCTCTCGTGTGTTCCCAACATATCTCTTTCCGAACGAACCTGTGATCTGGGTCTCCGCTACCTAAAGCGGTATGTATCGGAAGTGCTCCGCACGTACCGCAGACAATCGAAAACCAAGTCGAGTGAGCCAAACTTCGTTGTAATCAAGCCCATAGAACCCGAAATTGAATGCATCATTAATGTTCGAAAATGTTGGTAACTGAAGTCTAAGATAAAGTTTCATAATACAGAAAGTAGCTGAATTGTAATCTAACTTAAATGAACCTATTCCCGTTGAAATCGGGCCCCTAGAATCCGAGGAAAGAATACACCCCTAAGCGGTGGAAGGTTGCACCCCCACCCCTCCTCTCTGTAAATTTCACGGACTACTTTTAAAATTAACGCAATATTATTTAATAAACGGATGAAATCCCGGGCGGCTAACAACTTAGCTACGCTACTGCACCTAACGAAAATTTTCATATGAATTCGACATTCGTTTTATTCGATGTTAGCATAAATTAGAGGCCCCGATGTAATTATGAGCACGCTAGAGGGCGAAGCGAGCTAGTTTAATAAAATGTTATTATTATCAGGCTTATATGTTAAAGCCTCGATAACTCGACATCCTCATAAATAAGTGTATTTAGTTAATATTACTATTTATACATTTGCTCTAAAAACTGGATAACTTGAAGATACATTAATCTGTTTTATTATATATCGAATACAAGTTATACGGTTAAACCTTGATGAATCCTCAAGCTTATAAATCTATGTTTTTATTTAAACAATTATCATTGGTCATTGTGGTTAAAACCTTGATAACTCTATATCCTCATAAAGCAGTGCTTCTATGCAATAGAATCTAATTAATTTTCTTAACATCCGCAATAAAATCAAAATAACAAGTTAACCCAAACGATCTCTCTAAACGAAAAACCTAGTTACTTCGCCATCTCTTTAAATTTATATTTCAATCAGTTTGATATAAATTCTGTATGATTTCCAAAAAACCTCGAAAAGTCGTCATCCTTAATCATCTGTGATTTTATTAAGTCGAATGTCATTAATGAATTATATATATGCAATCTTGATAACGACATTCTCAGAAATTTGTCTTTTTGCGCATCGAATTTATTTAATTTATATATTAAAAGATCAGTGATTCGCCAGCCTTATAAACCTTTGTTTTTGTTGAAAGAAGTAATATTTATTTGTTACTGATATGGGGGCACTATAATATCGATAGCTCATCAATTTCATAAATCAGTGCTTTTACTCAATCATCTTTAATATTTTATACATATGCATTAAAACCTCAATAACTCGTCAGCTACTAAGAGTGTGTTTGTATTTAACTGTAGAATAAGTTTTCAGCGAGATCAGATTTAACGACAACCCAGTTTTTAGTGGGGAAAATTGAATAAAACGTATACCAATAAAAGAAAGTTTCGCTCTGTCTGTGTGTATGTGAATGTGTGAGTGTCTGTGTGTCTGCGTTTGATGACTAGCAAAATCTACCGCACGTAGAAGTCTGAACATTTAGGTGAGAACAGTCCAAGACATGTCCTGATGCACCTGACAATCAGATTTTTCTTTTTTTAAGGTCAGGGCCCCTGTGCCTCTAAGTTTTTATGCTCTAAATTGTTAATAACTTACTCCCTTTATATCCGATCTTCTTCGTTCTTGGGCCAATTCCCTATTTAGTTATTCCCTCATTTCTACATTCCAGTTAAGACCCTGGCAGCCTGGGACCCGGTACAGCACCCCTTAAAGTTTTTGCGCCCTATATTGTTAATAAATTGCTTCCTTTTAATCCGATCTTCATTTTTGGTATGCTTTTTTCATTTAGTTATTCTCCCATTTCTACACCCTAGTTAAGACCCTTGCTCCATTCCCCCCCCCCCCCCCCCTAGGGTCCCGTAGGTCCCTTGAATTTTTTGTGCGCCATGCATTTTTCACCCTGTAATTTTCTCACTTTCTCAGTGCATAATTTTAAAACTGAGTATTGGACACTTCTCCCAGGACCAACACTCTCATATTTTATTTGGGCCCTAGGACAATCATTTAAGCATTTACCCAATTTTTGGCGCATTTCTTTAAATTATTATTCTAAGGAATAATTCATAACTCTATGGCTAATTTTGAATAATTGAAGATCTAAGACCTTTTAACATATTTTCATGTTAGGGCCCTGCTCTTAACTATCAGTTGGCCTCTTTTGGGCCCTTTATTGTAGCTCCCTTAAAAATGACCCGATTCATTAGCTTTTTTTCTAACAACTTCTTAAGTCTTCTAGCAACTCCATGAACGACAAAAAAATTTCTCACTTCAGCTACCATCAATTTTGAATATTAATCTCCTTCTTGGGGCCTTTGTTGTAGCTTCTTTAAAAACGATCTTACTCTATTACAATTTTCTACTTCATAGTTCTTGCGTCCTACAGCTACTTTAAAACTATTAAAAATTTCTCCTTTACCCAACTACATTCCAGTTAATATCCTGCCCCCTGGGCCCGGTCCTTCTTTATACCCAAGCTACCACCTTTTTCGAATATTAATCTTCTTTTTCGGCAACAGCTTACGTTTACTCACTACATCCGTAAATTAAAAATAAAAATCGCGTTACGTTAACCCTTAAATGCGCGATTTTTATTTTGCTTCGAAAAAATTATATATGATTCTCTGAAAGGTTTATTACTCAGGAAAAATAATGAAAAAAAAATCAGAGATACATTTTTCATATAATACGGAACTCTTTTCTTCTGTTGCGCATCTGCAATACAAATGATAACTACTGTTGCGTGGCTGTTTTACGCTAAAATATTGCAAATCAGTAAATATTTTAATACCTATGTCTCCAAATACCTTATTTTATATAATTATTTATTTTATAAAACTTAACCTTTAACCCTTTAATTCCCATGATAGAATGCGTTCTGGAAATTACGTACTCCAGAGAATCTGACTTTACACAAGAAAGTTTCAATGGTTAATTTCGCTTTTTTTAAATACGGAATGTCTGTTATTAATTAAAACAAATATTGCTATTTTTATCTCCTGGTGTGAATTAGGTATATACGAATAAAAAAAATCTATTAAATTAAAAAAAACTGTTCTTTGCATAAAAAAACTGTTCTTTGTCCCTGCGCACTAAAGGGTTAAATGTAATTTTAGAAAAGGGATTTCATCCGTTTATTAAATAATATCGTGTTAATTTTAAAAGTAGACCGTGAAATTTACAGAGGATGAGGGAGGCAACTTTCCACCGCGTAAGGATAAATTGTTTCCTCGGGTTATAAGGGCCCAATTTCAACGGAAATTGGTTTATTTAACTTAGATTACAATTCAGCTACTTTCTGTGAAAATACTACTTTCTGTGATTATGAAAGTTTATCTTAGACTTCAGTTAACGACATTTTCGAACATTAATGATGCATTCGTTTTCCCGGTTCTATGGGCTTGATTACTACGAAGTTTGGCTCACTATTAGACTTTTTTTTCAATTGTCTACGATACGTGCGGAGCACTTCCGGCACATGCTGTGTTAGGTAGCGAGGACCCAGATTACAGGTTCATTCGGAAAGACGTTTGTTGGAAACATACGAGACGCTGTGGAATGCAATGGAACAACCGAAACTAGGTTCATTTAGAAGATTTTCAAAGGATATAAAATCATACAAACTTGAGTTTTATTTAAGGTTATTATGATGGGCCAGGCAAACGCCGGGTGGGTCAGCTAGTGTGATATAAAATTGCATTGTATAAAATTTGGTTGTAACGTAGGGAACTAAAAAAAAGAAAGCAAAAAATTCATACCGCACAGCTTGTTTTTTATTTTTAATTCGATATAGATTTCGTTATTCATATGTCTAACTGTTTTATACGTTTAATATAATATGTTGAAACATCACAAAGAGATTATTATTTGTTAAAAAAACCTTGTTTATATGACTTACCTTTTTCTACATAAACAAATTGCAGTAGTAATCCTTATCTCAGTTCATAAAATATTTTTTTTTTAAATGCGAATTGCAAATATCCGTTTATTTTTCAAAAAAAATCATGAAAATTCAACAAACTGTTGTATCGGAACATTATTTGTGCTATAAAATTTATCAAATAATGATATTTTTGTGCAAAATGAAAAAAAAAAATAGTTAAAATTCTCACCGATAAGCGAAGTTTTAGGAGCCTCATTATAAAAATGTATGACAAATAAGCAGATTATGGATTCTTAAAATAGTCTCACACTAAAAAATTAAATTTGATTGTTTAGTATCTGAATGAAAGTAGCTGTACATTTTGTGCTTGTAAGAAATAAAAATGGTTTTATATGAAAGCGTTAGAAAATAGCCAATTTGGATTTGAGAAAATCATTTAAAAAAAAAGAAAGAAAAGAAAGAGAAAAAAATCACTCCCGGCTCGGCCTGCAGGCACAGGTAGATTTCGAAGTTAAGTACTAATTTCACCAAAAAGGCTAAATCAAGAATAGAGATAAACACAGTTTGACAATTTTTTCTGGTCGCTTTTGACGAGTTTTTAATTTCATTTTTCTAAACTGGTTTTATCAGAATCATGTTAAGGCTGTGTTCTCAACTACACTGCTCAACAAGGTTGATATTTTCTGACACAATGACGTACAGATTTTTTAACGTAATTGTATAAAATTGGCAGACCTACAAGGGATTTTTCTCCCTTCATTGAGTGTTTTTTTTTTTTTTTTTTTTTTTTTTTTTTCTTTTTGTTGGGAAATTTGGTTCAAACTGTAACAGTATTTTCTGAAACATCTATTGTGTTTACAAAAAAAAAACGGAAAATGTCTTTCAATTACATAGTTTCCTTATAACAACACCTTCCAATTTCATGCGTTTACGAAGAAAACGGAATTAAAACTTATGTCATAAAGTTGCCCCTATGGATTTGAGAACAGCCTTAATACGATATTTTTTTCTTGAACCTCCTTTTTTGTGTAAGAGTTGGTTTTATCAAAATCTTGCCAATATAAAAGTTGTAGATAATCTTAAGAAGATTTATAATAAATTTAAGCGGATTTGATATCTTATGAGTTGGCGAAGTTATGATTTTTTTTTTCTTTTTAAGCCTCTCCCTTTTCTCTGTAAGAGTTGGTACTATCAAAAACTTGTCAATATAAAAGTTGTAGGTCAGATTAAGAAGATTTATAATAAATTTAAGTGGATTTTATATCTTGTGAATTGACGAAGTTATGATTTTTTTTCTTCTTAAAACTCTATTTTCATTGCCCCTTAAGCCCATTTTTAATGATATCAAAAATCTGTTATGCATAATTTTTTGGACCTTTTCCTAGAAGTAATAATAACTTTAAACTGATTTGATATGCATTATAATTAAGAAGTTATTGTTTTTGTCTGTTTTCACAAAATCCTTCCCTATTTCCATACCCTTGGGTCGATTTTGCCCATTAACGAACTTTGCCGAGATTTTCTGCCCCTTGATTGTATGGTATGGCCTTGATCAGTTTGGAAGAGGTTTGTGCAGAGTTATGGAAGTTATCGTGTCCATAAAAAAGTTATATATATGGATAGATAGTTAGATAAAGTTTTGAACGGGGGGTGGTTTGGTGTTCTATGGTTTCATGATCGGCGTAGATCTGCAAAAATGTTGGTAAAAGGTAATATGTAGTATTTCTTATTACGAAATCTACCTAAAAATGTATTACCCTGATTTTATTCCTCTAAATATCTACAATATTCTGCTTAATACTTTACGAAATTCGTTAGATCCCTAGCTGAGGCTGGATATATTCTACGACTAAAACTGCAAACTTTATTAACAAGAATGAAAAAAATTATATTAAATAAGAACCAATTTTATTAATATAAAGGAGAACCTAGCTTCAAATTTAAAGAAAAATTCTCTATGCTTACCATATATATCTAATTCGATAAATGCTTTTCTTAAATTTTGAATATCAAATTAAATTCGAATTATTTGAAAAAAATATTTTTAATTTTCTCAACATATATTTTTTAACTTTAGAGTATTATTGATTACAAAGAAACCGTTATTGAAAAATTAAGTTAATACAAATAGAGGAATAAGGATGAAACGTAAAAAGTTCTCAATAAACTTGAAAATTGGTGAAACAATTAAAATTATGTATCACGTTTAAAACAAAATGTTATTAGCCTGCGGTACGGTATGCTATTTCTTTCTCCCAGTTTATTTTGTGTCCAAAAAATAACGTTACCTTACAGAGGCTAGCCGTAAAAGAAAGCATTACGATTAAATACTGTTTAGCAATTTTTTAAACTTCTAAGCATCGCACATTTTTAATTTTTATACCGTCGTATTGGAGAAAAAAAGTTCTTTTAAATACGTTTTGTTTGAAAACTGTATCTCCATTTATTTTTGAAATATTAATTTTTTTGGAGTTTTTAATTCACCATTTGCTTAATATTGGCAACGGAAGAACTCGATTTCTGTAGAAAGTAAAGGAAGAATAGTTTTAAAATAGCAATTATATATTTTTGTTGCCATTTTTTCGTAACAACCGAAAGAAAATGTAATTAAAATACGTGCTATTTTGAAAAAAAAAAAATATAAACGAATGATTTTTGTTAAAACAATGGAGC
Source organism: Maratus speciosus (assembly GCA_963932465.1). Taxonomy (NCBI): domain Eukaryota; kingdom Metazoa; phylum Arthropoda; class Arachnida; order Araneae; family Salticidae; genus Maratus; species Maratus speciosus. Next base: position 509,855,089 of record OZ010795.1, read on the forward strand.
TATTATATACTATATTTAATTGTAAGTATCTATGAATCATTAGATCGCCGTTTTTTTTTTTCTTGAATGACGGAATATTTTTTTGCATTTGTGCATTATTTCGCGATAGTGATGTGCTATGCATGCTTTACTGTAGATGTTTAAGAGTAGATCGTAAATGTGGAATTCTTAAGCGGATGCGAATGACGTCATTTTACATAAAATAAAACGTGTGCTTTAAGTCTTAAAATTGAAATATGTTTTGTACTGCAGTAGAGTCCCGCTTAACCGAGTTATTTTCTTCTGATGGATTGGTGGCTTCTATTATTATGAAACAGCCATTATAAATGAGGTGTTAGGGGAAGATAAGAAAAGCAATCCTCAAAAGAAAAAAAAAAAAAAAAAAAAAAAAAATATATATATATATATATATATATATATAGCCATTTTTTTCCCCATTCCGACAGAAAATCAGAGCTCAAACTTTTTACGGCTGCTCTTTCATCGTCACCTAACACTTCATTTATAATGGCTGTTTTATAATAATAGAAGCCATCAGTCCATCAGAAGAAAATGAAGTAATGGAAATGCCGGGGGCGACACTAAATTCTCAAAAAGCAGTTTTCCTGTTCTCTAGTTTAATATTATTCTATTAAATTTTCAGTTCATTTCTAAACGTAGGTGTATATGATCCAGCAATGGCATTCATTATACAAATAATAGTTTCTCCAAAATAATTTTTTACATTCCGTGTTTAAATATTTAAATTTCTTAATTAAATCAGAAAGAGAAAGAGTCCTAATTTTTTTTAAAATCATTAACAGTGTTGAATTCATGGAGTGACCCGGGGGAGACATTCTCCCCAGAGAATAAATGTCCTCATGGATGATTTGAGATTTTGTGTTTTCAATGGTCAAAAAGTGCAAATTCCACACCCACCCCCACCCCGGAGCTACAGAAATCCAATCGTTCACGGAGTAAAGTGTCTAAATTCAACTTGATCAATAAGAGAAAATTAGGAATAATCCAGTTTAATGCCATAATATGCTTTATTTGTATAAAATAGACTTATTAGCACGTCTAAATTGGTATCAAATAATAGCTCTTTTTCGTTAGTAACCGAAGAAAATGAAATGAATAAAGAAATGACCAAACATGATGATTGATTTCTCCTTTCAACTGTTGCATCATGCTTCCGCCAAATACGCATATGTTGGCGCAACACTGTCTGGAATAAATAATGTTAGGGTGGAATAAAAATAAACAGCTCTTAAATTTACGATTATCTAGTCAAAAATAAATAACAAAATAAATAAATTACTGATAAAAGGAAGTTAGATATAAAGGATTTTTTTTTATGTTTTTATGCATAAAAATGTCTCCATGAATATTTTAGAAAGTTTTGGAAAGTTGAGCGTTTTTTTTTTAAGAACTTCTTAATATTTATTATCAATAAAGTTTATGGATGGTTAAAGGACATGGGAAGTGTATAATATGAAAAAGTGACCACAGTGCTTTATCACATTGATATATCACATGTGGGGTGTCGGCAAAAGTTAGAAAAGCGCCCCTCCAGGGAGTCGCGCCCCTCAGAATAGACCCTCCCTTTCTTTGCATTTTTGATATATTATAAACATTATCTATCATAGGGTTCCGTAAAAAAATTCCGATCTAAAATGATGAAAACGCTACGATTTCAAAAAATTTCAAAAATCCCTCCCCCTTGGGTTGGCAAAGCAGTGTGTGTGGGGGTGTGGAACTTGGGAGGTGTATAATATGAAATAGTGGCTATAGTGTTTTTCAATGATATATCACATGAGGGGTGTCTGCAAAAGTTGGAAAAGCGCCACCGGTGCACCAACTCTCACGCCCCTCTGCAATAACCCCCCACTCTTTGGAATTTTATATATTATAAATAATATTTATAGGAGGGCTCCGTAAAAAAATCTAATCTAAAATGATGAAAACGCTACGATTTCAAAAAGTTCGAAAAGTGCCCCCTGGGGAGCTAAATTGAGGGGAGGGGAGAAGAAATAATTATAACATGAAAAAGTGGTCTTTCCGGTGATATATCACATAACTGGTCCGAAAAAAGTTTGAAAATTGACCCCTGTGGGTCCACTCTTTCGCCACCTGAATACATTCTTAATTCATGCATCCCCTCTTTTACATTCTTATATTTAAAAAATAATATTTTTCGGAGTTATCCGTCAAAAAACCCCATTTCAAACAATATTTATTGTAGAAAATGTTACTTTTTTAAAAATTTGTTTGTTATAACTAATTATAGCCTAACCGTAATAGTAACCTAATTATAACCTACCCTAACCTAACTATAACGTAACTGTAACCTATCCGTAATGCAACCGTAACATAACCATAACTTAATTGTAACGTAATTGTAACCTAAAAGTAACCTAATTGTTACCTAAACGTAATCTGTGACCTAACTTAACCGAAGTGTCGGCTAAATGTCCTATCGGCTAAACGTACTGACGGTTAATTGTCCTGTCGGCTAATTGTCTCTGTCGACTAACTGTCGCTGTCGACTAATTGTCTTGTCAACTGGTACTACTGGTACTAATGTACGTGTCAGCTAAATGTACTTGTCGGCTAAACGTCCTGTCGGCTAATTGCTGTCTGCTAAATGTCTTGTCGGCTATTTGGTTGTCTACTAAATGACATAGACCCGAATAAGCCGGTATATCAAATTTGAAGCAAATCGAATAATTCTGCATGAAAAACCCATTTATCTAAATTAATGGGGGAGACTAACCTCCGTCCCCCCTTCATGCTTAACCAATAAGCCTCCAAATCTAATCAAGGCAGCTCCTTAACATATTAAACCGGTATACCAAATTTGGAGCAAATTGAATAATTCTGCATGAAAAACCCATTTATCTAAATTAAGGGGTGGGGGGACTAGCTCCCCTATCCCCCTTTATTCTTAACTAATGAACCTCCAAATCTAATCAAGGCAGCTCCTTAACATAGTAAACCGGTATACCAAATTTGGAGCAAATCGAATAATTCTGCATGAAAAACCCATTTATCTAAATTAATAGGGGTAGCCCCCTTTCCCCCCTTTATTCTTAACTAATGAACCACCAAATCTAATCAATGCAGTTCCTTAACATGATAAACCGATATAGCAAATTTGGAGCAAATCGAATAACTCTGCATGAAAAACCCATTTAACTAAATTAAGGGGTGGGGGGACTAGCTCCCCTATCCCCCTTTATTCTTAACTAATGAACCTCCAAATCTAATCAAGGCAGCTCCTTAACATAGTAAACCGGTATATCAAATTTTGAGCAAATCGAATAATTCTGCATGAAAAACCCATTTATCTAAATTAATAGGGGGTAGCCCCCTTTCCCCCCTTTATTCTTAACTAATGAACCTCCAAATCTAATCAAGGCAGCTCCTTAACATGATAAACCGGTATAGCAAATTTGGAGCAAATCGAATAAGTCTGCATGAAAAAGCCATTTATCTAAATTAAGGGGGGGTGGGGGTGTAGCTCCCCTATCCCCCCTTTATTCTTAACTAATGAACTTACAAATCTAATCAGGGAAGCTCCTTAACATAATAAACCCGTATACCGAATTTGGAGCAAATCAAATAATTTTGAATGAAAAAAACATGTATTTAAATTAAGGGGGGAAGCCCTCTTTCCCTTCATACTTAACTAATGAACTTCCAAATCTAATCAGGGAAGCTCCTTAACATAATAAACCGGTATATCAGATTTAGAGCAAATCGAATAATTCTGCATGAAAAACCCATTTATCTAAATTAAGGGGAGGGACTAGCCCCCTTTTCCCCCTTTATCTTTAACCAATGAAACCCCAAAACTAATCAGGGAAGCACCTTTCAAGAATGAACGTAGAAAAAAAAATTGAAGCAAATCGGATGTTTCTATCAAGAGTTACCTCGTTACGTGAATACGTACGTACATACTTACATACATACAGAACGGCGGGCACATCAGCTCTCAAACTTTGATAGCCTCTGAGCTAAAAAGTTGAATTATGATGGTGACGAGTTATTGAGGTTGACATTGTTGGAATATCACCGACCCATATCAATGTGTCTTCTAAATTCTTTCGGCAAAATGTATGTTTCTGATAAATATCATGTCGGCTGTTTGACCTGTCTGTTAGTTGTCCTGTCGGCTAATTGTCATGTTTACTAGTTGTCCTGTCGGCTATTTGACCCGTCTGCTAATTGTCAGGTCGGCTATTTGACCTGTCGGCTAAATGTCCTGTCGGTTATTTGACTTGTCGACTATTTGAACTGTCGGCTAATTGTAATGTCGGCTATTTGACTTGTCGGCTAATTGTCATGTCGACTAAATGTCTTGTCGGCTAAATATCATGTCGACTAAACGTCCTGTCGGCTATTTGACCTGTCGGCTAAATGTCCTGTCGGGTAAAGGTACGTTTCGGCTAAATGTACTTGTCGGCTAAACACCCTGTCGGCTAATTGGTGTCTGCTAAATGACATAGATCCCCCGTAACCTAACTGTAACTTATCCATAATCTAACCGTAACCTATCTGTAACGGAAATGGAACATAACCGTAACCTAACCATAACCTAATTGTAACCTAACCGTAACGTAACCGTAACCTACTTATAACCTAACCATAACCTAACTGTAACATAACTGTAACCTAACAGTAATCTATCTGTAAAATAAACATAACATGACGGTACGCTAACCGTAACCTAAATATTAACTAACCGTATCCTAACTGTGATGTAACTATAACCTAACTGTAACCTAAATGTAACCTAACCGTAACCTAACTGTAGCCTGACGGTAACCTAACCGTGATCTAATTGTAATCTATCCGTAACCTACTGTAACCTATCCGGAACCTAACCGTAATCTAACTGCAACCTATCCGTAATCCTATCTGTAACCAAACTGTAACGTAACTGTATCCTATCCGTAACCTAATCGTAGCAGAAACGTAATCTAACTGTAATCTATCCGTAACTTAACCGTAATCTAACTGTAACCGAACCGTAACGTAACCGTAACCTACTTATAACCTAACCATAATCTAACTGTAAAATAACTGCAACCTAACAGTAATCTATCTGTAAAATAAACGTAACATGACGGTACGTTAACCGTAACCTAATTATAACCTAACCGTATCCTAACTGTGATGTAACTATAACCTAACTGTAACCTAACCGCAACCTAACTGTAGCCGGGCGGTAACCTAACCGTAAACTAATTGTAATCTATCCGTAACCTACTGTAACCTATCCGGAACCTAACCGTAATCTAACTGTAACCTATCCGTAATCCTATTTGTAACCAAACTGTAACGTAACTGTAACCTATCCGTAACCTAATCGTAGCAGAAACGTAATCTAACTGTAACCTCTCCGTAACTTAACCGCAATCTAACTGTAACCTATCCGTAACATAACCTTAACCTATCTGTAACTTAATCGTAAGCTAATTGTTACCTAAAATTAACATAACTGTGACGTAACCGTAATCTAACTGTAACCCAACCGTAACGTAACTGTAACCTAAGTTTAACGTAACCGTAAACTAATTATAATCTATCCGTAACCTAAAAGTATCCTAACCATAACCTAACTAGGCTAATCGTCCTCTCAACTAAATATCCTGTCGTCTAATTTTTCTTGTCGGCTAATCGTCCTGTCGGCTAAATCTCCTTTCGGCCAATCGTCCTGTCGGCCAATCGTCCTGTCGGCTAATTGTCCTGTCGGCTAATTGTCCTGTCGGCTAAATGTCCTGTCGGCTAAATGTCCTGTCGGCTAATTGTCTTGTCGGCTAAATGTCCTGTCGGCTAATTGACTTGTCGGCTAAATGTCCTGTCGGCTAATTGTCTTGTCGGCTAATTGTCTTGTCGACTTATTGTCCTGTCTGCTAAATGTCCTGTCGGCTAATTGTCACGTTCGGCCAATTGCATGTCGTCCAATTGTCTGTCCTCTAAATGTCCTTTTCGGCTAATTGTCCTGTATGCTATACGTACGTTTCGGCTATTTGTCCTGTCGGCTAAATGTACTTGTCGGCTACATGTCCTGTCTGCTAAATATACGTGTCGACTAAATGTACTTGTCGGCTAAACGTCCTGTCGTCTAATTGCTGTCTGCTAAATGTCTTGTCGGCTATTTGGTTTTCGGCTAATCGTCTGCGACCGCTTTAATTTTATGTTTAAAAAAAAACCCCTCAGAACACTGCTTTCATACTGAAATTGCAACAATCTCTGAAATTTCCAATACGAACATGTAATTTTGACATCATAATTAGATTCTTCAGAAAATTTTATCTTTACAAAAGTAACTAAATATGGTGACTAAAAGATGTTCATCCAATCCCGTCCCAATTAAAAGTAAAAAGTTAGTATAACTTGAACAGATTAGTTTAATTTTTTATCTTAAAGTAGCAGGCGTGGCGGTCTGCACAAAAAGTATTTCAGTATTTATGACTTTACTTGAGGAAAAAGCCGATAACAGCCTTTTAGGTAGCTTTCATTACAAAAAGCTACTTATTGCAGCCGTTCGGAGGAAAGCGATTTCAAAAAATGTTGGTACATTTTCATCGATCATGACCCCCAGACCCCGAAACCACCCTCCGTTCAAAATTGATATATATATATATATATATATATATATATATCTGACCTATGTCACACTCTAACTCTCGTAATTATGAACCGATTTTGATGTAATTCGGTGTGTACATAGTACATACCAATGTCTCGACCGAGTTCGTTGGCCAGCTTCATCCGCCGTTTTGTTTCAAAATGGCGGCCATTTAAAATTTTTAAAAAAATTTTAAATTTGAAATGTGGTACCAAAAATTAAAAATGGAAAAATATTTTTTTCTTATGTATTTGACCTTTATACAAAGATTCTGGAGCAGTTTTTGTTTCGTCTATATCTTAAAAAATGGCTGAGTTATCGCATTTTGAATTTCTAGTGTGGCTGGCATTTTGAAACATCCTGAATTTTGTCACGCGATAAAAGGCGTATTTATGAACCGATTTCGATGTAATTCGGTGCGTACATAGTACATACCAATGTCTCGACCGAGTTCGTTGGCCAGCTTTCATTAATTTTTAAGAAAAATTTAAATTTGAAATGTGGTACCAAAAAATTGAAAATTGAAAAATATTTTCTTCTTATGTGTTTGACCTTGATAAAAAGATTCGGGAGCAGTTTTTGTTTCGTCTATATCTTAAGAAATGACTGAGTTATAGCATTTTGAATTTCTAGCGTGGCTGACATTTTGAAACGTCCTGATTTTTGTCACGTAATAACAGGCGTATTTATGAACCGATTTGGATGTACCTTGGTGTGTACATAGTACATACAAATATCTCGACCGAGTTCGTTGGCCAGCTTCATCCGCCATCTTGTTTAAAAATGGCGGCCATTTAAAAAAATTTTAAAAATAAAAAAATTAAAATGAGATACCAAAAAATTGGAAAATGAAAAAGATTTTTTTCGTGTGTGTTTGACCTTAATACAAAGATTCCGGAAAAGTTTTTGTTTCGTCTATATCTAAAAAAATGGCTGAGTAATAGCATTTTGAATTTCTATTGTGGCTGACATTTTGAAACGACCTGATATTTGTCACGCAATAACAGGCGTATTTATGAACCGATTTGTATGTAACTTGGTCTGTACATAGTACATACCAATGTCTCGACCGAGTTCGTTGGCCAGCTTCATTTGCCATCTTGTTTCAAAAGGGTTGCGATTTAAAAATAAATTAAATTTAAAATTTAAAATGAGGTATTAAAAAATTGGAAAATGAAAAAGATTTTTTGATGTGTTTGGCCTTGATACAAAGATTCCGGAGCAGTTTTTGTTTCTGAAAATTTGTTCTTTTGTTTATATCTTAAAAAATGTTTGAATTATAGCACTTTGAATTTCTAGCATGGCTAACATTTTGAAACGATCTTGTATTTGTCACACGATAACACACGTCTTCGCCTATTTCGATGTAAGAAGGCATGTGGATAGTATACATCAATACCTCGACCAAGTTCGCTGGACAGATTCATCAGCCATCTTGTTTCAAAATGGCGGCCATTAAATTAAAAAATACATATATATTTAAAGTGAGGTGCAAAAAAATTAGAAATTGAAAAAGGTTTCTTTCTTAAGTATTTCAGGAGCATTTCTTGTTTGTCTTTACCTTAAAAAATGGCTCAGATATAGCAGTTTCAATTTCTATTGTGGGTGACATTTTGAAAAATCTGATTTTTTGCATGCGACAGCACTCTTATATATCAACCGATTCCGATGTGAGTGAGCATGTGCACAGCAATTACTAAGGTCTCGACCAAGTTCACTGGTTAGCCTCGTCCATCATGTTGTCTTAAAATGGCAGGCACTTTAAGAAATCGCCGAATTTGGCAGCCAAATATAAGTTACTTTAAAGACAAGCAGCTTGGATAAAGCTGACTAATTTCGCGAAATTCTCATTCATTACATTGATAAAAATTAGTATTGAATCTCCTATATTCGGTTTCCACTAAATTGGGCTTCGTGTGTTTGAATGATATAAGTTGGCTTTTTTAAAATAAGGTATATGAAAGCTACCTCTTGCTCCCGGCACTGTCCGGACGGACTTTTTTTTAGGTAGATTTCGTATGAAATACTACCTATTGGCGTCGTTCCTATGTTGGAATTTCTAGAAATTTTTTACAGATCTACACCGATCATGATCCTTAGAATCCAAAACCACCCTCAGTAAAAAACTTTATCTATCTATCTATCTATCTATCTATGTATCTATCTATATATATCACTTTCTTCTGGACACGATAACTTCCACAATTCTGCGCAAATCTCTTCCAAACTGATACATAAAATCAAGGGGCGTAATATCTCGGTCAAGTTCGTTAATGGGCAAAATCGGGCCAAGGGTCTGGAAATAGGGAGGAGTTTTGTGAAAACAGAAAAAAAAACCCCATAACTTCTTAAATTTTGTACATATCAAATTAGTTTAAAGTTTTTATTACTCCTAAACATAGGGCCAAAAATTTATGCATCACAGATTTTTGATAAAATTAAAAATGGGCTCAAGGGGCGCAAAAAATAGGGTTTTTAGGAGAAAAAATTCATAAATTCGTCAATTCTCAAGATATCAAATTCAATTAATTTTATTATACATCTCCTTAATATTATCTACGACTTTTATACTCAAAAGTTTTTGATAGGACCAATTCGTACCGCAAAAAAATTAAAAACGAAAACAAAAAAAAAAGAGTGGTGAAGAAGAAAAATTTCCTTAGCTCCGTCAATTCACAAGATATAAAATTCCCATGAATTTATCACAGATCTTCTTAATGTTGTCTTCAACATTTATATAGATAAGTTTTTGATAGGACCAATTCTTACAGAAAAAACAAATTAAAAATACATAGCGGTTGAAGAAAAAAACATCTTATTAAGGGTGTATTCAAATCCAAACTGCTTATTTCCTGACTCATTTTTAAATTCATTTTTGCTTTCAAACGCATCCAATTGATAAATTCTCTTCTTCAGAAACTATATAATGTATCGTAATGATCGATTTTTTTTTACAGAGGCAGAATATATTTCAAAAAATGATGTCAAAGTTTGCATTTTGAACAGAAATTCCCGAAGCAATTGTGTTAGAAAGGAAATATATTGCCCTACTGAGAAAATAATTGTTTATTAATCAAGTTCCAATTAATTGAAAGCAAAACATGAACACATGCCTCTTATAAATCTTTTCAAAAATCACGTCAGCAAGTTTCGTATTTTTTCTATTAAAAATGAATCTGAAAATGTGCCAGAAAATTTCGAGTTTTTGAGCATGGGAAAGTGTTTTTTTCAATACCGCCTTAACATGATTATGATAAAACCAGCTATTATATAAAAATGAAACAAAAACTCGTCAAAAGCGGCCAGATAAAACTGTTAAAGTGGATTTATATCTAATCATGATTTAGTTTTTGTTGGAGCAATTAATATACTTAACTTCGAAATCTACCTCCGCCTGTAGGCCGGGCCGGCAGGGTTTTTTTTTTTTTTTTTTTTTTTTTTTTTTTTTTTTTTTTTTTTTTGTAAATTGGACTTAAATACGCCATTTTCGAGGAACAGTTGTAATTACATAGTATGAAATTGCAGAGATATCGCCGTGGAAAGTTAGCATAATACGCCGATTATGGGTGAAGGTCGTTACATTTTCATACTTTTTTAGTAAATTTTTATCAAAAACCACGAAGAAAACCTAAATATATTTACTTCTCACAAAAGTAGCCACTATATGAAATATTTTAGTGAAAAAAACTTGTAGGTTTCTTCATTTGCAATGCCTGTAGAGACGAGTACATGAAATCGGCTACTTTTTTGTAGAGTTGCCCATTTAAAGTTTTGAACTCCTAATGTTAAATTCGTTATTAATAGTTGCAAAAATAACTTTTTTATGCATAACTCTATAATTACTTGGCCGAATTAGGTGATAGTTTAGATTTGTATATTTGAAGCGTCTAGAAATTGATTTCTGTTAAAATTTTGATAGGTTAGAATTCATTTGTTATAGGAATTTCATTATTTATATATATTTCTTAATTAATATAAAATAGATATATATGTATTGTAACCTATAAAAAGTCTAATAAGAATCGATTTCTTGAAGCTTCAAATATGCAAAGCTAAAATATCACCTCATGCCACCAAGTAGTTTTTTAATTATGCTTAGAAAATATTATCGTAATGAAATTTGTGTTCGTAACTTGCTTCTTTTGTGCAATATGTGTAATCAGGCACGTAGCCAGGGAGCGGGCTAAGGGAGCTGAAGCCCCTCCCGAAAGTTTAAAAAGACTTTGCAAAGTTATCTCTAATGATAATAAAACTTGGCAATGATTTTCTTGTTTTATCTTCCATTACATCAAAACTGCTACATTTTTAGTTGTAAAAATATAAATTTATTCAATTTCAGTTATAGCAATTCCTCGTTATATCGCTCATTCAGATATGTTGTTATTTATTTATATCTACCACTAAAAATATAAGTTCTTCTTAAAATGTAATTTTAACTGTCTTATTCACATAGTAAAATTCTGTAGGGGTAATTCCTTATCATTAATTTGACTAAGAAAAAGTAAGTGTATGGTGTAATAGTGTAAGTGTAAGTGTATGGTGGTTTTAAATACATGTATGGCGTATAAGTTAATTTCAGGAGTCAAATATAAAACATTTGCTTACATGTTATGATTTTCGTTAATTTTCGCTATCCTCATTATATCACACATATAAAGAAAACTTAGAGTGGTCCTTGAATAATAATTTTTATTTTAATTCATATTCTTGGGTTTTTTTTAATTTCTTATACTGAAAAACATCCCATTGCATGACTGCATAACAATATTAACGAGATAAATAAGTTTTGAAGGATGTTGGGGGTCCAAATATACCACGAAATTCCTATACTGTCCCGTGTCCCTGATGCTGATTTTTAAGTTTGGAGCTGTCTGTATAAAATTGTTTCAATACAAGTAATTTGAAGTAATTTTTTTTCCAAAACTGGGACTATTTTTTTATATAAATATGTTGCAAAAAATTAACCTGCACACATTTTTAGGGTTGTTATTATTTTTTTTAACTCTGTCCGTGTGTTTTAGATTCCTTACCGTCCCTCTTGCTTAACTTATACAGAAAATCCCTTCAGATGCAGCAACAGAAATTTTTTAAACTTTTTTCGCTTGCAGAAGTATGCTAGAAAAAGAATGTCTAATATTTTTTTGACAGGAAATTTACTGCAGAATTTAAATCAGCATTCAATTATCAATTTCAAGTATCATGGATTTATTGGTAGTCTTACCGTACCCAAGGTTTATTCCTGCACTTTTCGAGGTAAATTATTTTTTTTATTATTTATTTAATCCAATGTAAATAACTGTTTCTAAAAATCAATGAACATTGTGGCTATCACTTAGTCTTAACATGATTTACCTAAAAATAGGTGGTAATTTTTCTTACCGTCCCATCCTTTACCATCCCTTTTTTTCCATTACCGTCCCCTTTTTTTCTTTAGCGTCTTTTCTTTAACAACCCTTTAAGACAATGCTATATCAAAATTTTGTACAAAAAATACTACATTGTTATTATTTCTTATTTGAATATCCTGTGGGTACTATTGCAAATTCATTATAAGTAAAAATTTAGAAGAAAATAAAAAGTTATAGCGGTAAAATGGTAAGTAAAATTAAATTCGCAAGTTTAACTTAAACCTCAGTTAAATAAAAAAAAATTTCGCTGCTGATCATCTTTTCTTTATTTTGAATCATTAAGGCGTTCGTCTATACGTTTAAAATGTTATTTTAGTAAGTTTAATTTCACTAGATTTTTATTCCTGAAAAGTCAAAAGATTGTGAGAATGTCCCATATCTGTAATAATTAATTTTTTCTTTTGAAAAATTTATATGTGTGATTAATTTCATCGATGGGCTTTGAAAATAATGAGCTATATTACGAATGAAACAAATTAATGCAACGGACTCACATGCTAATATTAATCCTGTGCTTTAAATCTATTCAAATTACTTGTTTGCATTACAATATTTTTTAACCTTTTTCTAATAGGATATATGAGGCTCATCTCAAACATTGTTGGTTTGTGCTTTTTTATTTTTGTTGCAGTTTTTCCCTAAAAAACACTTCTGGTTTCCGAACCGGTTTGGAAGCATGAAGTGCTCTTGAAAACTATAAATTGTAACAGAACTCGAAAAAATATGAAAAAACAATTTTTGACATGGACATTAAGTATCCTATGCAGAAACATACCTTACTTTAAGCCTTGCTTATTTTTTTATTTAAGCTTTAAATTATGCAAATTACTGCTGTTAAGATAAAAAAAAAATTCCACGATTAAGCCCCCTTCGAAGGGAATTCCTAGCTACGGGCCTGTGTGTAATGACAACAATTTGTTTATCTCAGCAGCAAATCTGAGCTGCAGTGTTTTTTATTGCATCAAACAAGTCAGATTTTTCCATTGACACCAGTTAAAACCTAAACAAGTGATACTAAGTACAGCATGTCGTTACAAGTATCATATGAGGTACTTACAATCATAATAGACCAAGTCCATAAAATGAGATAGTGAAGTTAGAAGGTGCATAAAATATATTTTATTCACTGCCACAGTGAATCAAGCCTGCAAACAGATACCATATATGAGGAAGTATGTGAAATAGGCTTGGTTCACTGTGGTAGTAGATAAAACGGATTTTATGCACCTTCTAAATTCACTATCTCATATTTTTTTTCAAAATGGACTTTGTCTGCTATTGTTGTGAGCCTCTCATATATGAGCATAAGTAAAACCAAGTGCTGTCCTACCAAATAAATTTATTTTCTGTTTGGAAACACCTGTTGGACATACCGGATGTCCCACAAAGGACTCCCTGATTTTAAAATTAAATAACTCGGAAACGGAGATCGATAAAAGAATGAAACAACATGGTTTTTTTTTGTTTGTTGTTGTTGTTGGTCTTTTTTAAGTCGTAAAAATATGGTACAATAGTTTTAAAAAATAGTTACAAAGTTTGTCGACAGGTGGCGCTGTACAGACAGATGATCCCTAAACAGAATATTTTGAAGCACAGAGTGATCAATCTTCGTACTGGAGGAAATGAATGAAATCATGCATGCCGTGGAGCAACACGTTTTTCTTGTATTCCAGTATCACTGGTTAAATCGCAGTCCTATGGCAACAAGACGCAGTTTTCAATCCCAATTTAAAGTTGCAAAGGGTCTTGATACGAAAACAATCAACCAGATTTTCAAGAAATTTCAACGGACAGGCAGTGTGGCTGATGAGTTAGTGGGAAATGTTGACTCCAGGCAATCTGCAGTTACTCGTGAAAATGTCGGGACAGTTTCTGCAATCATTCAGCATTATCCAAGGAAATCCATCCAAAGAGACGCATCAGAATCCGGATTAAAGCGATCTAGCACGCGCACAATGCTGATAAACACCGTACACATAGTTCCGTTCATAATCCACTATCACTAAGCCATAACAGTTTGAGCTGTGCATCAAAGAGAAAGGTTTGCGAACGATATGCTCACAATGATTGTGATGATGATGGATTCGGTGTTGGCTGCATATGGCTCATAGATGAGCCTATTCTGACCCGGATGGTTTTATGAACAGACAAAACTGGTGATTTTGCAGTACCGAAAACTTGAATTTGTGCGAAGCACGACTACGAACCACATTTCCAGAAAGTGACCGTTTGGGTTGAAGTATCCAGCAAAGGCATCATTGCCCCATTTTTCTTACGAGAAACGATCACTACTGAAAGGTACGTTGCAGTTTTGGAACAATTTGTCGCCACACTATACAAACGTTGGAGGATCGAACAGACAATTTGGGGTTTGTGCAAGATGGGACTTGATGACACCATACCCCCAACTATTTTTGTCTTTGTTAAGGTGTGCTTCGAGAATAGACACATTTCTTTTAATTATTTAACAATTGCTGGAACAGGCATGTATTGGCCTCCATACTCACTCGATTTTACACCCTGCGAGTACATTTTGAGGAACAAGTTGAAGGACATTGTTTCCCGGAATAATCCTGCAATACTAGAGGAGCTTGAAAAGTTGATCTTGCGAGCTATGTGTGTCCATTTTCGATGACACATTACAGAAAATGACTGAAATTTTCATTCTTCGTTTGCGCCATCTTTGTGCTGCAAAAGGTGCACATTTTGAATTGATTGTGATGTAATTGCAACGATTGCTTGTCGTTGTGCGTCCCGCGTAAATCGGGGCTCCAAACGCTCTGGACACCACTAATTTCTTACAGTTTATTTCGCCATCTTTAATCGCAGATAACTCTACCATTAGATAAGGCGAAGAAAATTACTTTAAAATACTGGTGTCCAGAGCATTTAGAGCCCCGATTTACGGAACACCTGGCAATACTAGCTGTAACAGACTCCCTGTGATGCTGCTTTGTACCGGTTACAAATAACTGAAAAATCAGTCATGGTGACCTCACAGTGCAGTCACAAAATGATGGCCACTTAAGAAATATTATGTGACGAATTAAAAAAGCCACCTGTTGGTTAACGTAGTGAATCTTACACTTATGGCCATTTGTTGTGTCATAGTGATATCGCATCGAGTGGTTTTGCTGTTAGGGTTTATTGCAGTAAAACAATTTTAGGTTAAAAAGGTTTTACAATTTTCTGAGGTAATTCTTTGATGCAAATTTTGACACCATTTCAACAGGTCAGCAAAAAATCTTTTTAAAATATCCCCCCCCCCCACCCCCCACCCTCCATTTTTTGCGTGTGGAAACACTCTCACAGACACACGAAAAAGAAAAAAAAAAAACTCGGCTCGAAGGAAGTTATTATCTTTGATCAGAAAAAGGCAAGGCATCATCGTGAATTAAAATTTACATCCATCCTCGATGGGCGATAGTTATTCTCAAATGGCAACCTCCTCTCTGTGTATATCGAAATCGAGAGGGCGTAAAACAGAAGGGAGGCGAACATCGAACGAGAGGTAGGTGGACGGGGGAGGTACAAGATTTTCGTGTCGCTTCGCTGATCGTGTCACATCACCCCTGCCTACCATTTTGTTCGTTTTATTCTTTGCCCCGAATCGTCCCGTACATAAATAAGAAAACTAGTGTGTTTATGACCCGCTTTCTGTGCAAGACTTAGCTTGTAAAATATTGAGAAGCTTCAAGAGCAGAGTGATGATATTTCTCGTGTGAATCTAACGGTATCTTTGAGAGAATTTGAAAATGTTTTAATAATTATTCATGCTTTGTCTCTGCGAAAAAGAGGCGGTGGAGGTGGAGTTGGGTGTTAAAATTTCTTCCAGGCAAATTAAAATTGGATAAACTCAAAAATTCTTATATTGCGATGAATAAATAATGTATAGGAAACATTGAAAAGAAAAGCCAAAATAGCTGTAAAAAAAGCATTCAATTGCTTCAAGACTTCATAAATAGAAGCCTTTTAGATAGAAAAAAACCCCTTAGAAAACAGGAATTCTGCTTTTCAGAATTTAGTGTCGCCCCGATGAAAACAAAATATATATAAATATAGATATTACAAAACATATTTCAGTTTTAAGATTTTTAAAACACACGCTTTTATTTTGTATAAAATGACGTCATTCGCATCCTCTGAAGAATCCCACATTTACGATCTAATCTTAAACAACATCTACAGTAAAGTATGCATAGGATGTCACTATCGCTGAATAATACACAAATCCAGCAAAAAGTGATGTCGTCATACAAGAAACTCGACAAAAAATCGTCTAAATCGGCTAGGTAATGATTCATATGCCTTCATTTTTTTGTAACATTAATATAGATACTTAAAATTAAATATAGTTTATAATAGCTGCATGTTTTATCAGAAATCATTCCTTTATATTTTTTCAAAATAGCACGTATTTTAACTACATTTTTTTTCAGTTGTTACGCGAAAATGGCAATGAAAGATATAATTACTATTTTTCAACTATTTTTCCTTTACTTTCTACAGAAATGGAGTACTTCCGTTGCCAACATTAAACAAATGGCGTTAAAAAATACAAAAAGATTAATATCTCAAAAATAAATTGAGGTGCAGTTTTCAAACAAATTGCATTTAACTGTACCTTTTTTCCCCCAATACGACAGGGTATAAAAATTGAACATCTGCGATGCTCAGAAGTTAAAAAAATTAAAGTAGAGATTATCAGTATTTAACCGTACAATGATACATCTGGTTTGTTTTACGGCTGGCTTATATAACGTAATATTATTTTTTTTAAGACAACACTTTAATTGCTGGCCTAAAGAAATAGCACATCAGGGGCTAATAAAACAAGTAAGAAAAATCATGCGTTAAGCATAGATTATGAAACACTTTCCAACACTTCCTGAGTGCTTTAACAAAACTTCGTTATTTAGGGAAATAAAGTATATAAGAGAACTAACTAAACATTTTCGAAAACGCACAAAACATTTGAAAAACTGATTTTAGCAGTTACCTTCCATAGCAAATATGTATTACAATTCTTTTGAACAGCCCTGTATTTGATCTGTAGGTTGATATAGATACTATATAATGGAGAAATTAATTTAGCTTAGCAAGAAAACATATAACAGGTTGAAATTTCTCTTTCAGCAATTTATACTAATAGATGGAAACATAATTGTATACTTTTGTACAACCCTGTAGTTAACTTAGTACCTTTATTACACGCCACTATTTATCTAAAGTTTAATTCAAAGTAAAACACTCTTAAAACTACTGGAATCACATTTCCAGAAATTATCATTTATAGACGGCCATGTATCCAATTCTTTGCGTGACATATCATTTTATGCATATTCTACAAACATTTCTTAGTAAACTAAATTAAGTTCAGCGTAAAAATGCATAACTCATTTAAAAACCACCTTTAAGCAATTTGCAATCATATCCAGTAACCACTACGAATTCTTTTGTGTAGCCATGTATATCAATTAGAGCATTTATACACACCATATACAATGCATACATATAGTGAAACATCCTTTTGTGTGGTCCTGTAAATGAATAATAAATATTCCTTGCGCCGCATATTCTACATAATGCATATTTTAGTGCACTTGAAAAATGCATATCGATTTTATTATGTTTGAAAGCATGTAACATTATTCAAAATCATTTTAAACGATTTTTTCCTATAGGCCGTAATGTAACGGAAAACTTTTGACTGTCCCTGTAAATGAACTAAACGTGCTACAAACTTCATTTGAAATACGGATCGTGCTATGGTAGAGGTTACTAACATCTAAAAATTTCAGAACGATCCGAGTATATTTACGGGAGTTAGAGCGCGGACAGACGGCCAGACGGACAAACGTCCAGACAAACCGAAGTCATAAACACTTTTCAACTTTGTTGGAAAGTGTTAAAAAGAGAGAGAGAGAGAGAGAGAGAGAGAGATTTAAATATCAACCGTACGCATAATTTGCTGCTACTTTTAACTTTTTATTCTTTTGATATAGAAAAAGGGAACTCTTTTATGATACTTTGAAACAGCTTCGACTTCATTCTGCTCACCTGCAAGGTTAATCAAGCTGACTGTGTATTTTGTTTTAATTTGGTTATTACACATTACATGTAATCAAAAGAAATAAGAAATTCTTACATATATAAAATAAAGAAATTGTTCAATAAAAATGGTTCAAATCCCCTACCAGACAAACATCCTGGCTGTGTTACTATATCTTTAGAACAGTTCTTAAACAAAAACACTTTATATTAAATACATTTAAAACATAACAGTTTTAAGTTATTAATACATAAAATTTTCTTATCCATTCGTAACGGGGCTGGGTGTGACACTAGATTTAGTATGCCATTTGATAGACGAACTCCACCGATTTTAATCTTCTTATGGTGAGTTAAAAAAAAAAAAAAATCAGATACTAATTAATTAAGCTGTATTTTCTGTTTTGGATTAAAAAGTAATTTTTTCTTTCTTAAGATATTGAAAAACTAAGTTTTAAACCTATTTAAAGTCAGAAGTTTAATGATCAGTTAGAAATCATTAACATTAAATTATTATCCGTCATTGAAAAACATGACGGATTTGTTGCATTAACAGATGAATAAAATGACAGTTGAATCATCAACAATATGAAACTTTTATAATAGTCCAGGCAATAGGGAATTTTACCTAGCAAAATTAATGGTAGTACTGGAAATCGGCTTTCTAGATGTTTTATGGGTCGCTGAATCCGAATTTGTAACTTCCCACCAAAATTTCCCCCGGCAACCTCTCCAAATATTGGTAAAAAGGCCCCAAAAAAGGTTTTTATTAAAAAAATTCCATTTTTTATTGTTTTAGGGGAAAAGTAGCTAGAAATTCAGAAAGTAGACAAAAATTGCAACAAATTAGATATATGACATTATGATTTAGGATGAAGGGGAAGGGGGGATCTGCCTCGGAACATGCGCCGCAGTGCTGCGTGGACTAAATTGCGCATCTCCACTTAACCACTCACACGTTTACATTCGCCCTCCCATCTCCCCTCCGAACTTTCTCTATAAGGTTTACTTTAAGATTTTTGGGTCGCTGAATCCGAATTTTTAAATTTCCCCCAAAAATTTCCCCCCCAAATCCCTCCCCAAATAGTTGTTTTTAACTTAAATTTCTTATTGTTTTAGGGGAAAAGCATTACGAAATTCAGAAACTAGACAAAATTTGCAACAAACAGGATGTATGACATTATGAATTAGGATGAACGGGGAGTGTGAGGGCTGCCTCTGAACATGCACTGCGGCGCTACGTGCACTAAATTATGAAGTCCAGGCAATAGGGGATTTTATCTGGCAAAATTAATACTAGTTCTGGATTTCGACTCACTTTATGTTTTTTGGGTCGCTGAATCCGAATTTGTAACTTCCCACCAAAATTTCACCCGGCAAACCCCCGAAAAATTGATATTTTGAAAAAAATTTGGTTTTTGAGAAAAGCGCGCGGGGAATGTTCCGAGGCAGCCCCCTCTCTCCCCGTTTATCTTACGTCATAATGTCATACATCCTATTTGTTGCAAATTTTGTCTAGTTTTTGAATTTTGTAACGCTTTTCCCCTAAAACAATAAGAAATTTAAGTTAAAAACAACTATTTGGGGGGGGGGGGTTTCGGGGTGGAAAATTTTGGGGGTAAGTTAAAAATTCGGATTCAGCGACCCAAAAAACTTAAAATAAACCTTATAGAGAAAGTTCGGAGGGAAGATGGGAGTGCTAATGTAAACGTGTGAGTGGATAAGTGGAATTGCGCAACTTAGTCCACGGAGTATTGCGGCGCATGTTCCGAGGCAGATCTCCCCTTCCCCTTCATTCTAAGTCATAATGTCATATATCCAATTCGTTGCAAATTTTGTCTACTTTCTGAATTTCTAGCTACTTTTCCCCTAAAACAATAAAAAAAATGGAATTTTTTAATAAAAACCTTTTTTGGGGGGCTTCTTACCAAAATTTGTGGGGGGGGGGGGGGTTGCCGGGGGAAATTTTGGTGGGAAGTTAGAAATTCGGATTCAGCGACCCAAAAAACATCTAGAAAGCCGATTTTCAGTACTACAATTAAATTTGCTAGTTAGAGTCCCTATACGGTCTCTATTGCCTGGACTATAAGTAAAGGGATGTAAATTACCTTCTGATTGTGATACTTTGCTCACATACGAAATTACGTTTTGAGATTAAGAAGAGGAGGGATTTAAAGACTATCTTAAAAGAGAAAATATGAGCATTAAAAAATACGAAAAATACTTCCTAGTTTAAAAAAAATACTGGGGTGAGTAAAAATATTAGTTACATTCCTCTATAATTTTTTGTTTGCAAATTTATTAGTGAAACTTGACAGATCAATGATAAAGAGACAGTTTTTAATGCGTATCAGACACAGGTTCTTGCGATGTTTAAAATGTCATCACTTGTCTTGTGATGCGTCTGTTTTGAATTATCAAAGAAATTGTGGCAGTTTGATAGTCATGTGAGACACATAGGTCGGGATACAGATAGATTTTGACTTACGGAAAATAAAATCAACCAGTGCTACTGTCATTATACCGGGTCCACCAAAATTTACACCCTACCCTATTTAGATCGGAAATGCGTTTTAATTTTGGAAAACGGGGAAATACGCGCTCGATTAATTCAAAGGAGGTTTCAGCTTGTTAAAATAATTTATGGTTCGAGAACAGCTAGGGGTTTAAACCTTAAAATTTCAATTGAGGAATTAGAGTCTTGTGACATATCGTTGGAAATATCATCTCTTAAAGACAAAAAAACTTTTTTTTTTTTTTTTGCCTCCTGATGTTTCTGAAAAAGATGTTATGTCTAATTAAAGTTTTAACTCTTAATTTCACGAAAAAATGAAAATTGTCTACCAAACCTAACTTAGCCCAAAAGAGGCTTGAACTGATTACCTACCCTCCACTTCTAGGCAGTAATAGAAGATCTGCAGAAATTCCTTCCTGACAGTTGTAGCGATACTATTATGGCCTTCTGTAATCCATTACTTCAACTCTTCAAGGAAATTGGCCTACATCTTGTAATTTATCATACTCAAGAATCCTCACAGAAAAAAAGTCATTAAGTGCCAGATTTGGAGAATGGGGAGGCCATTCTAAAAATGATCCTTGCTTTCCTATCCATATATTTGAATAAGTCTAAATAAACTATGAATTTTTGGAATTAGTGGGAAATTGTACTGTTGGAAGACAAACTTTCTTTGGAAATAAACTAATCTCCAGAAAAACCGATTGAATTTTCAACAGCTTGCATGATCATGGTATTGATTGCTTCCTGCAGCATTGTAAATTAATGAATGTCAGTTAAATCTTTGGTCAGAAAAGATGACCGATAGGTGACATTATCTCCATAGAATTCCAGCACAGACATTAATTGTTTGGGGTTTTTGCGTCTTGGTATGACTATGGGTATCCTAAATACTTGTGGGTTAGATCTGCACTAGAATCGAACGTCTTTGAGGTTTCCCTGCTTCTAAATGGGACACCTAATGACTGTTTTCTAGTAAGAGAACTTGAATACGATAGTATACAACACGCCATATACTTTCATCGAAGATTTGAAGCAGCGAATTACACAAGGCTGTAGTAGTATCATCTCTCCATACGTTTAACCCCCTCGGGACCACCACTTTGGGGGCTTATATACTTCTTGGATAGGTGTACACAACAATAGTTTTTTGTACTAGTAATAAAAAAGCAATTTTTGCCTTATTTATTATTTTCCGTGCATTTTGGTGATTAAATAAATAAAGTAATTGTTAAATAAATAAAACTTAGAAAAAAAGCTGCACCAAACGAATAAAATTTGTGGATGTGACACTTGTCCTGAAGCGGTTAAGGCAGTCAGTATTGAGTTTCTACAACGGATTTTTTTCAACCCAGAAGTGGAAGACAATTCGCTTTTGAATTTTTCGGATAAGATGAGTTAGATTAAAAAACTTTCACCCTTTTCATGAAATTAAGAGTTAAAACTTTAATTAGTCACAACTTCCTTAAAAAACATCGTATCGTAAAAGCTTTTTAACACTTTCCAACAAAGTTCAAAAGAGTTTATGAATTCGGTTTGTTTGTCTGCCGTCTGTCTGTCCGTGCTCTAACTCGAGTAAATATACTCAGATTGACATATAACTGATTTACGTTATTGAGGTTTGCCATGGCATGTTTGGTATTAAAAATGAAGAGTATAGCCTCCATAGTTCATTTACAGGGGCACTCAAAAGTATTTCGTTACATTATGATACATGAGGGAAAACGATTTACGGTGTATTTTAACACTGTTACACGATGTTAAACATAATGAAATTTATACACATTGTTGAGGTATACTAGAAGGTTGTTAATATCGAATGTGCTATGTTTAACACTTGGACTACCCGTACAGGGAAACTCAAAAATATTCCTTTATATCATTGCCTATGAAAAAAAATCATTTGCCGCATATTTTAATGATGTTTCTCGGTTACAAAGATAATGAAATTGATATGACGTTTTACCTTTATTTACAGGTACACACAAAAGAATTTGGCTACAGAAGAAATTGAACTAGTGAAGCCTATGAAGAATAATTGCTGGAAGTGAATTTTCAAATG
Source organism: Maratus speciosus (assembly GCA_963932465.1). Lineage (NCBI taxonomy): Eukaryota > Metazoa > Arthropoda > Arachnida > Araneae > Salticidae > Maratus > Maratus speciosus. Next base: position 509,877,744 of record OZ010795.1, read on the forward strand.
TGGTACGCGTTTTTAAACTGAAATATGTATTTTTTCAATATTATTTGGTATCAAATTCTAGAAAACATATACAGGACTGCACAAAAGTTTTTAAATACATTTCCATTTATTCACGGAAATTGCTGAATGGAAAATTTCAACTGTTGTATTCATTTAGTTGAACTAACTTTTAGCATACTATGTAGTATATACACATCTATAAATCATATACAGGACTGCACAAAAAAGACAAAATAATAATATTTTTCCGACTGTTGATTGTAATAGCAGAAATTGGTTTTTAAATGCGTCATGAATTTTTCAAAGTGTTTATTTAGACATTATGTTTCACCTTGATAAACAGTGAAGCTTTGCTATTGTATTATGAATGTGTTGGAATGTGTTACATAATCTGTGCTGGACGCATGATTTTTCGTTCTTGTTTATTAAATTGTTTGTTTTGAAGAGATCTTTCTATGGACATGCCGCAAGGGCCGACCCACCTCGTTTGAAATTTTAATGTTGAACACCTACACTGCTCCCCCGTACCTTTATCCCCAGCTACATGTTTTTTTTAACCAAATGAGGGGTAAAAGAGAGGGGGTTAAGTGTAATGTTTGGTAAACCGATTTTGAAATTCAGTTTGACATCTCTGCAATAACTTAGCTACATGCAATAATCGATTCTTTAAAGCTGTTGATGTCATTCGTCGTTTCTGAAAATAATCGTTCTTTACGGTTATCATATCCTGTGACAGTGTGGCTATTATCGAACAACCTGCGCCATTTTGCAACCAAAAATGTTTCCTCAGAGTACATATCTTGCAGCAGCTATTGAATTTCATTGGATTATATCTTTCTTCTCTGAAAACCAAGTTTCTAAACAAAGTTTCCGTTTGGACCCAACCTCTAACTGTCGAGTCTTTCATGCGCTAAACACATATTCAGAATATTGCTGAGAGTACTATTCGTACTGAATTAACCACACTTCTAGCACTTAATCTGATGTCATAAAATTTCATACAAAGCAAAGTGGTATAACTGGTAACAGACTAACATCAGTAGCTAATTATACAGATGTTATACATCTTAAAGGTTGTAGTTTTATTAATGACTAGCTGACACGCCCGGCGTTGTCAGGGCCCAAGATAATATTCTTAAATGAACCTTAAATTTGTAAGATCTTATATCTTTAACTCGATTGTGCCTGAAATACGTACCTGCTCACTGTGTGAAAATGGTGTAGAAGCTGTTAATTGTTTAGATTTGTTATGTAATTTTTTTCATAATTTTCGGAAAATTTTATGGGGTGGTAATGAACAAATCAAAATCTTAAAAGACCCTCTAGTAATGAAAAAAAGTTTAGAGGGGATGGGGAGCGGCTTCTTAGTAATCTACAGGCCAGAAGCTTCCAAACGATATGTCACATGAAAAAATCCATTTCCGCCTCCCTCCCCAAGGGAGGATGCCCCTAACTGTCTGGGGTCAAAATAGACACCACCAATTCAAGATCTGTGAGGAGTTTCACCTTCGGTCAAGTCTTCAAGTGAGATCGAATCTCGCTGTGAGTTAAAAAATTGAATTCCTGGGGGGAATTGGGGTGAGGGGGATGAAAGGTTAATAATATGAAAGAGTGGTCCGAGAATTTCCCGATGGTATATCACATGAGGGTTTCAGAAAAAGTTTGAAAATTGCCGAGATGACGACCAAATATTCTAAAATTTTCGACCCCCCCCCTTTAACCCCCTTAGGGGGATTTCAAAAATCGCTGAAACAAGTGTTCAATTATTTTTTTAGTAGATTTCTTTTCTGGAATTTCTCGCTTCTACCTATAACGGGTTCTGAGATATGGTCACATGCTCTAATATTTTCAAACCCCCCTTTTAACCCCTTAGTGTGGGGGAATTTTCAAAAATTCTTCCTTAGTGCTCACTTATGTCATAAGAAGTATGTTTTCCCCAATTTTCATGCTTCTAGGTTCAGTAGTTTGGGCTGGGCGATGATGAGTCAATGAGCGGGGCACTGCCTTTTATATATGGAGATATCATAGAATATCATTGAAATATATTCTATAGGGGAGAAGGGGGCACATGTGAACATCCCAATTTTTCAATAGCTGTTATATATTTTTTTATTTGAAAAATAATTACCAAAGACGGAAACACCTGTAGACGTATGGCAAAAAATTTTGAAGCTCTGTGACATTTTGTTTGTCCTTAGGAGCCAAAACAATGTTTATAGATCTCAAAAGTAAAATCTCAGCTCTAACTTGATAAGTGAACAAGTTTATTTATTTATTCATTTATTTTAATATTAATGTTTTAACATATACTATGAATACTAATAAATATTTTTGATAAAGTTTGTTTTCCTTCTAAAATTGAGGAATGTTAATGATTTATCAATTTAACTCTAGTAGCCATGTGGGGCACTTATGAACAGACTAGTTGGGGCACATATGATCAGTTCATAAGTGCCCCAATAATCATTCTGTCATCATCTGTTCATCATCTCATTCATTCATCATCATTCATCATCTCATCATCATTCATCATCTGTTCTTTTCAGTTAACTGCATGAGAAATAATGTCAGCTCCAATATCTATAATTTTGCTGAAATAGAAGACATTTACCGTCATACAAAGTTGATTTTGTATTAAAACTTCCACAAACATATCTGTCAGCGAGTTCATAAAGAGCAACAAGCTCGTTTACGTTCAGTTAAAATTTAATAAAATAAATGTTTTCTTAAATGCAATAAGGTGTTATGTATTATTTTACTAAACGGTTTATAACAATATTTCTTAAGCATTGTTTAGAAAAAGTAATAAGTTAAACAACTTTGCAAATTTTTCTATTTCATTTGTTCCAAACTTGCAGTGATGACTTACTTCCATCTCTAAAACAGCTACGAATATGAAGCTTTAAATGAAGATAGATATCATTAATATTTCAAGCAAGTAAGAGTTTTATATTAATAACTGCAGAAAATCTCTATTGTAACCCCCCCCCCCCACACTCTTCTTTCAGAAGAAAAAGAAATTAAATTTGAGGAAGGCGGCTTATAAACGAGATTTTATTTTGAAATCATTAAAAAACCCTTCTTTATCATTATTTTAGATGTAAATAAGGCAAATACAGTGGTGAGAATCTTTCGTATTTCAACAGATTTCCGATAAATATTATCTAAATGCCACCTCCCTAAAATCTTCACCAAACAATAACCCCTAAGCAAAAATTTTAAAGTTTTAATTTTTTTTCAAATTTACTTCTTTATTTTTTATTTTATTGCAACAATATTTAATCTGTCACTTAAGCCGCCATCTCCTCCCAAATCTACTTATTTTCATTTTATAATCTTTTGCTTAAACATATCACTAGGAAACTAGAGAACTATATATATATTTTTCTTTATGGTTAATTTAACAGATAATATAACTAATGATTATGATAACAAATGAATAACAGAATAAAAAGCATGTTAAAGGATATTTTTTTCCTGTGTTCACATATGCCCCACGTGTGTTCACAACTAACCCGCCGGTGGGGCACATGTGAACAATTCTTTAAATTTATAAAACTATTAAAAAAAGTAAGAAGAACTATAAAGGTGATTAAAAAAAATACCATGTGTAAAAATAAGCTCTGTTTACTATAGTGAGTAGTTTTTGTTTATAGAAATTAACCCAGTTATGAGAAAAAGCTATATTTATGTGAACTGTTCACATGTGCCCTAGAAAAATGTTGCCAATTGCAGACTGACCTATTTGACTCATACATATAGTTCCTTTTCGTTTATTCCCAATTTTGTCTCAATTTTAAACATCCAACAAGTATACTTTACTTTAAAACACCAACACGTTTAGCCAATTTTATCTTATGGACGAACAGTAAAATAAATCAGTGCTGTAGCCATTATGTAGTTTAAAGTTACCATCATACATATAAAACTTTTTGGCAGAAGTAGACAACTTCAGGCCTGTTTAAGCTGCTCAAATTAGACACTTTATTTGAGCACGGACTGCTAAAAGTATATCTTGGCTCAATATTTCATACATTTTTATATTGTACGTTTAGTGGTAACCAGTGTACAGTATAAAAAAATGTTGTGATTTTTCTTACACTTTATGCTGTAATTTTTCAAGAATCGATGCTGTGAAAAGGAATTCGAGCAACACGCGAAGTAAAAATCGAATTTCTTCTGTCACGTTCATCACGCAGCCAACAACAACGTGACCATAGGCTTCAGAAATTTTACAGCACTTTTAAAGACAGCAGTTTGTAAATTTTACACCAACCGTATTTTGAAGCAGGGTGCCAGCACCTTTTGTTGTAAAATAGTGATTTTTCCTGCACTTTATATTGCAATTTTTAACCGATGCTGTGAAATCAAATTCAAGCACCGAAGCTGTGAAAGCGAATTCAAGCGCTGATGCTGTGAAAGCTAATTCAAGCAACAAGTGAAGTATAAATCGGATTATTTCTGTCACATGCACCACGTAGTCAATAGCAACGCGAATTCCCCGAGACTTGAGAAATTTTACAGCATTCTTAAAAACAGCAGCTTGTAAATTTTACAGCAACTGTGTTGGCAGCTAGAGTGCCAGGATCTTTTGTTGTAAAATCCATTATTTTCTTTTACAGTGTAGTCGTAAAAAATCCCCGGCGGTATACGCTATAGGCAGAGGGTATACATCAGAGAGTATGTGCTATAAGTACGGAGGGTATACAAAGTTATCCAGAAGGGGCCACCGTATATCCACCACTACATCATTGGTTAACTAGGAACAGCCGAAGAGATATTGATGAGAAGTATTGTTATTGGCCACCATTCAATGGCGTCCAAGCAACACTGATCAAGACCTTCCCTAATTCAGAATGTATCTGACCGTATACACATGCTGAATTACATCGCACTTCTAGAACTTACTTCGATGTCATCAAATTTCACACAAAGCAAAGTTAAGTCTGTTGAAAATTTCCCTGAACTATTTGCATTACTGTTAAAGCTGCTATGAACGAAACTCAGAGTTCGGCTGTTTATATTTTTGATGGAATAAGTGAATTAGATCCCACACAAAAACTGTTTTGGTTGACGAGTAGTATTAACTCTCTCATTTTGCAGATAACACAATACCCTCTAGAAGATACTGATTTATTCAAAGAAAAAAATGTCTGGGATAGAATTTAAGAAGTAGCAATACACATTACAACAAACAATTTTTGTATCGACAGCGAGGAACACAATTAACTTACACCGTCAAAAATAAAGGGCGTCTAAATCGAATCTAAATCCAGATTTTGGTTTACAACTGTAAAAAAAAATAAAGTTACTTTCACAAAATTTGAAGATGACTGATCTATCTTTGTATGAAATATAAAGGCATCACGAGAAAGGAGAAAAATTTCTACCACTCTTATTCAAATAGAGATGAATAGACTACTGCATGATGACACTGTATTTCACACAACGCAAGGTAAATCTGATGAAAATCGCTTTCAAATAAAATTATTTTAGTTAAAGTTAGGAACGACACTTATGTTCGGATTGGAAATGGACAAAGACTTTTTTTTAGACTATTTTTGACGGCAAAAATTAATTGCGATCCGGAAAGTATGAAAACGAATACAAAATTGTCTTTCAGAAAAAAAAATATATTTTTTTAAATAGTAAATATTAATATTTTTTAAAACAAAAAATACATTTACAATCGGAAAGATACCGCAGAAAGTTTTTTTTTGTAACTCCATAGGGGACCAGACAAATGTGATTTTAAAATACTGAAAAACGGTACCTTTTCCCTTCGTTTGCTTGAAAAATCGAGAATTCATTCTTCCGATATGCGGAGTAGCCATCTTTTCTTAACGCTGTTAAACTGCCGAAAACTGTAGCTCATTCATTAGATTTTTTAAATTAATGTTTCGGCTAATTATCAAAAAACGAAAAATCTGAGTTCCAGGTACATTCGGATTTGTCTTCGTCTATCCTTATCCCGATTTACAGATATCTACATGCAATAGATTTCCCTAGACATGGCAAACAGGAGCACACACACAACCCCCCATCTTTCTTATATTCCTATAGATAATATTGTGTTTTAAAAATCCCATTGTTTACTATATAGTATTATGAAAAATATGCAAATGATAATTACTATAAAAAACTTTCAAATCATTAACATTCATTACTTTACAATTTAAAAAATCCTAAGTATTTTTAAGTCATCATTTATAGTAACTAACTGTTGTAGTAACTACTATAACTAATTATGATTATTATAACAATTTAATGAATTTTTTATTTATTAGTTAAATTTTCTGTAATGTCATGGGTTTAAAAAATCGAATCTTTAAAAATTACTCCAAGATAAGTATGTACTTTTTCCAGTTTAGATGTATTAAAACGAGTAATACCGCCTCCTCTATTTTAGGGACGTTCAACCAGTATATTCTGAACATAAAGTTTTAACAATTATGAATATAAAATGTTTTATTTGAATGCTCTGCACGTTTTCACAAATAGAACAAGTAAGAAAAATCATGCGTTAAGCATAGATTATGAAACACTTTCCAACACATCCTGAGTGCTTTAACAAAACTTTGTTACTTAGGGAAATAAGGTACATAAGATAACTAAGTAAACATTTTATATAAAACGCATAAAACATTTGAAAAACTGATTTCAGTAGTTACCGTCCATAGCCACACTCTCAAAAATAATTTACTTAAAAATGATTACTTCCATGTACTCGTATTTTTTTAAGTACAATTGTTTCAAAAAGAAGTACATTGTTAAAAATAATCTACTTAAAATGAGGATTTCTATGTACTCATATTTTTTAAGTGCAATTGTTTCAAAAAGGAGCATTAATCTACTTAAAAATGAAAAATTCTTTGTACTCGATTTTTTTAAGTACAATTAATTCAGAAACGAGTACATGATATTTTGAAGTTGTGTATACTTACACTTGATTTATAAATGTATGCAGAAATGAATACATATATTTTGTATTTTAAAGTCTTAATATTCATGTTTAAATCCTATGTGCTCAAAAATATGAGTTTTCTGATAAACCCTTTTCTGATACCGAATTGACAGTAGGGATTTCCAAGCTTTTATTTAAAGATATGTCTATCTTTGTTATAATTTTTAATTTATAATACACACTTTTCAAATTTATTTACAATTTCATCAGAAATGTTAAAGAAGAAAATTTAGTTTAAAAATTGTTTTATTAGAAATTAGACTATTTAAGAAAGGGAAAATTCATCTCTGCTGTTAGCGATCTTCTGTCGCTGATTCATAAAAGGTGTCACTTGGAAGCAGCTGGTAACTGCTCTTGTAGCACAGTCAGTACAATACTGATCTCCCACCTAGAGGACTCGGGTTCAAATTACTGGGCGACTCATACACAAAATTTCAATAATTAAAAGAGTAAATTCGTTGTTCTCTACTCCAAAAATTATAGTTCTTTGCAATTAAAAATGGTGATTTGTCGGTTCTCTATGTAATTTCGCTTTTTTTTCTTATAGTGTATGTGTGTTTCTATACATACTTATTTTCGAGTCCCTGTATGTACTCAAAAAAAATGAGTACATGTGTTTTTCAAATTTAAGAGTTAAGTACTCGGAGCTATTTTAAGATCGGAAAGTGCTCAATAATTAGTACAATTTATTTATTTTTAAGAATAGTCTTTTAACAGTGCAAATATGTATTCAAATTCTTTTGAACAGCCCTGTATTTGATCTGTAGGTTGATATATATATCTATATTATAAAGGACAAACATATCTGTGCGTAACGCATACGTCATTTTGCGAATGGCATCACTTTGTAATTTGAAATAAAATTTTGGTTTTGTAATTTTCTCTACTGCAAATTTTTAAACTTCTAACCATCGCACATTTTAAATTTTTACACCGTAGTATAAAGAAAAAAATGCTCTTTTAAATGCAATTTATTTGAAAGCTGTATCTCAATTTATTTTTGAGATATTAATTTTTCTGTAGTTTTTAATACCATTTTTCTTATCGTGGCAACAAAAGTACCTCATTTCTATTGAAAGTCATTGAAAGTAAACGGAAAATAGTCGAAAATAGGAGATGCTGTATCTTTTTGTTGCCATTTTCTCATAAAACCTGAAAAAAAAGTTGAAATTAAAATATGGGCTATGTCAAGAATATTGTCTGTTATTCCGTGATAATGACGTCATATGCACACTTTTATATAGACGAAGTTTAAGACTGAATTGTAAAAGTGGATTGCTTTAGCGGATGCAAATGACGTCATTTTATAAAAAAGCGTGTATTTTAATTCTTAAACCTGAATTATGTTTTGTAGAAGTGCGTCATTTTCACAGCCCAGCTGTTTTGAAATTCTTCGCAGGTGAAAAGGCTTCACTTTTAAAAATAATGTAATCGAAATCACACCCTGATAAAACGCAATGTTTTACAAAAATTTAGAGTGTCTTTATAAAAGAGAGGTAACATGCGGATAATAGCGATTTATATAACAGAAATTGATGATTCTCTCCTGGATGGATTTGCTTCGCCGAGTTAGACAAGCAAACAAATAATTCCTGGTTTAAAATAATATCGTGTTCTTGAAGTTTTTGTCGAAAATTCTCTCGAATAATAAAATTTTAATGCTATTCTTTAGGACATTCTACTATAATTTGATCAAAATAACATACTTTGCTTAATTTAATTTTTTCTAATTTTATATAATCTGTATATTTAAAACACAAGTGTGTTTTTTAGTCATCTGCCCTGATCTTTCTGCTGAACCAATTTTACTAATTTTTTTTTTTTTTAACCTGAAAGATCTTACTTTGTAAATGTGATCGCACTATTTTTTTTTTTTTTAAATATCCCCGGTTTCATATTTTAATTTTAAAGCATTTTATGAAATTTCTAAAAAAAGGTTGAAAATTAGGTAGCTTTCATTATTGTAGACCAGAGGTAAATAATGAGGTATTTTTAACTTTATTCATGCTATTTTGTGATGAAAATTCAAAATTGTTGATAAAAATTGTTGTATAGGGTTTAGTGGCGCAAAATCCCATCAGGAGCAGAATATTATATTAGGGGCATAATAACGGAAAATGACATACTGCTTTTGAAAACACGCATTTTTCCTCATAAATTTTCTATATTGTTTTTCCTTCAGCATGTATACTGATACTAAGTTTCAGACACTAGGCGAAATGCTTATTTAAGTGAAAATGAAGTCATATTTGAAAGAGAACGATCATTTTCTTAGATAAAACTAAACATATTTTAACACAAGTGTGCCTATAAAACATAAATTACGGAAATTTTTACTCTGCGGAATTGAGATTAGAATCTCAAGTAAAGAGTGCGTCTGTTCGCATAAAAGATGTTGCTGATAATCGTGGCTTCAAGTTTTGAGTTTAAATGATTTTTAAATGATCAAACAAAACACAATTTTTTTTAAAAATGATGAATATGGATATGAGAAGTGATTATGCAAATTTTGAGAAGGTGAAAATTGCTGTTTTCATTCCGGAAATCCAAGCATAAAAGCCTCAACTGATAACAACATCCTGATAACTGATCTTTATTATATTTTACTGATTAAGTATCTATATTATAAAGAACAAACGTATCTGTGCGTAACGCTGACGTCATTTTGCGAATGACAACACTTCACGATCAATTTCGGTCTTCAAATTTTCGCTACTGCAGATTTTTAATCTTCTGACCATCGTACATTTTCAATTTTCGTCGCATAGGGAAAAAAATTTACTTTCAAATGCAATTTGCTTAAAAACTGTATATATTGACAGATGTATTATATTTTCTAAAATAATTTTTAAGCATGATTTTTTTTTAAGTTTATCTTATCATGTGCCGGTTTCAATACATAATAATAATAGACATTTTGCACATAAAGCAACAAACGTTTTTCAGCATTTGTTTTTCACTATTTTAACATAACGAAATTAATACTTCCTTTATAAACAAATAAAAGAATAATATTAAAAAAAAAACACCAATCTAACATATTTGTGAAAGACATATTAACGAAACTAATACTTCTTTTACAAACAAATAAAAGAATAATATTGAAAAAACACAAATCTAACATATTTGTAATCGTACAATTTAAATTTTTAGATCACCAAATAGGATTTTTTTTTTCAAATGGAATTTGTTTGCAAAGTTCCTCTCAGCTCTTACTGATTGTCTATGGTTTTAAAAACAATTTTAAAGCATAAAATATTTTTTAATTTATCTATATCGTGCGGAACTCGATTACGAAAGATTAATCCGTTTGCTCTTAAAACAAAATAGAGAGTTCATCCTTTTCTTACGGCTAATATCCATTAAAAAAAACTTCCCTATGAACAAATAAGTAAAATAATATAAATAAAACACAAATTTACCAGACATGTATAAGCTCTGAAATTATCATAATATAAAAGGATGCCACAAGTAGCAAAATCCTGGGAAATAACTCTTAGCAGGCTGCTAATAAGAAAATATCGCTTTTGATAAATTTCAAAAAATTATTTGATTGTATCATTCGTATTTTCCATATGAAAAATTCTTTTTTAATGTAAAGTGTCAATCTAAAAAACATATTGCATATAAAAAAATTATTAGTTTTCTATTAAAAAAAATGTTTTCACCTATATTCTTTAACCCGGGAAGCCGGGTACGATCCCCTAGTACTATATAATGGGAAAATTTAGTTTAGCAAGAAAATGCATAACAGGTTGAAATTCATCTTTCAGCAATTTATACTAATAGATGAAAACATACTTGAATACTTTTGTACAGCCCCGTAGTTTACCTAGTACCTTTATTACATGCCACTATTTAGCTAAAATTTAATTCAAACTAAAACACTCTTAAAACTACTGAAATTATTCCAGAAATTACCAGCCATAGACGGCCATGTATCCAATTCTTTGCGTGGCCCTATTATCAGTTTATCTATATTCTACAGATATTTCTTAGTAAACTAAATACAGTTCAGCGTAAAAATGCATACCTCCTTTAAAACCCACCTTTAAGCAATTTATGCTCATATTCAGTAACCTTTACGAATTTATTTCTGTAGCCCTGTATATGATCTACAGCATTTATACGCACTTTATAGTATGCATAAATATAGTGAAGAAAGCGCATATCATAATTAAAAATGCATTTCGAGCAATCATTACTAATATACAGTAATTCAGATACAATATAGTATCTGAAATCTTTTCAAATACACCGCAAACAATTTCCCCTATACCATTATGAACGAAATTCTTTTGTGTGGCCCTGAAAATGAACAATAACTATTCTTTGCACCGCATATTCAAGAGAATGCATATTTCAGTGAACTTCATAAATGAATATCAATTTTACTATGTTTGAAAGAGTGTAACACCATTAAAAATAGTTTGAAACGATTTTTTCCCATTGGCCGTAATGTAACGGAAAACTTTTGACTGTCCCTGTAAATGAACTAAACATGCTACAAACTTCATTTGAAATAGAGAACGTGCTATGGTAGAGGTCACTAACATCCAAAAATTTCAGAACGATCCGATCATATTTACGAGAGTTAGAGCATGGACAGACGGCCAGACGGCAGACAAACCGAAGTCATAAACACTTTTCAACTTTGTTGGAAAGTGTTAAAAAAATTACCAACCTAAAATATGTTTTCAACAACCTACCTTGTTTTTCAGAAAATAATAATAATTTTAAACAATTCGTAAATAAATAAAGTAATCAGAAATAACTTTTTTAATCAGAAAGATTTTATAGAGAACTAGGGGGCTCGGCCCCCTACGAGATACGCTCGCCAACCCCCGTTCAGACACCGCAGTCTCTAAAAGCACGCTAATTTGATCGGCTTTAAAAAGATTTTGGAAGATTGAATTAAAATTTAAAAAACAATGGCGATCTCCCTACAAACGGGTTTCTATTCATTTCTCTTTGATTTGGGAATCTTAAGGAAAAATCAGCTGCTGTTAAAAGATACAATGGCTGTTTTCGTCTTTGATTAAATAAAATCAGTTAAACATTTCAAAATAAGCTAATATAAAATGAATTAAGTAAACAGAGTCTTTGTCTCCGGGTATGTTTTAACAAAGCGAAAAGAAAATTCTTTTAAATAAGACATTTCAAATGTATCGTTTTTAATCTGACGTAATTTTCACCAAACTTTTCTTTCTCTTTTTAATATTCACGTGAAAATAATTTTGTTAGAAATGAAATATTATTTGCGCTATCCTAACAAAAATAGTTGAAAAGATCATCTCAAAATATCAAATGTCTCGCGCAATTTTTAAATTTAAACAGTTTTGCAATAATATTTTTTGTTCATTTTAAGTAATAAGTGTAATGTGATATAAATGTGACGTAATTTCTCCTATTTAAGACTCCTAACGCATGTTAATGAATTTATTATTTTACAATATCCTTTCTCTTTTAAAATTTACGTGTAAATATAGTTTTTATGAAGTAATTTTCAACAAGTTCCTACTTTTTATACGTAATAATTTAATTTTAATTTGAAAGTTTTTTTTCTGTTTATAATAATCACGTGTAAATAAATTTTTATTCTGAAACAAACATTATTGTTTGCGCTGTTTATACAGTTGGCAACAGTTTAAATTAATACCATTTTCTAAAATAAGTAAAAAATATTGCTCGAAATGCTGAAAATTTGAATTTAAAATGGAAATAAAAACTCAAAAAATGAGTCAAATTAAAAAAATAAATATAGTTTGCACGCCGGGAACTTATAACGTATAAAATGATCGAAAAATGATTAAATTCTCATGTATAGTTTTTGCTCCTATAAAACTTTTTTAATGGAACGATTTTGCCCAACATTAGCATTAAATATCTCTTAAAATAATTATTCGATTTGAAAACTCTCTGCATCAGCGTATTTATCAACCATTTCTCTATAATACCGCCGATTTTCATATTTTTGTATGCAATATTTTCTTAATATTAACGGAGAAAGACCTCCGGTCACAAAAAATTCAAAACCGGCGGCGGTGACAGCGTAAGTTACTTTTTTTTAGAATAGAGAGAAACTTCATTTTGTATAAATTGATTAACCCAAGTATGCGCAAATAACGTAAATTTGCGTATTTAAAAATGCAAATCGCAGAAGAAAGAAAAATCATATGATAACAAATGAAATTAAAAACAGAATAATTCAAAGAGTAAGTAATATTCTGAAAGTTTCAATCTTTTTTTTTTCTTAAAGAATTCCGCTGATTTTGTGAAAGTGAAAGTTCTAAATTATCTAAGAATAAATTGGAAGAAAAGGACAAAATGAAGACTGTATTAAAAAACTGTATCCAGTATTTTTTCATATCCTTCGGCTGAATTGGGGAAAAAGTGTAAAACTCAGAGCAGAAAGTGCTGAATCATAAGTTTTCAATGCTTTTTTCTTACTGCTTTTCACAAAACTATTCGATATCTAGCCAAACAGGCTTGACAAATGCAATGGGTGAAAAATTTGCAGAATTTTTATAAATTTATTTTGTGCATCAGTTACTTCCCGGTAGATTTTTAAAAAATATGACTTACACTAAATACATTTAGGGTATTAAAAAATGTATTTTATTCAACATATATGCATATATATATATATATATATATATATATATTATATATAATTAATGAAAAAATTATTGCACAACTGACGCTAATAGCAGCTCATGTCAAATGCAACAAAATGTATTTCATTACTACTTTAAAAATGCAAAAAAATCATAACTCTGAAAAGAAGATGTATATCAGCAATAGTTAACGTTAAAAATCTCAAAAACTTTCAAAAATACAGGTAAAAAGCAAAACACAGGCAAAAAACAGTGTGTTCTTCATCAGTGAGAGGACAGAGAGACCTAATTCCACCCCCACTGTTAAAAGCTTGCAGGTTTCTGAACACACGTCCATCTTGCACTCAATACAGAAAAAACTATTGTCATTTTAGAAACAAAACTCAAAAAAGCTAAAATAAACCAAATTTAAAGAAAAAAGTAATGTAAACAAAGCATAATTTAAAATACAAAAACAAGAAATTCTTTAATAAAATGGTCTTTTAGAAAAGGGGGGTTGCACGTTCTTCTGCATTCATACATGTTAATTTCATTTGTTGCAGGTTTCTGAACACACGTCCATCCTGCACTCAATACAGATAAAACTATTGTCATTTTAGAAACAAAACTCAAAAAAGCTAAAATAAACAAAATTCAAAGAAAAAAGTAATGTAAACAAAGCATAATTTAAAATACAAAAACAAAAAATTCTTTAATAAAATGGTCTTTTAGAAAAGGGGGTTGCACTTTCTTATACATTCCAACATGTTAATTTCATTTGTTGCAGGTTTTTGAACACACGTCCATCCTGCACTCAATCCAGAAAAAAACTATTGTCATTTTAGAAACAAAACTAAAAAAAGCTAAAATAAACAAAATTTAAAGAAAAAAGTAATGTAAACAAAGCATAATTTAAAATACAAAGACAAAAAATTCTTAAATAAAATGGTCTTTTAGGAAAGGGGGGGGGGTGCACGTTATTCTGCATTCATACATGTTAATTTCATTTGTTTATATTTTCTAAAAGACCATTTTATTAAAGAATTTTTTGTTTTTGTATTTTAAATTACGCTTTGTTTACATTACTTTTTTCTTTAAATTTGGTTTATTTTAGCTGTTTTGAGTTTTGTTTCTAAAATGACAATAGTTTTTTTCTGTATTGAGTGCAGGATGGACGTGTGTTCAGAAACCTGCAAGCTTTTAGCAGTGGGGTGGAGTTAGGTATGTCTGTCCTCCCACTGATGAAGAACAGACTGTTTTTTGCTTGTGTTTTGCTTTTTTACCAGTATTTTTGAAAGTTTTTGAGATTTTTAACGTTAAATATTGCTGATATATACCTTCTTTTCAGAGTTATGGTGTTTTTTGCATTTTTGAAGAATTAATGAAATATATATATATATTATATGAACACGTGTATCGTACCTGCACAAATCATAGCACACATATATTGAATATGCATATTGTACATATGGGGCATTCTCACAATCTTTTGACTTTCGGGAATAAAAATCTGGTGAAATTAAACTTGCTAAAATAACATTTTAATCTGATAAACGAATGCATTAATGATTCAAAAAAAAGAAAAATTGGTCAGCATCGAAATTTTTTTTATTTAACTGAGGTTTAAGTTAAACTTGCGAGTTTAATTTTGCTTACCATTTTACCACTATAATTTTTTTATTTTCTTCTAAACTTTTACGTATAATGAATTTGCATAGTACCCACAAGACCTTCAAATAAGAAATAATAACAATGTAGTATTTTCACTACAAAATTTTGGTATAAATTTGTCTTAATGGTGTGAGAAGGGAAAGGTATAGGAAAAAAGGGACGGTAATGGGAAAAAAAGGGATGCTAATTATGGGACGGTAAGGAAAATTACATTGAGACAAATCATGTTGAGACTAAGTGATAGCCACAATGTTCAGGGATTTTTAGAAAAAGTTATTTATATTGGATTAAATTAAAAAAAAATTTACCTCGAAAAGTGCAGGAATAAACCTTGGAGACGGTGAAACTACCAATAAAGCCACGATGCTTGAAATTGATATTTAAATGATGATTTAAATTCTGCAGTAAATTTCCTGTCAAAGACTTTTAGACATTCTTTCTCTAATATACTTCTGCTTGGGAAAAAACTTGAAAAAAATTCTGTGGCTGCATATGAAGTGATTTTTTGTGTAAGTTTAGCAAGAGGGATGGTAATGAATCTAAAACCCAGGGACACAGTTTAAAAAATAATATCAACCGTAAAAATGTGTGCAGGTTAATTTTTTGCTACATTTTTATGTAAAACAATTGCTCCAGTTTCAGAAAAAAATTACATCGAATTACTTTTATTGAAACAATTTTATACAGACATCTCCAAACTTAAAAATCAGCATCAGGGACATGGACGGTATAGGAGTTTCCTGGATATTTGGACCCCCAACATCGTCCAAAACTTATTTATCTCGTTAATATTGTTATGCAGTCAAGCAATGGGTATATGAAATTAAAAAAAAAACACAATAATATGTACTAAAATAAAAATTATTATTCAGGGACTTAAAAGTAAAAAGATTGTAAGAATTCTCCATATAGACTACAAGCGGGGATGACCGAGCATAGCTCGGTTAAAATTAGCTTTATGTTCAACTCGATACAATATTCTCACTGTATCATTCCTCTGTATTATTGCTATTATGCAGGTTATATTATAACAGTATTACTTACAAAAAAATCAATATGAAAAGTATGTAGTACATGCTTCTAAATTTTACACTATTTGCACATTTACAACGAAAGGACATCAATCCAAATTACAGTTTTAGCTCAACTCTGATTAGTTTAACCATACCATGTATCTCGAGTTCTATTAAGAATTTAAAAAAAAAACTCTTTACATTCTGAAGACTTATTTTTTCGACAAAAATTGCCAAATTTGGCAGACATTCTTGAATTTGGCGCTGAGTATGTGTTTTTGCATTCGTAATCTTGAAAGTGAATTTTTCGGCTGAATGTTGTCAATATTTCGCCAACTTCACGGTTTCGCGACCCTGACCCGTAGTGACCCAAAATGATGCACTAATCAAATCTGCTCGAACATGCGACTTAGCTCAATGGTCTGGTAATCAAAAACGGTAGGATACAAAATTTAGTCAAAATCATTTAAGCCGTTTTATAGATAAAATTAGCTTGACCCACAGTGATTCCAAAATGACCCACTAATCTAATTTTCTCGAACATGTGACACAGCCGCGTGGTCTTCTTGAGCCCGAAAACGATAGAATACAAACTTTAATCAAAATCGTTAGAGCCGTTTTCTAGAAAAAATTAGCTTAGCTCGTAGTGACCCAAAAAGGACCCACTAATCGAAATTTCTCAAACATGTGACCTAACTCAATGGTCTTGTACCCGAAAACGGTATAATACAAAATTTTGTCAAAATTGTTTCAGACGTTTTTTAGATACAATTAGCTTGACGCAGATCCATTGTGACCCAAAATGACCACAAACGGAATGTTCTTGAACTTGCGACCGAGCCCAATGCTCTTTTTGAGCCCGAAAACGATAGAATACAAAATTTAGTCTAATCATTAGAGCCGTTTTTTAGATAAAATTAGCTTGACCCGCAGTGACC
Organism: Maratus speciosus; assembly: GCA_963932465.1. NCBI lineage: Eukaryota > Metazoa > Arthropoda > Arachnida > Araneae > Salticidae > Maratus > Maratus speciosus. The sequence continues at coordinate 509,894,926 of OZ010795.1, forward strand.
CCAAAATGACCCACTAATCTAATTTTCTTGAGCGTGTGACCCAGCCCAGTGGCCTTCTCGAGACAGAAAACAATCTAATACAAAATTCAGTCAAAATCGTTAGAGTCTTTTTTAGATTAAATTAGCTGAACTCATAGTGACTCAAATATGACCCACTAATCGAAATTTCTCGAACATGTGGCCTAGCCAAATAGTCTTCTCGTGCCCAATAACGGATATAAATTTTAGTTAAAATCGTTTGAGCCGTTTTTTAAATATAATTAACTTGACCCTGACTCATGATCCAAAATGACACACTAATCGAATTTTCTCGAACATGCGACCTAACTCAATGGTCTTCTAGTTCCCGAAAACGATAGAATACAAAATTTAATCAAAATCTTTAGAGCCGTTTTCTAGACAAAATTAGCTTGACCCGTAGTGACCCAAAAATAATAGAATAAGAATAGAAGAATAGAAATAATAAAAATAGAAATTTCTCGAACATCTGACCTAGCCCAATTACCTTCTCGTGCTCTGAAACGGTAGGAAACAAAATTTTTGTTAAAATCGTTTGAGCTGTTTTTTAGATACAATTAGCTTGACCCTGACCCATTGTGACCCAAAATGACACACTAATCGAATGTTCTTGAACATGCGACCTAGCCCAATGGTATTATTCTTGTGACCGAAAATGGTAAAATTAAAAATTTCGTAAAAATCGTTAGAGTTGTTTTCCAGATAAAATTAGCTTGACCCACAGTGAACCAAAAATGACCCACTAGTCGAATTTTCTCGAACATGTGACTTAGCGCAATGGTCTTCTCGTAATCCAAAACGATAGAATACAAAATTTAGTCAAAATCTTTAGAGCCGTTTCTTAGATAAAATAGGCTTGACCCATAGTGACCAAAAATGACCCAATAACATGTGAGCCCAATAGTTTTCTCGTACCCATAAACGGTTGGATATAAAATGTAATTAAAATCGTTTGAGCCGTTTTTTAGATACAATTAGCTTGACTCTGACCCATTATGACACAAAATGACCCACTAATCGAGTTTTCTCGAACATATGACCTAGCCCAATGGTTTTCTCGTGCTTGAAAATGGTAAAATACAAAATTTAGTCAAAATCGTTAGAGCCGTTTTTAAGATAAAATTTACACACACACGCACATACACACACACAATTTTTGCTCGTAATATAGAATAAGATATGGTCATTAATTATCGGACACTTTCAGTTTTAGACATTTTGTCGAATATTTAGCCATATCTTGTCAGATTATTCTGGAATTTCAGGATTAAAAAGAGCAGGTTCCACCTCATATTTATCAACGTCAATTTGATAAGGAGGACAATTAGGGGGCCAACATAAAATCAAAGAAAAAATAATAATACTTGGGATCACCCTGTAAAATAAAATGCACGAAATGATCTATCGCTACAGAATAAAAAAAAAACAGACAATGTACAATATGTGTATTCATTTGTGTAAGAATAGCACGCATATTAATGGAGATATAGCGATTAAAATAAATAAATAAATTCTTGCATGTTTTTTGCTTATAACATGCAGGGTTTTCAACCAAATTTAACGCCGGTTTCAGAAAAATTGACAAAATATAGTAGAAATAATATAGTGATATAGGAATATAAATATATTAAATATTTTAGGAAGTATGAGCAGTTGTATGAAATAATTTTTATCTGCGCATGCACTAATGATAACATGGGTATTTTTACATAATTTAATAGTCGAGCAACTTATTAAAAATATCCAGTCAGATATCGTAAAAATTCAGAAAGATACCGGCGCTAGAGTGAGCTAATTTTTAGTTGTTCTCTAAAAGCAGATAAGGGATTTTTCACAAATTGTCATTTTTTATTAACTGACTTTTAGAAAAAAGTTAGTATTTAGTGACTATCAACGAGTAGATTTGGAAAAAATGCTTCGATTTTGATATTTCTTTTTATCATGGTATAGGCTCGTTCTGGTGGTTACCCAAGAAGAACTAAAGCATCATTAAAAAATGAAAAAAAAAATTAAATTAAAATTGACAATTTGTGAGCAATCCCTTATCAAGCTAGTTTTGGCGAGCAACTAAAAATCAGCTCGCTCTAACGCCGACATCTTTCTGAATTTTTACGATATATGGTTGGATTTTTTAAAAATAAGTTTCTCCATAGAGCTGACTATTAAATTATGTAAAAAGATCCTTGTTAACGCTCGCGCATACGCAGATAAAAATTATTTCCTACAACTGCTCATACTTCCAAAATATTTAATATATTTATATTCCATCTGCACTATATTGTTTCTACTACATTTTGTCAATTTTTCCGAAACTGGCGTTAAAATTGATTGAAAACCCTGCATGTTATAAGCAAAAAACATGCAAGAATTTTTTTAATTATTAAAAAAAAATCGCTATATCTCTATTAATATGCGTGTTATTCTTACACAAATGAATACACATATTATACAATATCTGTTCCCATACAGCACACACGTAGATATTTCGTTTATTTAGAGCGGTTTACATCTAGAATATATACATGTACATCAAAATGATGTTCATTCAAAACCGTAAGATGGATGGTTGAATACATTATATTCATATAACATTCATATCCCAACAATCTATGGACCAACATAATATGGAGGTGGACTTAACGTTCATTCTAAAATATAAACTGGATTGTCAAAGAAACTACGTCAACATGACGTTCATATACCAACACTTTATGGAGATAGACACAGCGCCCTCTATAAAGAGCGCTAAAAGAGTCAAATATCTTACTTCCGATACACTTTTTTGTGTGGCAACATGAGCTTTCTGTTGTTTTGTAAACACGCCAGACGCGACGCCATTATGTTATAGTTATGCAGATGTTTATGCATTTTTTGGCTGGTTTAATTTAGACTATCAAAGTTCAACTTGGTTTTTAATTTTATAAATTTTTAGTTGTATCAAACAGTTAGCATTTACAACAACCACTGAATCTAATAATAGATGTAATGTTTACTTTACTTTAGGTTGTGCATGGTGTTGTTTGAAATTTGGATTAAATATCGAGCAGGATTATATGTAAGTAAGTCCTTTGATTTCTTTTTTTCAGGTTTTTATTTGCTATTCTATTTTGGTGCTTTCTGTAGCATTTGCGATTTTTAACCTTATCTTCAAAAAACTACAAAGAAATTAGACATATAAATTTTTGATTAACTCCTCAAATTTTATAATCTTCTCTATCCCTATCATATAATTGACTGATCATAGTAATCTCTATACTTGACTTACATGGTTACTCATTGGTTTTACATTTAAAATGTTTTGATTTTCCAGTGAATCTTAATTTTGTATATAAAACTTTACAAAGTTTGGATTATATTTAATTTCTTATACTCCTTCTCCCATACCCCCGAAACTTTATCTAATGCGAACAATATAAAATTGTATAATTATAGTGCAAACACTTTTTGGGGTCAGCAGTCTGTTTCGGCAAAAGAGAAATCAATAAAAACTTTCAAATGGTGAATTTGTCTTGAATAAAAGAAAATAATGCTAACAAATTAGATCCAATGAAAACAAGGTTTATACCAATGAAAACAATTGTTAACAGTTTGCCTAATAATAATAAATAATTTTTTAATATTGAAAATAACTTATCACTTTATTATGTTGTTAAATTACGTTATTAAAAATTTATTGTTTCATAAAAAAGGTTTCTTAATCTCAAAAGTTTATTTTCATATATTTAATTTTATCTATTCAATGTATTTTAAGTTAAATCTGCATGTCTTGTTAGCGATGGAATGATTATTTACATTTATTGAAAAAGCATTGATACCGAAATAATAGGGGTTCTCCATTTGAAATACATATTTACAAAATTTTATTTAAATTGATATTTAGGTGCATTTCTTTTACAAGTATAGCTACTATAGATTTTTCTTATAGCATAGGTCCTCAGTTTAAATGTAATTATCTGTTAAATTAAAAATTTACCTTTTATTTATTTATGTTTTTTTTCAAAAAGCATTTACTTATTATTCTTACTATTTTTGAAAATGGGATTCATTATCAAAACATGAAATGCTTTCTATGGAAGATTCTTTGATTTGAGTCTATATGTTTGAGTGTATAATAAAATTTTTGACGAATCAATGAATTCAATAAATTCAGTGGTCAAAATAGTATATTAGAAGTAACGAGAAATTATAGTAGGTCCTAGTTTTGACATTGTTTGTTGTGTAATATGCTATTTTTTGGAACACATAATTTAGCGAGTAATGTAATCTAAAAAAAAAAAATAAACTAGTTTGTACGGAGCATCAATGTTATTTTTGACGTTACGTCCAGAAACAGTATCTCAATCAATACAAAGTATACCAGTGGAGATGTGTGTCTGGTGGATCAGCTGGTGCCGGGATAGATCTTCAAATTTGAATGCTCTCAGAAAATCACAGGGGTGTAGTTTTATTATAAAATAAGTAACTACCATTAGTGATCTTCTGCAAGCAACTGGAATTTGTCTGGTGTCCTTTGATGGTATGCTCTTTTGCAAGGATTATGGATTCAGCATCGAAGATTTCAAAAAAGAAGATTTAAAAAAATCGGTGAGTATGTAGGACTCCCATTGCTTTCAAAAGAGGAGATAATAAAGTAAGTTTATTAAAGTAACCTCATTAATAATATTGGCGCTCCCTACGAACTAGTTTTTTTAATCACATTACTCGCTAAATTATATTTTCCAAAAATAGTATGTTACGCTACAAACTATGAGTACACAATAAGAAACGTATACAAGAATTATTTAGCTGAAAATATTTTTAAATGCCCATGTAATAATAAAGTAAAATTGTAAATATAATGTGAAATAAACATTTATATAATTCAGTCTGGGGTATAAATAAAATCTGCCGCTAAGTAAAAATAATAGTGTGGGACAACTCTACATATATTCCCACTTTGTTAGTTACCAGAGTAATTACACTATTTGGTTTGATTTTAAAAGATAAAAAAAAGGGGGGGGGGAGATATGATGTTTTTATGTAATAAAAGTTTTTGTTTTTGAAAGTAAAAAAAAAAAAAAAATACATTAAAAAAAATAAAGCATTTATGTTGTTTTAAGATAATAAAAAGTATTTTTTCCCTGATATTTCCTTATGTTAATTATATTTATTTTCATCAAAGCAGTTACACGATATAGTTGGTATGACTTAAAATACAGTTATTACAGTTTAGCTAATATTGCTAATAATTTGTGCTTTTTACCAATAATTTTGATACTTTAAAATATTTTTTTAAATCGTAAACTTTTCATGTATAACGTTTTCTTGTAATTAAAAAAAAATAAGATGCAGAAGAGTCTGGGTATACGCATACTGTTCCATATTACATATATATATGTACACATTACATAGATATGATGTATATATATGTACATGTACATATATATATTACACTGCTGGCCACACAAAATGCAACACCAAGAAGGAACAGAGATATCACAGCGAAATTTATTAGGCAGATAACATGCTGTACAAAGATCAAACGATTAAAATTACAGCCTCATGTGACGCGTGGATGATGACAAAATCAGTAGTTAGAGTAGCCGCCATTGTTGGCTATAACCACGGCCACACGCCTCGGGATGGAATCAAAGAGGCTTTGGATGTCTCCTTGGGGTACAGCAGTCCATGCGGCTTCCACATATTGCCAAAGTTGATCTGGTGTAGCAGCGGGTGGTGTTTCCCGGGGCAGTCGTTGTGCAAGCATGGACCACACGTTTTCGATTGACGATAGATCGGGAGAACAAGCAAGCCAAGGAAGCAATTCAATCTGATGGGTAAAGAAGAACTCTTGAACATTGCGTGCCACGTGTGGTCGTGCATTATCCTGTTGGAATATGGCTGATGGCAAGCGCTGAATGTATGGGAGGACCACGGGCTCCAACACCTCAGAGATGTAGCGCTGACTGTTCAGTGTACCGGCAATGTGTACTAGAGGGGTGTGGCAGTGAAATCCAATACCACCCCAAACCACGATACCGGGTGTAGGACCAGTGTGGCGATGCATAACGCAACAGTTCAGCAGCCTCTCACCACGGTGCTTCCAAACTCGAATCCGACCATCGTGATGTTGCAGGCAGAAGCGAGATTCGTCAGTAAACACAATGTCGTTCCATTCCGTTGTCCATGTCCGCCGTTCCTCGCACCATTCGCGGCGCAAACGCCTGTGCAGGTCAGGCTGTTTCCAGTCAGGAGTAAACGAAGCAATGGACGCCTTGCGGACATTCCACTCTGCTGCAAACGGCGTCGAATGGTACGAGCGGACACCGAATGATGTGTAGCAGACTGAATCTGTTGTGCTATGGTTCGTGATGTGACCGAGTGATCGATCACTGTCATGCGCACAATCCGCCTTTCATCACGGGTAGTGGTGCAACGAGATGGGTGCGATTGGCCACCGTCGGTCCGCCGTTCCCTCCTGCATCCAGCGATTACAGATCCGCATCACAATTGCTTGGTTTCGTCCAACACGTTGACCGATTTCTCTGAAGGATAATCCGCAATCCCTATAGGCTGCTATTCTTCCTCGGTCGAATTCCGAAACTTGGTCAAAAGACGCCCGATGTCTTCCACGAGGCATAGGTAAACAGCTTACCCCCCCCCCCCCCCCCCAAAACGCACGAAAAAACAATTACCGTACTTCAAATCGCCAATCTATTCTCCTCTTATATAGAGCTTGCGAGTGGCGCTACGGTCGCCCGTTATGTGTGTCTGCGCTGCAATGCTAATGATTTGCATATTTCATCGCCGCAAACGCATGATGTAAATTTCACATGAGTTGCATGCTTCCTTCAGGGTGTTGCATTTTGTGTGGCCAGCAGTGTATATGTATATTACATAGATATGTGTAGTATATATACGTACATATTACATAGATATGTGTAGTATATATACGTACATATTACATAGATATGATGTATATATACATACATATTATGTCTAGGATATGATCTATATGGACATAGACATCCGTTTTACATAGATTTATGTCAGATCTGGATGTCCAACAAACGCTATATGGATGTATTCGGAGAGACATCTGATGGTAATATCTACGTAGATACTATGTAATATGGAATTCCTTGGATGAATTATGGACATGGTATATGGATGTACTTTACATTATATGGATGTCATATTTACCAATTTGTGCTGTGTGGGGTTTATTTATATTCTGTAGCGATAGATCATTTTGTGCATTTTATTTTACAGGGTGATCGCAAGTATTATTTTTTTTCTTTGGTTTTTGTTGTCCCCCTAATTGTCCTGCTTATCAAATCGACGTTGATAAATATGAGGTCATACCTGTTCTTTTTAATACTGAAATTCCAGAAAAAATCTGACAAGTATATTTCTAAATATTCGACAAAATGTCTAAAATTGAAAGTGTCCGCTCATTAATGGCCATATAGTGTATATAAACATATAACTAAATAACAATGAAAGTCTAATATTGCTGAAAATAATTATAGAATAGCATTGCACCAAAAGTTAAAAAATAATTTTTGTTTTTCAGTTTAGATAAAATACAGTACAGATAACAACGTAATACAAGTAATACAACTAAATTAAATCTGTGCATAAATATGTTCATATTAAATCTATTTTTATACAGAAAATACATTATGTACAGTCGTGGAAAAAAAAGTACCCCCCCCCCCCCACACACACACACTAACTCGTCAACAAATTATCGTAGACGAAAGTTACGGGTACCGAACGATTGCAAATAAAGCCTACTTTTAAATGATGTATATAAAATTTGCTTAGGGGGGCCATATTAAAACGAATCCAAACTACATAATAAAACGAATCCAAACTTCATTTTTTTCAATAGCAATACCCAATTTTAACGAGATATTTCAAATCTTCGGTTAAAACTATGCCCAGAAACCGAATTTCAAGAAATTTGAATAATAAGTTTTTGAACTATAAGCATCCAAAATTTAGTGCTTCTAATGTTAAATTACATTTTCATATTTTTATTTATAGCTCCTGAAATTATGCTCGTAATGTGCTAATTTTTTGTGTAGCAATAATACTAAAATACCCAAACATAAATACGTTGAATTTGCAATTTTTATAATTTTATGATATGAATTATTAATTATGAAATTATTATTCGATCAAAATTATGAATTGCAACCTACAGTTTTTTTGATGCATTTAAATTTATTAAGTCCTGTTTCATGGAAATCCAAAATTTCACATTTTTCTTCCAAGTAGTTTTCAAATTATGCTTAAACTAGTTGGATGTGCCAATCCCAAAACTTTCTTCTATCTTATACATCTTAATATTTCAAAAACTAGTTACACATGTTAATACTTCAATATTATTAGTTCAATACTATACCAACTTTGATTTTCAACTTAAATTTCTGCTTCAGTCAATTAAACGAACTAAAAGCGAGTTAATCTATATCATGATATTTGTTAAAAATTAATAGTTTTTCCTTATTCTGTTGTTATCAGGTATTTGCGAATAGCCGGCTTAGTAGGAAGCGAGTTCCCGCCTTTGCACGAGCCACCGATGGACAATAGAACTACGAAAAGTCAAGAAAATTATACAAAAATCGCTATCACAGAGCCCCTTTACCGCGCGATATTTCCAAATTCAAGGAGGACCTGTTGGCCAAAGTCAAAAACATACACAAAAAAATTTGGTTCAATTGTATGCATAAATTCATACACTTTTCGATTGTACAATAAAGAAAATGGCACAAACATCGCTATTACAGTGCTCCCCTTCCGGCAGATTTTTTTTCAAATTCAGGGAGGACCTGCTTGCCGTAGTCAAGAACTTAAAATAAAAATTTGGTTCAACTCTATGCATAAATTCATACACTTTTCGATGGTACAATAATGAAAATGGCACAGAGATCCAATTATAGCGCCCCCTTCTGGCGGAATTTTTTCAAGTTCAGGGAAGACTTGCTTGCCATAGCCAGAAACATACACAAAAAATTTGGTTCAATTCTATGCATAAATTCATACACTTTTCGATGGTACAATAATGAAAATGGCACAGAGATCCAATTATAGCGCCCCCTTCTGGCGGAATTTTTTCAAGTTCAGGGAAGACTTGCTTGCCATAGCCAGAAACATACACAAAAAATTTGGTTCAATTCTATGCATAAATTCATACACTTTTCGATGGTACAATAATGAAAATGGCACAGAGATCCAATTATAGCGCCCCCTTCTGGCGGAATTTTTTCAAGTTCAGGGAAGACTTGCTTGCCATAGCCAGAAACATACACAAAAAATTTGGTTCAATTCTATGCATAAATTCATACACTTTTCGATGGTACAATAATGAAAATGGTACAGACATCGCAATTATAGTGCCCCCTTCCGGCGGAATTTTTCCAAATTCGGGGAGGACCTTCGCGCCATGACCAAAAACAAACACAAAAAATTTGCTCAATTCTATGCATAACTTCATACACTTTTCGATGGTACAATATTCAAAATGGCGCAAAAATCGCTATTACAGCGCCCCCTACCGGCGACTCTTTTCCAAATTAAAGAAAGACCTGCTTGCCATAGTCAAGAACTTAAAATAAAAATTTGGTTCAATTCTATGCATAAATTCATACACTTTTCGATGGTACAATAATGAAAATGGCACAGAGATCCAATTATAGCGCCCCCTTCTGGCGGAATTTTTTCAAGTTCAGGGAAGACTTGCTTGCCATAGCCAGAAACATACACAAAAAATTTGGTTCAATTCTATGCATAAATTCATACACTTTTCGATGGTACAATAATGAAAATGGTACAGACATCGCAATTATAGTGCCCCCTTCCGGCGGAATTTTTCCAAATTCGGGGAGGACCTTCGCGCCATGACCAAAAACAAACACAAAAAATTTGCTCAATTCTATGCATAACTTCATACACTTTTCGATGGTACAATATTCAAAATGGCGCAAAAATCGCTATTACAGCGCCTCCTAGCGGCGATTTTTTTCCAAATTCAGGGAGGTCCTGCTTGCCATAGTCAAAAACTTAAAATAAAAATTTGGTTTAATTCTATGCATAACTTCATACGCTTCTGGATGGTACAACATTCAAAATCGCACAAAAATCGCTATTACAGCGCCCCCTACCGGCGAATGTTTTCCAATTTCAGGGAAGATCAGCTTGCCGTAGCCAAAAACTTAAAATAAAAATTTGGTTCAATTCTATGCATAACTTCATACACTTTTGGATGGTACAATATTTAAAATCACACAAAAATCGCTATTACAGCGCCCCCTACCGGAGAATTTTTTCCAAATTCAGGGAGGATCTGCTCGCCATACCCAAAAACGTAAAATAAAAATTTGGTTCAATTCTATGCATAACTTCATACACTTTTTGATGGTGCAATGGTGACAGACACACGGACACACGGACAGACAGACATTTTCTATAAACATGTTTTCTGGGATATCTGACCCCTAAAACGTGTAAATCCGTCGAAAACCGGAAGTCGAAAAAAATTTCGATTACAATACTTTCTGGTATTGTAGATAGAAGAAAGTAAAAACGGCAAAATGATGTTTTAAGGGGCCGTCTGTGATAGAAGTGACTAGATATTTTGAAATTTCTTCTGCTGTCGTGTAATCTAGCAGGCTTCAATGACTGCTTGAGTGGTGCTTAAGGTGCCTTGATCAAGAATGAGGCTCTCGTAATTATAGTTAATAATCGAATACGGAACTTCAATTGGGATACAGCCCTTAAAAAACGCTCGTTTTAAAATAATTAATTTCTCGGAAACTTATGGTGCGAATCCTTCTATATATAAAAAAAGTTTTGATTTGGAAATGGACCAATGAAAATCTGCGTAGATATTCCCAGCAGATCGGCATCCAATTTGAATGCTTAAGCATGGCCTTTCTTCGTTAATATTAGAAAAACTGTTGCATACAAAAATATGAAAATCGCTAGTTGCATAAAAATTTGTTTTTAGGCTAATTGAAGGGTGTAGAGTTCATATATATGCTGTCAGAATTGTGTACTGCTATTGAAAAAAAACAAAGTAATGGTTCGTTTTGATATGTAGATGGTCCCTAAGCAAGTTTTATATACATAATTTAAAAGTAGACTTTATTACCAGTCGTTCGGTACCAGTAACTTTCTTCTACAATAATTTGTTGAGGAGTTAGTAGGGGGTGTTTACTTTTTTTTCCACGACTGTACATTTGTGAAAGATGTAAAAATAAATAATCATACTTTTAGAGACTAAGTCCAATTTCTTTGTCTACGGACTTTTCTGTCCTATTAAATATTAATGCACACGGTCCTGCGAATCAAAGGACTTAGTGAAAAAAATTATAAAGTCCTTGCCCCCCCCCCCCCAAAAAAAAAAAAAAACCAACTCATTCCATGCATGATTGCACAACAATTTTACGTGCGATTAATATCGCTCCATAAGGTGACCACATTTCACAATTTTTTTCAGACTCAAAGCTTTAAAAACTTTACAAATTAATGATTTTTTTAGCTTCACCTTTTATCATTTTCATAAATTTATCCTCTTTAAAACCTAGTACGTTTTTTAAATGAAAAGTTGAGGGCATCTAGACATGAGCCCTGTCACTGAAAAATGGGGACATCTCTTCACATTAGAATAATTTTATTTATTAGAGTAGTATAGCCAACATACTTAGATTCAAAGTTTTTGTTCAAACTATGGCAATCTGCATTACAGAACTTTTCATATGAGTTTACAGGCATGGGTACAAAAATGCATCCGAACATGGAATCCACTTTGACACGATCTGCCCTGAATACGCAGGGCGTCCCCAAAAATGTACTCACATTTTGATTTCCCATAACTAAATTTTTTCGCATCATAGATCTGTTTGCTGGCGAAGAGATTTACTTTAAACTAGCAAAAGCCATGCTTTGTTGGATTCACGAAGCATTATTTAATAAGATAAATATTTGAAAGTAACAATATTTTTTTATTATTCTTGCATCTTTATTAAGCAAAATTATTTTATGTTTTGGCGCATTTTAATTTTAGAAATGTAAATTCAGCCAAATAACTAAGAATTTCCACGGAATTTTTTATTTATGATATAAGACTGGTATAAATAAAAATATTTTCGGAGCAAAATTTTACAAAATATTTATATAACGAATTTAACGATTAATTTTATTTGTTTAAAATTCTTTTGTTGCCAATTTACAAAACAAAATCATAATATAATTCTTTTAAAATATATAAGTATCGTCTGCGTAAATGATTTACCATAATAAGAATAAATTGTGTATTTGAATTCTTAACGCTGAAAAATACTTTTATAATTGAATGTAAATAACTGAATTTTCACAAATTTTAATTCATTAAAAATATGCTATAATTTTCATAAAAAAAGTTATTTTAAAAGTTTTATAAAAGAAATCGTAACTCCATGATTTATTTGTTCTTCTGAAAATATATGTGTTTCATTTTTTATTTACAAAAATACGTCCGTAATGTAAAAACATGTAAAATAAATTAATTAAAATAATAAATTTTTCAACGTTATTCTGTAAAAAAAAAATAATATTGTGCAAATCTACAGATCATAATTTATTTTTATGTTTAATTTCAAATCAAAATACTGAATAGTTTTTTTTTTTTTTTTTTTTTTTTTTTTGTAAAATGTAATTTGTGTAGCCTAGTAGAGGATTCGCTTCGCTCATCCTAATAAGATAGAGACCATCACCCTTCCTATTACAGTAGATTCCCGATTATCTGAGTTAATATGGACCAAGCGCACCTCGGATAAGCAAAAAACTCGGATTAGCCGGATTTGCACGAATCGTCGCCAACTAGAAATGATATATAAATTTTAACTTGATTCATTAATTTTTATGGTACTAGTAACATTTCTTTGATCTGCATTTCCGTTACTTTTAAGAAAAACGGGGAAAGAAATTGTTTATTTGACAAAGCCCTTGATAGTTTTTTGCTTGTTAAATGTCAGTTTTGCTGCAGTTTTTTTTTTTTTTTTTTTTTTTTTTTTTTCCTGCAGTATTACGCTACCGCATAGCTACCAATTTCTAAGATTTTTCCTTACCACCAAAACTTACCAGTAAATTTTGCCTAATTCAATCGCCGAAATCTAGCAATGATCAACCTTTAAATAGGGCAAAAATTTGTATTAAATTTTAGAGGTAACAAAACCGTACAAATTGGCAGCTATGTGATTCTATTAGTATCATGAAAATTTCACGTGTAGCTACTTTCTGCTCAAAATATTAAATAGTTTTTTTCTATCGATTTAAAAAAAAAAAAAAAAAAAAAAAAATATGGTCATTTTTTCCCCCATTCTGATCAGAAAATCAGAGTTCAAACTTTTTACGACTGCTCTTTCATCTTCACCCAACACTTCATTTATAATGGCTGTTTCATAATAATGGAAGTCTTCAGTCCACCAGAAGAAAATAACTCGGTTAAAGCGGAAACTCGGTTAAGCGGGACTCGGATAATCGGGACTCTACTACCATTGTGATGTAAGGGCCTATCTCGATGCAACTTTTCCAAACAGACGAATTGTTGGAAGTAAGTATTGAATTCTCTGTGTGGCCACAAGGATTACTTCACTGGGCTTTTTTTATGGGGATATTTGAATGATAAGTTTTATAGGTCTAAACGTGACAATCGATGATCTAAAGAAGAAAATTGAAAGACAGTGTTTTGCAGTTCTAAATAAAATACTAGTCCATAGCGTTATTGAATCAATATACCCACACTATCGGCTGTACTCTGAGAGCTGTGGTCGTCAATCTGTACATTTATATGAATAATTAATTTGAACATTAAAATGAATTCAGGAATTTGAAATAAATCTTTAATTTCTCAATAAATATTACTTATTCTCAATATTCATTTAACAAACAGCTTTAATTTTTTTAAAAGACGTAAAATAAACAACTACCAGGGTGCTTCACCCCCTGCTCGCTAACGCTCGCCAGCCCCCGTGAATTGTTATCCCAACTTTTTACAGCAACTCTAGCCAAAATGAGTACTATTATAAATCATTTTAACACGTGAAATTTACATTTTTTTAAATATAAAAATCACTTATCGAAAACACAATTAAAAATGCGTTTAGTTGGTGCTGCCAATGGACATAAATCATTTTAACATTTTGCAAGTTAAAAATTTTTCAAATGTAAAATAATTAATTAAAAAAAATACCTTGAAAATACAATTAACATAAAACCCATGTGTCTATAATATTGTACAGGATAATATTGTACAGTTAAATTCATTTCGAAAAGCTTTTGAATATGAAGTCATATTGACAAAATTTTACTAAAATATTTCAGCTTTATACAAACTCTAACGGTCATGAAGTCATTGAGAATTTCTAATAAACCGTTGCATGTATGTAACTGATGTATTTTCTGGCTGTTACTAACGCCTTCACACAGTAGAAAACCTATCCAGAAATCTTTTTTTTTAAAAAGATTCTACCGTTTGCCATCCCACATTTGGAATTTATATGAGAATGCATCCTTTCGATCAAATATGACATCATTTTCATCATCAGTACCATTCATCCTTCATAGATTATATGTTCTAAAATTCCTAAGTTTTATTAAATACTTATTATAATTCATTGAAAATTATGTATTTTTCAGAAATACTTTATTTTGTGCATACTAATGATCTTTAAATAAAGCCTATTTAGGTGCAGGAATAAGAATCAGATCAGAGAATATGACATCATCACTGACACAGTTATAGTAAACTATTTTATATTCATGATGAAAATGCATCTTTTGTTTTCCAAATGACGTTATTTTCTTCAACGGAAACATTTTGCTTTACATGTTACTTACTAAAATAAATTATTTATAGTTATTTTATTTACACAGATTATTTAATATTTTTTCTCAATAAATTATCTGCGTTCTACTCTTCCGCGATTATTGCATAAATAAACACAATCATTTTAATCTGTTTACATTTTATTAAAATCCTTGAAATTTTTCTTTTAAATAGGACACAAGTTTCAGTAGTGAAATCACGCTTCAGATTGGTGGAATCTAATAAGGCAAATTAAATTTAACGATTGATGCCAAACAGCAAGTTACAAATTCAGCCTTATTTTCGCGCTACGTAAGAGAAATATATATATAGATAGTAGAGTCCCGATTATCCGAGTTAATATGGATCAAGCCCATCTCGGATAAACCGGATTTGCACAAATCGTCACCAACTAAAGAGATGAAATATAAATTTTCACTTAATTCAGTAATTTTTATGGTACAAGCAAGATTTCTTTGACTTACATTTCAGTTACTTTCAAGAAAAACGGGGAATGAAATTGTTTATTTGAAAAAGCCCTTGAAAATTTTCTATTTGTTAAATGCCAATTTTGCTGTAGTTTTTCTTTTTTTTTGGCTGCAAATATTACGCTACGACATAGCTATCAATTTCTAAAATTTTTCCTCACCACTAAAACCTACCAGTAAATTTTACCAAATTCAATCGCCGAAATCTAACAATTGTCAACGATTAAATGTGGCAAAAGTTTGTATTAAATTTTAGAGGTAACACAAAAAAGCCATAATAATAATAAAAAAATAAAATAAATAAATATGGTCATTCACCCCCCCCCCCCCCCCCCCATTCTGACCAGAAAATCAGAGTTCTAACTTTTTACTGCTGCTCTTTCATATTCACCTAAGACTTCTTTTATAATGGTTGTTTCATAATAATGGAAGCCATCAATCCACCAGAAGAAAATAACTGGGTTAAAGCGGAAATTCGGTTAAGCAGGACTCTGATAATCGGGACTCTACTGTATAGTTTTCGGAAGCTGTTGTTTCATACCTGCCTCTGAAAGCCTTTATTTTATAGCTCTTTGCCTTTTTTTTTTTTTTAAATACCAACTCTAAAAATATTTAATGAATAAAAGAATTAAAACTCGGAAAGTTTTTTTTTTTATCCCAATTAGTATATTTTATAAAATTTAGAAACAATGTACTGAAAAATTAAAACTGATAAAAGTATTTTAAATCACTAGAAAACAGGAATTCTGATTTTGTAGAATATAGTGTCGCCTTCGATGAAAAAAAAATACATATGCATATAAATATAGATAGTACAAAATAAATTTCATTTTTAAAACTTCAAACACACGCTTTTACTTTATATAAAATGATGTAATTCGCATTCGCTGAAGAATTCCACATTTACGACCCAGTCTTAAACAACATCTACAGAAAAGTATGCATTTGACGTCACTATTGCAGAATGCTACACAAATACAGAAAAAAGCAATTTCGTCCTTCAAGAAACTCGACAAAAAAAAAATCGGCTACCTAATGATTCACATGCCTTCATGTGTTTGTAACATTAATATAGATACTTAAAATTAAATATAGTTTATAATAGCTCCATGTTTTATCAGAAATCATTCATTTACATTTTTTTCAAAATAGCACATACTTTAATTAATTATAACGGAATATTATTTTTTGGAGCCGACACTTTAATTTCAAAATACTCAGTAATTGCTATAAGTGATTAAACACAAATAAAAAAAAAAGGCAAAATACTTTTATTTATTTACATTTCGACATGTTTCATTACATCAGACGGCAACATTCTCAAGAAAATAAATTGATAAAAATATTTTCGTAAAAAATTCGAATTGAAAAACTAGTAAACAAAAAACAAGAATCACGCGAGCACAAGGATAATGAAATTAACTGCAATATTAAAAATGGAAATTTGTGAACGTAAATTATTTTATATTTATTGTTTCATGACTCTATGTAGCATTTCTTTCCAAATTTTAGGGACCACCTTGGATGCTGAATCATTGCAAATATTCTCATTGCGTAAGAAAACCTCTATTGATTCTCTGATGATGGATGGTAAATAAGATCTTGACGGATAAATTATTCTACTATTTTTAAAATCAATTTGTAAAGGTTCTCTGTTATATAGTCTGGACAAAGCTATAGTTTTCTTGTTATATTTGATGTCTGCTATATGTTCTTTGATCCTAGTTTTGTGCTTTCTATTTGTCGTTCCTATATAAAATTTCACTGTTCCATCTTTGGTGAAAGGTATTTCATATACCCCTGATAATTGATTTGGTTCTATTGGGTATGTTTCCTTACATACTATGTTTTTTAATTTTTATTTGGAAAGAAATGCTACATAGAGTCATGAAATAGTATGTAAGAAAATAGACCCAATGGAAACAAATCAGTTATCAGGGGTATATGAAATACCTTTCACTAGAGAAGATGGAACAGTGCAAATTTATATAGGAATGACAAATAGAAAGCTCAAAACTAGGATCAAAGAACATACAGCAGACATCAAATACAACAAGAAAACTACAGCTCTGGTCAGACTATGTAACAGAGAACATTTAAAAATATATTTTAAAAACAGTAGACTAATTTATCCATCAAGATCTTATTTGCCTTCCATCATCAGAGAATCAATAAATATTCTTAGGCAATGAGAGTATTTGCAATGATTCAACATCCATGGAGATCTCTAAAATTTAGAATAAAATGGTACACAGAGTCATGAAACAATAAATATAAAATAATTCACGTTCACAAGTTTCCATTTTTAACATTGCAGTTAATTTCATTATCGTTGTGCTCGCAGGATTTTTGTTTTTTGTTTACTAGTTTTTCAATTTGAATTTTTGCGAAAATATTTTTATCATTTTATTTTCTTGAGAATGTTGCTGTCTGACGCAATGAAACATATCGAAATGTAAATAAATAAAGATATTTTGCCTTTTTAAAAATTTATGTTTATCACTTATAGTAATTACTGAGTATGTTGATATTGTGAAAGGATTTTTATGTATAGTTTATGACACTTTAGTTGTTGGGAGAAAGAAATAGCATACCGGGGGCTAATAATAATGAATCTGAACATTTTCTAAATTATAAAATTTTAAATCATAATAATGAATCTGAACATTTTCTAAATTATAAAATTTTAAATTAATTCTTAACTTAAAAAAGTATACTAAATAAAAAAAGAAAACAAGAGAAAGTGAAACCTAGCCAAACATTACAATTCAGTCCAACAGGTTCTTTACAGCTTTCACTAGAATGCTATAAGTATTTTCAGACAAGATTGTAAAAAGTGTGATAGCATTTTATTAAAATATTATATTTACATTAAGACTAATAACATTAGAAATACCCTTGCAAAAAGATCTCTTTCAATGAAATATGTTATCCTACTTAGTTAAATATTGCTACTGAAAGATATCTAAGACTTATTTCGCTAAATGTTTCTTACAAAATTTTATTTATATGAGAATCTTCATCATCAAATAATCTTAAATTTATTTATTTTAGGAAAATCTTCATTCTCGCACATTTAGGTTTTGAAGAATTCAGATGAAATTTCATCCTCTGATGTAAAGACTCAAAGAAAATATTTTATTAGAAATTATTTCGATAAATAAATATTTTTTTATAGTGAAAATGAAATAGCTTCGAGACAGCTAGGGAATTCTAATGTAAAATATTTGAAAGATTATTTCTTATCATATTTCTTTATGAATATGCATGCGAATTAAAATTGTGTAAGTACTACGCTCTAAACTGTAAAAACAGGAATCAATTTATTAAATTATTTTTATTAAAATACATGCTAGAACTACTTTTAACTTATAATTTAATTATTTGTATTAGTTATATTTACAGTAACTAGGTTATTTTTTTTTGTCGCAGAGAAGTAACAGTATTGAAATTGAAATGGTATATAATATAATTCAGTGTAAATTAATAATAAAACTAAATCATTTGTAATCATTTCAGCATAATTTTTTTTTCAAACTGGATGAACTAAATTATGTACCAGATGAACGAGAAACTTTTCTTTTAAAGGGAAAAAGAATGAATCTGGATCACAATGAAATGACGTATAAAAATCGTTTAAATGAGAAATGTATAAACGTATAAAGTAAAACTACTGCAATACATAAAGAAAGTATAAAAAATCGCTACAAGCAAAAAATGCAAAATTGTAATTCCGAAAGCAATTGCTGCATAGCTGACTTCGAAAGTGTTTGTTACTATTCTTCTTCTTCTTCCTTTTTTTTTAACCTCCAACTTTTTTAAAAATTACAATTCTGTAAAAGTTTGATAAAGAACTGCATTAACCCATTTTCGGCCAAAGGTGCGTAAACGCACCATTTCAATAAATATTTTTTTATTAACACTGTGACGAATATTTCTCACTAATTTTATTTTTCTGCTATTTTTAAGGGTTCTGGAGACATCTATAAAATATCAGTAATTCAATTGGAGTAAACACTTTCTGTTGGGAAATTTTCAAAATACGCTAGTCTTTTAAAATTGAAACGGTTTTTGACAAATTCGACTTTTTGAAAATGTGTAATTATTCCACTTGATATTAATCATATATTTTTATAATGGATTAAAGTTGCAAGTTTTGTAAATAAAGTAATAATAAAGCAAATTTAATAAAAAATTAAAAAAAATTATTAATTTTCAATTTTTTGATGCGTTAGCGCACCATTGACCGAATGCATGAAACTGCCGAATGCATTTTATTTCTCAAATAAAATATTCTTTTTTATGCACGATACTTTTTTTTTGTCTTAATGAATGTAATTGAAGCACATTTCAATGAAAATAATACCACATAATACCACATAATATTTATAAAATTTCTATGCTTGACCTAAAATGGGCTAACTAATTTTGATTTATTCTATTAAAATCAGTATATTTTATAGCAAGAGCGGAAAATCATACATTAGGCATAGATTATGGAGCACTTTAAAACGCTAAAAGTACATTGTTAAAAAAATTTTACGTACTTCAAATATAATGAAATTGATATGGATCTCTGAGGTGCACTACAACATTTTTTCTATAAATTATAGAATATTACAGCATTTATCGTTCATTTACAAAGACACACAAAAGAATTCGGTTAAAGGACTGACTAAGACCGATAATTGCTAGAAGTACATTTTCCTCTGTGATGCATTTTTAAACTTAACTAACTTTAGTATTCAGTGATGTGTATAAATTCTATAGATCACATACAAGACTGCACGGAGAAATTCGAACTTATTACCGGATAGGAACAGAAATTGGTGAAAATGGATTTTTACTGCGTTATGTATTTTTTTAAATAGTTTATTTGGATATCACGTCTCATTGTATGAACAAATAAAAATTTTTAACAATGTACAGTTGTGGAAAAAAAAATGTAAACACCCCCTACTAACTCCTCAACAAATTATCGTAGACGAAAGTTACTGGTACCGAACGATTGGAAATAAAGTCAACTTTTAAATGAGATAGATAAAATTTGCTTAGGGGGCCATCTACATATTAACCCCCTTACTGTCAAGACCGTGTTAATACGTTCACTAAGCTCCAGGTTTCACTGCAGTACAAGCAATATTTATAGAAATATAATTCTATTAATTTAATGTATTTTTAATACATTGAACAATGACTAATACTTTCAAGGATTGCATTCATATTCGTTATTAAGTTTTTTTTTTTTTTTTTTTTTATAAAAGTTTGAAAGAATCATCTTTTTTAGCATTTAAAAAACAAATGCAGAGAAAACAACATTACAGTTTTGTCCTTTTCCTAGACTGTCAGAGGGTTAAAACAAACCATAACTTTGTTTTTTTTTTCAATAGCAGTACACAATTCTGACAGCATAAATGAACTCTACACCCATCAATTAGCCTAAAAACAAATTTTTATGCAATTCGTACCATAAGTTTCTGAGAAATTAATTATTTTAAAACGAGCGTATTTATGGGCTGTATCCAAATTGAAGTTCGGAACTCGATTGTTAACCGAGAGAGCCCCCATCTTGATTAAGGCACATTAAGAAGTCAATGAAACCTGCTAAATTACAGGACAGCAGAAGAAATTTCAAAATATCTAGTCCCTTCTATTATAGACGGCCCCTTAAACCATAATTTGGCCGTTTTTTAAGCATAATTTGAAAACTACTTGGAAGAAAAATGTGAAATTTTGGATTTCCATATAGAAGGACTTAATAAATCTAAATCCATCAAAAAAATTGTAGGTTGCAATTCATAATTTTTTTCGAATATTAATTTCATAATTCATAATTCATATCATAAAATTATAAAAATTGCAAATTCAGCATATTTATATTTGGGCATATTAGTATTATTGCTACACAAAAAATTAGCACATTAGGAGCATAATTTCTGGAGATGTAAATAAAAATATGAAAATGTAATTTAACATTAGAAGCACTAAATTTTGAATGTTTATAATTCAAAAACTTATCATTCAAATGACTTGAAACTAGGTGTCTAGGCATAATTTGAACCGAAGATTTGAAATATCTCGTTAAAATTGGGTATTGTCATTGAAAAAAATGAAGTTTGGATTCGTTTTAATATGTGGATGGCCCCCTAAGCAAATTTTATATACATCATTTAAAAGTAGACTTTATTTTCAATCGTTCGGTACCAGTAACTTTCTTCTAACGATAACTTGTTGAGGAGTTAGTAGGGGGTGTTTACTTTTTTTCCCCCTTGACTGTACTTTTAACGTTGGAAAGTGTTCCATAATCTATTCCGAACGTACTTTACGTACATTCTTCATAGATTATGGAACACTTTTCAACGCTAAAAGTACATTTTGCATACAGTACATAAAGAAGTAAAAATCCATTTTCACCAATTTCTGTTCCTATCCGGTAATAGGTTCAAATTCCTCCGTGCAGTATGTATGTTTTGTATGTGACTTATAGAATTTATACACATCACTGAATACTAGAAATTAGCTAAGTTAAAAAATTCATACTACAGAGGAATATGTACTTCTAGCAATTATCGATCTTAGTCAGTCCTTTAACCGAACTCTTTTGTGCGTCTTTGCAAATGAACGGTAAATGATGTAATACTCTATAATTTACAGAAAAAAATGTTGTAGTACATCTTAGAGATCCATATAAATTTCATTATATTTAAAGTACGTAAACGTTATTAAAATGCACCGTAAAAGCATTTTACTCATATATTTTAATGTAACGAAGTTTTCTCGTGTTTCCCTGTAAACGAACTATAAATGCTACCTTTTATAAACTCTCTTCACCCCCCCCCCCCTCGAAAAAAAGTTTCAGATCCCCTTAATTAACGCATATAAATGTGATTATGTTTGAATTATCGGAATATAATTAGAATGCACCGAAATGATTCTTCCCCACAGGCCATAATGTAACGGAATTCTTTTTGTGTTCCTGTAAACAAACTATAAAGGCTACACACTTCATTTTCAATAGAGAAAATTCTATAGAGATCATTCTACAGTGAACGTAAATAACATACAGAAATTACACGGCTATCTGAGTATATTTACAAGAGAGAGCTCAGACAGGCGGCAGACGAACAAACCGCATTCATAAACACTTTTCAACGTATAGAAATTATGAAACGAAAGTATTGAAAATGGAAAAATGAACTGCAAAATTAAAATTGATAATAAGTGAATTACAAAGCACTAGAGAACAGGAATTCTGCTTTTTCAGAATTTAGTGTCGCCCCCGACATTTCCATTACTTCATTTTCTTCTGATGGCGTCTATTATTATGAAACAGCCATTATAAATGAAGCGTTTAGGTGAAGATGAAAGAGCAGTCGTAAAAAGTTAGCACTCTGATTTTCTGGTCAGAATGGGAAAATAAAAAATTGCTATAATTTTTTTTTTCAAAAAAAAAAAAAAAAAAAAAAAAGGCAATTTTTTGCCCCATTCTGACCAGAAAATCAGAGTTCTAACTTCTTACGACTGCGCTTTCATCTTCACCTAACGCTTCATTTATAATGGTTGTTTCTTAGTAATAGAAACCACCTGACCATCAGAAGAAAATAACTCGGTTGCGGGACTCGGATAATCGGGACTTTACTGTAGTGCAAAACACATTTCAATTTTAAAACTTAAAGCACACGCTTTTATTTTATGTAAAATGACGTTATTTGCAGTAATATAGATACTTAAAATTAAATGTAGCTTATAATAGCTTCATGCTTTATCATAAATCATTCATTGATATTTTCTCAAAATAGCACGTATTTTCATTACATTTTTTGAGTTTTTATGGGGAAATGGCAATAAGAAGATATAATTGCTATTTTTCAACTATTTTTTCTTTACTTTCTACAGAAATGGAGTACTTTAGCTGCCAAAATGAAACAAATGTCGCTGAAAACTACAAAAAAAAAAAAAAAAAAAAAAAAATTAATATTTCAAAAATAAATGGAGATGCAGTTTTCAAACAAATTGCGTTAAAAAGTATTTTTTTTCCCAATACGACGGTATAAACATTGAAAATGTGCGATGCTTAGAAGTTTTTAAAAATGCTGTAGAGTATTTAATCGCACAATGAAACATAGGCTTTTGTTTTACGGCTGGCTTATACAAGGTAACGTTATTTATTGGAGACGACACAAAATAACACTCTCAGAAATAAAACTCTCCCTTTTGACGATTCAGAAATCCTCGAGCTGTATTTCGTCGTTTTTGACGATCATTTCCTATTAACATCACGTGACTTGTAACGAAACGTAAACCCTCAAATATTTGACGAAATTTTTGCCTCAATCTCGGTCAGACTCAATGCATTTTAAGGAAACATTTCCTCAAATCCTCCTCAAATCCTACGATTATTTCCTATACGATCCTCAAATCCTACGATTATTTCCTATACGATCCTCAAATCCTACAGATATTTGCTTGTTTGTGTTAGTCCTGTAATAATTTATTTTAAAACAGCACTTAGTGCTTTTCAGAAAATACTGAAATATAGGTAGTTATTGTTTCTTCATTAGTTATTTTTTTAGCTGTTAGAATTTTTAGGAATGCTTATTAATATTATTATTATTTTATTTATATGTTGTCGTTCGTTATGTCTTAATTCGAAAAGAATAAATTTCCTGTGTTTTTCAAAACCATTCAATAAGAAAATTAGGTCAATAAAATTTCAAACTTCTAGGATATCTTTTTTTTTTTTTTTTTTTTTTAAGAAGTACATTATGTTTTCAATCAAATTAAAAATAAACATAATTGATCCCTCTCCTCTATATAAACAAAACAGTAAAGTGTTAAAATCTTATCTTCCTACTCAAAGTGATAAAATCTCAAGCAATATGCACTTCACAATTCATTATTTGTGAGCAACAAATTAACCAGACCATATTCTAATCATCCATTGATCAAAGAAAATTTCAGTTGTAAATTATTTAATCAAGCCATATTATAATTATCCATTGATACGAGAAAACCATAAAAATAAATTAGCTTTCCTTAAAACTTTCAGAAAATATAGCAGCCCGATAAAATTGCAATCTACGTTATAAAAATAAAATACGAAGTAGAATTCATTATATCAGGCTAAAAGCAGACACTTTCAACTCCCCAGCAGCCAGGTTGGCAGAACACCGACCTCCCATACGAAAGGTCGTGAGTTCGAATCAAGCCGGGGAAAGAGAGAGGTGGTTATTTTTTCTTTCCCCGTGTCAAATATTGGAGCTTCCAAACTGATTGAGAGATGGCGCCACCAGCCCTCTTTTGACGAAACTATTGACGAAATTTATATCGTCAAGCAAGTGAAGAAACTAATTTCATCAATTTGACGAAATGTTCGCTCGGAGCATTTTCCAGGAAACTATTTCGTCAAAAACAAAGAAAATTTCGTGAAATCTGAGTATTCATTTCTGAGAGTGAAGCTGGGAGAAAGAAATAGCATACCGGGGGCTAAAAACATTTTATATCATACTCCGTTAAAAGTATTTTGATTTTAATTATAAAGTCTGAAATCGATGCATTACTTAAAAAAATAATAATTAAATGAAGAGAGAAAATAGGAGAAATGAAGATTTAGCCAAACATTACAATTTCATTTCGAGTGTTTTTCTTTTCTCACTGGAAAATGATATTACCATACTCTAGCAAGGTTGCATAATGTGGGATTGTAGTTTACTAAAAGAATATATTTACACATGAAGTGTAATATTGACATAGTGTTACACATGAAGTGTAATACACTAGCAATACCCATATAAAATATCCCTTTTTAATAAAACATGCTTTCCCATTCAGTTAAATATCGCTACTTCAAGATATTCAAAACTTGTTAAACGTTTCTTGCAAAGTTTTTATTTTTATGAGAATTTTCATCAAATAATCTTAAATTTGTTTATTTTAGGAGAATCTTCACTCTCGCACGTTTAGCTTTTGGAGAATTCAGATAAAATTCCATCTTTCGGTGTAACGAGCCAAAGAAAATATTTTATTAAAAGTTGTTCGGGTAAATAAATAATTTTTTCAACAAAATTGAAATAGCATCGCTACAGCAGGGGAATTAAAATTTTGTAAAATTTTCCTTATCATATTTCTTAACGAACATGTATGTGAATTGAAATTGTATAAGTATTAAGTTGAGAATCATAAAAATTGTAGCTAACACTAGCATTGACGACTTTCTAATAAAGGACTAAATTCGCAGAGACTTATTTCATATTTCGAAAAGTCTTTTTTGCCAAATCTAAAACAGCGCAAATAATAATATTTTCTTTCAGTTAAAAAATATATTTTCACGTGAATATTAAAAGGAGAAAGGAAACTTTGGTGAAAATTACGTCATATTTACAACGTCTTACTTAAAACAATTTTCTTATAGCATTGTTTTAAAATTCCGGGAGGCAGCGGTGTTGTTTACTTAACCAATTTATACAGGCTGATTTTCAAATATTTAAATGATCTTATTTAATCAATCACGAAAGCCGCTGTTAGCTGTAGTGGCAGCAGTTGATCCAGCTTTAAGAACCAAAAAATCCTTCAATCAAAGGAAAACGAATAGCAAATCGATTACACCAGTTAGCCACTCTTCGTTTAATTATAATTGAAACTCCGTAATCTTTTTAAAACAGAGCAAATTAGCTTGTTTTTAGATACTTGCGGTGTCTGAATGGGGGTTGGCGAGAGCAGGTCATAGGAAACGAAAGCCCGTAGTTCGGGAAAAAAAAAAGAAAAAAAAAAGCAATTTAACAAATTACAACGATCATTTGGAAAAAGATTTTTTCAAAGACTAAAATTTAAAACATGAAAAATCGCACGGAGTTGATCATACATTACGTACGCCATGAATTAAACATTCATAGTGTCACTACACGTAAAAATTGCAAGCGACAAAAATCGCCTGCGACTCGTCAGATTTCCTGAAACATATGTATTATCCACCTGAAACTTACGTATTATCCAAGCATTTCATTGGCTGTTCGAGAAAAAGCTTTCCATCGTCAGATTTCCAAGAAATCTGACGACCCATTTTAAATGAAATTTCATTCTTAATCTTCTAAACATCCCACAATATTACTTTTTACATCGTCGTATAGAGAAAAAAAATGTACTTTTAAATGAAATTTATTTGAAAGCTGTATCTCAATTTGTTTCTGAGTTATTAATTTTTTTTTTGTAGTTTTTATTACTTTTTTGTCATAGTGGCAACAGAAGTATCCATCTCTATTGACAGTAAAGGGAAACTACAGATTACTGTATAGACCAATCAGAAAACAAATAAAATGCGGATTAAACCAATAAAAAGCTTCAGATATGCTTTTGATTTCCTACTCTGACGAGGACAATAACCATTTTTCCAAATGGTTAAAAAAAAAAAGGTTTGAATCATATGAATCTGAACAAAATAATTTAATTTTTTTAAAACTCATTTGTGACTGACTTTTTGTTTTCTCAAATTTCTTGGTAAAATAGTTTAAAATGTTACAAATGAACAAAAAAAAATACAAAAAAAAAAAAAAAAAAAAATTACGCTAGGTTTTTTATTTTATTTGATAAAATGTAAATGTCTTAAATATGGGAATATGCGTATAATATTTATAGTAGTATAATATGCATAATTATATGTTTTGTTTAGATTTATACAAAATAGGCTTTTAAATTGTATATTGCAGACTATAATTAGTATTTTTATGTATTACTAATTTTTTTAAATTTATTTATAGAGACTAATAGGATTATAATTATTTTTATTAATAAACTAAGAATAATCGTATTTAAAGCTTAAAAATTTTTATTTCATAATCATCTTGAAAAGATTTTACATAAAAAACTCTCCCCTGAATGGCTAATACAAAGGAATGCCCAGAAGCTCTATATTTGTGATTTCACGCACGCGCATCCCCCTTTGTCGCTCATTGGCAAACAATTGAAGCTATTTGTAGATAGCTGAGTATTGCGTGGGTTGCATGTAGAGCGTTTAAAATGTGTAAACAAGTAAAAATTAAACTTAAAAAATCAAAAAACTTGACTGCGTAAAAAACGAACTAATTAATTATTTCTCCTCAATGTTAAACTATTTTTTATATTACTAGCCTATTTTTTTTTATTTACTTGTATTGATGACTTTTAAGTTGTGTTTAATTGTTAGTTCCAATCTATAAACACTGTTTTGATAAGGCCTATAGATGTCTATGATGGTTAGAGTTGCAGTAAAGCTAGAGATCCTACCTACACAACTCCAGGTTGTGTAATATTTAAACGGAGCTTCTGACTGTAAAATAGTCAATGAAACATCGACTTCATTTTGAAAGACCTATCCAATGATATGCCACTCAGTAGGGTGCGTAAAAATCTTTTTCGTCTCTACCGCCATTTTGTATTTTACGGACGCCATTTTGAATTTATAAAAACAAAACTTAGCCTATAACTATCGGACGGTTAAGACGAATCGATAGAGACCTCATTCATTAAAATCCATCCAGCCGTTGGGATGTTTCGAGGGTATAAAGAAATCCACATACCCAGATACGCATGAAACACGCATAATCCTTCTTGGCAGTCGGGTAAAAAATTGAGCCTCCCGCCGCATGCGAGTTACGGTCTGTCACCTGCTTTCTAAATGCTAGGAACACTAAACCAATTGAAATTCACTGCCAAATTTGTGAAGTTTACGGAAAAAACGTGATGAGTGATCCGATAGTAAGGAGGGGGTTGCTAAGTTTCAATAAAGGACGTGAAAACGTTTACGATGACGACCGAAGTGGTAGTGGGTGGCCGTCTCTAATCGATTCTCATCAGAATTTTCTCACATTTTCTCACAGAAGTTAAACAGAAGATTAAAGAGAACCGAAGACTCATCATTACGACACTGTTAATGCATTTTTATCAAATTTTCCGTTCACTTCTTCATGAAATTAGGTCCAGAAAACTGCATCGGAGGAGGTGATCTTTCTACGACGAGATCATACAAAAGCTCGTGCTTCACTGTAATAAATGCTTCAAAAATTGTGGCAATTATGCTGAAAAATAATTTGACCACTGTACTTCATTATGCAATAATTTTTTTTTTCTAATAATCGTTTCCTTTTGTTTAATTGCTCAACGGAACTTACTTTCTGAATTGCCCTCGTAAAAAAAATTACCCATTCGTGCCTAACGTCCTATGTTTGGGAGTTACAAACATGCATTTAAAAAAAAAAAAAAAAAAAAAAAAAAAAAAAAGCTAGAACACATAATTTTACAAAAAAAAAAAAAAATGTATTTCAAAGAAGTCTACAAGCTAAGATTATAACTCTTTTATTTGGATCTTTGATAGAAAAAAGTACAAATAAACTTACTTCTTACATTTCACCATGAGAAATCCAAGAACATCGAAAATAAACAGCCTTCATTTAGGCAACTAAATATCCATCTTATGCTGTAATCTTTCGGTTACAAATAAGAATATTTACAACTAATTATTTCATGCAGTTTTCATGTTACAGGGGGAAAAATACAAATTTATTAAAATTCGAAGCGTCCTAAATGTGAGACGCTAGATAGTGTGTGTCCTAAATGTGGGACGCTAGACGATGATAGCCTGTCATTCTGACGGACTATCATCTAGTTGTAAATATGACTGTCGATTAACAAATACAAAAAAAAACCGATTGGAGAAGATCCATTATTGAATTTGAATGGGAATGTCGCCAAATTAGTCAGCTACAGCCAGAGACTTCTTTTGGTCGCCAAATTTGGCGATATTTAACCAAATGGTACCAAGCTTGGCGACAACTTGATGCTAACGTATATGAATACATAGTTTTATGCTTATGATTAGGAAAACTGTTACAACAATGAAAGATAATTTGCAAAAAAATCATTAATTTTATTAGTTTTTGTTTAATTACTAAAAAAGTACAGAATCAATTTTGATGAAACGGAAGTGGTACCAATTTGAGAGTATTCTCTTTCATTTAAAACAAAAATGACACGAATCGGTCGCATAGTTTCGGAGTAATCGGTGAACATACATTTAAAAAAAAAAAAAAAAAAAAAAAAAAATACGCGTCGAATTGATAACCCCCTTCTTTTAATTGAAGTCAGTTAAAAAAAAATAGAAGAAGTCAAACAATAAAGTTCAGTTTAACATGCTTTTTTTCTCACTGGAAAATGTTACCAGTATTTTCTGACACAATTGTATAGTGCGTAATTGCATTTTATCAGAATATTATATTTACACAAAATGTACTAACAAAATGTACTAAAAAAAGATCATTTTCAGTAAAACATGTTACCTAGTACTTAGTTAAATATTGCTACTGAAAAATATTCAAAACTTATTTTGGTAAACGTTTCTTACAAATTTTTATTTGTATGAGAATCTTTATAATAATTTTTTTCTTATAGAAAAATCTCCACTCTCCTTATTTAGGTTTAGAAGAATCCAGATGAAATTTCATCCTTCGGTGTAAAGAATAAAAAGTTAGAAATATTTTATTACAAATTATTCCGATATATAAATAATTTTTTACAGTGAAAATGAGACAGCTTCGAGAGAGCAAGGGGAGTTTTCTGTAAAATTTTTGAAAGATTGTTTCTTAACGTATTTCTTTATGAATATGTATGCGAGTTAAAATTTTAAAAAGTACTGAGTTTCGTTTCATATGATATTCAAAAGAACTGCGTTTAACAAGCAACTTAATTATTTTCTGTCGTTATATTTCCAACAATTTGTAGAAAAAGAACAATACTCTCTTTAATAAAAAGTTACGCTTTGCTGCGACTGGCTTTTTGCTAATCATTGCCACAGATTAATCTCGGAAAATGAAACATTTGAAGTTATTGAAAAAATTAATAGCTCAAAAAGTATTTGTTAGAAAATTGTTATACAAACTGCGTTAGAAAGATAAAAAATTGCATTTTTTTATATATAAATTTCAAATCTAATGATTATGCCGTTTTTCAAATATGGAATTTCAAAAATTACCAAATTTCATAATGGAGTACCATTGCGAAAATCCTCTTTAATAAAAAGCTACGCGTTGCTGGCGAGTGGCTTTTTCACTAATTGTTGCTACAGATTAATCTCGGTAAATGAAACATTTGAAGTTACTGAAAAAATTAATAGCTCAAAAAGTATTTGTCAGAAAATTGTTATACAAACTGCGTTAGAAAGATAAAAAATTGCATTTTTTTATATATAAATTTCAAATCTAATGATTATGCCGTTTTTCAAATATGGAATTTCAAAAATTACCAAATTTCATAATGGAGTACCATTGCGAAAATCCTCTTTAATAAAAAGCTACGCGTTGCTGGCGAGTGGCTTTTTCACTAATTCTTGCTACAGATTAATCTCGGTAAATGAAACATTTGAAGTTACTGAAAAAATTAATAGCCCAAAAAGTATTTGTCAGAAAATTGTTATACAAACTGCGTTAGAAAGATAAAAAATTGCATTTTTTTTATATATAAATTTCAAATCTAATGATTATGCCGTTTTTCAAATATGGAATTTCAAAAATTACCAAATTTCATAATGGAGTACCATTGCGAAAATCCTCTTTAATAAAAAGCTACGCGTTGCTGGCGAGTGGCTTTTTCACTAAATGTTGTTACAGATTAATCTCGGTAAATGAAACATTTGAAGTTACTGAAAAAATTAATAGCTCAAAAAGTATTTGTCAAAAAATTGTTATACAAACTGCGTTAGAAAGATAAAAAATTGCATTTTTTTATATATAAATTTCAAATCTAATGATTATGCCGTTTTTCAAATATGGAATTTCAAAAATTACCAAATTTCATAATGGAGTACCATTGCGAAAATCCTCTTTAATAAAAAGCTACGCGTTGCTGGCGAGTGGCTTTTTCACTAATTGTTGTTACAGATTAATCTCGGTAAATGAAACATTTGAAGTTACTGAAAAAATTAATAGCCCAAAAAGTATTTGTCAGAAAATTGTTATACAAACTGCGTTAGAAAGATAAAAAATTGCATTTTTTTTATATATAAATTTCAAATCTAATGATTATGCCGTTTTTCAAATATGGAATTTCAAAAATTACCAAATTTCATAATGGAGTACCATTGCGAAAATCCTCTTTAATAAAAAGCTACGCGTTGCTGGCGAGTGGCTTTTTCACTAAATGTTGTTACAGATTAATCTCGGTAAATGAAACATTTGAAGTTACTGAAAAAATTAATAGCTCAAAAAGTATTTGTCAAAAAATTGTTATACAAACTGCGTTAGAAAGATAAAAAATTGCATTTTTTTATATATAAATTTCAAATCTAATGATTATGCCGTTTTTCAAATATGGAATTTCAAAAATTACCAAATTTCATAATGGAGTACCATTGCGAAAATCCTCTTTAATAAAAAGCTACGCGTTGCTGGCGAGTGGCTTTTTCACTAATTGTTGTTACAGATTAATCTCGGTAAATGAAACATTTGAAGTTACTGAAAAAATTAATAGCTCAAAAAGTATTTGTCAGAAAATTGTTATACAAACTGCGTTAGAAAGATAAAAAATTGCATTTTTTTATATATAAATTTCAAATCTAATGATTATGCCGTTTTTCAAATATGGAATTTCAAAAATTACCAAATTTCACAGTGGAGTACCGTTGCGAAAATCTTCACGCGTAAAACGATAACGATAACGGCAATGTGTCCTGACGTGAATACTGGCTATAGCACGAGTCCCAAATTATAGTAACCTTATTATTTTGTTAAAATATAAAAGTGAATTATGATGTCACGTGTGCATGATTTTTGCTTAATTATCGACAAGCACTAGATGCGCCATTTCTTTTCAGTTGTGAATAATATAAGTTAATTCACGTATGGCTTCATTTTAATACGAATATATGATTCATGCATGAATTTTTCAAGAGAAAGTGATATCATGAAGGGCTTTTCATGCATTTACGTTTCTTTTTTAATTTTTTTTGTAAGAATCAAGACTATATTTATTTAGACTTAGGAAACATAAAAAAAAAAATACTGGTATAAAGGCAAAATTACTCAAGGCTGTCAATATATTTAAAAAGAGAGCATATTTGTGCGACATTCGTAGTCCGTACTGTGTTTAATTTTAAAATTAATTTTTCTAATCAAACATGTTTAAACCCTGGCCAACGCCAGGTATTTTAGCTAGTTTATATATAAAAAACGATAAAGTACGTGGCGACGAAATTCCTCTTTTGCCGATGGGAACGAATGGTTTGTTTAGAAAATCAAACCTGCAATACCTAACTTTAGCCGGCTTTGTTATGTGTTGTGGTGTGAAATATTGTGCATATTTCTTGCAAAAAACGTGTTACTTATGATTACAATATTGATAAGATAAAGCGCTAAGGTATGTGGCGACGAAAAAGCAGTTATTTCTCTTTTGCCGATGACAACGATTGGTTTGTTTAGAAAATCAAACCTGCTAAACCTAACTTCAGCAGGCATCGTTATGATTACAATATTTTGATATATACTTAATATACAATAATTTGATATACTTATGATTACAATATTTTAATACGATGATTTTTACTGCCTTCTATCTTTACAAGAAGAAAGTATTGGATTCTTGAAAATTTTCGACTTCCGGTTTTCGACGGATTTACACGTTTTAGGGGTTAGAGATCCCGAAAAACATGTTTTTATAAAATGCTTGTCTGTCTATTTGTATATGATATAAATTTTGTGGGCGCTCTATCTCAAGAACGAATGCAATAAATGAATGAACGAACGAATTTAATAAAAACTTATATTCAGATAGTCCCTAATATAAATTGGTGCTGATTAGTTTTTTTGTAAATCGCCCAGAAGGTGGCGCTGCAATGCTGCATTTTTCGCGATTTCTACAATAGCTCTATCTCAAGAACTAATGCACGGATTTTCATCAAACTTCAGATTCTGAAGTTTCTTTCTAGTCCTTGATATGACTTGGTGCTCATTACGTGCTGGTGTAATTCGCCTAAAAGGAGGCTCAGCTGTGCTGCATTTTTTGATTCCCGCAATAGCTCTATCTCAAGAACTAATGCACGAATTTTCATCTAACTTCAGATTTAGTGAGATGTTAACACAAGTTGTTGCTGATTAGGTTTTGGTGTTAATCGTTCAATAGGTGGCGCGGCTATGCTGGAATTTTCATGATTTTCGCAATGCCTCTCTCTCAAAATATAATGCACGGATTTTTCTCAAACTTCAGATTCAGTTAGACATTGACATAAGTTGTTGCTTGTTGGTTTTGGTGCAACATAGGTTTTGGTGTAAAGCACCCAATAGGTAGCGCTGCTAGGCTTCATTTTGCTGGATTTACATGATTTCAGCAATAATCATACCTCAAGAACTAATGCACGGAATTTCATATTTTTGGAATCCTCATGATGGGCATAGATTGCCATTTAATTTTGGCAGTGTGATAGCGAATTTTGAATTATTAACATGTATGAGATAGAAGAATGTTTTGGGATTGGTACATCCGAGTAGTTTGATCATGTCATACTGATTTTGTTGGTATAACGGTGTGTCGTGATGCGGCATATCATTCATTGATCGAGGGAGGGGACATGTCGATATGTAAAAATCGTTAACTTTTCACTAATTTTTTGCCTTTTTCTAACCATTTGGAAAAATGGTTATTGTCCTCGTCAGAGTAGGAAATCATAAGCATATCGGAAGCTTTTTATTGGTTTAATCCGCATTTTATTCGTTTTCTGATTGGTCTATACACCAACCTTTACTTTCAACAGAGATGGCTAGTTCTGTTGCCACTATGACAAAAAAGTAACAAAAACTACAAAAAAAAAATCAATAACTCAGAAACAAATTGAGATACAGCTTTCAAACAAATTGCATTTAAAAGTATTTTTTTTTCTCTATACGACGGTGTAAAAAATAATATTATGGGATGTTTAGAAGTTTAAGAATGAAATTTCATTTAAAATGCGTCGTCAGATTTCTTGGAAATCTGACGATGGAAAAGACTTTTCCCGAACAGTCAATGAAATTCTTGGATAATCCGTAAGTTTCAGGTGGATAATACGTACGAGTCGCAGGCGATTTTTGCCGCTTGTAATTTTTCCGTGTAATAACACTATTAATGCTTAATCCATGGCGTACGTAATGTATGATCAACTCCGTGCGATTTTTTATGTCTTAAATTTTAGTCTTTGAAAAAATCATTTTCCAAATGGTCGTTGTAATTTGTTAAATTGCTTTTTATTTATTTTATTTATTTATTTATTTTTTTTCAAAAAGCGTAAGTTTACAGCATGAAGTTTATAATTTACGCAGAAGACAACAAAGTGCCGCTGAAACTGTGGGCGAAATGATTGAAAGAAAATCCACTTGAAATGAAGCTGACAGGCTTAGGCGAGCCACAGAACATTCGAATAAACAGCAAAATAGACTTATCCAATGAAAGCGAAACTGTGTGAATTCCCAATTTGAAGTGAACAGCCAGGAACATACAGTGTCTCCCAAAAGAGTTCCTACACTTACGAATTTCAATGAAATAGTGCTCTATTCATTAATTAAAATAAATATTTCAGAATGGGTACTATTTAATAATAAGGTCTATAACTTATTCTTAACAAAACTACATAAAATATTTAAAAAACATAGTAAAACTTTATTTTAAAGAAATAAATAATCAAAAAATAACAAAAATGTTACCTCACGAAAGTCTTCGTACACTTTAAAAAAATCTCTAATATATGTTAGAAAATATTGTAATATTTCCTTAAATTTGTACTTAGTAGGATATCCTTTAGCATCCACAACAGCTTTTAAATGTCTAGAAATAGATTTCACTTTTTTTTTTTTTTCTTGTAATTTCTACATCAATGTTCATCCATTGGTCGATCATTACTGTTTTTAGTTATCTTTTTGTTTTAATGTCGTTTCTTCGTACTCTAACCTCTAGTTATCTTTAAATATGCTCTATTGGGTTTAAATCATCCGACAAATTGAGGTATGTTTTCAGAACTTGTAGACAATTATAGAGACACCAGAAGCGCATGTTGAGGGCCGTGCAAAGCGATATAAGTAAGCGTACGATGTCAATGCTGGAATCTGGAGTATATTGATACAGCTGCGTCATCTGGTGGACGGGGTGAATAATGCAAGTACGCGGGTTTTCAGTATGACGTCATACATGACAGAATATTTACTATCTGTGCATCTGTTCAGTGAACATATACATTTTTCGCAATTATTATGATTTAAGAGAAACCTTATTGATGCTAATCTAAAAGCATTTATCAATAATAAATAATAGATCATTTCCTGTGCAGACACAAATATCTACTTAATATAAACAATCCAACAGCTTCATCATTATTGTGAAATATGTTCCTTTAGCAATTTGCAATTTTGAAGCTATAATTCATATAAGTCATCTTTTCTACTTGGACATTTTCTCAGTTGTTTATAATAACTTATCATTTAATATCCATCAAGATACTTTTCTACTAAGAAATCATCTTTATTGCTATGAACTATTTGTGTAATATAAATTTCTTCTAAATAATTGCTGATATTCAGGAAAGTCATACATTATGTTTAAATATTTACTTAAAGACATTATTTATCATTTTCTTATTGAAATAACTTTGTTTACTAATATCAATAACACTTTCAAGGACACTTCCTGGTTTTCAGTGCATCTCTACATTGGAAGAGGCAGTTGAAGTGCAACCTTCAGATTAAATGCACGCAGCATTTAACTCTTTAGCTGCGATATTTTTTAATTACGCAACCGGGCATCCCAAAAAGCCTGGCTCTTGTCAACATTAACATACCGCATTCTTGTACCTGCAGGAAGATGTAAATCTATGTTTGTTTCAATATAATGTTATTTACATCTCGTGTCAATTTACTAGTGCTATAAACACACAGTTATCCGTACATCAGTTTTTGGTGGCACGCGGCGTTATCTTGGATACTTTTTTACTTTTCAAGCTTGGATTATTCCTCATCACTGCAAGTGTACTTTCATCACATCGTCATCTTACTGCAATTTTAATAAAGTTTTAACCATTCTTATGTGGATTTACAACAGCCGGCGGAGCACCTCGCATCACATTTATTACAGATAAGTACATTTTATCTTATTATTATTATCAGTTTGGCTTTTGTTTTTTACGCTATTTACCTCATTATTTGAATAATAAGTACCGACTTAGAAGCCGCAAAAAAGGCTGCTGAAGAATTGGAAAAAGCAGCCATAAATTTAGGTGTTAGAGCTAAATCTGCTCTAACAAAAATAACCAACTTTATTAACTCTGAGCAAACGTTTCAAAAGAATGATTTTTATAATAAATTAGAAAAATTAGAGACAGTTTACTCAGACTTTGACAAATATGATGCTCAATTACCAGCTGAAGCATCTGAAATTGATGAAGTTGAGAAAAAATATTATGAAACCAAAGCCAAACTGCAAACTGAACTTGAAAAAGTTACTGTAAATGTGCATTCACAGTCTCAATTGACAAATGATCGGATTCCAGTTGTTAGTTCTACTATTTCTAACAATTTTAAATTGTCGAGGCTTAATATAGAGCAATTTAATGGTGATTTTAAAAACTGGTTATCATTTAAAGATTTATATTTATCATTGGTCCATAAGAATAACAGCATAAGTAATATACAGAAATTTCAGTATTTAAGAGGGTTATTAGGAGAGGAGCCAGCCTCTATAATAAAACACATTCCTATTTCTGAAAACAGTTATTCAGAAGAGTGGGAAAAATTGCTGTCGAGATATGATAAGAAAAAACAAATAGTTTCTACTTTAGTTAAAACATTCTTGGACATTCCCCCCATCACTCAAGTGCATTTAACTTACGATGTTTATCAGATGTGCCTGATGAAGTAATTAGGGGCCTTAAAGAAATCGATGAAAAGGCATCTGGCCGTGACTTATGGCTAATTCATATTTTATTACAAAAGGTTGATTCTAAAACAAGGGAGGAATGGGCAAAATTGACCTCAAACGAAGACTTTCCGTCTTTTGATCAATTTATTCAGTTTATAAATGATAGATGTTTATCTTTAGAGTTGTATAAAAGTGAAAATGAAGGGTCGCATAAACAAGAGAAAAAATATAACGTCAATAGATCTTATTCCAGTGTCATTAGTAAATGTTTACTTTGTAAATTTAATCACTCATTTTACAAGTGCGTTAAATGTAAGGAATTAAGCACCAGGGATAGGAGACAATTTGTTAAGAAAAACAAGTTATGTTCTAATTGTTTGTCAGACAAGCATGCTACCTGGCAATGCAATTCCTCTTACTCTTGTCACAATTGTAAGCTTAAACATCATACTAGTTTATGCGAAAACAAACTGCAAAATTATGCAATATCAACTTCTCGTTCAAATGAAAAACAGAGCCACAAAAACAAACCTAATTCAGAGGCCGGTTTGATTCCCGTTGACAATAAAAAGGAAATTTCTCCTTCCATAAATGCAGTTCAAACATCTTTCGCACTTTTGCCCATTGCTAGTGTATATATTAATGATTGCATGGGTCAAAAGCACACTTTAAGAATTATGTGTGATCGTGGCATTAATGATTGCATGGGTCAAAAGCACACTTTAAGAATTATGTGTGATAGTGGCTTAAAGCCTACGTTTGTTTCCGAATCCTGCATGAAAATGTTAGGAATTAAAAGGAAAAATGCTAGGTTTCCTGTAAAAGGTCTGTCTAATTCCAAGATCGCAGTAACTAAGGGTTACGTAATATTTGATCTTACATCCATTTATAATGCTGACACCAAGTTGTCTGTGAAGGCATTTATTTTAGACTAGCAAACCCCGCGGCTTTGCTCGCGTAATATTTGAAATATGCCAAGTGATATTTATATGTCTAATTTTTATTAAAAGGTACTAACTAAATTTTTATTTTATTAAAAGGTAATATTTTATTTTATTAAAAGGTTTTTTAATTAAAAGGTACTTATTACTTTTAGGAATAATTCAAAAATTACTATTTAAAACACAGTTTGATTAAATATCATTATTACACTGCATTAGGCAGAAATGAGACTTAAATTAATAAAATGAAATAAAACTAAATAACTGATAATTTAGAAAATATTTTGAAACTTTTATGCTCAATTAATACGTTCATTTCAGTATTCATTTGAAGTTTTGAATTTTTTAGAAACTATCTTCTTACATCTTAAAATTAACCATCATGTCAAATTCCAAGTCCTACCACCTGTCTCAATATAAAGGGCTATGTTGAAACAGGAACTGTCACCATTAATTTGCCAACATTAATTTTGAAATCGGTTTGTTATTTCCTAATATTCCACAGAAACGTAATTTAGAAAGCTTTTAAAACCTTTTTTAGAACGTTTGTTGTTCCAGTGAACCCTAAGTGGTAGAATCACCGGCATAAAATATAACCTGTGTAGGATCAGAGACTGTTACCATTGATTTGCAACTATTACTTTTATAATCGGGTTTATATTCCCTGAAATTGCATAGAATCGTAAGTTAGAACTTTTTTAGAATGCTTTTCGCACCTCCCCTTCGCTTCGCTCCTTTTTAATTCGAATTTATTTTCGACGTTCCTTCGAGGAGATTTATATTTTATAAGTAACTACCATGTCATATTTAAAGTTTCTAGCCTTTTCGGTATCACAGAAATCGCAATTTAGAAAGTTTTTAGCTCCTGCAACCCTCTGATGGTAGTGCAACAGACATAAAATATAGCTTATGTTTGAGCAGGTTCTATCACCAAAATTTGTCATCATTATTTTTTTAATCGGTTTGGTAATTTATAAGTTTGCTAAAAAATTGTAATTTATAACGGTTTTCACTCACTTCATTTTTTTAAATTTGGAATTTTCTTTCGACTGTCCTTAGAAAACAGTTGCATCTTGTAACTAAATACCATGTCATACTTCAAAGTGTTAGACCCCTCAGTTGTGCAAAAAACGCAAATTAGAACATGTTTTGCTTTTGCAACCCTCAGATGGTAGTGACAGCAACATAAAATATAACCTATGTTATAGCAGGGACTGTCACCATTGATTTGCAACCATTACTTTTGAAATAGCTTTGGTATTCCCTTAGATTGAGTAGAAATCGCAATTTAGAACGTTTTCAAGACGCTTTTCGCGCATTTTCACCCCTTCTTAAATTTCCATTTTTTTCGAAACTGTTCTTAAAGATCATTTATATCTAATAAATATGTACCTTGCCTAATTTTAAGTTGCTAGCCACTACCGATCACAAAAATAGAAATTTAGAACGCTTTTTTGCTCCTGCAACGTCTTGGTGATAGTGATACCGACATAAAATAGCGTCTATGTTAGAGAAGAGGCTGTCAGCATCAATTTCCTACCATTACGTTTGAAATCAGATTCATTTTTCTTGAGATATTGCCGACAAATCGGCATTTAGAACGTTTTTAGAACGCTTTTCGCGCATTTTGCTCCTGCATCTCCTCTGGGGTAGTGGAAACAGATATAAAATATAGCCTATCTTGGAGCTAAATCTATCACCATCATTTTTACACCATTATATTTGAAATCGGTTCAGTACTTCCTGAGATTGCATAGAAATCGCAATTTAGAAAGTTTTTTACAACGCTTTTTGCGCATTTTGACCTTCTTTTCGATTTCGATTTTTTTTTTTTTTTTTGAAATGTCCTTAGAGATCATTGATATCTTTAAAACTAACTACCATTCCAAATTTCACGATTCTAGGTCCTTCCGTAAAGCAAAAGCCGCAATTTAGAACATTTTTCTCCTGCACACACTTTGGGTAGTGGCACCGACATAAAACATAGCTTATCTTGGAGCAAGCGTTGTCACCATCATTTTGACACAAATATTTTTTAAATCGGTTTGGTATTTCCTGAGATTGTGAAGAAACTACCATTTAGAACGTTTTTTAGAACGCTTTTCGCGCATTTTCACCCCTTTTAAATTTCGTATTGTTTAAGAATTGTTCTTAGACATCATTTATATCTTATAAGTAACTAATATTCAAAATTTCATATTTCTAGGCCCTTCAGTAACGCTAAAATCGCATTTTTAGAACGTTTTTTGCTCCTACACCCCCTTTGGGGTAGTGGCACCGACATAAAATATAGCCTATGTTCTAAGTTGGACAAACACCATCATTTTGATACCATTACTTTTGGAATCGGTTCGGTAGTTCCAGAGTTTACCTCCTACAAATAAACAATTTTTTCCTCTTTATAATAGGAGTATAGATGATTTAACTGCTCCATTACCTGCGGAAAAACAACATGAGAAGCATTTTTCGCATTTAAAGAATATAAAGTTAGCGGATCCACATTTCGAGACACCAAATAAAATAGACATTATTTTAGGATCTGATTATTTCTTTTCTATTTTGCTTCCTGGTCAAGTAACAGATACGCAGAGCAATTTAATTGCTCAAAATTCAATTTTTGGCTTTCTCGTATCCGGGAAATGCCACATTCTAGTACATCTCCAAATTTGATACATAATTTACACATTTATGAAGTTAATATTGATAAAGAATTAAAGCGGTTTTGGGAAGTAGAAGAAGTATTTAATAAGAATACTCAAATGTTGTCACCTGAAGATCAGTTTGTTGAATCACATTTTCAGGAAAATTATTCAATTAATTCCGAGGGTCGTTTTGTGGTTAAGTTACCTTTTATTCAATCTAAATCAGAATTGGGTAATTCTAAACCTGCCGCAATTTCTCGCTGGAAAGGGAATTTAGAGAAAAACCATAATTTGAAAATCAGTATAAAGAGTTTATGAACGAATATGAAGAATTAGATCATATGGAATTAGTCGCACAAACTTGCATTAATAATTACGGAAATGAACACTACTTTCTTCCCCATCATGCGGTTATTAAAGCTTCTAGTGTCACTACTAAATTAAGAGTAGTTTTCGACGCTTCATGCAAAACTTCAAGTGGTGTTTCCTTGAATTCCATTTTGGGTGTAGGCCCTAAGTTACAACGCGACATTTTCGAAATCTTACTTAATTTTCGATTTCCGAAAATAGTTTTTTCTGCGGACATAGGAAAAATGTACCGCCAGATTTTGGTTGCCGAAGAGGATCAAATTTATCAACAAATTGTTTGGAGGTCTAATCCTAATGAGGAAATAAAAAATTACAAATTAAAAACTGTCACATATGGTTTAGCGCCAGCATCTTTTCTGGCAACTAGATGTATAAAACAAATCGCTCATGATTACACAAAAAATCCTTGCATTTCGCGCATGTTAAAAGAAGATATGTACATGGACGACTTATTATCCGGTACAAATACTGTTAGGGAAGCAATAGAAACTTGCAAGGAAATTACAGATTGTTTAGACGAGCATGGTTTCCACTTAAGGAAGTGGAATTCAAATTCACAGGGGTTTCTTAAGGAATTTATAGATTCTTCTAGCACTGAACCAAATTTTGAAATAATTCCTAGCGAGAACGGAAGCTCCAAAGTTCTAGGCTTAAGCTGGAACTCTTCATCAGATAGTTTTATTTTCATAACTTCACTAGCGCTCACTCCACCTCTTACAAAGAGACATATTTTAGCTGAGTCCGCACGAATTTTCGACCCACTAAGTCTAATTTCGCCCTGTACTGTAACTTTAAAGATATTTTATCAGAAGCTTTGGCTTACAAAAGGGGACTGGGACTCTGTTATACCGCAACATCTTGCAGACGAATTGCTACAATTTCAAATTTCCTTTAAAGGGCTAAATCAATTGTCTGTTCCTAGATGTGTCACGATTTCATCCGGTAAACCATTTGAATTACACGGATTTACTGATGCCTCAACGCTGGCATATGCTGCCGCAATTTATTTCCGACAAACTCATCACGGGAAAACAAACTCTTTTCTCTTAGTTGCTCTAAAGTTGCTCCAATCAAACAGATTTCGGTGCCAAAATTAGAGCTTTGCGGTGCGCACCTACTATCTAAGCTGTTCCGTTCCGTCATGGAAACACTAAAGAGTTATAAGTTTGATATTTTCGCCTGGACGGACTCAAAGGTCATCCTTTCTTGGCTATCTGCACATCTGCGTAAATGGAAGACTTTTGTCGCGAATAGAACATCTCAAATCACCGAAATTCTACCTACAAAGCACTGGAGACATGTTCCCTCCAAGGAGAACCCCGCAGATATCGCTTCACGCGATATTGATCCTAAATGTCTTCCAGGGTGCGATTTGTGGTGGAAGGGGCCTAGTTGGCTGGTTTTGGACCCATCCAATTGGCCAAAGGACGACTCAAATGATCAGGAATTTGATGATCAAATCAAAGCCGAACAAAGGTCTGATCCAATTTTTTCATTTCACACCCTCATATCAAATGAGCTATATGATAATTTGTTTCAAAAGCGCTCCTCGCTTGCAAAAATTATTCGCATTTTGTCATATTGCCAAAGATTTATCAAAAAATGCAAGAAGTCTAACAAAACAGAAATTTCTTCGCCGCATCTTACTTACAAAGAAACAAAAGCTGCCGAAGAAAATATTGTTCATTGGATTCAGAATTCTTACTTTCAGGAAGAATTTAAATGCATCCAAGAACAGAAGGTTTTTTCAAAGAAAAGTGCATTACAGTCCCTCCACCCATTTATTGATGATAAGGGTCTGTTACGGGTGGGAGGACGCTTACAAAATTCACAATTATCATGTAATCACAAACATCCTTTAATCTTGCCCTCACAGCAAAAAATGGCTGAATTATTAATACAGCAACAACAAATTGCACATTTTCATGCTGGGCCTTCACTGTTATCCCACATCATTGTTAAAATAAAATTGTACTTTTCCTTATCTCCCATAGACGGCGCTGTGCCGATGTATTTTTCTCACTGTGTTTATTTCACGGTGACCGTTTTTAGCCTGTTGTATAAAATCTGGACTGTTGTATGAGATACAACAGGCTAAATCCGGCTAAAAACTCAGGCTAAAAGATAGTTGTCAGTCTATCGACTGGAAATTAACAGATTTTTTTAATACTCGTATAACGAAATTTAGAAACGATTGCGGATGATTAAAACAAAAGACATGGGTGTTTATTGCTCCGGGAGGTTATCTTTCTCTGGATGTCTGTCTGTCTATTCTACAGCATGCAATTTTCTTGTAAAGGATGACATTATTATGCAGTAAAACCTCCATAACGGACACACCCGATTAGTGGACACCTCTATTTAGCGGACATTTTTTCGATTACCAACCCTTAAATAACTGTACATTATTTACTCTCAGTAGCGGACACCTCCAAATAGAGGACAAATTCTGCCCTCCCGAGGTGTTCGCTATTCAGAGGTTTTACTGGTAAAACCTCCATAACGGACACACCCGATTAGCGGATACCTCTATTTAGCGGACATTTTTTCGATTACCAACACTTAAGTTACTGTACATTTTTTACTCTCAGTAGCGGACACCTCCAAATAGAGGGCAAATTCTGCACTCTCGAGGTGTCCGCTATTCAGAGGTTTTACTGTATATATTATTGACAGTTATTTTACAGGGCCGCACAAAAGAATAAGAATATATGAAACGAATATAAACTATCTTCGGGATTGGTAGATCGCTGATGGTAATGTAATTTTAGGATGTTGTTGCAGTCACCCGCAGTATGTTTCCAGGGTTTCGTTCATCTGACGAAACCCTACCTGTCTCACTCCTTTGTCTGTCTGTCTGTCACAAAGCCCGTTCTCAGAAACTATAAATGTTGGAGACTTGAAATTTTGCATACTTATAGCTGAACACAACACATCAAATGGCAAATAATAAAAATTTGAAAAAGTCTAATATTTAACCCTCTGGG
The DNA here is from genome assembly GCA_963932465.1 of Maratus speciosus. NCBI lineage: Eukaryota > Metazoa > Arthropoda > Arachnida > Araneae > Salticidae > Maratus > Maratus speciosus. The sequence continues at coordinate 509,939,101 of OZ010795.1, forward strand.
CTCTAACATGTGTATTTTAAACAATTTTTCAAACTCAGCCCCTAGTTAAGTAGGAGATTTGAAAGCTTGCATACTTATAGCTGAACACCACACATCAAATGGCAAATAATAAAAATTTGAAAAAGTTTAATATTTAACCCTCTGGGCTCTAACATGTGTATTTTAAACATTTTTTCTAACTCAGCCCCTAGTTAAGTAGGAGACTTGAAAGCTTGCATACTTATAGCTGAACACCACACATCAAATGGCAAATAATAAAAATTTGAAAAAGTCTAATATTTATCCCTCTGCCCTCTAACATGTGTATTTTAAACAATTTTTCTAACTCAGCCCCTAGTTAAGTAGGTGACTTGAAAGCTTGCATACTTATAGCTGAACGCCTCACATCAAACGACACATCATACAATTTTGAAAAAAGTCTAATATTTAACCCTCTGGGCTCTAACATGTGTATTTTAAACAATTTTTCTAACTCAGCCCCTAGTTAAGTAAGAGACTTGAAAGCTTGCATACTTATAGCTGAACACCACAAATCAAATGGCAAATAATAAAAATTTGAAAAAGTCTAATATTTATCCCTCTGCCCTCTAACATGTGTATTTTAAACAATTTTTCTAACTCAGCCCCTAGTTAAGTAGGTGACTTGAAAGCTTGCATACTTATAGCTGAACGCCTCACATCAAACGACACATCATACAATTTTGAAAAAAGTCTAATATTTAACCCTCTTTGCTCTAACATGTGTATTTTAAACAATTTTTCTAACTCAGCCCCTAGTTAAGTAAGAGACGTGAAAGCTTGCATACTTATAGCTGAACACCACAAATCAAATGGCAAATAATAAAAATTTGAAAAAGTCTAATATTTAACCCTCTGGGCTCTAACATGTGTATTTTAAATAATTTTTCTAACTCAGCCCCTAGTTAAGTAGGAGACTTGAAAGCTTGCATACTTATAGCTGAACACCTCACATCAAACGACACACCATAAAATTTTGAAAAAGGTCTAATATTTAACCCTCTGGTCTCTAATATGTGTATTTTAAACAATTTTACTAACTCAGCCCCTAGTTAAGTAGGAGACTTGAAAGCTTGCATACTTATAGCTGAACACCACACATCAAATGGCAAATAATAAAAATTTGAAAAAGTCTAATATTTAACCCTCTGGTCTCTAACATGTGTATTTTAAACAATTTTTCTAACTCAGCCCCTTGTTAAGTAGGAGACTTGAAAGCTTGCATACATATAGCTGAACACCTCACATCAAACGACACATCATAAAAATTTGAAAAGGTCTAATATTTAACCCTCTGGGCTCTAACTTGTGTATTTTAAACAAATTTTCTAACTCAGCCCCTAATTAAGTTGGAGACTTGGAATTTCGCATACTTATAGCTGAACACTTGCGATAACACGACAAATCATAAAATTTTGAAAAAGTCATATTTAACCCTCCGGTCTCTAATTTCTGTATTTTAAGCAATTTTTCTAACTCAGCCCCTAATTAAGTTGGAGACATGAAATTTTGCATACTTATAGCTGAACACCTCACATCAAACGACAAAAAATAAAATTTTGAAAAAGTCTAATATTTAACCCTCTGGGCTCTAACTTGTGTATTTTAAACAATTTTTCTAACTCAGCCACTAATTAAATTGGAGGCATGGAAGTTTGCATACTTATAGCTGAACACTTGCGATAAAACGACAAACCATAAAATTTTGAAAAAGTCATGTTTAACCCTCCGGTCTCTAATTTGTGTATTTTAAGCAATTTTTCTAACTCAGCCCCTAATTAAGTTGGAGATATGAAATTTTGCATACTTATAGCTGAAGACTTGCGATCACACTACATATCATAAAAATTCAAAAAGTCTTATATTATTACAACCCTTTGACCACTCTTTCTTGTTGTGTACCATAGCCTTACATATTTTAGTTTCACTTTTTACCACCAGGTGACGCCTACCTATATCGAGTGCTATGGGCCTGATCCCCTCGACTAATCTGTCTACGGATAGGTTGTAAAACGGAATTTCTTTCGGATACAGGTTTTATTTTGAATAGAGTGCGCCCCTGGTTGCAAAATGTGGAACTAACATATTTTTTCAAAAAGATAAAGTGTTTTGAAAGGAATATTAAACGAAACCATCTGTGCGATCTGTGATCACACTTAACCAACTTGTTTCTTCAAGATGGTGCATTTAGCATTTATAATAGTTATTTTACAGGGTTGCACAAAAGAACACGAATGTATGAAACGAATATATCTTAAATGCGGGGTTTGTAGATCACTGATGGTAATGAAACTTTAGCACGTTGTTACAGTCACACGCAGCATATTTTTTATTTTATTTTTATCAAGAGGGCGCAATATTTTTTATCATTGTCCGCATCCAGCGATGACCGGACAACACGCCACTGGTACATATGTTAAATGCGGAATTGGTAGATCGTTGATGGTTATGTAATTTTAGCATGTTGTTACAGTCACCCGCAGCCTGGTTTATTTTAAGCGGGTGCATGTAGCATTTATAGTTATTATACAGGGCCTTACAAAAGAATACGAAATACAAATACATGTTAAATGCGGGATTTGTAGATCACTGATTGTAATGTGATTTTATGATGTTGTTACAGTCATCTACAGCATGATTTTTCTTAGAGATGGTGCATATAACATTTATAGTTGCTTTACAGGGTCGCACAAAAGAATACGAATATATGTTAAATGCGGGTTTCGTAGATCGCCGATTGTAATGCAATTTTAGGATGGTCTAACAGTCACCCACAGCATGTTTTTCTTCGACATAGTGCATATAGCATTTATAGTTATTTTACAAGGACCAAAGGTAAAAAAAACATGAAAGTATCAAACGAATATATGTTAAATGCGGGGTTTGTAGAACGCTCACGGTAATGTAACTTTATCATGTTGTTACAGTCTCCTACAGAATAACTTTTCTTGAAGAGGATGTATATAGCATTTAAAGTTATTGTACGAGGCCGTACAAAGGAATAAGATGGGGGGAAATGGGGTAATCAAATTTCGGTAAAATTAATTTTTTTGATTTTTCAATTTATGATAGCTATATTAAAGTTAAAGTTCGCACAGATTCAACACAATTTTATCACGTGTTTATATATGCAGTGTACCCTGGCGGGAAATAGAACAACTATTTTAAAGTAAAATATTTTTATTAAAATAAATTTTCAGAATACGTTTCTGCCATGGTAAAATTTATGTTTTACTAAAATATTTTACACGAAACTTTTTTTTTCGCTGATAGTACCCCTGGTGGGAAGATTGTATAACTGAAATTTTAAAATTAATTTTTTTTTACGTTTTCTTTTACGTCCTTAGCTTTAAGTATGCAAAATTTCATGTCTCCAACTTAATTAGGGGCTGTGTTAGAAAAATTGCTGAAAATGCACAAGTTAGAGACCGGAGGGTTAAATATGACTTTTTCAAAATTTTATGATTTGTGGTGTTATCGGAAGTGTTCAGCTATAAGTATGCAAAATTTCAAGTCTCCAACTTAATTAGTGGCTGAGTTAGAAAAATTGCTTAAAATACACAAGTTAGAGCAAGAGGGTTAAATATTGCACTTTTTCAAAATTTTATGATTTGTCGTTTGATGTGAGGTGTTCAGCCATATGTACGTAAAATTTCATGTCTCCAACTTAATTAGCGGCTGAATTAGAAAAATTGTTTAAAATACGCAAGTTAGAGCCCAGAGGGTTAAATATTAGACTTTTTCAAAATTTTATTTTTGTCGTTTGATATGAGGTGTTCAGCTATAAGTATGCAAAATTTCATGTCTCCAACTTACTTAGGGGCTGAGTTAAAAAAAAATTGCTTAAAATACAGAAGTTAGAGACCGGAGGGTTAAATATGACTTTTTCAAAATTTTATGATTTGTCGTGTTATCGCAAGTGTTTAGCTATAAGCATGCGAGCTTTCGAGTTTCCAACTTAATTAGGGGCCGAGTTAGAAAATTTTTTTAAAATACACAAGTTAGAGCCCAGAGCGTTAAATATTAGGCTTTTTCAAAATTTTATATTTTGGCGTTTGATGCGTGGTGTTCATCTATAAGTATGCAAAATTTCAAGTCTCCGACATTTATAGTTTTTTAAAACGGGTTCTGTGACAGACGGATAGACAGACAGACAAGTGAGACGAAGGTTTCGTCAGATATGAAACCCAAACAATATGTATGAAGTATACATCTTTTGTTAAAAACATACAATAATGTATATGAACAAAGTATTTCAATTTCGCCAGTGTAGGGTAATATAATTCAAATACGATACTTCCAACAATTTACGCCTTTAGAAAGTAATGGACCCGATGTTTTTTGTGGAGCCCTGTATATGAATAATAAATATTACGTTAATCGTTTTTGATTGAACCATGCTAGAGTGAACCTAAAGATGGTATATCGAATTTGTTTCTCAAAATATGATTTTTTACATTTTTAATTATACAAACCGTCAATAGATAGCAGGACAATCGATTTTATTTTTAGCCTGTTGTCAGGCTAAATCTAGCCTGCATTTAGCTTGAAAAAACGGTCACACTGGTTTACTTTTCGCAGTTACCGGCGAGACGAGTGAGTAAATGTTCGTACTGTAATTTTGCTGTTAAAACGTAACTTAATAAATTCTTCCTTTCCTCACATTATATAATTTTACTACAGGTTATCGGCCCCAGTCACGTTTCCGGACTGCGTGTAAGATTTTCTGTTGGAAAGAATTTGATAGTTTTAATTTAACTTGTGTTTGCGTTTTGTTTTTTGAGTTCTACGGCGATCGCTAAGCCTAACGAAGTAAGCGCTTCTTTGAACTGTTTTCTGGACTTTGTTTTCGATTTTCCTGACAAAAATGGAAAGTGACAGAGTGAAAATAGAAAAGCTTGTGGACTCAAATAATTGGACACAGTGGAAATTCCAAGTACGGGCGATTTTAGATGCTCGGGATGCGTTAGAACTGATTGATGGAACGCATATACAACCGACAGCTGGTAGCGATAATTACGATGCTGAAATGAAAAAATGGAAAAAAGCAAACAAAACGGCAAAAGAGATTTTTGCGACAATGGTGGATAAGAACCCATTAGCTTTAATTATGAACTGTAAAAATGCTAGAGAAATGTGGGTTAAATTATTGGATGTGTATGAACAAAGATCAGCGGACTCTGTTTATTTACTTCAAACTAAATTCCGAGAGTATCGCTATGTTGCTGGTGATGATATAGATACACATATTAGCAAAATTGAATCTTTTGCTCGACGTTTACGTCAGCTTGGAGAACCAATATCAGATTCACTAGTGATAACAACTATTTTGAATACATTACCATCGCAGTATCGTCATTTTCATAGTGCTTGGGACTCAACACCTTTGGATGATCGTACATTGTCGAAATTAACATCTAGACTGATGATTGAAGAAACTAGATTAGCTATTGTTGATGTGAATATAAATCGTGAATCAGCATTGGTAATGGAAAAACGACAGCCAAATAAGAACTTTTCCAAAACCAGAAGTGTAGAAAATGTTCATTTCAATAATGAAAAAGGCAAGTATGACAAAAGGAAACCAAAATTACGATGTTGGACTTGTGGAGGGCCACATCTGAGGCGTAATTGTATAAAGAATCAACAAAATTATAGATATTCTGATAAGAAAAAAAAAGATAGTAACGGTTTTGCCTTTGTAAATACATTTCAGTCAGATGAATCAGAAAGATCAAAGTGGATAATTGATTCTGGATGTACTCAACATGTGTGTTGGAAAACTGAATATTTTAAAACATATAAAGAATTAGAAGAAAAGGTTATGTTTGAACTTGGTGATGGCAGAAAAATTTTAGCCAAAGGTATTGGTAATATCAAAATTCGTTCAAATCTAGATGGAAAAGAACATCATTTTTGTGATGTTATGTATGTTCCTGAAATGAAGGCAAATTTATTTTCTGTAAAATCAGCAGCAGAGAAAGGTTTCATACAAACCATTGAAGGAAATAAATGGAAATTTAAGAAAAATAATAAACTTATTGTTGAAGGATATCGACATGGAGGTATGTATTTTCTAGATATAGATGTTTTGGAAAATGAAGAAAGTAGCCTTATGGTAACATATCACAAAGGAAATTCTCTTCAAATATGGCATGAAAGATTTGGTCATCAGAGTAAAAATCATACAAAAGAATTGCTGAAAACGAAAGGAATTGAAATATCTCAAACTGATGAGACTGAATATTGCGATGGTTGTGTAATTGGAAATTTTCAGAGAACAAACTTTCGAGAAATGCCAAAAGCCAGTAAAGCTGGTGAACTAATTGTCAGTGACGTCTGTGGTCCAATGCAAGAAGCATCTTTTCAAGGTTCTAAATATTTTGTTACATTCAAAGATGATTACACCCAGTACCGTAAAGTATATTTTATGGAACATAAAAGTAAAGTGAAAGATAAATTGCAACAGTTCTTAGCATATGTTAAAACTCAAACTGGAAATACAGTCAAGACAGTTATGTCAGATAATGGAGGAGAGTATACAGATCAAGATTTCATAGATTGCCTAATGAAAAATGGAATTGAAATTGGAAGATCAGCTGCGTATACACCTCAACAGAACGGACGTGCTGAACGTGAAAACAGAATATTGATAGAAATGGCGAGAACAATGCTGTTGACAAAGGGATTGTCAAAACGCTTCTGGGCTGAAGCAGTGAACAGTTCTGCATATATCTTAAATCGTACTGGTAAAAGTCGTGATAAAAGTAAAACACCTTATGAAGCATGGTATGAAAGGGAATATTCATTAAAACATTTGAGAATTTTTGGAAGCCAATGTATTGTCCAAATTCCTAAGCAACGATGTGTTGACAAGAAATTTGGTAAAACAAGTATACGGGGAATTTTTGTGGGCTATGAAGAAGTCACTGGAAATTATAGAGTGTATACAGGTGAAAATCGAATAGAAATAAGTAGAGATGTTGAATTTCATGAAGTTTCAGTACCAAATACATTGATAGATTGAAGTCAGGGAGAGCAAGAGGTGGAATTGGTAGAGGAAGAAGACAAAGATAACCAATTAGAACACGAACCAGTAAGATACCAGTTGAGAGATCGTTCAACGATACAACCACCTATACGCTATTCCCATGTTTGTCAAAAGGTAATTGAACCTCAGTCATACCAGGAAGCTATGGAAGTACCAGAGAAACAAAAATGGATTGAAGCTATGGAAGATGAGATGAATTCTCATCAAAAGAACGGCACTTGGGAACTTGTGAAACGTGATAACACGATGAACCATTGACTGCCAAATGGGTTTTTCGTGTCAAAACAAATGAAAATGATGAAATTGAACGCTTTAAAGCACATTTGGTGATTAGAGGATTTGAGCAACAATATGGAGTGAACTATGAAGAGACTTTTAGTCCGGTTATAAGGTATGATACTGTACGTTTTCTATTTTGGTTTATTTATTTTAAGAAATTAAAAATAGCACAATTTGATTGCAAGACTGCATTTTTAAATGAAACACTTGATGAACTGGTATACATGGAGCAACCAGAAGGTTATAATGATAGATCTGGACGTGTTTGCAGATTGATTCGAAGTCTATATGGTCTAAAACAGGCACCTAGATGCTGGAATCAAAGACTAACTGAATTTTTAACAAGTGTTGGATTTAGAGCTAGTAGTTATGACCCTTGTGCATATCTGAGGTATGCTGGTGAAAATCTAGTCATTATTGCTGTATATGTTGACGACGGATTGATTGCTGCCACTGATAAGGGAGATATTCAAACACTTCTTAGCCAGTTGCAAACTGAATTTAAAATCACGATTTGTGAAAATGTCAGACAATTTCTTGGTTTTCAAATTGAATTAATGAAAGACAACATAAGAATTCATCAGGCAGCTTATGCTAAAAGAACACTGTCAATGTTTGAAATGAGTGACTGTAAACCTGCTAAAGTGCCAGTAGATAAAAGTTCTTTAGATATTCTGTATCGTGAAACTGAATTAGATGCTGAACATCCAGTTGCATCAGCTATTGGAAGATAAATGCATTTAGTTGTTGTTTCCAGACCAGATTTGGCATACGCAGTTGGAAAAGCTGCACGGTGGATGTCAACACTTACTGTTGGATCACGGAAATTCATTAAACATATTTTGAGGTATCTGAAAGGTACAATAAGCATGGGAATCCACTACAGTGGCTCAACAGACGGTTATATCAATGTGTTTTCTGATGCTAACTATGCTGGGGATGTGCAAACAAGAAGATCCACGACAGGATACATTTCCACCTTAGGTAATGGTGCAATTACTTGGAGTAGCCAAAGACACGGATGTGTGGCCCTTTCCACGACAGAATCTGAGTACATGGCTGCATCAACAGCATCCAAAGAGTTGGTCTGGTTGACCAATTTAATAAGTGAATTTCAACCTGTAATACAAGGACGTCTACTCGTTGATAATCAAAGTGCAATTCGGTTAGCTAGTAATCCAACTAACCATAGACGCACCAAGCATATAGATATTAGATATCATCCTATAAGAGGGTTAGTGGAAGAGAAAAAGATCTTGATAGAGTATGTGGACACTGTAAATCAAGTAGCAGATATGATGACAAAGACTATGGGACATTTACGTTTAAAAGAACTATGTGCAAAAATTGGACTCGTTTAAGACTGTGAACTATTCATATTTCAGGAATAGTCCAATTTTAGGGAGAGTGTTAAAATAAAATTTTACTTTTCCTTATCTCCCGTAGACAGCGCTGTGACGATGTATTTTTCTCACTATGTTTACTTTTCGCAGTTACCGGCGAGACGAGTGAGTAGATATTCGTACTGTAATTTTGCTGTTAAAACGTAACTTAATAAATTCTTTCTTTCCTCACATTATATAATTTTACTACAATCATCAGACAATCCTATTGGATAGTTGGTGGAAAAAAAGTCATTAACAAATGCATCAATAGATGTTTAAAATGTTACCGATATAAAAGGTCCATTGAACCCCTCAACTAATGGTGAATTTACCAAAGCATCGAATAACCCTGGAACGTCCATTTTTCTCCAGCGGTGTTGATTACGCAGGCCCTATATCTATTAAATTTAGTAAGGGTCGGGGTGCAAAAACAACTAAAGGGTATATAGCGTTGTTTATTTGTTTAGCGACAAGAGCTGTGCATATTGAAGCTGTGAGTGATATGACAGCTGAGGCATTTATAGCCGCCCTTCGACGTTTTAGGGCAAGGCGAGGCGCCCCACGTCATCTTTATAGCGACAATGGCACCAATTTTGTCGGTGCATCCAGAAAGTTGGACAAAATTTATGAACTGTGGCGTTCATTTACAGATGATGAAATAATGTCGCATTACCTAAGAGAAAACTCTCTAGAATGGCATTTCATCCCTCCTTCTGCTCCTCATTTTGGCGGGATTTGGGAGGCTGCCATAAAATCGACAAAGTATCACATCAAGCGAGACATAGGAGAGACATTGCTCACTTTCGAGGAGCTAGCTACGTTACTCACCCAGATTGAAGCGTTGCTCAACTCGCGGCCTCTTATACATTTAAACGATAACGATGCTGATTCAATAAATGTTCTCACTCCCTCACATTTTCTTACAGGGGATGTTTTGCATTCCATACCCGATGAATCAGCAACCCCGACGACGAATCTAAAGAAACGATGGGAAATGATCCAGAACATGAAAGTTGGATTCGCAAAACGCTGGAGCAGAGAATACCTGGCCTCGCTGCAACCCAGAGCTAAGTGGAAGATTGCCACGCCTAACATCCAGGTGGGTCAGGTAGTGTTACTGATGGACGCGAATCAACCACCTGGAGCTTGGCCGTTCGGTCGTATTACAGAGGTCCACCCAGGCAGTCACGGACTCAACAGAGTTGTAACTGTGCAACGCGGGTCTTCATTCTTCAAACGCCCAGTGCACAAAATAGCATTACTCCCTCAGTATCAGGACTAAGGCCCTGATAGGGGGGGGGGGGGGCATGTTCAGTGAACATATACATTTTTCGCAATTATTCTGATTTAAGAGAAACCTTATTGATGCTAATCTAAAAGCATTTATCAATAATAAATAATAGATCATTTCCTGTGCAGACACAAATATCTACTTAATATAAACAATCCAACAGCTTCATCATTATTGTGAAATATGTTCCTTTAGCAATTAGCAATTTTGAAGCTATAATTCATATAAGTCATCTTTTATACTTGGACATTTTCTAAGTTGTTTATAATAACTTATCATTTAATATCCATCAAGATACTTTTCTACTAAGAAATCATCTTTATTGCTATGAACTATTTGTGTAATATACATTTCTTCTAAATAATTGCTGATATTCAGGAAAGTCATATATCATGTTTAAATATTTACTTAAAGACATTATTTATCATTTTCTTATTGAAATAACTTTGTTTATTAATATCAATAACACTTTAGAAGGACACTTCCTGGTTTTCAGTGCATCTCTACATTGGAAGAGGCAGTTGAAGTGCAACCTTCAGATTAAATCCACGCAGCATTTAACTCTTTAGCTGCGATATTTTTTAATTACGCAACCGGGCATCCCAAAAAGCCTGGCTCTTGTCAACATTAACATACCGCATTCTTGTACCTGCAGGAAGATGTAAATCTATGTTTGTTTCAATATAATGTTATTTACATCTCGTGTCAATTTACTAGTGCTGTAAACACACAGTTATCCGTACAGCATCTCTTGCGCATATTTTCTGAATCTTTATTCACTTATGGAAGATGAATCTTGTTTACCAGCTTTATTGCAAAATATTTTTATTACAGTTTGTTTTGATAAAATTATGTACATTTAAAAAAAATAGTCGCAATATCATTTTAATTTCGGGAGAAAAGCGCTAATGCTACGAAAGCATTACTGTCTTTTGCCCTTAAACTAAAATGACATTGCGACTTTTTTTAAAATACACATATTTTTATCAAAACAAGCTGTAACAAAAATATTTTGCAATAAATATGGCAAACAAGATTCACTTTCTGTGAGTAAGTATCAATCTGAAATTCGTAATTGAATTTTTAACTGGGATTCTCTAAATGGCTTTGTCTGTTAAAAAAAAATCTAATCTGGCGATTTTAGGAAAATTATTGAAGTTATTGCCTAGACTCGCTAAATATTTAAAGAAAAAAATGAACAACACTTGCTCTTTTAATAGTACAACATTTAGTGCATGCATTTTAAATTAAAGTGATTTCGAATATAAAATGAAATGAATTGTAAATTAAATAGATGAAATATTTGTAAGTTAAATAAGATGAGTGCAATGCGATTAAGAGAATATTGGAAATTTATCGTTTGCACTTGATAAGCGAACAAAAAAAACTTAAAATTGAATATTTTATTTATAATTAAATTCTATACATATTCTAAACATTCATAAATGTTGTATTCTCATCGGTAATACAACCGTGTATATCATTTTTTATAACTTTAGCACCAAGATTTGAGTAAAAAATAAGACTATAAAATTCAATCGTTGCACATTAACTACTTACTAACTTTTATGCGTCATTTTTCATTTCATTAAAAGAAAATAATTAAAATCGAGCGTATTTAAATCAACAACATTTGATAATATATATTAAATAATATTTTATCTTTTTTAATAAATTAAAGTTAAAATACGTAGCTAACTTGTTTTACTCTTTGGAAAAGGACAGATATGAATTCTATAAGAAAAAGAATTTTCTTACAATTCCGAAAATTACAGTTTTTCGATGGCCAACATTTTGCCACTTTGACAAATAATATTAGTTCTAAAAAGGACTATTTTTATTTAAATAATTAACTATAATAAATAAGTCAAAAAACACGAATAAAAATTAATAGAATGTTCTATTACTGTCAGAATATAAATGCTACAAACAAATGAAAACATGACGTTTGCGCTTGCGCGGTTATTTCATAGATGTGCAATTAATAGATTATCCATAAAGAAAAAAACAGTTAGGCATCTTTCTGTATTTCACCCCGTCCGCTACGTGGCGTGAGACCTTGATTGATCTGACCTCGCCTTTGATCTTGCGGTTACCTCTCCCATTTAAGATAGGTCGCTTACTTATATCGCTTTGGGGCCGTGTGCTTAGGATTGTTATCTTGATAAAAAAAAAAAAAAAAAAAAAAAAAAAAAAAAAAAAAAAAACAAAGTTGCTTCCAATACCCCAATTTTGGACTGATAATTTTAAATTGTCTTTTAAAATATTTAAATAAGGAGCATGCCTCATTATGCCATCAATAAATACCAGATTATCTAGTCCTGATGCTGCCATTCATCCCCATTCACGGGCACCACCACCGCCATGCTTAACTGTTCTAAGTTCTTGGGATTAGCTCTTCAGTTTTTCTTCTCCACATAATTATACGCATATCGGAACCAAAAGTGTGAAATTAGCTTTCGTCGACAAATAATACATTATTCCAATACGATTCGAGTTTATTTATCATTGAGTTTACGAAGGAACGCCTAAGCTTTCTGTTTTTCGCATTAACAAAAAAATTCTGCGGACAGAACTCCCATTTAAACCAGCTGATCTCAGCACTCGTCGAATAGTTTTAGGAAAAATTTAAGTAGAACATATTTCATTACAATCTGTAGCAATTTTTATAGTACTTAATCGAGGATTTGTCACAATTTTTCTAATTATAAATCTTTGATCACGCTGTCGCGGACAGCTCCCCCTGTATCCCTTTGCAGTAACAGTGACACCTGACTTTAAAAACTTTTACGTACCGAACTGAAGTGAAAAAAACTGAGAAAAACTTTTTAGAATAATTCTTGTGTTTGTGAACGGAGTTGTGCCTCCGTGATGTTCCGATTGAAGTTAAAGCATTTTAAATGTTCAAGACCTGTATATAGTTTGTAATATATTGTAAATAGGTATTGTAGATTAACCGAGTTATGTCTTATTTTAGTTGAGTCAGTTGTTAACTAGAATTAAGTCATCAAATGCGGCAGTCCGAACCAGAAGCAAGTGTTGAGAGCTTACCTGAAGGAAGGGGTAAGTTAAAGATTTCTGACATTCTTTTGTCTACGTGAACGCTTGTTTTTATATTTTTATGGCGCCCGAGAACAGCGACGCCGTGTTGATTTGATCTTAATTGAATGAAAAATTATTTATAGACGAAAGTTTTGAATATTCAGTTCTATTGAAAAGAATTGTTGATGATTTGTTTTGACCTTGAATATAATGAAGAATTGAGTATAAAAATAAATAAAAGTCTTGAATGCTTAATTCTGTTGAAGATAATATTATTAATAATATTGATTGATAGCGTATTTTGAAAACAGGATTATTTTGAAAGTTATTGAATATATTTTGAAAGTTATTGAATATATTTTGAAAGTTATTGTTCTTATATTAAGTTGTTATAAAATTAATTATATTTAAAATTACGGATTAAACATGTCTGATATTGAAAAACTAAAGAAGAAACGTGCTGTTTCTAGAACGGCGACTACGAAATTAATTAATACTTGTGAGCTGTATCTTGCAGAATCAGTACAGGAAGTTCCTGTTCTTACGGAACATATTGATCAGTTAAACTCAAAGTATAATAATTTAATAACTTTAGATGAGCAGATCCAAAATTTAATGGATGATGATGGCGAATTAGAAACTGAATTTGAAACTGCCGAAGGTTATGCTGAAAAAATAATTTCTATGAAATCGAAATTAACGTATGCTTTAAAAATAAAAGTTGAACCTGAACGTTCTATTAAGAAAACAAATTCGGTTAATGAAAGTATTTCAACAGAAAATTTGACTTCTTGCTCTCATTCTAAAATTAAATTACCGAAATTGAGTATTAATAAATTTAATGGAGATCCTGCTTATTGGTTATCTTTTTGGAACCAATATGATAATGCGATACATCAAAATGATAGCTTAACTGACATTGATAAATTTAATTATTTGCATTCCTTCCTTACTGGAGCTGCTTCTAGTGCAATTAGTGGGTTTTCGCTATCGAGTGAAAATTATATAGCAGCAATTGAACTACTCAAAAAGCGTTTTGGTCGTAAAGACCTGATTATAAATGCTCATATGGGAAAATTATTGAATTTAGAAACAGTTAAAAATGTAAATAATACTTTTGCATTGCGAAAGCTGTATGATAACATTGAGACTCAAATAAGAAGTTTAAATTCACTTGAAGTAACTTCCGGAACATATGGTACGTTACTAACGCCAATTTTGCTTAAATTAATTCCCAATGAGTTTAATTTGGAATTTCAACGTAAACGGAAAACTCAGGATAATCTTTTTGAAGTTAACGAACTGCTTGAATTTCTACGGGCAGAAATAGAATGCAGAGAAACTGCGATTCAAATACAAGATAGGGTTATCGTTCAAAATCCACCGCAAGTGCAGAGGGAGAGAAAAATAAATAAGTTTACAGTTCCTACTGCTGCTTCATTGAAGGTTTCGATAAATCATTGTATTTTTTGCGGAGATTCCGCTGAATCAGTTAATCACAATTCTGCAGCTTGTTCTAAGTCCGTCGCAGAAAAACGAGCACGTTTGAGAAAAAACGGAATGTGTTATCTCTGTATGAAAAAGGGAAATCATTTAGCAAAAGACTGCTTTTCAAAAATAAGATGTCAGTTTTGCAGTGGAAAACATAATTCTTTAATTTGTGACAAGAGTAATAAAGTAGATGAGAAAAAACAAATTGACGATAGAAATGTCACTTTAACAAATAAAACATTCACACAGAAAGTTTTGTTACAAACTTTAATTGTAAAAATCTGCGGAAATAGTGAAGATAAGTTTGTTAGGTGCTTAATCGATACTGGATCGCAAAAGTCGTATATTTCGAAGTTTGTTGCTGAAATGATGCAATACAAAATTATAAGTGAGAGCAACATTATTCATAGTCTATTTGGTGGAACGGAGGTTTCTGAAATCCATAAACAATTTATTGTGAATCTTAGTAATGTAAAGGGTGATTATAAATGTAATTTTAAGGCCTTTGATCAAACTAAAATTTGTTCCGATGTACCACAAATAGAAATAAAACCCATATTACATGAGCTTAAAGAACATAGAATATATTTGAATGACACTAGCCATATGAAGGAAAAATTGTTGTTTGAATCATCCCCAACTGAAATTCATATTCTTATTGGAGCGGATATTGCAGGAAAATTACTCACCGGTAAGATAAGAAAATTAAAATGTGGTTTAGTATGTGTCGAAACTTACTTAGGCTGGACAGTTATGGGGAAAGTTCCTTTGGAAATAGAAAATAAAACTGACAACTCATTTACATTTTCGATGCACGTATCAGATTATAAAATTTCTGAATTGTGGAGTCTTGATACTCTAGGAATTTTAGATCCATCCAAAAATGAAACTAAAAAAGAGTTGCAAGAACAAACACTGCAACATTTTCTTTCAACGGTTAAAAGGGATAACGAAGGCAGATTTGAAGTCTGTTTACCTTGGATAGAGGGCCATCCCCCACTCCCTAATAATCTAGAGATCGCTGAGAGAAGATTAAAAAATACAGTAAAAAATTTGAAAGACAAGGGTTTCTTAGAAGATTATGAAGCGGTTTTCAAATCTTGGGAGGAAGAAAAAATTATAGAAATTGTACCTGAAAATGAATATAATAATTCCTGCCATTATTTACCCCATCGTGCCGTTATTAGAATGAATTCCACAACAACAAAAATAAGACCAGTATTTGATGGGTCAGCGAAAATTAAGGGGTTTCCGTCAATAAATGATTGTGTAGAAAAGGGTCCTAATTTGCTAGAAACTATTCCTGCAATTATCAACAGATTTCGAGAAAAATGCATCGGTGTAAGTTCTGATATCAAAAAAGCTTTTCTTCAAATAGGACTTAATCCGAATGATAGAGATTTTTTGAGATTCTTATGGTGGGAACAAGGTAATCCGGGACATTTTAAGATGTATAGACATAGGAGAGTCGTTTTCGGAATTTCCAGTAGTCCCTTCTTATTGAGTGCTAGTTTAACTAAGTTACTAAATGACGTACCTGAACATCTTAGATCAACGGCAAAAAAAATTTCTGAAGCTTGGTATGTTGACAATTTAATTACAAGTGTAAATAATGAAGAAGAACTGCGAAAACTTAAAAGTGATTCTGTTGAAATTTTAGCGAATGCTAAATTTGAGTTGCAAGATTGGGCTTATAATTTGCCAACGAAGAACGAAATTGCAGGTAATGACACTTTTTCGGAAATTTCAGTGTCCGAAAATTCAAATAAAAGGAAAACGGTTTCTATTCTTGGCCTCATTTGGGATTTGGAAGAAGATACATTAAGTTGCGACATTAAAGGAATAAATGAATCCGATAACCAATGCATTTCAAAAAGAGTGATCTTATCAGAAGCACATACAATTTATGATCCGATAGGTTTTACATGTGGTGTGACACTGACTCCGAAACTCTTACTACAAAAGTGTTGGGAGCTAAAAGTTACATGGGATGAAGCTCTCCCCGAAGATGTGCGTAAAATATTTCTTAAATGGAAAAAAGATTTGTGTCAGTTGACAGAGTTGAAAATTCCCCGGTATATGATGATTAATCCTAATTCAAATACAGATTTGTCTTATCATGTATTCTGTGATGATTCCCAAAAGACATATGCCACATGCATTTATTTAAGATGTAAAAATAAAACTGAAGAGGAATTTGGCAGAAGAGATAAAGTTTTGAACTACTTTTCCATTATGATTCGAAAGCGCCCCCAGGAAGAAATTATTGAAGAAGAAGATGGTGAAAAACAAAGCAGCAAAAAGAGAAAAAAGAAGCAGTCTAAGGATTTTAAAATTTCTGATATGGATGATTGGGCTAAAGATTCTGGTATAGTAGAAGATGAAGAAGCTTTGAGGAAGTTATTCAATTCAGATGAGGAAGAAGAAGAAGAGGAAAATCAAGAGAATGAAGAGGATAAAGAACAAGAGAAAAAAGAAGAACAGCAAAAAACCAAGAGCAAGAAAAAAGAAGGCAAAGATTCATTTGGTGAATCTTCATCAGACACATCTGATTCTGATTTCGATGATACAAAAATTCATGCTGTTTTCATGCAGAAACAAGCTAAGAAAAATGGTTCAGATAACAGTGCCAGTAGTAGTCGAGCCAATACACCAACTAGTTTGAATGCTGATTCTAAAGATGGTAATAAATTATCCAAAAGGAAGTTGTCAGAGACTCCAATGTCTGCATCATTGAAATATGAAGAAATTAATACTATTCTTTGCGATTGTGAAAATGTTGTAAACTCCAGACCGTTAACATACATATCTGAAGATCTCGAATTAGAACCCTTAACCCCTGCCATGTTTCTTCGTGAAATTGAAGAAGGTGGTGTTCCTGATCTGGACAATATAGATGCAAGTTATCTTCAAAGAAGATATGAATATCGGATGAAAATTCGTGAAGACTTGAGAAAACGTTTCCGACTAGAATATTTGGGACAGCTGAAAAATTATCGTAAAAAGTCAAACAGGTATCCTGAACTCTCAGTTGGAGATATTGTTATAATTAATACAAAAGAAAAGAGAATGAATTGGCCTCTAGGAAAATTCATCTAGTTTTTTCCAGGTAAAGACGGCATAGTACGATTGGCAAAGTTACGAACTAAGTTTGGTGAGTTGCTTCGACCAGTACAAAGGTTGTATCCGATGGAAGCGAATTTCCAGGCAAATGACTTTTCTCCGAAAACCATCGAGTCTGCTCACCTTAAAGATTCTCCTGGTTCTGTTGAAAAGGATTCTCCTAGAATGTCTAAATTTGGACGAGTGATACGAACACCAGAACGGTTGGACCTCCTGAACTTGTCCACGACTGTGGTTGAGTTTGACCTGGCAAAACTCAACGGGGGGAGTATGTCGCGGACAGCTCCCCCTGTATCCCTTTGCAGTAACAGTGACACCTGACTTTAAAAACTTTTACGTACCGAACTGAAGTGAAAAAAACTGAGAAAAACTTTTTAGAATAATTCTTGTGTTTGTGAACGGAGTTGCGCCTCCGTGATGTTCCGATTGAAGTTAAAGCATTTTAAATGTTCAAGACCTGTATATAGTTTGTAATATATTGTAAATAGGTATTGTAGATTAACCGAGTTATGTCTTATTTTAGTTGAGTCAGTTGTTAACTAGAATTAAGTCATCAAATGCGGCAGTCCGAACCAGAAGCAAGTGTTGAGAGCTTACCTGAAGGAAGGGGTAAGTTAAAGATTTCTGACATTCTTTTGTCTACGTGAACGCTTGTTTTTATACACGCTGCGTAAACTTTGACGGACGACCTCTTCTTACCTTGTTTCCGATCTGATTTTCTTCTTTAAAAGCGTTTTATCCCATACTACACCGTAGAATGGGATAAATTAACTAATTTAGAAATATTCCGAACTGATTTACCACTGCTATGATGAAATATAATCAATTTTCGAATGCTTTTAGTTGTTTCTTTACCACTAGGAGACATTTTTAAATAATAAATAGAATATAACGAAGAAAGCAAGCAAAAATTAAAGCAAACGATTTTTTAAATCTCACCATAATACAAAAATAAAAATAAAGCGACAGACGATAATTTTAATTATGAATTTATCCGAAAATGTTTCTGTATACGAAGACTTCTGTGGCGCGTTCTTTCTTTACCTCTTTCCGTTTTCATTTTTAACTAAAAAGAAAATCAGACAATATTTAAATAAAGACTTGAATATTATTTAGAATAACACAAAAATGATGTGGAACAATATTGGACTTCATATTCGAATTCAATTCCAGGTTACTTCCTTTTTACTAAAAATTTTTCAAGTGTACTTACACTTTCGGGAGCCACTGTAGCTGTGGAAATATGACTGAGGTGTGCAATTTTTAGCCAGGTGATCTGTGCGGGATCAGCCAGTTTAACCCGGGAGAACTCACTGCATGAGATTTTCTCTCACAGTCGTACTTTTTTAAGACTCTTATTTAAATCATTTTTCATTTTAATTAAAATTTCAAAATGTTTTTCAATTATTTTACCTATATTGTGAATAAAAGTACTAAGCCAACCAAAAATAGTTGATATTATATGAATGTAAAGTAAAAGAAAAGCAATTGGGCATTCTCACTAGCGAGTTCTCTCGGATTAAAAGAAAATGATAAAGAATATTACATTCTTGATCAAGGGTAATATAATCCTTGGTTTAAGCTTGATCAGGTATATAACTTTCCTGAATTTGTTTAGCGGCTGTTATTTTTTTTTTTTGAAATCGACAAATAAGTACTATAATGGAAAGCAATTTCTTTTTCAAATTTGAAATATGCATTCTTTCTTTTATAAAGTTGCACAATAAATTAATCACAAATCACATTGCGACAACTGATTCTAAGTACCCCTTTTGGGGAAAGATGACATTCAGTTTTACATTTTGAATGTAATCATCTTGATATACAGGGTGATTAAAGAAACGTTTACAAAATGACGTTGTAAATCAGGCATGCAACAAGGATAAAAATCACATAAGAACATAGGGTCGCAAACCACTTATATAGTCACAAATACAGGGTGTTTTATCCTAAGTCAATTTGGGTTGACGGAAATAACTTTCAGAAAACTGAAGTATATTATAATAAAACATTTAACAGACTTTCTCACCTTTGTTGTAAATGTGATAACACCAAACAAAAGTGATAGAAGTTTGCATCATACGTGCCAGCAGTATGCATTTGACGCCCCGCATTTTGGACTGTGATTATCAGTTCATGCGGTATCCCCAATTACTTGAGCCACATGTTTTTCCAGATCTTTTCGTGATGTTATCACATTTAACACAAAACAAGGTACATATCGTTGCATTTTAATTACAATGATTTTATTTTTCTCGAAATTATGACCGTCAACCCGGGTTCAGTTAGGATGAAACACCCTGTATTTGTGACTCAATAAGTGGTTTGCGACCCTATGTTCCTATGTGTTTTTTTTTTATCCTTGTTGAATGCCTGATTTGCCATGTCATTTTTTAAACTTTTTTTTTTTTTTTTTTTTTTTTTTAATCACGCTGTATATTTCTTTTTTTTAACATCGTTTGCTTCTCCATTAACTACTGTTTTCACTTTTACTTTAAAGTCATTAAAGTTTCCTCTAACTGCGTTAGAAATTAAATCAGCGAATCGCATAGGAGCACTAGAGAAGAAATATCAATAGAACTGCTTTGAAGAGTTTTGTCTTATAGATATTGTACAAAATAGTATACCATATAAGGACCAGTAATTCAGTTTCAAACTTTTACATTTCCAGCCTGATGTCGAGTTAACTGCTTTGAAGAGTTTTGTCTTATAGATATTGTACAAAATAGTATACCATATAAGGACCAGTAATTCAGTTTCAAACTTTTACATTTCCAGCCTGATGTCGAGTTAACTGCTTTGAAGAGTTTTGTCTTATAGATATTGTACAAAATAGTATACCATATAAGGACCAGTAATTCAGTTTCAAACTTTTACATTTCCAGCCTGATGTCGAGTTAACTGCTTTGAAGAGTTTTGTCTTATAGATATTGTACAAAATAGTATACCCTATAAGGACCAGTAATTCAGTTTTAAACTTTTACACTTCCAGCCTGATATCGAGTTAACTGCTTTGAAGAGTTTTGTCTTATAGATATTGTACAAAATAGTATACCATATAAGGACCAGTAATTCAGTTTCAAACTTTTACATTTCCAGCCTGATGTCGAGTTAACTGCTTTGAAGAGTTTTGTCTTATAGATATTGTACAAAATAGTATACCCTATAAGGACCAGTAATTCAGTTTTAAACTTTTACACTTCCAGCCTGATATCGAGTTGCTGCAGTTTCGTCACTAATTGAACTAATATTATGTAAAACTTATTGAATTTACAAATAACTTTTGCTCAAGGATTTCGTGGCATCGGCTTTAGCAGACCATCTGGTACCACTTAAAAATTTAATATTTAATACATTACCGCAAGACTTTAAGGGTTAGTTCCTGCAAAATATGGCATCTGCGAGTAGATTCAAAAAGATATTACTTATTTTCTGAATAATCGCAAAGAATGCTAGTGTTTGTTGAGAACAGTGAACGGCATTAACTCCAACCAGGTTAAGCGAATGTGAAGAGCATGGCACAAAATCTGATAAAGAGGTAGTTTTTACTTTCTTCTATCTTTACAAGAAGAAAGTATTGGATTCGTGAAAATTTTCGAATTGCGGTTTTCGACGGATTTACACGTTTTAGGATTCAGAGATCCCGAAAAACATGGTTTTACAAAATGTCTGTGTGTGAGTCTGTCTGTCTGTGTGTGACACAAATTTTGTGGGTGCTTTATCTCAAGAACTAATGCACAGAATTTAATAAAAATTTATATTCAGTTAGTCCCTGATATAAATTGGTGCTGATTAGTTTTTGGTGCAAATCACTCAACAGGTGGCGCTGCTATGCTGCATTTTTTATGATTTCCGCAATGGCTCTATCTCAAGAACTACTGCACGGATTTTTATGAAACTTCAGATTCAGTTAGTCCTTTATATGAGTTGGCGCTGACAACGTTTTAATGTAAATCGCCCAACAGGTGGTGCTGCTATGCTGCATTTTTCCGGATTCCCGCAATAGTTTCATCTCAAGTAGGGATCAAACTTCAAATTCAGTTATTAAGTTGACTTAAGTTGTTGCTTATTAGGTTTTTGTATATATCGCCCAGCAGGTGGCGCTGCTATGCAGAATTTTTTACGATCTCCGCCATAGCTCTACTCAAAAACTAATGCACGGATTTTCACGAAACGTCAGATTCAGTTAGAAGTTGACATAAGTTGATGCTGATTAGATTTTGGTGTAAATCATCTAACTGGCTACATTTTTCAGGACGTATTAACATGTATGAGATAGAAGAAAGTTCTGGGATTGCCACATCCGACTAGTTTAGTTCTGACTTGCAATTCAGAATATTACCCAGCCATATTTTTTGTATTTTTATACCATTGCCCGAAGTCTAAATTTAAATTTTCAACCAAATTAAAATCACAAATTGACATGGAAAAGGAAATGTGATTATTTAGGGGCAAAAAATTAATAAAACGTTCCTTTGGCTCACCATCTTCATTCACATATCTTAACACAATTCAAAAACAATCTAAATGGGTTATATGAGAAGATGAGTCTACAATTACTCCAAAATATGTTTATCTTCATACTTCACATGAAATGTGCTGTGATACTCTTCCGACGTCAATCTTAAAAGTTCAACAACAAAACCACAATAGTGGAAGAGAGATAATTAGTACTACCTTTCCGGGATTATCTTTCCTGGCTAAATGATCATCAACGGAAGGATAAAACTTTCCAGTTAATTCCAGGCATCCTAGAAAGTTTCACTTTCATGCTGATCCTATAGTTGTATGTATCTTTACCGAACAGCAGACGGCCCCCTCTCTGCCAAGTTTTGTATCGTTGATACAACTCAAGTACTTGCATTCACTTTGATACTAACTGACCAATGTTTTTATAAATGTGATAGCAAGGAACTGTTCACGATGATTATACACAAACATTATCTCTGTGTGTTTGAATTTTCATGTTCCTTCAGTTTCCCAGCTACTTTTTTTTAAGTCTTAAAACCGTTAATCACCAAGCGAGAAATGGCTTGATTTCGTCAAGTAGTCAACAAAGTACAGTTGCTTTTGATGTGAATAAATAAGCCAATCTCTTTTTTTTTTTTAATTGTCATCCGTATGTGCATAAAAACTGTATTTTGTCGGAACAGGGTTCTTATCTACACCAAGTTTTGCTGAATTTTGAATTTCAGAAATGTTTTGATTTGGTATTTTTTTTAAATTAAAAAAAATCTATTTCTTCCGTAATTATAGAAGGTCAAAGAACAGGATCGTCTGAATTAATTGAATATGAATTTTTTTTATAATTTAATGATGTTTTATTTTCATTTTCCTGACATTTTTTTCAATCACGGATGTTGAAAATATGTTGTGCATATCATATACATCATCTAGCATACTTTAGAGATCGGTGACCGAATTTTCAGTAGATAGAAATTTCCAACAGTCTCAGTATGCTATTGACTTCAGCGCACACATCATCTGAATCACTGGTTTGAACACTACCACCAGCAACGCTCTCAGTTTACTTTTGACTTTAGTGCATATCTTTTTTTAACTACTGCTTTCGTTCACATCCAAGATTAAGAAATATTTCATGCTTTTCTTCTTCTTCTTCTTCTTATTGTTACTTTTGTCTGTCGTTTTTTATTTTTTTTCCCTTTAAGCTACTTTTGCCAGCCGGATAACTGTTTTTGAGCTGATATCATTAATCAACGAAAACTATAATTTGTTTGCACGGCGCTTTTTGTATAAATCACACGAAGACAAACACTCTGCGTCTGAGTTGTTGAATACATTTGAAAATGATATTTTAAACATGCAACGGAAAACGACAGCCAAAACGAGTTGAGGTGACATTTTTCTGTTGCAATCCATCTCTAAACGCCACCTAGCAAACGGAAACTTAGGCTATTTCATTAAGATTTGCCTCCTTGTGTGCGCCGGATCGAACTCCGCTGTTGTTTTTCAACACTCCCCGCTATTTCGCCGTTGTCCGCGAGCGATGAGTTGTGTTTCTCTCGCACGCATATTTCTAGGTTTTAAAAATATTAATTTTTAAAATTTGCACTAATGATGGAGCTTTAGAAGCTCCGAAACAGTTGTATACACCCTTTTGTATATACATTTTTACAATTCGTGCTATTTAACGTTGTCCTTTTATTTCTTAATATTAATTATCTGCATATGACGTTATTAATTGTTGGCAGAATTTAATATGCCTACATGCCTACAATGAACTGATTGACCTATACAATAGAGTAGGCGTGAAATTCCAACACAAAGAATGCAGATTAGACAGAAATTGGGACTGTTTACCATCGCGAATCTTACTTATTATTTTTACCATTGGGTATTCGAATTATTTGCCAGTTAAAAAAAATCTTCTTTTGATTTTTGAGATAATCATTGCAGAAAAATGCATTTTAAAGATTTTTTCGACATAATTTTACTTATTTCGAAGCTCCCGTACAAAGGTGGGGCCAAGGCCGCGCCTATTCGGCTAGCATTTTTTCAGATCATCTGAAAATAAATTGGCGTTAGAACCTATTTCTCAAAATTATTTACAGGTTTTTAAACACCCAGTATAATGAGTTGAAATTCTTTACATTATTTTGAAACACGCTGCTTTAAAAATTGCGATACTGAAGATATTTCCAACATAAGTAATTCCAATATATATACTTTATGAAGAGATAAATATCAGATGTTTTCTTCACAACATATTTATACTACAATGAAAATTAAATGATAACAATATTTAAATTGCAAAATGAAAAGTATTTTATGTAATAAGTTTTGGTACAAAAAAAAGGAGTCTGATATATCTACGTTAAATATCCATCTAAAACCTTTTACATGCAAATATTAAGCATAAACACTTGGCCTTTATAAAGTTAACATATTGAAGGATGTGGATGAAAAAAAGATCTTTTCAAATATTTTTCATTATTAATTTTTATAAAGTACACTTCAGCGAAATTTATTATGTTTACATATTTCAAGATTACCCATTCAACAAAAGATTAATATGAGATTATATGGAGATTTACGAGCGAATAGACTATAATTAAATTCACTACGAAATAACTTGCTGCGTATGGTAGAAATTAAACATTTTTTTTTTTTTTACTTTTGACTCTCGGGTGAAATAAAAAATGAATTTTTTATGACAATAAGTCTTTTTGATGATAATGCAAATCTTCCTTTATTAAATTTTTGCTTCTCAAGTTCGCATTTTTGCATTTTATCTGTGTATAATTTGCATAAAAAGCTATTAAACTCCGTTGAAATATTCTTTTCAAATATTTATTCAAGATACGAAATTTAATCAATAGAATTTTTCTACACAGCTAAATCTTTACTATCAATAAAATTAAAAACTCGCGAAAAAAGCGAACTTTGTGATTAGCAGTTACGAAGGGAAAAAAAGAAAAAATGTTTTAAGTAAAAAGAAGCATTGCATAAAAATGCGAGTGTGATAATACTCAAATTTTAACATGAATGGAGATTTCAATATCGATAATGCAGTAAATGCAAAAGTTAAGTCTTTCAGTTCCCTATTTTCCTTCCTAGCTTATCGGATATTTTACATCTTGTTTACACACTGGAAAATAATTTTGTTCCAAAAGCTTTGATATGGAATTGCTCAGGTTAACTGAGTCTGTTTAAAAACACTTTTTTCTCTTTTAAAAATAGAAGAGGTGGTAGAAAAGTATTTTGGATCTAGGTACATGAGTGTTATATATTTTAATAGCTTTTTGTTGTGTATGAGAAAGTATCGTAACAGTATTTAGTAAAAGCATTAGATTTTGAAAAGTTATTCGTAAAAAAATTGGATCTCATCACAAAGTTTTTATCGATTTAGTAGGATATTTATTTAACTATATGCAAAATGTTTCTCGCATAAAAATGAAATATGTTTTTTAAGTATCATATACATAATAATAAATGTAATTACTACTTGACGCCATCACGATATCATGCTTTTTGTGTATAAAATATTTGTAAATAGTCAAATTTATGAATGAGATTTTAAAAGAAATCTGAATATTTGTTCGTGGTGAGATTATAAGCGTGAAAAAAGTTTTTAGTAATCTTCAAGACATTTTTTCTCTAGCACGAAACGTGGTCGTCGCATTGGCATTACACATTCATTTGAGAATCTTGCAGGATCAATATTTTTACAAGTATATTGAAGAGTAACATGACCAAATGTCCTTCTCTCCCCCCCCCCCCCACCCTAGAAAAGTGCTAATTTGAAAGTATTTTACTAAGTTTAGAAAATTGAATTTAAGATATATTGATTGAAAATAAGATAAGCTTACCTGCAGATAGTCCAGTTAGTCCCACAGCCCCTAGCTTAGCCCACCAGATTTAGATTTTTTAAAAGCATTTTTAGGTGCGTTCGTAATGATATAAATACGTAGCACTTATAGCCATCGTCTGGTCCGTCCGTTCGTCTGTCTGTCGGTCTGTCCGCATATAACAGCGCAAAAACAACCCAACCGAATGGTTTGAAATTTAATATATATATAATCATTGGAGAATTTTGCCATTTCAAATTTTATGAAAATCGAATCAAAACTTAAAAATATATTAATAGAAGTTTTCTTCGGTCTATTAAATCCTATCATACGTAATTAATTCAATGATATCCCATGATAGGTAATGATTCTAGGTTGCCATTGTTATTACATCCTATTTAAGATGAAGACATATTATTTCCGTATTACTGAATTTAATATATATAATAGTAATAAATTTCGTATTCATGCATCTTTGCATAACACTGCAGCAGCTATTGCACCAAGATCTGAATATTTATATAACTAGTTATATTATACGAACGCCTCTCATTTGCCACGTTTGGCATACAATTTCCGACTTGTTTTTAAAAACGCTCTTTAACCTTTATGAACTGAAAATTCCGCACCACATATTAGCGCTTTCTCATTAATTGTCTTCATAATCAAATATTGAAAAGCAAGAAAAATGGATAAACTACACATTTTTTTAGCCCCCGGTATGCTATTTCTTTCTTCCAGCTTATTTTGTGTCGTCTCCAAAAAATAGCGTTACGTTGTATAAGCCAGCCGTAAAACAAAGCAGATGAATCATTGTACGATTAATAGTCTAGTCAAATTGTCAGAAATAGATGCAAAAATTCTGCTAGAAGATTTTATGTTTTTAAAGTGTTTATGGGGATGCTAATAACAGGAATTAATTGTTTTTCCAACAAAGTATCTCGAGGCTAAACTTTGTGGAGCCAAAAAACCACGAAAATTTCGGACTTTTTTCAGTTTTTCGCCTATAACTTATAAATTATAAAATTTTTGTATATCATACTTAATTACAAAAAGAAAGAACACTAAATTCTCTACAAATTTAATAATAAAAACGGTTTTCTAAACTCATTACTAAGCGCGCTACGGCTTTCTGAAAAATACACCTTTTTTCTAACTTTGCAGAAAACTGCAAAAACTAACATTTGACACCATTTTTTATTCCTTTTATCCTCTTTAAAGTAACTGTTTATATTATTTATTACCATATTTGCATGATAGCAATAACGGTTAATTACAACGGTAACATTATAAAAAAATTGTCAACATTGTAATTTTTTTTGTATTTAGAACTTAGTGGAGAACATTAATAGTGGGTATTTACATGAATGTAAGTAAGAGTTACGGTAACATTTTTAATGTATTTATAGTAACTTCTGGAGCACTTGTGGGTTGATGGGTCGTCAACCTCAGCTTGAAGGGCAAATGAGCAGGTTGCTTGTTTTTCAACAGCTTTGATCTTCTTTGAGCTTGTTGCGACATCATCAACCTGGTTGCCAAAGTCATTGTCGTTGCTGGTTTTTTCGATGGTTTCCCAGGCATCAACTTCGTCGTCCTCTTCTTCTGGGTAAATAATGCCGTCCACATTTTCGCAGTTGACCCCGTTACAGTTTTTGAAAATTACCGAGTATTTGAGTCCTGATTTTTGGCAAGAACATGCCTTGCTGTGTCCTTTTATACAGCTACATGAGACAACATGCAGCAAGAATTCAGGCGTTGGGTTTTGGCACATTTAAACTGGCTGAAAGAGACCGTCAGACCTGCATACCCAATCCCATTCTTTAGGAGGGATGTTGTTTTCCTAGCCAAGCTTGTACCTGATGATAACATCGGAGGAAATGATGCTGCGCAGCTTCTTGCGTTGGTGGTAGCCTTGCTAGATGAAGTTTGCTTTTAGTGGCATATTTAGCAAATAACTGGAACCTCAACGTGTCCAATGTCTGTGTGGTGTCTATGCATCAACTGTATAGTGCAATAATGGATTTTTCTCCATCCTTGATGATTTCTTGACGGGTTGACTCTGTTTTATTGAACACATAGGCTATTTCCTTAAGCTAATCATGATTTTTCAAAGTGTTACAAAACTTTGACTTTCCTTGCCCCAAAAAAGCAGATGTTGTATCGCA
The DNA here is from genome assembly GCA_963932465.1 of Maratus speciosus. NCBI lineage: Eukaryota > Metazoa > Arthropoda > Arachnida > Araneae > Salticidae > Maratus > Maratus speciosus. The sequence goes on from OZ010795.1 coordinate 509,967,255, forward strand.
TCCACTGATTGCATGAGTGAAAATAACAGTGTTGTATTTGCATGAGATGATTGAAAACCACTTGGTTTCGACGTTACCTCTTCCTGGTTTTTGGAAAAAACAGATTTTTCCGTTGATATCCCAAGATCGTCATGATCACCAGAAAATCAATGTCTTCTCCGACAATACAACAATTTCAAAAGTTTCGGCTCTTGAAATGGCTGAGGTGACAATCCTGATAACAGCGCCTTCCGAATGCTTGAATTCTGTTCATTTGAAACTCTGTTTTAAGCAGTGAAATGCAGCGATTCTTGTTTCTGTTTTTGGCTAGAAATTTGTCGTGACGGAAGATTTTGATTGACACTAGTTAGTTTTTGTTTTATCGCGCTATCGTCCTTTTTCGTACTATGTTAAACTATGCTGAACATGTCAGTAATGTATATGTTTTCGTTAACGAATTTGTTTAAAAAGTGGTTGTTATTAATTAATCGATTTAATTATTATTTTCCAACTATATTTGTATTACATTATTCTGTTAACGTTTTATAACTAATTTTTCTGTCATATCCCATTATGAATGAAAAATTAATTGAATTGTAAGAATGAAGATAAATCAGACCATTCTACAATTCAATGATGATCATGAAACTTTTAGCAATGGACACGCTATAAAAATAAATATTTTTATTTAAACCCTGTAATCGTCGCGCCGGTACATTCACGGACAAATTGACCGTAATTGTATCGGCCTCGACGATTAGTGGTTAAGACGGGGTTCCATCTCCCGGTCCCAGGCCATTTCAGGCCCATTTGTCCCTGCTCGGAACGACCCGAGAGCCAAACCCCGCGACGCGTCCGTCAGGCCGCCGTCAGGAGTGACTCGTCAAGGCCGTCCTCACAGAAACTCTGGCCAAACCGGCGCACCGCCCAGCGCACGTCACGCCGGTTATTCCCAAAAAAAAGATGAATTGGTTGCAAACGACAATCCTCACCACCCAGCTAGAAGAGCCAAATCCCGACCCAGTACGCGCCGACAGCCCGCAGTACTCCACTACCTTCCCTCACGGTCGTCGAGGGTACCCAAGCATGAATGCTCCTGACCCCGTGCAGTGACCGACCGCTACCTGTTAGTTGCGTTCGAAAGTTAGTTTGAGGCACCGCTAGATCCTAAACACTGGGCGCGGCAACCTTCAGTAGCGTACAGGCACGCAGGACCTAGGTCGGACCAAGAGTTCACCCAAGGTTCGAAGCGTCGCCACGTTAGTCGGCAAGCCTCCGGCCCGGTTCTCTGCGGGGATAGTGTTCAATGGCGGACCTGCCGGCCGACCCCCTCCCACGGTTTACGGCACGACATAGGGCAACCAGAGCCATACTGGCCTCTCTCTGCGACCGCTCCCTGGTCCACGAGGGCACCACCAAAACCTACCCACCTTAGGGTCGGCTCACAACTGCTCCATCTACTGATATCTCGGCGGGATGAGCGAGCTTCCTGCCGCAAATAACACATCAGGCGCTGTCCGAAACCCTCACCCTTCGGTTGCTCCGGGAGACCCTGCATGGCGATCCCGCGAGCCCCGTCGTCACCAGTGAGTCACCGAGACACTGTTCTACAAAGCCCGCACTCTCCTCTCAGGCTCCCTATTAGTCAATTGGTGGAGGGGTGTCCTACCACATTTGCTATCCTTTGCCCAGAGTCACCACCCGGTCTATGACCGACTCTGGGATCAGACTATGGACCTTAGCTGTCCGGCTTGCACAGAGAACCCGGGTGTCGGGGATGCGCAATTTCGTCGGACCCGAAGGCCTATGCCCCATGCACAACGTCCGTTACCTGTGGCCGCCGGACTCGAGGACTGTCGACCGCGACCCACTCTAGGAGGCTGTGGTTCGTCCCCATCCGGCCCCCTCGCATTCGTTTACCTTGAACTTGGGCTCCAAGTCTCCTCCCCCACTCAAGGGGTCGGTTTCGGACCACCCGGAGGGGCGGCCACACGATTAGGGGTTGAGCATAAAGGGTGATAATAAATCAAACAAAATATCTTAACTTAAGATACAGTTATACTAAATTACAAATTTATAATGTGGATATTTATAATCTATAATAAGGTCAAGTTCACATGATCTAATGCTACAGCAAACGCGCAGTTAATATGATACAACTTTCCCAAGATTTCTGTTTTACTGATCTGAAACAAGCCGTTTTTACATTTGATGCGCAGTGTATAACTTATTTTTGGCAAAAGGTGAAATTTTAAAGCAAACTGGAAAGGATTTCTTTTTAAACTATCAAAAGTAAGATGCTGTAGAAAAACGGAGGAAATTGTCGTACGGACACATTTAAACGTACACCTAATACCTAAAAAGCGCTATAGATTTAAAAAGCACTAAAAATAGCATAACTTACGAGAAAAACGTACTATTTGGCAACCATACCTTCTGCCTACCCTTCTTCAAAATTTCCTTCCTCACTTATTCATCAATAGGTACATCTCATTTTCTCAGTTAGGGATGAAAATCAATTTTTTGGGGATGGGAGGCGATAAATAGGTCACTCTCTGTGAAGTTGAAAAAAGTGTTGTTTTCAAAAAACCGATGTGCGCTTAGTATTGGACGTAGAAAAATGTTTATGCCATGAAATTTGAAGAGAATTTAATGTTCTTCCTTTTTGTAATTAAGTATGGTACATAAAAATTTTATATATTTCGAGTTACAGGCAAAAAACTGAAAAAAGTCCGAAAATTTCGTGTTTTTTTGGCTACACAAAGTTTAGCCTCGAGATATTTTGTTGGAAAATAATTAATTCCTGTTCCATCCCCATAAACACTTTAAAAACATAAAATCTTCCAGCAGAATTTTTGCATCTATCGGCCCCATTTTCTGACAATTTGACTGGACTATAAATACTCTATAGTAATTTTTTTAACTTCTAAGCATCTCACATTTTCAATTTTTATATCGTCGTATTGAGGAACAAAGTACTTTTAAGTGAAATTTGTTTGAAAATTGCATCTCTATTTATTTTTTAGATTTTTTTTTTTTTTTTTTGTAGTTTTTAGCGACATTTGTTTAATTTTGGCAACGCAAGTACTCCATTTCTGTAAAAACTAAAGAAAAAATAGTTGGGGATAACAATTATATCTTTCCGTTGCCATATTCCCATAAAAACAGGAAAAAAAATTAATTAAAATACATGCTATTTTGAAAAAATATAAATGAATGATTTCTGATAAAACAGGGAGCTATTAGAAACTAAATTTAATTTTAAGTATGTATATTAATGTTACAAACACATGAAGGCATAGGAATCATTAGATAGCTGTTTTTTTTCTTTTGTCGAATTTATTGAATGACATCTCTCTCTTTTTTTTTTTTATTTGTGTATTATTCAGCGATAGTGACGTCATATGCGTACTCTACTGTAGATCTTTAAAACTGGATCGTAAATGTGGAATTCTTCAGCGGATGCGGATGACGTCGTTTTATATAAAATAAAATCGGGTGTTTTAAGTTTTAAAACTGAACTACAGTAGAGTCTCGATTATCCGAGTCCCGCTTAACCGAATTTCAGCTTTAATCGAGTTATTTTCTTCTGATGGACTGATTGCTTCTATTATTATGAAACAGCCATTGTAAATGAGGTGTTAGCTGAAGATGAAAGAGCAGCCATAAAAAGGGAGAACTCTGATTTTCTGGTCAGAATGGGGGGGGGGGGGAGGGGGAGGGGAAATGGCCATAATTTTTTTTCCCATTCTGACCAGAACATCAGAGTTCTAAGTTTTTACTACTGTTCTTTCATCTTCACCTAACACTTCATTTATAATGGCTGTTTCATAATAATAGAAGCCATCAGTCAATTAGAAGAAAATGATCCATTCCAAAGGTATAAGTTGGGGAATCTATTGTATCTATGTCTATATATATGTTTTTTTTTTCATCGGGGGCGACACTAAATTCTGAAAAAGCAGAATTTCTGTTCTGTAGTTTAAAGTTTATTTCTATTTTTACAGTTTAAATAAGATAAAAAAAAAAGGGAAGCTAATCACTTCTTCTATTAAATAAAAAATTATTTTAATTTTACAAGCTGACAATAATCTGACACGTACTAAACAAGAAAAAAGAATTACATGACACGTATAGATTATGAAACACTTTCCAACATATTCAGAATACTGTAATGAAACTTCACTGTTTAATAAGGTAAAAGAAGATATGCGGCTGTACATATATAACGTTAGCAACATTCTAGTAATTATGAACCCCTTCTCCTCTCGTTATCTAACGATATCGTTATCAATGTCTGAAAAGTATTTTGATTTTTATAATTTTTTTCTTTGGTTTGCAGTGATATATAGATATGGTTATACATTTATTTTTCGCATGCTCTATTGTTTTAAGTGAAGAGAAGTAAACAAAATACCTCTTACTAAACACAATACATATTATTTTAAACATACTTCGGAAATAGTTTCTCGAACAGCGGATTATAATTGGATTATGATTATGTACGTATATATTATATGCATACACATATAGGACAGAAGAATAGAAATGTCAAACATTGGAGTATTCCACATTTTAAAATTAAATAATTTTATAATCATTTAATGATTTTAATAATAACTTTGTATTTTCGTTAAAATAGATAACAGACTGAGAAAAGATAACAGACTATTTTGATGAAAAGAAGCAGTTACAAATAAAAACAGAAAATTTTGGTTCTTTAAAAATTATAACGATATCAAAAGTCAAATCCATCAACACCCCCCCCCCCCCACATAGAGATATATTACGATATAATATGCCAGACTCCGTCTCATCCCCTTTAAAGTTATAGCGTTTTATATGCACAACCCCTATCTAAATAAATTAAGAAAACACCCAATTTCAGCTATTAGCACTAGCAGTCGTCAAGATATTCAAACTTTTTTGAACAGCCATGTATATTTTCTAAAAATTTGTGTACACTCCACATGGTTTGCTAAAATTCAATTCGACTGTAAAACGCAAAACACATATGAAACTTTGTTTTCAGTAAACTTTATTTACTGCCCATATATGGTAACTTAAAAAATTTTGTACAACCCTGCAAATAACCTACAATTTTTTATACACACAAAATATTAAGCTAAAATTTAACTCAGATACTAAATACATAATACAACTAAAATGGCACTTTCAGCAATTATTGCCCAAGGCGGAAAAATACTTCAATTTCATTGTGTAGTCCTGTAATTGATTTATAGATTGTTATATGTTCTACATAGAATGTTAAAATTTAGTTTACTAAAAAAACGCAGAATAGGTTAAAAACTCACCTTCAGCAATTTCTACAGCGGGAACATACTTGAATTCTTTTGCACAGGCCTACATTTTACCTACAAATTTTTACACACGCCTCATATTAAACTAAAGTTTAATTCAGGCTAAATCACGCTTTAAACTAATCAAATCACACTTTCAGAACTTATAATCCAGTGGCGGCTAAGCATCCACTTCTTTGCCGGACCCTGAATATGATTTTATTTATGTCCTACAGTGACATCTTAGTCTACTAAATATAGTTCAGCTTGAAAATACATTACTCAATTAATAACCACATTTAAGGAATTCACGCTCATACTCTGTAATGCTTGCGAATTCTTTTGCGTAGTCCCGTATATGATCTATAGCATTTATACAGACCACATAGTATGCATAAATTTTGTTCGATTTAAAAAGCATACCATAACTGAAAACGCACTTCCAGCAATTATCGGGAATATAAAGTAATTCGGATTATAGTACATTATCCGACATCCTTTGGTGTGTTTCTATAAATGAACGATAAATGGTATGCACATCATATTCTACAGCAAATATCTTCTAGTAAACCTCAATAATGTTTATCAATTGAATTATATTTGGAATAATGCACTGTAGAAAAAAAGAAAAAAAAAAAGAAAAAAGAAAAAAGAAAAAAGAAAAAGAAAAGAAAACCGGACTAAAATACGGAAATTGTACTGCCAATCGAGACGCCAGTACTATTTCCATATTTTAACGGACATTTTCCATTAAAATACGGAAATATCACTGTACAAAAAACGGACTAAAAAACAGAAATACTACTGGCAATCTAGACGCCAGTAGTATTTCCGTTTTTTTACGGGAATTTTTACCCATAAATTACAGAAAAATTTCCGTTTTTAATCAGAAAAACGGAAATAGTACTGGCGTCTAGATTGCCAGTAATATTTCCTTTTGTTAGTCCGTTTTTTTTTTTTTTTTTTTTTTTTTTTTTTTTTTTTTTACAGTGAGTACTGGTGTCTCGATTGCCAGTACAATTTCAGTATTTTAGTCCGGTTTTTTTTTTTTTTTTTTTTTTTGTACAGTGTGTATTGTAATTAAAGAACTCTGCTAACAGTTATTCCTCGTATAACATCATGTAAACGGTGTTATTTTGTGTGTTCCTTCCTATAAATGATAAATAAATGCTTTGCGTCCCATATTCTACAGAAAGCATGTTTTAGTGCACCTCAGAAATGCATAATAATTTCATTGTGTTTAAAAGGGCTCAAAATGATTAAAATGCACATGAAACGACTTTTTCCCATTGACCGCAATGTAACGGAATTCTTTTGACTGTTCCTATAAATGAACGATATATGGTATGTACATCATATTCTACAGCAAGTATCTTCTACTAGACCTCAGTAATGTATATCAATTTCATTATATTTGAAATAGTGTATCGTAATTAAAGTACGCTGCAAACAGTTATTCCCTATGTAGACCATCATGTAACGGAGTTCTTTTGTGTGTCCCTATAAATGATAAATAGATGCTTTGCACTCCATATTCTACAGAAAACATGTTTTAGTGCACCTCAGAAATGCGTAACAATTTCATTGTGTTTGACATGGTGTAAAATTATTATAAAAAAGGCAAATGAAACGACATTTTCCCATTGACCGTAATGTAATGGAATTCTCTTGACAGCCCCTGTAAACGAACTATAAATGCTACAGTCTTCATTTTTAATAATGATCGTGCTTCAGTAAATATCAATAATATGTACAAATTACAAGGCAATCGGGGTATATTTACGAGAGTTAGACAAACCGGAGTCGCAAACACTTTTCAACTATGTTGGAAAGTGTTAAAAAAAGAAGGAGGAAAGATTTTATTAACATAAAATCGAATGTGTCATAGAAGGGTTCGAAAAAAATATTAAACACTATATTGGTATTTAAAAAGTCCCTCAACTACAACCCAATCGTTTAATAATTTAAAGTTTTTAAATTATTCATACGAAAACATTTTAAAGTAGGATTTTTTTTTTTTTTTTTTTTTTTTTTTTTTTGGGTTAAACAATCCAATAAAGTTTTTTATCTCAATAAAAGCTCTTCACTAACTTCCATTTTTTAATATAAACATTTTAAAGACATCTATTATATCATGCATCTATACAGCTGTAGCATGGTATCAAATGTGCAAGTATGTAAAACGTATATAAAAGCACATACTAAGATGTATTTAAGTATGTTTTATGCATATAAAAATTTATTTTTCGTCAGTATAATCTCTCTACTCTAAAAAAAAGTAACTACCGCTGTCACCGCCGCCGCCGGTTTTGAATTTTTTGTGACCGGAGGTCTTTCTTCGTTAATATTAAGAAAGATAATGCATACAAAAATATGAAAAGCGGTGGTATTATACAGAAATGTTTGATAAACGCGCCGATGCAGCCATTTTTCAAATCGAGGAATTATTTTAAGAGATATTTAATGCTAAAGTTGGACAAAATCATTCCATTAAAAAAAATTTACAGGAGCAAAAACTATTCATTGGAATTTAATCATTTTTAGATCGTTTTATATGTTTAAAGTTCCCGGTGTGCAGATTGTATTTCTTTTTTTAATTTGACGCATTTTTTGAGGTTTTATTTCTGTTTTAAATTCAAATTTTCAGCATTTCTAGAGATATTTTTTACATTATTTTAGAAAACTAGGGGGTTCGGCCCCCTACGAGCTACGCTCGCCAACCCCCGTCCAGACACCACAGACTCTAAATGCACGCTAATGTGATCGGCTTTAAAAAGATTCCGAAAGATTGAATTATAATTTAAATAATATATAAACTTTTTTATCAAAAATAAAACCGACTTCAAAAACTACTGCAAAGTAAAAAGCGCACTTTTTGCTTTTATCGTGCAATCTGATTTAAATTTTCATGTTCTCATTTCTTGATATAATTCAGATGTTTTCATGTATTAATTTAGTTTGCTTCTGTATTATTTAGCATTTTAAATAATGGTTGGCAATTGAGAATTGTAAATATGACTGCCGATTAGAAATTGTGAAGAAACATATTGGAGAAGATCCATTAGTGAATTTGAATGGGAATATCGCCAAATTAGTCAGTTACAGCCAAGTTGGCTTCATTTATGACAACTTATTTTGGTCACCAAATTTGGCGATATTTCACCAAATGGCGCCAAGTCTGGCGACAACTTGGCGACAACGCATATGAATACATAGCTTTATGCTTATGAACATACATAATGCTTATGAATGAAAAACCGGTTACAACAATGAAAGATAATTTGCGAAAAATCCTTTATTTTATTGGTTTTTGTTGAATTACTAAAAAACTACTCAACCAATTTCGATGAAACGGAAGTGGTACCAATTCGAGAGTATCCTCTTTCAATTAAAATGAAAATCACATAAATCGGACAAAAAGTTCCGGAGCAATCGGTGAACATACATAAAAAAAAAAAAAAACATACATACGCGTCGAATTGATAACCTCCTCCTTTTTTCGATGCAATTTCGAATTAATTAAAATACATGCTATTTTGAAAAAATATAAATGAATGATTTCTGATAAAACAGGGAGCTATTAGAAACTAAATTTAATTTTAAGTATGTATATTAATGTTACAAACACATGAAGGCATAGGAATCATTAGATAGCTGTTTTTTTTTCTTTTGTCGAATTTATTGAATGACATCTCTCTCTTTTTTTTTTTTTTTTTTTTGTGTATTATTCAGCGATAGTGACGTCATATGCGTACTCTACTGTAGATCTTTAAAACTGGATCGTAAATGTGGAATTCTTCAGCGGATGCGGATGACGTCGTTTTATATAAAATAAAATCGGGTGTTTTAAGTCTTAAAACTGAACTACAGTAGAGTCTCGATTATCCGAGTCCCGCTTAACCGAGTTTCAGCTTTAATCGAGTTATTTTCTTCTGATGGACTGATTGCTTCTATTATTATGAAACAGCCATTGTAAATGAGGTGTTAGCTGAAGATGAAAGAGCAGCCATAAAAAGGGAGAACTCTGATTTTCTGGTCAGAATGGGGGGGGGGGAGGGGGAGGGGAAATGGCCATAATTTTTTTTCCCATTCTGACCAGAACATCAGAGTTCTAAGTTTTTACTACTGTTCTTTCATCTTCACCTAATACTTCATTTATAATGGCTGTTTCATAATAATAGAAGCCATCAGTCAATTAGAAGAAAATGATCCATTCCAAAGGTATAAGTTCGGGAATCTATTGTATCTATGTCTATATATATATTTTTTTTTTTCATCGGGGGCGACACTAAATTCTGAAAAAGCAGAATTTCTGTTCTGTAGTTTAAAGTTTATTTCTATTTTTACAGTTTAAATAAGATAAAAAAAAAGGGAAGCTAATCACTTCTTCTATTAAATAAAAAATTATTTTAATTTTACAAGCTGACAATAATCTGACACGTACTAAACAAGAAAAAAGAATTACATGACACGTATAGATTATGAAACACTTTCCAACATATTCAGAATACTGTAATGAAACTTCACTGTTTAATAAGGTAAAAGAAGATATGCGGCTGTACATATATAACGTTAGCAACATTCTAGTAATTATGAACCCCTTCTCCTCTCGTTATCTAACGATATCGTTATCAATGTCTGAAAAGTATTTTGATTTTTATAATTTTTTTCTTTGGTTTGCAGTGATATATAGATATGGTTATACATTTATTTTTCGCATGCTCTATTGTTTTAAGTGAAGAGAAGTAAACAAAATACCTCTTACTAAACACAATACATATTATTTTAAACATACTTCGGAAATAGTTTCTCGAACAGCGGATTATAATTGGATTATGATTATGTACGTATATATTATATGCATACACATATAGGACAGAAGAATAGAAATGTCAAACATTGGAGTATTCCACATTTTAAAATTAAATAATTTTATAATCATTTAATGATTTTAATAATAACTTTGTATTTTCGTTAAAATAGATAACAGACTATTTTGATGAAAAGAAGCAGTTACAAATAAAAACAGAAAATTTTGGTTCTTTAAAAATTATAACGATATCAAAAGTCAAATCCATCAACACCCCCCCCCCCCCACATAGAGATATATTACGATATAATATGCCAGACTCCGTCTCATCCCCTTTAAAGTTATAGCGTTTTATATGCACAACCCCTATCTAAATAAATTAAGAAAACACCCAATTTCAGCTATTAGCACTAGCAGTCGTCAAGATATTCAAACTTTTTTGAACAGCCATGTATATTTTCTAAAAATTTGTGTACACTCCACATGGTTTGCTAAAATTCAATTCGACTGTAAAACGCAAAACACATATGAAACTTTGTTTTCAGTAAACTTTATTTACTGCCCATATATGGTAACTTAAAAAATTTTGTACAACCCTGCAAATAACCTACAATTTTTTATACACACAAAATATTAAGCTAAAATTTAACTCAGATACTAAATACATAATACAACTAAAATGGCACTTTCAGCAATTATTGCCCAAGGCGGAAAAATACTTCAATTTCATTGTGTAGTCCTGTAATTGATTTATAGATTGTTATATGTTCTACATAGAATGTTAAAATTTAGTTTACTAAAAAAACGCAGAATAGGTTAAAAACTCACCTTCAGCAATTTCTACAGCGGGAACATACTTGAATTCTTTTGCACAGGCCTACATTTTACCTACAAATTTTTACACACGCCTCATATTAAACTAAAATTTAATTCAGGCTAAATCACGCTTTAAACTAATCAAATCACACTTTCAGAACTTATAATCCAGTGGCGGCTAAGCATCCACTTCTTTGCCGGACCCTGAATATGATTTTATTTATGTCCTACAGTGACATCTTAGTCTACTAAATATAGTTCAGCTTGAAAATACATTACTCAATTAATAACCACATTTAAGGAATTCACGCTCATACTCTGTAATGCTTGCGAATTCTTTTGCGTAGTCCCGTATATGATCTATAGCATTTATACAGACCACATAGTATGCATAAATTTTGTTCGATTTAAAAAGCATACCATAACTGAAAACGCACTTCCAGCAATTATCGGGAATATAAAGTAATTCGGATTATAGTACATTATCCGACATCCTTTGGTGTGTTTCTATAAATGAACGATAAATGGTATGCACATCATATTCTACAGCAAATATCTTCTAGTAAACCTCAATAATGTTTATCAATTGAATTATATTTGGAATAATGCACTGTAGAAAAAAAGAAAAAAAAAGAAAAAAGAAAAAAGAAAAAAGAAAAAGAAAAGAAAACCGGACTAAAATACAGAAATTGTACTGCCAATCGAGACGCCAGTACTATTTCCATATTTTAACGGACATTTTCCATTAAAATACGGAAATATCACTGTACAAAAAACGGGCTAAAAAACAGAAATACTACTGGCAATCTAGACGCCAGTAGTATTTCCGTTTTTTTACGGGAATTTTTACCCATAAATTACAGAAAAATTTCCGTTTTTAATCAGAAAAACGGAAATAGTACTGGCGTCCAGATTGCCAGTAATATTTCCTTTTGTTAGTCCGTTTTTTTTTTTTTTTTTTTTTTTTTTTGTACAGTGTGTATTGTAATTAAAGAACTCTGCTAACAGTTATTCCTCGTATAACATCATGTAAACGGTGTTATTTTGTGTGTTCCTTCCTATAAATGATAAATAAATGCTTTGCGTCCCATATTCTACAGAAAGCATGTTTTAGTGCACCTCAGAAATGCATAACAATTTCATTGTGTTTAAAAGGGCGCAAAATGATTAAAATGCACATGAAACGACTTTTTCCCATTGACCGCAATGTAACGGAATTCTTTTGACTGTTCCTATAAATGAACGATATATGGTATGTACATCATATTCTACAGCAAGTATCTTCTACTAGACCTCAGTAATGTATATCAATTTCATTATATTTGAAATAGTGTATATCGTAATTAAAGTACGCTGCAAACAGTTATTCCCTATGTAGACCATCATGTAACGGAGTTCTTTTGTGTGTCCCTATAAATGATAAATAGAAGCTTTGCACTCCTTATTCTACAGAAAACATGTTTTAGTGCACCTCAGAAATGCGTAACAATTTCATTGTGTTTGACATGGTGTAAAATTATTATAAAAAAGGCAAATGAAACGACATTTTCCCATTGACCGTAATGTAATGGAATTCTTTTGACAGCCCCTGTAAACGAACTATAAATGCTACAGTCTTCATTTTTAATAATGATCGTGCTTCAGTAAATATCAATAATATGTACAAATTACAGGGCAATCGGGGTATATTTACGAGAGTTAGACAAACCGGAGTCGCAAACACTTTTCAACTATGTTGGAAAGTGTTAAAAAAAGAAGGAGGAAAGATTTTATTAACATAAAATCGAATGTGTCATAGAAGGGTTCGAAAAAAATATTAAACACTATATTGGTATTTAAAAAGTCCCTCAACTACAACCCAATCGTTTAATAATTTAAAGTTTTTAAATTATTCATACGAAAACATTTTAAAGTAGGATTTTTTTTTTTTTTTTTTTTTTTGGTTAAACAATCCAATAAAGTTTTTTATCTCAATAAAAGCTCTTCACTAACTTCCATTTTTTAATATAAACATTTTAAAGACATCTATTATATCATGCATCTATACAGCTGTAGCATGGTATCAAATGTGCAAGTATGTAAAACGTATATAAAAGCACATACTAAGATGTATTTAAGTATGTTTTATGCATATAAAAATTTATTTTTCGTCAGTATAATCTCTCTACTCTAAAAAAAAGTAACTACCGCTGTCACCGCCGCCGCCGGTTTTGAATTTTTTGTGACCGGAGATCTTTCTTCGTTAATATTAAGAAAGATAATGCATACAAAAATATGAAAAGCGGTGGTATTATACAGAAATGTTTGATAAACGCGCCGATGCAGCCATTTTTCAAATCGAGGAATTATTTTAAGAGATATTTAATGCTAAAGTTGGACAAAATCATTCCATTAAAAAAAATTTACAGGAGCAAAAACTATTCATTGGAATTTAATCATTTTTAGATCGTTTTATATGTTTAAAGTTCCCGGTGTGCAGATTGTATTTCTTTTTTTAATTTGACGCATTTTTTGAGGTTTTATTTCTGTTTTAAATTCAAATTTTCAGCATTTCTAGAGATATTTTTTACATTATTTTAGAAAACTAGGGGGTTCGGCCCCCTACGAGCTACGCTCGCCAACCCCCGTCCAGACACCGCAGACTCTAAATGCACGCTAATGTGATCGGCTTTAAAAAGATTTCGAAAGATTGAATTATAATTTAAATAATATATAAACTTTTTTATCAAAAATAAAACCGACTTCAAAAACTACTGCAAAGTAAAAAGCGCACTTTTTGCTTTTATCGTGCAATCTGATTTAAATTTTCATGTTCTCATTTCTTGATATAATTCAGATGTTTTCATGTATTAATTTAGTTTGCTTCTGTATTATTTAGCATTTTAAATAATGGTTGGCAATTGAGAATTGTAAATATGACTGCCGATTAGAAATTGTGAAGAAACATATTGGAGAAGATCCATTAGTGAATTTGAATGGGAATATCGCCAAATTAGTCAGTTACAGCCAAGTTGGCTTCATTTATGACAACTTATTTTGGTCACCAAATTTGGCGATATTTCACCAAATGGCGCCAAGTCTGGCGACAACTTGGCGATAACGCATATGAATACATAGCTTTATGCTTATGAACATACATAATGCTTATGAATGAAAAACCGGTTACAACAATGAAAGATAATTTGCGAAAAATCCTTTATTTTATTGGTTTTTGTTGAATTACTAAAAAACTACTCAACCAATTTCGATGAAATGGAAGTGGTACCAATTCGAGAGTATCCTCTTTCAATTAAAATGAAAATCACATAAATCGGACAAAAAGTTCCGGAGCAATCGGTGAACATACATAAAAAAAAAAAAAACATACATACGCGTCGAATTGATAACCTCCTCCTTATTCACAGTGGCGATCTCCCTATAAACGGATTTCTATTCATTTCTCTTTGATTGGGGAAATTTTAACGTCAAATCCGTTGCGGTACTACTTGATTATCCCGTCGACTAATTTCGCCAAATTATATAAATCGCCAAACCACTCGTCAAATTATACAAATTGACATAATTTTTATTTTGAATAACGAAAGAACAAATAAATTAGTACAACATTAATAAAAATACAAATAAAACGTCGAAATAAAAATAACTTGATGACGTAGACACGTGTAACAACATTTCAAAATCAGTTAATATAAAAGGAATTAAGTAAACAGAATCTTTGTCTCCCGGTAATTTTTAACAAAGCGAAAAGAAAGTTCTTTTAAATCAGACATTTTAAATGTATCGTTTTTAATCTAACGTAATTTTGACCAAACTATTCTTTCTCTTTTTAATATTCACGTGAAAATACTTGTGTTAGAAATGAAATATTATTTGCGCTTTCCTAAGAAAAATAGTTGAAAAGTATCCTCTCAAAATATCAAATAAATGTCTAGCGCAATTTCTAAATTTAAACCGTTTTGCAATATTATTTTGTGTTCATTTTATGTAATAACTGTAATGTGATGTAAATATGACGTATTTTCTCCTATTTAAGACTTCTAACGCATGTTAATGAATTTATTATTTTACAATATCCTTTCTCTTTTAAAATTCACGTGTATACTTTTTATGACGTAATTTTTAATAAGTTTCTGCTTTTTGTACATAATTATTTAGTTCTAATTCCAAATGTTTTATAATAGTCAAGTGTAAATAAATTTTTAATTTATTACACGTATAAATATATACATTTTTTTTAAGCACTAGGGGGCTCGGCCCCCTACGAGCTACGCTCGCCAACCCCCGTCCAGACACCGCAGACTCTAAATGCACGCTAATTTGATCGGCTTTAAAAAGATTTCGAAAGATTGAATTATAATTTAAAAAACAGTGGCGATCTCCCTATAAACGAATTTCTACTCATTTCTCTTTGATTGGGGAATTTTAACGCCAAATCCGCTGCGGTACTACTTGATTATCCTGTCGACCAATTTCGCCAAATTATATAAATCGCCAAACCACTCGCCAAATTATACAAATTGATATAATTTTTATTTTAAATAACGAAAGAACAAATAAATTCGTACAACATTAATAAAAACACAAATAAAACGTCGAAATAAAAATAACTTGATGACGTATACACGTGTAACAACATTTCAAAATAATCTAATATAAAAGGAATTAAGTAAAGAGAGTCTTTGTCTCCTGGTATTTTTTAACAAAGCGAAAAGAAAGTTCTTTTAAATGAGACATTTTAAATTAATTCTCAAAATATCAAATAAATGTCTAGCGCAATTTCTAAATTTAAACTTTTTTGCAATATTTATTTGTGTTCATTTTATGTAATAACTGAAATGTGACGTAAATATGACGTAATTTCTCCTAAGACTTCTAACGCATGTTAATGAATTTATTATTTTACAATATCCTTTCTCTTTTAAAATTCATGTGTATACTTTTTATGACGTAATTTTTAATAAGTTCCTGCTTTTTATACGTAATTATTTAATTCTAATTTGAAAGTTTTTTTCCTGTTTATAATAGTCACGTGTAAATAAATTTTTTATTTGAAGCAAACATTATTGCCTGCGCTTTTTATACAGTTGGCAACAGTTTAAATTAGTACAATTTTCTGAAATCTGTAAAAAATATCTCTAGAAATACTCAAAATTTGAATTTAAAATAGAAATAAAACCTGAAAAAATGAGTCAAAATAAGAAAATTAATGCAATCTGCACTCCGGCAAATTCTAACGCATAAAATGATCTAAAAATGATTACACTGCCATGTATAGCTTTTGCTGCTATAAAACTTTTTTAGTGGAACGATTTTGTCCAACTTTAGCATTAAATAACTCTTAAAATAATTCTTCGATTTAAAAACTGTCTGCATCAGCGTGTTTATCAAACATTTCTGTATAAAACCACCGATTTTCATATTTTTGTATGCATTATTTTTCTTAATATTAACGAAGAAAGACCTCCGGTCACAAAAAATTCAAAACCGGCGGCGGTGACAGCGGTAGTTACTTTTTTTTAGAATAGAGAGATATTTAATGCTAAAGTTGGACAAAATCGTTTCACTAAAAAAGTTTTATAGGAGCAAAAACTATTCATGGGAAATTAATCATTTTTAGATCATTTTATACGTTTGAAGTTCCCGGTGTGCAGATTGTATTTCTTTTTTTAATTTGGCTAATTTTTTGAGGTTTTATTTCTATTTTAAATTCAAATTTTCAGCATTACTTTCTTCTATTGAAGATAGAAGAAAGTATTGTAATCGAAATTTTTTTCGACTTCCGGTTTTCGACGGATTTGCATGTTTTAGGGGTCAGAGATTCCAAAAAACATGTTTATAGAAAATGTCTGTCTGTCTGTGTGTCCGTCTGTCCGTCTGTCCGTATGTCTGTCGCCATTGTACCATCAAAAAGTGTATGAAGTTATGTATAGAATTAAACCAAAATTTTATTATAAGTTTTTGGCTATGGCAAGCAGGTCCTTCCGGAATTTGGAAAAAATTCGCCGGTAGGGGGCGCTGATATAACAATTTTTGTGCGATTTTGAATATTGTACCATCCAAAAGTGTATGGAGTTATGCATAGAATTGAACCAAATTTTTAGTTTCAGTTTTTGGATATGACAAGCAGGTCCTCCTTGAATTTGGAAAAAATTCGCCGGTAGGGGGCGCTGTAAATGCGTTTTTTGTGAGATTTTGAATATTGTACCATCGAAAAGTGTATGAAGTTATGCATAGAATTGAACCAAATTTTTATTTTAAGTTTTTGGCTATGGCAAGCAGGTCCTCCCTGAATTTGGTAAAAATTCGCCGGTAGGGGCGCTGTAATAGCGATTTTTGTGCGATTTTGAATATTGTACCGTCCAAAAGTGTATGAAGTTATGCATAGAATTAAACCAAATTTTTATTTTAAGTTTTTGGCTATGGCAAGCAGGTCCTCCCTGAATTTGGAAAAAACTCGCCGGTAGGGGGCGCTGTAATAGAAATTTTTGTGCGATTTTGAATATTGTACCGTCCATAAGTGTATGAAGTTATGCATAGAATTAAACCAAATTTTTATTTTAAGTTTTTGGATATAGCAAGCAGGTCCTCCATGAATTTGCAAAAAATTCGCCGTTAACGGGGGCGCTGTAATAGCGATTTTTGTGCGATTTTGAATATTGCACCGTCGAAAAGTGTATGAAGTTATGCATAGAATTGAACCAAAAAAAAAAAATTAAGTTCTTGGCTATGGCAAGGTTGTCCTCCCTTAATTTGTAAAAAAATCGCTCGTAGAGGGCGCTGTAATAGCGATTTTTGTACAATTTTTGTGCCATTTTGAATATTGTACCGCCGAAAAGTGTATGAAGTTATGCATAGAATTGAACCAAATTTTATGTGTTTATTTTTGGTCATGTCACGAAGGTCCTCCCTGAATTTGGAAAAATTCTGCCGGAAGAGGGCACTATAATTGCGATGTCTGTACCATTTTCATTATTGTACCATCGAAAAGTGTATGAAGTTATCCATATAATTGAACCAAATTTTTTGTGCATGTTTCTGGCTATGGCAAACAAGTCCTCCCTGAACTTGAAAAAATTCCGAAAGAAGGGGGCGCTATAATTCCGATCTCTGTGCCATTTTCATTATTGTACCATCGAACAGCGTATAAAATTATGCATACAATTGAACCAAAATGTTTGTGCTTGTTTTTGGCTTTGGCCAACAGGCTCTCCTTGAATTTGGAAATATTGCGCGGTAAAGGGGCTCCGTGCTAGCGATTTTTGTATACTTTTCTTGATTTTTCGTAGTTCTATTGTGCATCGGCGGCTCATGCAGCGGCGGGAACTCGCTTCCTGCTATGCCGGCTATTCGCAAACAGCTGATAACGACAGAATAAGGAAAAATTAATAATTTTAACAAATATGATATAGATTAACTCGTTTTTAGTCCGTTTAATTGACTTGACAGAAATTTAAGATGAAAATCAAAGTTGGTATAGTATTGAACTAATAATATTGAAGTATTAACATGTGTAACTAGGTTTTGAAATATTAAGATGTATAAGATAGAAGAAAGTTTTGGGATTGGCACATCCAACTAGTTTTTGTTAATATTAACGAAGAAAGACCTCCGGTCACAAAAAATTCAAAACCGGCGGCGGCGGTGACAGCGGTAGTTACTTTTTTTTAGAATAGAGAGAAACATTATTGTTTCCGCTGTTTATACAGTTGGAAACAGTTTAAATTAATATCACTTTCTAAAAACTGTAAAAAATATCTCTAGAAATGCTGAAAATTTGAATTTAAAATAGAAATAAAACCTCAAAAAATTAGCCAAATTAAAAAAAGAAATACAATCTGCACACCGGGAACTTCAAACGTATAAAATGATCTAAAAATGATTAATTTCCCATGAATAGTTTTTGCTCCTATAAAACTTTTTTAGTGAAACGATTTTGTCCAACTTTAGCATTAAATATCTCTCTATTCTAAAAAAAAGTAACTACCGCTGTCACCGCCGCCGGTTTTGAATTTTTTGTGACCGGAGGTCTTTCTTCGTTAATATTAAGAAAAATAATGCATACAAAAATATGAAAATCGGTAGTGTTATACAGAAATGTTTGATAAACACGCTGATGCAGACAGTTTTCAAATCGAAGAATTATTTTAAGAGATATTTAATGCTAAAGTTGGACAAAATCGTTCCACTAAAAAAGTTTTATAGTAGCAAAAACTATACATCGGAATTTAATAATTTTTAGTTCATTTTATATGTTATAATTTCCCGGTGTGCAGAATTGATTTATTTTTTTAATTTGACTCATTTTTCGAGGTTTTATATCTATTTTAAATTCAAATTTTCAGCATTTCGAGAGATATTTTTTACAGATTTTAGAAAGTGATATTAATTTAAACTGTTGCCAACTGTATAAACAGCGGAAACAATAGTGTTTGCTTAAAAAAAATATACATATATTTATAAAATTAAAAATTTATTTACACGTGACTATTATAAACAGAAAAAAACATTTGGAATTAGACTTAAATAATTATGTACAAAAAGCAGGAACTTATTAAAAATTACGTCATACAAACTATAATTACACTTGAATTTTAAGAGAGAAAGGAATTTGTAAAATAAAATTTTTTTTAACATGCGTTAGAAGTCTTAAATAGGAGAAATTACGTCATATTTACGTCTTATTACAGTTATTACATAAAATGAACACAAAATAATATTGCAAAACGGTTTAAATTTACAAATTGCGCTAGACATTTATTTGATATTTTGAGAGGATACTTTTCAACTATTTTTCTTAGGAAAGCGCAAATAATATTTTATTTCTAACACAAGTATTTTCACGTGAATATTAAAAAGAGAAAGAATAGTTTGGTCAAAATTACGTCAGATTAAAAACGATTAATTTAAAATGTCTCATTTAAAAGAACTTTCTTTTCGCTTAGGTTAAAAAATACCGGGAGGCAAAGATTCTGTTTACTTTACTAGGGGGCTCGGCCCCCTACGAGCTACGCTCGCCAATCCCCGTCCAGACACCGCAGACTCTAAATGCATGCTAGTTTGATCGGCTTTAAAAAGATTTCGAAAGATTGAATTATAATTTTAAAAACAGTGGCGATCTCCCTATAAACGAATTTTTATTCATTTCTCTTTGATTGGGGAATTTTAACGCCAAATCCGCTGCGGTACTACTTGATTATCCTGTCGACCAATTTCGCCAAATTATATAAATCGCCAAACCACTTGCCAAATTATACAAATTGATATAATTTTTATTTTAAATAACGAAAGAACAAATAAATTCGTACAACATTAATAAAAACACAAATAAAACGGCGAAATAAAAATAACTTGATGACGTATACACGTGTAACAACATTTCAAAATAAGCTAATATAAAAGGAATTAAGTAAAGAGAGTCTTTGTCTCCTGGTATTTTTTAACAAAGCGAAAAGAAAGTTCTTTTAAATGAGACATTTTAAATTAATTCTCAAAATATCAAATAAATGTCTAGCGCAAATTCTAAATTTAAACTTTTTTGCAATATTATTTTGTGTTCACTTTATGTAATAACTATAATGTGACGTAAATATGATGTAATTTCTCCTAAGGCTTCTAACGCATGTTAATGAATTTATTGTTTTACAATATCCTTTCTCTTTTAAAATTCACGTGTATAATTTTTATGACGTAATTTTTAATAAGTTCCTGCTTTTTATACGTAATTATTTAATTCTAATTTGAAAGTTTTTTTCCTGTTTATGATAGTCACGTGTAAATAAATTTTTTATTTGAAGCAAACATTATTGCCTGCGCTTTTTATACAGTTGGCAACAGTTTAAATTAGTACAATTTTCTGAAATCTGTAAAAAATATCTCTAGAAATGCTGAAAATTTGAATTTAAAATAGAAATAAAACCTGAAAAAATGAGTCAAAATAAAAAAAATTAATGCAATCTGCACTCCGGCAAATTCAAACGCATAAAATGATCTAAAAATGATTACACTGCCATGTATAGTTTTTGCTGCTATAAAACTTTTTTAGTGGAACGATTTTGTCCAACTTTAGCATTAAATAACTCTTAAAATAATTCTTCGATTTGAAAACTGTCTGCATCAGCGTGTTTATCAAGCATTTCTGTATAAAACCACCGATTTTCATATTTTTGTATGCATTATTTTTGTTAATATTAACGAAGAAAGGCCTCCGGTCACAAAAAAATCAAAACCGGCGGCGGCGGCGGCGGTGACAGCGGTAGTTACTTTTTTTTTAGAATAGAGAGATTCCTTTTATATTAGTTTATTTTGAAATGCTGTTACACGTGTCTACGTCATCAAGTTATTTTTATTTCGACGTTTTATTTGTATTTTTATTAATGCTGTACTAATTTATTTGTTCTTTCGTTATTTAAAATAAAAATTATGTCTATTTGTATAATTTGGCGAGTGGTTTGGCGATTTATATAATTTGGCGAAATTAGTCGACGGGATAATCAAGTAGTACCGCAGCGGATTTGGCGTTAAAATTTCCCCAATCAAAGAGAAATTAATAGAAATCCGTTTATAGGGAGATCCCCACTGTTTTTTAAATTATAATTCAATCTTTCGAAATCTTTTTAAAGCCGATCACATTAGCGTGCATTTAGAGTCTGCGGTGTCTGGACGGGGGTTGGCGAGCGTAGCTCGTAGGGGGCCGAGCCCCCTAGTTTCTTAAAATAATTCTTCGATTTGAAAACTGTCCGCATCAGCATGTTTATCAAACATTTCTGTATATTACTACCGATTTTCATATTTTTGTATGCATTATTTTTCTTAATATTAACGAAGAAAGACCTCCGGTCTCAAAAAAATCAAAATCGGCGGCGGCGGTGACAGCGGTAGTTACTTTTTTTTAGAATAGAGAGATGGTATTAATTTAAACTGTTTCCAAATGTATAAACAGCGCAAACAATAATAATGTCTGCTTCAAATTAAAAATTTATTTACACGTGACTATTATAAACAGAAAAAATCATTTGGAATTAGAATTAAATAATTATGTACAAAAAGCAGGAGCTTATTAAAAATTACGTCATAAAAACTATACACGTGAATTTTAAAAGAGAAAGGATATTGTAAAATAATAAATTCATTATCATGCGTTAGAAGTCTTAAATTGGAGAAATTACGTCATATTTACCTCACATTACAGTTATTATATAAAATGAACACAAAATAATATTGCAAAACAGTTTAAATTTAGAAATTGCGCTAGACATTTATTTGATATTTTGAAAAGATCTTTCAACTATTTTTGTTAGGAAAGCGCAAATAATATTTCATTTCTAACAAAAGTATTTTCACGTGAATATTTAAAATAGAAAGAATAGCTTGGTCAAAATTACGTCAGATTAAAAACGATTAATTTAAAATGTCTCATTTAAAAGAATTTTCTTTTCGCTTTGTTAAAAAATACCATTAGACAAATACTCCGTTTACTTAATTCCTTTTATATTAGCTTATTTTGAAATGTTTAACTTATTTTACTTAATCAAAGAGGAAAACAGTGATTGTATCTTTGGTACTACTTAGTTATTCCGTCGACCAAAAATCTATCATTCGCCAAACTATAAGATTAAATGCCAATAATGGTTGATCGTAAATGTCACATTCACTTGACTTTAAGCAAGTTACACGTGTCTACATCATCAAGTTATTTTTATTTCGTCGTTTTATTTGTAATTTTATTAATGTAGTACTAATTTATTTGTTCTTTCGTTATTTAAAATAAAAATTATGTCAATTTGTATAATTTGGCGAGTGGTTTGGCGATTTATATAATTTGGCAAAATTGGTCGACGGATAATCAAGTAGTACCGCAGCGGATTTCGCGTTATAATTCCTCAATCAAAAAGAAATGAATAGAAATCCGTTTATAGGGAGATCGCCACTGTTTTTTAAATTATAATTCAATCTTCCGAAATCTTTTTAAAGCCGATCAAATTAGCATGCATTTAGAGTCTGCGGTGTCTGGACGGGGGTTGACGAGTGTAGCTCGTAGGTGGCAGAGCCCCCTAGTAGTTTAAAATCTCTCTATTCTAAAAAAACGTAACTACCGCTGTTACCGCCGCCGCCGGTTTTGAATTTTTTGTGACCGGAGGTCTTTCTTCGTTAATATTAAGAAAAATAACGCATACAAAAATATGAAAATCGGTACAGAAATGTTTGATAAACATGCTGATGGAGACAGTTTTCAAATCGAAGAATTATTTTAAGAGATATTTAATGCTAAAGTTGGGCAAAATCGTTCCACTAAAAAAGTTTTATAGGAGCAAAAACTATACATCGGAATTTAATCATTTTTAGATCATTTTATACGTTATAATTTCGCTGTGTGCAGAATTCATTTATTTTTTTAATTTGACTCATTTTTCGAAGTTTCATTTCTATTTTAAATTCAAATTTTCAGCATTTCGTGAGATATTTTTTACTTATTTTAGAAAATTGTACTAATTTAACCTGTTGCCAACTGTATAAACAACGGAAACAATAATGTTTGCTTCAAATTAAAAATTTATTTACACGTGACTATTAGAAACAGAAAAGATACTTTCAAATTAAAATAAAATAATTATGTACAAAAAGCAGGAACTTATTAAAAATTATGTCTTAAAAAGTATACACGTGAATTTTAAAAGAGAAAGGATATTGTAAAATAATAAATTCATTAACATGCGTTAGAAGTCTTAAATAGGAGAAAATACGTCATATTTACGTCACATTACAGTTATTACATAAAATGAACACAAAATAATATTGCAAAACAGTTTAAATTTAGAAATTGAGCTAGACATTTATTTGATATTTTGAGAGGATTTTTTTCAACTATTTTTGTTAGGAAAGCGCAAATAATATTTCATTTCTAACAAAAGTATTTTCACGTGAATATTTAAAAGAGAAAGAATAGCTTGGTCAAAATTACGTCAGATTAAAAACGATTAATTTAAAATGTCTCATTTAAAAGAACTTTCTTTTCTCTTTGTTAAAAAATACCAGGAGACAAAGACTCTGTTTACTTAATTCCTTTTATATTAGCTTATTTTGAAATATTGTTACACGTGTCTACGTCATCGAGTTATTTTTATTTCGACGTTTTATTTGTATTTTTATTAATGTTGTACTAATTTATTTGTTCTTTCGTTATTTAAAATAAATATTTTGTCAATTTGTATAATTTTGCGAGTGGTTTGGCAATTTATATAATTTGGCGAAATTGGTCGACGGGATGATCAAGTAGTACCGCAGCGGATTTGGCGTTAAAATTCCCCAATCAAAGAGAAATGAATAGAAATCCGTTTATAGGGAGATCGCCACTGTTTTTAAAATTATAATTCAATCTTTCGAAATCTTTTTAAAGCCGATCAAATTAGCGTGCCTTTAGAGTCTGCGGTGTCTGGACGGGGGTTGGCGAGCGTAGCTCGTAGGGGGCCGAGTACCCTAGTGTATTAGAAAAAAGTAGAGATTTTTTGTAATGTATGAAATCGAAAATATCATGCAAAATTTTGCCACGAATATTAAACATTATATTGGCATTTAAAAAGCTTCTCCACAAAAATCCAACCTGTTATATAATTTAAGGTTTTTAAAATCTTTAATAATGGGTAAATTTCAAAGTAAGAACGATTTTTTTATATAAACAATTCAATTTTTTTTTAGCTCAAGAAAACTTTTCTATAACTTCAATTTTTGAATATAAACTTTTTAAAGACATCTACTGTACCATATATCTATTGACCTTTTGTAATAATATGGCATCAAATATGAAAGTATGTGAAATACACGAAGTGCATAAAACGTATATAAGTATGTTTCATGAATGTGAAAATTTATTTTTCATCTGTATAATAGTTGAAAATTTAAAAAAAAAGAAAAAAGAAAAAGAAATAGGAATTTTTTGTAATGCATAAAATATAAAATATCATACAAAATTTTGACAGGAACATGAAACACTGTATTGGCACTTTAAAAACTGCTCAACAACAACTCAACCGTTTAATAATTTAAACTTTTTAAATCATTAAATAGGGGAAATTTTCAAAGTAAGACCTTTTTCTTACTTTTCAATAACACCGGTTCTTGAGTATAAACTTTTGAAAGACGAATGAGGTAAGGGACTCCCCTAACGCTTTCTAAAACTTCAAGATGATTCTCTAGGAAATAATTTACAACTCACTCACGTTTTTTCTCGCAAAGAAAAAAAAATAAAACTTTCTTTTACACATATGTGAACTAGTTAATATTTTTTTTATCATTTTTATTTTGTAATTGAATTTAGTGCTTTTTAAATGCTAGCGTACAAAAGCAATGGCCAATAAAATATTTTTTTTTCATGTAAAATAAAATAAGTGCTTCAAAAATTGATGAGTTTATTTAACAAATGTAAGGATAAGTAACAGTAATAAGTCTTAATTACGTCCACTAATAACCATAATCACAATATATATTCCAAACGGAAAAGTCAAAACATTGTATTAAAATTTATTTGCTTAATGGACGTTGCTAAACTAACGTAACTAGACGTTACTAAATTAGTAACGTCTTTTAAGCAAATAAATTTTAATATATGTTTTGACTTTTCCATTTGGAATATACAGAGTGTTTATAAAGTCCCGGACCCATTCTGGTGTTTAATAACTCATAAAATAATAAAGATAGATTAAAATTAATAACATAAATGGTTAGATAGACTCAAAAAGTTTCATGACCCTTGTCAATGAACTTCCACGTGTGCCCCCTTCGTCGCACGGAGAATATCAAGTCGATAGTCAATTTCACGCCAGGTAGCGCAAGCATGTCGGCATCCACAGAGGCTATTGCGGTTGTAATTCTGGCTTTTAAGTCATCAATGTTCGACACTCTCCTCCTCTAAACATTGTTCTTTACAAATCCCCAAAGGAAAAAGTCCAGCGGTGTTATATCAGGTGATCTGGGTGGCCAAGGAATTGGACCTCCTCGCCCAAACCATCTTCCTGGAAAATGGTCATTCAAAGAAGTACGAACGATGGTGCCCCAATGAGGTGGTGCACCATCTTGTTTGATATTGTCCGTCGAACGAAGGGGCACACGTGAAAGTTCATTGACAGGGGTCATGAAACTTTTTGAGTCTATCTAACCATTTATGTTATTAATTTTAATCTATCTTTATTATTTTATGAGTTATTAAACATCAAAATGGGTCTGGGACTTTATAAACACCCTGTATATTGTGATAGAGTTTATTTAACTCTAATAAGACCCCTTTTAGGTTCTTTCGTAATTACATAAATAGCACCTATAGTCTTCGTCTGGTCCGTCCGTCCATTTATCCGCGTATAGCAGCGTAAAAGCTACCCAACCGAATGGTTTGAAATCGTTCTATATGTAAAACAAATTGGATATTGCTCGTCAAACGTGGCAAATGAGGTGCGTTCGTACTATAACTAGTTTTATAAATATTTTTTGCACCACATATTGTACTGAATGTATATTTTAGTGCACTTCAATAAGTGCATATCAATTTCATTCCGTTCGAAAGGCTGTAACAGCAATAAAATGCACTTGAAATAATTTTTTTCACCATTAGCCGTCATGTAGCGGAAAACTTTTGACTGTCCCTGTGATTAAACTATACATCCGATTTGCATAAAATTTGAAATGACTCGACAATATGTTGCAGGGCTTGAATTTCATGGCGGGATGGCGGGATTCGCACCCAAAAGTTTGAAATCCCGGCCAAAAGAATATCGTGGGCGGGAGGCTCCCGCCCAAAACATCTCGCGATTTTCCAGAAAATTTTGCATTTTGAAATTACGATCAACTCCCGCGAACTCCTTGCAAATTTCTCGATATTTTCGCTCGGCCGATTGACTCATTTTGCGGGGTTTTTTTTTACCGCGAAAGATCGTTGAAAGTCATTAATTTTTCACGCGACCGCTAAATTTCATTATTTTTTTCTCCAGATCGGTTGACAAATGTCCGCGACCGATTGGCGAATTCAGAGGTATTTCTGTTCCGAATTTTTCGAAAATTTAAGGCATGAGGTTCCGAAAACTATGAAAAATCGGTCATCAGTTCAACAGAAAAATATCGCGAATTTCGACGAATGATCGCCGAAAAAATCCATTTCATCAATTGTTCGAGGAAAAAATCGCAAATTTCGTCGCTAAAGCTTGCGAATAAAATGCAAATTTTGTCAAAAGATCGCGAAAAAACGTGAATTTCGTCAGATCGTAAAAAAAACTTGAAATTCATCAAAGGATTGCGAAAGAACACATATTACATCAAAGAATAACAAAAAAATCGTAAATTTCAGCAAAAGAACGCGGAAAAAACGCGAGTTTCGGCAAGGGATCGCGAAAAAAGGCGAATTTCGTCCAAGGATCGCGGGAAAATGCAAATTTTGTCAAAGGATCGCGAAAAAACACGAATTTCATCAAAGGATCGTGAAAAACGCGAGTTTCGTAAAGGATCGCGGAATAGTACAAATTTTGTCAAAGGATCGCGGAATAGTACAAATTTTGTCAAAGGATCGCGGAATAAACGCAAATTTAATCAAAGGACCGCTGAAAAAAAAAACGCGAATTTCATCAAAGGATTGCGAAAAAACGCGAATTTCGTCAAAGGATCGCGGGAAAAACGCAAACTTTGTCAAAAGATCGCGAAAAAACGTAAATTTCGTGAAAAAATCGCGAAAAAGACGCAAATTTCTTCAAAAGGTCGCGAAAAAAACGGGATTTTCGTCAAAAGAGCGCGATAAAAACGCGAATTTCGTTAAAGAGCTGCAGAAAAAAAAGGGAATTTCATCAAAGGGTCGCGATAAAATGCTACAGTCTCTTTAGAAAACAGCACACACACACAAATATCTATATTTATTATTAAAGGTATAGTATAGTTTTTAATCTGAAATAATATACTGAACTAACTTTTGAAAAATTGGGTTTAACCCGAATCCAATTTACAGGAATCTACACTCAGCCTGAAATCAAACCAAACCAAAAAAAAAAGAATTTACTTGACCTACAACATAAAAAATAAGCGCCTGGAGAGGATTTCCCGATCCCTTTCCATCCCCTTTTGTAACCTTTCAGAAAATTTGCTGTGAATTTCTTTTTTTTTTTTTTTTTTTTTTTTTTTTTTTTTTTACTCAGAGAGACGTGCAAATTTTACGGTTACTTTTGCGACAGACCGACGAAATTCACAGTTTTGTCCCGCGTCTGATCAATGCATTTCGGGATTTTATACCGCAGCCAATCGACTAATTTCTTGATATTCTTTCCTCGCCCGATAGAAGAAATTCACGATATTTTTCCTATGCCCGATTGGCATATTTCACTGTTTTTTTTCCTGTGAGAGAAAAAGGAATGTATCCAAAAGGTTGTGTCACAAAAGGACATTAAGTGTCACCGGGTGCTGCGCTCTGGCAAATTGGTCTAGATTCAGTACTAAACAAAAGTAAGATTAGAAAGACTGCAAAGATCTTGTGGTGCACATCAAAGAAAAATTCCGAGCTCCAATCAAACATATATAGAAACACTAAACAAGTTGATCCTTGCAATTAACAGAAATTAGGACTTGACAATTTAAAGTTAACCTACATTCCTCGTGTAGTAGAAGAAATGAATCAACAGTTTCCATTTCAAACTTTTGACTTTAATTGGACAAGCATTCAAATTTACATTCAAATTTTAAACAAAGAAAATACCAGGGAATCAGGTTCGGACTATAATTCCATTAAGGATATAATAAAACAATTTTGTTCAGAAATGGATATTGATGATTCCATCGCTGAATATACACTGTTCATGCAAGCAGTTAAAAATGAAGACATGTCAGATATTGCAAAGTTTTCTGAAAATTTTTTAAGAGAGCATAACCATACATTTCCGATACCTTCCAAAGTTATAAATGTTGTGCTTGTGCTGTTTGTCACAAGTTTACCTTGTGAAAGAAGATTCAGGGCCCAAAATGGAATAAAATCTAAATTCAGAAATTCATTTAACAACCCCATTATTAAGGACTCATGATATTTGGTTGAAACTTGAAAAATAGGCTAATATAAAAGCTTTCTTACTTTTTTAAATAAAAAACATTTTTCATAATTATACCGAGTTGTTTATTTAAATTGCTTCAATGGTATTTTGTCATGTCTGTATTAAAATAATTAATGTAAATCTTTAAATAGCACGTAAAATAACAGTGGGTTTTAGATTTTTTTTCTCCCTCCCAAATAGTTCAACTCCCCTCCATTTATAAATGTTGGTAGGGAAACTCCCCTCCTAGAAAAAGTTGAATTTCAAGCCCTGTAGTTGCAACAATTACATATTTAAAATTTCAGACCATTCGGAAGGCCGTAACATCATTAAAATGCACTTGCAATAATTTATTCCCATTGGCCGTAATGTAACTGAAAACTTTTGACTGCCCCTGTAATTAAACTATACATCCGATTTTCATAAAATTGGAAATGACTCGACAAAATGTTTCAACAATTACATATTTAAAATTTCAGACCATTCGGAAGGCCGTAACATCATTAAAATGCGCTTGCAATAATTTATTCCCATTGGCCGTAATGTAATTGAAAACTTTTGACTATCCCTGTAATTAAACTATACATCCGATTTTCATAAAATTGAAAATGACTCGACAAAATTTTGCAACAATTATATATTTAAAATTTCAGACCATTCGGTTGGGTAGTTTCTGCTCTGTTATATGCGGACAGACAGACGGACAGACAGATAGACGGACTGAACGACGATAGGTGCTACGTATTTATATAATTACGAACGCACATAAAAAAGTAACGATTTACAAATGGACCAATGAAAATCTGCGTAGATCTTCCTGCTACACCGGCATCCAGATTTTTTTGTGACCGGGAGTCTTTCTTCGTTAATTTTAAGAAAACTGTTTCATACAAAAATATGAAAATTGGTGATATTAAAGAGAAATGTTTGACAAACACACTGATGCAGACAGTTTTTAAATCGAATAATTATTTTAAGAGATATTTAATGTTAAAGTTGGTCAAAAACGCTCCATTAAAAAAGTTTTATAGTAGCAAAAACTATGCATAGGAATCTAAACATTTTTAGATCATTTTATACATTAGAAGTTCCCGATGTGCAGACTGCATTTATTTTTTTAATTAGACTCATTTTTTGAGGATTTATTTCCATTTTAAATTCAAATTTCCAGCACTTCGAGAGATATTTTTCACAAAATTTAGAAAAGGGTATTATTTTAAACTGTTGCCAAATGTAAAATCAGCGCAAAGAATAATATTCCCTTCAAATTAAAAAAATATTTACACGTGGCTGTTATAAACAGAAAAAAAACCTTTCAAATGAGAATTAAGTGATTACGTGTTAAAAAATCAGGAAAACATTGGAAATCACGTCATAAAAAATATAGTTATACGTGAATTTTAAAAGAGAAAGAGAATTTTTAAATAACTAGAGAACAGAAATTCTGCCTTTTCAGAATTTAGAGTCGCCCTCGATGAATATATATATATATGTTACATTATTAGATCTAATTCCGCGATTTCCTTATCTTACTCTAAATTACTACCTTATATTCACTAAATCATTATTCTTAAATAATCTCTATCGTTAACTCTGTTAAATTCCCTTTAATTTAATGTCTCACTTATCTAAATTGCTTAAATATTACGCTTTTAGTATTCTTAAATTAAATGTTCCATTTCCGCCCTTTTTTTTTTCTAGAATGTTCTTTTAACAACCATTTTATTTTCTCTTCCGAATTTTACTTTCCCGCGCATTTCCGAGGTTATCCTTTTTCCTTCAAATTCGTCCGCTCGCTCTGTCCACACTCTTTCCATGGTGTGGTTTTCTTAATTATTCATTGGTTGAGTGCGCGATCTACGTCATATTTGTATTCCTACACTTGACGAGCAGAAAGCCGATGATCGCTGTGTTTCAGCAGATTCGAGTCGTATTTACATTTTTCATACCACCCCCTGGTCACCGTCCATTTATTCGATTATCTACAACTTTGTTTAGCCCTAATTACTACTATGGGGAGATGGCTAATATTCTTGGTGGAAACTGCGTCGCCGAAAGATATTTTAATAAATTGCTGAGCTGATATTATGTTTTGTCTCAATTATTTCTGGGGAAACTTTAACGGAAAAATGTAATCCATGACCTTCACTCGTCGACTGCTACAGCTTCCAATAATCATCCAATCTTCGTTATACTAATACAACAGGATCGAATTACCTGTTCTGACAACTTATATTACGCTATTACTGCTGGATGTGATCCACTACTGCTATCAAGACAGCCAGTAACTGCATTTTCAACTATAGAAATAATCCAATGTTGCTATAATGCAACATTTAGTCGACATGGGAAAAAAAAATGGCTATAATTTTTTCTTGAAAAAAAAAAAAAAAAAAAAATATGGCCATTTATTTTTCTTTCTGTCCAGAAAATCAGAGGTTTAACTTTTTACGGCTTCTCTTTCATCTTCACCTAACACTTCATTTATAATGTCTGTTTCATAATAATAGAAGCTATTAGTTCATCAGAAGAAAATATCTCGGTTAAAGCGGAAACTCGGTTAAGCGGGACTCGCATAATCGGGACTCTACTGTAGCTCAGTTTTAAGACTTAAAACACGCGATTTTATTTATACTAAACGACGTCATCCAAATCCGCTGAAGAATTTCTCATTTACGATCCAATCATAAACATGTACAATAAAGTATTGGTAGGACGTCACTACCTCAAAATAATACGCAAATGCAGCAAAAATAAATAAATTCATTTATATTTTTTCAAAATAGCACGTATTTAAATTTTTTTTAAAAACTTTTATGAGAAATTGGCAACAAAAAGATATAATTACTATTTTTCACAACTATTTTCCCTTTACTTTCTACAGAAATGGAGTACTTGAGTTTCCAAAATTAAACAAATGTCAATAAAAACTACAAAAAATTAATATCTCAAAAACAAATGGAGATGCAGTTTTCAAACAAATTGCATTCAAAAGCACTTTTTTTTTCTATTACGACGGTATAAAAATTGAAACTGTGCGATGCTTAGAAGTTTAAAAAATTGCTATAGAGTATTTAATTGTACTGCTTTGTTTTACGGCTGGCTTCTGTAAGGTAACGTTATTTTTTGGATACGACACAAAATAAGCTGGGAGAAAGAAATAGCATACCGTACCGTGGGCTAATGATTTCATTATTATGCTTTAAAAGTCATAAATGGAGGAAATTACGTCATATTAATGCCAAATAATTAACAGTTGGCAAAACAGTTTAAATTTAAAAATGAGATGATATTTTCAACTATTATCCTGAATTCTAAAATTGAGTCAATAATATTCCCTTTCTAATTCCCCTAAAAAGATAGATGATAGCGGAGCCGGCAGTTTTAACCTATAGACCGGGAGGTGGCAGCACAGACAATCACCTCATGGAGTTCACGGCTTAAATTCCAGAATTAGTTAAAACTCGATTCGCATATTAAAACGCAATTGGTCTGCCAAGTCAAATCTTGGTGGAAAACACATGAAAACCCGATTTTAGGATTTGAGTCGTATGATTTTTGTCGCATTGCGGTTTCCTGCTCCCAGCCCTCCATGTTTTCATACTTTTGGGTGCAGGAAAACACAATGGTAAACCTACGAGTCAACCGCTAAAATCGGGTTTTGGGGTGTTTTCCAACAAGATATGACTCGGCAGACCGATAGCGTTTTAATATGCGAATCGAGTTTCAACTAATTCTGGAACTCCAGCCGTGAACTCGATGAGGTGATTGTCTGTGCTGCCATCTCCCGGTCTACTAGCAATGATCAAAAATAAGTTTGAAACACCGAAACTAAGAGGGAAATGCTATTTCCGAGAAATTCTCCAAATTCAAGCATAGCTTAAAACGGGATGGCCGCTGCGCTGATCGTTTGCCGGTAACTAAGAAAAGTTCGCTTCAGACCACTATAAAAATGTCATTAGAAGCATGGTAATTAGCACTATAAAATGGCACTTCAAAATACTACAATATCACTATAAAAGGAATTCCGTGGGTTCCAATATTCATTTATGTGAATGCATTGAGTGTAACACCTTACCATGCTGTCGAAGCTCTCAGCCGAAGAATCTACTCTAAACAGCTCAAGGAAAAAATTCAGCACATGGAAAGAACACTTTCAAAAGCCGAGATGAACAAAACTCAAGTCTTATGTACCACCAAGGGCGAGATGCGACTGAACCCACTGAATCTACCTCCTACCGCCGTATTTAGGGGCCTCCGCGGCCGAGTGGTTAAGACACCACGCTGCTAAACGCTTTAGAGCGTAGGAGGCTTGTCGGGTTCGACTCCCGCTGGTTCCATTGCACACTCTTTGTGGAGCTCCCGGATGTAAAAATTCTCTGTGCTGTAAATTTCATTGTGCTATCTCGTCCCTGCATATCGACGATGACTTATAAGCGGGCCTTGTTGTCAAGCACACAAGTCTGATGTATGTGTCCAATAAAACAAACAAACAAACAAACCGCCGTATTTATACCAGCTAGACAGCCGTAAATAGTTAATTATCATATCACTGAGCAAAATAATCGTGAAAACGGGATTCAGCCACACTTTGCGAAGTAGAAAGCGTGATGAATAGGTAGCTTATTCACGCACAAATGTTAGAATTCAGGCACCACGACCGCACGGTACACTCAAAACTCAGTCGGCCATAGATTGCCTTCATAAGAGAGTAGTTCAGCACTTATGCTACACTGTTAAAAATCTTTAGCTTTAGCTGCATAGTCACTCCACCATTTTTACAGAATATCTCTATTCAGACCAATGAGAATGCTCGATAGTATAGTCAAGTAATCGTTTTTTATAAAAGCGGCGGAGTGACTATGCAGCAAACGCTACAGATTTTTAGCAGTGTACTAGGTTATAAGTGTCTAGAAGGCATAAAGTTGCAATGGACCAACCAAAAAGTGCTAAAAAATTGAATCCCATAAATGTTGAGCGATTGCAGCTATAATTGGTAGTTCAAACGTAGACATTGTATAAGGATTCAATTGAGATAACGTTTCGGCCGGTGAAGAGCTGAGCTAGTAGATATCGCTGCGATCGACATAAAGAATTCCATTTCATTATGGTATGTGGGTAAAAAACATTTGCAGGGAATTTTAATGACATTGATAAACGTTATTGAGGGTCACCAAAGCATTTTTCGTACTGTATGTGAAGGATGTGGCATTAGTTAATTTACAGAGGCACTCAAAAGTATTCCATTTCATTATGGTATGTGGGGGAAAAACATTTGCAGGGAATTTTAATGACATTACGCTACTTCAAATATATTGAAATTGATATAAATCATTGAATTTCACTACAAAATGATAACGATAGAACAGGGCATTCATAGTATTTGTCGTTCATTTACAGAGAAACACAAAAGAAATCGGTTACAGTACTGTCTTTGAGTAATAAGTGCTGAAAGTGCATATGAAAGTATACTGTAGTACGCTGGAGTATGCAGCGTATGCTGGAAGTGCGTATAAAATTCGGTATGACTATGTAAAATTCGGTAAAATGTAACTAATGTTTTGCATGTTATTCGCTGTATATAAATTCTATACCTCATATTGATGGCTGCACAAAGTAAATCACGTACCATTCTCTTTATTAGCAGAAATTCCTGAAGGTGAATTTTCAACTGAGGTATTTGTTGTTCAGGTATTTGTGAGGTATTGTGGTTCAGCTCAGCATCGTTCAACATTTATAGGATTCAATTTCTCAGCATTTTTAAAAGTATTACGAGAAGAACCGGTTGCCACTCTATATCTTCTAGACGCTATAACTAGGTCTAAACATTTTCCGTTTTTCCCAGAGTAGGATTATGTAGTATGCAAAGTTAGAACCTTTTTACTTAACTGCAGTGAAACTCCAATTATCGGGACTAACGTGTTCTGGAAGCAATCCGGAAATACCGAAATCAGTATAGTTCGGAAATATCATAAGAAAATGAATATGCTGAGAAATAAAAATTTCTTGAAAATGGTTCTTGTTTAATAAAAACAGCAAAGAAAAAAATTATGTGCCAAGTATAGATTATGAAACACTTTCCAACACATTCAGAATAATGTAACAAAACTGCAGCGTTTAATAACTTTAAATATTAAGTCTAATTCAACCCTATGGAAACGCATAACACATTTGAAAACCCAATTTCAGCTGTTCCAATCTACAATCGGAAAATTATTCGAATTTTTTGAGAAGCCCTGTATATGATAATAGATTTGTATCTATTAACTACATGCATGCCAAAATTTAGTTCAGTTAGGAAACACATACCACAGTTGAAAATTCACCTTCAGGAATTTCTGCTAATAAAGAGAATGGTACGTGATTTATTTTGTGCAGCCATCAATATGAGGTATAGAATTTATATACAGCGAATAACATGCAAAACTTTAGTTACATTTTACCGAATTTTACATAGTCATACCGAATTTTATACGCATTTCCAGCATACGCTGCATACTCTAGCATACTACAGCATACTTTCATATGCACTTTCAGCACTTTATTACTCAAAGACAGTACTGTAACCGATTTCTTTTGTGTTTCCCTGTAAATGAACGACAAATACTATGAATGCCCTATTCTATCGTTATCATTTTGTAGTGAAATTCAGTGATTTATATCAATTTCAATATATTTGAAGTAGCGTAATGTTATTAAAATTCCCTGCAAATGTTTTTTCCCCACATACCATAATGAAATGGAATTCTTTTGAGTGCCTCTGTAAATGAACTAATACCACATCCTTCACATACAGTTCGAAACATGCTTTGGTGACCCTCAATAACGTTTATCAGTGTCATTAAAATTCTCTGCAAATGTTTTTTCCCCACATACCATAATGAAATGGAATTCTTTTGAGTGCCTCTGTAAATGAACTAATGCCACGTCCTTCACATACAGTTCGAAACATGCTTTGGTGACCCTCAATAACGTTTATCAATGTCATTAAAATTCCCTGCAAATGTTTTTTCCCCACATACCATAATGAAATGGAATTCTTTTGAGTGCCTCTGTAAATCAACTAATACCACATCCTTCACATGCAGTACGAAACATGCTTTGGTGACTCTCAATAACGTTTATCAATGTCATTAAAATTCCCTGCAAATGTTTTTCCCCCACATACGATATTGAAATGGAATTCTTTTGAGTGCCTCTGTAAATCAACTAATACCACATCCTTCACATACAGTTCGAAACATGCTTTGTTGTCCCTCAATAACGTTTATCAATGTCATTAAAATTCCCTGCAAATGTTTTTTCCCCCACATACCATAATGAAATGGAATTCTTTTGAGTGCCTCTGTAAATCAACTAATACCACATCCTTCACATACAGTACGAAACATGCTTTGGTGACTCTCAATAACGTTTATCAATGTCATTAAAATTCCCTGCAAATGTTTTTCCCCCACATACCATATTCAAATGGAATTCTTTTGAGTGCCTCTGTAAATCAACTAATACCACATCCTTCACATACAGTTCGAAACATGCTTTGGTGACCCTCAATAACGTTTATCAATGTCATTAAAATTCCCTGCAAATGTTTTTCCCCACATACCATAATGAAATGGAATTCTTTTGAGTGCCTCTGTAAATCAACTAATACCACATCCTTCACATACAGTACGAAACATGCTTTGGTGACTCTCAATAACGTTTATCAATGTCATTAAAATTCCCTGCAAATGTTTTTCCCCCACATACCATATTGAAATGGAATTCTTTTGAGTGCCTCTGTAAATCAACTAATACCACATCCTTCACATACAGTTCGAAACATGCTTTGGTGACCCTCAATAACGTTTATCAATGTCATTAAAATTCCCTGCAAATGTTTTTTCCCCCACATACCATAATGAAATGGAATTCTTTTGAGTGCCTCTGTAAATGAACTAATACCACGTCCTTCACATACAGTACAAAACATGCTTTGGTGACCCTCAATAACATTTATCAATGCCATTAAAATTCCCTGCAAATGTTTTTTCCCCACATACCATAATGAAATGGAATTCTTTTGAGTGCCTCTGTAAATCAACTAATACCACATCCTTCACATACAGTACGAAACATACTTTGGTGACCCTCAATAACGTTTATCAATGTCATTAAAATTCCCTGCAAATGTTTTTTCCCCACATACCATAATGAAATGGAATTCTTTTGAGTGCCTCTGTAAATCAACTAATACCACATCCTTCACATACAGTACAAAACATGCTTTGGTGACCCTCAATAACGTTTATCAATTGCATGAAAATCCGAGTATATTTACGGGAGTTAGACAGCGGACAGACGGAAAGACAAACCGAATGAACACTTTTCAGCTTTGTTGGAAAATGTTAAAAAGTAGTCTTAACTTCTTCAGTTCTGAGGCTAAAATAATTATACAAATGCTTATTCATTGGTTTTTTCCAAACAAAATGACATCGTAAATGACAGAAAAAATATCTTTTCTGAAATTGATCCTTTTGGCGCTTAATAATTTAGGTTCAAAAATATGGATCTAAAACTACAAACCCCCTTAACAACATCAATTTAATAACCAGTAGCCTAAATTCACCAATACAAATTTAAGAGCTTTAAACAAATCAATAATCTACAAATCCTCAAAATTTTTTATTGAAAAAGATTTAAGTGAATTATGAAAATTTCTCACTTTCTTGTTAATACTGTCTTTTGGGATTTTTTAGGCATTTTGCAAACTCAGATGAAAATAACATTTATTTTATGTGGGAATCAGCTTAGATGCTACCATTTATTCGTTTGCTTTGAATGCAAAGAACATTCAGCTATTAAGAAGTGATGTGAAAATGTAAAAAAATCGGACATTTTAGTTTTTATAAGGAAAAGAACAGGGGTCCCCGTATGGGAACCCAGGGACCGAAGAGGTTAATGCACATTGTATACATTAGACCTATCTTTTAACAAGATCTTTTTCTACAAACAATGACAATAATAAAAAAATACAGTATTTGCATGCAAAATTAAATATGTTAATTGAACATGTCCGACAAAGTTAATTGCTTTGCAATAGATCTTAAATACCGACTTAAAATTGTCCGAACACCGACTTAAGAAATTGCAATTAAATATAAATTTTAACATCGATTAAAATAAGAGCAAAAAATTATCTTTTTACTAACAAATACATACAATTCGCATTTCAATAAGTTTTTCCTCGAACGCTATCTTCTATTCCCTTATGATATCAATTCGGATATGGGACGATCCGGATAGCTGGTGTTCAAATAATTGGGGTTTTATTGTGATGTTGAAAAAAAAAACTCAAAACGTTAATTTTCTTTTCTTTTTCGTTCTGTATGTTGAAAACTTACTACTTAACTGCTTTGAACAGATAATCCCTATCAAGTTTCGCTTCATTAGGGATTTTTACGAAAACTACATCAAGAACAAACAAACAAAAGTTTCTAAATAAAAATTTTTAATTACGACAGAAGCCATTGAAAATCTAAGAAAAATTGCTAAAATTAATTATTCCGTAAGTTATTTATTTTCTCATAAGTTAACGCAATTTGCTGAAACCTCACTCTAAAACCAGAAAAATTCCTTTAAAAGAGAAAACTTGATCAAAATTGAATGTGTTCAATTCTTTCATAACTAGATAACTGACAATTGTATTTAAGAAAGGCAGCTTTATATTTTAAAACAAAAGACAAACACAGTTTTTTTTTAACTGTAAGCTACAGGCCTCTTCGTAGTTTAATATTAATTATTCTTAGGTGTTGTTATGGTGACGGCATAGTGCTTTAAAAATTTTGTAAGTTTATGAGTTGTTAAATGTTTTGAAAATTAATGCTAAAAATGCAAGAGTTGAGTCAGTGATCTGTGTGTTAGATAAAATGAATTTATTCAAAAGTAAGAAAAGAAATTCGCTTCTTAGCAACTCGCTTCAAATTAAAAAGAGTCAGATTTTGAAATTTTCTCTGCCGGTACACACGCGTTTGCTAATGAATATTCATTGAATTATAATAAAGCGCTTCAGTTGGCAAGCACCTCCGATTTATAAGACAAGAATATGATTAATAAAGAAATTTTCACCTTAAAAATGTGTCCGGTTTTATAGAAAATTACAGTAAAATAATTTATATTTATACTAGTTGAACCCCGTCGAATTCGACGAATAAAAATGTTTAAAAGAACTGATTGGCTGAATTTATAAAAAAAAAAAAATAACAAAAATAATTATAATAATTAATAAATATTATATTGGCTGGCCTAACTCTTAAAACAAATATTATTAACCATTTGGAAAAATGGTTATTGTCATCTGTCAGGGTATGAAATCAAAAACATCTGAAGCGTTTTATTAGTTGAATCCGCACTTTACTCGTTTTCTGATTGGTATATACAGTAATCTGTATTTTCCCTTTACTTTCAACAGAGATGGATACTTCTGTTGCCACTATTACAAAAAAGTAATAAACACTACGAAAAAAAATTTAATAACTCAGAAACAAATTGAGATACAGCTTTCAAACAAATTGTATTTAAAAGTACATTTATTTTTCTCTATACGACGGTGTAAAAAGTAATATTGTGGGATGTTTAGAAGTTTAAGAATGAAATTTCATTTAAAATTGATCCAGGAACATTAATATTTAATCCATGGTGTAAGTAATGTATGACCAGCTCTGTAGAAGTTTAAAAATTTACAGTACCGAAAAATGGAATCCATGGCGTACGTAATGTATGATCAACTCCGTGCGATTTTTTATGTCTTAAATTAAACACATTCATTTCATATTTTGAGATGATATTTTCAACTATTTTTGTTAGTACACCGCAAATAATATTTCATTTCTAACAAAAGTATTTTCACGTGAATATTAAAAAGAGAAAGAATAGTTTGGTCAAAATTACGTCAGATTAAAAACGATTAATTTAAAATGTCTTATTTAAAAGAACTTTCTTTTCGCTTTGTTAAAAAATGCCGGGAGACAAAGACTCTGTTTACTTAATTCATTTTACATTAGCTTATTTTGAAACGTTTAACCGATTTTATTTAGTCAAAGACGAAAACAGCCATTGTATCTTTTAACAGCAGCTGATTTTTCCTCAAAATTCCCCAAACAAAAGAGAAATGAATAGAAACCCGTTTATAGGGAGATCGCCACTGTTTTTTAAATTATAATTCAATCTTTCAAAATCTTTTTAAGGGGTCTCAGGACTCTTAAAATTGGAAAAAATGAAAAAAAAGACCATTTTCAACATTTAATATCTTAAAAGGAACTTGATTTTAAGACACAATTTTAATTGGAATAAAATAGATAAGTATGTTCTTTCATTTCATGCATTTAAAAAATTATAAGATGCAGAATTAGCATTTACAGGGTGCTCCAAACTGTTAGACATTTGACGAGCAAAAAATCGGCATAACAGCTTACGCGCACGATTACAAAATAAGTATTGCAACTAGAATGAAAATTTTGGTGCCTACGTAGACTTCTGATTATAATAATTACCCTGAACCTAAATAAATTTGTATTTAAAGTTTTTTTAAATTTTTAATACAAAGTTGTATTTAGCTAATGCAAAATTACGAAAATTTCAACAGTATAATCACCTAAAAAAATATTGTTTTGAACAATGAAAAAGAAATTTTAGGTTCAGTTTATACAAACTAACATGAAACATATGTTTTGAAAATTTCATGAAAAAAATATTCATAAGTGTTTGAGATATCGTGCGCGTTATGCCCAAAAACGTCATTTGGAGAAAACTGGCTTCAAAATTTCCGAAACGACGCTTCAGCTATTGAACGTGTATAAATGTAAAAGCCATAACTTCAGTTCTAATAGGAATTTCAAGGAAACAATTATATCAAAATGTTCAGAAAAGATAGGAGTTTAACATCTAAAAAAATTAAAATTTCGAAAATTTTAAAGCCTTTAGAGTCCTGAGACCCCTTAAAGCCGATCAAATTAGCGTGCTTTTAGAGAGTGCGGTGTCTAAACGGGGGCTGGCGAGCGTAGCTCGTAGGGGGCCGAGCCCCCTGGTATTACAAAATATCATAAGAAAATCACTTATAATCATCAAACTAAGCTAATACATGCGAAAAGTGATAAAAGTACAATTGAAAGGCATATAAATAGCTTCTTTCTGATCTACATGTTTCATCTCTCAAACGGCGACTTTATTAAAATCTATGTTGATACTAAGTATTCCGCATTTTTTTTTATTTTTTTTTATTTAATTTTATTTTTTTTAATGAAATTGTTAAACAAAAATCCCGAGATCGCATGCATAATGAAATAAATTGCTCTTATAAAAGTGGACATCTGTGAACGTGAATTATTTTGTGCTAGTTAGCCCCCGGTACGGTATGCTATTTCTTTCTCCCAGCTTATTTTGTTTCGTCTTGAAAAAAATAACGTTACCTTACAGAAGTCAGCCGTAAAACAAAGCAGTACCATTAAATACGCAATATAACAATTTTTTTAACTTCTAAGCATCGCACAT
Organism: Maratus speciosus; assembly: GCA_963932465.1. Taxonomy (NCBI): domain Eukaryota; kingdom Metazoa; phylum Arthropoda; class Arachnida; order Araneae; family Salticidae; genus Maratus; species Maratus speciosus. The sequence continues at coordinate 510,008,735 of OZ010795.1, forward strand.
TTTCAATTTTTATACCGTCGTATTGAGGAAAAAAAGTTCTTTTAAATGCATTTTGTTTGAAAACTGTATCTCTATTTATTTTTGAAATATTAATTTTTTTTGTATTTTTTTGAGCCATTTGCTTAATATTGGCAACGGAAGTACTCCATTTCTGTAGAAAGTAAAGGAAAAACAGTTGTAAAATAGTAATTATATATTTTTGTTGCCTCATAACAACCGAAAGAAAATATAATTAAAATACATGCTATTTTGAAAAAAATATAAACGAATGATTTCTTTTAAAACAATGGAGCTATTATAAACTATATTTAATTTTAAGTATCTGTGAATCATTAGATAGCCTTTTTTTTTTGTCGATTTTTTTGAATGACGGCATCTTTTTGATGCGTTTGTGCATTATTTCGCGATAGTGATGTGCTATGCATGCTTTACTGTAGATGTTTAAGAGTAGATCGTGAATGTGGAATTCTTAAGCGGATGCGAATGACGTCATTTTACATAAAATAAAACGTGTGCTTTAAGTCTTAAAATTGAAATATGTTTTGTACTGCAGTAGAATCCCGCTTAACCGAGTTATTTTCTTCTGATGGACTGGTGGCATCTATTATTATGAAACAGCCATTATAAATGAAGTGTTAGGTGAAGATGAAAGAGCAGCCGTAAAAAGTTTGAGCTCTGATTTTCTAGTCAGAATGGGGGGGGGGGGAAATGGTCATAATTTTTTTTTAAATTATGACCATTTCCGCCACCCCCCCATTTTGACCTAAAAAATCATGACCATTTTTTCCCCCATTCTGACCAGAAAATCAGAGTTCTAACTTTTTACGGCTGCACTTTCATCTTCATCTAACACTTCATTTATAATGGCTGTTTCATAATAATAGACGCCATCAGTCCATCAGAAGAAAATGTAGCAATGGAAATGCCGGGGGCGACACTAAATTCTGAAAAAGCAGAATTCCTGTTCTCTAGTCTTTATACTTGTGTTTCTTATTTTATAGTGTACTATCTTTATCCAAATTTTGGGTAACTCCATGGAGGTTGAATCATTGCATATTCTCGTTACGTAAAACGATTTCTATATTCATTCCCGTATAATGGATGGGAAATAGATTTTGAATGATATTCATTTCAAAAATATTATTTTGAAAGTATTTAAGCAATTTTATAATTTTTAGTCAGAAACTCGTCACGATTGTACCTTTTGTGTAATTGACTATAGGAAAATTTCTTTCCACTTTCATTTTATATTACTTTCAGTACTAAAAAAAGTCCGGAAACTGTTATGGAATACGAATCGTTTTTTTAACTTCAAATACGACATTAAAGCTATGACTGCGCATTACGTACAAAATTCATTAATCTCAATACACCTTCACATCCTGTTTAATTATGATTAAAGTATTTATTTAAATTTTTTTCGTAACTTTTAATCATAAAAAATCTGAAATTCGCCCTATCTTTGTAACTTTTGTATAGCTGACTGCATAAAAATGTATTTTCCTGTCTACATTTCACCGTGTCACAAAAAAAAAAACAAAAAAAAAACAACAACAACAACAACAAAAAAAAACAAAACAAAACAAACAAAAAACAAAAACAAAACAAAAAAAAACCAAACAAACAGATAACTGTTATTGAAACTATATCCATTTTAAAATATAAAATATATTAATCTCTGGTCATCTTCAGATGTTTGGGTTTTGTTTTATCATAATATATATTTTTTTTTCGGCAGGGCTCGTACAGGTCCTTGAATTTCCAGACTAAGAAGTTCTTCGGTACCAGTATTTTCTTATAGAAAATATATCCTTAAATAAAGCGGAATTTCGCGCGCTTAAACAAGATTTTATTTTTCTATAAGAAAATACCGATATTTGGCCTTGAAAACAATGGTACCCGTTAGAACCCTGTTCGAGCAATTTTATAATTTTAATGAATATTTTTTAAATTCGTCTCTCATCGTAACTTTTGTGTACTTAGAAAATATCTTTTTCATTTTCATTTCATCTCACCTCGGCTACAAAATATGTCAGAAAACTGTTACTTAAACTATATCCGATTTTTCTTTCAATTTTAAATTTAACATTAAACCACTCATTGGGCTTTATCTGCAAAATAAATTAATCTCAATTCACCTGCAGATCTTGAATGTTTTTTCATTATAATAAAAGTATTTATTTCAAGCAATTTTATCATTTTTAATCATAAAATTTTAAATTCGTCTCTTCCTGTAACTTCCGTGTTAACTTCGTTCAAAAAATTTTCCCTATCTTCATTTCATCTCATCTCGAGTTCAAAATATCACTATAAATATTTACTTAAGTTATATTAATTTTAACTCATAAAATATATTAATCTTTCCATCTTTAAAATCTTGAATTTTGTTTTATTGTAAGAAAAGTATTTATTTCCAGTAATTGTATCATTTTTAATCCTAAAATTTGAAATTTGTCTCATACCGTAACTTCTGTATAGTTGTCGATATAAAAAGTCTTTTTTCTTTATCTTTAAAATCATGGATCTTGTTTTATTGTAAAAGTCCTTTCGGCATGTGCCAGGAGGAAGAGGTAGCTTTCATATATCTTGGTTTTAAAATTTTTCAAGTTTAACTCGAAGCTAATTTTACTCAAATTTTAAGAAGCTAAAATGCGACGAAGCCGATAAGAGAATATTCGTCAATACTGAATTTGAATGAGAATTGCGTCAAATTAGTAAGCTATAGCCAAGTTGGCATCATTCATGTTTACTTATTTTTGTTCGCCAAATTTGGCGATATTTCGCCAAGTGTTACCAAGCTTGGCGAGAATTTGAAGCTAGCGGATATCAATAATATTTAAGCATTACGCGGCAGTGCACGGTTCAAATGGACGCCCGCCATTTTGAAACAAGATGGCAGTTGAAGCTGGCCAACGAAGTCGGTCGGGACATTGGTATGTACTATGCATACAATCAATCTCATCCAAATCAGTTTATAAATATGAGAGTTACAGAATGACGAAAATCAGATTGTTTCAAAATGTCAGCCACCCTATAAATTCAAACTGCTATATCTCAGCCATTTTTTAAGATAAAGACAAAACAAAACATGCTCCGGAATCCTTGTATTAAGGTCAAACTCTTAAGAACAAAATATTTTTCAGTTTTTAATTTATTTGCACCGCTTTTTAAATTTTTAGATTTAGAATTTTTTTTAAATGGCCGCCATTTTGAAACAACATGCCGGATGAACCTTGCCAACGAACTCGCTCGAGACATTGGTATGTACAATGCATACAATTAATATTATTCAAATCGGTTAAGAAATACGAGAGTTATCGCATGACAAAAATCATATATATATATATATATATATATATATATATATATATACATAAGTCACATTTTAACGGAGGGTGGTTTTGGGGTCTGGGGGTCATGATAGGCGAAAATATACCAAAACTTTCCGGAAGTGCTTTCCTCCGGACGGCTGCAATAGGTAGCTTATTACTTTTTGCAATGAAAGCTACCTAAAAGCTTTTATTTCCAGCAATTTTATTATTTTTAATTATAAAATTTAAAATCCTTCTCGTACCGTAACTTCTGTGTGGTTCACTATATATGCAGGGTGTTCCGAAATTCGACTGACAGATTACAAGGGGTGATAGAAGGCATCAAGAGGATGAAAACTTACACATGGGGTCGCAAACCACTTATTGCGTCACAAATACAGGGTGTTTTACCCTAACTGAACGCGGGATGACAGTAATAATTTCGAGAAAAATAAAAATACTTCAATGAAAATGCAACGATAGGTACCTTGTTTTGTATGAAATGTTACAACATTTCGAAAAAGTCTGGGAAAACAGGCTGCTCACGCATTCGATGATACCGTATGAACTGATAAACACAGTCCTAAATGGGGGGCGTCCAGTGCATACTGCTGGCGCGTATAATGGAAACTTCTACCCCTTTTTTTAACCATTTGGAAAAATGGTTATTGTCCTCGTCAGGGTAGGAAATCAAAAGCATATCTGAAGGTTTTATTGGTTTAATCCGCATTTTATTCGTTTCCTGATTGGTCTATACAGTAATCTGTATTTCCCTTTACTTTCAACAGAGATGGACAGCAGAGTGTTGCCACTATGACAAAAAAGTAATAAAAACAACAAATAAAAAATTAATAACTCGGAAACAAATTGAGATACAGCTTTCAAACAAATTGCATTTAAAAGTACTTTTTTTCTCTATACGACGCTGTAAAAGGTAATATTGTGGGATGTTTAGAAGTTTAAGAAGTAAATTTCATTTAAAACTGGCCGTCAGATTTCCAAGAAATCTGACGATGAAAAAGCCTTTTCCCGAACAGCCAATGAAATGCTTGGACAATACGTAAGTTTCAGGTGGATAATACATACGAGCCGCAGGCGATTTTTGTCGCTTGCAATTTTTACGTATAATAGCGCTATTAGTGTTTAATTCATGGCGTACGTAATGTATGATCAACTCCGTGCTATTTTTTATGTCTTAAATTTTAGTCTTTGAAAAAATCATTTTCCAACTGTCGTTTCCATTTTTTTTTTTTTTTTTTTTTTTTTTTTGTATTATAATCCTTTTTCCCTCTGAATAGTAAACCATGATAGCAATCAGATTAAAAGAGTATTTTTTTCTTTATTTATGTTGTCTTATTTATAACAAAAGTGATCATGTCTATTAACAGTTTCATTATGATATACTTTAGTTTTCTGAAAGTTATTACCGTCAACCCAAATTGAGTTAGGGTAAAACACCCTGTATTTTTGATTAAATACGTGGTTTGCGACCACATGTTCTATGGTAAATTTTTTCTCATCTTGATGCCTTCTATCACTCCTCTTAATTTGTCGGTCGAATTTCGGAACATCCTGTGTATATGGGGCGATCTCACAATCTTTTCACATTTGTGGGAAAAAGTCTGACAAAATTAAACTTGCTAAAATAACATTTTAATCTGATAGACGAATGCCTTAATGATTCAAAATAAAGAAAAAATTGTCAGCAGCGAATTTTTTTTTTATTTAACTGAGGTTTAAGTTAAACTTGCGAGTTTAATTTTCCTTGCCATTTTACCCCTATAACTTTTTATTCTCTTCTAAATTTTTACTTATAATGAATTTGCATAGTACCCACAGGACATTCAAATAAGAAATAATAAGAATGTAGCACTTTTAATACAGAATTTTTGTATAACATTGTCTTAAAGGGGTGTTAAAGAAGGGACGGTAAGGTAAAAAAAGGGGATGGTATTGGAAAAAAGGGACGGTAAGGATGAAACGTTAAGAAAAATTACCACCTATTTTTAGGAAAATCATGTTAAGACTAAGTGATAGCCACAATGTTCATTGATTTTTAGAAACAGTTGTTAACATTGGATTAAATTATTATTATTATTTTTAATTTACTTCGAAAAGTGCAGGAATAAACCTTGGGGACGGTGAGACTACCAATAAAGCCACGATGCTTGAAATTGATATTTAAATGCTGATTTAAATTCTACAGTAAATTTCCTGCCAACGAATTTTAGACATTATTTCTCTAGCATACTCCTGCACGAGAAAAAACTTGAAAAAAATTCTGTGGCTGCATCTGAAATGATTTTCTATATAATTTTAAAAGAGGGATGGTAAGGAATCTAAAACCCAGGGACATAGTTTAAAAAATAATAACAACCCTAAAAATGGGTGCAGGTTAATTTTTAGCTACATATTTATATAAAACAATAGTTCCAGTTTCAGAAAAAAATTACTTTGAATTATTTTGGTTGAAACAATTTTATCCAGACAGCTCCAAACTTAAAAATCAGCATCAGGGACACGGGACGGTATAGGAGTTTTCGAGGTGTTTGGATCCCCAACATCATCCAAAACTTATTTATCTCGTTAATACTGTTGAACAATCATGCAATGGGATGTTCCCCAGTATATGAAATAAAAAAAATCACTAAAAGGTGTATTAAAATAAAAAATATTATTCAGGGACATGAAAGTCAAAAGTTTGTGAGAATGCCTCATATATGTATTTCCATCTTCCTTTCACCGTATATCAAGTATGAAGTATATCAGAAAACTGTTACTGAAAATATCCAATTTTTATTTCACTTTTAAATATGGCATTAAGCCAATCATTTGGCTTTATGTTCAAAATAAATTAATCTGAATTCACCTACACATCTTGAAGCGCTTTTAATTACATAAAAATATTTATTTTTGAACAATTTTATCATTTTTTAATAATAAAATTTAGAATTCGTTTTCTATCATAAGTTCCGTGTAGTATACTCCAGAAAAAAGTTTTCCCCATCATTTCATCGCATCTCGAGTACAAAATATATCACTGAACTTTTCTTCTAGTGAACAAAGTTCTATCTAACCCATAAGTTCAATTTAACCCATCAAATATATTAATCTATCCATCTTTAAAATCTTAGATATTGTTTTATGATAATAATAAGTATTTATTTAAAGCAATTTTATCATTTTTAATCCTTCATTTAATCATATCTCAAGTACAAAATATGTCAGAAAATTGTTACGGAAAAGACCCAATTTTTCTTTCAATTTTAAATATGGCGTTAAACTACTCATTGGGCTTTTTGTACAAAATAAATTAACCCCAATTCACCTACACATCTTGAAACATTTTTAATTACGTAAAAGTAATTATTTTTGAGCTATTTTATCATTTTTAATGATAACATTTTGAATTCGTCTTGTATCGTAACTTCCGTGTAGTATACTCCAGAAAGAAAAAAGGTTTTCCCATCATTTCATCGCATCTCGAGTACAAAATATGTCAGCGAACTTTTCTTCTAGTGAACAAAGTTCTATCTAACTCATAAGTTCAATTTAACTCATAAAATATATTAATATCCCCATCTTTAAATCCTTGGATATTGTTTTGTCATAATAAAAGTATTTATTTAAAGCAATTTTATCATTTTTAATCCTTCATTTAGTCGTATCTGAAGTACAAAATATGTCAGAAAACTGTTACAGAAAAGATCCAATTTTTCTTTCAATTTTAAATATGGCATTAAACCATTCATCGGGCTTTATGAACAAAAGAAATTAATCCCAATCCATAACCCCCAATTTAACTCATAAAATATATTAATATCCCCATCTTTAAAACCTTGGATATTGTTTTATCATAATAAAAGTATTTATTTAAAGCAATTTTATCATTTTTTATCTTTCATTTAGTCTATCTCAAGTAGAAAATATGGCAGAAAACTGTTACGGAAAAGATCCAATTTTTCTTTCGATTTTAAATATGGCATTAAACTACTTATTGGGCTTTATGTACAAAATAAATTAAATTAATCCCAATTCACCTACACATCTTGAAACATTTTTAATTACATAAAAGTATTTATTTTTCAGCAATTTTATCATTTTTAATGATAACATTTTGAATTCGTCTTGTATCGTAACTTCCGTGTAGTATATTCCAGAAAAAAAAGGTTTTCCCATCATTTCATCGCATCTCGAGTACAAAATATGTCAGCGAACTTTTCTTTTAGTGAACAAAGTTTTATCTAACCCATAAGTTCAATTTAACTCATAAAATATATTATTATCCCCATCTTTAAATCTTTGGATATTGTTTTATCATAATAAAAGTATTTATTTAAAGCAATTTTATCATTTTTAATCCTTCATTTCGCCGTATCTCAAGTACAAAATATGTCAGAAAACTGTTACAGAAAAGATCCAATTTTTCTTTCAATTTTAAATATGGCATTAAACCACTCATCGGGCTTTATGCACAAAAGAAATTAATCTCAATTCACCTTCACATCTTGAAACATTTTTAATTACAGAAAAGTATTTATTTTTGAGCCATTCTATCATTTTTAATGATAAAATTTTAAATTCGTCTTGTATTGTAATTTGCGCATAGTGTACTCCAAAAAAAAGTTTTTCTCATCATTTCATCGCAGCTCGAGTACAAAATATGTCAGTGAATTTTTCTTCAAGTGAACAAAGGGCTATCTGAGCCATGAGTTCAATTTAATCCATAAAATATATTAATCTCTCCATCTTTAAAATCTTGAATATTGTTTTATTATAATAAAAGCATTTATTTCACGAAATGTTATCATTTTTAATTGTAAATTTTTAAATTCGCCTCGTACCGTAACTTTTGTGTAGTTGACTATATAAAAATTTCTTTTCCTATCTTCATTTCATCGTATCCCGAGTACAAAATATGTCAGAAAACTGTTACTGAAGCTATATCCAATTTTTCTTTCCCGCCCCTTCTCAGAAGGAAAATACTTTTCAGTTTCCTTAGTGCAGGAAGTTAAGGAAAATATCCTTCAGGAGGAAAAGGACCTCGAAAAAAGAAAAATGAAAGCAAGGAAGTAAAAATGTTAGCGTAAGAAAAAGTAGGCTCTTATGGTGTGCGGTAGAAGTTAGGATCTGTTACTATAGTAACCAAAGACAAGAGTGTGCGTGCCTTGAGGGGTTGAAAACAGAAAAATTTTTAAACAGGAGTCTTCTGAATCTTCTGCCGGAGGTTTGTTTGGGAAATTTTATGAGGAAAAGCAGGATGAGTCGAAAATGTTTTCTGGATAATTCAATTTTAATCTTAACTTTTTGAGGACGGGTGTATAGACGAGGTAACATTTCTTCTAAAAGAGGCAAATTTATCTTAAAATCTAGCAAGTGATTTTTCCCCTCCCAGTTATAGTTAATCAAACCATCCCGAGGCGTAGGTTAATAGTAACAGTGTGAAAAAGAAGCGGTAAGATCATTACAATCTTTTACGAAGCGAAATCTTTTGGTCAATATTTAATTCAGTTGCCTTCAAAAAATTAAAAAGGGATATATTTGCTTAGTGTACTAATATAAGATTATTATTACTAGGACTTTTAAATTAATGAATGATTTATTGCTTTAATTTAAAACCGCACTTTACGATTTTCAAATCAACTAATGATGCGATGAAATTTCATAGGAAAAGCAAGATGATGCGAAGATATTGTCGGAATAACATAATTCTAATCTTGAATGCATATATATATGTTCAGTATACAAGTGATACACATATATATATTACTCAGCTTCCAATGAAATTCCACTTCCACTTCCTCCACACATGAAGATATATATATCAGTGGCGTGGCGTGAAAATTTTCGGTGGTCATCGCAATTATTTAAGTTTGTAGTGAAAAATTATTAACTCTAAAATTCAATGGCTGAATGTTCAAAAAAGAAACTTTAAATCTTACCTTCACTTATACATGAACTCCAAATGTTCTGCTAAAACTGGATCGTAGAGTTTTAAAATATTGCTTGGTCATCGCCGCATCCAGCGATGACCGGACGCCACGCCACTGATATATATATATATATTCTTTAATTAATATTCTGCTACCACCGGTATAGATATGTGGGATACATGATACGATGTAAGGTTTAGAATCAGTTCACTAGGACACTTCAAATAAAAATTAAATTGAATATTTATTTACGATACACTTAAAGATTTACAGCAAAACACAATATTTCCGTTTACAGGCAAGGATATAGCTGATACTGCCCTACGGTTAATTACACTTCGGGATATTATCTACGCTATAGGTTATAACACTATAAACACACTATTCCTGTCTCTCTTGACCGTGCACAACAAGGCTTATCCAATACTACGATCGCGCAGGCCTATCCGAAATCTCGACACACACACACGCTTACCTCAGAAAGCACACCGTACCAACAGCACGGCTAAAACCATTCTCCTCCAACTCTCAACTATTTCTCCTCTGCCTTCTTACACCCTCTTATTCTTTCAAATCCCAGGAGTCTCCACTCTATTTTCACGAAAAATTCCACGTGTCGTTGTTGAGCGCTTTTCCAGTGTCATGTCATAAAAAAAGATTAACTTTTGTTCATCAACTCTTCCACCTACAGCTACATATCTTCCTATTGTACGATCCACATTCCAGTAGACAACAACCCCTCTTCTGGAATTTCTTGATCTCTAGTTCAATTGAAAGCAGAGTGATTACTAACTATACTTATTTTTTGTGACTAGACCCTGCATTAAATTAGATACTGTTTTAATATTTATATATAATATGATTTTGTCTGTCAGTTTTAATATTACATAAATTCCGAAATTTTCATTAGTTTCAAAGATATAAAATAGTTCAAAATATGAATTAATGTTAGCATATTCTTTTCCGGGACCTCTCCCCCCCCCCCCCCAAAAAAAAAAAGTTCTTTGTTGTTGGCTCCGCCAAAAAACGAAACGTTTTCTACCGTACTCCGATTATTATTTTCTGCGGTCTTGAGCTGTCGAATTATTAATTATTTTGAACACTACTGTTGTATTAGCCCTCGATATGCTATTTCTTTCGGGCAACAATTAAACTGCGGTCATTAAAAAATGACGTTACGTTACATAAGCAAGCCGTAAAACGAAGCAGATGTACGGTTAAATACTGATAACCGTGCCGATTTACCGTACAATAAATACTGTAATAGATGCATTATACGGTTAAATACTGATATGACTACGGCGAATACTGAAATTTTTTAAACTTCTAAGCTTCGCACATTTTCAATTTTTACACCTTCATATAGGGGAAGAAAACACTTTTAACTGCAATTCGTTTGAAAATTGCATCTCAATTTATTTTTGAGATATTAATTTTTTTTTCTTTTTTTGTAGTTTTTAATGCCATTTTTGTAATGGTGACATCTGAAGAAAGCAAAGGGAAGATAGTTGGAAAACAGTAGATTGCTATATCTTTTTGTTGCCATTTTCTCAGAACAACTGAAAAAAAATTATAATTAAAATACGTACTATTTTGAAAAAAAAATAATTGAATGACTTCTGAAAAAACATGGATCTATTATAAACTACATTTAATTTTAAGTATCCATATTAATGTTACAAACAAATGAAGGCATATGTATAATTAAATAGCCATTTTTATTTTTATTTATTTATTTAATTATTATTATTATTATTTTTTTTTTTTTGTCGAGTTTACGACATCGCTTTTTGCTGGGTTTGTGTATTATTCCGCGTTAGTGACGTCATATGCATACATTTCTATAGAAGTTGTATAAGACTGGATCGTAAATGTCGAATTTTTCAGCCGATGCAAATAACGTCATTTTATATAAAATAAAAGCGTGTATTTTAAGTTATGAAATTGAAATAAATTTTGTAGAAGTGCATCCTTTTCACTGCAGCGGCTTTGAAATTCTTCACAAGTGGAAATCACGCAGTTGAAATCACACACTGATAAAGCGCAAAGTTTTACAAAAATTTAGAGTGTCTTTATAGAAGAACAGTGACCTTTTCTTTGAAATGATATTTGTTTGGGAGTTAGACTAACCAATATACGATGCATTTTTTATTGTAACTAATTTTGTAGGTTTATTGTAACTTAATGAAACAGTTCATTCTGAAACATTTTCTTTCGTCGAAGTTCGACGGGTTCCACCTCGTAATAATAATAATAACTAGAGAACAGGAATTCTGCTTTTTCAGAATTTAATGTCGCCTCCGACATTTCCATTACTTCATTTTCTTCTGGTGGACTGGAGGCTTCTATTATTATGAAACAGCCATTATAAATGAAGCGTTAGGTGAAGATGAAAGAGCAGCCGTAAAAAGTTAGAACTCTGATTTTCTGGTCAGAACGGCCATTTCCCCCCCCCCATTCTGACCAGAAAATCAGAGTTCTAACTTTTTACGGCTGCTCTTTCATCTTCACTTAACGCTTCATTTATAATGGCTGTTTCATAACAATAGAAGACACCAGTCCATCAGGAGAAAATAAATCGGTTAAGCGGGACTCTATTGTAGTGCAAAACGTATTTCAATTGTAAGACTTAAAGCACACGCTTTTATTTTATGTAAAATGACGTCATTTGCATTAATATAGATACTTAAAATTAAATCTAGTTTATAATAATTCCCTGTTTTATTATAAATCCGTTATTTATATTTTTCTCAAAATAGCACGTATTTTAATTACATTTTTTCAGTTTTTATGCAAAAATGGCAACAAGAAGATGCTATTGCTATTTTTCAACTATTTTTTTCTTTACTTTCTACAGAAATGGAGTACTTGAGTTGCCAAAATGAAACAAATGTCGATGAAAACTACAAAAAAAATTAATATTTCAAAAACAAATGGAGATGCACTTTTCAAATAAATTGCATTAAAAAGTACTTTTTTTTCCAATACGACGGTATAAACATTGAAAATGTGCGATGCTTAGAAGATTTAAAAAATGCTGTAGAGTATTTAATCGCACAATGAAACATCGGCTTTTGTTTTACGGTTGGCTTATACAAGCTAACGTTATTTATTGGAGACAAAATAAGCTGGGAGAAAGAAATAGCATACCAGGGGCTAATAAATTTTTTCGGCGACACTGTATTTTGAAAAAGCAGAATTCCTGCTTCCTGCTTGTTTAAAAAAAAAAAAAAAACTTTTCCCGTGTCATACCAAGGCTTTAAAAGTTTGAGCGAAATATTGATATGCGATGCAGTCACATTTAAAGTGTATATTCTTCCGTACTCATCAAATGATGCATGAAAGAAGGTACATATTGAATATTTTTTTACTAAACTAGGGGACTCTCACCGTGGCGAGCTACGCTCGCCAACACCCGTTCAGACACGCAGACTCTAAAAGCACGGTAATTTGATCGTCTTTAACCCTCTATCTACTGACGGTACTTATAAGTACCATTAAAATAACTTGTTATAAAATTCATTTAATACATCGATTAGTTGTAATACAGTTTAGAATGAGTTATATATACTTTACTTTTTCTTGTTCCAAAAGCAATAATGGTTACACAAAAGAAAAATATTTTGAAAAGGATAATTTCTTTTGCCTTTGCATTTTTTCATCTTTTTTGGCGTTGAAGGGGGGGGGGGGGGTGAATTTTTCAATTCGGAACTATTTCTGTATTTCTATTGTAAGAACATTATACTTGTACATTTCCTAATTCTATAAAATACCATGAAAAATATTTAAAATAAAAGATTTGAGTGGGGTTATAACTAAAAAAAAAAAAAAAAAAAAAAAAAAAAAAAAAAAAAAAAACCTGTGGCTTTACGATCTATGAAGGATCAGGGCCTACAGTGCCCAACTCTGTTTACTTGACCCTTACCCTGGGCCCGAGGTGCTATGCAGCATGCGCCTCGGCCGGGTGGTCAGCCCAACGCGAGAGGTTATAACCATTGCACAAAATCAACATAAATTCAAATTTAATTAATCCTTCTAAATCCTTCAATCCTTCTAAAATCCTTCTAAAATTTATTAAATGATAATGTAAATCTTCTGATGTAGTTTAAACAATTCACGAAAAATACTTTAGAAGATGAACTTTTCATGGATTCATAATTCAGTACATAAAGGGTTAAAAATATTTCGGAAGATTGAATTATAATTTAAAAAACAGTGGCGATCTCTCTATAAACGGATTTCTATTCATTTTTCTTTGATTGGGGAATTTTAAGGCCAAATCAACTGCTGTTAAAAGATACAATGGCTGTTTTCGTCTTTAAATAAATAAAATCAGTTAAAAATTTCAAAATAATCTAATACAAACTGAATTAAGTAAACAGAGTTTTTGTCTTCCGGTATTTTTTAACAAAGCGAAAAGAAAGTTCTTTTAAATAAGACATTTTAAATCTATCGTTTTTAATCTGACGTAATTTTCACCAAACTTTTCTTTCTCTTTTTTAATATTCACGTGAAAATACTCTTGTTAGAAATGAAATATTATTTGCACTGTCCTAACAAAATTAGTTGAAAAGATCCTCTAAAAATATCAAATAAATGTCTCGCGCAATTTTTAAATTTAAACTGATTTCCAATATTATATTTTGTTCATTTTACGTAATAAGTGTAATGTGACGTAATTTCTCCTATTTAAGACTTGTAACGCATGTTAATGAATTTATTATTTTAGAATATTCTTTCTCTTTTAAAATTCACGTGTAAATATAGTTTTTATGACTTAATTTTCAATAAGTTCCTGCTTTTTATACGTAATTATTTAATTCTAATTTGGAGGGGTTTTTATCTGTTTTTAATAGTCACGTGTAAATAAATTTTTAATTTGAAGCAAACATTATTGTTTGCGCTGTTTGTACAGTTGGCAACAATTTAAATTAATACCATTTTCAAAAATATGTAAAACAATATCTCTCGAAATGCTGAAAATTTGAATTTAAAATAAAAATAAAACCGCAAAAAAATTAGTCTAATTAAAAAATAAATGCAGTCTGCACACCGGGAATTTCCAACCTATAAAATGATCTAAAAATTATTAAATTCCCATGTATAGTTTTTGATAAAACTTTTATAATGGAACGATTTTGTCCAACTTTAGCATTAAATATCTCTTAAAATAATTCTTTGATTTGAATACTGTCTGCACCAGCGTGTTTATAAAACATTTCTCTATAATACTACCGATTTTCATATTTTTGTATGCAATATTTTTCTTAATATAAACGAAGAAAGACCTCCGGTCACAAAAAATTCAAAATCGGCGGCGGCGGCTGCGGTGACAGCGTAGGTTACTTTTTTTTTTAGAATAGAGAGATACAACGTTTACCATGCTGTAACCCTTTAAGACCTGAAATTAAAAGTCTTGGTGGTTAACCGTAATTAATAGGATTATATTTGATTGAAAAAATATTTACAAAAATTTCTGATGTCAGGTTAAGTCAAGGGAGGATCCACACAGTTGTTTGGTGCAGTCTCGGCTTTAAATCACCGAAAAAGAGGAAATTATTTTTTTCCTTTTCTTTAGGATCACCTACACAATTGTGGTAAGTCAGGCCTTAAAGGGATATAACTCAAAGTTTAACATTAGTAAACATTTCTAACCAAAACATATTATGAAACTGAAATAAATTATTGATTGGGCGTTTAAAACATTTTCCTTATAACCAAACATCCTACTTACATATGTTCAAAATAGAGTCGAAAATAATTGAACAATACTGAATTTACATTGTATTGTCCTATACACTTCAAGAATAATTATGTATGCTGATAGTATTATCTATTTCACGATAAGAAAGTTGCTAAGAATTTTCTAATTTCATTTTCAATTTGATTTCATGACAATGCATCTTATCTTCACGAGTACATATATCCTTTAATCTGTTAAAATATTTCAATTTGACTTCTGGGGGAGATAAAACTTCTGTTTGCGTTTATCATTTGTTACGTTATTGATATTATATAAATGTTGTCTTGAAGATAACAGAAACGAAAATAATTGTGCTAATGAACTTTTTTAAAAATGGGTAGTTACTTTATAAAAAATATGTAAGCAAAGAATTTAATAACCAATACTTATTTTTGACTTTAAATTGATGATATGAATGGTTAGGTAAAGAGAAACATATTTTTATGGGAACCAGAAACATTATCTCTCAAAGTAAGAATTCCGTTATAGACAGGTTCCTTTTTACAGATTTTACTGTAATTGTATTTTATTGTTTTAATCAGGACCATAAATTTTTTATTTTAAGGTAGATTTTCATTATACCCACATATTTTACGCTCATTAGATTTCTTTTAAGCTTCACCTTAATTGGTACTAACTTTAAATAAAAGTTTGCATAAAAGTAAAATACCTTTAACCAACACAACAATTTGTTTGTTTTAAATTTTTGATTTTTGTAATGATATAAATTAGGTAAACCATTATTATATCATATTTTTTTAAAAGATACAACATTAACTAAATCAATAAATAACATGTTACTATGTCGCATAAAAAATATCCGACTTTTCAATTCAATAATTTATATTTAGATAATTATGACATGAAAATACCTATACTTGATTTTAATATTAAATTCTGTCTTGTTGATTTTTTAAAATTCGTCTAGAGCCATACCATCTGGTACTATTTATTACGCAATATATATTCCAGTGAATGGATTGATGTGATAGGCCATTCAACCGTGTTTTACTCAATGTATTGAGGCTGAACATATATATAACGTCATCACTTTAGTGGGGAGGGGGTGGGTCTCGCACTTGATTTCGTAAGATATCTCTTAAGGGAGGGAGGGGGTTATCTTTTGTTATCATTTTTTATCCAACCAATTTTTTTTTCTTTGGTAACTTTTTTTTTTTTTTAATATCAAAATAGTCTGTTAACTTTTTCTTAGTCTGTTATATATTTTTATGAAAACTAGGGGCCTCTGCCCCCTACGAGCTACGCTCGTCAATCCCCGTCCAGACACCGCAGACTCTAAATGCACGCTAATTTGAGCGGCTTTAAAAAGATTGAATTATAATTTAAAAAACAGTGGCGATCTCCCTATAAACGGATTTCTATTCATTTCTCTTTGATTGGGGAATTTTAACGCCAAATCTGCTGCGGTACTACTTGATTATCCCGTCGACCAATTTCGCCAAATTATATAAATCGCCAAACCACTCGCCAAATTATACAAATTGACATAATTTTTATTTTAAACTAGGGGGCTCTGCCCCCTGCAAACTTAGCTCGCCAACCCCCGTTCACACACTGTAGAATCTAAAAGCACGCTAATCTGATCGGTTTTAAAAAGATTAGAGAAGATTGAATTATACTGAAAAAACCTGTAGCGATCTCCCTGTAAACGGGTTTCCATTCAATTCCCTTTGATCGCGAAAATTTAAGGTAGAATCAGTTGCTGTTAAGACATCCAATGGCTGTTTTCGTGTTTGGTTAAAGAAGATCAGTTAAACATTTGAAAAGAAGCTAAATTAAAATGAATTAAGTAAACAGAGTCTTTGTCTCTCGGTATTTTTTAACAGCGTTATAAAACGATTGACATAATACAATTACTAAAATTTGCTGCTTTAACCTCTTCAAGGGCGGTGGTTCATTTTTGGACCACTTAATTTTAATTCTTAAATGCCACATTAGCATCAGAATATTGGGATGAAAATTTCCCTTTTATTAAGTAAGTGAACAAAAGCATTTTTGTATTTCGAAATTTCTTTGTAAATTCTGGTGCCATTCACTGATTTCAGTATTTTACGAATAGAAGTGCCTTGACCGTGAAAGGATTAAACGCATATTAATGTATTTATTATTTTAAAGTTTCCTTTCCCTTTTAATATTCACGAGTAAATACAATTTTCAGGACATAATTTACAATATTTTCCTGCCTTTAACACGTACTCATTTAATAGTAATTTTAAAGTTTTTTTTCTGTTTTTAATAGTCACGTGAAAATAAATTTTTAATCGTTAGGAAATATTATTCTTTGCGCTGTTTTTAAAATTGAAAACAATCTCTATAATAATAGCCTAAGTCATGTGACTATCATCAACAGCTCCAGGCGGATCCCTTCGCTTTTTATATTCCAGGCGGCCATTTTGGTACTTTAATGTTAGCCAGCCACAGGTGTGATAAGTCGCCGAATATTATTCTATCCCCATTATTTCGTTTATATTATAATAGTCCAAGTCATGTAACTGCCATAAACAACGGGCTGATTCCTTCGCTTTTCATAAGAAAGGTTTCCATTTTGATTAAAGAATCAAAATTATTTTTTCGAATAAAACTACATAAAAGTTGCCATGATCACAAAGAATTCCTGGTACTTTTATGTTAGCCGGGTGAAAATCTCGCCAATAGCTTTTCTTTAACTTGCCAGTTAGCATTTTTTTTTCCTTTTTCGAGTGGTAAATTAAAACGGTGCTACTTGGTTATCCCATCCACCAAAAATCTGTCGCCAAACTATAAGATTAAAGGCCAAAAATGGTTGATCGTAAATGTTACATTCACTTGACTTTAAGGAAGTTACACATGTTCAAGCCATCAAGTGATTTTTATTTCGACGTTTTATTTGTATTTTTATTAATGTTATACTAATTTATTTGTTCTTTTGTTATTTAAAATAAAAAAATATGTCAATTTATATAATTTGGCTATTTATATAATTTGGCGAAATTGGTCGACGGGAGAAGTAATAACATTAAAACGTTGCTTTGAAGTGGAAATTAAATCTCATGATTTGTTGCGTTGTCACATACGCACCGGGTTTGGCGTGATTTTTTTTTTTTTTTTTTTTTTTTTTTTTTTTTTTTTTACGACAATTTGGCGAAAACCTCGTTTTCAAATACCTGTTACATATGTATTTTTAAATTATTTTCTGTTATTTTTAAAATGAAATAACAATAAATAAATAAAAAAAAATGAATTGATAACTATAGAACAAAACAATTTATAACATTTTTTGTAAATAAAAAGAAAATAAATTCAAATAAACATTTATTAATAAATAAGCAACAATAGCCGGGTTACCATGTCAGGCAAAATAACGCCATTTTGGCGCCAATTAGGTACCCCGTTGCGTATATGACATCTGTGTCTAATATTTTTCTTTTCGTTTCGTTTTAAAAAAAAAAGAATGAAGTAAAAGCCATTTATTTTAAAGGTTTCAATTTTAAATGAAAGTTTTGTATTAAATAAAATGATAATGAAATACAAATTGGATTCTGATAAAAGTAACATGATGCATTTCTTAGCATACATTTAAGGAAGGCCAAACTCGTCGCCAAATTAATTTAAAATAACCTTTTCTAAAATATGAAAAAAAATATATGTTATGATTGAAATTTGAGTTGCCATCATTAGAAAAAAGTATTTAAAATTAGAAAAAAAAATTAATATTTCGAAAACTAATTCTAATTTTAAAATTCTAATACCAGTTTTGATATCTGTGGATCAATACGGATTTTTGGTGTTAATTTCATCGCAAAGTATTCCATATTTTAGGAGAAATCGCCGTGAAAAGTAATCAGCTGTTTAATCAGTCGTTTCTTAGAATCGTTATATAAATTCGTTTCAATTCGATTCATTAGGATTTTATATATATAGGGTAGAAAACGAAAGAACAAATAAATTAGTACAACATTAATAAAAATACAAATAAAACGTCGAAATAAAAATAACTTTATTACGTAGACACGTGTAACTTGCTTAAACTCAAGTTAATGTGACATTTACGATCAACCATTATTGGCATTTAATCTTATAGTTTGGCGAATGATTGATTTTTGGTCGACGGGATAACTAAGTGGTACCAAAGATACAATCGGTGTTTTCGTCTTTAACTAAGTAAAATAAGTTAAACATTTAAAAATAAGCTAATATAAAAGGAATTAAGTAAACAGAGTCCTTGTCTCCTGGTATTTTTTAACAAAGCGAAAAGAAAGTTCTTTTAAATGAGACATTTTAAATTACTCGTTTTTAATCTCACGTAATTTTCACCAAGCTATTCTTTCTCTTTTAAATATTCACGTGAAAATACTTTTGTTAGAAATGAAATATTATTTGCACTTTCCTAACAAAAATAGTTGAAAAGATCCTCTCACAATATCAAATAAATGTCTAGCGCAATTTCTAAATTTAAATTGTTTTGCAATATTATTTTGTGTTTATTTTAGGTAATAACTGTAATGTGACGTAAATATGACGTAATTTCTCCTATTTAAGACTTCTAACCCATGTTAATGAATTTATTATTTTACAATATCCTTTCTCTTTTATAAATAGGGGCTCTGCCCCTTACGAGCTACGCTCGTCAACCCCCGTTCAGACACCGCAGACTCTAAAAGTACGCTTATTTGATCGGCTTTAAAAATATTTCGGAAGATTGAACTATAACTTAAAAAACAGTGGCGATCTCCGTATAAACGGATTTCTATTCATTTCTCTTTGATTGGGAAATTTTAACGCCAAATCCGCTGCGGTACTACTTGATTATCCCGTCGACCAGTTTCACCAAATTATATAAATCGCCAAACCACTCGCCAAATTATACAAATTGACATAATTTTTATTTTAAATAACGAAAGAACAAATAAATTAGTGCAACATTAATAAAAATGCAAATAAAACGTCGAAATAAAAATAACTATTACGTAGACATGTGTAACTTGCTTAAAGTCAAGTGAATGTGACATTTACGATCAACCATTATTGGCATTTAATCTTATAGTTTGGCGAATGATTGATTTTTGGTCGATGGGATAACTAAGTAGTGCCAAAGATAGAATCGCTGTTTTCGTCTTTGATTAAATAAAATAAGTTAAACATTTCAAAATAAGCTAATATAAAAGGAATTAAGTAAACAGAGTCTTTGTCTCCCGGTATTTTTTAACAAAGCGAAAAGAAAGTTCTTTTAAATAAGACATTTTAAATTAATCGTTTTTAATCTGACGTAATTTTGACCAAACTATTCTTTCTCTTTTTAATATTCACGTGAAAATACTTTTGTTAGAAATGAAATATTATTTGCGCTTTCCTAACAAAAATAGTTGAAAAGTATCCTCTCAAAATATCAAATAAATGCCTAGCGCAATTTCTAAATTTAACCTGTGTTGCAATATTATTTTGTGTTCATTTTATGCAATAACTGTAATGTGACGTAAATATGACGTAATTTCTCCTATTTAAGACTTCTAACGTATGTTACTGAATTTATTATTTTACAATTTCCTTTCTCTCTTAAAATCACGTGTAAATATAGT
This sequence comes from Maratus speciosus, assembly GCA_963932465.1. NCBI lineage: Eukaryota > Metazoa > Arthropoda > Arachnida > Araneae > Salticidae > Maratus > Maratus speciosus. The sequence goes on from OZ010795.1 coordinate 510,029,298, forward strand.
TTTTATGAAGTAATTTTCAATAAGTTCTTGCTCTTTATACGTAATTATCTAATTCTAATTTGAAATTTTTTTTCCTGTTTATAATAGTCACGTGTAAATAAATTTTTAATTTGAAGCAAACATTATTGTTTGCGCTTTTTATACAGTTGGCAATAGCTTAAATTAGTAAAATTTTCTGAAATAAGTAAAAAATACCTCTCGAAATGCTGAAAATTTGAATTTAAAATAGAAATAAAACCTCAAAATGTAAGTCAAATTAAGACAAGAAATATAGTCTGCACACCGGGAACTTCAAACGTATAAAAGGATCTAAAAAGGATTAAGTTCCCATGAATAGTTTTTGCTCCTATAAAAATTTTTTAGTGGAACGATTTTGTTCAACTTTAGCATTAAATATCTCTTAAAATAATTCTTCGATTTGAAAACTTTCTGTATCAGCGTGCTTATCAAACATTTCTGTATAATACTACCGATTTTCATATTTTTCTATGCATAATTTTTCTTAATATTAACGAAGAAAGACCTTCGGTTACAAAAAAGTCAAAACCGGCGGCGGCGGTGGCGGTGACAGCGGTAGTTACTTTTTTTTAGAATAGAGAGATTCACGTGTTTTTATGGCGTAATTTTAAATAAGTTCCTGCTTTTTGTACATAATTATTTAATTCTAATTCCAAATGATTTTTTTCTGTTTGTAATAGTCACGTGTAAATAAATCTTTAATTTGAAGCAAACATTATTGTTTGCGATGTTTATACATTTGGCAACAGTTTAAATTAATACCATCTCTCTATTCTAAAAAAAAGTATCTACCGCTGACACCGCCGCCGCCGCCGGTTTTGAATTTTTTGTGACCGGAGGTTTTTCTTCGTTAATATTAAGAAAATAATGCATACAGAAATATGAAAATCGGTAGTATTATACAGAAATGCTTGATAAACACGCTGATGCAGACAGTTTTCAAATCGAAGAATTATTTTAAGAGCTATTTAATGCTAATTTTAATTAATTTTTCAACTACATTTCAGCAGTGAAATTACGCTTGAAATTATTGAATATTAAAGATGTGAATTATCACATTGCTACAAAGCGTGAACCAACTCAGTGAAAAATGTCCAAGCCGGGAATCGAACCCGGGTCCCTGGAATAGATCTCCAGTGCTCTACCACTAAACCACAAGGACGGTGTCCAGCTTGGCATTTCTCAGTTATATAAGTCGGTAAGGCTGCTACTGCAGCACAAGATGGAGAAGTCTTCATGAGCACACATTCTAGCGGCGTAACATGAGACGCAAATAAAGTGGTAGAGCACTGGTTTTCTATTCCAGGGACCCGGGTTCGATTCCCGGCTTGGACATTTTTCACTGAGTTGGTTCACGCTTTGTAGCAATGTGATAATTCACATCATTAATATTCAATAATTTCAAGCGTAATTTCACTGCTGAAATGTAGTTGAAAAATTAATTAAAATTGTATATTCACCGATGCTGGGTTTATTTGCGTCTCATGTTACGCCGCTAGAATGTGTGCTCATGAAGACTTCTCCATCTTGTGCTGCAGTAGCAGCCTTACCGACTTATATAACTGAGAAATGCCAAGCTGGACATCGTCCTTGTGGTTTAGTGGTAGAGCACTGGAGATCTATTCCAGGGACCCGGGTTCGATTCCCGGCTTGGACATTTTTCACTGAGTTGGTTCACGCTTTGTAGCAATGTGATAATTCACATCATTAATATTTAATGCTAAATTTGGACAAAATCGTTCTACTAAATAAGTTTTATAGGAGCAAAAACTATTCATGGGAATTTAATAATTTTTAGATCATTTTATACGTTATAATTTCCCGGTGTGCAGAATTAATTAATTTTTTTAATTTGACTCATTTTTCGAGGTTTCATTTCTATTTTAAATACAAATTTTCAGCATTTCGAGAGATATTTTTTACTTATTTTAGAAAATTGTACCAATTTAACCTGTTGCCAACTGTATAAACAACGGAAACAATAATGTTTGCTTCAAATTAAAAATTTATTTACACGTGACTATTATAAACAGAAAAAAACTTTCAAATTAGAATTAAATAATTACCTATAAAAAGCAGGAACTTATTGAAAATTACTTCATCTATAATTACACGTGAATTTCAACAGAGAAATGATATTGTAAAATGATAAATTCATTAACATGCGTTAGAAGTCTTAAATAGGAGAAATTACATCACATTTACGTCACATTACACTTATTACGTAAAATGAACAAAAAATAATATTGCAAAACAGTTTAAATTTAAAAATAGCGCGAGACATTTACTTGATATTTTGAGATAAACTTTTCAACTATTTTTTTTTTTTTTTTTTTTTTTTTTGGACAGCGCAAATAACATTTCATTTCTAATAAAAGTATTTTTACGTGTATATTAAAAAGGGAAAGAAAAGTTTGGTGAAAATTACGTCAGCTTAAAAACGATATATTTAAAATGTCTTATTTAAAAGGACTTTCTTTTCGCTTTGTTAAAAAATACCGGGAGACAAAGACTCTGTTTACTTAATTCATTTTATATTAGATGATTTTGAAATGCCATTGTATCTTTTAACAGCAGCTGATTTTTGTAAAATTCCCCAATCAAAGAGAAATGAATAGAAACTCGTTTATAGGGAGATCGCCTTTGTTTTTTTTAATTATAATTCAATCTTCCAAAATCTTTTTAAAGCCGATCAAATTAGCGTGCTTTTAGAGAGTGCAGTGTCTGAACGGGTGTTGGCGAGCGTAGTTCGTAGGGGGCCGAGCCCCCTAGTTTTCTAAAATGATGTAAAAAATATCTCTAGAAATGCTGAAAATTTGAATTTAAAATAGAAATAAAACCTCAAAAAATGAGTCAAATTAAAAAAAGAAATACATTCTGCACACCGGAAACTTCAATCGTATAAAATGATCTAAAAATGATTAAATTCCCATGAATAGTTTTTTATCCTATAAAACTTTTTTAGTGAAACGATTTTGTCCAACTTTAGCATTAAATATCTCTTAAAATAATTCTTAGATTTGAAAACTGTCTGCATCAGCGTGTTTATCAAACATTTTTGTATAATACCACCGATTTTTATATTTTTGTATGCATTATTTTTCTTAATATTAACGAAGAAAGACATCCGGTCACAAAAAATTCAAAATCGGCGGCGGTAACAGCGTAGTTACTTTTTTTTTAGAATAGAGAGATGCGAAGTTATTATTAAAACCATTAAATAATTAAAAAATAATTTTATTTCAAAATATGGAATATCCCAAGGGGCCGGGCATATATAGCGTTATCGACTTTTTGGTAATTTTGGACCCCCCTCCCCCTCCCCCACCCGTAAAGATATTGTTATCAATGTCTAAAAACTTTTTGATTTTTAGATTTTATTTCTTTTGTTTTGAGTGATATAGAAAAATGGTTATTTTTATTTTTCGCATACTTTATTGATTCAAATGAAGAGAAGTCAATAAAATATCTATATATGTGTCGTCTAGTTGCAAAACCAACCTACTCCTCAAAATCGGAAAATGTATTTTTTCTGTTTTTTAAGTTCTAAGTAAATGTTTCTATTATCTAGAAACAATAAATAATGCCAAAGCCGGTCAAATATACTGTCCTAATGACTATAAAATTAAAGAGTTTTAGTTCCAAACTTATTTTGGCTAAATGTGGCAAAAATATCAGCTTCCTCCCGAAAAAATATTTTTTGGAGATGGCCGTTTTTACAAATAGACGACACATATGAATAACTTTATTTCAAATAACACTTAAAAGAAAAGTTACTATTTAAAACTATTTTATAGTAGCTTTTTGTTACATAATGCATTCAATAGCAATAATGTCTTCTTGCACTCACCCGCACGGAGGAGGAGGGGGGGGAGGGGGGCAGATAGAAATTCTTATCAACAAAACAAGTAGACAGCATTCTTTCTCTTTCTCTTTTATTTATTAGTAAACACAAGTTTCATTTATTTCAAATATACTTCGCATATGGTTTCTGGAACAGCCATTATATATGCATACACATATGAAGAAGAATAGGAATATCAAACGTTGGGATATTCCATTCCATATTTTGGACTCAAATAATTTTATAATAATTTAGTGATTTTAATAATAACTTTGTATTTTCATAAAAATGGGTAACAGAATAAATAAAAAAAAAAAAGATAACATACTATTTTGATGTAAAGACCATGCTGCAAATAAAAAGTGTAAATTTTGGTTGGATTAAAAATGATATTGATATCAAAAGACAAACTCACACTCCCCCAAGAGATAATTTAAAATATCGTATGCCAGATCCCCCCCCCCCCCTAAAATGACAACGTTATATATGCTCAGCTTCCAACGTTCGGCATTTCTATTCTTCTGCCACCCATATGCGCATATAATGCGTTGTTAGAGAATCCAGGTTCGAAATTATACTTGTTATGTTTACTAGTAAAAAAAAAAAAATGGGGAAGAATGTTGGCCGCCAGTTTTGTTGATAAAAAGTTCTGATTACCTCTCCCCGTACAAAAGGCAAGTACAAGAAGACAATATTGTTGTTGAATACATTATGTAATAATAAACTATTAATAAATGCTTTTAAATAGTAAGTATTTCCTTACAGCGTTATTTGATATAAAGTTATTTCATGTATATAATAGTGATATTTTACTGACATAAAAATAAAAGAATTTTTAGACACTGATAACGATTCATTAGGAGAGGGAGGAAGGGGTTCGATGAATGACAAGTATGATATCGTAAAGGGAGGAGGGGGGGGTCGAAAATTGTCAAAAAGTTGATAACGTTATATATGTGCAGCTTCATTTCTTATATACGTTTTTAGCGATCGTAAAGTTGAAAGGTTTTTTTATGCGTTTCGATTGAGATGGAAGCATAAACAAGATTTTTACTGACGTATACTTCAAAAGCATCAATGGCAGTAGATGATCTTCATAAGGATCCACGGAGCTTTACATTTGGTTTCTATGAAATCGAATACCGGTTTCCATTTTTCGAGAAATGTAAATGATCTTTTAAAAAATGAGGACAAAATAGGTGTTTTGGACCGAGTTTTCGGACGCTATAGCCCGAGTAATGTAGCGATTAAACATCAGTCACTTATTACTCAAGATGCTATACATTCCTCTAAAGACGAAAAAACGCTATTCGAATCCAAATCACTTACAAACTGTCTTCTGATTTCATTCTTTTACGCTTATAACTGAGTCTGTGAATTTGACAGAAAGTTTCCCGCTGTTAGGATGGAGAAAAATATACTTTTTTTGGACCTGTTTATTAAATATCGCTTTATGTATAATCTGCTTTTAAACACTCTGGTACAAGATCGGCCTTCATCTTAAAGGAACCTGGATGCAAGAAACATGTTTAGTGGCTTGCATTTTTTTCAACGATAAAAAAAGGGTATTTGGATCTCGTGCTCAGCTCTGTAAGGGGTAGTTTCCTTTCAAACCTTGTTAAGAGCCGATATATATATATATATATATATATATATATATATTTAAGAAAAAATATCTTTTAGTCTCATTGGAAGCCTCTATAAGTACGGAGTCTGGGTGCATTTAACCTCCATCGCCATCTTTTTGGTCAACACTGCTATTGTATCACAGAATATGTAATATACATGCATTATAGTATGCATGCAGTACAGTAAAAAGTGGCAATAACATTAAAAAACTGTTTCCGATGACAATGCAAAGTTTTAATACTTGTCGAATAGAATTTAATTATAAACTAATACATTAATTTAAAAGCATTTTTCCGTTAGCCGCCAGAAGTGATAAATCTCCAAATATTTCCTGTAACTCGTATAATTGTACTAGTGGAAAGCCCGTTATACGGGAAAAGTGCGTGGCAAATGACAAATATTAAAAGCGTATATTGATAACCAACTCATAAACAGTATCGGCTATAAAACAATTGCTGGTCATAAAGTATTTTTTATTGGGCCACCACAACACGGAATTGTTAAAACAATACCCCCTCAAATAATTACAAAATTTTTGCTTAATAGGTAGATTACAATTTTTTAGGTTTCAGTAAGGGTTTCAGTAATCCCTATCACCCAGCTTTGACAAATCAAAGACCTTGAAATAACTTTATAATTCCTATATGCTGTCTTAAGTTTACTTTTTAAAGATTTCCTTGTATACCACATTTTGCGTAAAATATTTGCCAGAGTTTGGGATTAATTTTCCTTGTTGTGGTGCTTGATCAATTTTGACTTTGATGTCGCAACTATGTTGTATTCGAGAGCATGCAACATAGAATTGCCCTTGACTCAATACAGAATCTGGTAAATACATGTCGACAAATTACCCTTGAGACCTATTAATGGTCATTGCAAATGCAAGTTTGACCGGAAATTGTCGTCTTTCCAATTGAAATGGTAAATCAGGATTGCTAGGACGCAGGTCAATCTGCGGAATGAAAACAATTTCTGCTTTAACGGTATCTGTAAGTATTTCAGCAAAAATTAAGTTAGGTTTTAAATCCTTAACTATAAGCCTAATATCGTTGCACAGTCCTCTTTTAGTGTTTAAGTAACGTAAGAGCATAATAATTGTGACTTTTTTAAGTTCAATATATATGGAGCCATGCTTGATGGAGTTTCGCTGTTGAGAAACTCAACTGGATACCTATGGTTATTTTCTTCAGTGGCATCCTTAATACTATCCGAGCTGAGGTATTTGAACGTTTCCCCTTCGAGGAGTTTCAGAACTTCTTCATTAATTCTATCTGTAACAGCATTTGTTGGGCATAATATTGCTTTGTTGGCAAATTGTTTCACATCATCTTTTGATAATTTTTGGCCGAATACTTCTTTTATTAGATCTCCTTCACAAATTAACCCGTAACAGGAGACATGAATTTTCTTACGCATTCAGAGCAGTGGCGTGGCGTCCGGTCATCGCTGGATGCGGCGATGACCAAGCAATATTTTAAAACTCTTAATAAGCTTTTAAAACTCTACGATCCAGTTTTAGCAGAACATTTGGAGTTCATGTATAAGTGAAGGTAAGATTTAAAGTTTCTTTTTTGAACATTCAACCACTGAATTTTAGAGTTAATAATTTTTCACCACAAACTTAAATAATTGCGATGACCACCGAACATTTTCACGCCACGCCACTGATTCAGAGATATAATCTTATTTTCCTTTTTTGTCTTTTGTAAACAGCATTGGAATTTTTTTTAGAAACGCAATATATTCTGGAAATCATGTAATGATAAAAGAACTACTTGTCGGTACAGAGGAATGATTTTACTCAAGGACAAAAGCAAAAAAAAAAAAAAAAAAAAAAAAAACAAAAAAAAAAAAACATGATAATCAGAGCCTAAGAACAAAACAAAAGTCATTCAGACTCCTGTCTCCAGTTACGGGTTAAATTTGAAGGAATCACGATCAAGTCTTCATGTAAATGAGAAACTAATTCATGGTCACCGCTTCTTAGGTTCAATAACCAATCACTGAAAGCTGGGTCTATTGATCATAGATTGTTGGTAAGTTTCAAAATGTAAAACAATTTCCATAAAAGACTGTATTTAATGCTCATCTGCACAATTTGAGTTCTTGGCCCATGAGACACAACGTAAGGTTTGTCTAAAGTCTCCTCCAATAACTAAAACCTTATTTCCAAAAGACTTATTGCTTCTCATTAAAGACTTTAGAAGTCTATCGATAGCATTTAAAGCTACTGAAAGAGCCATCCCAAATAATAATTTCTTCATTTCGAATATTTTTATCTTCAATCGATGTTTCTTTTATTTTGGAAGTTGTGGTTTCATCTAGGGTGGGTGTAGTTTAAACATAGAGTAATATGTTTTGCCACCATCAAGTAAGTTTGCTGCTATTCCGGTAGATGCAACAGCAAATGCTGTGACACCCTCTCCTCTGATTGAACTTAAAACAACTTTATACAAATACGTTTTTCCGCTATCACCAGGACCGTCAAGAAAGAAACAGCGTTGTGGTAAATTTTCATTGGTAATTGCAGCCGTTATAGATTCAAATGCTGATTTTTGTTCTGTATTTAAATTTCAAACTATTTGTTCTGCAATTGCTTGCTACTGTTCTATGTCATATTTTCGGTAGTACTATTAACAAATATATCAGATAGTGGAGAATGCAGACCATACATTTCAGTTTTTCCCTTTTAATCGAAGTATGTTTTCAATGTTTCTTATAGTAAATCTAAGGCACAACCCGCAATCCAAGTAATGGTCATGTGACAGTCGAGAAAAATCTTCTACCGTGTTAACTTTGTGCTTTTCAAATAGTCCAACTGCATTCGAGGAAGCTGTTGTGAAGAATCCAATGTAACTCACAGAAAATCCCCATATATATATTCAAACAAAACTCTGTATAGGGAAACGCATGTAGAAGCATCCCAGCTCAAAATATTTCTAAGTCTTAAGGTTCTGCAGGAGATGATCAAAAGAATCGATTCATCTCAACCAATCTTACCTTTTTAGTCCAGTCAAATTAGAGTTTGAAGTGGAAAGTTCTGGTGTAATTGTTTTTAGTGTTTTACTTTATGTTTTCGGGGATGCTGAACACGAATCTGAAGTTGTCCAACAAAATTTCTCTCGGCAAATAGGAAAAATCGTGAAAAAACCCACTAAAATCTCAGATTTTTTGGGTTTTTGGCTTATAATTTGCCAAGTAAGCTTTTTACGCAAAAGGTGACCCTATATTAAAATACAGACGAGAAAAGTACCTACAATTTATGTTCTTATTATTTTTATTGTACGACGTATGGCTTCCGAAGAGTCATTGAAAAATCGGCGAAAACCAGTAATTTTGGAAAATCGCAAAAAAATATTCTTACCTTTTCCGTTCATAACACTAAAAGTAAGCATTTCACTGGAAACATTTGCTAACGTACTCACTTATTATTAGGTTATATATTATTATGATGTAGGTATGCAGTGTGACCTCGAAAATCCGGCATTCAGAGATCCGGCATCAAAGTCATCTCTCCCCTCCCTTTTTTTTCACTTCCAACTTACGGGAAAAGTAAAAATAGCAATTATTTTCGAATTAAAAACCGATATAAAAGACAATGCATTAGCTGACAGCGATATCGCTGACGCTGTGCCAAATAGAGCCCTCGATAACACTGTTAGCAGCTCAGAGGAACGAGGACGAAGACCTGGCAGAAGATAAGGTCTCACCGAAAAAAATGTATACATTTGACCGAAAAATTAACGTCATCTTCAAAGAAACAAGACTGTATTTCCGCAATTGAAACAATTCTCTACAATTTATGTGCAAGTAATTTTATTTTGGACCCTGAATAGTTATGAGAAAAACAATGATGAATGCGCGAAGTAGTCAGCTGGCTCTTTATTGAAAACATACAAAATGTATCATTAGACGTCTGCACAGATATGTGAAACGTTAACGTTAGGTTTTACAGATACAACATAAAGATAAAAAGTGATTAATGATCGGTTAGAGTTCAATGTTTTACAGTATAATAAAATAGGTAGGTAAGTATTTTTTTTTTATACAACACTTATTATTAAATGATTATTGACTTGAAATGACACTCATTAGTCAAACCGAACCCTCTTGGCCAAAGGTTGCATCATTGCAGGCATGCCTTTCAATTCTTCTACACCTAAAAAAAATAATAATTAAATATAATATTTAATTAAGCACCTGGGCGCGAAAGAGACGTTTTCATTTCGAGGGAGAAGATTGCTGCCCCAGCTGCCGTCATTGCCAGCCATTGCTGTCCGTCACAAAATTTCACAACTTTCTGACCAATAGTTTCGTATGTAGACAACTTTAAAGTAGGGTCGTTTAATTATGGACACCTTGTAGATGTGAAATTTTCTCACGCTAGAAGGGAAAATCTCTCTTGACCTATGATGTCGAAGCTTGTTAATGATGTAACTCAGCCTAGGCTCTGAGTGGACTATAGATAGTCTTTGTTTTAAGAAAGGTGAGTTAACGAGCAGAGGAAGGGAGGCTAAAAGAGTGAGAGGTGTTTGTGATCCCAAGGAGAGAGGTTTGCTCTCAGAGTGAGGCTGCGATTTCGGACAGGTCCGAAGGAAATAAAAACAGTCTGCCGACTCAGGCAGGATAATCTTTCTCCGGTGGAAACCGCGAGGTAAAAGGAGTTGACAACAGATTGTTGTATAAAAAACAAACAAACAGAGGCAGCTGTTTTCGTACGAACTAACGTGAAAGGACTCTAAATTTATATTGAGAAAGAATCCATTAGAAGATTGGATGCTAATCCTATGTTTGCTGAACTTGTGCTTTTAAATGAACATTGTCGTAAGCTGTAGCGTATCCAAAAAAATAATATAGTTGTATTTCAAGTAATAACCAAGAAATTTAATTTATTTTATGTCATTTCAATAAAATATTTGGTTTAAATTCTACTTGGGCCTCCGCTTGACTGAAGTTCCACGCTACCACTTCCACCCTTAAGTCGAAGGTTTTACACTGTGAATAGACAAATGTAAGCAAAAATTTCTCTAAGTTGTTTAGGCATGTTGGTTACTGCAGCCTCTTGTAAAGTTCTTTCTCAAACGTCTTCATCTTCTAGTAAGCCTCTAGATTTAGCAGCTTCTTAAAATGTGCTGAAATTTGTACCTTTATAACTAATTAAATCTTTAAAAGATTTTGTTCCTGGAACATGGAGCAGAAGCAGTATCAAACAATATCGTTCAGGATCAGTTCCCAAATTCACAGCATACATCCTTCCAATTGTCTTTTCTTGTCATCTTTGTCTTCGCTTCCATTTTTTGTTTCATCTACCCATACGTAATGGATTGAAATATCGGGATAAAGAATACTTCTGGCATTATCATCTGTTTCATTTAATTCAAACCAAGCAGTTAGTTTTGTTTTTCGATTGGTACTCTTCTCAATGACTGCTTGGATATTGTCTTTTTCTTTGTACAATACTGATGTTGTTCAGGCAAGTGGACAGGATATCTAATTACATTATGAGACTGAAAGTGCATGTCGAATCCAAAAATTCTCCATGCAGCCTTAGGAGCGCTTACATACCGAGAATCTACATATGGCTTAATTTCATTATGTTTAGCATTATCAATATCATGTATGACCACATTGACACAATCGCAACTTTTGTATATGTATTTAAAAAGGTACTTCACACTTCGAATAGATGCTCAAACTTCGACGTTTAAGTAGCATTATATTTAAGCAAAAGATAAGGATTGTACGGTACAATCCATCGATTATCAATGATCTTACTATTCACAATAGCCGTTTTCCAGTTAGTACTTCAGTAATTAGAGTAGTTATTATTCCCAAGTGAAGTCTCACTTTGATATTGCTTTGGGAAATCTTTTGTGCATGGGCCGCTTTGCGTGCATGGAGAATTCAAATTTAGTTCTCCACATGGACCTTGAATCATGTGTTTCTCTACAAAAGAAAATAAATTTAGATTCGTGTGCTCATCCAGAATTTCAGCTGAAACCAATTGATCAACTTTTTCAGTTGTCTTAGGCTTATCTCTCTGTCTGTAACTCTATACAAATCCACAGTTTGGAAGCCAGAATTATGAAATGTTACGTACATGTGTATTAAAACACGCCGAGGCAGCTAAATTAATCCGGAATCAAAATAATTTATACATAATTTTTAATTAATAATAAAAAAAAAAACACCAATTTAACAGCAATTTCCTATCAAATTTAAACATTTTTCGTTATAGCAGTTGCCAACAATTAAAAATCACAATGAAATTCTTACCACAACAATTGCTTTTCTATTGCAATATTTTCACGTGAAAAATGGAAACAAAATAAATAGTTTGACGAAAAAAGAAAAAAAATTGAAAAAAAAAAGTGAATATTACGTCATAACTTTTTTATTTCAAGATTTCGACGTGAAAAATGAAAAATGAAAATGAAATAAATAGTCTGATGAATAAAAGAAAAAAAAAGTTAATGTTACATCATATTGGAAATATAATGGACGTCAGCAGGTCAAGCAGTATAACGTCATATGATCTTGAGAAAAAGTATTGAAACATGATAAAAACCCGATTATGAAATTATTGGCATATTTTAACATTTTGAGGTTCTCTGAATTTGTTTTCGTCATTTTTAAACGCTATTTTTATATTTTTACACCTCAAACATACATACATTTTTAAATGCCATAACACTGAGACTGCTTTTTTTTTTTGTTTGTATTATACTGTATGCTTAATTTTGAAATTGATTTTTCAAAACAAACATTCTTAAAATTTCGGTCAACACCGGGTACTTTAGCTAGTAAGTTATATAATGAATAAATTTAATACAATTATTCACTTTTTTAAAATAATTACGAAGCGAATGAATCAATTTAAAACTTTTAGTTAATGACTCTTTAATGACAGAAAGTAAATGAAAAATCATTAAATTATGTTTTTTTAATGCGATTTACCATTATATTTAGCATTTTTACTTACCATTTTACGTTTATTTACATGTTTTATAGCTACAATTTTTAATAATGTGAATTAACCTATATTATTCACAACTAAAAAGAAATGGCGCATCTAGTACTTGTCGAGAATTAAATAAAAATCATGCATTCGTGACATCATAACTCATTTTTATATTTTAATAGAATAATAAGGCTACTATTGCTTGTGACTCATGCTATAGCCAGTATATACGTCAGGAAACATTACCGTTATCATTATCTTTTTACGCGTGAAGGTTTCGTTATGGTACTCCACTGTGAAATTTGGTAATTTTTGAAATTCAATATTTGATAAACGGCATAATCATTAGATTTGAAATTTATATCAAGAAAAACACAACTTTTTACCTTTCTAAAACAGTTTGTTTAACAATTTTCTGACAAATACTTTTCGAGCTATTAATTATTTCAGTAACTTCAAATATTGCATTTTCCGAGGTTAATCTGCGGCAACGATTAGCGAAAAAGCCAGCAACGCGTAGCTTTATATTAAAGATAATACGAGTTCAAACAACAATTGATTTAATTGTACACCAATACACGCTTGCTAAAATATGCCAAATGGCTGTGAAACTGCAACAATGAAAAATTTTAAGGGATAAAAAGTAGAAAATAAACTGTTTATAAATAAAAAAATAAAGAGTGTGAATATTTAAAAAGAATACCCTTTTAACATTTAATAATTTAATATTAATTAATTTACGAATATACGCAGAGAAACCAAGTTAGTAAACCTAAAAAGATAGTTTAAATGATGTTTCTTTTTTTCTCTCTGTTGCGATATCTTAAAAATGAAATACAGCAAAAATATATTTAAAAATATTTTATATATTTAAAAAAATCATCTCCTTGCGATTTCTAGCAAATGTAAAAAAGACAGTGAAATTTTTATAAAAGAGTTCGGTGGCACACGCCAAATTAATGTGTTGTAACTAAAAATTTCGGGAAAAGTGGATTGTAGTGAAAATAATAAGAGGAACCAGGTGCCAGGATGAGCATTGAATGCTTATAAAAGAGTGTTTTTAGGTGCGTTCTTAATTATATAAATACGTAGCACCTATAGTCGTCGTTCGGTCCGCCTGTCTGTCTGTCCGTCCGCATATAACAGAGCAAAAACTACCCAACCGGATGGTTTGAAATTTTACATATATAATTGTTGCAAAATTTTGTCGAGTCATTTCAAATTTTATGAAAATCAGATGTATAGTTTAATTACAGGGACAGTCAAAAGTTTTCCGTTACATTACGGCCAAATGGGAATAAATTATTGCAAGTGCATTTTAATGATGTTACAGCCTTTCGAATGGTCTGAAATTCTAAATATATAATTGTTGCAAAATTTTGTCGAGCCATTTCCAATTTTAGGAAAATCGGATGTATATTTTAATTACAGGGACAGTCAAAAGTGTTCCGTTACATTACGGAGAATTGAAAAAAATTATTGCGTGCATCTTAATGATGCTACAGACTATGCACTTTATGAAGGGCAAAAAATTATACATTCAGTACAATATGAGGTACAAAAAATAATTATAAAACTAGTTATAATACGAACGTACCTCATTTGCCACCTCATTTGCCTCATTTGTTTTTAATTGTTTTAATTTTTATATTCCTTACACTCAACCTGTTTTTTGTATGTAAAGATGAAATTTCGTAGTCGATTTTCAACCCACTTCCTGATAGGCTAAAATCATAAAAATTACGGTCACAAGAACAGGTATGTTTCTCATGATAATGCAACATTTTAATATATTTAGAACTTAATTATAAATTAATACATTAATTTTCAGGCATTTTTCCATTAGCGTCCCACAGGTGATAAATCCCCAAATGTTATCCGTAATTTGTACAATTGTATCACTATACCGTGTGCGTAAAGCGCTTCGTGCACAGAAAGACCAAATAATAATAATAATAATAATAATAATAATAAAATTGCCCTTTTAAACTGATGATGGCATTGGGCTCACAGGCTATTCACACTAATTGTATATTATACTCTTATTTTAAAGAATAATGCCCCTCGAAAAATAAGTGAAGGGATTAGGACCCGTTTCTCCCTTATACTTAACCAAAGAACCTCCAAATTTAATCAAGGTAGCTCCTTAACTTAAGAAACCGGTAAACGAAATTTGGAGCAAATCGAATAATTCTGCATGAAAAACCCATTTATCTAAATTAAGTGTGTGCTAGCCCCCCTTTCCTTCCTTTATACTTAACTAAAGAACCTCAAAATCTAATCAAGGCAGCCCCTTATCATAATAAACCGGTATACCAAATTTGGAGCAAATCGTATAATTCTACATGAAAAACCTATTTATCTAAATTAAGGGGGTTAGCCCTCCTTTCCCCCTTTAAACATAAGTAATGAACTTCCAAATCTAATCAGGGAAGTTCCTTAACATAATTAACCGATTTACCAAAATACAAGAAAATTGTTAATTCCGTGATCAGCAAAGAAAATTTCAATATATTAATCAAAACAGAAAAAAAAAGCAATTTATCAAATTACAACGACCATTTGGAAAATGATTTTTTCAAAGACTAAAATTTAAGACATAAAAAATCGCACGGAGTTGATCATACATTACGTACGCCATGAAGTAAACATTAATAGTGTTATTACACGTAAAAATTCCAAGCGACAAAAATCGCCTGCGACTCGTACGTATTATCCACCTGAAACTTATGTATTATCCAAGCATTTCATTAGCTGTTCAGGAAAAGTCTTTTCCATCGTCAGATTTCTTGGAAATCTGGAACCCATTTTAAATGAAATTTCATTCTTAAACTTCTAAACATCCCACAATGTTACATTTTACACTGTTGTATAGAGAAAAAAATTTACTTTTAAATGCAATTTGTTTGAAAGCTGTTTTTCAATTTGTTTCTGAGTTATTATTATTTTTTTTTGTAGTTTTTATTACTTTTTTGTCATAGTGGCAACAGAAAGTATCCATCTCTGTTGAAAGTAAAGGGAAATACAAATTACTGTATAGACCAATCGGAAAACGAATAAAATGTGGATTAAACCAATAAAAACCTTCAGATATGCTTTTGATTTCCCATCCTGACGAGAACAATAACCATTTTTCCAAATGGTTAATAATATTGGAAATAGTTTGATTTACGCTATTTTTCCTAATTATCCTTCTCGTCTGGTGAATATATGTTTGTGACGTCACGTCAGTTCAAACTGAGCTATTCTCCGTAACTATGTATAGCAACATTTTTCGATGCTTTTTGTCTTTTAATATCATGACATCAACATTTAATGATGTAATTGCTATTTTAATTAAGAAAAGAACTAATACATCATTAAACATCATTTTGCAGATGAACGCTGAACTAAGAATCACTTAATGACGTAATAAACAAGTCATACGTAACAATCGCGTCATTACCAAAATATCATTACTCAGCGTTTCTAACAGCAAAAGAGCTTACGTCTGACTGACTATCGGCAATTTGGCAAGATTTCGTCAAATGTTTGAATCAAATAGGATCCAACTCTGTAACGTGCTGAATAACTAGATTCTAACACTGAGGAAGGGCGAATGCTCGATAAGTCAACAATCGAGAATAATCGCCATCTTGAAAGTAACAATCGAGACTCATCAATTAATTGTCATATTGCATAAACGAGATGTTTAACAATCGATTGTCTGTCTCACAAAGAAGTTAAAAACCACAATTGCAAAATTTAGAGATTATCCCGATAGGAAATGCTATCGTTGTGATGATACACAGGTTTATTTTACAATCGGAAAAATTTGCCGATTGAGGTTTGAGGGAAAAATGAGATTAAGGCGACACTTGCGTTTTATGAAGCTGCTTATTTCAGCATGGGCTGATTTTTTTTCATTAGACTGCGGACGGGAAATACTCGTACTTATTAGCCCCCGGTATGCTACTTCTTTCTCCCAGCTAATATAATGTCGTCTCCAAAATATAACGTTACATTGTATAAGCAAGCCGTAAAACAAAGCAGGTGTATCATTGTACTGTTAAATTCTCTTCTGAATTTTTTTTAATTTCTAAGCATCGCACATTTTCAATTTTTATACCGTCGTATTGGGGAAGAAAGTACTTTTTAATGCAATGTGTTTGAAAACTGCATCTCCATTTATTTTTGAGATATTAATTTTTTTGTAGTTTTAGTCGTCATTTGTTTGATTTTGGCAACTCAAGCACTCCATTTCTGTAGAAAGTAAAGAAAAAAATAGTTGAAAATAGAAATTATATCTTTTTGTTTCCATTTTACCATAACTACTGAAAAAAAATTGCACTTAAAATACGTGCTATTTAAAAAAAATATAAATGAACGATTTCTGAGAAAACATGGAGCCATTATAAAGTAAATTCAATTTTAAGTATCTATATTAATATTGCAAACACATGAAGGCATATAAATCATTAGGTAGATTTTTTTTTTTTTTTGCCGAGTTTCTTGAATGACGATATTTCTTTTTCATTTTTTAGATTTGTGTATTATTCAGCGATAGTGGCGTCATATGCTGTAGATCGAAGCTAACAAAAAAGAAAGGCTAACGCGGTGCTTTACGAGTATCTTTTTTTACAGACCGCTGGAGCCACGTGATGCTCGAATGCCCTAATGCAGAAAGGAGTAGATGTACTAAAGGAGCAACACGTTACTTTAGCGGTTTGTAAAAAAAGACACGTGGAAAGCGCCGCGGTAGCCTGTCTTTTTCCTTAACCTTGCTGTAGATGTTGTTTAATACTGGATCACAAATGAGGAATTCTTCAGCGGTTGCGAATGACGTCATTTTATTTTATATAAAATAAAAGCGTGTGTTTTAAGTCTTAAAATTGAAATATGTTTTATACTATATATATAGTTTTTTTTTTTTTGTTTTTTTTCATCGGGGCGACACTAAATTCTGAAAAAGCAGAATTCCTCTTTCCTAGTTTATATATTGTTTTCTTCAGCAGTCTCGAACAAGCCTGGTTGAACCAGATTTTTTTTATTATTATTGGTAAAAAATATAATCAAATTGCATACATTTGTTAATTGAATCTTTCGAAATTTATTTTTGATTCAAAAAATTAAAGAGAAATAACTGAAAAAATTAACATGAAAAATATTTTTTTTCTCTTTACAGAGATTCCAAATTATGATTTTTTAAAATTCATCTTTTTCTTTTTTCTAAACTATTTTATTATTATTATTATTATTATTATTATTATTATTATTATTATTATTATTACTTTATTTATTTATATATTGATTTTTTATTTGTATTTAATTGTCTAAGAATGATCATAAATGTTGTACGAGGATGGTTCAATAATTATTGTCCCGAGTGTGTATAAAATATTTGTACTGCGATGGTTGATGTGGAATATTGAAGCCTAATGTCTTAGATGCCTATATGCTCAATTTCAGAACCATAGCTGCTATATTAACATATTTGTTTTTGTTTCTGATGTGAGAGGTGGCACCTAGCTTGAAAGGGGGGGGGGGGGGGAGGCTGCTTCGGAACTTATTGGGCCCGACCTTAAGCAGTTCTGTGATAGATTTGTGACAGTAGATGAGATGTGACTACATCACTATAATCTGGAGTCCAAACGACGCTAGCCACGTCTCATTCACTGTCACCCCCCCCCCCCTTTCAAGCTAGGTGCGAACTCTCACACCAAAAACGAAAAAAAAATGTTAATATAGCAGCTACAGTTTTGAAATTGAGCATATAGGCATCTAAGACATTAGGCTTCAATATTCCACATCAACCATCGCAGTACAAATATTTTATGCATACTCGGGACAATAATTATTGAAACACCCTGGTAATTCCATATTGAATACCTTGCAAACATACAATGTGAAAATACTACACTTTAATATTTTCGCATAAATGTGTATATAATATTATTTTAACCTCTTGAAGGGCGAAGGGATGTATTATAATCCCCTTAATTTTAATCCAGATTTGCACCAGAATATTTTAATTAAATCTTACTTTTATGAAATTAGTGAAAAAATGTTCTAAAATTGCATTTACTTATTTAGAAATAAATTTTTTCAAAAATTCTCTTGTGAATTCAACATTACAGATACACAATTACTTGTCCCTGAAAGTGTTAAAAGAATTGTAGGTTAATGTTGGTAAAGCAAAATTGGAATTTTTCGTAGAAAATGAGTAGGGCCGTGCCAGGTCAGGCTTGTTTTGATTATTTTTTTTCTGCCTGACCTGGTCATAAACTGCGAAAAAATAAACGGGTCGAAAAGGACATTTATCTGTTACAATTGGCCGAGTGAAGCCAAGATACTTTTCATCTGGGTCGTGCCAAACACAGACCTGAAAATTTTGGCTCGTGATACCAACAGCATAGGGCAATGGAGTGAATTGTTGCATGATTATGGGCCTTCTTGGGACATAGTCAAAGTACACTAACGGGTCTTGTTTCTTTTAAACTCGTCGAAATTTAACAAAAACATTGATAGTTTGAATTAGTGTATCTTCATTACTTTTTATGTATAAACATGAAATTTTGAATTTTGAGTGTACAGATTATGCTTTTTAATAAAATACCACTTGAAACTGACTAGTCTTTTACAGAATTTGTGTATTGTTGAAATTAAAACAGCTCTTTTTTTCACTCCGTAAATCATTGCGCGCATGATATCTTGAGAACGTTTGTATGAAAATTTATATATATTGTATATATTTATATATATATTTTATATATATTTATATAATTATATTTATATATTTATATAATTTATATATATTTATATATATTTATATATATTGTTATGAAAATTTATATATATAATAAGCACATATGTATTTTTTAAATGATCTAATCTTAGGTCAAAATTATTTCATTAACTATTTAAAAGAAATATTTTTGTATAAAAAATAAAAAATTTACATTTTTTAAAGAATAAAAATAATCATAACTAAAAATATTACTGTAATTACTTAGAAGTAGATCATTTTAAACACGCATATTTGCTTAGTATCTATACAAAATTTCATAATAATCAATACATGCGTTCTCAAGATACCATGCGCGCCATGACTTACGGAGTCAAAAAAAAAGAGCTATTTTAATTTCAATAATACACAAATTCCGTGAAAGGCTAATCACTTTCTAATGGTAGCTTATTACAAATCACAACCTGATTAACCAATATTCAAAATTTTTCTTTTATATATAAAAAGGTTTTGAAGGTAGACTAATTCAAACTTTGAATTTTTTTGTAAATTTTCGTCGCGTTTAAAAGATACAAGACCCTTAAGGCATTTTTCAAAAAATTTCCTCTTCAGACTTCCAAGAGAGCGATAGGCAGGGTAATCAGAAAGGAAATTATTACCTTACAATCTATTAGATGTAATTGTCTAATTGATGGGTTTCGGAACATAGTCAGAATTTTTTTTTTTTTTTAATTCTTCGCTGTCGTTCTCGTCGTCAATCTAAATTTCATCTCGGAAACAATCAAAGCTGCAGAGGTGAAATTTTGTATGATGTAGTTTCTTGTAATATTGGTAGATACAAAAAGGAATTTTCCGAAATTCAGCCACATTTCTGCTACCCTTGGAAGCAGAAAATATGTTACAGAACCCAACAGAGCTATAGAAATGAATTTTTTTTTTCATGATGATAAGGGTCAATATCACAAAATACGAAAATTGCAGTCCGCAATATAAAATTTCTATTTAATGTTATATAATGCAATTCAATTAAGACTTAAAATTTCAGATTGTCATTTTCCTGGCATGTCACACTGTGATGTGTGCAAAGTAAAAGGCTTTCTGCTACCGTGTACGGATATCTTTTTCTAGTTTTTTTTAATTTCTAATTAATAATTATACCTTATATAACACATATATGTGGAAGGTAACAAGTTCTGAATTTTACAAATAATTTTCCATAATTAAAATAGGATTGTCACTGAAAATGAATGTCATTGTCCTGGCCTGCTTATTTTAGCACTTTATGAGGTATAAAGATGGCGCTGCAGAGTAATTCTTCTTGTTCTTGACATAGGTCAAGTCAGTAGTAGTAAAATCATTGCTACCAGCAAGATATTTTAGATATTTATTTGAAAATAATGTGTTTAAAGGCTTTGTAAAAATTGAGTAGACTTTCATTATGTCATTTTCCTGGCTTCTATAAATTACAAATAAAACTGAAAATTGCACTGAATTTGAGGTACTACAGAGGAAACACGTTCATTGAAACAAAATTAAAATGTTAGATCTAAAAATTAAAAAAACAAGAATGTGAAAAATGTTTTAGAATGAAATTGTCATTATCGTCCTGGCATACATATGCCAAGAAAATGACATACAATTATAACTACATAAAAATGAACTTAAGCTCTTCAAACATTAACAATTTTACATATAAATTCCTTTATTCAGCAGGTTTAACCAACATTAATAAAAAATCAGAAGCTTTGAAACGATTTAAATTTTCAAAACTTTTGTTTTCAAAATCTCAGATTTTGTGATATTCACCCATAAAAGACCTAAGAAAACAAAATAAGTATTTTTTCAAAAATACGCGCTTTTTCAGGGAGGGTAGAAAAGATACAAGACCATATTTCAATATATATATATATATATATATATATATGTTGGTGATACTCAGAACATAAGTCATGCGTGAATCGCGTTATATCTGACTCGAACCCGAAAATACTATGTGTACTCAACCCGAACCCGAATAATAATAATTAAGAAATTATTCTAAGCAATACAATATTGGGCAAAAAATTAAGAAATGACTGTAAGTAATATAAATTTGTAAAAAGTTAAGAAATAATAAAGAAATTAAGTATATTTAAGAAATAATTAAGTATTAACAATTAAACGAAAGTGTTACAATTTCGAAAAAAATTGGAAATGCAGTTTGGATCATACATAATGCACAACTATTTTCTGTTTATAAAAATGCACTTTAGGTTGTTGAACTTTTTAAAAATTTACACGAATGCAAATTAAAGGAGTAAGTTTTTAAGCCATTGTTTTTTAATTAAGTCTGTAAAAATAAAAATATAATATTTCTTTCTTTGTTCCAATTACGTAAAGCTTTTCAAACGTATGAACTAAAAAAAGTTTCTTCTACTCTTTAAAATTTACCTCCATTTTTGTGCCCCCCCCCCCCCCCCCTCCCTCCCAAAAAAAAAAGACTGTAGGGTGCAGGGAAAAAAAATCTTTTGAAAATATCTGAGTATTTTTCTAGTAATTCATATTTTTAGTATTGTTATTACATCCGAGTAGATTCCGTAGGAAAATAAAGTATCGATTCTGAAACAAAGAGAGAAGAAGAAAGAAAGAATGAGTTTATTTTTCATTTTTCTTTCAGGCGAAGAAGTCGTAAAAAAGTTCGACAGGAAAAAAGTCATGGGAAAAGCTAAGAATAACATTTATTTGATCTTATATATAAAAAGACTGTCTTCCATTTTCAGCACAAAAGACGAAAAATAATTCTGTACGTTTTATGAAGTGGAGTGAAGCGAATATGCGAGTTTCCTCGTCGTCTGCCGAGAAACTAATTATGGAAGGCAAAAACACAAACTGAATCTGGCAACCATAAAGGTGTTTTAACTGTGCAAGCTTTCCCATGAGTATGGCGATCAAAGCAAAATGATCTTCTTGACGACTTTTGCCCAGGAGCTCGCCTAAGCGAGTGGAAAAGAAACCCGTAAACAGACTTTATCAAGTAAAGAAATAATAAAAAAAAAAGCATTCCTTTTAGAGAATTTTTCTTTTTATTAACTGCACTTTATTACGGAAAGCAATAGCGAAAAGTTTGTTTTAAAATTTCAAAATGATCTCCACTTTCTAGAAATCGAAGAGGAGAAATTTAAGCTTTCGATGCATCGGGCGAAAAATAAAATGAAATAAAAATCTTATTAAGTTAACTAGTGAAAGCGTTACTTTTGAATGTATATAAATTTGAAGCATAAGGTTAAGCTATTTTTACAAATAAACGTGTATTTTAACATACTGGATTTAAATTTAATTCCTTTGTTACTTTTGGAATTATGTCATCTGGACAACCATTTTGAATCAAATTTTAAAATTTAAAAGTTTTATTTTTTTAATATTTTAAGCTGCAATAGAAATTTATATAATATGTTTAATAACTGAGTTGTGAATATTGTGGGATTTGTAAAACTGTTATTGTTATTATTATTATTTTCATTGAAAACTCTACATGTAGAAATTAAAGGTGAGATAAATCTATTATAACTTCATTTCTAACTTATGATAAAATTAATTTTTAATGGTAAACTTTCATTTAGTAGCACTTTAACAACAGTTGAATATAAATAAATTGTAATAGTAGTAATCAATATAAATAAATTAAATTATTAAAAACCTAAAATATTTTTATTTATTTATTATTATTTTTAAATCTTGGTCTTTTTTAATGCTTCTCAACAGTTAAAAAGTGTTTATGAATTGGGTTTGTCTGTCTGTCTGTCCGTGCTCTAACTTGCGTAAACATACTCGCGGATTGCCATGTAATTGATATAAGGTAATGAGATTTATTATAGTATGTTCGGTATTGAAAATGAAGTGTGTAGCGTTTATAGTTCATTTAGAGGGACACTCAACAGAATTCCATTACATTACGGTCTATGAGGAAAAATCGTTTGCGGTGTATGTTAATCATGTTACACTATTTCAAAAAACATTGAAATCGATATATATCACCGAAGTGTAATACGAGAGGCTTACTGTGGAGTATGATTTGCATAGTATTCATTGTTCATTTGTAGAGACTGGTTACCGTACTGCCTACGAGCGAAAATTGCTGGAAGTGCATTTTCAATTTTGGTATGCGTTTTTAAATTAAACTTACTTTTTTGTCTATTACTTAGTGTGTATAAATTCTATAGATCATGTACATGGCATCGTACAATATTACAACTGTACTATGCGTTTTCTAACCGATCTAAATTATAGCACACTATGTAGTATACTAAACTGTTTGATTTTTTTTTTTTTTTACATTTTTACTTTAACTTCTACATAGCTGAAAGTTTTTTGCTTTGAAACGAAATCAATAAATGGTAGCTCTGACACTTATTTCCTCATAAAATAAATGTTATTTTCATCAGAATTTGCAGTGTGACCAAGAAAGTAAATTATTTTCATACTTATTTAACTTAAACCCTTTACAATAAAAAAAAAAATTGAGGATTTGTAGATCATTCACTTGTTTAAAGCCCTTAAATTTGCTGTTGCTGAATTTATGTTATAAATAATTAAACTGATATTTTAAGAGTGCCTGTAATTTAAGAACCATATTTGTGAACCTAAACTATCAGTCACATAAAGTGTCAATTTCAGAAAAAGGGCTGGCTCTTTCTGTCATCTATTTGTATCATTTTGTTTGTGCAAAAGCAATGAATGTGTATTTGTAGCACTATTTTAACTTCAGGTCTTAAGAGGGTATATGCTGCGGCTTAAAATATTGAAGAATATTTCAGTTACACATTTCAGTCTATAATTAACCCTTTGTGGTGAAGTCGGCCAAAGCTTTCACCCTTCGCAGCTCATACATAATTAAAGTTCAAATATAACACATGATTTCATTCCTAAGTTCTTTATTAGAACAATTAAATTAAGGTAAAATAAAATTAAAATAATATCACAATCACGTGTGAGACACTCTCACTTTGCTTAACAAACATTCCACAGGAGTTTACACTATCGTTCTCCATATACAACGTTAAGATTATCCAACATCACTCTCCAAAATCCAAGTCTAACTCTCCAGACCTCTTTGCTAGCACTCTCCGACCCTCCATCTTTTCTTTTTCTTTTTTTTTTCACTTGCCCCAGCTAGGGACCTGATGAGGTGTGCTGCCATTGGTCAGTCACCCCCAATGTCTCTGAGATGTAAAAATTTATCTTTCGTCCACCCAAGGGCACTTCTTAAGGAGACAGATAAACTTCGCTATCTTCTTTCTGCGTTCCTTTTAACAAAAGGCTACAGTCCTGTCCGTAAATATTTGTTGAATTCCTACGGGTCTTTGTGTGCTGAGAACAGGATGCCATATCTTTGTGACTCAACAACTCCGATTTGAAAAATATCTACTCAGATGCTAGAATACATCGTTTTAACACGTTGAGTGCCACGTCAGTCACCGGTGACCGACACTGAACTTTCGTTTAGGTCGCGTCAGTCATCGGTGACTGACACTTATAGATTGTGTAACGGGAATCTTATTTCGTGGCCCAAACGGAAAGAGAGACAAAGTAGACTTGGCATTCAACGTGTTAAGCGTGTAAAAAATAATTTAAAAAAATTTAGAACCTAAAAAAAATATTGACTCAAAGGTATTTTTTAGACATCTGTAATAAACAGAAATTTACACACTTCTCATAAATATTGTCCATTTTCTAACACAAAATTGTAAAGTATACAAAATTAACTTAAAAAAAGTATCTATTTTCGGATCTCTCCAGCTATTTTATTTTAACAAAATTTACAAAGCTAATTTTAGCAATATCGAAGTGAAACTGCGCAAATGATAAAAAAAAAACTTTGGCATAAAAAATTAACTCAGTAAACCCGCCTGTTAAAAATTCTATGATGATTTTATATTAAATGATGTGTTGGGAAATAGAAGTAATAAATAAAATCATGTTTTAAATCTTACCGAGTAAAAAACATAGACTTTTAGGTATGTTGCAGATCTGCAACACGGTGATACAAAGGGTTAAACGATTACTGGAAAAATCAGATTTTTTTCAAGGTTATAATTTTATTCCTTTTCTATAACTGGAATAATATAGGTAATGTAATGCTGTTATTAACATTTTTAACACGATATAAAACACACACACACACACGCAAGTATTTGCACCACATGTGTGCATGTGTGCATAAATGCATGTGTGCATAAATGCATGTGTACATGTATCTGTCTCAACTTAATAAAATAAACAAATTTCCATTCGTATAGTCTGAAAATGTAAGTTAATTGAAAAATGTTACGTGCAAAAATATGAATTTATCGTAAAAAATAAGTGAAAATTTTCCTGTTACTTTTTCTTAAATTACACGCTCAATAAACAGGATGAATAAGCTCTTTCATAACAGCAACAATAAATCGACTAAATTTAAAGCAGATAAAAAAAAAATATTTCAAGAAAATTGCATTGAAAGGGATTCGAATATTCATTTCTCTCCACCCCTCACCCGTTCTTTGAGAAACAATCCTTTCGTAACTGACTAAGACGATTTGATAAATAAATCCAACTATTAAAATGTGCCTCTCCGTTTTGTTCGAATGACAAATCCTCTGTTGGAAAACAACTCGCTGGGTATAAATATATCTTTCTTGTTGCTCGCAACTCCTTATACCAACCATGTCCTCAATCATTTGCCTACCGAAATCGCACTAGATTAGTGACCGAGATAAGGATGGATGCAACTCAACTCCGAAAGATGGTGAGGGTGGGTGGAAGATGGAAAAGATTCGAAGAAAATGTCGCTACCCAATTAGGCGGCGAGCTACCTCGTGGGTATTCCAAAATTCCCATTCCTGCCAAGACTTTCCATTTAAATTCTTAGTCAAAATCCGATTGCAAAAGAGATTACCGAAACCAATTTCGTATCGCGGAATGCAATCACCAAAGCAGGGGGAAGAGTAGGATTTTGTGCTCCTCCCCCATCTGAGGACTTGTATGGGATGAGTAACTGAAATACTGAAGTTTTCTTGTACAGCTCGGGAGATATAGGGTGCAGTATTAGTGCTTAGGTGTGTCACCACGTTCAAAAGTTTTGAAATCTTGTTTTTTTAAGGCTTACTTCTAAAAGATTAGAGTTTTAAATCATTCAAAAGAGTAAAAGAAGAGACTCTGAGAAAAAAAAAAGAAGCAGAAGAAGAAGCTTCTGTTCACCTCCCTTTTGTTTTATCTGACTCAGAGTCCTGTTGCTATAATTAAGCGTACACTGAAGTTTCTTGTTCAGATTTATTTATTCAGTTTCTTTCCTTTTAATGCAGCGGCTTAAGTTATGTATGAGCTAGAAATGGAAGACAACTTAGCGATGCATTTCGAAGGATGATTAAAGAAAAACAGAATGTGAGGGAAGGTGTTGAGAGAATTTGAAGAGGTTTTTAAAGTAGATTTGGTGAGAGAAAAGTCTGTGTTTGCGATATCGCATTTTCAAAATAATCAACAGATACATTAGTTTTCGAAAGTGTAGTTTGAGATTTTCTAAGAAAGTACTTTTTCTTCTTTTGTAATTGAGAGTACTGCCGATTAAAGAAGCACCAGAAGATACTCTTAAGAGCTTTATATCTGTTTTTACTTTCATTTATGTTTTACAAAAAACTGAGATTGTTTTAGAATGTTTTGTATTATAAAAGAAGTAAAACTAGGGTGTTATAACAGTTAAGAAAAGCAACAATATTTGTTAAACTGATTAAGATTTGAATAACACGACAAAACTTTAAGGGGGTATGTTTTAAAATTTAAATTGTGCTAATATAGTGTGATCGAAATGCTTAATGCAAAAGAGTTTAATTCCATCATTTTTCTTTTTTTATTATTTTATTTCTTGGAAATCAGATTTTTTTTCATGCTATAGAAGATTAATTATTGTTTTGAACTGGAAGTTGATATTAATGAGAAAAATGAGCATAAAATAAATGATTTAAGAAAAAGGCAATCGTCAATCTAAATTGAAAATATTTTAAGAAAGATAATTAATTAGTTTTAGAATTAGATACTACAGAGTTGATCCTCAACAAATCAACTATTCTAGTTTTTCTTACAAATGTTCAATATGTGTATCTTTAGTTATACGGCAGTGGCACATATCCAACCTAAAGTGCAATTCTTCCCACGCATTGGTTAGCAAGTCCGGTGTAATGGAAGCAAAGAATGAAAAGGCAGCTGATGTCACTGTGGGTCGAATCGAGGCTAACGAAAAAGACAGGCTACAGCGGTGCATCCCACGTATATTTTTTTACAGACCGCTGGAGTCACGTGATACTCGAATGCACCAATGCAGGTGTACGAAATGAGCATCACGTCACTCAAGCGGTCTGTAAAAAAAGACACTTGGGATACACCGCGATAGCCTGACTTTTTCGTTAGCCTAGGGGTCGAATTACTATGGATAGGCAAGAAACACCTACCTTTTTTTACTCCTACTGTACTCAAGAGATCGGAAAATTTGATTGGTCTACGTTTAACACATCTATGATATGATTGGTCTACGCCGCCAAGACGATCTTGCAATGATCGCTATGACAGAAATGTAGTTGTAGATTGGTTGACGGAAGTATTTTGTTTGTAAACATGCCCTTTCCTTATAACTTTTTCAATTCCGTGTCTCTACTCTGACAAATCATTAGACGTAGACACGATATTTTATAAAACCCCAAAGGAACAAATGGCATGACTCTAACGGCTTTTAAATCTTCAGTCTAGCAATAACGCTTTACGCTCAGGAGTCGTCCTTTTGCGTATGTGGCACTGCCAGCGAGTCAATAACAAAGCAGTACTCGCTCATGTGCTTATCTAAAACTGTTTGAGTGGTTCTTCATTTGTAGCCTTGAACCAGCACTCTACAACACTTAAGCTCGTATTCACCATCTACCCCGATCAAGAAAATCTCAGTCGAACGCTCAAATGAAATTCACGATAACATTTGATTTGACATTATCAAGGAGACATCCAAACAGGATTAAAGGTGCTTACCGTTAGAGCGTTCGACCGAGGTTATCGGCCGGGGTCGAAGTAGTTGGTGAATACGAGCGTTACAGTTGATACAATTAAAATTTATAAGTGGGACATTCTTTTATGGACAACTAGAACAACAACAACAACAAAAATTACTGAATTACAGGAATTTTTTGTGAGTTATCTTCAGTTTTCGAGTTTGCATGTCTACCAATGGGTGATCTAAAGATTTAGATTTTAGATCACTTAAATTTGATCTTGATCCGGTTCGAACTGTTTCTTCGTGACATCACATCCTTTCAATGGACATTGTCTAAATTCGAGATAAACTTCTCCGGAATATCGTGATAAGCAAATCTGGTTCACTGTCGTTTGAAAAGAAAGAAAAAAAGCAATTTCCGTTCTAGAGGTGTCCAGAGTTCTGAAAATTGTTCAAGTTTTTTAGAAAATTTACACCAAGGAATAACAGGGAAGACTTCTGCCATTTTTGACTTTTAAAATTAGAATGTTAAATAGGAAAAAGATAGACTGTTCTTTTAGCAGTTTGTATAATAAAACGTATAATGTTGAATATGTAATGGAAATTCTCGTTGGAAAAAATTTCTAAAGAATAAAGTTCTTCCTGAATATTTTTTTAACACATTGCAGGCGGGAGAGACTGTGATCACAGTCCTGAATCGAGCAAACGTTAAAAGAGGGATACTGGGAGACTGTAATCTGAATCGCGTGATTATTATTAACGAATTTACACTAGAAAGTTTTGAATAATAATTTTGTTTTAGTTTATTCACGGAATATCTATCATTATATAAACCAGAAATAACTGTTTAAACTTTCTGGTGAGAATTCGGAATTTCTAAATAAAAATTCCCAAGATTTGGCAACATTGCTGATAAGTTTTCATATTATTCTTGTATTGATCGGGAAATTTCGGATGTAGACAGTAATTACTCAGAGGATGCTGACATTTTTACAATAAAAAAAAACTTCCTCGTACTTATCACTTGTATAGCAGGGATTCAGAAGCAGGTTATAAAGTTGATTCAGATGCGCAATAACTGGATGTTAAAAAACACTGAAAATGCCGCCCGCTTAGAAATTGTCAAATTACTTTGGAAGATTAATAAAGATATCCCCTGGTTTTATACACAACTAAAAATTTAAAACTCTGGTTTATCATGTTCACATAATTTTATTTCAACTTATAATAAGTTTTGTGTGGTAACTTCATTGTCTACAGCTTACTTAAATGTTTAAAATATTATTATAGCAAAATAACTGTAAAAGAAGTAGCTTAACTTGGAAAAAAAATTCTTTGAAATTAAGATCTCCTTTATGTTCTTATTAATTTTCATTCGAATCTTAATAAAGAAATTCCCTGACCGTTCAAAACTAAGAATTTAGAACCGTGACTAATCATGTTCATTTAACGTTCATTCAAACTACAACGAATTTTGTCCAGTCACTTTGGTGTCTACTGCTTTACTTAGTTGTTATTATTTCAGCAAATTAATTCTAAAGGGAATAACTTAACTATAAATTTTTAAGAAATGTTCGTTTTACGGAATTTTACTTGTAAATGTGAACTAAGAGAAAATGCAACTGCATAAAAGAGTAGCGCAGCACCAAGTAAATAATTACAACGATTTCAAAAATATTAAGACTGAGCTAATCTTTTTCGTTCACATGAAAGAACTGCATAATTTTGAACACGCTCTCTCAACTTTACTTCGGAACAAAGTTCTGCAGAAATAGTATGAAGTTAATTCAGCAACTAATACTTAAATTTTGTGCGATGACACGCTTGGGATTCGTCCAATTCATAGAATTAAGGGTAATCTTACATACACAAAGGAAGTTAAACCTCATGCGATTCCAATCCTTTTGACTCAGACATTACCATTTCGGTAGTTAATCCTGGGTGAAACTCAACGAAAACTCATTTCATACAGTTTAGCTTAGGCTTCAATGAAAAATGTTAACTTTTCTCAAATATCTTTAACAGTTACGCTTCGATGCAAGTCGAATTGTTTTAAGTAAAATATCTAAAATGATCAAAGTTTTCAGTAGTTTTGTGTGACGCAAAATCAATACAGTATTCACGATATGGTAATTCTGAACCTTTGTGTAGCATTTTCAATTAAAATATTGGCATTAAAAAAAATTGTAACAGATCCGTCAATGATTAAATCTTTGCATAAGCACAACTTCAAATTTATCTTAAACAATATTAATAAAAATATCAAATGTTTCATTTTAAATATTAAATTTTGAAATTGTTACATTTATGACATTTTTAAAAGTATATTGTAAAGTATTTAAAGCCATAGTTATTTTAAACTACATTGTAAAATGGATTTTTATTAAAAGCCTGGTTTGATTTCAACGCGGAATACACGCTTTAAGTTAAAAAAAAAAAAAAAAAACTTAAAAGTGCGGATATTTTTAGTAATTAATACAAAAATAATATACCGCTAAAAATGCCTAGAAATTTATGTTAGATTATTTTTCTAAATATTTCCAATTGTATGTCAGCAAATTTCTAAGTCTCTTTAGTTTTATATTGCTGCTTTCATATCTGATGTTATTTTTCTTCTATAATTATGTTAAATGTTTGAACTGTTGTTTTTGTTGTTTTGTTATATCTTTATACCTTCCTGTTGTACAAAGAAATATTTTTAATTTAATTTAATTTATAATAATTTAAAAATATATCAATTTTATGTGACTTAATGAATATAAAAAACCGGATTATAGTAACTAATGATTTGATTTCCTTATAAATATTGCTGATATTCCCACATCAGGTGTACCTCGTGTATGTGTGTCTCTCAGTGTATCTCTAAACTATAAATACATATATTATTATGCACTAAATGTAAAATGTCTAGATTAGCTATCAAAATTGTTCTTGCCATATTGCAACTTAGGCACAAATAACTTTAATGAACCTTTTTTTATTTATATCATTTATGCATTATTTTTTTTTTTAATCAGTTATACATTATGTAAATATGTAGCAAATTAACACCTTGTAATAATATATTAATTTCAAATGCAAACGGTATAAATTAAAACTTTAAAACCAATAAAAATACGTTTATTTGGACTTTTTACATGTTTCGACTCTCCCGGAGTCATTTTCAAAACAAATAAATAAACTATATTCTAAATTTGCACGGTCTATGAAACGCCATCATTCAATTTTTCACGTATTCTTTCATATTATGCAGGTTATTTTTTATTTTACTTGGAGGTTTATTTTATTTTCATTTTCATAACCATTGAGTAACGTACAAAAAATCAATATGTAATGATGCAGCGTCATTTCACTTACCAAAAATATGGCTCGAGCTACCCAATGGTTATGAAAATAAAAATAAAATAAACTTCGAAGTAAAATAAAAAGTAACGTGCATAATCTATATATATATATATTACGCTAACGTACGTGCCACAGAAATCGCGATTATTTGTTATTGTTTAATGGCAACGCCCGAGAAAGGCATCTCATTGGTTATTGTGTAAAAGTCATTTGGCAGGATTTAGGTAGAGGTAAATCCAGTTTATTTACGTTTCGCGTTTATTTATTTATGTTCTCTCTTTCGCTGCAATTATGGAACTTCACAATATCATTAGAAATGCCAGTAAAAGATCTCGGAGAATACTTGAAAATGAACAAAAAGCTGCATTAAGAAGAGAAAATCGAAATAGATTGGATCGAGAACGGCGTCAAACACAGAGCATAAACGATCGGCAAAATAGGCTTAATAACCGTCGCATGAACGAACGCGTTGCTTCTGAAATCCAAATTACTGATTTAAACGTTCCGGAACATAATTGTGGATATATAGTTATATTGGCGTGCTGTGTATATGACATCTGTGACATCTGTGTCAAATAAATATTATTCAGTGTTTTTTTTTTTATGAAGTCCACTTCAGTGTTATATTTTTCAATGACAGTCGTGGCACAGTTTCTACCCGGGCAACGCCGGGTGGGTCAGCTAGTATGAAAGAATACGTGGAAAATTGAATGATGGCGTTTCATAGACCGTGAAAATTTAAAATAGTTTGATTTATTTGTTTTGAAAATGACTCGGAGAGAGTCGAAACATGTCAACAATCAAAATAAACGTATTCTTACTGGTTTTAAAGTTTTAATTTAAACCTTTTAACCCTTGAAATTAGTACAGTTATACATTATCAACAATATGTGCATTATTTATTAACATTTCTGCACATTGGTACAAAAAGGACCAATGTCCAAAATTATATATATATATTAGTCCAGGCAATAGAGACCGTATAGGGACTCTACCTAGCAAAATTAATGGTAGTACTGGAAATCGGCTTTCTAGATGTTTTTTGAGTCGCTGAATCCGAATTTGTAACTTCCCACCAAAATTTCCCCCGGCAACCCCCCCCCCCAAATTTTGGTAAAAAGCCCTCCAAAAAAGGTTTTTATTAAAAAATTCCATTTTTTATTGTTTTAGGGGAAAAGTAGCTAGAAATTCAGAAAGTAGACAAAATTTGCAACAAATTAGATATATGACATTATGATTTAGGATGAAGGGGAAGGGGGGATCTGCCTCGGAACATGCGCCGCAGTGCTGCGTGGACTAAATTGCGCATCTCCACTTAACCACTCACACGTTTACATTAGCCCTCCCATCTTCCCTCCGAACTTTCTCTATAAGGTTTACTTTAAGTTTTTTGGGTCGCTGAATCCGAATTTTTAACTTACCCCCCAAATTTCCCCCCCCCCGAACCTCCCTAAATGGTTGTTTTTAACTTAAATTTCTTATTGTTTTAGGGGAAAAGCATTACAAAATTCAGAAACTAGACAAAATTTGCAACAAATAGGATATATGACATTATGACGTAGGATAAACGGGGAGAGATGGGGCTGCCTCGGAACATTCCACGCGCGCTTTTCTCAAAAACCAAATTTTTTTCAAAAAATCAATTTTTGGGGTGTTGCCGGGTGAAATTTTGGTGGGAAGTTACAAATTCGGATTCAGCGACCCAAAAAACATAAAGTGAGTCGAAATCCAGAACTAGTATTAATTTTGCCAGATAAAATCCCCTATTGCCTGGACTTCATAATTTAGTGCACGTAGCGCCGCAGTGCATGTTCAGAGGCAGCCCTCACCCTCCCCGTTCATCCTAATTCATAATGTCATATATCCTATTTGTTGCAAATTTTGTCTAGTTTCTGAATTTCCTAATGCTTTTCCCCTAAAACAATAAGAAATTTTGGCTAAAAACAACTATTTGGGGGGTTTCGGGGGGGGGGGGGATTTTTTGGGGAAAGGTAAAAATTCGGATTCAGCGACCCAAAAATCTTAAAGTAAACGTTATAGAGAAAGTTCGGAGGGGAGATGGGAGGGCGAATGTAAACGTGTGAGTGGTTAAGTGGAATTGCGCAACTTAGTTTACGCAGCACCGCGCGCATGTTCCGAGGCAGATCCCCCGTTCCCCTTCATCCTAAGTCATAATGTCATATATCTAATTTGTTGCAAATTTTGTCTAGTTTTTGAATTTTGTAACGCTTTCCCCTAAAACAATAAGAAATTTAAGTTAAAAACAACTATGTGGGGGGGGGGAGGTGTTCGGGGTGGAAAATTTTGGGAGTAAGTTAAAAATTCGGATTCAGCGACCCAAAAAACTTAAAGTAAACCTTATAGAGAAAGTTCGGAGGGAAGATGGGAGTGCTAATGTTAACGTGTGAGTGGATAAGTGGAATTGCGCAACTTAGTCCACGGAGTATTGCGGCGCATGTTCCGAGGCAGATCTCCCCTTCCCCTTCATTCTAAGTCATAATGTCATATATCCAATTTGTTGCAAATTTTGTCTACTTTCTGAATTTCTAGCCCCCTTTTCCCTAAAACAATAAAAAAATGGAATTTTTTAATAAAAACTTTTTTGGGGGGGGCTTTTTACCAAAATTTGGGGAAGTTGCCGGGGGAAATTTTGGTGGGAAGTTACAAATTCGGATTCAGCGGCCCAAAAAACATCTAGAAAGCCGATTTCCAGTACTACCATTAATTTTGCTAGGTGAAATTCCCTACTGCCTGGACTATATATATATGTATATATTTTTTTAAATCTACATCGACTAATCACTACACAAAAGTTATAGATATAATGAAACTGGTATACTGTGGCCAATCACAAAGCTTTCTTCTTTATTATTAAAATTTTATTAATCTAACTTCTATTTATTTAATTAAATAGCACTGTTACACACCAACAATTACGAAGTACACTGTAAAAAAAAACCCTGTAAAGTTACTAAATATTTTCTAGGAAACTGGGATTCCTAGAGCTGTTTATGCAACAAAGTTCATGTAACCGATACACGTTTGCACTGTAAATCAAAACACTTGTAAGGTTACTAAGAATGTTTAGAAAACTGGGATGCCTAAAATATTTTATGTAACTACAACCCAGTTTACAGATAAAATTTTAGTAAGATTATTGTAATTTTAGTAGATTATTTTGTAAAGCTGTTGATTTCTGTAGCTTTACAAAAACTAGTTTTGTGGAATTATACCTTTTTCTGTACAGTGTAGAGATAAAATTTTAGTAAGCATATAGATTTCTGTAAATTTACATCTGTAGGATTACATTTTTTTTTTTTTTTTTTACAGCGTAGAGTGCCTTTCTTTCCATTTAACTCGTAATAACATTGATCAGTGAACGAAAAAAAGCATAGTTCAATAGCGCACCATGTTTGGTATTATCAGATACAAAATTAAACCAAAATATACAGATATTTTCGATTAATAATTTTAGATATGAAATTTGGTGCCTTTCTACTCAAAACTGAGATACAGCGATAACATTCATCATAAAAATGTAGAATAGTAGCCTCTCTTGTTGAGAAACAAAATAAAAATTGAATCAATATAATTTGTAAGATATATCGTACATATTATGTTTGCTGAAATTCTACTTTATAAAATCATAGCTATAACTATCACGGAAATCGTTAAAAGCACAGAACAGTTGCTCCAGCAGTTGAGCAATCTGCACCTAAACCTAAACAGTAGCAACGAATATCAAAGTCTAACTCAATACCAAATTTGGTGAAATTTCGTCCCATAGATGCTGAGATACAGCTATTGTGGAAATCGTGAAAATAAAACACAGTCGTAACCTAAGCAGCATACATATATGTCAATGTGTAACAGAATATGAAGTTTTGCTGAAATTCCACCCCATTGATTCCGAGATATAGCTGAAGAAAATCGTACGAAACACAGCATAGCAGAGACACTTGTTGAATGAACACCAAAACGTAGCTAGCATCTATTCATGTCAATTTCTAAAAGAATATGCAGTTTTATAATATTCCGTGTATTAGTTCTTGAGCTAAAAGCACCACGGAAATCGTGGAAAATGCAGCATACCAGCGTCACCTGTTGTGCGATATACACAAAACTAACCAACACCACTTATAAAGGTCTAACAAAATATAAAGTTTTGTGATATTCCGTCCATTAGTTCTTAAGATATATCTATTACATAAATTGTGAAAAATAAAGCATAGCAGCGCACCTGCTAGGCGCGATATATACCCAAACATAATCAACACCAGTTCATGTCAAGATCTAACAAATGCACTGAATTTCACAAAACCTTCTATAGATTTATGATATTATGAGGTGAAGTATTATGTTAAAGTTTATAAAGTTTATTGAAATTCAATGAATTTGTTCTTCAGAGAAAGCAGTCGCAAGAATTGAGTTCTAAAGAGACTAGCAGACAGACATTTTTCAAAAATAGTCGAATCGTGTTCAGACATCCTAAAACGTGTAAATCCACCAATAAACTAAGTCAAAACTTTTCGCGATTTTAAATACTTTCTTCTTATGCATATAAAATAAAGTAAAAAATGCCAGTGTCCCTTCATTATATTCTGCTATAACTCTCGTTTTTTAATGAACACATTCTTTAATCACGCATTTTACTTTCTTCTATATACAGTGTGTCCACGTATAACCTGACCGACATTTATTTTCGCAATCGTTGGTCCTAGATGCATACTTCCAATTACAAAAATTGTCAAAATTAAGTGCAGGGTTAAGATAGAAAAAGTTTGAAGCGAAAAAACAATTTAGTGAAGAATTACAGAATCTAAATTTTTATATGGTGTCCCGGTCCTATAAGTTATATTTAGTAAAATTTCGCTGTTACACCGGCAAGTAAGGCAAAAAAAGTCCCGTTATTCTACGATTAAAATTGACGGAGTAATAGCTGTTTAAAGTTGGAGTATATTTTTTGCATATTAGGGGTCATTCACAAATTTAGAAGAAATATAATTTTGTCAGATATATTAAAGAAATGGTTGAGAGTGGAATTAGCATTGCAATATAAATTTGAAATCTTTAATCTTTCTGACATATTACTGTAAAATGTACAATTTGTACAAAACATTATAAGAGGACTAGGGGGCTCTGCCCCCTGCAAGCTACGCTCGCCAACCCCCGTTCAGACACCGCAGAATCTAAAAACACGCTAATCTGATGGGTTTTTAAAATATTAGAGAAGATTGAATTATACTGAAAAAAGCTGTGCAGATCTCCCTGTAAATGAGTTTCCATTCAATTCCCTTTGATTGCAAAAATTTAAGGGCGAATCAGTTGCTGTTAAGACATCCAATGGTTGTTTTCGTTTTTGATTAAAGAGGATCAGTTAAACATTTGAAAAGAAACTAAAATAAATTAAGTATACAGAGTCTTTGTCTCCCGGTATCTTAAAACAATCTCTATAACAATAGTCTAAGTCATGTGACTATCATCAACAGATCCATGCGGACCACTTCGCTTTTTATACTCTAGGTGCCATTTTGGTACTTTAATGTTAGCCAGGCACAGGTGATAAGTTGCCACATATTATTCTATCGCCATCATTTATCTATATTATAATAGTTCAAGTCATCAACTGCCATAAACAAATACGGTCTGATCCCTTCGCCTTCCATATGAAAGTTTGGCACAGAATGTCGGCCTCATTTGGCACAGAAAGTCCGCCCCATATTGGCGCGATTTTTTTTCCGACGCCAATTTGGGGAAAGCATCAGCAGCAGAAACAACAACATCCGGCTTACCATATCGAGCAAAATAACGATAGTTTGGCGCCATTTAAGTACCCGTTGCGTATATGAAATTGGCGTCAGAAAAATATCGCGCCAATATGGGGCCGTATATGACATCTGTGCCGAAAGTTTTCCATTTTGATTAAAAAATCAAAAAAAAAATTTTTCGAATAAAACTACATAAAGTTTGCCATGGTCGCAAAGAATTCTTGGTACTGTTACGCTAGCCGAGTGCAAATCTCGCCAATAGCTTTTTTTTCAACTCGCCAGTTAGCATTATTTTTATTTTTCGAGTGGTAAATTAAAACATTGATTTGAAGTTGAAATATACAGGTATGGCAGGTATGGCGTGATTTTTTTTTTACGAAAAGTTGACGAAAACCTCGTTTTCGAATACCAGTTACAAATGTATTTTTGATACTATACTTAGCTATCCCGTCGACCAAAAATCTACCGCCAAACTGTAAGATTAAATGCCAATAATGGTTGATCGTAAATGTCACATTCACTTGACTTTAAGCAAGTTACACGTGTTTACGTCATCAAGTGATTTTTATTTCGACGTTTTATTTGTATGTTTATTAATGTTATACTAATTTATTTGTTGTTTCGTTATTTAAAATAAAAATTATGTCAATTTGTATAATTTGGCGAGAGGTTTGGCGATTTATATAATTTGGCGAAATTGGTCGACGGAATGACTAAGTAGCACCGTATTTTTTAATTATTTTCTATTGTTTTCAAAAGGAAATAATAAAAAAAAAATTGATAACTATGGAACAAAATAATTTATATAATTTAAAAAAAGAAATAAAAGTAAACTAGCAAACAGGAATTCTGCTTTTTCAGAATTTTAGTGTTGTCCCCGAGGAAAAAAATATATATGTATATATAAATAGTACAAAACATATTTCAATTTTAAGACTTACAGCACACGCTTTTATTTTATGTAAAATGACCTCATTCCCATCCGCTTAAGAATTCTACATTTACAATCCACTCTTAAACATCTACAGTAAAGTATGCATAGGATGTCACTATCGCGAAATAATACACAAATGCAGTAAAAAGATGCCGTCATTAAAGAAACTCGACAAAAAAAGGTTCTCTAATGATTCTTAGGACTTCATTTGTTTGTAACATTAACATAGATACTAAAAATTAAATATTGTTTATAATAGCTCCATGTTTTAACAGAAATCATTCGTTTAATATATTTTTCAAAATAACACGTATTTTAATGGGCATTATCCGCTGATCTGAGTTCGAGGCTGTAAAAGTCACGTGATTGGGGAAACAAACCGGCATGTTTCCGTAGTAAAGTATCGTGAAATTTCTTTTAACTATCTGAAAGTAAATTATTTCACCATGTGCCAAAGAATTGTGCTGCGGGTAGCTGTTATTACAGTTCAATTAATTCGTTTATAGAAAATAAAATATTTTTTTCTACAAGTTTATGCGAATACCATACCGGAGGCAAACGTTCTGTAATCCGGTTTTTCAGCATATTTTAGTCAGCATCGGTTGACACAAATTTAATTTAATTTTGTTAACAAGGGTTTCTTGTGTACAACAAACATTTCCAATGGAATTTAAATTTTTTTACTCCATTTCTATGTAGCGCAATTTTTAAATTAATTGTATAAACCATATTTATATAATTTACACTTGAAAATAAAAATTTCACCCATAACTGCTCTCATACACTTGAAACAACATTATTGTGAACATCGCACGCTTATACATTTTGGCGTTAAATCACATTGTTTGGCAACAAAAGTTGACTCGAAAGCGTAATTAAACGAGTAACATGCATAGTAAGTACAGTTATTATTGCAGTTACATCTCCTAATATCTCTTGTAAGTCACATGATGGGGAAGTGTGACGTTAGGCGGATGTTGTCCATTACATTTTCTTTCGGTTGTTATGAAAAAATGGCAACAAAAATATATAATTAATATTTTCCAACTACTTTTTCTTTACTTTCTACAGAGATGTAGTACTTCCGCTGCCAATACTAAGCAACTGGCTCCAAAACCTACAAAAAAATTAATATTTCAAAAATAAATGGAGATGCAGTTTTCAAACAAATTGCATTTAAAAGTACTTTTTTTTCCAATACGACGGTATAAAAATTGAAAATGTGCGATGCTTAGAAGTTTAAAAAATTGCTATGGAGTATTTAATAGTTACTGCTTTGTTTTACGGCTGGCTTCTGTAAGGTAACGTTATTTTTTGGCGAGACACAAAAAAGCTGGGAGAAAGAAATAGCATACTATATAGGGGGCTAATAAACATTTATTATTAAATAAACAACAATAGCCGGATTACCATGTCAATCAAAATAATGCCATTTTGGCGCCAATTAGGTACCCCGGTGCGTATATGACATCTGTGCCTAATATTTTTTTTATTTTATTTTATTTTATTTTATTTTATTTTTTTTTTTTAAGAAAGAAGTGAAAGCCACCAATTTTAAATGTTTCAGTTTTAAAAGGAAGTTTTGTATTTTAAATAAAATGATTGAAAGGATTATATTTTAAATCAAATTAATGAAATATGAAAAAATGCGATGGGAAAAATGTTTGGCGACTTACCACCCGCGTCTCGCTAACATAAAAAAAACCGAGTTCTTGATTTCTCTATCAGAATCTTTCGATTTGGCGAAAGATTGTTCAAATAAATTGAATTATGAATAAAATAACATGATACATTCCTTAGCATACATTTAACCCTTAAATGCCTGAGTTTTCAAAAGTCATTTAAAAAATGTTTTTCGGCTTTCTTTTTTTAAATAAATCATGAGAAAAATACTTAAAAATATCATATTTTGTTTTAAGTATGGTTTACGGTTAAAAAACTGTTTGTTACTAATCGGCAATACTAGTGGTTGTTTGGAAAAATTTCCTTGATAAAATTCTATAACATCACACAAGAATTTTGAGAACTCTGATAAGAAATAAATTTTACTTGCTCACTGCAGAACAAAATAGGGTATTTCGCAAGCTTCCAAACGAAACAAAAAGAACATGCATCAACAATTGAAAAAATAAATCTATCTTTATTTTTAAACAGCACAAGTGTTGCCTTCTAAATGTTGAAAATTAATTTAATAATATTTTCAGAATGTATTTTATTGGCAAAACATTAGGCATTATAGCTTCAATATTATTCTAATAATATTTATAAGCCTAAATTGAGTATGTTGCCGAAAGGCAACACCCGTCATTTAAGGGTTAAGTGATGCCAAACTTGTCGCCAAATTAATTTAAAATAATAACCTTTTCTGAAATATGAAAAACAAATATCTGTTATGATTAAAGTTTTAGTTGCCATCATGAGAAAAAAGTATTTAAAATTAGAAAAAAATTAATATTTCGAAAACTAATTCGAATTTAAAAATTCTAATACCAGTTTTGAGATCTGTGGATCAATACTGATTTTTGGTGTTAATTTCATTCCAAAGTATTCCATATTTTAGGAGAAATTGCCGTGAAACATAATCTGTTGTTTAATCAGTCGTTTCATAGAATCGTTACATAAACTCGTTTCAATTCAGTCGTTTCATAATATCCGTTTCATAAATTCGTTTCATTAGGATTTTATATATATAGGGTAGATAAAAATATAAGATTTTTTTTTTTTTTTAATAAAAGGATGAAAAACAACAGCCTCAGTTCTTTACAAAATTATACATATGTTTAAATGCTGTTAGATTACACTGTCTTTCAAATTTTGGGTTGTGGCATGTTTTTTAGCTTTTGAAAATTGATTCTTATGTATTTTTTAGCACTGAATCCGAAAATGACCTTCGTTATAAACCATCACGTCAGGAATTTTCTCAAATCGCAAATTTCAAAGTTAAAAATCTAAAAGTTAAAACTGATCCCCTCACCCCTCCCAACCTCATCGGACCCCCGAGCTGTTTAGCTGTAAGAAACTCAGTATAAGTCAAAAAATCTAATAAATTATTGAATTAAATAAAATTAAACTGAAGAAAAAGTCTTACGTCTATTTTATAGTATCAGATTTTTCGCTATTTTTTAACCTTGAAATTTACGATTTACGAAAAATCTTGACATGATGGTTAAAAGTGAAGGTAATTTCTTGATTCAGTGTTAAAAAAATACATAAAATGTAATTATAAAATTTAAAAAACACAACCATCGCAGGTTTATGTTATCTAATCTCAAACACTTTCTCAAACTTCTTGACGGTAATCTATCCGAATTTTTTTCTGTTATCCTCTAATATAAGTATGTATAAGATTGTAAGAGTCGAAAATCATAATAATATTGCATTATCATCGGATTTAAATCAGTATGTAAAATTTAACTTCGATCGGACATTTGAAAGTAAGTTAAAGTTCGAGTACAAATTTTAAACTGGAAAGACGATCATTGCAAGTTAAATAAAACCTTATGAAAATAAAATAATTTTAGTTAAAAGAAATCATAGCCTCAAATCTTTAAAAAATAAAACATATGTTAAAATACAATTATTTTAACTAATCTGAAACTTAACTAATAAAAGTTAATCGTAATATTTCACCGATTTCTTTCAAAGTGCAGACACCTTGAAATAAGTTTAAGTACTTTATACACGACCCCTGAAAGCATGGTCGAAATCATCTGTTTTGAAATGCAAAAAAGTTGTATAAGTATGCATTTCAAAAGTTTCATAACTCGGTCAATTTTAACGTTAGATGAATGGGACTTTTTTTTTGTCTTACTTGTTAATGTCACAGTAAATTTTTAGTAAATATTACTTATAGGACAGGGGGACCGTATAAAAATTTAAATTTCGTAATTTTTTAATAAATGTTTTTCTTCACCAAAATCGCTTT
Source organism: Maratus speciosus (assembly GCA_963932465.1). Taxonomy (NCBI): domain Eukaryota; kingdom Metazoa; phylum Arthropoda; class Arachnida; order Araneae; family Salticidae; genus Maratus; species Maratus speciosus. The sequence continues at coordinate 510,071,432 of OZ010795.1, forward strand.
AAAAATAATTCTTTACCTTATATAAACCATTTTTGTAATTGGAAGTATGCATGTAGGACCAACGGTTGCGAAAATAAAGGTCTGTCAGGTTATACGTGGACACACTGTATACAAACAGAGAAAGAATCGGAACCATGAAAATTGCCTACTTCTGAAATATTTACATGTTTTGGGATATGCTGAACACGATTTGACTACTTTTGGAAAATGTCTGTCTGTCTCTCTGTTAGTCTGTGCGTAACACAAATTTTATGGCCGCCCTGTCTCAAGACATAACGTACGGAATTTAACCAAACTTCAGTTAGATATTCATATAAATTTGTGGTTATGGTGCTTGGATATATGTCGTTCAACAGGTTGTGCTGCCATTTTTTTCACGATTTGCACGATATCTGTACCTAAAAAATTAGTAGAAATTCCTAAAAGTTCATGTTCTGCTAGACCTTACTTAATCAGCACGTATATTATGTTTGGGAGCATATCGCCTAAGTCATGGAGTTGCTATGCTATGCTTATCATGATTTCTGTGATAGCTAAAGCTCAAGAACTAGTGCACGGAATTTCATCAAACTGCTTATTCCTGGGCATAAATAAATGCTTTCATTTTAACTTTGATCATTTAATAGCGGTCGCTGATATCCTATGCTTGGGAAAATATTCCTAATTGATTCCTAAAGCATCCAATTAATTGATGCAATTTAGCGAACTTGGTATGTAGTATTATTAACTCCATCCATGTAAATATTATTTACTTTTAACTATATTGTTGACAGAATCGCTCTTTTTTGACGTGAGGTTTTGGTTGTGGGCCCGGTAAAGGAATATTAGCCCTTTACTTTATGCGATAAACATTGTAGCTGTATTTTATATTTCATTATGCAGAAATGCACGGCATTTTATGTTTCAGTTTAATGATTAAAAATGTATATGTTGATCTAATTTTAAAATTTAATACTGAATGGGGTGCGCTGTTGTTCTGTTCTCATTTTAATTCATTGAACATTGTAACTCCGTCTTAAATTCGAAGGTATGCATTATGCTTTATGTTCATTACCATTAATGCCATTATAAATTAATATAGTAGAATGTCATAGCAGAATGCAGTATGCTTTACGTTCATAATCATTGATTCTACTAAAAATTAACATATTAGAATGGTATAAAATAATGCAATATGCTTTATGTTCATAATCATTGATGCTATTATAAATTAAGATAGTAGAATGGTATAGAAGAATGCATTATGCTTTTTGTTTATAATTATTGATGCTTCTACAAATTAAAATATTAGAATGATATAGAAGAATACAGTATGCTTTATGTTCATAATAATTGCTGCTACTACAAATTAATTAGAACGGTATAGAAGAATGCAGTATGTTTATGTTCATAATCGTTGATGCTACTACAAATTAATATATTAGAATGGTACAGACGAAAGTTTTTGTGATGGGCACAGTTTACTAATTTTATATGTGTCCACTAATCGTTTCAAAATAGTCACAAGTACAGTAGAAAAAATAAATGAAAGCGCCCTTTCTTTACAATGTTGAAAATTCTGTGCTAGGTCGAGTCAACTTTTGATGCAGCAGCAGCTTCAAGCATAATATAGGGAAATCTCGTTCCAACGTTTGAAGTTATGATTCAGCCGGAGATCCGAATGTTGGAACGAGATTTTACCATCTTATGTTTGCAGCTACTGTATCATCAAAAGTTGGTCCCACCCAGTCTGTCAGTGAAATGATAAACATAATTTCTCGGCAATGGCTTGATTAATTACAATGTAATTTACTGAAAACATAGATTTTGCCGAGGTACTAAGGCAGGCCAATTTTAGAATTTCGATCTGTGGCCTAAGTAATTAAATGTCCAATTTCTAATGCAACCCCTTTGTCTCTGGCATTGCATCATCGATTCCCTTAGAAACGGGAAAGCAAAAATAAAATGGTCATATTATCAATAATTTTGACATAGAATTTCCAATTTAGGAGTTTTTTTTATATTTCTAAAGTAGCTTCTGGATGAATACTGCTTAATACATATAAAATAAATTTTAATACAAAAGATTCATTTAATTTTAACATACATAAGGAATTTTGTCAAATATTTGTGTAACATTTAAAAAATATGCATAAATAATATTTAGAAAAAAAAATACATGCTTTGAACATCAAATGAACTTTTTCTGTTTAACTTTTCAGGTTTTTCATATTAAGTTTAGCTAAATTAAGTCGGAAATTGTACGTCAAACGTAGCAAATGAGGTGCGTTTGTACTATAACTAGTTTTATAAATATTCAGATCTTGGTGCGCTCTTATGCAAAAATGTATGAATACAATATTTATTACGATTCTATATATTAAATTCAGTAATACGGAAATAATAGTACTCCATCTTAAATAGGACGTAATCACCATGGCAACCTAGAATCCTTACCTATTATGGGATATCATTGAATTAATTACGTATGATAGGGTTTAACAGAATAAAGAAAACTTTTATTAATACCTTTTTAAGTTTTAATTTAATTTTCACGAAAATTGAAACGACTCGACAAAATTCTGAAACTATTATATATATTAAGTTTCAAACCATTCGGTTGGGCAAATTTTGCGATGTTATACGCGGACAGAAGGACAGACAGACGGACGGACCGGACGACGACAATAGGTGATATGTATTTATGTAATTAGGAACGCACCTAAAAATGACCTACGTTCAGATTTATTTTAAATATTTTTGTTTCTCCTTTTGCTGTAATACATAATAATTAAATTTATTAATGGATTAGTTAAAAAAGTATGCATGAAATTTTATTTCATTTTTGCCCGCATTTGTAAAACTATGTAAAATTTAATAAAAGCTAGGTATAATTTTGTAATTACACTAGCTGCGTGGCAACCCAATATGTTGCATTTACATTGCACGGGATCTTCCAATTTCTTGACGGAAAAAGAAATACAATATTATTGTACATTTAGAAAAAACTTATATCATTAAATTTATGAAATATACTAAATATTGAGTAAGAAATCGTTTTTATAATGTAGGTTAAACATGAATTGAGAAAATGACATTTTGGAGATTACGCGATTTTCGATGCCAAACTCTGTTTGTCAAAACTATACTGTTATTTTAGAATTTTGTTTCTAATTTTGGAGCTGATGAAATGAAAGTGACGCGATACTAGTAGGCTAAAATAATGTAATCGGAAATCGTTCTTTAATTCCAAAATTTGGACTAGAAATACAGAAAATTGATTTGAAAATCGCATTAAAATTTATGAAGTAGGGTAAGTGCACCAGTTATGGCCAATTTAAGGAAAAAAATAAAATCAAAAAAATCTACACCCAGTAATTCTTTATCAAAATAAAAAGCAAAAATACAGTTACAAAGACAATTTTATTTACTTTCACTGACTTGCATAAAAAAGCAATTGGGAAAGTATAACATACATAAAAAAATTATAAATGCTGAAATGACATTTTGCACCAGTTATGGCCGCCTTATCACCAGTTATGGCCACCTTATCACCAGTTATGGCCGCCTTATTACCAGTTATGGCCATAGTAATGAACCTGTTATGGCTACTGATCAGATTAATGAGTAAAATAAAACAACTAAATTTATTTAGGATTTTTCACTATCAGAAATATAGAGTAGGTGTAATTCATGCATAAAAAAGAAAAGTCCTCATCATCCGAATGTGGGATATCCAGTTTGCAGTCATTAATACGAGGGTGGTTCAATAATTATTGTCCCGAGTGTGTATAAAATATTTTTACTGCGATAGTTGATGTGAAATATTGAAGCCTAATGTCTTAGATGCCTATATATGCTCAATTTCAGAACTGTAGCTGCTGTATTAAAATATATTTTTCGTTTTTGGTGTGAGAGGTCGCACCTATCTTGAAAGGAGGGGGATTGGGGGGTGACAGTGAATGAGACGTGGCTACTATCGTTTGGACTCGGGATCATAGCCATGTAGCCACGTCTCATCCACTGTCACAAATCTATCACAGAACTGCTTCAGGTCTGGCTCCATACGCTCCTAACCAGCCTTTCTCCTCCCCCCTTTCAAGCTAGATGCGACCTCTCGCACCAAAAACGAAAAAAAAATGTTAATATAACAGCTACAGTTCTGAAATTGAGCATATAGGCATCTAAGACATTAGGCTTCACTATTCCCCATCAACCATCGCAGTACAAATATTTTATACACACTAGGGACAATAATTATTGAACCACCCTTGTATATGCCTTCGGGATTCAAGTAAAATGTTAATGTTTCCAGCACACATCACATTCAACCCATGTCCCCACAATACCTTTACGATCTTCTCTTTTCCAACTTTTCTTACATATATTGCAAATCCAGTCATTTTCATACTTTTTTTTATTTGGGTTTCTTCTTTCTTTTTTCTCTTTCTTTTACTCTTAAATATTCTCTACCAATATCCGACGTGATAACACTGGGAACTCGAGTAGTACACTTTCTTTTTTTCCCCTCAAATCTTGTTTTTCTTCAGGCCAGCATAACAGATTTTTTATTAAGTCATTGGGGGATTTATTTCTCGGGGATAAAATAACAGGATCCTAATGGGAGCAACCCGGTAATGAAAAATTTACATCTATATTTCTCACTTCAGTCATTGAAATATTAGTCCTGTACAGAAGCTTCACAGGTAGCATCCATAGAAACTAGTTCTGAATTTTCATTTGTGCACATATTTTTTTTCATTTTCATTAACCCTAGATATTTCATTGGCAGTTTCCTCTCTAAGAATTTCTACATAAAAAAATTTTAGCCAAACATCATATAATAACGATGCTGCAATATCAACTTCCCAGTTCACATTTTTTTCTTTTGTTTTTTTTAAATGAATACATGCTATAGATCAATTTTACTCTCCAACTATCTTAAATGAATAAGATGTTCCGCTTGTGTTTGCTCTTGGTTAAGATCAGGTTTAAGGAAAATACATTTTCTGTAGTTTATGTTATTTGCATTAAACGGAAAGAACCCGCATACTTTAAATCCAGATTTCACAACACTTTGAATTGAGTCACCATATATTACATTTTGTAGAACGTTACAAAAGTTAAATTTAGTCACCTCTATTCCATTTTCTGCAAACTGTTTTCCATTTATTCTTTAATGGTCCAAAGACAGCAACACCAAGAGGTTTTAAAATGTATGTGGCATTGGGATAGAAGGCACACACTATTATTTTTTTTCTTTGCTGAAATCACTTAAATGCATAGTTAAATGCGACTTGTGTCCATTTAAAAATAGAACAGGTAGAAGAATTTCTTTTTCTAAGAGAGATGGAAAAAAGACATTGGCTATATATTCATAAAATGTTTTTCCGGTCATCCAACCAGAATCTGAGATTCCTATACCCCACTCACTAGGTGCGGATTTTACAATAGTTTGAAGAAGTTTTTTATTCTTGAAAATTGCTTCGGGTAATGCTATTTCCCCCATTAGAATTAACTGTTATCAGAGTTGTTATGTTTTCTTTATCGTTACTATTAGACACATCACAAAAATTTTCTCCTTTACTAGCTAATATAAGTCCACCCTTGGGTGATAAGAAAAAGGATGTTTCATCTGTATTAAAAATTCTTTGAGGATCATTGAGAATAGATATATTATCTTCTAATGAAGTTTTCACGTCTTCAAACCAAAGCCTAATTTTTTCTTCGGTCACGTTACTTCTGGATTAGATTAAATATCCTGAATGTTTGTAGCTGACATTTTTATGCCGCCTTAAAAAGGAATTGAACCATTTTTTACCTGGTCTTCCCTCTTTAAATGGAGTATTTATATTTTCAGATTGTACAATTTTTTGAATAGAATCTAACAGATTTTCCTTACTAATCGGAAATCCTATTCTAGCAGTATGTAGAAGCCAATCGACTAATTTTTGCTCAATTTCTGTGCCTAAAATTGCCTGAGGACTAGAATGACCAGATGATTCTGGTGCTTTACCTGCAAATTTATGTCTATAGATGAGCGAGTAACACCATATTTTTGACATGCTCTTAAAACAGGCATGCTTTCTTCTCGAATTGCCTGCAATGCACTAGATATTTTACTTGGAGAATAACAGAACATTTTTTGACATGTTTTTCAACATGTTTTTTTGGTTTAACTGGAGCCATTTTTTTTTTTTAAAAACCAGTTGATCTACAAAAAAGGGACAAATTGAAAACAATAAAACAAGCTATTTCAGAATGAGAAACGGAATTTTTACATAACTAATGTAAAATTAAACTTTTTTCATTGCCTAAAAAAAAGTTTCTTCATTAAATTTTGTTTACCAAATTAATATAGCTTACTACTTTAATTATAGCAACAGACTGGCCATAACTGGTTACCAATGTTATTCCAGTTACGGTCACAAGCATGGCCATAACTGGAGAAGGTATACTATCAAAGAACTTTTGGCCACTTCCATTTTAATTTCTTAAACAAAATTTAGTAGTATTAAAAGTATTTATATATGATAACTTACCTTTATGATTATGAAATATAGTTTTAAAATCAAAAATATTAACTTTCTACATCAGATGTACTCAAAACAAGACACACTATACCTTAACTATTTTCTCAAGAATAGCACCTTTATTTAGCACAATCAATGAATTCATTTTTTAGGTTATGTGATGTCAATGTATGCAATGAATGAAATAAGTAGATAAAGACAAAAGAGTATAAGGAAAGTGTTAAATTAAATGTTATTGGTATAGAGACTGTTAGTTATTAATAAGCTAACAAAGTGGCCATAACTGGAGCACTCACCCTAATATTTTAACTTTTTGAATTAGAATATAATTGCTTTACAAGAAAAAAAAATGTAATTTTTTCCAGATAAACCATTTTACTTTTAACGCCTTTGTGAAACGTTTTAATTGCCATCTTCCAAATATAATTAATTAAAAATAATAAAACATTTTTTTTATAAATTCAGATTTTGTGAATAGTGGTCAATAATTGGCCACTATAATACAAAACTACAAAACAGCAAAAAGAAAAGCATGTGTTGCATTTCCTAAATTTTATAATGATAGTAGAAAGTTTTTCTAAAGAATAGACTATAACCAAAACTGGTCATCTTAGGTAGATTTCGTATGAAATACTACCTATTACATTCTCTCCTACATTAAAATTTCTGAAACATTTTCGCAGATATACACCGATCATGACCCCTAGAACCCAAAACCACCCTCAGTAAAAGAAAAAAAAAAAAAAAAAAAAAAAAAAAAAAAATTATTTATCTATCTATCTATCTATCTATATATATATATATAGTCTACTCAGACAATGTCATATTAATTAATAATAGTATACCAACTTTTTAGTGATTATTATGCATATTGGTTTATTTGATTAACTAATGTTATACTGTATGTATTAAAATTGGGTAAATAGTTTTTATTATTATTATTCCTCTATACTATTTAATATTGTTTTATTTTCAATATTGTATTCCATGATTAATTATCGGTTTATATGTTTGATTGGCACAATCATATTTTTTTAGCTTTTTTATGACTAATATAAGGATAATTCACACACTATATCTGTGATCTTTAGGCTATTTGGAATTTTAGTATATGACAATCTTATATAAACATCCATTTTTATTTATTTATTTTATAATTTATTTAATTAATTATTTATTTTTTTTCTTTCCTGTTCATTTTTTATATGTAAATAAAAATATTAAGACTTACATTTTTATAATATATAATTTATTTTATTTTATAGCATATAGCCTATATTCTATATATTATCAAGTTAAAAAAGTTTTTTAATTTCTCAGTGTAGATTTAAGGGTATGGTAATAGAATATATTGTATTAACATTTAATTTATTTTAAAAAAATTTCTGAATAATGAAATACAGTATGGTATTGAAATGCAGTAAACCAACGTTTAAAATGCCGTAAAAAAATTTGCCAATGTGGCCTTTCTTATATTGGCCAGACTAAACGTGCTCTTAGATTTCGTTTAAAAGAGCATGAAGGTTATGTTAAAATTCAGGAGCTCAAACGTTCTTCTATTTCTCAACATTCTTGGTCTTCTCAACATAGGTTCGATTTTTCCTCAGCCACCATTATCCAAAAATGTTCTTCTAACCTTGATCTTGATTTTTGGGAAGCTTACCACATCATTAAAAATTCTCACTCTTTAGTCAATGACTTATCTAGTACTCCAGATTTTTCCAAGTATTTGGAAAGCATTAATTTAATTTCCTCTTTTTTGGTTTCATTTTCTCTCCTTTTCCGGTAGATGTCGCTACTTGTCCACCCAGTCGTTTCCACTGCTTCTCTCTCATTGGTTGTTTCTGGCGCTTTCGCTACTTGCATAGGGTATATTAGGCAGCGCGTCTCTGTCTATCATTTTGCTCAGCCTTGCCTTTTCTAGCACGCTGTTCCTTTTTTCCCTCTCTTGCACTGAAGAAGAATCTCGCTGTAGATTCGAAACAGCTGTTTGCTGCTTTTTCACGCATTATTTGTGCATTTTAAACGTTGGTTTACTGCATTTCAATATTCCTGCACAAAGGCCTTAATTGCTATTTTAATGTAATTTTAGGCTTTAACGGGCCTTTATTCTTCTGTGATTTCTTTCTTTTTCTTTTTCTCTCTTTTTTTTTTTCCCGCAATGTCTCAAATCAATAGGTTTTGTAATTTACGATTAAAAAAGTACAGGTTTTTGGAACACTTACATTTCCTACTTGACTGTAGGCGTAAGAAGGTTATTCCTAATTTCATTTCTATACGTTGTAATTTATCTTCTTCTAACAGAATTGACAAGGTCTTATTTCGTTCTAAATTAGCTCTTTTAAGAGCTTTGATTCAAGAGACTCGCCATAAAATTGCTCATATAGAGCGCGAGTTATATTCCTTACATATCAGCCTCGCTAATTCTACACCTGATTTTGAGTCTATAGACAGAAGGTCATGGAGTAGAGTTCTCACAGCTTCTTCTGTTCATTGTTCGGTTTTAAAGAAGAAATTTAATGAACTTTGTAAAAGTCCTGTCGTTAATAACCCCAGCAATTTGCCTGTTGTTAACCAAAATGTTGTTGTCAATCTTTCTAGTGTTTCTTTAAGTGACAATCAGCTCGATGCTCTCAAATTAAATAACAATTTCTCTGTCTCTGCTATTCCTTCTTTACCTAATCTAATTGCTCCTATTGAAAGGGCCTTTAAGCATAGCGCTCTATCTTCTTCTCAAAAAGAGTCCATCAGGCATCTCATTGCCAATACTGTTGATTTCAATTCTAATGTTTATAAGCCCAATCTTAAAATTCCAGTTAAACAACGTCTGAAAAATTTGCGTTCTGATCCAAACTTAATCATTACTAAGGCTGACAAAGGTGGTCAGATTGTTCTTCTCGACAAATCTTCGTATTTGGAAAAATCCCATAAATTAATTAAAGATGGTCCTTATGTGGACATCCGCAAAGATCCTTCCACTAGTGAAATTAATTCTATTAAGTCTGCCATCATGTCTTCTTCCATTATTCCTGCTAACTTTAAGAAGTCTCTTATTCCATCTATTGCGCATTGTGCCAGGTTTTATGCTTTACCTAAGGTCCATAAACCTGACATTCCTTTTAGACCTATTGTCTCTAGTATCGGTACAGCTTCTTATAAGCTTGCCAAATATTTAGTTTCTGTTTTTTCCCCACTTTTGAGCAGTAACTGTTTCACTGTTAAGAATTCTTTTGATTTTGTTAAAAAACTCCATAATTTTAAGCCGCAGGGTCACATAATGGTTTCTTTTGATGTTAAATCATTATTTACAAACGTTCCGGTTGAGGGGGCTTTTGATTGCTTCAAGAACGGGCTTTGTGAATTCCATTTCTCTTATTTTGAAATCGAGGAACTTATCCTTCTCACTCGCGCTTGCTTGTCACAAAATACTTTTGTTTTCAATGGTAATTTCTTCCGCATGATTGATGGTTTGGCTATGGGTAATCCTCTTAGTCCAATTTTATGCGATATTTATATGCACTATTTTGAGGTCAAACTTTTTGAAATTTTAAAATTTCCGTCCTATGTTCGTTATGTTGATGATGTTTATGTCCTGGTTGAAATAAATTCGGATATTAATCAGATTCTCTCTATTATGAATTCCATTGATCCCTGCATTCAATTTACCTCTGAAATTGAGACCAATAACTGTCTTTCTTTCCTCGATGTCCTTGTTATTCGTTGTGATAATGGCTTTCAGACTACCGTCTTTCGTAAACATTTTACTGTCAGTCTTCCACCTCACAGGCATTCTTCTCATCCCCCTAACCAGAAATTCGCTGCTTTCAATACTTTTGTTTTTCGGGCTACCAATGTTTGTTCCACTCCTCAGTTACTTAGTGCTGAACTTAATTACCTCAAAGCTATTGCTGTTGATCGTGGTTATTCCTCTAATATTATTGATTCATGTATAAGAAATTGACGAAATCCGTCCATTCTGAAAAGCATTCTAATTCCAACTCTAATACTTCAGTTGTGTTACCATTTTTTCCTAAAATCAGTCAGCAAGTTGCTAAAATCTTAAGATGGTTTGATTTTAATGTTATATTTTCTCCTGTTAATAAAATCACTTTTTCAAATCTCAAACACCCCATTGATCGCCTAGATAACTGGGGTATTTACCAAATCTCTTGCCAATGTGGCCTTTCTTATATTGGCCAGACTAAACGTGCTCTTAGATTTCGTTTAAAAGAGCATGAAGGTTATGTTAAAAATCAGGAGCTCAAACGTTCTTCTCTTGCTCAACATTCTTGGTCTTCTCAACATAGGTTCGATTTTTCCTCAGCCACCATTATCCAAAAATGTTCTTCTAACCTTGATCTTGATTTTTGGGAAGCTTACCACATCATTAAAAATTCTCACTCTTTAGTCAATGACTTATCTAGTACTCCAGATTTTCCAAGTATTTGGAAAGCATTAATTTAATTTCCTCTTTTTTGGTTTCATTTTCTCTCCTTTTCCGGCAGATGTCGCTACTTGTCGACCCAGTCGTTTCCACTGCTTCTCTCTCATTGGTTGTTTCTGGCGCTTTCGCTACCCGCATAGGGTATATAAGGCAGCGCGTCTCTATCTATCATTTTGCTCAGCCTTGCTTTTTCTAGCACGCTGTTCCTTTTTTTCCCTCTCTTGCACTGAAGAAGAATCTTGCTGTAGATTCGAAACAGCTGTTTGCTGCTTTTTCACGCATTATTTGTGCATTTTAAACGTTGGTTTACTGCATTTCAATATTCCTGCACAAAGGCCTTAATTGCTATTTTAACAGTATGGTATTGTTTATATTAGGATGTGTGTAGGAATGCAATTGATACATTTTAATTCATTAGCATGTATTGGGTTCTACTTACTGTGACATTTGTATAATCATGATAGTTTTTAAAATAAAATAATAGATGGCAGCGCCATAAATTTTGTATTTTTAAATAGCCTCTATTAAAAGTCATAATTTTAATTTTTTACACTAGGTGGTAATTAACGCTGAATATTGGCAATGTTGTAAAATTGTTATTATACAATTTAAAATTGTTTTTAGGTATTATAAATAATGTAATTATTTTTTATTTATATTATATTAATTATATTTATTACAATATTTCAACATGAATTAACTGACTCCATAGCTTTTAATTTCTGTGTTAACTTAACTGTTATTTTCACCTTAATCTTATGATGCTTTTTGGATTCCATGTGCGGGAATTTATTTTGAAAATCTACTGAGAATTAATACGGTATGTTTTGTAAGATTTCTATTGCTATAAATTAAATATTTAATGGGTTGTAGTTTTTTTCCATTTCATGCCATTTGATAATGTTCTGTATTCATCTTGAAACTATTATTTTGATTATATTGGTTGTTTAAGTACAGGGGAAATTTTTTTTCAGCTTATAGCTTTTTTCCCACAGAAAACAACCGATTTGCTTATATCATTGAATTCTGTACTCTTGAAAACGTAATTCAATATGTAAGTTTTTCAATTTTTTCGGAATCCATATTCTTCTTTTTTTCTTCCATGTTAATTCTTGTAATTAGGTATACGGTACTTTATTTTACACATACAGTTCTATATTGTTGGTTTATGACGTGTAGTCAATCATTCACAATATTGCACTTTTTGATGATGGTCGGTAATGTTTAATTACTGGTTATATATATATATATATATATCACTTTTTTCTGGACACGATAACTTCCACAATTCTGCACAAATCTCTTCCAAACTGATACATAAAATCAAAGGGCATAAAATCTCGGCCAAGTTCGTTAATGGACAAAATCGGACCAAGGGGGTGGAAATAGGGAGCGGTTTTGTGAAAGCCGAAAAACCCCCATAACTTCTTAATGTTTGTACATATCAAATCAGTTTAAAGTTTTTATTACTTCTAAAAATAGGGCCAAACATTTATGTATCACAGAATTTATAAAATTAAAAATGGGCTCAAGGGGCGCAAAAAATAGGGGTTTTGGGAGAAAAAAATTTATAACTTCGTCAATTCTCAAGATATCAAATCCAATTAATTTGATTATAAATCTCCTTAATGTTATCTACAACTTTTATATCCACAAGTTTTTGATACGACCAACTCGTACCGAAAAAAAATTAAAAACGAAAAAAAAAAGGGGGGGGGGGGGTTCAAGAAGAAAAAAATCCATAACTCCGTCAATTCACAAGATATAAAATCTCCATGAATTTATCATATATCTTCTTAATATTGTCTACAATATTTATACAGACAAGATTTTGATAGGGCCAATTCTAACAGCAAAAACAAATTAAAAATACATAGCGGTTGAAGAAAAAAATCATCTTATTAAGGTTGTTTTCATATCCAAACTGCTTATTTTCTTACTCATTTTTAAATTCATTTTTGCTCTCAAACGCATCGAATTGGTAGATTCTCTTATTCAGAAACTATATAAAGTACCGTAATGATCGATTTTTTGATAGAGGTAGAATATATTTCAAAAAATGATGTCAAAATGGGCATTTCGAACAGAATTTCCCGAAGCGATTGTGTTAGAAACGAAAAATATTGTCCTACTGAGAAAATAATGGTTTATAAATCAAGTTTCAATTAATTGAACGAAAAATAAAAACACAGGTTTGCTTATAAATCTCTTCAAAAATCACGTCAGCAAGTTTAATATTTTTTCTATTAAAAATGAATCTGAAAATATGTCAGAAAATTTCGAGCTGTTGAGCATGGAAAAGTATTTTTTTTAAATACCGCCTTAGGGGTCATCCATATATGATATCACACTTTTTTTTCAATATTTTTTACCCTCCTGCCCCCCTTTGTCACAAAGTGTCACACTTCACCATAGCCCCTCCCCCCCCTTGTCACATGTCACGCTATATTACCATAAACATATACTTGCAGTTCCAAATCAAAGTTCTATGTTATAGATCATATTTCAAATTTTATTTTGAAACTTTTAACTATGTGTTTTAACGACATTTGTGAGCATAATAATAAAAATGATTCATGTACTTATTTTGTATAAAATAAGATTAAGATTTACAACAAAAAAACATAATTAATATACAATAGGAATAAAATATTAATTGAAAGAACAATTAAAAACAGTAGTATTTTCGAATTTGAAATGGAATTTAATATATATGGCTTTAAATGTTATCTTTACTGTATGAACACAAAATACTTTTAATTTCAAAATAACTTTAAAATTTAATGTGCTGATTTTTAATGCTTTTATTTTAACCAAAATGTGTGATGTCACACTTCTTCTTACCCCGTCCCACCCCCTTGTCGCAAACTGTAACAATTTCTTGAATCCCTCTCCCCCCCTCCAAGCGTGACATCATTTATGGATGGCCCCTTAACATAATTCTGATAAAACCAGCTATTATATAAAAATAAAATAAAAACTCGTCAAAAGCGGCCAGATAAAATTGTTAAACAAGAAATAATCTCTAAACTCGATTTAGTTTTTTTGGTGAAATTAGTATACTTAACTTCGAAATCTACTTTCGCCTGTAGGCCGGGCCGGCAGGGATTTTTTCTTTTGTAACAAATCCAACTAATCGCAGTAAAAATCGACTAAGAAATTTTAAAACTTTAAAAAAGAAAAGTTATAATTTTTGTTATATAACATTGGGTTTTTCGGAAAGTAATTTCGTTTTTCCCAACAGGTTACCTAATTGTATTTTTTCACACCCAATATCACACATAAGCCGCATAAAGTTTGTTTGATTCAGCGCAATAGTTTTGGTTTGGGCCTTATCAAATATTGAAAGTCGAAAGCAACCTTTTCGGCATATTGTACTTTTTTACTATCGAAATGTATATGGAGAAGATGTATTGATCGAACGCCCGTCACTGCCAACACTGGTTTGCAAAATTTCATTCTGGCAATTTTGATGTTGAAGATGCACCAAGTTCTGGAAGTCTAGTTGAAGGTGATGAAGGCAAAATAAAGAAACTGATCGATGTAAATCACAGCATACAATTCGTGAGATCGCTGAGAGATTAAATTGTCCTGATCAGGTGAAACGCCTTGGTGTAATTGCAAAACTCGTCATATGGGTTCCAAATGTTCTTACAGAAAGAAATTTGCTTCATCGCATTGAGGTCTGTGATTTGTTTCTCAAACGTCAAGAAAATGATCTATTTTTGAAGCGAATCATCATTGGAGATGAGAAATGGATTGTCTGCAACAATGTTAAACGCATGAGATCATGGAGTAAAAAAGATGAACCGGCTCAAAGCACGTCGAAAACCGATATTCATAAAAAACAAGTAAGAAAAATCATGCATACAGCATAGATTATGAAACACTTTCCAACACACCCTGAAACCTTTAACGAAACTTCGTTACTTGGGGCAATAAGGTAAATAAGATAACTAAGTAAACATTTAAAAATCTGATTTCAGTAGTTACCGCCCATAGCCAAATATGTATTCCAATTCTTTTGAACAGCCCTGTATTCGATCTGTATGTTGATATATATACTATATAATGGGAAAATTTAGTTTAGCAAGAAAATGAATAACAGGTTGAAATTCATCTTTCAGCAATTTATACTAATAGATGGAAACATACTTGAATACTTTTGTACAGCCCTGTAGTTTACCTACTACCTTTATTACATGCCACTATTTAGCTAAAATTTAATTCAAACTAAAACACGCTGAAAACTACTGAAATTACATTTCTAGAAATTATCACCCATAGACGGCAATGTATCCAACTCTTTGCGTGGCCCTGTATATCATTTGATCTATATTCTACAAATATTTCATAGTACACTAAATTCAGTTCAGCGTAAAAATGCATAACTCCTTTAAAACCCACCTTTAAGCAATTTACGCTCATACTCAGTAACTTTTACGAATTCATTTCTGTAGCTCTGTATATGAACTATAGCATTTATACGCACTTTATAGTATGCATAAATATAGTGAACAAGTAGGTAAGTGTGATCACAGATCGCACAGAGGGTTTCGTTTAATATTCCTTTCAAAACACTTTATACTTTTGAAAAATCTGTTAGTTCTACATTTCGCAACCAAGTGGCGCACTCTATTCTAAATAAACTTCTATTCGAACGAAACTCCGTTTTATATACTATCCGTAGATATATTAGTCGAGTGGATCGGGCCGATAGCACCCGAGATAAGTAGGTAACCCTGGCGGTAAAAAGTGGAACTAAAATATGTAAGGTTATGGTGCATAATATGAAAGAATGGTCAAAGGGGTATCGACAAAAGTTGGAAAAGTGCTCCCCGGGTGAAAAGGGCGGAGGTTAGAAGAATTGCTTAAAATACACAGGTTAGAGCCCGGAGGAGTAAATAATATAAGACTTTAAAAAAATATTATGATTTGCCGTGTGGTCTGAGGTATTCAGCTATACGTATGCAAAAATTCATGTCTCCAACTTAATTAGGGGCTCTCTTAGAAAGAACTGCTTAAAATACATATGTGGTAGCGCAAAGGGTTAAACGTAAGACTTTTTGAAGATTTTATGATTTGTCGCCTGGCCTCAGGTGTTCCACTATAAGTATGCAAAATTTCAAATCTCAAATTTAATAAGGGCCTCAGTTAGAAAGAATTGCTTAAAATACGCATGTGGAAGCCCAAAGTTTTAAATGTACGATTTTTTCAAAATTTTATGAATTGTCGTATGATATGTGGTGTTCAGCTATAAGTATGCAAAATTTCATGCTTCCAACCTAAATAGAGGCTTACTTAGAAAGAATTGTTTAAAATACACATGTGGGAGCCCAAAGGTTTAAATGTACGACTTTTTCAAAATTTTATGATTCGTCGTTTGATGTGAGGAGTTCAGCTATAAGTTTCTAAAATTTAACGCCTCCAACCTAATTACTGGCTCACTTAGAAAGAATTATTTAAAATACACATGTGGGAGACCAAAGGGTTAAATGTACGACTTTTTCTAAATTTTATGATTTGTCGTATGATGTGTGGTGTACAACTATAAGTATGCAAAATTTCAAGTCTCCAACATGTATAGTTTCTGAGAATGGGATCTGTGACAGACGGACAGACAGAGGAGCGAGACGAATAGGGTTTCGTCAGATGAACGAAACCCTAAAAAAGCGCATATCATAATTAAAAATGCATTTCGAGCAATCGTTACTAATATACAGTAATTCGGATACAATATAGTATCTGAAATCTTTTCAAATACACCGCAAACATTTTCCCCTATACCATTATGAACGGAATTTTTTTGTATGGCCCTGTAAATGAACAATAACAATTCTTTGCACAGCATATTCAGCAGAATGCATATTTTAGTGGACTTCATAAATGAATATCAATTTTACACTGTTGGAAAGAGTGTAACACCATTAAAAATCATTTGAAGCGATTTTTTCCCATTGGCCGTAATGTAACGGAAAACTTTTGACTGTCCCTGTAAATGAACTAAACATGCTAAAAATTTCATTTGAAATAGGAACGTGCTACGGTAGAGGTCACTAACATTCAAAATTTTCAGAACGATCCGAGCATATTTACGAGAGTTAGAGCGTGGATAGACGGACAGACGGCCCCACGGACAGACGGCCAAACAAACCGAAGTCATAAACACTTTTCAACTTTGTTGTAAAGTGTGAAAAAGGGTGTTGCTATCTGTTTGGTGGGATTTCAAGGAAAACGTTTTTTTTTTTTAGTTTCTACCGGACAATACCACGATCAATTCTCAACTTTACTGTCATCAACTGCACAAATTGAATGATTCACACAAACAGAAAAGGCCAGAATTGATCAATAGAATAGATATAGCGTTCCACCAAGATAATGCGAGGCGTCACAGAAGTTTACTACCTCGCCAAAAGCTTTTACAGCTTGAATGGGATGTTCTAGTACACCCACCATATTCTCCAGATCTGGCATCTTCGTATTATGTTCCGATATCTACAACTTTATTTAGATTTCTAAGCCTTTATTTCAAATGAGGACGTCAAAAATGACTTGGATCAGTTTTTTACCAGCAAAGATAAGAAGATTTATGAGTATGGACTCATGCAGCTGCCAGAAAGATAGCAAAAGATATTGGACGAAAGTGGAGAATATATAATTCAGTAAACTATTTATATACTATAAGAAAAGTCTTTCACTTTCACCCCCCCCCCCAAAAAAAAAAAAAGAAATTACTTTCCGAGCAACACAACACATTAACTCTTTTATTTAAAGATATCTTTCAAATATTCATGGAGAATTCCAAAGCATATAATTTACATCTTTTTTTCCATATTATGTTTCGCGTAAAACCAATAATACTTTAAAACAACCAATCCTTTAACAGAATTGATATTTTTAAAAGTAAAGGTACTTTTTTTCTTTTATCACCTAAAAATCTCAGTTTCTTTTTAGAATGTTTCCGCTTTATGCAAAGCACAAGTAATTTAATTGCGGAACAATATAAAAAATAATCTCATGTATTTGAAACCTATATGTTAGAAATTATGAGTATATTAATACACTAGCTGATCCGTCCGGCATTGCCATGCCAGTAAAAAACAACAACAACAAAAAACGAAAGGCGAAAAAACTCTGAAAACCATAATAAAAAAACCGCTTCACGAATTCCGAATAATCTTTATTGAAAAGAGAATAAAGTTTACTATATTAAGCTAGAAGATTAAAACCAGATTCCTTTTACGAATATGGAAAAATTGCACCAAATCGCGAAGAAACGCTAAAAATTGTAGAGGACGAAATTTATTATATTAAGCTAAATAATGACAACAGGATTTCTTTGCAAATGTTAAAAGATCTCAGCAAATCTCGGAAAACTCAAAAATCGCAAAAAAAATCGCGAAAATTTCAAAAATCGCTGAACTAATTCCAAATAAATTTTGTTTAAAGGGGGTAGAATTTATTAGATTGGAGTAAATGATTAAAAATAGAATTCCTTTTCTAATGTGGAAAAATTGCCAAGTATTGCAAATTTTCCGAAAAAATCGCATAAAAAAGAACTAAAATTTCTAAAACCGCAGAGGAAAGAATTTACTACAATGGACTAAAACATTGTAACCGCACTTCGTTCACGAATGTCAAATAATCGGTGCTAAAGTTGAAAAAAATCTAAAAATCGCATGAAAATTGCGGATGTCAAAATGGATTATATTAGTCTAAATGTTGTAAACCGAATTCCCTTTACAAATGTCATAAAATCGCTGTGGAATGCCAACAAATGGAACAAATCGCATTGAAAATCACAAAAACGTCAAAAATTACGGCTGACAAAATTTATTAAATATGCTAAAAATTTGAAACCGAATTCTTTTTCCGATTGTCAAAAAATCACCACGGAATGCAACAAAACGCAAAAAATTCCATTGATAATTGCATTAGAAATTGCTAAAAAAAAAAAAAAATACCGGAGGACAAAATTTTCCTATAATAGGCTAGTGTGAAACCAAATTTCCTTTACGAATGCTAGGAAATCGCGTTGAAACTATAAAAAATGCTATAAATCGCATTGAAAATATCTAAAAAATCAAATATTGTGAAGGACAAAATTTCCTATAGCAGGGTAAAAGTTTGAAATCGAATTCATTTTACAAATGTCAAAAAATCGCCATGAAGCGCGAAGAAACGCTAAAAACCGCATTGAAAATTCCAAAAACCTAAATAATCACGGATGTCAAAACTGCCTATACTAGGTTTGTGGTATTACTAATGATGTGCCAATATTATAATCCATAATATGGGCCATTAATTAAAGGTATATTAAATTTGAAGTTCCTTTTAATTAAAGATGCGTTGTGTAATATTGCAATAAAACCCTCAGTTCTTTGAGGTCAGTAATTGTAAAAAAAAAAAAAAAAAAAAAAAAAAAAAAAAAGGAAACTTCTTACTTGTATATCTGTAAAGAAATGATGAGGAGACTTTTAAGCACAAATCAAACTTTTTATTCATCTTGTAGAAGAGAAGTAAGAGGCCTTCACCCGTTGGTCACCCATTTTCAAAATAAATACGTTGCCGATAAAATAATTTATTCCTCTTTAAGAAAATCTTTAAAACGTAAGATGCAGCACTAGGTGAATTTTCTATAGATAAAAATCTCAATTAAAGTCTTTTTAAACCAACAGAAAATAAATTTAACAGGGGTTATTAAAATTGCAGACATCGCTTTCGGAAACTTTTTACTGGATTCCACGTCCATCGGCAGACAGACCGGAGCCAGAGCCCGCGGCCCCGCGATCTTTCAAAACAAAAACTAAGTCATAACAGATCGCCAACAAAACAGATTCTGATTTAAAATTAACGAAATTTTTAATTTATAGTAAGAATACGGGGACTTCAAAAGTTAGGGAACGAAAAGATTTAAATCTATTAGAGAATTTAAAATATTAAGCAATATCTTAATAAACAAATCCGAAAGAATGCATTTAAAAAGTTTTGTTTTTATTTGCTAAACGCTCAGCGATTAGACACACCTCTGAAAAGATCGACATCCATTCAAAGCTTACGCCAGGAGACACTCGCTCCGATGACGTCATCACAATACGCGCAGATTTCAAAGGAGAAGCTTCCACTCAGAGCGTGCGTGCCGATACGGAGGAAAAATTGACGATGTACGATGAAGCAGTAGAATTTGCCGAAGTACGAACTGAAACAAAATCGCTTGCGCAAAAATAAATATGGATTTAAGTTTAAGGAACATCGATGTATAAGGCCAAAAGAAATAAAAAAGTAACATGATTTAAACACTGTGAGATTTCATATCACAAGGTTAAAAGTTTGAAACTGAATTCCTTTCACGAATGTCAAAAAATCGCCGTGAAACGCGATAAAATACTATAAAGCGCATTGAAAGCTGCATAAAAAATCGCTAAAAAATAAAAAATCCGCGTGGATAAAATTTCCTTTATAAGTTTAAAATTTGAAAGCGAATTCATTTTATGAATGTCAAAAAATCTCCCGAAATGCGAAAAAAGGCTAAAAAGCTCGATAAACACCGCTAAAAAATAAAAATATTTGAAGATAAAATTTACTACAATAGATTAAAAATTTGAAGCCGAGTTCTTTTTCAAAATGTAAAAAAATCGCCGTTGAACTCGAAAACACGTTAACAATCACATTAAAAATCTTATAAAAAATAGCTAAAATTTAAAAATCGATGGGGTAAAATTTGCTAAATTAGGCTAAAAGTTTGAAACCAAATCTTTTTTTTTAATGTTGCAAAATCGACTCTGAATTTTTAAAAAAAAACCGCTAAAAATCACATTGAAATCACTAAAAATTCAAAAATCGAGGAGGAGAAAAATCACTATATTAGGCTAAATGTTTGAAACCAAATTCTGTTTCCTGTGAAAAAAATCTCTACAAAAATCGAAAGAATGCTAAAAATTATTGAAAATCGCTAAAATTCAAAAATAGTGGAGAAAATTTTTTACTATATTAGGCTAAAAATTTGAAACCAAATTCCTTTTCCTAATGTCAAACAATCTCCGGGAACGCAAAAAATTGCTAAAATACAAAAACTGTCGAGGACAATATACTGTATTAAGCTAAAAGTTTAAAATATAATTCCTTTTACATATATCAAATAATCGCCGCGAAATGTGAAAAAATGCTAAAAATCACATTGAAAATTGCATTAAAAATAGATAAAAATTCTAAAATCTTAAAGGACAAAATTTACTGTATTACGCTAAAGGCATGAAACAGAACTCCGCTTTTAAATGTCAAAAAATTGCCGCACAATCCGAAAAATCGTTAAAAATTGCATTGAAAACCGGCAAAAATTCAAAACTCGCGGAAGACAAAATTTACTATATTAACCTAAAATTTTGAAACCAAATGCATTTCTCCCAACGTCAAAAAATTGCACAAAAGTCGAAAAAATGCTAAAAATTGAATAAAAAATCGCAAAATATTTAAAAATTGCAGCGACCAAAATTTACTACAATGGGATAAGACAATGTAATCGAAATTCTTTCTTTAATGTCAAAAAATGGCTAAAAATCTCTAAAAATAACATTTAAAATCGCATTAAATTTTATTGTAGAGGAAAAAAGTTAGGCTGAAAGTTTGGAACCGAATTCCTCTTACCAAACTCAAACAATCGCCGCGAAATGAAAAAAAATCTCTAAAAATCGCATAAAAATTTGCGAAAAATTCAAAAATCTGCGAATTACTAACTTTATTGAAAAGAGAGCAAAAATTACTATATTGTGCTACTAAAAGACTAAAACCAGATATGTCTTTATTAAGGTAAAAAAATCGCCCCAAATCGTAAAAAAAACAAACAAAAAAAACAAGAAAGAAAAAAATAATCGTCAAGCATAGATTATGACTTTCCAACACATTCTGAATAATGTAACAGTACTGCGCCGTTTAATAAATTAAAATATTAAGTCTAATTCAACCCTATGGAAGCGCATAACACATTTGAAAATACAATTTCAGCTGTTCCCATCTACAATTGGAAAATTATCCGAATTCTTAGACCAGCCTTTTATATGATATAAAGATTTGTATCTATTAACTACGGTACAAGCCAAAATTTAATTCGATTATTCAGCTCTGTATATGAGGTATAGAATTTATATACAACGATTAACATGCAAAAAATTAGTTACATTTAAAAGCGCATACCGAATTTTAAAACGCACTTCCAGCCCTTATTACTCAAAGACAGTGCTGTAACCGATTTCTTTTTTGTGTCCCTGTATATGAACGACAGATGCAATAAATGCCCTAGTCTATCGTAATTATCCTGTAGGGAAATTCAGTGATTTATATCAGTTTCAATACATTTGAAACAGCGTACTGTCATTAAAATATTCTGCAAATGAATTTTCCACATTTACCATAATCTAACGGAATTCTTTTGAGTGCCCCTGTAAATGCATTATTAATATCATATACTTCATATACAATGCCAAACATGCTTTGGTGACCCTAAATAACGTTTATAATTTACATGGAAATTTGAGTATATTTACGGGAGTTAGAGCGTGGACAGATAACGCATAAACACTTTTCAAATTTATTGGAAAGTGTTAAAAACGCTAAAAATCGCGTGAAAAGTTAAATAAAAGAAACCTAATAAAAAAATCCTGATTCGGGATTTGGAGCCATTACCTCAAATATAGAGGTATACCTTCCAGCAAAATTTTGTAGCTCTGCGTTCAGCAGTCTCTTCAGAACACAGCACAAACACGCAGACAAATTTCGTTTCTTATTATTATAGTTCATGAATATTTTTACTATGCAATGTATATATGTAAATGAATATGTGTACATATAAACAAATATATGTATAATTTTACATTAATTTTAACCCAATTATTCTAATTGGTAAACAAATAATAAGAGTTGTACATTTCAAACTGTGCGAAAAATGCCCAGAACAAGATTCAAACCAGGAGTCTTGGCTGAAGCCGCCCAATGCTCTACCAACTGAGCCATTCCGGACAAGTCTGAAGGAGCTAATTCACCCAGCTAACCTTATTGGTCATGGAATCTGGTCTGATATATGAATCAGTTCAATAGAATAAATCGCAGATAATAGAGCTCCAGAAAACGCTGGATACGTAATTACACTACATTAATTTAAACACAGGTATTCTATTTCAAATGAAAATCAAATTTCAAATTATTTAAGTTTCAATAAGTTCAGTAAGTTAATTTAAGTTTCGTGTTTGCCCCATGTCGGTGGCTCACGATATTATATTCCATCTTGTGCTGCGTTTGTAGCCTTGTCAACATATAATAGTGAGAAATTTTCCAGGCTGGGTATCGTTCCACACTGTTAAAAATTTGCAGCATTCTGGCAGGTCATTTGACCGTTTTTTCAGAAAACGGTTACACAACCGATAATTTAACACTATTCTGACCATATTACTGGCCATTTTATGGTCAGAATATAGTTAAACTAGTAAATCTGCAGATCAGGAGCCTCAACGTCAGCTCTACAATTCATTGTGTTTAGCACCCTTTGAGTAATATTAATCTTTTTACAAAAAACGAAATTTAAAGTTTTGAAATTACATAAACATTTAGAAAACGAAAAAATATTTCGAAGGTTTGACATTAGAAGCGTTAAATTAAACCACTTGTTATGTAATGGTATTCTGAAAATCTCATGAGCTACTTATTCTGGTAATTTTTAGATAATAAAGTAGATTTCTTCAGGGGGGCAGAGCCCCCCTGAACCCCTTCGTAGTGTAATTTAATTTACATTTGTAATTATCAATTAATTGTGTTAATGTCCTTTAGTAAATTCTACCAATAGACGGAAACGTACATGAATTCTTTTCTACAGCCCTGTATATTACGTGAAGATTTTTACGCGTCGTCTATAACATTTAAATTTAATGCAGACAAAAAACCCTCTTAAAACTGCTCATATCACATTTACGGGGATTAGTATGCATAGTGTACACCATATATCCAGTTTCTGCGGAGTCCTGTATATGGTTCTATTTAAATTCTGCAAACATTTGTTAGTATACTAAATGTAATTCGGCTGGGAAATACATAACTCAAATAATAAAAAAAAAAAAAAACACACTGAAGCAATTCGCGCTCATTTTCATTTATACTTACGAATTCATTTGTGTATCCCTGTGCATGGTCTATACAATATTTAAGCACTACTTATTAAGCACGAATTTACTTAACGTTAAAACGCACACGCATAATCGAAAATGCTCTTCAGCAATCATCCCTAATAGACCAGAACTGTATCCGAAATTTTTTATGTGACCCTATAAATGAACGATAAATACGATACAAATCATATTCAAGCTTCTTGTAGTCAACCACAGTAATGTAATTTAATTTCATAATGTTTGAATTAGTGCAACACAATTAACACACTGACGACAGGCAATTTAATTAAATCTGGGTTTAAAAACAGTAGAAGCTCCTCCCTCTTCTGAAAGTGTCTCGGAAATTGGTTTCTGAGATATGTTTTTCATGTTTATGCAGCAGTAAATATCTTTCAATGTACGGATGTAATATATAATGTCTTACAATCTATAAAAAATATGGACAATACAATATAAATGTCTTTTCTGTAAGGTAGAAGTCACTCCCTTAGCCAATGATGTATTCTGAATAAAAACGAGAATTCTCGTTTCCCGTCGCTAATGTGTTAAAATAAGCTGTGAGGAGTTAGTTTTTTTCCCCCGTAGACCACATTTTAATCGACCACTTTTGTGTGACCCTGAAAAAAAACATATGCTTTGCACCCCATATACTACAAAAATGTTTCAAAAATACATATCAATTTTATTATTTTGTAACAGAGTAACATCATTAAAAAACGCCACAAAAGGATTTTCTTCAAAGATTGTAATAATATTATGAATACTTTTGAGTTCCCTGTACGCATGCTGTAAGTGCTACACATAACATATTTTATAGTAACCAGGTTCTAGTGCACCTTAATAAAGTATATAAATTTCATTACGTTTAAAATTGTGTAACATTATTAAAATACACCGCAGACGATTTTTCCCAAAGACTATAATGTAACGGAATAGTTTTGAGTGCTCCTGTAATTAAGCTATGAATGCTACACTCTTCATTTTTAATACCAAACATACTTTGGCAAACCTCAATAACGTATATCAATTACATGTAATCCCGACTATATTTACGCGAGTTAGAGCACGTAGAGAAAGACGGCAATCGACAGATAGAAAAACTGAAGTCATAAATACTTTTCATCCATGTTGGAAAGTGTTAAAAAAGGATTTACATGCCTTAAACTGTACTTTTTTTTCACTTATTGCATGGTTAAACATTAGTTTAAACATCCTAATCCATGCGATAGCAATAACATATTAAAAGCCCCCCAAAATATGCATATCTGGAGATCTATAAATCTACTGGAAAATAATTCATTATCGTGAGCACTGTTAATTGCATAAATTGCATCGATTTGGCGCGATAAAATATTTTTTGTGATAGACTTTTAATAGTACCTGCAACAAAATTAACGTAATTTACTAACTTCATTCATATTTGACGCAATGATAGGTTACAAATACCAGTCGCTAGGCAACGAAGAAAAGGAAAAAAAAAGAAATATGTATCATATAAAACAAGAAAATTAATTTAAAAATTCTTTATATTATTGGAATACATGTAGAAATGTCCTCAAAACATTATACACGTAAATAAAAAAATCTGATAGATGTTTGATAAAGTGTATATTTTAATTATACCAACAGATGTCGCTACATTGCAGATATACCAAAATGTTTGTACTAGAAATATATAAGCTGTGAGAAAAAGACACGGCCCTTTAAATTTGTAGTTATTTTCTAAGCTGTGTGAAAAGGACATTCTTTTTGGTTTTAGTTTTGGTTCGAAGTTCTACTTCGAGAATGTGCTGTTAATAAGTTTTAGTTTAGATTTTTGTGTCTATTGTGATCCGAGCTGTGTCCGGAATTGAGTGTGGTGAGATTGTATACAATAAACGGTATTTTTAAACAAGAGAATGAGTAATTTAATCAGAGTAAGAGTGCTTTTCTTATAATTCCGGGCCAAAAGCGAATCATATTATGGTCCGTCTTCATTGCCAGAGAAAAACCAGGAGAGTGATATAAATATTTACTGCGATCGTTATAAAAGTGATAAAGATCAACATGTCATCGTTTAAGTGCGTAAACGGCTAAGTGTGATTCATAGCTGCGTGTTGTGAGCTAGTGTTTTCTTTTTTCGCTCATGGATTAATTATTTAAAGGATCTAGAGGGTAAGTGTATACCCATTTAATTTATATATTTTTTGTCAAAATGAGTTTGAAAGAGTTGAAAGAGCTTAAAGCTAAAAAGAAAACAAATAAAACTAGTTTGACAAAACTAAAGGATAGATTGTCAGGTTCTGAACTAGAACCAAGTGAACTACTACTCATAAAGGAGAAACACAATAAGCTGGTTCTAACTTTTTCTGAATTATTTGACGCGATTTATAAAACATGTAAAGAAGATGAAATTGATGATTTTATCAAAGAAAACGAGGAAATAAATGAGTCATTAGAGAATTTAGAATTTGAGCTCAGCAAAAAGCTTTCAAAAACAAAATTTCAGAATGTTAATTTGGAAAATGCGTCAAAGGCTGAAAATAATATAAAATTGCCTAAGCTGACTCTTCCGATATTTACGGGAAATTTGCATGAGTGGCTTTCTTTTAAAGATATATTTAAGGCCACTGTACATGATAACTCAAATTTATCAGGGGCAATGAAATTGCAATATTTAAAATCTTCATTAAAGGGAGATGCTTTTAGAATTATTCAATCCATTACAATTGTGGATGCTAATTATGAAGTTGCATGGTCGCTTTTAGAGGAACGGTATTCAAATTCAAGAGAACAAGTTTACGCGCATTTAAAACGTTTTATAAATATTCCTGTTATTCAGAATGAGTCCCCAACAGCATTATTAAATTTAATAGACATTACAAATGAGTGCACTAGGTCATTAGAGATTTTAGAACAAAAAGTTGAGGGGTTTTCTACTACCATGTTTGCTTACATTTTAGCTCAAAAATTAGATGCAAATACAAAAATGTGGTGGGAAAGACATCTTAAGCGGGATAATTTACCAAGTTTAACTCAGTTGCTAGAATTTTTGAGAGACCACGCGCGTACACTAAGTGCGTCCAAACAAGTAAATGCAAAACGAAATTTTCAAAACGAAAGCCATACAAGGCATAGCTTTTCAAAGGTGACTTCCATGGTTACGGGGTTAAATGAGAAAAATATGCGCAAATGTGTTGTATGTAGCCAGGAAAATCACAGTGTTTTTAAATGTCCAAAATTCCAAAAATTTAATGTACAGGACAGAGTAGAATTTGTTAAAAAACATAATTTGTGTTTCAATTGTCTTTCAGAATACCACTGCGTCAAAAAATGTAATTCGACATTTTCGTGTGCCAAGTGTCATAAAAGGCACAATGTACTTCTTTGTTTTGATAGGCGTGAGAGAAATTCCGCTGCAATGGGAAACACAAAAAATTCCAGCGATAAAGAAGCGCCAAACTCACTGGCAGCGAATGAAGGTAGACAAACATTAAATGCTGACGCGATACCCTTTGAGATAAATAACCAAATTCAGAATTTCGCTGGTACTGCGAATGTGAGATCTAGTAATGTTAAAACAGTTCTTCTTTCCACTGCGGTTGTTTATATGAGAGATAAATTCGGAAATAAAATTCCGGTGCGTGCCTTCCCAGATAGCATGAACAATTGCAGCAAGATTAATTTTTTCTTGATATTTTCTTGTCACGACAAATTTGAAATAATAATATTGCCGCAAGGACACTACTAGGTAGACGGAATATAATCAATCGCTTTCTTGCAACACAACTTTGCTCTAAACCTGATACAACACTGTCATAAAATAACGACGTAAGCGAAAAATTCCTTTTGTTGGAAGAACAGATATAAACACGCATGCGCGGAAATTTGACAAAGACAAAATTACAACACTTCTTTATTGAATCCCATGAAGCAGCGCCATTGGATTAGCGTTCAAGTAAAGAACCCAGATATAAAGGTATTTATTATTTTAATTATTCAAATGTGATTCGGATATTTTTGTATTTTCTCTGTACAAACTACAACTTATTTCGTACAGAAATTTTAATAAATTAAAAAGTTATGTTTATTTACTGAGGAATGCTTACATTTTTTTAAATAGTTTGGTTTTGGTCCATGTTAAGGCATTATTGAAAATTTTAATTTTTAAATGAATTTTTCTCAACTTTAAGGGGAATTTCTAAGATATCGTTTTAATTAATATTTGCTTTTTTTCTTGCTCAGGCCGATCGAGCGGTGTTGAATTCAGATATTTTTCTCCGGGAGCAATTTCTGCAGCTCTGGAGGGCGGGGGGGGGGGACATTTTAGAGATTGGGTGTGGAAATTGCTTATTAAAAAGCATAAAATCTCAAACCTTCCGGGGGGAATGCCCCTCCTCTTGAATTCAGCAGTGCGTTAGAATGTATTTTTAAATTTAAATTATCTTTTCGTGGCCATTAAACCCTTTTCTATATATAAATATTAAGTACTTTAAACAGTTTCTTAGTGTACTATTCTCCATGCTTCTTATCATGGACTTCTATTGTATCGCTATTTTCTAATTTTTATTAAAGTTATTAACAGTATTTCCTTCCGGCGTCAGTTTTATTTAATTCTTTAAAAATTTCTCTTTTCTTCTGACATAACTGCTTTTTAATCGGATGTGTATAAGTCGTTTTATTTCCTATTTTTCTTATTTTAAATACGAATATTTTGAAATTGTTAATTTTTCGCGTCAGCAAACTGGGCTTGAAATGTGCCGGAGCAAATCGGAACAATATTCCGGTTCGTAAAATTATGACAAATATTGATCTGGTTTGCAGTGTTGTAATCGTAAAAAAATCAGAGGGTGTACGCTAAAGTCATGAACATCATGTCTAGAGTATATACGATATAGATTTATTCGAGAAACCGGGTGGTATACGGAACTTTTTTTAAAAATCCAGAAGGTATACGGCTTATACCTCCGTATACCCTCCAATACACTCCGGCTGGTTTGTGAAATTATGGTAAATATCGTTACGATTCGGTAACACATATTATTATTATAGTTTTATACATATAGCTTTTATAGTGCTGACTATAACTTTTTTGATTATTTTGAATTTTGAATGCATTTTTTAAAATTGATTTTTATTGCTAGACACAAATTTGCCTAAAACTTTAAAAAAAATTGTCAAACTTTGAAAAATAGATTTCCGGCTCGTGAATTTTTCCATTTCGAGTCCTGCCGCAAACAATTGTACTGAAACTTGATTGGTAAGTTTTTTTGCAATGAATTAGAGCTAAATAACTAAAATGCATTGACTAATCACTTAAACTCTTCCCCCCCACCCCCCCCCCAAAAAAAAGTTATAAAATAGCTTTATGTGATACTTAAAACCTCGGATACCATAGCACCAAAATATTATTTTATTTCGGGCTCACATTTTAATATTTTTTAATATTATTTTTTGCATAGGATACACCTGGTTGATATATATAGTTGTGCAATCGTACCTTTTCGAGCTTTTATGCATTTTTTTATATGCAGAGATACTTTCAATTTTGAAACCTGTTCTGAA
Organism: Maratus speciosus; assembly: GCA_963932465.1. Taxonomy (NCBI): domain Eukaryota; kingdom Metazoa; phylum Arthropoda; class Arachnida; order Araneae; family Salticidae; genus Maratus; species Maratus speciosus. The sequence continues at coordinate 510,101,083 of OZ010795.1, forward strand.
AGTGAAACTGTACTCATATAAAAGAAAACTGTAACCAAAACCGAAAAAGTACAAAAGCACAACAATATATGGGGCATTCTCACAATCTTTTGACTTTTATGCCCCTGAATAATAATTTTTATTTTAATACATTTTTTTGTGTTTTTTTATTTCATATACTGGGGAACATTCCATTGCATGATTGCATATAACAATATTAACGGGATAAATAAGTTGTGGGCGATGTGGGGGGTCCAAATACCAGGAAAACTCCTATACCGTCCCGTCCCTGATGCTGATTTTTAAATTTGGAGCTGTCTGTATAAAATTGTTTCAATGAAAGTAATTAGATGTAATTTTTTTCCGAAACTGGGACAATTGTTTAATATAAATATTGTGCAAAAAATTAACCTGCACACATTTTTACGGTTGATATTATTTTTTGAACTCTGTCCCTGGGTTTTTCATCCTTACCGTCCCTCTTGCTAAACTTATACAGAAAATCCCTTCAGATGCAGCCACAGAATTTTTTTCAAGTTTTTTCTCATGCAGAAGTATGCTAGAGAAAGAATGTCTAAAATTCTTTTACAGGAAATTTACTGCAGAATTTAAAACAGCATTTAAATATCAATTTCAAGATCGTGGCTTTATTGGTAGTCTTACCTTCCCCAAGGTTTATTTCTGCACTTTTCGAAGTAAATTAAGAAAAAAAAAATTATTTAATCCAATGTTAACAACTGTTTCTAGAAATCAATGAACATTGTGGCTATCACTTAGTCTTAACATGATTTTCCTAAAAATAGGTGATAATTTTCCTTACCGTTCCATCCTTACAGTCCCCTTTTTTCCCATTTCATCCTTTTTTTCCTATACCGTCACCCCCCCTTTTTTTAATCTTACCGTCCCTTCTTTAATACCCCTTTAAGACAATGTTATACAAAAATTCTGTATTAATTGTACTACATTTTTATTATTTCTTATTTGAATGTCCTGTGGGTACTATGCAAATTCATTATAAGTAAAAATGTAGAAGAAGATAAAAAGTTATAGTGGTAAAATGGTAAGGAAAATTAAACTCGCAAGTTTAACTTAAACCTCAGTTAAATAAAAAAAAATTCGCTGCTGACCATTTTTTCTTTATTTTGAATCATTAGGGCTTTGTCTATCAGATTAAAATGTGATTTTAGCATGTTTAATTTCACCAGATTTTTATTCCCGAATGTCAAAAGTTTGTGAGAATGTCCCATATATACTCGTATTCCTCAGGTATCCTATGCAAATATATATATTTAAGCTGTATAGCATTTTAGTTGTAAAGATTTATCTCATATACTAACGTTAGCTTTCGAGTTTCTTCGTGTGACTAGTGTAGGTTATGTATAATTATGTAGTGGGTTTAGTATATGTATATGTAGCGTTATGAGACTAATTCAGTTACGCGAAAACACGCCGTTCGCTAATATTAATACAATGGGAGAATTTTTTAAAGGTATTTTCGTTTGCATTTTAATATTTTAATTCTTTTTGTATTTGAAAGCTGAGGTAGATCTGTACAAATATCCTTTTGCACTTTTTTTATTTTGTTTACAAGTATTTTTAATTAGAACACTTTCACTTTCGGAATCGGTTTCGAAAGTGAAAGCATCCTCATAAAAAAAATCTTGCAAACAAAATCGAAAAAGTAAAAAACGGTCTTTTTTGAGATCGACCTTAGCTGTCATATGCGAAAAAAACAAGTTGGAAATTGCTCTCAAACGTGGCAAATGAGGTGCGTTCTTACTATAACTAGTTTTATAAATATTTTTTGCACCACATATTCTACTGAATGTATATTTTAGTGCACTTCATAAGTGCATATCAATTTCATTTTCTTCGAAAGGCTGTAACATCATTAAAATGCACTTACAATAATTTTTTTCCCATTGGCTGTAATGTAGCGGAAAACTTTTGACTGTCCGTGTAATTAAGCTATACATCCGATTTTCATAAAATTGGAAATGACTCATCAAAATTTTTCAACAATTATATATTTAAAATTTCAGACCGTTCGGAAGGCTGTAACATCATTAAAATACACTTGTAATAATTTTCCCCGTTGGCCGTCATGTAACGGAAAACTTTTGAATGTCCCTGTAATTAAACTATACATCCGATTTTTACAAAATTTGAAATGACTCGACAAAATTTTGCAACAATTATATATTTAAAATTTCAGACCGTTCGGTTGGGTAGTTTTTTCTCTGTTATATGCGGATGGACAGACAGGCGGACCGAACGACGACTATAGGTGTTACGCATTTATATAATTACGAACGCACCTAAAAATCATTTAAAAATAATCAAATGAAAACGAGATATTTTTAAAAATTTCTCCCACATAATTAACATTGCCGAACAAGTGTTTTCACGTGATTGAAATAGCCTCTTACACTAGTCATGTGGAGAAATTCTAACGCTAATGTTAATCCTATGGGAGGATTCTTTACAGATTTCTCGCTTGCATTTTAATATTTTTAAAAGAGTTTTTGCATAGGGTACCTCATGTCGATAACTTTTATCGTGAATTTGTACTTTTTCGATTTTGGTTGCAGTTTTTTATATAAGTACAGTTTCATTTTCAGCACCGATTCTAACCGGTTTCAAAAGTGAAACTATCTTGATATGAAAAACTGTAACCAAAATCGAAAAAGTACAAACTCACGATAAAAGTTATCGACCTCACGTACCCTATGCCAAAAATCTTTTAAAAATATTGAAATGCAAGCGAGAAATCTGAAAAGATTTTTCCCACAGGTTTAACATTAGCGTTAAAATTTCTTCGCGTTACTAGTTTTAGCCCTTTACGCGGAAAAACTCGAACTCTAACGTTAAACCTGTGAGACAAATCTTTACAGATTTGTCTCGTTCACTTTCGGAAGAGGTTGGAACCTGTTCTGAAAGTGAAACTATTTTCGTATAAAAAAAATACACAAACGTTAACATTAGATATCGACCTCAGGTATCCTGGAAAAAAAATCGTGTAAAAATATTAAAGCGCAAGCGATAAATTTGAAAAGATTTTAACCATAGGTTGAACATTAGTGATCAAATTTCTTCGCGTGACTAGTGTAGACCCTTTACGCGGGACAACAAGTTAAATCTATGAAAAAAATCTTTACAGATTTCTCATTCGCATTTTAATATTTTTAAATAATTTTCGTTAAACAGGATACCTGAGGTCGATATATATTGTTGTGAGTTTCTACTTTTCTATTTTGTTTGCATTTGCTTTTTTATATGAGGATAGTTTCACTTTCACAACGCGTTCCAACCAGTTCCAATAGTGAAAATGTCCGCATAAAAAAAAAAAAAAAAAACTGAACAAAATTGAAAAATTACAAACGCACAACTATATATATCGACCTCAGGTATCCTATGCATATATTTCTCTCTCATTTAAGCTGTATAGCTTTATCGCTGTGAAGATTTCTCCCACATACTTAACATTAGGGTTCGAGTTTCTTCGCATGACTAATGTAGATTCTTAAGAACTTTCTTCAGTCACGGGGAAAAGGAAAAACGCTGATGCTAAGTCTATGGGAGCGTTATTTTCAAATATCTCGCTCAAATTTTAATATTTTTGAATGATTTTTTTCGCATAGGATAGCTGAGGACGATCTACAACCTGGCTAGTTTTTACTTTTTCGATTTCGGTTTCAGATTCTTAAAAAAAAAAAAAATTACTTTCGGAACCGGTTCCGAAATTGAAACTATCCTATTATAGAAAAAAAAAATTAATCAAAATCGAAAAAGTAAAAACTAGTCCGGTTGTATATCATCCTCAGCTATTCTATGCAAAAGAAAAAAAAAAAAAAACATTCAAAAATATAAAAATTTCAGCGAGAAATTTGAAAATAACACTCCCATAGACTTACCATTAGCGTTCGACTTTTTCCAAGTGACTAGTACGGGTTCTTAACCCTTTAAAAAAGGGAGGTTTTTTGGTAGAAATTGAAACTTTGAGTTTCCCCTTATCGATAAGATTGTATTTGATTGAAAAAATATAAAAAAATACCCGATGTCAGGTTATGACAAGAGAGGATCCGCACAGTTGTGTGGGTTCGGCCTTAATGCAGCCGTTTTCGGGCTAAATCTACACAATTGTGTAGTTTTGGATTATGTGTGCAAATATCTAAAAATAAAAGTTTAAGCAAAAAAAGTTGTTGTTTATTGAGAACTTTCTTCAGCCACAATGGAAATATTTGAAACAATTTTTGTTTTTGGACAGACCACTACAATTTCATTTTCTGAGACGTGCTCGATGCTCGCACCCCTCTTAAGAGCCTTTGACAAGTGGTATGCCCTTCACTTCGTTTGGATTGTGCCTGATCCTTCAAATTTCTTTTTTTTTTTAGTTTTTCCAGCAGCGGTATTTTGTTGAAATACCGATCGAAGTATATAAAACTAGGTCTGAACCAGAGTAAGGACTACAGCAGATCCTAAGCCTAGATCCTTGTGGACCAGGTCTGTACTGGTCCACTGGTATAATACAAAATTTAAAACTATCCCCGATGATGCTGTTACAACAGAGAGTGGTTTGTTTTTTATATACTGCTTTACTGAGGCACGTCCTAAAAAAAGGAATCGTCTGCTCATCTATGGAAAATTTTCCCTGATCTCCTGGTAAATTCAAGCAGACACTACGGAATCTGTCGAGCATTTGCTGAACTTTCTATAATTTATTTATTCCTGGTGGTTTACTTGCTGTGTCGACAAAATGGAATGAATTTATCAAACTTAAAAATCAATCTCGTGGTATGCATATAACTCATATAAAACTTATAAATCATGTATGGCATCTATAACTCAGAGCAGAAACATTCAGTTCGTTACATGTGCATATTATATATGTAATACTATCCATTTTAAACAGAAATCATGACTAGTACAAACCTATTAATTTAAAATTGGTCAGCTTTAAAAATGTAATTAATAAAAAATAAATTGTTAAAAACATGTTTAAAAAAATCACTTAAAAATAAAAATTTTATATATTAGGAATTGTATCTATTTTGGAAATGGTAAATGCCGGACCCGCACAATTGTGTGGTTCATTTGTTTTTCAACTTTTCTGAAGCCTAATTAAATTTATCAAAGACAAAATCAATTAAAATCATGAATAAACTATATGAAAAGAAATATTAAATCTAAGCAAACACTATAAATCATATTTAAAAGAAATTACGACAGTACATACTTTTTGTCTATTGCTGTCAGATGATATAGTCTTTTTAAAAGCAGAAAATCTAACCCTATATTGTAGTTGGTACCCTCTAATTATGTTTTATCAGAACATCTAAAGCATATAAATGTGCAGATTTGGTTTTAAATCGCACAAAAACAGGAAATTTTAAAATTTCCTGTTTTTGTAAAAGAATTCTTTTACTTTAGTATCGCCGCACAATTGTGTGGGTCAGGGCTACATCAGTCAAGCGGAAACACCCATTCGCCAATGTTAATCCAATAAGAGAATTTTTTTAAGGTAACTCGGTTGCATTTCAATATTTTTAAATGATTTTTTATATACTTTCACTTTTAGAGCCGATATAAACAGTGAAAAGAGTGAGTGTCCGCACAAAAAAAAAAAATAAATAAAAAGAAAGAAAGAAAATAAAATAAAAACTTCAACGAACTTAAAATAAAGTAAAAAAACCACAGTTGCAGAAATTTACCTCAGCTATCCAATGCAAAAGTAAGTCTTTAAAATATAAAAATACTAACGAGATATTTTAAAAAATGTATCTCGTTTGATTAACATTAGCGATTCGGTCATTTTGCCTGAAGAGTTATAATTTGTGATCACCTTTAGAATTAATTCTAAGCAGAATTCTTGAAAACAGTAAAAATTTAACTTGTAACTTTTAAAATGCACTCTATTGTTTCTCTCTTTTAGGATGCAAAGACATGGAAATAATATAGAGAAGAATGTTAAATAATTGTATGTTAATTTGGTAAATATTATGTTAATACTTTGTGTTAGAAACTATTATTTGTAACTGTGTGAAAATAAACTTTGTAATTTTATAGACTGTATTGTTTTATTATAACTTTGTTCTTTTTAAATTCTTGAAACTTTTCAAATATGTTGTTTTTGTGGAATTATATTTATTCAGATTTAAGAATAGGGAAATTTCAATTTTAAAATGAGTTTTTTTTTCCCTTCTGGAAGTTAATAAGTTTTAGCAATATATTCCACTCTGGCCAAAAAGAAATGAAAATAAATTATATTTTCTTTAATAAAATTATATATGAAATTAAGATTGAGGGTGTGTGTTTATACTCATCTAGGTTTGCTTTGCACTGGTTATGTACATGGACCATTTATTTTTAGATAATGTTTTTAATTACCTTCTAATAATTAGAAGGGAATAAGCAACTAATTGAGAATTGGTGAGTCTAATAAAACTTCTAAAAAAATTAACGTATATTATTTGAAGTTATTGGGGCTTACCAGGTAGTTGAATGGTTAGCCCTGTGGCCTCCGATTCAGCTATGTCGGGTTTAATTCCTGTGGGTGTAGTAGCGTATTTGTGGTGATTTGGAATCTATTTTAAACTATAAGTCCTTGTTTACTCGGTCTGTATAGCATAAAAATGTCAAGCATTTGACAAACCTCCGATTATATGGAATCCTGCACAAAACTCGCACAACCTTCAAAAGTACGACTATTAGCGTACAGATAAAAAATATGCAATCAAAAATTGAGTACTAGTGACCATTCACCAAAGTTTGGGAAGAATTTCATTTTGATACTAAAAATGAATATTCAATGAGTCCTTAAAAAATAAAGTTATTTTACCATGTTTTGGGTGCATTTTTAACTCAGGGAGCGGGAGGGTCAAACTAAAAATTTTTTAAGTATGTTAAGAGACAAGTATCGTTTATTATGTTCTTTTTTTTTTTAATCGAATGATTACCATTTGCAAATTGATACGATTATTTATTACATAGTTACGATAAGTTTTATGAATACGAAGCCGAAAACTATAATTTGGTGTAGGTACCGTAGGTTCTTACAGCAGCAACTGATAGCCATTCAAGAAAATTTATCTGGTAAGATCTGGTAATTTTGGCACTAGAAATGAAGATACGATGAGTCCCCCCAAAATAAATTTGCTTCATCGTGGTGTTCTTTTCAGGAGGGTGGGGGGGGGGGGGGCTTTAACACTGCATGGGCGAACAAAGCTTATTTTTAAAACGGCAAATGGGGTATCGTTTGTTATGAATTTTTTTATTCTGAATCAAATGATATCGCACGCAAGCCGATACGATCATTGTTTACAAAGTTAGGCCAGGTTATAAGTAGTGGATTTTGGTAAATTTAATGACTTTGAAATAAACTCAAAATTATCCTGATTTTGATTATTGCTATTTTGAAGACATTTAATAGTTTTGAGATGACTTAATATAATATAAAAAACTCTTTTTAAACGTAAAATAAATGTGACAAAACTATGCTAAAAATAAAATATAATTTTCCACTTTGCATTGATAAAATCTTTTCTGTAACTTTCTTATAAATGTTCGTATGGACTTGCCGATAATGTTATTCAAATACATACGAAACGATATCCCACTTGACCTATTTAAAAAAAGGTGAATTTTACCCCTCGAGCTAAAATGCCCAATCACCCCCCCCCCCCCCCCAAAAAAAAAAAAAAAAAAAAAAACACGGTAAAACAACTTTACATTTTGGAGACTCATCGGATCTTAATCTGTAGTCAGTGCCAAAACGAGGTTTGTCTCAAGCTTTCGTGAATAGCAATCACTTGTTACTGTAAAAACCTATTTTACCTGTAAAAGACTTCGTATAAATAAAACCTGCCGTAACTTTGTAAGAAATGATCGTATTGACTTGCTGATGATTTCACCTGATTCGGAATTATAAAAAACATAATAAACAATATCCCATCTCACCTACTTATTTATTTATTTTTAGTTACCCCCCCCTTCCTCCCTGAGCTAACAATGCCCCCTTTTGCGCACAAAACATGATAAAACAACTTTATTATTTAGTACTCATTGGATCTTCATTTTTAGAATCAAAACGGAGTTCTTCCCAAATTTGGGTGAATGGCCATCTGTTGTCTCAAAAAAACCTATTTTACCTGTGTCCTACACGCAAAATTCAGAGAATTGACAACATTTCAATGAAATTACTACATATTTGCAGCTATACTTGTCATGACAAGATTCCGAGTTTGCAATTCATTTGCAGATGTTCTGGCATGACAATATTGCAAATTTACAATGCGTTTGCAAATAGTCTGACATCGCAATATTACTAGTTTGCTATGATTTTGCAGTAAGATTGATGCAACAAGATTGCAACTTGCACGACAACTTGGCTGCAAGTTCAAAGTATGGTGACTTCGGAGTTTGCATAATCTTGTTGCAGTGTTGTTATGAACTTTCAGACTTGTCATGCTGAGCTTGCTGCAACATTGCAAGTCTGCAAAGTAAAATTGCTGAAAATTTTCTGCAAACTAAAATTGCTATCTGGGTTATTGGACAATGGATCAATGAGCAATTTTTTAACCTTGCAGTTAGTTGAAAGATTAGGAATTCGCAAAGAAAAAAAATAATGTTTCAGTATCGTGCTTAAGTGGATCCTCAGTGACAGTAAAAAATAAAACCACAGCTTTGATTAGTAATAATTCGGGAGATTATGGTCGGGAGTTAGATTTTCTTATCATAGAAAAGATTTCGCAAATTATGCCCTCAAAATATATCAATATTTCAGAGCTAGAAATTCCAGAGTCAATTATTCTGGCTGATCCTGAATTTAATAGGCCAGGAAAAATTCATCTTTTGCTAGGAGCGGAAGTATTTCTGGAACTGATAAAGGTGGGTCGTATGAATGTACCAAATTCTAAATTAATACTGCAAAATACGGTGTTTGGTTGCATAGTGAGTGGAAGTGTTAATGACTGTAGCGGTCAGGTGCAAGTACATTGTGGGTTAGTTAATGAAACAGATTTAAATTTCGAAATGAGAAAATTTTGGGAAATAGAACAAGTAGAGGATACCGCACCATTGAGAAATACCGAAGAAAAAGCATGCGATACCCACTTTATAAACACACATCAGAGAGACATATCAGGCAAATTCATAGTACAAATGCCCTTGAAAAAGGATCCTAGTTCATTGGGAGAATCAAAACAATTTGCGGAAAATAGATTAAACTCACTTTGGAATAGGCTAGTTAAAAATCCAAATCTCTTAGAGTTATATTGTGCATTTATGTCGGAGTATAGAGAATTAGGCCATATGGAGGAAGTAGAGGAGCCAAATGAGTCGATACATGCAAATTACCTTCCTCACCATGGTGTCTATCGACCAGATAAAAGTTCCACAAAACTAAGAGTTGTCTTCAATGGCTCACATGTAACTTCTTCCGGAGAATCTCTAAATTCTATACAATTGAATGGAGGTGTCATTCAAGATGACTTGTTCAGCATAATACTTAGATTTCGTACACATCGTTATGCCTTTACGGCAGATGTGAAAATGATGTATCGCATGATACTTATTGATAAGAGTCAACGTGATTTACAGCGCATAGTTTGGAAAGATACTGTAAATGGTGAGGTGAAACATTACAGACTGTGTACGGTTACGTATGGAATGACTAGTGCCCCTTATTTAGCTATGCGATGTCTTAAACAGCTTGGTATAGACGGTGAATCCCAATTTCCGTATGCTTCAGCTGTGGTGCAGTCGGATTTCTACATGGATGACGTATTGACTGGTGCAGCTGATTTAGAATCGGCTAAGAGACTGCAAACTGAACTTATTCAATTATTAAGTACTTGCGATATGAAGTTACACAAATGGTTCAGTAATCATCCAGAATTAATGGAGCCAGTGTGTAAATCCGAGAACTACACTTTTGAGAAAATGAGTGAAACTAAAGCCTTAGGACTTTGTTGGAAAGCCCATGACGATACGTTTACTTTTAGTGTATCGTTCAGTGATCAAACTGAGGTGACTAAGAGAAGTGTTCTGTCAAATATCGCTCGCATATTTGATCCATTAGGATTGCTAGGTCCAGTGTTAACGAGAGCAAAGATTTTCTTGCAAAGACTGTGGCGACTAAACATTGATTGGGATGATACTCTACCTAAAGCCGAACTTGATGATTGGTTGCAGTTCCGAGAATCGTTAACGGCCATCAACAACGTAAGTGTTATTCGATATATTTTTACGAACGATCCAGTGCAATTTAAAATTTGTGGATTTGCAGATGCGTCTGAAAAAGCATACGGTGTAGTTTTGTATGTTGTTTCTTCAAATTCTTCAGGTGAACAAACTTCTCAGTTGCTCTGCAGTAAAGGCCGAGTTTCACCGATCAAAACAATTACCATCCCACGTTTAGAACTGTGTGCTGCAGTTTTGTTAACAAAATTGATGGTAAAGGTTTCAAAATCTTAAAGGTTCCTAAAGAAGCTATCTACTATTATTCAGACAGTACTATTGTGTTGTGCTGGCTTCGAAAACAACCATGTGATTTAAAAACTTTTGTGGCATCGCGCGTATCTTCAATTCAAAATCTTTTTAACATTAACCATTGGGGTCATGTGGCATCTGCTGACAATCCTGCTGATCTCGTGTCTCGAGGTGTGGATCCCGACAAACTTTTTCAGGAAAACTTATGGTGGCATGGTCCCCATTTCCTAACCCAACGAACTGAGTATTCTTCAAATAGTTTTGAACTGGAGCAAAGTGATAAGGACTTATATTCGTGTGAACTTAAAAATACTGTTTCAGAAACTTCATTATTAATTACGGACTGTGCACCTTTTATTGACAATTTTCTGCAATTAAGTAATAATTATGCTAAACTAATTAGAATTCTTAGCTATGTTTTCAGGTTCATTCAGAATCTCAAGGAACCAAAGGCAAGGTGTTCAGGTAGGTTAACATCTGCTGAGCTGAAGAGAGCTGAGGAATATATGGTAAGATCTGTGCAACAAAAAGAATTCAGTTCTGAATTCACATTGTTAACCAAGGGTAAAGAATTACCAAAAAATAGTAGATTGATTTCTTTAAATCCTTTTGTAGATAAAAATAATGTAATCAGAGTTGGAGGTCGCCTCCAAAATAGCATGTTAAGTTATGTTCAAAAACATCCAATTGTACTGCCCTCTAAACATAAACTTACAGAATTAATTATTGAAAGTTATCACAAAAAATATCTACATATAGGACCACAAAATTTACTTTATTGTGTTCGTAGAGAATTTTGGCCTCTAAACGGTAGAGCTATTTGCAGAAAAATTGTACATAACTGTGTTATATGCTTTAGGGCCAAACCTAAAATATCAGAACAAATTATGGGCGAGCTTCCTAAAGATAGAGTGAATGTAGACTTTGTTTTTAATTGTACAGGAACTGACTTCTGTGGCCCATTTTTGATTAAATATAAAGGTCAACGTAAAGGTATTTTTCATAAAGTTTATGTTTGTATTTTTATTTGTATGGTAACTAAGGCAGTACATTTGGAAATAGTTAGTGATTTAACATCGGAGGCCTTTATTGCCACTTTAAAGAGGTTTTTTGCCAGACGAGGCAAACCTCGAAAAATATTCAGTGATAATGCTGGCAATTTTGTAAAAACTAATTTAGAGCTTAAAAAGTTGCAAGATATGGTAAACAAACCAGACAACAAACTTGCTAATTACTTGTTGTCTGAAAATATTGCATGGGAATTTATTCCCCCTAGAGCTCCTAATTTTGGAGGTTTATGGGAGTCCGGAGTCAAGTCCTTCAAGTATCACTTAAAACGTGTAGTGGGCAATTCTAAATTAACCTATGAAGAAATGTTAACTATAATTAACCAAATTGAAGGCATTTTGAATTCTCGCCCACTTACTCCCTTGAGTTCAGATATTGATGACTTGGAGGTCTTGACCCCTGGACATTTTCTTATTGGTCGCCCACTTAATGCCATTGCTGAATCTAATTTGAGTAATGTTGAAAATAACAGATTAAACTTATGGCAGAAAACCACAAAAATGGTTCAGACCATCTGGAAAAAGTGGAAAAATAGTTATTTAAGTACATTACAGCAGAGAAATAAGTGGGTGATAGCAAAAGACAACCTTAAAATTGGAGATATGGTTGTGATAAAGGAAGATGATCTTCCAGCTTGTAAATGGTTATTAGGAAAAATTGTAGAGGTATTTTGTGGCAATGACAGTAAGGTAAGAGTCGTAAGTGTAAAAACCCCAAATGGAGTATTCAAAAGAGCAGTGTCAAAAATTGCCGTATTACCTCTCGAAAATTAATTCATTTTTTTTTACTAAGAAATTGTGTATTATTGTAATATTGCTTTATTAATTGTGTTAAATATCTGTATAAATTTAAACTAACTGTGACTCATTTATGTTATATTGTAATTTTTATTCTTTGCAATGGTTGTAATTGTAGTGGTTTAGTTTGAAACCCCCCTCAGAGGTTTCAAGAGGGGCGGTATGTTTGATAAAGTGTATATTTTAATTATACCAACAGATGTCGCTACATTGCAAATATACCAAAATGTTTGTACTAGAAATATATAAGCTGTGAGAAAAAGACACGGCCCTTTAAATTTGTAGTTATTTTCTAAGCTGTGTGAAAAGGACATTCTTTTTGGTTTTAGTTTTGGTTCGAAGTTCTACTTCGAGAATGTGCTATTAATAAGTTTTAGTTTAGATTTTTGTGTCTATTGTGATCCGAGCTGTGTCCGGAATTGAGTGTGGTGAGATTGTATACAATAAACGGTATTTTTAAACAAGAGAATGAGTAATTTAATCAGAGTAAGAGTGCTTTTCTTATAATTCCGGGCCAAAAGCGATTCAATAGATATATTGATAAAACTTCAATATAATAGGAATAATTTAAAACTCTTATTTGGAATTTTAGTATCCATAATTTGACATTTAAATCCATTAATCAAACGTGCCATTTTCTTTCAACAAATGGAAATTTGAAAATCGTCTGACTTGCCGTAGAAAAGCATTATAAAGAAAAATAAAATCTTCCATATTTTCCGAACGAATGAACCAAATTTAACCAAAAACTATACAGCTACGTCCGGGTATCTCACGAATATGCCCAATTAATTTCAAGCTGATCGGGTGCTTTTTGCGGCAGTTATCGCGGAACAGACAGACAGACAGACAGACAGACAAACGGAAATCAAAACTTTTCGTGTCTCCACAGTAAGCCTTCACTGACGTTTCGGCAATTATGGTTATGAAACCGTTTTTTCAAAAAACGGTCGAATGACCTGCCAGAATGCTACAAAAATTTTAACATTGCATGTGGTTTAGTCGGTAGAACGTCAGTGCGCTATACTTTTGGTCCGTGTTCGAGTCCCGCCATGGAATCTTTTTCACTATGTTGGCCTTTGCGCCTTTTAAGCAATTAATTTGAAATTTTATTTTCATTTGAAATATTGTATGCAAGGCAAATGTTTCTCTCTGAGAGAAAAAAAAAATCCCAAGTATTAATACAAGTATTCTAATTGGTAAATAAATCATATGAGTTGTAAATTTCCAACTGGGACGAAAAATGTCCAAAACAAGAGTAGAACCAGAGATCTCTTCACTGAATTTACAACTCATATGATTTATTTACCTATTAGAATAATTGTGATAAAATTAATGTTGTGTGATTACACAAGCCTGCAAAATTTGGGATGTGTCATATTGCTTAGCTTTTGATAATTGATTCTTATGTATTTTGTAGCACTGAATCCGAAAATGGCCTTCATGTTTTACCATCACATCAGGATTTTTTTTTTTTTTTTTTTTTTTTTTTTTAACTTTGAAATTTACGATTTGCGAAAATTTCTGACGTGATGGTTAAAAATGAAGGTTATTTTCAGATTTACTGCTAAAAAGTACATAAAAATCAATTATCAAAATTAAAAAAAAAACACAACCATCGCATCTATTTCATAGTATCAGAATTTTGCTATTTTTTTACTTTGAAATTTACGATTTGCAAAAAATCCTGACTTGATGGTTAAAAATGAAGGTCATTTTCGATTTCAGGGCTAAAAAATATATAAAAATCAGTTATCACAAAAGCTAAGAAACGCAACCATTTCCTGTATCATTCAATATCAGACATTCTCTATTTTTTTACTTTTTACCATTGAAATTAACGATTAGCAAAAAATCCTGACGTAATGGTTAAAAATGAAGGTCATTTTCGGATTCAGTGCTAAAAAATACTTAAAAATCAATTATCAAAAGTTAACACAACTATCGCAGGCTTGTGTTATTTACCCAGCCTTGTCTGGAGTTTCAATACCTGCGATTTATTCTGTTGAGCTGATTCATATATCAGACCAGATGTCATGATCAATAAGGTTAGCTGGGTGAATTAGGTTCTCCACATTTGTCTGGGATGGATCAGATGGTAGAGCATTGGCACCTTCAGCCAAGAGATCCCTGGTTCGAATCCTGACCTGAACATTTTTCGCACAATTGGAAATTTACAACTCGTGTGTATGTTATGATAAATGTGTATGTAAATATGATATTCATCAGCATATTATGTATTTTTACATTAATGTTCGAATCCTGACCTGAACATTTTTCGCACAGTTGTAAATTTACAACTCATATGTATGTTATGATAAATGTGTATGCAAATATGAAATTCATTTGCATATTATGTATTTTTACATTAGTGTATAATGTTTAAAGAAATCTAATGAATTTAAATTCTGTGTATCATTAAAAAAATGTAATATTATGTGAGTTATATAAATATCTTATGTATTATAGTTCAATTTTAATTTTTAACTATATTGTAATGATGAAGATTCTTTTTTCACATGGTTAATATTCTTGTAGACAGTTAATTATAACTCGTCATATATCTTTTATTTACATAAAACATGCAAATTAAAACCGTTGGTATTTTAAACAATAAATAAAAAACAATAAAAAGCAAAACGATTCTTGTTCACTTACGTAAGATTATCTCTCATAAAATACCAAACTTATTCAAACAAGATTTTTAATTTATTTTGATTCATATTTTTGTTCTCTATATTTGCATTCAGTGTTTTGCTTTGTACAATAATGCTGAATGTATTCTAAATAAATAAATAATTTCTATGTCATGCAATTTTTCCTTTGTTTTTTAATAGGATTTAATAAATGTAAATAACCAGATTGCGTCAGTTAATATTTTCTCATTAGCTTAGATTTATATCTGGCATGGTGGCAATCTTATAGCATGGTGTTAAACGTATTTAAATAATCTTTTATTAATTTCTAAAATGATGTTGATTTATCAAGCGTCTTTTTGTCTGAGAAATAACGAAAAAAAAAGATGCATTTATTATTAACTGCATTGCAAAACCGTAAATGCCTTTAAGCAGTTTGATTTAAACCTGTGATACATATTTTCTTTACACAGATTTGCAACTTGTAAACATAGGTATTTTTAGGTGCATTCGTAGTTACAGACGTGTGAAAATTATTAGAATAATTGTGATTTTTTCAGTTTTTCTTGATTAATATTGTATATACTTGCAATGTTTCATGAAAGGTAATTTGTTTTGTTGATCCTGTCAATTTTTCCCTCCTTTAGAGTAGTTTTGGGTATATAATTTTGTTAAATGTTGCCATATTTTAAAAAGAAAAATATTTGATTCAAAGTAATCAAATTGTTTGCATTGCATAAAGAATTTGATTAACAAGCGAATTTAAAATAAAATTTTAAAATCGTCTGCTTGCTGTGCTAGTATTTTCTTTCTTTTCTTGAGTTGGCATCAGTATTATGTTATTCTGAAAACAATTTTTTTCGCTATTTTGATCAGTTTATACTAATTGGTATCTTTTTTCGCTTGTCAAAGGATTATTCCGTGATTATGGGTAAAGCAAGTGATATTTCTCCTAGAAAACTAGCTGTGGTAAAGTGTCTCATCCAAGAAGATCACTATACACAGCACAAAATCGCTAAAAAAGTAAAAATTTCTCAAGCATCTGTATGTAGAATAAAAAAATCTTTGGACTCCAAATGTGAATTTGAAAATTCTAGAGTAGGGAAATGCGGAAAGAAAAGTAAATTTACTGCAAAAACAGAAAGTAAGTTAATTCAAATTGCTAAAGCTAACAGAAGAGCAACTAGTCATGAACTAAAAATATCTTTACAAGCGTATGGCGTAAATTTTTGTGATTCTTCTATCCGTAGAAAGCTCATCTCAGCTGGACTCAGTGCTCATCGTCCTCGAAAAAAGGCTAAAATCACATCTGTTATGGCAAAGAAGAGACTTGCTTGGGCAAAAGTTGTGCAAGAACAATTCGGAAATGACTGGAGTAAGGTGAGAAATATTAATTTTCCTTTAATTAATCAGTTGAATTTAAGTTGTTCATTTCTTTTCCTGAAATCATGTTTTTTGCATACTGACTAAAGATGCAGAACTGTTTATAAATTTGATGAAAAATTTTGGCACAGATGTCATATTCGCCCCATATTGGCGCGATTTTTTTTTGGTTGCCAATTTGGCGAAAACATCAACAGCATAAACAACGTAGGTACAGATGTCATATACACCAATAGACGTCAATGTCATATACGCAACGGGTATTTAACTTGCGCCAAAGTGTCGTTATTTTGCATGATATGGTAACCCGGATGTTGCTGTTTATGCTGTTGATATTTTCGCCAAATTGGCATCGGAAAAAAATCGCGCCAATATGGAGCGTATATGACATCTGTGCCAAAATTTTTTATAAGAATATTTCTCGGGTAATTCGCAATATACTCTCCTTCGCCAATCTCCTTCGATAACTGCGCCAATGTGGCAATCGGGCTGCTCCTCGGACGTCACAAAATATGGCAACCCTAAGATTTCTCCGGAGAGAGTTGATGGTTAAACTCCTTGTTTTCTAAGCTGCTTTCTAATTGAACCGAATTGGAAGCTTGTTTTTTTTGTAAAAGGCTTTCTTATTGGACAAAGAGGAGAATCAAGGAACATTTTGAATTTGTTTGGAAAAACGTTGATATTGCTGCAGTGGATTTTCCGTTGAAGAGTTGTCACTGTGTGTCGCAGTCGCGTGTTTTTATTATTTGTTTTCTCAATCTTGTATATTTTGAAACAAGTACTTATCTGGATAAATGCTTGATAGGTGAGAATAAATATTCGATCAGTTATTTTTCTTTTATTTTGACCTGTATTTTTGAGCATTGATTGAATTATGTACGAAAGAAAGGTTGATTGTTCCAAACTATGAATGACTAAAAGTGACAGATTGAGTGATGCTTTTGAATGACATCCTAGAGCACAAGGTAAAATTATGAATAAAAAAACGGGGTGTTCAGGGGGGCGGTAGCCCCCCTGATTAAAAAAAAGGGCCCCTCTGATAAAAAAAAACAACATTGTTCTGCTCCCATTACTGTTAACAAACGCTCTTTTTTAATAATTTGGGTAAGTGAAAGTTTTGTTTTTTGGTATATTTTATAAAATGTATTTTTAAAAATATGAAATGTATCTTTTTTTAAATGTATTTCGAAAAAATTTGAAATTTTATGTATTATTTTTACTCAAAAATACAGGTTAAAATAAGAGAAAAATGACTGATCGAATATCTATTTTCACATTTTAAGCATTTGTCTAGATAGGTACTTGTTTCAAAACATACGAGATACGAGAAGAGAAAACAAATAATAATTTTGCGTACTCTCTCCCGGATGTTGCAGCGCTCCGGGAGTTAGTACGCGAAAATGCGCCAATTTGGCGATTTTTGAAAATTGCGCCAAGAAGGAGAGTAAACTGCGATCGCACCTATTTCTCTACAAATTACATACCTTAAAGTATGTTTTATCTTTTAAGTATGTTTTTCCGATGAATCAATATTTGCGATATCAGAAGAAAGTAGTCAATATGTCAGAAGTACCAGTGAAGCATTTTCCCCTAATTTCATAGCTCAAACGGTTAAACATCCTACTAAAGTAATGGTTTGGAGCGTGATGCTGCTCAGGGTACTGGACGTTTATACATTGTAGAAGGCATGATGGACCAGCATCAGTATAAAAAAGTGCTTGAACAAAGACTAATTCCACAATTAAAAGACTGGTTTCCAAATGGAGACTTCATATTCATGCATGATGGAGCTCCGTGCCATAAAGCTTCATCTGTGATCTCATATTTGGATGGAAAAAATATAAAAACACTTCCATGGCCTGGAAACAGTCCAGATATGAACCCCATAGAGAATCTTTGGGTCATTGTAAAGAAAAAATTAAAGAAATGCAACATGACAAACAAGAGTGGTCTGATAGAAAGACTCATCCAAATTTGGCACCATGAGAACGAAATACAAATTAATTGCCAAAAACTCATACAAAGTATGCCAAGACGTATTGAATCCTTAATAAAAAATAAGGGAATGCACACTAAATATTAAATGTATCGGTATTTTTTAAATAATGTATTATTTCTTTAATATAACAAGATTTTATTGTAAATTTCACAATTATTCTAATAATTTTCACACGTCTGTATATAGATAAGTAGCACCTATATAGTCGTCGTCTGGTCCGTCCGTCTGTCCGCATAACAGCGCAAATACTGCCCAAGCAAACGGTTTGAAATGTAATGTATATAATAGTGTCAGAATTTAGTCGAGTCATTTCAAATTTTATGAAAATCGAATCAAAACTTAAAAAGATATTAATAAAAGTTTTCTTCATTCTATTAAATCCTATCATACGTAATTAATTCAATGATATCCCATGATAGGTCAAGATTCTAGGTTGCCACGGTGGTGACGTCCTATTTAAGATGGAGTCCTGTTATTTCCGTATTGCTGAATTTAATCTGTCTAGTAAACGTAATAAATTTTGTATTCATGCATTTTTGCATAAGAGTGCAACAGCTATTGCACCAAGATCTGAATATATATAAAACTAGTGGCACAGATGTCATATTCGCCCCATATTGGCGCGATTTTTTTCTACGCCAGTAACATATAGGCAACGGGTATTTAACTGGCGCCAAAGTGTTGTTATTTTGCTTGATGTGGTAACCCGGATTATGTTGTTTATGCTGTTGATGTTTTAGCCAAATTGGCAACCGAAAAAAAATCGCGCCAATATGGGGCGAATATGACATCTGTGCCAAACTAGTTATAGTACGAACGCACCTCATTTGCCACGCTTGACGTACGATTTCCTACTGGTTAATAATAAAGTAGAAAAGTAATAAAATGCAATTCTAATTAATTTAGATAACATTATCTCTCATCCCATTTCCAGTCTAATTTTAAACAAGTTTTTTTCTAGGTTCATACTTTTAGGTAGATTTCGTAAGAAATACTACCTATTGCTGTCGTTACCATGGTGCGACTTTTGAAAAATTCCTTCATAACTTTTCATTACATGATCCCAGGAACCCAAAACCACCCCAACCTAAAAAGTTTATATATATATATATGTATGTATGTATGTACTAAATTTTGTCCGCACGATAAAAGTCGCAATTATGCACGGAACGTCTTCAAACTCGCCAACAACTTTAAGATAGCTAATTTCTCGGCGGGGATTGAAAATGAGCAAAATCGGTCCAAGGAAATGGGAATGGGGAAGGTTTAAAATTTTGAATAATGTCTTAACATGATTCTGATAAAACCAGCTTTTACACAACAATGGCAGGAAAAAATAAATATTTTTCGTTATAGCTGTTGCCAACAATTAAAAAAAAATCAATAAAATTCTCACCACAACAATTGCTTTTCTAATGCAGTGTTTTCACGTGAAAAATTAAATTAGATAAACAGTTTAACGAATTGAAAACAAATTGAATATTACGTCATAAGTTTCTAGAGCAAGATTTCTGCATGAAAATTCAAAATGAAATAAATAGTTTGACGAATTGAAAACAAATTGAATATTACGTCATAAGTTTTCTAGAGCAAGATTTCTGCATGAAAATTCAAAATGAAATAAATAGTTTGACGAATTAAAAAAAACAACAAAATATTGCGCGATATTGAAAATATAATGGACCACAGCAGGTGAATATGTAACGTCATTGAGTTTGAAGAAACGTATTAAAACATGATAAAAACCCGAGTATGGAAATATTAACATATTTTAACACTTTGAGGTTCTCTGAATTTGATTTAGCCATTTTTAAACCTATTCCATATACATGCGTGTGTGTATATTAGAATTTTCACAAAATGTTTAGCTCCCTAGAGCTCATTCTTAGCGAAGGAGCTGGGTTTATCTTTAATCTTGATTTAAGTTTTGTTGGTGAATTTAGTACTTAACTTCGAAATCTACCTCCGCCTGTAGGCCCGAGCCGGCAGGAATTTTTTTTTCTTTTGTTAAAACTAGGGTATCCAACCCACGTTTCCCGCAACACACAACATACATGAAAATTATTTGTTCTTATTGAAAACTTTAACCCCTTCGGGGCGAGCGTCTTTTATAGAACATTTAATCTTTTATCGCCGTTTTTTCAAAACAGAAATTTTTGCCTAATTGAATCGGGAAAATGCTCGGATTAAATAAGTCAAAATTTACAATAAAAATTTACTGGTGAGAATAATCACGGATTCTATGATAAACTTATGCGGCACGTATGCCGGTTGCTCGTCCCCAAGGGATTAATAGATTATTTACATTTAATATAGATTTTTAGATTACATACAAGACCAAAAGGCATTTTTATGTGAAAGATATCAATAATGTATTCAAATAAAGTTTTTCCATTTATTAAAAGCAATACTTTCGTATTTGCCAAATGATTACTTACAATACTGAACGGTGAAGCATCATTGAGGTGTTTCCTATAGTTGCTGTTAACTTTACGTCCATTCTATAGATTAATTGTCGTTAATTAAGTGAGCGATTGTGAAAAAGTATAACTGTAGTTATAAAACTACTTAAAAAGATACAATTTTCTAAAGAAGAAAAAAGAGGGTAATTAAAAAAATAATATAAAATTAAGTTTAAGGATTAAAGTTATGTAATATATATATATATATATGTCAGTAATAAAAAGGTTAAATTATGGTATGGTAAAGAGAGTTTTAGCTACAGTTATTTAAACTACTGAGGAAATGCGAAAATAAAAAATGTAGTTAGCACTAGTTCAGAAATAAGCAGTCACCAGGACAGGGCAGTCTAAGCATTAAGGAGGTGACAAAAGCGACAAGGGGAAAAAAAGGCACTTTTGAGAGCTTTTTTTTATAGTTTTTTAGATTTTATATAATAATAAGACAAAAAAAAAGTTAGAAAAATGCAGTTGTGGTGAATACAAGTTCACTAGGGATCCATAATCATGGAGTACTTTGGCCGTTTGCGGTGTTGGAGTTTGATATCCACAATACCTACTTAGTTCAGATTGTACACTGGTATTTCTCAGTATATTTTTCTAGTATGGAATCTTGAATATTCTGAAATACTTATGAGAGCGATCGCTACCTCATAGAAGGATGTAATTTTTATATAACCCGATCGGGGTCTAATGTTCTATTAAGAGACCATATCTTTTCATTGAGTATTATTTTGTTTTAGCAAATAGTTTTGTTATTATCTTCATGTAGTATCTCTTTGTCCCTCCCTAGGAGTTGAATTAAAAAAAAAAATCTTAATGGATCCCTATTATGCGCTATTATGCGTTCCAAATATATACGAAGGAGTTCAAGTTTCTAGCTCCAATAGTTTCGTCTGTGCATTTTTAAATCAGTCAGGGCAAAGCCTTTTATATAGGAACATAATATGTTCCCTATAAAAAGGATTTTTACTTCATTTTCACGGAAAAATTCTTTCCGTTAATTCTAGACAACAGTTAAGGGAAATATTCTCCTCCTAATTTCCTTACACCAGTAAAACCGATTCGGTACTTTTCTGTCACATAAACACCATTATCGCCAAGTACAGTAGTTGACGCCAAATGCACATTTGAAAAATAAGTAACATTGTTGATGCGAAAGGGATCATTTAACACATATATATAATATATACAGGGTGATTGATAAAAGATGGGCAGAACTTTAAGGGGTTATAGTACACTTAAGGACAAATAATATTAAATAGGAGACTAAGGGTCCCAGACGTATTCCCAAGGAGATAGGGGGCATTAAAGTTTAGGGTCCGAAATTTCAAATGATTATAAAACATGGAAAAATTGGTCGATTCGTTTGCGGTTTTTGCAAAAAATTTTCTTTATGCCAGTATTTTCTTGAAATAAAATTTTAAAGTTCAATTTCAAAATATGCCGATAGGGGGCGCTTTAGACTTTGGAGTAACAAACAACTATTTTTTAACGTTATTTTTTGTATTTCTTTAAATGATTTCGAAAGCTTAGACTTAAACTTAAATTTTGATCTAAAAATCTGAGTCCTAACGAGTAGTTAAGTAGCGTAAACTGAAATTTGAAACCCTTCTCCCCCCAGAACAAAAATCAGTTATTCCCGATCTTTGTGTCGTAGATTAGGCTCTAACTACTGCCGCGTTTTGCTAAAATTATTCTTTATGTCAGTATTTTCTTGAAAATAAATTTTAAAGAAAATTTTCAAAAAATTCCGATAGAGGGCGCTTTAGACTTTGGAGTAACGAACAACTATTTTATACCGTTATTTTTTGTGTCTCATTAAATGCTTTCTAAAGCTTAGACTTAAACTTAAATTTTCAGCTCAAAATCTGAATCGCTGAGCGTGGTTCAGTAGCGAGGGGAGGGGGTTCAAATTTCAACTTCTGAACATAGTTCAGTTTGCACTACTTAACCATGCCCAACGATTCTGTGCTGTGATACGAGGCAAAAATACAACTTTCGTCAAGGACTGCATAGTCGGAATTCACTCATAAAGGCACTGGCACAGTTGGAAACGTCGCTCATGCAAACGTTAAAGCTCCATTCCTGACGCTAGTCACCGGGTGAAGAAGGAAACAGAAAGTATGCAAATGTCAAATGGGGAAGAAGAAGAACACGTATGCAAAATTTCGACACGATTCAGGCATAAAAACCACTGAACGGTGAGTCAAGTGTAAGTCGCTGTAGTAATGAATCGGAAGATGGTGCCCTTCACGAATAAGGAAAAGGCTGAGATGCATTTAATTTACGGAGCGGCAGATGGAAATGGTGCAGAGGCACAACGAATGTACGGAGAGCGATTTCCCAACAGGCGGTTGCCTAACCGCAAAACTTTCGAGCGCTTGCACAGACAGTTGTGTGAGACGGGATCATTTCTCGCTTCCCGGTCGAATGCAGGTCGAGCAAAAAAGGACGAATCAGTAGTTGTTGCAGAAGCCATTCTGGATGTAGTAGCGGCGCAGCCAAGTACAAGTACACGAACAGTGGCTAGGCAGGTGGATACCTCACAGTCCATGACTTGGAGGGTACTGAAGGATGAACATTTGCTCCCGTTTCATGTGCAACGAGTCCAGAAACTGTCTCCAGGGGATTATCCAAATCGTATTGAATTCGCCCGCTGGTTTCTGCAGCAGAACGCGCTAAATCCACATTTTGGACGAACTGTGCTTTTCACCGATGAATGTACCTTCACACGTGAAGGTACATTTAACACACACAATGCACATGTATGGGCGAATGTCAATCCACATGCTACGTATCCACATGCTCATCAGAGACGCTTTTCCATCAATGTTTGGGCAGGAATCCTCGGAGACCACCTAATCGGACCGTACCTTCTTCCTGAACGCCTCAACGGTAAAACATACCTCACATTTCTGCAACATGTGCTGCCAGACCTGTTAAACGTTGTTCCTCCACGCATCCGGCGGGTCATGTGGTTCCAGCACGATGGAGCGCCAGCCCATTACGTACGAGACGTCCGCAACTATCTGGACATCACATTTCCGAACAGATGGATTGGTCGAGGTGGTCCTGTTGCTTGGCCTGCTCGCTCGCCAGATCTTTCACCCCTCGATTTCTTTTTTTGGGGACGATTGAAGGCTCTTATGTATGAGACACCCATTGAATCCCCCGAGGAACTGGTCGCCAGACTTTCCGCCGCTGTAGGGGAAGTGCTCGAAAAGCCTGATGTTTTCGCGAATGTTCGCCGTTCCATTCTTCGCCGTTGTTCTGCGTGCATAACCTCTGGTGGTCACAATTTTGAACATTTATTGTAATTACATGTTAATAAATATGCTTTGGTAACATAATCCTAATTTGTGTCTTTTTACCTCGTATCACAGCACACAATGTGTGGACATGGTAAACTGAACTGTGCTCAGGAGTAGAAATTTCAAACCCCTCTCCCCAGAAACTTAACCACGTCTAACGATTCAGATTTTGGGCTGAAAATTTAAGTCTAAGCTTTAGAAAGCATTTAATGAGACACAAAAAATAACGGTATAAAATAGTTGTTCGTTACTCCAAAGTCTAAAGCGCCCTCTATCGGAATTTTTTGAAAATTTTCTTTAAAATTTATTTTCAAGAAAATACTGACATAAAGAATAATTTTAGCAAAACGCGGCAGTAGTTAGAGCCTAATCTACGACACAAAGATCGGGAATAACTGATTTTTGTTCTGGGGGGAGAAGGGTTTCAAATTTCAAATTTCAGTTTACGCTACTTAACTACTCGTTAGGACTCAGATTTTTAGATCAAAATTTAAGTTTAAGTCTAAGCTTTCGAAATCATTTAAAGAAATACAAAAAATAACGTTAAAAAATAGTTGTTTGTTACTCCAAAGTCTAAAGCGCCCCCTATCGGCATTTTTTGAAATTGAACTTTAAAATTTTATTTCAAGAAAATACTGGCATAAAGAAAATTTTTTGCAAAAACCGCAAACGAATCGACCAATTTTTCCATGTTTTATAATCATTTGAAATTTCGGACCCTAAACTTTAATGCCCCCTATCTCCTTGGGAATACGTCTGGGACCCTTAGTCTCCTATTTAATATTATTTGTCTTTAAGTGTACTATAACCCCTTAAAGTTCTGCCCATCTTTTATGAATCACCCTGTATATACTTAAAATAAAATAACAAATAAATATCATACAATAAAATAATAACATAAAATTCAATTTAAGCTACAGACATGAAATTGTAAATTATCTTTTAACATTGCTGAAAACATGTTATTTTTTGAAAAAAGACATCGCCACCACGCTCTATGAGATATGATTGTAATGAAGCTAACGAAAAAGAAAGGCTACCGCGGTACTTTCACGAATCTATTTTACGTATCTATTTTTACAGACCGCTGGTCGAATGCACTAATGCAGATGTACGAAAAAAGCATCCCGTCACTCTAACGGTCTGTAAAAAAAGGCACGTGGAATGCATCGCGGTTACCTGTCTTTTTCGTTAGCCTCGGATTGTAAATAATGACGAACAGTGCCTCTCTGTCTTTTGTTATGACATCATACATTAAGTAGCCAAAAAATTAAAGACACTTTCTAATAACGAGTTGATCGATCTTTAGCTCTGATCACAGCCGACATTCTTTTTGGCATGGACTTAAAAACTTGTTGATATCGTTGCTGTGGAATGTTGGTCCATGCTGATATAATGACAGCTGTAAGTTGGGTCAGATTGGATGGTGGCGTTTCCAAGCTTTGAAGTGCTCTTTCGACTTCGTCCCCCAAATGCTCAATAGAATTGAGGTCAGGAGACTGAACTGGCCATGGAAGCAGGCTAAACTCTAATTGGTGTTCCTCAAATCAAATTAAGACTGATCAAACACGGTGGCAAGGTGCATTGTCCTTTTGAAAATGACCATCTCCATAAGGGAACATTTTAGCCATAAATGAATGCACGTGATAAGCAACGATATTGAGGTAAACTGTGCTGTTCAGTTCAGAGTTGTTTCACTAGATATCAAGGGACAGATTGCACTCCAGGAAAACACTCCCCACAGCATAATTCCACTGTCACCAGCCTGAAGAGTTTTCATTTGGGAGGAATGGCCTACGAATTCGTGCTGTTTGAGCCGGATTCTGATCCTGCCATCTACATGATGGAGCAGGAAACGAGAATCATCGGACCAGGCTCCTTTTTTACAGCCCTCGAGTGACCAATTTCGTCTTTCTTTCGCCCACAACAGGCACCTTTTCCTATTTTTCTGTGATACTAAAGGCACTCTTGTGTTCTCCTGCTGCTAAAGCGCATCCTTTGCAGATTCCACCTTGTTATGCGTTGGAATATGCTTTGTGATGCACCTACAAGCTGTAATTTGCCGTGTTGTTGCCCTTCTGTTGCTGGGGACTATGCTGGGTGCTCGCCTTTCACCTCTCGTTCATTCAGCCTTCTTCCACCAGAATGGTTTTTATCGCTTGAAGTTTTTTTTCTCATCTGCCATTTTGTAAGCACCCGAGATACTGTGCGGCGAGAAAATCCTACAAGAGTCGCCGTTTCAGAGATGCTGACACCAGCTCTTCTTGCACTGACGATCATCCCTTGCTCAAAGTCACATAAATCTTTCGTCTTACATATTTTTACAGTAACTTCAAAATACGTTGTACGATGAGGAGAGTTCCTTATATAAGCAACTTTGTGTTACCACGACATGCTACGTCACTGTCCGACTGGTTTACTTTCAAATAAGGGGTGTCTCTAATTTTTAGGACACTCAGTATATAATACCCCATAATCTCTGACTGGGTATGACATCCAGTGCTAAATTCAACAAAATTACTGAAAATTTAAAATGTAAATTCTAAAAATTTACTGTGAAATGTTCATAACCAACCTCTTCGAAAAACAAAGAATCAAAAAATGCATAGTTCCATAGCCTTGAAACAATTTTATATCAGCTCTCTCACCATCAAGTAACTGTTAAATGGTAAAATTCAACTCAGTGTCAACAAAAAATATAAGTTATCCTTCTATATATATATAAAAAGTTTTGATTTGGAAATGGACCAATGAAAATCTGCGTAGATATTCCCGGTAGATCGGCATCGGTGGTATTATAGAGAAATGTTTGATAAACACGCTGATGCAGGCAGTTTTTAAATCGAATAATTATTTTAAGATATATTTAATGTTAAAGTTGGCCAAAGTCGTTCCATAAAAAACGTTTCATAGGAGCAAAAACTATACATAGGAATTTAATCATTGTTAGATCATTTTATACATGAGAAGTTCTCGGTGTGCAGACTACATTTATTTTTTTTTATTTTATTCATTTTTTGAGGATTTATTTCCATTTTAAATTCAAATTTTCAGCATTTCCAGACATATTTTTTACATATTTTAGAAAAGGATATTATTTTAAATTGTTGCCAATTTTTAAAACAGTGCAAAGAATAATATTTCTTTCAAATTAAAAATTTATTTACACGTGGCGGTTATAAACAGAAAAAAAAACTTTAAAATTAGAATTAAATGATTACATGTTAAAAGCAGGAAAATTACATCATAAGAACCACATTTACACTTGAATTTTAAACGAGAAACAAAATGTTAAAATAAAAAAAATCATTATTATGCGTTAAAACTTGTAAATGGAGGAAATTACGTCATATTTAAAATGGGCAAAAAAATATGTCAAAACAATTGAAATTAAACTACTATGTTGTGGCCATCACAAAACTTTCTTCTATCTCATACATGTCAATACTTCAAAATTCACTATCTCAGATCCAAATTAAATGGCAATCTGTGTTCATGATGAGAATTCTAAAAATATGAAATTCCGTGCATTAGTTCTCGAGGTATGACTGCCACTGGAATCGTGTAAATCCAGCAAAATACAGCATAGCAGCGCCACCTATTGGGTTATTTACACCAGAACCTAATTATCACCAACTTATGTCAACATCTAACTGAATATGAAGTTTTGAGGAAAATTCGTGCATTAGTTCTTGAGATAGAAGTATTGCGCAAATCATGACAAATGCAGCATAGAAGCGCCACCTGTTGAGTGATTTGCAACAACACATAATCAGCAGCAATATTAATCAAGTTATACTTAAATCTGAAGTTTGATGAAAATTCGTGCATTAGTTCTTGAGATAGAGCTATTGAGGAAATAGTTCAAAATGCAGTACAGAAGCGCCACCTATTGGGCGATTTACACCAACACATAGTCAGCATCATTTCATATGAAGGACTAACTAAATCCGAAGTTTGATGAAAATGTGTGCATTATTTCTTGAGATAGAACTACTGCGAAAATAGTGTAAATCCTGCAAAATGCAGCATAGCAGCGCCACCTCTTGGGCGATTTACACCAAAAGGTAAACAGCATCCATTCATGTCAAGGACTAACGGAATCTGAAGTTTTATAAAAATCCGTGCATTAGTTCTTGAGATAGAGATTTTGCGGAAATCCTGCAAAATGCTATATAGCAGCGCCATCTGCAGAGCGATTTACACCAAAAGCTAATCAGCACCAATGTATATCAGGGACTACCTGAATATAAATTTTTATTAAATTCCGTGCATTAGTTCTAGAGATAGAGTGCCCACAAAATTTGTGTCACATACAGACAGACAGACATTTTGTAAAAACATGTTTTTTGGAATCTCTGACCCATAAGACGTGTAAATCCGTCGAAAACTGGAATTCCAAAATTTTCATGAAACCAATACTTTCTTCTTGTAAAGATAGAAGAAAGTAAAAATATATTTGCTCGAGACATTTATTTGATATCTTGAGATGATCTTTTCAACTATTATCGTGAATTCGAAGACAGCGCAAATAATATTTCCTTCTAACAAGAAAAGTATTTTCACGTGAATATTAATAAGAGAAATAAAACTTTGGTGTAAATTACGTCAGATTTAAAACGATACATTTAAAATGAATTATTTAAAAGAACTACCTTATAGCGCTGTTAAAAAATACCGGGAGACAATGACACTGTTTACTTAATTCATTTTACATTAGCTTATTTTCCAATGTTTAACTAATTTTTTTAATTAAATTCGAAAACAGCCATTGTATCTCTTAACTGCAGCAGATTTGATCTCCCAATCCAAGGAAAACGAATGGAAACCCGTTTACAGAGAGATCGCTACTGTTTTTTTTTTGTTTTTCTTTAAATTCAATATTATTAAAGCCGATCAAATTAGCGTTCTTTTTAGATTTTGGTGTGCCTGAACGGGGGTTGGCGAGCGTAGCTCGTAGGGGGCAGAGCCCCTAGTACTAGGGATATATAAAAAAAGTAACGATTTTGAAATGGGCTAAACGATTTGGAAATAGACCAATGGAAATCTGCGTAGATACCGCGAAACCGCATCAAAAAAGTGAACTGGGGCTTTTTAAATCGACTCGCATCTCAGAAACTATGGGGCCGAAAAACTCGAAAATCGCACAGATGGACGCAGAAAGAAATCTACTTTCAGAAATTTAAAAAATATCCGATACGTACGGTAGAATCGAAAAAAAGCTGCTAAAAATCGATCGATAAAAAGTTACTTTTATTTCATGCCCACGGGCTGCCAGCATGAAAAAGGCTGGGCTTCCAGATGCGGATGTTAAGCAATAAAGTGTACTGGGGATTTTAAAAGAGGCCCCCATCTCAGAATCTAAGGGGGTAAAAACTCGAAACCAGGCGGAAAAAATTACCCTTTCAGATATTCTAAAAATTATTCATATATCTTAATTACAAGCTGAGATATTAATTATTATTTCACTAATTGGTTTATTTCTATTAAATGCTCATTTTAGAAGGCAGTCACGTGATTTTTTTATAGTAGCATTCTTCAGAACGTTCTAGAATATTTAAAAATATAGCATGCATGTTACTTATTCAATCTACTTATTTAATATAAAAATTTCAAAAGTTTAGTTACCACTATTTTCGAATAGTAATTTCATCAAATATCTTAAATTCTTGCTTAAGACCGCCACCCCCTCGAGTAATATATCTACTGATAGGTTGTTTCACGGAGTTTCGTTCAGATACAGTTTTGTTAAGAACAAAGTGCTCTCTCTGGCAGTGGAATGTGGAACTAACAGAACGCGATTTTGTAAAAATTTGGAAATCTAACAAGCCGATCTGTTTTAAACTTTAAGACAGTTTATAACACATGATAAAAAATTAGAAAAAAAAAGGGTGAGTCACATTTCGGGTGGTGGTGGGGGGGGGGGGACTAAAGGGAGGGGTGCGAACAAAATTAGGAAATATTACAAGGCGATCTGTTTGAAACTTTAAGATAGTTTATAACAGATAATAGAATTTTTTTAAATGTGGGCGCGTCAAAAATTGGGGCGAGAGGAGGAGCGCGTTTTTACCAAGTGGAATCTAAAAATTAAATGCATAGAAAGTAAGGGATCGAGAAGCGATCCAGAATAGAAACGGGAAACAATTACATCTAGGGTTGGCTAGAAAATAGGGACTGTTTCGAGATAACAATCGGTATCGCGAAGCGATTACGCGGGTGTGGTTGGTGAGTGTAGCGAGCAGAGGGACGGAGCCCCCTAGTAACTTAAAAAGTATTTGTATTCTAATAAAAGCAAATTAAGATGTTTTGTATGGAGGCGACTAAATAATAATGGAAAAAATGATTCATATTCAGTGAATAGCAAGAGGTGAAAAATTTTATTCAAAAATTGTTGTAGATCGGTACGCATCTTGATTTCACATAACAATTAAAATTCGATATTATGATGACATAAAATAAAGTTACGACTATACAAAAATTAATGTTACGAAAAAAATATGAATTTATATACAGGTTTTTTTTTTTTTTTTTAATTGCCTGTTTTTACTTCTACAGGTCGTGAAGATAATTAGCTAAATTACTGCTTGTAGATGCTGTTGTTATTGTGACAGTACACGTTTGGAGGTTTTAAAAATTTTAATTGCCGAAACGTCAGTGAAGGCTTACTGTGGAGACACGAAAAGTTTTGGTTTCTGTTAGTCTGTCTGTCTAGTCTGTCTGTCTGTTCCACGATAACTGCCGCAAAAAGCATCCGATCGGCTTGAAATTCACTGGGTATGTTGATGGGGTACCCGGACTTAGCTGTATAGTTTTTGGTTAAATTTGGTTCATTCGTTCGGGA
Source organism: Maratus speciosus (assembly GCA_963932465.1). NCBI lineage: Eukaryota > Metazoa > Arthropoda > Arachnida > Araneae > Salticidae > Maratus > Maratus speciosus. Next base: position 510,132,047 of record OZ010795.1, read on the forward strand.
AATATAGACCATTTTATTTTGCTCTATAATGCTTTTCAATGGCAAGTCAGACGATTTTCAGATTTTCATTTGTTGAAAGAAATGGCTCATATGAAAAATGGATTTAAATGGTAAATTTTTGATGCTGAAATTTTTAAATAACATTATTAAATTATTCCAATAAATTATGTCAATATATTTGCGAGATTTTTTTAATTAGGTTTATAATATTGGGGGGAATTTTATGCATGTTTTCCAATAATATAAAGGATTTTGTTTTATCAAATTGACATAATGCATATTTCATTTTTTTCCTTTTCTTTCTCTGTTGCCTAGCAACGTATTTGGTCCTAATAATATTAGTATAATTGCTTGTATACTGCTTGAGAAAAGCCAACGTCAAAACAGATGAATTAATGCATTTGTATCCTTGCATATAGTTGCCGAAACGTCAGTGAAGGCTTACTGTGGAGACACGAAAAGTTTTGGTTTCTGTTAGTCTGTCTGTCTAGTCTGTCTGTCTGTTCCGCGATAACTGCCGCAAAAAGCATCCGATCGGCTTGAAATTCACTGGGTATGTTGATGGGGTACCCGGACTTAGCTGTATAGTTTTTGGTTAAATTTGGTTAATTCGTTCGGGAAATATAGACCATTTTATTTTGCTCTATAATGCTTTTCAATGGCAAGTCAGACGATTTTCAGATTTTCATTTGTTGAAAGAAATGGCTCATATGAAAAATGGATTTAAATGGTAAATTTTTGATGCTGAAATTTTTAAATAACATTATTAAATTATTCCAATAAATTATGTCAATATATTTGCGAGATTTTTTTAATTAGGTTTATAATATTGGGGGGAATTTTATGCATGTTTTCCAATAATATAAAGGATTTTGTTTTATCAAATTGACATAATGCATATTTCATTTTTTTCCTTTTCTTTCTCTGTTGCCTAGCAACGTATTTGGTCCTAATAATATTAGTATAATTGCTTGTATACTGCTTGAGAAAAGCCAACGTCAAAACAGATGAATTAATGCATTTGTATCCTTGCATATAGAAGGATTTTAGCCCAGAAATAAAAATAGGCAATATTTCATTTATTTTATTTATTTTATTGAAATATTTTGCTTAAAAATACAAAAGTTCATTATTTTCATAGAGAATAACGTAACATTTTCCCATAACATTTACCAATATTTCTTTAATTGTTGCCAAGAAAATCAAAATCCGGAATAATATTTTCTTTTAAACAATTTTCAATTGAAATGTTTTGTCGTGTAACAGGAAAATGAAAAATAAAATTAAGAATAGAAAAATTAATATGGCGGCATATTAAAAATAAAAAGAAAACTCTCGAGTATTTCTTAATATAACAAGATGAAAAGTTTTGAGTAAGTACGCATAGCAGGTGAATTAGACGTCATTTATCGAAAACAAAGATGCTGGAATAAAAAGATCTTGGGTAAAATAAAATTAACTATTATTCACGGAGGAAAGAGATAGATGGAGATGCAGTATGCCGTAAAACCAGTTTGCAATACGATGTGCGTTATCGCTCAGATTTAAATGCCCTCATTCGGCCCAAACAGAACAAGCACGTGGAACAGGGACCAAATTCATTGACTTCATCCGTTTTTTTTTTTTTTATTTTTTTTTTTTTTTTATTTTATTTTTTTTTTTTTTTTAAGCACGTCGTTGTGTTGTGCCGAATGTAGCGGATTTTAGAGTTACATTTTTGGCGTCACTTCAAGATTTATTGTCTGTGTACGATTAACATGAATATTTTATTTTAAATTTAAATTTTATTAATTTATAAAAAAACTTATGCTTATCCTTATAAATCACAGCGTAAAAAAAATCTAAGATATACTATAACCATCCGCACAATCAATAAAAAATTACGAATGTAAATTTAAATAGACTACGGGGGGTTCAGGGGGGCAGAGACCCCCTGAAGAAATGCAATTTTTGATTTAAAAAGTTACCAGAATAAGTAGCTCATCCGAATTTCAGAACATCAATGTACAACCACTTGTTTAACACTTTTAATTTCTGAAACTTTACGAAGTATCTTGTATGCTCATAAATATTTATGTAATTTGAAAACTTTAAAAAGCGATTTGTAGGAAGTTGAATATTATGCAATGAGTGTTAACAAACAATGACTTGCAAAGATGACGTTGAGGCTCCTGATCTGCAGATTTACTAGTTTTAATTGCCGAAACGTCAGTGAAGGCTTACTGTGGAGACACGAAAAGTTTTGGTTTCTGTTAGTCTGTCTGTCTAGTCTGTCTGTCTGTTCCACGATAACTGCCGCAAAAAGCATCCGATCGGCTTGAAATTAATTGGGCATATTGATGAGGTACTCGGACTTAGCTGTATAGTTTTTGGTTAAATTTGGTTCATTCGTTCGGGAAATATAGAACATTTTATTTTGCTCTGTAATGCTTTACTATGGCAAGTCAGACGATTTTCAAATTGTCATTTGTTGAAAGAAATGGCTCATATAAAAAATGGATTTAAATGGTAAATTTTGGATGCTGAAATTTTTAAATAAGATTATTAAATTATTCCAATTATTTTGAAATTATATCAATATATTTGCGAGATTTTTTAAATTAGGTTTATAATTTTTGGGGGAACTTTAAGCATGTTTTCCAATAATATAAAGCATTTTGTTTTATCAATTTGACATAATACATATTTCATTTTTTAACTTTTCTTTCATCAGTTGCCTAGCAACGTTTTTGGTCTTAATAATATTAGTATAAATGTGTCTATAATGTTTCAGTAAAGCCAACGTCAAAACGGATGGATTAATGCATTTGTATTTTTGCATATAGATGGATTTTAGCCCCAGAAATAAAAATAGGCAATATTTTAGTTATTTCATTCAAATATTTTGCTTAAAAATGCAAAAGTTCATTATTTTCATAGAGAATAATGTGACATTTTTTCATAAAATTTATCAATGTTTCTTTAATTGTTGCCAAGAAAATCAAAACCCTGAACAATATTTTCTCTTAAACAATTTTCAATTGAAAGATTTTGACGTGAAACAGGAAAATGAAAAAAAAATTAAGAATAAAAAAATTAATATGGCGACATATTGGGAATAAAAAGAAAACTCTCAAGTATTTCTTAATATAACAAGATGAAAGGTTTTGAGTAAGTACGAATAGCAGGTGAATTAGACGTCATTTATATAAAAAAAAAGATGTTGGAATAAAAAGATCTTGGCTAAAATAAAATTAACTATTATTCACGGAGGAAAGAGATGGATGGAGATGCAGTATGCCGTAAAAACTGTTTGCAATATGATGTGCGTTATCGCTCAGATTTAAATGCCCTCATTCGGCCCAAACAAAACAAGCACGTGGAACAGGGACCGAATTCTTTGACTTCATCCGTGCATTTTTTCTGTAAAATGAAAATGATCTGCTTATATTTAAGCATTCTAAAGTAGCATTTCATCGTATTATGAATTAAAAACTGTATTACTAAAAATATTTTTCTTTTCTTTCTTTCTTTTTTTAAGCACGCCGTTGTGTTTGGGTCGAATGTAGCGGATTTTAAGGTTACATTTTTGGCGTCCCTTCAAGATTTATGGTTTGCGTACGGTTAACATGAGGATTTTATTTTAAATTTTAAATTTATTAATTTATAAAAAAAACTTATGCTTATCCTTATAAATCACAGCGTAAAAAAAAAAAAAAAAAATCTATGATATACTATAACCATGCTCAGAATCAATAAAAAATTACGAATGTAAATTTAAATAGACTACGGGGGGTTCAGGGGAGCAGAGCCCCCCTGAAGAAATGCAATTCTTGATTTTAAAAGTTACCAGGATAAGCAGCTCATCAGAATTTCAGAACATCAGTGTATAAAACTTGTTTAACACATTTAATTTCTGAAACTTTACGAAGTATTTTGTATTCTTATAAATATTTATGTAATTTGAAAACTTTAAAAAGCGATTTGTAGGAAGATGAATATTACGCAATGAGTGTTAAAAAACAATGACTTGCAAAGATGACGTTGAGGCTTCTGATCTGCAGATTTACTAGTTTTATTGTTATTGGCGTGCACCAGAAGGAAAAGGTAGCTTTCCTATTTCTTGAATTTAAAATTTTAACAAATTTTACTGGAAAACATGAAGCTAAAATTAAGAGAGACCTATTGTAGAAGTTTCATTTTCAGTTTTTGCCAATACTTAATTCGAATGAGAATTTCGTCAAATTTTAAAAGCTATAGCTTTTCAAAGTTATAGTCAAGTTGGCTTCATCTATGGCCATGGTGGTCATCATGGCGGTCGGCAAATTTTTCGATATTTCGCCAAGTGTCGCCATGTTTGACAAGAATTTGTTGCTAGCAGATATGAATATATAGTTTTAAGTATGTGGGAGTTAGAACAATGGTTATAAAACGAAGGAAAATTTGTGAAAACCCTATTTACTGAAACTAATCTAACCCGCTCATGGAGGAATCCCTTATTTTTAATCTGTTACCCTAGAATTTCAAACTGCTAAATATCTCAGCCATTTTGAAGATAGAAGCGAAACAAAAATTCCTCCTGAATTCTTGTATTGAAGCCAAACACTGAACGGGAAAAACTTTTAGGATTTCTATTTTTGTTAGACCCCGGAACGGTATGCTATTTCTTTCTCTTAGCTTATTTTGACTCCAAAAAATAACGCTGCCTTACAGACGCTACACTGTTAAAAATTTTGCAGCATTCTGGCAGGTCATTCGACCGTTTTTTGAGAAAATGGTTTCATAACCATAATTTAACTATATTCTGACCAAAAAATGGCCAATAATATGGTCAAAATAGTGTTAAATTACGGTTGTGTAGCGGTTTTCGGAAAAAACGGTCGAATGACCTGCCAGAATGCTGCAAATTTTTAACAGTGTAGCAATAAACAAAGCAGATGTATCACTGTGCGATTAAATGCTCTATAGCAATTTTTTAAATTTCTAAGCATCGCACATTTTCAATTTTTATACCGTCGTATTGGAAAAAAATGTACTTTTAAATGCAATTTGTTTGAAAACTGTATCTCCATTTATTCTTGAAATATTAATTTTTTGTAGATTTTAGCACCATGTGTTTAATTTTGGCAACTCAAGTACTCCATTTACATAGAAAGAAAAGGGAAAATAGTTGAAAAATAGCAATTATATCTTTTTGTTGCATTTTCTCATAACAACCGAAAGATAATGTAATTAAAATACGTACTATTTTGAAAAAATTTAAACGAATAATTTCTGTTAAAACATTATAAACTATATTTAATTTTAAGTATCTGTAGACGCTTCCAGTGTGACGTCAGTCATGACGTTTTGGTTGGAAACTGACTCCAAACAAACGGTTGCTATGCATCATTTCTTTTTAAATATAAATTGTGGAAAATGTTACCAGTACATATCAAGCATTAAAACAGATGTGGGATATACCGGGTGTCCCAAAAAGGACTGACTGATTTTAAAATTCAATAACTTCCAAACGGTGACAGATATTAAAAGAATTTTTACAGGAGGGTTATGCATAAAGTTAAAAGTTTTATTACGGTGATTTTCAATTTTAGTTCGAATTATAAACAATAGATGGCGCTGCGATCAATAGAGGCTAAATTCAGGCTCGACTTTTGGTACTTCGTGGCCCGGATAATACATTTCCATCTCTTTTTTCTGCATGGAACAACAGAAAGGACCAAAAATCGAGCCTGTATTCAGCGACTATTGCTTACAGCGCCATCTATTGTTTGTAATTCGAACTAAAATCGAAAATCACTGTAATAAAACTTTTGACTTTATGCATAACCCTCCTGCAAGAATTTTTTTAATATCTGTCACCGTTTGGAAGTTATTGAATTTTAAAATCAGTCAGTCCTTTTTGGGACACCCGGTAGCTGCAACACACAAACAAAATGCAAAATACATCATAGCAACCGTTTGTTTGGAGTCAGTTTCCAACCAAAACGTCTTGACTGACGTCACGATTGAAATCGTCTATATTAATGTTACAAACAAATGAATGCCTATAAATCATTAGATCGCCTTTATTTTGCCGAGTTTTTTTAATGACGGCATCTTTTTGCTGGATTTGTGTATTATTTTGCGATAGTGACATCCTTATACATGCTTTACTGTAGATGTTTAAGAGTGGGTCGTAAATGTGGAATTCTTAAGCGGATGCGAATGACGTCATTTTACATAAAATAAAAGTGTGTGCTTTAAGTCTTAAAATTGAAATACGTTTTATACTATTTATATATACATATATATATATATATTTTATCGTGGGCGACACTAAATTCTGAAAAAGCAAAATTCCTGTTTTCTAGTTTTTTTTTTTTTTTTTTTTTTTTGAGTTTGAAATTCTTAAGTTGTGGCTTTTGAAGTAAACTGGCGATTGAAGCTGGCCAACGAACTCGGTTGATACCTTGGTAAGTCATGCCCGCGTGATCAGTCAAATCCGTAATGATTCAAATATTAAACGACTGCTGTCGCATAACAAAAGTTCTATACAGGGTGATTCAAAATATCGGTTACAAAATGACATGGCAAATCAGGAATTCATCAAGGATAAAAAATCACATAGTAACATAGGGTCGCAAACCACTTATTAAGTCGCAGATACAGGGTATTTCATTCCAACTGAACCCGGGTTGACGGAAAAATTAAAAAATTGTAATTAAAATGTAACGATATGTACCTTGTTTTGTGTGAAATGGGATAACATCACGAAAAGATCTGGAAGAACATTTGTCTCAAGTAATTGACGATACCGTATGAACTGATAATCACAGCCCAAAATGTGGGGCGTCCACGTCCAGTGCATACTGATGGAGCGTATATTGCAAACGTCTACCACTTTTTTTTGGGGTTATCACATTTACAACAAAGGTGATAATGTCTGTTAAATATATTATTATATTATACTTTAGTTTTCTGAAAGTGATTACCATTAACCGAAATTGAGTTGGGATGAAACACCCAGTACTTGTGACTATAAGTGGTATGCGACCCTATATTATAATGGGATTTTTTATTCTTGTTGTATGCCTGATTTGCCATGTCATTTTGTATTTTTTTTTTAATCACCCTGTATATCAACATTTGAACGGAGGGTGGTTTTAGGATCTGAGTGTCACACATCGTTCAACATAATTTTTATAATTCTAACCTGTCTGGAAGGTTAAAAATCGATTGCAAAATTCTCTCTTTACATACAAAACCCAGGTTGAGTTGGATAAAAGAGTGTAAAAAATAGTTAAAAGAAACCTAGAATTAACCCTTAAATGCCTGAGTTTTCAAAAATCATTGTAATAATGTGTTTCGGCTTTCATTTTTTAAATAAATCCTGGGAAAAATAATTAAAAAAATCATGTTTTGTTTTAAGTATAGTTTACGGCAAAAAAACAGTTTGTTACTAATCGACAATACTGGTGTTTAATTGAAAAAATAATTTGCCTTGATAAAATTCTATAATATTAAACACTCAAGAATTTTAGGAACTATAATAAGAAATAAATTTCACTTGCTCACTGCAGGTCAAAATAGAGTATTTCGCAAGCTCCCAAACAAAACAAAAAGAACAAGTAGCAACAATTGAAAAAGTAAAAATATCGTTATACTTAAACAGCACATGTGTTGCCATCTACATGTTGAAAATCGATTTAATAATATTTTCAGAATGTATTTTATTGACAACATTAGGCATTATAGCTTCACTATTATTCTAATAGTATTTTAGAGCCTAAATTGGGTATGCCGAAAAGCAACACCAGGCATTTAAGGGTTAAGCTCGGGGAAGGAGAAAGAGATTTTGTTAAGGTGGTTCTCAAGAAAATATTTTTCTGCACCCAATATTATGAAGTTTTCTGCCACATTTTTTGACTCATCTTTAAACGTAAAAGCATAATGATTCCAGGAATGATCATTGATGTGATGTAAACGAACACTTTTTTTCATTTTTAGACAAGGAATTACAACTTGAGTTATAAGTGATTCTTGTTTTATGATGATAGGTTTTTTTTCTTTTACCGGCCCGTGGTCGCGTGCAGAAATTCGGTTTAAAAAGTAAAGTTTGACAGCATTTTCTGAAAGATAATACTGCTTTTACCGAAAAATGGGAAAACTGCTCCATTACATAGCTTCTGAGTAAAAGTCCTTGCCAATTGCATGCGTTTGTGAACAAAAATGAATACAAAAATGTGTCAGAAAGTAGCTAATTTGGATTTGCGAACAGTTTTAAGCATCGGCCAAATATGGCAATATTGCACTACAAGGGATGCCTTTAAGGAGGACTTTTTAAGGGAAAGTGTCTGGAACTGTCGTTCTCGTACATGAAAAACTCGAAAACCTCACTTCGCTCAGGCCGCGATGGTATCAAACATACGAGCATCCGCCCAAGCATCTCATTTTTCGACCAGTATGCTGAACACTGAGCCGAAAAAGTTCCTAAGTGAACTCAGATTATTCAAAAATTAAGACAAATTTAACAAATTGTTGTGTGGGAATTCGGTTAGGGCCATAAAACTTAAAAAGATAACAAAGTTAGGATTTTCCGTGCCAAAAAAAAAAAAAAAATAAATAAAATAAAATAAATAAAAAAAAAAGAAAAAAAAATGCAATTTAACAAATTACAACGACCATTTGGAAAATGATTTTTTCGTACGCCATTACGTACGCCATGAATTAAACATTAATAGTGTTATTACACGTAAAAATTGCAAGCGACAGAAATCGCCTGCGACTCGTACGTATTATCCACCTGAAACTTACGTATTATCCAAGCATTTCATTGGCTGTTCGGGAAAAGGCTTTTCCATCGTCAGATTTCTTGGAAATCAGACAACCAATTTTAAATGAAATTTCATTCTTAAACTTCTAAACATCCCACAATATTACTTTCCACACCGTCGATAGAGAAAAAAATGTACTTTTAAATGCAATTTGTCTGAAAGCTGTATCTCAATTTGTTTCTGAGTTATTAATTTTTTTTTGTCATAGTGGCAACAGAAGTATCCATCTCTGTTGAAAGTAAAGGGAAAATACCTATTGCTGTATAGACCAATCAGAAAACGAATGAAATGCGGATTCGACCAATAAAAAGGTTCAGATATGTTTTTGATTTCCTACCCTGACGAGGACAATAACCATTTTTCCAAATGGTTAATAAATAAATAAATAAGAAAGAAGTAGGAAATTGTACGCCAAACGGGGCAAATGAGATGCGTTCGTACTATAACTAGTTTTATAAATATTCAAATTTTGGTGCAATAGCTGTTGCACCCTTATGCAAAAATGCATGAATACAAAATTTATTACGATTGTGTACATTAAATTCAGTAATACGGAAATAATGGAACTCTATCTTGAATATCACGTAATCGCCATGGCAACCTAGAATTATTGCCTATCATGGGATAATACTGAATTAATTACGTATGATAGGACTTAATAGAAAGAAAAAATCTTTTATTAATATCTTTTTAAGTTTTGATTCGATTTTCATAAAATTTGAAAAGATTGGACAAAATTCTGCTACGATTATATGCGTTAAATTTCAAACCAGTTGGTAGGTTTTGTACTGATATATATGTACATTCGGACAGACCACACGACGACTATAGGTACTACGTGTTTATATAATTACGAACGCATTTTAGAGTCTTCTAAATCTTTTCAATGCATAAAAAAACGGTGAATTGTCGTATTGGACTGCGGTTTGCACGATAAAACGGTGGCATATGATCAGAGTTTTTGTACAAAAAAAAAAAAAATAAATAAAATAAATAAATAAATAATAATAATAATAAATAAATAAATAAAAATAAAATAAAATAAAATAAATCAGAGAATATCAGAGATATTTTTTTTTTTATTTATTTTACACACCCCTCACCCCTCCCCGCCCGAAAAAAAAATTACATTTTGACAAGTTTTATGGTGCAAACTTCACACCGATATTATACTTTTACTTACCCCCGTAGTACTATAGGGTAAGTTTTGTAATCATTTTAGAGATCGAAAAAAAAAAATTGACAGATTTACACGTTTCAAACACTGGAGATTCCGAAAAACATAATTTTAGAAAAAAAAAATGCCGTCTGTCTGTGTGTCTGTAAACGCTCTATCTCCCGAACAAATTGAGATAGAGACTTGAAATTTGGTATATACTTAGCATGCAATAATAGGAAGAAGTCTATTGAATATCAATAACCTCGATTATCCGGAACTACTTTTTTCGAACTCTCCAAATATTCGTCCTGATAAAAGGTATATAAAAATTTCGAAATTCTTTATTTTATGAAGTGAATATAAAAGAAAATTAAAAAACATATATTTTGCATAAAGAATGAAGTCGATTAGATAATTAGTTGCCGAGATATTTGTAATCCTATTTTCCAAACTCTTCGATTTTTCATGACCCTGCATTTCATTCAAATTTCAATTCAAAGATATATTTTAATTGGAAATGATACGCTTAATCCGACGCAGTAAACTATTAGTTAATATGATTATAATTTTTGGAGTTATAAGGATGTTCCTTTTACGCTATTCGGTACTACTTGATTATCCCGTCGACCAAAAATCTATCGCCAAATTGTAAGATTAAATGTCAATAATGGCGTACCGTAAATGTCACATTCACTTGACATTAAACACGTTACACGTGATTGTTACGTCATGAAGTGATTTTTAATTCGACGTTTTATTTGTATTTTTATTAATTTTTTACTAATTTATTTGTTCTTTCGTTATTTAAAATAAAAATTATGCCAATTTGTAAAATTTTGCGTGTAGTTTGGCGATTTATATAATTTGTCGAAATGGGTCGACGGGATAATCGCATATCATAGAGCATTACTATGTATTAAAAATATTGAAATATACGTTTAAATTTTATTTTGGAATTGCAACGCATTTTGTAAATACTTTACACATTTTTTTTAACCATTTGGAAAAATGGTTATTGTTCTCGTCAGGGTAGGAAATGAAAAGCATATCTGAAGGTTTTTATTGGTTTAATCCGCATTTTATTCGTTTTGTGATTGGTCTATACAGTAATCTGTATTTCCCTTTAGTTTCAACAGAGATGGACAACAAAGTGCTGCCACTATGACAAAAAAGTAATAAAAACTACAAACAAGTTGGAAATTGCTCGTCAAACGTGGCAAATGAGGTGCGTTCGTACTATAACTAGTTTTATAATTATTTTTTGCACCCCATATTGTACTGAATGTATACTTTTTTGCACTTCATAAAGCGCATAGTCTGATACATCATTAAAATGCACTTCCAATAATTTTTTCCCATTCCCCGTAATGTAACGGAACACTTTCGACTGTCCCTGTAATTAAACTATACATCCGATTTTCCTAAAATTTGAAATAGCTCAACAAAACTTTGCAACAATTATATCTTTAAAATTTCAGACCATTCGGAAGGCTCTAATATCATTAAAATGCACTTGCAATAATTTTTCCCATTGGCCGTAATGTAAAGAAAAACTTTTGACTGTCCCTGTAATTAAACTATACATCCGATTTTCCTAAAATTTGAAATGGCTCGACAAAATTTTGCAACAGTTATATCTTTAAAATTTCAGATCATTCGGAAGGCTCTAATATCATTAAAATGCACTTTCAATAATTTTTCCCATTGGCCGTAATGTAAAGAAAAACTTTTGACTGTCCCTGTAATTAAACTATACATCCGATTTTCATAAAATTTGAAATGGCTCGACAAAATTTTGCAACAATCATATATTTGAAATTTCAGACCATTCGGTTGGGTAGTTTTTGCTCTGTTACATGCGGACAGACGGACCGACAGACGGACGGACGGACTGAACGACGGCTATAGGTGCTACGTATTTATATAATTACGAACGCACCTAAAAAAATTAATAACTCAGAAACAAATTGAGATACAGCTTTCAAACAAATTGAATTTTAAAAGTACATTTTTTTCTCTACACGACGATGTAAAAAGTAATATTGTGGGATGTTTAGAAGTTTAAAAATGAAATTTCATTTAAAATGTGTCATCAGATTTCTTGGAAATCTGACGACGGAAAAGCCTTTTCCCGAACAGCCAATGAAATGCTTGGATAATACGCAAGTTTCAGGTGGATAATAACTAATGAAAATGAAAGAAAATGAATAACAGTTTCTGCCAAAGAGTTAATTTTAATTTGTAAGATTTTCACGTGCAAAAGAAAAATGGAATAAGCCAATTAAAAATAACAAAAAAGATAAATAGGGCAGGAATGAATACATATAAATATTTCACACCAAATACGAGTCGCAGGCGATTTCTGTCGCTTGGAATTTTTACGTGTAATAACACTATTAATGTTTAATTCATGGCGTACGTAATGTATGATCAACTCCGTACGATTTTTTTAGGTCTTAAATTTTAGTCTTTGAAAAAATCATTTTCCAAATGGTCGTTGTAATTTGTTAAATTGCTTTTTTTTTTTCATGTTTTATATCAAGCATATTCATGATGGGTAAGTATTACGATGGCCCCCAACAACTAGTTTAATTCGTTATGAATTTTCGAAATATGAACACATTTATGAGACACCTTATATTTAAGTAACTTTATACATATATTTAGTTTGGATATTCATATTATAAGAAATAAAAAGAAAAGTATTTTAATACAAATACTTCCATAAAATGTATTAGTTTAATGCATTCGACAGATAAACTCTTATTTTAAAAGAGATTTCATCCCATGACGAATTTCTTCTTTGATGTTCCCCAAAGAATGTGTTGAGGAATGAACTTTGTAATGCCTCTGAGTCATGGGACATCTAAAAATTTGAAGTTTTTGAAGTTTGTTAACTCGGAATTTCTTCATAGAGTTTTGGGAGTGTGATTTACTTTTATAAATTAACGCTTAATAAATCACCTTAATAAAGTTATCCCCGAATTGTACACATGGTTGATAATATACTAAGCAGAGTTAAGGGGGTCCGGGACACAAACATCTTCAAGTTTTCTAAAAAAAAATTTACTGCATTAAAAATGTCTCTTAAAATTGCTTTTTTTTGTTTTTGTTTTCCTGTTTAAAATGACGTTTAAATCATGTTTCTATCTTAATTGGAAAAGGAAATGTATTATTTTTTTTTCGTTTTGGTTTGTTTACAAAATCTAGCTTTCAAACAATCATTGTCACGGAAAAGATCTCTTGTGAAAATGCGTTTTTCTTCATGATGGGTTTTTTCACCATTTCTCGTATTTAAATTGTTATAAGTGAAGAACCGTTACAGATAAATGTTTCAAACTTCGAATATCTATTTTTTCATTGTTTTACTTTAATTTTGATTAAGCAAATTAAAAAAAAATATTTACTTTTGAAAGTATGATTTTTTTTTAAAAGTTACATAATTATTTTTGATATTTTTATTTTAAATATTTTTAATTTTAATGTAAATTAACATTTTAAGAAAAGCTGCATCAAAATTAAAACTTAATATATTTCTGTTTATTTAAATGAAAAAAAATGAAATTTTAAACATAATATTTAGAGTTATAACTATTTTAAACTACTCCGCTTTCATAATAAATTGTAATTTTTTTTAAAAAACATTATGAGAAGTTTTATCGTGTTTTTCTTTACAAATGATACAGTTTACCATCACAAAAAATTTCAAAATTTTAACTCAATAAATAAAAATTATTTTACAATGTGTCCCGGACCCCGCCCCCCCCCCCCCCTTAAGCTACTACGTAGATTATCATGTATATGTAATATGGAATTGATTCGTAAATAAATTTTCATACTACTATTAGATAATTATAAAAGACTAGCAAACCCCGCAGCTTTGCTCGCGTAATATTTGAAATATGCCAAGTGATATTTATATGTCTAATTTTTATTAAAAGGTACTAACTAAATTTTTATTTTATTAAAAGGTAATATTTTATTTTATTAAAAGGTTCTTATTACTTTTAGGAATACTTCAAAAATTACTATTTAAAACACTGTTTGATTAAGCATCATTATTACACTGCATTAGGCAGAAACGAGATTTAAATTAATAAAACAAAATAAAATTAAATAAATGATAATTTAGAAAGCATTTTGAAACTTTTATGTTCAATTAATACGCTCATTTCAGTATTCATTTGAAGTTTTCAATTCCTTAGAAACCATCTTCTTACATCTTAAAATTAACTGTCATGTCAAATTCCAAGTCCTACCACCTCTCTCAACATAAAGGGCTATGTTGAAATAGGAACTGTCACTATTAATTTGCCAACATTAATTTTGAAATCGGTTTGTTATTTCCTAATATTCCACAGAAGCGTAATTTAGAAAGCTTTTAAAGACCTTTTTTAGAACGTTTGTTTTTCCTGTGAACTCCAGATGGTAGAATCATCGGCATAAAATATAGCCTGTGTAGGATCAGAGACTGTTACCATTGATTCGCAACTATTACTGTTATAATCGGTTTATATTCCCTGAAATTGCGCAGAAATCATAATTTAGGACTTTTTTAGAATGCTTTTCGCACCTCCCCTTCGCTTCACCCCTTTTTAATTCGAATTTATTTTCGACAGTCCTTCGAGGGCATGTATATTTTATAAGTAACTACCATGCCATATTTGAAGTTCCTAGCCTTTTCAATATCACAGAAATCGCAATTTAGAAAGTTTTTAGCTCCTGGAACCCTCTGGTGGTAGTGACACAGATATAAAATATAGCTTATGTTTGAGCAGGTCCTATAACCAACAATTTGTCATGATTATTTTTTTAATTGGTTTGGTATTTGATAAGATTGCATAAAAATTGTAATTTATAACGCTTTTCGCTCACTTCCTCTTTTAAAATTTGGAATTTTCTTTCGACTGTTCTTGGAAAGCAGTTGCATCTTGTACGTAAATACCATGCCATACTTCAAAGTGTTGGACCCCTCAGTCGTGCATAAAACGCAAATTAGAACATGCTTTGCTTTTGCAACCCTCAGATGGTAGTGACAGCAACATAAAATATAACCTGCGTTATAGCAGGGACTGTTACCATTTATTTGCAACCATTACTTTTGAAATAGCTTTGGTATTTCCTGAGATTGAGTAGAAATCGCAATTTAGAACGTTTTTAGAACGCTTTGCGCGAATTTTTACCCCTTTTTAAGTTTCCAATTTTTTCGAAACTGTTCTTAAAGATCATTTATATCTAATAAATATGTACCTTGCCTAATTTTAAGTTGCTAGCCCCTACCAATCCCAAAATCGAAATTTAGAACGCTTTTTTGCTTCTGCAACGTTTAGGTGATAGTGATACCGACATAAAATAGCATCTATATTAGAGCAGATGCTGTCAGCATCAATTTCCTACCATTACTTTTGAAATCAATTTGATTCTTCCTGAGATATTGCTGACAAATCGGCATTTAGAACGTTTTTAGATCGCTTTTAGAACGCTTTTCGCGCATTTTGCTCCTGCATCTCCTCTGGTATAGTGGAAACAGATATAAAATATAGCCTATCTTTGAACAAGATCTGTCACCATCATTTTTACACTATTATATTTGAAACGGGTTCAGTACTTCCTGAGATTGTATAGAAATCGCAATTTAGAACGTTCTTTACAACGCTTTTTGCGCATTTTGACCCCCTTTTAAATTTCGCTTTTTTTAGGAAATGTCCTTAGAGATTATAGATATCTTATAACTAACTACCATTTCAAATTTCACGATTCTACGCCCTTCCGTAACGCAAAAACCGCAATTTAGAACATTTTTCTCCTGCACCCCCTTTGGGGTAGTGCTACCGACATAAAACATAGCCTATGTTAAAGCAAGGGTTGTCACCATCATTTTGATGCCATTATTTTTTAAATCGGTTTGGTATTTCCTGAGATTGTCTGGAAACCACTATGTTGAACGTTTTTTAGAACACTTTTCGCCCATTTTCACACCTTTTAAATTCCGAATTGTTTAAGAACTGCTTTTAGAAATCGTTTATATCTAATAAGTAGGTAATATTTCAAATTTCTTATTTCTAGGCCCTTCAGTAACGCAAAAATCGCATTTTTAGGACGTTTTTTGCTCCTGCACCCCCTTTCGGGTAGTGGCACCGACATAAAACATAGCCTATGTTGGAGCAAGGATTGTCACCGTCATTTTGACACCATTATTTTTTAAATCGGTTTGGTATCTCCTGAGATTGTGTAGAAATCGCCATTTAGAACGTTTTTTAGAACGCTTTATGTGCATTTTAAAACCTTTTAAATTTCGAATTGTTTAAGAGCTGTTCTTAGACATCATTTATATCTTAAAAGTAACTAATATTCCAAATTTCATATTTCTAGGTCCTTCAGTAACGTAAAAATAGCATTTTTAGAACGTTTTATGCACCTGCACCCCCTTTGAGGTAGTGGCACCGACATAATATATAGCCTATGTTCTAAGTTGGACTAACACCATCATTTTGATACCATTACTTTTGAAATCGGTTCGGTAGCTCCTCTAACAAACAAACAATTTTTACTTCTTTATAATATTAAGTATAAGTATAGATGACGATGCGAAACAAATAAAAGTACTTTTAATTTATAGAGGACATTGGTGTTTTTGAAAAAGCTTAGCGAAATTTAGGCTTCACAAAGTGATATTTGCTGTGACGTTCATTTTAAAAGAATAATCATTTTCTTTGAAAAAACTAAACATTTTACTATGAATGCGTTTAAAAATGGTTTCTCAACTTTTTACTCGCCGAAACCAAGATTAGAATCTCAAGTAGAGTACAAATGGTCGAAGAAACGTTCTTGCTGTCAAACATGACGTTAATTTTGGTAATATATTAATAACCTATTGCAAGTTAAAATATTTTTAAAATGATATTAGGATAATTAATATGAGAATAAATTTTGAACTGGTGAAAATGACATTATTAGCTCCCGGTACGTTATGCTATTTCTTTTTCCCAGCTTCTTTTGTGTCGTCTTCAAAAAATAACGTTACCTTACAGAAGCCAGCCGTAAAACAAAGCAGTATGATTAAATACTCTATAGCAATTTTTTAAATTTCTAACCATCGCGTATTTTCAATTTTTATACCGTCGTATTGGGGAAAAAAGTACTTTTAAATGCAAAGTACTTTGTTTGAAAACTGTATCTCCATTTATTTTTCAAATATTATTTTTTTTTTGTAGTTTTCAGCACCATTTGTCTAATTTTGGCAACTCAAGTACTCCATTTATGTAGAAAGTAAAGGGAAAATAGTGAAAAATAGAATTATATCTTTTTGTTGCCATTTTCTCATAACAACCGAAAGAAAATGTAATTAAAATACGTGCTATTTTGAAACAAGTGGGTAAGTGTGATCACAGATCGCATAGAGGGTTTCGTTTAATATTTCTTTCAAAACACTATCCTTTTCAAAATCTGTTAGCTCCACAATTCGGAACTAGGGAGTGCACTCTATTCTAAACAAACATCCGCCTGACAAAACTCCGTTTTAGAACCTATTCGCACTTATATTAGTCGAGGAAATTGAACCTATAAAACTTAAAATAGGAAAGCCCTCCTGGCCAAGTGGAAATAAAATATGAAAGGCTATTGTGCATAAAATGAAAGAGTGGCTGAAAGGTCGTCAAATGATATATCAGATGAGGGGTTTGGGGAAAAATTGACCCACCCCCTCCCGAGCCGTCAAGTGAAACTAGTTCGCCGTAGCTTTATTAGCGGCTAAGTTAGAAAAAATGCTTAAAAAACACAAGTTAGAGCCCAGAGGAGTCAATAATATAAGACTTTTTGAAAAAATTATCATTTGTCGTGTGATCACAAGTGTTCAGCTATAAGTATGCAAAATTTCATATCCCCAGCTTAATTAGGGCTCAGTTAGAAATAATTGCTTATAATACAGAAGTTGAAGCCCAAAGGGTTAATTATAAGACTTTTTCAAAAATTCATATTTTGTCTTATGATATGACGCGTTCAGCTATAAGTATGCAAAATTTCATGTCTCCAATTTAATTAGGGGCTCAGTTAGAAAGAATTGATTAAAAAACACCAGCTGGAGTCCAAAGGGTTAAATATAAAACTTTTTCGAAAAAAAAATTATTTGTCGTGTGGTCTCAGGTGTTCTGCTATAAGTATGCAAAATTTCATGTCTCCAACATAATTATGGGTCTCATTTAGAAAGAATTGCTTAAAATATATATGTGGGAGCTCATAGGGTTAAATGTAAGACTTTTTCAAGATTTTATGATATGTCGCCTGGCCTCAGGTGTTCTGCTATAAGTATGCGAAATTTCAAATCTCCAATTTAATTATGGACTCAGTTAGAAAGACTTGCTTAAAATACACAAGCTGGAGTCCAAAGGGTTAAATATGAAACTTTTTTCGAAATTTATTATCTGTCGTGTGATCTGATGTTTTCAGCTACAAGTATGCGAAATTTCAAGTCTCCAATACAATTAGGGGCTCTGTTAAAAAGAATTGATTAAAACACACAAGCTGGAGTCCAAAGGGTTAAATATAAAACTTTTTCGAAATTTATTATTTGGCGTGTGATCTGAGGCGTTCAGCTATAAGTATGCAAAATTTCGAGTCCCCAATTCACATAGGGACTCTGTTAAAATGAATTGCTTAATATACACAAGCTGGACTCCAGAGGGTTAAACATAAAACTTTTTCGAAATTTATTATTTGTCGTGTGGTCTGAGGGTGTTTAGCTATCGGAATACAAAATTGCATGCCTCCAATTTGATTAGGAATTCTGTTATAAAGGATTGCTGAAAATACACAAATTGGAGCCCAAAGGGTTAAATATAACACTTTTTCAAAGTTTTAGGGTTTGTTGTGTGAGCTCATGTGTTTAACTGTAATAATTCAAAATTCAATGTCTCTAACTTAATTAGGGGCTATGTTAGAAAAAATTGCTTAAAATACACACATTGGAGACCAAAGGGTTAAATATAAAACTTTTTTCAAAATTTTATGATTTGTCTTGTTGTCTCAGATATTCAGCTATAAGTATGCGGAATTTCATGGCTCCAACCTTATTAGAGACTGACTTAGAAAGAATTGTTTGAAATACACATGTGGGAGCCCAAAGGGTTAAATTTAAGACTTTTTCAAAATTTTAGGATTTGTCGTTTCATGTGAGGTGTTCAGCTATAAGTACTGAAAATTTCAAGTCTCCAACATGTATAGTGTCTGAGAACGGGCTCTGTGACAGACAGACAGACAGACAAAGGAGTGAGACGAATAGGGTTTCGTCAGATGAACGAAACCCCAAAAATATAAACGAAAAATTTCTGTTAAAACATGGAGCTATTATAAACTATATTTAATTTTAAGCATCTGTAGACGCTTTCAGTGTGACGCCAGTCATGACATTTTGGTTGGAAACTGACTCCAAACAAACGGTTGCTATGCGTCATTTCTTTTAAAATATAAATCGTGGAAAATGTTACCAGTAAATATCAAGTATTAAAACACTTAGATGTGAGATATAGATATAAGATATAGCTGTAACATGCAAACAAAATAGAAAATACAACATAGCAATCGTTTGTTTGGTGTCAGTTTCAAGCCAAAACTTCATGACTGACGTCACGACTGATATCGTCTATATTAATGTTACAAACAAATGAATGCCTATGAATAATTAGCCGTTTTTTTTTTTTCGAGTTTCTTTAATGACCGCATCTTTTTGCTGCATTTGTGTATTATTTTGCGATAGTGACATTCTATGCATACTTTACTGTAGATGTTTAAGAATAGATCGTAAATGTGTAATTCTTAAGCGGATGCGAATGATGTCATTTTACATAAATTAAAAGTGTGTGCTTTAAGTCTTAAAATTGAAATATGATATACCGGGTGTCCCAAAAAGGACTGACTGATTTTAAAATTCAATAACTTGCAAACGGTGACATATATTAAAAAAATTCTTGCAGGTGGGTTATGCATAAGGTCAAAAGTTTTATTACAGTGATTTTCAATTTTAGTTCGATTTACAAACAATAGATGGCGATTTACAAACAATAGAAGCAATAGTCGCTAAATACAGGCTCGATTTTTGGTCCTTTATCTTGTTCCATGCAGAAAAAGGAGATGGAAATGTATTATCCGGGCCACGAAGTACCAAAAATCGAGCCTGAATTTAGCGACTATTGCTTACAGCGCCATCTATTGTTTGTAAATCGAACTAAAATTGAAAATCACTGTAATAAAACTTTTGACCTTATGCATAACCCTCCTGCAAGAATTTTTTTAATATCTGTCACCGTTTGCAAGTTATTGAATTTTAAAATCAGTCAGTCCTTTTTGGGACACCCGGTAGTTTTGTACTATTCATACATACATATGCTTTTTTTCATCGGGGGCAACACTAAATTCTGAAAAAGCAGAATTCCTGTTTTCTAGTTTTTAGTTTTCGCTGAAAAAAACTTGCTATAATTGGGACAAAGTGGCTTAATATTTGATTATTATTCACTCCTTAATATGAAAGATTAGAACTTCAGTTGAATACTTCATTATGATTACTTATCTTCATAATATGTTACTGATTACTTAGAAGAACAAAGTTTAATTTTTTTCAATAACTTGAAAATTTAAAATTAATCGAAATAGTATATTGATTACTGTAGTTTGAAAAAATATATTTGTTTTAAGAAATAGATTTGTCAATGTAACGTTAGATTTTTACTGTAATTATTATTTTTTTTTATTTATCATAAATTCAATTTTACAGCTTCCTTTTAAACTTTTTTTTGGTCGGATTTCGACGAGTTCCAGCTCATGAATTATTAATTAATAATATCACAAGGTTGAAGATATTACATGCGGATGTGACTTGTATGATATTGAATCACATGTGTTTTTCTTAAATTAATTCTTTTCTCTAAATTTAAATTAAAGCTCACTTTTAATTAATTATTTATTTATCTAACACTAACTTTTATTTCAGTTCCCGTTCTAATTTTTCCCTATTAAAGAAGAGATATTTAACATATGTCTTTATCACTAACGGCTTTCATACAGATGAAATTTATTTATATGATTAATCATCGTCACTGGATATAAAAAAGAGGGAGGTGAGAAAAAGGATAAAAATTGACTTCATTTTTGGTCTGCATTTTATTCCCATTCCATTTGGCACTTGTTTGAAATAAGTATTTTGTCTGCTTAGTTTTTGAGTACATCTTCCTCGTTAGATCATAAACTTTTCATGTAGATGAGATCTGTTATGCCTAAGCAAAGATTCTTTCTTACCTTCTTAAAAAAATTTCCCGCCGAGCAATTGGCATTCGAATTCACGTTGGCTTAATTTTTAAGACTGCTATTCTGGTAGCCCTGCCACAAAATTCAAATTATCTTAGTTATTTAACCCGGGAGGACTCGCGTCGGGCCTGATAGACCCAGAGTGCGTATGGTTTTTACAACTGTCACCACTATTTTTTTTTTTTTAAGTGATCTTCAACTTATTTTATAGCAGATTTTGTAACAATTGTCTGCAACTAAATAAGGCGACGATTATTATTTGTATTTATTGGTGACAAAATAAAAAACCCTTGGTATGCGCGCATTCTCCCAAGTTAAAAGGATAACTGATAATTTCAGCTCGGATGAAGCCATTTAATTCATATGCTCTTTCGCCAATTTGGTGATGCCACTATGCGTATTATAAAGTCACCACGCATAGTATTTTCTCTTTTTCACTGGATCTCTTCTAGACCTTATACAAAATACTCTCAGATACCATTCCTATCCCTTTGTGTATTGAATGCTTAATCTTGTGTTTATCCTTCGAACTTACAGCAAATAAATGTAGTAAAGAACCATTTATGAGCATTAATTTATAACATAATTACTGCAATCTTTTGTCCCCTTTAAACGGATGCAATTCAGACCTGGACGATCGATCACGGAATATACATTTAAAGATTCTTTCATGCTATAAATTGTACATGCGGTTCCTAAAAACATCATCCGAAACTTTGTTTAACTCTGGTCGAATTTTCTGGCTTTGAAAGTTTTGGCACAGTACTGAAGCTGCAATATCGGGACAGAAATAAAAGTAGGGTAAAATCGTAATGAGTAAGCTGATATATAATTAGAGAGAGATGAATATGCAGATAGAAAGATACAAGCAGGTAGAAAAATAAATACATTTTTAGATAAATAAATAGGACGAATAAAAAATGAAATGATGTCAATAAAAAACCAAATTTTCAATGTTTGCACTTCCGACAAAAACAATTTTCATTTTGCACAGTTTTTCACCTTTATAAGTTGACTATTTAAAAAGAAGACAAAATGATAAAAAAAATAACAAAGAAAAAAAAAAGAAAAAAAAAGCAACAAAAAAAATTATGTATATTCTTTTCTAGTTATTTATGCCCCACCAGTGGCTGAGAGGTTCTGCTCTCGAAGCTTGTAGACGGGAGGTGCTGGGTTCGAACCCAATCGCGCCGTCGGCCTAATCGTTCGGAGTTTTCGTGGTTTTCTTCGAACCGTGGATTTCCATGCGTTAATATGGATTAAGTTCCCTTAGAAAGACCTCCACGGAAGGCACTCCCTCCAGGGCCCATATCCCTCTAGTAGATAATTGGCCGTCAACAATCAACCCAACCCACTCTAGTTATTTATACCATTTAATTTTAGACATTGTTGAAAAGTGTTTGTGACTTCTATTTGTTTGTCTGACTAACTGTCCGTACTCTAACTTTCGTAAATATGTATGAATTGTAACGAAAGTGTTATATATTTAATTAATTTTTATCGGCAGAAATCACTGCCTTTTGTAATACCCGTATTATATTTATATTTATCCTATACCATATTTACAGGCATTATTATCATAGTAGCTGTCACAGTATAGATATTTTTCCATTATCTGTTATTCAAGTTATATAAAAAAAAAGACATTACTTTTTCATTTAAAAAATTCGTTTTCTTGTTTGTATACTTTTACATTAAAATGAATTTCTATAAGACATATTTCGTTATTTTTCATAAAAACATATATTCTAACAGGTTTAAAGCATGCTATATAGCAGGCATAGTATGTGCAATGCAGCGTCTATACTGCAAAGTTTCTTTTCAAAAAAACGCTTTTGCCTCTTTCCGGAGACTTCCTCAGTTTAAAATGAAGCTGTTTTGGCTTACTTGCAGTTCTGTTGAGATTTTACAACTTCTCCTCTTTTTACTTCTGCTCTCTTCAGTTTTTTCCTTTCTTCCAACGTTATCCACCAACGGCTGTCGATAGTTGAATGGCATAGATTTTTATTTTCTAAGCTGATTTCTATAGCTTCCCTCATTAATGAATTATGGAGGTTTTCGTAATTGGCTATATTTTCTATTTTAATTGACTGTGGTTTCAAGCTTTTTTTTAATATTTGATTTTGAAAGGGCCGTTGGTTGGCTATAGTATTTTAGATCGCGTATATGTTCTTTAAACCTTTCATTATTTTTCCTTTTAGTCATCAGGTTACCCCCATGTATGTTATTTCTTTATTTTCGATATTCGAAGCTTTAATTCTATAAACCCCCGCTGTTTGTAATTCTTCTCATTTCTTGGCTTTGTTTCTTATCATTTTAAATAGGGAGAAGTTGGGTGTGATCGGAACTTGATTTCCAAATTTATTTATTTCACGTTTTATTTTTAATGATAATCCATTCATAAGTGGCAAGGGGGGGGGGGGGGGTATAATCTTGTTTACTTTGTCCAGGTTGGTCCAGTTAATTATCTCTTTAGCTTTTCTAATTAGTTTATATATTGTTTTAAGACCTATTTTTTTTCAATAATTTTCAATTCTTCATTAAGGAATTTTTTCTGTTGAACATATGTATAAAGCTCTATAAATGAATGTATTTAAGGCTGCAAGTTTATAGCTTATGTTATGGGTGTATTTGTTTTGTTTGGAATGCCTGAAAATATGGTATCGGATAAGTGTTATATATTGTTGAGGTTTACCGCAGAATATTCGCTATTGAAAATGAACTGTTTCGGATACATTATTATCTATAGGCGATAATTATTTGAAGTACATATTAATAACGTCACACTCACACCACTTCAAATTTTACGAAATTGATATGCATTATTGATATGCAACGCATGATGTTCCTTACAGAAAATCATGTGCGTAAGTATTTATTGATATTTTACAGGAACACACAAAAGAACTCAACTGAATTATCGTCTATAAGGAATAACTGTTTGATGTGTGCTTTATGAAAGTTAGCTTTCATAAAAAGGTAATATTATTTAAAAATAGTTGTTAAAATTATAATGTTATGAAAAAAGAATTTTTCAATTAAACTTTTCATTTTTGTCATTTTGGCAGGCAAGAGCTGTTTCAAGCAATTCAAGAAATGCTTTCTTCAAATATGAGCTAGGGAATCATTTAGTCCAGCCTAAGCTGTAATCTTGGATTTCGAAACCTTTATTAAATCAAATTTTTAATTTAGCTAATGTGCTCGAAAAGATTTTCTATTTTTGCTGGGAAGGAACATTTGTCTTCATCCCGGCTATTAAAAAAATCAATGCTTATAAGAACACTATAAACTCATCTCTTGCAAAGAATCTAATATAATTTATCGCATCCGGCTTAATTTCGCTTCCCCCTTCTGTCTATCTCTTAAGGCCTTCAAAGAAAAATACTCAAAATTATTTCGACATTTTTTAAAGTCCGCTCTCCTACCAGCAGTCTAAAAAAAGTAATTAGCAATTTTTTCTTCATTTTTTCCCTCTTCTCCAACCTTTTTCCTAAATCCCCTGCCCTGAAAAATAAGGTTAAATCTCAGCAAAAATAAAAAGCGGGTAGGGAGTGCGAGGTGGAGGAACTTCCTCCAATAAATTATCTCCTCTAGCCGAGCGCATTTTATCTCTCTCTCGCTCTCTCTTTCGCTCAAAATTCGAATTTTCTTTCGCGCGACTTTTCTGCACTAAGTCCTGCTATTATTAACAAATCAATATTCTTCCAAGATATCACCGAAACTAGAAGGAGGAAGGCTTTACAAACTGTACAAGACTGCAGTGTTTTAATCTTAAAGTAAATCTCCATTAAATATAAATTAGGTTGTCAGCTGCCGTTGACTCTTCCTTTTCCCGTATACCTAGGTCCGGTAAAATGTACCCGGAGTTAGCGGAGCTTATGTTACATAATAATGCAGTGTCTCCCGCAGAAGAACCCATTAAAGCCCTGGCGCTTATTACAAAAGTTCGGAATCCAAAAGCACAAAGATGGAGTAGCGAACATCACGCGGCTTCTCTCACAGTCACCAGATTTCTCAACACACAACGCCATCTAACTTTCGCGGATTTTTTTTCCCCTTTACCCGTGCAACAGCGGGATTAAGGGTGTGAAAATTTACCTGAATGATGCTAGAAGGGATTTATCTCTTTTATATTTCGGCCATTCGGGGGGGCTTTTGGGGATGTTTTGGTCCACATCACTCCACGTGTTTCTGGAAAATCTCAGAATGTCACAAGAAAAGAATATATACCAAAGAGAAGAATCCTGACAGATTAGAAAGTTGTGAAAACGTAAGCCCATGGAATTAGAAATCTTGATAAAGTTTTTGGGGAACATCATTCTCTTAGAGGTGAGAAGTAAATTTATACGTGAAAAATTCTATAAACTGGTTTATTATATGTAAGCTGTTACAGGAGGATGATTTACTCGATGGAATGGAACTATTTGAAAGAGGGAAAAGTTTAAGCCAAAAGGATAAAATTAAAAGGAATCTTAAAAATTTAGTTAAATAACCTGTCGATGCATGTTAGATTAAAATAGTTTTGTTTTCAAGATTTGTCACGTTAAATAACTTTTGAAAATGTTGGCCGTTACTTGGAGAGCATCAAATTATGTTCATATTTTTATTTCACATTTAGTTAAACGAACTTTTGGTATCGGGAACTTTTATCCGTGGCAATATTTAAATTTAGCGAATTTCAAAAACATTTTTATTATTTCAACTAATGTAACAAACTTTTATTTACAGCAGTGTGATTATAAGAATGTAACATTGTGAAGTGCAAATATTTGTTTTCGCATTTTTAAGTAAAACAATTAAAATAAAATCATATACCACACATAGATTATGGAACTCTTTCCAAGTCTATTAGAATAGTCTCACTAAACTTTATTTTTTTCTTATGATGAGATAAAATATCCAAATAAACAATTTAGGAAACACAGTTTGTGAATACATTTTCTTCAATTACCACCCATGAACGTTAATGTATCCGAAAAATGCATACAGAAATCTGAAAGTGCTTTTTGGACGGTTAATTTATCCATGCACGGCAATGCATCCGTATCATTTTGTACAACCCTGTATATGAACTTAATAATATTATACACACACCGCATAGTGTAGTAAAATTTAGTTCAGCTTCAAAATGCGTGATACACTTGAAAATGCGGTTTCATCAATTCTCATCGGTGGAAGTTAATTCAAATTCTTTTGGGTAGTCCCGTAATATGAACTGTAGAATTTATTTGCACTATACGCATCACATAGTATGCTGAAATTAAATTAAGCTTAAAAACACATAAAACAACAGAAACGCACTTCCGGCAATCATAAAGCACAGATGATAATTCACCCAAATTCTTTTGAGATACTGTGTAAAAGAACGTTAAATGTTATACATCCAATTTTCTGTGCGAAAAGATGCTATCGCGTACGTCAACAAATGAGAATTCAAAAAAATATATTGGTGCTATTCGACCTAAATGTACACTTGCGAAGTTTATTTTTTACATGCTTGTCTCAACACTGTTAAAAATTTGCAGCAAATTAATTGTCCAGCTATCCGATCGTTTTTGTAGAAAACGTTTACCTAACATACATTTAACTATATTCTGACCCTATTATTGCTCGTATTATGGTTATAATAGAGTTAAATTACGGTTACGTAACCGTTTTCTATAAAAACGGTCGATGACTGGAGATTTTGTTGTAAACTTTTAAAAGTGAAGTTGTAAAAGTCGGGACAAATGTACACAAATGGTTTCAATCTAAACTGAACATATCCTAATCTCTGTCTATGTTACATTTAAAATTCTAATTAACGAATAATGAAGTATATAAATATACGGGAAAAAATCCCCCCCCCCCCCGAACAAAATCAAAGAAACTGGGACAAAAACAATTTCTAGAAAATTGCCGATTTTTCTTAACAAACTTTACAAATAAAGCACTGTTTAAAATCACGTATATACTTCTGAAGGATTACACACAAACTCCTGAAAAAAAAGTGCAGTTTTTTTCAGCTGTATATGCGTTTGCAAGCCATGTAATATAAAATTTGTAACATTAAAGAGCACTTAGACATTTACATACAAATGCGAACTCAGAAAATATTGAATGCTGTTGAAAATTAAATAAAAAGATTGTTAAAAAGTTTCATAATTTAGAATATCTATAGAAAAGAAAATAGATTAAAAAAACATTTCGTTTTAATTTATTAAAATAATATATATTATTAAATATTCCGTTAAAAAAGATACAATATGGTTATTATTTTTACAAAATATTCTGCATTCCCAACATGGCAAGGAATTAATATAATATCGGCCAGGCCTGACTCTTCAAAAAGAAATAAAAAAAAAGAACAATCCAAAACCTGCTCTCCCGAGTGTCCATAAAAAAATAAGTTCATGTCCCAGTGTAATGAAAGAGCTGGTGTCAGGCTTCTGGCCAGCTCCGGGGACATGCAGACTATACTGAGTAAATGCGCATGTGTATGAGTATATTACATATAGAAATAATGAGTAGAAAAGATAATAATAATAATAATTCTTATTATTATCATGACTGTATTATAAAACTGATAGAATAAGCACTAATAGTACCACCATGCCGAATAATAATAGTTATTATTACTATTTGTATCACTATAAAACTGACGCAAGAAACTCCGATAGCACACAGAACAACAGTCGCTATTGTAAAAGAAGTCGCCCAAAATGTAAAAGAAGCCATCATCTAAATGCAACTTTCCATACAAACATCACGCGACAGGAAAAATGAACCACTATGAAGACGATATGTCCAATTTTATGACGAGATGGAAATGATTCAGAAACTGGTCACCTTGACTTCAAAGTGATTTTATCGTGAGTCACGAAGTGACGATCGTTTGAGGATCAAAATAAAGTTACCACATTTTTGTTGCCGTTGTGCCTGTGACGTGGTTGTGATCCATCATTTTTTCAAATAATCATGTATGTAATATGAGTTGTAATTTTCCGACTGAAAAAGTGTCCAGGTCAGGATTTGGACCAAGGATCTTTGGCTTAAGCTACCAATGCTCTGCCAGCTTAGCTATCCTAGATAAATCTGACGGGCACAATTCACTCAGTCAGCCTTTTGATAAGAGCATCTGGTCTGTTATCTGAATAAGCTCAACAGAATAAATTTCGGGTAATTGAATTTCAATTTACTAATTAAAATAATTATCTTAAATTTAATCAAGAGCATATACGTCTCCAGTGTTTACTTGCAATTCCATGAACCATTACCTGAAATTTATCCTGTTGAGCTGCTTCAGATAACAAACCAGATGCCCTTATCAAAAGGTGGACTGGGTGAATTGCGCCTTCCAGATTTGTGCAGAATAGCTCAGTTGGCAGAGCATTGACTGCTTAAGTCAAACTTCCCTGTTTCAAATCCTAGCCTGAATACTTTTTCACTCAGTTGGAAAATTACAATTCATATGATTTCTTTACCAATTAGAATAATTGTGTTAAATTTAATTAAGCCTGTGTGTAATGTTTATTTAAGTGATAGCATCGATGCTGAGTAAGATACATTTGTAAAGGACAGATTATGTTGATCGAAAAGCTGGGAGTACTATATATTGCCAGAATCTCTCGGCTCGTTCCGTGTGAGTTTCTGTGGTTAAAACACTTAAAAAGAGAAAATTGGCGATTTAAAGAGTATTAGGCGGCAAAGCATTGGATATTCACACCACAACTAATAAATGACCACAGGGTTCGATTACCTTTTCGTTTAACGAAAGCAAATAGGTGTATGGGAAGAGTAGCCGAATTTGGACCACTTCACATATTTTCAGGTGTAACTCACTTAATTTTTGGAATATCTGCAGCCATCATTACACGTGGTCAATCTATTCATCTATTAACTAAATAAATTTTTAGATCAATTTCTTTTTGAAAATCTTAAATTTTATTTTAATTTGAAAAATTTGTCAAAAGTGGTCCAAATTCAGCAACTGGTCGCCTAAGTTGGACTCCCAGTCTCCTAAATTGGACCAAATAATATCAGGTTGTTTTAATGACTAGGGAATATAACTAATTTCATTAAAAGCAAGGTTTGCGATTAATGAAACAATCAAACAAAATAACAGCAATGAAATATAATGAAATCAAATGTATGAAAATAAGAGTAATTGTTTTAAATCAAAATGTATTCAAAATATAAATCAAAGTTATCAGTAATTAAGAATAGAAATTATGGAACTAATTATCAGTTACTTGAATATCAGGTAAGGAGTGATGCAAAGCTTACACATGAATTTCGTTTACTGATTTTTTTTCTAGCACATACAACATGGAACCGTATTTGGCAATTTGAATACTGAATCATTTCTGCTATTTTATTTTTCTTACAAATTAGGCAAAACCAATCATCGCTGTCTAGATTTTTCTTTTTAGATTTTGAATTATTAGACTTTTTTTGCAGCAGAAGTTTTCTTTACATTATGTTTGTAGTTCTTCCCTTCCATCATTTTCTTGCTAATTGCATTACGCCTATTTTTTAAAACCTATTGCTTTTGTGCTGTGATAGCTTCCTTTTTGTCGGGATTTTTTTTTTCATTTCAAGGTTTACTTTACATGGCGAAGATGTTAACACAACTGCATTTTGGCTACCGTTGTACTTTGATTTAACTGAATTTAGCAAGAGAGATAATATTTCTAATGATTTTTTGGCTTTTGGGGAGGATTTGTAGCTGCAGTCTTCTTACAGGTCAATTTCTTCACAACTTACTCTTTCCCTTTTGTTTCCTATATCTTTAACAGATTTTGCTATCACGGGTGTTTTTCTTCCAGACAGTTGTCTGTGTCTTTTTCAACATTTTCAACATTATATTAAAAAAGTGTTTAAAAATATCCTCTATTGAAAAATACGCTATGATTAACCAAACGCAAACATTATATATTCAAACAGTGTTGAATTCACCTCCCACTTAAAATAACTTCTCCCTTCTGAAGGTTTGCGATTTTATGCGTTTTAATGGCAAAAAAAGTGTAATTCCACCCTTCAGAACTGTAAAAAGTCTGCCATCGCAAATATCCTCCAGGAGAAAAATGTTTGAATTCAACTCTGTAAACCAAATACCCGTAGGAATAAGGAATTCAAAGAAAATAAATATAAATGCATACAAGGTAAAAAAAAAAAATTGCAAACAAAATGTATTGCATAAACATGTAAAAATATTTTTATGTTTATATAGGTCTAAACTGTATAAAAAATAACCCAGATATACAAAAAAAGAAAAAAAAACTTGCATGGAGATAGTAATCCATTATTTAAAAAAAAAAAAAAAATAGTGTACAAAGCGTACTGTCCTAAAAATTATTCACTTATTTTTCAAATTTATGATCGCATATCAGGTTCAATTTAAGCAACTTAAATTGGCCCAATTACGGCTACTGCGCCATTTTTGTAGAACAGATAACCTGAAGACTAAGAACAAAAACGAAATCAAACAAATCCGCATGAGAAATATGCGCAATAAACAGAGGAATTCATATATGTATATGAAAACATAACAACTTAACCTTAGTTTTAAAGTATTCACTTGCGTTTAGTAAGAAAAAAATAGATCAAAACAGCTAATTTTAGGTTTTTTAAAATTGTCTGAAAACAGTACGTGGTAGGCGGTTGCTTCTTCTAATCATGAGTGACGTCATTCTGATGAGAAGGATTTCAGTGGTAGATGGCGTCTCTTCCTGTAATTAATGGCAGAATGGCAACGGTCCAATTAAAGCGGTGGTCCAAATATGGGTACTCTCTCCTATAATGGTGGCTCAACTCACTGATAAATGCAATCCAGGCTTATTTAAACAAGTTGGAAATTGCTCGTCAAACGTGGCAAATGAGGTGCGTTCGTACTATAACTAGTTTTATAATTATTTTTTGCACCCCATATTGTACTGAATGTATAGTTTTTTGCACTTCATAAAGTGCATAGTCTGTAACATCATTAAAATGCTCTCCCAAAAATTTTTTTCCCATTCCCCGTAATGTAACGGAACAATTTTGACTGTCCCTGTAATTAAACTATACATCCGATTTTTCTAAAATTTGAAATGGCTCGACAAAATTTTGCAACAATTATATCTTTAAAATTTCAGATCATTCGGAAGGCTGTAACATCATTAAAATGCACTTGCAATAATTATTCCCATTGGCCGTAATGTAAAGAAAAACTTTTGACAGTCACTGTAACTGAACTATACATCCGATTTTTCTAAAATTTGAAATGGCTCAACAAAATTTTGAAACAATTATATCTTTAAAATTTCAGACCATTCGGAAGGCTGTACCATCATTAAAATGCACTTGCAATAATTTTTCCCATTGGCCGTAATGTAAAGAAAAACTTTTGACTGTCCCTGTAACTAAACTATACATCCGATTTTCATAAAATTTGAAATGGCTCGACAAAATTTTGCAACAATCATATATTTAAAATTTCAGACCATTCGGTTGGGTAGTTTTTGCTCTGTTATATGCGGACAGACAGACGGACGGACGGACTGAACGACAAGTATAGGTGCTACGTATTTATATAATTACTAGCAACCCCCGCGGCTTTGCTCGCGAAATATTTGAAATATGCCAAGTGATATTTATAGGTCTAATTTTTATTAAAAGGTACTAACTAATTTTTTTTAATTAAAAGGTAATATTTTATTTTATTGAAAGGTTTTTTTTTATTAAAATGTACTTATTACTTTTAGGAATAATTCAAAAATTACCATTTAAAACACAGTTTGATTAAACATCATTATTACACTGCATTAGGCAGAAATGAGACTTAAATTAATAAAATGAAATAAAACTAAATAAATGATAATTTAGAAAATATTTTGAAACTTTTATGCTCAATTAATACGCTCATTTCAGTATTCATTTGAAGTTTTGAATTTTTTAGAAACCATCTTCTTACATCTTAAAATTAACCATCATGTCAAATTCCAAGTCCTACCACCTCTCTGAACATAAAGGGCTATGTTGAAACAGGAACAGTCGCCATTAATTTGCCAACATTAATTTTGAAATCGGTTTGTTATTTCCTAATATTCCACAGAAACGTAATTTAAAAAGCTTTTAAAGCCCTTTTTTAGAACGTTTGTTGTTCCTGTGAACCCCAGGTTGTAGAATCACCGGCATGAAATATAGCCTGTGTAGGATCAGAGACTGTTACCATTGATTCGCAACTATTACTTTTATAATCGGTTTATATTCCCTGAAATTGCATAGAATCGTAATTTAGAACTTTTTTAGACTGCTTTTAGCACCTCCCCTTCGCTTCACTCCTTTTTAATTCGAATTTATTTTCGACGTTCCTTCGAGGGCATTTATATTTTATAAGTAGCTACCATGTCACATTTAAAGTTTCTAGTCTTTTCAGTATCACAGAAATCGCAATTTAGAAAGTTTCTAGCTCCTGCAACCCTCTGGTGGTAGTGGAACAGACATAAAATATAGCTTATGTTTGAGCAGGTTCTATCACCAAAATTTGTCATCATTATTTTTTTAATCGGTTTGGTAATTTATAAGTTTGCTTAAAAATTCTAATTTATAACGCTTTTCACTCACTTCATTTTTTTAAATTTGGAATTTTCTTTCGACTGTTCTTAGAAAGCAGTTGCATCTTGTAAGTAAATACCATGCCATACTTCAAAGTGTTAGACACCTCAGTTGTGCAAAAAACGCAAATTAGAACATGTTTTGCTTTTGCAACCCTCAGATGGTAGTGACAGCAACATAAAATATAACCTATGTTATAGCAGGGACTGTCACCATTGATTTGCAACCATTACTTTTGAAATAGCTTTGGTATTTCCTTAGATTGAGTAGAAATCGCAATTTAGAACGTTTTTAGGACGCTTTTCGCGCATTTTCACCATTTTTAAATTTCCAATTTTTCAAAACTGTTCTTAAAGATCATTTATATCTAATAAATATGTACCTTGCCTAATTTTAGGTTGCTAGCCCCTACCGATCACAAAAATCGAAATTTAGAACGCTTTTTTGCTCCTGCAACGTCTTGGTGATAGTGATACCGACATAAAATAGCGTCTATGTTAGAGCAGGGGCTGTCAGCATCAATTTCCTACCATTAAGTTTGAAATCAGATTCATTCTTCCCGAGATATTGCCGACAAATCGGCATTTAGAACGTTTTTAGAACGCTTTTCGCGCATTCTGCTCCTGCATCTCCTCTGGGGTAGTGGAAACAGATATAAAATATAGCCTATCTTGGAGAAAGATCTGCCACCATCAT
Organism: Maratus speciosus; assembly: GCA_963932465.1. Classification (NCBI taxonomy): domain Eukaryota; kingdom Metazoa; phylum Arthropoda; class Arachnida; order Araneae; family Salticidae; genus Maratus; species Maratus speciosus. The sequence continues at coordinate 510,165,569 of OZ010795.1, forward strand.
TTTTACACCATTATATATGACATCGGTTCAGTACTTCCTGAGATTACATAGAAATCGCAATTTAGAAAGTTTTTTACAACACTTTTTGCGCATTTTGACCCCCTTTTAAATTTCGATTTTTTTTAGGAAAATACCGTTAGAGATCATTGATATCTTATAACTAACTACCATTCCAAATTTCAGGATTCTAGGTCCTTCCGTAACGCAAAAGCCGCAATTTAGAACGGTTTTCTCCTGCAACCCCTTTGGGGTAGTGGCACCGACATAAAACATCACCTATGTTGGAGCAAGGATTGGCACCATCATTTTGACGCCATTATTTTTTAGATCGGTTTGGTATTTCCTGAGATTGTGTAAAAACCACCATTAGAACGCTTTTTTAGAACGCTTTTTTCGCGCATTTACACCCCTTTTAAATTTCGAACTGTTTAAGACCTGTTCTTAGAAATCCTTTATATTTAATAAGTAGCTAATATTTCAAATTTCATATTTCTAGGAACTTCGGTAACGCAAAAATCGCATTTTTAGAAAGTTTTTTGCTCTTACACCCCCTTTCGGGTAGTGGCACCGACATAAAACATAGCCTATGTTGGAGCAAGGGTTGTCACCGTCATTTTGACACCATTATTTTTTTAATCGGTTTGGTATTTCCTGAGATTGTGTAGAAACCACCATTTAGAACGTTTTTTAGGACGATTTTCAAGCATTTTCACCCTTTCAAATTTCGAATTGTTTAAGAACTGTTCTTAGAAATCCTTTATATCTAATAAGTAGCTAATATTTCAAATTTCATATTTCTAGGCCCTTCAGTAACACATAAATCGCATTTTCAGAACGTTTTTTGCTCCTGCACCCCCTTTCGGGTAGTGTCACCGACATAAAACATAGCCTATCTTGGAGCAAGCGTTGTCACCATCATTTTGACACCAATATTTTTTAAATCGGTTTGGTATTTCCTGAGATTGTGTAGAAACTACCATTTAGAACGTTTTTTAGAACGCTTTTTGTGCATTTTCACCCCTTTTAAATTTCGAATTGTTTAAGAACTATTCTTAGACATCATTTATATCTAATAAGTAGCTAATATATCAAATTTCATATTTCTAGGCCCTTCAGTAACACATAAATCGCATTTTTAGAACGTTTTTTGCTCCTGCATCCCCTTTGGGGTAGTGTCACAGACATAAAACATAGCCTATCTTGGAGCAAGCGTTGTCACCATCATTTTGACACCAATATTTTTTAAATCGGTTTGGTATTTCCTGAGATTGTGTAGAAACTACCATTTAGAACGTTTTTTAGAACGCTTTTTGTGCATTTTCACCCCTTTTAAATTTCAAATTGTTTAAGAACTATTGTTAGACATTATTTATATCTAATAAGTAGCTAATATATCAAATTTCATATTTCTAGGCCCTTCAGTAACACATAAATCGCATTTTTAGAACGTTTTTTGCTCCTGCACCCCCTTTGGGATAGTGTCATTGACATAAAACATAGCCTATCTTGGAGCAAGCGATGTCACCATCATTTTGACACCAATATTTTTTAAATCGGTTTGGTATTTCCTGAGATTGTGTAGAAACTACCATTTAGAACGTTTTTTAGAACGCTTTTTGTGCATTTTCACCCCTTTTAAATTTCGAATTGTTTAAGAACTGTTCTTAGACATCATTTATATCTTATAAGTAACTAATATTCAAAATTTCATATTTCTAGTCCCTTCAGTAACGTAAAATCGCATTTTTAGAACGTTTTTTGGTCCTACACCCCCTTTGGGGTAGTCGCACCGACATAAGATATAGCCCACGTTCTAAGTTGGACTAACACCATCATTTTGATACCATTACTTTTGGAATCGGTTCGGTAGTTCCAGAGCTTACCTCCTACAAATAAACAATTTTTTCCTCTTTATAATTGGAGTATAGATGAAGGCACCTAAAAATACTGCAACATACTCAGTATTGAATTTAAACGTTTCCCTCCCTGGGAGAGATTTTTTTCTCAGCTTTTGGGGTGATGGATCCGGGAAGGGAATCTATTGACCATAGATAAGCACAGAAACTGAAATCTGCCCGGGAGGGACATTTTGCTTTCGGTACACAATATTCCCTGCCGGATCACCGTCTAAATTAATCATTGACGATGCTGCATACCCAACACATGCTGATTTGGAAACGGTTAAACACAAAACCTTTCTCCTGAAAAACCTCCGTTACCCAAGCATAGCTGATATTTAAGCATACAGTGGACTCCGTGAATATCGTGACTGGACCATACAAAATGGATAAATGAATAAATAAATATTCAACCCGGGAAATTATGCTTTATAGATTTTTAGCTTTAGTGAAAGCCTATAGGGCAGAAATTAAATTATAATATAATTCAATTTTATAAAACTAAAAAGAATAGAAAAACGAAAACTAATCAATAGTAGAAGAGACTGTACCAATATATACTTTAACCCTTAAATGCCTGATTTATCAAAAATCATTGTAGTAATGTTTTTCGGCTTTCATTTTTTAAATAAATCATGAGAAAAATACTTTAAAAAATCATATTTTGTTTTAAGTATGGTTTACGGCTAAAAAACTGTTTGTTACTAATCGGCAATACTGCTCTTTAATTGAAAAAATAATTTTCCTCGATAAAATTCTGTAATATTATACACACAAGAATTTTAGGAACTATAATAAGAAATAAATTTTACCTGCTCACTGCAGAACAAAATAAGATATTTCGCAAGCTTTCAAAAAAAAAAAAAAAAAAAAGAACAAGTAGCAACAATTGAAAAAATAAATCTATCTTTATCCTTAAACAGCACAAGTGTTGCCATCTACATGTTGAGAATCGATTTAATTATATTTTCAGAATGTATTTTATTGGCAACATTAGGCATTATAGATTCAATATTATTCTAATAGTATTTTAGAGCCTAAATTGGGTATGTTTCGAAAAGCAACACACGGCATTTAAGGGTTAAAACCCCCTGATATATATATATATATATATATATATATATATATCATAAATTACTTTGAATAAATGTTAATCTTAATCATTTCTTAATTTCTTAATTTCATTTCATTTCTGTTTTATGGGAATAGATGGCAGCACTAAACATTTCTTTTTAATAAACCTAATTACAATATAGTTTTCCTTTTTCACACCAGATGGCATGATGGCAGAAATGTTCTGATCTCAGAAACTTATGACCACATGTTCTCATAGTCCTAACCTAATCTATTTCCATCCTCACATGCTTTAACATTGTGAATCAACTTTGTAATGTTTTGGATCCTTTTATGTAATTTAGGTATTGTGCTCTTATAATTTTTAACATCCTGTGTGAGGTGCATCATTCTTTAGATCTCTTGGTATTTTAATTTATTTTCTTTTATGATGCGCTATTAGGTGCTAAATTTTGTCATCTTAGGCTTAATGCCGACAAAATTGGACGAAATAGCGTATGTTCACTATGAATTAACCAACAAGTACCTCTAATGATTCTGTGAGTTATTAATAGTTTTTTATTTTACATACTGGTTTCCTATATTCATATTTTGTTCATCTATTAGAATTTTACCATTTGTTCATATGTTTGTGATTTCATCATTGTTATATATATATATATATATATATATATATATATATTTCATTACTTTAAAATGCAAAAACACCATAACTCAGAAAAGAAGGTGTATATCTGTAATATTTAACTATAAAAACTTTTAAAAAACAAGTAAACGACAGGTAAAAAACAAAAACACAGGCAAAAAATAGTCTGTTCTTCTTCAGCGGGAGGACAGACAAAACCTAACTCCACCCCCACTGCTAAAAATCTGCAGGTTTCTGAACACACGTCCACACTGCACCCAATACAGAAAAAACTAATTGTCGTTTCAGTAACAGAATTTAAAAAAAGCTAAAATAAACAAAAAATAAACAAAAAAAAATGTAAACAAAGCATAATTTAAAAAACAAAAACAAAAAATCTTTAATAAAATAATCTTTTAGAAAATTACTTAAAAATTTACAATTTAAATATAAACATGCATGCATGAATGCAGATGAACGTGCACCCTCCCACGTTGCATATGGGAGGGTGCACGTTCATCTACATTCATGCATGTTTATATTTAAATTGTAAGTTTTAAAGTAATTTTTTAAAAGATTATTTTATTGAAGATTTTTTGTTTTTGTTTTTTAAATTATGCTTTGTTTACATTATTATTATTATTTTTTTTTTTTTTTTGCCATCTTTCATCATTTCAATAAAAAGATTATTATTTTTTTTTTAACATGAGACGCAAATAAACCCAGCATCGGTGAATATACAATTTAATTAATTTTTCAACTACTTTTCAGCAATGAAATTACGCTTGAAATTATTGAATATTAAAGACATGAATTATCACTTTGCTAATTAATTAATCATGTTACACCGCAAGATTGTGTGCTCATGAAGACTTTTCCATCTAATGGCTGCGGAAGCAGTCTTACCAACTTATGTGAGTGAGAGATGCCAAGCTGGGCATCGTCCTCGTGGCTTAGTGGTAGAGCACTGGAGCGCTATTCCAGGGGCCCGGGTTCGGTTCCCGGCTTGGACATTTTTCACTCTGTTGGTTTACGCTTAGTTAGCAAAGTGATAATTCACGCCTTTAATATTCAATAATTGCAAACGTTATTTCAATGCTGAAAAGTAGTTGAAAAATTAATTAAATTAAGCGAACTTTTTTAGGTAGCATTCTTTACAAAAAGCTACCTATGGCAGCCGTTCGAAGGAAAGCGATTACAAAAAATTTTGGCACATTTTCATCGATCATGACCCCCAGACCCCGAAACCATCCTCCGTTCAAAATTTATATATATATATATATATATATATATATATATATATATATATATCTGACCTATGTCACACTGAAACTCTCGTATTTATGAACCGATTTGGATGTAATTCGGTGTGTACATAGTACATACCAATGTCTCGACCGAGTTCGTTGGCCAGCTTCATCCGCCATTTTGTTTCAAAATGGCGGCCATTTTAAAATTTAAAAAAAATTTTAAATTTGAAATGTGGTACCAAAAAATTGAAAATGGAAAAATATTTTTTTCTTATGTATTTGAGCTTTATACAAAGACTCCGTAGCAGTTTTTGTTTCGTCTATATCTTAAAAAATGGCTGAGTTATAGCATTTTGAATTTCTAGCGAAGCTGACATTTTGAAACATCCTGAATTTTGTCACGCGATAAAAGGCGTATTTATGAACCGATTTGGATGTAACTTCGTTTATACATAGTACAGACCAATGTCTCGACCGAGTTCGTTGGCCAGCTTCATCCGCCATTTTGTTTAAAAATGGCGGCCATTTAAAATTTTAAGAAAAATTTAAATTTGAAATGTGGTACCAAAACATTGAAAATTGAAAAAAATATTTTTTTCTTATATGTTTGACCTCGATAAAAAGATTCGGGAACAGTTCGTCTATACCTTAAAAAATGGCTGAGTTATAGCATTTTGAATTTCTAGTGTGGCTGACATTTTGAAACGCCCTGATTTTTGCCACGTGATAACAGACGTATTTATGAACCGATTTGGATGTACCTTGGTGTGTACATAGTACATACAAATAACTCAACCGAGTTCGTTGGCCAGCTTCATCCGCCATCTTGTTTCAAAATGGCGGCCATTTAAAAAAATTTTAAAAAAATTAAATTTAAAATGAGATACCAAAAAATTGGAAAATGAAAAAGAGTTTTTTTGTATGTGTTTGACCTTAATACAAAGATTCCGGAACAGGTTTTGTTTCGTCTATATCTAAAAAAATGGCTGAGTTATAACATTTTTAATTTCTATTGTGGCTGACATTTTAAAACGACCGGATTTTTGTCACGCGATAACAGGCGTATTTATGAACCGATTTTAATGTAACTTGGTCTGTAGATAGTACATACCAATGTCTCGACCGAGTTCGTTGGCCAGCTTCATTCGCCATCTTGTTTCAAAAAGGTTGCCATTTTTTAAAAAAAATTAAATTTAAAATTTAAAAATAGGTATTAAAAAATTGGAAAATGAAAAAGATTTTTTTTTATGTGTTTGGCCTTGATAGAAAGATTCCGGAGCAGTTTTTGTTTCTGAAAATTTGTTCTTTTGTTTATATCTTAAAAAGTGGGTGAATTATAGCACTTTGAATTTCTATCATGGCTAACACTTTGAAACGATCTTGTATTTGTCTCGCGATACCACACGTATTCGCCTATTTCGATGGAAGAAGGCATGTGGATAGTATACATCAATATCTCGACCAAGTTCGCTGGCCAGCTTCATCAGTCATCTTGTTTCAAAATGGCGGCCATTAAATTAAAATATATATATATATTTAAAGTGAGGTGCAAAAAAATTAGAAATTGAAAAAGGTTTCTTTCTTATGTATTTGACCTTGATATAAGGATTCAGGAGCATTTTTTGTTTGTCTTTATCTTAAAAAATGGCTCAGATATAGCAGTTTCAATTTCTAATGTGGGTGACATTTTGAAAAATCTGATTTTTTGCCTGCGACAGCACTCTTATATATCAACCGATTCCGATGTGAGTGAGTATGTGCACAGCAATTACTAAGGTCTCGAGCAAGTTCACTAGTTAACTTCATCCACCATGTTGTCTTAAAATGGCAGGCACTTCAAGAAATCGCCGAATTTGGCAGCCAAATATAAGTTACTTTAAAGACAAGCAGCTTGGATAAAGCTGACTAATTTCGCGAAATTCTCATTCATAATGATTTAGTATTGATAAAAATTAGTATTGAATCTCCTACATTCGGTTTCCACTTAATTGAGCTTCGTGTGTTTGAATAATGTAAGTTGGCTTTTTTAAAATAAGGATTATGAAAGCTACCTCTTCCTCCCGGCACTGGCCGGAAGGACTTTTTTTAACAAATACTGAGTGATCGTGATTATCAGAGATTAAATGTTTCAAGTTTTGGTCGAAAATGATTCTTTTGAACATTCGAAAGAATCATTCAATCATTCAGAGAAGAGAATTCGAAAATTCTCTTTGGTCGATTTGACAACTAAGAGAATTTAATCTATACCAAAATTTTTTTTCACGGAGACCAAGAGATCTGCTATTAAACAATATAAGCATCTTGTATGCTAGCCAGAGAGTATTCCATCCTAAAATCAAATTTTAAAAAAGATCGCCGTTGAAAGCGTACTATTCCGTAAATTAACTTCAATTACATGAAACATTACGAATGTTCAATATAATTTTAACGCAGCTCGCAGGTGCGTTTGATAGGTCGGACAGAGATTTTATAGACTATAACTAGACTAGATTTTATAGAGATTTGAATTTGCAGCACGTTCCGTCCTTTCTTGCACATACCTTCTCTCTGATGATCTCTGAACAGTTAATGCAATAGGATGCTTCTGGTTATGTTAACACTTGTCATATTATTTTTATCTGAACAGTGTAAAAAAAATGTTTTATTTGGACATTTTTTATCTAATGTCCAAATGATTGTCAGTTGAAGTATCGTATTATACTAACATATATATATATATAGCCTTTTTTTTTTTTTTTCTTACAGCGATTGAGGGATTATACAAAAGTGGAAAATAATTGTCTGTTTCACTGAATTACGATTTCTTTTCCATCCCGTGCCTAACTGCTTCAATTACTGTATTCATGTTTTGCAAGTCGTATGCAGACATGGAGGTATTATTTTTCAGAGGACCTTTATGTGTTAACTTTTGAGGGTGGTATTTGTTGTATAATACATACTATGGACAATCAGAACATTATTAAATATAGTAATGTATATCCTTTCATGACGTTCATATCTTTTACTGAAGATTGAGTTTTCAACTAGGACAAAGTTTCTTATCGAACTATCTGCATTATGACACATTATAAACATGCTGATGAGTTTCGATTGATATTCTGGACTCCGAACTACTTAATCAAAATATATTTACCCATATAATCTTTTTGAAATAACTGATATAAGACTTTTTAATATATATAATGGTTATATATATATATATAACCATTAATTAAACATTACCGACCATCATCAAAAACCGCAATATTGTGAATGAATTGACAATAAAAATGGATGCCACAAACTTATAAAATAGAACAGTATGTATAAAATAAAGTGCCTTATACTTAATTACAAGAATTAATATGGAAGAAAAAGAGAAGAATATGGATTCCGAAAAAAATTGAAAAACTTATGTATTGAATTATGTTTTCAAGAGTACAGAATTCAATGATATAAGCAAATCGGTTGTTTTCTGTGAGAAAAAAAGCTAAAAGCTGAATTTTTTTTTCTCCTGTACCCAAACAACCAATATAACCAAAAGAATAGTTTCAAGATGAAAACAGAACATTATCAAATCGCATGAAAAGGAAAAAACACTACAACCCATTAAATATTTAATTTATAGCAATAGAAATCTTACATAACATACCGAATAAATTCCCAGTTGATTTTCAAAATATCTTCCCGCACATGGAATCCAAAAGCATGATAAGATTAAGGTGAATAAAAGAGTTAAGTTAACACAGAAATTAAAACCTATGGATTCAGTTAATTCATTTTGAAATACCGTGATAAATTCAATTAATATAATATAAATAGAAAATAATTACATTATTTAAAATACCTAAAAACAATTTTAAATTATTTAAAATTAATTTTACAATATTGCCAATATTCAGCGTTCAATACCACCTGGTGTAAAAAATTAAAATTATTACTTTAATAGAAGCTTTAAAAATACAAAATTTTTGGTGCTGCCATCTATTATTTTATTTTAAAACTATTATTCTTATTCAAATGTCACAAAAAGAAGAACCTAATAAAAGCTAATGGAATTAAAATATATCAACTGCATTACTACACAAATTCTAATATAAAAATACCATACTATATATCATTATTCAAAAATTTAAATAAATTAAATGTTAATAAAATGCTTTCAATAAATATTACCAAACCCATTTAATCTACACTGAGAAATTAAAGAATTTTTTAACATTGATAAGATATAGAATATAGCTAGATGCTGTAAAATAAAATAAATTATATATAATAAAAATATAAAAAATTTTAATAATTACTATTACATATAAAAAAATGAACAGGAAAAAAAATAAATAATTAAATCAATCAATAAATAAAAAATAATAAATGGATGATTATAGAAGATAGTCAGATTCTAAAATTCCCAATAGACTAAAGATCACAAATATAGTGTGTGAATTATCTACATATTAGCCATAAAAAAAGCTAAAAAATATGATTGTGACAATCAAACACATGAAACCTATAATTAATCATGGAATACAAAGTTGAAAATAAAACAATATTAAAAAGTATAGAGGAATAATAATAATAAAAACTATTTACCCAATTTTAATACATACAGTATAATATTAGTTATATCAAATAAACTTATATGCATAATAATCACTAAAAAGATGGTATACTATTATTAATTAATATGATATTGTCCTGAGTAGACTAAAATTTAAAAACAAGTTAATATTGAATTTGATTAAATAAGTTAAACTTAATATGAATTGAAAAAAAAAGTCACCAATTACATATAAAATATCAAATCAACATCCATATAAAATACGTATTATGCTGCATTTGCGCATATAATTATGAATGTAAGCTTTTTATGATGTTTTTTAGTATGATATCTTTTCATTTCGAATGAACAATTCATTTTGAATTATTTTTTCCTTAATATTGGTATCTCATATATATATATATGTGTGTATATATATATATTTATATATATAGCCAATAATATTTCTTGATTAATGCAAAACTTAAAAATATAAAAATTTCGTACTAAATTTTATTTGTGAATGGATCATTATGTCTGTATTTACATGTATTTAATTAAATATTTAAAAATTAATGCCACAGGATCTTGAAATTTCGTTTTAATCCCATGGCATGAAACGATTTTTTTTCCCACTTTGGTAGATGCTTCTGACAGTCCCCAAAAGATTTTTGTCATTATTAAGCAAATGAAATCTCCGCTTTAATACCTTAAAAAGCTTAAGTATTAATCCGCTCATTCTAAAAATAGCTGCAAAACGAAAGCAAAAACTGTTCAGTCTATGATTGGCAGTTTTGAAGAGAAAAAAAAATGTCGATATTAATCTGGTGTTTATCAGAAAAATCCATTCTAACGCACTTACTTATTTAATTCAAGTCAGGATTGGAGTAAATATGTGTGAGAAAACTTAAGCCGCAAGTTGACTAAACGGCTTAAATCCATTAAGTGGTTGGTTTACATCTCAGGCGTAACATCTTCATGAATTGATCTAATTAAACGAATTAAGCCGCCTTTGAAGTGCTTTAAAATGCTTCGTTAATGCTCCGTTATATTTAAGAACTATTTTGTTTTAGTTGTCGTGTGAGAGTTATTAAAGAAAGATATTTCTCACAAATTACTTTTAGAAAAATTAAAAGTAGCTTTTTGTGCAAAGATTCTTGGTCTAGTGCTTAAATATTAAATATTTATTTCATCGAAAACAAAACAAAAAGTGTTACAATTAAATTTTCTTGGGTGTTACAATTAAATTTTCTTACAATTAAATAATCTCCTTCTACATACTTATATGAAATTATGAAATATCTCCAAATGAACATTTATATTTTTTGATATATAAAATATTATTAGGATTATATACTATAAGCAGGATAATGTGAAAAATACGTATATACATATATAAAACCATTATAAACCCTTACAAATTACCAACAAAAATTGTTATATACAGTCGAACCTCGTTATCACGACTCTCTAATGACCAGAAAAAAGTGTCGTCATAAGCGGCAAAAACAAAATTTAAAAGAATAAAAATCAGATTTATAATTTATAATTTCTTGGTTTTTTTTTTTTTTTTTTTTTTTTTTTTTTTTTTTTTTTTTTTTTTTAATTGCTACATGAGATATTCATGAATTAAGATTTGCTTTTCCCTAGATGTGCTTCCAACAATCTTTTTTAAATATTATACAACGAATTGTAAGCAATATTCGTTGTTTCAGAAATGGATGTTAGATAATTTCTGATCGTTTATATGCAATGCAATGTAATGCATCGGTTTTAGTCTGATGAAAAAGAACGTGTAACTACAAGAAAGCGCCGCCTGACCAGAACAAAAATATCGCGAGTAGACTGATAAATCTATGTGTAGCTTAAGTGGGTTTTTCATAGTGTGTGGGTTTATTTATTCAGATAAAGAATTGAAATAAAATTTCTCATTTATCTTAATGGATATTTTAGACACTTTTGTGAAATGTTTGGCTAAGATATTTCTTACCGCTTAATTTCCGTGCTTATAAGATGGATTATGAAAAATGGGCAATTTTCCTAAACCGTTGGGATATCCGGATTTGAAAATTATTCGACGACGTAAAATCCGGAGTTTATTTACATTAAAAGCATATACATAAAATCGGGACTTTCAAAAACTGACGTAATAAGAGGAGTGGCGTGAAAACCGGGTGTCGGGATAACGAGGTCCGACTGTATACACTATATATTTGAAATCCTAATAAAACGAATTTATGAAACGATTTTATGAAACGACTTTATGAAACGATTTTATGGAAACGACTGATTCAGTTTCACGGCTATTTCTCCTAAAATATGGAATATTATGCGATGAAATTAACACCAAAACCTGTATTGATCAACAGGTTTCAAAAATGATATTAGAATTTTTAAATTTGAATTAGTTTTCGAAATATAAATTTTTTTTCGAATTTTAATTACATTTCTGTAGTGAAAATCTGTAATGGCAACAAAATTACTCCATTTTTTTTTTAAAGGGGAGAACAGGGAAAAACTATAGGAATTATTAGATTTCTTCGTTTTCGTCAATTTCAGATTGATAATTGAAATTAATATCATTTAGTGCATTTTATAATGCATTTTATAATCATATAGTGAAACAATATTGAGATTAAATTATATTTTTCAGGAAAATAAAAAAAAATAAAAACATTTTTTTCACACTTCGATCATCTGGAATGAATTTATTATAGAAAAAAAAAAGTCTGTCAGTTTCAAATTCCATTGGAAAGAAAGGTTTCCATTTAAATTTTAAAGAGAAAATAACATCAATAATCTTAAAAACGGAAAGAAAATTTGTAAATAAGAATTTAATCATAACATGTTAAAAACAGAAAATAAATGTTAGTTACGTCCAAACCAAAAAATATTTTTTTTCTAAACATGCTTTCATTAAAATTCACAAAAATGTAGAAATTTTATTTTTTATGCATTAAAAATAGAATTTGGAATTTCGCCAAATCTGTTAGCTACCGCCCAGTTGGCTTCATATATGGCAATTTATTTTTTTCGCTAAATTTGGCGAAATACCGCCAAACTTGACGATATTGAGCCAAGTTAGTCAAAATTTGGCGCTATTGAGGCAACCCTGTCATTAGCAATTTTCAACATGCTCACTGCTGAAGCTGATACTGATTTCTCCATAAGAAATAAACAGCTGCCCCCTTTCCGTTGACACCCAATAGGGATCAAATTTGTCCAGTTCATCTATTGCCCTCTGGAATACGCATATATTCCAAATTTCAAAGCTCTATGTCAACAAGAAAAGAAGTGGGTGAAAAATGAGTCACAAGATTTGACGGCCACTCACAAACATAATTGTAAGTTAAAGAAAGCATGTAATAACAACGAAAAAACAAATAAATTAGCAAAGCATTAATAAAAATAGAAATAAAAAGTCGAATTAAAAATCCCTTGATGACGAAACAAACACGTGTATCGTGTTTAACGTCAAGTGAATGTGACATTTACGATCATCTATTATTGGCATATAATCTTATAGTTTGGCGATAGTTTTTGGTCGACGGGATAATCAAGTAGTACCACGCAAACAATATAAATTGTTAAATTAAGCTGAAAATATTCATGATGGCGTATTAAAATAGAGAAAAGAATTCATGAATAAGCTATACCTGTTCTTGAAATATTTAAAACTCGATCAAGACATAAAATATAAGCTTAAAATTCCAAAACACAATACTTTTGAATACGTGAATCTGAAAGCTATTCCCAACCAAACGGAGATTTTTAATCTCAAACCTAAAGGAAGAATATTGTCCATAGCGTCATTATAAAACTCAGAAAGATAGCGTCATTTTTAACCTAATCATTTTATACAAGATAATTTTCAAATGTGTAATTGATCTTACTTATCAATCCGAAAACAGACGTCATTTATTACGACAGCGATGAATAAGGCCATGGTAACCGAAAAATGCCTATTCGAACGGAAAAGCATGGCAACGCGATTGCAGAAGATAGCCGCTGTTATACTGATAATATCATTTAATCTTCCGTAACAAATATATTTTTAACAGGGCACGTTAGTATATTTTCAGAGGCTGCGAAGCCTGAACGGGGATTGGCGGGCGTAGCTCACAGGGGGCTGAGCCCCCTAGTCTACTTATAATAAAATCTGAGTGCAGGAAGCTGTCAGAACGATGTCGGTGCGGACCACTCCAGTGCGCGAATCGACCGTAGCTAAACGCCATGTTAGGCTTAATGAAAAATATATCTTAACATATGCTAGCTAAATGATAATTTTTTTTACTAGAAATCATGTCTGTTCAGCATATTTTCCCTAAAACATGTATATCATATCCAATTATAATGTATTAAGTTCCAAATTTAAAACAAGCTATTATAAACATCAGATTACTAGATATAAACAAAAGAACACTTTTGCCATTCACAATTTCCGAATATTGAAACAAATGAATGAGTTTTTGAACGCTTCATTAAAAAAACTACAGGTTAATTATCCGATTTTGTTCTTAAAATATTTGTAGAAGCTTATTAAAGTCTTTAAATATTTTAATTTTGTTTAAAACCTTCAAAAACTATTTTTGCAGCCATCTATCGTCAATTAATATAAACAATCGAAGTTTGTTAAAAATACAAGTTAATATTTTCATATAATTAGCATATTAAAATTTAATGTGAAATTTTCAGAAATTACTTTGCTAATCATTATTATTATTATTGTTGAAAAAAAAAAAAAAAAAAAAAAAAAAAAAAAAAGTGAGCCAAATGGTGAGTCATTCACGTTTAGAATCATTCATCATACTGTACTGATTGCCAATTGGCAACTTGTGCTTTACTGTTTTAACATTTTTGTTGATGCTGTTTTGAACACGCGGTGGATTTGAATTTATTCAATCAAATCAGTTTTTATTGTTGTTTTCTATAGTTTAAGTTTAAGGATCGTTTTAGCATTGCTTGATGAGCTGCATGATGGCTACATAAGGCCGAGCCATGGAGCTATAAACATTAAGTCTTCAATATAATTTAGTCTTCATTCCTCCATTGGCCGAGCTGCTAATGTTACCAAGTTATATTAAAAATATCATTATAAAATAAACATTTTTTTTTTCTGAAGTTTTCATCCTTTGATTTGGATACACTGATAAAAGATTTATTATTTGCATAAATGTAATTAAGTTATTTGTAACTCAAATTTATGTTTTTTAGTTTTAAAATTTAGAAAACGCAAATGTTCATACACAAAATCCCAGCAATTTAGTTCTAGGCGTGGTGCCATCTATTATCTGTAAATTCATATTTTTACAGTATTATACGCATTATACGTATTTTACAGTATTATACGTATTTATTAATACATATTTATGCGAAATAATTTTAAAATATCTTATTTACCTATACATTTTTTACAGAATATTTACGTTTTTCAATCATTTACATTTTTTTATAGAACAGAAGAAAATTGATATTTTAATAATCTGATTAAAAAATACAATTTATTTACCTTGCTTAATGATGGATCTTTTTTAATTTAATAATAACCTTAGAAACTAAAAAGTGTTAATGTTATATTGTTTTTTGTTTATATATATATATATATATATTTAACCTTCTATTTATTTCCACATGTTTTTTATTTCCTGTTCATTTTATAAATATCTGATATATAATTCATAAAAAATAATTTTTATATTTAATAATTATTTATATTAATTATTACTGAATTTTATTTTGTTTTATAGCATATAGCTATATGCTATATATTATCAATGTTCTAGAATTATTTATTTCTTAGTTTAGTTTAAATAAGTTAGCTAATAGAATATATTGTATGCTTTTAAATTTTATTTACAATAGTTTTTAAATACATTGTGTGGTTTATATTCGGTTTATAATTCTCTATATACAAGGATATGTTTGGTTTTGCTGTTGATACAGTTATTTACATTCAAATGCTTACAATTATTTATACAATTATTTACATTCAAATGCTTACAAATATTTATCTTGCGTTAGTTGTTTAATAGAAGTAATACTAGATGGTAGCACTAAATTTGTCTCTTTAAGATAGCTCTAATTGTTAATTTTTCTTGCTCCATTTCAGTTATAATTTATTACACCAGGGGGTATTTTTAGCTAAATTTTGACGATATTTTTAAACTGTTATTAATTAATTTAATAGTGCATTTTAAATAATGTAATTAATATCTATTTATTTTATATTAGATTAAATGTGTTTAACAAGGTATTTCAAATTTTATTTCAAAATGTATTAACTGCATCCTTTGGTATCATTTACTGTGATTTCTTAACTGTTTTATTCACCTTATTCTTTTTGATATACTGGCAGCCATGTGCGCGTGGATTTTTGTAAAATACTGAAATATTAATCGGTATGGTGTTTATTATTTATATTTTATATCCTATAAATATTTAAATACGTTTTATTGATTCTTCCATTTCATATTATTTGTTTCTATTCTGCTTTCATTTTTAATCAATTCACTTGATTTTATGGTTGTTTCGGCACAGGGGAAAATAACTTTTAGCTTTAGCTTATTTTTCCCACAGAAAACAACCATTTTGCTTATATCATTGAATTCTGTGCCCTTGAAAACGTAATTCAATGTATAAGCTTTTCAATTTTTGTCGGTGTCCACTTTTTTCTTTTTCTTCCATAATAATTCTTATATTATTATTATTTTTTTTTTAATACTTACAGCTTTAATTCATAATATTTGACGGTGGAAGGTTATGTTTAATTAATGGTTATATATATATATATATATATATATATTGACAATTATGGCAGCCAGATTTGAAATATGAAAATGTGAAAATTCAGAGATTATTTTATATATTTTTTAATGTTGTTTGCTTATAAATTTTTCTTTGATGAATGTTATTTGGGATAAATTAACTATTTTTTTTAATTAAAAATTATGTTATTAGTAAATTTCTTTTATGTTATAATAGTTTGAGAATACTTATGATACTATACTTATGATGTTATAAAATGTAAAATTAAAAAAAATATTTTAGTGTTTTGATATTTTAAAACTAAAATACACAAATCTGAGCAAAAAAAACCCCCTTAATTACACATGCAATATGAATATGTAAAATATTTTATAAAAAGTTTTATAGAATTAAGCGTAATTTTTCCTTTAATAATTTATATATATGTTACAAATGCAATGCAACTTTGATCTTTTCCTGTTCCATTCTGAAATATTTAAAATATGATTTTAAACTGTAGTTTACATATTATCTTCGTTCTAATTATCAAAAATCAAAGGATAATACTTTTTGATTAACAAAATGCATGAGGCATCTTTTTTATTTTATTTTTTATTTATTTTTTATTTTTTTTTTTTAATATTGTTTTGGAGATTTATGATTCACATTCCGTCATTTTTGACGGGGGTTATGCACTAGTATGTATATAATTTTTTCAAAATTCAATATAAATTATTTATCGTGTATTAAAAATTACATTTTAATCGGCAAAAATATGTCGAACTTAAATTGCTGCGTTAATGCTGCATTATATTTAAGAACTATATATCGTTTTAGTTAACGTATTTGAATAGAAAGATATTTCTTAAAAATTATTTTTTCAACTTTTTATGCGAAAGATTTCAGTTTGAGTTCTTTAATATAAATTATTAATTTAATCAAAATAAGCGGGTTTTTTCACTTTCTTCACTTTCTTCAGTTTTAATTGTTTGTTATTAAATTGATGTTGTATTTTAGTGGGCAAAAAGATGTCAAATTTAAAATGCTGCAATAATACTCCGTTATGTTTAGGAACGATTAATTAATGATCCACAAATGACGAATATAAAAGTTATTATAGAAAGATATTGCTCACAAATTACTTTAAAAAATATATAAAGCAACTTTTTCTGTGAAGACCTTTTGTTGAGTGCTTTAATATACAGGGTGTCCGGTCTCAACGGTGTCCAATGGCTAATTCCTAAACCGTTAGTCATAGACATATAGTTCCAATTACAAAAATGTTTTAAATCAGGTAAAGAAACATTTTAAAAGCGATTTGGGTGAATAAAAATATTTCTTAAAAAATTACGAAATTTAAATTTTTATACGGTCCCCCGGTCCTATAAGTTATATTTAGTAATTTTTTCTATTACACTGACAAGTAAGACAAAAAAAGTCCCATTCATGTAACGCTAAAATTGAGCGAGTTATGAAACTTTAAAAATGCATGACTTATGCCACTTTTCTACTCTGAAAACAAATGAGTTCGGCTTGGCTTTGAGGGATCATATACCAAGTGTTTAAAGTATTCGAAGATCTTACTTCATGTGTATCTGCGCTTTGAAAAAAAATCCTACAAGTATTAGGATTAAGTCTCAAACTGGCTAAAATAACATATGTTTTATTTTGTCAGTATTTGAAACTGTTTCTCTTATGATTTTATAAGTTTTTATGATACTTCAACAATCGTATGTATGTTTTTCCAGTTCAAAATTTGTACTCGAACTTTAACCCACTTTTAAATATCCGATCGAGATTGCATTTTACACACTGGCGCAAATCCGATAACAATCTAATATTATTAAGATTTTCGGTGGTTACGATTTATACTTATTTTACAGGATAACACAAAAAATTTCGGATAGATTTCTGCCAAGGAGTTTAAGAAAAAGTTTTAGATTAAATAATACAAGACTGCGATTGTTGGGTTTTTTAACTTTTATGTATTTTTTAGCACTGAATCCGAAAATTACCTTAATTTTTAACCATCATGTCAGGATATTTCTCAAATCATAAATTTTCAAATTTAAAGAATAACAAAAATCGAATACTATAAAGTAGAGATGATGGTTGTGTTTTTTAAATTTTGACAATTGATTTTTACGTACTTTTTAGCACAGAATCTGAAAATGACCTTCATTTTTAACCATCACGTTAGAATTTTTTTGCAAATCGCAAATGTGTAAGTTAAAATATAGCGAAAATCTCATACTATAAAACATATGTAAAACATTTTTTATTTTATATTATTTTATTTTATTAAAAAACTTATTCGATATTTTTGCTTATCCTGGTATTCTTACAGCTAGGCAGCTGAGTAGTCCGATGAGATGGGGGAGGAAATTCAATTTTAACATTGAGCTTCTTAACTTTGAAATTTGCAATTTGCGAAAAATCCTGATATGATAGTTAAAAATGAAGGTCAATTTCTGATTCAGCGGTGCAGAATATATAAGAATCAATTATCAAAAGCTAAAAAGCATGACATAACCCAACTTTTGCAGGCTTGTGCTTGTGCAATCTAATAATATTTTAAAATACGTATCATTTTGTAAAGAATTGAGGCATTTAATTTAGCATCATTTTATTTAACAAAAATTCTGTTTTTTCTTTCTTCTTAAATGTTTATTACAAATTGTATATTTTCCATTAATATGCCAGAATGATTAAAGATTTCAAATTTATATTGCAATGTTAATTTTACTCCCAAACATTTTTTATATCTGACGAAATTATTTTTCGTCTAAATTTGTGAATGACCCCCAATTTGCAGCAAAAAATATGCTCCAACTTTAAACAGATATTACTCGGTCAATTTTAATCGTAGAACAACGGGACTTTTTTTGTATTACTTGTCAGTGTAAAAGGAAAATTTCACTAAATATAACTTATAGGACCGGGGGACCGTATAAAAATTTAAATTTCGTAATTTTTTAAGAAATGTTTCTATTGACCCAAATCGCTTTTAAAATATTTCTTTACCTGATTTAAAACATTTTTGTAATTGGAACTATATGTCTATGACTAACGGTTTAGGAATTAGCCATTGGACACCGTTGAGACCGGACACCCTGTATATTTAATGCAATATAAAATATTTAATATACCAAAATGCAGTGTTATTTTATATAATGTGTGCAGTGTTATTAAATATATACTGGGGGCTCTGCCCCCTGCAAGCTACGCTCGCCAACCCCCGTTCAGACACCGCAGAATCTAAAAACACGCTAATCTGATCGGTTTTAAAAATATTATAGAAGATTGAATTATACTGAAAAAAGCTGTGTAGATCTCCCTGTAAACGGATTTCCATTCAATTTCCTTTGACTTCAAAAATTTAAGGCCGAATCAGTTGCTGTTAAGACATCCAATGGTTGTTTTCATGTTTGATTAAAGAGGATCAGTTAAACGTTTGAAAAGAAGCTAAAATAAAATGAATTAATTGTACAGAGTCTTTGTCTCCCGGTATTTTAAAATGTCTATAACAAAAGCCTAAGTCATGTGACTATCATCAACAGTTCCAGGCGAACCACTTTGATTTTTATATTCCTGGTGCCATTTTGGTACTTTAATGTTAGCCAGATACAGGTGATAAGTCGCCAAATATTATTCTATTGCCACCATTTCATCTATATTATAATAGTCCTCCAAGTCATGTAACTGCCATAAATAATTACGCTCTGATCCCTTCGCTTTTCATATGAAAGTTTGGCCCAGATATCATATACGGCCCCATATTAGCGCGATTTTTTTCCGACACTAATTTGGGGAAAATATCAACAGCATAAACAACAACTTCCGGCTTAACAAATCAAGCAAAATAACGATACTATGGCGCCAGTTAAGTACCCGTTGCGTATATGACATTGGCGTCAGAAAC
The DNA here is from genome assembly GCA_963932465.1 of Maratus speciosus. Lineage (NCBI taxonomy): Eukaryota > Metazoa > Arthropoda > Arachnida > Araneae > Salticidae > Maratus > Maratus speciosus. The sequence continues at coordinate 510,185,601 of OZ010795.1, forward strand.
AAATCGCGCCAATATGGGTCCGTATATCACATCTGTGCCGAAAGTTTTCCCTTTTGATTAAAAAATCAAATTTCTTTTTCGAATAAAACTACATAAAAGTTTCCATGGTCGCAAGGAATTCTTGGTTCTATTACGCTAGCCGGGTGCAAATCTCGCCAATAGCTATTTTTCAACTCGCCAGCTAGCATTTTTTTTTTTTTTCGAGTGGTAAGTTAAAACATTGCTTTGAAGTTGAAATTAAATGTCATCGTTTGTTACATCATTTAATATTTGGCCAGATGCCATATACGCACCGGGTTTGGCATGATTTTTTTTTACGAAAATTTGGCGAAAACATCGTTTTCGAATACCAGTTACAAATGTTTTTATGGTACTACTTAGTTATCCCGTCAACCAAAAATCTATCACAAAACTATAAGATTAAATGCCAATAATCGTTGATCGTAAATGTCACATTTACTTGACTTTAAGCAAGTTACACGTCTTTACGTCATCAAGTGATTTTTATTTCGACGTTTTATTTGTACATTTATTAATGTTATACTATTTTCTTTGTTCTTTCGTTATTTAAAATAGAACTTATGTTAATTTTTATAATTTGGCGATTTATATAATTTGGCGAAATGGGTCGATGGAATAACTAAGTAGTACCGTATTTTTTAATTATTTTCTATTATTTTTTTATTTTTAAAGGAAAAATAACCAAAAAAATAATTAACTATAGAACAAAACAATTTATGTAATTTAAAAAAGAAAATAAAGTAAATAAACATTTATTATTAAATAAACAACAATAGCCGGGTTACCATATCAACCAAAATAATGCCATTTTGGCGCCAATTAGGTACCCCGCTGCGTATATGACATCTGTGTCTAATATTTTTCTTTTCATTTCGTTTAAAAAAAAAATAAAGAAGTGAAAGCCATATATTTTAAATGTTTCAGTTTGTATTAAATAAAATGATAATGAAATACCAATTGAATTATGAATAAAAATAACGTGATACATCTCTTAACATACATTTAAGGGAGGCCAAACTTCTCGCCAAATTAGTTTAAAATAGTAACATTTTCTAAAATCTGAAAAAAAAAAAAAAAAAAAAAAAAAAAAATCTGTTATGATTAAAAGTTGAGTTGCCATCATTAGAGAAAAGTATATAAAATTAGAAAAAAATTAATATTTCGAAAACTAATTCAAATTTAAAAATTCTAATACCAGTTTTGAGATCTGCAAATCGATAAAGATTTTTGGTGCTAATTTCATCGCAAAGTATTACGTATTTTAGGAGAAATCGCCGTGAAACATAATCAGTTGTTTAATCAGTCGTTTCATAGAATCGTTACATAAATTCGTGTCATAATATCCGTTTCATTAGGATTTTATATATATAGGGTATATATATATATATATATATATGTGCAGTGTTATTTTATATATTCAACTAGGGGGCTCTGCCCCCTGCAAGCTACGCTCGCCAACCCCCGTTCAGACACCGCAGAATCTAAAAATAAACTAGTATGTTGTGGCCATCACAAAACTTTCTTCTATCTCATACTTGTCAATACTTCAAAATTCATTATCACAGTGCATCTATGCTCATCATGAGAATTCTAAAAAGATGAAATTCCGTGCATTAGTTCGTGAGATATTACTGTCCCTTAAATCGTATAAATCCATCAAAATGCAGCATAGCAGCGCCACCTATTGGGTGATTTACACCAGAACCTAATTATCATCAACTTATGTCAATGTCTAACTGAATATGAAGTTTGGGGAAAATCTGTGCATTAGTTCTTGAGATAGAGTTATTGCCCAAATGATGACAAATGCAGCATAACAGCGCCACCTGTTGAGCGATTTACCAAACCACATAATCAGCATCAACATTTATCAAGGTGTACTTGAATCTGAAGTTTGATGAAAATTCGTGCATTAGTTCTTGAGATAGAGCTATTGAGGAAATAGTGCAAAATGCAGCACAGCAGCGCCACCTATTGGACGATATTCACAAACACGTAGTCAGCATCACTTCATATCAAAGAGTAACTGAATCTGAAGTTTGATGAAAATGTGTCCATTAGTTCTTGAGATATAGCTATTGCAGAAATCGGGAAAAATGCTGTATAGCAGCGCCACCTGTTGAGTAATTTACACCAAAATGTACAAAATGTCAATTCATATCAAGGATTGACTGATTCTGAAGTTTGGTGAAAATTGTTGCATTAGTTTTTGAGATACAGCTATAATGGAAATTCTGAAAAGTGCAGCATAGCAGCGCCACCTGTTGAGCGATTTGCACCAAAACACAAACAGCACTAATTTATATCAAAGTATACTTGAATCTGAAGTTTGTTGATTTTCCAAGCATTAGTTGTTGAGATAGAGCTATTGCGGAAATTGTAAAAAATGCAGTATAGCAGCGTCACCTGTTGAGCGATTTACACCAAAATGTTCAAAACTTTAATTCATCTCAAGGACTAACTGAATCTGAAGTTTGAGGAAAATCCGTGCATTAGTTCTGAAGATTGAGCTACTGCGGAAATCGTGAAAAAGGCTGCATAGTAGCGCCACCTGTTGAGAGATTTACACCAAAAACTAATCAGCACCAATTTATATCAGGGACTAACTGAATATAAATTTTTATTAAATTCCGTGCATTAGGTCTTGAGATAAAGCGCCCACAATATTTGTGTCACATACAGACAGACAGACGGACAGACAGACAGACAGACAGACGGACAGACAGACAGACTCACAGACAGACATTTTGTAAAAACATGTTTTTTGGAATCTCTGACCCATAAAACGTGTAAATCCGTCGAAAACTGGAATTCGAAAATTTTCATGAAACCAATACTTTCTTCTTGTAAAGATAGAAGAAAGTAAAAAACATGCTAATCTTATGGGTTTTAAAAATATTAGAGACGATTAAATTATACTGGAAAAAGCTGTGCAGATCTCCCTGTAAACGGGTTTTCATTCAATTTCCTTTGATTGCAAAAATTTAAGGGCGAATCAGTTGCTGTTAAGACATCCAATGGTTGTTTTCGTTTTTGATTAAAGAGGATCAGTTAAACATTTGAAAAGAAACTAAAATAAAATGAATTAAGTATTCAGAGTCTTTGTCTCCCGATATTTTAAAACAATCTCTGTAACAATAGCCTAAATCATGTGACTATCATCAACAGTTCCCAGCGGAACACTTCGTTTTTTATACTCTAGGTGCCATTTTGATACTTTAATGTTATCCAGGCACAGGTGATAAGTCACCAAATATTATTCTATCCCCATCTTTTCATCTATATTATAATAGTTAAAGTCATCAAATGCCATAAACAAATACGGTCTGATCCCTTCTCCTTTCATATGAAGGTTTGGCACAAATATCATATATTGGCGCGATTTTTTTTCCAACGCCAATTTGGGGAACGCATCAACAGCTTAAACAACAGCATCCGGCTTACCATATCAAGCAAAAAAACGATACTTTGGCGCCAGTTAAGTACCCGTTGCGTATATGACATTGGCGTCAGAAAAAAATCGCGCCAATATGGAGCCGTATATGACATCTGTGCCGAAAGAAAAAAAAGCCGGGTGCAAATCTCGCCAATATCTTTTTTGCAACTCGCCAGTTAGAATTTTTTAATTCTTATAGTAGTAAATTAAAACATTGATTTGAAGTTGAAATTTAATGTCATGGTTTGTTACATAATTTAATATTTCGCCAGATGTCATATACGCACCGCATGTTTGGCATGATTTTTTTTTTTTTTACGAAAATTTGGCTAAAACCTCATTTTCGAATACCAGTTACATATGTATTTTTGGCACTAGTTAGTTATCCCGTCGACCAAAAATCTATCGCGAACTATAAGAGGTACAGATGTCATATTCGCCCCATATTGGCGCAATTTTTTTCTGTCGCCAATATCATATAGGCAACAGGTACTTAACTTGCGCCAAAGTGGTTGATGTGGTAACCCGGATTATGTTGTTTATGCTGTTGGTGTTTTCGCCAAATTGGCAACCGAAAAAAATCGCGCCAATATGGGGCGAATATGACATGTGCCCTATAAGATTAAATGCCAATAACGGTTGATCGAAAATGTCACATTCACTTGACTTTTAGCAAGTTACACATGTTTAGGTCATCAAGTGATTTTTATTTCGACGTTCTATTTTTATATTTATTAATGTTATACTAATTTATTTGTTCTTTCGTTATTTAAAATAAAAATTTGTCAATCTGTACAATTTGGCGAGTGATTTGGCGATTTATATAATTTGCGAAATTGGTTGACGGAATAACTACGGTGTACCGTATTTTTTAATTATTTTCTATTATTTTCAAAAGGAAATAGCAACAAAATAATTTATTTCTCTATTCTAAAAAAAAGTAACTACCGCTGTCACCGCCGCCGGTTTTGAATTTTTTGTGACCGGAGCTCTTTCTTCGTTAATATTAAGAAAAATAATGCATACAAAAATATGAAAATCGGTGGTTTTATACAGAAATGTTTGATAAACACGCTGATGCAGACAGTTTTCAAATCGAAGAATTATTTTAAGAGATATTTAATGCTAAAGTTGGACAAAATCGTTTCACTAAAAAAGTTTTATAGCAGCAAAAATGGCAGCGATGGCAGTGTAATCATTTTTAGATCATTTTATGCGTTAGAATTTGCTGGAGTGCAGATTGCATTAATTTTTTTATTTTGACTCATTTTTTGAGGTTTTATTTCTATTTTAAATTCAAATTTTCAGCATTTCTTGAGATATTTTTTACAGATTTTAGAAAGTGAGATTAATTTAAACTGTTGCCAACTGTATAAACAGCGGAAACAATAATGTTTGCTTCAAAAAAAAAAAAAAAAAAAAAAAAAAAAAAATATTTATACGTGCAATAAATTAAAAATTTATTTACACGTGACTATTATAAACAGAAAAAAACATTGGAATTAGAATTAAATAATTATGTACAAAAAGCAGGAACTTATTAAAAATTACGTCATAAAACTATAATTACACGTGAATTTTAAGAGAGAAAGGAATTTGTAAAATAATAAATTTATTAACATGCATTAGAAGTCTTAAATAGGAGAAATTACGTCATATTTACGTCACATTACAGTTATTACATAAAACGAACACAAAATAATATTGCAAAACGGTTTAAATTTAGAAATTGCGATAGACATTTATTTGATATTTTGAGCGGATACTTTTCAACTATTTTTCTTAGGAAAGCGCAAATAATATTTCATTTCTAACACAGGCATTTTCACGTGAATATTAAAAAGAGAAAGAATAATTTCGTCAAAATTACGTCAGATTAAAAACGATTAATTTAAAATGTCTCATTTAAAAGAACTTTCTTTTCGCTTTGTTAAAAAATACCGGGAGACAAAGATTCTGTTTACTTAATTCCTTTTATACTAGCTTATTTTGAAATGTTGTTACACGTGGGTACGTCATCAAGTTATTTTTATTTCGACGTTTTATTTGTATTTTTATTAATGTTGTACTAACTTATTTGTTCTTTCGTTATTCAAAATAAAAATTATGTGAATTTGTATAATTTGACGAGTGGTTTGGCGATTTATATAATTTGGCGAAATTAGTCGACGGGATAATCAAGTAGTACCGCAACGGATTTGGCGTTAAAATTTCCCCAATCAAAGAGAAATGAATAGAAACCTGTTTATAGGGAGATCGCCACTTTTTTTTAAATTATAATTCAATCTTTCGAAATCTTTTTAAAGCCGATCACATTAGCGTGCATTTAGAGCCTGCGGTGTCTGGACGGGGGTTGGCGAGCGTAGTTCGTAGGGGGCCGAGCCCCCTAGTATATATATATATAAAAAGTAAATAAACATTTATTATTAAATAAACGACAATAGCCATGTCAATCAAAATAATGCCATTTTTGCGCCAATTAGGTACCCCAGTGCGTATATGAAATCTGTGCCTAATATTTTTCTTTTCGTTTTGCTTTTTAAAAAAAAGAAAAAAGTGAAAGCCATCAATTTAAATGTTTCATTTTTAAATGAAAGTTTTGTATTAAATGAAATGATAACGAAATACAAAAAAAAGCATTGTTCTTAGCATAGATTTAAGGGAGGCCAAACTGGTCGCCAAATTAATTTAAAATAGTAAACTTTTCTGAATTATGAAAAAAAAAAAAAATTGTGTTATGATTAAAATTTGAGTTGCCATCATTAGGAAAATGCATTTAAAATTAGATAAAAATTAACATTTCGAAAACTAATTCGAATTTAAAAATTCTAATACCACTTTTGAGATCTGTGGATCAATACGGATTTTTTGGTGTTAATTTCATCGCAAAGCATTCCATATTTTAGGACAAATCGCCGTTAAACATAATCAGTTGTTTAATCAGTCGATTCAAAGAATCGATACACATTTCAGCCGTTTCATATATTCGTTTCATAAATTCGTTTCATTAGGATTTTATATATATAGGGCAGATATGAGTTATTTATAGTCTATAAAAAATTATAATTATTTAATAAAATTATAATTAATATTATTAATAGGCAAACGGATGTCGAATTTAAATTGCTGCGTTAATGTTGCCGCGTTATATTTAGAAACTATATTTCTTTAGTTCACGTATAAGACTAATTATAGAAAAATATTTCTTGAAAATTAAAAGTAACTTTTTATTCGAAAATAAAATTTTTGGTTAGATACTTTAAAATAAATTATTTATTTTATCAAAATAAGTGTTATTCTTTTTCTTTTTTTAATTTAAGTTATTTACAGTGTTTTAAATTGAGAATGAACTATTTTATATTAGGTAAAAGGTATCGATATATATTTTTAAATATTCTAAAGTTTGGATATGATTAAAAAATAAAACATTCTAGTTATATTTGCGATGAAATCATCGAATCATAGTATTATGTAAATTTTTGTTATGTTGTAAAAATTGAATAAAAAACAAAATATTTATGTTATTATTTTTATTGTTATTTCTATGGGATCCAACCCGGGCCTCTCTGGTTACAAAACATAGGCGAAGACCAATTTTGAAAAATTTTATTATTATTATTTTTAGGTAGATTTCGTAAGAAATACTACCTATTGCAGTCGTTACCATGGTGCGACTTTTGAAAAATTCCTTCATAACTTTTCATTACATGACCCCAGGAACCCCAAACCACCCCCACCTAAAAAGTTTATATATATATATATATATATATATATATATATATGTGTGTGTGTATGTATGTATGTACTAAATTTTGTCCGCACGATAAAAGTCGCAATTATGCACGGAACGTCTTCAAACTCGCCAACAACTTTAAGATAGCTAATTTCTCGGCGGGGATTGAAAATGAGCAAAATCGGTCCAAGGAAATGGGAATGGGGAAGGTTTAAAATTTTGAATAATGTCTTAACATGATTCTGATAAAACCAGCTTTTACACAACAATGGCAGGAAAAAATAAATATTTTTCGTTATAGCTGTTGCCAACAATAAAAAAAAAGGAATAAAATTCTCACCACAACAATTGCTTTTCTAATGCAGTGTTTTCACGTGAAAAATTAAATTAGATAAACAGTTTGACGAATTGAAAACAAATTGAATATTACGTCATAAGTTTTCTAGAGCAAGATTTCTGCATGAAAATTCAAAATGAAGTAAATAGTTTGACGAATTAAAAACAAATTGAATATTACGTCATAAGTTTTCTAGAGCAAGATTCCTGCATGAAAATTCAAAATGAAATAAATAGTTTGACGAATTAAAAAAAAACAACAAAATATTGCGTCATATTGAAAATATAATGGACCACAGCAGGTGAATATGTAACGTCATTGAGTTTGAAGAAACGTATTAAAACATGATAAAAACCCGAGTATGGAAATATTAACATATTTTAACACTTTAAGGTTCTCTGAATTTGATTTAGCCATTTTTAAACCTATTCCGTGTGTGTATATTAGAATTTTCACAAAATGTTTAGCTCCCTAGAACTTCTTAGCGAAGGAACTGGGTTTATCTTTAATCTTGATTTAAGTTTTGTTGGTGAATTTAGTACTTAACTTCGAAATCTACCTCCGCCTGTAGGCCCGAGCCGGCAGGGATTTTTAAACTGCAAACTGTAATAGATTTTTTTACATTTAATAGGGTATATTTAGATAGTTCATTAACAACACAAAACAACAACAACAACAACAACAACAAAAAAAAAAAAAAAAAAAAAGAAAAAAAAAAAACATACTTGCCAACATAAGATTTTTTTTAACACCAGAAAAACATATTTTGAACCAGAAATTTTGTTTAGTTAAATGTGTTTTGTTTCTATATGGTAGTCATTTGAAATCTACTTAATTCCATTCATTAAATAAATTTCTGATTCAAATCATTGTTTATTATTATTATTATTATTATTTAAATAAAGCTGAAGGTTGACATGTGAAATTTTTATATGAAAAATATCAATAATGTATTCAAATAAAGTTTTGGAATTTATTAAAAGCTATGGTTTCGTATTAACCACATGCAAGGAGTTAATAGTCTAAACAGTCATCAAACACCGTTACCTTACACCTTGTAGATTCTGATAATTTCGGTGGTTTAAGCGGATAGTTCGATTGCAAGTCTGATATACTTGTGTTTTATTTATATTATTATATTATTTATTTATTGATAAAATTTGAATTTTGTTATGGAATATTAGCTAGAAACAAATGTTAGACTATTTACACTGTTTTTATTGTAAACGTATTAATCTTTCGTAATCGGGCGGCACGGGATAGAGATGGATATAAAAAAAAATCATGCTTGAAAATTATTTAAAAACGTTAATTAATCAGCAAATTATACATAAACTAGGGGGCTCTGCCCCCTGCAAGCTACGCTCGCCAACCCCAGTTCAGACACTGCAGAATCTAAAAGCGCGCTAATCTGATCGCTTTTAAAAAGGTTAGAGAAGATTGAATTATACTGAAAAAACCTGTAGCGATCTCCCTGTAAACGGGTTTCCATTCACTTCTCTTTTATTGCAAAAATTAAAGGCAGAATCAGTTGCTGTTAAGACATCCAATGGTTGTTTTCGTGTTTGATTCACAACATGTTGCCTGTTATATCTAAAATCTGTCGCCAAACTATAAGATTAAATGCCAATAATGGTTGATCGTAAATGTCACACTTTAAGAAATGACTTTAAGGAAGTTACACGTGTTTATGCCATCAAGTGATTTTTATTTCGACGTTTTATTTGTATTTTTATTAATGTTATACTAATTTATTTGTTCTTTCGTTATTTAAAATTAAAAATTATGTCAATTTGTATAATTTGGCGAGTCATTTGGCGATTTATATAATTTGGCAAAATTGGTCGACGGGTGAAGTAGTACCATTAAAACATTGCTTTGAAGTTGAAATTAAATGTCACGATTTGTTGTATTGTCATATACGCACCGGGTTAGGTGTGCATTTTTTTTTTACGACAATTTGGCGAAATTCGAATACCAGTTACATATGTATTTTTAAATTATTTTCTGTTGTTTTTAAAATGAAATAACAATAAATAAAAACAAGTTTAATTAATAACTATAGAACAAAACAATTTATAACATTTTTTGTAAATAAAAAGAAAATAAATTCAAATAAACATTTATTAATAAATAAGCATCAATAGCCGGGTTACCATGTCAGGCAAAATAACTCCATTTTGGCGCCAATTAGGTACCCCATGTGCATATGACATATGTGCCTAATATTTTTCGTTTCGTTTGTTTAAAAAAAAAAAAAGAAAGAAACAAGTGAAAGCCATTTATTTTAAATGTTTAAGTTTCATATAAACTTTTGTATTAAATAAAATGATAATGAAATACAAATTGAATTATGAATAAAAGTAACATGATACATTTCTTAGCATAGATTTAAGGGAAGCCAAACTGGTCTCCAAATTAGTTTAAAATAACAACCTTTTCTGAAATATGAAAAAAAAAAACAAAAAAAAAACATGTGTTATGATTAAAATTTGAGTTGCCATCATTAGAAAAAAGTATTTAAAATTAGAAAAAAAAATTAATATTTCGAAAACTAATTCGAATTTAAAAATTCTAATGCCGGTTTTGAGATCTGCTGATCAATACTGATTTTTGGTATCAATTTAATCGCAAAGTATTCCATATTTTAGGCGAAATCGCCGCGAAACATAATCAGTTGTTTAATCAGTCGTTTCATAGAATCGTTTTATAAATTCGTTACATTTCAGCCGTTTCAAATATCCGTTTCATAAATTCGTTTTATTAGGATTTTATATATATAGGGTAGATAAAATATAAATATAAATCAGTCATACAAATCTTATATGAACATTACTAATAATTTCACTGACATATGGAATAACTAACTAATAAATGAGAATTGGACAATATCTACGTGAACATCTGTGCCAAAATCATTGTATGCTCTGCAATTTTACCACGTCTTCCAAATCTAATAACTTTCACAATTACATGCGCATAAAATGTTATCATGCCAGCAAATGAGGAAAGAATGGACTAACTTCTACGGAAAACCGTGAATAGTGTTCACCCCTTAACCAGCTTAACCCTTTGTGTTCAGTTTTGGACAGAAAGGGTTGAGGAACACCATCTGATGATCCCATCAAACCCATGAATGAATCAGTATTGGCAGAATGGTAGGGTAAGGAAATTTAGCGATTGTAATCTATTGTTGAATGTGTGAGCGCAGCAATATGTATTTTCAATCAGGCAGAAGAATTAGTTTATAAACGAAACATCTGATTGTTTCTTTGCTTCTTAATAACTGTTTTCTTTGCTACAAAACATATTAACTTTTGCTGCTTCAATTCTAGTTGATTACTTTAGATCAACAGAGAATAACATTTTCTTTCCTAATTAAATGCATAATTGTTTGAAACAGATGTTTATTTTAATTATTTGAAGCTTCTTTGACATATCTCTTTACAAAAATAATAAATAATATTAAATATTAAAATTCATAAAAAACCCCTCAAAATTTGTTATAAAATATAACATTAACATAATTTAAAAATATATTAATGTTCCGGAGACAGTTCCAAGCATATATTTATTTTTATCTCTGATTTCACTCTAATACAAAAGTAACAAAAAAAAATCAGAAACTAAAATGCATAAAAAAAAAATATCGCAAAAATATATTATTGTTCCGTAGATAGTTTGATAAAAACACAAAAGTATTGCTTGTTGAATATTAATCACATTTATATAATTGATATTGTGTATTGATATTTAGTTTTTTAGTCTACAAAAGTTCAACCTAAAAAAATACTGATAGATTTATTACAAATATAAGCACAAGCAATCTTGCGGGTGTAATTTAATGTTTATTTTGCCAGCAAAAAAAAATATGTATTCTCTATGAGATGGCAGAATTAGTTTTATAAACAAGCATATGATTGTTTCTTTCCTTACTCTTATGATGTACTTATTTGAATGAAATATTGTTGCTTCATGTTCTTGTTCATTACATAATACCGATTTAAAAAAAAAAAAATCTTTTATTATGTACTGCGTAATTGTTTGAAGCAGATAAAATTTCTATAATCTCATCGTAATACTAAAACAACAAAAAATATTAAAAAAAAAAAAAAAAAAACTAACATGCAGTAACTATCACAAAACTTTTTTCTATACCAGTCTAATACAGGGTGTCCGGTCTCAACGGTGTCCAATGGCTAATTCGTAAACCGTTAGTCATAGACATATAGTTCCATTTACAAAAATGTTTTAAATGAGGTAAAGAAGTATTTTTAAAGCGATTTGGGTCAAGAAAAACATTTATTTAAAAATTACGAAATTTAAATTTTTATACGGTCCCCCGGTCCTATAAGTGATATTTAGTAAACTTTTCCTATTCCTCTAACAAGTATGGCAAAAAAAGTCCTATTCATCTAACTCTAAAATTGACCGAGTTACGACATTTTCAATTTTATGACAAACCACTTTTCTGTAACTGAAAACAGATGAGTTGGACCAAGCTTTCAGGGGTCGTACGCGAAGTGCTTAAAGTATTATAAAGGGCGTCCACTCCAAACGATGTTCAATGGCTAATTCCTAAACCGTTAGTGAAAGACATATAGTTCCAATTACAAAAAGGTTTTAAATAATATAAAGAAGCATTTTTAAAGCGATTTAACAGAAGGTGCTTCCCCCCCGTATAAATATTACGGTAGTGTTAATTTTTAGTAATTAACTTTCAGATTGGTTAAAATAATTGAAGAAATAAGTTTCAAAACTCGCCTTATCGAGAAAATCAAATTTTGGGAAATCGCGTAAAACCTTTAAATGCGCCCATTGATATTCATTGAAAATTTGGAGATTGTAGTGTCTGATTGGTACAGTTATACCAATAGAATAGTTTGATAGAGAAACACGATTTTTTAAATTTCGGATAAGGTCAGTTTCGAAACTGACGTCCTCAATAATTTAATATATGTTTTGATTTAACAATATTTTTTCCATAATTTTTAATTAAAAATAATAAAAAAAAATAACTGATCTAATGAATATTTGCTGAGGGGAGAGACAGTGGAATTTTCAGAAGGGATAGTTTGATAGAGAAACACGATTTTTTAAATTTCGGATAAGGTCAGTTTCGAAACTGACGTCCTCAATAATTTAATATATGTTTTGATTTAACAATATAATAATGTAAAAATAATAATAATTATTATTATTTTTATCGTTGCAATAAAATGACAAATGGAACAAAATCTTAAAAAAAGAAAAGTTAATTAAAAAGAGAGAATGTGGGCGGTTATATAATGTCCGACCTTTAATGGATAAATCTGTGCTCTATTAGAACAAAATATTAAAATATTTTAACAATTTTGTTATGTTTATTTAAATCATTGAAGTAATCGCACAGGTTGAATCATATAATTCAAATAATTGATATTTATTGTAAAAGAAAATAAAAGTGATACGAGAATAATTTTCAAAAATGGACATATTAATTTCCTTAACATATTCAGAGCAGCCATTCAAAAGTTAAGTATAAAAATATAGGGATACAAAAAAAACAAAAAAAAAACATTAAGATGGTACAAACAAATTACTTACAAATTGAGCTTTCATATGTCTGTGCTTGGGACGGGAAGGATGGGGGGGGGGGGGGGGGGAGATGTAACAAAATTTGGAGCCGAGATTTCAGGGGGAATTGATACGGTTGTTTAGTGTTCATTACTACAACAGGGATTGCTGCATAAAAAAAAATGTAGTTTTAAGGATTATAAACTTTGTGTGTATGACAGCCAGTGAGGAAAATGTTTAAATTGCAATTTCAGGTGGAATTTAGATTATGGATTACTTATTAATTATTCCAGCAATAAAGAAGACGGACCTTTTTTCCCCAAGTTTTACAGCGTGATAATTCTTTGCACATCAGTAGATTTTCGCTTTTTTTTTTTTTTTTGAAGACTTCATCTAAATTAATCGGCCCCTTAAATTTCTACTTCCTCATTTTTTGCTTCACCATCACGCAAAATTAAAAATCTAAAGAGGTTTATATATATTTTTTTACTATTCTACTCTATTTGTCTAATTAAATAATGCATCTTCTAAAACTCCACGCCCGTTAAAAATTTTATTTCTCATTGTCTTAATTATTACACTTAATTATTAGAGCATAAAGAGGTAATAATTTTAAAAATTATTAAATTTAAAATCATTAAAAAAGATTCAAATTTATAATTTATATAAGCAATTATAGATTTCATTTATAATTTTATTTAAGTATAAATTACTGATTAAATTAAAAATATATAGACATACTCTTAAATTAAAAATATAAAAAAGTATATTAAATTTAAAATTATTAAAATTAATAACTTTATTAAAATGTTAGGAAAATTTTCTACTTTGTCTTTGTAGTTAGCCGTTACTTTATAGTTATAGCAAGTTACTAATCCTCTCAATCCGCCCTAAAATTTATACCCCCCCCCCAACTTTTGTTTGGCCAATACATACTGCCTAAAATTATGTATGTATTTTTCCCTATATTTTATTTTATTATGCAAGAAATAACTAACCAATCTACCACATCAACCGCCCCCCCCCCCCTCCAAAAAAAAATAAATAAAAATTCTACTCTCTCTTCCCCCAACTCACGCGAAAACACCCGTTTGCTATTGTTAATCCCATGGAAGTATTTTTTTAAAGATAGCTCGTCGCAGAATATCCCCCCCCCCCCCCCTTCTGTTGTAGATGATACAGATTAATTTTTTTTTTTTTTTTTTTTTTTTTTTTGTTCGAGCGTGGAGGCGATATTTACACATTAAAAGTTCAAATAACGCAAGTTAATATTTAGAATTGATTGACTGGATAAAAAAAAAAATCCAAATAGAAAACTAATTTAATATAATTCTATTAATTCTAAGATAGTTTAGTTTTTCTAATTCTCCTGGTCCTCATACGAATCACTTTTTTTTATCGAAACTCTATCCTCTGATGACTTTCGTCAAGCACGATTCCCGCCAAAAATTGTCACTTTGATACTGAAACTCTGACCAATCAAATTACGAGATACAGCATAAATGGCAAAATGTGGTTGAAAAAAAAATATTTTGTTTTAATATGTGAGAATGAACAAAAATCTCAAAATATATTTGTAATGTTAATTTAATATCGATGTTTAATGTTAAATTTTATATCGAACGATTATTTTTATTTCTAGTAAATTTGTTACTGATCCCTATTTTGCAGCAAAAAAGATACTCCAACTTTAAACATCTATTACTCGGTCAGTTTTAATCGCAGAGGAATGGGACTTTTTTTGTCTTACTTGTCAGTGAAATAGGATATTTTTACTAAATATCGCTTATAGGACCTGGGGACCGTATAAAAATTTAAATTTCGTAATTTTTAAAAAAAAGTATTTCTTGACCCAAATCGCTTAAAAAATACTTCTTTACCTCATTTGAAACATTTTTGCAATTGGAACTATATGTCTATGACTAACGGTTTAGGAATTAGCCATTGGACACCGTTGAGACCGGACACCCTATATATCAATTAATAACATCAACAATTTCGAATATAAAGTTTAGTGCATTTATTTGAATTTAATACACGAAGTTACAGTATTCAA
Organism: Maratus speciosus; assembly: GCA_963932465.1. NCBI lineage: Eukaryota > Metazoa > Arthropoda > Arachnida > Araneae > Salticidae > Maratus > Maratus speciosus. The sequence continues at coordinate 510,200,740 of OZ010795.1, forward strand.
TGAAATAAAGAAAAGCACGGGGAAACAGCGTCACGTTTTTTATATTAAAATTTAAAATTAGATCAACGTATGCACTTCTAATCATTAATCTCAAACATAAGTAAAATTTGGTGAATTTTTACACGACAGAAAATAATAGACTGACATAATGTTTATCGCAAAAAGCATAGGGTTGGCATGCTCAGAGCTGCCACAGGTGACTATTTTTATATTCTATTCTCACCACTATTCTTAAAATACAAAATTTGTAGTATATTTGTCTTACACATGTTGGCAAAGCGCATGTAAGAGATTTCTATTTTTAAAAAGTGGTGCGAGATAGAATTAAAAAATGGTCGTCAATGGCAGCCCTGCATCATGCTGTAATCAGTTTCACAGTCGAAAAATGTATGAATCTGTCAACCATGTGGTTAAACGTGTATGGAACTTACAAAGATTGAGTTATAATACGGAAAATGACACTCGCTAAATTGAATCAATTGATTGTGGATTCGATTAGGAATCTTATCCATGCATAAGATAGTAGCGGTGCCTGATGAATTATCAAACACAATATTGAAATAGTATAGATTTTAAGAAGAAGCAAAATCATCTTGCATATAAAACTTGGTACAATTCCATCCAATAGATTCCGAGACATAGGATTGACCGAGATATAGGATATACATAGGATATTAGGGAAATTCTTAAAAATAGATCATAGAAGGGCCAGCTTTAGGAAAATATACACCAAAATGGCATCAGCATATTAAGTTTGATACAATTCCGTGCATTATGCCTTAAAATATAACTATTTCCGATATTGTGAAAAATATTGTAGAGGCGCCACCTATTGGCCTATATACACCAAAAACTATTTAGCATCTATTACGCCAAAGTTTAACAGAATATTCCGTTTTATGAAAGTTTCTGAGATATAGCTATTACAGAAATCGTGAAAAATGCAGCATAGCAACGCCACCTCTAAGGCGATATACACTGAAAACTAATCAGCATTAGTTCATGTCAAAGTCTAATACAGCATAACTTCTTATAAAGCTCCGTCCATTCTTAGTTCTTGAGATATAACGACCACAAAAATTGAGCTTCACACACAAACAATCAGATTGACATTTTCCAAAAATAGTCAAATCGTGCTCAGGATATTCTTAAACGTGTAAATCCATCAAAGAGAGGAAGTACAAATTTTTCACGATTACAGTACTTTCTTCTTTTGTATATAGAAGAAAGTAATAAATTTTACACAAAATTTATTACAAAAATATATTGATGTTTTGAAGACAATTTGACTAAAGAAAAAAAAAAAAACAAGTTGGAAATCGCTCGTCAAACGTGGCAAATGAAGTGCGTTCGTACTATACCTAGTTTTATAAATATTTTTTGCACCATATAGTGTAATGAATGTATATTTTAGTGCACTTCGTAAGTGCATATCAATTTCATTCTGTTCAAAAGGCTGTAACACCATTAAAATACATTTGAAATATTTTTTTCCCCATTGGCCTTAATGTAACGGAAAACTTTTGACTGTCCCTGTAATTAAACTACACATCCGATTTTCATAAAATTTGAAATGGCTCTTCAAAATTTTGCAACAATTATATATTTAAAATTTCAAACCATTCGGAAGGCTGTAACATCATAAAAATGCACTTGTAATAATTTTTTCCCATTGGCCGTAATGTAAAGGAAAATTTTGACTGTCCCTGTAATTAAACTACCGTGTTTGCTCGCATAGTAGTCGCCCACGCGTAATAGTCGCACCCCCGTTTTGAAGCAGAAAAAATCGTCAAAATATTTTCTTCGCGTAAAAGGTCGCAGTCGCGTTTTTCAAACCGGGAGGGATCAGAACGCAAAAACGATTAAACTGATATCCTAATTTTTTTTTTTTTTTAATTAACGGTGATATAATTTATTCAAGCTTGGACCATTTTCAACATTTTTATAAAAACAAAATATTTTTTGAAGCACGCCATTAGAAGGACTCACATCGATTCTGCAACCGTTGGACGTTTCGGTTTAACAAACTATTTAAAGACAATATAAAACGAGTATATGAAGATTGAACAGTCAATTGGAACAAAAGTAAAACAGCCAGTGAAAAAGTAAGGCGTCCGTCCCTGGAACTAATGTGTAGTTGGATTTTGGATATTACAAAACTGGACATTAATAATAAGAGATATAAATTCAAAACGTTTTAAGAAGACAGGTATCTCCAACATGGAGTAAACAACAACTCCAACAGGTAACTCCAAAGGTGACATTTTATGGAATGATGGAGATTCTTCAGACACCAATTCACATTACACTAGTGATACTGATACCTTCAGTGAAAGGGATTTATTATGAGAATTTTTCGTCAAAATTGTCAAAAAGTTTATTTGTAAATTTTGTGTCTATAAAAATATTATCATACAAGGAAAAATGGCATTTAATAAACAGCGCATAATCTGAAAACATTTGGTAAGTTACTAATTTTATTACAATATGTTTTTTTTATGTAAAGTTTGTCCAGTAATGTTTTAGCATTAGAGTATGCAATACTGTGTAGTAGATTTCCTTGCATAATAGTCGCACGTAGACTTTCACAATGAAAATTTAGCAAAAGAAGTGCGACTATTATGCGAGTAAACACGGTAAACATCCGATTTTAATAAAATTTGAAATAACTCGACAAAATTTTTCAACAATTATATATTTAAAATTTCAGACCATTCGGTTGGAAAGCTTTTGCTCTGTTACATGTGGACGGACCGACTGAACGACGACTATAGGTGCTACGTATTTATATAATCGCGAACGCACCTAAAAAATAATAAAAATATATCTTTATATAATACATTCATGTTCAAAATTAAGAGAATTTGCATATTTTGTCAAATTTCATGAAAAGTACTGAACAAAAGGTAAAACTGTTGCTTCGAAACAAAGGTGCAACTGTTTAGTGTCGCACATGTAAGCATATACGTTTTCATGGGTGGAGCGAGTAGAGGAACAGACTTTATAAGCGAGCGTGGCAATTTTCGCGTTTTGTTCGCTTTCACACCTCGCCGAATATCTTGGTGTTTGTTTCTTTTTTTAACATTCGTTGAAACTCAAAAGTAAACAGTAAAAATGAGTAACCACCAGCATTTGGATGATCGAATGAGGTGACAAATTGCGGGGAGACTGGAAAGAAAGCAGTCTCAAAGGCAGTTTCAAGGGCAGTTTCCTATAGACTTCAATGTGTCGTGTACAGCTTATGGAAACAGTTTAAGGATACTGGATACACAGAGAGATAGCTTGGGCAAGATTGTCCAAGAGCTACGACGGCCAATGAAGATCGCCATTTCTCCATTACAGCGATAGGAAACAGGAGTGCAACAGCTCTCGTGGCCTCCATGCGGCCTCAGGAAACCGAGTAGGGTTACTGTTTGAAGAAGGCTACGTGACAGGGTGCTGTTCGGAATAAGACCTGTTGTTTGCGTCCCGCTCACTTCTGCACACAGTAGAACCCGTTTCGCATAGTGCAGCGATCATCGACTTTGGACCAGGGACCAATGGGGGACCGTTGTATTCACTGACGCGTTTCGGTTCCGCCAAAGCAATAATTCTCGACGTACTTTCATCTAAAGAAAAGCAGCAAACTGCTACCTGCCTTCCAACGTCCAAGAAAGAGGCCACTATGGGAGCGGAGGTTCGATGGTCTGGGCAGGCATCATGTTGGATGGGCGTACATTCTTCTCTTTGCTTGGCAAAGGCTTTGTGATTGCTGTGAGGTGTAAAGATGATATCTTGGTACCCATGTTCGCCTTTTCAGGGATGTAGTTGATCCCGATTTCATTTTAATGGACTGTAACGCGCACCCAGACAGAGCTCATCTGGTCGACGAATTTCTGAAAAGTGCGGATATTCGCTTGATGGATTGCCCAGCCAGATCTCCGCACCTAAACCCTATAAAGTATGTCTGAAACGCTATGGGGAGGGCAATTGGAATTAGCTTTTCACCTCCTAGAAAGTTCCTGAAAACAAGTTTCTAGACGTGTCAGACTGGTACAGGGATTTATAAACTGCATTATTTCAAGTATGAATTCACATTGTGAAGGCTGTATAACTGTAAAAGGGAACCATACCCCCTATTAACCCATTTTTGGTTCAATATTGTAAGCTCTATTTTATACCTTCTAACACTGACGAGTCTTACGCATGATCACGTGTGTGTATTATAACTGTTGAATGTTTTTTTTTTTTTTTTTTTGGCATTATATTAACCTATGTACATACCTAATTTCGCATTAAAATCTGCCCATTAGTTCTTGGAGATAATCGGCCGAATCTGAAAATTCTCTTAATTTTGAACATGAGTGTATTATTAATGCAGTTTCTTTGGAAGATATCACCGGAAAATATTTGTTTAAGAACAAGGTAGAGAAATGTGTACTTTAACTGTGATTTGGGGACTGAGGATGGATATTTTTAACACATCTTGTGATAATCCAATTTTCCAAACATACAGATATAACATTATTTTATTTTATTTCTTCCTGAACATTTTTCTAAAATCAAAATTTTTCGGGGTGAAATTCTGCATTTGTATAATTGCATAGTGGCCAACCTCCAGATTTTGTGAATACCAGTAAATTCGGTACTTTTCGGTTAGCCGGGCGCCAGTGTTATACACACATATATGTAAATACATATATATGTATAAATGCATACTTATATATATACACATATATGTATGTGCATACATATACATGGATATAATGTATATATACATATATATGTGTATATATATATGTATATATAACACTGGCACCCGGCTAACCAAAAAGTACCGTAAATTCTTACAATAATGTTCGTTTTATTGCATTGCAGAAATTGTTCGAATGCATAAAACAAGTATTTATGCAAAAAAATGTTGGTATTAAAAAAAATCAAGAGGCTGACAACTATGTAATTGGTACTATCCAGGCTTCACACGTCTAGCAGTCAGTTCTTGAACACTGGTGACTTCGGCAGTATACAACTGGGCTTCACCCGACTGTCTCATATTTTTATATGAAAATAAACTTTTGATAAATGGTCAAAGTTCAATTCTACGATAATCATGTTTATTTCCATGCATATTATCATTATACACAGGTTTAACCTTAATGAAATAGTTGGACAGACATACGAAGTCCCGCTTTATGTTGGCCATAAGAATAATAGACAAATTAATCAATCCGCATATGAATAAAAAAAAAAAAAAGAAAACCTTTTAAAAAAATAATATATTATATAATAGATTCGTAATAAAAACACAAAAATATAAGAAATTTTTCGAATCGTCAACTGTCTCTTTTCTCTATTAATAAACTATTACATCTTTAAAATTTTTTATGCTAAAAATTTCATAGTCTACATTATACTACGCACAAAAATATTTTTCTCAATTCTAAAAATGAAGTTCCACATTTAGTATACAAATTCTGTGAAAAAAGTTATTTAAAAAAAGGTAGATGGTGACAACTTGTAGCGTTTGCAATAAAAAAAGACATTTTAATTTCTGACCAAATGCAAATAATCGAAAAAGTTATTCTCCCCCTTCTTTTTAAATAAAATGTACGCAAAGTGTGCATCTTTAATTTCGTTGATATAATATGATAAAAACCACGAAACTCAAAGAAAAAAGAATTTGTTTCCTTCAGAAATACTTTCCTAAAGCAGAAGAGAAAAGAAATCTGACTAAATGAATTCCAATCCAATCCCCCTAATCCGAGATTCTAAAAATAAATCAGAGTTCTACAGCACGGCAAATGACAAACTTTGATTGATTCCAGGCGAAGATATTACACGTCATAAAAATTGTATTCAGAAATTCAATAACATCCTGAAAAATAAACTGTTGTCAATTTCTAATATTAAGTAAAGAGATAACATAACTCTATTGTTGCATATTCTGAAATCTGATTTCTCAATAGCACATGGCATGCACAGGCAACTGATTGCTTTGCGTGAATGAGCAAAGTTATTTCATCCACGGTCCTTATTTTATTGGATAACAAAGGAATAAATAATTTTTGCTTGCATAGATTAGCCGAATTTCAACTGAAGATATCTCCAAATATATGCATATTTCGATAAAGATCCTTCTCTCAAGATGTTATTGTTTTTTCACAATGTTTCTGAAAAAATAAATTTTATGCAGCTTTGTTAAAAACATAAACTTTATTTACTTCGATGTTTTATTTGTATTTTTATTAATGTTATACTAATTTATTTGTTTTTTCGTTATTTAAAATAAAAATTATGTCAATTTGTATAATTTGGCGATTTATATAATGTGGCAAAATTGGTCGACGGGATAACTAAGTAGTACCTAATTTTTTGTCGTTAAATATAATTAAAAGTATACATAATAATTAAGGGTAAGGAACTGCAGTAACGCGATTTATACATTATTGTGAGAAGAATATGGATTGAGAACTGCAATCACTTCATATCTGTGTGTTGTTAAGTCTGTTTATTTGTCAATCTCTAATACATTTTATATTTAAATACCATATATACTCGTGTTTAAGTCGACACCTCCAATTCTCAAGCAAAATTTCGAAAAAAATTGAATTTTCGTGTTAAAGTCGAACCACATGTCTGGTAGTAGTTTGAAAAATGATTTGTAATCGAGGATTTAAAAAAAATAATAAATTTTCATTAAATTAGAAAACTTTTTTACGTTTCTAATTAGATTTTTTTAATTCAACGTTTTAAAATTGTATAATTATGTAAAACCAAAGAAGTTTAAACTATTTTGGATCCACATCAATTCAATGATTAAAAAAAAAAAAAAAAAAAAAAAAAAAAAAAAAAATCCTTTGAAAATTTTTTCAAGACTTATTTACAAGGGTAAACAACTAACTTCTTAGACTGTTAAAATATAGTACTTCTTTATATTGTAGGGGTTTTAGGAGAGATATCTAGAAGCATTCTCAAGTTGAACTCTTTTTAAAAAGGTCATTAAAATGTTGAAAGGAATGCCCCTGTATTGAAGGGAATTCTGTTCCAAGAGAAAATGGGTGCAAAAAAATTACAGGGACATTATTGTTGAGCTTTTTTTGGTCAATCGCAGGGATATGACCATTGTCCGCTTTTATCTCTCATGTGATTACTTAAAAGACTTGCCCATTCGCCGATTACACTGATAAACAAAAATGGGCTTTTTATTTTTTCTTAAATTTAAAGCTAATAGTCCAATTATATACACTCTTGAGTAAATAAAAATGATATTAGAAATTTTTACTTGGTTCTTATTTTTTTTTTAAACGAAGGATATGTATTTATAGGTTATTAAGATATATCACAATTTAGGAGATGGTAGAATAATGCATAATAATTATACACAAATGTTAAATTTACCAGCCGTGTACTTGTACACTGTTTACACACATTTTTCACATATTTTGTACACATTTTACCCAGCTGAACACAATTTGATTGAATTAATTTGAGTACATTCGTACCTATTTTTGCATTTATATTTATGTTCGGTATCTCCTCTCTTGATGAACTAACAGTAATCGGCAAGCATTGCTGCATTCCATTGCAATCAATAACGAGACTCGATAGCAGAAATTTGTTTTGGTGAAAAATCGTTCGCCATGCTCGTCGCTAATTGCTCCCATATTATCTGGGAAAAAGTCAATGTGAGAGTGCAAAAAATGAAGCTTTACTGACATGTGACAATTTAGCTTTTTAAAGTTGTTTACCATATTTTCAACTATACACTTGTAAGTTGTATCTCTGTTATTCCCTAAGAAATTATACACAACGTCCTTGAATGAAAGTCATCAAACTTCAGGTTCAGGTAATACCTTGATAAATATAGGGGCTGATTATGTTTTGGTGTAAATCGCCAAACAGGTGATGCTGCTATGCTGAATTTTTCATGATTTCCGCAATAGCTCTATCTCAAAAACTAATGCACGCATTTTCATCAAACTTCAGATTAAGCCAGACGTTAACACAAATTCTTGCTGATTAGGTTTTAGTGTAAATCACCCACATGTGGCACTGATATGCTGCATTTTGCAGGATTTACACTATTTTAGCAATAGTCATATCTCAAGAACTAATGCACGAAGTTTCGCATCTTTAGAATCCTCATGATGGGCATAGATCGCCATTTAATGTTAGTACTCTGAGAGTGAATTTTGTGGTATTAACATGTATGAGATAGAAGGAAGTTTTGAGATTGGCACATCCGACTAGTTTTTTCATCTGCTGTATGTGTTATCATAAAATTTTCTAAATTTCTACCGCCACACGCTGAAATCCCTCATTTCCCGTCCATTCAAATGCTTAAAACTTGTATTTATATAAATGAAACCCTTTATTAAAAATGTATATTATAATTTATAAGTTTATTTAATTTGTAGGTCCTTACATTTTTTTTTTTTTTTTGGTCCTTGGAAGTCCTTGATTTTTATTTAAAGAAATGTGTACGAACCCTGTATTATTTTATCTATATATATCTATTTCTGCTTTCTTCTTTCCCTGTAAAAAGTATACAAAGTTAAAATAGCCCTTCATATGAATAGGTGCTGATTATGTTTTGCTGTAAATTGTCCAACAGGTGGCGCTGCTATGCAGCATTTATTACATGGACGAAACACATCTTATTGGTGCCTAGATGTATTATAAGTAGCAGGTATTTGTTTACTTTCAGGGTCATTAGACTGTAGAAACAAAGTGCTTTAAAAGGCAATAAAATAACAGAATGAGATATATTTAAACACCAGATATCTCTGAAACGGAATGCAACTTCACCTTTTTGTGAATATTTCCTAAATTCCCAAGGGTATGGTTACTTAACTCTCTTAAAATTTTCCAAGAAAAAATTTCTTGTTTATCAGTGTTATCTGCGAATTTTTTTTATATTTTTTACTTACATCGTGTATAAGTCGACCCCCCCCCCCCCTTTTTAACTCCCAAATTTTGTCTAAAATTCTTCGACTTATACACGAGTATATACGGTATGTATATATTTGTACATGAAATTTTACAAAGACACGCATTTGTTTATTTATTTTTTTATATTTCTTGATAATCACTTGTTTGTTTTGAATACTTCATGTCTGCCGATATTTTTCATCAATATTTTCTTTTCCGTTTTGTAAAACATGTGTAAAACTTTATTATTTTCTATTAATTTCTTTTTTGAAAAAATTATAATGCATAATTCAAAATTTTCTGTAAACCATTTATTATTTAATAAGTGAAATTTTGTTTTCGAAAGAGATTATAAATATAATGCTACATTTTATAAACCCATATCAGAAATCAAAACAAGAAATAATATTTCTTAAAGTTTGTTAAACGTCAAAATCAAATGTAAACCTATCAGTATCATAACAGATCGTACAGATATAAGATGAAATATTCCATGTTTTGATGTTATTACTTTCCTTCAGATTTGTTTCGTCTGGTTTGAAAACTGTTTTCGAGCAAGTATAAATATGCTACATCGATTAATATTCATGTCTCAGTTGATATTCGAATTCTTTGCTGAATGTTTGATATCTATTGAAACTTATAATGAACAAATGTGTAGCAAAACTTGAGAAATACTGAATATTAACTTTCTAATTAATGAATATAGGCTCTCTTATTAACATTTTCCGAAAAAGATGAAAAGTTTTATGAGATGATTTTCCAGGTATAAATCCCGATGCAAAAGTTTTGACGAAGAATGAATTCTCACTGTTTCTGGGTAAATAGTGTTTCAAATGTCACACAAATAATCTCATATATTAAATACTCTTTAGACTTTACACAGAGCAAGAAAACTTTGTCGTACATTTCGTAAATTATACATTAATAACAAAACAAAATAATTGCATTGTCTTAAAAGTTTAGACAAAATGTCTTAACTTGCGAAAATTAAACAAAACTGAAAATCTGGTAGGACACTCTTCTTATTCAGTTCAAACATGCGGGTTTCTATTAATTAAAAAATGAGTTTCTATATAATTTCTGGCTTGATTTTGTACCAAATATTCTCGATTGAAGTTTTAAGTTCATCTGGAGTCAGTTCATCATCATTATTGCCAATTACTTGAGTAAAGTTTAAGAGTTATAATACCAGGTAAGTTTTTCATTAGCTTAAATACAGAGTTAGAAGGTAGCCTGTCAAGAAGTTTATTTATTTCCGTATTTTCATTTAATTATTTATTTTCATGTTTTTGGAATTTGTTCTAAACAAATTTGGTATAGGGTAACTCTAGGATAGATGGCCATAGTTTTTAAAGATTGAAATAAAAATTCTTAGAATGCAAATACAAGAAATGTTTATGCATGTTTGAAATTCTTATACATATGCTCATCATATTTTGGACAAAAAATAAGTAAACATCGTGAACAAAAAGTGGGAAACAAAATTGAAATTAAAATGGCAGATGGCCATCTCTCCTTCAAGCCAAGGAGAGGTGGCCATCCAATACAAGAAAGAAAAAATGAAGTTAAAATAGCAAAAAAGGAACAAATTTCTTGTAGTTAATCATGAAAAACACACAGAAATTTGTAAAGATGCAATTATATCACGGAAAATCTGTGAATAAAATTTGAATAAACAAAATTTGAAGTATAATTTCAATCCTTCTCCTTTCATAAAATTTTACTACATTTTCGCCAAAGATCTTAATAGTTTGTACACGTTTCGTGGAACTACTTCTGGCACCTTATTTATTGTATCCAGTAATCATTTTTGGTTATGGTATTATATTCTTCTCTATAACCAGCACAGTGATCCTCATCCAATTCTATTTCCTAGGAATCTGCAAAATCTAATAATTTCAAATTTATTTCATCTTCTTCGCTACTGGAAGTGTCATGTTTTTTATTTTTTCTCGCATTCATATTAGATTTTTCACGGTTTTAAGTTTATTTATCAACTTTATCTGTTTCTGGGATTAACGTTTCCCAAGTTTTTCAATTTTTTCTGAAATAAAATATATCGTTAGGCTTTATTATACTATTGCTATTGAAATATTTATATTTGTTAAAATTTAAATAATTATATCAATTAATATAATTATAAACATGAAAATTATATAATTATATAAAAACATAATTACATTTAGTTAAAATCCTCACTCCGTATAACTTTGAAATATTGATTACAGGTGGCCATCTCTCCGGGATTTGATGTGGCCATCTATCCTAAAATGGATGGACAGATTGCCACCCAATTTTAAGAGTCACACCGCCATTGTACGTCTTTGTTTTAGACTTAAAAGCAAAGATTGGATTATGTACGTGCCTTAAAAGTCCTTATAGTAAAAAAAAGTAACATATTTACTATAAAACATTCAGATACTTAAGTCAACAAAAATATCCAACCACTAAATTAAACAAACATTAAAATTACACTTTCTTTTTATAATTGAAAAACTCAGCTGCGAATGAACGCAGTGAATGAACACGTTGAACTATTTCTTACGAAGAAATTTATGCTGCAATCTATGGTATAGTGTTTGAAATATTTAGACTGGCTATCTGTCCTCTATGGCCATCTATCCTAGAATTACCCAGGGTTCGTACGGGTGCTTGAATTTCCAGACTAAGAAATTCTTCAGTACCAGTGTTTTCTTATGGAAAATCTCTCCTGAAATAAGGCGAGATTTCGTCCATTTAAACTTGATATATTTTTCTATAAAACAATTCTGATATTGGTCCTTGAAAATAACGGTACCTGTACGAACCCTGATTACCCTAACTACATCAACGTTCGTGAAAATTAAGTTTTAAATATCCCTTCTTTTAAAACACTAGGGGGCTTTGCCTCCTACAAGCTACGCTCGCCAACCCGGGTCCAGATACCTACAGGCTCTAAAAACACGCTAATTTGCTCTGTTTTTAAAAAAAAACCCTGATTACGGAAAATTGACTAATATTCTCACGACCAATGCCGACCTTATTTATCGAGTTGTTGTCATTTCCCTTTGGTCAAAGGATATTTCAGATTTCAAGGTAGCATCCACCGCTGAGGGCTGTTTTCGGGATTGATTAAGTAAGATCTAAAGCTCATTTGAAAATCAGATCTTGTATAAAATAATGAAATAAAAAATGTCTCTGCCTCCCGACCTTTTATAATAAATTCTATTCAGAAATATGAGAGTAAAAAGTAAAAAAAAAAAGCATATGTGAATTGCGATGCTTTGGCTACAATAAATGCCAGCTAAACATTAATAATTGTCAAAACACCGATCAATTAATGTATCAATTAAATGTAATTATTATTTTGCTGCTTTAATTTTAAACATTAAATATTTGTCAAGAATGTTTTTTAAATATTTTTTAAACAAGTACTAATTTATATTTATAAAATCGCCAAATAAATGAAAAAAGTGCACAACTTTTTTAGTGCAAGTATTTAATATAAATGAAAAAGTGCACAACTCCGTGGCGTAAATTAACAATACTTGCGCTAAAGTATTTCTTAATTTTGAATGAACTGTAGAAGAATATTTTTTCTTTTAGACGCTTTTAAAAAATCGTTTTAAAAGGAACGTAATTTTCGCACGTAGTAATTAAATAATTTTAAAGTTTTCTAACACTAACAGTTTTAAACACTAAATAATTAAAATTAAACGCACTTCTTGGCTCCAATAATTTATATTTAACAATAGATCAATTTTCAGCTAGTTGCCGACATTAATAATAAATTCTAAATTCAATCCTGTAAGTGATAATCTTTGTCTTTCTATTTCCTTGAAATATAAAGTACGCGGTACAAAAACAAATTTGGTAGATGTCGCTACACATCCCCTTCCATTGAAAATGATTAATGTACGTAATCCTTTTAGAAAATCTTTTTAGAAATTAGATTTTTTAGAAAATATAACTTTTCTCCCAGATCAAGCAGTTCGATTTGTTTCTGTTTTGGAGGTATCTTTTGAAGTTGTGATTAGAATGAGCCGACTGCCAGATGAGATAACAGGTGGTGATTCTGTGGTGGTAACGGTCAGTTGTGACGTGTCCGTTTAATCTTTCAATAGAAAACAAAGCTTCAATCTATCAATAAAAGTCCGTTTGATAGTTCTATTTACATCACTATCAAAATACTTGTCAGCACGTTGTTGAACAACAAATTGGCCCAAACAGGTTGATTGCAGAAATGTATTAATATGGGGGTTTTAATGAACACGTCGGAACAACTGGTCAGATGGCTGTAGTCGAAGATTGCTTTTCTACCATGAATAAATTAAAGCACAGGTTTAAAATGTCTTATTGTAGCTTGGAGTTCATGAAAAAAAAATCTGGATGACTTACAGTAGGAGGCTATGAAAAGAATTCTCCTGGGAGAGTCCTACGTTAATTCGGCTGCAGAAAATTCTAAATCGTCTTTCACTGCCGTTCGCAATCGAAATAGGAGAGTTGGTAAGGTATCGATTTAAGATGCCGGTTTTCTAGGTGGCACTTTAAAGTTGATTTTAATGCTAGATACTGTCTCTCAATCGCACCAATGCTCTGCGGGTGATAATCTGTGGTAGCATTCTTTCGGATTTCAAGATATTCGGCCATTTCAAGTAAAAGTTCACTTTGAAATTGTCATCCTTGATCAAATGTTATTCTCTCTGGTATTCAAAAACGAGATATCCGTGTAGAAAATAGAGTTTTTGCAAAGGTATTTACAGTTTGACCTTCCAGTGTAACAATTTCTAACCAACATGAAAAAGATCGATGATGGTGAGGAGGTATCTCTATCCCCGGTAAAGTTTTAAAGGTTCAATGTTATTAACGTTTATCTGTTTGAAAGGCTGTGCTGATACTTTGGATCTCTGACATGTTAAGTAGGCTCTAGTCCGTGCTTGTCACTCTTTATTCATATTAGGTTTCATAAATCCTTGCGATATGAGAGTTTTTGTGGCTCTGTTGTCAGGATAGAAGAGGTTGTGGATTGTTGAAAATACAGTTTGGCGATACTTTTATGGAATATAAGTGCAGATATTGTTGGTTGATTTGCCACAAAAGATTTTTTAGTAGATTCAAAGATGTAAAGTTGTACAATTTTTAAATTAGGATTATTTTGAAAGAGTTTTAAATCCTCGCTCTGTTGGCTATTTACCAGACTATCATAGTCAATAGAGAATGATACAGAGATTGAGTCTATTCTGGAAAGTGCATATGCAACAGTGTTTTTATTCCCAGTGATGTACTGAATATCATTTGTAAAATGGGCAATGAAACTGAGATGTTCAGCTTGTCTAAGTGAAGCGCTTTGTCCAAGTTCTGTTTAAATGCGAAGGCTAGAGGTTCATGAAGATAGTAAAAGACCGGTCTTCCAGAGCGTACCTGGAACAATCGATTGCAGTATAAATGGCAAACAGCGCTAGATCAGATGCAGAGTACTTCCTTTCAATAGATGTTAAAGATCGAGGGAAAAAGTTTAACAGTTAATTTTCGCCATTGACGATTTGATGTAAAACTTAGCCAATTGATGAATTAGGTTTATTCGTTGTTAATGTAATAACTGAAACTTGAACGGGATGAACCAGGGTCGTAGCTTTAACTAAAGCTTCTTTTATCGTTTGAACGGCATTTCGTGACTCCTCATTCCAGGATAAGGGTGGTTTGCTATTATTTGTATTCCCGCTGAGCATTGTGGTGAGAGGCTGCTGTAATTTGGCACAATTTGGGATAAATCGGTGGTAAAAACTAAACATTCCAAAAATCTTCTCAAACTGGTGAGAGACTCTGAGAAATTTATAATTGTATCAATCTATCATGGAAGCGTTTGAATACCTTACGGTGAGATTTTGTGCTTCAAAAATTTGATGGCGTGAACACCTAAAGTGCATTTGATTGTATTGATGCATATGCCATAGTTGTTTAATTTTTCAAAGATTTGCTGTAGAAGATTCAGGTGCGTTCCCCATTTAGTGATGCAAAAATATGTCACCCAGGTAGCAAAAGGCGAAATGTAGTCCTCTTAAGACCATGTCCATAAATCTTTGAAAGGTCAGTGACGCGTTACGTAAATCGAATGCCATATAGAGAAATTCAAGTAATCCAAATGATGCAACGATCACACTTATGGGAAATCAGCTGCATGCACAAGTATTTGCTGGTATGCTCTTATAAGCTCTACGGATGAGTAAATTTTTGTTCCTTGCAAAATATGGTTCAAGATCATTAAAAATGGCAGTAGGTAACGATTGGGAATTATTATACTGTTCAGAGCTCGATAATCTGCACAAGACCTCCGGTCGCCAGATTTTTTTTTCAATGCGAGATGCAGGGGAATTAACCAATTGCTTTTAGAAAAACAGCAGAGACTCTTCTGCAGCATATTCTTCAATCTGCAGCATATTCATCAAATTCTTTCTTTCCTGCTTTGCATTTTTACAGAGAAAGTCTGAGTTTAGAAAATACAGGGGATCCTTTAATTTATATAAAATGTTCGATGTTATAGTCTTTTATTTTCTTTTTAGCAATGTTAGGATTTAATAAATCAGGAAATTTTAAGAGATAATTTTCATACAGGCTGCTTGTAATTCTCGAGATTGACACGTCGGTGTTAGTACATGAAATTCCGTTGTTTTTTAAATAAGTTTTGTAATCGATTAATCTGTTATTTTCTGTCTGCCAATAAGTTGAAGTGTGACAAAAAATGCATTCCAAATATCGGCTTGTTGACTTCGGTGATAATAAAACCCAATTGAACGATCTTCTAAGTCGTAGGTCAAGTTTTAATAACTTTTGACCAAATGTTTGTATTTTGGGGGCATTGACGGGAGAAATTTTTGGATGTTATTTTTGTCCGATGGCTATGGTGGGATTACCAATATTTCGGCCTGAGTGTCCACTAAAAATGAGAGAGCTGATTCTCTGACGCTAACATATAGACTACTCACTGATCTACATGGCTTTTGTTCCCAAAAAACTACACGGGGAGTTAGTTTTTCTTGATGCATGGTCGGGTTGAAGAATTTAAGGATATTTTACATGGTTGTGAACGCTTGTAAGCTCTGTCTCTAAATCTTCTATGATAGAAGCAGACCCCTTGTTCCGTATAATTTGACACATTGCGGTTCCTAGATTGGGATATATGTATCGTAGACACGGGATTTACCATAATTTTTATAAGTGAGTGCACATATTTGGGAGGAGAATTCTTCAACTTGCTGTTGCATAGTTTCAAGAACATTTTGAGAAGTGTTTGCGGAAGTTGACCTGGATGCAATTTTGTGAGATTCAGTTCCCATGTTTGATCGGCTATGGTCGCCAGTTTAGAAAGATCATCGCTACTGGCGATGAATATGCTATGCATGTTTAGTGATTTTTGCCAATATTATTTTTTAAAAATTGTTTCAGTATATTCAGTTACCCACTACAAACAAACAATCACACATACGAACATTTCTTCTTTATAATATTAGTACAGATTTGTAAATTATACGCATAAATCGAAACTTCTGTATAATTCTAAACTTTACAGTTAAAATATTCTATTAATCATTTATCATTTGAATAAGCAAAACCTTTCTTCAAAATGTATTGCACATATGACACCACATTTCATAAACAAATCTCAAATATCCAAATAAGAAACAACAACTCTAAAACTTGGTTAAAGATCAAAATTAAATCCAAACATATTAATATCACAGAAGTTTCCAGGGATATGTTGAAATATTTCCTGTTTTGATGTAAATATATTGCTCCAGCTTTATTTCATCTTGTTTGAAAAGTCCCTGTGAGACAATATAAATGTACCAAATCGATATTAATATTCATGTCTCAGTCGATATTTGAATTATTTTCTGAGTGTTCCATATTTATTCAAACTTTTAATGAACAAATGTCTATTAAAACTTGAGAATTATTTCTGTATATTAACTTTGAATGAATATTAAATGCTCTCTTTTTAACATTTTCAAACAAAGATGAAAATTCTTCTGACTTTATTTTTGCCGTGTTGCATGTTACGCTGGACTTCCTTAGACCTATTGGTATAGTGTTAAATTTTAATATTACTTATTAGGTAGACTACTATGTGCTATCTCTCTATTCTAAAAAAAAAGTAACTAACGTTGTCATCGCCGCCGACGTAAATGAATTTTTTGTTACCAGAGGGCTTTCTTTGCTAGTATTATGAAAATTATTGCATACAAAAATAGAAAAATTGGTAGTTTCATAGAGAAATGTTTGATAAATATGCTGAAGTAAACCGTTTTTAAATCGAAGAATTATTTTAAGAGCTATTAATTGTTAAAGTCGGTCAAAATCGTTCCATTAAAAAGTTTTATAGGGGCAAAAACCATACAAAGGAATTTAATTATTTTTTTCTAGGGATATACTTCATAAAATTGTGATGTGCAGACTGAGCTTAGTTTTTAATTTGACTAATTTTTTTAGGGGTATTTTTCAAATTTGTATTCAAAATTTCATGATTGCAAGAGATATTTTTTCCTATTTAGAAAAAGTAATTTTTTTTATATATTGATGCCAATTTATAAAACAGCGCAAAGAATTATATTTCCTGTCAAATAAAAAAGTATTTACACGTGACTATAAAAAACACAAACGAAAATTTAAAATAATTAAATTAGCACGCGTTAAAAGCAGGAAATATGAAAAAAAAAAAAAGCTTAATTAAATTATTACACGAGAAAATGGTGACAATTACTCATAAGTAAAATGCCCAAATATTAAATATCGTCACATTTAAAATGTCTAAAATAATTAAATTATTACGTGTGAAAAACTTTTCACAGTGAAAATTAGTCAATATTTAAAAAGCTCAAACAATAATTTCCCCAAACCCTTGTAAAGTTAATAATATATTTACACATGAATCTTAAAAGAGGAAAAAACTCTAAAATAATTAAATTAGTTACGCGAAACGCATTTAATATTGAAATTTACGTCATTTATTAAACAAATACATTTAAAACTATTTTCTTATGGACAATATTCATGTGATTTCACGTTGGGAATCATATGGTATAAAAAATAACGCAGCTAGCAAATATGTTTACATATTTCATCACTTGCTATAGCATAAAAACAGGTAAATGCATGTGCAAAATGCTTTCGATTTTTTTTTTTTTTTTTTTTTTTTTTTTTTTTTTTTTTTTGTATGAGTTACTGTACGATAAATAATATTAGAAATTTTATATATACTAAGGGATCGTACCCGGGCTTTCCGGGTTAAAGAATATAGGTGAAAACATTTCTTTTAAATTGAAAACTAATAATTTATGCTGCTTGGTTTTCGTGATCGGACATGAACGAGTGCTTTCAGCGTATGCTACGACTGCTCGTAGCTTTCAAGCTCTCATTACGCTATTTCAAGTTTGTTTCTTTTGTAATTTACGTTCCCAATCATTAAACTGGTATAGAAATTATTCTATTGTATAGAAATCCTACGTATTTTATACGTTTTTTTTTTAATTATTGATTCTGAACTGCGTAAATTATGAAAACCGAAATCCTTTGTAACCTAGTAAAACCAGATTTAAGGAGAAAAAAAAAAGTGCGTTGAAATAAAGAATTTATTTATTTATTCATTTACTTATTTATTTTGTTGGTGACAGTGGTGCTATATTTTTTACAGTTTAAAAAAAAAATTAGCTTCATAGCTTAAATTGTGTTAAGATATTCATTTCAGATTTGTGTTCAAATACTCAATGTCTTCGATATTCGCAGCGCCACCTAGCGTAAGGGTTCCCAGCAATAATACTGCAAAAGTTCGTGCACTTCCATGTAGTGGTGGGCCAGCGCATGAGATAAAAGGGATGCCCACCAGAATTTTATCTGATGATTTCCAACAGCAAAGTTGACTGAAGCTGTCCAGCAGTGGTCATGCAGTGGTAGACCATCAGCCAGCACTTCTCCATCATTGCCAGCACCTATCTTGCTCAGCAATTTCCTCTTTGCTGGGATTGTTTAGTTATAGAATTATGTAGAAAGGTCTATTATTAGGTCAACGCGATCATATATGAATATTCTTTAAAAAAGGGTCCACTGGGGGGATTTTTATGAGACTTAATCTTTAGTTAGGTAATTTATTTATGGAGGATTTTAGTATATTGCATATCGTTCTATAGTTCTTTACCAAAATTCTAAAATAAATGGTAAACTAATAGAGTTGGTCCTTAACAGCCCAAAGTTTGTCTGATCTATTAGAAAATATAATAGCACAATGGTGTTCGTATCGTTTTCAGCAATGGGCATTCCAGGTAAAGGTCAATATTGCTTTAAAACACACGATGAAATTTGCTGATTATATTTCGTTTGATTCAAGATTCGTTTGGAGAAACCGACCACTGTAGCGGGCGAAGCATGGTAGTTTTTAATAAATCTTTATAGTAAGCTTTTGTCGAGTCAATTTTATATTTTGATAAAATAAAAAATACATGATAAGTTTTTTTTTTAACTGGTAGCATTCCTGGTGGGAAATTGCATAACTGAAAAAAAAATGTATATATATATATATATATATATATACAGTAAACTCTCTGTAAGGCGGATTCTGTGTAAGACGGAAATCTGTCTAAGTCGGAAAGATTTTTAAGTCCCGTGAATGTATATACATAGAGTAAAATTTGTCTAAGACGGAAAATTCTCTACTACGGAAAATTTTCTCGGTCCCGATCGATTCCGCCTTAGACAGAGTTTACTGTATATATATAAGTTTTTCCTCGGGCAATCATATTCCAAGTTAGAATTAGACGGAGTAATTTAAACGCAATATTTTTTAACCCCAATAATGCTCCCTAGCGAGGAATATATTACCCAAATTTCAATTAAAGTTTTTTTTTTCTTATGTTTCTCTGACGGCCGTACTCAAAATAAAAATAGGTAGTACTGATTCAACACAATGTTCTTTCGTGTTTGTATTGGCTACTAGCAGGAAATAGGCTATCTACATTTAAATAAAGTTGATTTTTTATGTTTTACTGTATGAAAACAAGCTTACCGTATAGTACTTTGAATTTAAACTTATTTTATATTACAAGCAAAATTTTAAAATTATGAATGTGGAAAAGAATAGCTATTCGCTATTCATTACTGATACTAAACTATCAACTTAGTTGTTACATAAAACGCAGAAAAGCAAGGCATATGCAAGTAATCTCTCTGTCGAGCTGTCCATCCGTACACTATTGAAATTTCTTAAGAAGCTTTTAATCCAAATACTTTGAATTACTTATTAGGGTGAATTACAATGTGCTTCCACCAATGGATGAATTAGGAACAAATCTGCAGCGCGCAAATCTGCTGACAGCCCGGGGATTAGCACACGAAGGGCGCAGAGAGCAAAGCCCTCTAGTATATATATATAATATATATATATATCAGGGTTGGGTTTTAGCCGTCAAAAACTAGTTTTTGACGTGACATAGGCTTAAACCGTGTTTTAACTGGTTTAAAACGTCAAAAACAGAAATATGTAAGTAAACTCAGAAAAAATGCTGTTAATATAGCATATAGCTTTTATTTAATGATTGTGCAATGTAGTTTTAGTATAGAGGAGAGTAGGGCACCTTAGAACATTTTTTTTTAAATCCACATATTTCCTACTTGAGTTATATCTATTGAATTTTAAATATTTCGTGAGAGAAAGAATGTAATTCTGCATGATATGAAATAAAAAATTACAGTTTTTCAGATAAATTAAATATTTTGTGAGGCTTTAAAAAGCTGAAAGTTTTCTGTTCAAATCTGCCCCATATAGGGGTACCTTTGAACAAGCTAGGGGCAACTTTGAACAAATAAACAAAATATGAAAATATTGACAGTTTTTATTAAAAACTGTGTATCTTTCCAAAATATAAAATAATAAGAATAAAATTACACAATTACATTTAACTGAAATTACTAATTTTTTATTATTTATCGAAATTTGTATCTCTCAAAGCACATTGTTGAGACACAACGGAGGATCGTTCCAATCATGTTTAATTGTGGTTTTTTTTTTTTATATAATATCCTTAGAATCCACCAAATTGATATCTGATGCCTTTGGAAATTATACCGTATGTTCATTTTTACGAAGAAACCTGACATTAAGCAATTTAATCTGACCAACGTAATGGAGAGTTCTTTTTGCATGAAACTGAATTAAAATGAAATCATTTTCATTCAAATTGTTATAGAAAATGGATAAAACCCTGTTTTATGAAATCCAAAAATAATGTTTACCATTGTAAATCAAACAGAGTAAATGAAACATGTTAGACAAATCTGCTAAATCTTGAATTATTGTTGTGTGTTCTGAATTTGCCTGTAGTTGAAGCCTGCATCAGTACAACTTTCATATCATATATATATTAAAGCATAAACCTGATTCTGTAAGATCAGAGTAAAAAATTCACGCATTTGCGCATGCGTGAGGTTAAATTTACTAGATCTTCCATTTAGAGGAAAGGAAGAGCAGGTCTGGTTAGCATAGTTGTCTAAAGCGCCGGTTTAAAGCTCTGAACTTTTGTAGATGACGCAGGTTCGAGCACAACCCCCCGCAAAATGATTTCTGTACCATTTTTGGCGATAATTCATTTCGATAATGACATATTTTATTAAGAGGAGAAGTTATATGATTTTGATTTTATGATTATTATTATGTGAATGGTTCATCATTAAATAAAATTTAACACTCAAAAATATTTTGAAAAACTAATTTTATATTTAAAATATTTAACCTAAAATATTTTGCATGTAATTATCAATTAACCCGAAAGGACGCGCGCCGGGCCTCAAAGACCCGGAATGCGTACGGTTTTTACAATTGCCACCACTATCTTTTAAAAAGTAATCTTCAACTTCTTTTATCGCAAAATTGCCTCATACTAAATAAGGTGACGATTATTAATTGTATTTATTGGTGACAAAGTAAAAATCATTCATAACCTGGGTATGCGCGTTCTCCCGGGTTAAACAAATTGAGCTGAAAAAAGTAAAATAAAATTCTAGTAATAAAAAATATATATATTATAGATGGTTAGTTGCATCAAGTTTCAAAATTAGGCTTTTAGAGAATGTGACTGATATAAATAAAATTCATGGCAGCTTTTAAAGGTCGTGTAGTTAAAAAAAATGAAAATAGAGTTATTTTTTCAAAAAAAAAAAAAAAAGACACCGTAGTAAGGAAAAATAAATGCTCTGCGCAGTATGTTTTGGTAAATTTCTGATAAAAGGCAAGCATAATTGGTTGTAAATTATAAGCTTAAAGTTCTTTCACTTCATTCAATAGGTTAGTTAATAAAAATTATATATTATAAATCGTTAGTTGCACCAGGTTTCAAAATTAGGCTTTTAGAGAATGAGACTGATATAAATAAAATTCATAGCAGCTTTTAAAGGTCGTGTAGTTAAAAAAATAAAAATAAAAAAAGATACTGTTATTTTTTCAATAACAAAAATGAGACTATAATAAGTAAAAATAAATGCTCTGCCCAATATTTTTTGGTAAATTTCTGATTAAAGGCAAGCATAATTGGTTGTAAATTATAAACTTAAAGTTCTTTCGCTTCATTCAATAGGTTAGGCTGACAGCAACCTCTAGCTCGCCTTCAAGAAATAGGAATCACTTATGCAATGTAAAAATTTGTCACGATTTCAATAATTAATTTAAAAGCAACTAATTAAAAATTCAAGAATTTTTCTAATGAAACATTCAAGTTATTTGACGAGTACTATCTAGTTAAGTATAATAACACTTAATTAATCTCTTAATTTTCATATTAAAAAAAATTCAACAATAATAATATTTAGATACATCTAGAACTCTTTACTTCATAGTTTTAATTGTTCAATGGTGCCCCATCACATGGAATTTAACATTACAACTATTTACTCAATTTTGTTTGAGAATTTGAATAAAACAAACCTTATAAGTTAAAGCTAACATCTTTATTTAGGTATTAAATAGTAAATTATAATTTTAGGGATAAAAGATTATCAACAAAAAGCTTACAACTTTATTTTGTTAAGTTTAGATTCAAGAAAGCAAAATATACATATCTTGCTTAGACAGTTGTGTGCATGCAAAATAGCAAAGCTTTGTATTCTTGTAACATTGAAACAGTTGTACTGTGCTGCCATATATATTTAAAAAATATAACTTATTTAAAGGAAAATATTTACAGTGTTCAAAGGTGCCCCCATTTCAAAGGTAACCCCCCCTCCCTCTCCCCTACATTAAATTGTAATCAAATATGAAATTATAATTTTTTTGTTGTTGTTTGTTGTTTAAGACTAAATTTCCAAGTTATGTGGATTTCTGATGTGGCTTTTTTTGCATACTTGGTTGAAGACCTTATTTTTTAAAAATATATGTATAGCTTTTAATAAATATTTTCTCTGCAGCATTAATAATTTTATTTATTTTTTCATTTAGTACAAACTCAGAAAAAACAAAATTTTAGTAAAGAGAAAATAATTAAATTTTGGGATAAAATGATTAGGGGAAAGTAGGAGAAGGGAATGGTGCTCACTTAAGGGAAACATGAATACCTATTCAAATTTAGACAAAAAAAAAAAAAAAAAAATCAATATTTCATTAACGAAGTATAACTCCAAAGCATAAGGAACAGTTAGCAATCAATTAATTTTCATAAAAGTTTTAGGAATTTTTTTTATCAATTTATTTAAATGACAATCGATTGGGCGGTAATGCCCGACATGGTAGGGTAATTGCGCTCAGAGTTTGAATACAACATCTAAGTAAGACAAAAGTCACATATGTAGTTGTGTGGGCTGTTCACACCACTGCAGACTTTTTGCAACCACTTTACACACATTGTGTTAGACATATAGTGGGCTACTTTTTTTATATTTAGTTTTTTTGATTTTCACCACTTTTTTGAAATCGTAAAATTCTCCTTGTTTAATGACATATTAATAAAGGCGAAAACAGGGAAATTCTACCATTTCAAAAAAGTGGTGTCATTCACAAATTTGAATTTAAAAAAAGTTGCCCACTGGCAACATTTCTTCTGGAATTTCACGCGAGCGCCATTACCCGTCATCGCCATGTTGGGTTATAATTGTCATTATAATTGCCGTAACAATGCACTACAAAAAAAAAATAAAAAAGCGTGAAAGTACAGCTAAATGAGTATATTTTGTAGACATAATGAGTAAAATAATATTTGAAAATAAGAGTGTACACTTACCTCCAAATTAGATGTTGTAGAATTTTATAATAAAACAGCTGCAAACTAATAACATGAGGATACAAAAATACTTTCCTCTCGACGGGCACTAAATTCTTACTGGGAACTTAGGATGAAGTTCGCTAGGTGCCGGTACCGATCGCACGTTTTAAATTCTATTCTGTTTAGAGATATATGGTGAGCGGGATTACCCTTCTGAGCGTCATTACCCTACTTTCCCCTAAAACATGATATTTTCAACCTTTTATCCCAGAATTAATTTTTATTAGTGACTGACAATCACCTCTTACTGGTGAAATTATCTTATTTACGGAATATCTCCTGCAATTGCAGGAGATTGCAGGAGGAACAAATGAATAATTCCCCATACCAGTAGGGAAAAAAAAATAGTTACTTAACTTAGTTTGAAACCTGTTCCAAAAGTGAAATTATCGTAATAATAAAACTGCAAGCACAATCAGAAAAGTAAAAAAATGGCCTTTGTTGAGATCGATATTAACTATCCAATGCAAAAAACATGTAAAAAATTCTTCCATAGAATTAACATTATTGAGCAGGTGTTTTCATTTTTACTTAAAAAAAACAAAACAAACATTTAAATGTATGAAATTTCAAGCAAGATATTAAAAAAAATCTCCTATAGGATTAACATTAGCGAGAGAGTGTTTTCGCGTTCGTGAAGTAGCCCATTAAGCAACCCCATCCATAAGAACATAGGGGGGGAGGGGGGGGAAGCAAGAAAACTAGTTTTGTAGCAATAACAAGCGTTTTGTAAATTAAAACAAATAATTAAAAAAAATGCAAAAATTCATTTAGAGTTTACCATATCCTATGCAAATAGGTTTCAAGAATATATTTGTGCAGTTTATACCCCACAGTTTTAATGTATTTATGCAGTTTTATTTAGAATTCATTGATTAAAGTCTATCTAACTATGCTAAATAAATCTTTTGATATTATTTTTTTAAATCTAGTTTTTTGACACTTTTTGACACGGCGGTTTTAACCATGGTTAAAACCGGTTTAAACCATCGCATGTCAAAAACTTGCCAACCCTGATATATATATATATATCTGATTTTTGTCTTACTATTGAGTGGTACTTCTAAACCGATTTGCACCTGACTGAACATATGTACATGACTTACCAAGATCCCGATCGAGTTCGTTGGCCAGCTTCATCTGCCATCTTCTTTTAAAAGGGCGGCCACTTAAAGATTTCAAATTTTAAAAAAAACTAAAAAAAAAAAAAATCCTAAAAGTTTTCATCCTTAAGTGTTCGACCGTGACACAAGGATTCATGAGTATTTTTTATTTTGCCTCTGTATTAAGAAATGGCTGTGATACAGCAGTTTAAAATTCTAGACTGGCTGGTATTTGGAAACAATTTGATTTTTGTCAGTCTGTAGTACTCGTATTTATAAACCGATTTGGGTGTGACTGAGTGTGTGTACATGACTTACCGAAATCTCGACTGAGTTCATTGGTCAACTTCATCCGCCATCTTGTTTCAAAATGGCGCCCACTTAAAAATTTAAAATTAAAAACGATGCACAAATTTTAGAAATTCAAGAAGTTTTTTCATTTAAATGTTCGGCATTGATACGAGAATTTTGAAGCATTTTTTTGTTTTGCCCCTCTCTCTTAAAAAATATAGCAATTTGAAATTATAAGCTGGCTAATTTTTTTCATCATTAGGTTTCATTTATGAGCCTTAGAAAACATGATTTCTTGCATTTCTTTTTTTTTTTTAATTGTTGTAACCATTGTTGTTACTCTCATACGTTTAAAACTACATAATCATGTCTGCCAGCATCAAACTTGGCGAGACTTGGAGAAATATCACCGTATTTGGCGACCAAAAATAAAATGTTATAAATGAAGCCAACTTCGATATAGCAGTTAATTTGGCGAAATTGTCATTCAAATTCAGTATTGACAAAAACTTAGACTGGATCTTCTATAATCAGGTTCCACGCATTTTAGCTTCGTTGCTTGTGTAAAATCACCTCAATTTTGAAAAACAAAGTATAGGGGAGGTACCTTTTTCTCCCGCTACAGGCCGGAAGGTCTTATCAGTATAATACAACAAAGAACTCTTTCCACTTTGTTATGTGACTCTATAAATTTCAATAACTGGGAAAGAGAAAACAACAACAGCAAAAATCCTATGTGGGGCAATACATGGAGAGAAATTGTGCTGGCAAGCGTAAAAGCATTATATTTAATAACTAATCCTATGTATAACTGAAGTAGACCTATAACTAATCATGAAATTCGGGTTTAATTACCTTCTATGCTCAAAAATGCCTTTCTCAATATTATACGTCCTAGAATTTTTCTCAACTTTAGAAT
This sequence comes from Maratus speciosus, assembly GCA_963932465.1. Taxonomy (NCBI): domain Eukaryota; kingdom Metazoa; phylum Arthropoda; class Arachnida; order Araneae; family Salticidae; genus Maratus; species Maratus speciosus. The sequence goes on from OZ010795.1 coordinate 510,227,238, forward strand.
GAGACAATATAAATTTCAATATCTGGAGACGGGAATCTTTTCCAGAGGTCTCGAAGCAGAAGTGCTATCATTTGAAGGTGATCCCCCCTTTTCCCGTTTCCATGTCCCGCTGACGTCGCCTAGGATCCGTTCTGGGATTCGAGGGTGTCAGGGATTTGTCCCCGGAGACGGCAGGCAGCCACTGGTAATGACCATTCATTTCCATTGTGCGGATCCCCAGGCTTAGCCAACTGTGAAATTGGATTACTGCAGATGACACCGCCAATGAAATATGCTAAATTGACTTCGCTCGAAGATACCCGCACACTCTTCGTACTCTTGGCTTTCTCTCTCTCTCTGACACCCGACTTGAAGTAAGCTCCTATCTAGAAACGGTGTCGAATCCTTGCTCGTTTCTTTATTTTTTATCATTATTTTTTTCGTTGCTCTGTTTCATTTTTTTTTCCTTCTCAAGAGTGAAGTATTTGCTGTCGGAGATAAAGCCATTGTCCTCTTTGATATTTGCGTTCGAAGGAATAACGCACAAAAAAAGGAAAAGGGTGTTGTGACACCCGATAAAGTTTTATGGATGTAAATAAAAAGAGAAATAATCAGTGTGCTATGAAAGCATTGGAAATTACGATTTTTTTTCCGTATTTTTATTTTAAATGAGCCCTTGTGAAAGTGGAGCCTGTATATAACGAAGTCGAGCCTTAAACAGAAAGTTTCTTCGTCCTGGTGAAAATAATATTATAATTAAGCTTCGTTAAATCGTTACCCCTTGGCAACCGACGATTGTGACGTTTTAAGCGGGTTGAAGGTACAAGTGAATTACTTTTTTTTGTAGTTAAATTGGTTATAAAATAATGAAGCTTCGTTAAATCTTTACCCCTTGGGAACCGACAGTTGTGACGTTTTAAGCAGGGTGACGGTACAAATGAATTACTTTTTTTTATTGTAGTTAAATTTGTTATAAAATAATGAAGCTTCTTTAAACCGTTTACCCCTTGGAAACCAACAGTTGTGACGTTTTAAGCGGAATGACGGAACAAGTGAATTACTTTTTATATTGTAGTTAAATTGTTATAAAATAATGAAACTTCGTTAAACCGTTACCCCTTGGGAACTGACGGTTGTGACATTTTAAGCGGGTGACGGTACAAGTGTATTACTTTTTATTTACTGTAGTTAAATTGTTTATTAAATAATTAAATGCCCGACATAAAATAAGCTCCTACCTACACTGTAAATAAAAGACACGTGTTTTAACTTGAAAACACAATATAATCACAAATAAAAAATACAATTGCCTCTTCCGAGTTAACGATTTCAAAAAGCGGTTTGTATCGTTAGAAACCAATATATTTTGGCGATTTATAGATGCATTTATATAAACAAAGTTTCTTCTGCTGCCACCGATTTTCAGAAACGTTTCGGAGTTGTTTTCTATAGTATATTAATTATTTTTCTCAACTCTGAATATAAATTTTTCGGATGCTATCAATTCTCAAGTAAACATTTTCCTGTTCAACAAACATATCTTGCAGAGAAATATGATAAATAAACAGCAAAAATGAAGCTAGCGAACATTTTGGAAATTACAAAAATACTTCTCCTATCTCAAAATATACGAATTCACGCTTTGTAAACGATGATAAGCGTCCAGTTATAAGCTACTATGGCTGTGGGAAACAAGGTTTTGTCAAAGCAAAATGTCCTAATTGTTCCCCATCTACGCAAGTAAAATCAGCAAATTTTGGTTGGTTGGTTGTGTTTATGATGGCCAATTATCAACACGAGGGATATAGGCCCTAAGGGGGGGGGGTGCCCTTCGTGGGGGTCTTTCTAAGGGAACCTAACCCGTATTAACGCTTGGAAATCCAAGGTTCGAAAAAAACCACGAAAACTCCGAACGATTAGGCCGACAGGCGCGATTGGGATCGAACCCAGCACTTCCCGTCTTCCAGCTTCGAGAGCAGAAACTCTCGGCCACTGGTGGGGCCAGCAAATTTTGGTTCCTTCCATCTCCAATCTTGTTATATTAACACACAGGCAACACCAATGTTGTATATAAAGGTAAATGGTATTACAGGGGTAGCTTGCGCAGATACCGGAGCAACACATTCCGTTGCTGGGGAAATGTTGTCCAAGCTTCTCCGTGACCAAGGAACTTCGTTCGAAGAGACCAGTGTAAACATAACGCTCGCTGATGGCATACGAAAAGAAACTAACGTTCTTCAAGCAACAATCACTGTTGAAATAGAAGGTCGTAGAATTAATACAACGATTTTTGCGTTACTCGAAGCCACCGGAAAACAGAACACTGTTAGGCATAGATTTTTTGAATAAAATGGGAATTGTGTTGGATATGCGAAGCAAAAGTGGGTATTTCCAGAACAATCCAAGATAAAAAAAAAATTCCTTTTGCTGATGATCCTTTCAAAACGACGCCTGAAATTTCAACACCAAATGTCAAAGATAACTCAGTTACGTTAAGAGAAAATGAAGGTCAACACCTATCTGCAATACAAAGAAAGAGACTTAATGACTTACTTGAAAAATTTTCCAATACCTTTCAACCAGGGAGAGAAGCAACACCTGTCGTCGAACATCACATAAATACTAGACAACATCGTCCTATATCATTACCACCTTACATACTATCACCGGCAAAGAAAGAGTTGTTGAAAACACAAATTGATGATCTTCTTGCCAAAGGAATTATTGAGCAATTCGAATTTCCATATTCTGCCCCAATCGTGCTTATTCCTAAGCCAAATGGTAGTGTTCGTCTATGTGTAGACTACAGGAAGCTCAATGAGGTGACTATACCGGATACCTATCCACTCCCTCTTATGGACGATATCTACATCAGGCAAAGACTGCCCAGTTCATGACCACTCTGAATCTGAATGCTGGCTATCATCAGGTGAGTGTCTATGGCCCTCATCGTGATAAAACTGCTTTTGTATGTCCTCTTGGAACATACTGCTTTTGAAGAATGTCTTTTGGACTCCGTAACGCTCCTTCTACGTTTCAGAGGACAATGGATAACTTTTGCAACGGACTTCCAGATGTAAATATTCTATCTCATCTTGATGACCTCATTATTTTATCAAGTTTTGAACAACATCTATCTGATCTTGAAGCTGTTTTTCAAAGATTAGACAAATGGAAACTTTCTGCAAATCGAGAAAAATGCAACTTTGCATGTACCAGAGTAAAGTACTTAGGATACTGGATCACTCCAAATGGCCTTGAAGTTGATCCTGGGAAAATTGATGCTATTGTGAGGATACCGCCTCCCAAGAATATAAAACAACTGCAATCGTTTCTGCAGACATGTTCATGGTATCGTCGTTTTATACAAGATTTTGTAGAAATATCCAGACCGCTTAGTAACCTCACTAAGAAGAATGCGCAATGGCATTGGGGGGCCGATGAAGAAAATGCATTTCAAACCTTGAAGTGATGCCTGGTTTCAACACCAATATTGAAACAGATTGATGAAACAAAACCCTTCATCATTCGAACCGATGTAAGCAATTACGCTCTTGGAGCAGTACTTCTCCAGGGTAAAGGTGCGGAAGAGCATCCGATTGAGTACGCCAGTAGATTACTGACTCCTGCAGAACGCAACTATCACACCACGGAACGGGAAGCTCTTGCTGTTGTCTGGGCTCTTAATAAATTCAGAGGATACATCGATGGAACAGAAGTTACTGTGGCAATCGACCATCAGCCTCTCCGATGGCTCATGAGCTTAAAGTCGCCTTCTGGAAGACTTGTCAGATGGGCTTTACAGTTGCAAGAATTTAATGTGAAAATAGAATACATTCCAGGTAAAGCGAACGTCATAGCTGACATGCTTTTTTGTCCTGCGTGTGATCATATCAGTTAAGAAGATTGTGATATTTGCACCATAATGATTGATATCCCTGCTAAAATGCCTAGTGATCTACGTGCTGAACAAATGAAAGATGAAGAATTAAAGAAAATCATTAAAAGTTTCGAAGATGAAGAAAAAACTCTAGACTACACTAACTGGACTGAACGCGGTTATATTATGAACCAAGGAGTTTTATACAGGTATTCTCCAAGTTCGGAAGCAGAAGAACCAAAACTAGTAGTCCCCTCACATGAAAGGGAGAAAATTTTAAAAGAACACCATGACTCACCTATGGTTGGTCACTACGGTGCTGAAGGTACATTAAATAGAATATCCAAAAGATATTATTGGACTGGAATGCGTTCATACATTGCAGATTACGTCAAAAATTGTGCTGAATGTAATAGGTATAAACCTTCTAATCAAAAACTATCCGGTTTGTTACAGACACCAGTATATTCACAAAGATTTGAAGTTCTATCAATTGATCTTTTTGGTCCTTTACCAAAAAGTAACAATGTTAAAAGATGGATATTCATAGTAGAAGACTGTGCAACGAGATGGGTTGAACTATTTGCCCTTAAAAAAGCTACTGCAGCACAGTGTGCAACTACTTTGCTTGAAGAAGTTAACCTTAGATATGGTCTACCCAGACGTATAATATGTGATAACGGACCCCAATTTGTTAGTAGTGTGATGCAACAACTTTGTTTTCTTTTAGATATCAAACAAAACCCAACTCCCATACATCATCCTCACGCAAATCCTGTGGAGAAAAAAAATAGAGATCTCAAGCCGAGATTAGCTATATTAGTAGCGAATGACCACTGTTCATGGAAAGAGAAACTTCCAACAATACGTTTTGCAATGTATACTGCTAAGTGTGACACCACTGGAGAAACAGCAGCATTTTTACAATTTGGGAGAGAATTAAGAACGACAGACGATGTTCTACACGACATTCGTGCTGTAATTCACAATGACAACTTTGTACCTGAAATTACACCATACCTCAAGAGGTTTTCAAATTTTACCAAAGAAATTAAGGACAAAGTTGAAGCTAAGCAAGATCCAAGAAAGAAACACGCTGACCGTTAAAGAAAATCAGGACATTGTTTTGCTCCAGGAGACAAGGTTTGGGTTGACTTACATCCAGTAAGTAAAGCCTCTAGCAATAAAACTGCAAAGTTCATGCCTAAACGTGTTGGACCATACATTATTTTAACTCAAAAATCACCCACCACATTTGTTATAGCAAGCATGGGCAAACCAAATGAACCTCTTGCTACATGTCATAATTCATCTTTAAAACTGTGTAATGACTCTGACATTGTGACTGTTGCACCAATTAGGAAACGCGGCAGACCACCTAAAAAAGTTACTGGTTCCTCACCGGGACGTCCGCGGAACCAGAGGGGGAGGTTGTAACAAAATGACTGTCTTCCCATATTTTTATAGCATATAGATGGCGCTGTTACCACTGTCGGAAAAATATCCTGAGATATTTTGCCAAACATGAAGTGAAGTGAATGTATGTAATTATGATTGCGCGGGTTTTAGTAGAGTTTCGGCGTATGTTCGAAAATGTATCTCACCTAAGAGAAGTTTTCATGTTAAAACCAGAAATATGTATTTCTCATTCATAATATGCGTTTTTCGCTAATTTGTATATACTTTGTGTGTCATCCTTATTCAAAATGTGATTGTTTAAGCTATCGAGAGTGTTTATCCTGACCCACATCGACACACGGTGTATTAATTAAAATATCTCTTAATTTAGTGAAATTAAAGTGGCAGTTTTTAGTGAAAAAAAAATTCATGTGACAACATGTCTGTGTCACCGTCTTTATTTAAAATTAGGTAAAAGGGGTGATAATATTCTTTAAAACCGAAAAGGGTAAAGAAACAAACATATATTTAATTCTATTATATATATGCAGTAGCAGAAAATGATAACATTTAAATGTAATTTAAATCTGGAAAAAAATTAAGTTTTAAAATTATTTAGACCATAAATTGAAAAAAATATAAAAGCTTTAAAAAAAAACTATTTGAGAATAATACAAGAAAAAAATAAATTTTTGAATTAAAAATTTTTGAAGCTTATAAAAAAATATGAGAAAAAAAAATATATATGCATTACGTGATATAATAAGTCACTGATGATTGTTATTTACCAACTTAATAAAGGTAGATATTAATTATTCATTCATATGGCCAATATTACAAAGTAATTATCCTGAATGATTAAAATAAACATACTTGCTCATCGAAGTTAATTACAAAGTGAAAATGGATATCCAATTTTAATCCTAAATGGCACGATACTCTTTGTTTTTTGTTATGTTTCCCTGGTATGCTATTTCTTTCTCCCAGCAAATGTCGTCTCCAGAAAATAACGTTCCCTTGTATAAGCCAGCCGTAAAACAAAGCAGATGTATCATTGTGCTGTTAAATACCCTACTGCAATTTTTTAAACTTCTGAGCATCGCACATTTTCAATTTTTATACCGTCGTATTGGGAAAATATTTTACTTTTAAATACAATCTGTTTGAAAACTGCATCTCCGTTTATTTTTGCGATATTATTTATTTTATTTATTTATTTGTTTATTTTTTTGTAGTTTTTAGCGAAATTTGTTTTATTTTTGCAACTCAAGTACTCCTTTTCTGTAGAAAGTAAAGGGGAAATAGTTGAAAAATATCAATTATATCTTTTTGTTGCCATTTCCCCATAATAACTGAAAAAATGTGGTTAAAATACGTGCTATTTTGAAAAAATATAAATGAATGATTTCTGATAAAACATGTAGCTATTATAAACTAAATTTAATTTTAGGTATCTATATTAATATTACAAACAAATGAAGGTCAGTGAATCTTTAGATAGCCGATTTTTCTTTCTTTTTTTTTTTTTTTTTTTTTTTTTTTTGGTCGATTTTTTGAATGACGAAATATTTTTTTTTTTTTTTTTTTTTTTTTTTTTTTTTTTTTGTCTGTGTTATTCAGCGATAGCGACATCCTATGCGTACTTTATTGTAGATGTTGTTTAAGGCTGGATCGCAAATAAGTAATTCTTCAGCGGATGCGGATGACGTCGTTCTATACAAAATAAAATCGCGTGTTTTAAGTCTTAAAACTGAACTTCAGTAGAGTTCCGCTTAACCGAGTTTCCGCTTTAACCGAGTTATTGTCTTCTGATGGCTTCCATTATTATGAAACAGCCATTATAAATGAAGTGTTAGGTGAAGATAAAAGAGCAGTCGTAAAATGTTAGAACTCTGATTTTCTGGTCAGAAATGGAAAAAAAAAATGGCCGTAACTTAAAAGAAAATGACCATTCCCATTCTGACCAGAAAATCAGAGTTCTAACATTGTACGGCTGCTCTTTCATCTTCACCAACTCTTCATTTATAATTGCTGTTTCATAATAATGGAGACATCAGTCCATCAGAAGAAAATGATACATTTCAAAGGTATAAGTTCGATTAACTCGGGTAATTGGGACATTACTGTATCTACATTTACATACATTTTTTTTCATCGGGGGCGACACTAACTTCTTAAATTCAGAATTCGTGTTCTCTAGTTATTTGAGGTTTTTTACCGCACACTTTACTGTATGACAAAAGTTCTAAAAGGGTTAATGGACAGTATTTACCTTATATGGAAAAATAGTAACTTAAAAAATTAAGTAAATAGTCACAATCAAGAACTTTTATGTAATAACTCGCCTCTTTATTCAATGGATATATATATATATATATATATATCCGGTAATGTCGGTAATGTTTATTTAATGGTTATATATATATATATATAACCATTAAATAAACATTACCGACCACCAGGGATACCGATAAAAATAATTGAAAAGCTTATATATTGAATTACATTATCAAGGGCACAGAATTCAAATATATAAGCAAAAATAGTCGTTTTCTGTGGAGAAAAAAAGCTATAAGCTGAGATTTTTTTCCCCCTGTACCCAAACGACTACTTGACCAAAAGAATAGATGCAAGATGAAAAGAGAGTAATATTAAATGCCATGAAATGGAAAAATCAATACAATCTTTAAATAATTAATTTATATCAATGAAATATAGTAATATTACGCAATATATATATATATATATATATATATATATATATATTGCGTACATTATATACATTATTATACTTAATTAGAAGAATTAATATGGAAGAAAAAAAGAAGAATATGGATTCCGAAAAAAATTGAAAAACTTATATATTGAATTACGTTTTCAAGAGTACAGAATTCAATGATATAAGAAAATCGTTAGTTTTCTGTGAGAAAAAAAAGCTAAAAGCTGAAAAAGTTTTTTCTCCCGTACCCAAACAACCAATATAACCAAAAGAATAGTTTCAAGATGAAAACAGAACATTATCAAATGGCATGAAATGGAAAAAACACTACAACCCATTAAATATTTAATTTATAGCAATAGAAATCTTACACAACATGCCGAATAAATTCCCAGTTGATTTTCAAAATATCTTCCCGCACATGGAATCCAAAAGCAGGATAAGATTAAGGTGAATAAAACAGTTAAGTTAACACAGAAATTAAAACCTATGGATTCAGTTAATTCATTTTGAAATACCGTGATAAATTCAATTAATATAATATAATATAAATAGAAAATAATTACATTATTTAAAATACCTAAAAACAATTTTAAATTGTTTAATATCAATTTTACAATATTGCCAATATTCATCGTTCAATACCACCTGGTGTAAAAAATTGAAAGTATTACTTTAATAGAAACTTTAAAAAGTCAAAATTTTTGGTGCTGCCATCTATTATTTTATTTTAAAACTAATATTATTATTCAAATGTCACAAAAAGAAGAACCTAATAAAAGCTAATGAAATTAAAATATATCAACTGCATTACTACACAAATCCTAATATAAAAATAATACCATACTATATATCATTATTCAAAAAAATTTAAATAAATTAAATGTTAATAAAATGCTTTCAATATATTCTATTACCAAAAGCATTTAATCTATACTGAGAAATTAAAAAAAAATTAGCATTGATAATATATAGAATATAAGTATTGCTATAAAATAAAATAAATTATATATAATAAAAATATAAAAAACTTTAATAATTACTATTACATATAAAAAAAATGAACAGGAAAAAAAAAAAAAAAATAAAATAAATGGATGTTTATAGAAGATTGTCAGATTCTAAAATCCCCAATAGCCTAAAGATCACAAAGTGGTTCATCGTTCCAAGGGGTTTAGTCGATAGAACGTCAGTGCGCTATACTGATGGCCCGGGTTCGAGTCCCGGTTTGGAATCTTTTTCACTATGTTGGCCTTTGCGCCTTTTAAGCAATCACTTTGAAATTTGTTTCTCATTTGAAATATTGTATGCAAGGCGAATGTTTCTCTCTGGAATAATTTCCATGTATTAAAATAGTTTCTATCGATGCTGGATTTAATTATGTTTCGTGCTCGCCCCAGGTCGGTGGCTCACGATAAATATTCCATCTTGTGCTACGTTTGTAGCCTTGCCAACATATAATAGTGAGAAATTTTCCGAGCTAGGTATCGTTCCAAGTGGTTTAGTCGGTAGAACGTCAGTGCGCTATACTGATGGCCCGGGTTCGAGTCCCGGCTTGGAATCTTTTTCCCTATGTTGGCCTTTGCGCCTTTTAAGCAATCACTTTGAAATTTGTTTCTCATTTGAAACATTTTATTCTATATAAACGATTAAGTAGTATATTTCGATATACAGAATGATTAACAATATTAAGATTTACAGTGATTATATGTCCATGATCACTATTTATATATTTTTTTAGATTGGGGTCATTGCATTTACACGGAAAATTACTTGCAGCAGATGTATTTTTTGAAAATGTATTGTAGTTAAAAATCTTTCTACCAATTGTATTCGGATATTTAAAGGTTTTTGATATATGAAGATTATAAATAGGAAAATAACAGTTTTTATCGTTAATTATAGAATTGATATTAATTTTATTAAATATATGCTTTGAAAAAGTTATTATCATTTGAGTATTCTTGTTTTAAATTTTACGTTTTTTTTTTTAAATTAATATTTAAAAGATTAACCCTAGTCATAATGAGATCAAAATAAATATCAGAAAAATGTTTAGAGAAAGATTTACTTAGAAATACATTTAAATGTTGTACAATCTGTTTCTTTTTAATAGCAAATATGTATTTTCGAATTAATAACCAATTATAATGCTTTAAATATTTACTTTGAAGATCATAAATTTTGTTTAGTGATATATTTTTTAGAAACTACAACTGATGATGAACCCTTTCAACGTTTGTTTCGTGTTGTTTTACAATTTAAATTATGATTAAGAATAATCAATAGTGTTATTTATAGATGTGAAAACTTTGACAGGTCTATTAAATATTTCACTATTAAGTCCATAAGGATAAATTGTGTTGTAATATTTCATGTATGATGACTCCATATAAAGCCGTTCTGATTTATTTTTTAGAATTTGAAGGATTTCAATTGTCGTATTTTTAAATTGATGTTTATGAAAATGTTCAATTTTAGCTGTAGACTGCAGATTTTTTGCTTTGTTTTTATTAGAGTCTGAACGATGTGGATTGATACGTTTATGAATTGGACCTGATGTTTCACCTATATATTTCATGTTACATAAGTTGCACTTTATGCAATAAATAAAATTAAATGCTTTACAAAAATTTGAATAATTAGGATCTGATACATTTTGTGTCTGAGAAGCGTATGGACATGTCTTGCACCGAACATCTAAACACTTACGAAAAAGTAAAGGACGAGGGGAAGAGTATAAATGGTTACTGAATGACGATCCAGGAACAACCCCATTATTGTTCCTGTACCGGGCTCTACACTGCATAGATGCTATGCGTATCTTGCTAGGATCGAGATGTTTACTAAGAATTGCCATATAAATTTTTTTTTGGAAAATGCAATATTTGCAAAAAATAAGAAAATACAATAATATAAAAATCAATAATAAATGAAATTGAATTAGTCTTGATTAAATTTAATATTAAATATCTTGAGTATGAAATATAAATTTATATACAATATGTACAAATCAGAGAAGCAGTACTCAAAAACCATCTTTAATATTTCCAAAACCAAATAATGATAACCCTAAGTGCATAAACGACAAATGCAAGAAACCACTGGACTTTTTAGATCAAATAAAATAATCGCATCTAAAATCCAAAACCTAGAACGACAATAACCATGCAAAGGACGACCAAAAACGCTGTCTCAATTGACTTCTCAGATCAAAGTAATATAAATATAAATTACTAAAGCTTATTAACATAAAACGATTATTAGAAATATATATTGCTACCATATTGATGTATATAGATAAAAAGAATAGCTCATAATGAATAAATTTATGAAAAGCAATAGCAAAAAAATTAATCTAATAAATTTATAATATATAGGACAATATCATACAATAACAACAAGAAAATATATATAAAATACATAACTAGAAAGGTAAAAATCATAAAATGAAACTATGCGATGATAAGAATGAAAAATTTAATGGAATTTCCTAAGGGAGGTATCAGATAACTACAAAGTAGAAATCATATAGATAATGCACAAAGATTATGCGCTTTTGCAGCAAAGATCTAAGCGTATAATATTTAAAAGATTGCTAAAACATTTAGCTACCTAGGTATATATAAATATATAATAAGATACAAATATTAAGGAAAAAATAATTCAAAATGAATTGTTGCATTCAAAATGAAAAGATATCATAATAAAAAACATCATAAAAAGCTTACATTCATAATTACATGCTCAAATGCAGCATAATAATTTGAATGCTAATATATAACCATTAATTAAACATTACCGACCATCATCAAAAACCGCAATATTGTGAATTGAATTGACAATAGAAATGGATGCCACAAACCTATAACATAGAACTCTATGTATAAAATAAAGTGCCTTATACTTAATTACAAGAATTAATATGGAAGAAAAAAAGAAGAATATGGATTCCGAAAAAATTGAAAAACTTATATATTGAATTACGTTTTCAAGAGTACAGAATTCAATGATATAAGCAAATCGTTAGTTTTCTGTGAGAAAAAAAGCTAAAAGCTGATTTTTTTGCTGAGAATTTTTTTTTCCTGTACCCAAACAACCAATATAACCAAAGGAATAGTTTCAAGATGAAAACAGAACATTATCAAATGGCATGAAATGGAAAAAACACTACAACCCATTAAATATTTAATTTATAGCAATAGAAATCTTACACAACATACCGAATAAATTCCCAGTTGATTTTCAAAATATTATATATATATATATATATATTTATTCAAGTTTATCGTTATATGATTGGCTGTAAAATAATTTACATAAAAATGTGTCGTTCGTGTAAAATATAATTATTTTACGGTATAGATTTAATTACATTGTTAAAAATTTGCAGCAAACTGCTTAGTTATTCAATCGTTTCTATAGAAAACGGTTACATGACCGCTATTTAACTCTATTCTGACCATAAAATGGACAATAACGTGGTGAAAATGGCGTCAAATCATGTAATGAACGGTCCATTGACTGTACAGTTTACTGCTAATTTTTAACAGTATAGGTATGAAGGATAACGATAAGTTTTAACTTGGATAACACACATCACTATTAAAAAAAAAAAAACCTTCTAATGCTGCCGCTGCCGTTGTTTCATAGTCCGTGTTCTTTTTATACACACACATCACTATTCTAAGAACTAGAAAACTGGAGTTCTGCTTTTTCAGAATTTAGTGTCGTCCCCGATGAAAAAAAATATGTATATAAATATAGAAAGTTCAGTTTTAAGACTCCAAATACACGCTTTTATTCTATATAAAATGACGTCATCCGCATCCGCTAAAGAATTCCTCATTTACGATCCAGTCTTAAACAATATCTACAGTAAAATATGCATAGGACGTGACTATCGCTGAATAATACACAAATCCAAAAAATGAGATTTCGTCATTTAAGAAACTGGACAAAAAAAAAAAATCGGCTATCTCATGATTCATATGCCTTTATTTGTTTGCAATATTAATATAGATACTTAAAATTAAATTTAGTTTATAATAGCTCTATGTTTTATCAGAAAACATTCATTTATATTTTTTTCAAAATAGCACGTTTTTTAATTACATTTTTTCCCGTTTTTATGAGAAAATGGCAATAGAAAGATATAATTGCTATTTCCCAACTATATTTTCTTTATTTTTTACAGAAATGGAGTACTAGAGTTGCCAAAATTAAACAAATGTCGCTGAAAACTACAAAAAAATTAATGTCTCAAAAATAAATGGAGATGCAGTTTTCAAACAAATTGCATTTAAAAGTACTTTTTTTCCCTATACGACAGTATAAAAATTAAAAATGTGCGTGCTTAGAAATTAAAAAAATTGCAGTAGAGATTATTCCATACAATGATACATCTGCTTTGTTTTACGGCTGGCTTATACAACGGAACGTTATTTTTTGGAGACGAAATATTAATAGGTGGGAAAAAACATACCGGGGGTAAATATATATATATATATATATATATATATATATGTGTGTGTGTGTGTGTGTGTGTGTGTGTAACGCTGCCATTGTTTGATCGTCCGTGTTCTTTTCATACAAACGCATCATTATTCTTTAGAAAAAAAAAAATAACACTGTCACGGCCGTTGTTTCATCGCGTCCGTATTCTTATTAATCGCTTATGCTGTAAAAAGAGTTGCATAAAAACATGAAAACTTGGAATTTTATAGAGAAATACAGACGTGTGAAAATTATTAGATTAATTGTGAAATTTACATTAAAAACTTGTTATATTAAAGAAATATTTTAAAAATATTGATATATTTAATATTTAGTGTGCATCCCCTTGTTTTTTATTCAAGAAATGATGGCACACTTGTCTTGACATACTTTGTATGAATTTTTGGCAATTAATTTCTATTTCGTTATTATGATGCCAAATTTGGATGAGTCTTTCAATCAGACCAGTCTTGTTTGTGATGTTGCATTTCTTTAATTTTTTCTTAACAATGGCCCAAAGATTCTCTGTGGAGTTCATATCTGGACTGTTTCCAGGCAATGGAAGTGTTTTCTTTAACTTAATTAAGGAAATGAAACATCACAAACAAGAATGTTCAGACAGGAAAACTCATCCAAATTTGGCATCATTACAACGAAATACAAATTAATTACCAAAACCTCATGTAAAATAGGCCAAGACGTATCGAATCTGTAATAAAAAACAAGGGGATGCACACTAAATGTTAAATGTATTCATATTTTTTAAATGTATTATTTCTTTAATGTAACAAGATTTTAATGTAAATTTCAGAATTATTCTAATAATTTTCACACGTCTGTACATGATAAATAAAACAAACAGTTTTTACCCTACAATGCATGATTTTTATTTCTACCTCTTCCCCTTCTCTCCAAAAAATTATTTAAAAGTTATACATTGAACAAAAAAATTATTAAAAATATCATGCCATAATCCATAATTTCAGTTAAAACTAAAGTGTGTCAAATAGCTATATTATAAACTGAACAATATATAAAATGAAATTTGAAGTGTAACAAATGGCTACACTATATGCATTGTAGCTTTAAATAGAATAATTATTTTAAGGGCTGTTTGATAATGAAATCCACCAAGATAGTTCTGTTACACAATTTTTGTAAGATAAAAAACTATATATTACATAGTAATTTGATCTTCTGTAGGCATATACTTGACTAAATTGTCGTTTGAAACGACCAATAATTTATTTATTTATTTATTTATTTATTTATTTTATTTTATTTTTATTTTTTTTTGGGGGGGGGGGGGTTCGAATTTTTATATGCAAAATTTCATTGTTTGAATACAGAATCAAATAATATATATATAAAAAAGTTTTTATTTACAGTTGCAAAAAATTAAAAAGCCTAAATAATAGTATTTCCAAGCAATATTTTTTTCTATTCTATATATTTAAACGTGATTATTGAAAATAAGTAAATTATTACCAGCGAAAAGCATTTAATTTTAAAATTAAGCCACACTTTAAATAAATTGTGTATTTTCAAGAGTTGAAGAATTTTTTGTAATAATACATGGATAACAGTATATATAGGAAAGATTTTACCGCCAGTTATAATAATAGACTCCGAACTGTTTTATCAGCTTTTCGGTAAAGGCAGACGATTTTTTTCTGAAATTTCTTTCTAAGTTGGCGTTTTGAACCGAATTTCCGACGCGACAGTGCGGGAAAGGAGAAAAACTCAAGTCGTGAGACAATAATCTCTTATAAGTCAAAATGAAATTCATTTATCGGATAATGAAGAGTAATGTTCGATTATAAAACAGTTCAATAACTACGCCTACAAGTATCATACTTTTACTTTTAAAAATGAGCCAGAAAAAATACAAGAAAGTTTTGTATTGAGCGAGGGAAAATATTTTTTTGAGAACCGATTAAAAAAAGCCACGAGTGAAATCAATTTTGAAAAAAAAAAAAAAAAAAAATATATATATCAGTTTCATGCCTGGCGACGGGGAACGGAAAGTAATTAAAGAAAAGGTTGATTTAGCCTAAATTCTGGTTTTCATGCAAGGGAAAGCCTGAAAACTTCATACAGTTATTTAACTTTCGTAGAACTAAATCAAACTCGCGCTCTTCAGCACTGAATTTTTCATTTTCGTTATCGATATACCAATCATTAGACTAAGGGCTGTCTTTTCCCTTTTATTATTATAGGTGCTTTAGTAATGATATAAAAACGTAGCACCTATAGTCGTCGTCTGGTCCGCCCGTCTGTCAGTCCGTCTGTCCGCATATAACAGTGCAAAAACTACCCAACCGAATGGTTTGAAACTTAATATATATCATAGTTGCAGAGTTTTGTAGCGTCATTTTAAATTTTATGAAAATAGAATCAAAATTTAAAAAGATATAATAAAAGTTTCCTTCATTTTATTAAATCCTATCATAAATAATTAATTCACTGATATCCCATAATAGGTCATGATTCTATGTTGCCATGGTGATTACATTCTATTTAAGATGCAGTCCCTATTATTTCCGTATTACTGAATTTAATATATATATAATGGCAATAAATTTTGTATTCATGCATTTTTATATAAGAGGGCAACAGCTATTGCACCAAGATCTGAATATTTATAAAACTAGTTATAGTAAGAACGCACCTCATTTGCCACGTTTGACATACAATTTTCGACTTGTTATTGTTTTTGTTATTGTTATTTTAACTAAAACTACCAAGTCATCCTCCATGCAGTAGATTGTGATTGTGTACACAGATGCAATCTTCTAGGAGTGTTTTCCACCACTAATTTCGAAAAGTATACCTCTTCTTTTTCATTCTCAGAAATCTGCGATTATATCTGTGATTAAATAAAGCAAAGATTATTTAATCAAATTACTGGTTGTCGAATTTTAACAATCTAATACATGGATCAAATGGCCTCGCCGTGGTACACTGTTAAAAATATCTGTAAAAACACAGAAAAAAAAGCGAGACTCTCTGTAAATTTACACTAGTTCTCGGTTAAATGCATTCGATTGAGTTTCTCGATCACCATTTTACAGACATTTCCCTTATCTTATATCTAATTCCCTGTAGGGATTTCCATGTCTTTATTTAAAGATATTTTTATCTTTGTTAAAACTTATAATTCAAAATACACCCTTTTAAAATTATTTTCCAATGTTATTAGACATTTTAAAGAAGAAAATTTAGTTTTAAAATTGGTTTTTACTTGGCAATATTAAAAGTAAACTGCGTAGTATTATTTCAAAGCTGTTATTATCATTACAATGCTATTATTATTATTATTTCATCGGTAAATGAGTCATAAAAAAGGAGTCCTAAAAAATGTATTAATCTTTTAGAAACCTATTACACAAAATGAATAAAATAATGAAAACGTAAAAAATCACTTTTAAATAATAAATTATATTTATTCTGTTTATTTTCATCTTATTTCTTACTAAAAATTTATTTTTTAAAATATTAGCACATTAAAAAATAAATAGTATGGGACAATTTCGAAAAATTCTTTAAAACATTATTGTTGTAAAAAATGAATTAGATTCATTTTGTTGTATTACTTACACTGGTTAAAAAAATTAAAACGGATTAAAAACAATAATAGGTATTATGTATCGGTCTAAAATAAATTAAAATAAACCGTTTAGGAATTTTCTAACGAATATATTTGAAGCGAAATCATTGAAAAGCACAATAGATTTTTCCCCGCTCAATCATAAAAGACATACTTTGTACTCAATGACAACAGCTCCTATAACCCAGTCAGCAATGTGTTCCTCTGCTGTCTGGAAGGCCCGGGTTCAAACCCCAGGACGGCTGGAATCAAATTGTGCAAATATTAAATGACGCTGCAGTTCAAATTTACTCGAAAAAGTCAACTTCTTTGAAGCTAACTGAGTGATTCACGAATTTTGAAAACCAAATTAAGTTATTATCATTAAAAATAAATTTACAGAGTCTTGTGTATTTTTAACGATGTTAATTCACAGAGTCTACTGTAAATTTACCGTATAACTTCTCTGTAATTTAACAAAATCTCTGTTTTCCTAATCTCTGTAATTTTACATAAGAGTTAAGATAATGGATTACCCGTAGATTCTCTGTAATTTCACAGAAAATTTTTTAACAGTGTAGGTTTAGTGTTAAATAAGTTCATAGTAGTGAGACGTTACGAACAGTGTTGAATCCAGAGGGTAGCCCGGGGGGGGGCATTCCCCCCAGGGGGAATGAGATGTCCTCACCCGGAAGGTTTGAGAGTTTGTGTTTTCAATGGTCAAAAAGTGAAATCCCCCCAGAACTCTATAATGCCCCCCCCCCCACGATGCCACAAAAATCCCTCTCGGAGGAAAGTGTCTGAATTCAACACTGGTTACGAAGATTTTGGCAACATACGCATGCTCCATGTGCACACCGCTGTTTTAAATAGAAAAATTATAGGAATTTTCTATTGAATTTCTAAGGAAAATATAGTAGGAATTACTTAAAATGGAAGTTTGGTGAATTAAATAGATTGAGGGGAATACTTTATAGAACAAAAATAACTCACAGTATTTAATCGCTTATATGAGCACACATTATAATAATATTATTGAACGACCCATAAGCAAAATACAAGCAAAGTTATTTATGCACACATATAGTAGAAGAATCCGCTATCTTGACTTTATTTACGCAAATGATAGCTAGATGAGGGATTCAAATTCAAGGAGAGTATTTTCTGAATATTCCAAGTGACCCCCTGACTCAATTAAAACCCCATTCATTCCCGGTGCCTATAGAAATCCCAAACATCTAACTCTTGCCTGAGATTTCCCCATCGTGAATGCGCTGAGACTTCTTTATAGGCAAGGCACTGTGGCCTAAAGCACTCTTGTCGCGGTGTGATTGGACGTCGCATTCACGTGACGTCATCGCTTGGAGGTGATGTGGAGATAGAATGATGGGAGGAGGGAGAGGACCAGGAAGATGCATTCGAAATTTTCAACGTTTGAAGCGAAGAGGGAAAAGCATTTTGTGTTGTTACGGCAGTTGATGTAATGTGGAGCAAAGAGGGCTGGCGGGAGAATTGCTTCTCGAAATTTTGTAGTGTAGGGTGTGCCAAATTTTGGCGAAAAATCGCTTTAAAATATGCTTTCGTTTTGCGAGTTGAAATAAAGCAAATAAGCAAAAAATATCTTAGCTTCTCTGAGTACGGTCACAGAATAACGCCCATTTCTTTAATGCGGTAGTAAAATGTAAGTGAGAGAGAGAGAGAAAAAAAAAAAAAAAGCATTTAAAGTATAATTTTTTAACGTTCTAGAATGCTGAAAAAGCAACTAGTTTCGTGAATAACGATTTAACAATTTCCTTTCTCAAACAAAGCAGACCATATAAATGTAAAATGTAGGTCTAGAAATCAGATTTCAACTTTTATTTTCGATCATTTCAGCGTTTTTCAGTTAACATTCTGTTTTTAAAATTGCTTTATTCCCAGATTTTATGTAATTGGGAAACCAAAAATTTTATAAAATGGAATTTTCCCTTTTTCTTCCTCATTGCCAACAGAAAAAACAAGGAAGAAAAATCATGCTGTAAGCATAGATTATGAAACACTTTCCACCACTTCCTGAAATCTTTAACGAAACTTCGTTACTTAGGAAAATAAGATAAATAAGATAATTAAGTAAAAATTTTAGAAAACAAATAAAACATTTGAAAATCTGATTTCAGCAGTTACCTTCCATAGCCAAATATGTATTCCAATTCTTTTGAACAGCTCTGCATTTGATCTGTAGGCTGATATATATTCTATATAATGGGAAAATTTAGTTTAGCAAGAAAACGCATAACCGGTTGAAATTTCTCTTTCAGCAATTTATACTAATAGATGGAAACATGCTTGAATACTTTTGTTCAGCCCTGTAGTTTTCCTACACTGTAAAAAAAAAAAAGAAAAAAAAAAAAAAAAAAAAAAAACTCGGAAACGTTTCTCTACCTGGTGGGGCAGCAATGTGTCCAAACAGTTCTGCTATGTTTCCGCATATTTCGGTCAGATTTTCGTAACGTTTCCGCATATTTTGGTCAGATATTCGCCAAAGGTTTCCGCATACATCGGACAGATATTCGGAAACGTATTCATTATTAATTCAACCATTTCAGTTATTTTTTTTTTATTCATTTTATTCGAGGGGTCTGAGAGACCGGATCACATCAGTTGTGTGACAAATTTTAGTCACATCAGTTAAAGGTTAAATAATTCTTTCGAAATATATACTCTTGTCCATGAATCTATAATAGATATTATATATTTGATTAATGAATAATAATGTAGTTTTAGTATTAGTAAAGTACAAATAGACGTTTATACGTTTTTTCATCTTTTCATTTGAACTTATGTTCTAATTCACAACTTTTGAAATGATGAAATGCATCGTTTATATGACCGAAGAAATTGATAATTTCAATTCTACTAATGCGTTTTATCCTCGTTTATGAATTACATATTTGTAAAAAGATAATATTGAAAATTCGATTTGTATTATCTATAAATAATTCTTTTTTTTTTTTTTTTTTTTTTTTTTTTTTTTTTTTTTTTTAATACGGACTTGTGAGCTCTATCCTGTAAATAAATACTTTATGAAAACGTTTAATTTCACTACATATAAATAGATGGATTCTTTTATACCTTTAAATAATAATTTTTTTCGTATAAAAAGATACACTATTTAAAAATAATTAATATCTGCGATTAATTACTTTATTTTCATGCATTGTATACTAATAAATTGATGCATTTTCCCAGGTTATCTCAGCACTTCTCAAGTTATACAAATAAAATTATAAATATTAAACTCACGAGAATAAATTAATTACTCAACGGATATGAAATATTGTGAAATAGTATTCTATAATTATGAGATTAAAAAAACAAATATTAAAAATTATAAAAAAAATCCATCTATTTTCCTAGGGAAATTAAAATTTTCAAAGTATTTGTAGGATGGAACTCACGAAATCGAATTTTTAAAAAGAATTTTTTATAGATCTATAAATCAAATTTCAATAAGATCTTTTTTACAAATATATGATTCATAAACAAATAGGATAAAACTTAATACACTCTAAAATTGGGAGGAGTGAAAAGTTCACTATTTGAAAGAGTGGCAGGCATTTTTACTCTTTTTGGAGTGATTTTTTTAAAAATACACTCCATTTGGAGTGAATTTTTTTTAAATAAAGGAGTAAAATGTTTCACTCCTGAAAGTGTGACTTACGTAGGCATTGCTTATTAACCAATCAGAACAGCAAGGCGACGACACCCTTAAAAGATAAGAAAAATGATCACTTTTTCGTCCGCCATTTTAAGATTAACAGACTAGGATATCATTAAAATTATTCTTTATGGAATACATAAAATAAAGGTAAGTCTTATTTAATTTTAAGCATTTATCCGTGTAGATATGTGGAATGTTAATATTATGAGCTAAATAGATGTATGTTGTATAGAAAAAGATTGATCGTCGAGTATTCAAAAGTGATTGTGAGATTTCTTCATAGCAGTCTGAAATCTAATTGTTATAAGGGGGCTGGGAAAGCCTTATCTCCGCCATGTTAAATTCATCAACTTTATGTACCTTTATCTCAGAAATGGTGAAAGATAGAGGTCTAGATTTTTTAGAGTAGTTTGAATAAAATGCTTTACGTATTTTAACAGACCATTTTCGTTCTAAAGTGATTGTGAGATTTCTTCATGTAACGGTCTGAAATGTAATTGTTTTAAGGGGACTGGGAAAGCCGTATCTCCGCCATGTTAAATTCATCAACTTTATGTACATTTTTCTCAAAAATGGTGAAAGATAGAGGTCTAGGTTTTTTAGAGTAGTTCAAATAACATACTTTACGTATTTTAACAGACCATTTTCGTTCTAAGTGAAATTCAAAACTAATTATTAATTATTTATTGAAAGTCATTTTTAAATTAGCATTTTTGGTAAGATTTCACTGCCTAAAATAAATAATTCTCAACAAATCATTAAATCCCTGTGTTAAAATATACAGTATAACATAATATAAGTATTAAAAAAAATCTGAGTTCTTAAGTTTAATAGATATTGAAACAAGTTGGAAATTGCTCATCAAACGTGGCAAATGAGGTGCGTTCGTACTATAACTAGTTTTAGAAATATTTTTGCACCGCATAGTCTACTGAATGTGTATTTTAGTGCAATACATAAGTGCATATCCATTTCATTCTGTTCTGAAAGGTTGTAACATCATTAAAATGCACTTGAAATATTTTTTTTTCCCATTGGCCGTCATGTAACTGAAAACTTTTGACTGTCCCTGCAATTAAATTATGCATCCGATTTTCCTGAAATTTGAAATGAGTCTACAGAATTTTGCAACAATTATATATTTAAATTTTCAGATCATTCGGAAGGCTGTAACGTTATTAAACTACACTTGCAATAATTTTTCCCATTGGCCGTAATATAACGGAAAACTTTTGAATGTCCCTGTAATTAAACTATACATCCGATTTTCATAAAATTTGAAATGACTCGACAAAAGTTTGCAACAATTATATATTTAAAATTTCAGACCATTCGGTTGGGTAGTTTTTGCTCTGTTATATGCGGACGCAGTGTTGAATTCAGACACTTTTCTCCGGGAGGGATTTCTGTGGCTCCGGGAGGGGGGGGGACATTATAGAGTTCCGGGGGGGGGAGAAATTGCACTTTTTGACCATTGAAAACACAAAATCTCAAATATTCCGGGGGGACATCTCATTGCTCCGGGGAGGAATGTACCCCCCGGGCCACCCCCTGAAATCAACACTGGGACAGACGGACTGAACGATGACTATAGGTGCTACGTATTTATATAATTACAAACGCACCTAAAAAAGGAACATAAACAGGAAAAAATCCAAGTTTTGAGAAAAAGTCAATTAAAGATTTAAATGGCCATTAAGCTGTGAAGTACTCTTAGAAAGAATGAATAATTTCAATACTTATTTTTTTTTATATATATATAAACATATGTGACACGTCGTTGGAAAGACAAAAGTTTAAACTATTTAATGATATAAAAAAGTTTATTTTTAGGTGCGTTCGTAGTTATATAAATACGTAGCACCTATAGTCGTCGTTCAGACCGTCTGTCTGTCTGTCCGTCTGCCTGCATATAACAGCGCAAAAACTAACCCAACCGAATCATCTGAAATTTAAAATATATAATTGCTGCATAATTCTGTTCATTATTGTGATTCATTTCAAATTTTATGAAAATCGGATCTATAGTATAATTACAGGGACAGTCAAAAGTTTTCCGTTACATTACGACCAATGGGAAAAAATATTTCAAGTACATTTTAATGATGTTACAGCCTTCCGAATGGTCTGAAATTTTAAATAAGGTAGATGTGCCAGTAATGGACACCCTTCCAGTAATGGACACCCCTTGATGTTTTTGGTTCATAAAAAATAACTAATAAATATTTAACTTTAATTATTTTTCTTTATAATTTCCCCTTGCATGTTTTATAAAACTGGGTTATTGTTGACACTTTTAATCAAACCAATTAGGAAGCAGAAAATAATGTTTCAAAGTTTTGAAATCATGCATTTCTTCAGTCATATAAACGATATATTTCATCATGAAATGGAACAGAAGTTCAAAACGAAAAGATGATAAAAACATGTAAACAGTGCTATCTGTACTTCACTAACGCTAGTATTCAGGGTACGTACGCTTCAATGAGCTTTTACGAGAATTTTCCTAAAGTAATATTCGTCGTATTTAATGAAAAAAAATTCTATCTTCAGATAGACCAAGCAGCACTTTACGAAATTTCGGGTACGAAAACACCTAAGATCCCTTGATGCGTACAAATCCTGTTATTATTCGTTAATCAAATAACTAGTCTTATATCTATCATAGATTCATGGACAAGAGTATATATTTCGAACGAGTTATTTCACTTTGTATCTGCAACAAACTATAAACATTAACTCTAATATTATTATTCAATAAAATTCGATCGAATAATATTAATTCTTTTAAAAAAACGTATTACTCTCTTAAATAAGAAAACATAAAACATAAATGCTTAATTTTTTCAAAATATCCATTACGTCTCTTTTTTACTTTCAACCACAGAATAATAAAAGTCACGTGAACATGACTTTTGTAGAACGTATTGGACATGTGCAGAAAATCGGAATATTTGTATTCAAGTACTTTACATGAAAATGAGAGTAATATTTCCGATTTAATAAGTTACTCAAGAGAATTCATAGTTTACACTATACATTTTCGAAAACATTTCCGCAATGGACTGTAACGTTTATGATTTTTTTTAAAGTGTCGCTTCAAATACTTTACAGAGAAATAACAGTAACGATTCCGATTTATTCAGTAAACACAAGAATATTAATAGTTTACACTACATTTTTGGAAACGTTTACGCTATAGACTGTAACGGTTCTGAATTTTTTTACAGTGTAGTACCTTTATTACAAGCCACTATTTAGCTAAAATTTAGTTCAAACTAAAGCACTCTTAAAACTACTGAAATCATATTTCCAGAAATTATATCATCCATAGGCGGCAATGTATCTAATTCTTTGCCTGGCTCTATATATCATTTTATCTATATTTTACAAAGATTTCTTAGTAAACTATATGCAGTTCAGTGTAAAAATGCATAACACATTTAAAAAAATCACCTTTCAGCAATTTACGCTCATACTCAGTAACTTTTACGAATTCTTGTATGTAGCCCTGTATATCAACTATAGCATTTAAACACACCATATAGTATGCATAAATATAGTGAAACTTAAAAGTGCATATCATAATTAAAAATGCATTTCCAGCAATCATTGCTAATATACGGTTATGCGGATGCACTATAGTATCTGAAATCTTTTGTGTGTCCCTGTAAATGCTATGCACTTCGTATTATACATGAAATAACTGACAGTAAGCCTCCCCGACGTGTATCAATTTCGTTATATATGAAATTGCACAATTAAAATACGCCGCAAACAATTATCCCCTATACCATTATGTAATGGAATTCTTTTGTGTGGCCCTATAAATGAGTAGTAACTATTCGTTGCACCGCATATTCTACAGAATGAATATTTTAGTGCACTTCGTAAATGCATATAAATTTTATTGTGTTTGAAAGGGTGTAACATCTTTAAAATTCATTTGAAACGATTTTTTCCCATTGGTCGTAATGTAATGGAATACTTTTGACTGTCCCTATAAATAAACTAAACATACTACAAACTTCATTTGAAATAGGGTTCGTGTTAGTCTAAACGTCAATAACATCCAAAAATTTCAGGGCAATCCGAGTATATTTACGAGAGTTAGAGCGCGGACAGACGGACAGACAAACCGAAGTCAATAACACTTTTCAACTTTGTTGCAAAGTGTTAAAAAAGCCAAATATTAAAATTTTAGCTAAAATCAGATGATGAACCTCCTCTAATATAATATACAATATTCAAACTATACATTAAAAAAACATTTAATTAAAATAAGTACATTTATTTTTTATATAACAGATAAGCGCAGAAAAATTAAATTAATGTTAGAAATCCACATTCTAGAATATCTGATAAATTACTTGCATGTAATTAAAAAGTCGGAAAGATGTGAAATAAGATTTCGAACGATTTATATTTAAACAATGTAAAATTTTATGCTAAATTATTTATACCACTTCATTTAATAATCTCATTAACAGAATTCTGAAAATCTTTACAACACGACAAAAACAATTAAGCAGTAGTCATTATGAATTTTATATCTATAACTATTTATAAATATCGTAAATATTTACGCCGATTTAACACTTTCCAATTTCCAACACAGTTGAAAAGTGTTTATGACTTCGCTTTGTCTATCTACCTCTCTAACCAACGCCCCCTAGATATTTGAGAGAGCCTTGACACGCGTCAGGAAAACGTCACATAAAGCAGGCAAAACAAAGAAACAAAATCATTCATTGGCCCGTGGATATCAACGAGCCAATGAATGATTTTGTTTCTTTGTTTTGCCTGCTTTGTGTGACGTTTCCGTGACGCGTGTCAAGGCTCTGTCAAATATCTAGGGGGCGTTGCTCTAACTCTCGTAAATATATTCGTATTGCCATGCAATTTATGTGTTAATGCGGTTTACTATAGCATGTTCTCTATTTAAAATGAAGACTGATGCATTTAAAGGGGTCTGGGGCACAAAAATCTTAAAATTTTCTAAAAACAAATTTATTGCATTAAAAATTTCTCTGTTTTTTTTTCTGCTTAAAATGACGTTTAAATCATGTTTCTATATTAATTAGAACAGGAAATATTAATTTTATCGTTTTGGCTTGTTTTCAAACTCTGGCTTTCAAGCAATGGTTGTCATGGAAAAGACTACTTGTGAAAATGCGTTTTTCTTCATGATGGATTTTTCACAATTTCTCGTATTTAAATTGTTATAAGTCAAGAACCGTTAAAGATAAATGGTTCAAACTTGGAACATATCTTTTTCAATTGTTTTACTTTGATTTTTATTCATAAAATTTGAAGAAAAAAAATATTTACTTTTGAAAATGTGATATTTTTTTTAAGTTACATCATTTTCTTTTAAATTTTTACTTTAAATATTTTTAATTTTTTTTAATTGATATTTTTAAAAATGCTGAATCAGAAGAAAAACTTATATATTTCTGTTTATTTAAAGGAAAAAAGAATTTAAATTCTACAAATAATATTTCGAGTTATAACGTTTTTAAATTAGCTCACTTTTTAAATAAATTTAAAATTTTAATTTTTTTTAAAGAATTATGAGAAGATTTATCATGTGATTTTGTTAACAAATGATATGGTTAACCATGACAAAAAAATTCAAAATTTTAACTCAATAAATAAAAGTTATTTTAAAATGTGTCCCGGACCCCCTTAAAGTTCTTTTACACACAAAAGAATTCCTTTATATTATACTCTAAGAAGAAAATCGTTTGCTATGCATTTTCGTGATGTCACAATTCTTCAAACACAGTGAAATTGGTATGCATCATTGAAGGAGACTATAAAATGTATTCCATAGAATAAGAGTTAATACTAAAATTTGTAGCTCTTTTATAGGGACGCACAAAAGAATTCCGTTACATTATGATCTTGAGAGAGATTGTTTTCAGTGTATTTTAACGATGTTACACAACTTCAAACACTATAGGTGCACTAAAATATGTTTTCTATAAATTATAGAGTGCGTAGCATTTATTGTTCATTTACAGAGACACACAAAAGAGTTATTACTGGACTGACTGTGAGCAAATAATCGTTGGAAGTGCGTTTACGACAGAGATATCGCACTTTTGTACGTTACAACAACACGTCAATAACGTTTGTTTGTTGGCGTTACAACAACAAACGTGGGATGCATTTTTAATTCTAACTAATTTTTAGTGTATTACGTGATGTTTATTAATTCCAACCACCATATACAGAGCTATACAAAAGAATTCGCCAACATTATCCATTATCGACTGTAGTTATGGAAAATTAATTTTTAACTGCATTATGTGTTTATTAAATTTTTATTCAAATATCTTATTTCATTGGATGAAATAATAAAACTTTTTAATAATAGTGTGATAATATTAGAAAGTGTTTCACAATCTATCTTTGACGCATAATTTTTCGTTCTTGTTTTTTTTTTCCCCTTTTCTTTTCTTTTCTTACGGAAGACATCAGAAAACCCTAATTAATATAAAACTTGTTGAGTGTTTAATTGATAACTCTGTCTCTTATCTTTAATCTAGAAATATATTTGTATACAGGGTGTTTCAAAATTGCATGTTGAAAATGTAAAGCCAAATTAGAGGGGACCTAAGTAAGCAGATTTCGTATAGGAATGTGGGTGTGGAAATTCAGCGTTTAGGTAGTAGAGGGCGCTGTTGAGTTCGGTGGATAAAAGCACAACAAGAAATGCGAAATCTTAAAAAAAAAAAAAAAAAAAAGAAAAAAGAAAAAAAAAAAAGAAAAGAAAACCGTTAATGTGAGAAACTGTACTTTAATTTTATGAAAATAAAATAAACTTTTCTTCTTCGGCAACACGTAATTAAAATATAATTTTCTACTCCATAAAAATAATAAACTGACATTAGGCGTCGTCACTATATGTTCGACTGTTAATATTTTTAATTTTCACATTTTAAAATTTAGTAAAATATATCATTTTTAATGGTGAAAAGTTACATATACCATTAACAATTTCAACCTACAAAATCAGAAGTTTTAATATATATATATATAATTGAAAACTAACAAGTTCTTCAGTATTTTGGAAAATTAAATTAGATGGTTAAAAAATATCATGTAATAAAAAAAATCATATTACTCGGTATCGCTGTTTTATAATTAAGACATTTATTCTAGAATTCTATCTTTCTAAGTATTTTTTTAACATTACCATTGTATTATCATCACCTGCAATAATAATAATAATAATAATAATAATAATAATAATAATAATAATAATAATAGTAAATTATTACCAATTGAAAAAGTCAAAATCGTAAGTTTAAAAAATTTCTTAAGTCAAAAATTAAACGTCTATACTTTGAAGTCTTCTATGTATTGAAAAATTAAATATATGTTAAAACATTACATAATTAAAGAAATCATATTGTTCTGTTTTGCTTTTTCATATTTTAAAAAGTACAGTATATTGCTTTTTTAAAGTAAATATTTTTATAATTTATGCCAGTATTCTACAAGGTGCCTCACAAATTTTCTTGAAATTTCGAGCTTTTATTACAAATAAAAGTGAACAGATACATGTATAGAAAGTAGTACAATATTAGGAGTATATATTGAAGTTCTTTTTTTATCTAATAATAAACCTCTATGTGTGCACCATTGGTATAGTACGAAACACGGCAAGGCGATAATAGTCGACATTTACCTCTAATACTCTTTTTCGTCCATTCCTTTGATTTATCCAACACTGAGCAGGTCGCCATGAATTTCTTGACGTCACGTCCATCAATTCGTGAATGGGACGAGATATTCATAGAGATCGACTTTATATTGGATAAAGCATAGAATGGACGAAAAAGAATATAGGAAAATGTCGATGATTATCTCCTTGACGTGCTTCGTGCAACCAATAGTGCATACATATAGAGGCCTATTAATTGATAAAAAAAACAAAAAAACAAACAAAAAAAAAACTAGAGAATACGAATATTGCTTTTTCAGAATTTTGTGTCACCCTCGGCATTTCCATTACTTCATTTTCTTCTGATGGACTGATGGCTTTTATTATTATGCCATTATAAATGAAGTGTTAGGTGAAAAGGAAAGAGCAGTCGTATAAAAAAAAAATATCGCGATCCCTCCCCCCCCCCCCCTTCCATTCTGACCAGGAAATCAGAGTTCAAATTTTTTACGGCTGCTCTTTCATCTTCACCTAACACTTCATTTATAATGACTGTTTCATAATCCTGGAAGCCATCAGACCATCAGAAGAAAATAACTCAGTGAAAGCGGAAATTCCGATAATCGGGACTCTACTGTAGTTCAGTTTTAAGGCTTATAACACGCGATTTTATTTTACATAAAGTGACGTCATCCACATCCGCTGAAAAATTCCACGTTTACGATCCACTCTCAAACATCTACAGTAAAGTACGCTTAGGACGTCACTATCGCTGTATAATACACAAATAAAAAAAAAGAGATTTCGTCATTCAAAAAACTCGACAAAAATATAGGCTGATCTAAAGATTCACAGGCCTTCATTTGTTTCTATTATTAATACTAGGGGATCGTACCCGGGCTTCCCGGGTTAAAGAATATAGGTGAAATCATTTTTTTAAATTGAAAACTAATATTTTTTTTTATATTCCATAATATTTTTAGATTGACAACTTACATTAAAAAAGCATTTTTCATATGGAAAATACGAATTATACAATCAAATAAATTTTTGAAATTTATCAAAAGCGATATTTTCTTATTAGCCGCATGCTAAGAGTTATTTGCCAAGATTTTGCTACTTATGGCATCTTTTTATATTCTGATAATTTCAGAGCTTATACATGTCTGGCAAATCTGTGTTTTATTTATATTATTATACTTATTTATTCATAGGGAATTTTTTTAATAGATATTAGCCGTAAGAAAATGATGAAGTCTGTATTTTGTTTTAAGGGCAAACGGATTAATCTTTCGTAATCGAGCTGCGCGCGATACAAATAAATTAAAAATATTTCATGCTTAAAAATTGTTTTTAAAACTATAGACAATCAGTAAACTGAGATGGACTTTGCAAAGTTATTCCATAAAAAAAAAATCCTATTTGGTGATCTAAAAATTTAAATTGTACGATTATAAATATGTTAGATTTGTTGTTTTTTCAATATTATTCTTTTATTTGTTTATAAAAGAAGTATTAATTTCGTTAATTTGTCTCTCACAAATATGTTAGATTGGTGGTTTTTTTAATATTATTTTTTTATTTGTTTATAAAGGAAGTATTAATTTCTTTATGCAAAAATAGTCAGAAACAAATGCTGAAAAATGTTTTTTGCTTTATGTGAAAAATGTTTATTATTATTATGTACTGAAACCGGCACGTGATAAGATAAACTTTAAAAAAATCATGCTTAAAATTTATTTTAGAAAATATAATACATCAGTCAATTAAGATAAAGTTTTTAAACAAATTGCATTTGAAAGTAAATTTTTTCTCTATGCGACGAAAATTGAAAATGTAACGATGGTCAGAAGATTGAAAAAAAATACTTTATACAGATACTCTAAATTTTTGTAAAACATTGCGTTTTATCAGTGTGTGATTTTGATTACATTATTTTTAAATGTGAAGCATTTTCACCTGTGAAGAATTTCAAAGCAGCTGGGTTGTGAAAATGACGCACTTCTACAAAACACAATTCAGGTTTAAGAAATAAAATACACGCTTTTTCATAAAATCACGTCATTTGCATCCGCTGAAGCAATCCACTTTTACAATCCAGTTTTAAACTTCGTCTATAGAAAAGTGTGCATATGACGTCATTAGCACAGAATAACAGACAATATTCTTGACATAGCCCATATTTTAATTTCAACTTTTTTTTTAGGTTTTATGAGAAAATGGCAACAGAAAGATACCGTATCTCCTATTTTCGACTATTTTCCGTTTACTTTCAATGACTTTCAAAGAAATGCGGTACTTTTGTTGCCACAATTAGAAAAATGGTATTAAAAACTACAAAAAAATTAATATCTCAAAAATAAATTTAGATACAGTTTTCAAACAAATTGCATTTAAAAGAGCATTTTTTTCCTTATACGACGGTGTAAAAATTTAAAATGTGCGATGTTTAGAAGTTTAAAAATTTTCAGTAGAGATAATTGCAAAACCAAAATTTCATTTCAAATTTCAAAGTGTTGCCATTCGCAGAATGACGTACGCGTTACGCACAGATATGTTTGTCCTTTATAATATAGATAGATATTTAAAATTAAATTTAGTTTCTAATAGCTCCATGTTTTATCAGAAATCCTTCATTTATATTTTTTCAAAAAAGCACGCATTTTAATTCTTTTTTTTTTTCAGTTTTTTGGGGAAAATGGCAACAGAAAGATATAATTGCTATTTTTCTTTCCCTTTCTACAGAAATGGAGTTCTTCCGTTGCCAATATTAAGCAAACGGCTCTAAAAACTACAGAAAAATTTAATATCACAAAAATAAATGGAGATGTAGTTTTCAAACAAATTGCATTTAAAAGTACTTTTTTCCGAATATGACGGTATAAAAATTGAAAATGTGCGATGCTTAGAAGTTTA
Organism: Maratus speciosus; assembly: GCA_963932465.1. Lineage (NCBI taxonomy): Eukaryota > Metazoa > Arthropoda > Arachnida > Araneae > Salticidae > Maratus > Maratus speciosus. The sequence goes on from OZ010795.1 coordinate 510,258,590, forward strand.
AAAAATTTCTATAGAGTATTTAATCGTACTGCTTTGTTTTACGGCTGGCTTCTGTAAGGTAACGATATTTTTTGGAGACTACACAAAATATGCTGGGAGAAAGAAATAGCATACCGTACCGGGGGCTAAAAAAAACTTCAGTATATTCTTAGTTCAGTTCGTATTCAGGGAGCTTGTGCTCGAACCCTAACAATAAGAATTCTTATTGTTTGCCAATAATTGCAGTGGAAAACGTTAATGTTTACATATATACATAAAGTAAATAACAGTTAAAAATATACAGGGTGTCCATAAAATTGCTTTACAATTTTAAGCTTTTATTACAAATACAAATGAAAGGATACATGTATGGAAAGAAGAACAATATTAGGAGTATGTATTGAAGTTTTTTACATCAACTAATAAATCTCTAAATGTGCATCATTGATTTCTCGAAGCACGTCAAGGCGATAGTCGGCTTTTTCCTTACGATAATCTTTTTCGAATACTCATTGCTATTTCTATTACCGAGCTCATTACTTTATACAATACTCCATGAATTTCTTATGCCATTCACGAATTGATGGACGTTAGTTCAAGAAATTCATGGAGATCAGATCAGCTCAGTATTAGATAACGCAAGGGATGGACGAAAATGTGTATTAGAGGAGAATGTCTTACGATTATCTCCTTAACGTGCTTCGTGCAACCAATGATGCACATTTAGAGTTTATAAACCGATGCAAAAAAACTTCAATATATATATATACCTAATATTGCACTACTTTTCCATACATGTATCTCTCTATTTGTATTTGTAATAAAAACTTAAAATTGTAAAGCAATTTTGCGGACACCTTGTATGTTTTTAAGTGTTATTTACTTATTTCTTGTATAACATTAGAGTTATACATTATACCATCAGTAGCAAAAAATAAGAATTATTATTTTCGGTTTCGGACACAGGTCCCCTCAATGCGAACTGAATGCTATGCCAATTAAACTATGGAGACCAGGCTGGCCAGCACTGAAAACAAAATATAACGGAGTCGGAATTGATGTTATCTATACACAACCGTTAATCATGATTTTTCTACTTTTTAAAAAATATATACTTATTTTATTTTTACTTATGCCGTCGTACAAAATACGATATGATCTTATGTGATATACCTTCTGTGCTACATTGTTTAAATGTGTGTACTCATTTGTCAAACTACACTAGTCGGATGTGGCAGTCCCAAAACTTTCTTCTATCTCATACATGTTAATACTTCTTGAAAAATGTCGCATAGCAGCGTCATCTGTTCGGTGATTTACACCAAAATCTAATCAGCAACATCTTATGTCAATTTCTAACTGAATCTGAAGTTTAATAAACGTCGGTGCATTAGTTTTTGAGGTAGAGCTATTGCGGAAATTGTAAAAAATGTTGCAAAGTAGCACCACCTTTTGGGCGATTTACAACTAAAAAACTAATCACGACCAATTTATATCAGGTACTAACTGAATCTGAAGTTTGATGAAAATTCGTGCATTAGTTCTTGAGACAGAGCTATTTCGTAAATCTTTAAAAATGCAGCATAGTAGCGATTTACACCAAAAAACTAAAGAGCACTAATTTATATCGGGAACTACCGAATGTAGTTTTACGAAAATTCGTCCGTTAGTTCTTGAGATAATCATGAATCATATCTCTATTGCGATAATCACGAATAATACAGCATAGGAGCGCCACCTGTTGGTTGACTTAGACCAAAACATAATCAGCACCAAATTATGTCAAGGACTAACTAAATCTATAGTTTTTTGAAAATCCGTGCATTAGTTCTTGAGATATAGCTATTGCAGAAATCGTGAAAAATGCAGTATAGCAGTGCCACCTGTCGAGCGATTTACACCAAAAAGTAATCAGCACCATTTTATATCAGGGATTAACTGAATATAAAGTTTTATTAACTTCTGTTCATTAGTTCTTGAGATAGAGCGCCCACAAAATTTGTGACACTTACAGACGGACAGAGTCACAGACTCACAGGCAGACATTTTGTAAAAGCATATTTTACGCGATCTCTGACCTCTAAACGTGTAAATCCGTCGAAAACTGGAATTCGAAAATTTTCACTAATCCAATACTTTTTTCTTGTAGAGATAGAAGAAAGTAACAAGTAAAAATTAAATTAAAAAAAAAAAAAAAAAAAAAAAAACCTGACTGTGTAAAAAGCGAACTAATTAATTATTTCTCATCAATGTGAAACAATTTTTTATACTACTTACCTATTTTTTTTATTTACTTGTATTCATGACTTTTAAGTTGTGTTTAATTGTTAGTTCCTATCTATAAAAACTGTTTTGATGAGGCCTATAGATGTCTATGATGGTTAGAGTTGCAGAAAAGGTAGAGATCCTACCTACACAACTTCCAGGTTGTGTAATATTTAAACGGAGCTTCTGACTGTAAAATAGTCAATGAAACGTCGTCTTTATTTTGGAAGACCTATCCAATGATATGCCACTGAATATGGTGCGTAATTTTTTTTTCGTTTCTACCACCATTTTGAATTTACGAAAACAAAATCTAGCCTATAACCATCGGACGGTTAAGACAAATCGATAGAGATCTCATTCATTAAAATCCATGCAGCTGTTGGGATGTTTCGAGGGTAATAAAGAAATCCACATACCCAGATACGCATGAAACACATAACCCTTCTTGGCAGTCGGGTAAAAAGCAAGAGACGTCCGAAAATAAATTTTTTAAGGTAACTTTGTATTAGAAAATAGACAATATGTATGAGAAGTATGTAATTTTCAATTTATTGTAGGTGCGAATAAAGTACTTTTTAGTCAATAATTTTTTCCCGTTTTATGCTCTAAATTTTTTAAATTTTTTACATGCTTAAAATGATGTGTCCTAACATCTGACTAAATATTTTTGAAATCGGAGTTATTGAATCAAAACTGACGAAACTGATACTGAAGTAGCTCAGTGAGAAGAAGATTTACAAACCAGAATAGTCAACTTTCTGATTCAAGAAACTCATCCGTTGATGATACTGGACCAGACCTGACCTAAATCGAGGAATGACTGATATAAAAAATGTTCATTATATATCAAATAATATCAGAAGTGGGACTTGTATACTGAGGACAGCAGGTTAAGGAGAAGCCTGTAACATATAACCTATAATTCAATGTTTAAACTTTAATTTTCATTGTTAAGTTTTAAAAGTAGTGAGTGGCAACATCCTTAAAATTATAGTCTAATGTTTTCCACGTTGATTTGTAATGTTTTTCTGTTGTAAAATCATTATGTAACTGTTTAATGTTGATGTGAAACTATGTACCATTAAAAATATTTATTAAGCAGGCTGTTTATGGTGAAGATTGTGTTAGTTTGTATGTAGTAGCTAGATATTTGATTAATTGTTTGATTAATAGATTTACTATACCTTTCTATTAAGGGTGTATTCGAAAAAATATTTTTTCATCCTCAACAGCTCGAAATTTTCTGAGACATTTTCAGACTCATTTTTAAAAGTAAAAACATGAAACTTGCTGGTGTGATTTCTGAAGGCATGTTTAACATGCCGTGTGATTTCATTTTCAGTTCAATTAATTAGAATTTGATTTTTAAACAATTATTTTCTCAGTATGACCATTTTTTTTTCATTCCCAGATCCCCCGCTTCGGAAAATTCGGTTCAAAACGCCAACTTTGACAGCGTTTTTTACAGTATTTTCTGCATTTATCAAAAAATTAAGAAGCACGGCACATTATATAGTTTCTAAATAAGAGAATTTCCCAGTTTGATGCGTTTGAGAGCAAAAATGAATGTTAAAATGAATCAGAAAATAAGCAGTTTAGATCGGAATACACCCTTAAGCTTTTTTTCACCATGAAACTGATGATTACAAATAGAAATTTCAAATTTTAACTATTTAATTAATAAACTCCTAAAAACGAATTAAAAAAACCGTAAAATCACCTTCGAAGCGCATAATTTCAAAGATTTTGTAACTTCCGGTGCAAATCCTATAACTCTACGCGAAGCGGTTTCTTCAAAAAAAAAAATAAAATAAAATAAAATAATAAATAAATAAAACTGCATACAAACACAACAACATGGATGTTTGTCATACTGTAAATAATAATAAAAAAGATATTCCACGTGTATTTTTAAAAATTATTTTCGCTAAATGGTTTCTGATTTTTAACTGTTTTACAAAAATTTTTTTAAAGATTCATTTGGAACGTTTTCATTGCAAACTTTGTGTTTCAATATTAAATATATTTTTTATCTATAATCTCTCTCTCTCTTTACGTTTGTTTATTTTGTTAAATTATCTGTTGCCAAAGCGCTTAGATTATTCAAATTATCTAATTCGGTTACATCCTATGTGTTAGCACTACCGGTAAATGCAGTTGCTACTAATACTAATCTATTTGTATTTCTTTATAAAAAAAAAATAATAAAAATAAATCGAGAAAAATTATTTAGACATAACGAATGTTTTAAAAACAATCATCACAAGACGTTGTTAATCAATAAGTCATATTTTTCTTATTTGTTTGTTTTGTATCTTAATTACAGTTAAATTCTGCCCATTAACAAAACTAATTAACTCTAATTAAGTAAGATTGTAATTTGTAATTAATTTATTTGCGATTAAAGTTGATTGAAATTAAAAGTTTAATTAATTAATATTTTAATGAAGTGACGAAAATAATTGCTTGTTTATTTCTCACATTGCTTTCGCAATAAATTTATATGTTGGTGAATTTTCAAAAGCAAAGATGCAATTTTTTTTGCCATGAATTTCAGAGAATTTGTTAATTTGTAGATATAAACATTGTGGTCTAACTGCTGTATGAGAAGTTCTGTCACTCTCTTATGAAAGAAAACTGCATTGTAATTCTGTAAATTAAGAGAAACGTATTTTAAATTTGCTATACCGGGTGTCCCAAAAACAACAACCTCTGCTTTTATTCTTTAAATATTGATCAAAGATATAAATATTATAAATTAAAAAGTTACGCAAAAAGGTACAAATTTTATGAAATCGATTAACATTTTCAGGGTATTAAATTTGTAGAAATACAAAAGTTAAATCTTTATAAGGCCCGGCCCCCATACAAAAAATTTGCCAAAGAGTAAAATTGACTCATATACCAATGAGATCATGCTCAAAATTTCAGCATGTTATCGTAAAAAGTCGTAGAGACAGATTTAAACAAAGTTGGTGAGAGACTAATCCTAAATTTGCACCCGAGAAAACAATGCAATCTTTTTATTATTATTTTTTTTTTTTTCGTAATTTGTACACGTCTTCTAATACGCGATCATCCGACATGATTTTTCCCTTTTTCGAACTCATATCCAGGCATCGAAAAGTGGTTTAACCCATTTATGCCTATCGTTCCATTTTTGGGACTTTCGAATTTTCATATTTTTTTTTAAATTTTCTTCTTCATTACAATATGAAAACTGTATGAAGTAATTGTCTATAAATATCTTTATCTATTACTGGGAGATAACAGCATAAGATTGGTATTTATTTGCTTAAATGAAGACCTTTCTTCTGTGTTTATACATTGTTCATTTTTCAAGATAGCGAAATGTAAAAAGTAAGTTTATTTGTATTTTTTGTAACAATGATTCAAATAAATAAGTCAGAATCTTAGCTTGTAGAATTCTTTGAAATACATATTTTTTTTAATGCGAAATTATATGTTCAAGCCTGTTTTTTATGCATGTTTGTTACGTACAAAATATAGGGCGCAAGGCGCACATGGGTATATATTTCAATTAGACATTTAAGGGGCAGTTATTTATGTAAAGTCGTTTTCAAGATGATTTTGAAATAAATGATTTTTTAGCCTCAAATGCGATTATTCTTAATTTATTATTAATAATACTTATAATGTTATTAGTCTCTGTAAAGAAATAAATATATTTTTTAATGGTTCATAAAAATACTAATTATAGTAAATAATATACAATTAAAAAAAATTATATAAATTTAGACAAAACATATAATTATGTATTTTTCCACATATGAATATTCCCATATTTAGTACGTTTACATTTTGCCAAATATATACAAAAATATATTAGCATAATTTTTTTTATTATTTTTCCAGTTCATTTTGCAACATTTTAAAGTAATTTTACCAACAAATTTGAGAAAACAAAAATTCAGGCATAAATGTGTTAACTCAGCATTTATGTATTTTCATATATCTTCGACTTTTTATGATAAAATGCTGAAATTTGGTAGATGACCTTATTAGTGAATGGGGCACATTTTACTCGCAGGAAATTTTTTTTAAAGGGGTCCGTATAAAAATTTTCCTTTAGTATATTTTTAATTTAATCCCCTGAAAATTTTAATCGATTTCGTTAAATTCTGTATTCTTTTTTACGTAACTTTATAATTTATAATATTTATCTATGATCAATATTTAAGAAATAAAAGTCAAGGTCGATATTTTTGGGACATACTGTATAGTGAATGTCATTATGGAAACGCATGAAAAATATTTCAATCAAATAAACATTTATTAGCGAATTATTCATTTAATTATTTAAAATATTACAAGTCTAAAAATTAACACCTTTTTAAATTTGAAAGTTAATTTCACTTCCAATGTTTATTAATTATGTTGGCACACATAATTAATGTGTTAATAACTTGTATTAGAAATGAAATATTATTTGCGCTTTCCTAACAAAAATAGTTGAAAAGTATCCGCTCAAAATATCAAATAAATGTCTAGCGCAATTTCTGAATTTAAACCTTTTTGCAATATTATTTTGTATTAATTTTATGTAATAACTGTAATGTGACGTAAATATGACGTAATTTCTCCTATTTAAGACTTCTAACGCATGTTAATAAATTTATTATTTTACAAATTCCTTTCTCTCTTAAAATTCACGTGTAATTATAGTTTTTATGACGTAATTTTTAATAAGTTCCTGCTTTTTGTACATAATTATTTAATTCTAATTCCAAATGTTTTTAATAGTCACGTGTAAATAAATTTTTAATTTATTTACAAGTATAAATATTTTTTTTTTTTTTTTAAGCAAACATTATTGTTTCCATTGTTTATACAGTTGGCAACAGTTTAAATTAATATCACTTTCTAAAATCTGTAAAAAATATCTCTAGAAATGCTGAAAATTTGAATTTAAAATAGAAATAAAACCTCAAAAAATTAGTCAAATTAAAAAAAGAAAAACAGTCTGCACACCGGGAACTTCAAACGTATAAAATGATCTAAAAATGATTAAATTCCTATGAATAGTTTTTGCTCCTATAAAACTTTTTTAGTGGAACGATTTTGTCCAATTTTAGCATTAAATATCTCTTAAAATAATTCTTCGATTTGAAAACTGTCTGCCTCAGCGTGTTTACCAGACATTTCTGTATCATACTACCGATTTTCATATTTTTGTATGCATTATTTTTCTTAATATTAACGAAGAAAGATCTCCTGTCACAAAAAATTCAAAACCGGCGGCGGTGACAGCGGTAGTTACTTTTTTTTTTAGAATAGAGAGATTCATTCCTTGAAAAAATGTGTTTTGAGTTCCTTATAAAAATTATGATAAATATGAATTTGAGCTGAAATATCCTTCTACCTCTCTATTCTAAAAAAAAGTAACTACCGCTGTCACCGCCGCCGGTTTTGAATTTTTTGTGACAGGAGGTCTTTCTTCGTCAATATTAAGAAAAATATTGCGTACAAAAATATGAAAATCGGTGGTATTATAGAGAAATGTTTGATAAACACGCTGATGCAGACAGTTTTCAAATCGAAGAATTATTTTAAGAGATATTTAATGCTAAAGTTGGACAAAATCGTTCCATTAAAAAAGTTTTATAGCAACAAAAACTATACATGGGAATGTAATCATTTTTAGATCATTTTATTAAGAATGCGTTAGAATTTGCCGGTGTGCAGATTGCATTGATTTTTTTAATTTGACTTATTTTTGGAGGTTTTATTTCTATTTTAAATTGAAATTTTCAGCATTTTGAGAGATATTTTTTTCATTATTTTAGAAAATGGTATTAATTTATACTGTTGCCAAATTTTTAAACAGCGCCAACAATAATGTTTGCTTCAAACTAAAAATTTATTTACACGTGACTATTATAAACAGAAAAAATCATTTGGAATTAGAATTAAATAATTATGTACAAAAAGCAGGAACTTGTTAAAAATTATGTCATAAAAAGTATACACGTGAATTTTAAAAGAGAAAGGATATTGTAAAATAATAAATTCATTAATATGCGTTAGAAGCCTTAAATAGGAGAAATTACGTCATATTTACGTCACATTACAGTTATTACATAAAATGAACACAAAATATTGCAAAACGGTTTAAATTTAGAAATTGCGCTAGACATTTATTTGATATTTTGAGAGGATCTTTTCAACTACTTTTGTTAGGAAAGCGCAAATAATATTTTATTTCTAACAAATGTATTTTCACGTGAATATTTAAAAGAGAAGGAATAGTGTGGTCAAAATTACGTCAGATTAAAAACGATTAATTTAAAATGTCTCATTTAAAAGAACTTTCTTTTCGCTTTGTTAAAAAATACCAGGAGACAAAGACTGTTTACTTAATTCCTTTTATATTAGCTTATTTTGAAATGTTGTTACACGTGTCTGTGTCATCAAGTTATTTTTATTTCGACGTTTTATTTGTATTTTTATTAATGTTGTACTAATTTATTTGTTCTTTCGTTATTTAAAATAAAAATCATGTCAATTTGTATAATTTGGCGAGTGGTTTATGCGATTTATATAATTTGGCGAAATTGGTCGACGGGATAATCAAGAAGTACCGCAGCGGATTTGGCGTTAAAATTCCCCAATCAAAGAGGAATGAATAGAAATCCGTTTATAGGGAGATCGCCACTGTTTTTTAAATTATAATTCAATCTTTCGAAATCTTTTTAAAGCCGATTAAATTAGCGTGCATTTAGAGTCTGCGGAATCTGGACGGGTGTTGGCGAGCGTAGCTCGTAGGGGGCCGAGCCACCTAGTATATAAAAAAAAGTTTTAATTTGGAAATGGACCAATGAAAATCTGCGTAGATATTCCCGGTAGATCGGCATCCTATTTGAATGCTTAAGCATGGCCTTTCTTCGTTAATATTAAAACAACTGTTGCATACAAAAATATGAAAATCGGTAGTATTATAGAAAAATGTTTGATAAACACGCTGATGCAGACAGTTTTCAAATCGAAGAATTATTTTAAGAGATATGTAATGCCAAAGTTGGACAAAATCGTTCCATCGAAAAGTTTTATAGGAGCAAAAACTGTACATAGGAATTTAATCATTTTTAGATCATTTTATGCATCAGAATTTCCCGATGTGCAGACTGTTTTAATTTGACTCTTTTTTTGAGGTTTTATTTCTATTTTAAATTCAAATTTTCAGCATTTTGAGAGATATTTTTTACGTATTTTAGAAAATTGTATTAACATAAACTGTTGCCAACTGTATAAACAGCGCAAACAATAATGTTTGCTTCAAATTTAAAATTTATTTTACACGTGACTATTATAAACAGAAAATGTAAAAAGCAGGAACTGATTGAAAATTACGTCAAAAAACTATACTTACACGTGAATTTTAAAAGAGAAAGAATATTGTAAAATAATAAATTCATTAACATGCGTTAGAAGTCTTAAAGGAGAATTTACGTCACATTACACTTATTACGTAAAATGAACAAAAAATAATATTGCAAATCAGTTTAAATTTAAAAATTGCGCGAGACATTTATTTGATATTTTAAGATGATCATAATATTTCATTTCTAATAAAAGTATTTTTACGTGAATGTTAAAAAGAGAAAGAAAAGTTTGGTGAAAATTACGTCAGATTATAATTGTCAGATTCAAATTATAATTCAATCTTCCGAAATCTTTTTAAAGCCAATCAAATTAGGGTGCTGTTAGAGTCTGCGGTGTCTGAACGGGGGGAGCGTAGCTCGTAGTGGGCAGAGCCCCCTAGTATATTATAAGACAAAAACCTGTCCGTGAGTATCGCTGGCGGACGGCACATTGACGGTTGCAACATTTGACTAATGCATTTCAATTTTACAGCATTTTTTTTTTAACTTCTAAACTAGCGCAGTTTTAATTTTTACAATTTGTTTGGAAGTTGTATATCAATGTACTATTTTTTGTAGTTTTTAAAATAATTTTTAAGCATGATTTTTTTAAGTCTATCTCTGTAGAGAGTAGCCAGATTATGAAAGACTAACCAGTTTGCACTTAAAACAAGGTAAACAGTTCAACATTTGTTTCCGGCTAACATTCCATAGCAAAATTAAAAATACATCAATAAATAAATAAAATATGTCATATAAATAAAGCACAAATTTAACAGATATGTAATCGATCTACGTGCTTAAACCACTAAAATTAACAGAATCAAGAACACTGCTATAAATAGCGAAATCTTTGACGTTTTCTTTAGCTATTAACTACTGACATGCGACTAATATTAAAGTATCGTTTAATAAATTAAAAAATATATATATTTAAATACATGATAGATATTTTGCATATAAAAGTGCTTTTCGGTGTCGTTAGTGGCGAATCTAAAAAATATATATTAAATGTAAAAATTCCAGTAATGTTTTCAAAAAAAAAAAAAAAAAATCAATATTTTTCACTTATATTCTATAACCCGGGACGCCCTGATCGGGTTTCCTAGTTATAATAATGTAATGAGATTTTTTTTATAACACAACATCCGAAGTTTTATACATTTATTGTCTAATAGACAATGTGATACAAAATTTTAAAAATCATTAATTTCGATATTCATAGATGTATTAAATATTTCGTCAAATAATAACTGTAAATATGGGATTAAATATTGACGTTATAAGGAGGCTAATATTTCGTAGCCTCCCAGATTTCAATTCTGAATCGGAATTAGCTTTGTTTCTTCTTGTTATTATTTTCAAATTTCTAAAATTATCATAAAGGTTTCAGTTATTTTGGGAATTTGGAAATAATAAAATTATATGCATGCAAAGAATACATGCTGTGCCATCTTCGTTTTTTCATTAATGTTTTAACCATTAAAGTTTTTGAAAAGAGTCATACTTTGTAAAAAAAAAAAGTATTCTTTAATATTTGAATTTATCATGTCATTCAGATATTTTATGCAGATATTTTATTGTGAGTGTGTGTGTTCAATTCGAACCTAATTTGGACAGTAATATTGATCTTGCAAATGTCTCGGATGAGTTTGTTAACCCTTACAATGGCAAGTAATTCTGTTTCTGTAATGTTGAATTCACACCAGAATTTTCGAAAAACTTTATTCGAAAATAAGGAAATGCAATTTTACAGCTATTTTTCCCCAAAGTTATAAAAGTAAAATTTTTTCAAAAATTCTGGCACAAACCTTAGTTAAAATTAAGTAGTATAAAAAATATTCCACCGCCCTTCAAGTGTTTAATCAAGTATATAGCGATTTTCGTTCGTTTACAAGGCCACACAAACCCAAAAATAATGCAAAATTTGTCATGAATACCAAAATACTAAATCCATTTAAACCTAATTTGGACAGTGTTTTGCTATTGCATAATTTTGAATATGTTCTTCCAGTATGTTGCTTATATAGTTCGTCCACAGGGACACACAAAAGCAACACATGTAAAATGTGTCATCACGATAACATTCGAAATACTGAATCATTTTAAACCTAATTGGGACAGTGTATTAATTTTAGAAATTTATAAAATCGTTAGACAAAAATGTTATTGGTACAGTTCGTTTACAGAGACACTCAAAAGTTTTCTATGGCATTCGCTGAATGGTTAGAGTAGATGTCCTCGTAGTAGAAACTTACGTCTAGGATCTGCTATATCATTGCTTATAAACATTTTTTCATGTTTAAGTGCATTGTAAATAAATCTTCAATTTAAATTAATTTTAAGTGTGTTAGTGAACTGATTCTCAATCTTCCATCGTGTACGGTATCCCGCATCCATGCCGGTGGTCTGGCAGCATTTCAGTTAAAGATTATACGAGGGTGTAACAATAAGTTTTTGCCCTCGCATAGAAATAATTGAGTGAAATTTATGAAATTGCTATATTGTATTAGTCCTTTTCTACATAATTAGTGTGCACAGTAACGCATTTCTGCAAATGGTATTTCAAAGAGGGGGGGGGGGGGAGCATGTATTCTAGGAGATCCGATAGTAGGCCCAAAAGGGGGCATTTTTCCAACTTTTTCCGGCCCCGACATGTGAGATATTGTTGGAAAGGCCTGTGACCAATTATTCATGTTATGCACTACTGAGACCCTCCCCCCAAATTTGCCCCCCTGGGGCATGAATAATGCCCACAAAATTTAGGAAAGTGCCCCCCTGAGGCAAATTTGGAGGGAGAGGCTCGCGGAAGGCAAAAGTTAGAACCCCCCCCCCCCTTTAAGTCTACTATTGCGCCTCCTGGAATACACCCCAACCCCTCTTTGAAATACCGTTTGCAGAAAAGTGTTACTGTTCATACTGACTATATAGGAAAGGACTCATAAAATACAGCAGTTTCATAAATTTCACTCAGTTATTGCTATGTGAAGGCAAAAACTTATTGATATTCCCTCGTATATATATATCTTCACATGAGGTTGATTGGAAGTGGAAGAAAATATTAATGTATGCATACAAAATTTGTGAGTTACCTTATTAAAAGTTATTTCATTTTTACATTTATCAACATAAATAAATTGCTGAATTTGTAAATTAGTTTTTCTTCCCTGTGTATGCATTACCAGTCTGCATTAGCAATCTCATCAGAAGAAAATCTGAAATTTTTCGATATGTTTATTTAAAATTTCGAGTCGTATAAAACAAAAAATAACTGGAATACCAATCCACGTAGGAATTTTTAAATTGATAATTTCACACAATTTGAACAGTTTTTGCAATTATCATTAAGTTTTATAATATTCCAAATGCACTCAACGCTCAAATAGTCTAAACAATGACGCAGCAAGAGAAGATACTCATTATTAACCTTTGAAAAAGGATAGGGATTACGATTAATTAGAAAATTTTCAGAATTTTTCTGAGATTTTTTTTTTTTTCCTACGCAAAAGTAAAAACAGATGAGTTAAATCATGCTAATATTTTTCAAATTTCGTAAGAAAAGCGAGTCGGACATTGTACGTCAAACGTGGCAAATGAGGTGTGTTCATACTAAAACTACTTTTATAAATATGTAGATCTTGGTGCAGCAGCTGTTGCATTCTTATGCAAAAATGCATGAATACAAAATTTATTGCGATTATTTGAATTCAGTAATACGGAAACAATGTGACTTCATCTTAAATAGGACGTCATCACCATGGTAATCTGGAATCATTACCCATCACGAGAATGTTTGAATCAATAACGTATGATAGGATTTAATAGAATGAAGAAAATTTTTATTAATATTTTTTTAAGTTTTGATTCGATTTTCATAAAATTCGAAATGACTCAACAAAATTCTGCAACGATTATATATGTTCAATTTCAAACCATTTGCGCTGTTATATGTGGACAGACAGACGAATGGACCAGACGACGATTGTAAGTCCTAGTATTTATTACGATCGCACCTAAAAATCGTTATTTGTTGACGACAAAATGACACAAAATATTAAAATTTAAGAAAGAAATACAAAATTTCTGAAATTATCGAGATAAAAAGCAAGCAAATTTCAGGAGTAACTATAAAATACGTTAGCCATATACATTGCAATGTTTTGGAATAAAAGTCCGCATCGTTTAACATGCATGAAATTTTAAAATTAAAAATGCAAAATGCATTTCCCAGCCACAGTTTTAAATCATATATCTTGACATGTTGTTTTAGTGCATACCGAATTTAATTCAATTTCAGGAACGGCATTTATTACAAAAGAAAAGAAGGATTTCTAAGACTTTAATTCTAGATTTACAACTTCGTTATCTCTCTGTGGGCTTTCGTTTAATTTGAAAGAAGTCGCAGCCGCGAAAACACAATCGCTCGCAATCATCGCAACTTATGACGTGAAGTATTTCTCGGATTAGAAAACTCTTCCTTCCTTTTAAAATAAATCCGAGCACGTCAGGAGGTTTGGGCTCTGGGCGAAAGCAAAAATTATTCATTTCCCAATTACATTTTGCTCTTCCTCTCTCTCCAGATTCGGGCATGTACGTCGCAAATGCCCGGGCAATTTCCTGTGCCGAAAATTCCACGCGTCACTTGTCTCCGGATGTAAACACAAAAATGACGGACCCACAAGATTTTCCACAATCCGCACCCCCCCCCCCCCCCTTCTTTTCACACATCACACATGCACAACAACACACACCCTCTTCTCTCCGCATTTTAATTCGGTTTGTGCCCAGGACACAGGTTCCGGTTCTAAACACGGTTTCGAAATTGTTTTGTTGATTTGGAGAGTGAATAAAAGCAACGGAATTGAGATGGTTAAGGGGTTTACTTTAAATTAATTTTCCAGTGCTCATAAATTAACAATTCAGTTTTTAATTTTAATTTAGTGTATGCTTTATGAATAGGAAGACAAAGACATCTTACTTTTTACAGGGTTACGTGGATTTAAAGAACAACAGATAAGACAAGTGATTGATTGTCAACTTTGTTTTGAAACAAGAAATTATTAATGTAAAAATACTTTTGTTTTACTTGAAATAATTTAACTTCAGAAGACAGACAAAAATATCTCACCTATTGTGCATTTTGTTTATTGTGATTAAAATTATTTTAATTACGAGACTTTTGTAATACCCTTATTTTTGAAAAATACTTTTTTAGATAAGTAGATAAAATTACATACGTTCCAAAAAGTGCTAAGTACATAGGCTATTTGGAAATTCTTTAAACGAATTATAGAGCAATACTTAAATTATATTACTTATAAATTTCTATTTTTAAATGTTTAATTTGATAGCTCTTATTGTTAACTTAAAGTCTTTATTTTATTTTTTATAAAAATAAGAAATTCTAAGTTTCTACAGGCCAGTGGCGTGGCGTGAAAATGTTCGGTGGTCATCGCAATTATTTAAGTTTGTGGTGAAAAATTATTAACTCTAAAATTCAGTGGTTGAATGTTCAAAAAAGAAACTTTAAATCTTACCTTCACTTATACATGAACTCCAAATGTTCTGCTAAAACTGGATCGTAGAGTTTTAAAAGCTTATTAAGAGTTTTAAAATATTGCTTGGTCATCGCCGCATCCAGCGATGACCGGACGCCACGCCACTGCTACAGGCGTGTTTGGTCTATTTTTGTTTTATAACATTCCTAAGTCCTTGAAGGATTTTTGGTAGACAAAAGAATATATATATATTTTTTCAAAGTCTAAAGTACAAAACTCCATAGCTAAGACATCAGGACATTGGTTCCGTCTTGAATACGGTTTCAAAATTGTTTTTTTATTTCCACAGTGGATAAAGGTAACGGAATTGAGATGGTTAAGGGGGTTTACTTTAAATTATTTTTTCATATGCACATAAATTCACAATTCAGTTTTTAATTTTAATTTAGTGCGTGCACAGAGGAGGGGAAAATAAAGATATCTTTTTTTTTCACCATTTAATTCTCGAGGACGAGCGACCAGTATACGTGCCACTTAAGGAGCTCAGAATCTTTCATTATTCCCACAAGTTATTTTTAATTGTAAAGATTGCCTTATTTCATCAGAGCATTTTCGCGATTCAATTAGAGAAAATTTTTTGTTCTGAAAAACTGGTGGTAAAAGATTAAAAATTCAGCTAAGGGCTCTCGTCGCGAAGGGGTTAAAAAGTCATAGGCAAAACATTTTATGTTTGTGTGTGCGTGACCAGTGATTGGCTGCCAACTTTGTTTTGAAACAAGAAATTATTAACGTAAAAATACTTTTGTTTTACCTGAGATAATTTAGCTTCTGAAAACTGACAAATATACCTCGAATTTAATACATTTCATTTGTTTTGGCTATAATTATTTTAATTATAAGACATCATCGTAGTAGGGTAGACCGGGTCTAGTTGGGCATAGGGGCACGTTGGCCTAGTCGCGATATTTTTTAAACTTTGCGTTAGATGACATTGTCAGTCCAGCCAAGTATGTGTTGCTTCGCTTTCCACCTCCAACATCAGCACCATTGAAGTCGGAGCGTCCGTTAAAGAATTTTCTAAATTTTGCAAAGGTGAGTAAATTTCCTCTCTTATAAATAATCGTTTTTTATTTGTTTGTAGATTACATTTTAGGTTTTGATAAAAATAATTCAGAAAAATAATTGTTCGTAGTTATTGTAGGGCATGTTTTTTTTATTGAAATACCTTCAGAATAATTTCTTATAGTCATGAAAAACAAAAATGTCAATACGGGGTTAGTTGGCCCATTTGGCACGGGGTATGTTGGCCCACCGGGCCAACATGTCCCATAGGAATTTGGCTCTGGGATATTGGAATTTTGATATATTTAATGAATTATTTTAATAAACATTTATTATTTTTTAATTGATTTATTATTAATTAATAGTAAGGAATTATTTTATTAATTGAATTCCTGGTTATTTCAGTCAATCATTTAAAAAAATGAAGTTATAACATTGTTTACCTCCTCCCCAAATTAAATCAGCTGCTCCTGTTGCACAAAATCATTTGTAACTTTCATAATTATAGAAAAATCTCTGTTGGCTTGGCTTACAGGCTCAGGTAGATTTCGAAGTTAAGTACCAATTTCACGAAGAATTTAACGGATTAAGGGAAATGTGATTTTTTTCTTATACAACCTCCCCCCCCCCCCCCCCACACACACACACACTTTTTCTTAGTTTTTAATTTCTTTTTGCTGTAAGAGTTGCTCTTATCAAAAGCTTGTCAATACAAAAATTGTAGATAATATTAACATGATTATTGATAAATTTAAGTGAATTTGATATCTTGTGAATTGACGAAATTAGGAATTTCTTTTCTTCTGAAAACCTATTTTTTGCACTCCTTGAAGCCATTTTTAATTATATCAAAAATCTGTCATGCATAATATTTTAACCCTTTTCCTAGAAGTTTTGAAAACTTTAAACTGATTGGATATGTTATCGTGTCCATAGAAAAGTAATATATGTATAAAGTTTCGAACTGGGGGTGATTTTGGGATCTAGGGGTCATGATCGGTGTAGATCTGCAAACGTTTTTCAAAAATTCCAACATATGGGAGATTACAATAGGTAGTATTTCTTACGAAATCTACCTAAAAGTTCAGCTTCCTAGTGCTACATACTACCGCCAAAAGTAACAAATCTAACAATAAAAATTTATCCCACTCTCATATTTCTCAATTATTAATAAAACGCCCCTTATTCCCATGTCTAGAGAAGAGTTTGCCACAAATAATTCTTTAATAATATCACATTTTATGAAGTGAAAACCTCTTACCTGGGTACTTATTCGTTGAAACTAAATCATCCTTTCTCTCTTCATAATCCATAAAAAGGGCAGTTTCAGGAAAAAAAATTTTAATTATCAAAAGCTATATTTTCCTTTAAGAGACATGCTGTCCCTTCCACAGACATAATAGAACTACACTTCCCTATCCGTTGATAAAGATCAGTAGTTCAAACAAAAAATATAAAAAAATGATATCATCCAACATAATTATATCAAGCACATTGCTATATACTAACTTATTAGATTATCTAAATATCATTATACCAATAATAAATCATGAATGTAATCAATAATATACATATTACATGATAAACAAACTGTGTTTTTTAATACTTAATTAGGAATTAAAATTTTATATAAATGAAAATTATCATTATTTCACAGAAGCTGGCATTAGCCAAAGCATCATCAAGAAATATTACATTTTACTGACAGAAATTTGAAGGGGATGATGTGCTACAGAAACATGCGTTAGAGAAACATAATAAACGAAAGAAAATAATTATTGCACTTAACAGATGTACAGAGGCCTTGATACAATTTATTTATCATCTGGTGTTTATAATAACTCACCTAATTAAGGATCAATGATTTTTTAAATTAATGTACTCTAAGATTTACGGTGTTTTAACACCTAGCATGCCCTTATTAAAATTTTTTACTGTTACATAATGTATTAAAGACATTTTTTTATGAGAAAATAAATTCAAATTTTAAAGCAATTTTTCGTCGAAGTTAATAATTTCGTTCGCAAATGTGTGTTTTCGTTCGCAAGAAATAAAAATTAAGATTTGGTAAAATTTTGATCATTTCTTAAACTTCTACACTATCAGAACATTAAAATGTGTCGTCAAAAGTGGCGGGTCAACTTACCCCGCAATCGGGGCAGATTAGCCCAAGCGACTTGGTGTCAGTTTGAGCTTCTTAACTAATACATATTGTTAATATTTTCAAGTTTTATTATTGTGACTTCTTCCTGAAAGTACACTGATAGTGGTAACATAAAAAGAAATTTAAAATGTTGAATTGTAATTTTTTAAAAATTATTAGAAGAAAAATCTGGCCAACTAGCCCCGGTCTACCCTACTATCGTTTTTTCACGCTAAGTAACGCTCTCGTGAGAAAACCAGATAAATTCACATACCTTCTAAACAATTTTAAATATATAAATCAAAATGTCATTGGTCAAATGAATTTTTAATTTTATTTACCCAAGATATAGTTACAAACTCTTTAAATGATTTAATAATCATTTTTTAAATAATAATTACTAACCATAATAGTGAAAACCATTGTCAGAAAAAAATAACCAAAAGGTGAATGCACAGTGACCTAAATCTAATTTTTATGGTAGTTATTGTAGGTATATGATGTAATATTTAAGTCACTGCTACGTCAATATGTCCATTTTGTGACGAGTTGCAAATGATTAAAAAATTGATCACTGCGAATTCATATTGACCATTAGAAGTTTACGTAAAGGCCCTTAAATTTCGAATTAAAGAAGTTAAATTTTGGTTAAGTTGTGACTATGATGTTTGTAATGTCGTTGTAATGTCACATCGACTGTCTGAGATATTAGGTTTGATCTTCTTCGCCTATTGTCTAAGACTGGCTTCGTTGCCGAATTTCAAAAATTAATTTCCAGTGTTTTTAGCACAAAAACCCCGTCTTTCCATTTTTCGTGCCCGAAGACACCGGGAATTTTAACTCGGAAAGTTTTAATCGTAAAAGAATTGTATTTATTTTAAATCCTTCTTAGAAGCAATGCAATTTTTTTCTATATACAGGGTGTCCACTCTCAACGGTGTCCAATGACTAATTTCTAAACCGTTAGTCATAGATATATAGTTCCAATCACAAAAATGTTTTAAATGAGATAAAAAATTATTTTAAAAGTCGTTTTGATCAATACAAACATTTTTTTAAAAAGTCACGAAATTTAAATTTTTATACGGTCCCCCTGTCCTATACGTGATATTTAGTAAAAATTTCTATTGCACTAACAAGTAAAAATTCCAATCTTCTAACACTAAAATTGATCGAGTTATGAAACTTTGAATTGTATGACTTATGCTAATTTTCTGCATCCGAACAGGCATGAGTTGGGCCATGTTTCGAAGAATAGTACATAAAATGCTTAAAGTATTAGAAAGATTTATTTCACGCGTACATTTCTGCATTGCAGCCGAAGGGTGTCATTTCGAGCAAATTTTAAGATAACTTTAATTTTTATTAACTAACTTTTAGATTAGATAATATAATAGCATTTTAAAATATGTATCAACAAAAATTCTGTTATTTTTTAACTTATATTTTTAGTGCAAGTTGTATATTTTTCTTTAAAATATCAGAATGAAATGAGATTTCAAACTTATATTGTAATGGTAATTTTACTGTCATCTATTATTATTATTTTTTATATTTGACTATTTATATCTATAGTAAATTTCTGAATGACCACTATTTTGCCGCAAAGAGGATGCTTCAACTTTAAACAGCTATTACCTGGTCAGTTTTAATTGTAGAAGAATGAGACTTTTGTTATTTTTCCTAAATATAATTTATAGGACCGCGGGAGTGTATAAAAATTTAAATTTCGTAATTAAAAAAAAAAAAATGTTTTTATTGACCCAAACGCTTTTAAAATACTTCTTTATCTCATTTAAAACAGTTTTTGTAATCGGAACTATATGTCTATGCCTAACGATTTAGGAATTAGCCATTGGACACCGTTGAGAGTGGACAACCTGTATAAGTTATAAGAAAAGAGCGCAGTGTTAAAAATAAATTTATTTTTAAATATGTATCCAGCCCTTTATAAGACAAATACCATATCTAAATCTATATTTCATTTGTATTTTTTTCTTCTTTGGAAGCATGCTTCTATCATCAGCGGTTTAAGAGTTAATCGGCTTCATTTCTATTTTAAATTGCCGGGTATATGTAAGATATATCATTTGTTTTAATTATTTGAAAAAAATATGTTTAATACGCTAAGTTATCTAATACTCGATAAGCAGAATAATTGCAATATGCAGAATTAGTATTTATAGGAGGCTCCAAACTGTCAGACATTTGTCGAGCAGAAAATTGGTATAACAGCTTATGCGCACGATTACAAAATAAATTTTGCAACTAGTAGGACTGGGCGATGTAGATATTTCTTAAATCGATTTATCATCCATCCAACATCGCGATTTAGTGCTAAATCGCGATTTAACACCGATTTTACATTTTAGAATATGGAAGAGCCTATTTTTTTAATTTTTAGCAACAAAATACGATCTTTATGTGCCCCCCCCCCCCTCCTGTATTATTTAGTATACTTAGCTTTTAATTTGTCAAATAATTTTGAAAAGAGGTATATTTTACACATAAAAAAGCTTTGAATGTCCCAAAACACTAGTTTTTTTTTTTTTTTTTTTTTTTTTCCATTTTAAAAATTAGTGACCTATTGTAATACATTTTATAAACTCATTCTATAAGAAGTAATATAAAAGAAAATGATTTTTTTTTTTTGTCTGACTTGTTATGCATGCTACAATCTAAATTCCTTAAGGGGGGGGGGGGGGCTTCCCCTAGCCCACTCAAATAGCACTTCATTGCTAACAGCCTTTTTTTTTTTACAGACACAGATTTAAAATATTACGGAGGTAAAACAGAAGCATATTAAAAGACTTCAATGATGAATTTAACTATTCATTTACCATGATGAGAAAAGTAGTAAAAAAAGAGGGGGAGGGGAGATATGAGAAATAAGGTGCAATTTTATATCTTTTTAACTTTTAGATTAAAATAAGATTTGTTTAACATAAATGCTGACATTTATATAGCGGATGGAGAAGGATTGAAAGCGTGACCCTTGAAGCACATCACTGAAATTGCTGATTTTTTTCGTGGTTGTTGCCATCCTTTAAGATTAGTAATAAAATATAATCTTAAAATATATCTCTTTTTAATGATAACAAAATGTCAAAAAAGCAAAAAATCGCAGATCTGCAGAAAAATCTAATGAATGCCTCCTCCAGCCCTCCCTCATTCTGCTGTAAAAATAAAGTTACTTGACTCATTACAGAACTTTATTAAAGTATTTTTAATTAATTACAAAATAATAATAAATTAAAACTAAAATATTCCCATAATACCTAAACATATGAAAATTAATTTTTCATGAAAATAATGCATAAAAATATAAACTAAAAATGGATGAATTTGGATATATATAGTGAATCAATTTCAGCAAGATACTCAATCCATGTGACTGGCATTGAAATCGGATGTCAAATCTGATGCATGACTATTTTAAAATATTTTAATTAATTACAGAATAATAAAAAATAAAGAATATGTATTAAAATATTACCCAAACATGTGAAAAATGAATGTTTCATTAAAAGAATGCATAAAAATAAAAACTGAAATTCGATGAATTTGGATTTTAAATATGAAACTTTATTCTTTTTTTTCCAACCAAAAATACTCAATCAATTTCGGGAAAAAAATATTATTAGTAAAAGAAAAATATTTCATGTGGATCACGGCCAAATAGTGATGCACAAAACAATGCATGACTATACTTTAAAATAATTTCATTAATTACAAAATATTAGAAGATAAAAAATAAATGTTAAAATATTACTAAAACATGTAAAAAATGAATTTTTCATCATAAGAATGCATAAAAGTATAAACTGCAAGTCGATGAGTTTGGATTTTAAATATAAAACTTTATTATTATTTTTTTAATCATATAAATGCTGAATGAATTTCAGGAAAACAATCTTTTGAAACAATGCAGGATTCTACTTTAAAACATTTTAATTAATTACAGAATATTGGAAAATAAAAAATACATATTGCAATATTACTCAAATATGTGAAAACTTCATTTATCATCAAAAGATTGCATTAGCATATAAATTGAAATTCGATGAATTTGGATTTTAAGATTTAAACATTACTTTTTCCTTTCAACTTTCCACTATATAAGTTCTTAATTTCTGAAAAATACACATTCCAATCTCGTAAACTCTGAATCTTGTTTACAAAATAAATAAATAAATATCAATTCTTACTTAAATCATCGTTTTCTTAAATCGCCCTTTTCTTAAATTGGATCCTGCTAAATCGATTTAACAACAGCTTGCCTTGTTTTCATTAAATCGTCTTTTTCTTAAATCGGAAAGCATGGAGGCTTGCGATGTTTGCTTAAATCGAATCGTCCTAAATCGATTTAACACCAGCTTGCCTTGTTTGTCTTAAATCGGAAAGCATTGAGGCTTGCGATGTTTGCTTAAATCGGATCCTCCTAAATCGATTTAACACCAGCTTGACATGTAAGTGGTAGATACATCAAAGTAGATAAATCAGTTTTCCGATGTTAGCTCTGAATCAGTATTTTGTTTTAAATCGATTTAAAGCCAATGGCTAAATCGCGATTTAAGACAATGGCTAAATCGCGATTTAAGACATTAGCTAAATCGCGATTTCCGATTTTAGCTTAAATCGATTTAAGACCAATGGTTAAATTGGATTTCCGATATAAGCTTTAAATCGATTTAAGAGTTAAATCGATTTAAGGCCCAGGCCTAGCAACTAGAATGAAAGTTTTTGTGCCTAATTATACTTCAGAGCATAATAATTACCCTGAACCTAAATAAATTTGTATTTAATGCATTTTTATATTTTTAATACAAATCTATATTTAGTTAATACAAAATTTTGAAAATTATAAAAGTATAATCACCTATATAAAAACATGGAGACATTTAAAATGCTTCATTTAAACACATTACTACATAGGTGTGATAAAATATATAGAAATGTTTTTAAAAATTAAAAACACTAGATGTTAAAATGATAAAAAGCTACTCCAAGCGCTTTCGGCTAACCTTAAGCCTTTGTCAAGGAGAAGAGAATTGACTGATAAAAACACTCGACGCCCGTTGTTCACTGCTACACATTGAACGGAAACTCTCTTCAGGAAGTCTGCAGGTGGTCGTATCTATTAAATTGAAGGAGGGGGAAGGTAGACAAAGCTCAATCCTCCGAGAGACCGAACTCTCCAGTAATATGAAGTAAATTAAACCAGATGCGCGGAATTGTGCTATTTTAGAGTCTTTGGAGATTTTAACGCAAGCAAAAAATTGTTGTAATGACGTATTATCATACCAAATTCCGAGCATCTGGTTTAATTTACTTCATATTACTCCAGAGTTCGGTCTCTCGGAGGATTGAGCTTTCTCTACCTTCCCCTTCCTTCCGTTTAATGGATACGACCACCTGCGGTCTTCCTGAAGAGAGTTTCCGGTGTAGCAGTCAACATCGAGAGTCGAGTGTTTTTATTAGTCAATTCTCTTCTCCTTGACAAAGGCTTAAGGTTAGCCGAAAGCGCTTGGAGTAGCTTTTTATCATTTTAACATCTAGTGTTTTTTAATTTTAAAAACATTTGTATATATTTTATCACACCTATGTAGTAATGTGTTTAAATGAAGCATTTTAAATGTTTCAATGTTTTTATATAATAAACAAAGGTGAATCTGGCGTTCAAGATTGGACTATTTTATTAAGTCAATTTATTAATATAATCACCTATTTTTTTTTTTTTGTTTTGAGCAATGAAATGGAAATTTTAGGTTTAGTTTATGTAAACTAACAGGAAACATATTTTTTGAAAATTTCATGAAAAAAAATTCAGAAGTTTTTGAGATATCCTGCGCGTTATGCCCAAAAACGTCAATTGGAAAAAAAAAATGACTATGTTCAGAAAAGATAGCAGTTTAGCATCTAAGAAAAAAAAATAAAAAAAAAAAAATAAAATAAAATTTTGAAGCTTTAAGAGTCCTGAGGCCTCTTAAAGGGTTTTAATATATTTAAAAAATTAGTTTGAAAGGAAATTGAATTATTATTGATGGGATATAGGGAGAAATATTTTATGTTATTTTAAAGCTTTTGTACAGTCAGGCCCGAAACTAGGGGGGGGGGGGGGCAGAGTGGGCATGTGCCCTGGGCGCCAAATGAAGGATTATACCTTTGGAATGGATCATTTTCTTCTGATGGACTGATGGCTACTATTATTATGAAACAACCATTATAAATGAAGTGTTAGGTGAAGATGAAAGAGCAGTCGTAAAAAGTTAGAACTCTAATTTTCTGGTCAGAATGGGGGGAAAAAATGACCATAATTTTTTTTGTCAAAAAAAAAAAAAAAAGAGTAGTTAAGAACAGCCTTAATTACCGTATATACTCGTGTATAAGTCGAACAATTTTAGACAAAATTTTGGAGTTGAAAATGGGGTGTCGACTTATACACGAGGTAGTAAAAAGATAATCGGCGATTGGGCAAGTCTTTTAAGCAATCACATGACAGATAAAAGCGGAAAATGGTCATTTACCTGTGATTGACAAAAAAATCTCTACAATAATGTCTCTTTAATTGTTCTGCACCCGCTTTCTCTTGGGACAGAATTTCGTTCAATACACCGGACATTCCTTTCAACATTTTAATCCCCTTTTTAAAACGAATGCTTGTAGATATCTCTCCTAAAAGTCCTACAATACAAAGAAGTACTATATTTTAGCAATCTAAGAAGATGTTTACCCTTGTAAATTTGGCTTAAATAGATTTTTGAAAGATTTTTTTTTTTTTTTTTTTTTTTTTTTTTCTAAGAATTGATGGGAATAGGTTTTCAAAATAGTTTCAAAAATGTAAAAAAGTTTACAAATTTAACGAAAATTTATTAATTTTTCTTATCTTCGATTACAAATAATTTTTCAACGTACTACCAGAAATGTGGTTCGACACGAAATTTCATTTTTTTTTTTTTTCAAAATTTTGCTTAAGAATTGGGGTGGGGTGTGGGGTAGACTTATACACGAGTATATACGATACTTAATTCTATGTAAGAAGAGGTTTTA
This sequence comes from Maratus speciosus, assembly GCA_963932465.1. Lineage (NCBI taxonomy): Eukaryota > Metazoa > Arthropoda > Arachnida > Araneae > Salticidae > Maratus > Maratus speciosus. The sequence continues at coordinate 510,283,972 of OZ010795.1, forward strand.
AAACAGAAAATTAATTTTAAAACAATTTTAAAATATTATTAAAAAAATTTTTACTGTTTGCTTTGGGTATCGAACTCGGGCTCTGAAAAAAGAGCTCGGACTCATCTCTATTGCACAAACCTCCTTCACTACAGCAAGTTTTCTATAGAAAATAGCACGTGAAATATTCATAGCTTTTTTACAGGACCACACATATATATTTGGATAAATTACTGTGTATGGATGGTATTTGTTCAAATTGCGTTTATAATTGTGTTATGATTTCCAGAAGTTTTTTTTTTTTTTTTTTTTTTTTGTATATTATGTGATGTTTATAAAATTTATAGGACGACCTTACAAAATAATTCGATCCATTCTACGTATGAGTGGGACATTTCGTTATAATATTCTCTTAATGTTGGAAGGTATTTCATAATCTATGCATAAAACACGTGTTCATGCATCATATGCGTTCATTACAAATAACAATATTTATAAGATAAATGTGCAGCGAGCAAAAAGTAAATTAATCCAAAAATTTTCTTTCAATTTGCTGATTTCTAAATTTTGGACCGTCTTCTATTGCTACATAATATACACACAATATATCTATATATTTTTGTTATTTTTTTCCACAATTTTTTTTAAACTAACCTATTGTGTAAAAACAGAATTTAGGGTATATTATTCGTGGTTAAAAAGTCGTTTAACCAAAAAACAAATTTTTTGCTTTTTATGAATAAATAAAAACTCTCACAAAATTTCCACATGCATGTAAGTGCATTATATCGGAGGGGTTTTTTAATGACAGAATAAATATAATGTTTAGATACTTTCTTTTCCAATTCTATGAATATTTTAGATGGCTTATTTCCCTTTCCCTTCTTCGAAAATATTTTTGTCACATTCAATTATTGTATCGCACCAATATTATCGATATTTCATGCGATTATATGACACCCATATTTGAATATGCTATTCTAAAATTGGATAGATCCACAACAAACGAAAGAAAGAAGAGAGAAAAAAAAAATATCACCCTTTTAAAAATTTACGAGTTGAACACATTGGGTAAAACCTCTCTTCAACGATGTTTTACCAGTAATACCTTTTATACCGCACTCTTTCTCATTTTTCTTTTTTATACGTTGAATAAGAAAAAAGAAAATGGCAACGCAAAAGAGCAGTTAAAAAATAGAGGCCGTTATATAACTTCTCAGCCTTTTACTTTTTCCTACCATTTTTTTCCCGATAATCTTTTTGAAGGCTTTTCCATAGAAATTACTGACGCCAAATTTCTGCAAAATAAAATAAAATAAGGCCTTTAGTTTATATATCCTCACATCAATGTATATACTTTGAAGTATGGAAATATACATATCCTTGCATGGTAATGTAAAAAGGAATAATAAAACACCTAGGGCAATGAAATAGCAGGGGGAAGGAAATATATAAATAAATTTAAGCGAAACGTAGAGAAGAGAGCGCGAGAAAATAATAAAACTTTCGATAAAGAAAAAAAAATAAAGAAAAATGAAAAAGAAAAAAAAAATCAAGTAAAGTTAGAAAAGTGTGAATTAGGGAAGGCGGGAAAGGCTGGGGTTTTAAAGCTCGAAGGCATAACACAGAGTTGCCAATATTCGTCGAGTTGGTTCCCCAAGGGGTATAGTCAATTTCATGCTGATTTCTCGTTACACGCTTTTAAATTGTGTTTCGGAGGAGGGAAATTGCCTCATCTTCTACCAGATCGGCCTGGAAATTAGAGGTCCTAAACTGGTTACCTCGGATTTTCGATTTCAATGGCTTCGGCCCGAGTTAAAGCAAGGGTTGCAAGGTATGACTGGTGGCGACAGTTTGTAGTCCGACGCCAAAAGTCGACGCCAAAGGGAATAAAGGGAAAGTGTGCCTCAATCAGATATGTGAAGTGGAAAATATGGATGTGGCATATAAACTAGCGTATATTTCAATATCTGCTTCCGCTTCTACTCAGATGAAGAAAAAACTTACGTGACGGGTCTTTAGTTACATACTCTTTGACAACATTTTTAGTTTTGTAACATTATAAATAATTTTCAATGTGAGATCTTTTCACGAACGATTGTTCATTTTATAAAATAAAAAAGTAAAATTATTAGAGATTTTTTAATTTTAATTTCAAAATTTAATTTTTTTATTTATTATTATTTTTTATTTTATTATTATTATTATTATTATTATTATTTTTTTTTTTTTTTTTTACTAGAGAACGTTGGATAATGAAAACTTAACCATAACATTTTAAAAATAATATGTGTAATATCATTACTATTAAAATATATTACTCATACTTTTTATTTCTATTTATAAAGCAAAATAATAATTTCAATAGCTGTAACATAATTTATGTTGCTTAATTAATATTTGTTATGATGGTGACAAGAGGGGGGGGTGGGGGTAATATCTTAACCGCTTTTGTAAGAATGAGAAAAAAATTAAGTGGTGGACTTTTTATTATGTACATTTCATTGCAAATATTACTTTTATACCATAATAAATAATTTTTTATGGGATATTTTAAAAAATAAGATTTTAGAAATTTAATTTTAGAAATTTAAAAAAAAAGATTTAGAAATTTAAAAATAAGATTTAGATAATATTTTAGAAAATAAGTATTATTTTATAATATATATATAATTGTTTATACATAATTTTTAATTTGCATATAAATTCATTTATAGTTTGTATATTCACATTGTGGATGATAATTTGAATTGGTTTATAATGGTTTTATATTAGCATTCAAATTATTATGTTGCAAAAGCGCATGTAATTATGAATGTAAATCTATTTTGATATATTTTGGTATATTTTCATTTTGAATGTAAAAATTTCTTTTTGAGATAATATTTTTTATTATTAACGGTACCTTATATATATATTTTTAAATATATACAATGGTCGCTAAACGTATTTAGCAATCTTATAAATAATATTCTGTTAGTTCACTGCTGCAATTGCGCATTATCTAAGTGTATTATTAATTCATTTCTACCTTTGTAGTTATATGATACTTATTCGTAAGAAGTTCCATTAGAATCTGTACAATTATCATCGCACAGTATCATTTAAAATTTCAATACAATTAATAATAAATATATCAGCAAATATATTTTTTATGAAATTTTATAATTCTTTATACATAATTTTTAATTTGCTTAATTCATTTATAGTTTGTATATTCACATTTATACAGGATGTTTCTAAACTCATGGTACATACGCTAGGGGGTGATAGAACACATCAAGACGAGTAATAGTGAATGGGAAACCAAGGGTCCCAAACGTCTTCCGAAGGAGATAGGAACCTTTAAAGTTTAGGCACCAAAATTTCAAATGATTATAAAAAACGGAAAAATTGGTCGATTCGTTTGCGGTTTTCACTAAAACTATTCTTTATGTCAGTATTTTCTTGAAAATCAATTTTAAAGATACAGTTCAAAAAATGCCGATAGAGGGCGCTTTAGACTTTGGAGTAACCAACATCTATTTTTTACCGTTATTTTTTGTATCTCATTGCATACTTTCAAAAGCTTAGAATTAAACTTAAATTTTGAGCTCAAAATCTGAATCGCTGGGAGTGGTTAAGTAGCGCAAACCGAACTGTGTTCAAGGGGGGGGGGGGGTTCAAATTTCAACTCATGAAAACAGTTCAGTTTGCGCTGCTTAACCAGTCCCACCGATTCAGATTTTGAGCTCAAAATTTAAGTCTAAGCTTTTGAAAGCATGTAATGAGATACAAAAAATAACGGTAAAAAATAGTTGTTCGTTACTCTAAAGTCTAAAGCGCCCTCTATCGGCATTTTTTGAACTGTATCTTTAAAATTGATTTTCAAGAAAATAATGACATAAAGAATAGTTTTAGTGAAAACCGCAAACGAATCGACCAGTTTTTCCGTTTTTTTATAATCAATTGAAATTTTAACTACTGAAAACAGTTCAGTTTGCGCTACTTAACCACTCCCGACGATTCAGATTTTGAGCTCAAAATTTAAGTTTAAGTCTAAGCTTTTGAAAGCATGTAATATGACACAAAAAATAACGGTAAAAAATAGTTGTTGGTTACTCCAAAGTCTAAAGTGCCCTCTATCGGCATTTTTTGAACTGTATCTTTAAAATATATTTTCAAGAAAATACTGACATAAATAATAGTTTTAGTGAAAACCGCAAACGAATCGACCATTTTTTCCGTTTTTTATAATCATCTGAAATTTTGGTGCCTAAACTTTAAAGGCGCCTATCTCCTTCGGAAGATGTTTGGGACCCTTGGTTTCCTATTCACTGTTACTCGTCTTGATGTGTTCTATCACCCCCTTAGCGTATGTACCATGAGTTTAGAAACACCCTGTATATATATATATATACTTCTGACCATTAAAAAAAGAAAAAAGAAACATTACAAATTACCAAAACATAAAAAATAAATAAATAAAATGAGAAGAGAATAAATAATGGATATTTGTAGAACCTAGACAAAATCTTCAGGTCCCAAATGCCTAGAGTTCCACAAATAAAGTGTGTGTTTTTATCTTCATATTAGGCATAAAAAAGCTAAAGAATGTGAATTTGGGGCTACCAACACACAAAAAATAGAGAAATAAATTATGAAAAACAAATAAGTTTAAAATAAAAAGTGATTAAAAAGGATTAAGAAATAAAATTCACATTACCATATTAAAAGCATTGCTGACTAAGAACTGTATATATATATATTTTGTAGAACCTAGACAAAATCTTCAGGTCCCAAATGCCTAGAGTTCCACAAATAAAGTGTGTGTTTTCATCTTCATATTAGGCATAAAAATGCTAAAGAATGTGAATTTGGGGCTACCAACACACAAAAAATAGAGAAATAAATTATGAAAAACAAATAAGTTTAAAATAAAAAGTGATTAAAAAGGATTAAGAAATAAAATTCACATTACCATATTGAAAGCATTGCTGACTAAGAACTGTATATATTGTGAAGGGGAAACCCCCCCACACTTGAAATTAGAGATATGGCCAGACGTACAAGTGGAGTACATTGGGATGTCTCACAAAAGCCCTATTTGTGAGCTCTAATCCCCTTGACTGCAAACAGATCCAACAAAGTAAAGATGAAAATTTTATTGAAGAAATGTTGACATAATATACTGATGGGGTGGGCCGCGTAAAAAAATGTGTCTTACACAGTCAGAGTATCAGGTAGAGGTCTGCACGGGCCCGGGCTTGGCCCGAGGCCCGTACCCGGCCCGGCCCGCGGGCCGGGCCGGGCCGGCGGAATGAAGGCGAAATTTCAAACGGGCCGGCAGAATTAGGAGAATTTTTTCAACGGGCCGGGCCGGGCCGGGCCGACAGACAAAATAAACGGGCCGGGCCGGGCCGACAGACAAAATAAACGGGCCGGGCCGGGCCGGCAAAAAAATTAATCGGGCCTATCGGCCCGATATAAGAATTTAAGCGAAGCAGATAAAATACGAGCCATTTTCAATTAATATGATTTTCTCGAGAAGTATAAATGTGCGTCACGAGCCGATGCGAGTTTAACAACATCAATACAGAAATGTAACGTGTCCATCGTAGAGGTCGGCATCGTACAGTTACAAGATGTCTGATTCCGAGTTTAATTTTTTTTCAGCAGACTCGTGCCGGGAAGGAAATGGTCTTAATCGATCTCAGGATGTGTAGAACAGTCATTTTGTTTTGTAATATTAATAGTGATAATGAACTTCTCTTAACAGTATCTTTGGAAATATACCTTAAGGTGGTTCTCATATTCACTGCTCAACAATGCAAAGCTTTCAGACACATGTTTCTGACAAAAACTTTAACTATAAAGGCATAAAATTGACAGGCCTGACTATTGAAGGCATTTGGAAACGAATAGCTTTTTCCATATTTAATAAATTACTTACAGAGATAACAGCGATTCCTGTCACGTGGCTGTACGTTTTTCTCCTTTCCTGTGCTATCGCTTCCGGAAATTCGATTCAAAACGCTAACTTTCACAGTATTTTCAGAAAGATATATTGCTTTTATCTATGAAAGAAAACGACATTTACATAGCTTTTGAATAAGAATACTTGCCAATCTTACACGTTTCCAAAAAGAAAAGACTTCATAAATGTGTCGAAATGTAGCTCCTTTGGATTTGAGAAAAGTCTTAAAAATGAGAGAAATATTTTCACAAATCTACTTTTTATTATACAGCTTCAAATGTTATCTTGTTTTTAATCCTTTATTCTGAACTACATTAATCTTTTAATGAATCTTTATTTCCATTTTGAAATGTCTGTAGACACGATGACTGTAAGTAATCGTTAATGTTTACTATTGTGCGTTTTCTGTTTTGCGAACATCATAGTAATGTAAAATATACTGTAAAATGTTCCCATAAATATGTATGTAGTATTCATTAAAAGAATCTTAATTGTATGTTGAGAAAAAACAGATTTTTTTTTTGTAGAAATTGTATCGGGCCGGGCCCGTTTTCCCTGATTTTTGTACGGGCCGGGCCGAACATCCAATTTTTACAACGGGCCGGGCCGGGCTCGGGCCGAACTTCCAATTTTTACAATGGGCCGGGCCGGGCTCGGGCCGAACTTCCAATTTTTACACGGGCCGGGCCCGGGCCTGGAAATTCCGGCCCGTGCAGACCTCTAGTATCAGGCCGAATGATCCATTTACATATCGAATGCACGCCACATCCACTGGAATACCAAGCCAATATGAGAGTTACGCAAACGCCAAATTATCCGTTGCATAGAAAAACAATGGGAGAGACGTGGGAGGAATAACGTGCTTCGAAGTCTCTACGAACGGTAATAATGGATCTGGGAAAAACTAGTCGGATGTACCAATCTCAAAACTTTCTTCTATCTCATACATGTTAATACTTGAAAATTCGCTATCACACTACCAAAATTAAACGGCAATCTATGCCCATCATGAGGATTCTAAAGATATGAAATTCCGTGCATTAGTTCTTGAGGTATGGCTATCTCTGAAATCGTGTAAATCCAGCAAAATTCAGCCTAACAGCGCCACCTATTGGGTGCTTTACACCAAAACCTATGTTACATCAAAACCACCAAGCAACCACTTATGTCAAAATTTAACTGAATCTGAAGTTTGGGGAAAATCCGTGCCCCAACTTTTACTCTAACCCAATTTTCTCTACCCAATCTCTAACCCAAGGTTTTAGAGATAGCGTTATTGCGAAAATCATGAAAATTCCAGCATAGCAGCGCCACCTATTGGACGATTAACACCAAAACCTAATGAGCAACAACTTGTGTTAACATCTAACTAAATCTGAAGTTAGATGAAAATTCGTGCATTAGTTTTTGAGATAGAGCTATTGCGGGAATCGTGCAAAATGCAGCACAGCAATGCCACCTGTTGAGCGATTTACACCAACACGTAATCAGCATCAAGTCATATACAGGACTAACTGAATCTGAAGTTTCATGAAAATCCGTGCATTAGGTCTTGAGATAGAGCCATTGCGGAATTCGTAAAAAAATGTAGCATAGCAGCACTACCTGTTGAGAGATTTACACCAACACGTAATCAGCATCAAATCATACCAAGGACTAACTTAATCTGAAGTTTCATGAAAATCCGTGCATTAGTTCCTGAGATATAGCCATTGCAAAAATCGTAAAAAATGCATCATAGCAGCGCCACCTGTTGAGCGATTTGCACCAAAAACTAATCAGCATCAATTTGTATCAGGGACTAACTGGATATAAATTTTTATTAAATTCCGTTCATTAGTTCTTGCGATAGAGCGCCCACAAAATTTGTGTCACAGACAGACACGCAGACAGACTCACAGACAGACATTTTGTAAAAACATGTTTTTCGGATTCTCCCACCCCTAAAACGTATAAATCCGTCGAAAACCGGAATTCGAAAATTTTCATGAATCCCATACTTTCTTCTTGTAAAGATATAAGAAAGTAATAATCATCATATGAACTAAAGAAGAGTGCAACAGACGCGTTGTATATTTATTACTTTCTTCTGTCTTTACAAGAAGAAAGTATTGGATTCATAAAATTTTTCGGATTCCCGTTTTCGACGGATTTACACGTTTTAGGGGTCAGGGAACCCGAAAAACATGTTTTTACAAAATGTCTGTCTGTGAGCCTGTCTGCCTGTGTGTGACACAAATTTTGTGGGCGCTCTATCTCAAGAACTAATGAACGGAATTTAATAAAAATTCATATCCAGTTAGTCCCTGATAAAAATTGATACTGATTAGTTTTTGGTGTAAATCGCTCAACAGGTGGCGCTGCTATGCGGCGTTTTACACGATTTCCACAATGGCTCAATCTCCAGAACTAATGCACGGATTTTCATCCAACTTCAGATTCAGTTAGTCATTAACAGGATTTGACGTTTTATACATTTTGGTGTAAATCGCTCAAGAGGTGGCACTGCTATGCTGCATTTTTTGCGATTTTCGCAATATCTCTATCTCAAAAACTAATGCTTGGATTTCCAACAAACTTCAGATTCAGGTATATCTTGATATAAATTACTGCGGTTTATATTTTGGCGCATATCGCACAACAGGTGGCGCTGCTACGCTGCATTTTTCAGAATCTTCACTATAGACTTAATATCAACTATCACTTAATAACTAATGCGCGAATTTTCACCAAACTTCAAATTCAGATATACTTTGATATGAATTGGTGCTAAATTGATGTAATTTCTTGTATTATTTAAATGATTTAATTGATGCGATGTATATAGAAGAAAGTTTTGTGATGGCCACAACATACTAGTTATCAAATTATATTACTAATACAAATACATTGGTAATTTATAAAGCAAAATAATCTATTTTTATTAGTTATAACATAAAAATTATACTTTATTTTATTTTATTTATTTATTTCATTTTTTGAGGGGGTTGGGAGTTGGGGTGAATTTCTCAAAATACCGCTTCTGTAAAATAAAGAAGAAAAAAGCAATTTCCTCCTTCAAGAAACTCGGTAAAAAAATAAATCGGCTATCTAATGATTCATATGCCTTCAAGTGTTTGTAACATTAATATAGATACTTAAAATTAAATATAGTTTATAATAGCTCCATGTTTTATCAGAAATCGGTCATTTATATTTTTCAAAATAGCAGATACTTTAATTTTTTTTTTTTTTAGTTGCTATGGAAAAATGCCAACAAAAAATAATCTACTATTTTTCAACTATTTCTCCTTTACTTTCTACAGAAACGGAGTACGTCAGTTGCCAACTTAAAGAAATGGTGTCAAAAACTACAAAAAAAAAATTAATATCTCAAAATTAAATTGAGAGTTTTCAAACAAGTTGCATTTAAAAAATACCTTTCCCCCTACACGACGGTATGAAAATTGAAAATGTGCGATGCTTAGGAGCTTAAAAAATTGCAGTAGAGATTACAATACCTGTACATCTTGATTGTACATCTGCTCTGTACAATCTGCTTTGTTTTACGACTGGCTTATACAACGGAACGTTATTTTTTGGAGACGGCACTTGGAGACTTTGGAGACGGCAGGAGAAAGAAATAGCATACCGCGGGCTAAAAATGTACTTGATAAGCTTTTAATTATGTTCATTTTGTCAAAAAATCTTTTTTTCATACTATTACAAATAATTTTTATTATAAACCCCTATTTGAATTTGTTTCGTTTCAGAGGAAATTTGATAGAACTCGAGATAACTGACTATCTAAGTCGCCAGAAAGAGGAACTCTGGTTCTCCAAAGAGAGCTTGGATTCAAACCACGCTCCTAGCATAACATTTTTCTTAGATATTGTTAGTAGTTTGATAACTCAGTTCAATAATGTAACTTATATTTAATTTCAGGAGGGAAAATTATAGAATTTTTTTCCTTCAATATTTTTAAGTGAAATTTATCAACCCCAATATATTTTTTAAATTAATGGCTTTGTACACCGACAAAAAAATATAGTTCTGCTATCTAGAATCTAAATTGTGGCTCTAGAAAAAATAGTTCCATGTCATCCCTGTAAATTCTAGTTCCTTTGGCAAGAGAATTTTAGAGTCTCCTCCTATATTCTCGTGGTCAAACGTATTTAAAAATCTGTACAAATAGATGCGAATACAAGAGGTTAGTTTTAGTAACTATAATTCTAATTTGTGAAACCATTCCAGAAATCAAGCGATAATTTCTCGCTATTGAAACGATTCATCATCGTTTAGTCACCAACAAAGCAAGAGACTAGAAATTCTAGATCATTTCGTCTATTCAGCTTAGTTGTTTACCCTGTTCGCATAGCTCGGAAATCTATATTTCTAGTTTAGAGTTTCATAAAATAACTACCTATTCATTCTAGGTGAAGGCGGTATGTTTTTTTCCCCAGTTTATTTAAAATTTTAAATCAAAAGCTTTGTCATGTAATTATCGATTAAATAGTTTAAAATGATCTACAATATTTGGTACTTTTTTTTTTTTTTTTTTTTACAAAATTCGATAAGGCAATGTTCGATAAGGCATATATTGCTAAAAAATAGTTTAAAAAAATATAATAAAAAAAAATAGGTGATTATTTTCCGTAAAAAGGGGAAAAATATATAAAAAACTGCGGTGCTATCTATTGGTATTGTAGTGTAGTTAAATGTTTATATTTTTGTAAAATAATAAAATTTTAACTTCAAAGTTTTCTTTAATTGTAATTTTTTTTTAGAAAAAACACTCAGAGTTGCTCCTTTTGGGATCTGAAAACTGAATTATCTGGAAAATGTTCGGTTGTTTGCATTCATGTAAAGAGAGTTAATATGCAGAAGAAACACAATCCAGTGATAAAAGGAGAGGTTTTATTCTTTTTATTCTATTGCTAACATATATATATATAAAAATCTGATATTTTAATGACGTTATGAACATTTTCTGTGAAACATTCAAGTTCTTTATCGTCAAGTTGTGTCCAAAATACTACTTAGTATTACTTTACAGATCAATCCGTATAGCAGAGTTAAAGCTTGGCAGTATAAAATAAGGCAGAAATAAATGAATCATTTAAACAATTTTTTTATGATTAATTTTTTACTGCCAAATTTTAACTCTGCTACAATAATTAAGCTGTAGAGTAAAACTGAATTTTGCTCATCTGTTATTATACAGTTTTTTGGTGAGGAGGAGGGAAGGGAGTTAAATGGTATTTAAAATCAGGTTCAAATTAAACTACAAAAGTAGAATACAATAAAGAAAATTTGAGAACCATTCATTTAGCTTATTTTCACGTTAGCACTAAAGATGATAACAAAAATATTTGAAAAATTCGATCGATTTTAGTCGAACAAAAGCATAGATCCGGCTAATATATGACTTTAAAAAAAAAAAAAAAAAAAAAAAAAAAATCATAACTTTAGTACTGAGATATACTTAGGGTAATGTTTAAAGCTTCTAATATATCTTGGTATTTTATGAAATATGGTATTTTTATTAATCTTAATCTTTCTATCAAACTTCTGATTTTATAAAATGTAAAAATTTGAAAGAATAATAATTTTTGATGGGTATGAAAAATTAAAACGTGGTAGAGATTCTTTTTTAAGAGTTGTATTTACTAACAACAGTAGAATAATATACCAAATGTGACTATTTGAATATTTTTTAGAATTTGTAAAAATCCTTGCACAAGTTGAAGAAAAATTCATCATTCTCTACATTCAGCGTGTTTATATTTATTAATTTAAATAGTTTCATACATCAACATTTACGTATGTACCTATTGATTAACACATAGCAAGTATTATTCATTATTACTTTCTTCTATCTTCAAAAGAAGAAAGTATTGTAATCGAAATTTTTTTCGACTTCCGGTTTTTTGACGGATTTACACGTTTTAGGGGTTAGAGATCACAAAAAACATGTTTATACAAAATGTCTGTCTTTCAGTCTGTGTGTCCGTGTGTCGCCATTGTACCATCAAAAATTGTATGAAGTTATGCATAGAATTGAACCAATTTTTTTTTTAAAGTTTTTGGCTATTACAAGCAGGTTCTCCATTAATTTGGAAAAAATCCACCGGTAGAGGGCGCTGTAATAGCTATTTTTGTGCATTTTGAGTATTGTACCATCGAAAAGTGTATGAAGTTATGCATTGAATTGAACCAAATGTTTTGGGTATGTTTTTGGTCATGGCAAGAAGGTCCCCTCTGAATTTGGAAAAAATCCGCGGGTAAGGGGCGCTGTAATAACGATTTTTGTGCATTTTGAATATTGTAACATCGAAAAGTGTTTGAAGTTATGCATAGAATTGAACCAAAGTTTTTGAATATATTTTTGGCCATGGCAAGAAGGTCCTCCCTGAATTTGGAAAAATTCCACCGGAAGGGGGCGCCGTAATAGCGATTTTTGTGCAATTTTCAATATTGTACTATCGAAAAGTGTATGAAGTTATGCTTAATTCTAATAAAAATACTAATAAAACTAATTATATTGATATATTGACATGAGATAGAAGAAAGTTTTGGGACTGGCACATCCAACTAGTTTTATTACCCTATAACAGTGTAGTCTTACAGTCATAAGTGCCGACTTAACGGCCGCGGGTGCCAGGAAACCTTCCAGGAGTAATTGTAAAATGTTATTTTTGTCTTGAACCTTTCGGGTCCGATTTTTTTTTTCGATTTTGATTTTAAAAAAATTACTTTTACGTTAATAATTTTAATAGCAGCTATTCAAATAGATTGACTGAAGTTTAACGAATATGTCATTGTCTGAAATCTAACGAATCTGGTTATTTTGCATACTATCCAATTAGTATTCATATGGTACACTGTAAATTAAAATGTCTGAAGTTCAGACGCTTAAGTGTCTGAAACGGAGTGTTCAATTTTCAGACACTTTTTGCGTCTGAATTTCAGACACTTCAAACGTCTGAATCGCACCCATTTTTTGTAAGCATCATATGTAGCCATGTTTGACCACGTTGAATCCTGGAAAAAAATTTGGCTGCGGTCCTGCTCCCTCCATCGTCATACAGCCTGATTTTTTTCGGTGCTCCCAATTTTGGTATGCAATTTTTGTTAAGATGATAATTTAAATCTTTTACGACATTGTACTGATTATAATCAATATTTTGAACTTAAGGAGTAGAACAAAATTAAAAACAAAAAATATTTATTTAAATGTTAGATTTTTTTAATCTTATTTTACTTTAATAGGTCAAAATATTGATTATAATCAGTACAATTTCGAAACAGATTTAAAATATAAGCTTTACAAATATTGCACATCAAATTTGGGGGCACTAAAATCGTAGGGGGGGGGGGAGCGGGGCACTACCCAGTATGCCCATTCTTTAATCAAGAAGTTCTTTTGAAAAAAAAAAATGCAACCCTGCATTATGGTTATCTAAATTGAGATGTCCGGTATTCGGGAGTATCCGTTGTGGATGTTAATAGACATTCCCGAATAGCGGACACCTCTATTTAGCGAATACTTTTTTAATCCGCAAGGCATAGATATTTGTATATTTTTTACCTCACAAAAGCAGACATCTCTGATTATCGGACAAATTCCGCGGTCCCGCAATGTCCCTATTAATTGTACATGGATAAATATATGCATATATATTATAATCTTGTCCCACTCTAAAAGTTCAAAATATTTAATATACTCGGTGGTTGAATGTCGAAAAACATTTAAAATATCAGATGTACGAAAATTGCAAGTAAATTCCACCCTCCACACCCCCCCCCCCCCCAAAAAAATGAAAATTCATAGAATTTTAAAATTAGATTTTTTTAAAAATTATATTGCCACATAGGCAATTTTACATATATATCAGATGATAATCACAACAGCTATTTAACTATGAATAAAAAAATAAATATTCTACTTTAATAACATTGAGAAAAAAATTACTTCTGTATTTTGTTAAATATATATTTGGTTTTTAATCTTGTCCTACTCTAAAACTTCAAAACTTTAATTATAATCAGTGCAAGATTTAAGATATCAGCTTTACAAAAATTTCATACAAATCCCGACCCCCTCTACGAAAGAAAAAAAAAATTAAAATCCTTATCATTTAAAAATTAGATTAAAAAAAAAAGATTTTTAAAAAAATGCCACATGGGCAAATTTTTATGTAGATCAGAAGGTAATCACAAAAGCTATACTACTATCAATAAAAATAAATAAATAAATATTTTATATTAATAACATGAAGAAAAAATAACTTATAGTCTCCAAACTTCTTTTGTCTTAAATATATATCTTAACATCTGTCATTTTTGTATTTTTCGTATAAGTTTATGTTTCATCTTCTACATACTTTCTTTTGTTTCCTGTTAAACAAGTTTTTGAATGACTTAATATTTGCAATATTAAAAAGTAATTATTATGACAAATTAAATTTTACATTATTCTCATAACCGTGTAATTAAAGATTACAATTCTAGGATAGAAAATCCTTTTCATTAGAAATCTTTAAAGCAAAATACATTAAACCCTCTGTAAGGCGGACTCTGTGTAAGACGGAAATCTGTCTAATTCGGAAAGATTTTCAAGTCCCTGTGAATCCATATACATAGAGTAAAATTTGTCTAAGGCGGAATATTGTCTACTGCGGAAAATTTTCCTGGTTCCGATCGCTTCTGCCTTAGACAGAGTTTACTGTAAATATAAAAGCACGAAAAGAAACAAATGCTTATCAGTAAATGTTAATTTGAAAATGACTTACGGAATGGAAGATACACACACGCAGCGAAATCGAAATACACAAATGCTTTCGTTTTTCTTGACTCATCGTTGTGACGTCTGTTTGCAGGTCAAAAGATTTACACGTTAAAATGTTTAATCGCTTATAAATATATGTAAAAAATACTTGGGATATATATTCTTTTTTAATGGATATATATACAAAAAATTTATAAAAATTAATTGATTTTTATTCCAAAAGCAAAAGTTTACAAATATATTTTTTGATTTCAGTTGAATATTGTTCTGTTAAAAAGAAAGACAACCCCGAAAATCCCGGGATTTGACAGAAAAAATCCCGGGATTTTCGGGATTAAAAATAGAGTGGGATCCCGGAATCCCAGGATACGGGATTGTAATCCCTAGGTAGGAAGTAAGAAAGCATTAGGAAATCTTTCAAAACTTTTTTTTTCTTTATATCATTGTGGTCGTTTAGTGTGAGATAAGAATTAGAATTGAAACAGATAAGAATTGAAACTAAGAACTCCCATGGAAAACAAGAGAATGAATTTAACTTAAAATGTAATATTATTACTTTAAATTAGGGGAAAAAAATATGAGAATTTAAAATATATAATTTGTAATAAAAGGCAACGTCATAAGTTTAAAAATATATACTTCTAGAATTAGCGGGCTTTTTGCAAACAGATTCAAAACTAATTCCATTTTATGCAAGATTTTGATCAGTGCTATTTAGAAAATCATAAAAAAAAACACTAATTTTAGTACTAAAAAGAAAAATTGTGACACTTACTTATAATGTTGCAAGAAGTAAGATAAACTCCTCGATTTGAAATTTTAAAAACTATTACAGTGAGGAACAAAGACGTGCATCATTTTAGAAGGAAATACCTTAATACATCCGGCTAAGCATACTTAGAGAATGAAATGCTTCATCCTCAAAATATACCCCGCCAGACAAAAGTTCTTTTTTATCAGCTTTGACAAAGACGAAGTCCAATATAACACAATATCGATACAAATTAACACGAAGTCCGTTCCACACACACCTTGCCACACACTTTATAGAGTTCCCGGATGTAATCTTCAAGTGTTGTCTCTAACCCGAATTATATCGACGACAGCTTATAAGAGGCATTGGGTGTCAAGCACGCAAGTCAGATGCATATATTCAATACATAAATAAATTAAGCGAATACGAATTAAAATCACATAACTTCAAATTTTGCAAAAAACGAAATACGCATACATAAAACAAACTTTCAGTTCCAACGTACGTTCCAACGAAAGACATCTAAAACGCATGCTCAACTGAGAGTGCCCCCTGGTGGATACATTCCAGAAGATACATTCTCCCTCCCAGTATAGTGAAAATTCATCAATTATGTTTTCTTTATGTCTGATAATTAAAAATAAATGATATTTCTTTTCTTATAAATGGCTGTAGAATAATTTTACGTTAAGGGAAAATGTTACTAAGAATTTTACTTCAGAGAAACCCACCTTCCTTTGAACACTTCGTAGAAGACATTTTGAATTCTTTTCTTCTTTTGATATTCATATATTTCAAATTTATCTCAAAACGGTGTGTGTGTGTGGGGGGGGGGAGGGGGGGGGAGAGAGTCCACTGAGAAAAAAAATTCTCTATTTTCAAAAATGTCGTTTGAAACTTATTTTTGAACGATTAATTTTTATATTTATTTTTATGTTTGTATCTTTAAAAAATTCTTGCACGAGGAGTTCTGTCAAAATATCTTAGTTTGCCTATTTCATGTTTATGTTCTGCATTTTAGAAAAGCGGATTACGCTGTTGACCCCAGACACAACTGTTCCAAAATCTTGTCCCTCCCTAAATTTCTTTCTACCGGTACATCTCTTAGTATTTAGGGGGAGGGTGTGGCTCTTCCTTGGCCATACGTGCGTACGTCCATGATTGCGAGTAATTTTTGAAAATAAATATATTTTATGAAAAGCAATTACTGATTTATTTATTGCGCCAAAAATAACTAAGTCCCAAAACTTTAGTAAGCTAACTATTTCAATTTTCCAGACGTCCCATAATCTAAACAAATTACTTTTTTTTTTTTTTTAAATACCAAATTTAATGGATAAAAATATTTTAAACATCTGTTATCCATTCGAAAACAATTTTCTGGTGGTGCTGGCATACATACAGCAATACAGTTATACATATAGTCATCACACATATGATACAATTGTATCGCATTTAGACACTTAAGAGTCTAAATTTTTAAATGTCTTAATTTCAGACATATCACCATTTTTCAGACATTTTTATCAGTTCATTTATGCCATGATCATAGTAAGACACTTATGTGTCTTAAATTTAGACACCTGTGATGTCTGAAATTTCAAATTTAGACACTTAAGTGTCTGAATAACTTTGTCAGTGACATATGTGTCTTAATTTAAGACGCCTCTATTTGCAGTGTAATAGGCCGAGGAAGGGACATTTAGAAAGTATCGTATTACAGCAGGATTTAATAGATATTACAAATTTCATATTTTTTTTGCGTTTTATCACACATGATTCGTTCAGAAAAGTAACTTATATTTTTAATTTAAAGCGTGAAAATATATGTTTAAAAATGTATCAATAAAAGAATCGTCAACGGTGCACAAACTTATTATTGTTACGAAATGCTAAAACATAAATGAAGTCATAATAAGAAATGCATTGACATATACTACCATTACAATATGTAATGTAGATAGTAACGAAAATAATTGTTAAGATAAAATAATAGCACTCAATGAAAATACATATACTATTAATAGTACGCCAGACCGAGCATGTTAATTAACCAGAGTGTTTATATAGGACAGAAGATGTTTTAATAATAGTGATAGAAGCATGCATGATTGCCGATTTTATCCCCTTGAAGTTGGCGCTTATGCTTATAACAGTGTTGTCTTATACCAGTGTTATTTTGTTACCCTATGTTGCAAGCACAAACCATAGTTTTTACGTACAAAAATAACATTTGACAATTAATGATACATTAACGAACTCCTATATGAAAATATATCATTCATTTAGCGTAGTTCATCATACAGACTACATAAAGACACCACTTCATAGACATACTGCATTGTCCGAAGTTTTCTTGGCAGTGCTTTCTCCCCATTTTTGTAGTTAAAATAAACGAAATTTTATTTTGAAACTTTATCTAAATTGCATTTTCTGTAGCAACTTAGTGAGGAGATGTCGTGCTCATACAGCAAAAACCTGTCTAATATGAAATTTTGATAATTTCCAAACGATATACAGAAAGGAAAACTTCATTCGCACGAGAAAAACTTTTCGAAATAAATAATTCATGGTGCTTGAAATATAGAATGTGTTGAATCAAACATTTTATTTTAGTTTCATTAACTTTAAGCATATAATTTTGTAAAAATTTCATTGATGAGCCTAAAAGTTTTTTTTTTTTTTTTTTTAAACACATACTAGTATTCATGAAAAAGCATTCACGTTTTCATTTTGTATATCTATAGCTTTATTTTTTATAAAAATTCTCAAAACTTACGAATTTTCATCAAATGACTAAGATGAATATTTTATTGAACTTATATTTTGAGTAAATGTGATAATAATATAAGCTTTGAAAGTTTAGCACGTTATTTATGCAGACTGCCAAATTTTCCTATAAACGATAAGTATAATAGAGCAGGAAATTTTTTATCGTATTTTTTCTTATGTATCTGAAATGCTCAGTGGAAGGCGGTGATGCCATTTTGCAAAATTGCAATTCAGAATGATGTCATTGCACACATGCAAGTTGCCATAGCGCTTGCACATCATCCTGAAGGAACTGTGCACGTTATTTCAAAATTTATTAAAACTAGGCTATTCAACCTGGGCTAACTAAGTTAAAGAAAGCTGCTTGGCATACAGAACGTAGTTGAAAATAATTTTTCATTGAAAATTCTATAAGTTATCTATATATATATTATTTAATATATGTATTTAGTTAATAGATTATATAGTAAATATATATATTTTAGTTAATATACATATTTTTTCATTTAGTATATTTTTTTAGATAATACACAAACTACAGCAAAAAAGAATGTTTGATACTTTCTTATTAGCTGCTTACCAGCGATTTATCGCGAAAGATTAAAACAATAATAGCAAAATTTTTCATTTTGATTATTTCAGTATTTAAGCGTGTATGGTCCGATTACATTTTTGTTAAATTGTGTTTTATTTTTCATTTCTGAAGTTTTAATTCTGTTTAACAATTTAGTTAAGGAATATTCCACAGGAAAAAACAAATTCTTAGTTATTTATATTGTTTTAAGTGAAAATGAGTTTATCTTTTGTACTCGAGTTGGATGTTCATTTTTGGGATGGATTTAAAAAAATTCATGCTTGACAATTATTTTAAAATTCTATAAAAATCAGAAAGTTAAAATACAGTTTTAACATAAATTGCAATTTTAAGTACCGTATTTTATGGAAGAAACGCCTCACCCGTCGTAAACGCCGCACTTCTCAAATTGGCCTGAATAAGCTTAAAAATATCGTAATCGCCGCACCCGTTGTAAACGCCGCATCCATCGGAACGCTACTTTTGTCGATAGCGTCACATTGACCTAACATTAATAAAAGTTTTCTGAGCAGTGTAGGATGCCTCATTTTTAATATCTCAAGATGTCTGAAGTTTTATTTAAAATATTTAAATTCTATTTTAAATATTTTTATGAATTTTTAAGTTAAGGAAACTCAGTTGGTATTAAAAAAAACGTAAACGCCGCGCTTGGAAAAAAATTTGCTTTTAAACTCGTAAACGCCGCGGCGTTTCTTCCATAAAATACGGTACTTTTTTTTTAATTAGACGGTTCAAAAATTGGAATTGTGTGATGTTTAGACGTTAAAAAAATTGTGATAAAAATAATTTGTTCTTTCAAGTCGTTGTCACCATACAGGTGACGTCAGCTTTACTCATGGACATATTTTGCTGCATAATATAGACCAGGCAACCTAGCCTGGTCTACCCGGGTTAGAGATGCCTGCTATACTTCCCAGTCTAGAGAACGCACATGAAAATAATTTTTACTTGAATAGCAATTATTGCTGAAACATTAAAACTGCATTCTTAATTTAAGACAAAAATGTTTTTTCTAAGAGTACTAAGATATTAAATTTATTACACTCGAGGTGCATTTGCGAATGACAACATGTTCCGCGTGAAGTTTTGATGCATTTAGTGGGTTGATTATCAGTGAAATATTTCGAAATTTTCGAAATTTTGTTTTTATGTTATTTGAGACAGATATAAGTGCATATCCTACTCATAGCATTTCCCCCCACATTCTTATAGTCTCCTGATCCTCAAAGTTATTTTGGCGGCATTTTTCTAATATACCCATTGGAATATCGAATCCTGATAAAAATCAGGATTTCCTTTCCGAATAATGATAAAAGTCAGGATATCCTTTCGAATCCTAATTACATCCAGAATTTTTCTTATTTTCCGATCGAAATACTGAACCCCGATTAAAGTCAGGCTTTGGCCTAATTTCTTGATGGAATCTACAGTCCCGATAAAATGTAGGATTTTTCGAACTTGCCAGATGAACACCGGGTGCTTATTAAAGCCGAAATTTCCCCCTATTATCTGATAAGCAGAGAATTTGAATAAATAGACAGGCTCAATTCTCATATAAGCATTTTATTTTCTTAATGACGGACTGTTTAAATTTTGTTTTCATACACATGAAATTTTGATATTGATTTTGACACTATTTCTTTTGTTGTTGTTGTAAATATGAATAAGGACTCAGATTGCACTCAAACTAATATTTTAATTCAGAGTTTATATTTTGTACTTTTCTAAATAAACAAATATTAATACTCGTTTGAACGTGCAATATAGAAAAAGAAAAATAAAAAATAAAGAATTAAAATATAAGTCAAATGAAATTCGACAGAGAAATTTGAATTTCATTTGACTCGAAATGCAAAGGAAATTGAAAATTTTCATTTTCACTTAATTATTTTCATTGAAATTTCATTTGCACATCATTGAACTCATTTTTTATTTGCCTTTCATTTTTACTTTTAAATTTATTTTCATTTTTCATTTCCACTTCGTTTTTCATTTTTCGTCTGCACTTCATTGAATTCGTTTTTCATTTTCACTTCATTTGTCTCAAAATGCAAATTAAATTCAAAGGTAAAGGAAATTAATTAATTATTTTCATTGAAATTTCACTTGCACTTCATAATGCTTTTCATTGAAATTTCATTTGCACTGAAAGAAATTAGTGCACATGAATTCAAATGCAAGTCATAACTCTCGTACTAAAACCTATATGATTTGTTTGCGAAAAAGTTCCTTATTTGTGATTTTTACTTTCTTCTATCTTCAATAGAAGAAAGTAATGTAATCGAAATTTTTTTCGACTTCCGGTTTTCGACGGATTTACACGTTTTTGGGGTCAGAGAATCCCAAAAACATGTTTATAGAAAATGTTTGTCTGTCCGTGTGTCTGTCGCCATTGTACCATCAAATAGTGCATGAAGTTATGTATAGAATTGAATCAGATTTTTTTTTTTTTTTTTTAAGTTTTTGGCTATGGCAAGCAGGTTCTTCCTTCATTTGGAAAAAATCCGCCGGAAGGGGCCGCTGTAATAGCAATGTTTGTGCGATTTTGAATATTGTACCATCGAAAAGTGTATGAAGCTATGCATAGAATGGAACTAAATTTCTTTTAACGGTTTTGGCTATAGCAAGTACGTCCTCCCTTAATTTGGAAAAAATCCGCCGGAAGGAGGCGCTGTAATAGAGATTTTTGTGCGATTTTGAATATTGTACCATCGAAAAATGTAGGAAGTGAACAGAATCGAACAAAAAAAAATTTTTTTAAGTTCTTGGCTATGGCAAACAGGTCCTTCCTTAATTTGGAAAAATCCGCCGGTAGGGGGCGCTGTACTAGTGATTTTTGTGCCATTATTAATATTGTACCTTGGAAAAGTGTATGAAGTTATGCATAGAATTGAACCAAATTTTATGTGTATGTTTTTGGCCATGGCAAGAAGGTCCCCCCTGAATGTGGAAAAATTTCGCCGGAAGGGGCGCTGTAATAGCGATTTTTGTGTTATCTGCTTAATTTTTCGCAGTTCTATTGTACACCAGTGGCTCGTGAATCGACGGGAATTTCTCATCCTGATAAGTCGACTATTCGCGACTATTCGTGATTTTAATAAATACCATGATCGAGATTAACTCGCTTTTACTCCAATTAATTGACTGAAGTAGAAATTTAAGATGAAAGTCAAAGTTGATATGGTATTGAACTAATAAAAATGAAATATTGACATCTGTAACAACATTTCGAACTATTAAAATATATGAGATAGAAGAAAGTTTTGGGATTGGCACATCCAACTAGTTTATTACTTACTGTTGTAATTATATTTTCTTGAGTTACCTTACACATATTTATTTTCAAACAAACTTTTAAAATCTCAATACGAATCTCTATTCTTTGTCCTTTCATTCAATTTTGTATAACGAATTTAAACTAAGACAGAAACTAAAAACTTAACAGATTTTTACTGCTCTATCTTCGAAGATATATCAAATATGAGTTAAAAAGTTTTTGAGGTCAACCACTGTGTCAATATTGAGAAGCTTGTTTTGAAGATGTTGCGGCTAAAACTTTTAAAATCTATCCTATCTACATGCATATTATAAAGGAAAAACGTGTCCGTCCGTAACACCGACGTCATTTTAATGTTGGTAACAGCAAACGATTACATTTCGATTTTACCGTAAATTTTTTAAACTTCTAAACATCGCACATTTTCAATTTTACATCGAATAGAAAAAGAAAAAAAAATGTACTTACAAATGCAATTTGTTTCAAAACTGTATTGGAGTTTGCGGGAAGTATCGCAATTTACTCATTTTTTATGGTTTTAAAAATAATTTTCAAGCTTGAATTTTCTCTTTCGCATGCAGACGATTACGAAAGGTAAATACGTTTGCACTGAAGTTAATGTAAATAGTTCAACGTTTGTTTCCAGTTCATATTCCATAACGAAGTTAAAACTTTCACCAATAAAAAATAATATAAACAAACAGAAATCGAATCACGTAATCGTGTGATTTAATCGAATTACGTGCTTAAACAACTGAAATGATTAGAACTAAAAAGGACTGGTATAAATAACGAAAACTTAAGCGATTATTTCGGCTTTTAATTCATACGAAAATATCACTTTTAATAAATTTTAAAACATTATTTGAATGCAAAATTGATACTTTTCAAATAAAAATGCTTTTTGTGTCATGATGGGAAAATTTTTGCACTCCTAAAAATATGTAAATATTTCGTTAGCTTTCATAAATCCTTATGTCTATCCCCTCACCAATACCTTTGTGCATCAATTTAGTTAACTATGAAAAGACTACTTTATTTATTAAATAATTTGTCATCGGACCTGGTTTCTGGGAATCTTGTATAAAGGAACAAATTCTCCATTAATCCTAAATATTTACCTAAATTAACCCTATATATTATTTACATAAAATTTTCAAAGATAGTTTAATTAATAACCTTTAATCTCTCTATTCTAAAAAAAAAAAAAAAAAAAAAAAAAAAAAAAAAAAAAAAAAAAAAAAAACCTTACGCTGTCACCGCCATCGCCGCCGGTTTTAAATTTTTTGTGACCGGAGGTCTTTTTTTTTAATATTAAGAACAATATTGCATACAAAAAAATGAAAATTGGCGGTGTTATAGAGAAATGTTTGATAAACACGCTGATGCAGACAGTTTTCAAATCGAAGAATTATTTTAAGACATATTTAATGCTAAAGTTGGACAAAATCGATACATTAAAAAAGTTTTATAGGAGCAAAAACTATCCATGGGAATTAATTCATTTTTAGATCATTTTATACGTTAGAATTTCCCGGTGTGCAGACTGCTTTTATTTTTTTTAATTTGACTCATTTTTTGAGGTTTTATTTCTACTTTAAATTCGAATTTTCAGCATTCCGAGACATATTTTTTACTTATTTTAGAAAATTTTATTAATTTAAACTGTTGCCAACTGTATAAACAGCGCAAACAATAATGTTTGCTTCAAATTAAAAAAAATATTTACACGCGACTATTATAAACAGAAAAAACCCTTTCAAATTAGAATTAAATAATTGCGTATAAAAAGCAGGAACTTATTGAAAGTTACTTCATAAAAACTATATTTACACGTGAATTTTAAAAGAGAAAGGATATTGTAAAATAATAAATTCATTAACACGCGTTAAAAGTCTTAAATAGGAGAAATTACGTCACATTTACGTCACATTACACTTATTACGTAAAATGAACAAAAAATAATATTGCAAAACAGTTTAAATTTAAAAATTGCGCGAGACATTTATTTGATATTTTGAGATTATCTTTTCAACTATTTTTGTTAAGTAAGCGCAAATAATATACCATTTCTAACAAAAGTATTTTCACGTGAATATTAAAAAGAGAAAGAAAAGTTTGGTGAAAATTACGTCAGAATAAAAATGTTACAATTAAAATAACTTTCTTTTCGCTTTGTTAAAAAATACCGGGAGACAAAGACTGTGTTTACTTGCTTCATTTTATATTAGCTTATTTTGAAATGTTTAACTGATTTTAATTAATCAAAGACGAAAACAGCCATTGTATCTTTTAACAGCAGCTGATTTTTCGTTAAAATTCCCAATCAAAGAGGAATGAATAGAAACCCGTTTATAGGAAAATCGTCCCTGTTTTTTAAATTATAATTCAATATTCTAAAATCTTTTTAAAGCCGATCAAATTAGTGTGCTTTTAGAGACTGCGGTGTTTGAACGGGGTTGGCGAGCGTAGCTCGTAGGGGGCCGAGCCCTCTAGTAATTTAAACATTAATAATCTTGCGCTGTGTAATTTGACGACAAGATTCCTTTTGAAGCTGTTAACATTTTGATGTTCATTTTTGCTACATTAAAATTAAGATAACGCTGCCAAAGATTAGATTTTTACACAATTTAAAATACAAAATGAAGTTTATTTACAAGAAAACATATAAAACAACACATAAAATATACAAAGATCCATCTAGCGTACATCGAAAGAAAATTAACTCGAGGCAAATTAAATTAAATGTTACATACAAATTGCTGCGTACTGATTATGCAAATAATTTTCTTCGGATGATTTTTCATTTTAAATTAATGAACATATTTGACTTAATTGCCCATATTTTCCGCATGTATATATATAATTAAGTGCGCAACACGATCCCGTAACTGGCAAGTGTCTGATCTTATTCAAATGCATAATACTAAGTTCCTAGAGGCAGAAGGGGAATAAGAAAAGTGATATCTTTTTATTAGAAGAACATAGCTTCGTAGTGTCACAAGAGGTAAAGGACCGGCAATCCACATCATGCTGAGGAATATTCTAATGCACTCTGGTGCACACAACAAAATAAGCACTGCACTGGAACCACATTTTGTACATAACAAACTTGAAAAACATTTTATACAGAACTGACTTTTCCAAGCTGTAAAAATTCTAAGTTTTTATTTCAGATAATTTATTCTTAACAGTTCTCCTCTATTTTTCTTTTTGTTCAATCATAACAAATATGCTTCCCCCTCTCCTGCCTTGAGTGGATATTTCGAATTTATTCACGATCAGATAAATTAAATGTCGTGATTGGAGTATGTGACTATGTTACTCTCCTTCCCAAAACATTATGTCCCGTTTTTGGATTGTGCTTGTTTGTTTTTTCTTGTTTTTGTTTTTGTTATTTTCGTTGTCGGATGCATGTCCTGGGAATCGTCCTTTTCTCGGTACAGTGTGACAAATGTTTAGTCATTTGGCCATAAATTCAAGTGTCGGCCATAAATTTAATTCTGGGTGGTCTGCCATAAATTTAATTCATGGTGGTCTGTGTTGCTTTTTAGTCCATAGTTTCAGTTTTTAGGAATAACTAGGGGGCTCGGCCCCCTACGAGCTACGCTCGCCAACTCCCGTCCAGACACCGCAGACTCTAAATGCACGCTAATTTGATCGGCTTTAAAAAGATTTCGAAAGACTGAATTATAATTTAAAAAACAGTGGCGATCTCCCTATAAACGGATTTCTATTCATTTCTCTCTTTGGTTGGGGAATTTTAACGCCAAATCCGCTGCGGTACTACTTGATTATCCCGTCGACCAATTTCGCCAAATTATATAAATCGCCAAATTATACAAATTGACATAATTTTTATTTTAAATAACGAAAGAACAAATAAATTAGTACAACATTAATAAAAATATAAATAAAACGTCGAAATAAAAATAACTTGATGACGTAGACACGTGTAATAACATTTCAAAATAATCTAATATAAAAGGAATTAAGTAAACAGAGTCTTTGTCTCCTGGTATTTTTTAACAAAGCGAAAAGAAAGTTCTTTTAAATGTGACATTTTAAATTAATCGTTTTTAATCTGGCGTAATTTTGACCAAGCTATTCTTTAAAGAAAATAAGTTAAAACTGGTGTGAATGACTAAGAACAAACAATCTTCTTGAAACACCATCAAAAATTTGTAAATGCGCTAGGCCTTTCGAAAGATCTGAGTCTTTCTTCGTCAGGCGCAAAAAAGACGTCCTTCTACTATGAAAGCAGAGGCAAGACTGAAATGAGAGACAAGGGAAAGGAAACAAGCTGAAGAAACAGCCAATAGGAAGTTAGAAATCAACAGCCAATAGGAAAGTAAAAGACAACAGCCTATCACAGAAGAGAATAATGAAAACAAAAGAACACAAAGTAGGAGGGGCAAAAAATGGGAGGCGGAAAATTACATATAATCCAATATGGGAACACATGGAATTAAAATGAATAAATAAATGAATAATATATATTAAAAAAAGAAAAACAAAAAAAAAAACAAAAAAAAAACAGACTAATAATAATGCAAAAATAAATTAAATGGTAGTACTGAAAAGGTTTTTCCAAGCTGCAGAGAGTATTGTGGAATCAGATTTATCATTAACAATAACATCACGATTAAGATAAATAGCTAAATTTTCAAGAAAGTCCAATTCAGAGATACTATTGGCATTAGAGATAATTTTAGCATTTTGAAAATTAAAACTATGGCCGGAATCCCAAGAGTGCTTGGCAATAGAAGATTTAGAAAATTCTTGATTGATTACATAACGCGAGTGTTCTTTTAAGCGGATTTCGAGATTCCTTTTAGTTTGACCAATATAAGATAAATCACAACCATTACAAGGAACTTTATAAATTCCCCATTTACGAAGATCAGGAACAGGAGATTTAGTGGAGGGGAATTTGAATTTATTGACAGGTTTAAAGATAATGTTAAAATTGAAACGCCGTAAAACTTTAGCTAACTTGAAATAACGAATCTGCCGAACGATTTTATGAAACGAATTTGTGTAAAGATTTTATGAAATGACTAATATATGAATACGGACATATGAAACGCTTAAATTCGCGGTTTGTAGTGTAATTTAGATACACAGCGAGATAAACAGAGATAATTTCATTTTCCCCCTTTTCTCTTCATTGCATTTAAAAGCATTTTTCAGAAAATTTCATCGTACTTAATATTTTAAATAGATTCTCTGGACATAGAATCCTGGAAAGACGGTGACTCGTTAGTCATCCAAACTAACATACACCAAGTGATAATGGGGCCAACTGAGTTGCTTTTTGTGACTCAGTTCATCGAAATCTATACTAGAGTACCTGAAAATTTAATACAAATTTTGCTGGCTACTTAAGAACATAGTTCAGACGGGAAGAAAGGAAAACGCTAATGCTAAGTCTATGGGAGCGTTATTTTCAAATATCTCGCTCAAATTTTAATATTATTTAATGATTTTTTTGCATAGGATAGCTGAGGACAATCTACAACCGGGCCAGTTTTTACTTTTTCGATTTCGGTTTCAGATTATTTTTAAAAAATTACTTTTACTTTTTGGAACTGGTTCCGGAATTGAAACTATACTATTTAAAAAAAAAAAAAAAAAAAAAAAAAAAAAAAAAACTATAACCAAAATCGAAAAAGTCAAAACTAGTGCGGTTGTAGATCGACATCAGCTATCCTACACAAAAAAAATATTCAAAAATTTTAAAATTTGAGCGAGAAATTTGAAAATAACGCTCCCATAGACTTAGCATTAGAGTTCGAGTTTTTCCGCGTGACTAGTGAGGGCTATTAAGAGAAGAAATCCCTTAACCCTTTCAGAGACAAAGTATTTGAGTTGCTCAATGTTGAAATGATTGAATGACACAAGGTTTTACGATCAAATTTGTTTTAAAGTAAGTAAAAGCTTTTTCTTCACGTACTACGAACGTTATATTGTAACGTACTACGTACGTATATACGTACGTTATACTCACGTACGTTATAAATGCAAAATTTTATTTACAAATTCTGTTGCGATTGTGGCATTTGGTAATTAAAACTGCCTGAGGCATATATATCTCACCGCCTTTCAAGGGGTTAAATCTCGGTGCATCAGAAGCTTATGTAACGGAGATATGATGTTTTAAAGAAAAGCTCTGAGACATGATATCATTAGTATAGTAAATTTACATTGATCTCGGTGTTTTTTATACGTTTTATACTAATATTGTTTTAATAAACATAGATACCAGTATTTTTTTATGTAATTGCCGTACTAGTTCAGATATTGTGAAAAACTAATGTTGGGATCATATTTTAGTGCAAAATATTTTTTCTTGACTGTTTTATTCATATTATTTTATTCTAAAAAACACAGTTTGTCAAATTGTATCTATAAATTCTCAATATGCCATTTACTACAACTAATTTCTGTTTAAACTCCAACTGATGTTAACAGTCACACAGACCGCTGTTTTTAGGTAGATTTCGTAAGAAATACTATACCTATTACAATCTCCCCTATGTTGGAATTTCGGAAAATTTTTTGCAGATCTACGCCGATCATCATCCTTAGAACCCCCCCCCCCCAGTTCAAAACTTTATCTATCTATCTATCTATCTATTTCTATATATATATCACTTTTTTATGGACACGATAACTTCTAAAATTCTGCACAAATCTCTTCCAAGTATCGCTTCTAGTACATAAAATCAAGGGGTAGGAAATTTCGGCCAAGTTCATTAATGGACCGAATCGGACCAAGGGGGTGGAAATGGAGAGGGGTTTAGTGAAAACCGAAAAAAAAAATCATATTTTCTTAAATATAATACATATCAAGTTAGTTTAAAGTTATTATTACTTCTAGGAAAAGGGCCGAAAATTTAGGCATCACAGATTTTTGATAAAATTAAAAATGGGTTCAAGGGGCGAAAAAAATAGGGTTTTAGGGAGGAAAAAATTCACAATTTTGTCAATTCTTAAGATATCAATTTCACTTAAACTTATTTTAAATCTTCTTAATATGATCTACAACTTTTATGTTGACAAGTTTTTGATAGGTCCAACTCTTACCGGGGAAAAAAAGGGGAAGGGAGGTTGAAGAAGAAAAAAATTCATAACTTCGTGAATTCATAAGATATCCAATCCGCTTAAATTTATTATACATCTTCTCAATATTATCTACAACTTTCATACTGACAAGTTTTTGATAGGACCAACTCTTACAGAAAAAAAAAAAAAAAAAAAAATTAAACAAAAATAGGGGTTGACGAAAAAATTTTCGAGTTGAGGATGTACTTATATCCAAACGGCTTATTTTCTGACTCATTTTTAAATTCATTTTTGCTCTCAAACGCATCTAGTTGGCAGGTTCTCTTATTCAGAAACTATATAATGTGCTGTATTAGTCGATTTTTTGATAAAGGCAGAATATATTTCAAAAAATGCTGTCAAAATGGGCATTTTGAACCGAATTTCGCGAAGCGATAGTGCTGGTAATGAAAAAAAAAAAAAAAAAAAAAAAAAAAAAAAATGGTCGTACTGAATAAATAAGTGTTTGTAAACCAAGTTCTAATTAATTGAACAAAAAATAAAAACACAGGTCGCTTATAAATCACTTCAAAAAAATCACGTCAGCAAGTTTCATGTTTTTACTTTTAAAAATGTGTCTGAAAATGCGCCAGAAAATTTCGAGTTGTTGAGCGGGGAAAAATATATTTTTTAATACCGCCTGAATATGATTCTGATAAAACCAGCTCTTTCAGAAAAATGAAATTAAAAATTCGTCAAAAGCGGCCAGATAAAATTGTTAAACTGGGTTTTATCTCCAATCTTGATTTAGTTTTTGTTGGTGAAATTAGTAGGTACTTAACTTCGAAATCTACCTCCGCCTCTGGGCCCACCCGGCGGGGATTTTTTTATTATTATTTATTTTTTCACAGTTTAACTTTTAATTTTCAATTTAACTATAGATACTAGCGAAAATTTGTTTCGTTTGGAACCCTAATACTATCGCTAGAGAATTCTGAATAGGTTTATTTTAATTATGTCCTGTGCAGAAAGTTTAGTACAGAAATAGTATCATATTAATTAATCAAGTCTTTTATACTACAGATGAGTTCGGGCACTTTTTTCAAGGACGAGCCCGATACCGAATGTACGCAGTAGATAATGTTATTAAATTTTTAATATTGATACAAGATAATTTCTCGTTTAAAAATCTCTTCTTACATAGATATAAGTATTATTTTTTAACTAGCCGCCCTTGGCGACCAGTTTGGTCTCCCTTAAGGGTCCTGTCCCTGCTGGCGAAGACACTCATGAGCTAATGCTAATCTTATGGGGAGGGATTTTTCAAATATCTCGTTTGCATTTCCACATTTTTAAATAATTTTTTTTGCATTGGATAGCCGAGGTCCGTCTCTACAGCGCACCTTGGTTACTTTTTCGATTTTGGTTGCAGATATTTTTTAGAATGACACTTTCATTTTCAGAAACGGTTTTGAAAATGAAAGTAACTTTATTAAAAATATCTGCGACCAAAATCAAAAAAGTAACCAAGGTGCGCTGTAGAGACGGACCTCGGCTATCCAATGCAAAAAAAATTATTTAAAAATGTCGAAATGCAAACGAGATATTAGAAAAATCCCTCCCCATAGGATTAGCATTAGCTCGTGAGTGTCTTCGCCGGCAGGGACAAGACCCTTAAATGTATGCTAAGCATGTTACTTTTATTCATAATTTAATTTACTTGCTCAATCCTTCGCCAAATCCGAAGATTCTGATACAGAAATCACGAACTCGGTATTTTTATGTTAGCCGGGTGCAGGTGATAAATCGCCAAATATTGTTTCTCCGCAGTACTTTTTTCGTTTTTCATTAAGTTAATTAAAAATTCAATACTTTCACTCATTTTATTTTAAATACATTAATATAAAACTGAAATACTTAAAATTTCTGACTCTCAATTATTCCTTAAAAAAAAAAGGAAAGTGATAAATAATATCATAAACCATGACATTTAATTTGAACATCAAAGCTTTGTTTTAATTTACCAAGCGAAAAATTGTTTCTGACAGTCGCATGAAATGGACTATTATAATACTGATGGCATGATGGAGATGGAACAATATTTGGCGATTTATCACCTGCGCCCGGCTTACATTAAATTACCAAATTGGCCGCCTAGCATATAAATAGCGAAGCGGTCAACCTGGAACTGTTGATGACAGTCACATGACTTAGGCTACTATTATAGAGATACTTCCTCGCAACAAGGTTTCGTGATTTCCATGTCCTTGGAAATGTGTTTAACCCTTTCTCTACCCTCTCTTACCCTTTCTCTTATAAGTACCATTAAAATAACTTGTTATGAAATTAATTTAATACATCGATTAGTAGTAATACAGCTTCGAATGTTTTAATCTTTTAGACAAGGCATCCATGGCTTCTTTATGTTACGAACACTGACCGAGTAAAGGCCTAGAATAAATAGAATGTTCCTTCTTATTTTGTCATCAACAGAAATTCATTTTTTTTTCTTTAAAGTACTATTAAATGATTGTAAGGGTCAATATCTGAAAATTGGACAATTTGCGTCCACTGCCAATAATATTTTATTAATTATACTAAAACCAAAAACTGAAAAATTTAATACATTATAACATTTGTTATAACAATTACCAAGGATAAATGGACATATAAGGATGCATAAATAATTAATTTTAAGCATTAAACAAACGAAATCATCATTTCAGTCCCCTTTCCCAGGTACAAATATCCAATGTTAAATGTATGCTGTAAAAATTTGTATAAATATTATTAACTTTTGCTATTATATATTTATACCTATATATAGTATATACAGTATGGAAAAATATATTTATTCTTTATTAGTATAGATTGTATAGTAAAATATTTTAGTAAATATATTTGTCCCTGAGGTTGACCATCATTTCAGTCTCTTTAAACACACATTTAGGTTAACAGGTACTAGGTGGCGCTGGCAGAATTATTTCCATTGCAACAGTAACTATAGTTCAACTAGCCACCATGGATGAAGAAAAGTTGTTCTTCTCTTTGTTTCATATTTAGAAATATTTAGTTTTTGTTCTGAATAGGGACGAATATTTTTTCATAGCATCATTCATGTCCCTATATTTAACTTTTTATATAAAAAAAGTCTTATTGCAACTTTATTTATGTAACATACAAATGTCACATGGCATATTTAATAATTTACATGTGTGTAAAATGATTTAACAAAATGGCTGTGCAGCTGTTAAGACGAAAACATCACCTCAGTACCAATTATTAGACACTGATTATAACAGACATTTTCTTCCATAAAAGTTTATTCTACGCATAAAATATATATCTATGTCCTTGATCTCAAAACACTTCAGTATTTAAAGGACAAAACATGTATCATAGCATATAATTGTGTTTGGTAGTTGGTACATTAATTTAAAAAAATAAAAATTCTGGAAGGAAATTGTCCAGTTTTCAGATATTGACCGGTAAAGAAATTTAATAAACTAAGGGGCATCCCACACTAAGGCGACAAGCGACATGTAGCGCAAAAACCGGTCGAAACAAAGAACTAAGTTGTTTCAAACCTGTTTTAAACCAGTTTTTCCCGCGAATTCAAGCGACATGTCTTATGTGTCGCCTAAGGAGCATCCCACACTAAGGCGACACATAAGACATGTCGCTTGAATTCGCTGGAAAAACTGGTTTTAAACAGGTTTGAAACAACTTAGTTCTTTGTTTCGACCGGTATTTACGCTACATGTTTCTGCTACATGTCGCTTGTCGCCTTAGTGTGAGATGCCTCTTAGACTACATCCGCGTTCCATTCCCCCCATCCCCCCATTTGTGAATACATAAATTTTTTTTTTTTGAGCCTGGGCCCAAAGATTGGTATAAAAATCGAGATCGAACCCAGGCTTGAGCAGAGCCAGTCTCATCTCTATTTTATACATCTTTCTATCAAAGCAGTCTCATAGACCGCTTACAATATCTATGCGACATTTTTTGTCATATAGCAGTTAACGGTTAATAGTAATTTCTGATATAGATTCTATGCATTTAGGATTTTCTCCCTTTTATTTCGTATTCAATAAGAAAAACATTGCTGATATATTTAAAATCCGCATATGATTTTTTTTTATATTACAAGGAAATATATAGTTTTAGTTATAATTTTTACATATTATAATTGTTACATATAATTATAATTATTACATATTATAACATAATATATTTACATTCTTAAATTATTTTTAAAAAACGTATTTTTTTACATTATACAATTTTTTCTATGCCATCAGAGCAAAAACCTTTAAAGTCAAATTGCCTAGATTTCAAAGGATTCAAGATTCAAGAACATTATGCTTTACTAAAATAATTTTTAATTAACATTTTTATATGTTTAAGAAAAATTAAATCAAAAATTAAAATAGCTGAGACACAAAATGTTTATATATATAAAAAAAGAAATGATCTCTAATGCATACAAAATTTTAAAATTCTCAAGGTTTCTTTGAACAGAACCGAATTTTGTTTCGATTTCGCCTCTGTTTGTAACATTCGATTAGTAGTACAAAATAATAAATAGATCAGTCAATAGATGGCGCGGTCATACGTAAAAACAGACAGATCGTTTATATATGAGGACGTGAGTTTTGAAACTCGTCTAACCAGAAAATAAAATTTTGGGAAATCTTTGAAAAACCTTTAACTGCGACAATGAAAGAAATACAGAATAAAACAAGTTATTTTTATTATTATTTTTTTATTTTGGCAAATTGTTGTGTATTTTCGGGGCAGGTTTACCAATAGAATAGATTGATTGAGAAAATACGATTTTTAAAATTTTGGATAAGGCGAGTTTTGAATCTCATGTTCTCATATGGCGAAGTGAACAAACACTGTTTCAGTGTTGTGCCAAAAAGACAGGGATTTTAACTTGTGTTTCTTTCAAGCAAGACGAAAGCAAGTACGAAGTTTCTACGAAGCAAGTACTCCCCCTCACCTCCTTTCCAGAGGAAAATTTCGAGCATTAAAATTAATGATTTTATTTCCTATGTCATTATATTTTATTTTTCATGGATTCCGGGAAGTGGGGGGGAGGAAGAGGTTCTCTCCCAGGATTCCTCAGTTTAACTAAGTTCAACTAAAAGTTTCTTTCTTTCTTTTTTTTTTCTAATGATTTTTAAAAAATAGTAAAATTTATTCTACCCAAATTTATTATTCTTAAGTGACTTGGAATAATTAAACACTAGGATAGAAAGAACCCCACTTTTTTTCTTTTGTGCGTGTGTATCAAAACAGAACCCGCCTCCTTGACCCCCTGTGTGAAATCGTTAGCATTAAAGTTTCGTTTTCCGGAAAAAAAGGGCAAAGGTTTTCAAAGCTCCAGAGCTACCAACTTCAAGATAATTCGAGACAACGCACGTGTCTCAGACGCTAATCTATATAAAACAAATAAGGAAAAATTAA
This sequence comes from Maratus speciosus, assembly GCA_963932465.1. Classification (NCBI taxonomy): domain Eukaryota; kingdom Metazoa; phylum Arthropoda; class Arachnida; order Araneae; family Salticidae; genus Maratus; species Maratus speciosus. The sequence continues at coordinate 510,318,594 of OZ010795.1, forward strand.
TAGTATATATTTTTTATATTTTAAGAAGAGGGAGTCGGAGGGTCCACGGGGTCCAGATCCCCCTCTGAATAAAAAATGTAAAAATTAAAATATACATATTAAAAAGAAAAAAAAGGATTTTTGTTTGTTTTTATATCTACATCAGACTATCATAAATTCGAATTCTAAAACCCACATACAGAGCAATTAGGGTTGTTTGACCATACGTGAGGTTTGAGATACTGCCTTTATTTCGTTTAAAAAAATATATTTTTTGATGAAAAGCACAAAATGGAAGTATATTATAAGCATAAGCCTTTTCTACTAGTTATTGTTGTTTTTTCAGCAATTTGTAGTGATAACAAAAATAAAAAAGAGGGATTTTGAACCCCCCCCCCCCCTCCCCGTTCTAAAAAAAGAAAAAAGAAGAAGAAAAAGTTTTCCATTCGTCACTCGCATTAAACTCCTAGGCTAGTTGTGAAATTCCGTTATTCGCTAGGTTAGTTGCAAATAAAGTTAAATAAAATAATTTTGCTTTATAGCGTACTTTACTTAAGGATCCAAGAGATAAAATAGTTAATTAGATTTATGGTATAGCTATTGTCATGTGTTTTTATAATTTTTCTAAAATGCAGCTGCGAGATGTTTGACTCACTTCATTTAGGTTTGTTTGACCAGGGTAAAATATTCCGTTTTTCATCTAGTGTAATTGAAGATATTTTAAAAATTGGTTTTTATAAAGTTATGTAAGGAAATATCTTTTTATCATTAGACTAAAATTCTAACATGCTAAGCGTGAAAAAAATACATTTAAAGACATATAAATACCTTTTAATAAGCTAATGTACTCTGAAAAAAATATGTACTCAAAATTGTGTAAAAAGTACTCAATTTTAAATATGTGACATACTCAAAATAGCTCCGATCCAAATGCACTCAAAATTGAAAAACACATGTTAGTCATTTTTGATTCCATGGTTATGTTCAAATATGAATCTTTATGTACTGTCCCCCCCCCCCTGAAGCTACAAATTAAAATAAAAATGTACTCACATTCATTTCCCGTTCAAAATTATTAACATGAAATGTTTAATAGATTATTTATTAAGAAAAGTAGTAAAATTATTAGCAAGATACCCAATTCGAATATTTTTATGACAAGAGCATTATTTGCAAGCTCTTTTAAATCATTTTAAAATACTGTGCATAATTTAATATTTACATTAATAAACAACTTTTATGACGCCATAAATGACATAAACCATTACAGGTTACAAAATTATCGTTTTGTTTGGGTTTGATAAAATGTGATGTTTCAAAATTGAGAAAACATAGGTTCATTTTTTATCCAAGCGTACTCAACTCGATATGAGTACATCGATTTACTGATTTTTGAGTACTTTATCGAGATCAACAACAAGATAACTACAGCTTTAGTCAGACTATATAGAAAAGATCCTTTACATATTGATTTAAAAAATAGTAGAATAATTTATCTATCAAGATATTTCCCATCCGAGAAACAATAAAAGTCTTTTTGCGCAACGAGAATATATGCAATGATTCAGCTTCCTTGGAGTTTCCCAGAATTTGGAACGAGATGTTTTATAAAATAAGAAACAATAGGATAAAATAATTCATGTTCACGGATGACCATTTTTATTAGAGCTTTCATTATACCTATGATCTCCTGATTTTAGGTAGATTTCGTATGAAATATTACCTATTGGGATCTCACCTATGTTGGAATTTCGGAAAATGTTTTGCAGATCTACTCCTATCATGATCCCTAGAACCCAAAACCACCCCCAGTAAACAACATTATATATATATATATATATATATACTCATATATTTTATATATTATATATATATATATACAGTTGGATCTCTATTTAACGAAGTCGCTAAATCCCGAAAAAAAGTTCGTTATGTGGAAAATTCGTTAAATAGAGATCAACCTTTTTAAATACTTTAAACTAAACAAAACAGATTTTTAATTCATAAACACTAAACATTATTAAAAAACTTAACTAATCACACTTTTTTTTTTGTAAATCATATTTTTTTTATTATTATTATTCATTTTATCAAAATAGACCATCAAAAAGAAATCTGTAAGGACAATAATAATTAAAAAAAATATTGTCCGGAAATACACTGTATTTTCAGTTTTAAGAAAATATTTACATTAGAATTAATGAATTTTAATGACATTATCGTATTTATTATAACAAGTAATTTTAAGCATTGTATTACTACATGCGTCCTTAAATTTAATTACTGAAACTTATTTACTACAGAACAGCCCTTTTGAGTGTGAAAGGGGGATATTGAGAGTTTGCATTTCCTGGATGAAATGCAAAAAGAATAACAGGGATTTTACTGCTCTCGTTGAGTTAGACACCTGGTAAAACTAATTCAAGGTTATTGAGCATTATAAAATGTGTAAAAGAAAGAATAAGTTTGAAGTGTCCGGAAATATTTTGAGAAATAGGGAGAAAAAAAATTATATCAGAAGAAAAAGTTCGTTAAATAGAGAATACACTTCGCTATTTGGAGGTTATTTTACGAAGAAATTCGCAAAATGTTCTTGGTTCCGAGGAAAAGTTCGCAAAGTAGAGAAATTCGGAAAATAGAGGTTCGTTAAATAGAGGTCCGACTGTATACTCATACATTTGATATATATATATATATATCACTTTAACTTCAATAATTCTGCACAAATCTTTTCCAAACTGATACATTAAATCAAGGGGCATAAAATCTCGGTCCAGTTCGTTGATGGGTAAAATCGGACCAAGGGGGTGGAAATAGGGAGAGATTTTATGAAAAACGAAAAACCCCCATAACTTCTTAATTATAGCACATATCGACTCAGTTTAAAGTTATTATTACTTCTAAAAAATGGGCCAAAAATTTATGTATGACAGATTTTTGATAAAACTAAAAATGGGCTCAAGGGGCCAAAAAAATAGGGTTTAGGCGGAAAAAAATTCATAACTTCATCAGTTCTCAAGATATCAAATCCAATTAAATTTATTATAAATCTTCTTAATATTATCCACAACTCTTATATTGACGGCACCAATTCTTACAGAAAAAAAAAAAAAAAAAGTGGGGGTTGAAGAAGAAAAAATCCATAACTTCGTCAATTCACAAGATATCAAATCCGCATGAATTTATTATGTTTCTTAATATTATGTACAACTTTTATATTGACAAGTTTTTGATAGAACCAACTCTTACAGCAAAAACAAATTAAAATTACATATAGATTGAAGAAAAAAATATCGTATTAAGAATGTACTCAAATCCAAACTGCTTATTTTCTGACTCATTTTTAAATTCATTTTTACTTTCAAACGCATCCAATTAGTAGATTCTCTTACAAACTATATAATGTGCCTTAATGGCCATTTTTTTTTCTTTTTTTTTTTTTTTTTTTTTTTTTTTTGATAGAGGCAGAATATATTTTTAAAAATGATGTCAAAGTGAGCATTTTGAACCGAATTTTTCGAAGCGATTGTATTGGAAACGAAAAATATGGTCCTACTGAGAAAATAATTGTTTATAAATCAAGTTCTAATTAATTGAACGAAAAATAAAAACATCCCAGCAAAGAGGAAATTGCTGGCCAGCAGCAAGATAGGTGCTGGCAATGATGGAGAAATAGTGGCTGATGGTCTACCACTGCATGACCACTGCATGACCACTGCTGGACAGCTTCAGTCAACTTTGCTGTTGGAAATCATCAGATAAAATTCTGGTGGGTATCCATTTTATCTCATGCGCTGGCCCACCACTACATGAAAGTGCACGAACTTTTGCAGTATTATTGCTGGGAACCCTTACGCTATGTGGCGCTGCGAATATCGAAGACATTGAGTATTTGAACACAAATCTGAAATGAATATCTTAACACAATTTAAGCTGTGAAGCTATTTTTTTTTTTTTTAACTGTAAGAAATATAGCACCACTGCCACCAACAAAATAAATAAGTAAATGAATAAATAAATAAATTCTTTATTTCAACGGACTTTTTTTCTCTCCTTAAATCTGGTTTTACTAGGTTACAAAGGATTTCGGTTTTCATAATTTACGCAGTTCAGAATCAATAATAAAATAAAGTGTATAAAATAATAGGATTTCTATACAATAGAATAATTTCTATACCAGTTTAATGACAGGGAACGTAAATCACAAAAGAAACAAACTTGAAATAGTGTAATGAGAGCTTGAAAACTATGAGCAGTCGTAGCGTACGCTGAAAGCAATTGTTCATGTCCGATCACCCCACCAGTGGCTGAGAGGTTCTGCTCTCGAAGCTGGTAGACGGGAGGTGCTGGGTTCGAACCCAATCGCGCCCGTCGGCCTAATCATTCGAAGTTTTCGTGGTTTTCTTCGAACCGTGGATTTCCAAGCGTTAATACGGGTTAGGTTCCCTTAGAAAGACACCCACGAAGGGCACTCCCCCCCCCCCCCCTGGGCCTATATCCCTCGTGCAGATAATTGGCCGTCATAAATACAACCAACCAACCAATCATGTCCGATCACGAGAACCAAGCAGCATCGAGCGCGGTCAGTACTTGGGAGGGTGACCACATGTAGTTCAAATATTTCTATAGACATTTATATTATAGACACTTCTACAGATATTTCTGTAGCTCTTGGTGAAACTAGCTTATAGAAAAAAGAGCCATAATTATATAATACTTTGTTTTTTTTTATAGAATTCTATAAGAAATTTTTGTAAGGGAAAGTGCTGGGCCAGCAAAGGAATAGCAGTGGGATAGGTTCTAGCACTGCAGGAAAAGTGCCGGATTGAAGTAATGTGATGGCATACCAATGCTGGCCTGCTGTTGGTTATCACTGATGGGCCAGCTGCATTCGGCTTGGACACTTTTCGACAGGTATAAGTAATGGCACCCTGGCACTTTACCGCTGATGGCACTGCTGGCTGCCACCTTTTTCCAGCTGATGGCCCACTGTTTCTTTCTTTGCTGGGATAAGTCGCTTATAAATATCTTTAAAAATCACGTTATCATGTTTCATGTTTTTCCTTTTAAAAATGAATCTGAAAATGCGTCAGAAAATTTCGAGTTGTTGAGCATGAAAAAATATTTCTTGAATACTGCCTTTACATGATCCTGATAAAACCAGCTCTTATATAAAAATGAAATTAAAAATTCTTCAAAAGCGGCCAGATAAAAATGTTAAAGTGGGTTTCCTTTAATCCTGATTTAATTTTTGTTGGTGAAATGAGTACTTTGTTTCGAAATCTACTTGCGCCTGTAAACCGAGCCGGCAGGGATTTTTTGTTTTACCAAGTTCATTTTTAAAATTTTTGTGGAAATATTTTTTTTTCTTTTTTTTTAAAATCAATATTGATCTTGATAAAGTCGCCGATTGTGCATACAAAGCATGTAGATCAGTTTATTAAAAGATGTGCATAAGACTTTAAATATACTTTTGTCACTTTTAACATGTTATGTCTAATTGGTTTTTAATTTATCAATAATAATAATATTAATAAACTTATTTCTGAAATTAATAGTGTAATTTATATAAATATATTTTTTAAATATTAACTGTAATACGCTATTTCGAATCAAACTAAATGTTAAAATACCTAACAACATATGATGTGAAATATAAATTAGAATAAAAGTGTTTGGAATTCGGAACAAATTATACAGCTTCATAAACCTTAAATATGTACAGTCGTAAAAAAAAAAAAAAAAAAAAAAAAAAAAAAAAAAAAGTAAACACCCTCTGCTAACTCTGTAACAAATTATCGTAAGAGAAATTTACAGGTACCAAATGATCGGAAATAAAGTCTACTTTTAAATGATGTATATAAAATTTGGTTAGAGGACCATCTACATATAAAAAAAGAACGCAATTTTTTTTTCAATAGTTATACCCAATATTAATACATGGAAATTATTCCAGAGAGAAATAGTGAGAAATTTTCCGAGCTAGGTATCGTTCCATGTGGTTTAGTCGGTAGAACGTCAGTGCGCTATACTGATGGCCCGGGTTCGAGTCCCGGCTTGGAATCTTTTTCACTATGTTGGCCTTTGCGCCTTTTAAGCAATTACTTTAAAATTTGATTTTCATTTGTATTATAGTAATACCCAAGTTTGACACCATAAATAAATTCTACACCTTTCAATTAACCTAAATCCAAATTTTCATGAAATTCGTACCATTAGTTTCTGAGAAATTAATTATTTTAAAATGAGCATCTTTTAGGACTGTATCCAAATTGAAGTTTGGTACTCGACTGATGAAATGCTATAAAATGACTATGTCACTTCTATTGATGTAATATTTCTTGCCAATATACCCATTTCACTCGCTTAATATGTTTCGACTACTTACAACCCAAATATTTCAATAAAATATATTTTTTCAAATAATGTTTTTCTGCACATCATAGACTTAAACCATCATTTTGATGTTTTTTAATGATAATTCGAAAACTACTTGAAAGAAAAATTTGAAATTGAAAATTTGGATAAAGCAGGACATAATAAATATAAATCTATCTAAAAAAATTGTAGGTTGCAATTCATAAATTTTTCAAATATTAATTTCATAATTCATAATTCACATTATAAAAAAGTTAAAATTACAAATTCAATGCATTTATGTTTGGGTTTTTTAGTATTATAACCACACACAAAATTATGACATTAGGATTATAATTTCAGGAGATATTAATAAAAATATGAAAATATAATTTAACATTAGTAGCTCTAAATTTCGAATGTTTATAATTCAAGAACTTATCATTGAAATGACTTGAAATTTCATTTCTAGGCATAGTTTGAGCCGAAGATTTAAAATATATTGTCAAAATTAGGTGTTGCCATTAAAAAAACAAAGTTAGGTCTGGTTTTGATTTGTAGGCGGCCCCCTAAGGAAATTTTATATACATCATTTAAAAGTAGACTTTATTTCCAATCGATTGGTACCAGTAGCTTTTTTCTATTATAATTATTTGCAGAATTAGTATGGGGTGTTTAATTTTTTTTACAAAACTGTATGTTGGATGCATAATATGCATATGTATCACAACTTATGCTAAAGATATTGCGTTAGTTTCTTCTGAGTATCTTAAGCTACCACATCCAATCAGCAGTTGTGACTCAGAGAGAATATTTACAAAATGAGAATCTCTGGTTATGAAAATCTTCATTGATTTTTTTAAATTATGAATGTAAAGTATTAACATATTGAAGATCATCAGGTTTACCCACTTGACAAGTTAAATAAGTATGTTTCGCAGCAAAAATTTTATTTCGTAAAATAACTTAAGTAAATACCACACAAAAATGAGTTACATTTTACAAAGTAAAACTTTTGGTTGTCATATATTCACATGATTTAGTGGGCCAAACCTCCCTGAAGTGCTGAGGTTTAGCCTAGCTTACAGATTTAAGGGGGGGGGGGGATGCAGATATATAATATATAACATTTAGTCCCTTTTTAGTTTTATGACACTGTAAAAGGTCGAATACATAATAAGCTTTTTAAAAGAGCGCACTGATATACTACTGTATATCAAACTCAAATTTCGACCATTTTCGTTAAAAGTGGGTCAAACACTAAACTATTCGAATTATCAAAAATTCGAACTGGCAAAAACTTAAATAGTGAACAAAATAAAGGATAATTATATTACCAAAATAAATAAATAAATAAAGTAAAATAGTATTTATATCTTTATGCTAAAGAATATTTTATGTTAAATAAAAGAGAAAGTACATGAAAGAAAAATCAGTCATGAAGCATAGATTGTGAAACACTTTCCAACACATTTAGAATACTGTAATAAAACTTCACCATTTAATAAGATGGAAGATGATGTTTAAGTAAATAATTTGAAAAATGTACAACTTGTTTGGAAATCCAATTTCAGCAATTACCATATACAGTTGGAAAAACATCCGAATTCTCTTGTGCAGCCTTATGTACTATCTATAGATTTGTACATACACCAAGTAGTAATCAAAATTTTATTCTGTTAGGAAAAGCAGAAAAGAGTTGGAAATACTCTTTTAGCAATTTCCGCCAATAAGTGGAAATTCTTTTATGCAACCCTGTATATAATCTAGCAGAATTTAATCCTAGAATGCAACCATTTGAAAAGCTTACGAGAATGATAACAATTCGTGCCCCAGACGAAAAGTGGGTAGGCTTGCATAAAGTCAATTTCAAAGGCCAATTAGAATAAAAGCATACTACCTGCAGATGATTTTATCACTCTCGATCTTGAAGTAAGCAAGAAAGCATAATATATTTATTTTCAAAGCAGTCTTTACACATATTAGCGTGAAGTTCATGACATATTGCTCTGGAACAAGTTAGATAAAAGTTGTGCGTCATTCTGTGCAAATTGAATGGGAAAAATACACATATTTTTTCTTTTTTAACACTCAGATTGTCTGTGTTGTTGGATGTATATACAATTTGAAAAGTTCACTTATAATTGTCCTTGTTGATTGGATCAAGTTGATATGTTGAGACGCTTCTTCATCTATGGAGCAAGAAAATCTTCCCTCAGCTTTATCGCAAAATTTTTTCTAGATAATGCTTTTTCGGATTTTTGAGCCATGTTATGCACTTATATAACATGTGCATTCACTAAACTGATATTTATCATAACATAAAACACACAAAGAGGCCATCGGCGTGTTTTCCTACTACATGGCATGTTAATACACATCTTAGCCAACGTGTCTAGGGCTTCTTTTGTGGAAATATAAAATTCTATAATTTCCGGTTTTCTATTTTCTTGATTAACGTTCGGATTTTCGTGCAAAGTACGCAGAAGAATAACACACTTATTTGGTTTTGTATAACATAATAATAATAGACTTGTCCTTGTAACATAAGTAAAAAAATTTCGGAATATTTCCAACCTATTCACTTTTATTTGATACACTGCAGTTTTCAGTTTTAGCTTCAAAATTTGACTTCATATTTTCATTTTCTTGTGTTTTTCAAGCAATGTCTTTTCTTCATATTTATTTTCAAGGATAATTCCTCATTTCGATCCCTACTGTTAACTGCGATTTCGTCATTTTCAACTTCAATAAAATCTCCATTTTTTGATTTGTCCCAAGAAATAGAATTTCCTTCATCACTTATAGTTCTTTTAATACTTCGTTGCCGGATAGCCTAAGGTCTAACCTAATTTTTTTCTCCGAAAAAATATTTTGACATGTCACGGCAGCACAGGAAAAAAAACTAAGTCGGATTCTCAAATGCAAACGTTACTGCTAAAACGCCCGTTCCGTAATGTTAAATCAATGGGGCAGGTTGTTTTCGAATTTCTCGTTTAAATGAAAAAAATTTTAAACGATTTTTTTTTCATAGAATAGCAGAGCTCGATCTTTAATATGGCTGTTTTTTAATTTTTAGATTTCGGTTGCAGATTTTTTTTTAATAAAGGTACTTTCACTTTCGGAACCGGTTTTGAAACGGAAAGTACCTTTAAAAAAATCTGCAACCTAAATCGAAAAAGTAAAAGACTGTCATATTATAAGTCATATTATAAAGAGCTCAGCTAAACTATGAAAAAAAAAATCTTTTAAAAATATTCAAATTTAAACGAGAAATTCGAAAACAATCTGCCCATTGGTTTAACATTACGGAGCGGGTGCTTTCAAGTGAGTGAAGAGTTCCCTTAAGAATAGTAGCCAAGGTCTAATGAAGGTACTGAGTGGCACGACCCATTTCCTGTTTTAGTGGAGGCAGGTCAATGTTATTTCTTATGGGGCTTTGTTCAAGAGACGAATGGGTAGCATTCTAGTGTGAAATATACCAAGTAATATGCAGAAAGTTAGTTAAGTTTAAAAATGATTACCACAATTTAAAACGCGCTTCCAGCCATTATTGCTAATTGCCAGTACTGTAACCAAATCCGTTTGTATGGCCATGTAAATGAACGATAAATGCTACGAACAAGTAAGCATTTTGCGTGCACCTCAGAAATTTATATAAATTTCAATATGTTTTAAATAGTGTAACATAATTAAAATACACTGCAAACGGTTTTTCTCTATTCACCCATAATTTAACGGATTTCTTTTGAATACCTTAGTAAACAATCTATAAATGTTACACCTTATTTTCAATACTGATCACGCCATGGTAAAACTCAATAACATTTATAAATTACATGGCAATTTGAGTATATTTATCAGAGTAAGAGCATAAATAAGAAGACAGAAAAACCGAATTCATAAGCACTTTCCAACTATATTGGAAAGCGTTAAAAGCATTTAAAATATTACGTCGTAAAATAAAGCTACATACTAAAACATTTTCCTATAAGAAACCCAAAAACGAAACTTTAGTGTTTTCATATACAGTTGAGAAAATACATTTTCTCTTTAAGGGTGTATTCGAAAAAATGTTTTTCCACCCTCAACACCTCGAAATTTTCTGAGACATTTTCAGACTCATTTTTAAAAGTAAAAAGATGAAACTTGCTGGGTGTGATTTTTGAAGACATGTTTAACATGCCGTGTGATTTCATTTTCAGCTCAATTAATTAGAATTTGATTTTTAAACAATTATTTTCTCAGTATGACCATTTTTTTCATTCCCAGATCGCCCGCTTCGGAAAATTCGGTTCAAAACGCCAACTTTGACAGCGTTTAATACAGTATTTTCTGCATTTATCAAAAAATCGAGAAACACGGCACATTATGTAGTTTCTAAATAAGAGAATTTCCCAGTTTGATGCGTTTGAGAGCAAAAACGAATTTTAAAATGAATCAGAAAATAAGCAGTTTGGATCGTAATACACCCTTAATTGATTAAAACTTGTCATTTTGTTTATTTGCTTCTAACCAAAAATGCAACAATAATTGAAATCCACTCAATCACTCTGAAATATCTCTGTAATAATAGCCTAAGTCATGTGACTGTCATCAACAATTCCGGGTTGACCGCTTCGTTTTTTGTATGGCAGGCGGCCACTTTTTAATATTAGCCGGGCGCAGGTGATAAATCGCCAAATATTGTTCCATCGCCATCATCTCATCAGTATTGCAATAGTCCACTTCATGCGACTGCAATAAACAATTTTTCGCGTGATAAATTAAAACAAAGCTTCGATGTTGAAAGGGAGTCTTGGTTGAAATTAAATGTTATGTTTTATGGTATTATTTATTACTTTTTTGTTTTCTTTCTTTTTTTAAAGAAATAATTGAGAGTCACAAATTTTAAATAAAGTGAGTGAAGGTATTATATTTGAAATGAAATTAATGAAATACAAAAAATACTACTGGAACAACGTTTGGCGATTTATCACCTGAACATAACAATGAAATACCGTGTTTATGATTTCTGTATTAGAATCCTCAGGTTTGGCGAAGGACTGAGCAAGTAAATTAAATTATGAATAAAAGTAACATGATACAATGCTTAGCATACATTTAAGGGAGACCAAACTGGTCGCCAAAAGCGGCTAGTTAGAAAATAATTTACTTGGATAACCTTTCTCATTGTTTTTTTGTTCAGAAATTTGAGGAATAATGTACATTTAGAAAAAATGAGAATTTTTTCTAAAAAAATAAGTTCGTTTAAAATATTCTATAGTGGACGTATAATCTAGACACACGGCAGTGTGTCAGCCAAGTTCGCCTGACATAGCCGTGTGTTATTTACACGAACCATTTCCAGCTGTTTTCATCAAATTTCGATGCTCTACTACTGAAAATCTATGAGACCCACGTACTTCTTATACGAAATGTGTTGTAAGGCCACCCTAATTACCTAAAATCCAAAATTTTATACATAACGCATAATTAGTTTCCGAGATAATGACATTTGAAAATGTCTGATAATCGATAATTTTACCACTGACTGACTGACTGACTGACTCACTCATCAAAAAGATCTCGTATATCTACTGCAGCTACAGACTTCAAATTTGGTGCGAAGTTCGTTTACACTATAAAACTAAGGAAAAAATTAAAAAAATTGTGAAAATCGATGAATTACCCACCTGGGGGTGCCCATTTTTACTTTACCATTGCGTCTATTAGGCGAAATTTTAAATTGCCGTAGGAGGGGACGCTTTTCTGTCGCCAAATACCGCCAAGTTTCTCGCCAACATGGCGATATATCGCCAAATTTGGCGACCAAAATTAGTCGCCAAAAGTGACGCCACCTTGGCGATATCTCTAATATTTCGCCAAATTCCCATAGACTTCCATTGTAAACCTATCTGCTTACTTGGGGGTTTATCCTCGGGTTTATCTGGGTTTACTTGCTTACAGAAAATCAACAAATTGAGATATTCTGTCCGTCACAGAGCCCGTTCTCAGAAACTATACATGTTGGAGGCGTGAAATTTTGCATATTTACAGCTGAACACCTCACGTCAAATTAAAAATCATAAAATTTTGAAAAAGTTGTAAATTTAACCCTTTGGGGGTCTCACATCTGTATTTTAAAGTATCCTTTCTAAGTGAGCTCGTAATTAGGTTGGAGGCGTGAAATTGTACATACTTATAGCTGAACACCTCACATCAAACGACAAATCATAAAATTTTGCAAAAGTCGTACATTTAACCCTTTGCGCTCCCACATGTGTATTTTAAACAATTCTTTCTAAGTGAACCCTAGTTAGGTTGGATGCGTGAAATTTAGCATACTTATAGCTGAACACATCAAACGAGAAATCATAAAATTTTGAAAAAGTCGTACATTTAACCCTTTGGGCTCCCCTATGTGTATTTTAATCAATTCTTTCAAAGTGAGCCTCTAATTAGGTTGGAGGCGTGAAATTTTGCATACGTATAGCTGAACACCAAACATCATACGACAAATCATAAAATTTTTTAAAAATCGTTCATTTAACTTTTTGGGCTCCCACATGCGTATTTTAAGCAATTCTTTCTAACTGAGCCCCTTATTAAATTGGAGATTTTAAATTTTGCATACTTATAGGAGAACACCTGAGACCAGGCGACAAATCATAAAATCTTGAAAAAGTCTTACGCTTAACCCTTTGAGCTACCACGTATGTATTTTAAGCAATTCTTTCTAAGGGAGTCCCTAATTAAGTTGGAGACGTGACTTTTTGCATACGTATAGCTGAATACCCCAGACCACACGACAAATCATAAAATTTTCAAAAAGTCTTACATTATTTACTCCTCCGGGCTCTAACTTGTGTATTTTAAGCAATTTTTCTAACCTCCGCTCTTTTCACCCGGGGAGCACTTTTCCAACTTTTGCCGACACCCCTTTGACCATTCTTTCACATTATGCACCAGTCTTACATATTTTAGTTCCACATTTTATCGCTAGGGGCGCCTACTTATCTCGGGTGCTATGGGCTCAATCCCCTCGACTAATATATCTACGGATAGTATGTAAAACGGAGTTTCGTTCGGATAGAGGTTTGTTTAGAATAGAGTGCGCCCTTCGTTGCGAAATGAGGAACTAACAGATTTTTCAAAAGGATAAAGAGTTTTGAAAGGAATATTAAACGAAACCCTCAGTGCGATCTGTGATCCCACTTACCCACTTGTTATTTTCAAAATCATTAGAGAAAAGTTTATTTAGTTAATTAAATTTGAAAATCCAGGGAGGGGCAATGTCCTTCCTATGCATTGCCTCTTTGCCCGCACCCATGGATGAATGATACATAGTGTGGCATAAGCACATAACTTTATTTTTCACTTTCAGTACAAAAAAGCAGGCCCAGCTATAGGATATTTAATTGGAAAAATTAATAGGAAAATTTAATATAGGAATTTAATAGGAATTGTTGTTTCGGAAACAATAAAAATTTCGAATCAATACATTTCGTTTCAAAACATGCATTCAGTGTAGTAGTATTAAAATATAGATTTCTGCCGCAAATTGACAGCCAAATAGTTTGTTGTAGGAAATTTAAATTAAAATTGAATGTTGCTTGGTGAATAAAATATTCTCATGTAAACACATTAAAAAGCATTAAGTAAAGTGTCTAAATATATTGTAACTTTACAAAAAGTAATGATATCTAACAAAAACATAGCTGTGAAAAAAGGGAGCCAAGTTCTGTAAAGACAATGGCAAGAAAAGAAGTGATATCAAAGTGGGTGCCAAGTTCAAATAAAATTCACTCAAACTTACCTACTGAAGTATTATAGCATTTTTTAAATTGTTTAGAAATAAAAATTATTGATAGCATATTAATAATAAATCTAGAACTTGGCAAGTTTTCGATAAATGCTATGCCTATCAATTTCATGTCTTAATAAAATGATGATGTTAATATTAACAACAATGTCATTATAAAAAAATTAATATAGTTATTATTATAAACAAATGACTTATGTTAAAGATTTGATAAACCAATAAATACACAAATACATTCCCGCTCGTCTTTGGTTATCACTCTAGCACCCACCCTTCGGAAACCTCAATGCAAACAGACTAAAAGGCCTGAGAAAGAGACAGATACCTTTACGCTTGTTCTTGGTCATCCCTCTAGAGACTGCACCCCTTTAACCCTTCAGGGGCAAAGAGCTTTTATTCGTGACATGCTGAAATGATTCAATCACACCAGAATTTAAAAACAAATTTATTTCAAAATGGGTAAAAGCTTCTTTTCACGTATTTAATAAAATTAAACTTTTTAGTCCTGAATTCTAGTGTCAATGTGGCATTTTGCAGTTAAAATTAGGTGTGATATATTTTATCCCACCATCCTTCAAGGGGAAGGAGCTCACTCAAATGAAGGCTTCCAAACATGAAATAATAAGTTTAGATATAATAATGTCATTAACAAAAATAAATGACTTGTAGGTAAAAACTTGCCAAGTTCTAGATTTATTATTAATATGCTATCAATAATTTTTATTTCTAAACAATTTAAAAAATGCTATAATACTTCAGTAGGTAAGTTTGAGTGAATTTTATTTGAACTTGGCACCCACTTTGATATCACTTCTTTTCTTGCCATTGTCTTTACAGAACTTGGCTCCCTTTTTTCACAGCTATGTTTTTGTTAGATATCTTTATACAGAATATCATGAAATTCATAATTTATCCTCATAATGCGAACAAAACATGTTCAATATGATGACCATCATTGTGTATTAATAGAATCCTAATATAGAAAGTTCAATAGTTGATTACAGGGTACGCGTCGGAATGTTCCGCACAAGGCGTGCGATGCTGTCTTTAAGATCGGACAAAAATCTTATGAGATCACGTTAGAGAGATCTCAAGTCTTTGAGATTCCCCCCCCCCCCCCGATTCCAAAATTGCATAGTTTCAAATCTAAGGATCTTGCAGGCCAACCCATAGGGAAATGACATGGTGATTCTGTCATAAGTGAATCTTGATCATTTCGACCAATCATCTTGACCAATCGACTATGTGTGGAAGAGGACCATCTAAGATAAACATAATACTAATACTCTGACGTGCCTGGAGAGGATGAAATTCTCTAATATGGATGCAAAACTGAGATGCTGACTCTTGTTAGGTTTTCGTGTAATAGCTATACTTTTAAAAGAGAAGTGGTCTTTCTCCGTCCAGATAATGTTCCATGGGCGGCAGTTAATTCTGGAGATCCCAGTGAGCAAGCACGTTTCCTTTAAAAAAAATAGCCTCGATTTTTGTCATCTGTTATAGCGGTTTCTCAATTTTTGATAACATCGCTGAACAAAGTTAGTTGCCTTCAATTTCAGTTCGTTGTTCCGATAAACAACAGTTTTGTCCGAAATTTGGGGAACTAACCATAGTTGAAGATGCAGCACTCAGACTATCTTTTTTGAAGACAACGGCAAGGCCCTGCGACGCAAAAGATTTATCGTGCATTAAAATGAGAAGGTAAGAGCTTATTCAAAATAAATGAATAATAATGCTAAAACAAGGAATAATAATAAAAATAAGTTTATAGGGATACTAGCATAACAGTTTTTACGAACCCAGTGGACAGTGCAACGAGTTTGAGACCTAGGGTGATGCGTCGAATGACTGCTTATAACATGTACCTGTTCATCAACTAACAAGCTTTCATCTTCTTCCTGGTTGAATAACCAATGATATCGTTGCTTCAATTTTCAGAATCGTGTCTCGTAGTCCTTTAAAAGTGAGTAGTCGGTCCTTTTTGTAACCTTTTCAAAGAATGATATTTTCGAAAGAGCACTGCAGTAGAGCTATCGTTTTGGTTGTCAAAGTCATGCAGTGCGTCCCAAGAATTTATAGACAATCATTTTTTTTTTTATTTAAGAGCTAACTAAACGAGTAAAAAATACAAAATAAATTATGGAAATACATAATGATGAAATAAGAATAATAAAATACTCAAATAACTGTTAGCAGTTATAGATTTAATATAAAAATTAAAAACAAAACAATGCTGCCCCAGAAATATGTAGACAACCGGTGTTAAAAGCTGCTTTAAGTACTGATGTCCAAAATTTGCATATTTCAAGGTCACATACTTGTGACGCAATAGGATGGAAAGTTGTGGACATTTCAAGAAAAGCGGGATGCAGCAGGGTTGGTATTTACCGAATTCTGTCAAAAGATGACAATCTCAAGCAAAATCCCGTTCTAGACGACCAAAGAAAACAACTAAATGAAAAGACAGAGAAATTTTGACATTAATTTCAACCCAGAATCTGTCTGTACTGTTAGTTCCTATACAGAAGTAAACGTTTCAGTACCAATATTCACAGTCCCCCAACGGCTGTAAGCAAGTACATTTCTTGATTTTCGCAAAATGCGTCATTCGCAAAGTTTACAAAACGTTAATAAAGACACTCGTGTTCAGTGGACCCAAAATCACAGGAATTGGTCATATGAACGGTTGAGTGTCCTTGTCAGTGACAAAAAGAAATTCAATTTAGATGGTCCCGATCGTTGGGCATATTAATGGCACGATATTCGCAAGGATTCACGAACTTTTTTTAGTAGACAACAAGGAGAGGGTTCACTAATGGTGTGGGCAGCATTTTCTTATAATGGAGCAAGCCATGTTGTTTTTTTGAAAGGTCGTCAATGTCCCAGAAAAGGCTTGAAGTACAGTTATCTCCATTTGGAAAGTTGCCAGGGCGGGACAAATGGATATACCAGATAGACCATTGCTCCATTCTCGTGTCTAACTCTACAATGCAGTGGTTTAGACAAAACCAAGTAACTTTTATGGTCTGACCAGTCCTTAGTCTTGACATGAACCCAATAGAGAACCTCTGGGGAAGATGAGCCAGAGACGTATATGCTAAAAGGAGTCAATTTGCAACGGTTCAAGATATAAAGCTGCAATTTGAACGAAGTTGATTTTCTTTAAAGTCAGAACTTTTTCAGACTCTTGTTTTGAATATGCCTGACAGAGTTTTCGAAGTGATTAGAACAAACGGCTTAAACATTTGAAGTTAAAGGGAAAAAATGAGTTGTCTATAAACTTTTGGGACAGTCCGATTTAAGTTTTAATTTTCCTCACAAAGTGCATGATTGTGTAATATTATTTATGTATAGTATTATTATTGCTTGCTATTATTTATAATTATAAATTGTTTTGAAATTGTTACTCTTCTTTTTGAATTGGAAAAAAAAAATCCGTTGTCTATAAACTTTTGGGACGCACTATTAGGTTAAATAATTATGAGTCCGTTTCTACAATAGCTGCTTTAAAAAGTGTAACTGTGTGAGAACGCACATAGTTATAGTTATTATGGATTTTATCATATGCTTCTATTTCAGTTTGAAAATTAATTTTTGGAACTAATACACCCTCCCCCTCACTTTTTAAATGGATTTAGAAAAAAATACCATCCCAAAATCCAGAATTCTTTTACGATACTACTCAGAATTTTTGACTTTTGGATGAATAGTTTTTGCTGTAAGCTACTTAGAAATGTGTAGTGAAATTTTGATAATGATATTGATAATTAATAATAGTAATAATTTGAAATACTTTATAGATATAATAAATAATATTCAAAATTTCACAAAAAGTTATTTTTGTAAAATGTTTCAAATAAAGTCAACGCTGTAAGTTTTAACCCGAAGTGACTTTATCGCGAATTTTTAAGATGCAATCTCTCCTATTAGGTTGACTATCTTTTAGGGTTTTAAAATAATTTTTACAGTGTTAAAGGTGACCAAAATAGAAATATAATTAAATAATTTGAGATTAATACAAAGAAGTTTACACTTACGACACAACTAGCAATGCATTGCATTATTAAAGCGTCTAGCATTAAAAACGTTTCACTTTTCTTTTGTACATTGTTATGAAGTTCTGCATGTATGCAGATTTCAGGTTAGTAAAATTTCAGTTCCTGTAAAGGTAGAGTGATACATCAGCACTAACTTTCACATTAGTTCAGCACTAACTTTGTAGAAACTATTTTAAACTAAAACTTCTCTGTTAACTTTGAAAAATTAGTTTTTAAAACAAAAAACACTTCACAAGGGAAATGTTAGAATAGAGAGATAATCACTAATTAAAAAGAGCATTTGCAGTTAAAATGATTTACTTTCTTAACTTCAGCTTCAACTGGCTGTGCAAATTATTACCCAATCATTCATAAATCCGTCACTTTTATCTAATTTTAGTTTCAAACCTCGAAAATTAAGAGACTTTTCCCAATTTTAATGTATTTTCTTCCCTTTACCGCCAGAGAGCAAAAGTGAGGGAAAGCTAATTCGCAGGACTGAAACGTGTTAAACTCTGAACTGCTATATCCACCACCGGCAAAAGCGAAATTCCTCATTAACCGCCAAAGCCCCGACGGCCACACCTGATAGTCCCGCAAAACGCACCTTCATACCCGCACCAGAACCAGTTCAAACTTTTAAAACCGAATTATAAACCGGCAAACCCGTTTGCGCGCACACAGAGAACGGTTGGCTGGCTGCGCTAAGTCCGATAATGCGATTATGGATTAAAACGTTGGGTGTCAGAACGCCAATGCCCCGATTTAAATGTTAAACAGACTTTAATTAGGAGCAGTCTCTCCCTTCAACAGATGCCATATTAATTACAAACCAATTAGGGAAAGTTTCCGTTAATTATTCATACGTATGGCCCGAACGTTTGTCTCGCGCTCTCTTCGTTTTCCATTCCTAAAGGAGGTTTGGAAAAGGGGGGGGGGGGTCTTACTTCGCTGGAGGGACTGCAGTCATTTGCTTTTCGCACTTCCCTCCCTACCTGAGGGTAAAAGGACGGTCCCTTAAGTGATCAAAGAGTTGGAGGTTGTTGCAGCGAGTTGTGAACGTATCAGTTGTGTCATAGTAATTCGGTAATTTCAATTTGAATGTTTGCAGAACGGAAGAGCGTTTGAAATGATGAAGAGTTGAGCGAAGGGACAAAAAAATAGCGAGAAGAATTGATTTGTTGCGGAACGTTTGTTCTTTGAGAAGTGCTCTGAGGAGTTTCATCCTTTCTTCAAAAGTTTTCTCTTCTGTAAGATTATTGTGTTGAAGAACAAAGCTAAGTGCTTGTGAAAGAAAATTTGAATTTTTTAAAATACATTAGCAGTTTTCAATAGTTTGAACTTTAACTTTAAATAAAAATAGAAATAGAGTTTTTTAAAAACACTATTCTATTTTATGATCATTCAATGTTCATCTTAAAAATCCCATATAATTTCATGTCTGATATTCGTTTAGCATTAAAAAAATTCTGCAATACATTAATTTGTCATAGACCCAGATTATTGAAAATTCACTGCTTCGAATTACCTTTAATAAAAAGCACGGACAATTGGATTTATTAAATAAATTATAAATTTTGCTCTGTTTTTTTTTAAAGATATGTCAATAAGAAAAAAAAAAGAGAATTATTTAAACTATCTATTTAGGATTTCTACATTACCTAATAGACATACAATCACAATTTAATTAATAAAAAACTATTAAATGATAAAAGAGAATTTTTTATAGCAACTGTTACAATCTTGATTTTATTTTATTCACATTTTCTATTTTGTAGTGTTTAAAATATTCCGTTGTTGCAGTTTCACTGCCAGTCAGCCTATTTTGGTGAGAGTGGTTTGGTTCATTATTAACTCCACTGTTTTTGTGAATCGTAAAAAGTTGTAAGCAAAAAGAATAATTGGCAATTTATCACCTGCGACCGACTAACAGACAAAAAGCTTAAAATAAATTTATAAATTTATAAATGTACAATAAAATAAAAAAAATAATCCGATAAAATAAAGTCGTATTGTTATCGGAAACATACGTGTGTACATAATTTTTATGTTTCTAGCATATTAGGAAGTGAGTAAAAAATCGATTACGAAATTCCATCTTTACCTAGAAAAACCAAGTTAAGTAAAAGAATATTAGCTTTGATTCTTTGTTTATAAATCATATTTTACTACAGGAGATTTGGTTCACAGGCTTGGTTAAAAAAGAACATATGGAATAAATTTCACTCCAAACATTAACATTGGTAGATTTTAATGGGATTTTTAAATGCAAATTATCTTAACACTATTTAAACCGGTGCCAAATGACACCTTTTTAAAGTTTTGATTTATGGTTATTTTGTCCATAGATTTTGAATGTAATAAGCATAAATAAAAGTCTTCAATATATTAAAAACTATTTGTAATTGTTTCAGTCTAAAAATTACAAATGAAAAACCATAAAACGAAATCTTTTAAAAGCTGTCATTTGACAATGGGAGGAAATAGCGTGAAGGAGTCCCATACCTTTTAAATTTTCCGTAGCCATTGCAAAAGTGATACGATTTCGAGTTCTCATAGCTTTTTTAGCTCACAGGCTATCAAAGCCTGAGAGCTAATGTGCCCGCAGCGTTCTGTATGTATGTATGTACGTATGTATGTATGTATGTATGTACGTAACGCAATAACTCTTGATAGAAACATCCGATTTGCTTCAAAATTTTTTTCTATGTTCATTGTGATAAGGCGCTTCCCTGATTAGTTTTGGGAGTTCATTGGTTAAGGATAAAGGGGGAAAAACAGGGTTAGTCCAACCCCTTAATTCAGATAAATGGGTTTTTCATGCAGAATCATTCGATTTGCTCCGAATTTGGTATACCGGTTTATTATGTTAAGGAACTTCCCTGATTAGTTTTTGGTGTTCATTGGTTAAGGATAAAGGGGGAAAAGGGGGGTTACTCCACCCCCCTTAATTCAGATAAATGGGTTTTTCTTGCAGAATCATTCGATTTGCTCCGAATTTGGTATACCGGTTTATTATGTTAAGGAACTTCCCTGATTAGTTTTGGGGATTCATTGGTTAAGGATAAAGGGGGAAAAACGGGGTTAGTCCACCCCCTTAATTCAGATAAATGGGTTTTTCATGCAGAATCATTTGATTTGCTCCGAATTTGGTATACCGGTTTATTATGTTAAGGAACTTCCCTGATTAGTTTTGGGGATTCATTGGTTAAGGATAAAGGGGGAAAAGGGGGTTTAGTCCACCCCATTAATTCAGATAAATGGGTTTTTCATGCAGAATCATTCGATTTGCTCCGAATTTGGTATACCGGTTTATTATGTTAAGGAACTTCTCTGATTAGTTTTGTGGGTTCACTGGTTAAGGATAAAGGGGGAAAAGGGAGGTTAGCCCGCCCCTCTTAATTTAGATAAATGCGTTTTTCATGCAGAATGATTCGATTTGCTCCGAAGTTGGTATACCGGTTTACTGTGTTAAGGAACTTCCTTGATTAGTTTTGGGGGTTCATTGGTTAAGGATAAAGGGGGAAGGGGGGCTAGTCCACCCCCCTTAATTTATATAAACGGGTTTTTCATGCAGAATTATTCGCTTTGCTCCAAATTTGGTATACTGGTTATTATGTTAAGGAGCTTCCCTGATTCGTTTTGGGGATTCATTGGTTAAGGATAAAGGGGGGCTAGTCCACCCCCTTAACTTAGATAAATGGTTTTTTTTGCAGGATTATTCGATTTGCTCCAAATTTGGTATACCGGTTTATTATGATAAGGAGCTTCCCTGATTAGATTTGGAGGTTCACTCGTTAAGTATAAAGGGGGAAACGGGGGCTAATTCCCCTTCACTTATTTTTTTGAGGGGCATTATTCTTTAAAATAAGAGTATAATATACAATTAGTGTGAATAGCCTGTGAGCTCAATGCCATCAGTTTAGCTGGGCACTTTTCTTTTTTATTATATACTTATTGAAATTACATAAAACTTAGTAATATATTTAAGCCATATTTAAGTCTTTATAAAATATAAAAATAAACACTTGTAACATAATATAATAAAAAATACAGTTCAATGAATATTGAAATGTTTTTCACATGGCATGTGGCAATCTGTACAATAACGTAACTTATAATAGATATATCAACATAAATGTACGTTAAATTAAATTTTAAACCATACTTTATAGAATGGATTATTGATTTATAAATTCTTCGACAGAAAATATTTTAAAAATTCAATTGAATTTGAAAAAGGGTAAACAAAATGAAAAAATAATTAATGATTAAAAAACAATGGAAATATTTTCTTATCTCAATAATATTAATTAATGCTATAAAATATAGGTTAGAGCTCATTTTAACATAAGTTTTATGTTTATATTCTAAGTTAAGTTATCGTGCGGATTGTGACGTACCATGTGAAACATTTTTAGAGTATTAACTGACTGTATTTTTTATTATATCATATTATGTTTATTTTTATATTTTATAAAGCTTTAAGTATGGCTTAAATGTGTCACAGAGATTTATCTAATTTCAATAAATATTTAGAAAGTTATGAGAATTTTAAATTACATTTCTTTTACACTGGCAACGGATATTTTAAAAGGTATAAGACGCCTTC
This sequence comes from Maratus speciosus, assembly GCA_963932465.1. Lineage (NCBI taxonomy): Eukaryota > Metazoa > Arthropoda > Arachnida > Araneae > Salticidae > Maratus > Maratus speciosus. The sequence goes on from OZ010795.1 coordinate 510,341,383, forward strand.
AGAAAGATACCCCACACCACTATACTTGTAAAACGAAACAAAAATACTTATTTGGAATCTTAATGAAAATATTTGATTGGTGAATGGTCAAAAATACTGTTTTTTTTTTAATAATTAAAATAGCATCGTCCAGTTTCAAAGTAAAATTAAAAATTTCAAAAATTACTATAAGAACTTATAAACAAGCATTTAAAAAAGGAAAAAAATTCTGCGTAAGAAACTCAACTTAATTAAAACTGATACTGGAGAGTAAAATTTACTGGTGCGATGGTAACTTGTTTTGGTGTCATTAAACTGCGAAAATTTAAAATTTAAAATATACTGAAATTATGATGATACTTGATAAAAAATTTAGTTTAAAATAAAATGATGTTCCAGATTCACTGTTCTTGTTAATTATATTCTTCCCACTTTTAGCTTGATTTAATACAGAAAATTATTTTAAATCAATAATGGTTATTGTTTTAGCTACAGCAATAGAATAAATGTATGTAATTTTAAGACTATCAAAATTAGTTTTAAAGATTAAATTTTTCAAATTAATTCTTATACACCTGTATTACAAGTTTTGTATTTGTAAGTTATTTATACAAGCAAAATTATAATAATAACAATATGTAAACAGATATAAACTAGTTGGATGTGCCAATTCCAAATCTTTCTTCTATCTCATACATGTTAATAATTCTAAATTGGCTATCACAGTGCCAAAATCATATGAGAATCTGTGTCCAACATGAGGATTGTAAAGGTATATAAGTTTGCTGAACTGGATGCATTTAAAAAAGAGACATAAGTATCGCATTGTTTCAAACAAATCATTAAATTTCTGAACGCACCCTTTTAGATGTCCGTAACCAAAATTTCCAACCCAAAGAGTATAAAATTAACACCTGTTGTTCAATATACACAAAAGTCTAAAAGGATCTAGTTACGTGAAAAAGTAACAGATAATCGAGTTTGATTAAATTGCGTGTATTACTTTTTGAGATATAGCTTTTGCAAAAATCGCAAAAAATTCAGCATAGCAGCGCCACCGTTTATGCGATTTACACCAAATACTTATCAGTAATATCTTACGTCAATGTCTGGCTCAATCGGGTTTGATGAAAGTCTGTGCTTTAGTTCTTGAGGTTAGAGCTATTGTGGAAATCGTACAAAATGCAGCACAGCAGCGCCACCTGTTGGGCGACATACGCCAAAAACTAATCAGTGCCAGTTTATATCAAGGTATGACTGAATCTAAAGTTTTTTTAAATTCCGTACATTAGTTCTTGAGATAAGAGCTATTGCTGAAATCGTGAAAAATGCAGCATAGCAGCGTCACCTATTGGGCGATGTACACCAAAAACTAAGCAGCACATGTTTATATCACGGTCTAAATTCCGAGCATTAGTTCTCGATATCGAGAGCCCACAAAATTTTTGTCAAATACAGAGGGACAGACTCACAGACAGATATTTTCTAAAAACGCTCAAATCGTGTTCAGGACCTTCCATAACGTAAAAATCCATCGAAAACCAGAAGTCGAAAGTTTTTACGAACCCAATGCTTTCTTCTTGTAAAGATAGAAGAAAGTAATCAGTATATAGGGGAGACTAGGGACGGTTGACCATACGTGAGGCTTGACCCACCCATCAATTTTAGTATTTAAAAGGATTTCAGAGTTTTATCAATAGGTGTCAACCAAAGCTACTGAAATGCTCAAAGAAGACTCTTCGTTTCATAGAGATAATCGAAATAGGTGTAGAAAAAATCAGTTGGGAGGCGTTTTCAACCTAAAATTTGTTTTTTTTAGCAATATTTTGTAAACTTTTTTCAGATAAATTATATCATAGAAATTTAAGTAAGTAGGCTTAAAGTAATGCAGAAATATCGAGTTTTCATTCCTATCATAAAGATTGTACAGTAAGTTAGGCTTAACATAACAATGTGCTATTCTTTAGAAAAGGTCTATGTAGGGAGGCTTGACCCAGTCAATGTGAGGGAGGGTTGACCAGATGCTCAAGGATCCCTTAATTAAGAGGTTTTGGAAATCTTCTTACTATGCACTGTGCATAATGAAAAGTTAATGGTTATATATATATATATATATATATATAATAATGTAAATTTATTCGGTAAAGCTGCAGTAAAATGGTGTCATGGAAAAGAAAACGTGTAAAACTGACTAAAAAGGATGTGAAAAAGTATTAGAAAATGGGAAAGTTGATAGGAACTTTTTCCCATTTAAATATTACTTACAATAGGTAAATAGAAACAGTGGGAAAGACTAAACAGGGTTCGTACAGGTACCGTGTTATTCAAGGCCAAATATCAGTATTTTTTAATAGAAAAATAAATCTAGTTTAAACGCGCGAAATTTCGCCTTGTTTAAGGATATATTTTCTATAAGAAAATACTGGTACGGAAGAATATTTTAGTCTGGAAATTCAAGGACTCGTACGAACACTGTAGAAATGATGAAAGCAGCAGTCTTAACCCGTTCAGGGAAAGTGGTATGTTTATAAAACCACTTAATTTTAATTCCGAAACGTCACAATGGCTCTAGAATTTTGCTAAAATCTTTTCCATTTAATATGTATGTGAAATATAGTCTTTTTCTTATTTCCAAATAAATTTGTTCGTAAATTCCGGTACTAGCCAGCCATTTATTTCAACATTTTAGTACTGAAAGTACTTTGTCCTTTAAAGGTTTAAATCATGTTAATGATAAGTTAAGTACTCATGCGGCTGCAAAAGAACATAGCATCGATCGAAAAACTTTAGGAAGGTATTTAGACAAATTTCACCAGGGTGATTACAGTGAGATGAAGCCAAATTATGTGACAACTAGAGTTGTCACATAGTTGACATTGCCATGCGAATGTCACGAAAATAGGACAAGGAGACAAAAAAAAAAAAGCGGGACAGTGGCTCCTAAATCCGGACATATAACAAGAAACACTATGAAAACGGGACCTGTATCTAACAGACTACTGCCTTAAATGTTAAAATTTCATTTTCCCTGCTGCACAAGTATATCTGCTCAGACAAAATCCGGTTTAAAACAAAATTTTTCTCCTCTGACTTGCGATTGCGTCTCAACAGGTTTGTTTAAGTGAGGAGAGGGCTGCCTCGGAATATACACTACGGCGCTATGTGCTTAAAGTTATGCAAGTCCCGGTAATAGGGGATTTTACCTGGCAAAATTAATGCTAGTTTGAAATTCCGGTTCACTTTATGTTTTTTGGGTCGCTGAATCCGAATTTGTAACTTTTCACCAAAATTTCCCCCGGCAAATCTCCAAAAAATTTGGTTTTTAAGAACGGCGAGAGGGAATGTTCCGAGGCACCCCCTCTTTCCCCGTTTATCCTACGTCATAATGTCATATATCCTATTTCTTGCAAATTTTGTCTACTTTCTGAATTTCTACATACTTAACATACATACCTAAAGCAATAAAAAATTTTATTTAAAAACAACTATTTTGGGGGGTTTTGGGTGGGGAAATTTTGGGGATAAGTTAGAAATTTCGATTCAGCAATCCAAAAAACTTAAAGTAAACCTTATAGAGAAAGTTCGGAGGGGAGATGGGAGGGCGAATGTAAACGTGCGAGTGGTTAAGAGGAATTGCGCAACTTAGTCCACGCAGCACCGCGGCGCATGTTCCGAGGCAGATCCCCCCCCCTCCCCTTCATCCTAAGTCATAATGTCATGTACCTAATTTGTTGCAAATTTTTTCTACTTTCTGAATTTCTAGACACTTTTTCCCTAAAACAATAAAAAAATTGATTTTTTTTATAAAAACCATTTTACCAAAATTTGGGGAGTTGCCGGGAGAAATTTTGGTGGGAAGTTACAAATTCGGATTCAGCGACCCAAAAAATATAAAGTAAGCCGATTTCCAGAACTACCATTAATTTTGCCAGGTAAAATCCCCTATTGCCCGGACTATAAAAAAAGTAACTTGAACATCGTAATATAGTAAGAAAAAAAATCAACAAAATTAGCTTTCTTGCGAAGATAAACATACAGAGCTAAACCAAATATACAGCCATGTTTAAAAATCTAGGTAAATTTCATAGAAATGTCGGATGCTCCTGAGTTTAGTATCAGTAATCAAGACATAAATTATAACACAGTATAAGTGTGAACTGTAGTATAATATTTTGATGCATTAAAATACAAATTGGTTTATACAATTACCAAAATAAAAAAAAAAATCTCCGAATTCAAATAAAGGTTTCTGTATACGTGTATGTATGCAATTTGTTTTTAAAGAGAAAAACACTGAAATGTTACAAAAGATGAACAACATAATCTTCCTTGCACAGATATGTCTGTAAAGGTAAAACAACATTTACAGGTATTGCTAAAGACTAGACTTATTTATTTATTTTAATCAGATGTGTTTAAGCTTAGTATCTGTAATCGAGACAGAAATTATAATACAATATAAATAAACTTGAATTGTAGTATGATATTTTGATGCATTAAAATGTAAATTGGTTTATACAACTACCAAAATAAAAAAATTTCTCCGAATTCACATAAAGATTTCCATATACGAGTATGTATGCAATTTACTGTTAAAGAGGAAAACACTGAAATGTTACAAAAAAGAAACAACATTATCTTCCTTACACAGATATGTCTGTAAATGTAAAACAACATTTACAGGCATTGCTAAAGACTAGACTCAGGTGTGTATAAGCTTAGTATCTGTAATCGAGACAGAAGTTATAATAGGGGAGACTAGAGAGGGTTGACCCATTTTTTACAAAATGATTTTTGATTTTTTAAATATTGAACGTAGAATAAAGTTTTATATATCATTTTATTCGTTATACAATCAGTTATAAAAATAAAATTGCTTCATAAGTGTAATATATAAGAACTTTGGAAAATAATTTGTTTTAAACATGAGAAAATAATGGATCAAGGCTCCCCACATATGTGAGGGTTGACCCAATATATGGGAGGCTTGACCCACCTTGTTTTACATTGGAATATTTGTGAAGAGAAATAAAATCCTTTAAAAAAAAAATATGCTACTTGCCTTAATTATTATAAAAAAATATTTTTGAAAATATGATGCTTAAACAAACCTGTTTAGACGCAATCGCAAGTCATAGGAGAAAAAATTTGTTTTAAATAGGATTTTGTCTGAACAGGTATAATTGTACGGTAGGGAAAATGAAATTTTAGCATTTAAGACAGTATTCCGTTAGAGACAGATTCCGATTTCACATGGTTTCATGTATTATTATGTCCGGATTTAGGAGCCACAGTCTTGCTTTTTTTTGTCGCCTTGTCCTACTTTTCGTGACACTCGACCTAACAACTCTAGTTGTCATATAGTTTGATTTTATCTCACTGCATTCATCATGGTGAAATTTGTCTTCATACATTCCTAAATTTTTTCGATCAATGCTATGTTCTTTTGCAGCCGCATGAGCACGTAACTTATCATTAAAATATTTTAAACCTTTCAGGGGCAAAGTACTTTCAGTACTAAAATGTTGAAATAATTAACTGGCACTGGAATTTAAGAACAAATTTATTTGGAAATAAGAAAAAGGCTATATTTTACTGACATATTAAATGAAAAATATTTTAGCAAAATTCTAGGGCGATTGTGACGTTTGGGAATTAAAATTAAGTGGTTTCATAAACATATCACTGCCCCTGAAAGTGTTAAGACTGTTGCTTTCATAATTTTTAGTCCTTTCAAGTCTTTTCTCCTGTTTCTATTTAAATATTTTAAGTAATATTTAAATGGAAAAAGTTCCAATCAACTTTTCCATTTATATGTCACTAATTTTTTTCTTGCAATTTTTGACATCTTTCTTTAATCATTTTTAAACAGATTCTTTTCCATGACCCCATTTTACTGTAGCTTTAGAGAATAAATTTACATTTCTTTTTATATATAACCATTAACCTTTCATTTTACAGGGTGTATAAAAATAATATTTCCAAAATCACTTAATTAAGGTAGCCTTGAGCATCTGATCAACCTTCAATTACAGTGACTTGGTTAAGCCTCTTCACATAACCCTTTTCAAAAGGACAGCATTTTGTTATGTTAAGCCTAACTTACTGTACAATCTTTACGCCCGGAATGAAAGCTCTATATTTCTGCATTACTTAAAACCTATTTACTTATAATTCTAGGATATATTTTATCTGGAAAAGCTTGCAAAATAGTTCCAAAAAACACAACTGGTAGGTTGAAAACGCCTCACAATTGATTTTTTCCGCACCTATTTCGATTATCTGTATGAAACAAAGACTGTTGTTTGATCATTCCAGTAGCTTTGGTTGACACCTATTGATAAAACTCTGAAATTCTATTAAATATGAAAACTGATGGGTAAGTCAAGCCTCCCGTACGGTCAACCCTCCCTAGTCTCCCCTACAGTATAAATAAAATTGAATTGTAGTATGATATTTTGATGCATTACAATGTAAATTGGTTTATACAACTACCAAAATAAAAAAAGTTCTCCGAATTCAAATAAAGGTTTCTATATACGAGTATGTACGCAATTTGCTTTTAAAGAGAAAAACACTGAAATGTTACAAAAGAGGAACAACATTATCTTCCTTGCACAGATATGTCTGTAAAGGTAAAACAAAATTTGCAGGTATTGCTAAAGACTAGACTTATTTATTTATTTTAATCAGATTTGTATAAGCTTAGTATCTGTAATAGAGTCAGAAATTATAATACAGTATAAATAAAGTTGAAATGCAGTATGATATTTTGATGCATTAAAATGCAAATTGTTTTATAGAACTACCAAAATAAAAAAAATTCTCAGAATTCAAATAAATGTTTCTATATACGAGTAAGTATGAAATTTTTTTTTAAAGAGAAAAACACTGAGTGTTACAAAAGAAGAACAACATTATCTTCCTTGCACAGATATGTCTGTAAAGGTAAAACAAAATTTGCAGGAATTGCTAAAGACTAGACTTACTTATTTATTTTAATCAGATTTGTATAAGCTTACTATCTGTAATCGAGTAAGAAATTATAATACAGTATAAATAAAGTTGAAATACAGTATGATATTTTGATGCATTAAAATGTAAATTGTTTTATAGAACTACCAAAATAAAAAAAATTCTCCGAATTCAAATAAAGGTTTCTATATACGAGTAAGTATGCAATTTGTTTGTAAAGAGAAAAACACTGAGTGTTACAAAAGAGGAACAACATTATCTTCCTCGCACAGATGTGTCTGTAAAATTAAAACAAAATTTACAGGTATTGCTAAAGACTAGACGTATTTATTTATTTCAATCAGGTGTGTATAATCTTAGTATCTGTAATCGAGACAGAAATTACAATACAGTATAAATAAAGTTGAATTGTAGTATGATATTTTGATGCACTAAAATGTAAATTGGTTTATACAACTACCAAAATAAAAAAATTCTCCGAATTCAAATAAAGGTTTCCATATACGAGTATGTACGCAATTTGCTTTTAAAGAGAAAAACACTGAAATGTTACAAAAGAGGAACAACATTATCTTCCTTTCACAGATATGTCTGTAAAGGTAAAACAAAATTTGCAGGTATTGCTAAAGACTACACTTATTTATTTATTTTAATCAGATTTGTATAAGCTTAGTATCTGTAATCGAGACAGAAATTATAATACAGTATAAATAAAGTTGAAATGCAGTATGATATTTTGATGCATTAAAATGTAAATTGTTTTATAGAACTACCAAAATAAAAAAAAATCCCCGAATTCAAATAAAGGTTTCTATATACGAGTAAGTATGCAATTTGTTTTTAAAGAGAAAAACACTGAGTGTTACAAAATAGGAACAACATTATCTTCCTTGCACAGATATGTCTGTAAAGGTAAAACAAAACTTACAGGTATTGCTAACGACTAGTCTTATTTATTTATTTGAATCAGGTCTGTATAAGTGTAGTATCTGTAATCGAGACAGAAATTACAATACAGTATAAATAAAGTTGAATTGTAGTATGATATTTTGATGCATTAAAATGTAAATTGGTTTATACAACTACCAAAATAAAAAAAAGTTCTCCGAATTCAAATAAAGGTTTCCATATACGAGTATGTACGCAATTTGATTTTAAAGAGAAAAACACTGAAATGTTACAAAAGAGGAACAACATAATCGTCCTTTCACAGATATGTCTGTAAAGGTAAAACAAAATTTGCAGGTATTGCTAAAGACAACACTTATTTATTTATTTTAATCAGATTTGTATAAGCTTAGTATCTGTAATCGAGACAGAAATTATAATACAGTATAAATAAAGTTGAAATGCAGTATGATATTTTGATGCATTAAAATGTAATTTGTTTTATAGAACTACCAAAATAAAAAAAAATTCCCGAATTCAAATAAAGGTTTCTATACACGAGTAAGGATGCAATTTGTTTTAAAGAGAAAAACACTGAGTGTTACAAAAGAAGAACAAAATTATCTTCCTTGCACAGATATGTCTGTAAAGGTAAAACAAAATTTGCAGGTATTGCTATAGACTAGACTTATTTATTTATTTGAATCAGGTCTGTATAAGTTTAGTATCTGTAATCGAGACAGAAATTACAATACAGTATAAATAAAGTTGAATTGTAGTATGATATTTTGATGCATTAAAATGTAAATTGTTTTATAGAACTACCAAAATAAAAAAAAATCCCCGAATTCAAATAAAGGTTTCTATATACGAGTAAGGATGCAATTTGTTTTTAAAGAGAAAAACACTGAGTGTTACAAAAGAAGAACAACATAATCTTCCTTTCACAGATATGTCTGTAAAGGTAAAACAAAATTTGCAGGTATTGCTAAAGACAACACTTATTTATTTATTTTAATCAGATTTGTATAAGCTTAGTATCTGTAATCGAGACAGAAATTATAATACAGTATAAATAAAGTTGAAATGCAGTATGATATTTTGATGCATTAAAATGTAAATTGTTTTATAGAACTACCAAAAAAAAAAAAAAAATCCCCGAATTCAAATAAAGGTTTCTATATACGAGTAAGGATGCAATTTGTTTTTAAAGAGAAAAACACTGAGTGTTACAAAAGAAGAACAACATCATCTTCCTTTCACTGATATGTCTGTAAATGTAAAACAAAATTTGCAGGTATTGCTAAAGACAACACTTATTTATTTATTTTAATCAGATTTGTATAAGCTTAGTATCTGTAATCGAGACAGAAATTATAATACAGTATAAATAAAGTTGAAATGCAGTATGATATTTTGATGCATTAAAATGTAAATTGATTTATAGAACTACCAAAATAAAAAAAATTCTCCGAATTCAAATAAAGGTTTCTATATACGAGTAAGTATGCAATTTGCTTTTAAAGAGAAAAACACTGAAATGTTACAAAAGAGGAACAACATCATCTTCCTTGCACAGATATGTCTGTAAAGGTAAAACAAAATTTCCAGGTATTGCTAAAGACTAGACTTATTTATTTATTTGAATCAGGTGTGTATAAGCTTAGTATCTGTAATCGAGAGAGAAATTACAATACAGTATAAATAAAGATGAATTGTAGTATGATATTTTGATGCATTAAAATGTAAATTGGTTTATACAACTACCAAAATAAAAAAAGTTCTCCGAATTCAAATAAAGTTTTCCATATACGAGTATGTACGCAATTTGCTTTTAAAGAGAAAAACAGTGAAATGTTACAAAAGAGGAACAACATTATCTTCCTTGCACAGATATGTCTGTAAAGGTAAAACAAAATTTGCAGGTATTGCTAAAGACTACACTTATTTATTTATTTTAATCAGATTTGTATAAGTTTAGTATCTGCAATCGAGACAGAAATTATAATGCAGTATAAATAATGTTGAAATGCGGTATGATAGTTTGATGCATTAAAATGTAAATTGTTTTATAGAACTACCAAAATAAAAAAAAATTCCCCGAATTCAAATAAAGGTTTCTATATACGAGTAAGTATGCAATTTTTTTTTAAATAGAAAAACACTGAGTGTTACAAAAGAAGAACAACATTATCTTCCTTGCACAGATATGTCTGTAAAGGTAAAACAAAATTTATATGTATTGCTAAAGACTAGATGTATTTATTTATTTGAATCAGGTGTGTATAAGCTTAGTATCTGTAATCGAGACAGAAATAACAATACAGTATAAATAAAGTTGAGTTGTAGTATGATATTTTGATGCATTAAAATGTAAATTGGTTTATACAACAACCAAAAAAAAAAATTCTCTCAATTCAAATAAATGTTTCTATATATGAGTATGTATACAATTTGTTTTTAAAGGGAAAAACACTGAAAGGTTACAAAAGAGGAACAACATTATCTTCCTTGCACAGATATGTCTGTAAAGGTAAAACAAAATTTGCAGGTATTGCTAAAGACTAGACTTATTTATTTATTTTAATCAGATTTGTATAAGCTTAGTATCTCTAATAGAGTCAGAAATTATAATACAGTATAAATAAAGTTGAAATGAAGTATGATATTTTGATGCATTAAAATGTAAATTGTTTTATAGAACTACCAAAATAAAAAAAATTCTCCGAATTCAAATAAAGGTTTCTATATACGAGTAAGTATGCAAGTTGTTTTTAAAGAGAAAAACACTGAGAGTTACAAAAGAAGAACAACATTATCTTCCTTGCACAGATATGTCTGTAAAGGTAAAACAAAATTTATAGGTATTGCTAAAGACTAGACGTATTTATTTATTTGAATCAGGTGTGTATAAGCTTAGTATCTGTAATCGAGACAGAAATTACAATACAGTATAAATAAAGTTGAATTGTAGTATGACATTCTGATGCATTAAAATGTAAATTGGTTTATACAACTACCAAAATAAAAAAAGTTCTCCGAATTCAAATAAAGTTTTCCATATACGAGTATGTACGCAATTTGCTTTTAAAGAGAAAAATAGTGAAATGTTACAAAAGAGGAACAACATTATCTTCCTTGCACAGATATGTCTGTAAAGGTAAAACAAAATTTCCAGGTATTGCTAAAGACTAGACTTATTTATTTATTTGAATCAGGTGTGTATAAGCTTAGTATCTGTAATCGAGAGAGAAATTACAATACAGTATAAATAAAGATGAATTGTAGTATGATATTTTGATGCATTAAAATGTAAATTGGTTTATACAACTACCAAAATAAAAAAAGTTCTCCGAATTCAAATAAAGTTTTCCATATACGAGTATGTACGCAATTTGCTTTTAAAGAGAAAAACAGTGAAATGTTACAAAAGAGGAACAACATTATCTTCCTTGCACAGATATGTCTGTAAAGGTAAAACAAAATTTGCAGGTATTGCTAAAGACTACACTTATTTATTTATTTTAATCAGATTTGTATAAGTTTAGTATCTGCAATCGAGACAGAAATTATAATGCAGTATAAATAATGTTGAAATGCGGTATGATAGTTTGATGCATTAAAATGTAAATTGTTTTATAGAACTACCAAAATAAAAAAAAATTCCCCGAATTCAAATAAAGGTTTCTATATACGAGTAAGTATGCAATTTTTTTTTAAATAGAAAAACACTGAGTGTTACAAAAGAAGAACAACATTATCTTCCTTGCACAGATATGTCTGTAAAGGTAAAACAAAATTTATATGTATTGCTAAAGACTAGATGTATTTATTTATTTGAATCAGGTGTGTATAAGCTTAGTATCTGTAATCGAGACAGAAATAACAATACAGTATAAATAAAGTTGAGTTGTAGTATGATATTTTGATGCATTAAAATGTAAATTGGTTTATACAACAACCAAAAAAAAAAATTCTCTCAATTCAAATAAATGTTTCTATATATGAGTATGTATACAATTTGTTTTTAAAGGGAAAAACACTGAAAGGTTACAAAAGAGGAACAACATTATCTTCCTTGCACAGATATGTCTGTAAAGGTAAAACAAAATTTGCAGGTATTGCTAAAGACTAGACTTATTTATTTATTTTAATCAGATTTGTATAAGCTTAGTATCTGTAATAGAGTCAGAAATTATAATACAGTATAAATAAAGTTGAAATGAAGTATGATATTTTGATGCATTAAAATGTAAATTGTTTTATAGAACTACCAAAATAAAAAAAATTCTCCGAATTCAAATAAAGGTTTCTATATACGAGTAAGTATGCAAGTTGTTTTTAAAGAGAAAAACACTGAGAGTTACAAAAGAAGAACAACATTATCTTCCTTGCACAGATATGTCTGTAAAGGTAAAACAAAATTTGCAGGAATTGCTAAAGACTAGACTTACTTATTAATTTTAATCAGATTTGTATAAGCTTACTATCTGTAATCGAGTAAGAAATTATAATACAGTATAAATAAAGTTGAAATGCAGTATGATATTTTGATGCATTAAAATGTAATTTGTTTTATAGAACTACCAAAAAAAAAAAAATTCCCGAATTCAAATAAAGGTTTCTATATACGAGTAAGGATGCAATTTGTTTTAAAGAGAAAAACACTGAGTGTTACAAAAGAAGAACAAAATTATCTTCCTTGCACAGATATGTCTGTAAAGGTAAAACAAAATTTGCAGGTATTGCTATAGACTAGACTTATTTATTTATTTGAATCAGGTCTGTATAAGTTTAGTATCTGTAATCGAGACAGAAATTACAATACAGTATAAATAAAGTTGAATTGTAGTATGATATTTTGATGCATTAAAATGTAAATTGTTTTATAGAACTACCAAAATAAAAAAAAATCCCCGAATTCAAATAAAGGTTTCTATATACGAGTAAGGATGCAATTTGTTTTTAAAGAGAAAAACACTGAGTGTTACAAAAGAAGAACAACATAATCTTCCTTTCACAGATATGTCTGTAAAGGTAAAACAAAATTTGCAGGTATTGCTAAAGACAACACTTATTTATTTATTTTAATCAGATTTGTATAAGCTTAGTATCTGTAATCGAGACAGAAATTATAATACAGTATAAATAAAGTTGAAATGCAGTATGATATTTTGATGCATTAAAATGTAAATTGGTTTATACAACTACCAAAATAAAAAAAAGTTCTCCGAATTCAAATAAAGGTTTCCATATACGAGTATGTACGCAATTTGATTTTAAAGAGAAAAACACTGAAATGTTACAAAAGAGGAACAACATAATCGTCCTTTCACAGATATGTCTGTAAAGGTAAAACAAAATTTGCAGGTATTGCTAAAGACAACACTTATTTATTTATTTTAATCAGATTTGTATAAGCTTAGTATCTGTAATCGAGACAGAAATTATAATACAGTATAAATAAAGTTGAAATGCAGTATGATATTTTGATGCATTAAAATGTAATTTGTTTTATAGAACTACCAAAAAAAAAAAAAAAATTCCCGAATTCAAATAAAGGTTTCTATATACGAGTAAGGATGCAATTTGTTTTAAAGAGAAAAACACTGAGTGTTACAAAAGAAGAACAAAATTATCTTCCTTGCACAGATATGTCTGTAAAGGTAAAACAAAATTTGCAGGTATTGCTATAGACTAGACTTATTTATTTATTTGAATCAGGTCTGTATAAGTTTAGTATCTGTAATCGAGACAGAAATTACAATACAGTATAAATAAAGTTGAATTGTAGTATGATATTTTGATGCATTAAAATGTAAATTGTTTTATAGAACTACCAAAATAAAAAAAAATCCCCGAATTCAAATAAAGGTTTCTATATACGAGTAAGGATGCAATTTGTTTTTAAAGAGAAAAACACTGAGTGTTACAAAAGAAGAACAACATAATCTTCCTTTCACAGATATGTCTGTAAAGGTAAAACAAAATTTGCAGGTATTGCTAAAGACAACACTTATTTATTTATTTTAATCAGATTTGTATAAGCTTAGTATCTGTAATCGAGACAGAAATTATAATACAGTATAAATAAAGTTGAAATGCAGTATGATATTTTGATGCATTAAAATGTAAATTGTTTTATAGAACTACCAAAATAAAAAAAAATCCCCGAATTCAAATAAAGGTTTCTATATACGAGTAAGGATGCAATTTGTTTTTAAAGAGAAAAACACTGAGTGTTACAAAAGAAGAACAACATCATCTTTCTTTCACTGATATGTCTGTAAAGGTAAAACAAAATTTGCAGGTATTGCTAAAGACAACACTTATTTATTTATTTTAATCAGATTTGTATAAGCTTAGTATCTGTAATCGAGACAGAAATTATAATACAGTATAAATAAAGTTGAAATGCAGTATGATATTTTGATGCATTAAAATGTAAATTGATTTATAGAACTACCAAAATAAAAAAAATTCTCCGAATTCAAATAAAGGTTTCTATATACGAGTAAGTATGCAATTTGCTTTTAAAGAGAAAAACACTGAAATGTTACAAAAGAGGAACAACATCATCTTCCTTGCACAGATATGTCTGTAAAGGTAAAACAAAATTTCCAGGTATTGCTAAAGACTAGACTTATTTATTTATTTGAATCAGGTGTGTATATGCTTAGTATATGTAATCGAGAGAGAAATTACAATACAGTATAAATAAAGATGAATTGTAGTATGATATTTTGATGCATTAAAATGTAAATTGGTTTATACAACTACCAAAATAAAAAAAGTTCTCCGAATTCAAATAAAGTTTTCCATATACGAGTATGTACGCAATTTGCTTTTAAAGAGAAAAACAGTGAAATGTTACAAAAGAGGAACAACATTATCTTCCTTGCACAGATATGTCTGTAAAGGTAAAACAAAATTTGCAGGTATTGCTAAAGACTACACTTATTTATTTATTTTAATCAGATTTGTATAAGTTTAGTATCTGCAATCGAGACAGAAATTATAATGCAGTATAAATAATGTTGAAATGCGGTATGATAGTTTGATGCATTAAAATGTAAATTGTTTTATAGAACTACCAAAATAAAAAAAAATTCCCCGAATTCAAATAAAGGTTTCTATATACGAGTAAGTATGCAATTTTTTTTAAATAGAAAAACACTGAGTGTTACAAAAGAAGAACAACATTATCTTCCTTGCACAGATATGTCTGTAAAGGTAAAACAAAATTTATATGTATTGCTAAAGACTAGATGTATTTATTTATTTGAATCAGGTGTGTATAAGCTTAGTATCTGTAATCGAGACAGAAATAACAATACAGTATAAATAAAGTTGAGTTGTAGTATGATATTTTGATGCATTAAAATGTAAATTGGTTTATACAACAACCAAAAAAAAAAATTCTCTCAATTCAAATAAATGTTTCTATATATGAGTATGTATACAATTTGTTTTTAAAGGGAAAAACACTGAAAGGTTACAAAAGAGGAACAACATTATCTTCCTTGCACAGATATGTCTGTAAAGGTAAAACAAAATTTGCAGGTATTGCTAAAGACTAGACTTATTTATTTATTTTAATCAGATTTGTATAAGCTTAGTATCTGTAATAGAGTCAGAAATTATAATACAGTATAAATAAAGTTGAAATGAAGTATGATATTTTGATGCATTAAAATGTAAATTGTTTTATAGAACTACCAAAATAAAAAAAATTCTACGAATTCAAATAAAGGTTTCTATATACGAGTAAGTATGCAAGTTGTTTTTAAAGAGAAAAACACTGAGAGTTACAAAAGAAGAACAACATTATCCTCCTTGCACAGATATGTCTGTAAAGGTAAAACAAAATTTATAGGTATTGCTAAAGACTAGACGTATTTATTTATTTGAATCAGGTGTGTATAAGCTTAGTATCTGTAATCGAGACAGAAATTACAATACAGTATAAATAAAGTTGAATTGTAGTATGACATTCTGATGCATTAAAATGTAAATTGGTTTATACAACTACCAAAATAAAAAAAGTTCTCCGAATTCAAATAAAGTTTTCCATATACGAGTATGTACGCAATTTGCTTTTAAAGAGAAAAATAGTGAAATGTTACAAAAGAGGAACAACATTATCTTCCTTGCACAGATATGTCTGTAAAGGTAAAACAAAATTTCCAGGTATTGCTAAAGACTAGACTTATTTATTTATTTGAATCAGGTGTGTATAAGCTTAGTATCTGTAATCGAGAGAGAAATTACAATACAGTATAAATAAAGATGAATTGTAGTATGATATTTTGATGCATTAAAATGTAAATTGGTTTATACAACTACCAAAATAAAAAAAGTTCTCCGAATTCAAATAAAGTTTTCCATATACGAGTATGTACGCAATTTGCTTTTAAAGAGAAAAACAGTGAAATGTTACAAAAGAGGAACAACATTATCTTCCTTGCACAGATATGTCTGTAAAGGTAAAACAAAATTTGCAGGTATTGCTAAAGACTACACTTATTTATTTATTTTAATCAGATTTGTATAAGTTTAGTATCTGCAATCGAGACAGAAATTATAATGCAGTATAAATAATGTTGAAATGCGGTATGATAGTTTGATGCATTAAAATGTAAATTGTTTTATAGAACTACCAAAATAAAAAAAAAATTCCCCGAATTCAAATAAAGGTTTCTATATACGAGTAAGTATGCAATTTTTTTTTAAATAGAAAAACACTGAGTGTTACAAAAGAAGAACAACATTATCTTCCTTGCACAGATATGTCTGTAAAGGTAAAACAAAATTTATATGTATTGCTAAAGACTAGATGTATTTATTTATTTGAATCAGGTGTGTATAAGCTTAGTATCTGTAATCGAGACAGAAATAACAATACAGTATAAATAAAGTTGAGTTGTAGTATGATATTTTGATGCATTAAAATGTAAATTGGTTTATACAACAACCAAAAAAAAAAAAATTCTCTCAATTCAAATAAATGTTTCTATATATGAGTATGTATACAATTTGTTTTTAAAGGGAAAAACACTGAAAGGTTACAAAAGAGGAACAACATTATCTTCCTTGCACAGATATGTCTGTAAAGGTAAAACAAAATTTGCAGGTATTGCTAAAGACTAGACTTATTTATTTATTTTAATCAGATTTGTATAAGCTTAGTATCTGTAATAGAGTCAGAAATTATAATACAGTATAAATAAAGTTGAAATGAAGTATGATATTTTGATGCATTAAAATGTAAATTGTTTTATAGAACTACCAAAATAAAAAAAATTCTCCGAATTCAAATAAAGGTTTCTATATACGAGTAAGTATGCAAGTTGTTTTTAAAGAGAAAAACACTGAGAGTTACAAAAGAAGAACAACATTATCTTCCTTGCACAGATATGTCTGTAAAGGTAAAACAAAATTTATAGGTATTGCTAAAGACTAGACGTATTTATTTATTTGAATCAGGTGTGTATAAGCTTAGTATCTGTAATCGAGACAGAAATTACATTACAGTATAAATAAAGTTGAATTGTAGTATGACATTCTGATGCATTAAAATGTAAATTGGTTTATACAACTACCAAAATAAAAAAAGTTCTCCGAATTCAAATAAAGTTTTCCATATACGAGTATGTACGCAATTTGCTTTTAAAGAGAAAAATAGTGAAATGTTACAAAAGAGGAACAACATTATCTTCCTTGCACAGATATGTCTGTAAAGGTAAAACAAAATTTGCAGGTATTGCTAAAGACTACACTTATTTATTTATTTTAATCAGATTTGTATAAGCTTACTATCTGTAATCGAGACAGAAATTATAATACAGTATAAATAATGTTGAAATGCAGTATGATATTTTGATGCATTAAAATGTAAATTGTTTTATAGAACTACAAAAATAAAAAAAAAATTCCCAGAATTCAAATAAATGTTTCTATATACGAGTAAGTATGAAATTTTTTTTTAAAGAGAAAAACACTGAGTGTTACAAAAGAAGAACAACATTATCTTCCTTGCACAGATATGTCTGTAAAGGTAAAACAAAATTTGCAGGAATTGCTAAAGACTAGACTTACTTATTTATTTTAATCAGATTTGTATAAGCTTACTATATGTAATCGAGTAAGAAATTATAATACAGTATAAATAAAGTTGAAATGCAGTATGATATTTTGATGCATTAAAATGTAATTTGTTTTATAGAACTACCAAAAAAAAAAAAATTCCCGAATTCAAATAAAGGTTTCTATATACGAGTAAGGATGCAATTTGTTTTAAAGAGAAAAACACTGAGTGTTACAAAAGAAGAACAAAATTATCTTCCTTGCACAGATATGTCTGTAAAGGTAAAACAAAATTTGCAGGTATTGCTATAGACTAGACTTATTTATTTATTTGAATCAGGTCTGTATAAGTTTAGTATCTGTAATCGAGACAGAAATTACAATACAGTATAAATAAAGTTGAATTGTAGTATGATATTTTGATGCATTAAAATGTAAATTGTTTTATAGAACTACCAAAATAAAAAAAAATCCCCGAATTCAAATAAAGGTTTCTATATACGAGTAAGGATGCAATTTGTTTTTAAAGAGAAAAACACTGAGTGTTACAAAAGAAGAACAACATAATCTTCCTTTCACAGATATGTCTGTAAAGGTAAAACAAAATTTGCAGGTATTGCTAAAGACAACACTTATTTATTTATTTTAATCAGATTTGTATAAGCTTAGTATCTGTAATCGAGACAGAAATTATAATACAGTATAAATAAAGTTGAAATGCAGTATGATATTTTGATGCATTAAAATGTAAATTGGTTTATACAACTACCAAAATAAAAAAAAGTTCTCCGAATTCAAATAAAGGTTTCCATATACGAGTATGTACGCAATTTGATTTTAAAGAGAAAAACACTGAAATGTTACAAAAGAGGAACAACATAATCGTCCTTTCACAGATATGTCTGTAAAGGTAAAACAAAATTTGCAGGTATTGCTAAAGACAACACTTATTTATTTATTTTAATCAGATTTGTATAAGCTTAGTATCTGTAATCGAGACAGAAATTATAATACAGTATAAATAAAGTTGAAATGCAGTATGATATTTTGATGCATTAAAATGTAATTTGTTTTATAGAACTACCAAAAAAAAAAAAAAAAAATTCCCGAATTCAAATAAAGGTTTCTATATACGAGTAAGGATGCAATTTGTTTTAAAGAGAAAAACACTGAGTGTTACAAAAGAAGAACAAAATTATCTTCCTTGCACAGATATGTCTGTAAAGGTAAAACAAAATTTGCAGGTATTGCTATAGACTAGACTTATTTATTTATTTGAATCAGGTCTGTATAAGTTTAGTATCTGTAATCGAGACAGAAATTACAATACAGTATAAATAAAGTTGAATTGTAGTATGATATTTTGATGCATTAAAATGTAAATTGTTTTATAGAACTACCAAAATAAAAAAAAATCCCCGAATTCAAATAAAGGTTTCTATATACGAGTAAGGATGCAATTTGTTTTTAAAGAGAAAAACACTGAGTGTTACAAAAGAAGAACAACATAATCTTCCTTTCACAGATATGTCTGTAAAGGTAAAACAAAATTTTCAGGTATTGCTAAAGACAAAACTGATTTATTTATTTTAATCAGATTTGTATAAGCTTAGTATCTGTAATCGAGACAGAAATTATAATACAGTATAAATAAAGTTGAAATGCAGTATGATATTTTGATGCATTAAAATGTAAATTGTTTTATAGAACTACCAAAATAAAAAAAAATCCCCGAATTCAAATAAAGGTTTCTATATACGAGTAAGGATGCAATTTGTTTTTAAAGAGAAAAACACTGAGTGTTACAAAAGAAGAACAACATCATCTTTCTTTCACTGATATGTCTGTAAAGGTAAAACAAAATTTGCAGGTATTGCTAAAGACAACACTTATTTATTTATTTTAATCAGATTTGTATAAGCTTAGTATCTGTAATCGAGACAGAAATTATAATACAGTATAAATAAAGTTGAAATGCAGTATGATATTTTGATGCATTAAAATGTAAATTGATTTATAGAACTACCAAAATAAAAAAAATTCTCCGAATTCAAATAAAGGTTTCTATATACGAGTAAGTATGCAATTTGCTTTTAAAGAGAAAAACACTGAAATGTTACAAAAGAGGAACAACATCATCTTCCTTGCACAGATATGTCTGTAAAGGTAAAACAAAATTTCCAGGTATTGCTAAAGACTAGACTTATTTATTTATTTGAATCAGGTGTGTATATGCTTAGTATCTGTAATCGAGAGAGAAATTACAATACAGTATAAATAAAGATGAATTGTAGTATGATATTTTGATGCATTAAAATGTAAATTGGTTTATACAACTACCAAAATAAAAAAAGTTCTCCGAATTCAAATAAAGTTTTCCATATACGAGTATGTACGCAATTTGCTTTTAAAGAGAAAAACAGTGAAATGTTACAAAAGAGGAACAACATTATCTTCCTTGCACAGATATGTCTGTAAAGGTAAAACAAAATTTGCAGGTATTGCTAAAGACTACACTTATTTATTTATTTTAATCAGATTTGTATAAGTTTAGTATCTGCAATCGAGACAGAAATTATAATGCAGTATAAATAATGTTGAAATGCGGTATGATAGTTTGATGCATTAAAATGTAAATTGTTTTATAGAACTACCAAAATAAAAAAAAATTCCCCGAATTCAAATAAAGGTTTCTATATACGAGTAAGTATGCATTTTTTTTTAAATAGAAAAACACTGAGTGTCACAAAAGAAGAACAACATTATCTTCCTTGCACAGATATGTCTGTAAAGGTAAAACAAAATTTTCAGGTATTGCTAAAGACAAAACTGATTTATTTATTTTAATCAGATTTGTATAAGCTTAGTATCTGTAATCGAGACAGAAATTATAATACAGTATAAATAAAGTTGAAATGCAGTATGATATTTTGATGCATTAAAATGTAAATTGTTTTATAGAACTACCAAAATAAAAAAAAATCCCCGAATTCAAATAAAGGTTTCTATATACGAGTAAGGATGCAATTTGTTTTTAAAGAGAAAAACACTGAGTGTTACAAAAGAAGAACAACATCATCTTTCTTTCACTGATATGTCTGTAAAGGTAAAACAAAATTTGCAGGTATTGCTAAAGACAACACTTATTTATTTATTTTAATCAGGTGTGTATAAGCTTAGTATCTGTAATCGAGACAGAAATAACAATACAGTATAAATAAAGTTGAGTTGTAGTATGATGTTTTGATGCATTAAAATGTAAATTGGTTTATACAACAACCAAAAAAAAAAATTCTCTCAATTCAAATAAATGTTTCTATATATGAGTATGTATACAATTTGTTTTTAAAGGGAAAAACACTGAAAGGTTACAAAAGAGGAACAACATTATCTTCCTTGCACAGATATGTCTGTAAAGGTAAAACAAAATTTGCAGGTATTGCTAAAGACTAGACTTATTTATTTATTTTAATCAGATTTGTATAAGCTTAGTATCTGTAATAGAGTCAGAAATTATAATACAGTATAAATAAAGTTGAAATGAAGTATGATATTTTGATGCATTAAAATGTAAATTGTTTTATAGAACTACCAAAATAAAAAAAATTCTCCGAATTCAAATAAAGGTTTCTATATACGAGTAAGTATGCAAGTTGTTTTTAAAGAGAAAAACACTGAGAGTTACAAAAGAAGAACAACATTATCTTCCTTGCACAGATATGTCTGTAAAGGTAAAACAAAATTTATAGGTACTAGCTGACCCGCCCGGCGTTGCCCGGGCCTGTAATAATATTCTTAATGAATCTGAAATTTTTATCGCAGATCCATACAAAGGGGGGCGGGTGGAGACGGTGCAAATTACCAGGGCCCGACTCTTGTTCAGTTCCAAAGTTGTGTAAAGTCAAAGTTTTTTTAATTTTTATATGTCTCACACTTTAAACTTTTTTATTCCAAATTAATTGATGAATTCAATTAAAATGTAATTACATTTTCAATAATGTAATTTTTTATTTAAAATCATTATATGAAAAAGCAATTACAAATACAGCATAAAGTGTAATACTGAAAAGAAATAATGAAATTGTAAGCAAATATTACTACATATAGATTTTTTTTAAAGTACCATCCAGCAAATTTATTTTTTAATAAAGTAAAGCCTGTTTAAAACGCAATCCTGCAATAAACGAAAAAAGTAAAGTTCCAGCTCTCCCCCCCCCCCCCCCCCAACACCAAAAAAAAAATGTTATGCTTTGTTCAATACAAATAACCTGCATAAAACGGAATTTATCACTGGTCGTTTTCGTTTCCGTCTAAGCAGTAATAATATTCTAAGTAATAATATTCTTAAATGAACCTGAAATTCGTATCGCAGGTCCGTACAGTCAAAACTACCTGTCCGTACAAAACTACTTTTTACGTAACTTCTTGCTGCTGTTTAATTCGCATTTCCAATACAGTGCTTTGCAGAAATTGCACGTTTCACCCACAGTTATGCAGACCCCGGAACGTTTAAATCAGTAATTTGGATTTCAGATGCAACGCGTGCATGCTACAGTTATTAAGCCTATTTTGCCGATCGCTTAACGGCGTTCTCGATCAATCCTATTAGGATTTCGAATCGACTCGAATTCGGCTTCTTCTTCACTTTCAAGCATTCACCGAGATTTTTTAAGGCATTTCAAATGATATTTTGAAGCTACATAACTGCAGCGAAAGATATTGCACCGAAAAAGCGAAATGTAAACAAACGCAAACCCGCTCTCCCTAAATCCTGCTAAGGACTCTTACACAAAAACCAATCAGATGCGTTTCTCGGGCGTTGCCATTACACAATAACAAATAATCGCGATTTCTGTGCCACGTACGTTAGCGTAATATATATATAGATTGCTAAAGACTAGACGTATTTATTTATTTGAATCAGGTGTGTATAAGCTTAGTATCTGTAATCGAGACAGAAATTACAATACAGTATAAATAAAGTTGAATTGTAGTATGACATTCTGATGCATTAAAATGTAAATTGGTTTATACAACTACCAAAATAAAAAAAGTTCTCCGAATTCAAATAAAGTTTTCCATATACGAGTATGTACGCAATTTGCTTTTAAAGAGAAAAATAGTGAAATGTTACAAAAGAGGAACAACATTATCTTCCTTGCACAGATATGTCTGTAAAGGTAAAACAAAGTTTGCAGGTATTGCTAAAGACTACACTTATTTATTTATTTTAATCAGATTTGTATAAGCTTACTATCTGTAATCGAGACAGAAATTATAATACAGTATAAATAATGTTGAAATGCAGTATGATATTTAGATGCATTAAAATGTAAATTGTTTTATAGAACTACAAAAATAAAAAAAAAATTCCCAGAATTCAAATAAATGTTTCTATATACGAGTAAGTATGAAATTTTTTTTTAAAGAGAAAAACACTGAGTGTTACAAAAGAAGAACAACATCATCTTTCTTTCACTGATATGTCTGTAAAGGTAAAACAAAATTTGCAGGTATTGCTAAAGACAACACTTATTTATTTATTTTAATCAGATTTGTATAAGCTTAGTATCTGTAATCGAGACAGAAATTATAATACAGTATAAATAAAGTTGAAATGCAGTATGATATTTTGATGCATTAAAATGTAAATTGATTTATAGAACTACCAAAATAAAAAAAATTCTCCGAATTCAAATAAAGGTTTCTATATACGAGTAAGTATGCAATTTGCTTTTAAAGAGAAAAACACTGAAATGTTACAAAAGAGGAACAACATCATCTTCCTTGCACAGATATGTCTGTAAAGGTAAAACAAAATTTCCAGGTATTGCTAAAGACTAGACTTATTTATTTATTTGAATCAGGTGTGTATATGCTTAGTATCTGTAATCGAGAGAGAAATTACAATACAGTATAAATAAAGATGAATTGTAGTATGATATTTTGATGCATTAAAATGTAAATTGGTTTATACAACTACCAAAATAAAAAAAGTTCTCCGAATTCAAATAAAGTTTTCCATATACGAGTATGTACGCAATTTGCTTTTAAAGAGAAAAACAGTGAAATGTTACAAAAGAGGAACAACATTATTTTCCTTGCACAGATATGTCTGTAAAGGTAAAACAAAATTTGCAGGTATTGCTAAAGACTACACTTATTTATTTATTTTAATCAGATTTGTATAAGTTTAGTATCTGCAATCGAGACAGAAATTATAATGCAGTATAAATAATGTTGAAATGCGGTATGATAGTTTGATGCATTAAAATGTAAATTGTTTTATAGAACTACCAAAATAAAAAAAAATTCCCCGAATTCAAATAAAGGTTTCTATATACGAGTAAGTATGCATTTTTTTTTAAATAGAAAAACACTGAGTGTCACAAAAGAAGAACAACATTATCTTCCTTGCACAGATATGTCATTAAAGGTAAAACAAAATTTATATGTATTGCTAAAGACTAGATGTATGTATTTATTTGAATCAGGTGTGTATAAGCTTAGTATCTGTAATCGAGACAGAAATAACAATACAGTATAAATAAAGTTGAGTTGTAGTATGATGTTTTGATGCATTAAAATGTAAATTGGTTTATACAACAACCAAAAAAAAAAATTCTCTCAATTCAAATAAATGTTTCTATATATGAGTATGTATACAATTTGTTTTTAAAGGGAAAAACACTGAAAGGTTACAAAAGAGGAACAACATTATCTTCCTTGCACAGATATGTCTGTAAAGGTAAAACAAAATTTGCAGGTATTGCTAAAGACTAGACTTATTTATTTATTTTAATCAGATTTGTATAAGCTTAGTATCTGTAATAGAGTCAGAAATTATAATACAGTATAAATAAAGTTGAAATGAAGTATGATATTTTGATGCATTAAAATGTAAATTGTTTTATAGAACTACCAAAATAAAAAAAATTCTCCGAATTCAAATAAAGGTTTCTATATACGAGTAAGTATGCAAGTTGTTTTTAAAGAGAAAAACACTGAGAGTTACAAAAGAAGAACAACATTATCTTCCTTGCACAGATATGTCTGTAAAGGTAAAACAAAATTTATAGGTATTGCTAAAGACTAGACGTATTTATTTATTTGAATCAGGTGTGTATAAGCTTAGTATCTGTAATCGAGACAGAAATTACAATACAGTATAAATAAAGTTGAATTGTAGTATGACATTCTGATGCATTAAAATGTAAATTGGTTTATACAACTACCAAAATAAAAAAAGTTCTCCGAATTCAAATAAAGTTTTCCATATACGAGTATGTACGCAATTTGCTTTTAAAGAGAAAAATAGTGAAATGTTACAAAAGAGGAACAACATTATCTTCCTTGCACAGATATGTCTGTAAAGGTAAAACAAAGTTTGCAGGTATTGCTAAAGACTACACTTATTTATTTATTTTAATCAGATTTGTATAAGCTTACTATCTGTAATCGAGACAGAAATTATAATACAGTATAAATAATGTTGAAATGCAGTATGATATTTTGATGCATTAAAATGTAAATTGTTTTATAGAACTACAAAAATAAAAAAAAAATTCCCAGAATTCAAATAAATGTTTCTATATACGAGTAAGTATGAAATTTTTTTTTAAAGAGAAAAACACTGAGTGTTACAAAAGAAGAACAACATTATCTTCCTTGCACAGATATGTCTGTAAAGGTAAAACAAAATTTGCAGGAATTGCTAAAGACTAGACTTACTTATTTATTTTAATCAGATTTGTATAAGCTTACTATCTGTAATCGAGTAAGAAATTATAATACAGTATAAATAAAGTTGAAATACAGTATGATATTTTGATGCATTAAAATGTAAATTGTTTTATAGAACTACCAAAATAAAAAAAATTCTCCGAATTCAAATAAAGGTTTCTATATACGAGTAAGTATGCAATTTGTTTTTAAAGAGAAAAACACTGAGTGTTACAAAAGAGGAACAACATTATCTTCCTCGCACAGATGTGTCTGTAAAATTAAAACAAAATTTACAGGTATTGCTAAAGACTAGACGTATTTATTTATTTCAATCAGGTGTGTATAATCTTAGTATCTGTAATCGAGACAGAAATTACAATACAGTATAAATAAAGTTGAATTGTAGTATGATATTTTGATGCACTAAAATGTAAATTGGTTTATACAACTACCAAAATAAAAAAATTCTCCGAATTCAAATAAAGGTTTCCATATACGAGTATGTACGCAATTTGCTTTTAAAGAGAAAAACACTGAAATGTTACAAAAGAGGAACAACATTATCTTCCTTTCACAGATATGTCTGTAAAGGTAAAACAAAATTTGCAGGTATTGCTAAAGACTACACTTATTTATTTATTTTAATCAGATTTGTATAAGCTTAGTATCTGTAATCGAGACAGAAATTATAATACAGTATAAATAAAGTTGAAATGCAGTATGATATTTTGATGCATTAAAATGTAAATTGTTTTATAGAACTACCAAAATAAAAAAAAATCCCCGAATTCAAATAAAGGTTTCTATATACGAGTAAGTATGCAATTTGTTTTTAAAGAGAAAAACACTGAGTGTTACAAAATAGGAACAACATTATCTTCCTTGCACAGATATGTCTGTAAAGGTAAAACAAAACTTACAGGTATTGCTAAAGACTAGTCTTATTTATTTATTTGAATCAGGTCTGTATAAGTTTAGTATCTGTAATCGAGACAGAAATTACAATACAGTATAAATAAAGTTGAATTGTAGTATGATATTTTGATGCATTAAAATGTAAATTGGTTTATACAACTACCAAAATAAAAAAAAGTTCTCCGAATTCAAATAAAGGTTTCCATATACGAGTATGTACGCAATTTGATTTTAAAGAGAAAAACACTGAAATGTTACAAAAGAGGAACAACATAATCGTCCTTTCACAGATATGTCTGTAAAGGTAAAACAAAATTTGCAGGTATTGCTAAAGACAACACTTATTTATTTATTTTAATCAGATTTGTATAAGCTTAGTATCTGTAATCGAGACAGAAATTATAATACAGTATAAATAAAGTTGAAATGCAGTATGATATTTTGATGCATTAAAATGTAATTTGTTTTATAGAACTACCAAAAAAAAAAAAAAAATTCCCGAATTCAAATAAAGGTTTCTATATACGAGTAAGGATGCAATTTGTTTTAAAGAGAAAAACACTGAGTGTTACAAAAGAAGAACAAAATTATCTTCCTTGCACAGATATGTCTGTAAAGGTAAAACAAAATTTGCAGGTATTGCTATAGACTAGACTTATTTATTTATTTGAATCAGGTCTGTATAAGTTTAGTATCTGTAATCGAGACAGAAATTACAATACAGTATAAATAAAGTTGAATTGTAGTATGATATTTTGATGCATTAAAATGTAAATTGTTTTATAGAACTACCAAAATAAAAAAAAATCCCCGAATTCAAATAAAGGTTTCTATATACGAGTAAGGATGCAATTTGTTTTTAAAGAGAAAAACACTGAGTGTTACAAAAGAAGAACAACATAATCTTCCTTTCACAGATATGTCTGTAAAGGTAAAACAAAATTTGCAGGTATTGCTAAAGACAACACTTATTTATTTATTTTAATCAGATTTGTATAAGCTTAGTATCTGTAATCGAGACAGAAATTATAATACAGTATAAATAAAGTTGAAATGCAGTATGATATTTTGATGCATTAAAATGTAAATTGTTTTATAGAACTACCAAAATAAAAAAAAATCCCCGAATTCAAATAAAGGTTTCTATATACGAGTAAGGATGCAATTTGTTTTTAAAGAGAAAAACACTGAGTGTTACAAAAGAAGAACAACATCATCTTCCTTTCACTGATATGTCTGTAAAGGTAAAACAAAATTTGCAGGTATTGCTAAAGACAACACTTATTTATTTATTTTAATCAGATTTGTATAAGCTTAGTATCTGTAATCGAGACAGAAATTATAATACAGTATAAATAAAGTTGAAATGCAGTATGATATTTTGATGCATTAAAATGTAAATTGATTTATAGAACTACCAAAATAAAAAAAATTCTCCGAATTCAAATAAAGGTTTCTATATACGAGTAAGTATGCAATTTGCTTTTAAAGAGAAAAACACTGAAATGTTACAAAAGAGGAACAACATCATCTTCCTTGCACAGATATGTCTGTAAAGGTAAAACAAAATTTCCAGGTATTGCTAAAGACTAGACTTATTTATTTATTTGAATCAGGTGTGTATAAGCTTAGTATCTGTAATCGAGAGAGAAATTACAATACAGTATAAATAAAGATGAATTGTAGTATGATATTTTGATGCATTAAAATGTAAATTGGTTTATACAACTACCAAAATAAAAAAAGTTCTCCGAATTCAAATAAAGTTTTCCATATACGAGTATGTACGCAATTTGCTTTTAAAGAGAAAAACAGTGAAATGTTACAAAAGAGGAACAACATTATCTTCCTTGCACAGATATGTCTGTAAAGGTAAAACAAAATTTGCAGGTATTGCTAAAGACTACACTTATTTATTTATTTTAATCAGATTTGTATAAGTTTAGTATCTGCAATCGAGACAGAAATTATAATGCAGTATAAATAATGTTGAAATGCGGTATGATAGTTTGATGCATTAAAATGTAAATTGTTTTATAGAACTACCAAAATAAAAAAAAATTCCCCGAATTCAAATAAAGGTTTCTATATACGAGTAAGTATGCAATTTTTTTTAAATAGAAAAACACTGAGTGTTACAAAAGAAGAACAACATTATCTTCCTTGCACAGATATGTCTGTAAAGGTAAAACAAAATTTATATGTATTGCTAAAGACTAGATATATTTATTTATTTGAATCAGGTGTGTATAAGCTTAGTATCTGTAATCGAGACAGAAATAACAATACAGTATAAATAAAGTTGAGTTGTAGTATGATATTTTGATGCATTAAAATGTAAATTGGTTTATACAACAACCAAAAAAAAAATTCTCTCAATTCAAATAAATGTTTCTATATATGAGTATGTATACAATTTGTTTTTAAAAGGAAAAACACTGAAAGGTTACAAAAGAGGAACAACATTATCTTCCTTGCACAGATATGTCTGTAAAGGTAAAACAAAATTTGCAGGTATTGCTAAAGACTAGACTTATTTATTTATTTTAATCAGATTTGTATAAGCTTAGTATCTGTAATAGAGTCAGAAATTATAATACAGTATAAATAAAGTTGAAATGAAGTATGATATTTTGATGCATTAAAATGTAAATTGTTTTATAGAACTACCAAAATAAAAAAAATTCTCCGAATTCAAATAAAGGTTTCTATATACGAGTAAGTATGCAAGTTGTTTTTAAAGAGAAAAACACTGAGAGTTACAAAAGAAGAACAACATTATCTTCCTTGCACAGATATGTCTGTAAAGGTAAAACAAAATTTATAGGTATTGCTAAAGACTAGACGTATTTATTTATTTGAATCAGGTGTGTATAAGCTTAGTATCTGTAATCGAGACAGAAATTACAATACAGTATAAATAAAGTTGAATTGTAGTATGACATTCTGATGCATTAAAATGTAAATTGGTTTATACAACTACCAAAATAAAAAAAGTTCTCCGAATTCAAATAAAGTTTTCCATATACGAGTATGTACGCAATTTGCTTTTAAAGAGAAAAATAGTGAAATGTTACAAAAGAGGAACAACATTATCTTCCTTGCACAGATATGTCTGTAAAGGTAAAACAAAATTTTCAGGTATTGCTAAAGACTACACTTATTTATTTATTTTAATCAGATTTGTATAAGCTTACTATCTGTAATCGAGACAGAAATTATAATACAGTATAAATAATGTTGAAATGCAGTATGATATTTTGATGCATTAAAATGTAAATTGTTTTATAGAACTACAAAAATAAAAAAAAAATTCCCAGAATTCAAATAAAGGTTTCTATATACGAGTAAGTATGCAATTTGTTTTTAAAGCGAAAAACACTGAGTGTTACAAAAGAAGAACAACATTATCTTCCTTGCACAGATATGTCTGTAAAGGTAAAACAAAATTTATAGGTATTGCTAAAGACTAGACGTATTTATTTATTTGAATCAGGTGTGTATAAGCTTAGTATCTGTAATCGAGACAGAAATTACAATACAGTATAAATAAAGTTGAGTTGTAGTATGATATTTTGATGCATTAAAATGTAAATTGGTTTATACAACAACCAAAAAAAAAAAATTCTCTCAATTCAAATAAATTTTTCTATATATGAGTATGTATACAATTTGTTTTTAAAGGGAAAAACACTGAAAGGTTACAAAAGAGGAACAACATTATCTTCCTTGGACAGATATGTCTGTAAAGGTAAAACAAAATTTACAGGTATTGCTAAAGACTAGACTTATTTATTTATTTTAATCAGATTTGTGTAAGCTTAGTATCTGTAATAGAGTCAGAAATTACAATACCGTATAAATAAAGTTGAATTGTAGTATGATATTTTGATGCATTAAAATGTAAATTATTTCCTAGAACTACCAAAATAAAAAAAATTCTCCGAATTCAAATAAAGGTTTCTATATACGAGTAAGTATGCAATTTGCTTTTAAAGAGAAAACCACTGAAATGTTACAAAAGAGGAACAACATCATCTTCCTTGCACAGATATGTCTGTAAAGGTAAAACAAAATTTCCAGGTATTGCTAAAGACTAGACTTATTTATTTATTTTAATCAGATTTTTAAAAGCTTAGTATCTGTAATCGAGACAGAAATTACAATACCGTATAAATAAAGTTGAATTGTAGTATGATATTTTGATGCATTAAAATGTAAATTGTTTTATAGAACTACCAAAATAAAAAAAATTCTCCGAATTCAAATAAAGGTTTCTATATACGTGTATGTATGCAATTTGTTTTTTAAAGAGAAAAACACTGAGTGTTACAAAAGAGGAACAACATTATCTTCTTTGCACAGATATGTCTGTAAAGGTAAAACAAAATTTACAGGTATTGCTAAAGACTAGACTTATTTATTTATTTGAATCAGGTGTGTATAAGCTTAGTATCTGTAATCGAGAGAGAAATTACAATACAGTATAAATAAAGATGAATTGTAGTATGATATTTTGATGCATTAAAATGTAAATTGGTTTATACAACTACCAAAATAAAAAAAGTTCTCCGAATTCAAATAAAGTTTTCCATATACGAGTATGTACGCAATTTGCTTTTAAAGAGAAAAACAGTGAAATGTTACAAAAGAGGAATAACATTATCTTCCTTGCACAGATATGTCTGTAAAGGTAAAACAAAATTTGCAGGCATTGCTAAAGACTAGACTTATTTATTTATTTTAATCAGATTTGTATAAGCTTAGTATCTGTAATAGAGTCAGAAATTATAATACAGTATAAATAAAGTTGAAATGCAGTATGATATTTTGATGCATTAAAATGTAAATTGTTTTATAGAACTACCAAAATAAAAAAAATTCTCCGAATTCAAATAAAGGTTTCTATATACGTGTAAGTATGCAAGTTGTTTTTAAAGAGAAAAACACTGAGTGTTACTAAAGAAGAACAACATTATCTTCCTTGCACAGATATGTCTGTAAAGGTAAAACAAAATTTATAGGTATTGCTAAAGACTAGACGTATTTATTTATTTGAATCAGGTGTGTATAAGCTTAGTATCTGTAATCGAGACAGAAATTACAATACAGTATAAATAAAGTTGAGTTGTAGTATGATATTTTGATGCATTAAAATGTAAATTGGTTTATACAACAACCAAAAAAAAAAAATTCTCTCAATTCAAATAAATGTTTCTATATATGAGTATGTATGCAATTTGTTTTAAAGAGAAAAACACTGAGTGTTACAATAGAGGAACAACATTATCTTCCTTGCACAGATATGTCTGTAAAGGTAAAACATAATTTACAGGTATTGCTAAAGACTAGACGTATTTATTTATTTGAATCAGGTGTGTATAAGCTTAGTATCTGTAATCGAGACAGAAATTACAATACCGTATAAATAAAGTTGAATTGTAGTATGATATTTTGATGCATTAAAATGTAAATTGTTTTATAGAACTACCAAAATAAAAAAATTCTCCGAATTCAAATAATGGTTTCTATATACGAGTATGTATGCAATTTGTTTTTTAAAGAGAAAAACACTGAGTGTTACAAAAGAGGAACAACATTATCTTCTTTGCACAGATATGTCTGTAAAGGTAAAACAAAATTTACAGGTATTGCTAAAGACTAGACTTATTTATTTATTTGAATCAGGTGTGTATAAGCTTAGTATCTGTAATCGAGACAGAAATTACAATACCGTATAAATAAAGTTGAATTGTAGTATGATATTTTGATGCATTAAAATGTAAATTGGTTTATACAACTACCAAAATAAAAAAAGTTCTCCGAATTCAAATAAAGTTTTCCATATACGAGTATGTACGCAATTTGCTTTTAAAGAGAAAAACACTGAGTGTTACAAAAGAGGAACAACATTATCTTCTTTGCACAGATATGTCTGTAAAGGTAAAACAAAATTTACAGGTATTGCTAAAGACTACACTTATTTATTTATTTTAATCAGATTTGTATAAGCTTACTATCTGTAATCGAGACAGAAATTATAATACAGTATAAATAATGTTGAAATGCAGTATGATATTTTGATGCATTAAAATGTAAATTGTTTTATAGAACTACAAAAATAAAAAAAAAATTCCCAGAATTCAAATAAAGGTTTCTATATACGAGTAAGTATGCAATTTGTTTTTAAAGAGAAAAACACTGAGTGTTACAAAAGAAGAACAACATTATCTTCCTTGCACAGATATGTCTGTAAAGGTAAAACAAAATTTATAGGTATTGCTAAAGACTAGACGTATTTATTTATTTGAATCAGGTGTGTATAAGCTTAGTATCTGTAATCGAGACAGAAATTACAATACAGTATAAATAAAGTTGAGTTGTAGTATGATATTTTGATGCATTAAAATGTAAATTGGTTTATACAACAACCAAAAAAAAAAATTCTCTCAAATAAATTTTTCTATATATGAGTATGTATACAATTTGTTTTTAAAGGGAAAAACACTGAAAGGTTACAAAAGAGGAACAACATTATCTTCCTTGGACAGATATGTCTGTAAAGGTAAAACAAAATTTGCAGGTATTGCTAAAGACTAGACTTATTTATTTATTTTAATCAGATTTGTGTAAGCTTAGTATCTGTAATAGAGTCAGAAATTATAATACAGTATAAATAAAGTTGAAATGCAGTATGATATTTTGATGCATTAAAATGTAAATTGTTTTATAGAACTACCAAAATAAAAAAAATTCTCCGAATTCAAATAAAGGTTTCTATATACGAGTAAGTATGCAAGTTGTTTTTAAAGAGAAAAACACTGAGTGTTACAAAAGAAGAACAACATTATCTTCCTTGCACAGATATGTCTGTAAAGGTAAAACAAAATTTGCAGGAATTGCTAAAAACTAGACTTATTTATTTATTTTAATCAGATTTGTATAAGCTTAGTATCTGTAATCGAGTCAGAAATTATAATACAGTATAAATAAAGTTGAAATACAGTATGATATTTTGATGCATTAAAATGTAAATTATTTCATAGAACTACCAAAATAAAAAAAATTCTCCGAATTCAAATAAAGGTTTCTATATACGAGTAAGTATGCAATTTGTTTTTAAAGAGAAAAACACTGAGTGTTACAAAAGAGGAACAACATTATCTTCCTCGCACAGATGTGTCTGTAAAATTAAAACAAAATTTACAGGTATTGCTAAAGACTAGACGTATTTATTTATTTGAATCAGGTGTGTATAAGCTTAGTATCTGTAATCGAGACAGAAATTACAATACAGTATAAATAAAGTTGAATTGTAGTATGATATTTTGATGCATTAAAATGTAAATTAGTTTATACAACTACCAAAATAAAAAAAAGTTCTCCGAATTCAAATAAAGGTTTCCATATACGAGTATGTACGCAATTTGCTTTTAAAGAGAAAAACACTGAAATGTTACAAAAGAGGAACAACATCATCTTCCTTGCACAGATATGTCTGTAAAGGTAAAACAAAATTTACAGGCATTGCTAAGGACTAGACTTATTTATTTATTTTAATCAGGTGTGTATAAGCTTAGTATCTGTAATCGAGACAGAAATTACAATACATTATAAATAAAGTTGAATTGTAGTATGATATTTTGATGCATTAAAATGTAAACTGGTTTATACAACTACCAAAAAAAAAAAAATTCTCCCAATGCAAATAAATGTTTCTATATATGAGTATGTATGCAATTTGTTTTTAAAGGGAAAAACACTGAAATGTTACAAAAGAGGAACAACATTATCTTCCTTGCACAGATACGTCTGTAAAGGTAAAACAAAATTTGCAGGTATTGCTAAAGACAACACTTATTTATTTATTTTAATCAGATTTGTATAAGCTTAGTATCTGTAATCGAGACAGAAATTATAATACAGTATAAATAAAGTTGAAATGCAGTATGATATTTTGATGCATTAAAATGTAATTTGTTTTATAGAACTACCAAAAAAAAAAAAAAATTCCCGAATTCAAATAAAGGTTTCTATATACGAGTAAGGATGCAATTTGTTTTAAAGAGAAAAACACTGAGTGTTACAAAAGAAGAACAAAATTATCTTCCTTGCACAGATATGTCTGTAAAGGTAAAACAAAATTTGCAGGTATTGCTATAGACTAGACTTATTTATTTATTTGAATCAGGTCTGTATAAGTTTAGTATCTGTAATCGAGACAGAAATTACAATACAGTATAAATAAAGTTGAATTGTAGTATGATATTTTGATGCATTAAAATGTAAATTGTTTTATAGAACTACCAAAATAAAAAAAAATCCCCGAATTCAAATAAAGGTTTCTATATACGAGTAAGGATGCAATTTGTTTTTAAAGAGAAAAACACTGAGTGTTACAAAAGAAGAACAACATAATCTTCCTTTCACAGATATGTCTGTAAAGGTAAAACAAAATTTGCAGGTATTGCTAAAGACAACACTTATTTATTTATTTTAATCAGATTTGTATAAGCTTAGTATCTGTAATCGAGACAGAAATTATAATACAGTATAAATAAAGTTGAAATGCAGTATGATATTTTGATGCATTAAAATGTAAATTGTTTTATAGAACTACCAAAATAAAAAAAAATCCCCGAATTCAAATAAAGGTTTCTATATACGAGTAAGGATGCAATTTGTTTTTAAAGAGAAAAACACTGAGTGTTACAAAAGAAGAACAACATCATCTTCCTTTCACTGATATGTCTGTAAAGGTAAAACAAAATTTGCAGGTATTGCTAAAGACAACACTTATTTATTTATTTTAATCAGATTTGTATAAGCTTAGTATCTGTAATCGAGACAGAAATTATAATACAGTATAAATAAAGTTGAAATGCAGTATGATATTTTGATGCATTAAAATGTAAATTGATTTATAGAACTACCAAAATAAAAAAAATTCTCCGAATTCAAATAAAGGTTTCTATATACGAGTAAGTATGCAATTTGCTTTTAAAGAGAAAAACACTGAAATGTTACAAAAGAGGAACAACATCATCTTCCTTGCACAGATATGTCTGTAAAGGTAAAACAAAATTTCCAGGTATTGCTAAAGACTAGACTTATTTATTTATTTGAATCAGGTGTGTATAAGCTTAGTATCTGTAATCGAGAGAGAAATTACAATACAGTATAAATAAAGATGAATTGTAGTATGATATTTTGATGCATTAAAATGTAAATTGGTTTATACAACTACCAAAATAAAAAAAGTTCTCCGAATTCAAATAAAGTTTTCCATATACGAGTATGTACGCAATTTGCTTTTAAAGAGAAAAACAGTGAAATGTTACAAAAGAGGAACAACATTATCTTCCTTGCACAGATATGTCTGTAAAGGTAAAACAAAATTTGCAGGTATTGCTAAAGACTACACTTATTTATTTATTTTAATCAGATTTGTATAAGTTTAGTATCTGCAATCGAGACAGAAATTATAATGCAGTATAAATAATGTTGAAATGCGGTATGATAGTTTGATGCATTAAAATGTAAATTGTTTTATAGAACTACCAAAATAAAAAAAAATTCCCCGAATTCAAATAAAGGTTTCTATATACGAGTAAGTATGCAATTTTTTTTAAATAGAAAAACACTGAGTGTTACAAAAGAAGAACAACATTATCTTCCTTGCACAGATATGTCTGTAAAGGTAAAACAAAATTTATATGTATTGCTAAAGACTAGATATATTTATTTATTTGAATCAGGTGTGTATAAGCTTAGTATCTGTAATCGAGACAGAAATAACAATACAGTATAAATAAAGTTGAGTTGTAGTATGATATTTTGATGCATTAAAATGTAAATTGGTTTATACAACTACCAAAAAAAAAATTCTCTCAATTCAAATAAATGTTTCTATATATGAGTATGTATACAATTTGTTTTTAAAAGGAAAAACACTGAAAGGTTACAAAAGAGGAACAACATTATCTTCCTTGCACAGATATGTCTGTAAAGGTAAAACAAAATTTGCAGGTATTGCTAAAGACTAGACTTATTTATTTATTTTAATCAGATTTGTATAAGCTTAGTATCTGTAATAGAGTCAGAAATTATAATACAGTATAAATAAAGTTGAAATGAAGTATGATATTTTGATGCATTAAAATGTAAATTGTTTTATAGAACTACCAAAATAAAAAAAATTCTCCGAATTCAAATAAAGGTTTCTATATATGAGTAAGTATGCAAGTTGTTTTTAAAGAGAAAAACACTGAGAGTTACAAAAGAAGAACAACATTATCTTCCTTGCACAGATATGTCTGTAAAGGTAAAACAAAATTTATAGGTATTGCTAAAGACTAGACGTATTTATTTATTTGAATCAGGTGTGTATAAGCTTAGTATCTGTAATCGAGACAGAAATTACAATACAGTATAAATAATGTTGAATTGTAGTATGACATTCTGATGCATTAAAATGTAAATTGGTTTATACAACTACCAAAATAAAAAAAGTTCTCCGAATTCAAATAAAGTTTTCCATATACGAGTATGTACGCAATTTGCTTTTAAAGAGAAAAATAGTGAAATGTTACAAAAGAGGAACAACATTATCTTCCTTGCACAGATATGTCTGTAAAGGTAAAACAAAATTTTCAGGTATTGCTAAAGACTACACTTATTTATTTATTTTAATCAGATTTGTATAAGCTTACTATCTGTAATCGAGACAGAAATTATAATACAGTATAAATAATGTTGAAATGCAGTATGATATTTTGATGCATTAAAATGTAAATTGTTTTATAGAACTACAAAAATAAAAAAAAAATTCCCAGAATTCAAATAAAGGTTTCTATATACGAGTAAGTATGCAATTTGTTTTTAAAGAGAAAAACACTGAGTGTTACAAAAGAAGAACAACATTATCTTCCTTGCACAGATATGTCTGTAAAGGTAAAACAAAATTTATAGGTATTGCTAAAGACTAGACGTATTTATTTATTTGAATCAGGTGTGTATAAGCTTAGTATCTGTAATCGAGACAGAAATTACAATACAGTATAAATAAAGTTGAGTTGTAGTATGATATTTTGATGCATTAAAATGTAAATTGGTTTATACAACAACCAAAAAAAAAAAATTCTCTCAATTCAAATAAATTTTTCTATATATGAGTATGTATACAATTTGTTTTTAAAGGGAAAAACACTGAAAGGTTACAAAAGAGGAACAACATTATCTTCCTTGGACAGATATGTCTGTAAAGGTAAAACAAAATTTACAGGTATTGCTAAAGACTAGACTTATTTATTTATTTTAATCAGATTTGTGTAAGCTTAGTATCTGTAATAGAGTCAGAAATTACAATACCGTATAAATAAAGTTGAATTGTAGTATGATATTTTGATGCATTAAAATGTAAATTATTTCCTAGAACTACCAAAATAAAAAAAATTCTCCGAATTCAAATAAAGGTTTCTATATACGAGTAAGTATGCAATTTGCTTTTAAAGAGAAAACCACTGAAATGTTACAAAAGAGGAACAACATCATCTTCCTTGCACAGATATGTCTGTAAAGGTAAAACAAAATTTCCAGGTATTGCTAAAGACTAGACTTATTTATTTATTTTAATCAGATTTTTAAAAG
Source organism: Maratus speciosus (assembly GCA_963932465.1). Taxonomy (NCBI): domain Eukaryota; kingdom Metazoa; phylum Arthropoda; class Arachnida; order Araneae; family Salticidae; genus Maratus; species Maratus speciosus. The sequence goes on from OZ010795.1 coordinate 510,379,600, forward strand.
CTTAGTATCTGTAATCGAGACAGAAATTACAATACCGTATAAATAAAGTTGAATTGTAGTATGATATTTTGATGCATTAAAATGTAAATTGTTTTATAGAACTACCAAAATAAAAAAAATTCTCCGAATTCAAATAAAGGTTTCTATATACGTGTATGTATGCAATTTGTTTTTTAAAGAGAAAAACACTGAGTGTTACAAAAGAGGAACAACATTATCTTCTTTGCACAGATATGTCTGTAAAGGTAAAACAAAATTTACAGGTATTGCTAAAGACTAGACTTATTTATTTATTTGAATCAGGTGTGTATAAGCTTAGTATCTGTAATCGAGAGAGAAATTACAATACAGTATAAATAAAGATGAATTGTAGTATGATATTTTGATGCATTAAAATGTAAATTGGTTTATACAACTACCAAAATAAAAAAAGTTCTCCGAATTCAAATAAAGTTTTCCATATACGAGTATGTACGCAATTTGCTTTTAAAGAGAAAAACAGTGAAATGTTACAAAAGAGGAATAACATTATCTTCCTTGCACAGATATGTCTGTAAAGGTAAAACAAAATTTGCAGGCATTGCTAAAGACTAGACTTATTTATTTATTTTAATCAGATTTGTATAAGCTTAGTATCTGTAATAGAGTCAGAAATTATAATACAGTATAAATAAAGTTGAAATGCAGTATGATATTTTGATGCATTAAAATGTAAATTGTTTTATAGAACTACCAAAATAAAAAAAATTCTCCGAATTCAAATAAAGGTTTCTATATACGTGTAAGTATGCAAGTTGTTTTTAAAGAGAAAAACACTGAGTGTTACAAAAGAAGAACAACATTATCTTCCTTGCACAGATATGTCTGTAAAGGTAAAACAAAATTTATAGGTATTGCTAAAGACTAGACGTATTTATTTATTTGAATCAGGTGTGTATAAGCTTAGTATCTGTAATCGAGACAGAAATTACAATACAGTATAAATAAAGTTGAGTTGTAGTATGATATTTTGATGCATTAAAATGTAAATTGGTTTATACAACAACCAAAAAAAAAAAATTCTCTCAATTCAAATAAATGTTTCTATATATGAGTATGTATGCAATTTGTTTTAAAGAGAAAAACACTGAGTGTTACAATAGAGGAACAACATTATCTTCCTTGCACAGATATGTCTGTAAAGGTAAAACATAATTTACAGGTATTGCTAAAGACTAGACGTATTTATTTATTTGAATCAGGTGTGTATAAGCTTAGTATCTGTAATCGAGACAGAAATTACAATACCGTATAAATAAAGTTGAATTGTAGTATGATATTTTGATGCATTAAAATGTAAATTGTTTTATAGAACTACCAAAATAAAAAAATTCTCCGAATTCAAATAATGGTTTCTATATACGAGTATGTATGCAATTTGTTTTTTAAAGAGAAAAACACTGAGTGTTACAAAAGAGGAACAACATTATCTTCTTTGCACAGATATGTCTGTAAAGGTAAAACAAAATTTACAGGTATTGCTAAAGACTAGACTTATTTATTTATTTGAATCAGGTGTGTATAAGCTTAGTATCTGTAATCGAGACAGAAATTACAATACCGTATAAATAAAGTTGAATTGTAGTATGATATTTTGATGCATTAAAATGTAAATTGGTTTATACAACTACCAAAATAAAAAAAGTTCTCCGAATTCAAATAAAGTTTTCCATATACGAGTATGTACGCAATTTGCTTTTAAAGAGAAAAACAGTGAAATGTTACAAAAGAGGAACAACATTATCTTCCTTGCACAGATATGTCTGTAAAGGTAAAACAAAATTTGCAGGTATTGCTAAAGACTACACTTATTTATTTATTTTAATCAGATTTGTATAAGCTTACTATCTGTAATCGAGACAGAAATTATAATACAGTATAAATAATGTTGAAATGCAGTATGATATTTTGATGCATTAAAATGTAAATTGTTTTATAGAACTACAAAAATAAAAAAAAAATTCCCAGAATTCAAATAAAGGTTTCTATATACGAGTAAGTATGCAATTTGTTTTTAAAGAGAAAAACACTGAGTGTTACAAAAGAAGAACAACATTATCTTCCTTGCACAGATATGTCTGTAAAGGTAAAACAAAATTTATAGGTATTGCTAAAGACTAGACGTATTTATTTATTTGAATCAGGTGTGTATAAGCTTAGTATCTGTAATCGAGACAGAAATTACAATACAGTATAAATAAAGTTGAGTTGTAGTATGATATTTTGATGCATTAAAATGTAAATTGGTTTATACAACAACCAAAAAAAAAAATTCTCTCAAATAAATTTTTCTATATATGAGTATGTATACAATTTGTTTTTAAAGGGAAAAACACTGAAAGGTTACAAAAGAGGAACAACATTATCTTCCTTGGACAGATATGTCTGTAAAGGTAAAACAAAATTTGCAGGTATTGCTAAAGACTAGACTTATTTATTTATTTTAATCAGATTTGTGTAAGCTTAGTATCTGTAATAGAGTCAGAAATTATAATACAGTATAAATAAAGTTGAAATGCAGTATGATATTTTGATGCATTAAAATGTAAATTGTTTTATAGAACTACCAAAATAAAAAAAATTCTCCGAATTCAAATAAAGGTTTCTATATACGAGTAAGTATGCAATTTGTTTTTAAAGAGAAAAACACTGAGTGTTACAAAAGAGGAACAACATTATCTTCCTCGCACAGATGTGTCTGTAAAATTAAAACAAAATTTACAGGTATTGCTAAAGACTAGACGTATTTATTTATTTGAATCAGGTGTGTATAAGCTTAGTATCTGTAATCGAGACAGAAATTACAATACAGTATAAATAAAGTTGAATTGTAGTATGATATTTTGATGCATTAAAATGTAAATTAGTTTATACAACTACCAAAATAAAAAAAAGTTCTCCGAATTCAAATAAAGGTTTCCATATACGAGTATGTACGCAATTTGCTTTTAAAGAGAAAAACACTGAAATGTTACAAAAGAGGAACAACATCATCTTCCTTGCACAGATATGTCTGTAAAGGTAAAACAAAATTTACAGGCATTGCTAAGGACTAGACTTATTTATTTATTTTAATCAGGTGTGTATAAGCTTAGTATCTGTAATCGAGACAGAAATTACAATACATTATAAATAAAGTTGAATTGTAGTATGATATTTTGATGCATTAAAATGTAAACTGGTTTATACAACTACCAAAAAAAAAAAAATTCTCCCAATGCAAATAAATGTTTCTATATATGAGTATGTATGCAATTTGTTTTTAAAGGGAAAAACACTGAAATGTTACAAAAGAGGAACAACATTATCTTCCTTGCACAGATACGTCTGTAAAGGTAAAACAACATTTACAGGCATTGCTAAGGACTAGACTTATTTATTTATTTTAATCAGGTGTGTATAAGCTTAGTATCTGTAATCGAGACAGAAATTACAATACAGTATAAATAAAGTTGAATTGTAGTATGATATTTTGATTCATTAAAATGTAAATTGGTTTTTTCAACTTCAAAAAAAAAAAAAAAAAAATTCTCCTAATTCAAATAAATGTTTCTATATATGAGTATGTATGCAATTTGTTTTTAAAGTTAAAAACACTGAAATGTTACAAAAGAGAAACAACGTTATCTTCCTTACACAGATATGTCTGTAAAGGTAAAACAACATTTACAGGCATTGCTAAAGACTAGACTTATTTATTTATTTTAATCAGGTGTGTATAAGCTTAGTATCTTGTATTCGAGACAGAAATTACAATACAGTATAAATAAAGTTGAATTGTAGTATGATGTTTTGATTCATTAAAATGTAAATTGGTTTATACGACTACCAGAAAAAAAAAAAAAAATTCTCCCAATTCAAATAAATATTTCTATATATGAGTATGTATGCAATTTGTTTTTAGAGTTAAAAACACTGAAATGTTACAAAAGAGGAACAACGTTATCTTCCTTACACAGATATGTCTGTAAAGGTAAAACAACATGTACAGGCATTGCTAAAGACTAGACTTAATCAGGTGTGTATAAGCTTAGTATCTGTAATCGAGATAGAAATTACAATACAGTATAAATAAAGTTGAATTGTAGTATGATATTTTGATTCATTAAAATGTAAATTGGTTTATTCAATTACCAAGATATAAAAATTTCTCCGAATTCAAATAAAGGTTTTTATATCTCTTCGCCTCAGAGCAACAGTAGGACATCTAGTATTAATAAACAAATCGGAAATTGTACGTCCATCGTGGCAAAAGAAGTGCGTTCGTACTATAACTGGTTTTGTAAATATTCAGATCTTCCTGCAATAGCTGTTGCCATCTCATGCAAAAATGCATGAATACAAAATTTATTACGATTATATATATTAAATCGAGTAATACGGAAATAATGCGACTCCATCTTGAATAGGACGTAATCATCATGACAACCTAGAATCATTATTTATCATGGGATATCAGTGAATTAATTATGCATGATAGGATTTACTAGAATGAAGGAAACCTTTAATAATATTTTTTAAAGTTTTGCTTCGATTTTCATAAAATTTGAAATGACTCGACAAAATTCATCAACGATTATATATATTAAATTATAAACCATTTGTCTGGTTAGTTTTTGCGCTACTATATGCCGATGGACGGACAGACAGACTGACGAACCAGATGACGACAATAGGTAGGGGAGACTGAGGCTAGTAGGCGCTGTTTTCAGTTAATTGTTTTTATTAATTTTTTTGTGAAACTTTAACAGTATTTTTAAAGAACAGGCAGAATCACCCAACCGGAGCACCCCAAATTTGGCATAGGTTCTATTGCTCCAGCGGAAAACCCTATGCACCACCAAAAAAAAACCATCGCCAAAAACAGGCCCAGAAAAACCAGACGGCAAATAATTAAACATAGACTAACAATAAGTAGTGACACTCTCACTAGAAATAAAATCTACATACATAAGATTACATAATTTGTAAACCAAAATAATATTTAAACAAAGAACGAGAACACCTCTCTTTAAACACCAACAGTACCAAAATAAAAATATCACAGATGTTCAAGTCACTGACTTAAAAAATTATACAAAAGTTGAATCACACATTGTACTAAATTATAAATTAAATTGACCTGCAAATATGCAAATTGCATTAGACTAAAATAAACGAGTCCATTGCCAAAGTCCTACAAAATAATAGTTCGTATCATAGTTCCTAAGTAGGACACCACATACACTCTGAAACGCAAAGTCTTTAGAAAGTAGTCCGTAATGTTCGTAAAAAGTCAAAATAATGTTATTAAAAAGTTTTTAAAAGACCATCATATGTAGCTGCACAACATGCCAATCACTGTTAGCACCGAAGATAAAAAGATAGTTCTCACCAGCAGACTAAGTATTTCAATGTCACAATAAGGTCACAGTTTTATAGTACTTTCACCAGCTTGCAGTAAAAACCACAAGAAGTAGACGTTCAAAACACATATTTAATAAATGAAAAATTCTTATTTAGCTTGTTATAGATATTTCGTAACTTATTATAGTAGTTCCCACGACAGGCGAGAACTCTTCTGATATTCCATGCCACTGGACGGTTCCTAATAAAATCAAATTTCTCAGCAGACACTTGGCATGAGTCAAATAAAAAATGACGAACATCGGCCTTAATACCACAACTGCACTTATCCCTCTCTGCTTTTCCCATTTTTTTAAGATATGCCGGAAAGGTACCATGCTCTGTGTAAAAATAAACACATATCTGAGAATAACATACATAATTCGAATCAACTTTACTTAATAAGTCATATGTAAAACGACCTTTTTTACTATTATTCCAATCAGTTTGCCAATCACAAATAAGTTTTTTAGACAGACCGGCTTTTAACATGCAGATCGGCGTAGGAATCTTTTCTTCAATATCATACTCATCGTTAAGAATCACTGATTTGGCAAGGAAATCGGCTATTTCATTTCCATAAATGCCAATATGGGCCTTAACCCATCCTATGTTAATAATTTTATCACTCATTAATCTCAGATTATCGTAAATTCTCATTAAAAGATCATCGTTAGGAAAAAGATGCTGTAGAGAGCAATACGATGAAAAACTATCCGTAAACAAATAGAATACTGAAAACTGTGATGACCTGCACCAATCTATTGCATCAGCTATTGCAACCAGCTCTGCCTGATAGATCGAATATGTCTTAAGTATAGTTCTTAAGTTTTATCCTTTTTTCAAATATAAAGTCATGGCCCCTGAATACAACAAAAGCTGCTGCAACCCCTTGATCCATCTTCGATCCGTCAGTAAATAGAACTGTTTGACCAGCAAATGTATTATATTTCATCATTGGACGAATAAAATTAACATTATGAGAAGAATAAAAATACGGATAATCAAAAGTTGGTATCCTTCTTACTAGCTTATCCGAATCCATGCGACAACCACTTAATTCAATAGACGTTCTGCCACGCAGCACATTCTATTTTAAGGCTGAGATGGAAAGCTGAAGAAAAATTGCAGGAACACCAGCTAATACACAAAGCGCATCTGTAGAAGTTGTACGATAGCCATGAATAAATGAGAACAAAGCCACTCGCTGACAAGAGGATAAACGCTTAATACCGTGATACTTCAAGTCCCCCAGCCAAATCTCATGGCCATAACTTATTTGTTTCAGAAGAACTGTTTGATACCACAATTTAAGATATTGAAGAGGAGTACCCCGGTCACGAATCCTCGACTTCTTGATGTTACGGGAAAAATCTGTTACTTTAGATCTGACAGCTTCCAAATGAGGGAGCCAATTAAACAGGTTATCCAAAGTAAAACCTAAGTATAACATTGTATCTTTAACAGGAATGCTGTTATGTAAAATTTTAAAGATTGGTCTTCTTTTCTTCAACGTTTTCGTGCCAAACATCATAGCAACAGTCTTTGAAGGATTAATGGTGAGATTCGAATTATTACAAATATTATTAAAATTTTCCACATGATTATTCATTTTGTCTTCAAGCGACTGTCTTGTATCTGCACCATCGACAACAACAGAATCATCTGCATATGAAATCAAATCTATATGCACCTTACGTGCGTTCTTCAAATCTCGTCAGCCACTATCGTCCAAATCAAAGGGCCGAGGCATGATCCTTGCAAGCAGCCCACAAATATCCTGAACCATCGGATGCCCCTCAGAAAACAAAAACCGATTTGCCGATTAGAAATATAACTCTTAAAAGTATACTTTAGATAGCTGTAAATGGGCAGGTCATCAATAATCCGAGAAGCAACCAACCAGTCCAGGACATCGAGGGCCCCCGAAACATCAAATGAAATGGCAGAACAGTACTTGAATTTCGTAAGCTTTTCTGCAACCAAAGTCTTGAGAGAACTTAAAGCTGTGAGCGTTGACCTAGTCTCACGAAAGCCATGTTGATTGTTATCAAAAAAATTCAGAGATTCTAACATAGTTAGAACTCGCATCTTCAAAAGACGCTCGAAAACTTTACCCAAAATGGGCAGAAGAGTAATAGGCCTATATGACTTCGGAAGATTCGGTGGACGGTTTCTCTTCCTGAAGAAAATAATAACGCCTTTCTTCCAATTCGCCGGGATTTAAAGAACAGGCATTGGGCTATAAATACCCAGAGTTTTGAGTTTGTAGCTTTTGTAGTTTATGTTTAGCTGAAGCCTAAAGTAAAAAGAAAATTGTATCTCAAATCTCGTCACGGGGCAAGTTTCCTATACCTATGGGGTAAGTTGGCACACGCTTTATAAAAAATTAAATGAAACTCAAATAAGACACGCAGTTAAGAAAAATCAATTTCATTATTACCAGTAAGTTTAAACAAAGGCGTTACCGTCGTACAATGTAAATTCTAAATTATACAGACATAAATATAATGAATAAAACATTAACATTGAATAACTTCTATCCTAGTCGATATCTTTGTCAGAGTTACAGTTGTCACAAATAAAAATCGAGTGTCTCTTGTTTGGGAAAGCCTCGTGTGCCCAAAATCTTGCATTGCAACCACATTTCTTGGTGTTTGCTGTTTTTCAAGCTACCAGCACACACCAGACATCTAGCCAACTTGCCCCGTGTTCAGTGCGCCTATTAGCCCCATAATAAATTTCTCCACAAAAGAGCACTTAACCATTTAAGCGTAAATTATCCAAGAAAATCACATATGAGGTAGGTACCGTTAATCATACACTAAGAAAAACTGCACAAGTTAAATTGTAATTATTAAGGTACGTATTAGAAATTAGAAAAATAATGAAACAAGAAAAAATTACTTATAAGTGCAAAAAAACAGAAAAATCGTAATAAATGTCCACTGCACGTAGGTAACGCTGCAAAACTACAATGAGGATTATAAAAAGCAAGAAGAAAAGTACTCTGTGACTTGTTGCGCAGTCTATCCATAATCAGGTTATTTATGAGGACTGCGCCTAATTACCCCTGTAGCCAACTAGCCCCGGTCTCCCCTACTATGCATTTATAGTATTACGACATTTCCTCGTAGACCGTAACGTAACGGAACACTTTTGAATGTCTCTGTAAATAAACTGTGAATTCTACATACTTTGTTTTCAATACCGGACATGGCATAGTAAATCTCAATAACATATATCAATAACAGAGTAATAAAACTACATTAACGCAAGTTAGAGTTCGGACAGACGGATAGACAAATCGAATTCATAAACACTTTCAGCTATGTTGGAAAATGTTAAAAACACATAATACGTTGAAATTTGACTTTCAGAAATTTTTACCAATAGTCGGAAGCATACTTGTATACTTTTGTACAGCGCTGTATTTTACCTACTATCTTTGTATACACGCAACTATTTAGCTAAAATTTAATTAAAATTAAAACACGCTTAAAACTACTGAAATCATACTAACAGAGATTATAATCCATTAGACGACCATGTATCCATTCTTTGCGTAGTCCTATATATCATTTTGTCTGTATTCTACAAACATATCTTAGTATACTAAATGTAGTGCAGCGTAAAAATGCATAACTCATTTATGAACTACCTTTAAGCTATTTTCGTTCATACTCAGTAACCCTAGCGATTTTTTGTGTAATCCTGTATATGATCTAGAGTAGGGGTGCATAACCTTTTTAAGAGAAGGGCCACTTAAAAAATGTCTGGGTTGTCGAGGGCCACATCAGTAACACAGAGTATTCTAGTTCGGAGAGGTTATCTGAAGCCTACAATCGGATAAAAACATGGTTTCAGTGGTGGGGGCACGTTTTACCCCTCTAGATTCCCCTACCCAGTCAACTTATCCAATTTAATCGGCAAGGATATACCAACAGTTTACGTTTGTACATGTAACAGAGATATAGCAAGGGTTATTTTCAGGTAGTGATAATATTCCTTGACTTTGTTCGGGGAGTATAAATTTTGCTTTATTAAAAGTGCTAAAAAACAAACATAGGCATGAAAGTCGCAAGTGGCGAAAAAAAATGAGAAGTTTATGACCGAAGGGGGGAGAAGGAGCCGATCAACGCAATTTTAGATTTTTTCTGCACCCGACAATGAAGTTCCCTTTTTTCGCGCCCGATCAATGAAATTCCCTTATTTCCGCTCCCAATCAAGGAAATACGTTTTTTTCCGCACCCGATAAACGAAATTTTCAAATTTTCCACGCATTATAGACAAAATTAGAAATTTTTCCGAAGCCGATCAATTAAGTTTGAGATTTTTCCTCTCCTCATCGACAAAATTTCTGACTTTTTCGGAACCGATCGACGAAATTCATGATTTTCTGCTCCCGATCAACGAAATTTGCGATTTTCCCGCGCCTGATCAACGAAATTCACGATTTTTCCACGCTCTATTAATGATATTCGCTATTAACTGACTCTGACAAAGTTTGTAATTTCCCTGTCGTTAATCCTTGATCGTCAACGCGATTTTTCCGAGTCCAATCGACAAAACACGCGAATTTTCTCGTGCTGATGGACGAAAATTACAATTTTCCACGCCTGATCGACAAAATTCGCAATTTTTCCGCACCCGATCAACAAACTTCATGATTTTTCCACGCCTTATCAACGATATTCGGTATTAACTGACTCTGACGAAATTTGCAATTTTTCCCGCTGCCGATCAACGAGATTTGTCCGCGCCTGATCGACAAAATTTGAGATTTTTCCGCACCGGTTCAACGAAATTTGAAAATTTTCTGCTCCTGATCACGAAATTCTCGATTTTTCCTGCATCCGATCAACAAAATTCGCAATTCTTAACTGGCTGACAAAATTTACAATTTTTCCCGCGGTAATCTGGCGAAATTCGTGATTTTTTTCTCTCGATAAACTGACGAAACTCGCGACTTTTCCACTGCCGATCATCTAAATTTGCAAATTTTCCGCGCATCATCGACAAAATTCACGATTTTTCTGCGCCCGATCAACGAAATTTGCGATTTTTCCGCGCCTGATCGACAAAATGTGTGATTTTTACGTGCCAGCTAGACGAAATTTGTAATTTTTTTCACTCCTGATCTAAGAAATTTGCGATTTTTTCCCCACCCGATCGACGATATTTTAAATTCTTAACTGACTGATGAAATTTGCATTTTTTTCTCGCGGTAATTTGATGAAATTGGCGATTTTTTTCTCGCGATAAACTGACCAAACTCACGATTTTCTGCAGCCGATGAACAAAATCTGTAATTTTTCCGCGCATCATCGACAAAATTCGGGATTTTTCTCTGCCCAATCAACGAAATTCGCGAATTTTCCTCGCCTGAGTGACAAAATTAGCGATTTTACCTCTCCTGATTGACTCAATTTGCGATTTTTTTCTGCGCCTGATCGATGCAATTTGAGATTTTTCCACGCCTGATCGGCGAAATTCACGTTTTTACCTTGCTCGATCTACGAAATTCACGATTTTTCCGTGTCCGATCGACGAAACTCGACATCATTCCGTGCCCAATCAACGAAACTTGTGATTTTCCCGTGCTTCATCGACAAAATTCGGGATTTTTCAATTTGCTGATTTCCCTCGCTTGATCGATAAAATTCGCCGTTATTGCGTGCTCGATCAACAAAACCTGCGATTTTTCCGTGCCCGAAGAAGAAATTCGCTATTTTTCTTGCCTGATCGAAGAAATTTCCGATTTTCCAATGCCTGTTCGATGAAATTCGAATTATTTTTCGACTAGCGACTGACGAAGATGGAAACTTGGGAATTTCCTATGTTGATATCTATGGTATCGGCCGACCGATAAGCGAAATTCGCGATTTTTAACTGACTGACGAAATTCACAATTTTTTCCTGCAACCTATGGGCAAAAATTGCGACTTTTTTCCAGTTATAAATTTAAGAAGTTCGCGGGCCACAAGTTAACTCATCGCGGGCTACTTTTGGCCCGCGGGCCACCGGTTGTGCATCTCTAATCTAGAGCATTTATACACACAATGTAATATGCAAAAATTTAATTAAACTTAAAATGTCATATCACAGCTAAAAATGCACTTCCAGCAATCTTCGCTAATAGTACTTCGGATACAGTATAGTATCCGAAAACTTTTGTGTCCCTGTAAATACTATGCATTTTCTATTATACAGAAAGCAACTTGTAGTAACCCTCAGCAACATATATCAATGTCATTATATGTGAAATAGTTTAACACAATTAAAATACGCAGCAAACAATATTTCCCCCTGTACCATTATGTAATGGAATTTTTTGCGTGACCCTGTAAATGAATAAAAAATATTCTTTGCACAGCATATTCTACAGAATATATATTTTAGTGCACTTCATAAATGCATATAAATTTCATTATGTTCGAAAGGGTGTAACATCATTAAAATGCTCTTGAAACTATTTTTTCCCATTGGCCGTAATAAAACAGAATACGTCTGACTGTCCCTGTAATTGAAATATAATCCGATTTTCATAAAATTTGAAATGACTCGACAAAATTCTGCAACAATTATATATTTTAAATTTCAAACCGTTCGGTTGGGTAGTTTTTGTGATGTTATATGCGTACAGATGGTTGGTTGGTTGTGTTTTATGACGGCCAATTATCAACACAAGGGATATAGGTCCAAAGGGGGTGTGTGACCTCTGTGGGGGTCTTTCTAAGGGAACCTAACCTGTATTTACGCAAGGAATAACAAGGTTCGAAGAAAACCACGGAAAACTGCGAACGATTAGGCCGACAGGCGCGATTGGGTTTGAACTCAGCAACTCCCGTCTACCAGCTTCGAGAGCAGAACCTCTCGGTCACTGGCGGGGCATGCGGGCAGCCGGACAGACAGACAGATGGACTAACCAGACGACAACAATAGGTGCTACGTATTTATATAATTAGGAATGCAACTAAAAATGAGATGTCTGACTTACTGCTAAGAATAACTGTGTTTGCATCTAGTGAAACAACTTCTGAAACACAAATTTATGTTTAATACTATTTCAGAGATGTGTTTTATAAAAATTTCCTGCGTTTCCACTAGATGCAGACGCAGTTTTTCATCGCAGTAATTCAGATATCTCATTTTCAATTATTATCCCTTTATGCCCTGACCTGTACAATTGTGCCGGTGATACTAAAATAAAGGAGAATGACTATTTCCTATTTTTGTGAGATTTAAAACCAAAACTGCACATTTATATGAGTTAATTGGCTTCAGATATTTTGATAAGACACAACTAGGGGGCACCAACTGAAATACAGGGTTAGATTTTCTGCTTTTAAAAAGACTATGTGATCTGACAGTAATAGACAAGAAGTATGTACTGTTGTAATTTCTCTTAAATATGATTTTTAATGCTTGCTTAGATTTAATTTTTCTTTTCATATACTTTGTTCATGATTTTAATTGATTTTGTCTTTGATAAATTTAATTAGGCTTTACAAATGTTGAAAAACAAATGACCCGCACAACTGTGCGGGTCCAGGTTTTACCGTTTCCAAAATGGGTACAATTCCTAATATATAAAATTTTTATTTTTAAGTGATTTTTTTAAAACTTATGTTTTTAGCAATTTATTTTTTACTAATTACATTTTTAAACCGGATTAATTTTAAATTAATAGGTATTATTCATGATTTTTATTTAAAATATTAATGATTTCTATTTAAAATTCATAGTATTAGATATATAATATGCACATGTAACGAACTGTATGTTTCTGCTCTAAGTTATAGATATCATAAATGAGTTATATGCATATCACGAGGTAGATTTTTAAGCTTGATAAATTCATTCCATTTGCTCGATACAGCAAGTAAGCCATTCAGGAATAAATAATAAATTATGGAAAGTTCAGCAAATGCTCGACAGTGTCCGTAGTGTCTGCTTGAGTTTACCAGGAGATCAGGGAAAGTTTTCCATAGATGAGCAGACGATTCCTTTTTTTAGGACGTGCTTCAGTAAAGCAGTATATAAAAAACAAACCACACTCTGTTGTACCACTGTCACCTGGGATAGTTTTAAATTTTGTAGTTTACTAGTGGGAAAGTATAGACTTAGTCCACAAGGATCTGGGCTTAGGACCTGCTGTAAACCTTACTCTGGTTCAGACCTAGTTTTATGTACTTCGATCGGTATTTCAACAAAATACCGCTGCTGGAAAAACTAAAAAAAGAAATTTGAAGGATTAGGCACAATCCAAACGGAATGAAGGGCATACCATTTGTCAATGGCTCTTAAGAGGAGTGCAAGCATTTAGCACTACTGAGAAAATTAAATTGTAGTGATCTGTCCAAAAACAAAAATCGTTTCAAACATTTTCATTGTGGCTGATGAAAATTATCTCAATAAACAACAACTTTTTTCGTTTAAACTTTTATTTTTAGATATTTGCACACATAATCCCAAACTACACAATTGTGTAGATTTATCCCAAAAGCGGCTGCATTAAGCCCGAACCCACACAATTGTGCGGATCCTCCCTTGGCATAACCTGACATGCGGTATTTTTTTTTAATATTTTTTTTTCAATCAAATACGGTCCTATCGATAAGGGCAAACCACCCACACTTTCAATTTCTACCAAAAAATCTCTCGGTCTTAAAGGGTTATTAGATGTCCTACTGTATCTCTGGGACGACGATATGTATGCAGTTTGTTTTTAAAGAGAAAAACATTCATATGTTAAAAAAAAGAGTAACAACATTATCTTCCTTGCGCGCATATGTCTAGAAAGGTAAAACAACATTTACAGGCATCGCTAAAAACTAGACTTATTAGTTTATTGAGTGTATATATACAACTCATATTCAAAATATTAGAATAATTTAGAAAAAGTAATAAGAAAAAAATATTTTTCATTTATTTATTTTTGATACTAAGTAAATTCAATTAAATTTCTTATAAATTAAATCTGGAATGCTTAGATAAGATTTTAACATTTACAAAATATAAAATACAATACAATAAATTGGGTATACAGCTTTCTGAGACACATCAAAATATTAGAATACATATTAGATTGTTTCAAAATATTAGAATATTTTATTTTACGCAACAATATTACCTTATGAATACGAAGTAAATGGTAGTTAATATTTTGTAGCATCCCTTTTAGCTTTCATAAAAGCGTACAATCGATCTTGCATACTATATACAAGATACTTACAAACATTTCTATCAATTAAACTTAAATTTACACTATGTGTAAGACTGCTTAAAAGATGACAACATGTAAAAGACGCTAAATTACTTTAATACCTTAGTACTTTCAACTATAAAAAACATAGTCTTCGTCAGAGGAAAATAAGAAATAATATTGTTATTAACGTTTCGTTTTCAAAATCCACGTAGATGATGACGAAAGGAGTGAAAGTGGAAGTCAACTTTTTACATCCGGCAAAGAATGGGAAAATAAAACATGGATATAGGGAAGTGAAATATTACTCGTTTTATGATACTTTAAGCAAACTGAGCCAAATTCTGGGTATATTGTAGGATAAAACATCATTACAAACGGTATTTTCTTTAGTAATAATTTCTATTCATTCGCGGATAATTAAATCATGATAATTCTTTGAGGGATATATAATTTTTGCGTCTTCGAAATTAACTTGTACATTCTTCTTCTGGTAAAGTCTTGACAGGGCTGTTGTAGGTCGGTTGCACTTTAAATCTCTCAAATGTTCTTTAATACGAACTTTAAGTTTACGCGAAGTCATTCCTATGTATTCAAGATAAATATTTTCTGCTTTCAGTGGAATTATATATACTCCAGAAACTTCATCCTTCGGGATTGAATCTATTTTGGCACTAATTTTTCAGATTTTTCAGTTTTGCTGGAGGAGTGGCAATTAAGTTTACGCCGAAGCGAAAAAGGGCATGTTTGAGTTTTTCGAAAAGTCCTGGTATGTACTTCATTTTGCAATATCTCACATTACTCCGTGGAGTTTTTTCTATTTCCATATGGTTCTTCTGTGAGTTTATTAGCTTATCAATAATGCGTATTGGGAAACCATTCTCAACTGCAATGTTTCTAATGGTATTTAATTCATTTTCAAGGTGATTAATAGAGCAGACACTAAAGGCTCGTCTTATATAAAAGTTGAATGGAGCAAGTTTGTAGTTAAAAGGTGATGTACTTTAAAAAGGAATGGTGCTGTTAGACTTATTTACTTTCCAGTAGAATGTGCGCTCAATTGTTAAGTTTGATAAATTTTTAATTAGCATTACATCAAGAAATGACAGTTGGTTATTATTTCCTATTTCTATGGTAAATTTTATGTTAGGGTCCATATTATTTATTCTATTAAGAAATCTGTACAATTCAGATAAACCATGATCCCATACTATGAAAATGTCGTCCACATAACGATACCATACTGACGGAGTTAAAACGAGGTCTGTTAAAATTCTTTCTTCAAATGGACGTAATTTGAATTCGGCTAAAATACTTGAGATGGGGGAACCCATTGGTACTCCTTTAGTCTGCTTATAAATCCTCCTATTAAACATGAAAATATTATTTCCAGTCACTAGGTTAAGTCCAGATTTTACGGTGGTCTTCATTTCTGAGTTTAATGATGGCTCGAGTTTGAAAATTGAGAGTAAATAGCACCGCCATCACTCCAAGGCTATTTGGGAGACAAAAGGAATATAAAAACAATTGTCCTTTAAGGCTGATAATTGGAAAATGTGCTGGCCCTACGTATTTCCTTGAAAAAGCATTTGTTCCTTTTCTGAACCTTTCTCTACCACCGTCTAACCGTAGTTTAACGTCGACCACTGATTTCATTAACCGGATTAAGGATTTGAAGCTCAATAAAGAGAGTATTTTAGCAAGTTTTGACATCATTTCACTTTTCCTATCAATTGATGTTGACGAAGTAAAATCTATATAATAAAAGCCTAAGTCATGTGACTGTCATCAATAGTTCCGGGCTACCCGCTTCCCTTTTTATAAGCCAAGCTGCCAATGTAGTACTTTAATGTTAGCCAGTCGCAGGTGATAAGTCGACAAATAGTATATAGATTATTATTATAAAGCGCAAAGCATTTGGCTGTCATTAACAGTTTGCAACAGGATAAAACTGCATAACAGTTACACTTTTAGAAAGATCGTATTAAAAAAATTATAATGTTTGAGAGATTAGCTACATTCAAATAGCTATTTATTCTGAGATAACTTCAATTGAAATGACTTTGAAAGTCCAATATCTGTTTCCACCAAAGTAAGCACAAAGGATTCGTTCTTCATGAGCGAAAAAAATATTAATTTATGGAGGTAATCATTCACACAGAAAGCTCTCCAACAATGAATTTGTGCAAAAATAATTCACGCCTTTAAGGCAATCAAAGTTCAGCATCTTATTCTGCTAGGTAAACTGCTATACAATTCAACTTCTTTCACGGTATTTTCTTCAAAAACAAACCCAACTCATGTAATAATATTTAATGAATGACATTTCAAATTGCATAGAAAATAATTTGATATTTATGTATTATCCGTGCCAGGAGGATAGACCACCGTAGATGATTGTTAATAGAGTCATTCCATGTCAATTCAACCAGACCTTGTAACCCAACCCCCGGGGATTTGGATGAAACTCGGTGTATATACTAATTCTATCATGATATGAATACATCAGAAATTTTTCCTTTCTAGACCTCATAGTTTGTGAGATATGGGGGGGTCCAATTTTTGGATTTTTCTCAAATCGCACATTTCTGAGTCTGTATTTTTAGACTGCAGTTCCATTTTCAAAAAATTGTTTCTCTGGATCTAAAATGCGAATCATCTTAAAAATACCACCGTAAGTACATAAAAAGATGCAGACTTTAATAAAAAAATATTTAAAAAATTAATTTTAAATATTTAAGGTCAAAAACTTAAACCAAAGTTGAAAGTTATGTTTATTTTTCCAAATTTTTGTGACTTTACGAAAAAGGCTCTACACAAAAAGGCAAATAAAATTTTCAATTTCTTTTTGTTTTAAATAAAAGTTAACACTTTGGGCTTTCTATTTAGGAAATAAAAATGTCTTTCGCATGGCTTATGCAAAAATTTTGACTTATTTTGGGATGCTGTACCTATCAAGAGACAGAAATCTTTAACTTTGCTTACGGTACCTAAATAATTGCTGCACATTTTAAATTTAAATTTATTAATCAATTTGATTTATTTTCTAAAATGAAACCTTAAAATCAGACTGATTTATTCATTTTTATAACAGTAGAAAATTTGTATAGTATTGGTACTTATCACACATTATCTGAAATTGTGTTGTTCTCAATCTTATCGCATATGTTTGTCACATAAATGTACATCTATCATTGGATTCAGTGGTATAGTATTTCTATATAATTTTTACAATGGTAGTATCTAAAGAATATGCACAATATTTAATGAAGGGGGGTGGGTGTGGATATTGAAATCATTGATTTTTTTCTCATTTTACTCAGAAAAAGCAAAAGCAAAAACTTTACTTTGTAAATAAAATAAAAGAAGCACTTATATTAAATAAATTCATCAAGTCATAAGAACCACAGTAATTATTTAGGTACCACAGTTTAAATTAGACATATTAGAGGTTTTTTTTTCTTGAATGGTGCAATTTCCTAAAACAGGGCAAAATTTTACATAAGCTAGGAGAAAGACTTCATTTTTATTAAAATTGAAATAATCATTAATTAAATCTAATACATTAATTAAAATTGCTTATAAATATTTTAAAAATTTAGATCGTTGTAATTTTTTTATGTAACAAATAAAGAATTTGTTAAATTATATGCAAATTTTTAAAGCTAAAAAATCAGATTAAACATTATATTTAAAAGATTGAAATTCAAAAATATAATTGAGCTAAATATAAATATAGAAATAAATGACGTACTTTGCAGTATCACTTAGACTTATTTTTCAACTTTCTTTCTTTGTGCAATTTAAAATTTATATTTATTATTCATAAGCAATTTTGAGAACCTTCTAATATATATTTCAATTTTCCTATCTTACTGGAACTCCAAACTTAATAACCTAACAAGATATCGGTATATTAGGAAGATCTTTGTGATTTAGAATCTAAAATGTCTTTGTATTTCAAAATCAGTGTCTATCCCCCCTCCTTCCTCCTCCTCCAGAAAAAAATGTTAAATATCTTAAGGGGAAATTCTCTCCATTTTGTTAAAGGTTTATGAAAATTTGTAATTTTTATATTGCCAGAGCACCCATCACTAAAGTCAAAGGCTTTCGTTACATCAGGGAATATCTATTTTACAATTGCTATCACTTCCTTCTGTGTTAAACATACAAGAGTGACATCATATTGCATATCATAAGATAAAATGTGTATATTGCTTGCTGATAATCTAATATTGAGAGATTGAGTGTACATAACAGTTGGATCAAGAGTGCGGCTTCTTTGGTCCAATGGTAACTTTAAACCTTACCTTGAATAAAAAAAGTAAAATTTTTTCTGAAATCCAACAAAACTATAGCTTTTTGAGGGCCAAAGTTTGGTTTAGTATCTTTTAAGATATTAAATTTCGTTATAAAAGTGTGGAATAACATTTTCCAAATATTTTACTTAGCTTGTCACAAATTTATTTAAAGGAATAGTGCTGCTAATACTGGATTGAATACCTAGAATTATAATCCTCAAATTTTTTCGAAATTCCTGTTTAAAAAGAGAATACAACTCATGTAGATATACATAATATCAATCGCTTTTGTGCATAATACATTCTTAGCAATGCTAACTACATTTTCTTAACAGCCATGATTCTTCAATATTCATTACAATTATAAAACTTTTCAATTATTTCAATTGTTTCTCAGAAGTTGCCATGATGGTCTTGCAGCATAATTAGTTACTTCAAATTCATCTATTATTTTCTTTTGCAGCACAAGGAAAAATAGATCACCCTTCTATTATGAGAAACAGCAGACTAATAATAATTTGATTAAGAGATTCGAAAACACCTGCCTTTACTAAAAAAAATTATCCTGCCTTTGTCAGAATTTGTTTATACAAAGCAGATGTAGAAATATGTTTCATCCTGTAGAAATGAACTAGGCTTTGTTAAATATAAGGTATTTAAACTATAAAAAACATATTTAAAATGATTAAAATCATCCAAGATAATAAGATAAAAAGTTAAAAAAAAGAAGTTAAATACAAATAATGTATTTTAATTCAAACACACATACACACACAGAAAAAAACGTATTGAAAATATGATTGGTAAAAAGTCATTATTGCATTTTCTTATTCTATACCACAAAAGATTTTTTGTTTACAGTTATATAGTAAAAAGAAAATTAAGGATTGTTTAAATTAAAAAAAATACTTGTAATAAAAGAAAATATATGAATGAATAAATAATTAAAACATTAGGATTATGCACAAAATTTAATGGAGGGACGATAGACTGCAGTCACAGACTTTTCCCCCTTTTTTACTCAGAAGAAAAAAAAGCAAAGCAAAAACTTTACTTTGCAAAATAAAGGAAGAAAGAAACATTGAATAATATATTCAACAAGTCATGGGAATCACAGTAGTTATTTAGGAACCACAGCTAAAATTAGGCAGATTTTGTTTTCTTTATTGGTGCAGTTTCTCAAAACAGGGCAAAATTTGCATAAGTCATGAGAAAGACATCATTTTTATTTCATAAATAGAAAGCCCAAAGTGTAAATTGTTATTTAAAACGAAAAGAAATTAGAAATTTACAACAATCAAAATTTTTAAAATATTTATAAGCAATTTTAATTAATGTATTAGATTTAATTAATGATTATTTCAATTTTAATAAAAATGAAGTCTTTCTCCTAGCTTATGTAAAATTTTGCCCTGTTTTAGGAAACTGCACCATTCAAGAAAAAAAAATATCTCTAATATGTCTAATTTAAAATGTGGTACCTAAATAATTTCTGTGGTTCTTATGACTTGTTGAATTTATTTAATATAAGTGCTTCTTTTATTTTATTTACAAAGTAAAGTTTTTGCTTTTGTTTTTTCTGAGTAAAATGGGAAAAAAAACCAATGATTTCAATATCCACCCCCCACCCCCCCACCCCCCACCCCCCCTTCATTAAATATTGTACATATTCTTTACATACTGCCATTGTGAAAGTATATATAGAAATACTATATCACTGAATCCAATGATAGATGTACATTTATGTGACAAACATATGCGACAAGTTTGAGAACAACACAATTTCAGATAACGTGTGATAAGTACCAATACTATACAAATTTTCTACTGTTATAAAAATAAATAAATCAGTCTGATTTTAAGGTTTCATTTTAGAAAATAAATCAAATTGATTAATAAATTTAAATTTAAAATGTGCAGCAATTATTTAGGTATCGTAAGCAAAGTTAAAGTTTTCTGTCTCTTGATAGATACAGCATCCCAAAATAAGTCAAAATTTTTGCATAAGCCATGCTAAAGACATCATTTTTATTTCATAAATAGAAAGCCCAAAAAGTTATCTTTTATTTAAAACAAAGAGAAATTGGAAATTTTATTTGCCTTTTTGTGTAGAGCCTTTTTCGTAAAGACACAAAAATTTGGAAAAATAAACATAACTTTCAACTTTGGTTTAAGTTTTTGACCCTAAATATTTAAAATTAATTTTTTAAATATTTTTTTAATAAAATTTGCATCGTTTTATGTACTTACGGTGGTATTTTTAAGATGATTCGCATTTTAGATCCAGAGAAACAATATTTTAAAAATGGAACGCAGTCTAAAAATACAGACTCAGAAATGTGCGATTTGAGAAAAATCCATAAATTGGACCCACCATATCTCACAAACTATAAGGTATAGGAAGGAAAAATTTCTGATGTATTCATATCATGATAGAATTAGTATATACACCGCGTTTCATCCAAATCCCTGGGGGTCGGGTTACAAACCTTAAACAATTTGGTTGAATTGACATGGAATGACCCAATAGCCAATCACATTTACTTTGTCAATATCGCATTCAAAACAGTGATTTAATTACTTTTATTAAATAAGAGCATTCAAAATGGTAACTAATATTAAAGCAATTTAAAATTACAATTGATTAAACACTTAACAAAAATGAATGATCTTGACGTCACATTCACTTGACGTCCGATTCGTTCACGTGTTTGTTACGTCATGAAGTGATTTTTAATTCGACATTTATCTGTATTTTTAATGATTTTTTACAGATTTATTAACTTTTCTCTAATTAAAATATCAATTACGTCATTAAACGGTGATGCCATGATATTAAAAGAGTACAAGCATTCAAAAAATGTGATGATGCATTAGTACAATATATCGGTTTCAACCGTTTTAACTGAAGGTGTCCATTTATTTTATTGGGCGATTGGCGAATAGTTTGGTGATAGTTTTTTTTTTCATAGGAAGTGATCGACGGGATAATGGTGAACAACTCTAAAAAGATATTATTAACAATATTGTCTTAATGTAATTTGTGGGTATTATTAAAGGCTTTTCACAAAAAATTCATTGACTAAATCCTATTAGCTAAAATACGCCATTTGGCTAGGGACCCAATAATGGAAGATTACATAATAGGTTTAAAAATCTCCTCATTAGTGAACTTATTGCAACTGATAAGCAAACGAACAAGAAGCAGAAATGTTTAAGCAAACTAAGCTGTTTTCCGAAAAAAAAAAATACAACTCAATTACAAATATCGAAATGCTGCAATGATCGCGAAGTGTTCTTAATTCTATATCAGAATCTCTCGATTTGACGAAGAATTAAGCATATAAGTTAAATTATGAATAAAAGTAACATGTTGCAATGCATAGCATACATTTAAGGGAGACCAAACTGATCGCCAGAGGTGGCTAGTTACTCATTAATAGCTTTATTGATGACGAGCCATCATTAAACTCAGAAATGAAGACCACCGTAAAATCTGGACTTAACCTAGTGACTGGAAATACTATTTTCATGTTTAATAGGAGGATTTATAAGCAGACTAAAGGAGTACCAATGGGTTCCCCCATCTCAAGTATTTTAGCCGAATTCAAATTACGTCCATTTGAAGAAAGAATTTTAACAGACCTCGTTTTAACTCCGTCAGTATGGTATCGTTATGTGGACGACATTTTCATAGTATGGGATCATGGTTTATCTGAATTGTACAGATTTCTTAATAGAATAAATAATATGGACCCTAACATAAAATTTACCATAGAAATAGGAAATAATAACCAACTGTCATTTCTTGATGTAATGCTAATTAAAAATTTACCAAACTTAATAATTGAGCGCACATTCTACAGGAAAGTAAATAAGTCTAACAGCACCATTCCTTTTTAAAGTACATCACCTTTTAACTACAAACTTGCTCCATTCAACTTTTATATAAGATGAACCTTTAGTGTCTGCTCTATTAATCACCTTGAAAATGAATTAAATACCATTAGAAACATTGCAGTTGAGAATAGTTTCCCAATACGCATTATTGATAAGCTAATAAACTCACAGAAGAACCATATGGAAATAGAAAAAACTCCACGGAGCAATATGAGATATTGCAAAATGAAGTACATACCAGGACTTTTCGAAAAACTCAGACATGCACTTTTTCGCTTCGGCGTAAACTTAATTGCCACTCCTCCTGAAAAACTGAAAAATCTAATTAGTGCCAAAATAGACCCGATCCCGAATGATGAAGTTTCTGGAGTATATATAATTCCACTGAAAACAGAAAATATTTATCTTGAATACATAGGAATGACTTCGCATAAACTTAAAGTTCGTATTAAAGAACATTTCAGAGATTTAAAGTACAACCGACCTTCAACAGCCCAGTCAAGACATAACCAGAAGCAGAATATACAAGATAATTTCGAAGACGCAAAAATTATATGTCCCTCAAAGAATTATCATGATTTAATTATCCGCGAATCAATAGAAATTATTACTAAAGAAAATACTGTTTGTAATGATGTTTTATCCTACAATATACCCAGAATTTGGATCAGTTTGCTTAAAATATCATAAAACGAGTAATATTTCACTTCCCTATATCCATGTTTTATTTTCCCGTTGTTTCCCGGATCTAAAAAATTGACTTCCACTTTCACTCCTTTCGTCCTCATCTACGTGGATTTTGAAAACTAAACGTTAATAACAATATTATTTCTTATTTTCCTCTGACGAAGACTATGTTTTTTATAGTTGAAAGTACTAAGGTATTAAAGTAATTTAGCATCTTTTAAATGTTGTCATCTTTTAAGTAGTCTTACACATAGTGTAAATTTAAGTTGAATTATGCATTTCTATTTATTTATTTCTATCAATATTAGCCCAAATAGACTTTATGCGTGCCACTAACTCAGTTTTACTTGAAGGAGGATTTTCTTGGAGTTTTTTCTTCATTATACATCATAAGGTTTCGATGGGATTAAGGTCTGGTGAGTTTGGTGGCCAAGGAAGTACCTTAATGTTGCGTTGGCGGAACCAATTCTTAGTTGACACTGAGGTATGCGGTGACGCTAAATCTTGTTGAAAGATGAAATCATCTTTAAATAAATCTTCTGATGATGAAATCATGTAATATTCCAAAATTTCTTGATATATCTGAGAATTAACTTTTTCGTAGACGATGCATAATTTTCCAGGTCCTTCTGCACTCACGGAATCTCAAACCATGACACTAGCAGCAAATTTTACGGAACGTTTAAGATAACCTTTATCAAATGCTTCTTGATTAATTCTCCAAACTCGAATACCTTGATTACCATATGAAACACAAAGCTTATTTTCATCACTAAATAATATATTTTTCGAATCTTCTTCGCTCCATAAACGTTTTGATTTATACCAATTCAATCTTATACGCTTTTGTTTTGCGAGTCATGCGAGGTTTTGTTTTCGGTACACGAGATTCAAGCTTAAATTTATGGAGACGTCTTAATGTTGTCGATGTAGAAACTTCAGCTGCTTCTTCTTTCCATTTTCGGTGCAAGAATCGCACACTTATAAAACGGTTTCTCTTAACTATACGCTTCAGTTTCCTGTCATCTCTAGCAGATGTTTTTGGTTTTCGGCCGCCATTTCGGCGATTATTTTGAAATTTTCCAATTTTTGAATATTGTGTTAGTATTTTACTAACGCTTGATTGCGAACAATGTAAGTAATTCGCGTCGCTATATAACATTGATTTTTACCGTGCCGATACAAATCAACCATACGAAGTTTAATAGATTCATGAATATCACTCACACGACCCATTTTAAGACGAAAAAAAACAAACAAACTGCAAAAAGAATACTGGTTTTAAATAAAATCGTCTGAATTTAATCAATGACGCCACCAGTTATGAATTGGTGATGATTAAAGGAGAGTTAATGTGAAATATTCTAATATTTTGAATCACTTGAATAAATATTCTAATATTTTGACTTTTCAAAATAATTTTTTTTCAATTAATCTTCTCAAAAATTTAATTGTAAGATAATAAACAAGTTTAATCAACAATAAATTAATAAAAATATCGTTTGCATATTTGCATTAAAAGACATTAAATTACCAAACGATATTTTCAATTTGTAAAAAAAAAGTAATTACTCTAATATTTTGAATATGAGCTGTATGAGTGTGTTAATAGCAATTAAAGGAGGGATTTAAATATTAAACATAGTCTAAAAGAGCAAAAACATTAACTTTCTTACACAGGTATGTTTACTAAAGTAAAACAACATTTATAGACATCTAAAATGTTTAGATAATATTTATAGAAAAATCCGACGAAAATTATCTTAATATCCATAATTAAAACGGAAATTATATCAGAGAAAAATAGAGTAAAACCGTGTAGTCGGTTGAAACCAGCTATCTCAGTTTTGAACCAATTTGAGTAGGATTCTATCAGGCAATTTTTTAAATACTTAGCTTAACGACTGAAAGTGAAGCGGTCATGACGACATTTCTGGCATATGTAGTTTCTGCGTTTGAAATATTATCACATTAAAAAAAAATTCCCGGTTTAAAAAACTCTTAAATCACACATTTGAATTTATTGATACTTTTTATATTATTGTGCGTAGAGTATTTAATAAGTATTTATTTCTTACGGTGTATTTATTGCTAGCATTTAAAAGGGCATTTTAAATTTTACTTTACTATCTACATTCTCTTCTCATAAAATCAATATTCTATGTGGATATCTTTTTTATTCAAAAAAGCATATTGGAAAAGAATAATTGAATAGCCCGTAAACAATGCTGGAATAAAAGGCAATTGAAACAAAACACGAACAAGTGTTATTATGGTTTCTATAAAGCAGATAAAAAGGTGAACTTTTGTTTCTGCCACTCCTCGAATTTTAATGAAGATAATTATTCTTTTGTTGTTAAATATTAAATCCTTAGACTTATAATTGAAAATTATCAATTTATTTTCTTAAATAGAGTTTTAAAATAAGATATATAGTTCCTTTTAAACCTTTCGCGACGGGCGTTCATTACACTTCTTTTATTTGTTTGGCACCACATTTTCAGATTTTCAGAATATTTTTTTATTTGCTAAATTTAAGCTCTGAAATTATGTGATTAAATAAGGCGAAAATTTCTGTGTAAAAATGATGTACAAGTTCAAGGATTTTGCGCACGCTATATGTAATGTATACGTGCCACTTGTCGCGAAGGCGTTTAAAAAAAAACTAAAATTTCATTTCCTGTAAGATTAACATGTTCATGCGGTATCAATACACCGTTGGTGTAAGACCACATGATTTGAATTTATATAATCTTTTAATTTTTAAAAAATGTGACATAATAATCATATATTTAAAGGGATTACACCTACCTGAAAGGTAAAAGAGTATATTTGAAATTTTCTTCAGAAAAATGATGCAAGATATTCGAAAATTTATTTTTGCAGTTTGTTTATTACAATTTAAAGAAAAGCAATTCATTTTCGTAATGACGAAAAAAAGTTGGATGTCCCGAACAGACCCCACTCCCCGGAGAGGATATCTCTCTGGTAGCTGACTACGGTAATCACCGTAACTCTATCAAATGTTATTTGAAATTATAAAAACATAATATCTTTTCTCCGAACATTTAAAACTACAGAGTAATCGTTCGATTTTTGGTTTGATTCTGAATAAAATGGCGGTCGTTCTAAGTTAAGGCATCAATTTTCACAATTACTTTTACAATTTGATTGTTTATAAAGAAAAATCGAAAAAAATCATGAGAATTCCACATGGAACAATTATATACTCTCCAGATAATGTTGCTAAAATTGGTCAAAATTTAAAAATGGTTGGTTGAGATTTGTTCGAGTTATTGTGCTCACCCACTTTAAAAACATAGTTTGAGATAATCACGTTTAAAGAATCAATTTTTGATTTATGTATGATAGGAGAAAATAAATCAAAGCGGCGTAACTTTCTAAATTTTTAATCAGATTGACAAGAGAATGTAACTGAATTTTTTTCCTAATTGTGCTTATATCTTTCAGAAAATGGTACGAGGGAAAATGCATTTTTGGAAAGTTTGCAGGTAGGTATAACACCTTAAGTGATATTATAGTACAAGGATAAGTGCAGGGTAAGTTCGCAAAGGAAATTCTAGCTTTACGTTTTTGTGGGAAATTCTAGCTTTACGAAGGAACTATATATAAGGTATGCACTTTTACCCTACTTTTCCCTTTAGTATAAATATGAGAAAATTGAAGTATGATATTCTTCTTGCATATATATAAAAATATATATTGATTTATAATCTTAGAAAAGTATTCTTTTATCTCAAATAAACATTTATTTACGTATTGCAAAAAATTAAATAGAAAACTAGTACATTGTAATATTATTAAAATAAATAAATAACTTTAGCTTCCTTGAGCAGATACTTCTACAAAGGTAAAACAACATTTACAGGCATAATACCTTTTTTTAGGTAATATATATATATATATATATATATATATATATATATATATATATATATATATATATTTAAAAAATCTGGTGGTATTCAACTTAATAACATTAAACAAAAATAAATTATAATTCAGTGTAATATTTTACAGAGAAATTATCATTTTTTTTCCGTATAAAAATGTAAATTGATCTATATTAGAGCGGTAAAATTCCATGCAAATCAAACAAATGTTTGTATATATAGTGTAAATAACAATTAAATAGAAATCTTGAAAACATAACGTATTCCAAAAGAGAAAAAGACATTAGGTTTCCTGTGAAAATACGTCTACAAGATTAAAATACCATTTGTAGACATCTAGAAAATTTAGATAATATTTATACGGAAAAAAAAATCCAATGGTCATTATTTTACATTCAATAATTTTAACGTAAATTTCAATATATTATAAGAAAAAGAAATTACAGTAGGCTGTTTTGCTTATATTAAAAAAATTAATTTATAAAAAGAAATAGCGAAATATATTATTATTTCAAATGAGAATTTATATATGTGAGCAAATTAGAATGAAATAAAGTACCATTGAAAATATCACAAAAGAGAAGCAATATTAGCTTTCTTTGACAGATTCTTTGGTACTTTTCCATTATAGGGACCTTGAAGAAATAGCGAAAATGGCCTAGGCGTGAGAAGGAAATTTGGCAACATATTTTTGTGGTAACCTATTCACCGTTTCATAAACACACACACACATATATAAACCAGTATCAAAGGTCATCAGGTATGTTTTCATAGTTGTTTATATCACTTGACAATTACGAATTACGCAAACCTTTTTTTAAAAAGCGCCAAGGTCTCTATGCTGGAAAAGTACAGATGCTTCTACAAAGCTATAACTACATTTATATAAATCTAAAAAAAGGGGGGGGGGTGGTAATATTTACTTTATATCTAATGGTTTTTTTCTTAACTAGGGGGCTTTGTCCCCTACGAGCTACGCTCGCCAACCCCCGTCCAAACACCGCAAACTCTAAAAACACGCTAATTTGATCGGCTTTAAAAAATTTTCGGAAGGTTGAATTATAATAATAATAATAATAATAATAATAATAATAATAATAAACCAGTGACGATCTCCCTGTTAACGGGCTGGTTTTGTCTTTGATTAAATCAGATCAGTGAAAATTTTGAAAATAAACTAAATAAAATTAATTAAGTAAACAGAGTTTTTGTTTCCCGGTATTTTGTAACAACGCTATAAGAAGGTTCTTTTAAATAAGACATTTTAAATGAATCATTTTAAATCTGACGTAATTTTCACCAAGGTTTTTTTTTCTTTTATTCACTTAAAAATACTTTTGTTGTTAGAAAGGAAATATTATTTGCGCTGTCTTAGAATTCGCAACAATAGTTTAAAATAAGAAATAAATGTCTCGCGCAAATATATTTTTTAATTTAAACTGTTTGGCAATATTATTGTTTGGCCATTTTAAATATGACGCAATTTCCTCCATTTACGACTTTTAACGCATATTAATGAATTTATTATTTTGCAATTTTTTTTCGTTTTTAAAATTCACGTGAAAATATAGTTTTTATGACGTAATTTTCAATATTTTCCTGCTTTTAAAACGTAATCATTTAATTCTAATTTGAAAGTTTTTCTGTTTATAATAGTCACATATAAATAAATTTTTAATTTGAAGGAAATATTATTCTTTGTGCTGTTTTAAAAATTGTCAACTATTTAAAATAACACCCTTTTCTAAAAGATGAATTTTCTCGAAATGCTGAAATTTTCAATTTCAATATAAAATGGAAATAAATCATCAAAATATGAATCAAATTAAAAAAATAAATGCAGTCTGCACTAATGTATAAAGTGATCTAACAATGATTAAATTCCCATGTATAGTTTTTGCTCCTATAAAACTTTTTTAAAGGAACAATTTTGACCAACTTTAACATTAAATATCTCTTTAACCCGGGAGAACGCGCGCATAACCAGGGTATGAATGGTTTTTACTTAGTCACCAATAAATACAAATAAAGATCGTCACCTTATTTAATTGGAGATAATTTTGCGATAAAAGAAGTTGAAGATTACTTTTATAAAGATAATGGTGACAATTGTAAAAACCGTACGCACTCCGGGTCTATCAGACCCGGCGCGCGTTCTTGCGGGTTAAATAATTATTCGATTTAAAAATTGTCTACATGAGCGTGTTTATCAAACATTTCTCTATAATACCACTGATTTTCATGTGTTTATATCCAGTAGTTTTTTAATATTAACGAAAAAAGACCCCCGGTCCCCCCCCCCCCCCAAAAAAAAACAACATAAAACGGGGCGGTGACAGCGTTAGTTACTTATTTTTAGAATAGAAAGATATCAGGAATACGGAAATTATAGTTTTAGCTTACATAAAAGAGTAAATTGATAAACGCTGGTATGAAAAAGTTCCATTAAGTGCAAATAAGTAATTTTACATATGTGTGTATATCTAAGTAGCATTTGAAAAGAAATTTTGAACAATTTAAGATATTTTTTAAAAAATAAAAAATATTCCTTGGGCAGACATGTCTACAAAGATAAAATAACATTTGCAGGCACCTAAAGGTAATCTGATTGTTTTTAACTTAAAAGAATCAAAACGGATATTACATTATAGTACAAATAAAAGGAAATTATTATAAGTAATTTGGCAGTATAAATAATTAATTCATCTATACTGTTATTGAAAATGTCATCCAATTCAAACAAATGCTTTCTATGTATGGTGCAAACTATAATTGAAGAGATAACACCTAAACTTATTACAAAAGAGCAGCAATATTAGCTTCTTTGCACAGATACCTCTACAAGGTTAAACAACATTTACAGGCATAGAACATTTTAGATACTATCTATAGACAAATCCGAATGTCATTAACATAATACGAGCAATCAAAACAGAAATTATAACGGATTATAAATATTGTTTTGCACTTAATCAAATTCTATGTTCACATTTAATTAAGAATTTCAGCTCTAGTCCATAAATTTTGTTGATTTGAAGAAAACAGTATCTTCACTTTATTTTCGTTCAATATTATCAGAATATTCAAAATTATTAAAAAGATATAATTTTTTTACTTGCACACACACACACACACAAAATTTATCTTATACTAACTAGTACAAAAATTTTTCAATTAATTAAAATTAGCATTTTAATATGTGTAATTAGTATACTTAAAGAGGAAACACATCAATAGGGTAACCTATTGCAAAAAAGCAATGATATTAGCTTCTTTTCGTACGTCTACAAGAATAAACCAAAATTTACAGATGTTTAAAATGTTTTGATGATAATTATATAAATTCCGATGGTCATGAAATTAATATCATTAATCAAACCGGAAATTATAATATAAATATAGTAGTATACTTAATGGAGTTTATTTTTCACATTTAACAAATGATCTAACATTTAGTCTATAAATTTTTACTATTTCTTGAAAATAATTATTTTATTTTATTTGTTTCAATATTGAATTATCAGAATTATTTAAAATTATAATTTTTTTACTTGTGTAAAAAGAAATGTTGTTCATCTAAACTGGTAAGGAATAGTTTCATTCAATGGTAAAAAAAGCTATTCTATATGCGTGTAAAATCAATTAAAGAAGAAACTTGTAATTTTAACATACTGCAAAAGAGCATCAACATTAGCTTCCTTGCGGATATACGTATGCAAAAAGTAAAACAACATTCATAGGCTTTTAAAAAATG
Organism: Maratus speciosus; assembly: GCA_963932465.1. Taxonomy (NCBI): domain Eukaryota; kingdom Metazoa; phylum Arthropoda; class Arachnida; order Araneae; family Salticidae; genus Maratus; species Maratus speciosus. The sequence goes on from OZ010795.1 coordinate 510,410,788, forward strand.
CATAAAATTAAAAAAAAAAATTATAATAGTAATTAATTAAATATTCGTAATAAAACTAGAAACTGCATGAGAACCTATAAAACAATACTTTTCGAATGTTTCTATAATATATACTAGCTGTTTACCCCGTTCTATGCACGGGAGAGAATAAGAATTCTCTTGTTAAAGTGTTGAGTTGTTCAATAACTATCCGGTTTAGAAAAATATTTTTTTTTTCTACTACTGTGATTTTTTTGAAATGAAATTTAATTTATCATGTTGCCATGGCAGCAGACGATAAAACGATATCTTTGGAATAAGGGAACAAACAGAATAAAAAGTTTTATTGATGTTTCCGATAAAATGTTTTCGTTTATTTTTTAATAAAGATAATAATTAAGCGCAATTAAATAGTCTCTAATTATTTGCATGCAAGGCACAAGAGTTATTGTAATACCCGCTACAGATTCTTAGTATTGCAGCGTGGCGTACGTAATATGTATATCTCACATTGCAGTAAACATTTAGAACTGGTTAGAACTCGTGCGGTTACGGATTGAACATAAAAAAGGCAAAAATTCGTCAAAACATAAAATAAAATAAATCTATTTAAAATTTTCGATTTTTTTTTTTTGCCCCAATCGTTCATGGGCCCCCTACCAACAACCCGTGTGCCAAATTTCGCAGCTCTGCGTCCTGTGGTTTCCGAGTTTTCAGGTTACATAGATACGTCCGCAGATTTTAATAGGGTAGATTCTTATAATTTCGGAAAGAAAAAAAATGTTGCTTATTTGTTGTTGAGTAAAATAATGTTGCATATTTGAGCTCAACTTAACCCTTTAAGACCTGGCCCACACAATTGTGTAGATGATCCTAAAGAAAAAGAAAAGGCAATTTTCTATTTTTGTTCGATTTAAAGTCGATTCGGCACCTACAGAATTGCGTGGATCCTCCCTTGAGATAACATGACATCGGGTGAACCTATTAATTAAAGGAACCCACCAAAACTTTTCATTTATACCAAAAAACTTCCGGTCTTAAAGTGATATCAGTTTCACTTAATTACCACCAAGATTCATTTAAAGGACAAAAAAAAAAAAAAAATCTTTAGAATTTTGCTGTGCAGCATTATTGATTTACCATAATTTTTTCTTTAAATACGGATACATTCATTACTAACTTTAATACATTAGGCCTCGGAGGTTGAAAAGAGGAATTTAAAGTTTAAATTCCTTACAGAACTTTAGAGTCAAAACAGTGTATTAAAAAATTGCTTATTTGCAAATATTTCTTTGAATAAAACTAAACATTTCTGAAATAAATGGCATGCAATAATTTTTATAGAGATATTTACTATTAAACTAAACCAGTTAACTTTTCAAAAAATTCGAGGTTTAAATAATTTGATTTCAAGTATATATTTTTTTTTCAGAAAACATTTTAAAATTTATTGTATTCTATAAGAAAAATAAAAAATGAATTATTGATTTACCATACCTTTATTCTTTAAATAAGGATATATATTCAAACAAATAAGAACCAAAGATTTTTGGTCCATTTTTTAGAGCAATAATGCCTGATGAAAGTCGGTAAATATGTAAATGTATAATATAATGGTAGATACTTTGATTATTTAAAAGCTAGAACTAAAATTTAAGAAGGATTTCTAGATATTATATATTTTTGTTGCGTATAAATAGACATTAAAGAAAAATTTGCTTCACTGCAAATATTTATTGAAACATTTAAATATTAATAGAGTGAAAAAGGGGGGGGGGGGTGTTAAGGTAAAAAAAAAAAAACATTTCTAGAACATAGGAAACCCTGTTTTTGTATTTGTCAAATAGATAACTATTTTTTTTTAAATATTTATTTTTATTTAAATTTAATTTAGATCCAAATTCAATTTCGAGGTTTATATGTTAAAGAAATGTTTTTACATATATTATATTTCATTGCATAGTAGAAATAAAACACATATTATAGATATACCATAATTATTCACTTTAAATACAGATAAGATACTTGGATATAACTTAAAATTAATAGCCAAAATTTAAATGGAAGTTTTAGGTTTGGTATTTTACTTGCGTATAAATGAACATTGTACAAAACTTTGTTTCTTTGAATAAAACTCAGCAATTTTGAAACTAAATGGCATGCATTATTCCTTTATAGAGACATTTACTATTAAAATAAAAACCGCCCAACTTCCGAAAACGTTGGTTCCCTCGCAACATTTCATGGCGCGCCGGCAAACAAATGACAAAAGACTGTTCAAAACTTAGCAAACGTTGCGTTCTCTCGGACATGATTGGGAAACATTTTAAGGCACGCGACATGCAGATGAAGCGACAATTCTTTGCCAAAACTTTTCGCTGTCCACAGAAGATGGGCAAATTTGATGAATGCTTTTCGTGCTTTTGTCCCCGCCTACGCGTTCAAGGGGTAGGGGGGGTGGTCCGACTTGCCTGAGAACGCATCGTTGCCCCTCTGAGAGGCTGTTAACATGCACTCCTGGGATAAAATGCGTTTTGGATTAAACTGTTGAGAATTCAGGAGGGAGGGAAGTGAACAAGGAGAAATTCAGTGAGTGTTGTCATCACAGGCAAATATGTCATGATATTTTGTAAGGGAAACTTATTCTGTAGAAAATAATTGTTAGGCAGTAAACCTTGCTAAAAATTTAATTCCTTAATTAATAAAAAAATATGAATAACTTCAAAGAAAAAGTCAACTATTACTAATAGCATATAGGGTAAAGGCACCAGTGTACACTCATTCACGCTATTTTGCCCACATTTTCGTGGAGATTTGAACTAGAAATTCTTATTCCCTTTCCTCTTATCAATCAGAATCTCTTTTAACAGAAAGTTTAAAAAAAGCCCAAAAATACTGATTCAGAGCTAATAAAATTAGATTTTTCAAATATATTCAAATATATATGCCAAGGGTGGCGAACCTATGGCGCGCGTGCCATTTTTGGCATGCAAAAGAATAATTTTGGCACGACGGGGCGTTGATTTCTCTAAAATCAGCAGTGATTTTACACAAAATACACGAACTTAGATGAGATGATTCGAATCTAAATTCAATTAATTGGAAATGAAAAAATTTTAATCTTATTCAATATGGTTCAAAAATTTATCAAACAAAGAATATATTTGAAAACTAACAAAAAGGAAAGATTATTATATATTAATTATTAAAAATACCGGTGGTAAACTGCGGCAACTTGGAAATTAATTTCAGAACTATTTAAGTAAACTGCCTGTATTCCCAGTTTAATAATTTTTCGTACTATTTATACCTGTGATTCATTATTTTCACGAATGAATAATATAAAAAATCAAATACAGAGCAGTTGCCAGATAAATAGATTTTAGTTTGCATTATGTTAAAATTAATTGAGCACGACATTAAATTATTTTTCATCCAATATACAACACAATTAATCACATTATTTTTTTAAAAATAATTTCCGAAATGTGATCGTTTCTATAATTATTACAGTATTATACTTGCATGTATGTTACACATTTTAGAAAAAAATCTTAAGTAATTTTCAAGTTGTTTTGATTTATTATTTTTCAATCCACTAAGTTTGTTCCTTAGTTGGCACGTCAAGGTCATGTAGAATATTTTTTGAAAAAAAATTGCCACGCAACTATAAAAAGGTTCGCCAACCCTGATATATGCCATATTTTTTCTGTCAGTAAAAAAGGGAAAAAAGTCTGAAGCCGACAGTTTGAAACCGGAATCATTTAATGAATCAACAAAGTTAAAACAACAAATAGGTTCTGGCTAACACTACATGGGACACTGGTGAAAAGATACATAGGAAGTTACAGAGGCGTCCGACTGGAGTACCTTATAACATGTTTCCAGTAACAATTTCTATTAAAAACAAACAAAATAATAATTATAATAATAATAATTAAAATTAAAATTAGAAAACAGGAATTATGCTTTTTCAGAATTTCGAGTCGTCCCGCATGAAAAAAAAAAATGTATGTATATAAATATAGATAGTAGAAAACAAATTTCAGTTTTAAGGCTTAAAACACACACTTTTATTTTATATAAAATGATGTCATTCGCATGCGCTGAAGAATTCCACATTTACAATCCAGTCTTAAACAATATCTTTCAGAAAAGTATGCATATCACGTCACTATCGCAGAATAATACACAATTCCAGCAAAAAGTGATGTCGTCATTAAAGAAACTGAACAAAAAAAATCGACTAGCTAATGATTCATATGCCTACATTTGTTTGTAGCCTTAATATACACACTTAAAATTAAATATAGTTTATAATAGCTCCATTTTTTATCAGAAATTGTTCATTTATATTTTTTCGAAATAGCACGTATTTTAATTACATTTTTTTAGTTATTATGGGAAAATGGCAACAAAAAAATATAATAGTCTATTTTCCAACTATTTTTCCTTTACTTTCGACAGAAATGGAGTACTTCAGTTGCCATCATTTTAACAAAATCTTTAAAAACTACAAAAAAAATTTATATCTAAAAAATAAATTGAGATGCAGTTTTCAAACAAATATTGCATTTAAGAGAACTTTTCTTCCCCTATACGACGGTATAAAAATTGAAACTTTGCAATTCTTAGAAGTTAAAAAAATTGCAGTAGAGATTATCCCGTACAATGATACATCTGCTTTGTTTTACGGCTGGCTTATATAACGTACTAACGTTATTTTTTTTAGAGACAACACTTTAATTGCTAGGCGAAAGAAATAGCATATCGGGGACAAAAAAAAAAAAAAATAAATAAAAAAATAAATAAATAAAAAAATAAAAAAATAAATAAAAATAAAAATAAAAGAAAGAATTTTGGCTTTATAGTCCAGGGGAAATGTACGAAAAAAGGGTGTTACCTTGCAAAAGGTCGGGTAGAAGATTTTATTTTTCTGAATTGTTTATAATGATGCCAACATGGAAAAACCATGTTTTCTAACAAAATATCTTAATGCTAAATTTTCTGTGGCCGAAAAACAACAAAATTTTGGGACCTTTTTTGGATTTTTTGAAATATCTCGAGACCCATTGTCGTAGCTTATTATTTGTCAATTATAATATTAAAGAAGATAAAATTATCTACAACTTTCATATTTACAATTTTTTTATACACTCAATATCAAGCGCAGTACGTCATTTCAAAAATAGGACAAATGTTTCAATTTTCTTAAAAACCGTAATAAAACGTAGTTCTGCCCCAATTATTCAAATGTTTCCCACGGATTTAATCTTGTATGTCAGCTTATGTATATTGGTAGCATTAAATGATGTGTTTCTGGGCCAAAACTAGCCTTTTTTGCACCCGTAGCAAACATGGATTTGCCCCCCCCCCCCCCCCTTAAAAAGAAAATTTACACCACGAGAATTTTAATAAATCTCTAATAGCCGAATTTTGAAAATTTTAAGTGTGTAATCATTAAATATGTAAACTGAACTATGTAATCAGCTCTGTGAAATATTGATTCATTAAATCCTTGAAAACCGAACCGAAAGAAACCGAAATAATTTCCGCTTTAAACAAGTTTCCATCTTAGCAGGTATAATTGTTCGTATTCTTTCTCTTGAAATATATGATTTTTTCTTTAAAGACCGGATTTCGTATATACAGATTTCATTTTCAAAAATTTTACAGTAGTTGTAGTATTTAGGCGTTTAAAGTCAGAGTTATATGAATTATGTGACTAAAGTAGTCACACGAAGACCTTTGCAAAATAATATTAAACTTACGGAAGCGTTCTTGACGAATATCTCGCTTGCATTTTATTACTTTTATTTTTTTTTTCTTCATGGGAGACCTGAGATCAATATCTAATGTGTTTTTGCACTTTTTCGGGTTTGGTTGCTTTTTTTTTTTTTTTTTTTTTTTTTTTTTTTTTTTTTTTTTTAATGTTTGGACACTTTCATTTTTGGAAAACTGTTTGGAACCCGTTCTGAAATTTAAAGTATCTTCATTAAAAAACGCAACCAAATTCGAAAAATTAAAAACGCACAACGTTAGATATCAACATCAGGTATGTAAAAAAAAAAAAATAAATAAATAAATATTGAAATTCAAGCAAGAATTCTGAAAAGAATGCTCCCATAGATTTAAAATTAGCGTTCAAATGTTTTCGTGTGAGACTACACTAGTAACGCGAAGAAACTGGAATAAAAAAAAAAAATGCTGATGAATGGGAAGTATTAGACTTTATACCTCTAGATGATCCAGATATTTGTTTTATTCAGGATAACGATATTCCTTTGAAACGGGATGCTAATGATTCTACATTGGTGCCATCTAAGAGAAAAAAATATTGTTAAATAACCTGTAGAAATTATTATTATTAAAGTACATTTTTTCATTTAGCTTATGCAGTCATATTGCGTACATTTCTTTATTGTGTACGGAAAGTGGAGTTAAATGAGTCAGGGGATCAATGCGAAAACAAAAATGTTTATATGGCCTACAATCGTAAATAAATTGGTATTTCATTTGATAAATGGTATCACTGAGATCATTAAACAGATATAGTTTCAAATCAGTACATAATACAGAAGATTAGAATATTCCACAAAGCTTATTTTTGAACAACCACGGTAGATTTTCTATTTGAGCTTTAAAGCAATTAATAGATAATCTTAAATTTTTATATATTTTTGCACGCTAAAATGATATAACCCCTTGTTATATTTATTGTTATAAGTGGGGAAAAAATTAACAATATTTTTTAAAACTAATCTTTTAAATATTTTTTATGAAACTAGTGATCTCAATTGTTTTATTGACAGAGTTTTTAAATTTTACAAGAGAAAAGAAATAATCTGTTGTCATTTTTATTGTAGCTGTTTTATAAGGTAAAAATATTTCTTACATAAAATATATTTATTTTTTGCGTCCCCCCTTTTATATGGAACTACAATCCCATGTTTGCTATCTTTAAAACAATAAAACATTAAAACGTATGTATCAATAATTGGTAAATAAAATGTATCATTGTAGTGTGGAATAAAAATTTTTTCACAAATTTTCATACATATCCCATTGATACCTGGAAAAATAAGTATGCATTATAAAAGTTATTAAAATTATTAAATTATTAAAATTATTAAAATTGAACAAGAATTATTTCTTAATTGAAACTATTGTGCCAATAAATTACTGAATATTGAATATTCTTTTAAATAATGCTTTAAAGTTAACAATGTATACGCTTAAAGTTACTGTCTAAATATGAAAATTGTCTCATTCATCTACACTCTGCCCTACTTTTAAAATTATATAATTTTTTTTATTATAAAATATCTGTTGAGATGAAAATAAAGACGTGAGTGTGCAAATAATAGATAATTTACTGCTACCAATTTTTAGAAGTCGACATACACGATTAAATTCGAGGGAACGTTTGAATAATCGGGGAAAACTACGTTTTTCTCGGTTTTTAAGAAAATTGAAAAATTTGTCCTATTTTTGAAATGGCGTACTGCGCTTGCTATTGAGAGTATAAAAAAGTTGTAAATATGAAAGTTGTAGAGAATTTTGTGTTCTTTAATATTGTAACTGACAAAGAATACACTATGGCAACGAATCTCGAGATATTTAGAAAAAAAAAAAGTCCCAAAATTTTGTTGTCTTTTGGCCACAAAAAATTTAGCCTTAAGAAATTTTGTTAGAAAACATGGTTTTTCCATGTTAGCATCATTATAAACAATTCAGAAAAATAAAATCTTCTACCCGACCTTTTTCAAGGTATAATGTACATTTCCCCTGGACTATTAGGAGGACATTTTTAGAGCTTCAGGCCGGGTCACCTGCCTCGTTTGCTCTTGTGATAATCAGTTTTAATATATCATTTTTTAACAAATCCGAATAGGCAACTATAAAAAAATATTTTTTTTAAATTTTACCTTTAAAAAAAGGAAGAATAACCCCCTTATTTAACAACAAAGGATGAAATACATTTGCCAGATATTCATGAAATAACATCTACCGTTATACACACCGATAAGTTTATCCACCGCGTTTCCTATACCCCATGCAGGAGGGATGCTACGGGCAATATCTGATGGAATATTCGTATTTTTAAAAACCTATGGATGGTTAAGCTAAATTATCATGCCAAATACTGAAAAAACATTATGTGCTTTAGTAGTCGATATCTTCTCATATCTCAAATATTAGAAGTATCTAGGCTCCATTAACTATATTTATTATGTTAACTTAATAATTGCAATAGAAACTTAGGCAATTTTACTCTACGTGATGAATATTTATTGTTAGAAATTTTGGAATTAATAATGCCCAATCAAATAACGAATATTCATCAACATTAATTCCACATTGACGTGATAATGAATACACATCAACATATTATAAATGCTGATTTGAAGTTGAACTATCTCAAATAAATTAATGAGAAAATCAAATGTATGTATTAGTAAGAGTAATGTTTTCTAATTAATTGTAGCTATCACTTTTTACAATTTAATAATTTATAATGTTCATTATGTACAGTAAATAGAAGCTAGATATATTGCGGTTGTCATGGGAATATATACAAACGTACGTATAGTTATTACATCGCGGTACATCCGAAGCAGAAAGCTGTATCTAAAACGAATAAATATAAGTCATATGAAAGAAGTGTTTACCATAGCTGCCTATATTTTCAAGTCAAAGAAATGTGTTTTGAATTTTTAAAAAAATGTTTAATAATATATTTGGTTTTTATAGGAAACATATTTTATTTCATTTTTCAAGTAAAATTTCTAGTTCAAAATATTTTACTTAAACGTGAAAAAAAAAATAAGCATAAAGGTTAATAATGAGGATTTACTTTCGATGGCGATGAAATTGAAATAAAAAACCCTTATATTTTTTCCTGTCTACCTAATTACACTGACAACAAAAATCGATGAAGTTAATGTTTCCGATATTAAAATATTTAATTATTAATGAATTCAATGTTGCTGAATGCTGAACATGAACATAATTACAAAAAAGGGTAAAATAGCCGATTTTTTATTTATTTATTTATTTTTTTTTTGTGTGTGTGTGTGTGTGTGTGTACACTGTAATACCTTTATATCTCTGTATATATTGCATGCGTTAAATTAGAATTCTTTGTAAATAACTGCAATCAGAAACAATGAATGTAAATTAATTTATCGAAAAAAAACTTATCACAATACAATTAAAATTACTTTGTGTAATACTATTTAAATGTATAATACTTTTAGATTTCTGTTGAAGTTAGCTTTACAATATGTGCAATCGACCAAAAATAACAAAAAAGTAACATCCATAAATTTAATCATCAAGTGTAACTGGAAACACAAAAATAGCTATTCAATTAGGAATTATGTTTTCTTACAATTTATGTTAAAGAAAAAGGCTGAGAAGGCCGGAGTAGGGGGGTTGTGAAGACTGATTGATATACACTGTAAAACACTACGGTGGAAACATGTCAAAAAATTACTGGCTTCAAAATAAACATTTTTTAGAAACGCTTCTTTGAATTTCGAAAATCTTAGTTTCTGAGGTTTTTAAAGTTAACGGATTTGTCATTTTTAATTGTATCATGATAAGTATTTTTTCGATAAATTAATTTTTATGTATTTTTATTTTCTTCTATCTTTACAAGAAGAAAGTATAGGATTCGTTAAAAATTTCGACTTCCGGTTTTGAAGTAACAGGTAACTCGCAAAGGGTTATGTTATATTTTCATATACCTTATTATTGCAAGGATAAGAAACATTTTTCTTTTTCACAGTGCAGATATCACGAACGTTAAGATCCTTGCTACTTTTAATGAAAACATCAAGATGTAAGAAAAAAAAAATAGAGAAGCTATAAATTTCTAGATAAAAGATATTTTTAAATATCTCCTGTATACTGTACCTGTATTTTCACCTATATACCTCTCCTATATACCTGTACTTTAACTAAAATTATCGTAGGTGAAAGATTAAGTTGTCAATTTTTTTACCTTCTTTATTTTCTATTTATTATGTTCAGACAACCAAAGATAAATTTCTAGGTTAAGATCCTTGGTACTTTTAATTAAAACCTTATAATGTAGAAAAAAGAAATAGAGAAGCTATAAATTTCTAGATAAAAAATATTTATAAATATTTCTTGTATAGTTTTAACTAAAATTATCGTAGGTGAAAGATTAAGATGTCAGATTTTTTTCTTTATTTATTTTCTATTTATTATGTTTAGACAACTAAAAGACAAATATACAGACAAATGTCTAGGTTAAGATCCTTTGTACTTTTAATGAAAACTTTAAAATGTAGAAAAAAGAAATAGAGAAGCTATAAATTTCTAGATAAAAGCTATTTTTAAATATTTCCTGTATAGTTTTAACTAAAATTATCGTAGGTAAAAGATTAAGGCGTCAGATTTTTTTTCTTTATTTTCTATTTGTTATGTTTAAACAACCAAAAACAAATATATACAGACAAATTTCTAGGTGTTGCCATTCGGCAAACTTCAAATCCAGAAGAGAGAAATAGAGAAATTTACAATTCTTGAATAAAAGATATTTTTAAATATTTAAGATTTAACATAGTATCTTCATTACATTTGTCGAGGGTAAAATATACTGAAAGAATTTTTTCTGTTTCTTTTACTCATTCTGTTCAGACAACCAAACTGAAAACTTCCGGACAAATTATCCGTAGGGGACGCTTCCCATTGTTTGTCGATCCACGGCCCTCCCTAGGACAATATCCGTTCGATTTCCGGGTCCAAAGTGGCCCGTGAAAAACGATATGTTCGAGTAAGGTTAGGAGTGTGTATCTGATAAAGGAAAGATAGTCGTTCTGTGATCATTTTTTAGAAAGCAGCAGTCATATCTGAATGTGTTAGATAATACTTATCGAATTTTTTTTTTCATTGTATGTTCCATTTAGCAGGTGTTAAAATTTAAATGAGATATTAAAAATACCCAAAGTTTATTATTTTAGAGTACTATTTTTGCGAAATTGTAAATTAGAAACGGGTGTTCGGATATCTTTTGAAAGATGATTTGCAAAAAACAGCATGATTTGTATATTTGAGGGCTTGATGAAATAAGAATATAATTTGAAAATTTGAGGATTTGACTGTTTTCAAAGATAAGCATATGAGAAAGGAAAGATAGTCGTTCTGTGATCAGTTTTTGGAAATCAGCAGTCACATCTGAATGTGTTAGATAGTACTTATCGAAATTTTTTTCATTGCATGTTCCATTTAGTAGGTGTTGAAATTCAAACGAGAAATTCAAAAATACCAAAAATTTATTATTTTAGACTACTATTTTTGAGAAATAGTAAATTAGAAAACGCTGTTTGGATATCTTTTGAACGATGATTTTCAAAAACAAGCAATGATTTGTATATTTGAGGATTTGATTAAATTAGAATATAATTTGAAAATTTGATGATTTACCTATTTGTAAAAATAAGCATATGATAAGGCAGGGTTTTAATATCGCAGCAATGCAATTTTCACTATAACAGTTATTATTTCGTACCTACCAGTTTCCGTTATTTTCAAAATTGTATTATTAAAAAGAAATGACCAAGAGGCAGATGCACAAACCATCCTCTCATCGAGTTGACTGCTGAAATTCCCAATGACGGATCCAAGGAGGGGGTCACAGGAGGCCATGACGCCCCTCTGACTATTACTTTCTAAAGAATATTTTTAAAATGAAATATTTATTAAATTCTTTCAAAATTTCCCCTTGCAAAACAATGCGAATCTTTCTGACTCTTTAAAGCTCTGCTTAAATCCAAAGTAGGTAATTTCTGGCATATCCATGAAGTAATTTCTAATCTCACATGCAAGTGCCTCTATTAAAAAACTATGTGATTGAATGGCGTTTTCTCTTTTTCGATAAAGGCAAAGAATTTTTCGGAAAACTACGTAAAATGCGGCATTTTACATTGGATTTCAGGACGTGACAGCCAACTGTTCCCTCATACCGGCATTTCTGTAGCTGTCAAGTCCTAAAAATTGGTTTAAAATGCTCATTTTCTGAATGATTCTTTACCTTTATAAAGAAAATGGGAAACTCTTGTTATCTGAATAAAATCTGTAAATTTTATATTTTTTCGAATATTAATGCAATTCTTTTAATTTTGTATTTACGAATGAAAATATCTTCGCAAAAGTATCAGAAAAGTAGGAATTTCGGATATGGGAACAGCCTACAATATAAAAAATGTTTATTAAGAGATGACCCCCCCCCACCCCCCAAAATATTGATTAATTAATAAATAAAGAGCTATGATCCCCTCCCCCCTCTAAATGGGGGGGGGGGCTGGATTCGCCCTTGGAAATTCCAGAATTAGTTAAAACTCGATTCGCATAGTAAAATGCAAATAGTCTGCCAAGTCATATGTTGGTGGAAACCACCTGCAGACACGATTTTAGTGATTGATGGATAGGTTTACCATAGTCTTTTCCTGAAACCAGTCCTCCATGTCTTCATATCTTTGAGTTAAGTGCAGGAAAACGCAATGATAAACCTACCGATTAACCACTAAAATCGGGTCTACTGGTGCTTTCCACCAAGATATTACTTAGCAGACCAAATGTCCTCTAATACTCTAGTAGTGGGAGAATGACAGTTCGACGACACCGGTGTTTCGTTGTGTGCTATGCGGAACTTGTGAAGACCTGTCGTGTTGCGTGCCGAGCGCGCGAGCTGATAAGACTCGGTGGAGTCGGAAACGCAGAACTGATAAGAACGTGTCTTGTAGTACGATGATATTTATTTCGAGAAATGAAGGAATTAGCCAGACTTTGAAATTTTTCGATGGGAATATTTTTAATGAGCGTACTATAACAGAAGGATGCTTACTTATTGAGTAGAATTTTGAAAATGTGTGGGAAAGAATTTTTTTTCTTTTTATTTTGAGAACTTAATTTATTTTGCGAACTTTATTTTTAATTTAGAGGAGATAGAAAAATTTTTGAGAAGAATTTTATTTTATCCAGGAGATAGAAAAGTTTTCGTTTAAGGTTGTTCTTAACTGCTCTGAACAAGCGCGAAACGTTCTGACACATTTACAAATTCATTTTTTAACGGAAAGATAAAAAATTGGAAAGCCCGGCCGTGGAAATGATTTGGAATTGAACTGTTTCTTCCATTTTTTGATTAATCAGTTACCGATTGAGTTATAAGTGATTTCGATCGCGTGACAAACCGGTTTTTCGTCTGCGCTTGAGTGATTTTTCTACTTTCGAGCGGAAATTCGGTTCAAAACGTCTATTTTAACACAATTTTCTGAAAGATCTATTGAGTTTGCAAAAAAAATGAAAAAAAAAAAAAGCTCGATGACATAGTTTCTGAACAACAACAACAGCTAGTTTCATGCATTTTCGAACAAAAATAAATGAAAACTCAGGAAGTTGCCCTTTTGGATTTGAGAACAGCCTTAAAAATTTTTGTGAACTTAATTTTCAAGTGATAGAAAAAATTGATTTTAAATGAAAGTTTGAGAATTTATTTTTTCTCTTTTTAAATTTTTCATTTAGGAAATTAATTTTTCTTTCAAAATACCAAGATACAGAATTTTTATTTTTTATTTTATTTTATTTTTTTTTATTTTACGAACTTAGTTTTTTTTTTAACTTAGGTAAAAATTTTGGATGAATTCTTTTTAGAATTTTTTTTTTAATTCTCAAAATAAATTTCTAACTAGTTATAATTTAAAAAAATTAAGTTCCTAAACTAAAAATTTTAAAAAGGAAAATTTTCTATCTTTTGGTATTTTTGAAAGAAATATTTTTAAGAAAGAAAAATTAATTTCCTAAATAAAAAATTTAAAAAGAAAAAATAAATAAATTCTCATCATTTTTCAATCACTTAAATATTAAGTTCAAAAAATTTTTAAAAGAAAAATTTTCTATCTCCCGGAAAAAATAAAATTCGCAAAATCAAATTCTCCTCAAAAAAATTTCTATCCCCTCTAAATTAAAAATAAAATTCGCAAAATAGATTAAGTTCCCAAAATAAAAATAAAAGAAAATTCTTTCTCACACATTTTCACAGTTCCACTCATTAAATTAAAAATAAAGTTTGAAAAAAAAAAAAAAAAAAAAAAAAAAAAGTGAAAAAAAACATTTTCCCCACACATTTTCAAAGTTCCCCTCGTTAAATAAATATCTTTCTGTTATAGTACGCTCATTAAAAATATTCTCCGTGAAAATTTTGAAAGTCTCTCTAATTTATTCCTTTCTTGAAATAAATATCATCGTACTACAAGACAAGTTCCCATCAGTTCTTTGTTTTCGAATCCACCGAGTCTTATCATCGCGCGCGCTCTGTACGCAACACCACAGGTATCCACAGGTTCCACATAGCACAGTCTCCACACACCGAAACACCAGTGTCGTCGAACTATCATTCTCACACTACTTATGCTAATCGAATTCTGTCTAATCCTGGAATTTCAGCAGTCGAATCGATAAGGTGATGGTCTGTGTAGCCGCCCTCCATTCGAGAAGAATTGAGTGGAAGTCATTTTCCCGCATTGCTGTGCATAATTAAATAGTTAATAAAAAAGAAAAGTGCCCAGTTAAACTGATGGCATTGAGCTCACAGGCTATTCACACTACTTGTATATTATACTCTTATTTCTAAGAATCCCCCTTGATTTCTAAGCCCCTCGAAAAATAAATGAAACGGGGGTACCTCGCCCGTTTCCCCTCTTTATACCCTCTTTAACCAATGAGCCTCCAAATGTCATCAGGGAAGCGCCTTATCGGAATAAACCGGTATACAAAATTTGAAGCAAATCGGATAGAAACACCCCATTTATCTAAATTAAGGGGGTAATAGCCCCCCGTTCCCCCTATGTATTTAACCAATGAACCTCCAAATCTAATCACGGAAGCGCCTTATCAGAATAAAGCGTTATGCCAAATTTGAAGCAAATCGGATAGAAAAACCCATTTATCTAAATTAAGGGGGGGGGGTTATTAGTCCCCCGTTCCTCCCTTTAGACTTAAACAATGATCTTCAAATCTCTCCAGGGAAGCTCGTTATCAGAATTAACCAGTATACCAAAATTTGAAGAAAATCTGATAATTCTGCATGAAAAACCCGTTTATCTAAGTTAAAGGAGGTAGCCCCCATTCCCCGGTTTATACTTAACTAACGAACCCCCCAAAGTGATAAGGGAAACACCTTATCAGAATGAACCTAGAAAAAAAATTGAAGCAAATCGGATATTTCTATGAAGAGTTATCGCGTAACGTACGTACATACAGAGTCGGCGGGCACATCAACTCTCAGGGTTTGATAGCCTGTGAGCTAAAAATACAGTAAAAGTCATGATATGAGTCATTTACTTTTGAAAGTGGGTCGAGTTATGTTATTGCAAGATATTTAATGGTTTGTATTTAAATGAGTTTAAAACATTCATAAGCAGTAAGAGACTTATTTTCTATTTTTGTGGTCTTATTTTGTGCAAATTTAATTTGCAATAATGGTTATCCGGGTTAGATTAATATAAATCATGGTTTTGGTATGCATCGATTGACTTGCCTCAATTTGATAAACAGATTTTGTTTGAGTGAAATATAATTATAATAAGAAAGAAAATTGAATTATTTTATTAGCCCCCGGCATGCTATTTCTTTCTCCCTGCATGTAAAGAGTCGTCTCCAAAATATAACGTTATATATTCCGTTGTATAAGCCAGCCGTACAACAAAGCAGATGTACCAATGCACGGAATAATCTCTACTGCATTTTTTTTTACTTCTAAGTATCGCACATTTTCAATTTTTATACCATCGTATTGGGAGAAAAAGTATTTTTAAATGCAATTTGTTTGAAAAGTGCATCTCCATTTATTTTTCAGATATTAATTTTTTTTGTAGTTTTTAGCGTCATTTGTTTAATTTTGGCAACTCAAGTCTCCATCTCTGTAGAAAGTACAGGAAAAATAAGTTGGAAAATAGCAATTATATCTTTTTGTTGCCATTTTCCCATAAAAACTGAAAAAAAAAATGTAATTAAAATACGTGCTATTTTGAAAAAATATAAATGAATGATTTCAGATAAAACAGGGAGCTATTATAAACTAAATTTAACTTTAAGTCTCTATATTAATATCACAAACAAATGAAGGCATATGAATCATGAGATACCTAATTTTTTGTCGAGTTTCTTGAATGACGATATCTGTTTTTTATTATTGTTATTATATATATATATATATATATGGTGGTAGGTTATGTTTAATTAAAGGTTATATATATATATATATATATATATATATATATATATATATATATATATATATATTATTTGTGTATTATTCAGCGATAGTGACGTCATATGCGTACTTTGCGGTAGGTGTTGTTTAACACTGTATAGCAAATGAGGAATTCTTCAGCGGATGCGGATGACATCATTTTATATAAAATAAAAGCGCGTGTTTTAAGTCTTAAAACTGAAATATGTTTCGTACTATCTATATGCATATATTTTTTTGTTCATCGGGGGCGACACGAAATTCTAAGAAAGCAGTATTCTTGTTTTCTAGTTTACTTATTTACTTTATTTCAATATTTCATTCCTGTTTAGAAAAGTTACAATAAAACAAATGAAAAATTAATAATTTTATAGAAAAAAGTAAAACAAAAAAGGAAAAAATCTGCAATAATAAGTTGTATACATATAATTATATTTTTTATTTATATAATGAAGATTTTAGGAATATTCATGATGGTGGTGTTTGACAATATTATGCAACACAAAAAATAATTATATTCAAAGCAAACTTTCCCTAACTTCAAGCAACACATTTGAAATAACCTTGACCCAATAAATTACTGGTAACAAGTTTATATGGATACTAAATGATATTTATTAAACATAAATTTTATGTTAATTTGATTTTAACTAATTTTTCTTCACAAAATCAGGCATGAGAGTGGGTAAAGAACAAAAAGTCTGAAAAAACGCGTAAGCTAAAATTTGGTAAAAAACTAAAAGGCTGCGCGATATCATATTTTGCACAAAACAGGCAAAAAACACAATATTTGCTAAAGGGCCCGAAAAAAATGTGGGTTTCATCAAATGGTCGCTGGAAAAACGCGAATTCCGTCAAAAGATCGCGAAAAAACGCTAATTTTTGTCAAAAGATCGCAGAAAAATGCGAATTTTGTCAAAAAATCGCGGAACAAACGCAAATTTCGTCAAAAGATCGCGGAAAAAACGCGAATTTTGTCAAAAGATCGCAGAAAAAACGAGAATTTCGTCAAAAGATCGCGGAAAACGTGAATTTCGTCAAAAAAAGCGGGAGAAGCACGAATTTCGTCAAAAGATCGCAGAAAAAAATGCGAATTTCGTCAAAAAATCGCGGAAAAAACGCGAAGTTCGTCAAAAGATCGTGAAGAAAAAAACAAATTTCCGTAAAGAATCGCGGAAAAATACAAATTTCGTGAAAGAGCCGCTGAAAAAACACGAATTTAGTTAAAGGATAGAGGGAAAAAAACGTGAATCGTCAAAAGGCTGCAAAAAGAGCAAATTTTCTCAAAGGATTGCTAAAAAAACGTGAATTTCGTCAAAAGATCGCGAAAAAACGCTAATTTTTGTCAAAAGATCGCAGAAAAATGCGAATTTTGTCAGAAAATCGCGGAACAAACGCAAATTTCGCCAAAAGATCGCGGAAAAAACGCGAATTTTGTCAAAAGATCGCAGAAAACACGAGAATTTCGTCAAAAGATCGTAGAAAACGTGAATTTCGTCAAAAAATCGCAGAAAAAACGCGAAGTTCGTCAAAAGATCGTGAAGAAAAAACAAATTTCGGTAAAGAATCGCGGAAAAATGCAAATTTCGTGAAAGAGCCGCTAAAAAAACACGAATTTAGTTAAAGGATAGAGGAAAAAAAACGTGAATCGTCAAAGGCTGCAAAAAGAGCAAATTTTGTCAAAGGATTGCTAAAAAAACGTGAATTTCGTCAAAGGATGGCGGAAAAACGCAAATTTCGTCAAAGGATCGTGGGAAAAACGTGAATTTCGTCAAAGAAAAGCGAAAAAAAACGCAATTTTCTTCAAAAGATCGAGGAAAATACGCGAATTCCGTCAAAAGATCGAGGAAAATAAGCGCATTCTGTCAAAAGATCGCGAATTTCGTCAAAGAATCGCAGAGAAAATGCGATGCAATTCTGGTGCGATATGTATCGTTTGGCGCATTTTTCCGTTGCCAGAAAAAAAATGGCAAAATTCGTTTTTTTTCTTTTTTTTTTTACAGATAAAAATCAAAAATTTTCTCAAAAATTTATCAAAAGTCGGAAATTTCGATAAAAGTCGGAAGAATCTCATCCCTGCAATATGGACATTCCTTCTTTTAAAAATCAACAGCTGCTATTTCGTTATCTAAAATCATGATGTACTATTCTTAATCTAAAAGAAAAAGAAAGGAAAGTCAAAGTTTGACTCCAAGTGGAAAGCTGTGTAAGTGTAAAAAAAAAAATACCAAAAAGTTAATGTTTCTAGTTTATCTTGCGTTGTCATTGCCTCAGTCAGAACTTGCTTCAGAATTATGAATAAGAAGCTTTTAGTTGGATAGAAATAGAAAAATGTCACTATAGAAAGACATTTAAAAAAGAAAAGGCAATCGTTTTGTGAACATATTTTCAAAAGAACCAATCATATTTATACCTTAAGATTTTTCAAAAAGATTTTTCCTTATCTGATTCTTTCACTTTTTTAAAGAAGTATTTTAAATTGTTCTTCAAAATGATATTAATTTATATTATAAAGAAAAAAGATGTTCATGAGTAACGTTGACATCATATTAACGGTGGCATCACTCGACCAGTAAAATTTGCTTTTGCTGCAATTTTTTGAACTTTTAAACATCGCGCAACTTTAATTTTTGCACCATTGAATAAGGAAAAAAGGGTTTTTTTCAAATGCAATTTGATCTTAACTTACTGATCTTAACTAACTTTTTTATGGTTTTTAAAATAATTTCTAAGCATGAATTTTTATAAAATCTTTCTCTATCACGTGTAGCCCGTTTTCTGAAGATTAGACCGTTTGCACTTAAAAGAATATCAATCATTCCGCTATTGTTTCTGGTTAATAGTTCATAACGAAATTTAAACACAAATAAATAAATAAAGTAATATAAATAAAACACAAATTTAACACATATAATTGAATTACGCGCTTAAACCACTGAAATTATCAGAATCAAAAAGACTGTAAGAAGCAATATTTTTGACGATTTCTTCGGCTATCGAACTTCTGACTTGCGGCTAATATAAAAGTATCGATTTTAATAAATATCTAAACTTTATTTCAGTAACATCATTGATATCTTTTATATAATAATGCTTCTTGGTATTGTTACTGAGCAATTAAAAAATAAATAATGAATGTAAAAAAGTCCTTCCGGCCAGTGCCGGGAGGAAGAGGTAGCTTTCATATTCCTTATTTTAAAAAAGCCAACTTATATTATTCAAACACACGAAGCTCAATTAAGTGGAAACCGAATGTAGGAGATTCAATACTAATTTTTATCAATACTAAATCTTTATGAATGAGAATTTCGCGAAATTAGTTAGCTTTATTCAAGCTGCTTTTATTTAAAGTAACTTATATTTGGCTGCCAAATACGGCGATTTCTTAAAGTGCCTGCCATTTTAAGACAACATGGTGGATGAGGCTAACCAGTGAACTAGGTCGAGACCTTAGTAATTGCTGTGCACATGCTCACTCACATCGGAATCGGTTGATATATACGAGTGCTGTTGCAGGCAAAAAATCAGATTTTTCAAAATGTCACCCACGTTAGAAATTGAAACTGCTATATCTGAGCCATTTTTTAAGATAAAGACAAACAAAAAATGCTCCTGAATCCTTATATCAAGGTCAAACACATAAGAAAGAAACCTTTTTCAATTTCTAATTTTGTTGCATCTCACTTTAAATATATATATTTTTTAATTTAATGGCCGCCAATTTGAAATAAGATGGCTGATGAAGCTGGCCAGCGAACTTGGTCGAGATATTGATGTATACTATCCACATGCCTTCTTCCATCGAAATAGGTGAATACGTGTGGTATAGCGAGACAAATACAAGATCGTTTCAAAGTGTTAGCCATGATAGAAATTCAAAGTGCTATAATTCAACCACTTTTTAAGATATAAACAAAAGAACAAATTTTCAGAAACAAAAACTGCTCCAGAATCTTTGTATCAAGGCCAAACACATAAAAAAAATCTTTTTCATTTTCCAATTTTTTAATACCTCATTTTAAATTTTAAATTACATTTTAAAAAAAAATGGCAAAACTTTTGAGACAAGATGGCGAATGAAGCTGGCCAATGGACTCGGTCGAGACATTGGTATGTACTATGTACAAGCCAAGTTACATTCAAATCGGTTCATAAATACGCCTGTTATCGCGTGACAAAAATCAGGTCGTTTTAAAATGTCAGACACAATAGAAATTGAAAATGTTATAACTCAGCCATTTGTTTAGATATAGACGAAACAAAACCTGTTCCGGAATCTTTGTATTAAGGTCAAACACATGCGAAAAAACTCTTTTTCATTTTCTAATTTTTTGGTATCTCATTTTAAATTTAATTTTTTTTTAATTTTTTTAAATGGCCGCCATTTTGAAACAAGATGGCGGATGAAGCTGGCCAACGAACTCGGTTGAGTTATTTGCATGTACTATGTACACACCAAGGTATATCCAAATCGGTTCATAAATACGTCTGTTATCACGTGGCAAAAATCAGGGCGTTTCAAAATGTCAGCCACACTAGAAATTCAAAATGCTATAACTCAGCCATTTTTTAAGGTATAGACGAAACAAAAACTGCTCCCGAATCTTTTTATCGAGGTCAAACACATAAGAAAAAAATATTTTTTCAATTTTCAATTTTTTGGTACCACATTTCAAATTTAAATTTTTCTTAAAATTTTAAATGGCCGCCATTTTTAAACAAAATGCGGATGAAGCTGGTCAACGAACTCGGTCGAGACATTGGTCTGTACTATGTATAAACGAAGTTACATCCAAATCGGTTCATAAATACGCCTTTTATCGCGTGACAAAATTCAGGACGTTTCAAAATGTCAGCTTCGCTAGAAATTCAAAATGCTATAACTCAGCCATTTTTTAAGATATAGACGAAACAAAAACTGATACGGAGTCTTTGTATAAAGGTCAAATACATAAGAAAAAAATATTTTTCCATTTTCAATTTTTTGGTACCACATTTCAAATTTTAATTTTTTTTTTTAAATTTTAAATGGCCGCCATTTTGAAACAAAATGGCGGATGAAGCTGGCCAACGAACTCGGTCGAGACATTGGTATGTACTATGTACACACCGAATTACATCCAAATCGGTTCATAAATACGAGAGTTACAGTGTGACATAGGTCAGATATATATATATATATATATATATATATTGATATATATATATATATATATATATATATATATATATATATATATATATATATATATATATATATATATATATATATATATAATTTTGAACGGAGGTTGGTTTCGGGGTCTGGGGGTCATGATCGATGAAAATATACCAAATTTTTTTGAAATCGCTTTCCTCCGAACGGCTGCAATAGGTAGCTTTTTTGTAAAGAAAGCTACCTAAAAACTATTACAGTTTTCAATAATTAAAAAAAAAAAATGGCTTTCGCCTATATTCTGTAATCCAGGGGAAGCTCAGGTTGGATACTCTAATTTAGAATATTGTACGGAAAAAATAAAATAGGGATTTACCGTATTTTTTACAAGTTTACAGATCTTGCATTTTTTCTCAAGTTTTCTTGTGTGTTAGATCCTAGTTTAAAGGAAAATCCGTATTTTCGCTGCTAAAAATTAAGATGCATCTTAGATTCGAGTAGGCACGATGCAGTTTAATTCAACATGCCTGTAAATGTTGTTTTACCTTCTTAAGAGTATATATATGGTGAAGGTTATGTTGTTCCACTTTTGCAATATGTTGCAGTGAGAACGTTTTTTTCTCTTTCATTGGCAATTTATGCGCAAGCATTTAATGGAAACAACTCCACACGCTGCGTTTCATGGAAATAAATGAAACTTCTTAGCAATTTTATCAATCTAATTGTTATTTAAAAAATACATTTTTAGAAACAATAATTTAAAAAAAATCATTATTGAAACGAAATATACGGAAGGATGCTATATAATAAATTTATATTATAAAATAAAGAAAAAAAGTATCCATGAATAGTTCTGACGTCATAATGACCTCCTTAATTAAGCTGCTTCTATTGAGAATTTAATATCTTTAAAACATCGTTCAATTTTAGTTTTTTCAGCGTCAAATAGGGGGAAAAAAGGACTTTCAAATGCAATTATTTGAAAACTGAATCTTAATTGAGTGAGTTTTAGGATTTTTAAGAACAATTTCCAAGCATGAATTTTAAAAAACTTATCCCTATATCGCGTACAGTTCGATTAAGAAAAATTAATACGTTTGCATTTAAAACAACATAAATAGTCTATCGTTTGCTTCTGGGTAATATTCCATAACGAAATTAAAATTCCATCAATAAATAACTGAAATAATATAATATAAATAAAACACAAATTTGACAGACATGTAATCGAACTATATGCGTTTCTCAATAAAATGATCAGAATGAAAAAAGCTGTTTTAAGAAGCGAATTCTTTGTTGATTTCTTCGGCTATAAACTCATGACATGTAGCTAATACAAAAGTATCGCTTTTAATAAATGTCAAAACTTTATTTGAACATATTATTGATATTTTTAATATAAAAACACTTTTTTGATATTGATAGTGGATAATTAAAAATATATATATTGAATGTAAAAATTCCATTAGCATTTTTTAATTAAAAAAATGGTTTACACTTATATTTTGCAGCCCGGGAAGTTCAAATTGGATATCGCATTTTAGAATATTGCGGAGAAAAAATAAAACTGCAATTTTCCTAATCTTTTTTTTGGTCTGAAAATTTTTCGTGTGTTACATTCGAGTTTTACAGAGCAATCCGTATTTCCACAGCTAAAAATTAAGGTGCATCTAAGATTCGAGAAGGCACGATAAGTTGTTTTGCAGTTGAATTCAACATGCCTGTAAATGTTGTTTTACCTTCCTAAGAGTGTACATGTGGGGAAGGTTATGCTGTTCCTTTTAGGTAGATTTCGTAAGAAATACTACCTATTACATTGTCCTCTATGTTGGAATTACTGAGAAAATTTTGCAGATCTACGCCGATCATAACCCCCGTAGCACAAAACCACCCCCCAGTTCAAAACTTATACATCTATCTATCTATCTTTGTCCCTATATATTGTCTTAGCATTTTATTATCTATTTTCTGTAATGTTTGCGTTATAAGGAGCTAAATTTTGTCATTTTAGGCTTAATGCCGACAAAATTGGATGAAATAATGCACCTTCCATGAATGGACTCACAAGCTCCTCTGGTGATTCTGTGAGTCATTCATAGTTTCTTATTTTACATACTGGTTTCCGATGTTCATTTCCAAATCATCTTCAGAACTTTATCAATTTCTTCATATATTTGTGATTTCAAATTTATTATATATATATATATATATATATATATATATATATATATATATATATATAGGTTAAAGTGCCCATATTTCGCCCCCGCTCTTAATTTCGTCCCCCTTAACTTCTCCGCGTCTGCGAAAGTGGCGTCACTTATGACGCAAGACACAGGGGATGGAAGGTAAAAGGAGTCAGTGTTGAAAGTTTCGTTCATCAAGACGCATACATAAATTAAAGACGGCGAGTTTCTTATTTTTAGAAGACCTGAGTTCTTATTACGTCGTTTGTAGAACGTTATTTACTGTACTGTAAGTATTTATTTCTTATTCATTGCATGTATTTTACGTTGGTAAGATGCTGATAGTGGCATACAATGATTTTTAAGACGCTCAGTTCATCTTACGGGAACTGAAGATCCGTAATATTGGGAAGTAGCGTGGTCCCAATTTCGCCCCGCTTGCAGTTCTTATTTTCGTCCCGGGGACGAAATTAGGAAGGCTTTTTCATGGCGTTTTTCTTAATTTTTTCCTCATGTTTGTATGGCTAAGGCATAGTTACCAATCTCCCGATTTTTCGGATGCCAGTAAAATCTTGCAAAAATTTTTTCTTTATTTAATTGCGTTAAAACTGCGATTGTATAAAGCAGGTATTTCTGAGTAAAAATATTGGTATGAAAAAAATCAGGAGGTTGGAAGCTATGCTAATGTTTCGTTATGTTATTCTTCCGCTGATAATTAGTGCATTTCTTTGTGCCTTACTTTAATGTAAATTAAATTACTTACTCATTTAGAAATAAATTTTGATTTAGTTATAAGTTACGCTTCGGCGTATTGGATTTTTTGGGGGGACGAAATTGGGACCATTTTTTTTCTTTTGCATTTTATAGATACTTTTGAAAAAACTATATTTTGCATTGTTGAATTTTTTTGTACGATATTTACCTACGTTTCTATGTGCGTGGGTAGTTAGTCTATGTAAAATCCAAATTTGGTGGATTTTCACTGAAAATTACAATTTCCAAGGGCCTAAAAGTGACTGGGGGACGATAATAGGGCACCTTGCCCTATACACACACACACACACACACACACATATATATATATATATCATTTTTTTATGGACACAATAACTTCCATAATCCTGCACAAATCTCTTCCAAACTCATACATAAAATCAAGGGGCAGAAAATCTCGGTAAAGTTCTTGAATGGGCAAAATCGGACCAAGGGGGTGGAAGTAGGGAGGTTTTTGTTTTTTTTTAAACCGAAAAACCCCATAACTTCTTAATTATAATACATCTTTGATAAAATTAAAAATGGGCTCAAGGGGCGAAAAAAATGGGTGTTTTCTTAATACTGTCTACAGATTTTATATTGACAAGTTTTTGATAGGACCAACTCCTACCACAAAATAAAATAAAAAACAAAAAAAAAGGGGGGGGGGAGGGTTGAAGAAGAAAAAAACCCATAACTTCGTCAATTCAGAAGATATCAAATCCGCTTAAATTTATTATAAATCTTCTAAATATTATCTACAACTTTTACATTGACAAGTTTCTCATAGGACCAACTCTTACAGCAAAAACAAATTAAAGAAAAGTAGGGGTTGAAGAAAACATTATCGTATTAAAATGATTCTGATAAAACCAGCACTTACAGAAAAATGGAATTAAAAACTCGTCAAAAGCGGCCATATAAACATGTTCAACTGGGTTTATCTCTAATCTTGATTTAGTTTTTGTTGATGAAATTAGTACTTAACTTCGAAATCTACCTCCGCCGGTAGATATATATATATTTTTTGCAATATGTTGCAATGATAATGCTTTTTCTCTTTCACTGGCAATTTAAGCAGACCCACACGCGAAAAGTTTAATGGAAACAACCCCTACACATACACACACAATATTTAATAGAGACTAATGAAACTTTTTAGCAATTTTATTAATTTTACATAAGAAAAAAAATGTAAATTTTATAAAAGTATATATTAATTAATCATTATTGAAACGAAATAAACTGCAAAATGTTACATAATAAACCTATGTTATAAAGAAAAAATGTGTGCATTATTAAAGCTGACGTCATATCGATCGTGGCAACGATCGCGGCGACGAATTTTGTTTCTATCGACAATTTATTATCTTCTGAATATAGCTCAAGTTGAACTTTTACACCTTCGAATTGACCAAAAAAAAAAAAAAAAAAAAGGATTTTAATCTATTAATTTTTTTGAAAACCGCATCTCAATTTATTTATTTTTTACCGTTTTTAAAATAATTTTCAAGCAGGATTTTTAAAAAATCTATCACTATCGCGCGCAACAAGATTTCGAAAGATTAATACGTTTGTACTTAAAATATTGTAAATGCACTAGCATTTGTTTCCGGCTAATATTCCATAATGTAATTAAAACTTAATAAAAAAAAATAAAGTAAATAATAAGATAACGTAAATAAAAGCGTAAATTTAACAGATACATAATCGAACTACGTGCTTAAAATACTGAAACTATCATAATTATAAAAGAATTATGTAAGTAGTGAAATCATTGGCGATTTCTTCCGCTCTTAACTAATGACATACAACTAATACGAAAGTATCGTTTTAAATAAATTTGAAAACTTTATTTGAATACGCTATTGACATTTTTTAAATATAAAAATTCTGTTTGGTGTTGTTAGTGGGCAATTAAATAAATATATATATATACAATATACATATCCTTCTATATATAAAAAAAAGTTTTGATTTGGAAATGGACCAATGAAAATCTGCGTAGATCATCCGGGTATATACTCCTACTAAATCGGCATCCATATTTTTTATGATCGGGGTCTTTCTTCGTTAATATTAAGAAAACTGTTTCATACAAAAATATGAAAATCGGTGGTATTATAGACACATGTTTGATAAACGCGCTGATGCAGACAGTTTTTAGATTGAATAATTATTTTAAGAGATATTTAATGTTAAAGATGGTCAAAATCGTTCCATTGAAAAAAGTTTTATAGGAGAAAAACTATACATAGGAATTTAAACATTTTTAGATCATTTTATACATTGGAAGTTCCCGATGTGCAGACTGCAATTATCTTTTTAATTTGACTCATTTTTTGAGGATTTATTTCCATTTTAAATTCAAATTTTTAGCATTTCGCGAGATATATGTTTTACACATTTTAGAAAAGGGCAATTATTTTAAACTGTTGCCAATTTTAAAAACGGTGCAAAGAATAATATTTCCTTCAAATAAAAAATTTATTTACAGGTGGCTATTATAAACAGAAAAAAAACTTTCAAATTATAATTAAGTGATTACGTGTTAAAAATCAGGAAAATATTGAAAATTACATCATAAAAACTACAGTTACACTTGAATTTTAAAAGGGAAAGAAAATTTTTAAATACTAAATTCATTATTATGCGTTAAAAGTCGCAAATGAAGGAAATTACGTCATATTTAAAAAGGCCAAATAAATAAAAGTTGGCAAAACACTTTAAATTAAAAAATATATTTGCACAAGACATTTATTTCATATTTGAGGTAATCTTTTCAACTATTATCGTGAATTCTAAGACAGCGAAATAATATTTCTTTTCTAACAACAAAAGTATTTTCATGTGAATATTAAAAAGTGAAAGGAAACTTTGGTGAAAATTACGTCAGATTTAAAACGATACATTTAAAAGAACTTTCTCATAGCGTAGTTTAAAAGTACCGAGAGAAAAAAAAAAACAGTGGTACTCCGGGAGTGCCAATAGAAGTGAAAACTTCAACAATTACGTGTGTGTTTTTTTAATCGTCAGGAATTGTTTTATTGTGCAGGAAATACTTTTATATGTAGTGTTTTTTTATTCATTATTATACAATAACATACACCATAGACATACACCATAACGCAAATAACACGAATTTTAAAAACAAGAGAGTTTTTCTGCTAAACTTACCCGATATTTGATCGAATAGTTCACTTTTGCCGCCAACTATTGACATAAATAACAACTGTTGAATAAAGATAATTTTATTTTGCTAGAGCAAGGTAGTTTTATTTTAGCAAGAGTCACGAGACTTGTCTAATTTTTACATGAGATGTTTTTGATGAGATTTCCCTTTTCTAACTCTTTTACGTGTATTTCGGGAACCAATAGCGCACAGGCAAGCATGAGGTGCGCTTGCCTGTAAATTATTGTTATTGATTAAGCAATCAATAACAATTAATTGCCCGCCCTCCTCATACCGAACTATGCACAATACATGTACATACTTATATACAGAGGTGTCGGTTACAATAACAGTATCACGAGTTCAATGGTTTTTTCCATCTCAAAAAATGCCAAACGCGCCCAAAGAAGCAAAGTTTCAATAATGAAAATATCAAGTATTTGTCTTTAACAATAAACACAACAGCGTACTGCAACGAAAATGTAAATTTTGTGTGTGTTCCTGTGTGAACGCCGGGAGAAAAAGTGAGTATTAGCTTCGTTCTTCTTTTGCGGATTGAGCCGAAGAGGGAAAAGTTCCTGTCATTCACCGCTTGGCGCGCTAGTGTCTATGTGCCAAAATGCTAGCATGTCGGATACGTAACAGTGTCTCCAAATCAGTGGTTTTTCTCCATCTCAAAAAAAGCTCAACGCGCCTAAAGAAGTTTTCACTTCAAAAAACTCTGCGTACTTAATTCATTTTACATTAGCTTACTTTCAAATTTTTAACACTTTCCAAGAAAGTTGAAAACTGTTATCGATTTCGGTTTGTCAGTTCGCGCTCTAACTCTCGTAAATATACTCGGATCGCACTAAAATTTTTGGTTATTGACATTTAGCCTAGCACGAACACTATTTCAAATGAAGTTTGTAGCATGTTTAGTTCATTTACAGGGACAGTCAAAAGTATTCCGTTACATTACGGCCAATGGGAAAAATATCATTTCAAATGAATTTTAAAGATGTTACACACTTTCAAACATAATTAAAAAATATATGCATTTACGAAGTGCAACTTACGGAGTGCTTACGAAGTGTTCTATTAGTATAAATTGCTGAAAGAGAAATTTCAACCTGTGTTTTCTTGCTAAACTAAACTTTCTATTATATAGTATATATATCAGCCTACAGATCAAATGCAGGGCTCTTCGGAAGAATTGGAATAAATATTTGACTATGGACGGTAACTGCTGAAATCAGTTTTTTAAAAGCTTAGTTAGTTATCTTATTTACCTTATTTCCCTAAATAACGAAGTTTTGTTAAAGCTTTCAGGGAGTTTTGGAAAGTGTTTCATAATCTATGGGGTACGCATGATTTTTCTTTCTTGTTTTTAACCAAAGATGAAACAGCCATTGTATCTCTTAACAGCGTCTGATTTCGTCTTAAAAATCTCCAATCAAAGGAAAATGAATGAAAATCCGTTTACAGGGAGACCGTCACTGTTTTTTTTTTTTAAATTATAATTCAATCTTTTTAAGGTCGATGAAATTAGCATGCTTTTTGTGCTGCGGTGCATGCTGCGGTGTCTGAACGGGGGTTGCCGAGCGTAGCTCGTAGGGGGCAGAGCCCCCTAGTATATATTGAACATTAAACATCTATGTAATTTTTCAATTAAAAAACATGGTTTTCAGCTACACTGCAAATAGAGGCGTCTTAAATTCAGACACATATGTGACTGAAAAAATATTTCAGACACTTAAGTGTCTGAATATGAAATTTCAGACATCATAGATGTCTAAATTTTAGACACGTAAGTGTCTTACTGTGATCATGGTATGGATGAACTAAATAAAGTGTCTTAAAAATGATAATACGTCTGAAATTAAGACATTTAGAAATCAGACACTTAAGTGTCTGAATGTAATACAATTGTATCATATGTATGATGACTGTATATACAATTGCAATATAAATGTAAGCAGAATTAGAAAACGCTTTCGAATGGTTGAAAGACGTTTAAAATTCCATGCATTAAATTTGGTATTACTTTATAAAACAAGCAACGTGATTAGACCATGGGGCGTTTGTCAAAATTGCAATACTAGTTCGTTTACTAAGTTTTGGAACTAAGTTATTTTTAGTGCAATAAAGTAATTAACGAATTGCCTTTCACAAAATATAAAGTTCTCCAAATAATTGTATTAAAATAACGTACCAGCTAGGCACCACCCCCTCCCCCCGACACACATGCTCACCTGATGGCTTAGCGTAGGTTTTTGTGCACCAGAAGCAATTTAAAATACTGCGACCCTACCTTAGTGGCTATTATAGTTTCATGCTATAATTTTTATACAACAGTTGCTGCCCGCCTTAACTAGTTTCTATCGGGGTAATTCTCCTCTGCTTCCCATATGCTAAGTCAATGTCCCTTCATAAAAATCTTCTGCCATATTTACACATTACTGTTTTATAATTAGATAATAAAAAGTATGCTATAAAGAGTCGCTATATTAAAATAATCCCTGGATTTACTAAGTTTAATTTGAAATGTAGCAATTTATTACTAATTTATTAAAAATTGATAAGTTATTTGAAAGTTTGACGACAAAATATTTATTTTATGCCTTTGTCTGAAAGCGTCCTAACTGTAATAATTATATCTTATAATAGATAATTGTAACGCATTAAAAAATATACTAATGAAGAAAAAAAAATTGTATTCGTTATTCCTACATTATTTCATTTCCCGATGATAAAAATCAACTGAAATTCATTCTGCAAATCAGGACCGAGTTTGAGCTGCCATTCTCTCAGCCAACGATTGCGTCATTAACGGAAATAATGGGCGCGGAAAAATATGCTGACAGGGTATTTCTATTGTGAAGATGTGTCTAATGTAAGATTGTTGGCCGATTAATATTTCAAGTGACGGTGATTTTAAACGACCATTAGCTTTGTGATAAGCTCCTGATTTCTTTAGTTAAATGCAGTTTTCTTTAGTTGTGCAGTGCTTGACAGAAATATTATTACAATATTGAAACACCATGTATTTTTGATATTTCAAGTGACGGTGATTTTAAACGACCATTAGCTTTGTGATAAGCTCCTGATTTCTTTAGTTAAATGCAGTTTTCTTTAGTTGTGCAGTGCTTGACAGAAATATTATTACAATATTGAAACACCATGTATTTTTAATATTTCAAGTGACGGTGATTTTAAACGACCATTAGCTTTGTGATAAGCTCCTGATTTCTTTAGTTAAATGCAGTTTTCTTTAGTTGTGCAGTGCTTGACAGAAATATTATTACAATATTGAAACACCATGTATTTGGATGTACACTACGTATTACGTTCTTCTTAAAGAAAGAAATGTCTAGTTATTTTTGACTGTGTGTTCACAAATGCATGCGGATTTTTAAATCTCGCATTCGTAATGATTTTTATTATGTAGCGCATTAAAAAAATATGTTGTATCACGATAAAAGTATGCTGTATCAGGAATATATTTAAAGTGCATATAACTTTTTTAAAAATAGTGTTTTATCGCTTCTTCGTGAAATACTTTATTTCATGTTTGTAAAAATGGATTACACTGGTAAAAGGTAAGAAATAACCCTTTTGTACGATTATATGAACTCTATTTCAAGCTGAAATTTTATAGGAAAATAGTGACTTTTATTAGATAATTAAACATATAATGCTATTTAAAATCTAAATTATTTTTATTTTAATAATTTGCATATTTGGTTCTTTTTTACATCCAATAAAATTAGTTTTGTTTTAAAAGGCTTGTGTGTTCATTTGTGTGTTTTAAATAAATGCATATCATTTTCAAAATAATGAATTTGTTCAATATTTCTCTAGACCTCTATTTTATAAATAAATATTTTGTAGTCCAGAAGTAATTTTCCCTGCTTGTTATTAAAAAAACAATGCATATATTTAGATATTAATGCTTGCTAAATAGCTTGATCAAATTGCAATTATCATTTAATCTATATAAACAAATGCCCATACATAAATAAAAAGAATCTAATTTCAAATGATATTTCATTATTAAGTTCTTTTTTTTTCAACTTTCAATACTTTATATTATACTTAATTTTACATATTAATTTTCATTTTTTGCAACAATGACAAGAGTATCATTTCATTTCATTCTCTTACAGAGTATATTTTCGAGGTAAATGTTTCAATATTATAAAATTTAACCTTATATATGATTTATTCCAAGCTGTGCTAAAAAATTATTTTAAAAAATAAAGTTGAATAAAATCCTATTGAAAAATGTGCTGATATTTAATATTTTGGGAAGGTAATGAGGTTTGAAAATATAAATATTCTTATAATTATGTTTGATCTGCACATATATTTTTATATTATCATCATTTTTTTTCCTTTCAATTTTCAGTACATTTTGTATTTATGATATAATTTTACATATTACTTTTCATTTTTTGCAACAATGACAAGAGTATCATTTCATTTAATTCTCTTACAGAGTATATTTTCGAAGTAAATGTTTCAATATTATCAAATTTAAACTTATACTATATGATAAATGTTGTGATTGCTTTATATGATGGATGTAGAACATGAAAGGAAATCGTGAAAGCACCAGAGTGAAGTTATTTGGAATATCTGAATATTTTATAAATATTTTTTAGTTTTTCCAATGGAAAATAAATCCTACCTCTATGGTATTCATTTTTTTTTTTTTTTTTTTTAATAATTCTACCGAAAGTTTACTTAAAAGGTACAAAATCTGCTTTGATTTTCTGTGTTCCATCTCAACAACATATTTAATTTTCAAGCCGCAGAGTCATCTTGAAAATATACTTTAAACAAGGAATAGAAATCGTTGTAATTAATCAAAGCTGTGCTAAAAAATTATTTTAAAAAATCAAGTTGAATAAAATCTTATTAACAAAAATGTGCTCATATTTAATATTTTGGGAAGGTAATGAGGTTTGAAAATATAAATATTCTTATAATTATGTTTGATCTGCAAATATAATTTTATATTATCATCATTTGTTTTTCTTTTTCTTTCCTTTCAATTTTCAGTACACTTTGTATTTATGATATAATTTTACATATTAATTTTCATTTTTTGCAACAATGACAAGAGTATCATTTCATTTAATTCTCTTACAGAGTATATTTTCGAAGTAAATTTTTCAATATTATCAAATTTAAACTTACATATGATAAATGTTGTGATTGTTTGATCTGAATATTTTATAAATATTTTTTAGTTTTTCCAATGGAAAATAAATCCTACCTCTATAGTATTCATTTTTTTTTTTTTTTAATAATTCTACCGAAAGTTTACTTAAAAGGTACAAAATCTGCTTTGATTTTCTGTGTTCCATCTCAACAACATATTTAATTTTCAAGCCGCAGAGTCATCTTGAAAATATACTTTAAACAAGGAATAGAAATCGTTGTAATTAATCAAAGCTGTGCTAAAAAATTATTTTAAAAAATCAAGTTGAATAAAATCCTATTAACAAAAATGTGCTGATATTTAATATTTTGGGAAGGTAATGAGGTTTGAAAATATAAATATTCTTATTATGTTTGATCTGCAAATATAATTTTATATTATCATCATTTGTTTTTCTTTTTCTTTCCTTTCAATTTTCAGTACACTTTGTATTTATGATATAATTTTACATATTAATTTTCATTTTTTGCAACAATGACAAGAGTATTATTTCATTTAATTCTCTTACAGAGTATATTTTCGAAGTAAATTTTTCAATATTATCAAATTTAAACTTATATATGATAAATGTTGTGATTGCTTTATATGATGGATGTGGAACATAAAAAGAAATCGTGAAAGCACCAGCGTGAAGTTATTTGGAATATCTGAATATTTTATAAATATTTTTTAGTTTTTCCAATGGAAAATAAATCTTACCTATATAGTATTTTTTTTTATATATATATAATTCTACTGAAAGCTTGCTTAAAAGGTACAAAATCTGCTTTGATTTTCTGTGTTCCATCTCAACAACATTCTTAATTTTCAATCCGCAGAGTCATCTTGAAAATATACTTTAAACAAGGAATAGAAATCGTTGTAATTAATCAAAGCTGTGCTAAAAAACAGCTGTGCTAAAAAATTATTTTAAAAAATCAAGTTGAATAAAATTCTATTAAGAAAAATGTGCTGATATTTAATATTTTAGGAAGGTAATGAGGTTTGAAAATATAAATATTCTTATAATTATGTTTGATCTGAAACATTTTTATATTATCATCGTTTGTTTTTTGTTTTTTCTTTCCTTTCAATTTTCAGTACTTTATATTTATGATATAATTTTACATATTAATTTTCATTTTTTGCATCATTACATTTAATTCTCTTACAGAGTATATTTTCGAAGTAAATGTTTCAATATTATCAAATTTAAACTTACATATGATAAAGGTTATGATTGCGTTATATGATGGTTATAGAACATGAAAGTAAATCGTGAAAGCACCAGAGTGAAATTATTTCCAATATCTGAATATTTTATAAATACTTTGAGTTTTTCCGATGGAAAATAAATCCTACCTATATAATATTCATTTTTTTTTTTTTTTTTTTTTTCATATCCTACTGAAAGCTTGCTTAAAAGATACAAAATCTGCTTTGATTTTCTGTGTTCCATCTCAACAACATATTTAATTTTCAAGCCACAAAGTCATCTTGAAAATATACTTTGAACAAGGAATATAAATCGTTGTAATTAATCCAAGCTATGCTAAAAAACATCGTAATTATTCCAAGCTGTGCTAAAAAATTATTTTAAAAAATCAAGTTGAATAAAATCCTATTAAAAAAATGTGCTGATATTTAATATTTTGGTAAGGTAATGAGGTTTGAAAATATAAATATTCTTATAATTATGTTTGATCTGCACATATATTTTTATATTATCATCATTTGTTTTTTTAATTTCTAGCGAAGTAAGTTATTTTTAACGTCATGTTAACAGAAAGAAAATGTTTTTGACTTCAATCTCAAGTTACTTTTTATGTATTTAATATGGGGAGAGGAAGAGAGACCCATAACAATAAAGAATGACTTTTTTTTTTGGTGAGGTTGGGGGGGGGGGGGGGGGGATCGGATTTTTTAGGATTATTTTGTTTTGTATTTGATAATGTAGCAACTCAACGCACGTTATGTTAGTTGCATTTAAATTTAGTATGTTTTTATGACCAAAAATAAATAAAATAATAAATAAACTTGCATTGAGATGCTACAAGGTTAACCCTTAGTATCATCGTGTTGCACATCTGCAGCATACCCAAAAGTCAATGTTACTTACACAGTAAGCTTTAAAATACAATTTCATTTATTGTTCCTATTTCCCAATACAGCAGAATATAAATTAACCAGAGAATTTTAACAGACAGAGATAATGAGTTAATTTTTTATATCAAGGATTTTCTTTATCTTTTGAGCAGTTTCACATATTACTAAAATTAACTTCGTAAATTTCGTCAAATTAAAAAAAACTTAAGACTATCGAAAATAGATTTGTACAGTGATATTTACTATATTATTTATCGCTTAAAAAGTGTCAAATAGGCATGCTGTCCATCCAGAATCCTATAACTACTGTTCGCCTTAGCCGCCGATATGCGGTTATCAAATGTTTCTGTATTTATTTGTATGATAAATAGTATAATAATAAAAACGAAGAGACACAAAAAAAAAGTAAGAGTTTCTTCCTCAATTTTTTTGAATCTCATATACTTCCAATTTTGTGGAATTTAGTGTTATATTTTATTTAACACAGATATGAAAATGCAAAAAAAAAATTAATTCACTGGAAATATCTAATTTAAATGGGAAGAAAATTGTTCAACAAAACAAGGATGGGTTTCATTCCGAAAGGGGTGAATCATTTTTTATAAATGGGAATAATTTGTTACCATAAAGCAGAGCTGATTGCAGCGTGGACAAAGTGGGCTGTTTCTATGGGTCTTTTGCTTTACGGGGCCCAAAATTTGGTATTAAATTTCCATAAAGCTGATATTTTAAATTTGTTTTGACCTTATACATATTTTAATAAATATTTTGTACTTTTATATCATTATTAGGTTAAAGAAAAGGATATATTTGTCCAAATATGTATTTGATGACATCGAATAGGCTTAATTTTTTTTTGTAACAATATATGAAGGCGGTGGGGGGGGGGGGGGGGAGAAGAAATACCAAGTCTCTGGCCTAGAATTCATTTGAAGCTGTCTTTAAAAGTAATTAACATTTTTGACGCCATAGGGCATATATGATATCACTTAAATACATATTTAGGTGAATATACTGATTATAATCATCCCAAGGTCAAAAGATATTTAAAATATCAGCTTTATGAAAATTTCATACCCAATTTGGGGTGCCCTAAAATCAGGGGGCACAGAAATATCCCAGTTTTCTCACGCTGCAATCAGCTTTGCTTTATGGTAACAAATGATTCCCATTTGTAAAAAATGATTCAATGTGGTCAAACATGGCTGCGTATATGGTTTAGAAAGAAAAGTGGTCAAAGATGGCTTCATATTGGCAAAAAATAACGGGACAAAGATGGCCGTAATTAAGACATTTGAAATGTCTGAAATTCAGACGCATGAAGTGTCTAAAAAATTTAAGACATTTTAAAATGTCTGAAAATCGAACACTGCTGTTTCAGACACTTAAGTGTCTGAAATTCAGACGCAAGAAGTGTCTGAAAATTTTCAGACATTTTAAAACGTCTGAAAATTGAACACTACGTTTCAGACACTTAAGTGTCTGAATTTCAGACATTTTAGTTTACAGTGTATAATCTGTAATCCAAGAAGCTCATGTTGGATGCTCTATTTTATAGTATTGTAAAGAAAAAGTAAAATAATATTTTTTTATAAATTTCCTGTTTTTTTTCTTTTTCTGAAATTTTCATGTATGTTACATGGGAGGTTTAAAGCAAAATCTGTATTTCTGCAGTTGAAAATAAAGATGCATGTTAGATTCGAGTAGGCACGATAATTTTTATGCAATTTAATTCAACATCCCTATAAATGTTGTTTTACCTTTGTAAAAGTATGTATGAGAGAAAGGTTACGTTTATATACAAGCTGATTTTCTAATATTAATGATATTATTTAATTAATCACGAAAAAAGTCTTTAGCTCTTCTGAGAGCAGTTGATTCGATCTTAAAATCACCCAGTCAAAGGAAATGAATGGAAACCCGATCACAGGAGATCACCACTGGGGGTTTAATTATAATTCATTCTTCTGTAATCCCCTTAAAGCAGATAAAATTAGCATGTCTTTAGAGTCTGTAGTGTCTGAACAAAGAATGGTAAGCATAGCTTCTAGGGAGCAGAGCGCCCTAGTATAATAAATTTAAATATTTAGTAACAACTAATTTTAATGTAAGAAAAAATGAGTCTCTAATATTATAAAGAAACTAAGGCATAAATTTATATCTATGAAGGTTATTTATACATTGATTTTTTTTTAAACTCGATTCATTATGTTAAACAAAACATTATTACTGGATTTTAAGTTTAAATAATTTTTATGCGTGCTATGTATATAAAAATCGAATGCATGAAATTTAAAGACATCGTTGATGTAGTTTCTCCACAGAAAATACGCGGAGCTTTTATTTATTTTTTATTTTTTCCCTATCATGTGCTCATTTTATGTTGACCCACCAGCTAACATGAAAAGGCGAGTGTTGTTTGACGATGAATGAGCTATCACGTGTCTATAGAGAACGTACTTACGGCACGTGACCGTTATTTCACGCGATCTACTGTTGGAGAGGGGATCGGGCAGAGAAAAGAAAAAAGTCAGGATTGCGTTTAGGTGTCGAGTTACGTGCTGGGACACCGAGCATTGTGGAAAATTACAATGCAGAACCTCAAAGCACGTGAACGGTGACGAGCTAGTTTGGACTCGGAACAGACGGAAGGCTGCTGATACTTCAAGTGTCACGTGACAATAAAAGTTTTTTTTTTCTTTGGGGGAGGTTTAATAACTTAAAAAAAAATTAGTAATACATGCATCATTTTTAATTTTTTAATAGATAGCGCCTAAAAAGTGTAAACCGCAAAATATTGGCACAGTAAAAAAAATAGGTTATTGTATTAAAACCCCTTTCTCGGGCATTTAAAACCTTACAAGATACATACAAACTCCTTGCGTTAAGATGAATGTACGATGCGCAAAAACAACGTAAAGAAAGGATACAGATAAAAGTTTTTAGAATACTACATTTATTCCAAAGTTTCATTATAAGATCCCAGATTTCAGAGCAAAAGAGAGTGAAGAACAACTGCAGCAAGCATGTTTGTTAATTTTATTGTTGTTTGTCATTACCTTTTTAACTCTTTCCAACATAGTGTAAACATGTTTACGAATTCGATTTGTCTAACCGCCTGTCTGTCCGGGCTCTAACACGCATAAATGTACTCTGATCGCCATGTAATTGATGTACGTTGTTGATGTTTACTATGGTAGGTTTGGTATTGAAACTGAAGTGTGTAGCATTTATAGTTCGTTTACAGGGGAACTTAAACGAATTCTGTTACATTATAGTATACAGGGGGAAATTATTGGACTGCAATTTAATGCTGTAACACTATTTAAAACATGTGGAAAGCGATATACATCATTGAGGCGAGGGGATAGGAGAAGAAAAAAGTGAGGATTGGGTTTGTCTAGTTACGTGCTAGGACACCAATCATTGTGAAAAATTACAAAGCAGAACCTATACTACAAGATGCACATAAAAAGGAGGAGGATTGTATTTTGTACCAATATATTAAGAAATAAAAACAACATTAGAAAAAAAGCAAAAATGGGAGTGTGTATAAATCGCAAACAGCTGTTTCGAAGCCTCTAAGGATTCATCATCAGTCCTTAAAAATTAAAATTAAATTAAATTAAATGTAGATAAAAAAGGCGGAGTGCACAAAGCCAGAGAGGCATACCTCGCAGCTCGACTGTCAACGGCGAAATGCAATTCACAGTTCTTGATCAACCGTCTGTTGAACTCCTTGTAAAAGGGTTTCTACCATTGAAGGAGCATTGGTAAGGGAAAAATTATTCATCTTTCGCAAGACACAGTGACGTTTATATTTGCAATAAGACGAATGAAATTCAAAATTAGAAGAACCATTATTATTACATTTTGTCTCATAACTAGGCGTATGATTTGCTTCCATTCATATTCAATGAATATGAAAACTAAATCGGAAATACTTTCGGACTTTCATCATAACAAATTTCCAATGCTGTTTTTTTTTTTTTTTTTTTTTTTTCATATATCTTTATAATGGTTAATATCGACATTTTTTAAAACTCTATTTCACTTACTCCTCTATTTTGATAGTAGTGAATACATTATCATCACTGTTGATAAATATATTTCAAGGTCGATTATTTCCTTCTCAACTCAGCTATTTCCTTCGCATTTCGTCTATTGACTTGCCTGTTAAAGGGTTTCTAAGTTTGAAGAAGAATTAATAAGGGAAAAAATTTTTCCTCTTTCGTAAGATGCAGTGACGTTTATAATTCCAGAAGCGTGAATGAAATTTAAATTTAGAATAACCATTATTATTACATTTTATATCGCGATTAGGCCTATGAATTGATTTTACTGATATTCAATGAATATAAAAACTAAATCGAAAATATTTTCGGATTTTCATCTTTTCATCTTACATTGTTTTGTTAAATATCTTTATAATGGTTAATATCGACATTTTTAAAAACTCTATTTCACTTACATGATTTCATCTATTTTGGTAGTGATGAATACATTTATCATCACTGTTGATAAATATATTTCAAAGTCGATTATCAACTCAGTTATTTCCTTCTCATTTCGTCTATTGACTTGCCTGTAAAATGTTTTCTAACTTTGAAGGAGAATTAATAAGGGAAAAAGTTTTTTCTCTTTCGCAAGATGCAGTGACGTTTATAATTCCAAAAACGTGAATGAAAAT
Source organism: Maratus speciosus (assembly GCA_963932465.1). Lineage (NCBI taxonomy): Eukaryota > Metazoa > Arthropoda > Arachnida > Araneae > Salticidae > Maratus > Maratus speciosus. The sequence goes on from OZ010795.1 coordinate 510,450,299, forward strand.
CAAATTTAGAATAACTTTTATTATTACATTTTATATCGCAATTAGGCCTATGAATTGATTTTACTGATATTCAATGAATAAAATAACTAAATCGGAAATATTTTCTGATTTTCATCTTAACAAATTTCCGATATTGTTTTTCCAAATATATTTATAATGGTTAATATCGACATTTTTTAGAACTCTATTTCTCTTACATCCTTTCATCTATTTTGATAGTGGTGAATACATTATCATCACTATTGATAAATATATTTCAAGGTCGATTCCTTCCTTCTCAACTCAGTTATTTCCTTCTTATTTCGTCCATTGACTTGCCTGTAAAACGGTTTCTACCTTTGAAGGAGAATTAATAAGGCAAAAGTTTTTCCTCTATTTGGCAAGATGCAGTGACGTTTATAATTCCAAAAACGTGAATGAAATTCAAATTTAGCAGAACCTTTATTATTACATTTTATATCGCAATTAGGCGTATGAATTGATTTCACTGATATTCAATGCATATAAAAACTAAATCTGAAATATTTTCGGACTTTCATCTTAACAAATTTCCGATATTGTTTTGCCAAATATCTTTATAATGGTTAATATCGACAATTTTTAGAACTCTATTTCTCTTACATCCTTTCATCTATTTTGATAGGGGTGAATACATTATCATCACTATTGATAAATATATTTCAAGGTTGATTCCTTCCTTCTCAACTCAGTTATTTCCTTCTCATTTCGTCCATTGACTTGCCTGTAAAACGGTTTCTACCTTTGAAGGAGAATTAATAAGACAAAAGTTTTTCCTCTATTTGGCAAGATGCAGTGACGTTTATAATTCCAAAAACGTGAATGAAATTCAACGGTTTTAGCAGACGCAATTTAGTTTAGCAAAACCTTTATTATTACATTTTATATCGCAATTAGGCGTATGAATTGATTTCACTGATATTCAATGCATAAAAACTAAATCTGAAATATTTTCGGACTTTCGTCTTAACAAATTTCCGATATTGTTTTTCAAATATATTTATAATGTTTAATATCGACATTTTTTCAATGTTACAAAAAAAATGAAGGCATATAGATCATTAGATAACGGATTTTTTTTTTTTTTTTTTTTTTTTTTTTTTTTTTTTTTTTTTTTTAATCGTGTTTACGATGTCGCTTTTTGCTGGGTTTGTGTATCATTTCGCAATAGTGAGGTCCTATGCATACTTTTCAATAGATGTTGTTTAAGACTGGATTGTAAATGTGGAATTCTTCAGCGGATGAAAATGACGTCATTTTATATAAAATAAAAACATGTATTTTAAGTCTTAAAATTAAAATAAGTTTTGTAGAAGTGCATCATTTTCACGCCAGTGGCTTTGAAATTCTTCACAAGTGTAAATGCTTCCCTTTTGAAAATAAAGCAATTGAAATCACATGCTGATAAAACGTAAAATTAAAAAAAAATTTAAAGTGACTTTATAGAAGAGTAGTAACCTTTAGGTTAAAATAATATTTGTTTGAGTATTACACTAATTAATACAAGATGAATTTTTTTATTGTAACTAATTTTGTAGGTTTATTATAAATTAATTAAGCAGTTCCTTCTTAAACATTTTCTTTCGTTGAAATTCGACGGGTTCCATCTTATAATAGTAATAATAATTTTGTTTTCCTCATCGGAGGCGACATTAAATTATGAAAAAGCAGAATTCCTGCTTCCTGCTTGTTATTACATTACATATTTTCTTGTAAGCGTATGAATTGGTTTAAGTGATATTCAATGAGTATAAAAATTAAATCGGAGATATTTTCGGATTTTCATCTTAATGATCTTCCAAGATAGTTTTTTGAAATATCTTTATAGTGGCTAATACCGACAAATTTCCAACACTATTTAACTTATTTCATTTCATAGGTTTTTATATAGATGAATTACATTATCATCACTTTAGATAAATATTCTTCTAGGTCGATTCCTTCCTTCTCAACACTGTTATTTCCTTCTCATTTCGTCTATTGACTTGCCTGTAAATGGGTTTCCACCGTTGAAGGAGTAATTAATAAGGGGAAAGATTTTCCTCTTTCGCAAGACTCAGTGACGTTCAAAATAGAAATTAATGAAAATGTAATTCAAATTTAGAGAAAGCGTGATTATTATATATTATCTGATTACCAAAAAATATATATTAATTATCGTAATCAGGCATATGAGTTGATTTTAATGATGTTCAATAAATATAAATGAAAAAAGAGAAAAGTTTCAGGTTTTAATATTAACAAATTCCCAAGCTTCTCTTTTAAAATATTTTTTTAAAGACTAATATCTATATATATATATATTTTTTTTTTTTTTGCAAAACTGTTTTACTAGCATAATTTCATTTGTTTTCAATGACAGTTCAATAAATTATCATCGCTTCAGGTAATATATTTCTAGGTCAATTACTTTCATCTCAACTTAGTTACTCCTTTTTAATTTCGTCTTTTGACTTGCTTGTAAAAGGGTTTCTACCTTTGGGGGGGGGGGGGGGTCTTAATAAGGGAACAATTTGTCTTCTTTCGCAAGACGCAGAGATGTTTATAGTGATAATTAATCTCAATGAAATTCAAATTTAGAAGATTCGTTATTATTATATATTATCTGATTTCCAAAAATATATATTAATTATCGTAATCAGGTGTATGTATTTATTTCATTGATATTAACCCATTAGTGCATGAATTTTTTTTTCAACTCAATATTCTGCTTAATTAAAGAAAATGGTGTGAAATGAACGTAAAAAATAATAAAAAATTCTCTTTGAAAAAATATTTATTTAACATATAAAAATCTAAGCGTCCCAAATTTTGGGACACTTGGCACGAAAGGGTAGGGGTTTTCGCCGTTACTGTCTAAGCATTAGACCTATGTTTTATGCCATTTATTTTGTTACAAAAAGGTTATACTTCATTCGAGTTATTATTTGACTATAAAAATTTCTTTATTATTACTATAAGGAGGAGGGGGGGGGGGGGGCTGGGCTCGGCTCAAGAACAAAACCCCCTTCCTCCCGACCCCCTTCCTTGCTATTGGCATAGTAAAAATTTATAATAATCAATAATTACTAATAGAGTATATATACCGTTATATACTCGAATATACGCCAACCCCCTAACTTTTTATTTCAATTTTGCACAAAATCAAACCAAAGATTTCACTTACTAATACGAAAAATTAGTAAGTAAACAAAAACAAATCATTGAAATTTTTTTAATAGTGAATTATTATTATTTGCATATTTTATATATTATTTTATTATTTATACACATAAAAAATCAGACTTTTATACAGTATTCGAAGTTTGTTTTTCTTTGGTTATTGACTCGCGTATAAGTCTACAACCACCCCCCCCCCTAATTTACTTGCAGAAAATTGTCAGAAATTCTTGGTTTTACACACCAGTATATATGGTATAGCAGAACTTCTATTATCCGACCCTCGTTCAACCGGAACTCTCCGTAAACCGATGTCAATATCCTGAATTTTTTCCAACGATTTTTTTTTTTTTTTTACTTTCACATTCCTTGTGTATACAAGCGTTCTTTGCCTAACCACGAGTAGAGATAAGTATTTTGGTTCCCCTTTCTTCGAATTCCATTGAAATTAGCCTGATCTCTCAAAAGATTCGATCCCGGTATAATTGTACCCGTGATACTCTAACCCCACCCCCACCCCTTTGTGTATACGTCCGTGTTCCAAACAAATAAAATTATTTTCATGTATAATTTGAATTTAGATATTTATTAAGCAGTTTAAATAGTCCTAATAGCAGTTCGATGACGATGTTACATGTTAACTAGATGATTATTGACAAATCCTTGATTATCCGGATATTTCGATTATCCGATATAGGTTTGTTCCCAATTACGTCGGATAATAAAGGTTATACTGTATATATATTAGTAACCTCAGGATGTCAAATACTAAACTAGTACAAAACATAACGCTATGATATAAATTTTTACTAAGCCAATAGCTAAGTGTGGTGAGGAGTGGGTGTCTTGTTCGTGATCCGAGCCCAGCCCCTAACCCCCTATAGTAATAACAAAGAATAGCCAAATAATAATTTTATAGCCAAATAATAATTCGAATTATATGTAACCCCTTTGTAACAAAATAAATGGCATAAAACATACATAGACAATAACAGAGAAAACCCCTACCCTTTCGTGCCTAGAGTCCCAAACTTGGGACGGTATATAAAGCTTCAAATTCAAACAACAACAACAACAACAAAAAAAAAAAAAATAGAAAACTGAAAAAAATGCAAAAATACGTATTCCAAAATAATATTTCGTCTTATAAATAATATTACTTTTAAAATGATTGATAAAAAAATAAAAGAAATATCTTACTTTTTCTTACCCGCCATTTTATTTCAAGAAAATCCAACTTTGTGCTGCAACAAACATTTATATCACCTTTTTATTCTTAAAAATGCTCTTCCATTTATGAATAAATATTGAAAACAAATACTAAGGATATATAAAAATAGCAAATAAAGCCTTTGTGCAACAAAATTAAAAAGCAGAAAAACCAACGTTTAAAATGCACAAATAATAAATGAAAAGCAGCAAACAGCTGTTTCGAATCTACTAGCAAGGTTCTTCTTCAGTGCAAGATAGGAAAAAAAAGAATAGCGTGCTAGAAAAAGCAAGGCTGAGCAAAATCAGGGACAGAGACGCGCTGGCTTATATACCCTATGCGGGTAGCGAAAGCGCCAAAAACAACCAATGAGAGAGAAGCAGTGGAAACGACTGGGTGGACAAGTAGCGACATCTACCGGAGAAGGAGAGAAAAAGAAACCAAAAAAGGGAAATTAAATTAATGCTTTCCAAATACTTGGAAAATCAGGAGTACTAGATAAGTCATTGACTAAAGAGTGAGAATTTTTAATGATGTGGTAAGCTTCCCAAAAATCAAGATCAAGGTTAGAAGAACATTTTTGGATAATGATGGCTGAGGAAAAATCGAACCTATATTGAGAAGACCAAGAATGATGAGCAATAGAAGAACGTTTGAGCTCCTGATTTTTAACATAACCTTCATGCTCTTTTAAACGAAATCTAAGAGCACGTTTAGTCTGGCCAATATAAGAAAGGCCACACTGGCAAGAGATTTGGTAAATACCCCAGTTATCTAGGCGATCAACGGGGTGTTTGAGATTTGAAAAAGTGATTTTATTAACAGGAGAAAAAATAACATTAAAATCAAACCTTCTTAGGATTTTAGCAACTTGCTGACTGATTTTAGGAAAAAATGGTAACACAACTGAAGTATTAGAGTTAGAATTAGAATAATTTTCAGAATGGACGGAATTCGTCAATTTCTTATAAATAGAATCAATAATATTAGAGGAATAACACGGTTTACTAAGGATATATTTTACAAAGTTTTGAAAGGATATCATAGTCCCATTTGTAAAGGTTTTTTTTTTTTTTTTTTTTTTTTAAGAAAGCGTCTCAAAATTAGGACGCCAAGCACAAAAGGGTTAAATGAATATACAAAGTGTTGCCGAATTTGGTCGACAAATTCAGCGTGTTGATAGTAGGCATCAGTAGGATGAAAAATTACCATAGAGCATGTGGTCTCAAACCACAAATTTAATAAAAAATATAAGGTGTTCTGTTCTAACTCAACGTTGGTTGACGGTAATAACTTTCAGAAAAATTGAAGTATATATTATAATAAAACTTTTAATGTAAATTCTAACTTTTGTTTTAAATGTGATAACATAAAAAAAAAAGTGATAGAAGTTTCCATTATATCAGCGAGCAGTATACACTTAACACTCCACATTTTGGACAACGATTGCCTGAGCACCCTGTTTTTTCTTCTCTTTTTTCCCTGTTTTTTCTGAACTTTTCGGGATGTTATAACACTTCACACAAAACCGGGTACATGTCGTTGCATTTTCATTGCGATGTTTTTATTTTTCTCAAAATTATTATCGTCCACCCAAGTTCAGTTAGGATGAAGCACTCTGTATCTGTGATTAAATAAGTTGCTTGCAACCCTATTTGCTTTGTCAATTTTTCCTTCCTTTGATACCTACTATCACACCTCTGAATTTGTCGGTCGAATTCGGCAACACCCTGTATGAACTAAATCACAAATATTTTCAGATTTTCATCTTAAAAAATTTACAAGAATCTTTTTTCAAATATCTTTTTAATGACTAATATAGACATTTAATTAACAATAAGGAGTTTGGTGCGATATAATAGAAGCGTGACAAATAAACAACGTTAAAAGAACCAAAAAGTTTTAAATTTAAAGCATACCGGTTTCGGTAGCATGTAGCATACCTTCCCCAATGCTCCAGGCATTGAGGAAGTAGCGTATCTTCCTCAATATATTGAGATAGCCTTGAAAGCAATGTCTATATAGGCGTGACAAATAAACAACGTTAAAAGCATATATATTTTTTTTTAATTTAAAGCATACCGGTTTGGTAGCATGTAGCATACCTTCCTCAATGCATTGAGGAAAGTATGCTACATGCTACCGAAACTGGTATGCTTTAAATTAAAAAAAATTTTGGTGCTTTTATCGTTGTTTATTTGTCACGCCTCTACAATATAGACATTTCTTTCAAGGCTATTTTACTTATATTATTTCATCTGTTTTGATACAGATCGATAAGTTATCATCAATTCAGGTAAATATATTTTTAGGTCGTTTCCTTCCAACTCGGTTACTTCTTTTTCATTTCGCTTTTAGACTTGCCTGTATAAGGGTTTCTATCTTTGAAGGAATACCAATAAGTGAAAAATCTTTCTTATTTCGCAAAACGTAACGATGTTTATAGTGTTAATTAATGTCAATGAAATTCAATTTTAGAAGAATCGTTATTATTATATACTAGCTGATTAACCCGTTCTATGCATGGGAGTTCATGAATTTAATTCTAAAACCAAAATTAAAAATAAGTATTCGATTTAGTAAAATATTTTTTTACTACTGTGCCTTTTTTTAATGAAATTTAATTTATCATGTTACTAGGGCAACAGACGATAATACGATATCTTTGGAATAATAAGGGAATAAATAGAATAAAAAGTTTTGTTGATGTTTGTGATAAAATGTGTTTCTTTATTTTTAAAAATTTGTAATGATTAAGTGCAATTAAATAATCTATAATTATTTGCATGTGGTGTAAAAGAATTATCGTAATGCCAGCTAAAGCTTCTTATTATTGCAGCGTGGTGTACGTAATATGTATATCTCTAATTATTTGCATGTGAGGTAAAAGAATTATCGTAATACCCGATACAGCTTTTTACTATTGCAGCGTAGCGTATGTAATATGCAATGCGTCTTGCAGTAGAAAGGTAATTATTGTGGTAAGAATTTTATTGTAAATTTTTAATTGTTGGCAGCTGCTATAGCGAAAAATGTTGAAATTTGATAGTAAATTGCTGAAAAATTATTGTTTTTTTAGTAATTAAAAGTTAAATATAAATTATTTCGATTACGGATTGCTTTAGTTGCCTCGACCGTGTTTTAATACACATGTACGTAACATTTCATAACTCTGGCTTCCAAACTGTGGATTTGTGTAGCATTACAGACAGGCAGACAGAGACAAATTTTCCTTTTTATAGATGATTTTCCTTTTGATTTTCCTTGATTCCTTTTTTCCTCCTTTTAGATGATTACAAACAAATAGGTATTAATTATCGTAATCAGGTGTAAGAATTGATTTCACTGATATTAAATGAATATATAAACTAAATCACAAATATTTTCACATTTTCATCTTAACAAATTTTCAAGATTCTCTTTTCCAATATCTTTTTAATGACTAATATCGACATTTTTTTTTTCAACACTGTTTGAATTGCATAGTTCCATCTGTTTTGGTACAAATCAGTAAATTATCATCACTTCAGGTAAATATACGTATTTCTAGGTCTATAGCTTTTGTCTCAACTCAGTTACTCTTTTCTCATTTCGTCTTTTGACTTGCCTGTAAAAGGGTTTCTATTCTACCTTTGAAGGAGTACCAATAAGGAAAAAATCTTTCTTATTTCGCAAGACGTAACGACGTTTATAGTGTCAATTACTGCCAATGAAATATAAATTTAGAAGATTCGTTATTATTAGATATTATCTTATTATCAAAAATGTATATTAATTATCGTAATCATGCGTATGAATTAATTTCATTGATATTAAATGAATATAGAAACTAAATCACAACTTTTTTCAGATTTTCATCTTAAAACCTTCCCAAGAATCTTTTTTCGAGTATCTTTTAATGACTAATATAGACATTTTTCAATGCTAATTTACTTATATTATTTCATCTGCTTTGATACAGATCAATAAGTTATCATCACTTTAGATAAATATATTTCTAGGTCGATTCCTTTCTTCTCAACTCAGTTACTTCTTTTTCATTTCGTTTTTTGACTTGACTGCAAGAGGTTTTCTACCTTTGAAGGAGTGTTAATAAGGGAATTTTTTTTTCCACTTTTGCAAGACGCAATGAAGTTTATAATGACAATTAACGTTAATGAAATTCAAATTTGAAAAGAATCGTTATTATTATATATTATCTGGTTACCAAAAATATATATTAATTTACGTAATCAGGTGTATGAATCGATTTCATTGATATTCAATGAATATATAAACTAAATCAAAAATATTTTCAGATTTATATTTTAACAAATTTCCAAGAATATTTTATTGAATGTCTTTTTAATGACTAATATCGAATTTTTTTTTTCAACACTATTTTATTTAAAAAAAATTCATCTGTTTTGATACTGATGAATAAATTATCATCACCGCAGATAAATAGGTCGATTATTTCTCAACTCATTTATTTCTGTCTCATTTTTTCTTTTGACTTACCTGTAAAAGGGTTTGTACCTTCGAAGATGTATCAATAAGGGGAAAAGATTTTCCTCTTTCGAAAGACGCAGTGACTTTTTTTTTTGTAATTAATTTCAATAAAATCCAGATTTAGAAGAATCGTTATTAGTACATACAATCAGATCACAGTCTACCTCAAAAGTTTTCTATCGTTTATTTAAAATGTCGTTTATTAGATAACGCAAGAAAATTAACCAAAATAAATAAATGGGAATATTATCATAACTTTTTTAAACAATTATGAAAGTCTGCGTCCATACGGTGTCTCAAAAGTTTAGGCATAATGGAAAAAGTATATTATTAAACATTTTTAGATGGGGCGATTTATGAATAGTATTTCTTTGACTTCAGATAACTTATAATAATCGTGTTATAATCACAAATTCAGTTGAATTATTTTTGAGTATTTTCATCGAATTATTTTTCATCTAGATCCACAGTCATTATTACATCCATGTTAGGCAAAATTACTAAGTAATAAATGGAAGATCTTTGACTCAAAAAGCAGTTCGCGTAAATGTTTAGCCTGTTTCAGAAACAAACCTATAGGTGTAAATCAAATTATGCGGAAATTTGCTTTTCGAGTGTAGCGTTATTTACTTGTCTCGTAACAAGAACAATCCTTTTAGATATAGTAACAAATTTAAAATTTGAGTCATTCATTGCAGTTAGTTGCTTATCAAAGATCTGAGCGAACATGTCTTAGCAGGATTCACATAATTTCGAACAATGTATCAACGTTTAAATAGTAAATTTCTATATATTATTTCGTGTATTTGCAATTAAAAGTTTATCATTACTTAATACTAAACCAGTGATCAATATATTCCCATTTTCTAAAAGCTATTTTCTTCAAATATTATTACTTATAAATTTCAATACTCCTATTATATTTTAATTTTCTTCATGTTCATCTTGAAAACCACGTCTAATTTCATCAATTCAGTTCATGATTTTTCTAAAATATGTCTGTTCCGAATTTTTGACGGCCAATTATCTACTCGAGGGATATAGGCTCAGGGGGGAGTGCCCTTCGTTGTGGGGGGGGGGTCTTTCTAAGGGAACCTAACCCATATCTATGCATGGAAATGCATGGTTCGAAGAAAACCTCGAAAACTCCGAACGATTAGACCGACGGGCACGAACCCAGCACCTCCCGTCTACCAGCTTCGAAAGTAGAACCTCTCGGCCACTGGTGGGGCAAAAACATAATAATAATATGTAAATAAATAAATAAATAAAAATCATTGTAATATACCATATCCACATTTCTTGAAATGAGGTTTTAAAACGTTGTAATGTTTGAATGTTTAGAATTTTGTCATTCTCTCTTTCCAATATTTACATATAATTACACTGGTTATCAAAAATTAATGAAAAGTCACAAAATGCCAATTTTTAAATACGGGAATACTCAAAAGGAAGTAATATAATTCGAATAATTACTATTCCTGCAGAACAGCTAGTCCATATAACATCTCATTCTGGTCACACATGGTCACAAGAGTCACAGTCACTACGGCGAAACAAAAAATAGGAAATTCCATACGTCTCTTTTATGAGTCTCAAATGATTACTATATGTGACTCCACTGACAGGTCACTGTTAATGCTGCTTTGTGGCGGTCACCAGGTGACTTTACAATGTCATTTCATTGAGACTCTCGTGTGACTCTCATCTGGAGACTCAATTTCAAAGTCATTGTAAACGTTGCATTATGATAAATCACCAAATAATGTCAAATTAAAGTCACATGGTGACTTTTCACCACTTTTCACAGTGGCGACTTTACAGTATGGTCTCTGTTACCATTTGACAAAGTCATGTGACAGAAAGTCACCATGTGACTTTAATGTGACTATTTGGTTATTTATCATAATGCAACGTGCACAATGACTTTGAAATTGAATCTCCAGACGAGAGTCACACGAGAGTCTCAATGAAACGACATTGCAAAGTCACCTGGTGACACGTCACAAAGCAGCAGTCACAGTGACCTGTCAGTGGAGTCACATATAGTAGTCATTTGAGACTCATAAAAGAGACGTATGGAATTTCCTATTTTTTGTTTCGCCGTAGTGACTGTGACTCTTGTGACCATGTGTGACCTGAATGAGATGTTATATGGACTAGCCGTTCTGCAGAGATAGTAATTATTCAAATTATATTACTTCCTTTTGAGAATTCGCGTATTTAAAAATTAGCATTTTGTGACTTTTCCTTAATTTTTGATAACCAGTGTATTTATCTATCTAAAAATATGTTCAGGCAGCTGATTGCATCTCAGCTTGATTTCCCCCCATTTCACCCTTCTCCCTTCATGTAATAGTGTTTCTACCTTTAAGACCGTAGTCATGCGGGAAAAGTTTTTCTGCTTTTTGACAATGCGATTCCTTACGTTTGACTCGAATTCTACGTAAAAATCAATATTATTTTACAAAAAAAGTCACGCACTCTTTATAAAATAAAAAGATTATCTTAAGGTCTAAGAACTCATATCACAGAAATTTGGAAAGCTAACAATTCAAATGAGAATTAGTTCCGCAGTTTCCTGACTAATAAACTTCCGGTAAATTTTATGTATAAAATCATCATAATGTACATCATCTATATTTGTTAGAATGTTGTAATTTTTTTAATATTTTCATTCTTTCTTTCTGATGTTTACCTATAATTATTTCTCAAGATAAAAATAAGTTCAAGCAGTTAATTACTTATCAGCCTAATTCCCCACTCTTTTATATATAAAAAAAATTCTTATCTTCTCATAAAAGTGTTTTTTTTTTCTACTTTTGAGGGCGTATTCATGTGGGGTTTTCTATTCTCTGGCGATGTGGTTCTTGACATCTGACTCGAATTCTAGTTAAACATCAATATTTTTATAAAACTTCGACACTCACCTTTTAGATAGTACAAAGATTTTGTAATTTTATTTAAAAAATATTTATAATGTACCCCACTTGTAAATTTCACCCTTTTAAATTTCATGTTTCGAAAGTTGAAAATGCCATTCACATTCTCTGATTTTTAAGAATAAGTAATGCTCCCAATAAATTCCAGGTTCTTGATTGCTACTCAGTCTAATTTCTGACATTCATTTTTCCTCCTCACCTCTCTGTTAAGGTATTTCTACCTTCGAAAGGCGTGTTCATGCTGAGAAAGCTTCTTATTTTTACTGTATGCATTGACTTGAATTGTATGAACAAATAATTTTTTTTTTCATCAAAATCTGACTCGTGCCTTTTTTACCCGACTGAAAAGAAGGGTTATGTGTTTCACGCGTATCTGTGTATGTGGATTCCCTTATACCCTCGAAACATCCCAATGGCTAGATGGATTTTAATGAATGAGGTCTCTATCAATTCGTCTTAACGGCCTGATGGTTATAGGTTAGGTTTCGTTTTTATAAATTCAAAATGGCGATCGTAAAATACAAATGGCGATAGAGACGAAAAAAATAATTTACGCACCCTATTGAGTGGCATATCATTTGATAGGTCTTTCAAAATGAAGACGATGTTTCATTGACTATTTTACAGCCAGGAGCTCCGTTAAACTATTATACAACCTGGAAGTTGTGTAGGTAGGATCTCTAGCTTGACTGCAACTCTAACCACCATAGACATCTATAGACCTCATCAAAACAGTGTTTATAGATAGGAACTAACAATTAAACACAACTTAAAGGTCATCAATACAAGTTTTAAAAAAAGTAGGTAAGTAATATAAACAAATAATATATATAAAAAATATTGTAAGTCAATTCCTACTTAGGTCGATAAAAGAATTTGTTTTTCTCCCATTCTTCTTTCCTCTTGAATGGCGCTTAAAATGCCTTGATCAAGAAGAGGGCTCTCTCGATTATTGAAAATTAATTAATTTAATTTAATTAATGAATTAATATTTGAAAAAAAACTGGATGAACTTCAAGTGTCATCCACTACAAGTTTTAAAAAAATTATTTGAGCTTGATTGGATGAATATTAAGTATTTTATTAAAGATTGAAAATTTGAGCAAGATATATATAGCGATAGTGTGAGAAAATATTATGATAATTGAAAAAATTGATAATTGATTATGATAATTGAAAAAAAAAATAGTTTCACATTGACTAGAAATAATTGATTAGTTCGCTTTTTACGCAGTCGGTTTTTTGATTTTTTAAATTTAATTGTTTATTTTCTGTTGTTGTGTTCTATGAACTGATTTCGTTGAGATTCTATGAATGAATAAAGTAAATGAGAATTATTTTTGCAATTTTCAGATTAACAAATTTCCGGATAATTTTTTTAAAGAAAAATCTTTATAATATACCATATGTTAATTCTTTTTGCAATTTCCAAATTACCAAACCTGACATTCTAGACATTTTCTTTACAATTGTTTTATGATGTAGCACATCCATATCTGTTAGAACATGGTTTTTAGAATGTTCTCCCATTAAGGGTTGATTTTTAGGGCATTTTGGGGATATTTCTTTCAATAATGCACATAAAAATGGTTTTTTGCATTAACTTTATTGTACTTTCGCTATACAATAATGTTGATATTTTAATCGGTCTGGACTTCCATAAAAGTTACTATACATAGCGTGCAAAGTAAACCCGTACAGGAAATTACGGTCTTTATAATATCTAAAACAAGAATATAACGGGGATTCTTAAAGTAAATTAGTTGGAGTCAAATACTAAAATGGATATAATAGATCCAATTTTCACAAAATAGCGGCTGTTTGAAGTTCGGAGTCATTTTTTGGCATCAACCTTTCATTTTCAGAATTGTTTAAACAATCACAATCATTAAAAATTAAATTTTATAAAAGATTTGTGCTCCAATTAGAGAAAAATCTAATTTAATTTGCAAAATGCAAATCTTTAATAGCTTTAACAGTTTTAGCGCGAGGTTTAGCGCAAGTTTTTGATTTACAAAGTTCATTTTATGCACCGTCCCGTTAAATTGGTTGTCACAATTTAAATTTTAGGCGAACAAAAAACATTTTTTAAGGTATATTTTGGTACCTTTAAAAATATAATTTTTTTAAACTATTTTCCAGGAGAATCATCTACCTTAAGCGACTTCAATTTGATTATTTTTCTAATTTTGTATTTTATTCACTGCTACTTTGATTGTTTTACTGTTAATAATTAACGTCACTTTATTTTGGTAAATATTGCCAATTACTTAATCTTTTAAGACAGTGTGGAAATTTTTGGAATGGAACCACTTTTTCTGAACTATCTATCTTTTATATATTTTGTATTTCTAGTTATCTCAGTGCTTTAGAATAATTTGCTAGAAAGTCACATAATTCAATATATTTTTAGATTATATTTAGATTATAATTATAAATATACTTTTAGATAAAAATATCTTTTGCCATTAAACAAGTCATCTTACTTTATAAATATAAATATTTTTAGACTTATTTTTTTTCATACAATATAATTTAAGAATTAATTAAAAAGATTTGTAACTTTTTTGCATTTAAAAATATTACGTTTTAAGATGCATGTCAAATTTGGGGTTCTCAGTATTTGGAGCCTCAATGTATCGGTTACATCGGCCGATGTTTAACTCGGCCTTGATAGTAATTTTTTTTATTGTAATAATTAATTAAATTGATTAGCTTTATATTTGTCAAACAAATTAAAATCACTTTTCATATATATATGGTACGATTATTCATAACATTCTCGACGAAATTGAAGTCGTGGTCTTAATCCACTTTATAACTGATTAAAACTCTTCTTGAAACCAGCTCATAATTCGAAATTCAGGAATTTCACTCGCAGAATACCATTATTTCTTTAGTATATACCGGCTGAAATGCATGTTTTTTACAATAGGTGATTGCAATCGAGAAGTTGTTCCGACATGCATTCGAAAGTCATTAGAACTTCCGCAGAAAGAAAGAACACATAGCTCGTTGAAAGTAATTTATTAAAATCAGTCATATCCGACATAGATGCACATTTTCCTCAGATGAAAATTTATTTGAACACTTTCAATGTTCATTATTTCTTTAGTATATACCGGCTGAAGTGCATGTTTTTTACAATAGTTGATTGCAATCAAGAAATCGTTCCGACATGGATTCGAAAGACATCAGAACTTCCGCAGAAAGAAAGAACACATAGCTCGTTGAAAGAAATTTATTAAATCAGTCATATATGAACCCTCCGATGAAAATTTATTTAAACACTTTCAATGTTGAAATAACAGATAGTCATGTCATTGTACTGACAATACATTCTTAAAAGATGATCGACATCACATTCCAACGTCTCACTTTCTCACAGAAAATAATAGTCTTTTTTTAGGGTTTCGCTCATCTGACGAAACCCTATTCGTCTCGCTCCTCCGTCTGTCCGTCTGTCTGTCACAGAGCCCGTTCTCAGAAACTATGCATGTTGGAGACTTGAAATTTTGCATACTTATAGATGAACACAACACATCATACGACAAATCATAAAATTTAGAAAAAGTCGTACATTTAACCCTTTGGGCTCCCACATATGTATTTTAAACAATTCTTTCTAAGTGAGTCCCTAATTAGGTTGCAGGCGTAAAATTTTGCGTATTTATAGATGGGCACCTCAGATGAAACGACAAATAATAAATTTTTGAAAAAGTCGTACATTTAACCCTTTGGGCTCCAACATGTATATTTTAAACAGTTCTTTCTATGTGAACCCTAATTAGGTTGGAGGCGTGAAATTTTGCATACTTATAGCTGAATACCTCACATCAAACGACAAATCATAAAATTTTGAAAAAGTCGTACATTTAACCGTTTGGGCTCCCACACGTGTATTTTAAACAATTCTTTCTAAGTGAACCCTAATTAGGTTGGAGGAGTGAAATTTTGCATACTTATAGCTGAATACCTCACATCAAACGACAAATCATAAAATTTTTAAAAAGTCGTACATTTAACCGTTTGGGCTCCCACATGTGTATTTTAAACAATTCTTTCTAAGTGAACCCTAATTAGGTTGGAGGAGTGAAATTTTGCATACTTATAGCTGAATACCTCACATCAAACGACAAATCATAAAATTTTGAAAAAGTCGTACATTTAACCGTTTGGGCTCCCACATGTGTATTTTAAACAATTCTTTCTAAGTGAACCCTAATTAGGTTGGAGGAGTGAAATTTTGCATACTTATAGCTGAATACCTCAAATCAAACGACAAATCATAAAATTTTGAAAAAGTCGTACATTTAACCCTTCGCACTCCCACATGTGTATATTAAACAATTCTTTCTAAGTGACACCCTATTTAGGTTGGAGGTATGAAATTTTGCATACTCATAGCTGAACACCTCAGATCAAACGACAAATGATAAAGTTCTCAAAAAGTCCTACATTTAACCCTTTCAGCTCCCACATGTGTATTTTAAACAATTTTTCTATGTGAGCCCCTAATTAGGTTGGAGGAGTAAAATTTTGCATACTTATAGCTGAATACATCACATCAAACGACAAATCATAAAATTTTGAAAAAGTCGTACATTTAACCCTTTGAGCTCCGACATGTGTATTTTAAACAATTCTTTCTAAGAGACTCCCTATTTAGGTTGGAGGTATGAAATTTTGCATACTTATAGCTGAACACCTCAGATCAAACGACAAATCATAAAGTTTTGAAAAAGGTCGTACATTTAACCCTTTGGGCTCCCACATGTGTATTTTAAACAAATCTTTTCTAAGTGAGTCCCTAATTAGGTTGCAGGCGTGAAATTTTGCGTACTTATAGATGGACATCTCAGATCAAATGACAAACCATAAAATTTTGAAAAAGTCGTACATTTAACCCTTTGGGCTCCCACATGTGTATTTTAAACAATTATTTCTAAGTGACACCCTATTTAGGTTGGAAGTATGAAATTTTGCATACTTATAGCTGAACACTTCACATCAAATGAAAAACCATAAAATTTTGAAAAAGTCGTACATTTAACCCTTTGAGCTCCCACATGTGTATTTTAAACAATTCTTTCTATGTGAACCTCTAATTAGGTTGGTGGCGTGAAATTTTCCATGCTTACAGCTGAATACCTCACATCAAACGACAAATCAAAGATTTTTCAAAAAGTCGTACATTTAACCCTCTGGGCTCCCACATGTGTATTTTAAACAATTCTTTCTAAGTGACACCCTATTCAGGTTGGAGGTATGAAATTTTGCATACTCATAGCTGAGCACCTCATATCAAACGACAAATCATAAAATTTTGAAAAAGTCGTAGATTTAACCCTTTGAGCTCCCACATGTGTATTTTAAACAATTCTTTCTATGTGAACCCCTAATTAAGTTGGAGGAGTGAAATTTTGCATACTTATAGCTGAATACATCACATCAAACGACAAATCATAAAATTTTGAAAAAGTACATTTAACCCTTTGGGCTCCCACAAATGTATTTTAAACAATTCTTTCTAAGTGAACCCTAATTAGGTTGGAGGCGTGAAATTTTGCATACTTATAGCTGAACACCTCAAATCAAACAACAAATCATAAAATTTTGAAAAAGTAAATTTAACCCTTTGGGCTCCCACACGTGTATTTTAAACAATTCTTTCTAAGTGACACCCTATTTAGGTTGGAGGTATGAAATTTTGCTACTTATAGCTGAACACCTCAGATCAAACGACAAATCATAAAATTTTGAAAAGGTCGTACATTTAACCCTTTGGGCTCCCACATGTGTATTTTAAACAATTCCTTCTAAGTGAGGCCCTAATTAGGTTGCAGGCGTGAAATTTTGCGTACTTATAGATGGACACCTCAGATCAAACGACAAATCCTAACATTTTGAAAAAGTCATACATTTAACCCTTTGATCTCCCACATGTGTATTTTAAACAATTCTTTCTATGTGATCCCCTAATTAGGTTGGAGGTATGAAATTTTGCATACTCATAGCTGAACACCTCAGATCAAATGACAAACCATAAAATTCTGAAAAAGTCGTACATTTAACCCTTTGATCTCCCACATGTGTATTGTAAACAGTTCTTTCTATGTGAGCCTCTAATTAGGTTGGAGGCGTGATATTTTGCATGCTTATAGCTGAATGCCTCACATCAAACGACAAATCATAAGATTTTCAAAAAATCGTACATTTAACCCTCTGGGTTCCCACATGTGTATTTTAAACATTTCTTTCTAAGTGAACCCTAATTAGGTTGGAGGCGTGAAATTTTGCGTACTTATAGATGGACACCTCAGGTCAAACGACAAGTCATAAAATTTTGATAAATTCGTACATTTTTACCCTTTGAGCTCCCACATGTGTATTTTAAACAATTCTTTCTATGTGAGCCTCTAATTAGGTTGGAGGCGTGAAATTTTGCATGCTTATAGCTGAATACCTCACATCAAACGACAAAGTATAAAATTTTGAAAAAGTCGTACCTTTAACAGTTTGGGCTCCCACATGTGTATTTTAAACAATTCTTTCTAAGTAAGTCCCTAATTAGTTTGGAGGAGTGAAATTTTGCATACCTATAGCTGAATACATCTTATAAAACGACAAATCATAAAATTTTGAAAAAGTACATTTAACCCTTTGGGCTCCCACATGCGTATTTTAAACAATTCTTTCTAAGTGAACCCTAATTGGGTTGGAGGCGTAAAATTTTGCATATTTATAGCTCAACACCTCACATCAAATGAAAAACAATAAAATTTTGAAAAAGTCGCACATTTAACATTTTGGGCTCCCACATGCGTATTTTGAGCAATTCTTTCTATCTGAGCTCCTTATTAAATTGGAGATTTGAAATTTTGCATACTTATAGCAGAACACCTGAGGCCAGGCGACAAATCATAAAATCTTGAAAAAGTCTTACGTTTAACCCTTTGAGCTACCACATATGTCGTTTAAGAAATTCTTTCTAAGAGAGCCCCTAATTAAGTTGGAGACATGAATTTTTGCATACGTATAGCTGAATACCTCAGACCACACGACAAATCATAAAATTTTCAAAAAGTCTTATATTATTTACTCCTCCGTGCTCTAACTTGTATATTTTAAGCAATTTTTCTAACCTCCACCCTTTTCACCCGGTGAGCACTTTTCCAACTTTTGCCGACACCCCTTTGACCATTCTTTAATATTATGCACCATAGCCTTACATATTTTAGTTCCACTTTTTACCGCCAGGGGCGCCTACTTATCTCGGGTGCTATGGGTCCAATCCCCTGGACTAATATATCTATGGATAGTATGTAAAACGGAGTTTCGTTCGGATGGAGGTTTGTTTAGAATAGAGTGCGCCCCTTGTTTCGAAATGTGGAACTAACAGATTTTTCAAAAGGATAAAGTGTTTTGAAAGGAATATTAAACGAAACCCTCTGTGCGATCTGTGATCACACTTACCCACTTGTTTAGACAACAGATCAAACGACAAATTCTGAGCTCCATGTTCATGTTTCTGGTTAAATAGTGAGAGGCGGAAAGTTATCTACGCCAATGCGGATGTGTGGAACAGAAAATCACAGGCTTGAAGCAGGGAAGAACTATATTCTAGTGGCGTAAGTAATTAGGTCGCCTGCGGTGTTTTCGAGAGAGGGCGCGAAATTGACTTTTGGAAAAAAAACAAGAAAAAAGAAAATGGTATAAAACAGATAACTTTAATTCGATATTTTAAGATTGAGACATCGATATTTTAAGATTGAGAAATAAAAAGGTCTTTAAGAAAAATTATTACGGGAAATGTTTCTGTTAGAAAGATTTGGAAAAGGATTAAATATTAAAATACGCATTTTAAGTAGAAATGAATTTAAGTTAACAGAATGAATGGAATATTGTTTAAGATAGGAAATATTTTAATAAACTAGGATTGTAGAATAAATTTAGAAGGGAAATTTTTATGGAATCTATATATATATATATTACGCTATCGTAAGCGGCACAAAAATCGCGATTATTTTTTAATTGTTCAATGGTAACTCCCGAATGAAACGCATCTCATTGGTTATTGAACAGCATTTAATGCATATCCATATCTATACAGGGGTTACCATAGGGAAGAACCTGTTCTGTCGCCAAATGCCGCCAAGTTTGACGCTAACTTGGTGATATATCGTCAAATTTCGCGACCAAAATTAGTGGCGCCATTTGGCGATATCTCTAATATTTCCCCAAATTCCCATCGACTTCCATTGTAAATCAATAGTGTTTACTTGCTTACATAAAATCAACAAATTGAGATATTTTAATGCAACAAAAACTAATATTAGCTTAAGAGATTATATTAATTATATTTAAGGGA
Organism: Maratus speciosus; assembly: GCA_963932465.1. NCBI lineage: Eukaryota > Metazoa > Arthropoda > Arachnida > Araneae > Salticidae > Maratus > Maratus speciosus. The sequence goes on from OZ010795.1 coordinate 510,470,490, forward strand.
GTCCAAGAAAATTAAATTATGAATAAATGTAACATGATACAATGCTTAGCATGCTTTCCCAAACACAAATTTTAAGGGAGACCAAACTGGTCTTCAAGGGCGGTTAGTTAATTTAATAAAGCGCGGAAATTTAATTTTCGTAATATTTATACATATAAAATACCGTTGAATCAAAATTATATGAATTATTTTTTAACTACATAAGATGTTTACCTTTTTTTCGTATGCGAGTTTCTGTTTATAATATTAAATTTGTTTAATAAACAAATTTCCATTTAAAAAGTAGCTAAATCATTAAAAAAAAAACTATTTTAATTGAATATTGTAATGAAATATTACAGCGTCAGAAACCTTTATTAAATAAATTTACTATAGCGGAATTAAACTGCATGGAATAAAGCTATACATAAAGCTCCCGTTGCAGATATCTTCATCGCATTAAACAACGTGCTGTGCCACACGCTGAAAGCAAGAAATTCTCTGTGGCAATTTCACAAAGCACACCAAAAGACTTTCTCTGTGCGTGCATCTATCCTCAACGCAAAAGACTTGGTCCGTGCAAACACTAACACGCATATTCTTTGGAGTGGAAGTTAAAGCCGCAGAAGTGCGATGATAAACGCTGAAGTTATACTTCTGGGAGATGTGCCGCGCTGTTCGATTAAAACGTGAACATGGTTTCAGAACAGGTGCTAACAGAAATGAATATTTTACATCATTAATAACTGTCAGTATACTGACAGCTTACGAAATTGTATTTTTGCAGCACTGCTTTGATAATTTTAGAAGTGAATAAATGCATTATAAAATAATTTAGTGCCGAAAATTTTTGAATAATGAAGCATATATCAATTTACTACTTGCTTAATAATTTTACAACGATGGATGATTAAATTATTACAAAACTGCTTAGCGAGTAAAAATTTGTAATCTAGAAAATTCCTAATTTCTAGAATGCAAAATATCGGAAGGAAGGAAATAATTTACTTTAAAATAAATTAAATTATGTTAAATAATATTTTTGATACTGATATTCTTTTTGAAAACAAAGTAATATACATATATTTTACTTCGTTTTAAATAATAAGGTTTGACTAAACATACCCGAATTTGTCTACTATCAATGAATAATGGAGTATATATAAATTTACTATTTTCTTAGTAATTTTACAACTGTGGCTGATTAAATTATTACAAAACTGCTTAGCGAGTAAAAATTTGTAATCTAGAAAATTCCTAATTTCGAGAATGCAAAATATAGGAAGAAAGGAAATAATTTAATTTTAAATAAATTAAATAATGATAAATAATATTTTTGTTAGTGATATTCTTTTTGAAAACAAAGTAATATACATATATTTTACTTCGTTTTAAATAATAAGATTTGACTAGACATACCCAGATTTATCTTCTAACAATGAATAATGAAATACATATCAGTTTACTATTTTCTTAATAATTTTACAACGATGCCCAATTAAATTATCGCAAAATTGCTTAGCGATTAGAAATCTGTAATGTAGAAAATTCCTAATATCGAGAATGCATAATAGCCGAAGGAAGGAAACAATAAATTTTTAAATAAATAAAACTATGTTAAGTAATGTTTTTGTAACTGATATTCTTAAAAAAAAAAAAAAAAAAAAAAAAAGTAATATACATATATTTTACTTCGTTTTAAATAATAAGGTTTGACTAGACACGACCAGATTTATCTTCTAACAATGAATAATTAAATACATATCAGTTTGCGATTTTCTTAATAATTTTACAACAATGCCCAATTAAATTATCGCAAAATCGCTTAGTGATTAAAAATCTGTAATATAGAAAATTCCTAATATCGAGAATGCATAATAGCTGAAGGAAGGAAACAATAAATTTTTAAATAAATAAAACAATGTTAAGTAATGTTTTTGTAACCGATATTCTTAAATAAAAAAAAAAATAATATACATATCTTTTGCTCTGATGCAATTAATAATGTTTGACTAAATAAACGAGGATTTACCGACAAAGAAATGAAAATAAGACAATGTAATGTACTTAAAAGTAGGTCATTTTAAACATAATCATCATTTATGTCTTTAGACTTTCGTAATGTCATGGTGAATTATTTCAGAGATATGAAGCTGATATATGAGAGAAAATAGCTAGTAAATTTACCCATAAATTCATTTAAAAAACTCTCAAGCTTTGAAAGCTGTCTTTAAAGAAAAGTTCGCATATTTTTTAAAGTTAAATAAAAGTAATTAGCAATAAAAATTTAATGATTTTAAAGACATGTTTGCATAGTGCTGGAATAAAAACCCGAACAACCTCCAAATAACTCTAAGTTAAATCAACGTATAAAAATGTGACTGGTATTAATCGATTAGTAATAACGTCTAATAATTAATACTATAATTTAATTTGCTATACTAAAAATTATGTTTCAAAGTTTTCTTATGTAAGAGGCTAGTTTAAAGAAATCAAAAGTATGTTACCGAAATAATCTATGAATTTGGTTAATTTTTATCAAACGGTTTAATAAACTATCTATATGGTCAAGTAACTGTTAATTTATATTCCACTTTGTAAATTATGAAATGTTTTTACGTACGTATTTTTGGAAATGTCTTATTACCCTCTTTGTTTTTCTTGCCTGTGCGATAAGGAAGAAGAGTATTTTATTCTCTGTCCATATCTCTCTGTAAAACGTTTTATATTTAGTTCGTTATTTCAATTTATTTTCTTATATAAATATGATGAGCACTGTTGAAAGTGTTTTTGTTTTTAATTCTTCCACAACCCCATTATTTTTAAAGACCAGTCCCTTATTTCCACAAGGAAAGAAAAAAAAAACAGAAGATTTCAATGAAATCGAATAAAAAATAAGAAAGAAATAAACATTAAAAATTGGCTTTAAAAAGTTATATGTTAACATCCCTTTTTCTAAGCACTCACAAAACGCACAACAATGAATGGGGTATCATACAAAAGATTTTTTAATATGTTTTTGATACAGTACACTCACATTTAAAAAAAAAAGATATTTTGTTAAAAATTGCAGTTAATTAAAAATTAATAAAAAAATATCCTTAAATAATCTCTAAAATTGCGATGTGAAAGCCTTGCACGATTCTACTGGTTTATAAAAAACCTGTCAAAACTTCATCAAATTTGTAGACCATTGTTTTGGAAGATACTTTTCTGATTATAAAGAAGAAAAAAAATAATTGTCCCTTATTACACCGATTGTCTTACCCCACTTTTTCCTATAAATGACTTTTAATTTAAGCATAGAATATTATACATATTACCATCTATAATAATTATGTAGTAAAAATAGCTTTATGTACGCGATAATTGTCGTAATGAGGCGTTTTAATGAGGTATTAATTTAATGATTTTTTTATTCCCAGCTTGACAAATTGAGTTTAATTAGCAATGTAGTATTTAAATACGGTGTATAGTTAGTTACTGATGTATAGTTAGTTTACAGGTCCCACAAAGGAACTCTTATATATTACGGCCACTGGTTGGTTATTATTAGGTGATTATTTTTGAGTGGAAAGTACGTTTTCATGATGTAAAACTATTTTAAACGAAACAGAATTGATAAAAGCGTTTGTTCTTCATTTCCCTCTACGATATTTTTTGATTAAAGATTCATTCTGGTATAAGATGTGTGAAAAATTTAATGTATAAGATTCTATAAGTGTGCATGCATTAATTCTATTTTAAAAAATACAAACTGATACAAGTTTTTAAGTTTATACAATTTTTAAAAAATTATTAAACTTAAGAAAAACTGATTTTTATGAGCATTTTATTAACTTTATGAACGATATTTTCTCGAAATGTTAGCGAAAAAAGTTTTAACTTCATAAATTTAGTTACTTTCAAGACTCAAAAATTTCTCAAACCTTATAATACATACAAGCAAAATCTCTATTTTTTCATCGTCGTTTCAAAATTTAAGTTTCTTTACAATTTACGAAGATAAGTTCAAATAAATTTTGTTTTCTCGCTTTTATATTTGTTCATTATTGAACATTTTTTCCCTCTACTTTTCCACTCTTCAATTATATGAAATCTGGATTCTATTGTGACTTAATTACAATTAGTTGTAATTAAGTCACAATAATTCAATTACTTTCTAAATTAAAAAAAATTCCCAAACATTATAATACATACCAGGAAAACCTCATTTTTTTTTTTTCATCATCATTTCAGAATGTAAGTTTTTTTGCAACTTACGGAAATATGATCAAATAAATTTTGTTTTCTCGCATTTATATTTTCTTTTACTTTTGCTTTTCCAACCTTCAATTATATGAAATCTAGATTATATTGTGTCACAATAGTTCAGTTACTTTTAAACTAAAAAAAATCCCAAATATTATAATACATACCGGGAAAACCTCATTTTTTTCATCGTCGTTTCAGAATGTAAGTTTCTTTACAATTTACGAAGGTATATTCAAATAAATTTTGTCTTCCCGCGTTTATATTTGTTCATTATTTAGCGTTATTTCCTCTACTTTTCCACTCTTCAATTATATGAAATCTAGATTCTATTGTGACTTAATTAGAATTAACTTATGAGGGAAAAAGAAAGCAAAATTTAATTATTCTGACAAAAACTTGTTTGGGCCCATAAATCGAAAGTTTTATTCTACAAAGTTAAAAGGAATCCAATACAAAAAATAAAAATAAAAAATAGGGCAATTCTTCGTCAGAGAAAAAAAAGAGAAAAAGTTCCGTTTCCAATAATTCTCCCGATAAATGAACTTCTCAATTACTTTTTCTTCGATACACCTCGCACAAAACATTCACGCGAACACATATCGTCGACAACACACGGTCTTTAGAGACTAAAAAAACCGGAGATCAAACGGTCCTGTCCTGCACCTAATGGTCGCTTCGGCCCTCTCACACACGCGACGTTTGTTTGCTAAAGGCGAGATGGACCTAAGTTTGCTTGACCACCGATGTTGACTTTTATCGACTTATTGACTTTTTGGCTTCGCAGCCTCATTTCCTCTTGAGACCTGAAGACTCCATGTTATTGTTTATTTTGGATAAGTTTCTCCTTTTTTTTTTTTTTTTTTTTTTTTTTTTTTTTTTTTTTTTTTTCCCTCTGTGCTCTGTGATACCTTTTATCTATTTGGAAGGTAGGGCAAATCGCTTTGCATGTATAAACTATCGGAGAAAAAAAAAGCGTATAATAGCCAAGTGAGGAAGTGAGATCGATTTGAATTATGTTACAAGTTGAAATGACAATACGTTATTCTACAATCTGGAGTACGGCATTTATTTTATGAAAAAACCAATAACTTTTCGTTATTTTATATTTATCTTCGTTATTTTTTTTTGCACTAGGAGATCCGACCCGGGCTTCTAGGGTTACAGAATATAGTGCACGGTCTACAAAACCACTTCTAATTGAAATGCTAAATAGATTTTTTACATGATATATATATATATCAAGCAGGACGGTCGTTCTGCCAAGCCAAGCTGAAAAAAAAAAATGCTAAACTCGCCAAACAAACAAACGCCAAGAATAAAACGCAAGACACCGTAACTGCTTATTATACTGAAGACAACTTCTCTATGTTAAATCGACCAAGCATGCCAAAGTAAAATTTCCCATATCAAAAGAACCAATCATCGCAGAAAAATAAAACCAAAACCAGAAGGACCTAATGGAAAATATCTTCAATTTGAGACCAAATGCATCCTCATAAATTAATTATAAACAGAGATATAGATTTTTTAAAATAACGTCGAGATACTAAAAATGACCGATTTATTTTCTTCGTTACACCTTATGCTTCAATCGAGGTAGAGACTTAAATAATGGACAAAAAAAAGTAAGGATTGCATTTTTGGACAGATATTTTCTCAATCTACTTGCTTTTGTAAAATTCAGCTTTAAAAACACAAATTTTCTATTCTTAATTAGCTAAAAACTGTTAATTAATTCTAAAGTTTATAAATTATGCCAAACAGCGATAAACCCGCCAAACCATTTTAGAAGTCTTACACTATTCTTTTATATTATCCTTTTCAATTGATTTCATCGAAGAAAACTATGGCCGAGATCCAGATAGATTTTTCGCTGTTAGCGAAATGAGTTTGACCAATCAGAAGCCAGAATGTTTGCGAATTTTTGCTGTTTCTGGATCCCGGCCTATGTCATGAAAGTTTTGAGTCATTTTCTTAGTGCCATGGATGAAGTGCAATGTTTGTAGAAATCTAGGCTGGGATTCAGATAGATTTTTCGCTGTTAGCGAAACGAGATTCACCAATAATAGCCTGCATTGCTGCAAACAGTGAAAAGTTCGCAAAAGTGCAAGCTTCTGATTGATGAATCTCGTTTCGCTAACAGCGAAAAATCTATCTAGATTGCGGTCAATTATGTTGAACACAATTTTGCATTTCCACATCCAGGAACGGTACTGATGTCATAACAACAGTGCATATTCGAAACTATTTAAGGCATTGATTCTGAACTACTTTGCTATACATTTCAATATTAAAGAAGTTGTTGTTTCAATAGTTTTAGTACTTTTCTCTGTTGCTCACTCTAAAACATAAATATCGAAATTTAACCAACAGCGCTCAGAAACTATAGCGCCTAGAATATATAGTGTTGAAATCGGCTAACCCTGTAATACTTAAAAAAGCGCTAAAATATTGTATCCCTTAAATGTGCAATGATACTGCTGCAATATGCAGATCGCAGCTACATCTGCAGGATATTTTTCACAACTGTAAGAAATTGCTAGTCTATACAATGTAATAATAGTAATACGAAAATCTCGCAGATGTCGCTGCGATCGACACTTGAAATTTTAGCAGTATCGTCGTACATTTAAGGGATACAAATTTTTAGAACTGTTTGGATAGCATATTTCCACACTAGGCATTCTAGGCGCTGCATCAGAAACAACACCATAACAGAGAGCTTTATACATAAGAGAGGTGATATATGCACAGGAGGCATGCTCATTTCAAGTTTTTGTCGAAAGTACGGCAATCAGCTTTCTTGAATAGAGGATATTCAATCTACGTTATGATCACATGGTCAAAGCAAGAACGTCTAGCGTAAAGAAGGGAAGGCTCCATCTACGTAATGTAAATCCCCGCTAGCCAATGAAACAGTTCATGGGAGAAAGCACTAGTACACTGTTAAAAATATCGTGAAAAATTACCTCTGTTTTTAAAGGCTATCTGTATTCTGACCAATGAGAACGCTTCATAGGCGTTTATGTAGCGTTCTCATTTGTCTGAAAATAGAGAACCTTTAAGAACAGAGGTAATTTTTCACGATATTTTTAACAGAGTAGTTTCCTGTTTCCCTTCTTATCAGTCAGAAATTCTTTGAGTAAATTACCGGTACCACGTGACTTTTTCAGCCTCGAACCCATATTTGGAATATCCTCCATTAGAAGATACGCGCATGGACGATCTCTATTAGACTAGGGAAATAATTCAACATGCATTAGCCTGACGATAATGGCATGCTCGCAAAGAACTTTAACGATTTGTTTTTATCACTTTTACCAATAAACATTTATTGGCCGTATGTCGCTACTTCGTTATAGAGACACACTTGTTCCTAATTAGATACCGGCCTTAATGTATCAAAATACGGAGTTTGCTTTCTGTACTATTCCTGAGCTCAGTTTTACACTGTTAAAAATATCGTGAAAGATTACCTCTGATTTTAAAGGCTATCTATTTTCTGACCAATGAGAAAGCTATTTAAATGCCTATGAAGCGCTCTCTTTGGTCAGAAAATAGATAGCCTTTAAAAAAAGAGGTAATTTTTCACGATATTTTTAACAGTGTATCGTCTAGAAATATAATCCGGGACCCAGGTACATTTTTGCAAACAGTAAAATGTTAGCAAAAATTCTGGCTTCTGATTGGTCAATCTCGTTACGATAACAGAGAAAAATCTAACTAGATCACGGTCATAGTGTGGAAACCGGATATTCTAGCAATGCTTTAAAAAGTGCTAAAAATTGAATCCCATAAATATTGAAAAATACTGAATGACAAATGTCAATAGGAGCAACATTTTCTAGATCTTCTCTGAGCGAAACGTTTTCTTTTGAAATAGTTACGTTGGAATTACCACATGTCGCTGTAATCGACATTCGTCGTTCAGCCTCGTTCAACATTTATGGGATACAATTTTTTAGCACCTTTTTAAATAGCCGATTTTTAAACTATATCTTCTAGAAACTATAGTTCCGTGATAGCGTCTAAATTATATGTTGTAGAAATCGACTATCCCAGCAATACTTAAAAAAGCGGGGAAGTATTGAATCCCTTAAATGTACAACGATGTTGAATTCCAAACAGTCATTTGCATCGACATCTGCAGAATATTTTTTAAAGAAGAAAGAGACATGTGTAATGCACCGCTACAGCGTCTAGAATACATAATGTGGAAATTTGCTATCCAAGAACCGCTAAAAAGTGTATCCCTTAAATGTGCACTGACGCTGAAATCCAGGGAGATGATCGCAGCGACATCTGCGATATATTTTCAAATTTCAAAGTAAACATCGTATTATTACAGCGGATTTGATGCCAAGCACACAGGTCAGATGTATGTTAATAAAACGTTAAAAAAAAAAAAAAAAATGTTACAGCGTCTAGACCAAATGGAGGATATTCCATCTACATTTTGATCACGCGGTCAAGGTAAAAACTTTTATCGTAAAGAAGGGAAGGCTCCGTAGACGTGTAATGTAAAAAAAAAAAAAAAAAAAAAAAAAAAATGTTACAGCGTCTAGATCAAATGGAAGATATTCCATCTACATTTTGATCACGTGGTCAAGGTAAAAACTTTTATCGTAAAGAAGGGAAGGCTCCGTAGACGTGTAATGTAAAATAAAAAATAAAAAAAATGTTACAGAGTATAGACCAAATGGGGGATATTCCATCTACATTTTGATCACGTGGTCAAGGTAAAAACTTTTATCGTAAAGAAGGGAAGGCTCCGTAGACGTGTAATGTAAATCCCCGCTAGCCAATGAATCGGTTCATGAGGCAAAGTAGTAGTATCTTCCCTTCTTATCAGTTAGAAGTTCCTTGGGTAAATTACCGGTATCACGTGACTTTTTTAGCCTCAAACCCATATTTGGAATATCCTCCATTGTCTTGGAGTTTTGGGAAATTTCCTGCAGATATCGCTGTGATCGACTGATTGGATTTCCACACTATATATTCTAGACGCTGTAGCACCGCGGTAGCCTGTCTTTTCGTTTGCCTCGAAGTAGATATAGATAACGTCATTTGAAGCTGTTCCTAAAGTGTAGCCAGCTCATCGCGTCACACGGAGTTGATTATCTGTACACTGCAATGGACACAAAAAAAAAATCGGCGCACCGCTTTGTACTAATCATCGTGTAAAGATCGTCCAACTCCGTGTGACTTTTAAACGTCATGAACTGGCCTATTATGTCATTGGTCACGCTAACACCCTCCCCCTTGCGTCCGCCATATATAGCGGCATCTTGCACTGGAGACTGCTAAATGGGCTGCTATCTGTCAAAATCAAGAGAGAAAAGGGCAGAAGAGGGGGAAAGAACTCATTTTTTATGTAGTTTTTCACACGGGAAGATTGACATGTTTGCTCCTCTCCTTTCATAGCTTCATGATGGTGAAATAAACCAACTCCCCCTAGATATTTGAGAAAGTCTTGACACGCGTCACGAAAACATCACACAAAGCAGGTAAAGCAAAGGAACAAAATCATTCATTGGCTCGTTCATATCCACCAATTTTCTTCTTTGTTTTGCCTGCTTTGTGTGATATTTTCCTGACACGTGTCAAGGCTTTCTCGAATATTTAAAGGGCGTTGAATAGGCCGGGATCAAGATAGATTTTACGCTATTAGCGAGATGAGATTGATCTATCAGAAGCCTGCATTTTTGAAAACTTTTTTTATGTTTGCAGTAAACACCGAAAAGCCTCTACAAGGATGGGGGCTACTGATTGGTTAATTTAATTTTACTAACAGAGAAAAAATTATCTGGATCCCGGATATTAACTTTGGTTGGTTAAGACGATTTTGAATAAAATCAAATCAGAAAGCCAATGTTTTTTAACTTTTCTGGTTAGTTTAATCGAAATCTTCCATGTCTATTACTGAAAACTGAGTTACTGTACTTTGGACAAAAACTTGAATATGAGTACACGACTTGTGCCTATGTCACCACTCTTATATATAAATGTACTCTGTTGTGAGCATGATTCTAAGCGCAGCTGGTTAAATTTGAGTATCTGGGTATTAGAGAAAGCAATAGTGGCCCACTGTGGCTGAGTGGATAAGACACCACGCCGCTAATCGCTTGAGAGCGTAGGGGGGCGTGTTCGAATTCCGCCGTGATCCCTACGTGATCTGATATATATGTGTCCAATAAAACAAACGAACAAACAAGCAAGCAATAGTAAAAGGTACAGTTGCCATGGAAACAACGACTTCTTTAATTCAAATAGAAAATTAATGAATAGTTGTCAATGACTTAAGATTAAAATGTAGGCAAATGCTCTGAAAATATCAATGGCTCTCATCTAGTATTTTACAAAAGTAATTTAACATATTCACATGATGTATAAGTTGATGCAACTCTTAGCTAGCGAAAATTCTGCAACAAGACTTATGTAGGCAGATCTTTTCTAGGATAAATTCAGAATTCTAAGAACAAAACGAAGTTCTTAAGCACTCTTCCCCACCCCTCCCCCCGCTCAAAAAAAGAAATACGATAGAAAGATATAAGTATTTGGATAACTTCAGTATTTCTGTGATCTTTTGTCAGAATTTAGAAAAGGTGTCTGGGTATTAAAAAAAACATAAAACAAATTTGACGAACGATAAGAATATAGATTTCAGGCAATTTTTAACTGGAAAAAATTTAATTCTAATGTTTATGCGGCTTTAATAATAGACTATTAAATATAATCAATTTACGGGAATTTTTATACGAAATTATATTCTCACATTTATTCAAATAGATATGGATAAACAGACTTGAGTAAAATTACATATTTATTCTTTCTTCTCTATAACACGATCTAAATGAAGATGAAGTTATATGTACAGTTTATATCTTTAAATTTTTAGATTTTTTTTATCAAAAATGTATCATCATCATGTCTAGAATTGCTGGATTTACTTCTTTAGACAGATCTTCGATTCTTTAGATGCCTGCGGAGCTTCATTCTCGGATTATCCGTAGGTATTTGGAAAGGTAAATTTATTTTGCAAAACCGTCAACAAAAAAAAAAAAGTTAGAACAAACAATTAACTGACAGACTAACTGTAAATATATATTTTATTTTGACTCTATTTGATTTTTACTAAATTTTCATCCTTCATAGAAAATTTTAAGGAGATATAAATTGAGAAAGACTGATACTTTGAAAGAAGAAATTGACTTTCCTCACTTTTAAATTATTAATTACTCTAAAAAATGAATGATAGGTAAACAAAATGTATACTATTGTGTTTGTTCCCTGCTTATAAAGGCTATATAAGGACTAATTTTAGCGAGTAGAATTATTTCAATTATATATAATCTGTTTAAAAAAAAGTACTGATATCTACTAAAAAACATCTTTTCAAAAGAAAAAAAAAAAAAAAAAAAAAAAAAAAGGGGGGGGGGGAAGTTGTGGCTAAAAAATAGTGTGATATCAAATTTCCAAGCTTATGTTATGGTACTTATTTAACGTTTTTTATTAAAAATTTACCATACGTAAGTCGAGTACCTAAGTATGCGTTAGTAGAAAGCCTTTTCTCCTTTATTAAATACATCATAACGTGTTTCTGAAAATTATTTTTTTTTAATTATGCATGATGGGCTTGGCGGCCATCTTTCCATATTTTACACAAATTTCTAAGCAGACAAGTTCGTAATATGTTTGCATTATTGAGAATTTTGAACTTCTAGTTTTGGCTACAAACAGATAAATTAAGAAAGTCTTTTGTTATGAAAAAAAATTGATTTTTACTGCTTTAACTAATTAATTAACCCCCTCCAAAAAAAAAAAAAGAATCATAAGATGAAACCTGAAGTTACTTCAGCTTTATTTTAAGACACAAATTTCTAGGCACTCATTTCCATAAATTAAAAGCATAAAATGTTTGCTTTAGCAACAATTTCGAATTTCCGATCTTAACAATGTACTTGTGTGAAATATGGAAAGATGGCCGCCAAGCCCATCATGCATAATTAAAAAAAAATAATTTTCAGAAACACGTTATGATGTATTTAATAAAGGAGAAAAGGCTTTCTACCAACGCATACTTAGGTACTCGACTTACGTATGGTAAATTTTTAATAAAAAATGTTAAATAAGTACCATAATATAAGCTTGGAAATTTGATATAAAACTATTTTTTAGCCACAACTTTCCCCTTTTTTCTTTTCTTTTCTTTTCTTTTTTTTTTTTTTTTTTTTTTTTTTTTTTTTTTTTTCTTGGCTTTTTTTTTACTTTTGAAAAGTTGTTTTTTAGTAGATATATATTAAACAATACACAAAACTATATATAAAAATCACTTGAAAACATCAAACTATCTGAATATTAGATAAAAGTGATAAAAATACATTTAAAAGGCAAAAAATACCTTTATTTATTCATATTCGACATGTTTCATTGCTCTGATGGCAGCATTCTCACGAACTAAAATGATACAAATAGTTTCGCAATAAATTTTTAAATTGAAACCTGGTAAACAAAAATCACGCGAACAGCAATGAAATTAACTGCAATGTTAAAAATGGATATTTGTGAACGTGAATTATTTTATATTATTGTTTCATTATTCTGTAAAGCACCTCTTTCAAAAATTTAAGAAGCTCCATGCAGGCTGAATCATTTTAGTTCTTGAGAATGTTGCCATCAGAGCAATGAAGCATGATAAATATGAATAAATAAAGGTATTTTTTGCCTTTTAAATGTATTTTTATCACTTTTAGCAAATATTAAATTAGTTTGATATATTTTTTTAGTTCCCCAATAAAAACACCAAAAGCATTTTTGATATAAAAACTACCAATTATTCAAATAAAGTTTTGTAATTTATTAAAAGCAATATTTTTGTATTAGCCTCATGCCAGAGAGTTAATATCAAAGAAATCCTCAAAGATTTTATTATTTGCAGCAGCCTTTTTTATTCTGATTATTTGAGTATTTAAACCGTAGTTCAACATAGTTGGGTTTATTTATTTATATGTTAGTGAAGAATTTTACGTTTTGTTATGGGATATTATCCGGAAACAAATGTTGACCTTTTTAAATTATTCCAAGTGCAAGCATATCATTTTTCTGAAATCGGGTAAATAAAAAGGGATGGATAAAAAAACATGCTTAAAAATTATTGTAAAAATCAAAAAACTCAGTAAATTGAGATACAGTTTTCAAACAAATTACATCTGAAAGAACATTTTTTAAAAATCCATCAAGCAATGTGAAAATGGAAATTGTGCTATGCTTAGAAGTTAATAATTTTTAGATAAATGCGAAATAGATTGTCTAGGTCGTTGACACCTTCGATATAACGTCAGCGTTATTGGCTGTCACGTTTTTGCTTTGTAATATATTTTATTTAAATAATACCCATAGTAGGAAAATAGAAGGAATGGAAAAGACTAAAAAGGATGAAAGCAGCAGCCTTAAGAAATGTTAGGTATTCCTTCCCCAGCAAAAAAGCATAAAATTGATCAAAACACTAGGAAGGTATGTAGACAAATTTCACCAAGATGAACACAATGAGATGATGCCAAACTATGTGGCAACTAGTGTTGCCAAGTAGAATGTCAAAAAAAGTGGGCGTTTAAAACGGAATTTTACTCCTGTGCCTTGAATTCTGTCTAAGCAGGTTTGTTTACACATCAAAATTTTCCAAATAATTTTTAATAATAATTAAATCCTGTAGCAAGTCATTTGTCAGGTTCTGAGAAACTTCTGCTATTAGAACTAGGGTTCTATATTATTTTTGTCTTAATATATTATATATTGTATGGCCTGTGTACTAGGGTGGTTCAGCCATCTATGTAAAAAAATAAACTTTCACATATATACCAGGCCACCCCTCAATTTTTTTAGACTTGTGCAAAGTAATATTCTGGCAGAATTTGAACTTCATATTTCAATTGCAAGAGGGTGCTCAATCCTCACTAACTTCATAAGTTTGTGTATTCCATTGTAATTTTTCTATATGTTTGTTTAATAAAAATAAAGATCTCCAAAATTAATTTCTTAGAAAAGAAGAAAACAATATAGCAGTCAAAAATAGAAATCATAGTAATCATATTTGGTCTTTAGTAAAGTAAAATAGTGTCTAAAACTGATTTTTCTTTCTTTTTTTTTTTTTTTTTTCCTGATGGAATGCATTTTCTGTTTGCTTGTACAAGCTGCAGCAATAATTGCGTTTTTAATTATGCATGTGTTTCTTTTGTTTTGTAGGAATTGCTGATTTCTGCTATATCTGCATTAATTCTTTAACTATCAAATGACTAACATATTGTACCAATTTTGTTTCTTTTAACTGATAATGAACGTGCTGGGGGATTTGTCTTGTCATAGTTAGTTGTTTCAATCTAGTCAACTGATCTGTTGATTTTAGACAAATCAGAAAAATTTCATTACTAAGTCAAGTTGAAACCGAAGCCATTTCACATTTTTAGTTTTATAATTTCTTTAAACAGAAAAGAATGGCTATTTTTCATGAAATTAAAATTGATTATTGATGCATAAATTTTGTGAATATTTTATTTTATATTAGACTTAGTGTTTGTCTTATTAACTGGAACATGAATAATGTTAGCAACCCATAACAGTAGATTAATATTTAATATAAGTAATGTAACCTAAATATAATTCTTCATACTTATTTAAGAATAAAAACTCTTGAAATAAGTAGTTAAATCTATTTTAAATATTATTTTAATTTGTCACCTTTCACTTAGGAATAGCCATGAGCTAAATGTAAACATTTATCAGACAGAATTTTGTTGCCGGATGCAGATTTTGAAAATATATAAGATAATTATTTAAAATAAAATTATCATGAAAAATTAAATGTTATACTGAGGAATTGTTTTCAATTGGTTGCAAAAGGAGTTGGTAGAATTCTTGTTTAGGTTTAGTGTTGCCTATAACTTCGTCAGGTAAATAATTCTTAGGAATGCTGCTACATATATTAAAATATTTAAAAAATATTTAAATACAAATATACATAATATAAAGAAACTAAATTTCTTCTAAAAACTTCTGGGAAAAATTAAATATTTCTGAAGTATAAACTATTGTTGCATTTCCTATGCTCCTGCTGATGTTAAATTCAGGGGCCATTGAGCAACCTCTTAGAATTTGAGTAAGAAGATAAAAATTTACCAGTATTATACTATTGATGAGTCTAAAAAAATTAGGGGGTGGCCTGGACTCTAGCTCAAAAAAAGTTTTTTTGAACCACCCTACTGTGTACTGGAATTTCAAAGTAACATTCTTTCCTTATCTGAAACGGGATTGAGCCGGTGAAAATGTACAGATGGAATGAAGGGGAAAAAAGATGGTTGGAGAGGGGTGTGAATTTTGTACACTATCCACATGCCTTCTTACATCGAAATAGGTTAATAAATACGCGTTTTATCACGTGACAAATCGTTTCAGATCGTTTCAAAATGTCAGCCGTGCTAGAAATTCAAAGTGCTATAATTCAACCATTTTTTAAGATATAGACAAAACAAAAACTGCTCCGGAATCTTTGTATCAAGGTCAAACACATAAAAAAAATCTTTTTCATTTTCCAGTTTTTTGATACCTTATTTTAAATTTAAATTTAATTTTTTTTTTAAATGGCAGGCTTTTTGAAACAAGATGGCGAATGAAGCTGGCCAACGAAGTCGGTCGAGACATTGGTATGTACTATGTATACACCAAGGTACATCCAAATCGGTTCATAAATAAGCCTGTTATCGCGTGACTAAAATCAGGTTGTTTCAAAATGTCAGCCACGCTAGTAATTCAAAGTGCTATAACTCAGCCATTTTTTAAGATATAAACGAAACAAAAACTTCTCCGGAATCTTTGTATCAAGGTCATACACATAAGAAAATAATATTTTTTAATTTTAAATTTTTTGGTACCACATTTCAATTTTTTTAAAAATTTAAATGGCCGCCATTTTGAAACAAGATGGCGGATGAAGCTGGCCAACGAACTCGCTTGAGACATTGGTATGCACTATGTATACACGAAGTTACATTCAAATCGGTTCATAAATACGAGAGTTACAGTGTGACAAAGATCAGATATATATATATATATATATATATCAACATTTGAACGGAGGGTGGTTTCGGAGTCTGAAGGTCAAGATCGATGAATATATACCAATTTTTTTTTTTTTTTTTTTTCAATCGCTTTCCTCCGAACGGCTGCAATAGGTAGCTTTTTGTAATGAAAACTACCTAAAAGCAGCCATAAATTTGTAAAACAAAATAATATTATATTAATTGTGTGTGGTCTTTAAAAGTCAAAGACTTTACATTCATGGAGGAAAAAATAATCATTATATATATTATATAAACTCACTATATATATATTTTTTAAGTTATGCAACCTCGGGTGTATAGCTGGTGAAGTGTAAACGGATGTTTTGTTTATTTTTAATGAGTTTTCACCTAGTGATAACTCGCATGTATGTTGATTGAATCTTCGCTGGTAAGGTAGATCAATTGTGTTTTGTAAGAGTTCGCTTTTGTTCGCTGAAATTTGTAATGAATGATGCACAAATGATTTCTGGTAAACTACAGTAAACTATTAAGCAAAAATTATTATACAGAAATTCCCCGTTCGACTGCGACACGAAATATGAAAAAATGAAAAATTAAGAATGGATCAATCGCAAAATAAGAAAAATGTTACTGCAATACCATTAAGGGAAAAGATAAAAAAAAAGTCATTAAAAAGAAATCTAATTTAAGAAATGAAATGAGAAATCTTCTCTTAGATATGGACTGGACCAAAGAGTTTTACAAAATGTTAAACCATTTTTAACCAATAGAAATGATCCTCTACAATTCTGAATATGCAAATTAAAAAATTGAAGTTTTATCCTTTATAAAAAAATTATATACATATATAATAACTTTTAACCGTTAACTATTACACATTTTCTGTGTTGATCACCTTAAACCGTATATATATCTTTGCTGCACGTGCAAAATTTTTATACTCTTTCAATGATTGTCTAGGGGTAAGTTTAATTTATTTTTACTAGTATTTTCAAATAGTTTTCTTAGTTCTTTCAATCTATGTGGTTCTTATTTTATATTGTTTTTATGCTCCTTGCTTTACAGTCAATTGGGTACATAAAATAATTTATTTTTCAGCTTTTAGCTGGATTCTTTTACAGAAATCGACTGTGTATTGCTTATATTTGTATTTCATGTACTCCTGATGAAGTGAAATACACTATAAGCTTCCTTCTACATCCATCCAATTGATCTTTCATTTGTTTTTTCATACGTTCAACTTTATTTAGCTGGATTTTTGTATCTTTTGCCCATAACTGGTTATTGCATCAAATTTGGTAAATTTTCATCTGCTTACTCTCTTAAAACGAATGAGTGGATTTGCCTACTCAAGAATGAGCACTAATTTATTGGATCGTGAATGAGTTGATTTTTAAACGCTTCACTCAACTTGATTTAAGCTCTTATTCTTCTATTTTACTCAACGAGAGCGACCGCAAAACAGCTCAACTTGATTAGCAAGCTAGTTTCCTGCCGCTCTTTTGCGAGTCGTTCTCAGATTCGTTCGTCTCGTCTTATCGTGTCTCTGGCCTGCTTCAAGATGGACGCTGATGTGTAGATAAATATGTAAACATTCAAGAAGTTTTCTTAAAGAAGGAACGAAAGGATGTGTCTGTTTTATTCGGCAAGTTTTATAAAAGCATTTAATTTATCCTTACTTTTTAATGGAATTGCATGTAATGATTTAAATTTATAATTTTTAATGCACGTTGTAACACATTCTCCCTCCGTCACGCTGCAGGCAGCTAATTTTAGAAATGCTTCTATATTTTAAAATTATTCTGCCTTTTTATTTTTTACTTATTTATTTTCGTTTAAAATGTCCTGTTTATTACTTTATTGAGAAATAAATAAATAAGCTGATCATAGCGTCATGTTAAAGCAAGGGTCGGGGGAGGTGAAAATAATAGTTTACTTTTTTGTGTGACGAAACTTTTTGTCAGATATAACAGTTCTAACTATTTTGTAAAAATAATTTTTCAGATAAATCATATCAAACAAAAATACGTTTTATAATTTGTAGTAAATAATTTTGTGAAAAATTACTAGAATTCCTCCCTAAAATTTTCCAGAGAATTGTTTCTTTCTCCAAATACAGAATTTTAATTCAAGGTTGGTATTCACTTATACATTTTTTTCAATCTAATTATATTTTCAAAAGTCAATTTTATTCCTTAGAAGTACAATAGTTTATTTCTATACAATACTATTTGTGTAAAAGAATTCAAATAGGGTAGATGCACCAGTTTTGGCCACTGTACCAGTTTTGGCCACATTGGATCAATTTGTCTAATATTTAGCCTGTGAATTAATGCCAACAAATAATAGGCATTCTTACATTTTAAGCAAACTCTCTTTTATCATTTACAGTATCATTTGTTTATTTTTTGATAAAATATGACTTGCAAAAAAAAAAAATAAATGTGTGAAACTGTAGTGTGTGCTTACATGAATTAAGATTTTTGCTTAGCTGACAAGTTTTCAGAATCTTTCAACATTAGGCACTTATTGGGTTCTATTTGTTCTGAAACAAATTGCTATTAGGTTTTATGAGGTAAGCTTTCTCTCTACTGCAATTTTACATTTAATTTAATTATTTTAACAGTTTAATGGGGGGTGGCCAAAACTGGTGCATTAAATTTGCTATATGTACCAGTTATGGCCATGGAGGTGGCCAAAAAGGGTACAACATTATGTTCCACTTTTGGCCACATGATTCATTATAGAGGGAAATTAGACATTTAATAAATTTAAGAACATCTGGAAAAATCAATTTAATTTTGTTTTATATAGTAATGGCTTCAATAATAATAATAGAAAAAGCAAGGCTAATGGCAGTTCTTATAAAAGAAATTTTGTTATTCTCTGTCCAATAGATAATTCACTTTAGAAAGAAGGACATTGTGCTAGTCACTAAAGAATGACATTGCTAAAGAAAATAGAGTATTGTGTTTAGTATCAATAAAGCAAAAGGGGAGGCGATATGTAATGTTTAGATATGATAAATAAACTAAAACATAAATTTTGAAAGATTTTACAACTTATAAATTAAAAAGTTCAATAAAATTATAGCATGATTTAACTGCTTGTATTTTTCCTAAAGAAATGAAGAAGTTCCATAATTTTTGCAATATCTCAGGCACACGGATTTAGAAATACTAAATATTTTGAAAATCTTTACTAGAGATATCTAAATACAAGTAAGAATGTATTTCACATTATTTAAAAAAAAACAGGATTCCTTTTACCAAGTTTAAAAAAGATTCTGTGCTATTAAAAAATGGCCTAGAGGGAACACTGCTGTAAGATAGGAAGTAAAATTAAGGCCATTCAAAATGTAATGCCAGCACTACAAGCTAGCAAAGTTTTGGAGTAACCCGTTCTTGCCTTTGCAGGACGGACACAACTTTTCTCTAATAATGTTGAATCTCAAGTAGTAGATCTAGGTACTAGGAATTGAAGTTAAAAATCAATTAGAAAAGTGGATTTTAGATATTGTCGGAATACTATTTCCTATAAAAATGGAATAACTTTTAAGATTCTGCTCAGAAAATTGTAGCCGGCAAGATAGAAACTCCATTTCAAGATGGAAGACCAGGTATGAAATGGTATGATTTGCTTGTGAAATCACACCCTAAAATAACTTGCAAAGAAGCAAGGTATTTAAATAAGGCACAAGCTAATATAAATCAAAAGATGATTTCATAACTTTTTGATGAAAATCAAACAAAAATCAGAAAATGCTTTCGAGAAATATAACTCTTTGATGAAGATTCAAGTGTTCTAAACAAGCCACAATCCATGAATAATTATAAAACTGATTAAATAGTTAATCTTTATGTCCTATAGGTACTGTTGTCCCTTTTATTAATCAAATTTAAATATATTTTTTGTTTTTTAATTGAAATTTTCTGTTAAAATTAACATAAGTATATTTTATTTGATGTTTTTATCAATTCATAAAGAAATTTGCAAAATTCTCTTAATACAGCAAGCAACTATATGTGGGGTAAAATAGATGTTGCATAAAAATGCTTTATTTTTACTTATTATCAATTAAAATGTTTGTTAAACTACATGATATTGGAGTGGCCAAAACTGGTGCATAGAGATGGCCAAAACTGGTGTAGGGGTGGCCAAAACTGGTACAAATTGGAATAAATTACTTGATGAGTTATTACTCACAATCTAAAATATTCTGTAGAAAGTCATTATAGTTAACAGAAAGACAACTAAATTTACTAAAGAATGATGTTATTATGATATAATATGCTTCAATCGATCAAGAAATGTAAAATTTCTATTTCAAATTTTCTCTAAATGTGGCCAAAACTGGTACATCTACCCTAATTACATAAACGGTGTTCTACTGCATCCATTCACCATCACTTTTCAGCAATTCCCTTTCAATTTTCCGAGAGCTATATTTTCCAATTTACCTTCCTGACAATAGGGGTAGCCGGGGTAAAATGAGTATATTTTTTATTATTATTTTACCACACAAATTTTTTTGAAAAATTAAAAGTGTGAATGAAATGGTCACATATCTGGCAATATTTAAACTTTGTAAAAACAAACTAGCAGCATACTATTTTTTTTCTTTTCTTACTGGTATGGTGAATTATTCATTTGTCCCTCATTTCAAAAGATTTAAATAAAAAATAAGATAATTTTGGTATAACCAATCACTAAATTCTTTTCACAATTATAAACATGGGTGCAAGACCTTCAGTCTCGGAAAGATTTTTGGCTGGTTCTAAATTATATTTTATATTGAAATAATAGCAATTTTACTAGCAAAAACTTTTAATTGCTCTTTTTTATTGTAAAAAATCCATTTTCAGCCATAAATCAAGACATTGAGATTGTCTAGCCCATCGCCAGTAGGTTATACCTAATATTCGGAAAAGTTTTCAGTCTTGGCTTGGATGGACTTCTTGCAGACATGATAAAATCATTTTTATTGTTGTTTTTCTGTATCTTTTTTCTCCCCCCCCCCCAAAAAAAAAAAAAAAAAAATATTTATGCTGCAAAGAAAATATTTCTGTTAAAGACTGTATATATACAGGGGTCGGTGCCGGTTTTTATTCTTGGGGCCCATTTTGTGAAAATGAAGTTAATTTTGTGAATTTTATAATATTTTTGTGAAAAATAACATTTTGCAATGAAAGTTGAAATCCAGTGAATCAAATTCGAACCAAGAATTTATGAATAAAAATATTCTTTAAATCCCCTTGCTACAGTTTTTGTTTTTCGTGACCTGATCTTATTTACAAATTACACATTTTTAAAACACTTTTTATGAAAAAGAATGTTACAAAAGAGCCTATTTTATTAAAAGGAATTTTGCGAAGGGGCCTGTTTTATTAAGTTCATTTTTATGAAGAGACCCATTTTATTAAATTTATTTTTCTGAAGGGGCCCTATTTTATTAAATAGATTTTTGTAAAGGGCTCCTAAATAGGCCCCAAATTTCACCTGGATTGACCCCTGATATATAATCTATTTTTGTAAAATCTTGTTTGATTTCATTTGTTAAATGCTTTATTATTACAAAAAGTTTGTCTATCTCTATATACATATTTATTAAATAAGAAAAGCAACCAAGTATGCTAAAAATCCACATAAAAAATTTGGCAATTTAGTCATAAACAAAGAAAAAAATTATAATTTAATATTTGATCAGTAAAAGAAATACTAAAACTAAAGTGTCTATCATTAAATAAAAGCGGTGCTGTATCTAGCTATACTAACAATTTTTTTTTTGTTGTTCTGAGCATATTTAAATATTGGTGTTTTTGACGCTTAAAATGCAGTTTAAACCTATGTCACGTCAAAAACTGGTTTTTGACGGCTTAAACCCAACCTTGATTTCTTGTCACATAGGGTAAAATAGGTATTATAGTCCATCTTTTTTATGAGAGTTTGTCAAGATATGAATGTATGAAGATGGATCAAAATTGAAAGACCTTTGAGAGCAAATTGTTATTGATCCTATGCTTAAATGTGAAATTATGCTATAAATTAGTCGCGAACATCTGTTATCTGCGCTGCATGTTGGAATGTAAGTAACATTAAAAATCGCTGTTAATTGACAATTTCTCAAAAATCACGTTAAAGTATCATATTTTCAGCCATAAATTAAATTAAAACACATGTTCTAACTATACTAAATTATTAAATTGGGTGGATTAAAAGAGGACAAATAGTAAAAAGAATCGAAGCAACCAATGGAAGTTAAACCAAAGGTTCTTGCTGTAGTGAATCCAATGTTTGGTGGCTGGGTCCTTGTGAAATTCAGTGTAAAGAAGTCTGTTCAAGAATTTACAGTTCTTATTATTGATATCCCTGATGAAGATAAATACACTGTAAAGTTTGCAACAAAGTAATCTGCCGGAATATTTTATGTCTTCCCTGAGAAAGACGACATTGCTGATGTGCAGGCATCCTGAATTGTTAGGAAGTCTCTCAACCAAGCTGCACCGGTCATTGCTGTATACATTTTGTATATAAATTTTCATTCACTTATAGCTAGTTAACTTTATAAATTGCTTTTGATTTAAAATATTTTTTAATTAATTTCTCATTTTTTCCTACAGATACTTATGCTGATATCTATCTGCTTTTGAACTGCATTAAATTAAAAAAAAAAAAAAAAAAACTTTAAAAATGAAACACTATTAGGAACATGATTCAGAGCATGGACGTAAACTGATGTTGTGAAAATTGGGAGCAGTTTTGGGTGGGTGGGGAGGGGGCTAGGATAGGATTTGTCTGTACTTGCATCTTATTTCTATTAGTTTCATAAGTGTTTTTATTTGTAAAGAAAAAAATGTAAACAAACTGAAAGGGACAGGTTTTTGTCTTCCTACCTCACCCCAGTTTACATATATGATTCAGAGGATGGAAGTACAAAACTCTTAAATGGTTTACACATTAATTATATTGTAATTCAACTATAACCAGCATATATCCATTTTACTCTGAAGCACGGGGTAAAATAGGTATAGGTTTTTCTCTAATATCTCATTTGCATTTTGCAATTTGTTTGCGGCATTGTATAGTTGATCTTCACAGTGCCCCTTGTTGTTTACTTTAATCTTTGATTGCAGAATTTTATTTTATTTTTTAGACAATACTTTCCCTTTTAGAACAGATTCTGAAAGGTAAAAGTAATTTCTCAAAAAAATAAAAATTCTGCAATCAAAATCGAAAAAGTAAACAGGTGCCGTGAGGATCAAGCTCAGATATACAATGCGCGACCACCACCACCAAAAAAAAATTCGAAATGTCGAAATGCAAATAAGATTAGCAAAAAAAACCTTCCCATAAAAATATAATAGCCTTAACTCGCAAGTATCTTCACATAACGGGACAGGAAAAAAATACAGATTTTTGTCAAAAGTTAAAAAGCACTAATTTTATTAAAATGCAAATATCGCCAGAGAACTTAAAAAAATTTCAGTAAAGAATCATGAAAAAAAAATTTTGTCAAAGGATCTCGGGGGGGGGGGGGGGGACGACATAAAGTTTTTGCAGTAAAAACAGTCCTTTTATTCTAGTCAACACTAGGGATGCACCAAATATTCGGTATTCGGCCATGTTACCGAATATTCGGTTTGGCCGAATATTGAAATATTCGGCCAAACCGAATACTTAAGGAAAATTTTTTAAACATATTTTTAAAAACTTTATACAACTTCTACATTTAACAATCAACTTACAAAGATATTCAGAATAATTAGAAACAGAATCATATTTAAATAAAAGAGAATGTTATTACATTATTTATTTGCTGTTTGTTAAGTATTATGTAAGAAAATTAACCAATCACGAGGATTTTCATAGAAATTAATTATGTACAAATGCAAGTTCCTAAATTTTGTCTAGCAAATAATCTGTTTCTTGCTAAGATTTTAAGAACAATTTTTAGAATCTCTGAAAATGATTGTCCACTCCAGACACCTATCTAGGATGTATTTAAAAACTTCCTTGCTTAAATTAAAGGGAGTAGAACAATTATTCTTGGTAAGTTGCCACCATATAAAATTTGAATTGATTTGTAATATTTGTTTACTTTTACTTCATTCTCTTCCTGACAAACAAATAATATATGATACTGTACAATTTTTCTTCCAATTTTTTCACTATTAAACATTGATTTTAAAATGTTTCTTTTAGAATTTAAGAAAATTTTATTTATCTGTATTCTCAGTAGAAGCCACGAAATTTAAAATTTTACTAATTTAAAAAGTTTTATAACTATCCTCTTCTTAAATAACTCAAAGCAGATTTTTTTCAGTATAAAGTTTACTTGTAATTGTAACTCTTGTTTATTAAAATGTAAGTTTCTGTATTGAATAGTATGTAAAATTGTTTTAAAATTTAATATTTTAATGCCTTTAAACTTTGAAATATAAAAGTATTTGACAAGCCGA
Source organism: Maratus speciosus (assembly GCA_963932465.1). Lineage (NCBI taxonomy): Eukaryota > Metazoa > Arthropoda > Arachnida > Araneae > Salticidae > Maratus > Maratus speciosus. The sequence goes on from OZ010795.1 coordinate 510,495,256, forward strand.
ATATTCGGTATTCGGCTGAATAGTTACTATTCGGCAGGCCGAATATTCGGTATTCGGCCTAGCAGTTACTATTCGGCTGGCTGAATATTCGGTATTCGGTTCACCTCTAGGCCGAATATTCGGTATTCGGCCACAATCACTATTCGGTGCATCCCTAGTCAACACTGTCTTCGCTAAAATTTTTGGTATTTTTTCATGATGAAGCCACAATCACCCCCCCCCCTCCCTCCCCAGCTTATCAATTTAGCCATAATTTCATATTCTAAAAAAATTAATAAATGAAAATGATTTGAGAAATATATCATACAACAGTAAAATTTTAAAACATTTTACTTTTTCATATCATCAGGGCAGAAACTAGTTTCTTTCAGTAAGTGGCAAAAACTAATACTAATCCTGCAGTGATTCATAATTCATATATGTAGGTATTTGATATGTAAACAATTAAGCTAAAAATTAAAATTGAAGATTATGAATGTTGTTCAAAGTAGCAAGTCAGATTTAGTGATGCTCTGAATAGTGATTTTGGCCGAATACTGAATATTGAGCTAGCCGAATAGTAACTGTTTGGCCGAATACTTTTTATTTCAAGGTTTAAGGTATTAAAATGTTATTTTTTAAAACAACTTTACATAACATTTAATAAAACAATTACATTTTGATAAATAAGCTCTTTATAAGTAAATTTCATATTGGAAAAAAAAAACTTGCTTTGAGTTTATTTAAAGTAGGGGTGCACAACCTTTTTTAGAGACGGGCCACTTACAAAAATGTCTGGGTTGTCGGGGGCCACAACAGTAACACGGACAGAATTCTATTTCGGGGGAGGAGGTGATCTGTGGCCTACAGTTAGATAAAAAAATATGGTTTCAGAGGGGTGTGGATTACCCCCTAGGTTCTCCTACCCAGTCAACATATCCAATTCAATTGGCAAGGATATATCAACAGTTTACGTTTGTATATATAACACAGATATAGCAAGGATTGTTTTCAAGGAGTGGTAAAATTCCTTGTCGTTATTTTGGGAGTAAATTTTTTTTATTATAAGTGCTAAAAAACAAACATAGACATAAAAGTGGCTAATGCAGGAAAAAATACGAATTTTATGAACGAAGAGGAGAAAAGGAGCCAATCAACGAAATTTTTCCAACCCTGGTCGATATAATTCACGATTTTCCCGCATCCGATCAAAAAACTTTGCGATTATTACGCACCTTATTGACAAAAATCGCAATTTTTCCCCAGCCGATCGACAAAATTAGACTTTTTCGCACCCGATCGACAAAATTCGCTATTTTTCCGTACCCGATCGACAAAATTCGCTATTTTTCCGCGCCCGATAGACGAAATTTTTCAATTTTTTCACGCCTGATTAACAAAATTCCGGATTTTTCGTGCCCGACCAACGAAATTCGCTATTCTTGGCTGACTCTGATGAAATTTGCAATTTTTTATCGCGGTAAATCGACAAAATTCGCGTTTTTTTCTCGCGATAAACTGACGAAACTCACGATTTTTCCGCTGCCGATCAATGAAATTTGTAATTTTTTCGCGCGTCATCGACAAAATTGAAGATTTTTCCGTGCCCTATCAAGGAAATTTGCGATTTTTACTCTCCTGATCGACAAAATTTGCGATTTTTTCGTTCCCGACCTACGAAAGTCGCGATTTTTCGGAGCGTGATCGACAAAACTCGCGTTTTTTCATGCCTGATCGTCGAATTTGCGAGTTTTCAGAGCTCGATCAATCAGAATCGATTGCGATTGATCAGAGCTCGAAATTCGCGATTCTTAACTAGCTCTGACGAAATTTGCAATTTTTTTCACGCAGCAAATTGACGAAATTCGCAATATTTCCACGCGATAAACATACGAAACACGCGATTTTTCCGCGGCCGATCAGCAAAATTTGAGATTTTTCCTCTCTTAATCGATAAAATTCGCGATATTTCCGTGCCCGATCACTGAAATTTGCGAATGTTCACAGCCTCATTGGCAAAATTTGGAATTTTTCCGTGCACGACCAACAAAATTCGCGATTTTTCTGAGCCCAATCGACAAAACTCGTGATATTACCATGTCCGGTCAGCGCAATTTGCGATATTTTCGCGCCTGATCGACAAAATTCGCTATTTTTCCGCACCCAGTTGACGAAATTCGCGATTTTTTCGTGCCCGACCAACGAAATCCGCTATTTTTCGGAGTTCGATGGAAAAAGCTCGAGTTTTTTATGTAGCCGATCGACGAAATTTGCAATTTTTCCGCCCGTGATTGACGAGAAATTTGTGATTTTTCTGAGCCCGATCAACGAAAATCGCAATTCTTAACTGACTGACGAAATTTACAATTTTTTTCCGCGGCAAATTGACAAAATTCGCGTTTTTTTTCTCGCGATAAACCGACGAAACCCAATTTTTCCGCTGGCGATCAACGAAATTTTCAATTTTTCCACACATCATCGTCGAAATTGTCGATTTTCCGTGGCTGATCGACAAAATTCGCGATTTTCTTTTGTGCCGGAAGAACGAAATTCGCGAACTTTCGAAGCCCGATTGATAAAACTCGCGATTTTTTGGAGCCGGATAGTCAAAACTCGTGATTTTTCCGTGCCCGATAGACGAATTTGCACTTTTTCCGAGCCTGATCGTCAAAATTCGCGATTCTTAAATGGCTGACGAAATTTTCAATTTTTCCCGCTTCAAATTGACGAAATTCACGATTTTTTTCTGAGACTTATGGACAGAAATTGCAATTTTTTCCAGTTATAAATTGATGAGATTCGCGGGCCACACGCTAACCCATCGCGGGCCAGCCACAGGTTGTGCATCCCTAATTTAAAGGATAATAAGACTTTTTATTAATAATGAAATTTTAAATTTAATGGTTTCCTCTATGAATTAACATTTTAAAATCAAACAGTAAAAGTGGAAAAATTGGAAGAAAAATCGGTTCAGGTCGATTTGAGGCTGAGTGTGAATTCCTGCAGGTTGGGTTCAGGTTAAACCCAAATTTTCAAAAGTTAGTTTGGTATATTTTTTTAAGTTTATCCCTGTTATAATAAACGTAGATATTTGTGTATATGTTGTTTTCTAAAGAGACTTCCGTTTTTTCTGCAACCCTTTGGCACAGTTTGTTTTTTCTGCAACCAGACTTGTATAAAACCAAAAACTTTCTATGTGCATAAATATTGGGTCAAAAACTATCTGCACATTAATTTAATGTTTAATAACGTAAAATACCGTGTTATGTTATTTTAACAATATGAATTAAAAAGAGTATTTTTAAAATAATTACCATTTAAATTAAAAATAATTAGTATTAATCAAAGAATAATTATTTTGGTCAAAAAAAAAAGCCCAGCTAAAAATGCATAAGAAGGGCAGAAATAATGTGACATTGCTACTGAAACAACTAAATCACCTTTTCTAGGAAGAGCAGGGTTCGTTGATATATATCGATGGATATATATCATGATATATATCTTGATATATATCCGATATTTATTTTTAAAATATCAAGATTTTTGATATTTTCGATATTTTCAAATTCTTGATATTTATTTTCAAAATATAACTGAGCAAGATATTTTTTATATTTTCTACATTCAAAGCAAGTGTAAATGAAATTTCTACCTGTTATTGACTGCATCATTCTGTAGGTGTAGATAATGAACTTTTGCCTCTGGCAATGACTTTTTTAGGAAAAGAAAAGAAGTCTTTTCCAAACTTTAAGTTTGAAACTTTTATTTTTAAATGTAGAACTAATAATTATGTGAGACAGTTAATTCAGAACAGCCATTGAAAGATAAAATGTAATTTAAATTATCGTTTATATACAGCCAGGGTTCGTTGATATGTATCAGTGGATATATATTATGATATATAACCGATATTTATTTCCAAAATATCAAGATTTTTTATATTTATTTTCAAAATATGAAGTTGTGCAAGATATTTTTGATATTTTCAGTCGTAGTTTGCAATATTTCAGTGTAAATTAAATAAATTTTTAACTGTTATTGACTGTGTGAATCTGATAAAGAACTTTTGTCTCTTTTGGATGTGACTTTTTTAGCCAAAAAAGAAAACAAATATATTTTTCAAGCTTTGGATTTGAAGCTTTTATTTTTAAATGTTGAACTAACAGTTATGTGGGACATAATTAATTCAGAACAACCATTGAAAGATAAACTGACTAATTTAAATAGGCAGTTTTATACAGCTTCATTAGAAAATAATCTTTTCTCAAGTTTTGATTCAGTTAAGTTTAAACTACAACATGTTAGGAAAAACGAAATAAGACATTTTATACTTACATTTATGTTAAAATTTTTCAATTTAAAAAACTTTTTGTATCTGTTTTAAAAGTATCTGATTTTTTTATACTTGATCTTGATACTGAATCATATACTTAATTTTTTTATAAGTGTATAAAGCGAATTGTTATTGTTTTCAATTAGTTCATCTTCAATTTTGTTCTAAGTAAAAAAAAAAAAAAAAAAAAAAAAAAAAAAAAAAAAAAAAAAAAAAGAAATAAACGCATTTTTAGAATATTGTTTGATTAAGTTTTCATGTTAAGTGCAATATATTTTAGTTTCTAATCTATATTATGCTCGAAAACATTTATTATCAGCAGTAAGTTGACTGCTTCGAAAATATCGGATATATATCAAAAATATCGGATATATATCAAAATATCAGATATTTTTGATATTTTCGAAAATATCATGATATTTACGAACCCTGAGGAAGAGGTATCCATTCATAGGTATCATCATTAAAGAGACTGGTGAGTTTTTACCGCGCCCCTTTGACAAAAATCATGTTTTTTCCTTTTGTTTTTGACGAAATTCTCGTTTTTTCTGTGATCATTTGATAAAATTCTCTTTTTTTCTCGATTCTTTGATGAAATTCACATTTTTCTTCGATTCTTTCACGAAATCAGTTTTTTCCCAATCTTTTGACGAAATTTGCATTTTCCTACGATCTTTTGACGAATTTCGTATTTTTTCATGCATTTTTAACAAAATTCTCGCTTTTTTCACAACACTTTTGACGAAATTCTCGATTTTTTTAAGAAAGTAGTTTTTTACACGATTCTTTTACGAAATTTGCATTTTTTCAGAATCTTTTGGCAAAATTTAGAGCTTTTCCGCTATGCTTTTAAGAAATTTTTTTTTTCCTGAGCCCTTTTGCCGAAATTTGCATTTTTCTAAGATTCTTTGACGAAATTAGCTTTTTTTCGCGATCCTTTGACGAAATTAACGTTTTTTCTGCGATATTTTTACGAAATTTGCATTTTTCCTGCGATTTTTTGACGAAATACGTGCTTTTTTCTCAGCCTTTAGCGATATTCATATTTTTCCCGTAATCCATTGATGAAATAAGTTTTTTCTGCGATTTTTTGACGAAATTTGCGGGATTTTTTTTTCATGATCCTTTGACAAATTCGGGCTTTTTCCGCTATGCTTTTAAGAAATTCTTTTTTTTTTTTTTTTTTTTTAACGATTTTTTGACGAAATTATAATATAGAGAATATTTTTAATTTTTTGGTATTAAAAAAAAAAAAAAAAAAAGTTACAAAAATAAGTTTTTTTCTACAAATTTTTCTGCAAGGTTCCGAATTTTTGGAAAATCTTCTGCGCGTGTGTCTATATTATACAACTGTGTCTGCAACCCTTTGGCAAAATTTGTGTTTTTTTCTCTGCAACCCTTTGGCAAAATTTGTGTTTTTTTCTGCTATCCTTTGACAAAATTTTCTTCAACCCTTTGGTAAAATTTGTTTTTTCTGCAACCCTTTGGCAAAATTAGTTTTTTTCTGCAACCCTGTTGCAAAATTCGTTTTTTTCTGCAACCCTTTGGCAAAATTTTTTTTTCTGCAACCCTTTGGCAAAATTTTTTTGTTTCTGCAACCCTTTGGCAAAATTTTTTTGTTTCTGCAACCCTTTGGCAAATTTTTTTTGTTTCTGCAACCCTTTGGCAAAATTTTTTTCTGTACCCCTTTGGCAAAATTTTTTTCTGTACCTCTTTGGCAAAATTTGTTTTTTTCTGCAACACTTTGGCGAATTTCCCTAAATCAATTCATGAATCAGTCGCGGAAAAAAATTGAGAATTTCTTCAAATGATCATGGAAAAATACCAGATATTTTGTCATATATCTCAGAAACAAATGGTAATTATCTTCAATTGGTTGTTGAATAAAATTGCTATTTTCGTAAAGAGTTCAGAAAGAAATTGCGAATTTCGTCAAAAGATTGCGCAAAAAATAATCGGGAATATCGATAAACTTATTTGGTGAAGAATATTACAAATTTCGTCAAAAGGTCGCGACGAATAGTGAATTTTGTTAATTAGTCACAAAAAGATATCGCGAATTTTACTGTTCGATTGCACAAAACTCAAGAGTTTTGCCGTCAAAAATCAACCCAACCCAATTTATTGCTTGGGTAAATTGCAGGGAAATGAATTTCCGTTTTTTGTATGTTTCAGGCACTTTCGTATGAACTCATCATTACGTCTGTTTTGAAATTTTAAGTTAAAATCATTTAAACGTTTTAAATCGATAACATTGTTTTTGCACATTTTCATTTTAGGAACAATACTTTGATCCTATCACTCAAGCTGCTATGGTTGAATGGAGGTTATGGCAACAATGAGGTTAAATTTAACACCAGCCCAAAAGAAGTACCAACAAAGAGGACTATCAAAGAGACACGTGATAATCCTGAAGAGGTGTATTATCAGCAAGAAAGGTATAAATTTACATATTAATCTTAAATATATTTAAGTTTTGATTTTGTCATGGAATTTCATTTTTTTGTGCGTGTGTGTGTGTTTAGTAATTAACACTGTATTGGGCCAGTGTGACCTTACAGATACATATGTGGAAAAAAAAAATCTGTTTTCATATTAGTAAACTTCATACCTAGCATCTATCTTTCCTATCCCAATAGCAGAAAATTTACTTTTAATGTTTTTAAGCATTTTACTAATTTTTATTAATAATAATCTTAAGTTTTAGTAATAAATAATAAAGAACTAAACATAATATAAAGTTGGAAAAAAATCCAATGGAAAAAAAAATCTGCGACGCATGTCACCCGTCAGGAACTTTCTGCTACCAGGTTTCCTATGTGTTTGGAATGCAGTGCTATGCAGTTTTAGTTCATTTATTTAGTATCGTCTATCAGTCAGATACATTTGCCCAATAACATAAAACAGCATATAAAATTTGATTTTGTCATAACATTATGCAAGTTAGAAAAACAAGTCTGTATTTCTGAAATAGATATTCCTAACATGTATTTAATATGAAAAGCATTTTTATTAATAGTTAAAAAAAAAAAATTGCAATTGAATTTTCAAAATTCACTGTTTATAGAAAATTTTTTAACGTAAATTTCAATGAAAGTAAGCCTTTCAATATTATTTTTTCATTTTCTTACATAATTATAACTTTGTTATTAAATTATGATTAAAGGTACCATTAAAAACAGCGAAAGTTTGATTATCTTTGTGAAATCCAGAATTTTTATAAATCTAGTCTTAGTCCTGATACAGGATTTTCGAGGTTATACCGTATTAAATTAGACATATATCTCTGACACATGACATGCATTTGACTGTTGGAAGAAAATTGCCGCCTGACTGCTTAGATTTTATGGGGTAAGGTTAAACATCATTGTTGTAATAAAACATTTCATATTTAGAATAAATTTAAATGTAGTTTCATCCCCCCCCCTTCCAATGTATACATTTTGAAAATGGCAACAAAGGGGAATTTTCAACAATATTTTGTAATGTTGCTTAAGACCTTTTAAATTTGTTTTTAAAATAGAAATTTATTTTAAGATTGTATCAGAAGTAGGGTGTCAACGATTTAAATCATGATTTTAATCAAGTGATTTTTTTTTAAAAAAATCATTGATTAAAATCAAAAATTTTTTACTGTTTAAAATGACATAAAAAAGTATTCAAATTATTGTGACTTATGAATACACAAAACAAAGCTTTAAATAATTGTTTCCAAGTATAATTCCTGAGTATTGTGAAAAATTTTAAGTACAGTAAGTTCGTAAAAACCATGTTTTTTTATCTAACAAACATAAAAAGCATTTAATTTAAAAATATTTAAATCTAATATAACTTTCAATGTCATAATTTCCTTTTAATAATCAAGTTATTATTTTATATACAATAAACACAGCAATAGTGTCAATGATTTTAATCAATTGATTTAAATCAGATGATAAAATCACATATTTTCTGATTTTTTAAAATGTTGTGAAAAAGCATGATAATCAATAATGAAAACGATCACTAAATCACTTGTAAAAAATGTAATATTTGTTATTGTTAATTATAACAATATTAAACTGTGTAAAAAGATGTTATTATACATTTAAAAAATCTAACTAAATGTTAAATAACTTTAATACATTATAATATTTAGTAGCTATTCAAATATTTTAATGTTGTGGGGAAAAATATCTGATTTAAATTTCAAAAATACAATTTTTGTACTCTATTTATAAATTATGCGCAAGTTTGCTGTATACATTGCTACAATTTTTGATCCATTTGATAGACATACGCTTTAAAACCTGTGTAAAATTACTGGCTGCTTTATGAATTTATCAAACTATTATTTATCACCTTTTTTCAACCTTTTTTTCAAAAATGTAGATTGTGTTCTTAATTAAACAGTTAATTGTTTAATAATTACAAAATTTAATCTGTATCATCAATTTAAAATTAAATGCAATTTATCAATAACTTTAAAATATAAGCAGTATTTAATATTGGTTTACATAATTATTATAAAATATTAATGCACATAATGCTGTATGTTACTAAAGAAATTTTTTATTTGCAGTTTTTTGTAATTTCTATAATTACATAATTAAAATTTTATTAATTAAAGCAAAAAAACATAGATTATGTTAGTAATTGGAGGGTTATTCCTTTTTGAAATGCTCAATTCTTGGTAGATGTTAATATTTTAACACGGGAAAAAAAATAAAAAAAATCAGATTTAAATAAAAAAAAATCAGATTTTTTTTATTTTTTTTAAAAAAATCATGATTTTTTTACACCCTAATCAGAAGTAACGTGATAAACAAGTGGGTAAGTGTGATTGCACAGATGGTTTCGTTTTCCATTTTATTCACAATTAGCCGAATTTTCAGTGGTGTAACTTTATATAAAGCTAAAAGTTTTAGTGTATGTTTTTTAAGAATATGCATGGGGAGGCGGTTTTGTGTGTGTGTAGGTTTTTATTTTTGGGGCCCATTTTGTGAAAAGTAAGTTATTTTTGTGATAAATAACATTTTGTAATGAAAGTTGAAATCATGTTACTCAAATTTAAATGAAGACTTTGACAAAACTTCTTTAAATCCCCTTGGTAAAGTTTGTTTTCAGTGAGCTGGTTTTATTTACAATTTACACATTTTAAAACAGTTTGTGTGAAAAAGAATGTTACAAAGGGGCCTATTTTATTAGATTTTTGTGAAAGGGCCCTAAATTTTGCTTGGAACGACCCCTTATATATATATTCATATTTAGAATAAATTTAATTTTTTAAGTTTCATCCCCCCCCCCCCGCCCAATTATTGTTTAAAAAGATATGTTTGTGTACATTTTGAAAATGGTAACAAAGGTGAATGTTCAACAATATTTTAAGAAGTTGCTTAAGACTTTATTTATATTTACTTTAATCTAAAAACTAATATTTTAAAAGATTCATAATCCTTTGCATTACAATTATTGCTATTTAACTTAATTTCAATATTTTCTTTTAACACAGGAGAATAGTGACCTCATGGAGGAATGCAATTCCGCTGCGAGGAGTGGAATTCAACAACCCTATCGAATCTCTCAAGGATCTTCAGCAGAGAAGAATACATATTTTCTTGTCTTGGCAAGAAAATTTTAAATAAAAATATTTACATGTCCAGTTAAAGGTGTTGTCAAAACACTCCATCTGTTGTTAAAATTGCTATCAATGCTACATTTGTTTTTTCTTTTTGTTCAATAAAATTGTTAGTAAATAATGTTGTTTCTTTCCCCAACGATATTCTAAATTCCATATTTGGCTCCTGCTTTTGGCATAAAAAGCTACAATCTTATGCCATTTTAAAGTTTTACATTTCTTTAAAAGTTAGTAGATTTAAGAAACATTGGATAAAATCAATGGTCAATTGCAACAAAACAAGATTAAAAAAGAATAACTGCAAGATAGTACCTAATAGGTTGGTATTTATCCAATCAAGGCATTGTTCCTTCTAACCCAGTAGCTAAATTTTAAAGTTATACTTCAACATAATTTCAAGTTTCAACAAATGTTTTAAATGATATAAAGAATTAAGTTGATCCATTTCTAAAGTTATTTTGGTGCATAATTTATTTGTAAATATATGAACTGCTTTAAATTGACATTTAGCAAGTGCTAATTAATTAGCATAAAAAAGCTTAACAATTAATATTTCTTTAAAAGTTAGTCAATTTAAGAAGTAGTGTGAATTAAATCAAGGGATAATTACAACAAAGTATATAATGGGTTAGTGTTTATCTTTTTTGAAATATTTTGTTTTACTTATTACAGCCTAACAATAGCAGTGTGACAACACTTGTGATAATGTTAGTTCCACGGGGAAGTTATTTTCAAATATCTTGCTTGGATTTTAATATTTGTACAGGCTTCTTTTTGCATATGATAGCTGAAGACAATCTATATGCTGGCTAGTTTTTACTTTTTTAACTTAGGTTTTATATTTTATTTTAAATACTTTAATTTTCGGAACTGATTCTAAAATTGATATCTTAATACAGTAAATGCTCGATGGGACTCATATGTGTTCATAAAGTCAAAAGTTCGTAAATGGGAGTAACATTAGTTCAGCGAGATGCTGGGCGGGACCAGTACACCAGTTCGTAAAATCGTCTACTGTATTAAAAAACTAACCAAAATTGCAAAATTAAAAATAAGCCTGCATAAGGATCCTATGGCTGCCCCCCCCCCCAAAAAAAAAAAAATTATATGTGTATATATATATATATATATGTATATATATATATATATATATATATATATATATATATATATATATATAAATCCAAACAATGTATTTGAAAATAACTTCTCCATAGGATTAACACCATCATTTCTGGGCGATTCCATGGAGAGTGTCACACACATAACGCAGGCTTTAATTTGCATTTATTCAATTATTTATTATTTATTAAATTTTAATGTTAATTCTGATTTTAAGTGGTATGGTAAATAAGATACCATATTTTTAAATTTAAATGTGTGGCAATAAACCTCACAGAAGTATATTATTTAATTACATTACTCAAAATGTGCTTTTTTCCTACTTCGGAAAAAAGCACATTTTGCGTAATGAAATTTAATGATATATTTCTGGGAGTTTTATTTGCACACATTTAAACTAAAAAATATGGTTATAACTTATTTACCATACCACTTAAAATCAGAATTAGCATTAAAATTTGATAAATAAATGAAAATTAAAGCCCTCATTACATGTGACTCTCTGCACGGAATCGCCCTTCTATACTTTTTCAGCGACTAGTGTAGGATCTTAAGGCTGTTCTTAATGGCTCTGCTCAACAAGCACAAAACGTTTTGATACATTTACAAATTCATTTTTTAATGGAAAGATATAAAATTGGAAAGCCTGGTTATGAAAGCTATTTGGAATTGAATTTTCCATTTTTTTTAAATCAATAAATTACCTATTGAGTTATAAACGATTTTGTTCACGTGACAAACACGTTTTCGCCCGCTCTTGAGTGTTTTTTCTCCTTTCATGCAGAAATTAAGTTTAAAACATCCACTTTTACACTATTTTCTGAAAGATGTATTGCGTTTGCAAAAAAATGAAAAAAGCAGCTTGATTACATAGTTTCTGAACACCCAGCTAGTTTCATGCATTTTCGATCAAAAATAAATTAAAACTTATGTCAGAAAGTTGCCCTTTTGGATTTGAGAAGTCAGCTTTTAAAAGTTGCCATTGGGATTTTTCCTTTCCTTGGTGATTTCAAGTTTACATTTAGATATTTTTTCAATTTTGTTTTTTATTATTTACGTTAAATACTTAAGATTGGTTTAATTGTAATTTTTAGTTATAAATCATATTTTTTTTTTCAATCAAAAAGTAATACAATTATATAAACCAGTATGAAGGAATATAAAATTAGTTATTTATTATTTTAATTTGAAAATGTGGCAAGAATTCTGTGTTATTTTGAATTTCATTGATAAAAATCAATCACAGGTTACTGAATTTCATTTAAAATGACATGATTTTATTTAATCAGTTAATTAGAAATCGCTCAAGGTTTTTTTTTTTTGTAATTTTGAGCGAGTTCTTATGAATGAGTTTATTAAAAATCACTCGGGATTTTGCATTTTAAGAACATCATTTAAGAGTTCATTGCATGAACTCTTAAATGAGTTGATTTAATCCATGTATGAATTGTTACAAATTGCCCAAGAACTACTGGATTAAATCTGAAATCACCTCATTTCACTCAAGTTTGAATTGATTATAAATCACAAGTGGTACTGGATTTAGGCTTAAATTATTTCATTTCACTCAAATATGAGTTGGCTACAGATCACACAAGTGTTACTGAATTTAGTCTCAAAGGGATTCCATTTCACTCAAGTACGACCAGATTTAGTCCTAAATGACTTAATTTCACTCAAGTGTGAGTTGGTTACAAATTACTCAAGTGCTACCTGATTTATTCTTAAATAACTTCATTTCACTCAAGTATGAGTTGATTACAAATCAGTCAAGTGCGACTGAATTTAGTCTTAAATGACTCAATTTCACTCAAGTATGAGTTGGTTACAAATCACTCAAGTGCTACTGGATTTTACCTTCATTGAGTTGATTTCACTCAAGTATGAGTAAAATAGAGATCACTCAATCATGAGTTGCTTAAAAACAACTCATTCACTCGAGTTGTTTCAACTCTTTATGAGAAGCTGACTTTCAAGTCATGAGATGAGTGGATTTCGGCTCAACTTGAGTTATTTTGGCTCTTTCGTTCTAAGAGTGTAAATGGTTTAATTGTACAAAAAGTATATATATATATATATATATATATATATATATATATATATATTGCAATTGATATGACTATTAAATCACAAGATAATCGACACGATACAAATTAACCAATAATAAAAATATAACAGAGAATATGTACCCAACATTGTTAAATGCACTGGTTAAAAAAAATAATAAAATAAAAAGAGTAGAAAAAAATAATCCAAAAGCAGAAGGTAATAATATTACACAAATGAAAATGGACACATATATTGTGAAACACTTCACCAAGGGCAGTATTCCACGATATCAGGAAGTCGCAAATGATTTCTCTTGGAATATAGTAAGCGATTAAGTAGAAATTATTACACTCAAGTTGTCTGATCAACTGCGACACCACATATGAAAAATTCAAAAACTAAGAGTGGATCCATCAGGAAATCCATGTAAGAAAAATGTTATGTCAATACCTATGATGATGAAATTACCAAATCATCATATATCATTATTTATCCCCTTTTTGAAATCAAAATTCCCCCTTCACAGGTTATAGATTTAATCTGATCTCCCTTTCCTTTTAAAAAATATAACTATTTCGTGTTATCTTTTGCGCTTAATAAATAACATACATTTTAACATTCCCAAATTCACTCATCCTAAAATCTCTAACAAAGTTGTTGCATACTGTTCTTCCGTTAAACATTAAATAACAAAGAAAAATCATGCGTACAGCATAGATTATGAAACACTTTCCAACACTCTCTGAAACACCTCGTTATTTAGAGAAATGAGATAAATAAAATATCTAAATAAACATTTAAAAAACTAATTTCAGCAGTTACCGTCCATAGCCAAATATGTATTCCAATTCTTTTGAACAGCCCTGCATTTGATTTGGATGTTAATATATATACAATATAATGGGGAAATTTAGTTTAGAAAGAAAACGCATAACAGGTTGAAATTTCTCTTTCAGAAATTTATATAATAGATGGAAAAATACTTGAATACTTTTGCACAGCCCTGTAGTTTACCTAGTACATTTATTACACGCCACTATTTAGTTAAAATTTAATTGAAACTAAAGCGCTCTTAAAACTACAAAAATCACATTTCCAGAAATTATCATCCATAGTCCATGTATCCAATTCTTTGTGTAACCATGTATATCATTTTACCTATATTCAACAAATATTTCTTAATAAACTAAATGCAGTTCAGTGTAAAAATGCATGAACTCATTTAAAAACCGTCTTTAAGCAATTTTAGCTCATATCCAGTAATCTTTACGAATTCTTTTGTGTAGCCCTGTATATATGAATTATAGCATTTACACACACCATATAGTATGCATAAATATAGTGAAACATAAAAGCTTATATCTGCATTTCCAGCAACTACCGCTAATGTACAGTACTTCTGATACAATATAGTATCTTAAATCTTTTGTGTGTCTCTGTAAATGCTAGCACTTCGTATTATACATAAATAACTTATAATAAACCTCAGCGACGTATATTAATTTCATTATATATGAAATAGTTTAACAGAATTAAAATAAGCAGCAAATAATCCCCCCCCCCATATCATTATGTAACGGAATTCTTTTGTGTGGCCCTGTAAATGAATAATAACTATTCCTTGCACCGAATACTTCACAGAACGCATTTTTTATTGCACTTCATAAATGCATATCAATTTTGTTTGGATACGTGTAACATCATTAAAAATCATTTGAAACGATTTTTTTTTTTTCATTGGCCGTAATGTAACGGAATACTTTTGACTGTCCCTGTAAATGACTTAAACATTCTACAAACTTCATTTGCAATAGGGATCGTACTATGGTAAACGTCAATAATATTCCAAAATTTCAGGGCATTTCGAGTATATTTACGACAGTTAGAGCGCTGAGAGACGACCAGACAAACCGAAGTCATATAAACACTTTTCAACTTTGTTGGTAAGTGTTAAAAAGATACTCTTTGACCCTATGTTTATTTGCAGCAATGATTTAAACACTTATTATTAATGCTCAGATTGATAGTGAATACAAATCAGCATTTCGATCTCAAAGATCTGCTCTGTTTATGTTAAAGAAGGCGCCAGGCATTCGTTAAGGCCTGTGTTGTTGCTTCTGCATAATAATTTTCTCATTGCTCAGCTTTGGCATCGTATAAGTACGTTAAAGTTTTGATACGCTAATTAACGGTTGCTTGGCTAGATTGTAATTAAAAATACCCATTATGATATGTATTCTTTGTGGTTATAATGGCTCAGGGTTCGAACATTTTGGCTTGACGCACTTATCAATAAACTTCACACTTATCAAACAGTCATCAATTAATAATATCTGACAACTTATCACTCATTGACACTGGACTGAGAAACATCTCTTGTTGTCGGGTTCCTCTTTGGCACTGATATTACATGTCTGTCTTTATTTAAAATAAAATAATCAATTGGACTGCAATTTCTGCTTTAAGTCTCCTTTCAGCTACATTAAGTAGATCAGGGTTCCATTTGGAAACCTGGATTTTTATTATTATTGACCTACAAATTATTGACTGCTAAATTTTAACATAACCACTACTTAGCTCCTCAAGAGAAGTCCATCACGAGAAGTCTTCAATACAAATACCAATAATGGAAAAGGTTAAAAAAAAAAATAAGATAAATGCAATTTAAGAAATGAAAAGAAAAATCTTCATTTTGTATGGACTAGACCAAATATTTTTACAAACACATGGGAATGTTATGTGTTATCAGTTGACAGGTTACAGGTATCTCAACAAAATTATGAAATCGCCAAATAGATAAAAAATTAAACAAAAGATTATATCTATCTATATTATAAAGGACAAACATATCTATGCATAACGCTGACGTCATTCTGCGAATGGCAACACTTTGAAATTTGAAATAAAATTTCGGTTTTGTAATTTTCGCTACTGCAAATTTTTAAACTTCTAAATATCGCGCATTTTCAATTTTTACAACAGGGGAAAAAATATACTTTTAAATGCAATTTGTTAGAAAGCTGTATCTCAATTTATTTTTGAGATATTAATTTTTTTGTAGTTTTAATACCATTTTTGTAAGCGTGAAACTGAAGTATTCCATTTCTATTAAAAGTACAGGGAAAATAGTAGATTACTGTATCTTTTTGTTGCCATTTTTTCTTAAAAACTAAAAAAAATAAATAAAATTTGAAATTAAAATACGTTCTATGTCAAGAGTATCGTCTGTTTTAAAACCCGATTAATTTTGCTTTTATTTCGTTTTTATTTATCAATTAAATTATTTTTAGTTTATTACAAACTTGCTTTACAAAATATACAACACTTTCCCTTTACAAAAAAAAAAAAAATGTTTAAAAGAATATTTGTGTGATTTATTTTCTCCGCATTAAGGTAATTCGTATCAGAAAGCTGGAAGAATGCAATTTTATTAACCCGTGTGTAATAATATTTTCCGAATTTTGACAAAATATAAATGAATGGTTTCTGATAAAACATGGAGCTATTATAAACAAACATATGAAGGCATATGAATTATTAGAGACCCGATTTGTTTTGCCGAGCTTCTTGAATGACGACATTATTCTTTACTGGGTTTGTGTATTTTTCTGCGATAATGACGTCATAAGAGTACTTTTATATAGATGTTGTTTAAGACTGGATCGTAAAAGTTGAATGCTTTAGCAGATGCAAATAGCATCATTTTATAAATAAAAGTGTGTATTTTAATTCTTAAAACTAAAATATGTTTTGTAGAAATGCGTCATTTCACCCCGACTGCTTTGAAATTCTTCACAGGTGAAAATACTTCACTTTTGAAAATAACGTAATCGAAATCACACACTGATAAAAGGCAATATTTTACAAAAATTTAGAGTGTCTTTATAGAAGAGCAGTGAAATACAGTGTGCATGCTCAGATCGTAAATCGTTGTAAAAAATAGCGATTTATATTACAGAACTTGATGATTCTCGACTGGATGAATTCGCTTCGTCCAGTTAGACAAGCAAACAAAATATATCTTGGTAACAATTTGAGGTTTAAAATAATATCAGGTTCCCCAAGTTTTTGTCCAAAATTCTCTGAACTAATAAAATTTTATTGCTATTAAACCATTCTACTATAATTTTTATCAAAATAACATAATTTGTTTAATTTAATTTTCCATAATTTTCAGATAACCCGAAGTGTAAATAGGATTTCTTACTTACAATGAAAAAAAATATAGGACATGACAGAAAAAAATGATAGAAAGAAATTATAGGAGAGACAAGCAGAAATAATTGATTGCTTCGCTATGAAAACAATTATTACTGGAAAAAACAAAATTTCAAAAGAAATGGAAAAATAAAAATTACTTAAAGTCAAAAGAATTGTAGATGCCATTACATTGTTAAAAATCTTTATATTTAAAACACAAGGCTGTTTTTTAGTCATCTGCTCTGAGTTTTCTACTGATCCAATTTTACTAATAATTTTTTTAACTGAATGCTGTTCATTTATAAATGTGCCCGCACTAGCTGTTTTTTAAAACATTCCCATTTTTATAATTTAATTTTAAAAATATTTTATGAAATTCCTTCAAAATGGTGGTAATTGGATAGCTTTCATTATTGCAGAGAAGCGAGAAATAATAGGATTTATTTATCTTTATTCGTGCCATTTTCTGATTAAAAAAAAAGTTCTTCTTTTAATTTGTATTGTTTAAATTTTGTTGTATAGGGTTTAGTGGTACAAAATCCCATTAGGAACATGCTGCACCAAAATATTTTGAATTGAAAATGGTGTACTGCTTTTGAAAACACGCATCTTACCTCCTAAAGTTTCCATATTTTTTTCCCTTCTGTATGTGTATTGGTACTAAGTTTGAGACACTAGGCGAAATGCTTAAAAAAGTTAAAATGACATCATATTTAAAAGAAAACGATTATTTTCTTAGATAAAACATTTTAACACAAATGCGTCTAAAAAACATAAATTACGGTAATTTTTACTCTCCGGTACCGAGATTAGAATATGAAGTTAAGAGTGCGATTGTTCACATGCAAAGATGTTGCTGACCGTGACTTCAAGTTCTGAGTTTAAATAATTTTAAAATCCTCAAATTAAAATACCATTTTTTTTTAAATGGTGAATGCGGATATCAGAGGTGCGTATGAAAATTTTGAGAAGGTGAAAATGATGTCGGGTTTAGATTTCGCGGGAAAAATTTCTATGTTAGTTTCAAAGTGGAATAAATTTGATGTTTTTCATTCCGTAATACCAAGCATAAGAGCTTCAATTGATAACTTCATAATAACTGATCTTTATTATATTTTACAGATTACATATTGGATTAAAGTTTAATTTTAATAATTTGGACGAGTTTTATAGAAATAGTATTTTGTTAACTATAGGTTAGAATAGTATTTTGTAGGTTTATTATAAATCAATGAAAGAATTTCCTCTTAAACATTTTCTTTTGTCGAAATTCGACGGGTTCTACCTCGTACATATAATATACAGAAATATTTATATAAGATCTGGCAGATCTTCTATACCAAGCTAAAAGTAGCTGAGCTCTAATCCCATCATGAAACACAAATAAAAACTAGTTCAAGAAACTGTCTATATAAAGTTGCATCATTTTGTAATTTTTAGTTGTGTAAATTCTTAAATATGGAAGCAGGTGGAGATGACATCATTGTACTTTTCTACATAAAATAATTCGCTGAACTAAACTAACGTTGCATGAAAGGGATAAGCAAAGGATTAAATCTATTTTGTACATTCGGGAACAAATCTGACCCAGCGTTTGCCCTGCTAGGATTGCAGTTCAATGGAATAAACGCGGGGCACAAATAGACACTGCAGTTCCTCGTTCACTTTTTGCGCCTCTCTCAAAATGTGATTAGGGATAGGACCGAGCATCATCAGGATTGGGAATTGGATTTTCATGTAGGGAAATTAGATAGCTGATATGATTTTCGCAGGGAAGAAATCTAGGCGTATTCTCCGCGATTTTCCCCTCTTTGATGAAACTAACAATGAAACATGCAGTGATAGAATTTGCTGAAATGTATAAGAACGTTTAAATAATAATTGAAATTTAGTAAATTCGTGCAAAGCTTTTGCAGTTCATTCTTTTTTGTATTTTGTACTTATTTATTTATTTGAGTTTGAAACTGAAGAGCATATGTAATATACTATATATTATTACTTCATCAAAACGAACGCAAAAAATATGCTTCTTTAGTACCAAACAAATACTGGTTATATTTGGTCTAATTTTGGTTAAAGAAAATATTATATTGAAATTGGTTATATTGAAGACGTTCGCCATAAAATGTTAATGTTACAGAAATATTGGCTTTACATTTCAAATACTCTCAAAAGTCCAAAATAAGTCATGTCCAAACATTAAGGGTAATTGAACGGAAGCTTTCTATTTTACACGTTTTGTCAAAAACCTACTGAAATTCGGGACGAATTGTTCTTGAACTTCTGGAATGTAAAAACATATTTGACTTCATATTTCTCAGCGAAGATTTAGTCGGGAGGAGAATTAGAAGGCTAACAATAAATTTAATAATAAAATAACATTTTCTATCGTCTATGAAACACAAAATGTTGAAAATGGTATGTCACTGTGTTAAATGACTGTCTGGTTCCTGTTCAACGTTTGTGTGCATTTGTGCAAGCATACCACTCATACGGGTGAAGATGTTAACGTGTCTGTGAAAAATTGAAAAGTTTTTTGTTTATAGCATACAAAATTTTCAACCAAATTTAACACAACTTTCCGAAAACCTAACAAAATACACTAGAAACAGTATACTGCAATTAAAACATGAATATATTGAATATTTGATGAGATATGGGTATTTGTATGAAATAATTTTTAACTGTGCATGCGTGGACGAACAAAAATTTTTATTTAATAATTTGGTAATCAGCTATTTAGGTCAACTACACATAAAAAGTCCAGTCAAATATCACAGAAATTCAGAAGCAGAGGGCGATATAGCGAGTTGTTTTCTAAAAGTAGCTTTATTATAAGGGATTTTCCATAATTTATCAACCAGCTAGCTCACAGTATCTTTCTATAAGTTTTCACAATATTTGACTGGATGAATCATGAAAAAACACTACCTGTTGGGCGATATACATTCAAACCTAATCAGCGCCAATTTATAGGTAACGGGATATGAAGTTTGATGAAATTCCGTGCATTGGTTTTGGAGATAGAGTGTCACAAAATTTGTTTTATATACATACAGATGACAGACCGCGAGAGACATTTTCCAAAAATTGTCAAACCATGTTCGAGACATCCCGAAATGTCTCTATAAAATGGGAGTCGAAAATATTCCCTATTCCAATTATTTCTTCTTGGGCTGATCACTCAGCTTCGGAATTCTCCACCGTAATGTTAAGTCTATGGACTTTTGATGTATTTGTATATTTAAAATATCTTCTCGGGAAATTCATATTTTTAACATCTTTTTTCTGTGTACTCTTCTTAAAGGATGTCTCTTTTTTTCTTAGTTTTCAAAATATTTCTAAAATATATGCAGAATTTAATATTTTATGCGTTAAAAGCGGGCAAACTGTGAGTGAGATTTTAACACTTCCTATAAAATTAAGTCTATACTTTAGAAATATTTTGAGAACTAAGAAAAACAAGTAATATAAAAATTTTGTTTTTAAAGTCAATTCCTACTTAGGCTATCAAAGAAAAATTTAATATAATCAAGCTAATATTAGTTTTTGTTGCATTAAAATATCTCAATTTGTTGATTTTCTATGAGCAAGTAGGTTTACAATGGAACTCTATGGGAATTTGGCGAAATATTACAGATATCGCCAAGTTGGCGTCACTTTTGGCGACTCATTTTGGCCGCCAAATTTGGCGATATATCGCCAAGATGGCGACAAACTTGGCGGTATTTGGCGACAGAACAGGGTCCCCCTATGGTAACCCCTTATTGAAAATACTTTCATTGAACTTCAATAACCAATGGCCGCCATTTTGTTTCCCATGCAAAACTAAAATTAATTAATTAAAATTTAATTAATTAATTAATATTTGAAAAACTGTATTAACATCAATTGTCATCCAGTACAAGTTTAAAAAAATTTATTTCAACTTGATAGCATGAATAATGAGTATTTTATTAACGATTGAAAATTTGAACAAGATAAATATATGAATATATAAATATATAAATAAATATAGGGAGAGTGTGAGCTAATAGTAGGAATTGAAAAAGAGACATCTTTTAGGAAGTGTACACAAAAAATAAGTTAAAAATATTAATTTCCCGAGGAAATATTTTAAATATACGAATGCATACAATGCCCATAGACTTAAGGTATCCGCACACCTTCGGAGGTGATTTTTTGAAATTATTGAAAATTTCTCTTGTTATCCATTTTTTATAATGACATTTACTTTAAAACTTTGAAAAAAAATACAAATTTTAGAAATTACCCAGAAATAATTTTTTTAAAGAGAAAATTAGACAAAATTATATCAAATATTGACATTTCCGCAAAACGTGATAACTCCAAAAATAAAACAATATATTGACATTTTGTAAATTTAGTCCAAGAGCTGTTAAACATTTTAGGGAAGGTATTTAAGGCACCCTGAAAATTTGTGCAACACTTCTTTTGTAATGCCTGAATACAAAATCGAATGTCTGGCTGAAGGATCGTGGCCCAAAACCTGTGCCAGACAAAAAATGGCACTTGACACGTGTCTGGCACAGTTTTTGTGCCGACTAAAGTGTCTGTCATTTTCAAAATATTTTTTTCTAAGCATAAATATTATAGTGCCTCAATCTCAGCGTGCCTCAAATACCTTTTTTGGGTAGTCAAAAAATGACATTTGACACGTGTCTGGCACAGTTTTTGGGCCGACTAAAGTGTCTGTCATTTTCAAAATATTTTTTTCTAAGTATAAATATTATTCTGTTTCAATCTCAGCGTGCCTCAAATACTTTTTTTGGGTAGTGTCAAAAAATGGCACTTGACACGTGTCTGGCACAGGTTTTGGGCCACGATCCTTCAGCCAGACATTCGATTTTGTATTCAGGCATTACAAAAGAAGTGCTGCACAAATTTTCAGGGTGCCTCAAATACCTACTCAAAAATGTTCAACAGCTCTCCTACTAATTGCATCTCTCTATTCTAAAAAAAAGTAACTACCGCTGTCACCACCGCCGCCGCCGCCGGTTTTGAATTTTTTGTGACCGGAGGTCTTTCTTCGTTAATATTGAGAAAAATAATGCATACAAAAATATGAAAATCAGTGGTTTTATACAGAAATGTTTGATAAACACGCTGATGGAGACAGTTTTCAAATCGAAGAATTATTTTAAGAGATATTTAATGCTAAAGTTGGACAAAATCGTTCCACTAAAAATGTTTTATAGCAGCAAAAACTATACATGGCAGTGTAATCATTTTTAGATCATTTTATGCGTTAGAATTTGCCGGAGTGCAGATTGCATTAATTTTTTTATTTTTTGACTCATTTTTTTAGGTTTTATTTCTATTTTAAATTCAAATTTTCTGCATTTCTAGAGATATTTTTTACAGATTTCAGAAAATTGTACTAATTTAAACTGTTGCCAGCTGTATAAAAAGCGCAAGCAATAATGTTTGCTTCAAATTAAAAATTTATTTACACGTGACTATTATAAACAGGAAAAAAACTTTCAAATTAGAATTAAATAATTATGTATAAAAAGCAGGAACTTATTAAAAATTACGTCATAAAAAGTACACACGTGAATTTTAAAAGAGAAAGGATATTGTAAAATAATAAATTCATTAACATGCGTTAGAAGTCTTAGGAGAAATTATGTCATATTTACGTCACATTATAGTTATTACATAAAATGAACACAAAATAATATTGCAAAAAAGTTTAAATTTAGAAATTGCGCTAGACATTTATTTAATATTTTGAGAGGATATTTTCAACTATTTTTGTTAGGAAACCGCAAATAATATTTCATTGCTAACAAAAGTACTTTCACGCGATTATTTAAAAGAGAAAGAATAGCTTGGTAAAAATTACGTCAGATTAAAAACGATTAATTTAAAATATCTCATTTAAAAGAACTTTCTTTTCGCTTTGTTAAAAAATACCAGGAGACAAAGACTCTGTTTACTTAATTCCTTTTATATTAGCTTATTTTGAAATGTTGTTACACGTGTCTACGTCATCAAGTTATTTTTATTTCGACGTTTTATTTGTATTTGTATTAATGTTGTACGAATTTATTTGTTCTTTCGTTATTTAAAATAAAAATTATGTCAATTTGTATAATTTGGCGAATGGTTTGGCGATTTATATAATTTGGCGAAATGGGTCGTCGGGATAATCAAGTAGTACCGCAGCGGATTTGGCGTTAAAATTCCCCAATCAAAGAGAAATGAATTGAAATTCGTTTATAGGGAGATCGACACTGTTTTTTAAATTATAATTCAATCTTTCGAAATCTTTTTAAAGCCGATCCAATTAGCGTGCATTTAGAGCCTGCGGTGTCTGGACGGGGGTTGGCGAGCGTAGCTCGTAGGGGGCCGAGCCCCCTAGTAATAAACAAAAAAACTTTCTCTGGGACTTAGACTACACACATTATAATCGCATCTCTATTTCAGATGATATGGCAGTTAAAGTACTAATGTAATGAAAAATTCACAAAATTTGTCTCAAGTTTGACATTTATACCAGTGTAAATATAAAACTATTTAATATATTATCATGAGTGTAGTCTATTCCCTCAAAAAAATTTGTAAAAGAAGTACAGAAAATTTCGTGGCATTTCATGCATAATTTTTTGTTTTAGGCTGTTTTGCGTATAGTAAAAATCTGAAAAACTTCATTTTGAGAAAAAGCTAAAAATAATTTTTAACCGCAATTCAAAAGCTCTAATAGCTGTAACTTTAAACGGCTGTAACTCGGATTCTATTTTAGATATAGACAAAATTTAAGCAGGTTTCGATACATAAAAGATTCAATTTTAATATTATTGCAAAAATGAAAAATCGATATTTTGATCGAAAATTATGTTTTAAAGGTGTTCGGATACCTTAACATTACGGAGGAGAATTCCAAAGCTGAGTGACCAGCCCTCTTAAGGGGAAAAAAAATAAAAATACGGGAACCCAAATTCCGCGATTATTTTTCTGCTTGTAAAATATCAAGCGAATACAAAAAATCTAATTTGAATAGCATTTCGAAATGACAATTTTCTATGGTAATTGATACTCTTACTTTTAATAATTTGCTTTAGTGATTTATTTCAAAAATACGATATTTTATAATTAATCGTTGATTAAAATAAAAAATCCTTTTTTTTTTCTTTTGGTCGGGTAAGTAGCGATTAGATTCGTTTGACATTAATCTCAACATTTGCTGCTATTTTCTGGCGTTATTAGATCAAGAATCCTGCCTAAAAAAAAATATGGCTTACAAGCGACAAAAAATCATTAGCCGTGATTAAAAGTGACATAATCCGATTAGAGGTTCTTAAAGATGGTGGCTTATGCCTGTAAAAATGTTTTCACTAAAACATCTGCGGTGTTAAAACAAAAACAATGTTGTGGTGGTACATAATACATGATACTGAGACTGGATCGATAAATTACAGATTTTGCTAGATTTTTGTTTCCAAAGCTGAGAGGATTTTTTTTTAGCTATATTTTTTGACTGAAATTATTCTGATTAATGTGCTTTTGATGTATAATTAATGACTGAAATAAAACAATATCCATTGCAAGCAAATTCATATTATAAATCACCAGCGTAAGGAAATAACTTTGTTAAAATTTAAATATAGACAGTATGGATAACTGAAACAATTGCTGCTCTGGTCACCCCAAAACTTTATTCTATATTCTTCTAATACACTCGTCCAAAAATTAAGGTTAAGTGACTCGTTTTGTTGAATATCTACTCAAATTCTTCACGAATTACTCTTGTAAGTAAATAATTAATTTTTCAGTAAATTTTTAGCAGTGAAATTACGGCCGAAATTATTGAATATTAAATACGTGAAATTTTTAACATTAGCTAGGTGTATGTAAACCAACAAAGCGAAAATTATCCAAGCTTGGAATCGAAACGGCATCTTTGGAATAAGGAATAATAATATCCTCTACTATTAAAGCTACGAGGACAATACCCAGCATGGCATGTTTCACTCTTAAATGTCTATGAGGTTGCTGCAACCGCCGCACAAGATGGAGAAAAAAAATTTCGGACGTAATTTCACTTCTAAAAATTAATTGAAAAATAATGTGTTCACCAATGCTGTGTTTTATTCCGTCTCATGTTTGTCGCAGAGGTTGTATGCTTATGAAGATTTTACCATCTTGTGCGGCGGTTAAAGCCTTAGCGATATTTAAGGGTGAGAGATGCCAGTCTGGGTATCGTCCTCGTAGCTTAATGGTAGAGCATTGGGGCGTTATTCCAAAGATCTGGGTTCGATTCCCGACTCTGACATTTTTCAAACTCTGTTGGTTTACGCTTTGTGAAAATTTTCATGTATTTAATACTGAATTGTTTTTGAATGTCTAGGATGTAAAGAACAGGTTTGACTTCCTATTTCTCAGTGAAGATTTAGTCGAAAGGGCAATTAGGGGACTAATAATAAATTTAATAATAAAATAATATTTGCTCTCACCCATGTAGCTTAAGATGATCAAAATGGTCTGCCAGTGTATTAAGTGACAATGTGAGTCCTCTTCAACGTTTGTGTGCATTTGTGTAAGCATGGCACACGTATTGGTGAAGATGTTAACGTTTTTGGGGAAAATTCAAAAGTTTCTTGTTTACAGCATACAGAGTTTTCAACCAAATTTAACGAAACTTTTCTAAAACCTGACAAGGAACAGTAGAAACAGTATACTGCAATTAAAACATAAATATATTGAATATTTGGTAAGACATGGATGAAATAATTTTTAACTGTGCATGTGTGGAAGATTCCAAAATTTTTATTTCATAATTTGGTAGCCAGATATTTTGGGAAATTTCTATAAAATGTTCAATAAAATATTGTGAAAACTCTGAAAGATACAGTGAGCTAACTGAAAAATTGTGGAAAATCTCTTATAATAGATCTACCTTCAGAAAGCAATATCACTAGATCACCCTATTTTTCTGAATGTTTGCGATATTTTACTGGACCTTTTATCTAAGTTGCTTTAAATTGCTGGCTACCAAATTATGAAATAAAAATTTTAGAATCTTCCATGCAGGGGCAGTTAAAAAATATTTCATACAAAAACCCATATCTCATCAAATATTCAATACATTCATGTTTTAATTTCAGTATATTGTTTCTACTGTTCCTTGTCAGGTTTTCGGAAAGTTGTGTTAAATTTGGTTGAAAACTCTGCATGCTATAAACGAAGAAGTTTGAGTTTTTCTTAGACACGTTAGCAGCTTCACGAATATGAGTGCTATGCTTGCACAAATGCACACAAACGTTGAAGAAGAGACACAAATTGTCATTTAATACAGTGATAGACTATTTTCAGCATTTTCTGTGACATAGGTAGTCACAAATATTATTTTTTTATTATATTTATTATTAGCCTTCTAATTGTCCCCCTGACTAAATATTCACTGAGAAATCTGAAGTAAAACATGTTCTTTACATCCTAGAAGTTCAAGAATTTCAGAAGGTATTCGACAAAGCATGTAAAATTGAAACCGTCCGGTTACTTACCCTTATCTGTTGGACATGGGTGTATATTCATTTAAATAGCCTTGTTACACACCAACAATTACGAAGCTTAATCCTTAATCAGATCTTAATTTGCGTAGGAGCTTAACTAAGCACAGCTCCGGTGCTATTTTATTTTTAGTTAATTTTAAAATATTAGTTAGAGCTCACCGGAACTTATAAGTACTGTTCACGGAAGTTCTCTTGAACAGCATTGTATGTTATACTTTGTCTGTTGTTAAATAAATAGTAATAAAAAAATTGGTGAGTAAGATTTTCTGAAAATTCCGCATCCTTGATCATAAATATTTTGGCGTATGTTTATTCGCTATATATCATTAATATATATTTGCATGTTGATCAATTTAAAATAATTTAAAATGTTCTCTTGTTGAAGAAAAAAAAATCTTTAAAATTTTGAAAATAATGGCTCGACATTTAAGAGATATCGCAACTAAAAGAACAACATCATGAATGAAATACGAATGAGGACGACTGCATATAATAAGAAAAAAAAATAACTATTTTTAAATTAAACTATGATTTAAATTACTAAAAATGTTTTATACTTTGTGAAGGGAGTCTTATATTATTTATACATAAAAAATGGGATTTTGAAAAATAAATTTATTTATTACACTAGGCTACAAAATGTGAGTTGTGTTAAGTTTTTTAACTTTTGATTACTAATTCTTTTATATTGTAATGCTGAATCCGAAAATGACGTTCATGTTTAACCATAATCTCAGGT
This sequence comes from Maratus speciosus, assembly GCA_963932465.1. Classification (NCBI taxonomy): domain Eukaryota; kingdom Metazoa; phylum Arthropoda; class Arachnida; order Araneae; family Salticidae; genus Maratus; species Maratus speciosus. Next base: position 510,522,834 of record OZ010795.1, read on the forward strand.
TTTTTCGCAAATCGTAAATTTCAATGTTGAAAAGTAAATAAAATAGTGAAAATCTGATACTATAAAATATATATGATGGTTGTGATTTTTAGATTTTGATAATTGATTGTTATGCATTTTGTAGCGCTGAATCCGAAAATGACCTTCATTTTTTACAATCACGTCAGGATTTTTCGCAAATTTTTAAATTCGTAAAAAGTCGAAATATTGCGAAAGTCTGATACTGTAAAATAGATGTAAAACTTTTTTTCATAATAATTTATTTATTTATTGTCTTATACTATGCATTTTTATAACTAAACATGTAAAATATTGTGTATTTTAAAATCCTTACAATTTTATTCGAAGTGATCTTTGAGTAAAATCTTTGAACCGCCCATGCTCAACCTCGCGCTTTTCCTTTTATATTCTTCATAATGTTCATCCCGGCATCCTCTTTTATTTTAGCAGTTGATTAAGGCTGGAAATTTTTCGCAGATGTATTTAAAACATTTGCTTTCTTTTGGTAAAACTTTGACAAATGAGCTTGACAGAGTTTAACTTTGATATTTTCGATTTGCGAAAATGGATTTGCAAACGTGATGAAAGTAATTTTCGGATTCAACGATAAAAAATACATAAAAATCAACTAACAAAAGTTTAAAAAGCTCAGCTGTCGCAGGGCTTGTGTTATTATAATAAAGAGATGCATAAAGATTTGTTCTTTATGCATTTCTTTGTTATAATAATTTTTTTTAATAAACCGTTTAAGTTTTAAAAATAATTCATTAAACATGTGTATATCTCTATATTCACATGGAAAATTTCACTAGCTAGTTGTCCGAAAGAGTTTTATCTCGGTGTTTTTGGCAATCTCATGTTACTTACACTGCTGACGCAGTCCAGTAATACATGTTATGTATTTCAGCATGATCACATTATACTATTAAATATTGAGAAAAGTTTGGACGTTTCCATTCATAATACCAAAACGTAAATAACATTAAATAGTTTTTAAAAAATCAGAAGTTAATCAATCAAAAAAAAGTTAATCAATAAAAAAGTTAAGTTACAATATTATTTATTTGATTTAATTTTCAATCCCCTCGCCCCTTTTAACCCTGATATATTTAAGAAATGAAATAAAATTTTGTTATTAGATTTAAGCATAAATCCCTTTTAAAATAAACTTTGTTTTTATTGATATTTTATGCACCAGTAAATGTCTAAAACTGTAAAGTATCGAATACTTATTCTTTCAAATTGCGTAATTCATTGATTAATGATATATTTTACTCCTGTTTTTATCAACCCTTTTCGTTCAGAATTTCTCACTTTCATTTTAATCAAAATCCTGCAGTGCACTACAGTTTTTTTTTTTTTTTTAATTTGGAATTATAAAAATACATGACTGTGAATATGCGGAGTGTTTATTATAAAAATAACAAATAATTTATTAATAGAATAACTTCTTTTTAGCACAAGTTACGGAAAATTCATATTAAACTACTGAGACTGTACTGTTTTTTTTTTTTTTTTTTAACCTAAATACTTGTTCAAATAGTAGGCAAGAAAACCTTCTTGATTCTTGTTTCATATAAATAGGTTTTCATAAGTTTTACTTTTTTCTTTTTTTTCTTTAATGAATAATCTAGTTTTTATAGATGAGCAAAATGATGATTGGTTCATAAACTATAAATAATAAAAGCTTTAATTTTTATAAAAATAAAACACGCATAAAATAATAATATAAGCTCTAATTTTTGTTATTTGATTTTACATAAATAAATTATATTAATCATTGACCTGGTTGTTTACTGATAATTTTAAAACTTAATAAATACTAAAATCTTATTTAAAAAAAAATAATGAAGCATAGAACATTCCGTGTTTTTAAAAATTCAATGCACATATAAAAGTTAAACCCTCCTTTTTTTATTTCCTTGAAAAGCGCTCTGAATATCCTTATTCATGATTTGAATAATCTAAACTTAAAAGGTTTGGGTTATTCAAGTTTTCGCTAATAAAAGAGATGAAAGTAAATAAAATGTTAACACAGATTATATTAAAAATTTAAAAAAAGTTTAATCTTTCAAAAGTGATCTGTCGCAAAAAACCTGAGGCACTTTTTTGGCACACCTGGGGGCACTATCATGGTACACATGGTTGTAGCAAGTAGAGTCCTGCACAGGTGAAGTTGTACCCGACCCGACCCGAACTTAACACACTTCAATTCGAAACCAAACCGAATCGAAAATGAAAGGAAATTAATCCATATTTTATTACTATTACAGAAATGTAGTCCACAAATACACCTCTAATATCTATTTTATCATTTTTGTATGAAAATGAGCACTTATACTCATTAACCTTTAGATTACGGGCTAGGAGTGGCGACTATTTTTATATTCATTTGTACCACAATTTACAAGAAAATTTATTTTGTGGTAAATTTATCTTGAAAGTATCTTAGTATAAGTGTATGACAGAGATTTATTTTTTTTAAAGTGGTGGAAATAAAATAAAGGAATAGTCGCTGGGACAACATATGTCCCAACCCCGTAATAAGATTTGTTAATATTCAATAGATGATATATATAGATTTTCCTTTTGAAAAAATTTCAACAACTTCTTCTGAAAAATCTGGTCGAACCGAACCCGATCCGAAAGAGACAAAACCCAATCCGAAATCAATCCGAAACTGATCAGAAAAAGTCAAAATCCAACCCGAAATCCACCCGAACACGAAACATTTAAAGTCAATCAAACCAGAGACGAAGAAAAATTGCCACAACCCGAATGCAAATCGGGCGGATTGTGTTCTGGTACGATCAAGTTACTCGATCCGATTCAACAGTCTAGCAGAGGTTGAAAAATACTGTGTTATTCTTGATATCATCATGAGAAACTACCTGAAACATTTAATGAGACTTCCAGAAACATTCCTAATGGTAGAAAAAAATGTGGTCTGTAAATCTAAATAAAATCTTTGGTAAGCGTGAGAAAATACCTACAGCATCGCATACGTACGTGTATAACACAGATAGAAACATACCTTACAGTAGAAAAATTATGGGTCAGCAAGCTCAAATAACGTTGGTCATATAGTGTCAGATTATCGTCAGGTTAACCTTTCTTCTGTTTCTGCATCGTTAAAGTATCTTAAATTCTACCACCCACCTGCAAAACCTTTTAAAGCATCACTGAAATCAGGTGTTAACTTTGAACACTCTTTTACCAGTCAAGATTTTACATTTTATTGTTGGTAAATTCACCACAATATAGAATAGAGCTACGGAAATGCCGTTTCAACAAAGCAGTCTTTTTATATTTTTATTCGTTAAGGATAAGGTAAATGGCTCCCGCTATTATCCCATTCTAGAATATTCTTTATGTAGTAATGAAACATTTTGCACTGTAATTGTTAACATGTAATTTTTTAAAATTCTGCTTTCAAAATGATCTGAATAAATTTTGATTTCTGATTAAAATTCATTGATATTAATGTCAGTTATAGGAAGTTAAAAGTTATTTTTTTTTTAATAATTTAAAATAGATTTTTTTTATATAAAAATTTGATCACCCATTGAAAATATGCTTCATTAATTTCTAAAAAGTGTTAAATAAAATCCCCACAAAAAATAAAAAAAGTTTTTATATGTATATTGTCTGTATGTTTTGGCTTCAAGTCCTTTCAAGAAAAATGAGAAATTTCTATAATTTCACGAACTATAATGCAATGATTTGGATCGCCATCATTCACGTTTTTCACGTCCTCTCAAATTTCTCACATTATTTTATTTTATGAACTGCGAAGTAAAAATAAAATAAAACAACATGAGTAATTTGAGAGAGAACGTGAAAAACTGGATGATGCCGTTTCAGATCCTTAAATTATAGTTCGTGCAATTATAGAAAATTCTGATTTGTCGTGAAAAGTTTATGATGAAACCGGAATATGTATAGACAGTTTATATATAAAACTTTTTTAATGTTTGTAGGGTTTTTATTTTTACACATTACAACAATTAATAAAGTATATATTCTAAATTACGTTAAGATAAGTTCGTAACTTAGAATAATTTCACTATAAAATCATTACATAACAAAAGTAGTAATCGCCAGGGGCCGACTTAGACTATCTAGGACCCTAGACCAGCATAATTCTGGGTGCCCCCTTCTATCTTCCCATAGAAATTATGCATGAAATATTTTTAAGTAACTAGTACTAAATTTCTTAGCTATTGTATACATACATAAATTTTTTATCGGATACCATTCACATCTGTATACAGGGTCAGGACACGAACCAGAATTTATGATCACAACTTTAAGAAAATTACTAGCAGGAAACTAATAGAAAAATTGATGGATTGGTTGATGGGATGATTTGTTTGAAAACTTTGATTATCTACGTATGTCATAGGAAGTCTAAAAGAAAAATTCCCTCAGTATAGTCAACATACATGGGTTTAACTTGTCTCCTTTAGAGGAAAACGCCAATAGGCATTTTCTCTTGAAAACAATGAATGGACTATTAAATTATTACAGTAAAATTTTAATCTTTAGTTTTCTGATGATGTAGCTAGTTCTTGGGAGGGAGGAGAGAATATGGGGTATGGGAATCAGAGGTAGTGGTGTACCATGCTCCCTTCATAAATCTTTGAAAATAATTTTGATCTGTTTTTGCCAATTTCAACAATTTGGTGACCTTCTTAATGAAAATCCCGATTACTCCCATGGGAACTCCCTTAAATGAGGGGTCCGGGGCAGGTCCCCGCATGCCCTGCATAAATCGGATCCTGGTAATCACGCAGATCAATATCTATTGTATTACAGAACAGGTCTGACCAACCTTTCAGTAAGCAGGGGCACACCTCAGCTTTTGACAATCAATGATGGGCGACATGATTCAAATCATGCGACAATATTATCTCACAGTATAAGTACTGATGCATACACCACGTCTTATATGGTGAAAATACATCTCAAGTGGTAGATATAAGGCCCTTTGTTAAGGAGCTCCACGTAAAAACCATAGGAGAAGGTGCCAGAAATTTTAATCTCGCCTACAAAAAAAAAAAAAAAAAGGAAAAGAAAGAAAGAAAAAAAGAAAGAAAACAGATGTTGCTAGGTTATCACTCGAAAATATACTTTGACTTATTTTGATGGCGTGAATTTAACTTTATAAACAGTTCAAATAAAATATGATAGCGAAAAATCCATGGGTGCTTCCAGAAGGAAGTAATTTCGCACTGTTTTAGCCGTTTTTATAAACAATTTCAGAAAAACTACGTAAAATTTTAAAGATCTCGGAGGGAAAATTACCCCCCTTTACCTTTCTTATAAAACAGCCAATGGGTCAGTGTAACAAAGGGGAATAAAAGCTGAACTTTCATGTACAGGCTTTCATGTACAAACTTTATTCTTGTGCCACATTAGGTAATCGTGAGACTTAAATTAATTAAACATTAATTCGAAACTCGTTTGCAGCCACACACCTTAAAAAAAAAAATCTATTTCAGCAGAGGTCAATTTTCAGATCTCACGTTTTAAATGTAACGGACCACTAGTATGAATCTTTTAAGAACACTTATACATTTTCACAATAAAGATAAAAGAACTTCAATTTAAATAAATATAAAATGAACATATTTTATGTACAAAATTTTAAATTCTTATAAGAAAATAATAAATACTTATTTAATCTTAGCAAAAACCTTTAAAGGTTGTTTAACACTATTTCTACCACGATTTTGTGTATACCATATTTCTACCAAAAGGTCTTTTGACACCTTTGCGTTTCAATGTAAATAAATGTTAAAACTGTTGGGATTTCAAATTATCAGTTAAATATAGATAATTTGAGCAATATTTTTATTAATTGACGCGTATTTATTAGAGATTATTTAATTAATATTTAATTTTAAATTTATTGCAGGTTATAAATTCCAGCTTAATTCAGCAATTTACAAAATACAATTTACAAAATGCAAATATAAAAAATATACATAAATGTAATGAAACATGTTTTACGTCAACAAAGACAACAATTACAAAACATTATTTCCTTCATTGTTTTTAATTTTATTAGAAAATTAAACATTTTAATATTACTAACTTAACAAACTTTCAGTCTCATGTATAAAAATTCAATCTTTATAACAACAACAGTAATTATAAAGACAGCAGTGTGATAAAATGCTTTCCTTATTCAATACTTACAGTTTTTACACGAATGCAAACAAAATTCATGTGTATTGAACTCACTACCAGAACTGTAGAACAAAACGCGTTATTTCATTTTTAGAATTAGTCACTGCAATAATCTACACTAAAATGAAACATGGCTGGAAACAAGGGTATATCAGAGTTATGCAGCAACTCTTGTATTTTCCGTTACACCCGAAATCGAGATTCTCTAATCTGATTATAATTGATATGATGGTGTAAAATGGTGTTCATATTTATGTGTAAAATTGCTTAAAATTAGAAATTATGAAAACTTTAAGGTGTCAAAAGACACCTCATGGTAGAAATAGATATACTATATGCATATTTTTATATCCAGAATGAGCTGGAGGAAAATGATATCGCGGAATTAATTTAACATCTATTGTACGAAAAGTCAAAAAATTAATTTTGGGGAAATGATTAAAGTTAGAGAGTAATTTTAAGTTCAAATCTGAAAGGTGTCTTTTGACACCTCTTGGTAGAAATAGTGTTAAAAACAACAATATTAACGTTACTTTTCTTACAGCAAAATAATTAAAGCATGTCTAAATATCACATACTGTTAGTGATATATTTGCGGCTGCCTGTTTGAAATATGTTTACTGTTTTTTGGCTTCAATGATGTTAATGTGAGACGGAAAACCTCTTTTATTTCAAACAGGCTATACAAATGAAAGTCTTTTTGCACAAATAATGTTTTCGTACACTGAATCAAGAACTTCGTTGCTTTTACACTCAGCAAAGGACATAATTTTTTAACAGGGTTGCCAGAAATGAGGTCTTGATATAGATGACTGGAATTTAGCTATGAGACTACACTCTCAAAAAAACTTTCTTCAGTTCGTGGAAATTCTACTGGCAGCAGTGCTGCCGGCAGATTTCCGTGAATAGACGAATATCCGTCCCCACCACCCCGTTACAGGAAGTAGAATATCCATCAATTGAAGAAAGTTGGAAAAAGCCATCTCAGAGCTACGAGATGAACGCGCTAGCACTGAGCTATAGTTGTACAGCAGCAAAACGCTTTAAAGTAAATATGTTTGCTTCAGATAGGTATGACTTGATCAATTTCTTTAAAGCTTACAATTTTGAAGTTCATTTCGGGAATATTCGTCTTTAATGAGATTGTGGCTGGGTTTTTTATACTTTAGTATTAATATAGTATAAAAATATGAATTTTAAATAGTTTTAGGTAGATTGCTAGAGGTAAAATACGAATATTATATTTTTACTAGAATATAGCCCGTCAAAATGACGTGTTTGCATTTTCAAAAAAAATTATATAGCATTGCATTATAAAAAGAATTGTGAAGTAATAAATTTTGTCTTGTCTGATTAATAGTGTCAGGTGGGGTAAAGTAAAAACAGCCCATTTTTCATTGAAATTTAATTGGCAAGAAAATTATTAATTGAATTGGTAAAATACTGATATAAAGTATGCAAATGTAAATTTTAAAAAGTTGAACAGAGAAAATCCTGATTTTTTTTAAACATGCATAAAAGAAACCTGTAATAAATTTTGATAATTAAAAATCATCTTTTATCACATAAGTAAATTGCAACTATTAATTACATTAACAATTTATTTTCCCAAATTCTGTTATTAAATTACAAATTTATTTTCCCTACAAAATACAAAATTTTATTTATTATAATAATGCATTGATATACTATATACATATATATATATATATATGTAATACACGGCATTACATATTTCTGATATTCTAATTTCATTTTATAAGAAATATTCATTTTTCCCCCCAATGTCTTCAGAATTCAAAAAACATTTTAAAAAGAAAATTTCTTTTTTTTAACTACCGACAGATGGCGTAACAGAGCATATAAACGTTTGTTTTAATATTTTAAAAGTTCAAGACGAATGAATCAATTGTTTGTTTACTTTCATATAGGGATAGATAAAGCTACCAATCTAATTTAAACTAAAGTTATCGCAGCAGAATATTAGATAATTGAATGTAATCTCTTAAATATTAATTTATTTTGAATAATCTATCTAAAAATGTAACTTTTGCGAATAGTGGAAAAGAAAGCACGTTTTACTCAACGTTTTAAGATTGAAAATCAAATCAACAATCACTCGTGTGTCGTAATGCCACATGTACAACACAAATTCCAAATCCAGAAGCAATTGAATGACTCTTTGAACGAATCATTAAAAAATACGGTCGACATCCGATTTTGCTCTTAAAATATTTGTAAAACCATAATAAAGCTTTTAAATAATTTGAAATACGTTTGTTTTTAGAAAGGAAACGTTAATCCGGTACAAAATAATTCACGGGAATGAATCACCGAATATAGCTTTATTCACTGAACACCATAAAGTGTTCTCATTGGTCAGAAAATAGATAGCCTTGAAAAACAGAGGTAATTTTTCGCGATATTTTTAACCGTGTATACTGAATTCAAACTGTAAATAAATGTAAACAAAAGTGAAAAACGTATTTCAAAATATTAATATGCTTTTGCAAAATATTTTAAGAGCATTTAATGAATAGCTGAAAGAGTCATTCATTTGTTTTTGGATTTGTAATTTGTGCTTATGAATGGCAACGGTAATCGCTTGTATACATCGGAACCGTGTTGTTGGTATCTGGTTATTTTTAAATTAGATCTTAAAGCGTTATAATTGTATACTTTTTGAAGGTTTGAGAAAAATTGAAGAAGAATATGTTACATAACAAATAGATAGACAGATTAAATAAGGCAGTCGGCAAATACGGCATTGGAATGCTTAAGCCTAACGTGGCCGCGTTTGGATTATCAGGAAACGGATGAGTTCAACCCCGGAAGCGTTATACATTTTGTGTCATTCTATGTATAATTCGATAAGATTTTTTTGAGTAATATCGATTTTTTCCCATTTAATTTTCTTAATTAAAATATCTTTTAAATGTGTTCATTTAAAGTATATTTTAAATGCTAATATTTATTTATAAACCACTTTATAAATTCAACTTTATTTAACATCATTCAACTTTAAAAAATAAATTGTGAGTACTTTTGAATGAATGAGAAAAGTAATTGTTATTTATTTTGAAATTCGAAAACCTTTTAGTCTTTAATTAAATTAGAAACCTTAATTTATAGAATTTTTGGTTTTTCCTTTTTAAAATAAATTCGGATTTATTATTAATAGACCCAATCAGAGCCTGATTAACTCTATGTTGAACACGGGCCACACGGCCATGTCTGGGCCCCGTTTCTCAAAAAAATTCTTGCATTATAATTTGAACATGTTGTTTACAACTTAACCCTAACTTTACGAGAAAACAATATATTATAGACACATGTAAAAATGCCTTAGAAAATAAATGAAGGTAAAATCTTCTACACTATATAGTATTTAGAATAAGTAAAACGCTAAACTGATAAGACTGAATAAAACATGTTAGGTGTAATATCCGTTTTTCTTGGAATTTCGAAGTTTGCATTGCAGTTCTTTGTCGTTAGTAAAAAATACTGAGATAGTTTAGTTTATACATGAATGGGAAAAATACATTTTTTTTTTCTGTGAACTATAAAGGGAAATTTTTATAAATTTTTATTTTCGGAGACTGCACAAAATGCTTTTGGGGCCCCTGAAATTATGGGTCCAGGGCTCGTGCCCCATGTGCCCCTGTGATAATCGGACTCTGGACCCAATACGCATGCATGCTAGGAATGAACGGAATTTCCCCCTCTTTTTTAGACGTTCGGGGAGAATTTACGGATAAAACATGTTTTCTAGGAGTACGGAAATTTTTTGTAAAAAATGAGGAATAATTTACTGTATATTAGCGAGTTTTTCTGACAGTATAATTTATTATTTTAGGCCGATAATAGTTCTCTTTTCTTCTTTTTTAATTTTTTTGTTCATTCATGCTTATATTGCTAGCTTCAAAGTTTGCTTTAAAGCAAATAATGTACAGATTTTTCTGCGGTCTCGTAAAATTTTCAGACGGACAACCGTTTGGCGATCTCTGATCTATTTGATGCAAAGCAATCTATTTTGAAACTCTCATTCAAATTCAGTATTTTCGTAAACTGGGAATTTTCTACAATGAGTTCTATGCATTTTAATTTCGTGTCTTTTAGTAAAATTAGATGAATTATTAAAAACAAGGAAGGTGGAAGCTACTTTTCATCTCCTTGTACAAGCCGAAAGGACTTTTTTGTTTTGGTTCCACGTATAAATCGTTTTTACGGTATGAAAAATAAAATTTGCGTACACGATTGTAGAGTTAAAATTGAAAATGAACACTAATAACAAACTGAGTTGTTCAGAGATGCAAAACTGATTTTTGAGCACCACAATCTCCGAATAATAACCTTCGTCTTACTTAATCGCAAACTTCAGTTATTCAATATAGTAAATATTTCTATTCGGAACACGAAATTCGGAAGGTTTGGCAGCTATGATTTTTGAAAAAGGCAGGACAGGACACATAGCTTTCACAACTTCTGCGCTTTTTTTTATTACCACTATTTCAGAAGAGTAATTTTAACCCTATTTAATCATAGAATTTATGCAATTAAATAAGGTGAATATTACTATTCAGAAATAGTGGCAAAAAAAAAAAAAAAAAAAAAAAAAAAAAGAATGAATCTATACGCCATAACTTCCCCGACAAGCCAAAACTTTCTTCTTCCTTTTACTTCTGTATCATATATTAAAATGAAGCATTACACGTTAAAGTAGTATATAGCAGTGAAAAAAAATTTATCGACCCAATTGCACGTAGAAAATACCAACCTTTTTGCACTCGAGTCGGCTCTGCCGCTTCGACAAGGGAGCTAGTCGGGCAGAAGATTGTAATCCCTGCTACTGCAGATATAGGCTCTCTTTTGGTAAGATTAGGGCTGCTCTTTTCGTACTGTGCTGTTCCCACAGACCAGAGAGGGATTACCTCGGCCTTTTATTTATTTTGATCCAACCTTATGCGGTTGACTGGTAAAGGGCCCAGCAGTGTTTGGGCATTTCAAGAATTTCACCATCAGAGATTTCAAAATCTTAAAGCAAGTTTATCGAAGGAGTAAGCGCATAAAGAAAAAGGAGGAAGCAAGAGTTTATATTTTTTGTAGACGTACGTCCTGCTATTGCCGTAAAACTGCTGAATTACTTGTGCTGAGCAGAACAGCTTTTAAAGAGTCCAGAGTATGAATGTTACTTATTTGGATGATAAGACTTTGTAAACAGAAAATTTCAAATTACACTGTAAAGGGGAAAAAATGTTTCTTAACCCCTTAATTCTCGCTCCCATCAATATCACGGGCTGAGGTGTCGTTCGTTATTTCTCGTGCCCGTCATATTTCCGGGCTGGAGATTTACTGCTGGAAAAAACTTCTGAAACCAGAAAAATTTAACTGGCATTTCGGTGTGAAGTCTTTGAATATTAGTGCTTCGGTTTGGTTTTTGGCGTTGATTGTGATGTTGGACTTTGTATTGCATGTTTTGAAGTATATCACACTCAAAAAATTTATTAATAATCAAAATTTAATGTATATTATATTATTTCAAATATTATTTGTAAAAATTTGTTTGATGATGATAAATAAAGATCTAAGATGAGAAAAATAAAGGTCTTATTCGCATTAATTCGTATGGTGTAAAACAAACATTAAAACACAGAATTCTAGCATGATGGCTTTTCTAAAAATGTGAATTTGTTCTATAACATCTTTTTTTTCGCCTTAGAAAAAACTAATTGCATATATTATATAGAAATCTTATAATTATTCAATTTCTGAAATAAAAGAAATACGTACTCTTTTGATGGTTTTTCCAAATATTAAGCGACCGTTAAGGGGTTAATCTACAAAAATATCGCATAATCAAAAACGAAAGTATTCAATTACCTCTTAATCAGTTTTATCAAACTGGAATATCACTTTTTAGTATGTCATCAATTCTCAATTAAACATTTCCAGCTACGTAACTGAATTTATACATGCAAAAGTAACAAAATAACGTTAATGTTAATGCCATTAAAGCTTATGCTCCGATGGTACGTTAAAGTACCGTTAAAATAACTTGTTATAAAATTCATTGATACATCAATTATTAATAATACAGTTTAGAAATAGTTATAGATTCTTTGTTTTACCTTCTTCCAAAAGCATTAATAGTCGCACAAAAATATTTTTAAAAGGATGGTTTCTTTTTCATCTGCATCTTTTCAGCTTTCTTAACATTGAAAAATTGTGGGGGAAAAGTTTCAGTTCGGAAATATTTCTATATTTCGATTGTAAGAGCATTACATTTGTACATTTTCTAATTCTATACAATAAAAAATACTTGGAAGCCTTTCCTTAAAACAGTGACAAAAAAAAAAAAAAAAAAAAAAAAAAAAAAAAAAAAATTAAATCTGAAAAATACATTGGATTCCGAGGTTTCTAAATACAAAGAACTTTTCTTCCGACATTGCATATAACTCAGAAGAGGTTGTTGTGTATTTTAGTTTTGTGGACTCGAAGCCGCTGCGGTCGTCCGGTAGCTTCAATCCCCAAACCCAACCCTTTCCTCTTTTAGATGTCTTTAATTTAACCAATTTCCCTTTTAAATTTGCCCGGTCTCAATTTTTTTTTTTTTTTTTTTTTTTGTTTTTTCTTTCCTGGCTTTCACTGGAGAGTCTGGGCAAAAGAGACGCAGGCAGGGACGTGGCATGGTCACGCGGAGCGCCGCTCTCCACAAATTCTGTGGCCGGGAGAAAATGCCCGTAATTTTTTTTTACAAAAAAAAAAAAAAAAAAAAAAAAAAAAAGAAAGAAAGAAAAAGAAAAAAAAGCAAAAAAAAAAAGCAATTTAACAAATTACAACGACCATTTGGAAAATGATGTTTTCAAAGACTAAAATTCAAGACATAAAAAATCGCACGGAGTTGATCATACATTACGTACGCCATGGATTAAACATTAATATTCTTGGACCAATTTTAAATGAAATTTCATTTTTAAACTTCTACGGAGTTGGTCATACATTACGTATGCCATGAATTAAACATTAATGTTTCTCGACCAATTTTAAATGAAATTTCATTTTTAAACTTCTATACATCCCACAATATTACTTTTTATATCGTCGTATAGAGAAAAAATGCATTTTTAATTACAATTTGTTTGAAAGCTGTATCTCAATTTGTTTCTGAGTTATAATTTTTTATTTTTGTAGTTTTTATTACTTTTTTGTCACAGTGGCAACAGAAGTATCCATATCTGTTGAAAGTAAAGGAAAAATACAGATGACTGTATAGACCAATCAGAAAACGAATAAATGCGGGATTCAACTAATAAAACGCTTCAGATACGTTTTTGATTTTCTACCCTGACCAAGGACAATAACAATTTTTTTTCCAATGGTTAAAGAAAAGAAAAAAAAAGGCACCCCCCCATCCATTCTGACCAGAAAATTCTAACTTTTTACGGCTGCTCTTTCATCTTCACCTAACACTTTATTTATAATGACTGTTTCATAATAATGGAATCGATCAGTCCATCAGAAGAAAATAACTCGGTTAAAGCGGAAACTCGGTTAAGCGGGACTCTGAAAATCGGGACTCCACTGTATTCACTTGTCTCTTTGAAGCTGAAGACTAAATTTAGTAATACAAGGGGATAAACACGACTATCCTGGGTTACAGAATGTAGGTAAAAAACATTATTTTTTTTCTTTATTGAAAACTCTAACAGATTTTTTAAATTTAATAAAATTTTAGAATGCCCACTAGCAATACCAAAAATAATTCTTATATCACTTCATTTATAATGACTGTTTCATAATAATGGAATCGATCAGTCCATCAGAAGAAAATAACTCGGTTAAGTGGGACTCTGAAAATCGGGACTCCACTGTATTCACTTGTCTCTTTTGAAGCTGAAGACTAAATTTAGTAATACAAGGGGATAAACACGACTTTCCCGGGTTACAGAATGTAGGTAAAAAACATTATTATTATTATTATTTCTTTTTTTTTTTGCAGTCGTTACCATGGTGCGACTTTTGAAAAATTCCTTCATAACTTTTCATTATAGGACACCAGGAACCCAAAACCACCCCCACCTAAAAAGTTTATATATATATATATATATATATATATATATATATGTGTGTATGTATGTACTAAATTTTGTCCGCACGATAAAAGTTGCAATGATGCACGGATCGTCTTCAAACTCGCCAACAACTTAGAGATGGCTAATATCTCGGCGGGGATTGAAAATGGGCAAAATCGGCCCAAGGGAATGGAAATAGGAAGGGTTCAAAATTTTGAATACCGTGTTAACATGATTCTGATAAAACCAGCTCTTACACAACAATGGCAGGAAAAAATAAATATTTTTCGTTATAGCGATTGCCAACAATTAAAAAAAAAAGCAATAAAATTCTCACCACAACAATTGTTCCTCTATTGCAAGAATTTCACGTTAAAAAATTGAATTAAATAAACAGTTTGACGAATTGAAAACAAATTGAATATTACGTCATAAGTTTTCAAGAGCAAGATTTCAGCATGAAAACTCAAAATGAAATAAATAGTTTGACAAATTAAAATAAAAACAAAATATTGCGTCATATTAGAAATATAATGGACCTCAGCAGGCGAATATGTAACGCCATGCGAGTTTGAAGAAACGTATTAAAACATGATAAAAACCCGACTACGGAAATATTAACATATTTTAACACTTTGAGGTTCTCTGAATTTGCTTTAGCCATTTTTAAACCTATTCCATATACAAGCGTGTGTGTATTCGTGTATATTAGAATTTTCTCAAAATGTTTAGCCCCCTAGAGCTCATTCTTAGTGAAGGAACTGGGTTTATGTCTAATCTTGTTTTAATTTTTGTTGGTGAATTTAGTATTTAACTTCGAAATCTACCTCCGCCTATAGGCCCGAGCCGGCAGGGATTTTCATATTTTTTTTTGAAAACTCTAACAGATTATTTTTTAATTTTAATATATTTTATTAGTATGACCACTAGCAATACCAAAAATAATTTTTATATGAAAAATAACAATTATACGTTCAAATAAAGTTTTGAAATTTTATAAAAAGCGATATTTTCGTATTGACCTCATGGCCAAATAATAGGTTACTAGCCAAAGAAAAAGAAATCCCCCAACCTATTTACAACAGCCGTTTTTATTCTGATCATTTTAGTGGTTTAAATGAAAACATGCGGGGGTGGAGGGCATAGTTTCAAAATTTTAAAAATTATAAAGAAAACTGTTTTATATTTTTTCGGAGTTCGATTCCATGACTCAAATTTGTGCTTTATTTATATTATGTTATATTTATTTATATTATGTGCTTTATTTATATTATATTTTATTTATTTATATTATTTATATTTTATGGTATTTTATTTATTTAATGATGAAGTTTTTGATTTTTTAAGCCGGAAACAAATACTGAACAATTTATATTAATTTAAGTGAAAATGGATCTATCTTTAGCAATCGTCTGTGCGCAATAGATATTGATTTAAAAAATGCATGAAATATATGCTTGAAAATATCATGCCTGAAAATATTTTAAAAACCATAAAAACTGAGTAATTGTGCGATGCAGTTTTCAAACAAATTGAGATACAATTTTCAAACAAATTGCATTTAAAAGTAGATTTTTGTCCACGATTCGACGGTGTAAAATTGAAAATCTGCGTTGTTAAGAAGTTTTAAAAATTTCAGCAAAAACTAAATTTAATCGTCTGCTGTTGCCACCGTCAAAATGACGTGAGCGTTACGCACGGACACGTTTGTTCTTTATAATACATATATTTAAAAAAAATAACTAGAAAACAGGAATTCTGCTTTTTCAGAATTTAGTGTTGGCCCCGATGACAAAAAAATATATGTATATAAATACAGATACAGTGGAGTCCCGATTATCCGAGTTAACAGAACTTATACCTTTGGAATGGGTCACTTTCTTCTGATGGACTGATGGCTTCTATTATTATGAAACAGTTCAAAAAAAAATTATGGCCATTTTTTTCCCCCATTCTGACCAGAAAATCAGAGTTCTAACTTTTTACGGCTACTCTTTCATCTTCACCTAACACTTCATTTATAATGACTGCTTCATAATAATGGAAGCCATCAGTCCATCAGAAGAAAATAACTCGGTGAAAGAGGAAACTCTGATAATCGGGCCTCTACTGTAGTTCAGTTTTAAGACTTATAACACGGGATTTTATTTTACATAAAGTGACGTCATCCACATCCGCTAAAGAATTCATCATTTGCGATCCAGTGTTAAACAACATGTATAGTAAAGTACGCTTAGGACGTCATTATCGCTAAATAATACACAAATCAAAAAAAAAAAAAAAAAAAAAAAAAAAAAAAAGATATTTCGTCATTTTAAAAACTCGACAAAAAATCGGCTACCTAAAGATTCACAGCCCTTCATTTGTTTGTATTATTCATAAATCATTCATTTATATTTTTTCAAACTAGCACGTATTTTAATTTTTTTTTTCAGTTTTTATGGGAAATGGCAACAAAAAGATATAACTGCTATTTTTCTTTCACTTTTTACAGAGATGGAGTTCTTCCGTTGCCAATATTATGCAAATGGTTCGAAAAACTAAAAAAAAAAAAAAAAAAAAAAAAAAAAAAAAAAAAAAAAAAAATCAATATTTTAAAAACAAATGGAGATGCAATTTTCAAACAAATTGCATTTAAAAAGTACTTTTTTTTCCCCAAATACGACGGTATAAAAATTGAAAATGCGTGGTGCTTAGAAGTTTAAAAAAGTGCTATAGAGTATTCAATCGTACTGCTTTGTTTTACGGCTAGCTTCTGTAAGGTAACGTTAATTTTGGAGACGAGACGGCACAAAATAAGCTGGGAGAAAGAAATAGCATACCGTACCGTGGGTAAATAACTGTTAAAATTTCTCACAGTATTTAAATTTTTTGTTATGTTTCTGTCACACATTCCTATTGTGGCTTGTATTATATTTTCACTTTTTTTTCTGAATAAGTATTCCAAAGAAAAGGAAGCAATCCACATAATCACAATGATAGAAAGTGTGTCACAATGATAGAAAATGTCTGATAGAAAGTGCTTTACCTGTAAAATAAGTTTCTTTGCATAGGCATTGTGATGGCGGGAAAATTCTGATTAAACTGATTTATGTGGGAAGTTCAGATTTTAAAATTCATGATGTCATAAACAATAAAAAAAATAAGAATAAAACTAAAATAATTTTCTTTTAAATACGCACTTTTATAAGTATCCAATGTTTATCTTGAAAATCCCGCTTAACTTCATGACCGCAATTAATGTTTTTGCCAAAAAATGACCGTTACAATACGTTAATTTGACGTGAATACCGAACTCAATTATGAAAAGTTAGGCTTTTTATTTATTTATATTTTTTTACTCTTGATAGACAGCACAAGCAATTGAATTTATTAAAAATATATATAATTTTTGCGCTGTTTTTTTATAAGGTAGTAACAATGCAGAAAAAAATGAGACTTTATTTTAACAATTTTTTAGAATTTCTAAATTGATTTCTCAACGTATAATTATAATTTAATTAATATGAAACTATTAATTGGCTAAAGAATATTATTTAAAATGCCTTTTAAAAATTTTTAAATTGATTTCTCCGCGTATAATTATAATTTAATTAATGTGAAGCAACTAATTGATTAAAGAATATTATTTAAACTATCTTTTTAGAATTTCTAAATCGATTTCGCAACGTATAATTATAATTTAATTAATATGAAATTATTAGGTGGCAAAAGAATATTTTTTAAATATATATTGCGCACTTTATTTTCGATTTATGTTTTTCACTTTTTTAAATTTCACGTTAATCTAAAAACAAATCAGAAAATTTTAATAAGAAATAAGCGGTCAAAAATAATATTATATACACTATTTTTCTACAAAATTTCCGTATTAATGAACAGAATATCGATAAGTGATTTGTTTTAAACAACTCGCCATATAAACATGCACAAGAAAAAAAATTATTTCAAAAATTAAATATGTACTCGCATATTCGGCGAATGAATGTTATTCACCACCTTTTTCCAACATATTTACTCTCTTTTGCCCAGACATTGTAGCAAAAAACATAATTATATAAATTGGTATTTTTTGGTACTATATATGATACTATATATGATAATGCATTGTATTAGATATTACAGGGGTCGTACGCTTCCGGGAATTTTTCAGAATAAATATCAGTATTTTTTTACAGAAAAATAAATCTAGGTTAAACGTGCAAAATTTCGCCTTATTTAAGAAGAGGTTTTCTATAAGAAAATACTGGTACCGGATAATTTCTTGGCCTTGAAATTTTAGAACAAGTACGACCACTGGTATTATGTTATAGCAATATTGTAAAAAAGAAAAGGAGAAAAGAAAAAATTGTTAACATTATTATAATGTCTTGGGCGGAAGTTAGAAGTTAGTGAATAAAAAAAAAAATTAAGAAAATTAAAGTTTTTTTTTTTTTTCAAATTTTAGTGCCACTACAATGTTTTGTCTTAGTTTTGTAAAACTGCATACAATACGATTAAAAATTTGGAGATAAAAGTTATCAGGATCCATAAAATATGCAAATACAAAACAAATACATATTTATTGTTATCTTACAACAAAGTGTATAATAGCATTCAAAAACATTTTACAAATGGAGCGTCATTTCAGTTATTACTTGGAGGGGTAAAATTATGTTTTTGATCTAATAAATCCAGATTTTCTGTTCATTTTTCTTTAATTATTTTTTATTCAAATTTTCAAATAAATATTTTTACTATGGATATTAATTAATACTATAATATACTAAAATACAAAATGTTAATTAATACTATAATAATGCTATAATTTATTTACATTATTTACATTATCACATTTATTGCTATAATTATTAATATATTGGTAAAAACTAGAGGTTTACCGAGTGCTCGGTACATACTTGGTACTAAGCTAAATTTTGGCTATGTCCTCGACCAATACTGGGCAGTTGTAAAAATTTGCTTTTTAAAAATGTATTGTTAATGACCAAAGAAAAAAAAACTATAAAAAATGGTTTGTAAAAATTGATTTTAATAATCAGAACATAATCTTGACATGTAAGATACATTTTACATGTTAATAAAAATAAAAACCATTAAGCAACAATTTTACTCTTCTTAAGCAATTATAGGCTATTTGCATCATTTTCCATAATAGGTCCTTGATATATAGCAAGAACTTTCTTTTGAATTTCTTTTTTTGGAAAATAATTATTTCTTTGAAAAAAAAAAAAAAAAAAAAAAAAAAAAAGCAATTTGACAAATTACAACGACCATTTGGTAAATGATTTTTTCGAAGACTAAAATTTAAGACATAAAAACTCGCACGGAGTTGATCATACATTACGTACGCCATGAATTAAACATTAACATTCCTGGACCCATCATGAACAAATTTTAAAAGAAATTTCAGTTTTACAATTTTCGGTACTCTAAATTTTTAAACTTCTACGGAGCTGGTCATACATTACGTACGCCATTAAACATTAATATTCCTGGACCAATTTTAAATGAAATTTCATACATTACGTACGCCATGGATTACAATTTTCGGTAATGTAAATTTTTAAACTTCTACGGAGCTGGTCATACATTACGTACGCCATGGATTAAACATTAATATTCCTGGACCAATTTTAAATGAAATTTCATTCTTAAACTCCTAAACATCCCACAATATTACTTTTTACACCGTCGTATAGAGAAAAAAATGTACTTTTAAATGCAATTTGTTTGAAAGCTGTATCTCAATTTGTTTCTGAGTTATTAATTTTTTTAAAAAGTTTTTATTACTTTTTTGTCATAGTGGCAACAGAAGTATCAATCTCTGTTGAAAGTAAAGGGAACATACATATTACTGTATAGACCAATCAGAAAGCAAATAAAATGAGGATTCGACCAATTAAACGCTATGTTTTTGATTTCCTACCCTGACAGAGGACAATAACCATTTTCCCAAATGGTTAAAAAATCTTAATAATACAGAAAATACATTTGATTATCTTTTTCTTATCATCAAAAAAAAAAAAAAAAAAAAAATCTAAATTAGAAGATGCACTTGATTATTTTTTTCGAAACATCTAAAGAATCAAAATTAGAAGATTACTGTAATTTTCTTCTGTAGTTCTACTTTTGGATTTTGTGTAATAATCCTTTAATTGCAATTCAATACTTACTAACACTGCACAATTAGCACGATTTTCATTGCCACCGCTCGCATATTGAGAATTTTTATTACTAGCATTATTATGAGTTACAACTCTTCTTTGATTAATATAATTTTCATTCAGTCCCGGCTTTTCTCTTCTCGCCCCCCACCCCCCATCTTCCGCCTTTTTTTTTTAAATATTAAAGGGTCTGGAGGTACGATTCTATATGGAGCAATTTTGGAAAAAGAAAGTCACAATTTTACGATCATTACATTAAAGTTAGGAAGTAGAAAAGTAAGTAAAATATAAGGAAATTCATTAGACATTCCAGTCAAACTATTCAAGGTATTCAATAGATCTACTACTTTCACAAGTCAAATCGAGTTACGATTCTACATGGAACAATTCTAGAAAAGAAAAATAATAATTTTACGATCAGTACATTATTAGAGTTAGGAAGTAGAAAAGCAAGTAAAATATAAAGAAATTCATTAGCCATTCCAGTCAAACTATTCAAGGTATTCAATAGATCTACTTTCACAAGTCAAATTTGATAGCTTCCCAGTAAGCAGTATCCTTTTTACGTATGATGTATGCATAAATCTGTATAATTTTATGAATTGGGTGTGAGTGTTTTTTAAGACTAGACCTTTTAATTCCCTTTTCTGAAAAATTTTGATTTCGGTTTACGATAAATTTCAGTATTCCAGAAACGGAAGTCGTTTACAGACCAACCTCCTAGGTACATGAGTAAGCGTTGTAATAACTCTTTGTGGTCTTCTCTTGGATGACTTCCGTCTTTTCTGGACATTTTGTAGGTAGTTAACCCTTTTAAATCGCTGTTATTCTATAAAGCTTTAAACGGGACTTTCTTCATCAATCATTGTATATGACTTCATATCAAGTGAAGCCCACAGACTTTGGAACTTCGAAAAAATCTGGATACCAGGACCACATGCATAAGATACTTTCGATTTATTTTGTAGGAATTACTTTTCTATGAATACATATTTGATAATTCGTATATACTTATTAATTAAAATAAATAATTTACATTAAAAAACAACATGAAAATATGTATTATATTGCATTAAAATAGAGAAAAAAATTCATGCATAAGCTACACCTTTTCCTGGAAATATCAAAGACTTGATCAAAGCATAAAATATAAGCTTGGTTCTGAATGTTATTCCCAAGCAGACGGAATTTTTTAACCTCGAACCCAAAGGAAGAAGATTGTATATAGCGTCATTATAAAAGTCCGAAAGACAGAGATGCTTTTATCCAAATCAGTTTATTTGAGCTGATTTTCAAAAGTGTAATTGATCTTACCAATTACAAAAACAGCCGTCAACTGTCGTGACAGCAGGAGATGAGGCCATGGTAACCGAAAAATGTCCCATTTAAACAAAAAAGCATGGCATCCCGATTACAGGAGATAATCTCCTTTCGTGATAATATCATTCAATCTTCTGTAATCTGATAATATTTTTAAAACACGGCACACTATTATGTTTTTAGAGGCTGCGAAGTCTGAACGGGGGTTCGCAAGCGTCAGGGTTCCCTAGTATTCGTAAATTTGTGGTCACTGAAATTATATATATGGTTCAACACCAACCACAAAAAAATTGAGTCCTTGTATTTGGGTTTTTAAAAGTCAGCTTCCTTAACAGGGTTCCTCACCCCCTTTTTTAAAAATAAAAAATAAAGACTTCCTAAGCACTTTTTTAAGAACATCCTAAATCATGTAACGGGATAAAACAGCACAATAATTTATTCAGTGAAATCATGTAATGGGATAAAACAGCACAGTAATTAATTTAGTGAAATCGTGTATTGGTGTATTGTCAGCCCCATTTCGAAATATGGAACGTTCAGTGCAATGTATTTTGTAAGAGGTTGATTACTAGTATTTGTTATTATGTAATCAAATTTCAAACAAAGGTAAATCTGTTGAAAAACTCGCTGCAGTATCTTCATTAATATTAAGATTAAGATTAACGATCAAAGATCAGGTACAGTTTTTGAATGAGTATTCCTGGATTTTTGACATAACAAGTCGATTGCGATCATGGGTACCATTGAAAATTTGTTTTTCTCGATATGTACTATCATCTCTCTGAATTTGTCTTCGGAATAACAAACCCCCTGTACATATATGTGTGTGCGTGTGTGAGTGAATGTATGTATGTATTCTTTGAATCTTGAAGTTCATTTACCATAAATAAAAAACTGCCAGCGAATGGGTTGATATAGAATGAAATTCAGAGGTTTCGTATTTTCTATAGTTTCAAAATATAAACAGAGAGGTTAGCTTTTACCACTTAACTATTGCATATGACTGACACTGACATCCACCTAATCCTCACATTGTCCTTTGTGGGAGCATAATACAGCTAACATGACGTCTTCCCTGTCCTGGAGGATGAAATCCCCCAACCTGTCTGAAACATTCTAAATCTCCCCTATCCAGCCATCCGTACTGGAATCTGTTCCTGACTAGAAAGGACAGGATTGAGCAGAGGCAGCAAACCGGAGAAACTTTCACATTTCTTCTCTTTTTTATCTTTTTATTATTATTTATTTATGTGGATGAGTAGGGAGGAGAGGACGACTTTTTCCCCCTAGTATTCGTTGCTATTGTACAGTGGCCTGTTGACTCAGTGCCTCTGGGGCTGCGGTTTACCAAATCCCACCTTTGTTGAACGCGGATCCTTTAAACCTGCTCTTCTATTTTTTCTCCCCTGAAAAGCGGGAAGAGGGGTGAGATTTCAGGGATGAGGAGTAGGTCCTGGACGAGATGGTGATGTGCTTTGGGTTCCCTAGGTATTTAATGCTTCGTTGATTCGTGGCCGGCGTGGTAGCCTCAACTGAAGGAGCACTGCAGCTTTGATGACATAGTTTGCAAATAACAAAAAGTAATAAATGTTGAAGTTTAGTTAGTTAGCATGCAATATAAAAAGTTTATTTCTTGTTTTTTTTTTTTTTTTTTTCCATTTTGGCCCATGTGTAGTATTTAGTATGGAAAGTTCAATGTTTCGGGGTGAGATTGAAGTTTAATTTTCTTTTGTCTGTATGTATTATGCAAAGTTTCTGTTCTTTATTTTTCTTTATTGTTTGATATGAATATGAAATACTTAAGTTTTTGGACTAAAAAAATAGATTCTGGTGGGGCTGGTGATGCATTTTAAGATCCCCGAGTGTTTACTTCGTTGATTCTTGACCAGTTTGGTGGTCTCAACTGAAGAAAGATTAGAACTTTGATGACATAGTTTTCCAACAATAAAAAGAAAAAGACAGTAGGAATTTTCTTTTCATTGGCTTGTATCTAGTACGAAAAATTAATTTTTTAAGTCTAATTATAATATTGTATGTAAAGATAATTTTTTTGAAGTGAGGAGGATTTTGAGGAAATTTATTTTTAATTTTTTTTTTTTTTTTTTTTTTTTTTTTTTTTTTTTTTTGTCTGCATGCAAAATTTCCTCTTTATCTTTTTTTTTCTTTTTTTCTTTTTTTTTGTCTGTGTGTGGTTATGTAGTACATATATACATTTCAGTTTTTTGGGATGGAATTTCAAGGATGAGGTCCTTTAAAGAATAGTGATGTGCTTTGGGTTCCCTAGGTATTTAATGCTTCGTTGATTCGTGGCCGGCGTGGTAGCCGCAACTGAAGGAGGACTGCAACTTTGATAACAGTTTGCAAATAACAAAAAATAATAAATGTTGAAGTTTAGTTAGTTTGTATGTAGCATAAAAAGTTTAATTCCTTTTTTTTTTTTTTTTTTTCTATTTTAGCCTGCGTGTAGTGTGCAGTACGAAACGTTTAATGTTTTTCGGTGACGTTTCAAAGAATGTAATTGAAGTTTACTTTTCCTTTGCCTGTATGTAGTAGGCAAAGTTTCTTTTCTTTTTTCCTTTTTTGGTTAGTATGTAGTATTAAATGTTTACGTTTTACCGTGAGATTTTGGGACTGAAAACTAGGTCATAGATGGAACTATGATGTATACTTTAAGATCCCCGAATATTTAATATTTCGTTGGTTCTTGATCAGCTTGGTAGTTTCAACTAAAGAAGGATTAGAAGTTTGATGACATAAGTTTTCAAACAATAAAAAGAAAAAGAATGTTAGAATTTACTTTTCATTAATTTGTACATAGTACGTAAAATTAACTTTTTATTTGTCTATTGTTAATATGGTATGTAAAGATTACTTTTTGGAAGTGAGGAGGAGTTTTAGCAAATTTATTGAAATTTATTTTGAAAGTTATTTTTTACTTGTTCTGTATGTAAAATTTCATCTTCATCATCTTCTTATTTTTTGTATGTATGTGTTTATGCAATATATAAATTTCAGTTTTTTGGGGTGAGATTTCAGGGGAGAGAACCTTTAAAGGATGGTGATGTGCTTTGGGTTCACTAGGTATTTAATGTTTCGTTTATTCGTGACTAGCGTTGTAATTTCACTAAAGGAGGATTGGATCTT
Source organism: Maratus speciosus (assembly GCA_963932465.1). Taxonomy (NCBI): domain Eukaryota; kingdom Metazoa; phylum Arthropoda; class Arachnida; order Araneae; family Salticidae; genus Maratus; species Maratus speciosus. The sequence continues at coordinate 510,547,729 of OZ010795.1, forward strand.
TGATAGTTTGCAAAGAGAAAAAAAAAATGTCGAAATGTAGATGTCCTTATTTTATATGTAATGTGTAAAAATTTCTTTAATTTTTATTCATTTTGGTTTGTATGTAGTATGAAGTTCGTAAATTTAAATCTTTTTTTTTTTTTTTTTTTTTTTTTTTTTCGGATGCAATTTCGGGGATTAAAATTTTCAATTTAATTTCTGTGGTATGCGTGCAATATGCAAAGTGCCTGTTTTTTTTTTTTTTTTTCCGTCTGCATCTAAGATTTAAAGCTTCTTTTTTGGGGCTGTAAGGTAAATGCCAATCACAATGGAGCACATGCAGAATTGGAGAGTGTTGCCACAATGATAGAAAAAATTAACGAAAGAGAAAAGAAAAGAAAATAAATAAATAAAAAATTTAAATAAAATAAAGAAGTAAATTCAAAACTAAATAAATAAATAATAATAAAATAAATAATAATGATTAAAGAGAGAGAGGGAAAACTAAGAAATAAAAGTTTTTTTGTTTTTTTTTTTACCCTAAAAAGGAAAAGAGACAAGAAAAGAGTGAAAAGAATTGCAAAAGTCATTTTCAAGCTGAAGAGAGAAAAGGAGATGGTGAGAGATCATTGACAAGTTTATCAGAATTTTTAAAAATAAAATAAGCTTCGTGAAAATCCAGGTGAAAATGAAGAAGTAAGAAAAGAAGTAAAAGAAGAAGAAATAATTCTTCTATTGAAACATATAATCTCCGAAAAAAAAAGAAGAAATGCTGTAAAAGCTGAATTATTGACGTGTTCGGAAAATGCTGGTTGCCGAATGCTTCAAATATCCAGATACTTGAGTGCTACAAAATCTATATCTGATGAAGGAAGAGGGGGGGGGGGGGCTTTATGGCATAGTGAAGCAGAAAAACAGTATTTTGTTAATTTTCCTGTTTAAGTCAGTCAAATAATTCTGATTTTGTTGTTATAAATTTTCAATCGATGAACTGATTTTTGTCAAAATAAAAATAAAAGTTTAAAATATTTTTTGTTTGAATACATAATTTCTAAGTTTATTTCATAATTTTTTGTAACGTTGCAACATCTATAATGAGGAATGATAATTTTAACATTGTAACCAATATAAGTAACAAATGTTCCTCTTGATAGAAATTATACGCCAGTAAATGCCGTAAACATATAGATTGCAAAAAAATGAGCTTATTTATATACTTACGCTGACTCAAGTAATGAAAATCTTTACATGTTTATAAAATAAATTACAATGTGAGAAATATCCAAACTAATTACTTTTACGAAATAATTCAAGAATTATTATGTAATATCCATTTCTAAAATAAACCATTCTCCCGCGCTGATATTACGTGATATGAATCAGCTTTGATCAACGTGATATGAATATGGCTTTCGGGGGTGGGGTGGGGGGAAGGGAAGGTTTATTTTTATCCAACAATCTACGATAAGAATAAATAAAAATAACAACAACAACAACAACAAAAACTTACCCTTCTGAAGTGCAAAGGAAGATTTTTTATTTCCATTTACAGCAGATGATAATCCAAACGCATATAATTTCAAAATATTCTTGAGTAAAAAATGTAATGACGTAATTAAAAGTTCTCTTTCACACATCTCTTCCACAAAATTTCTCTGAAAAACTGGAAAACGAACCCTCTCACTAAAAACATTGGTAAACAACCCAGTACCACACTCTTGTCTACAAATCAGGGTGGCAACGACCAATGTTATGCAATGTGTGCGGTCCATCACACAGGTGCTCAGGATTTTAAGCGAGGAAGAAATATTTAAAAAATACTCTCTATTCTTTAATTGTTGTAAAATGAATTATTAAATTAATTAATAATTTTATTAAAATTAATCATTCTTCAAATTTTAATTAATTTTTAAGATTTACTTCAAATGAATTACTTATATCCACCTATATGTTATTATTCTTTAAAATGAATCTGATAGATTAATCTGTTTTAATTCTAAACACAAAAACCTTATTTGAAACCTACAAGAAACTTTAGCATTTTATGCAATTTTAGATGCCACAGATGCTGTGTTTGCAACTTTTCTTACTGTTTTATTGAAATCTGCCCCCTACCTAACACATTCTAATCATGTGACATGATAGTTAGCTAGAGTGGAAAACAATGGTGTTTTCTATGAGATGAAAATTGCCTCTTAAACTTAGTTGTTCCATTAAAAGTACGAGAGAAGTGGAAGAGATCACTGCTTGGCGCGCTAACGGTAGGGGGGAGGGGGGAGAAAAAATGCCGTTTGTGCTTGATTTCTTATGTCCGTTTTTGCTATTAAAAAAAAACCCCTCAAGATTATATTTTGATTGCGAGGAAGAAAAAAAACCTTGGTCGCCAGCGGCGACCTATCGACCTCATTTGTCAAGCTATGTATATAACCATTATAAGACAACATAATTTCATCATCCACAAATGGGAAAATAAAATAATACATGTTATGAAAAACATCCCAAAATAAATTATAATAATAATCGAAGTAAGAAATAGAAAAAATGGTGAAATATTGGAAATTAGTGAAATACTGAAAAATAGTGAAACATTGAAAAATAGAGAAATATTGAAAATTAGTGAAATATTAAAAAATATTGATATATTTGTGGAATCAAGGCACAATCACCCGACCGAAATTATCTTAAATTCCTCAAAAACATATACGATTCCATCACTATATATATGTGTGTGTGTGCGCGCGCGTATTTCACTAACACGTAAAATGGATGGAAAAACAGGTAACATAAATTGTATTCAGTGTTTAAAGGAATCTTTTTCTATAGCGATCACTTTTTATAGAACTTACGATTTGAATTTTTATAGAGTAAGGTATTCATCGGTATTTCACAGTCTAAATCTCTTTAGATTAAAGCTATATGTACTATAAAGAATTATAAATTTGGTCGTTTAAAAAAGTTTTGGTTATTTAATTATGAAATACAGAGAAAAAGTATTTTAATAAAAAATATTCTAATTTAAATATTGTTCATGTTCTTAAGTTTTATTTGAGGTTTTGTAAAAGAAAAACACGTGTTTAAAAGTGTGAAAGGGTATTCGTAACATTCCTTGCAAATGTGTAAACTCTCTTGTTATTTAATATGCCTGAACGACCACGTGCGTGCGAAAAGTAACATAATTACAGCTGTGTTTTCAATTTCTCTTCAAATAATAATATTTATTTCATCTTAGCATATTATCAAAAAAAAAAAAAAAAAAACAGCTAAAATGTTGCAACACTCTTTTTTATTTATTTTCTTTAAGGATTAAGAGAATATTTTGATTTCTTATGCTATATCAGTCAGATGCATAAACAAATGGAAAAATAACTGGTTGTAATACGCGTCACAGGGCTTAGAATTAATAAATATTTTCAGTTTCTGTTTTAAAAAGACATATTTTTTTTTTCCTTTGCTGCGGGGATCGATATAAAAGACAATAACAAGAAAATATAAAAAAAAATACTTAAGATGGTCGGGGACGCAAAAACTTTTACTTTTTGAATTAAAAAAGAAAATATTTCCCGGAATAAAAGGATGCAAACTACATACAGTCGAACCCCGGTTGAACGAATTGCGATTTAACGAATTTCTCGATATAATGAATGTTTTTATGGCCCCGACGAAAATGGGACAAAAAGAAAACTTCGATTTAACGAATTTATAATCCCGATTTAGCGAATAACTTTCGCTGTCAAAAATATGAAAAATTGAAGAAATTATGTAATATTTATATATATCTATTTATATAAAATCCAAGTCTCTGTTTGTCCCTCACATTTCCGGTAGGACCGTCTCATTGAAATTAGTAATTGTTAAAAAAACTAATGCAGGGTTACCAAAGTAGCGCCAAATGTTAGCCAACTTGGTGATAGCTGGCTAATTTGGCGAAATTCCCATTTAAAACCATTAATCTTTCATAAAGGAGGTCACCGAAATTTAATTTAAACTCCGTTCTTTTAAGATATTTTTCAAAATCTATGAGTGAGAATTTAAAGTACATCTTTACATCTTCCTCCCGATGCTACTAATAAAATAACCGCCAATAGACGACGCTGTACTGTGTGAGCTCCTAGCTGCGCGATTTTAATGTGCTTTAGGTAATTTTCTAGTATAGGTGCCTTGGCGAAAAAGGAAATTTGGCAACACATTTTCCGGGAACCTATCCTCTGTTTCATTTTATATATGCACGCATTTTTTTTTTTCGATATTTATACGATTTATTTAATATAAAAAAACCGTTTCTCTAATTTTATAAAGAAAGAGATGTAATTTGTATATAAAAACATCAATAATATACATATAAAATAAACATATAAAACAAACAAAAACGCTCATCAAGTTTGTTTTCACAGCTGTTTATATGATTTGACGACAAATCTCGATATTTTTCCGTTATACGGAACCATGCCAAAACTATGCTAATGCGCCAATTATTTCAAAATGCTAAAAGATATTTGTAATTTTATGCCAGCAGTTTAATATGAGTTTTATTTTATTGCTTTATTTTATAACAGTTATTTGTTCACTTATTTTAAGTATATAATTGTGATTTAATGAAATAGTTCGTAAAAGTCTGGAATTTTCAAATGTTATATTTTTTAAATGCTCACTTTAGTATCGACAATCTTTTTTCTTTTATTTTTCAAATGCTTCAGTTCACGTGATTTTCATTTTGCGCCAACTATTACGCTTGGCGACAAAGGTATCCATATAACGGAAAAGAACCCAAATCTCACTTTCTGATGCTCTAATTACACCAAGCTTTTTTTTAAAAAAAAAACGCCAAAGCTCCTACAGTGGAAAAGTACCAAACTGTCTATTATTTTGCACTATCTGTGTTATAGTTTGTACTATATGCAAGGGGTGTGAAGCGAAGAGTTTAAAAATTAAATATTAAAGTTTCGGCACAGATGTCATATACGATGTCATATTTGCGCGATTTTTTTCTGAGGCCAAAGTCATATACACAACGGGTACTTAACTGGCGGCAAAGTGTCGTTATTTTGCTTGATATGATAACCCGGATGTTGTTGTTTATGCTATTGATATTTTCGCCAAATTGGCGTATATGACAACTGTGCCAAAGTTTCTATAAAACAGTATAAGACTAAAAAATTAAGAATAAGATAAATGCAAAATAAGACAAAAGAAGAAAGAAAAATCATGCGTTAAGCATAAAATATGAAACACTTTCCAACATATCTTGAATGCTTTAACAAAACTTCGTTATTTGGGGGAAATAAGATAACTAAGTAAACATGGAACAGATGTCATATTCGCCCCATATTGGCGCGATTTTTTTCTGACGCCAATATCATATAGTCAACGGGAACTTAACTTGCGCCAAAGTGTCGTTATTTTGCTTGATGTGGTAACCCGGATTATGTTGTTTATGCTGTTGATGTTTTCGCCAAATTGGCAACCGAAAAAAATCGCGCCAATATGGGGCGAATATGACATCTGTGCCGTAAACATTTTAGAAAACGCATAAAAATTTTTCAAAATTGATTTCAGCAATTACCGTCCATAGCCAATAGTATCGTTATTACATGCCACTATTTAGCCAAAATTTAATTTAAACTATTCTTAAAACTACTGAAATAACATTTCCAGATATTATCATCCATAGACGGTTATGTATCCAATTCTTTGCGTGACCCTGTATATCATTTTATCTATATTCTACAAACATTTCTTAGTAAACTAAATGCAGTTCAGCGTAAAAACGCATAACTCCTTTAAAAACCACCTTTAAGCAATTTACTCTCATGCTCAGTAACCCTTACGAATTCTTTTGTGTAGCCCTGCATATGAACTGTAGGATTTATATACACAGTATAGTATGCATAAATGTAGTGAAACATAAAAGCGCATATCATAAAAAAAAATGTATTTCTAGCAATCATTGCTTATGTACAATACTTTGGAGAAAAATTGCTTGGCGAGAAAGAAGTTTGCCAACGTATTTTCTGACAACCTATTTACTGCTTCATACTCACAAGCAATTTTTTCCATATGTATGCAATTTATTTAGGTAGTTGTTAGTTATCCCGTCGACCAGTTTCGCCAAATTATATAAATCGCCAAACCACTCGCCAAATTATACAAGTTGACATAATTTTTATTTTAAACAACGAAAGATCAATTAAATTAGCAAAACATTAATAAAAATACAAATATAACGTCGAATTAACACTTAATGACGTAACAAACACATGATCATGTTTAATGTCAACCATTATTGGCGTTTAATCTTAAAATTTGGCGGCAGTAATTTGGTCGACGGGATAACTAACAAGTACCTTTATTTAATATAAAAAAAGCTATTTGCCCATTTTTTAAATTAAACAGAAGTAATTTTTGCACAGATGTCATATACGCGTCGGGGTTGGCGTGATTTTTCTCTGACGCCAATTTGGCAGAAATCTCGCTTTCGAATACCAGTTACTTATATATTTTTAAATTATTTGCTATCATTTTGAAAAGGAACTAACTATAAATAAATAAAAGTTTGAATAATAACTATAGAAAAAAACAGTTTATATAATTAAAAACAGAAAATAAAAGTAAATAAACAATTTATTAATAAATAAAAAACAATAGCCGGGTTACCATAGCAGGCAAAATAACACCATTTTGGCGCCAGTTAGGTATCCCGGTTCATATCTGAAATCTGTACCGTAATTTGTATATAAAAAAATATTATATATATTTAGAAACGATTTTTCTATGCATATAAGTGCACATATAAACAAAAATAAAAGTTCATTAGATTTGTTTTCATAGCTGTTTATATATTTTGGCAACATATCTCACTTTCTGATGCCCGAATTGCTCCAAGCTTTTTTTTTAAAAATGAGCTATAATGGAAAAGTACCTAAATAAATAATTAACAGAAATAACCAATTATACAAACTAAAACTTTTTATTTCGAGATCAAAGCATTGTTTTTAATTCCAATTAAAAAATACATATATCCTTGGATAACTTTAGTTGAAATTAGGTTCACAGCTTAATATCTCATTCCATAAACCTAAACAAACACAAGTGATTCATTCATCGGGAAACTTAAAATTTTATTTAAATCATTGAGGTAATCATTCACAAAGTAAGTTCTCCAACAATCAATGGACAATATTCTAATGACATCATAGTATGTAAAATGGTGGCGGTATCGTTTGTTTATGGTTTGAAATCACAAAGAATTTATTTTGCAATGTCTCTTAGTTACATTATTTTATTGTCATATTTATGAGCTCAGAACAAAAGCATATTTTTTCATTATTTAGTTATTAAAGACGGAAAAAAATTATAAATGCATGATTTGAAAAATTGAAATAATTTTCTTTCTCAATAGTAAAAAATAACATCGGGAAGTAACAGCGGGTTTAAGTTAAATAAGTTTAACTGTTTAATTCTATTGTAATATTCAAAATAACTGTATTTATTAGATTTCAGTAAACAACATCAGGGCCCGATTAAACTTTGAAGTTAGAGGAAATACAATGTCATTTCAGGAGCTTTCTTTTGGAGAAGCTTTTCTAAATTTCATATATACATGGAAACTCTTCAGTGTTAGAAATATTATTCTTAGGACTGACATAACATGAGAACCGGCCTGCAATTTTACACAAGTTTTTGAAAACTACTTTATATCAGAAATTTTGCTAAAAACTGGTTACTTTTTTGTTATAGCGGCCCACACTATTAGGATTATGACAAGTTGCAGCCAATTTCGCCAACGTCGTAACCAAGATCGTGAAGCACACACATATAATACCATATAATACCATTTCATGAAATCGTATACGATAATTTAATAGTTTTTACCTTACTTCAAGTGTGAAATTTATTTATTTTTAAGGCTTAACAATCTAAATTGTCCAATATATGAATTAAAAAAAAATGTAAACAAAGATTGAATAGACATGACCGCAAAAAGCCTCAAATCTGCATAACACTTGGAACCAAACTGTGCAGATTAGTGCTCTTCTACTGTACACAGTTTTTCATAAATGTCTTTCGTTCTTAAAATGTGTTATTTTCATCTATCACTGCAGAACAAGCGAGAAAACTCATATTCTTGCACATGAGTTGTATATATCTTTATATCTAAATTTCCGTCATTTTTGACGGGCTACCTTTCTAGTATATATATATATAAAATCAATGTCCTCTGTTGTCAAGTTTCTGAGTATGTACCTTGTGATGCAAAAATATCTAAATGCGAAAATGTACATTATAGCGAGGTTATTAATAGCAGTATTAGTGAATCGGATAAAGAAGATGAAATACAGATAAAGCATGCAACATTCAAAGAAGCAGTTAGTGGTTTGGATACTTTAAAATGATAATTGATGGCTCATGATGTTGGTGATACTGTTGTCACAGCTTCAGGAAAAAAACCTATAAAGAGATTTGGAATACAAAATCGAAACAAAGCAACATCTTTCAAACAAATATCTATCAAAGATAGCTTATAAAGTATCCATAAAATTTGAATAGATGACAATTTTTCTTTATTACAATACTTGTGATTTATAGTAGTGCATAAAAAAAGAATCAATTTTTACTCAGTGTATTTTCTTAAAGAACAAATATTTAACATCATTATTAAGGTAAGTGAGCATTGGTTTTTTTTTAATTATTATTTATAGCCATTTTTTTCTAACTTTTTCTGTTGTATATAAAAATTTCTTTGATTATCCCAATTTAACGAACAAAGTTGCTAGCCCCGAACTATTTGTTAAATCGGGGTATAAAGGTGAGAATTATATTAGAAAATACTCATTTTCACCGTGACCAGTGGACAAAACACTTTTTCTTATTTTTCAGAAGTACCCTGTAAAAATAGACAAATATTTCTTAATCTACGAAAATATAACACTAGAAAACAGGAATTATGCTTTTTCAGAATTTAGTGTCGCCCCGATGAAAAAAATATATATGTATATAATTATAGATAGTACAAAACATATTTCAGTTTTAACACTTAAAACACACCACTTTTATTTTATATAAAATGATGTCATTCGCATCCGCTGAAGAATTACACATTTACAATCCAGTCTTAAACAACATCTACAAAAAAGTATGCATAGGACGTCACTATCTCAGAATAACACACAATTCCAGCAAAAAGCGATGTCGTTATTCAAGAAACTCGAAAAAAAAAAAAAAATCGACTATCTAATGATTCATATGCTTTCATTTGTTTGCAACATTAATATACATAACTTAAAATTAAATATACTTTATAATAGCTTCATGTTTTATCAGAAATCATTCATTTATATTTGTTCAAAATAGCACGTATAATTACTTTTTTTCAGTTCTTGTGGAAAATGGCAACAAAAAGATATAGTAGGCTACGGAAGCGTTACGCTAAAGCACTAAATAACTATGAAAAGACTTCGAATTCGGTCAAATGATTTTACAGGGATAATCTACAGACTATAGGGAGAATATAAAAATGTAAAAATCGATTTTTTAAACCGAAAAAGAGCAAACCCCCCTTTAATCTACGGAAATATAATATTTTAGAACGTTTGAGAATTTTAGATCTCGTTGACCAACGCCCTTAAATGCATGGATGCTTTAGGTTTTATCCGCCGATATGGAGCAGAAATATTTACATATCATGCAAAATGAATTATAAATACAGTGAAACCTCTCTGTAAGGGCCACCTGCTGTTCCATTGGAAATTGGCCCTTATGGGGATGGCTCTTGAAGAGGGATGACCAAATTTTTGCATTTCTCTTTGTTTTTATCCCGCGATTTTTAAAATCTGCATATCCTTTCAGTTAGTTCTCTTTGCTTTTAAAAATGTTGTTTATTTGATTCTTGCTGCAATTGAACCGTGAAGCCAATTTTCTTGCAGATGTTCCTAGATCTTGACAATTAAGAACTTTGATTTTGTCATTCAAATCCAAATGTACTCTTTGGCTTGATATGGGTGCCATAATTTTAAATTTTACATAAGCATGAGCATAAAATTTCTAGTACAAAAATTGTGCTTCAATATGCATTCACAATTTTAATAAATGTGGAATCAGTTTTTCTAGACAATCTGTTATCTTTTGTGTGCCCACAACAAAGCGTCAAGTATCCCCTCCAATTCAACCCCTACAGGTTGAAAGGTCAAAGTGTGATGAACACCTGTTTCTCTCACTTGTGGAAAAGTTTGTGGTCTTTCATTGCGTTACTAAATCCTCCCCCACCCCCTGACTTCTTTGTTGCAAGTGCAGTTGCTGAACTCTTATCTTTTGGTTCAGGAATTCAATACACCTGCTTAGGATTTAAGGCACATGTGAAAAAAAAATTGGCCTTTATGAGGGGTAGGCAGGGCCCTTAATAGGAGTAATTTTAACAATATGTCTATGAGAAAAATTTTCGTTCCTAAAAATATTGGCCCTTAATAGAGGTTGTCCTTGAATAGGGGTGGCCTTTAAAAGAAGTTTCACTGTAATCATCACTCCCATACGTTTCTTCAACATTTCTTTTATACCCCTTTCCTTATCGGTTCCTTCAGAGACGTATGAAATGTTCTTTGCTGCAATAATTTCGTTTAGAAATTTAATACAAAGTGACCATAAAATACTAAAAGAACTTTCAAAATCACGTTACACGTTACAGCATTCTGGAAATCTTTTGATATTTATTTAATTTTTCGTGACAAACTTTATGGGACAAGTACTGTCCAGTTAAAGTGACCACCTTATCTACATCGTTCCGGATGGTGAAATTCGTGCGAATTAAAAGAGGGGGTGTGCTTGCGTGACGTCAGTGGAATATCGGAGGGTGTCATCTCCCACGGCGCGTGCCGGGGTTCCCCTGGGAAACGGACGCGTTACCATGGAGGCGATAGAAAGGATAAGATGCCAGGCGGAGATTCTTGGCGATTTTCTTGCGCACCCCGAGATCCCCTGATGCTGATAGTGTTCAGAATCCATTCAATGTGCCATGGGTGAGGATGGAGATCGCAAGCTACGACATGGTCCAAATGTAAATGAAGCGATACCAGCTAAACATTTCAGCTTTGGAAAATACTCAGAAATGATATTGTCTACACAGTATGGTTTAAGTGTGTTGATTTATTATTCAAATATAGTTATGATGGTATAGTTTTCTGTTTAGTTTTAAAGAAAAATAACGTTTTGATTATATAATTCTATAAAAAAAAATCTGCAAATGTCTGAATGACTGAAAAGTTAGAGACTTATCGGCCAAGATCAAAAGACACGTTTGTCTTGGAATAGTTCGCTACATTATGGGCAAGAAAATAGTTAATATGACTCATATAGTGAAGAAGACATTTTGTCTAAAGAAAAACTAGGTTTATTAAATTCTAGCTATAATTAACCTTGTTACCTTAAGCAACAAATGGATTCATCTAAAGTTGTATGACTCATGCGGCAACTAATGGAAATCGTACAGTTTATTTTCCTTAGTTGAAATAAGTATGGCAAACACATCAGGTGTCATTTATATTTTAAAATATATGTTTATAGAAAAACTCGGAAAAATAAAGAAACTCATTTCCATTTTTATAGGCATGATATATTGAGAATTGCTAGTTCAAATAGTCACAAGTAACACGTACAGTAGCGGGAAAAAAAAGTACCCCCCTTCCCTGCTAACTCTGTAGCAAATTATAATCATGTACGTGATAGAGACATTTTTCAGTACTTTAAACGAAAGGAGCATAAGAAGATTCATAAGAAACCCTTCATTTAAAAACAAAATTCATTGCAGTTATTCTTTTATTTCTAAGCTAGAAATAAATACATTACCAGTTCCTTGCTAAAATCCCGACAGTACTTAAAAGTACCACTTCAAAAAACATTTGAAAAATAAAGTAAAATGACTTTTATTTTTTTATTTAATAAATAATGTTATTTCTCAGACATTAAAAAATAAAAAATATATGTACTTTTATATTTCATTATTATTATTTATTATATATTATATATTTATTATTTATTATTATATTATTACTTATCTATTAACGTTGAGATTTTCTACAGCAGAAACTTAATATCGTACATCCCACGAGAAAATGGAAGCTAAATTGGGCACCACAGAATCACTAATACTTTAGCTACCGGGTGACCTAAAATGGACTGGCTGATTTTAAAATTCAGTAACTTGAAAATGGTGATAGCTATTGAAAAAATTCTTGCAGGAAGGTTATGAAAGATGTCAGCAATTTTTTGTAATGCGATTCTCGATTTTAGTTTAAAAACGCAGCGATAGAGGGCGCTGCCAACAATAGACGCTAAATCGAATCCCCATTTTCGAACTTTCTCACCTTTCAATATTCATGCGAAAGAATGGGGTTTAATACATTGAGTCGGTCCCTAAGGAACAATATTCCATTTAGTGCCTGGGAACCACTCCATATATTTAAACTCCTTTCGCATCAATATTGAGAGGCGAGAAAGGTCGAATATCGGGCCCCGATTTCGCGCTTATTGCTTTTTTAGACTAAAATCGAGAATCGCGATAAAAAAAACTCTAATATCTTACATAATCCTCCTGCAAGAATTTTTTAATATAATTGTCAGCATTTGCAAGCTATTGGTAAATTAGTTAATGAAAATAGATAAAAATGAATGAAAATGAATGAATGAAAATGAATGAATGAATGAATGAAAATGAATGAATGAAAATGAATGAATGAAGGAAATCTTCCAGTCTGGACACTTTTTTTGCTCAGATGGAAAAATTACTAATCGTTTGAATTATTTGCCAATCAGATGATTGTGTTTAAAATAATTTAAAGTGTAATTACTCTTCCATTGTTTATTGGAGTTCTTTTACCGGCGGTTTATTCCGTCATGCTGTTTCAAATATTAGCCCGGATGTCACGATCAAACAGTTGATCTGAGTGAATGTTGTGTTGGTTGGGTGTCGTCCATATAGCTTAAAAGGGAGAGCATGGCATTTAAAGCCTAAGGTTGTGGACTCGAATCCCAGCATGGACACATTTTTGCTTAGGTGGAAAAATTGCTACTTGTTTGAATTATTCACCAATCAGATGATTGTGTTTAAAATAATAAAGTGCATTGGTAAATCGTTAGTGCAGTGAGCTAGCGTTATTATACTGTAAATCATAATTAAGAAATAGATTTAAATTAAGTTTAAAATAAGAAAATGGACAGACTATGAAACAAATTTTATACCTAAATACTAGATAGCCTTTATAAGACAGAACATCGTGATGTGTTTAGGAAGAATTTCAGTCCGGTACAGGATCTTTCATAATTTTTTTCATCTTAAAAAGGATCCTTCACAAAATTTTAAATTTTATAACAAGATCCTTCGTGAAATTATTTTCCTTAAAAATAGACATTTCACAAAACTTTCTATCTCAAAAACGCATTCTTTGCAAATTTAATTATGGTTACAGTTCTCTAACTGAAAGCCTACAGTAAAAAAAAAAAAAGAAAAGAAAAGAAAAAATCTCTGCTTATAGCAGTACTAAAGTCACAACTTAATTACAAGTGCACACTGTTAAAAATTTGCAGCATTCTGGCAGGTCATTTGACCGTTTTTTCCAAAAACGGTTACACAACCGTAATTTAACACCATTCTGACCATATTATTGGCCATTTTATGGTCAGAATGTAGTTAAATTATGGTTATGAAACCGTTTTTCATAAAACGGTCGAATGACCTGCCAAAATGCTGCAAAATTTTTAACAGTGCATATGCATGCTTCTTAAATATTAAATATATTAATTATTTTTCAACAAAAAAATAAATACACACTTATATTGTTTAAGTATTTAAAAAAATGGTTTTGTTAAACTGAAAATCTAAAAGAAACAGTAGTAAATACATAACATACATTTTTATTATTTATTACTACATATCAGAAGAAAGTACAATTATTGCGCTAAATTATATATGAATTACATGTGAAATATTATAAACTTATATTAGGTTGAGCAAAAAGTTCTGGGAAATTTTTAATCTAATAGTTACCAGAATTTGTATCGTATATAAGAGTACTAGTGGTATAGTCCAGACGTGGCTCCATCCGATTATGGCGTCTTTCGATCAATGCAACACTTTTTCAAGGGCCATCGATTTGAATTCTTTAATGAAGTTGAAGAAGCATGTCAAGAGTTTTTTCGATTCCAAGGAGCCGCCATGGTACTTTCAGCAAATCCGGAAACTGGCAGAACGATGGCAGAAAGTCGTGGACTATGATGGTTTCTACTTTGAAGAATAGTCCTTGTTGCTTTTGTTGTTAATTTTGCATAACAACGCAACTTTCACAAATTTCCCAGAACTTTTTGCTCAACCTATAGTAAATCAACTTGCTTTGTTTCTAAACTAAATATTTGTTCATTTTGTTTTTCATTTGTAAAGACCTGATAAAACATGTGCATTTCTTTTAAGCAGGATAAATCATTTAAAATATCAAATTGGAGTTATTCAAAACTATAAATGTGAAAACATTTCAATTAAAATAAATATGTTCCTAAGATATGATGTTGTAAATTTTTAGACACTATAAACATTGTAATTAAAAAACTAAATTATTAGCTACTAGGGAACTCTGCTTCTTCGGTCTTCGTGCGCCTACCCCCGGACTTTTTTGTCTGTCTGTCTCTCTATTTCGCTATCTGTTTGTCTCTCTGTCTGTTTAGACATTTATTCATTCAATTTCATTGATTGATTGATTCGTTGATTGATTAATTGATTCATTTTTTCTCCTTCAATGATTGATTGATTGACTCATTCATTAATTCATTCATTTTCTTTCATTCTTTCATTCATTTATTTTTAATCATTCATTCATTTTCATTCACTCACTCATCCATTTATTCATCAATTCCTTCATTCATGAAGTTATTTATTTTCCTTCATTCATTTATTTATTTTAATTAATTTACTCATTCATTCATTCATCATTCCTTCACAATTCATTATTTTTCATCCATTCATTTTAATTCATTTATTCGTTTTTATTCATTCATTTACTCATTTTCATTGGTTTTCATTCATTCCTTCGTTCTTAGTCTCCTTATTTGTGTCTCTTTATCTCTGGATCTTTATATGTATCTCTTCATTTCTTTCTTTATCTCTTTATCTATATTTCTTTACCTGTGTCTATTTATCAGTATCTTTCTACCTGTGCCTCTGTATAACTGTCTCTTTATCTCTGCCTGCTTCTTTATGATACATTAATTCTTCATTCAGAAGGTATTGCAATGAAGAAATACTGTATATCTATCCTGATTTTTTTAGCGATGAACATAAAAAAAAAATTGTTTAAAAGTAGCCTACATTAAATAAATTCCTATCATAATAAAAATTTATATATCTCACCGAAAGCAAAAGCAAATCATATAAGGCTTTCACATTTAATAATGTTATGGATAAGTAAGTCTTTCACTTTGAATTAAATGAGAAATACTTGCGTTCGGATTTACTTCTCGTAATTGGAGCTGCCTTTTAATCAAGATAAGTGACACAAGATTGAAATAAAGAAACATTGTGTTCGAAATTGAACTTAATGTAATGTATTTTAAAATATACTTTCAATGCATTACATTTTATTTACTACCCCGCATATTTAAACACCGATTTTCATTGCTTCCACCTAAAAATCGGTCCGTCTGTTTGTCTTCTGATTAGAGTGCTTGCTGGACTAATGATCAACAGATGTCGGGTGTGAATCCAGGACAAATTTTATGATCATAAAGGGTTGGATTAAGTTTTAACTAGAATTCCAGGCCTGTTTTAGATGTTGTATGCAAAAAATTGACCATGCCCGACGAAGAAAAAAAAGAAAAAGTAAAGTTTTCGTGAATTATGAGGTAACTGTATATGTATATGCATAAAAAATATTTTTATTTATGCAACTATTTATTATACAAAAGATGATTTTTATACACAAAAGTCTGAAAATCTTAATCTCTTTTATGAAACGAAAAATATCAACGTCATCTCAACATCAGATGAATTACGAAAGAGGTATTCTTGGTCAATTTATTCTTTTCTCGACGTATCTATTTGCAGTCTCCTTTCATAATCGTTCTCTGTCTCAAGCACAAAAGATATACATAACTGTTTGGGAAAGAGTTCACACGTTAGGAGGTTCTTCCTTTTGTGCGTGTCACTTCCATTGATATCGACACCCTGTCATCTAAAATTTTCCAAACAAAGCAAAGACTTATATACGCTGCCGCGTTGGTTACAATGAAAATAAAAATTCGACAAAGTGCTTCGTGAATTGTCGATAAGATCTCCAGAGGTACAATCAATGCCGTCATAACTTGAGATGCCTTTTGAAATCGTAGGTGAAATGTACACGTGCGGACCGATCCATCATCAATCGCCATTTTGATTCTTGTCATCGTGTTTTCACGAAATTGGAATTAAGTGCTTTTCGATTTTTAGATCTACCGTATATACTCGTGTATAAGTCGAAGAATTTTAGAGAAAATTTGAGAGTTGAAAATGGGGGGAGGGGGGGGGTCGACTTAAGAGAAAAAAAAATTCATAGTTAAGCGACAAATGGGCAAGCCTTTTAAGTAATCACATGAGAGATAAAAGCGGAGAATGGTCATTTCCCTTTATTGACAAAAAAGCTCAACAATAATGTCCCTGTAATTGTTCTGCACACATTTTCTCTTGGGTCAGAATTCCCTTCAAAACTTCAAACCTTTCAACATTTTAATTCCCTTTTTAAAAAGAGTTCAACTTGAAAATCCTTCTCTGCTAAAAGTTCTACAATACAAAGAAGTACTATATTTTACCAGTCTAAGAATTTGTTTACCCTAGTAAATAAAGCTTGAATAGATTTTTGAAAGAATTTTTTCTTTTTAAGTATTATTGAATTGATGTGAACAGGTTTCAAAATAGTTTAAGCTTCTTCGGTTTTACATAATTATAGTGTTTTAAAACGTTGAATTAAAAAAAAAACTGTTTAGAAACGTAAAAAAGTGCGCTAATTTAATGAAAATTTATTAATTTTTTTTTTAAATCCTCGATTACAAATCATTTTTCAACATACTACCAGAAATGTGGTTTGACTTATACACGAAAATTCAATTTTTTTTCAAAATTTTGCTCAAGAATTGAGAGGGTCGACTTATACGTAGATTTCCCTAGATGGTGAGTAAACAAATTCTACTGTAGATTCGAGAGCAATTAATTAGGAACTCTCTTCTTCAGGTGATAAGTAGCAGAGCGTAGCTCAACAAGGTTTAAACAATTCTTTGTGTAAATATGAAATTGAAGAGGGATACGGTGAACATTCACAGCAGTAAATCTATCAATGTGATTGAAGGGGGTGGGGGGGGGGGGGATGCGAATCACTGGCATGCACATACACAAGCATGGGCAAAAGAGATACCGAAAGGTTTAGAATACCGACTCAGATTGAATTGTCGAATGAAAAATACTGATATAAATTAATTAAAACGTTGTTTGAAAGAAAAATCGAACACTAGGTAGAAACATGTTAATAATAAGTCATGATAATGAGGGAAATTATTAATTACTGATACAGGAAATAATAGAAAAATACAAGAAAAAATTTCTTTGTGTAAATTAATATTGTCTCAGTATAAATATATGTATAGACTAATGTTGGAAAAAGGTAAAAGATTAAAAGTAAAATGATGAAATAGCTGATAGAAGGGAGATTTTATTAATTAGGAGAGAAAACCATATATAATATTAAAAGACAAAAAATAAAATCTACTTCTACGTATTTTTTACAACCTTTCTGTTAGCCTATCTGACTCTGCATCTCATTATCAAATTAAATGCATGTACAAGTTGTTTCAGTAACGGGGGTTACGAACAGGGAACACTGCATAAACATGTTTTGTATAGAAAACCAGGGTCGCATTTCATTTATTCAATGAAAATTACAAAATTTTCACCCAATCTGATCTTTGTTCACACCTTTAACAAGAATGAAAATATTTTAAAGATATAATGCTTTGTGTAAAACATTAATGATGCCATGGAAAGTACCGGAAGCGGCCATCATTCCTATGCCCACAGCTCTGAACTTAGGTGCTCCGAATTTTAGTATGTATTTCATATAGTGCACAGAGTGTTATTGAAACAATTACTGTGAACTTCCAGCCACCTTTCGTGATTCGGTCACATTTCACACACACAAAGTTATAACCTGGAAAGCAGCGTTATATATTTGAAACCAATTTTAGCGTCGGTGATTTTGATATATACGAGTATGATAGATGAGATGGTACAGATAACGAAATTGCCAATCAGCTGACGTACCAGCGCAGCGGTTGCGTTGCTACAACAATATCGCACATCCCGCTACAATATGAATGAATGGCAAACCGACTATTGATGTTACCATGGCTCGCTAATACTGAAATTCTTCGTGTAGCGGAAACTAGAGGCTATTGGGATAGATATGTGACAAAGCTATGAGTTAGTTCGAAGCCACTGCGTACACCCAATGTATTAAACCACCTCTGGCTAAAACCAATACAACCTTGATTAGACTCCCTACATCAGGGTCTAATAGGACTTGCCATATGTGTCTAAGGGAGCACAGTAATTAAACGTAAATATTCCTGATACAGGTGAATTCAAGAGTTATATCAGCATTTTTATAAATTAAATGAACAAAATTGTACTTTTAAAATTAAATTTTCTTTCTAATTTTGTAAAACTTACTAACAGAAAATTTATTGAGGTTTCTATTACCTTGTCATGCTTTTATTGAAAGTCAATTATGTAAAACGATATTAATTTTAACAGACGTAAAAGAATAAGGCATATTAAGTTTTTTGTACATAAAACTCATATAATACCAGAGGCCGATGTATTAAACCACCTCTATGGTTAAAACCAGTACAACCTTGATTAGACCTCCGACATCGAGGTCTAATGGGACTTGCCATGGGTCTAATGAAACACAATAATGAAACATAAATATTCCTGATAAAGGTGAATTCAAGAATTATATCAGCACTTTTATGCACTCACCAGAGAGTGCATGGCAAGTCCCATTAGACCCCGATGTCGTGGTCTATTCAAGGTTGTATTGCTTTTAACCAGAGGTGTTTAATACATCGGCCTCTGGTATTAGATGTACGTTCATAAAAGTGCATAAATGTTGACGCACTTAGCATAGGTCTTAGATGCACTGTTTGTATTTAATCATTCTCTGTGGGTCATCTAATCTGATGTCTCTTTAGTCTAACTTTTTTGAGCTGCCTTTAGACTCATTGTAAATTAACTATTTATCAATGACACAAACAAAGTTTCCAAATAACTAGCATTTATTAAAAGTTTCCTAATCACATGTAATATTGCTAAAAATAGAGTTAATACTTTACCAAAATAAGTATTTATTTAATTTAAAAAATCCCTTTGAGTAGTTAGGCTTAGGAATGATTCACTTCTTACTTTGCAATCAACCAATAGTGTGTGTGTGTGGGAGGGGATGCTCAATACATCTACTACTTTCCATTAAAAGCCTGAAAATTTAACTGATTTATTTTATGAGAAAATCCACTTTATACGTTAGCCTGCAGTTTCCCCCATATTATTTTATTACACACAAGCGCCCAAAAAATAAAATCCAAAGCAGAAAATCACTGATTTCTAAAAAAAAAAAAAAAAAAAACCACCCGATCTGTCCATTGGTTTAAAATTGGTACATAAGTACCTTATGCAATGAGGCATCATATAGCAACATGAAAAATTGAAAAGAAAGCCTAGTTTTTGTACTAATAAAATACTTTTTGCATAGATCAAAAATGGGCAAAATATGATGCATTATATCCCCGTAAGCGGCCAGCTAATGTGAAATATGACTGCTACACGATATCTGGCCAAATGTGACCGGTCACTTGCGATTTTTGACGTTTTGTTAAATATCTAGAAAAATACATGAGGAATTAACCCGAAACTGCAGGTATGTAAACAGTATAGTATAGGTCATATATTTCCGCGAAGATTTTTTTTCCCGAAAACCCATAGGGGGCCGTCAAAAAACTGAAAAAGAACGAATATCTTTTGGACAACCCTGTAAAAACTAATGCATCAAAAGCGTTTAAACTCGAGATTATTAATAAATGACTTATTGTAATACACTGCGTCCATTCTTATGAGGATAGCATGTATACTCGTAGAGAAATTAAGGTTTTTATAAAAACAGTCCCAAATTTCGCCAAGTTTTTTTGCTTATAATTTGCAGAGTTATTAATATAAAAAAAAGTTCTCTTCAGAAAATATGACAAACAATATTGTACACAATACCCTGCAATCAGAATGAAAAAATAATAAAAATTGTATGAAAAATGAGCAGGTTTACTAAATAAGGATTCACAGCGCATGCTCGAACGGAATCAAAATATAATTTGCATAATGTGTTAGATAAATGTATAGAGCAACTTTTGTGAAAGTCTCAAAAACATAGTTTGAAAAGTCTCATAATAATCGTTTATAAAATAAGCTCAAAATCCGTTGTTCCCAAAACGAAGCAAAAACATGAGGGGTTGTATCCATATATCCATTGATTAGTGCAATTTAGCATACACAATATTGCTCGTACTACTGTATTTGGATACAAACCCCTCATCTTTTTGCTTCATTTTGTTAACAACGGATTTTGAGCTTATTCTATAAACGATTATTAATAGAAGCCACCTGCCCATTAGAAGAAAATGAAGTAATGGAAATGTCGGGGGCGACACTAAATTCTGAAAAAGCAGAACTCCTGTTCTCTAGTAAAATCTATTTTCTTTGAGTTAAATTTCTTTTCCATTCAAGAGCAACTGCCGCGGGTTGTTACATTGTTATACTATAGTGTCTCTTAAAATGAGCACTAATGTTCCGAATTTCATAGCAATAAACCACATCTATTACCAGTTTTATTTGGACGCAAGTGTTGTATATTTGCAGAGATTCTCGTGACATCATTACATTTTACAGAAAGCAAAGTAGTTTACTGAAACTACAATTAGCATATCATCTTTCTTGGTAAAGCTATGAATAAAAATCTTGCTAGGAGTGAGACAGACTCTCATTTGGACTAAAAAAATGTATTTGGACCTTGGTTTCTGATACATAAATTATTCGTATTGACTTGCATTTTCATTTCTAAAACTTTCTGATAATAATTTTAGAACTCCCTGTGTATGTGTAATGCCTGATTATACCGTTTATTTTTTAATCCACAAATGGCAACATATATCAATGTCACACCAGAAACCTTAATTTCAGAGTTTTTATTAACCCTAAACTCAATGTAAGGTGATTTTAATATCACTTTTGTTGACAGATGGCAATTCTGGTGTTACATATGATCCATGGATGAAATATTACTTTTTCAGTATTTGAGAATTGCGAATTACATTATATTAACTCGATGTAGCGTTATTTTAGTATAACTTTTGTTGACAGACGGCTGTACTGATGTTGCACGTGATCCGTTGATGAAACATTATTTTTTTCGGCATTTGAGAATTGCGAATACATTACTCTTATTTATCTTTTTTTCTTTTTATTCATTTTTGGTTGTAATTAGGTGATAAAACTTTTAATTTTCAATAGTTTTATAATTGATTTTATTTTTAATACAACATTTTTCATTATTTTATAATTTGTTAAATTAACTGTTAACTGTAATTATACAACCACTCTATGTGCTTGTTAGTATCGTATCTAAGTTCCTGAGGTCTGCATAGCAATGGTTAGTATTTTTTTTTCTATTATTTTCTTGTCTGATTAAAATTTGTTCATTAAAATATTTTGAAATTTTTTAATGTGCCATTGTAAACGATATTACATCTCTAATGTTTTGATTTTCAGATTTTTTCTATTCTTAAATATTTTTCTTCTGGTATTGTAGTTGATCAGGCAATTTGAGTAAAGTAATTTATGCTACTTTGCATGCTTTGCTCAAAGAGAAATCAATTGCGATTTACTTATATTGTGGAATATTGCCCTTGATAACGTGTTTCACAATACAAGTTTCAATTTTCTTATTTCATATTTTTAAATTCTGTTCGTGGGGTTTTCCTCCCAAATATTTTATTTATTTTTTCAGTTTATGAATTTCAGATTGTCGGATATGCATCTAATAGTTTATTATAATTATTGGTTAATTTATCTTGCCGATTTTTCGTGTGATTTACATAGTTAATAATTACAAAAAGTTTTATTATAGATAAATAACCTTAAATGCTATGCATGCTTTTCTCAATCAGAAATCGACTGTGTTCACTTATATTGTGGAATATTTTTCCTAAGAGTGTGCCACAATATAAGTTTTAATTCTTATTCTTGTTACATTTTTACATTCCTTTTTTAAACTTTCCTATCACATTTATATTTATTCCACCTTTTCATATATAGAACTTTGGATAATCATTTATATGGTATCATAAATGATTTAATTTCTCAGGTCGATCTGTCATTTGTTCAGTTGGTTTACAATTAAGAAAAGATTATTATCCTTCTATACATAAAAAAAAAAGTAACGATTTGGAAATGGACCAATGAAAATATGAGTAGATACCGCGAAACGCATCTGATTGATCAGATCTTTCTGACGCTAAAAGAGGGGGTTACCAAGAGGGGGGATGGCGGCTCTGTCGCCAAACGTCGTCAAGTTTGTCGCCAACTTGGCGCTATTTCCAGTATTTCGCCAAATTTCGATATACTCCCATTGAAATCCAATAGGGTTTACTTGCTTGCAGAAAACCAACAAATTGAGATATTTCAGTGCAACAAAAACTAATATTAGCTTATGAATAGAGCTTAATTGAACTATTTGCATTATTTTTAAGCACAAACGCTGACTATTTACAATACTCGTAACACTATATATATATAATTTTATATTTAATAATTCTTATAATTATGAAATGAAACTCTGTAAGCTCTAATGATTGTGTGCTTGGAGTTAAGGAAATAAAATTGTCAGGAGTTGGGGAGGAGCGCGTTTTGCCAAGTGGAATCTAAAAATTGAATGCATAGAAAATAAGGGATCCAGTATGGAAACGCGAAACAATTACGTCCGGGGTTGTCTAGAAATAGGGAAGCGATTATGCCGGGGGTTGGTGAGCGTAGCGAGCAGGGGGGCGGGGCCCCCTAGTATATATATCTATAACGATTAGTGTATAATACTATTACATGCCATCTTCGTTAAGTATTTAGTTAATATTGTTATATGAACTTGTATGATTAATTTTGAATCAAAGGCAATTATATATATATATATATATATATATATATATATATATATATATAATTTAATCTATAGGATTGTGTGTACATAAGATTAACATTTTGAATGTGTGTGTAGATATATTATTTTTTCATTCTATAAGATAAATACAGTTTTAATGTTTCAATACGTGCCAAAAGAGACCTTTCCTTTTTACCGAAAAACATAGCATAATGCATCTCTTTAATCACATGTTCAATCTATGATAAGCAATCTTTGGGTAAGGAATATTTATAGAAATATTTAAAAAAAATATTTTATAGGCACTTTCCCTTAGAGTACTCAACAATATTTTCTAAACCGTTCTTGTTGGGAACCGACGAACGTCCGCAGGATAACGTTATTGATTGGAACCTTCTTTTCACAGTGTACCCGTGTCACGTTGACGGATGACTACGAGCGCCCTTGACACCTGTACAATCGATTACTATAGCACGAAATCTATTCTGAAAACTTTCACATTTAACCCCCAGATCAAACAGTTAGACCAATGATAACACGCTTGCTATCCAATTGGCATTATTTCCATAAAGATAAATAAATATATATTGATTTGTCATAACGATGGTTAATATATGAGGTACGTTTGTTAATAGCACAAAATAATCTGTCTGCTCTTATTATTTCACTAATTATAAAACTTTATGTAATAAAGAAGCAGTGGACTGTCTTAAATTTTTCATTACCGGGACGTTTGATTTTGTATTATAAGAGCAGATCACATGACAATGTTTTAAAAATATAGATTTACAGGGTGTCCATAATTAAACGAACCTATTTTAAAATTGTCTACAGGCGAAACTATTGTTCAGAAAGTTGTAAAATTTTCTGAAAGGCATTATTTAGAGATGGGAATTCGTTTCCGCAAAAAAATTAGTTCAAAATTTTACCACCAGAGAACTTTTTAAATGAATTACTCATTTAGCATGCACTTACATTAGTTTACAAGTTTTTTTTTTTTTTACTATTAACTTTACCTAATCTTAAAGACATCATTTCACAACACGTTCTTAGCATGTCTCAGAATACGCTGCGCTCAACTGTAGAACATACTATTCCAGATGGTACCTAAAAATGATGACCGTCATATGGAACATGTTTGGTTATAATAAAATGCGTAAACTATCGTAAATGCATGTTAAATGTGTAATTCGTTAAAAAACGCTCTCTGTCGTCGAAATTTTGAAGTATTTTTTTTTCGTTCAAACAAATTCCCACACCTTTATTATGTACTCCACAAAATTTCACCACTTGCAGAACAATAATTTCGTCTGTAGACAATTTTAAAATAGGGTCGTTTAATTATGGGCGCCCTGTATTTCGACTTTTACATTAAAAAAAAGCAAAAAGTATCGTTTCCTTGTGAAATGTTCAACTTTTCTTTCTATATTAGATTTTTATCATTTTTTTAAAACGCCATTTAGTTAAAAGAATCATTTGTCTGATTTTTGGAATACAACTGAATTTTTTTTTTCGCTCAAAATTATTAGGCAAGTAATACAATGACATTTGCACACATTTAAAGAAATGATAACACCTTCGATAAAGAAATATAAAAACAATGAATACTTAATGTTTAAACATAACATTAAGTAGACTTTAATGTAAAACATATTTTATGTGAAAGGATAATTTTATATTTTCTCAAAAAACCCTACCGAAGCGCAGTTCTGGTTCATTTTGCAAACTATAATTTTTTTGATAGATTTATATTTATTATGTCCCGCTTTATGCTCATTCTCTATTTCAAATTTTTCTTCCAAGTAGTTTTCGAATTATGAGTAAAAAACTTCAAAACGAAAAAAAAAAAAAAAAATATTTTACTCATTTTAATGAAACATTTGGGCTGACAATAGTCGAAACATAATAAGCGAGTGAAATGTTCATATTGGCAAGAAATAATACATAGAAGTGACATTGTCATTCTGTAACATTTCAACAATCGAGTACCGAACTTCAATTTGGACACAGTCCCTAAAATAGGCTCACTTTAAAATAATTAAATCCGCGGAAACTAATCATATGAATTTCGTGAAAATTTGGATTTAGGCTAATTGAAAGTTGTCATCTCTAGTGATATTTATCGTGTCAATCTTGGGTATTGCTAATGAAAAAAGAACAAAGTTTTGTTTGGTTTTGATATGCTCCCAAAGCAAATTTTATATGTATCATTTAAAAGTAGACTTTATTTCCAATCGTTTGGTGCCAGTAACTTTCTTCTACGATAATTTGTTGCAGAGTTGTAGGGGGTGTTTACTTTTTTTTCTCACGACTGTACGTAGATAAAAATTACGGCGATTACCTTTACAATGTTGCCACTAGTTCTAACCAGTGTCAAATTGCATCTTTTAAAATATTTCAATTTATATTTATTCTCTTTGTAATTTTTAGATTAAAACAATACCAAATATTTTTAATACATTGAGTATTTATTTTTGTACTTACTAATTTTAAAAATTACAAGTGAAATAAACGCAATTCAATACTTTAAAATGTGTCATTTGACACCGGTAGAAATAGCTTTAAAAAAGGAATAAATTTCCATGTTCAGAGATTAAAAGTTTGTTTACTTTATCCCTTCGAATATTTCCCTGATTTTTTTTTAAAGTACGCTAAATGATTTAGATGTGAAGGAAAAAATATCCATTACGTTTTATATAAATTTATATTAACCCTTAACTGCTGTGACAAAATTATCGCATTACTACTGTGAAAGGTTTCTGAGACCGCTTGATCAAAAGAGGGATAAAAAGGCTCGATTAACTCAGAGAATGCTATTTCTGTGCTAAACATTATGTACAGGACTATTATAATTAAAATTCATCCATTTAAAAGTCTCTAGTGATAATACTAGGGGTCTAAACTGAGCAAAATTTCACCAGTACCTATAGTAAGAGTGAAAATTATAATTTAAACTCTGAAAATTGAAAAAAGTAGCGGTCTGTAAGACCGCTAACAGCAGTTAAGAATTAAATGAATTCATGATATACATGTGTTCACATTCTGCAAATTCATTCAATCTGTTTCTTCTTTCATTACGCACCCCATATCCATGATTTCCTACTGATAACTTACCTTTCTTTTTTCCCCAATTCTAGCATTCCAGTCTACCATTAATAATTTTATGTAGCATTTTTCCTTTTGATGCATTGAAGTTACTTCTTCATACAAATCCTCAATTTCTTCATCAGTATAGCTTACTGTTGGTGCATAAACTTGTAATTTGCAGCTTGTATCTTCTGGACACTTATATTACTTAAACTTGCAACTCAATCTGATTCACTATCATATTCTACGTTCTACGATGTGATTCTTCCACCTTTTATGAATCAGAAATCCTACATCACTTATTCTTCCATCTTCAGTGCCTCTGTAGTATAATACATGTCCGCTGGCAAGATCAATCTTCTCTTCTCCTTTTCTTCTTACTTCACATAATCCTAGGATATCCCAGTTGATTCTTTCTAATTCTTCTTCAAGTTCTCGTAAACGATTTTCAGAAGATAGGGATCGTCCATTATACGTAGCCAAGGTCATCAATTTATGGCAGCCAAGCCGAGTCCGGTGATTCTTAGCACCCTCTGTCTTCATGTCTTTCTGATCGTTACCGTAACCAGGAACATGCAGACCGCCGGGAATTAAGGGCCGTGATTTGTTTTGTGAATTTATGGTAAAATAAGGGGAGTAGGTGGCCAAATTCCTCCATGCTGGCCAAACGGATTGGAGGAAGCCCATCCGCATTCGTTCCCCATGGCATAGGTACTAACAGGCTGCATCAGTGGAAGCTGCGGATTGGACATTAAGACACCAGTCGATTCTTTTAAGTCCTCCTCGAAGGCAATTAAAGGGTCTTCTTCTGGTTAATAAGCAGGGGCTATTAGGATTGCAGCATTCTCAATAACTTCAATACAGGAAGCGATCACAGGTTGGTTAGATGCAAACTGCTGTTAAATACTAAAGTGGAAAGAATGAAGCTTTTGCAACACTCAAAGAAATCAATCGATATTATGAATCTTCAGAAACATAAAGAAGAATTCCATTTGGAACCTAAAAACCGTTTCCAAGTATTTCAATCAACTTTAGGAGAAGAGCAAAACGTTACAGTAGTGAACAAGAAACTAACCAATATTCTACAAGATTTTGCAAAGAAAATAGCCGGCGATGCACAAGTAAAGCAGACAAAGAAAATAACAGAAGAAACAAGAAGATTGATGAAGAAACGCAGAAAATTTAAAATGAAGAAAAACGATCCTTAATCAAGAGTTTAATATGCTGAATTATGCAAAACTGTAAGAAAATGTGTTACAGAAGATATCAGAAAATTTAACTGTGATCTTGTCAAGAAAGTTCTAGAAGATAAAAAAAGTTAAAAATCAGCAAAGCGCAAACTATGTGTTAGAAGAAAAGGTATTTTTGCACTAAAGAGGGCAGATGAAATAATCACCAAAATGAATAAAGAAATAGTACACATGGTCGAAAAATCCTATAACGATCTATATAAATGTGAAGATCAAAGTGAAATCAACCTTACGTGATCCACTAGGAAACTTAACAGAAACTGAAGCGATAATCCCAGTGATGACAGATGAAGTTTTACAAGCCATTAGATTTCGGGAAAAA
This sequence comes from Maratus speciosus, assembly GCA_963932465.1. NCBI lineage: Eukaryota > Metazoa > Arthropoda > Arachnida > Araneae > Salticidae > Maratus > Maratus speciosus. The sequence goes on from OZ010795.1 coordinate 510,575,616, forward strand.
GGTAAATGCCCTGGCGAAGATGGGATTACAATTGACCTTATCAAAGAAGCAGGAGAAGAATTTGCAAAAATGCTATCCTTACTGTTTTCCAAATGTCTCAAGAAGTCAGATGTACCAGAAGATTGGAATAATGCTGTGATGGTGCTACTTTACAAGAAAGGAGAGAAGGAAAACATTAGAAACTACCGTCCGATCAGCTTACTTCAGTGATTTATAAAATTTTTACCAAAGTTTTAACGACAAGACTTGAATCAGCTCTGGACTCAGCTCAACCTAGAGAACAAGCAGGATTCTGAAGTAGATTCAGCACAATGGATCATATCCAAACGGCAAGGGAACTCATAGAAATACATAAGGAATATAATTTATCTCTCTGTCTTGCCTTTATCGATTATGAAAAAGCATTTGGTTTGGTCTATACATCAGCAGTAGTAGAATCTCTGGAGGACATTAATATCATAAAGAAGATTTACAAGAAAGCAACAGCAACCATCCATTTGAACAAAGAAAAAGCAAAAATCAAGCTTGGAAGAAGGTTAAGACAAGGAGACACCATTTCGCCTAAGCTTTTTATTGCTGTCTTAGAAAATATTTTCAAGCTGAATTGGGAAAACAAAGGGATTAGATTAAATGGGAAATATTTAAATCATCTCCGATTCGCAGACGACATTTTAATTTTCAGTAACAGTCCTAAAGAATTGGAAAATATGCTAAAAGATTTGACAGAAGCTAGCATTAATGCGGGATTAAAAATAAATTTGGAAAAGACTAAGGTGATGTTCAATTCAGTTGCATCAAAAGAGAAAATCGTCTACAACAATACTGACATGAAAGAAGTGAAAGGTTATGTGTACCTTGGGCAGGAAATATCATCGGATAATAGTATCATGAATGAAATCAACAGAAGAATAAGAAATGGATGGCGTGCTTTTAGGAAGAACAATATTATTCTGAGGAGTAACATGCCTCTTTGTTTGAAAAGAAAGGTATTTAACCAATGTGTTTTGCCTGTGCTAACTTATGGAGCAGAAACATGAACGCTAACAAAACGGATGGTACAAAGATTACAAACAACACAGACAAGTATGGAAAGATGTATGCTAGGTATAACTAGAAGAGACAGAAAGAGAATAACCTGTATAAGAAGTCAGACGAAAGTTTTTGACATCATTGGAAGAATTAAACGGCTAAAATGGAAATGGGCTGTGGACATTGCAAGAAGACAAGACAATAGATGGAGCACAAACGCCCTACAGTGGTATCCCAGAGACGTAAAACGGCCAAGAAGACGACCTCAAGTAAGATGGAGTGATGAAATCAGAAAAGTGGCCTGTGTTAATTGGATGACTAAAGCACTAGACAGGAAATACTGGAAAAATCTGGGGGAGACCTACATCCAGCAGTGGATTGAAAATGGTTGTTGATGATGATGATATACAGGGTGTCCATAATTAAACGACCCTACTTTAAAGTTGTCTACAGACAAAACTATCGTTCATAAAGTTGTGAAATTTTGTGAAAGACATAATAAGGGGATGGGAATTTGTTTAAGCTAAAAAAATGTAAATAAAAGTAGTTCAAAATTTCGCCACCAGAGGGTGTTTTTTAATAAATTACACATTTAGCATTACGATAGTTTAGAAATTTTATTTATTAACTTAACCTTACTCTAAAGACAGCATTTGACGACATTTTCCTAGCTTTTCCCTGAACATACTGCGGTCAACTGTGGAACATGCTATCTTACGATTTTAGATGGCATCTGAAAATGATGAAAGTCATGCAGAACATGCTTGGTTATAATAAAGTTTGTTAAACTATCGTAAAGGTATGCTAAATGTGTAATCCGTTAAAAAACAGACTTCTAATTTTTTTTTTTCTTTCAAACATATTCCCATACTTTTATTATCTCCTCCAAAAAATTTCACAACATTCTGAACAATAGTTTCGCCAGTAGAGAACTTTAAAATAGGGTCGATTAATTATGAACATCCTGTAAATAAAATTTCTAAACTATCTTAATGCTAAATATGTAATTTATTAAAAATCGCCCTCTGGTGGCGAAATTTTAAACTATTTTTATTTATGTATCAAAATTTCACAACTTTATGAGCAATAGTTTTGTCTGTAAACAACTTTAAAGTAGGGTCGTTTAATTATGGACACCCTGTATATATATATATATATATATATATATATATATATATATATTAAAGCCCATACTTTTTGTGTAAAAGTAAAACAAAGAACAAAAACTGTTTAAAACTAAGCCAGTCGAGTTGCGCGGCATCGACATTTAAACGTGTACACACCCAGTTTAAGGAGGCACAAGACCTTCGGGGGAATGGCGCCATTCGGGGTTATGCCACCACCCCGCCTCGTTTAAAAATTAACGATAGCTTGAGATAGTGAATGCGCCCGCACTATAGCGGCAAACAATGGAAACAGTGCATAGAGTGAGAATGATTTTGTTATACGTCGTTCGTTTGTTCTAGTGCAAAATTTAGTTTTCATCTAGTTGCTTCTTATTTTGGAGCTTCAAATGAGTAAACACCTTTTATTGTAACATTAGGTAATTAAGATAATATTACCGTAGTATAATAACAAGTTCGGTTCGTAATAACAAGTTCGGTTCTTCTTCTGGCTTTTCTGGGGGTTTTGCGCTATATTGTCCTCTCGGAGTAATGCCACCAGCATGGCAAAGGGTAACTTTTGCAATTTGAGTTAAATTGTAAGTTTAGCACATTAATAAATCTAGCTTAAGGAACATTGTAGTTATCCATTATTCTGCAAAATTACATTGTTTCTAAACATTTTCAGTAGGTTATGTGTTTCCTAGTATCCATTTTATGTATTTACTAGGTCATTAATGAGTGGCGTTATTACCTCGATACAGTGGTGGAATTACCACAGTATTCTGGGTAATCGCGCCACTGTACAAAAGTTGAAAGATTTTTTTTTTAATGTGTGCTTACTTTACAGTTATGATTACGGTTAAATTTATACAGATACTAAAGATCATGATTCAGCTTCAGAATTTTTACTATTTAAAAATTAACATTTTTTTGAGGTGAAAAAATTTAAATTCCCTTAAGGTTTTGCCATTCACTCGGTCTCCCCTACAGTTGAAAGTCCGTAGCTATTGAAACTTTAAAACATGTTTTCTCAGTTTAGTAAATCTGATGTTTACGCGCACTGTTACTTTCAAACTATAGGGTGACACATAAATACTGTGACGTGATGAAAATGTCAATTATTTTAATGTTTTTCCAATTTTTGAGATATACTATTGTTTTATTCGCGTTCCTCGTGCTTTTTTGTCGTGTAATTGCTATTTCAGCTGATATTAATTCACTGTTGTTCACGTCAAGGCTGGAAAGTGCAAGAAGATGAAGTCCCTGCGCAGCGACGATGCTCTGAATCGGATTCTCTTCACCGATGAAAAGAGTTTTATGGTCCAACCTTTACGGAACTTGCAGGTGCAACGCAAGTTGCTACTCAAAGAGCTCCGTGCATCGTGAAGGTGGAAAAGTTTCTTTTCTCGAAGTCTGTGATGGTGTGGGCTGGGATTTCGGGATTGGAAAAGACAAAACTCGTCTTCGTTCCAAAAGGCGTCAAGATCAACGCAAAGACGTATCAGGAACTAACTTCGGAAGGTGCCATAATCCCCTGGGCCGAAAAGAAAGCGAAGAACATCCACTGGAGGTTTCAGCAGGACTGGCCGAATGAATACCCACAGAGCGAAGAAGACTCTGGAGGGGTGTGAGGCCAATCTCTCGTGATTTTGGACGAAAGGCCTTTGGCCCTCAAACTCCCCTGACTTGAACACTGTGGAGACTGTTTGAGAAATCCTGGAGCAAAAAGCCTGCGCAATCAAGAACAAGTCCCTGGATTTTTTGAAACAAGCTCTGGAATTAGTCTGGGTCCAAAACACGCCACAGTTACGGTAATCTTGAAGAATTTACAGAAGCGTCTAAACGCCTGCATTACCGCTAGAGTAAACCATTTCAAATTATCTTGATTATTTCTTGTACAGAATTTTCTCCTCTTTCGAATGGTGAATAAAATTAGTAGTTTTATGCGTTCAGTGAAAAGTTATGGTCTTTTATTTGCGTCACAGTATTTATGTGTCACCCGTATATAAGCTAAAGCTTTAAAAAATTAAGCAAATATGCCTTTCTTTATAGTCTTCATGCTAAAACCAAAAAAATTAACATATTTTGGTTATTTAGTTTTTTGCACTTGAAAAACTTGAAAAAAACCTTGACAATTTTGAGTTTTTTTATATTTTATTCTAAAATTATCTTTTAAACGAAACTTTTTATATATTTTTTGGTTTTAATTTAGAAGTAAGTGTGTTTTTGTTCAAAAATTGTTTTCTATATGCATAATTTAGAGTTTTATCGTGCGCGCAGCACTTAATGATTTTAATTCATGCATTAGTGAGATGAATTTTTAAATTTAAAATTTAAATATTAATTTTGTATATACAAGATTTATTTTTCTGGACAATATAGCTGAGAGTATATACTTTAGGCAGAAAGGGGGGAAAAAGGGTCTTAAATGCATATTATTGTGTTTTGATACTTTGAAAAGACGATATTTTTAATCGTTTCGACAAACTCAAAGGTCCTGCGCTCCCTTAAGCTTTTGCAAATCTTAGTTTAAGCTTAGTTCAAGCTTTTCAAATAGAATTATACTTGATTTGTCTGTGCCTTCAACATTTGAGGGCGTTCTGAAATGAGAATTTTAAAAGAAATTATCTGCACAGTTTCAACATAGCAAAAATCAAATATTTTGAAGACTCTATTCCGAATGACGGTAAAGTATAATTATAAATTAATCTATGTTTTCAGGCCATAACAATACAAGAAAATAATACAATTTTGCTAAAAATAAAATTAATAAAGCTTAAAAACCTTATGGCTGCAAAGCTTTATAATTAACATCAACTGCACTACACGAAATGTAGTTCAATATGATGGCAAACAAAAGTCCTTTCAAGGGTGTACGAATAGTGCCCCAAAATATTGTTTATCGATCGGCGTCTTCTTTCATTATGCCGGGTGTCAGGATGACGGATGAGTATGTGTGTCCGGAACAACTGTCCGTTTGACATCAGAATCTACGAAATCCCCGGACAAATCTGGCATCTGACCCTCCCTTTTACCAATACTGTAACGATAATAAGGAACATTTTACAATGTGCGAATATTTTGTACATATGTACTGAAGGCTGAGATCTGATATTAAAAGTGTACATTTATAAAGCACTTGATCTGACTATACACGTTTTGTCAGAAATATTTGTAAGATAGGCCTGACAGCGGTGTTTTATTTATTTTTTTTTTAACTCACAGGGTATCAAAGCCTGAGAGCTAATGTGCCCGTAGGTTCTGTATGTACGTATGTATGTACGTAATGCGATAACTATTGATAGAAATATTCGATTTGCTTCAAATTTTGTAAATAGGTTCATTCTGATAAGGTGCTTTCCGGATTAGTTTTGGGAGCTCATTGACTAAGTGTAAAGGGAGGAACAGAGGGCTAACCCCCCCCCCCTTAATTTAGATAAATGGGTTTTTCATGGAGAATTATCCGATTTGCTTTAAATTAGTATACCGATTTATTCTGATAAGGTGCTTCCCTGATTGGATTTGGTTTCATTGGTTAAGTATAAACGGGGGAAATGGGGGGTTGATCCCCCCTAATCCCCCCTTCTTATTTAACTAAATGTTTTTTTTTTTTGGCCCTTTCTTTATTTTTCGACAGGGCATTATTCGTCGTAATAAGAGTATAATATACAATTAATGTGAATAGCTTGTGAGCTCAGTGCTATAATTTTAACTAGACACTTTTCTTTTTATAATATCTTTTAGTTATTTTCACCATCAAACATTGTTTCTAACTATTTCAAATTTTAAAAGGTTTAGTTTCTTCTAGCGTATCATCACTCGCTTCGCTAGCCAGTTTTGAAGATGAACCTCGAATTAAACAAACCTGGGGTTGCAGGTTCCAGTGTTTCGGCAACATACACCTATGCAGGATACGCCCGCTTCAGTCTCAAATTAAGTGAACCTTAGATTTTTGTGTTGTTTTTTTCCGACCCAAATTAAAATAAAAAACTTCAGCATTGTCGTTGTACCTATTAGTTCACACTTTCAAAGAAAAAAAAAAACCTATTTGCCAAGTGCGTTAGAAGTAAAAATCCTGAAAATCAATCTATATCATAAATCACAATTATGTGCGTTACTAACGTTGACGTTATAGCGATGTGGCCAAGAAGATATTTAATGTATGAGAGTTAGTTACAACAATATCTAATTTTTTAATTAAAAATAAACAACCGCAATGTTATCTCTAAGGGAATAACAAAAATTCACATAAAAAGTTAAATAAAAAAAAATCTGATCAAAAAATCCCAAATCTTCAAACATAGAAGTGTCTTCATGCCAAATCTTGTAGCTCTATGCGCAGCCGTCTTTTCAGACCACAGCATACACACACACATACACAGAGAGGGACAAACCTCTTTCTTTATTGTTATATATTAGACATAGTGTTTGTTAGATCGCAAACAATGTCTTGCTTGTTCGAATTATATTCTTGTTTTGTATTCCTATAAAAGACACAGCATTTAAAAAGCAATAGGTGAAAATGTCAATATTGAGACTTTTACGGACAGTATTATACTAATCGTAAGCGCAAAACAAAGGGACTTATAGAACGACCAAATAAAACAAGTAAAAATTAAATTTAGAAAATCAAAATACCCGACTGCGTAAAAAGCGAGCTAATTATTCCTCATCAATGTGAAACTATTTTTTATATTATAACCTATTTTTTTTATTACTTGTATTGATGAATTTTAAGTTGTCTTTAATTGTTAGTTCCTATCTATAAACATTGTTTTGATTAGGCCTATAGATGTCTATGAAGGTTAGATTTGCAGTAAAGCTAGAGATCCTACCTACATAACTTCCAGGTTGTGTGATATTTGAACGGAGCTTCTGACTGTAAAACAGTCAATGAAACATCGTCTTCATTTTGAAAGACCTATCCAATGATATGTCACTCAATAGGGTGCGTAAAAAAAATTTTTCGTCTCTACTGCCATTTTGTATTTTACGGCCGCCATTTTCAATTTATAAAAGCAAAACTTAGCCTATAACCATCGGACTGTTAAGACGAATCGATAGAGACCTCATTCATTAAAATCCATCCAGCCATTGGGATGTTTTGAGGGTATAAAGAAATCCAAATACCCAGATACGCGTGAAACACATAACCCTTCTTGGCAGTCCGGTAATAATAAAAGAATTTAATGCGTGGATAACAAACAATAGCTTAACGTTATATTGGAAGAAAACAAAACTACAGTACCTCTAAACAGAGGATACACAATCTTCCAACCGAAAACTTGCACAACATAAAAGGTATAGAATTTAACGGTAAAATGAAATATTTAGGGGTAATGATACCTAAGAATGTAAATAAGCTTTCACAATGTTAACAACAAAGAAAGAAAATAAGAAAATCATTTCGAATGATAGGACTTGTAGTCTTTAAGGGATGGGTCTGAAACCCAACATACTTAAAAATTGGGTATAGGACAATAGTGGAGAAAACACTGAATTACGCCTCCCAATATGGAGGCACAGCTTGAATAGACGCAGCAAAGAAGTATTATCCAGCTGCCAAAAGTACTTTGCATTGGCTAATAGTCAGTTCTTACAGGACAGCTTCAATGGCGGCACTTCAAGTTCTTCCAGTCTAGATTCCAATTCACATACAAATGCAATACGAAGTAGCGTACCGCACAACCTCAAGATTACGCAAAAGAGTAAACATACACAACACTTCTATTCATCACACGGACTATGCCAAAAAGATCAACATTTTGCACAACCACCCAACAGAAATTGTAGAACCTATGTTAAGACACAGTATAAGAGACATATTCATATACACAGAAAATTCGAAATTGCGATTAGGCGCTACAGGATCGGCTTTCGTAGTATGCAAAACTAAACAAAAAATCAAGACGTGGTCAATGCCACTAAGAAAGTCAAACAGAGACTTCAAAGCCAAACTGCTTGTCATACTAAGATGTAGAATAAGGTAATACTTCAGGGCAACATCACAGAATGCGTTCGGACTGCATGCCAGCTATAAAAATATTAAGTAAACGCTTTATCGTAACTGAAATGATACACACAATACTTATAATACATTTTAAGTAATAAAATGAGGATTAAATTCACATAATAATTTTAAAATCAACTGGCTCAAGGCTCACATAGGCATCCAAGAAAACGAGGATGCAGACGAATTGACCAAACAAGCAGCACTAAACCTTACAATGCAATCCCTTATTACATGGAGAAACCAATAACAAAACTAAAGGGAATCCTTAAAGAACTCGCAATAAAACAATAGCAGTTCGAGTGGGACTACGGCGGCACAGGTATTTCTCTAAAGGACCCATTAAAACACGTAGGTATTTCCCTAAATTTGATACACACAGATTACAAAGCTGCAAACGACTTTCTCCAATCTATACAGGCGCATTCCCAGCGTATCTTCAAAAATTCGTACTGGCGGAAACGTCAGAATAAGAGTGCGGATTGATGGAATTTTCAAACACTACCTCACAGCTTGCAATATTACATGCATGAAAAAATGTATTATAAGTAATAAATGCTTTTTTTTTTTTGCAAGATTTTTAAAATTTTATTGTAATATTATTTTTATTTATTTATTTATATATTCATTTATTTTTGACATGTATTTTTCACTCATGTACTCTTTCAAATTATTTGTGAGATGATCTACTGTAAACTCAAATAAAAGGAGTTACTACATGGTATTAAAATAAATTTCCTTTATCTGTTATCCCTCACAAAAGCACTTCATAACACCAAACAATAAGCAATTTTGGCCGAAACAGCTAACTCAAAACACGCATGCACATGCAAAGTTTTGCACAAGCAACTTTTGCGCGCACAAGCAAAAGGCATAGCAATAATCAGATGGTTAATTGATAACATAGACCTAATTGCATACTAACTTTTGCTAATTGGCACTAAAAGAAAAACAGCCAGCATCTAAATGCAACATAAAAATCTATTTAATTACGCTATAGCAGAATGGGCCCCATCAGTGGCCCAGAGGTTCTGCTCTCGAAGCTGGTAGACGGGAAGTGCTGGGTTCGAACCCAATCGTGCCCGTCGGCCTAATCGTTCGGAGTTTTCGTGGTTTTCTTCGAACCTTGGATTTCCAAGCGTTAATACGGGTTAGGTTCCCTTAGAAAGATCCCCACGAAGGGCACCCCACTCCCTAGGGCCTATATCCCTCTTGTTGATAATTGGCCGCCATAAACGCAACCAACCTATAGCAGAATGGTAGCCTTTTTACTTTCTTCTATCTTTACAAGAAGAAAGTATTGGATTCGTAAAAATTTTCGACTTTCGGTTTTTGACGGATTTACACGTTTTAGGGGTCAGATATTCCGAAAAACATGGTTTTACAAAATGTCTGTCTGTGACTCTGTGACTCTGTCTGTCTGTATGTGACACAAATTTTGTGGACGTTCTATCTCAAGAATTTAATACGGAATTTAATAAAAAATTATATTGAGTTACTCCCTGATATAAACTGGTGCTGATTAGTTTTTGGTGTAAATCATTCAACAGGTGGCGCTGCTATGCAACTTTTTCACGATTTTCACAATAACTCAATCTCCAGAACTAATGTACGGATTTTCATCAAACTTCAGATTCAGTTAGTCCTTGACATGATTTCACGTTTTATACATTTTGGTGTAAATCGCTCGACAGGTGGCAGCGCTATGCTGCATTTTTTGCAATTTCCGCAATAGCTCTATCTCAAGAACTAATGCTTGGATTTCAACAAACTTCAGATTCAGGTATACCTGGATATGAATTACTGCTGTATATTTTTTGGTTTAAATCGCTCAACAGGTGGAGCTGCTATGCATCATTTTTCACGATTTCCGCAATAGCTGAATCTTCAGAACTAATGCACGGATTTTCATCAAACTTTAGATTTAGTTAGTCATTGACATAAATTGACGTTTTATAGATTTTGGTGTAAATCGCTCAACAGGTGGCGCTGCTATGCTGCATTTTTGCAATTTCCGTAATAGCTCTATCTCAAGAACTAATGGTTGGATTTTCATCAAACTTCAAATCAGGTATACCTTGATATGAATTAGTGCTGTTTATGTTTTGGTGCAAATCGTTCGACAGATGGCGCTGCTATGCTGCATTTTTCATAATTTCAACCATAGCTCTATCTCAAGAGCTAATGCGTGAATTTTCATCAAACTTCAAATTCAGATATACTTTGATATAAATTGGTGCTAAATTTATGTAATTTCTTGTACTATTTAAATGATTTAATTGACGTGATTTATACAGAAGAAAGTTTTGGGATGGCCACAACATACTAGTTAGAAATGAACTGATGGACCTCAAGCTCTTCATGAAATACATAATGAGATAGTGCAACCGAAATGACAACAGTTATCATAAGAAAACGAACTGGTACCCTTTGAGCTTAAAAATCAAAAGGAAAAAAACTGAATCGATAAATGAAAAGTCCTCCGACCTATGCCGAGAGCAAAAGGCAGCTTTCATATTCATTGTTTTAAAAAATCCAGCTGCTTATTTTACTCAAATACACGAAGCTAAAATTAGTAGAACCCGATTATAGAAGATTCAGTAGCAGTTTTTGTCAATCCTGAATGTGAATATGACTTTCGCAAATTAGTCATATCGAAGTTGGCTTCATTCAGAGCAATTTATGTTGGGTCGTCAAATTTGGTGATATCCTGAAGTGGCCGCCATTTTCAAAACAACGTGGTGGAAGAAGCTAACCGGTGAACTAGGTAGAGACCTAGGTAAGTACTGTGCGCATACTCAGTCACATCGAAATTGATTAATATATATGCTGTCGGATGTTAAAAATCAAATTGTTTCAAAATGTCAGACACCCAAGAATTTCAAACTGCTATATCTCAACCATTTTTTTACGATAAAGACCGGAAAAAATGCTCAGTACTCCTTGTATCTGAGTCACACTTAAAAGAAAAGTCTTTTTCAATTCCTAATTTTTTTTTTACTTTTTTTTTTAATTTTATTTTATTTTATTTTATTTATTTATTTTTTTTTTTTTATGGCCGCAATGTTGAAACAGTGTGGCAGATGAAACTAGCTAACGAACTCGGTCGAGATCTTGCTATGTCCTGTACACGTGCTTAGTCACATCCAAATCGGTTAATTAATTTGCGTGCTGTCTCATGACAAAATCCAGATTGTTTCAAAATGTCAGCCACCCTAGAAATTAAAATTGCTATATATGAGCCATTTCTTAAGATAAAAATGAAAGAAAAAATGCTCTGGAATCCTCGTATCAAGGCCAAACACTTAAAGTTAAAAAAAATTCAATTTATAAGTTTTTTGAACCACTTTTCAAATTTTTTAATTTAAATTAAATTAAAAAAAAATTTTAATTTAATTTAAATTTAAGTTTTTTTAATTTAATTTAAATTTAAAATTAAATTTTTAGATTAAAAAAAATAAAATGGTCGCCATTTTTAAACGACATGGCGGATAAGGTTGGCTAACGAACTTGCTCTAGACTTTGTTATATCCTGAACACATGCTTAGTCACATCCACTTCGGTTAATAAAGACCCGTGCTATCGCATGACAAACATATTATTGTTTCAAAATGTCAGTCACCCTAGAAATTCAAACTGCTATATCTCAGCCATTTTCTAAGGTAAAGACGAAGCAAAAAATGCTCCAGAATCCTAGGATTAAATTCTAACTTTTAAGAAAAAAATCTTTTTCAGTTTTTAATTTTTTGTGTCTGTTTTTAAAGTTTAAAATAAAAAAATGGCCACCATTTTGTAACAAGATGGCAGATGAAGCTGGCTAAAGAACTCAGTCAAGACATTAGTATGTACTACGCCCATATTAAGCTACATCCAAATCGATTCATAAATACGAGTGTGAGAATTGCAGCATGACAAAAATCAGATATATATATTATTTTACTTACTGGTTTCATATGTTCATTTCTAAATCATCTTTAGAACTTTATCAATTTCTTCCTATATTTGTGATTTCAAATTTATTATATATCATATCATATCATATATATTATAAAACAGTAAGCTCTAAAAGTTCCGCTCGAGTGTTTTCAAAAACTACCCGGTGGATTTTTCTCCAAATTGTATCATTCGATAGGAAATATTCCCGGGGTGGTTTATGAGAAAATATATAGGGATAGCTACGATTTTTGGTAATAAATTTCGTATTTTATTGATATTTTCGGCGACAGGGTTGCCAGTGATTATATTTTGGCGATATTATCGTTGGTGAAAGAATGGAAAGGGCTATATCAGTTAGAAAATAATGTAAACATCTCACAAAATAAATGAAAAAAACTGTTATCTGTTTAATAAAGAAAAAGAAAGAAACAAAAATACTTTTAATCAGAGATAAATTTAAATAACGAAAATAATTAACTTAAACATGAAAGAAATGTAATGCTTAAAAATGAATTCAACATAAAATATTTCAATTGATACAACATTTGGCGTTTTATCGCTTGCGCCAGGTTAAGAAAAAATTGTACTACTTAATTATCCAGTCGACCAAATTACAGAAATCGCCAAACTATTCGCCAAATTATACACATATAAAAATGATGCCACTCTAAAATTTTAAGAAATAAAAATTAATGAATTTAAATAAAACAAATCATTAAAGAATAATATTACATTTTGATGACTTTCACTTATGGTGTATAGCGACATACCAAATATAAAATTTGATTTTTTTAGATAATTTTGGACAAAAGAATACTAATTAGTTTACGTATTTAAATGCAGAATTATTAAATTAAAAAATCATAAACAAACAGATATTTTTAGGATATTGTATTTGTGAATAAAATGTAAGTATTTTAAATGTAATAATTGAATTTATTAAGGAACACAATAAATATCAATGATAACGGAAAATTGTAAGGAACCTGATGCTCTTTATTTAGTCAAAAAACGTAGGCGGATATAACTATAAAATGTATGTAAAGATTTGATATAGGTTTAAAGAAAAAAAATTTCATGTTTTGCAGTAATTTAAATAACGAAAGAACAAGTAAATTAGTAAAACAGTAATCAATATACAAATAAAACGTCGAATTAAAAAGACTTGATGACGTAACAAACACGTGTAACATATTTAATGTCAAGTGAATGTGACATTTACGGTCACACATTATTGGCATTTAACATTACAGTTTGGCGACAGTTTTTTGGTCGACTGGATAATCAAGGACACAGATGTCATATACGCACTAGGTTGGCGCGATTTTTTTCTGACGCCAGAATCATATGCTCACCGTGGTACTTAACTGCCGCCAAAGTGTCCTTATTTTGCTTGATATGGTAAACCGTAGGTTGTTGTTCATTTATTTATAAATTGATTATTTACTTTTATTTTCTTTTTTTAAGTTATATAAATTGTTTTGTTCTATAGTTATTAATTAAACTTTTTTTCTATTTATTGCTATTCCCTTTTTAAAAATATATCTGTATTCGAAAACGAGGTTTTCCCCAAATTGGCGTCAGAAAAAAAATCGCGCCAACGTGGTGTATATATGACATCTGTGCCTAATCAAGTAGTACCGAAAAATGCAGTTCAAAAATTTGATTATATAAAAAATCTCAGTATTATTATTTTTTAATTATTTTGATTTTTATCTCATTCTCCCATTATGTGTCTTATCGGAGAAACTCGCAGAAATAACTCTAAAAATGACTGTACAATTGTACAGTACTCAAAATGTTTAGAGTTGTAGGATGTTTGTTTATTTAAAATGTTGATTTTACTTTTGTCGCCAAACAATGGATTTTGGATCAAAAAGGCATAAGCGTGACTTCAACCGGAGCAATAATACTGTTTTTTTAGTGTATGAGAGATTGTAAATTTTTATTTTCCAATGTAAATTGTATAAATAGCAGTTAATATTATAAAAATGGATTCAAATATTTAAATTTCAACGTAAATGTTTGTTACACATGCACATATTGTATAAAAAAAATATTTAATTTCACACATTAAAAAAAAAAAATGTTCACCATACTTTAAAACGGAAAAATGACGTTTTGTTTTCTTCCAAAAACGTGTTTCTTATGGCATAGCTGGCAACTTGTACGGATTTTTGCTATCACTAAAATATAACAGAAATTTCTGCCTTATTTAATTACCAATATTGATTGCAATTCAGCGATTGAATTAGGCAAATTTTTCCATTAAATTTTAGAGGTAGGAAAAATCCGTACAAGTTGGCAGCTATGCTTATGGACTCGAACTCAAATTACCGAATATTGTCCTTCCTTTTTTTTTTCACAATATCACCAATTTCTTTTATAGAAATATTCATGGCTTCAAAAGTTAAGAAATGAAGTTATTCTTAAGGAGGTTTATGCAATCATGCATTATTATTATAAAATAAACTCAACATTTTATTAAAAAGAAAAAAAAAATTGCATGCTGAAATAAATTTTCGATATTCTTTTTCATTCGTCATTTAAAATAAAAAAAAAATTCTGCATATCTTCTATTCTTTTCGGAAGGTATTTAAAAGATATTGGACTAATTTTCCGTAATCTGGCCATCCACCAATTGGAGTATTTTTCTATATTTTTGGAAGATTCATTTAGGATTGAAGACTGTGTTTGGTGAACCCGATTACAAAAGATTAGACGGATTTTGTAATTAGCTCTTAATAAATTATTTTATTAGGTAGCAAACGAACAAAATTCAATATTATATATTTTTCATCTTCTGTCATTGTAATATCACGAAAAAAGTAATAATTGCAAGGTACTGAATAAAATTGTATCACCAATGCATGGAAAAATGTTTGTCAATTTATCAGTTAGCCTATATAAGAAAAAAAAATACAATTCTGATTAAATAAAATTTAGATCATTATAAAGCAATTTCTTCTGACAGACAGTACTATCATTAATCTTAGTGACAAATAGACGATTATTTTCAATATCCGGATTACATATCGAAGAAAAATTTAATCTTAAAATAGAAAGGAAATAGAAAGTCTATTTATCTGTCTGTGTTTCATACTCATTAGAAAAATGCAAAGAAAATCTTCGGTTCAAGTATTCACGAAAAAGATTTTCATTAAAATTCTTGCATAATAAGCTATTTATCATTGTCAGTTGTATTTAAGGTGTGGATTTTTGTTAATAAAAGATCTATAATTGTTTCAATAGCAGTTTGTTTGACATAATGTAACGAAAAGTAGTTTGGCGCTTAATTAACTTTGTTTTGTAACTAACTCTGTTACATTTGTAACTATATCGTTACAAACACTTCTAATATTTGACTTCAAGCTTGGTTTAATACGATTACGGAAAATTAGGAAGATTTTATTGGATGCAAACTAAATGTTTATTTTTCTACCAGCATCAGTCATCGAAGTTTTTTCCAGGTTAACGGTTACATGACTGCAACTGGTCTATAAAATAAAAAAGTAATGAAAATGACGTCATTTTAATTTTATTCAAACAATTCGGACTTAAAAATCCACGTTTTTTAAGCTTCAGTTTTCTTTTGAATAAGATGATTAAACACTGTGCTTTGTGAGTAAATAATTTGTTACACTTTTGACTGTATTTTGTCTTCTGGAATCTGAACATGGAAAACTTTAATAGACCTGCCAGGAAAAGACGCATATTGCGAAATATAACATAATCCAGAGTGAAGTTGTATTCAAGCTGTTAGAACAACACATATCGTCAAGCTGAGAGGTCTGGAGTCCATGAACTAACAAACGAATATTGCTAATCACCCGAAAAGTCACCTGAAGGTCTGCATGTTGCTCTAAAATACAAGGTCAAATTAGGTCAAATTCATTATTTCGTGTGATTTAAGGTTCGTTTGCAAAAAAAAAAAAAAAAAAAAAAAAAAAGAAGAAGAAGAAGACCAGCGCAGCGGGCATAGCCTGCTAGTATATTATAAAGCAGTAAGTTCTAAAAGTTCCGCTCGAGTGTTTTCAAAAACTACCCGGTGGATTTTTTCCAAATTGTATCATTCGATAGGAAATATTCCCGGGGTGGTTTATGAGAAAATATACAGGGATAGCTATGATTTTTGATAATAAATTTCGTATTTTACTGTTATTTTGAACAAAAAGGTTGCCAGTTATTATCTTTTGGCGAAAAATATCTTTGATAAATGAATTAAAATGGCTATACCCGTTAGAAAACAATACAAACGTCTCGCAAACAAAAGAAGAAAATAATTACTAATATTTAATTTTTAAACAGTGAAAGAAAGAACCGCTTTAATGAGGGAAAATATTATAAACGGAAATATTTAATTTAAACATGAAAGGAATATTCGTAATGCTTAAAAATGAATTCAATAGGAAATATTTCAATTCATGCAATATTTGGCGCGTTATCGCTTCCGCCAAGTTAAGAAAAATGATTACTACTTCAGTATCCCTCTGACCAATTTCGCAAAATTATACAAATTGCCAAATTATTCGCCAAATTAAACACATGGAAGAATGTTGCCACTCTAAACTTTCAAGAAAGAAAAATTAATTTAATTTTAAAAAATCACTAAAGAACAATGTTACTTTAATGATGACGTTCACTTATGGCGTAAAGCGATATACCAATTATAAAATTTGATTTATTTAGATAATTTCGGACAAAATAATACTAATAGTTTACGTATTTACATGCAGAATTATTAAATTAAACCAGAAACAAAGGTGTTGTATCTGGCAACGAAATATTACTCTAATACAAGTGGCAACAGTTCCAGAAATTACAGAAAAAAAAAACAGACGATAATGTTTATTCGAATGGTTGAATGTAAATAAGTTCAAAGTTGTTTTATTCTTTCTATGTTTATAAATGTTGTGTCCGCGTCATAATAAATGTTGTTTGTGAATCCCAATATCAAATGTTTTTCCTGCCGCCTCATAAACCCGGTCACCACATTGGCGACGAGGTGAAGTTTTTTATTTGATATTTTTCCAGACTGAACTTTCAAATTACGTTAGCTCTTAATCGATTCACTATGGATGCGCAACAGTTTAAAGACTTTATGACAGCATTTTCCACTCAGCAACAACAGTTTTTTGAAAGATTAATGCCTGTAATATCTTCAAATACTTCAATGCAGAATCCAGCTACTGAAACAATACAGGTAAATCCAATTTTATTACAACCTTTTGAATGTTTTGATACTCAGAAAGAATCATTTACATATTATATTCAGCGTTTTGAAAATTTTCTAAAAAATGAAAAATATCTTTTCTAATAAACAACACTGTGCACAAATGCTTTTAAATTCTATCGGAGCAACTAATTACAATATGTTGTCAGCATTGGTATCTCCTAAAATACCATCAGAATTAACTTACACGGAGCTGGTAAAGGCTTTCGAAGAACACCTTTGTCCCAAGAAAAATGTTATTGTGTCGCAACATAAGTTTCTTTCAACATATCAGGTGAAAACCAAACAATTCCAGATTATATTGCTACACTTAGACGCGATATAATTAACTGTGAATTTATTTCTCTTTGTGATTGTAAAGTGTCTATCGCTGATATATTTTTACGTGCTCAATTTATTCGTGGCATTTACGATGCTTCTATTCGCGAGCAACTTTTACAGTCAGATGTTAGTACATTTGATGATATAGCCAAAAAAGCTATAGCTTTGGAAGTTTCCAGATTTGATAACCGTGAATTATCGAAAAATTCAAATATTATAACCAGTATAGGTGAATCGAGTACAAGTGAAATTAAAAAGGTTTCGAAATATCGACGTTCCAGGTGTGACGCAAATAATTCATCGTCTTCTCAACGCTCTAATTCGAGACAGAAAAATAGTTTTAATCGAAGATCAAGTTCACGATCGCGAATTGATTACGAAAAATTAGGCATAAACAATTTATGTCTTCGATGCGGTAAAAATAATCATACTGCAAAAACATGCAATTTGGATCGCAACTCTCTTAAATGCAGTGCATGTAAAATAACAGGTCATCTTGCAAAAGTCTGTATTCGCACACTGTTAGGCAGAAAAGGAAAAACTAGCAAAGATAAAGTAAATACAGCAAACTATATTACGGAAAAGGAAATATTTTCTCAGTACGGTGTGAATAAAATAATAGATGTTTTTCAAAATAAAAAGGGCAAAGCTAAAGACCTCGAAAAATATTTTGCTACAGTGAGCATTGAGGGCCATAACGTACCGTTTGAAGTGGATTCAGGTGCAGGATTTACTTTTATTCCCCGAGATAAGTTCTATAAAATGAAAAATCCAGTTCAACTTCAAAATTCAACTATTGCTTTCCGATCATACACTGGTGATGTTTTCTACCAGATGGAAAAGTTACAGTAAATGTAGAATATCAGGGAAGATCCTCACGTGAAGAACTTTATATCATGCCGGAAAATTTCGATGCTTTGTTAGGTCGTGTATGGATTCGACGTCTTGGAATTAGCCTTCAACAGATTGATTCAAATGAGCCAGACAACTTAAATACCTCCCAAGTAAAAACTATAGAAAGCCTCGAAGATGTTATTTGGTTATTTCTATGTATCCAGAAATTTTCGAACAGAAAGTAGGATGTATTCCAGGTGTCAAAGTTTCATTAAAACTCCGTGAAAATAGTAAGCCAATTTGCCATAAGGAAAGAGAAGTACCGTATGCTCTTCGTGAAAAAGTTGAAAGGGAATTAGATTCACTTGAATCTCAAAGAATAATCTCGAAGATAGCTACGAGTGATTGGGGGTCGCCTCTGGTAGTAATACCAAAAGCTGATGGAGGTGTACGACTTTGCGTCGATTACAAGGTTGGTGTAAATGAAAGACTTGTAAGTGCTAATTATCCAATTCAACGAATAGACGAAATTCTAAACAGTCTCAGAAATTCAAAATACTTTTGTCGACTAGATCTGTTTAAAGCTTATCTCCACGTTCCAGTTGATGAAGAAAGCAGTATTATTCAAACTATAACCACACATCGAGGAGCTTATCGCATGCATAGATTGTCGTTTGGAATAAAAACCGCTCCTAGCGAGTTCAATCGAATTCTAGATCAGATCCTCCGAGATTTACCAAAAACCTTAAAGTATTTCGATGATATTATTGTGCATGGAAGAACGAAAGAAGAGTGTAGAAGAAATCTAGAAATATGTCTTCAAAGATTAAAAAAATATGATCTGCATTTAAATCGTACCAAATGCTTGTTGTTTCAAGAGAAAATCGAATATTTAGGTCATGTTGTTAAATTTAATAAAATTTCAAAAAGTCCTGAAAAGGTAAGGGCGATTAACGATATGCCAAGACCGTCAAATGTGGAAGAACTACGAAGATTCTTAGGAATGATAACTTATTATTCTCGTTTTTTGCCAGATAATTCAACAGTCACATATCCTCTTCGACAGCTTCTTCGGAAAAATTTCAGATTCCGATGGACAGCAGCATGTGAAGCAGCCTTCATCAAATTGAAAAGCGAAATTTCTAGTGAACGTTTTCTTGTTCCATAAGATACTAACTTACCAATTATTCTTACATGTGATGCTAGTCCTGTAGGAGTAGCCGGTGTTCTATCACATATTATAGAAGACCAAGAACGACCCATTGCATTCGCATCAAGATCTTTAACAGCAGCGGAAGAAAATTACTCACAACTTGATCGAGAAGCTCTAGCCATTGTGTTTTCAGTAAATCACTTTTTCAATTATTTATTTGGAAGATATTTTAAGTTAGCTACTGATAATCGACCTTTAACAAGAATATTCCACCCACACGTAAAATTACCTCCTATGACTTCAGGACGATTGCTAAGATATGCTACATTTTTATCCGTATTCGATTATAAAGTGGTTTTCAAAAAGGGTAGTGATAATAAAGAAGCAGACTGCTTGTCTAGAGCTCCAGTTGTTCAAAAGGAAATATCAAGTGATATGGTTATTAACAGTGAAATAAATTGCATTTGCATGTCATCTGTAAATGCGATTTCAACAGAATTGCTGAATTTCGAAACTATACGAAAGGCAACAGATGCAGATGAAGAATTATCAAAAATAAAGAAAGAAATTGAAGAAAATCCAGATCGTTCATATGAATTTACACTTGAAGAAGGAAATTTGTTTAAAGCACAAAGAATAATTATTCCAAAAGCACTTCAGAAACCAGTTTTAGAAGAATTACACAAAACACACATTGGAATTACTAAAATGAAACAGCACGCCGTTATGTTCACTGGAAGGGTATAGATAGAGATATTGAACATCTGTCAAGAACATGTGAAGAGTGTGCTGAAATTAAGAAAAATCCTTCAAAAGTACCAGTACATCCCTGGGACGAGCCAGAAGAAAATTGGGATCGCATACATATTGATTATGCAGGACCATTTCAAGATCATTTCTTCTTAATTGTCGTCGATGCAAAATCAAAATGGGCTGAAATCAAAATATGCCGCAATGATCCTACTTCTATTTCTACAATTGAGCTATTATCCGACATTTTTGCATTTCATGGTTTTCCAAGGGTCATAGTCTCAGATAACGGAAAAATTTTTGTAAGTGACGAATTCCAGTTATATTGTGCTAAAAATGGAATTTTTCACAAACTAACTGCTCCAGGTCATCCAGCCACAAACGGATTAGCTGAACGAAATGTGCAAACACTCAAAAATCGTCTAAAGGCGTTGTTTTCTGAACCGTTATCAATGCACGCAAAGGTAAGACAAATACTATTCAGATACAGAGCAACTCCACTGTCCAGTAATCAAACACCAGCAGAACTGTATATGAAACGAAATATACGAATTCAACTTGATGCCTTACGTCCAATGAAACATATTCAAAACAATGATTACTCAATTAAATGCAGAAATTTAAGTGTGGGAGATCAAGTACAAGCGAGATGCTATGCCAGAAATAGAGAACTGTGGAAGTTAGGTACTGTACTTCAAAAATTTGGTAAATTGCATTATCAAGTAGAATTAGATAATGGATGCATATTCAAGCGCCATATTGATCAACTCAGAAAAACCGAGATTCCAAAAAAGACTGTCACATTCACTACAAATTCAAAAAACGATGAGTGTAAGGATCCAATAAATGAAAAGGAATCTTCTCAGCCCCAATGGATAGCACTACCTCGAAACTATTTCCAACAACCCGACGCAAATGTGCAGAGACCACCAACACCAATTGGACATGATATTCAGCTACGACGATCCACTCGTCAACGCAAACCTCCATCATACTTGCAAGACTTTGTTGTACATTAACAAACATTATAACTGTTGTGTACGTTCTATTTTAAGCGTGGGAGAATTGTTGTATCTGGCAACGAAATATTACTCTAATACAAGTGGCAACAGTTCCAGAAATTACAGAAAAAAAACAGACGATAATGTTTATTCGAATGGTTGAATGTAAATAAGTTCAAAGTTGTTTTATTCTTTCTATGTTTATAAATGTTGTGTCCGCGTCATAATAAATGTTGTTTGTGAATCCCAATATCAAATGTTTTTCCTGCCGCCTCATAAACCTGGTCACCACAAAAGGTATATCTTTAAGATATAGTATTTGTGAATAAGAAGTAAGTATTTTAAATGTAATAATCGCATTTATTAAAGAACACGCAATAAATATCAATGATAACGGAAAATTGCAAGGAACCTGATGCTCTTTATTTAGCCAAAAAACGTAGACGGATATAACTATAAAATTATGTAAACATTAGATATCAGCTTAAAGAATAAAAATTTCAAATTTTGCAGTAATGTTAAATAACGAAAGAACATGTAAATTAATAAAACAGTAATCAATTTACAAATAAAACGTCGAATTAAAAAGACTTGATGACGTAACAAACACGTTTAAGATATTTAATGTCAAGTGAATGTGACATTTACGATCATCCATTATTGGCATTTAACCTTACAGTTTGGCGACAGTTTTTTTATCGACGGGATAATCAAGGACACAGATGTCATATACGCACCACGTTGGCGCGATATTTTTCTGACGACAATCTCATTTACGCATCGGAGTACGTAACTGGCGCCAAAGTGTCATTATTTTGATTGCTATGGTAACCCGGAGGTTGTTATTTATTTATTAATAAATTGTTTATTCACTTTTATTTTCTTTTTTAAAATTATACGAATTGTTTTGTTCTATAGCTATTAATTAAACTTTTTTTATTTATTGCTATTCTCTTTTTAAAAATATATATGTAACTGATATTCGAAGACAAGTTTTTCGCGAAATTAGCGTCAGAAAAAAATCGGGCCAACGTGGTGCCTATTCAAGTACTACAGAAAAATTCAACTCAAAAATTTGATTATATAAAATCTCAGTACTTTTTTTAAAATTATTTTGATTTTTATCTCACTCCCATTATGTGTCTTACCAGAGAAACTCGCAGAAATAGCTCTAAAAATGGCTCTACTTATGAGTTGTAGGAAATGGTTTATTTAAAATGATATTTGTTTATTTAAAATGTTGTTTGGCACAGATGTCATATTCGCCCCATATTGGCGCGATTTTTTGTCGACGCCGATTTGGCGAAAACATCAACAGCATAAACAACAACATCCGGGTTACTATATCAAGCAAAATGACGACACTTTGGCGCCGGTTAAGTATACATTGCGTATATGACATTCGCGTCAGAAAAAATCGCGCCAATATGGGGCGAATATGACATCTGTGCCTGTTGTTTTTACTTTTGTCGCCAAACAATGCGATTTTAAGCCAAAAAGGCATAAGCGTGACTTCAGACGGGGCGATAATGTTTTTTTTTTTAAGTGTATGAGAGAGGATAAATTTTTATGGTACTTTTCGGTTAGCCGGGCGCCAGTGTTTTATATACACATTTATATACATACATATATGTAAATATATATATATTTACATATACAAATATTGTATATATACACACATATATATATGTAAATATATATGTATATTTACATATATGTATGTATATAAATATGTATATAAAACACTGGCGCCCGGCTAACCGAAAAGTACCATTTTTATTTTCCAATGTAAATTGTATAAATAGCAGTTAATATTATAAAAATGAATTCAAGTACTTAAATTTCAACATAAATGATTGTTACACATACACATTTGTAAAAAGTATTTAATTTCACACATTAAAAAAACAAAACAAAAACAAAACAACAACAAAAAAACATATTGGCGCGATTTTTTTTCTGCCGCCAATGTCATATACGCAACGGTACTTAACTGGCGCCAAAGTGTCGTTACTTTGTGTGATATGGTAACCCGGATGTTGTTGTTTATGCTGTTGATGTTTTCGCCGAATTGGGAAAAAAATCGCGCCAATATGGGTATATATATGATATCTGTGAAGAAAATTCATGGCTTCAAAAGTTAGGAAATCGAGTTATTCTTAAGGAGGTTTTTGCAATTATGCGTTATTACTATAAAATAAACTCGACATTTAAAAAAAAAAAAAAAAGGCTGAAATAAATTTTCAATGTTTTTTTTTCATTCGCCATTTCTTTGTAATTTTTTCTGCATATCTTCTGTTCTTTTAGGAAGGTATTTAAAAGATATTGGGCTTATTTTCCGTAATCTGGTCACCCGCCAATTTGAGCATTTTTCTATATTTTTGGAAGATTGATTTATGATTGAAGTCTGTGGATGGCGAACCCGATTAAAAAATATTAGAGGGATTTTGTAATTAGCTATTATTATATTTATAATGTTTTATTACGGAGCATACGAACAAAATTCAGTATTATATATTTTTCATCTTCTGTTATTGTAATGTCACGAAAAAAGTAATAATTGCAAGCTACTGAAAAACATTTTATTACCAATGCATGGAAAAATATTTGTCAATTTATCAGTTAGCCTACATAAGAAAAAAATGCAATTCTGATTAAACAAAATTTAGATCATTATAAAGCAATTTCGTCGGACAGACTGTCCTATAAATTAATCTTAGTGACAAATAAACGATTATTTTCAATATCGGGATTACTTAGGCAACATATCGAAGAATAATTTAATCTTAAATATAAAGGAAACAGTAAGTCTCTTTATCTCTCTGTGTTTTTATGCTCATTAGAAAAATGCAAAGAAAATCTTCGGTTCAAGTATTCACGAAAAGGATTTTTACTAAACATTTTGCATAACTGACAAGATATGGGATTTTGTTGGCAAAAGATCTATAATTTTGTCAATAGCAATTTGACATAATGTAATGAAAAGTAGTTTGGTGCGTAATTAACTTTGTTTTTTAACCAAATGTGTTACATTTGTAACTCTATAGTTGCAAACACTTCTAATGTTTGCGTTAACCTTGGCTTAATACGATTACAGAAGATTTTATTAGATGCAAACTAAACGTTTATTTTTATATGAGTATCAGTCATCAAGGATTTTTCCAGGTTAACGGTTACATGATTGCAACTGGTCTATAAAATGAAAAGGCAATGAAAATTATGTTCTTTTATTTTTATTCAAACAATTCAGATTTAAAAATCTACGTTTTTTATTCTTCATTTTTCTTTTGAATATGATGGTTAATAATT
The DNA here is from genome assembly GCA_963932465.1 of Maratus speciosus. NCBI lineage: Eukaryota > Metazoa > Arthropoda > Arachnida > Araneae > Salticidae > Maratus > Maratus speciosus. The sequence continues at coordinate 510,600,298 of OZ010795.1, forward strand.
TGTTACACTTTTGACTGTATTTTTGCCTTCTGGAATCTGAAGATGGAAAATTGTAATAGACCTGCCAGGAGAAGATGCATATTGCGAAATATAACATAATGCAGTGTGAAGTTTTATTCAAGCTACACACAACACATTTCGTCAAGCTGAGAAGCCCGGAGTCCAAGAACTAACAAACGAATATGAATCACCCGAAAATTATTTTAGTTTAATGGTCATTCTCTGCAATCATTGTAATGTTCAATAATTTAGTACTGTGGTGACTAAAGATATTTCAACTCCTGTTGCCATAACTGCCTCATTCCCCAACCAGACTCCACTATAACTGATAAACTAAAAGAGTTCTTCTGAATAGTCCATATTTTGTCCAACGCATAAGATAGTACAACAGGACATTCCAGGTGTAGGCCCATGTTGCTTTAAAATATAAGGTCAAATTAGATCAAATTCATTATTTCGTGTGATTTAAGGTTCGTGTGCAAAAAAAGACCAGCGCAGCGGGCATAGTCTGCTAGTATATATATATATATATATATATATCAACATTTGAAGGGAGAGTGATTTTGGGGACTGAAGGTAATGATCGCTGAAAATACGCTAAAATTTTCCAGAATTGCTTTCTTCCGGACAGCTGCAATAGGTAGCTTTTTATTTTTTGTAATGAAAGATAACTAAAAATGTCAACGATCCATAGTATGTGATAACAGACATCTCTAAAACACTGTAAAAGAAATCCCTCAAATTGACGGGGAAAAACTGTCAATTTTGGAGCCAGTGTAAAACTGTTTAATTTACAAAAAAATATCTGTAATTTTTTATTAAAACAATTTTTTTTTCTTTAAAAAAATATAGATTTTTTTTCTATAAAAATTACAAAATTCACATTTTTTTTTTCCCTTACAGAGAACTGTTTTTCTTTAAAACAGTTTTTTCTGTAAAAAATACAATTTCTTTCTGTAAAAATTACAGATTTTTTTTACAGTGTAATAGACGAACTGAAGGCCAATAAACAGGCTCCATCCTATAGCGCACCAAGAAAGCAACAAACCACGAGTATGAAAGTCATCTAGTCATCTCGTGAGAAAGATAAAAAGAAAAGTGAGGAAAAAGCCGTAGTGAAAACAAAACCATGAAAAGTCCAAAATCCAAACGAGACTGACGAACTCTACAACCAGTCCCAAAGATTGACAACAAAACAAATCAACTATAACAGAAGAAAAAATATAATCATTTTTTTTTTTTATGTAATACATAGTAATGACACAAAGATTTAAACTGCATAATGTTAACTTATCGTAGTTTACTTAACTCATAGTCATAACTTATCATGGTCTATATCAGAAATCTTAGCTAATATTAGCATTAAGCAACTTTACACAAATGTACTTTCTTCGCGCATTTCAATGCGAATGCAGACCGAATGTGTAGGAGGCAAGTACGAATTCTGTGCAAGAATGAGGTGCCAACTCTTTTCTTTTTTCTTTTACACAACGTACCCACAAACCCAACCAACATAGTTAATAGCAATCTATAAGATTCTCTATTATACATTTCTCTATAGAACGGCCAAGACAGCAACTAAAGTGTTTTACTAAATACTCCTTTAGCCATGACTGCCAAGATGTTAGTCCATGTAGATCTCCCTCATGAGGCTGTCAGCCAAATTTCACCGCGCGGTTGGGTACACAACCCGTTAAGCTAGACATAATGCCCACCATATAGGGGCCTGGTCTGCGGTATAATAAGAGTAATAAAGAGGGGTCTGACAAACAGCAAATCAGTACCATAGACTTCCATCATATATTTTATGAGTAATTCATCGTTTAGACGACCTAAAATTTTATCATATATTATGTTTGAAATAATTAGTATTTTCTTTAAGCTTTCTTTTATTTTTCAAATGTTGTGTAATTTCTATTCATTAACTACTGTGCTTTTACTTGAAATGTGTTTTCTTTTGCAACACTTCGTTTTAATTTTCAATTGAAATGAAATTTTCTTTGTTTTTGCTGTTTGATTATCTATTAAAGTGGCGATTGGGATTTTCCAATCTAATTGGTCTTCCAATTTTAGATTCTCCGAAATGGTAATTGTTAATTAAGATTCAAGAAATACAGTAATTACTAATAAGAAATTTAAAAGAATCTTGATATGCTAATGAAAATGCCATTCAAAAAACGTAATTCTGTTGAAAATAACTAAGTCGATATATTTTCTACCGTGTTTTAATTATACTGGGAATTGGGGGAAGGGCATTGGCTGCAATCAGAATTTTTTTTTAAGGGGTCAGAGTACTTTAAAATATGTCAAAAATAGATTTTATAGATTTTCTGTGTTTAATTTATTCTTATACTTTAATAATTTTCCAAACTGTAGCTAACCCTTAACTACTGTGACATAAATTGACGCATAGTTACTGTGAGCGGTCTCTGAGACTGCTTTATTGAAATGTGAATAAAAGGCTCGTTTAACTCATAGAATACTGTTTCTATAGTAAACTGTATACTGTAAAAAAATTTTAATTATTATTTATATTTATATTTTTTTTATTAATATTTATTTTAATTTAATTCATTTTAAATCGAGCGTATTTTAGGGGCTGTATCCAAATTGAATTTCGGTACTCGATTGCTTACCGAGAGAGTAAGTGCCTCCTTCTTGATCAAGGCATCTTAAGCCCCACTCAAGCAGTCATTGAAGACTGCTATATTACAGGATAGCATAAGAAATTTCAAAATATCTAGTCACGTCTATCATAGACGGCCCCTTAAGCCATCATTTTGTCGTTTTTTAAGCATAATTTGAAAACTACTTGGAAGAAAAATGTGAAATTTGGATTTCCATAAAGCAGGACTTAATAAATCTAAATCCATCACAAAAAATTGTAGGTTGCAATTCATAATTTTTTCGAATATTAATTTCATAATTCATAATTCATATCATAAAATTATAAAAATTTCAAATTCAACGTATTTATGTTTGGGTATTTTAGTATTATTGTTACACAAAAAAATGAGCACATTAGGAGTATAATTTCAGGGGATATTAATAAAAATATGAAAATGAAGCACTAAATTTTGAATGTTTATAATTCACAAACTTATCATGCAAATGACTTGAAATTTCGTGTCAGGGACCGAAGATTTGAAAATTGTATCTTATTAAAATTGGGTTTTGCTATTGAAAAAAATGAAGTTATGGTTCGTTTTAATGTGTAGATGGACACCTAAGCAAATTTTATACACATCATTTAAAAGTAGACTTTATTTCCAATCGTTCGGTATCAGTAACTTTCTTCTACGATAATTTGTTGAGGAGTTAGTGGGGGGTGTTTACTTTTTTTTTTTCCACGACTGTTCATAAACCAACGTTTCGGAGATAAATATTAGGGATTAACTTCGAAGTTGTCATATTTCTGTTAATACTTTCGTATTGTGACGACCTTCTACCTTCCTAATCAATAGTTAATTGAAAGTGTGGTTCGTTAAAAGAATCCCTAATATTTCCTTTCGCTCACATGAGTTCATATCCAAGAACGCCACCTGTTGTCAAGATGGATTACATCGAGTGGCCATTATTTCTATTTTAAAACTCTTGAAGTGATACTATAAGATTCATAACTTTTTCCTTTCGACGTCGTAGAAACAGTTATGCACTAATTAAAGTTACCAACACTTTAAATATTGAAAGCATAAATGGAATACACCGAGAGTTCCCACAGGTAACTCAACTCAGAGTCCCAGAGAAGCAGACTCTCGGATAAGTCTGCAAAAGGAAGAAGAATTAGCTGATAAGCTGTTTGACTAAACGTGATATGGAGAAAGTTTCTACATAAGTACTAAAGATCTCAAGCTGAAATTGGTGTAAGTCTGGACTGCCTGTCCAATGTCGAATCCAATCAAACCTTGTGTACGTCTCTAAACAAGATACCGAAACCTGAAACGGTACTTATTCTGCAATTATCTGTGTAGATGTGTAATTGTCATTGTCCGTTATTTATACTGTAAATAAACGTGGTTGCTCTAGCAATCCTTGTTCTTGCACAACGTTACTGGATATATCGTTATTTTACCTTTCCTCCTGTCATGCACGTAGGACTTACTGTATTTTGATTTCTTAAATACATGATCATCGGAAAAGATTGCACAAATTTTAAAACAAATCATAAACTAAAAACAAGTAATATAAAAATTTTGTTTTTAAAGTCAATTCCTACTTAGGCCATCAAAGAAAAATTTAATATAATCAAGCTAATATGAGTTTTTGTTGCATTAAAATATCTCAATTTGTTGATTTTCTATAAGCAAGTAGGTTTACAATGGAACTCTATGGGAATTTGGCGAAATATTGCAGATATCGCCAAGTTGGCGTCACTTTTGGCGACTCATTTTGGCCGCCAGATTTGGCGATATATCGCCAAGTTGGCGACAAACTTGGCGGTATTTGGCGACAGAACAGGGTCTCCCCCTATGGTAACTCTTATTGAAAATACTTTCATTGAAATTCAATAACCAATGGCGGCCATTTTGTTTCCCATGCAAAACTAAAATTAATGAATTAAAATTTAATTAATTAATTAATATTTGCAAAAACTTTATTAACACCAATTGTAATCCAGTACAAGTTTAAAAAAATTTATTTCAACCTGATAGGATGAATAATGAGTATTTTATTAACGATTGAAAATTTGTACAAGATAAATATATAAATATATAAATAAATATAGGGAGAGTGTGAGCTAATAGTCGGAATTGAATAAATGAGGAAACGCAATAATTTTCTTTCCAAAATGCTCGAAAATTGTATGAGATTTTTTAGATATAACAGTTTTGCACCCTTGACATTCAGACTATGCACAGAAGCGATGGACGGTTAAAGGGGCCTTCGTGTTGATAATCTCTTTCAATGACTTTAATGAAAAATAGAAGGCCTTTTTTGCTATTTCGGGATTTATTTTCTTCTTTTAGCACTAAAAAACGGACAGCAAATTTATTTCACCTAATTTGAATATATAAGATGATCGAAAAAAGTTGGGCAGCATAGGTCACGATTGCATAGCTAACAATCTCACAGAATTGGCGAGTACTTTACAAAAAACATTATTGGATTTGCAATATTTACTTTTGGAGTTTCAACTTTTTGAAATGGGTCCAATCGTTTTCGATGATCTTGTACTTCGAAAACTACAGAACACATGGGGGAAATGTTAGAAATTTTTTCAGTATTGTCGATTTTGTAGCAAATGGTATTACATGCACATGAATAGCTCCAACCGAATACGAAAACTGCGAATGCCAGATGCCATTTATATTTTCCCTGCACATCGCTTCTGCGCTTCTTCTGAAAATCAGTTTCGTCTAATAAATGTCGGACAATTACCGAGTACATTGCAAAGAAAATTATTGAGTTCTTCAATTTCCTTTGGAGTTGTGATTTTTTTTAAAAAAATGTGTCCAATGGCGGATCCAAGGGGAGGAGGGGGGGGGGGGGGCAAGGGGGTCATACCCTCCTTTCCGTCCTGAATGAAGAAAATTTCTAAAAGACATTTAAAAAATGAAATATCTATAAAATCTTTCAACTTTGCCCCTTGCTCATCAATTAGAATCTTTATGACTCTTTTTAGCTCTACTTAAATCCAAAGTAGGTAATTTCTGACACATCCCAATGAAGTTATTTTTAATCTTAGATGCAAGACATTTGTAAGTGTGTTTATTCAAACCAAATGTGATTGATTAGCATTTTCCATTTTTCGATAAAGGCAAAGAATCTTTCGGGAAATCTCCGTAAAATATACGGATTTAAACTGAATTTCAGGCTGCGACAGCCAGATGCTCCCCATTGACGGACTTTTTTGTCAAATTTTAACTGTCAAGTCCTAAAAATTCGCCTAAAATGCGCAATTTCTGAATGGTTCTTCACCTTTAAAACTAGTTCGATGTGCCAATCCCAAAACTTTCTTCTATCTTATATATCTTAATATTTTAAAAAGTAGTTACACGTGTTAATACTTCAATATTATTAGTTCAATACTATCCCAACTTTGATTTTCTTCTTAAATTTCTGCTTCTGTCAATTACACGGACTAAAAACGAGTTAATCTATATCATGATATTTGTTAAAATTAATAGTTTTTCTTTATTCTGTTGATATCAGCTGTTTGCGAATAGCCGGCTTCACAGGAAGCGAGTTCCCTCCGCTGCGCGAGCCGCCGATGGACAATAAAACTACGAAAAATCAAGAAAAGTATACAAAAATTGCAATCACAGAACCCCTTTACCGCGCAATATTTCCAAATTCAAGGAGAACCTGTTGGTTATATCCAAAATTATGCACAAAAAATTTGGTTCAATTGTATGCATAATTTTATACACGTTTTCAATGGTACAATAAAGAAAATGGCACAAATATGGCTATTATAGCGCCCCTCTTCCGGCAGATTTTTTTTCAAATTCAGGGAGGACTTGTTTGTCATAGCTAGAAACGTACACAAAAAATTTGGTTCAATTCTATGCATAACTTCACACATTTATTGATTGTACAATAATAAAAATGGCGCAGACATCGCAATTAAATAGCGCCCCCTTCTGGCGGAATTTTTTCAAGTTCACGGAGGTCTTACCGACCACAGCCTTACACATACACATAAAATTTGGTTCAGTTCTATGTATAATTTTATACAGTTTTCGATGGTACAATAATGCAAATGGCACAGACATCGCAATTAAACAGCGCCCCCTTCCGGCAGATTTTTTCAAATTCAGGGAGGACTTGCTTGCCACAGCCAGAAACATGCACAAAAAATTTGGTTCAGTTCTATGCATAACTTCATACACTTTTCGATGGTAAAATAATGAAAATCGTGCAGACATCGCAATTATAGCGCCCCCTTCCGGCGGAATTTTCCCAAATTCAGGGAGGACCTCCGTGCTATGACCAAAAACAAACACAATAAATTTAGTTCAATTCTATGCATAACTTCATACACTTTTCGATGGTACAATATTCAAAATCGCACAAAAATCGCTATTACAGCGCCCCCTACCGACGAATTTTTCCCAAATTCAGGGAGGACCTACTTGCTATAGACAAATACTTTAAAAAAATTTGGTTCAATTCTATGTATAACTTCATACACTTTTCAATAGTACAATATTAGAAATCGCACAAAAATCGCTATTACAGTGCCCCTACAATCGAATTTTTTCCAAATTCAAGTAGGACCTGCTTTCCATAGCCAATAACTTAGAATAAAAATTTGGTTCAATTCTATGCATAACTTCATACACTTTTTGATGGTACAATGGCGACAGACAGACGAACACACGGACAGACAGACATTTTCTATAAACATGTTTTTTGGGATATCTGACCCCTAAAACGTGTAAATCCGTCGAAAACCGGAAGTCGAAAAAAATTTCGATTACAATACTTTCTTCTATTGAAGATAGAAGAAAGTAAAACTAGTTGATGTGCCAATCCCGAAACTTTCTTCTATCTTATGCATCTTAATATTTCAAAACCTAGTTACATATGTTAATACTTCAATATTATTAGTTCAATACTATACCAACTTTGATTTTCATCTTAAATTTCTGCTCCAGTCAATTAAACGCACTAAAAACGAGTTAATCTATATCATGATATTTGTTAAAATTATTAATTATTCTTTATTCTGTTATTATCATGTGTTTGCGTATAGCCGGCTTAGCAGGAAGCGAGTTCCCGCCGCTGAACGAGCCACCGATGCACAATAGAACTTCGAAAAATCAAGAAAAGTATACAAAAAATCGCTATCACAGAGCCCCTTTACCGCGCAATATTTTCAAATTCAAGGAGGACCTGTTGGCCAAAGCCAAAAACATGCACAAAAATTTTCGTTCAGTTGTATGCATAATTTTATACACTGTTCGTAGGCACAATAAAGAAAATGGCACACAGAGATCGCAATTATAGCGCCCCCTTCTGGCGAAATTTTTTCAAGTTCAGGGAGGACTTGCTTGCCATATACAGAAAAATACACAAAAAATTATGTACAATTATATGCATAACTTCATACACTTTTTGATGGTACAATAATGAAAATGGTACAGACATCACAATTATAGCGCCCCCTACAGGCAGACTTTTTCTAAATTCAGGGAGGACCTACGTGCTATGACCAAAAATAAACACAAAAAGTTTGGTTCAGTTCTATGCATTGCTTCATACACTTTTCGATGGTACAACCCAGCAAGGAAAGAAACAGTGGGCCATCAGCTGGAAAAAAGATGGCAGCCAGCAGTGCCATCAGCGGTACAAGGGTGCAAGGGTGCCATTAAATAAACCTGTCGAAAAGTGCCCGAGCCGAATGCAGCTGACCCATCATTGATGGCCAACAGCAGGCCAGTATTGGTATGCCATCACATTACTTCAATCTTGCACCTTTTCTGCAGTGCTAGCACCTATCCCACTGCTATTCCTTTGCTGGCCCAGCACTTTCCCTTACAAAAATTTCTTATAGAATTCTATAAAAAAGCAAAGTATTATATAATTACGGCTCTTTTTTCTATAAGCTAGTTTCACCAAGAGCTATAGACATATCTGTAGAAGTGTCTATAGAAATATTTGAACTGCATGTGGTCACCCTCCCAAGTACTGGCCGCGCTCGACGCTGTCTGGTTTTCGTGATCGGGCATGAACAAGTGCTTTCAGCGTACGCTACGACTGCTCGTAGTTTTCAAGCTCTCATTACACTATTTCAAGTTTGTTTCTTTTGTGATTTACGTTCCCAATCATTAAACTAGTATAGAAATTATTCTATTGTATAGAAATCCTACGTATTTTATACGCTTTTTTTTTATTATTGATTCTGAACTGCGTAAAATATGAAAACCGAAATCCTTTGTAACCTAGTAAAACCAGATTTAAGGAGAGAAAAAAAGTACGTTGAAATAAAGAATTTATTTATTTATTCATTTATTTTGTTGGTGGCAGTGGTGCTATATTTTTTACAGCAAAAAAAAAAAAAAAAAAAAAAAAAAAAAAAAAAAAAAAATTAACTTCACAGCTTAAATTGTGTTAAGATATTCATTTCAGATTTGTGTTCAAATACTCAATGTCTTCGATATTCGCAGCGCCACTTAGCGTAAGGGTTCCCAGCAATAATACTGCAAAAGTTCGTGCACTTCCATAAAGTGGTGGGACAGCGCATGAGATAAAATGGATGCCCACCAGAATTTTATCTCATGATTTCCAACAGCAAAGTTGACTGAAGCTGTCCAGCAGTGGTCATGCAGTGGTAGACCATCAGCCAGCACTTCTCCACCATTGCCAGCACATATCTTCCTGCTGGCCAGCAATTTCCTCTTTGCTGGGAATATTCAAAAACGCACAAAAATCGCTATTACAGCGCCCTCTACCGGCGAATTTTTCAAAATTCAGGGAGGACCTGCTTGATGGTACAATGGTACAATACTTTTTGATGGTACAATGGACACAGACAGACGCACAGACGGACAGACACACGGACAGACAGACATTTTCTACAAACATGTTTTTTGGGATCTCTGACCTCTAAAACGTGTAAATCCGTCGAAAACTTGAAGTTGAAAAAAATTTGGATTACAATACTTTCTTCTATTGAAGATAGAAGAAAGTAAAAATGGGAAATTCTCCAGTTTCTTGGTATATGAATAAAATGTGTAAACTTTATATTTTTACAAATAATGTAATTTTTACTTTCTTCTATCTTCAATAGAAGAAAGTGTTGTAATCGAAATTTTTTTCGACTTCCGGTTTTCGACGGATTTACACGTTTTAGGGGTCAGAGATCCCCCAAAACATGTTTATAGAAAATGTCTGTCTGTCCGTGTGTCCGTGTGTCCGTGTGTCTGTCGCCATTGTACCATAGAAAAGTGTATGAAGTTATGCATAGAATTGAACCAAATTTTTAGTTTAAGTTTTTGGCTATGGCAAGCAGATCCTCCCTGAATTTGGAAAAAATTCAGCGGTAGGGGGGTGCTGTAATAGCGGTTTTTGTGCGATTTCTAATATTGTACCATTCAAAAGTGTATGAAGTTATGCATAGAATTGAACCAAACTTTTATTTTAAGTTTTTGGCTATGGAAGTAGGTCCTCCCTGAATTTGGAAATAATTCGCCAGTAGGGGACGCTGTAATAACGATTTTTGTGCGATTTTGAATATTGTACCATTCAAAAGTGTATGAAGTTATGCATAGAATTGAACCAAATTTTTATTTCAAGTTTTTGGCTATGGCAAACAGGTCCTCAAAGAATTTGGAAAAAAGTCGCCGGCAGGGGGCGCTGTAACAGCGATTTTTGTGCGATTTTGAATATTGTACTATCCAAAAGTGTATGAAGTTATGCTTAGAATTGAACCAAATTTTTATTTTAAGTTTTTGGCTATGGCAAGCAGATCCTCCCTGAATCTGAAAAAAAATTGCCGGTAGGGGGCGCTGTATTAGCAATTTTTGTGAGATTTTTGAATATTGTACCATCCAAAAGTGTATGAAGTTAGGCATAGAATTGAACCAAATTTTTATTTTAAGTTTTTGGCTATGGCAAGCAGATCCTCCCTGAATTTGGAAAATAATCGCCGGTAGGGGGCACTGTAATAGCGATTTTTATGAGATTTTTGAATATTTTACCATCCAAAAGTGTATGAAGTTATGCATAGAACTGAACAAAATTTTTTTTTAAGTTTTTGCCGATGGCAAGCAGATCCTCCCTGAAATTGGAAAAAAATCGCCAGTAGGGGGCGCTGTAACAGCGATTTTGAATATCGTACCATCCAAAAATGTATGGAGTTATGCATAGAATTGAACCAAATTTTTATTTTAAGTTTTTGACTATGGAAAGCAGATCCTCCCTGAATTTGGAAAAAAATCGCCGCTAGGAGGCGCTATCTTTGCGATTTTTGTGCGATTTTGAATATTGTACTATAGAAAAGTGTATGAAGTTATACATAGAATTGAGCCAAGTATTTTGTGTTTGTTTTTGGTCATGGCATGAAGGACCTCCCTGAATTTGGAAAAACTCCGCCGGAAAGAGGCGCTATAATTGCGATGTCTGTACCATTTTCATTATTTTACCATCGAAAATTGTATGAAGGTATGCATAGAATTGAACCAATTTTTTTCTGTACGTTTCTGGCTATGGCAAACAAGTCTTCCCTGAATTTGAAAAAATCTGCCTGAAAGGGGGGGGGGGCGTTGTAATAGCGATATTTGTGCTATTTTCTTTATTGTACCATCGAAAAGTGTATAAAATTATTCTTACAACTGAACCAAATTTTTTCGTGCATGTTTTTGTTTTGGCCAACAGGTCCTCCTTGAATTTGGAAATATTGCCCTGTAAAAGGGCTCTGTGATAGCGATTTTTGTATATCTTTCTTGATTTTTTGTAGTTGTGTTGTCCATCGGCGGCGCATGCAGAGGCGGGAACTCGCTTTTTGCTAAGCCAGCTATTCGCAAACATCTGATAACATCAGAATAAGCAAAAACTATTAATTTTAACAATTATCATGATATTGATTAACTCGTTTTTAGTCCGTTTAATTGACTGAAGCAGAAATTTAAGAAGAAAATCAAAGTTGGGATAGTATTGAACTGATAATATTGAAGTATTAACATATGTAACTAATTTTTGAAATATTATGTATAGGATAGAAGAAAGTTTTGGGATTGGTACATACAACTAGTTTTGTATTTACGAATGAAAATGACTCCCCAAAAGCATCAGAAAAGTAGCCATTTTGGATATGGGAACAGCCTTTAATACTTTAATACAAAAATTTCTTATTAAGATGTGCCCTCCCCCGGTCCAAAAAAAGTGTCATGATCCCCTTCTAAATGGATGACTTGATCCGCCCTTGAATGTGTCCAATTTTTTTTTTTAATGATCCTGTGTAATAATTACCTTACTACGTTCCATGCTCTAAAAAAAAAAAAAAAAAAAAAAAAAAAAAAAAAAAAATCCCTAAAAAACATATAGGAGATAGATGTTATACCAAATTATATAATACCATCCATAAATCCTACATATCGATATATTATCAACAATTCAGCTGTTTATCCAGAATTACATTCATCTCTGTAGACGGTACTCTTCAAAAGGAAAAATAAGCCTTTTTTCTTTGACCCGCTCTAGCTTTGAGCACCGGTCTGTTGCTCAACATATTTCGTTCGAAGCTCTATAGTCCAGGGGAAATGTACATTTTACCTTACAAAAGGTCGGGTAGAAGATTTTTTTTTTTCTAAATTGTTTATAATGATGCCAACATGGAAAAACCAAGTTTTCTAACAAAATTTCTTAAGGCTAAATTTTCTGTGGCCGAAAAACAACAAAATTTTGGGACATTTTTTTATTTTTTGGAAATATCTCGAGAGTCGTTGCCGTAGCATATTATTTGTCAGTTACAATATTAAAGAAGATAAAATTTTCTAGAACCTTCATATTTACAACTTTTTTATACACTCAATAGCAATCGCAGTACGCTGTTTAAAAATGGGACAATTTTTTCAATTTTCTTAAAAACCGTGAAAAACGTAGTTTTGCCTCGATTATTCAAATGTTCCCCGCAGACTTAATTGTGTATGTCGACTTCTAAAAATTGGTAGCAGTAAATTATCTATTATTTGCACACTCATGTCTTTATTTTCATCTCAACAGACATTTTATATTCAATAAATTTATATAATTTTAAAAGTAGGCCAGAGTGTAGATGAATGAGACAATTTTCATATTTAGACAGTAACTTTAAGTGTATACAATGTTAACTTCAAAGCACTGTTTAAAAGAATTTTTCAATATATAGTAACTTATTGGCATGATAGTTTCAATTTAAAAAAGATTTCTTGCTTAATTTTAATAAATTTTATAATTTTATTAATTTTATAATGTATACATATTTTTCCATGTATCAATGGAATCGGTGGGTCATTTTCAAAATCTGTCCTTGTTTTGGAATAACAAAATAAAATTTTTAGAAATAATCAGAAAGTTTAATTTGTTTGTAGATAATTACCTTGCCTCATAAACATTAATATACAAGCATCAGCAGAGACCAAATTACTAATTTAACATTTTAAAATTAATTTTTAAATTTTAATGCACTTGGTATAATGACATAAGTGAGTACGGTAATGACAGCTACGGCAAGGACAAATTAAGCAAAATATTTTTATTTTTCCCCAGGCAAAAATGGCAGCCATTATATCTTCTGGCCCATACAATGATTTTCTATTTCTCATATAACAAAAGCAGATTAAGAAATAAAAGTTCATTTAATTATCAATTAGAATTGGGTATGGTAATAACTTACTAAAGAATACTCACAAAACATTCAAAGTCTTTGCTTGTTTTATTGAAACTATAAAACTATTTACTCTATTCATCTAAACCTGATAACAAGTTAACTTTTAAGGAGTACTTTTGCCTTGATAAAAAGGCATGTGCTGTCCTCTAAAAAAATCCAGAGGAACTTTTTGGCAGAAGCATGGCAATGACACTCTTTCTTGGGACACAGTTTAAAAAAATTATCAAGAATTATAGATAAGTTCAATTAATGAAAATAAATATTTTTTAATTAGTATCATCTTAATAAATAACTAGTCGGATGTACCAATCCAAAACTTTCTTCTATCTCATACATGTTAATATTTCAAAATCCGCTATCACACTGCCAAAATTAAATGGCAATCTATGCATCTCATGAGGATTCTAACGATATGAAATTCCGTGCGTTAGTTCTTGAGATATGACTATCGCTGAAATCGTCTAAATTCAGAAAAATGCTGCCTAGCAGCGCCATCTATTGGGTGATTTATACCAAATCCTAATCAGCAACAATTTATGTCAACGTCTGACTGAATCTGAAGTTTGGAGAAAATCCGTACATTAGTTTTTGAGATAGAGCAATAACGAAAATTGTGAAAATTCCTGCATAGCAGCGCCACCTATTGGGTGATTAACACCAAAACCTAATTAACAACAACTTGTGTCAACATACAACTAAATCTGAAGTTAGATGAAAATTCGTCCATTAGTTCTATTGATAGAGCTATTGAGGCAATCGTGAAAAAGGCAGCAGAGAAGCGCCACCTGTTGGGCGATTTACACCAACACATAATCAGTAGCAAGTCATATCAAGGACTAACTGAATCTGAAGTTTGATGAAAATCCGTGCTTTAGTTCTTAAGATAGAGCTATTGGGGAAATCGTGTAAATCCTGCAAAATTCATCATAACAGCGCCACCTGTTGGGCGATTTACACCAAAACGTAATCATCATCAATTCATATCAAGGACTAACTAAAAATGAAGTTTGATCGAAATCCGTGCATTAGTTCTTGAGATAGAGCTATTGCGAAAATCGTGAAAAATGCAGCATCTTTACAAGAAGAAAGTATTGGATTCATGAAAATTTTCGAATTCCGGTTTTCGACGGATTTACACGTTTTAGAGGTCAGAGATTCCAAAAAACATGTTTTTACAAAATGTCGTCTGTCACTATGTGAGTCTGTCTATCTGTCTGTCTGTGTGTATGTGACACAAATTTTGTGGGCGCTCTATCTCAAGAACTAATGCACGGAATTTAATAAAAATTTATATTCAGTGAGTCCCTAATACAAATTGATGCTGATTAGTTTTTGGTGTAAATCGCTCAACAGGTGGCGCTGCTATGCTGCATTTTTCACGATTTGAGCAATAGCTCTATCTCACGAACTAATGCACGGATTTTGATCAAAGTTCAGATTTAGTTAGTCCTTGATATGAATTGATGCTTATTACGTTTTGGTGTAAATCGCCCAACAGGTGGTGCTGTTATGATGAATTTTGCAGGATTTACACGATTTCCCCAATAGCTCTATCTTAAGAACTAATGCACGGATTTTCATCAAACTTCAGTTTCAGTTAGTCCTTGATATGACTTGCTACTGATTATGTGTTGGTGTAAATCGCCCAACAGGTGGCGCTTCTGAGCTGCCTTTTTCACGATTGCCTCAATAGCTCTATCTATAAAACTAATGGACGAATTTTCATCTAACTTCAGATTTAGTTGTATGTTGACACAAGTTGTTGCTAATTAGGTTTTGGTGTTAATCACCCAATAGGTGGCGCTGCTATGCAGGAATTTTCATGATTTTCGCTATAGCTCTATCTCAAAAACTAATGCACGGATTTTCTCCAAACTTCAGATTCAGTCAGACGCTGACATAAATTGTTGCTCATTAGGAATTGGTATAAATCACCTAATAGGTGGCGCTGCTAGACAGCATTTTGCTGGATTTAGACGATTTCAGCGATACTCATATCTCAAGAACTAATGCACGGAATTCATATCTTTAGAATCCTCATGAGATGCATAGATTGCCATTTAATTTTGGCAGTGTGATAGCGAATTTTGAAGTATTAACATGTATCTCTCTATTCTAAAAAAAAGTAACTTCCGCTGTCACCGCCACCGGTTTTGATTTTTTTGTGACCTTTCTTCGTTAATATTAACAAAAATAATGCATACAAAAATATGAAAATAAGTGGTTTTATACAGAAATGTTTGATAAACACGCTGATGCAGACAGTTTTCAAATGGAAGAATTATTTTAAGAGTTATTTAATGCTAAAGTTGGACAAAATCGTTCCACTAAAAAAGTTTTATAGCAGCAAAAACTATACATGGCAGTGTAATCATTTTTAGATCATTTTATGCGTTAAAATTTGCCGGAGTGCAGATTGCATTAATTTTTTTATTTTGACTCATTTTTTCAGGTTTTATTTCTATTTTAAATTCAAATTTTCAGCATTTCTAGAGATATTTTTTACAGATTTCAGAAAATTGTACTAATTTAAACTGTTGCCAACTGTATAAAAAGCGCAAGCAATAACGTTTGCTTCAAATTAAAAAATTTACACGTAACTATTATAAACAGGAAAAAAACTTTCAAATTAGAATTAAATAATTACGTATAAAAAGCAGGAACTTATTAAAAATTACGTCATAAAAAGTATACACGTGAATCTTAAAAGAGAAAGGATATTGTAAAATAATAAATTGATTAACATGCGTTAGAAGTCTTAGGAGAAATTACGTCATATTTACGTCACATTATAGTTATTACATAAAATGAACACAAAATAATATTGCAAAAAAGTTTAAATTTAGAAATTGCGCTAGACATTTATTTGATATTTTGAGAATTAATTTAAAATGCCTCATTTAAAAGAACTTTCTTTACGCTTTGTTAAAAAATACCGGGAGACAAAGACTCTCTTTACTTAATTCCTTTTATATTAGCTTATTTTGAAATGTTGTTACACGTGTTGTATACGTCATCAAGTTATTTTTATTTCGACGTTTTATTTGTGTTTTTATTAATGTTGTACGAATTTATTTGTTCTTTCGTTATTTAAAATAAAAATTATATCAATTTGTATAATTTGGCGATTTATATAATTTTGCAAAATTGATCGACAGGATAATCAAGTAGTACCGCAGCGGATTTGGCGTTAAAATTCCCCAATCAAAGAGAAATGAATAGAAATTCGTTTATAGGGAGATCGCCACTGTTTTTTAAATTATAATTCAATCTTTCGAAATTTTTTTAAAGCCGATCAAATTAGCGTGCATTTAGAGTCTGCGTAGGGGGTCGAGCCCCCTAGTGAGATTGAAGAAAGTTTTGGGATTGGTACATCCGACTAGTTTGAAAATCACACAGGTATGAAAATTTGCGAAAAACATATTTTATTCCAAACTACAATGGTATATTTTATTTACCGATTATTGATAACATATGTTTTAATGTTTTACTGTTTTAAAGATAGCAAATATTGAATTGTAGTTCCATATAAAAAAGGGGACTCAAAAGATAAATATATTTTATGTAAGAAATACTTTTTTATTTTATAAAATAGCTACAATAAAAATGACACCAGATTATTTCACAAACTGATGTTATGCATTTATATCTTGTAAATTTTTTAAATTCTGTTAATAAAATATTTGATATCACTATTTTTTTTTAAAATATTTAAAAGATTAGTTTTAAACCATATTGTCATTTTTTCCCAATCAATAAATATAACAAGAGATTATATCATTTTAGCATGCAAAAATATATAAAACTTTAAGATTATCTTTAAAGCTCAAACAGGATACTTTAAATTTCAGAACGGGTTCCAAACAGTTTTCCAAAAGTGAAAGTGTCCGAATATCTTTTAAAAAAAGCAACCAAACCCGAAAAAGTACAAAAGCACAACATTAGATCTATCTATCAACATTAGAGGTACATCTCAGGTATCCCATGGAAAAAAAAAATTATTTAAAAGTAACAAAATGCGAACGAGAAATTTGTCAAGAACGCTACCATAGGTTTATTAAATCCTTTCGAATGTCTTCGTGCGACTAATTTAGTCCCATAATTCATATAACTGTGACTTTAAACGCCTGAATACGACAACTACAGTAAAATCTTTAAAAGTGAAATCTGTATATACGGAATTCGGTCTTTAAAGAAAGAGTATCTATTTTTTAAGAGAAAGAATATGAACAATTATATCTGCTAAGATGGAAACCTGTTTAAAGCGGAATATATTTCGGTTGCTTTCGGTACGATGTTCAAGGTTTTAATGAATTAATATTTGGCAAAGCTGATTACGTAATTCAGCATTACGTATTTAATGCTTACACACTTAAAATTTTCAAAATCCGGCTATTAGAGATTTATTAAAATTCCCCTGGTAAATTTTCTTTTTAAAAGATGGGGGGGGGGGGGGGCAAAATCCATGTTAGCAACGGGTGCAAAAAAATCTAATTTTAGCCCTGAAACACACAATTTACTGCTACTAATATATAGAAGTCGACATGCACGATTAAATCCGTGGGAAACATTTGAATAATCGGGGCAGAACTGCGTTTTTCACAGTTTTGAAGAAAATTGAAAAAATTGTCCTATTTTTGAAATGGCGTACTGCGCTTGCTATTGAGTGAATAAAAAAGTTGTAAATATCAAAGTTGTAGAGAATTTTATCTTCTTTAATATTGTAATTAATAAATAATAAGCTACGGCAACGGGTCTCGAGATATTTCAAAAAAACTAAAAAAGGTCCAAAAATTTTGCTGGTTTTTGACCACAGAAAATTTAGCTTTGAGAAATTTTGTTAGAAAACTTGGTTTTTCCTTGTTGTAATTAACAAATAATAAGCTACGGCAACGGGTCTCAAGATATTTCAAAAAAACTAAAAAAGGTCCAAAAATTTTGCTGGTTTTTGACCACAGAAAATTTAGCTTTGAGAAATTTTGTTAGAAAACTTGGTTTTTCCTTGTTGTAATTAACAAATAATAAGCTACGGCAACGGGTCTCGAGATATTTCAAAAAAACTAAAAAAGGTCCAAAAATTTTGCTGGTTTTTGACCACAGAAAATTTAGCTTTGAGAAATTTTGTTAGAAAACTTGGTTTTTCCTTGTTGGCATCATTATAAACAATTCAGAAAAAAAAATCTTCTACCCGCCCTTTTGCAAGGTAGCCCCCTTTTATTGGTACATTTCCCTTGGACTACTAGTGTCATTCGATAATTTCAAATATAATTAGATGTAATTCATTTAAATTTTATAGATCGTGTTCCTAATAAAAGCAATAGAATGGAAAGTAACATTTTTCTGCACATGGGAGGATCACAGTTCTATGTTTGTGCTAACGAGAACTGATACAGATATTTTTTATATTCTTCAACTCCATAGCTATTGAGTATAATAATTATTTTGATTACTTTAAATACTTTATTCTTTTTTTAATATTTTTTCGCTCAACCACGCGAAATTTTTCGTCACATTCATGAAATATTTTTAACCATAGATATATGAAATTTAACCATGACTAGTTAAATACAAAAGATTTGAATAGCGTTCTTCATCTTTCTGTAAACAAGGCACACTCCTTGAATTATAATCGATTTCTGACTGATGATGACCTTTGCCTTACTGTCGGGCTTAATCAGCACAAAATGCCATCTTGGAAAATTTTTCAGAAAAATTCTTGTTCTTATTAGAAAAAGGAAAATTTTATTTTATTTTTTCGTATCTAAATAAAAATACTTCCAAATTGTGCACATTTAGGAATAAAACAAATTTCATGATTGTGTCAGAATGTAACCTGTTTGTGTTTGATGATAGCTTCAATAAAAAGAATATTATACTACGTTTGATGCAGTTAAAGAAAAAAAAAATCATCGAAGGAACATGTAACAAATACCATAACTATTTTTATTTCACTTTTAGATAAGAGGGAAAAGAAAAAAACTTCATATCGCTCTGCTATATAGGCAAAAATCAGGCTATCAATCCAGAATTACATTCATCTCTCTAGATGGCGCTCGTCAAAAAGAAAAAATAATCTCTTTTTGTGGACCCACTCGAGATTTGAGCACCTGTCTGTTACCGAACATGTTGCATTTGAAGCTCCGATGGGAATTGAAGTGTCATTCGGTTTCAGCTGAGCTGCGACCGCTTCAGAAAGAGGGGAGGGATGTGAGCGACGATACTGTCGACAACCAACGGACATGATGGTTGTCGACAGCTCGAAAGATTTCGAGGCGATTACGTCGGCAGCAATACACTCGGACACAGATCAGATCCTAACCTGGGATTTTTTTCTCTTATTTCCGGTCTTCTTGCTGCGGAGAAATTTATTCCAGTGGTGTAGCCGCTGTTATCTGCGAGTCAAAGCAGATTCTGAATGTTAATATGACGGCACGGTGTAAAACGTCAAAATTTTTTCCTTGCTTGCTTTGACTGTGATTGAAATGTATATCTAGAGACGTTCCACAGGGCCTACGCATTTTGTTTCCGGGTGCTTGAAGCTTTGAGAAGGGATCAATGTGTAGGTTTGTTCTGAAAGAGAAAAGCTCAAATACTAAACACCTTGAGAAAAGCGTAATTATGGAACAAATAAATAAGTGGGTTCGGGTCCTAAATAAAATAAACTAGTATCTGAAGGAAAAATCAAGAAAAACATAGACTATGATATTTTTTATCAAAGGCGATGAAAAGGAATTGTGCTTATCGCATTATTTTTGTGTTTGTTCTGGAACAGAGAGAAGCACAGTTACTAAACAGCTTCAGGAAAGCGTACTTTTAGAACAAATAAATAAGTGCGCTTTGGTCTTAAGAGAGCTGGTCACTCAGTTTCCGATTTCTCCTCACTAATGTAAAGTCTATAGGCATTGGATGCATTCGTATATTTAAAACATCTCCTCGGGAAATTAATATATTTAACTTATATTTTTTGTGTACACTTCCTAAAAGATATTCTTATATTCAAGGCTGGAGTAGCACAGTTGACGTTCCCTTCGTTATTCCTAAAAGATGTCTCTTTTTTTCTTAGTTCTCAAAATATTTTTTAAAGTACGCTGGCCTCCAAAAGTTAAGGCGCAGGGACTGGATGCTTTCGATTATACACGGTTTGTCGAATATCTGCCAACATTATTGGCGAATTGTTCTTGAACTTTTGGGATATAAAGAACATGTTTCATTTCATATTTTTCGGTGAAGATTTATCGGGGTTACAATTAGGGGGCTAATAATAAATTTAATAATAAAATAATATTTGCGATCACCTATGTAACAGAAAACGCTGGAAATGGTTTGTCTCTGTGATAAATGACTATTTGGGTCCTATTCAACGTTTGTATGCATTTGTGTAAGAATAACACTCGTATTTGTGAAGATGTTAACGTTTTTGTGAAAAATTGAAAAGTTTTTTGTTTATAGCATACAGAGTTTTCAACCAAATTTAACTCAACTTTCCAAAAACCTGACAAAGAACAGTAGCAACAATATACTGCAATTAAAACATGAATATATTGAATATTTGATGAGATATGAGCACTTGTATGAAATAATTTTTAACTGCGCATGCGCGTAAGATTTCAAAATTTTTATTTCATAATTTGGTAGCCAGCCATTTTGGGTAACTTCTGTAAAAAGCCCAGTCAAATATTGTAAAAACTTAGAAAGATATACTGAGTTGATTGAAAAGTAGTGGAAAAACCCTTATAATAAAGCTATTTTTAGAAAGCAACTCACTATATCGCCCCTATCTATGTGAAATTTCCCGATATTTGACTGGACATTTCAGATAAGTTGCCCTAAATAGCGGACTACCAATTTTGAAATCTTCCACGCATGCGCAGTTAAACATTATTTCATACAAGTGCCCATATCTCATAAAATATTCAATTCATGTCTTAATTGAAGTGTACTGTTGCTACTGTTCTTTGTCAGGTTTTCGGAAAGTTGTGTTAAATTTGGCTGAAAACTCTCTATGCTATAGACAAAAAAC
This sequence comes from Maratus speciosus, assembly GCA_963932465.1. Lineage (NCBI taxonomy): Eukaryota > Metazoa > Arthropoda > Arachnida > Araneae > Salticidae > Maratus > Maratus speciosus. The sequence goes on from OZ010795.1 coordinate 510,621,633, forward strand.
TTTTGAATTTTTCACAAAAACGTTAACATCTTCACAAATATGAGTGCTATGCTTACGCAAACGCAACCCAAACGTTGAACAGGACCCAAATAGTCATTTAACGCAGTGACAAACCATTTCCAGTATTTTTTGTTGCATAGCTGATCGCAAATATTATTTTATTATTAAATTTATTATTAGCCCCCTAATTGTCGGCCCGACTAAATCTTCATCGAGAAATATGAAATCAAACATGTTCTTTACATCCCAGAAGTTCAAGAACAATTCGTCAATAATGTTGGTAGATATTCGACAGACCGTGTGCAGTCGAAAGCATCCAGTCCCTGTACCTTAACTTTTGGAGACCAGTGTATATACTTAATTTTATAGGAAGTGTTAAAATCTTACTCCCAACTCACCCGCTTTTAACACATAAAATATTAAATACAGCATAGATTATAGAAAGATTGACATCCTTTAAGAAGAGTACACAGAAAAAATATGTTAAAAATATTAATTTCCTGTGAAGATATTTTAAATATACGAATGCATCAAAAGTACATAGACTTAACATTACGGAGGAGAATTCCGAAGCTGAGTGACCAGTCTAAATAAACTAAAATATGAAGGAAAAATAAAGAAATACCGCCAACTGGGGTAACTTTGGCCCAAATTTCTCTATGTTTCATGGCATGTTCAGCACCTCCATTCGCTTATTTTATTTAAAAAAGGAATATCATGTTAATTTTTTGTTTGCTAAGAACATATGAAACCACACCATTATCATAAATTTGTCAACATTGAATTTTTTTTTTCCCCCAAAAAGTGTTTTTGAAAGTTTTGGGCCAATGTTACCTTGAATCGGGGTAACGTTGGCCCAGGTTTAAAACGAATCTTATAGGACCTACAATATGATGTGGACCAATGTTACCCTATTGAAAAAGACGAGGCAGAGAGGGTAAGAAGTTTAAACTTGTAAAAAGACAGTAAATTAGAATATATTTTAATACAAAAATATTGTTACAAAGCTCATAAATATTGCTTAACGTGGATTGACCAGGTCTGGGACTGAAGTTTATGTGGACTTTTTGCAACAATATCGTTGCATTCATACACCATCGACTCCAGTCGACTCCAGTCGCCAACACTTTAACTTCTTTTCCATGCAGTCAACAACACAACCCTTCTTTTATCACAAAGTAGTCCTTCCGGGATAGAGATTGCCATTAAACAGCACAAGTACAAAATTCCCAACGTTATAGTCATCTTTGTCAATAAGCTTTCTTGTTTGGTTCAGTTGGAACCAATACACTGGATGAACTTTCAGCAAAAATATTGTTTGTATAAGCACAAATGTCTATTTTCATAAGCATACCAAAAATAAACAAAAGTATTACCTCAAAAACATCAATGTTTAAATTCAATAAAATAAGAAAAAGCCCCACTTTGAATATAACATTATGCATTGACAGAAAGTATGTACAAAAATTTAAATGATAATTGGTTTGGCCAAAGTTACCCCAACTTAGAAAAACGCTTTTCTTTTTTATCTCAGGAAGGGCAATGCATAATCCCACATTAGTCCTTGATCTACACTAATGAGGTTATAATAACACGTACTTACCAAGATCCAAATGAATTAATTTACAACTTGGCAGACAAAAGTTGTAAGAGCTAAATTCTTACCGTCTTCACACGTTTTTGTTTGACTGGTGCTGCCACGGTGGAAACTTGGCGAATTCCTTACAATGAGCTTCCAGCCTCAAGCTAATGCTACCAGCTATATTTTGAGACTAAAACTTTGTCGATAACTCAAGCGATGTAGAAAATATAGCAGATTTAATCTTTTTCTTCTCTCTTGGGCCAAAGTTACCCTTAATGTGCCAAAGTTACCGCAGTTGACGGTACTTAGAAGACGACAGTGTTTATTAAAAGCGATGGAAAGAAATTTATTTATTTATTGAACACATACATCTGACTTGTGTGCTTGACATCAGGTGCCCGCTTATAAGTCATCGTCAATATACAAGGACGAGATAGCCACAAGGAAATTGGAAACACCAGACAATTACAACGTGCGACAAAGAGTGTGCAACGAGTACAAAGAGCGTGCAACGGAGCCAGCGGGATTTGAACCCGCAACCCACATATGTCTCAAGTGATAAGCGGTGTGGTACCTTAACCACTCAGCCACGGTGAGCCCGATGGAAAGAAATTTCACCTTTTATAGCATTGTTTTTATTTTTATTTTGGAACTGAGGGAAGCTCAGTTACTAAACGTCTTGAGAAAAGCATAATTATGGAACAAATAAATCAATTGGTTTTGGTCTTAAAAATAAGTAAAATAAAGTAGAATATGAAGTAAAAATAAAGAAATACTTAGAAGATGAATCTTTTTATTTAAAGTGATGAAAAGAAATTCTACTTTTTATAGTATTGTTGTTATGTTTGTTCTGGAATAGAGAGAAGCTCAGTCACTAAAAATCTTGAGAAAAGCGTAATTATGGAACAAATAAATCAGTGGGTTTTGGTCTTAAAAATAAGTGAAATTGCATGGGAAGAAAAATAAAGAAATACAGAGAAGTTGATACTTTTTATTAAAAGCGATGAAAAGAAATTCCACTTTTTATAGCATTATTTTTATGTTTGTTCTGGAATAGAGAGTTCAGATACCAAACACCTTGGGAAAAGCATAATTATGGAATAAATAAATCAGTGGGTTTTTGTCTTAAAAATAAGTAAAATAAACTAGAATGTGATGCGAAGGGAAAACAAGGAAATATAGATGATGATACTTTTTATTAAAAGTGGTGAAAAGAAATCCCGCTTTTTATAGCATTGTTTTTATGTTTGTTCTGGAATAAAGAGAAACTCAGTTACTAAACACTTTGGGAATAGCGTAATTATAAAAAAAATAAATCCGTAGTTTTTGGTCTAAAAAATAAGTAAAATAAACTAGAAAATGAAATAAAAATAAAGAAATAAAATGAAGATTATAATGAGAAGATTATAATGAAGAAATAAAATGAGAAGACTTTTTATAAAAAGCAACGAAAATAAATTCCACCTTTTATAGCATTAGTTTAAAAAAAATTCTGGAATAGAGAAGCTCAAGCCCTAAATACTTTGAGAAGAGCATAATTATGGAACAAATAAATAAGTGGGTTTTGGTTTTCAGTAAAATAAACTAGAATGTGAAGAATAAATAAAGAAATACAGCGCAAAGTCTAAAGTCCGGAATCCTCGGGACTTTACCAAGTCCGAACTTTCCGAATTTTTGGTCATCAAAAATATTGCTTTTCCAATAAAAAGGAAAATAAATTTCACTACTTTTAAATGCGAAATATGACGTTCATATGTAAAAAATTGCATATAACAGCCATTAATATTAAAATAAATAACCTGTTTAATTAAATAAAACATAACAAGAAAAAAGTAAAACAAAAATATTTATTTAAGGGAACTTACAAATTAAGAACAATTTGCAACTTACTGAATTATTAAATATTTCAGTTAATGTGCGCTATTTTATTAACTTATGCTTCTCGTTAAAGAGTTTTTCTTTTAATATTTTCATAGACATGAAGCTCTGATTCGGTAGTAAACTTCCTTGCTCCAGACCTTTAATGGCGTTATCCAGGGAGTTTATGATTTCATCGATTGGCACATTTTCTTCTTTTTCCTCATTGTCACAATCACTTTCTTCAGCATATTGGTTTAAAACCATCTCGCGAATTTCACCTTCAGTTAATGCGTTAATAACAGGCGCGTCCTCATTAACATCCATAACTTCAAGGACATCTCTTTCCTGTAAAGGTGTTGTTGAGGATTTAGCATACATTAAAAGTCCTGCAATGTAATTCTTTTTCAACAATTTTGCTCCCCCCGCCTCCGTCTTTGAACATTGCCGATAGAAAGTCCGAACTTTAGACTTTGTACTGTACTTAGAAGATGAAACTTTTTATCAAAAGCGGTGAAATAAAAATCTACTTTTTATAGCATTATTTTTATGTTTGTTCTAGAATAGAGAGAAGTTCAGTTGCTATACACTTTGCGGAAAGTCAAATTAGTAATTGGACCAAATAAATTAGTGAGTTTTAGTCTTAACAATAAGTGAAATAAACTAGAATGTGAAGGAAAATTAAGAAGTACAGAGAAGATTATACTTTTTATAAGAAGTAACGAAAAGAAATTAAAATAGCATTATTAAAATTTGTTCTGAAATAAAGAAGCCCAATTATTAAACAATTGAGACAACGTAAATATGGATTAAATAAATCAGTTTGGCGTTGGTCTTAAAAATAAGTAAAATAAATTAGAATATGAAGGGAAAAAAATACAGAGACGGCGATACTCTTTATTAAAAGCTATGAAAAGAAATTCCACTTTTTATAGCATTATTTTTATGTTTGGTCTGAAATATAGAAAATCTAGTACTACACACGCATTAAAGAAACATATAAATATAACACAGACAAACAAATAAAAAGCAAAAAAGTTTTATTTTTGTGTTGAAAATATGTAAAATAAAATAAAATGATAAGAAAAACTGAAACATGTTGACAAGATAATGGGTTTTTTTTTTTTTTTTAAATTATGTAACAAAAATTCCACTTTTGCATAGTTATGTTTATGCGCTTCAAGAATAAAGAATAAATTTGGGTTTGTTCTGAACTAAACATTTTAAGACATAGCGAAATTATCCTATAAGTAAGTATCCTATAAGGTGGGTTTTGTTCTAAAATACTGAATGGTCCATATTAAACACAGCAAATTTTTTTATTGATAGCTTTTGATCCGATGTCTTATATTTATAAATTTTGCATCTAAATAAATTTTAAAATGTACAAATTACTTACAAATCAAATTATGAATGGAATAGCAAGTATTTGTTTTTCTTTGGGATGTTTGAAAATTTTGTATAGTTTTGTGATTTTTTTCCCGTTTTGTTTCGATTAATAAAACATAATGCGAATTAAAGAATATCATCTGCATTATTTTGAAGCTTGTAAAAAATAAAGTGTTCTATCCACATGCAATAATTAACTTTTATTTTATTTTTAATTTCGGAAATCTTATATTGGTCAAACTAAAAGAAATCTTGAAATCCGTTTAAGAGAACGCTCTCGTTATATAATTAATCAAGAAATTTCTAAATCTTCTATTGCCAAGCAATCGTGGGATTCCGGCCATAGTTTTAATTTTCAAAATGCTAAAATTATCTTTAATGCCAATAGTATCTCTGAATTGGGCTTTCTTGAAAATTTAGCTATTTATCTTAATCGTGAAGCATTTCCACAATGATCTCTGCAGCTTAGAAAACCTTTTCAGTACTACTATATAATTTATTTTTTGTGTTAATTAATATTAGTCTGTTTTTTATACTTTATTCATTTATATTTTTTTAATTTCATGTGTTCGTATATTTTAATACATGTGTGTGTTTTCATTTTATTATAATTTATTTTAAATTTTATTTTCATGTACTCTCACCCCCCCCCCCAATTCGCTTCCTTATTCCCCTTCTACTCTGAGTTCTTTTGTTTTGATTATACTATTCTGCAATTGGCTGTTGTCTTCTGCTTTCCTATTGGCTGTTGATTTCTAATTTCCTATTGGCTGTTTCTTCAGCCTGTTTCCCTTCCCTTATCTCTCATTTCAGTCTTGCTGCTGCTTTCATAGTAGAAGCACGTCTTCTTTGCGCCTGACGAAGAAAGACTCAGATCTTTCCAAAGACCAAGCGCATTTAAAAGTTTTTGATGGTGTTTTAAGATCTTTTAGTTCATATATAACATGTTCACAAAATGAGAGACCATCCTAATAACAAAACATTATTGAGTTTATTGGGTCAATATCGTATTAATCGGGAATACTTCCAAAGAAACATGAGCATTAGCTATAATGTAATAATAATATATTATTACATTAATTATATATTGGCTTTACATCGGACAAATTTGCTATGGCATAGTACTATTTACCACAAAAGCGTTTGTTTTAAATTTAAAATATGTTTATAATGAAACTCTAATATTGCACAAATATTGACTTTACACTAGAATTTTACCAAACAAATCCAGAATTTTTTTTTCAAATATTGTCAAAACGTAAACATCTCAATATTGTAGTCATATTTCTTTCCAATATTTTCCAAGATACAGCCGATACGAAGAATGTTATCCAATATTGTTAGGACACTAGGGCATTTTAACACTCAAGTCTTTCCTATAAAAATAGTAAATGCAGATAATGATAAAAATTAAACGCACAAAAGTCATGTTTATGTTATCTAATAGTTGATTATTCTTTTTTTTTTTATTATTATCTATGAAGTATCTCTTGTTAAACTGCTCCATTATTGCAAAAGGAAAAAGGTTCTTTCTTTTTCCCATCATCGGAAATATTATATTTTAAATGCACACTCTTTGAATCACATGCAAAAAAATAAATATTTAAAAATATTCAGATTAGGCATTTTGTCTGCACATTTCTTTCTTTGTTTTTCTTTTTTTTTTTTTTTTTTTTGTAACACAATAAAACAATAAAGCATGTAACCATTCTAAGCTTGTTTTGTTTTTCCTAACGTTCACTTTACTGATATAGTTTTGTTAATATTACGACCATTGCTATTTCCTGGTGTAACAAAAGACAGGTCTATGACAATTGCATTGTATCTTTTGTTCTTAAACATGTATAAAATGTTTTTAAAAGAATTTCATTCATTTAAAAAGGGCCATGTAAACACTTCTTCTTTTCATGATGTTTTTAGGTTTTAGTAATTTTTAACAAAAATCCTCGGATATGTATTTTTTTGCGATAACTAAAACAATATTTCATAAGCAGGTACATGGGAAGTTAAAATAGTTTTTTTTTTATTATTGTAGTAGGAGAATGTTTATTTCATAATACATTTTTCAATTCCATATTCAACTCTTAATTAGTTACTAATTTGTAAGATGCAAATAAATAAAATTTAATAAATGGGTGTATCCAAGTTGCCACTAGTAGTCGAATTATTTATTTAAAGCAAATACTGACAAATTGTATCACTTTTTACTTTACTGGAATGCACAGTGCACATAAAAATAGGTAGCTTTTATTACAAAAAGTAAAACACTAACTATTACAGCCGTTCGGTCGAAAGTACGTTCGGAAATTTTTGGTATATTTTCATCGATAATGACCCCCAGACCCCAAAACCACCCTACGTTCAAATGTGACACACACACATATATATATCCATTTAAATGTATTTTTAAATTCAATAACTTTTGCAGTATTCGTTGAAACTTACTGAACATTTATATTTAGGCTCTGCAGAGTCTAAATCTACTTTCTATTAGCTGTTTGAATCGAAAATTTTAAAGTTTGATCCCTGCTTCAATATAGAAAATGTCTTTTAAACACATTTTAATTTATACATTTAAAGAATGCATAATTCCCAACCTAACTGACCTTTTTTATTTTCTGTGTGATATTTTGGTGATTAAAGAATATGGGATGTTTTGTTATTTTATTTATTGGTTTATTTTGGCTGATTGCAGAAATTTTCATTATGTATTTTGAAATTAATTTTTCAAGTAACCTGTAAATTTTTTTAAAGAAATCGACTTCTAGAATCTTTGAATATGCGAATCTGGAATTACAGCTTATTCAATCGGGTAGTTTTTCAGTTGTGCTCAAAAAACTACGCGCAATACTGTTTATTTTGAAACTATTAAAAAGGAATTTAACATTGGGAGTTCCAAATTTTACACCTTTAAAACTGTATATTTCCTAAATTACAACACTGAATTTCTTTTTATTTTGAAACCAAAGGTAAAATTTACCTGAGTATCAAAGTAAGATTTTTGGAAATCGGGTGTTCTTATTGAAAATTTCAAAATTCGTTGCAATTTCTGATGGACATAAATCAAGCTAAATAACTGTGTTAAAGATAATTTCTTCAGTTACATAAATAATACATCGTTTCAACTCAGCCATAAATCTCTTCAAATGTATTTAACCTTGAAAATCCTTTGATAAAGATAATGACTTGTTGAGTGGCTGCATTAAGACTCATAGACTACATTAAACTGATTTATTATTATTATTACAATTATTATTACTGATTTATTATCTTATAATGTAAACATCTTATTCATTCTCAACATGTAGTTTATCCAGAGAAGAGGCATGTAAAATGCTCCCTCTTTTACAATTTAAACAATGTGAATTAAATAGCTTAAAGTGTTACCGCTGCTTATTCATTTGATATAACAAGTATTCTACAATCTTTTGTGTCAAAGGAGGTTATAAAGAATGGTTGATTAAAATTAAGATAACTAATATATATATATGGGATCAAAACAAAGTGTGGATTTGCACCGAAATGGATAAGTATCCTGAAGAAGGGTAAGTCCCAATTTACAATTTATCACTTACTCACGCCTTTTTATTGGGTTTCAAATCCCATCAAGATTATGATTACTGATCACTGAAAAAAATAAATTAATTAAATAGCCTCCACTGAAATCTGAAATATCAGATATTTGATAAATAAACTTTTAAACTTTCAAAAGGAAAAGTCGGAAGAACTTTTTATGGTAACATGTAAGTAATCAAAAGTTAAGAAAATGGCAGCTTCTAAAGATAATTTAGCAATTGAAAAACTCACAGCTACGAACTATTGGGTTTGGAAATTTAAGGCCGAAATGATGTTACCTAAAGAAGACTTATTTCATGTAATAACGGAAAAACCGCCTAATCCAATTACGGACGCTTTGTCCAAAAGTGATAAGAAAGCCCGTGCACTAATTAATCTAACAATTGATGATAATCAAATTACTCATGTTAAAAATTTACAGACAGCCAGACAAACTTGCCAAGCTTTGCGTGAAATCCATGAGCGACATAATTTGTCTAGCAAACTTTATATCTTAAGAAAACTTTACGGGATTAAATTAGCGGAAGGTGGCAACGTTGTTAATCATATTACAAAAATAATGGAATTAGTAGACAAATTAGCGGCCATAGGAGAATTTATAAATGATAATCACATTTCTGCACTGTTATTATGCTCCCTACCCCAATCTTATGATACTCTCATCACTGCCCTTGAATCTCAGAAAAAAAAAATCAACTTACACCGTCATTCATTAAGTCTAAACTTATTGACGAATATAACCGACGATATGATAATGATGAGAGAACAGAAAATCCTGCCAGAGCATTTAAAGCACAGAAAAATTACAACAACAAAACAAGTAATAAATACTGCTCCAATTGTCGGATGAGAAACCATTATACCCAGGAATGTTAACAAAGCCAAAACACAAAATACACCACAAAATCAACACATTAGACAAAACAAAAAACATTACTCTACATCACTAGTTTTTCAAAAGAGCGAAAACAATTTTAGAAGTGAACAAACACCGGAATCAAACCTTAGGTACAGTCACTCTGAAAATGAAAACAATACATGGAGGGCGAGCGAAAATAAAAATTACGCCTTTATAACGCAAGGAATGGAAAACAAAACATTTATAGTAGACAGTGGCAGCTCAAGCCATATTGTATGTTCAGAATCAATGTTTACAGAAATAAAATCACGCGAAAAAACAAATGTAACCATCGCAAACGGAAAAAAAAACTTATCAGTTACGGGTCAGGTGACGTAAATATAAACACGCGAGCAGCAGACAACAAAGTTCATGAAATAACACTTAAAGATGTATTACTAGTACCTGAAATCGAAACAAATTTATTATCGGTTAGCAAAGCAACACAAAATGGATGTGAAATTATATTCAGAAATGACAGATGTATGTTAAAACGTAATGGAGAAATATGTTTAGAAGCGCGAAAAGTAAATAACCTATACGAAGTTCAGTTAGCATTCGAAAACTATGCAAACGTAGCACAAAGCTGCAACAACAAAAATTGCCTAGAATTATGGCATCGTAGGTTAGGACATAGAAATCTAACATGAATTAAAGAAATTACGCAAAAGGAATTAGCTAGAGGAATCCAAATAAAAAACTGTAAGCATAACATAGATTGCGAATCGTGCATTAAGGCAAAATTAATTGATGAACCCTATCCAAAAATTGCAGAGTATAGAGCAACTAAAAGACTCCAGCTCATTCACTCCGACGTGTGCGGATCTTTTCAAACACCAACAATAGGGGGGAAATCATACTTTTTAACTTTTATTGATCACTGCTCACGATTTACGATCATATACCTATTGTCTAGAAAAAGTGAAGTTTACAAAAAACTTAAAGAATTCATCGCGTTAATTAGCAACATTATGAGGAAATCGAAAATGAGGAATTATGAGGAAATCGAAAACATGGAAAATTTTAAGGATAAACAAAATTGGATAGATGCAATGAAAAGCGAAATGTACTTCCTTATGAAAAATAAAACTTGGTCAATTGTAGAACCTCCACCAAATACAAGAATAATAGGTTGCAAATGGACCTACAAACTAAAACGCGACAACACAGGAAAAATCCAAAAATATAAAGCGCGTTTAGTTGCAAAAGGATATTCACAAAAATTCGGGGAGGATTATGATGAAACTTATGCACCAGTCGTATCATATACAACAATAAGAGCATTATTAATAGCAGCATTGCATCAAAATTTAAATGTAAAGCATATTGATATTAACACCGCGTTCTTACATGGAGAGCTTGAGGAGGAGATATATATGTCACAACCAGAAGGTTTCGCTGAACCAAATGAGGAAAATAAAGTATGCAGGCTAAACAAAGCCATATACGGATTTAAACAAGCCGCGAGAGCGTGGCATAATAAAATTACAGAAACACTAAAAAAGATGAATTTCAGTCAGAGCAAATTTGACTCATGCCTTTTTATGCGAAAAAGGGGCGATAACGCAACATACATAATAACATACGTAGACGACATTTTAATTGCCGACGAAAGAGAAAAGACGGAACAGACGGAAAAGACGAAATAATAGAGGAAGTAATCACGAGCTTAAATAAAGAATACGAGCTAAAAGATTTAGGTGACATCAGTAACTACCTATCCATGAATATTAAAAAAGTAAATAAAAGCTACATGATAAATCAAACTCAGAAAATAGAGGAATTAATCAATAAATTTAATTTGCAAGACGCAAAACCGTGTAGCACACCCATGGAAACAAATTACACACGCTTTAATGATGAGGATAACATTTTACCAAACAACACATATTACAGACAAGCCATAGGAGCACTTCTATATCTAGCAACTATAAGCAGACCTGACATCTGTGCAGCAGTAAACATTCTTAGCAGAAGAAATGAATCATCAAGAATGAAAGACTGGAAAGCAGTAAAAAGAGTGATAAGATATTTAAACACTACAAAAAATTATAGTCTAGATCTAAGCAGAGAAAAGAAACCGGTACTTGAAGTTTATGCGGATGCAGATTGGGGAGGAGATGTAGATTCACAAAAATCAACGAGTGGGAACCTATATCTGTTAGGGGAAAATCCCATACAATGGTCGACCAAGAAACAATCCTGCATTGCATTATCATCGGCAGAGGCCGAGTATGTGTCAACAGCAAATGCAGCATTTTAAATAAAGTGGCTAGTCAATCTACTGGAAGAATTAAACCTAAAGCAAACCTTACCTATAGACCTATATGAAGACAATCAGTCCACGATCAATATGATAGAATTAGAAAAGCACTCAAGTAAGACTAAACATATTGAAATTAGGTTCCACCTGATAAAACAACTAAAGCAAGAAGGGAATATCAACCTAAAGTACTGCACAACCAAATTGATGATAGCTGATCTGTTTACGAAACCAGTTCCCAAACCTGTCTTTCAAACCCATAGAAGGAACTTAAATTTGTGTGACAATGAAACTTCAGAAATTAAGGAGGAGTTGATGAACATAAATCAAGCTAAATAACTGTGCTAAAGATAATTTCTGCAGTTACATAAATAATACGTCGTTTCAACTCAGCCATAAATCTCTTCAAATGTATTTAACCTTGAAAATCCTTTGATAAAGATAATGACTTGTTGAGTGACTGCATTTAAGACTCATAGATTACATTAAACTGATTTATTATTATTATTACAATTATTATTACTGATTTATTATCTTATAATGTAAACATCTTATTCATTCTCAACATGTAGTTTATCCAGAGAAGAAGCATGTAAAATGCTCTCTCTTTTACAATTTAAACAATGTGAATTAAATAGCTTAAAGTGTTACCGCTGCTTATTCATTTGATATAACAAGTATTCTACAATCTTTTTTGTCAAAGGAGGTTATAAAGAGTGGTTGATTAAAATTAAGATAACTAATATATAGGTCAAAACAAAGTGTGGGTGGATTTACACCGAAATGGATAAGTATCCTGAAGAAGGGTAAGTCCCAATTTACAATTTATCACTTACTCACGCCTTTTTATTGGGATTCAAATCCCATCAATTTCAATATAGAAACAGCCCCCTAATATATATATATTTAAAGTTAAACCTAAATTACAAAAAAGTCACAATTTCCAGTTGAATGGCTATTTTTGTTTTTCTCTGAAACAATTTGGTGTTTAACATGTATGAGATATATCTATTTTTTTTTCTTTTGACACCGTCTGTCCATAGGAAAATTGTTCTTGGATTATATATTTCCAATGCATAATATGCTTTAAAATATTTTTATGAATTGCGTAATTTCAGGATCTGTTTGCCATGTTTGCATATCTTGAATTCTAAATATATCTTTTGTTCATTTATTTTCGTTTCCCGTTTTTGTTTCGTAAAAATATTCAATAAATACTTTTTTAATATAAAATGAAAAACATTTCTATTTTCAATTAAAATTTACACATGTAGAAAAATTCCAGAAATGAAAAATATATTTCAAGAATAATATTTAAATCGATCGTAATTAAAAAAAAAAAAAAAAAAAAAAAAAAAAAAAACTTTTCCATTATTTATTAGTATGCATGTGGTTAAGGTTAAAAACATGTACAGTGCAAAGAACGAAAATACTAAGACAATAAAAATAGAAAGTGAAGACCAAAATTTCCCACGATGTTCCGTAACAGTAGGAATAAATAAATCCTCCAAATTGTTCCAAGAAATTTTAACAGCAGTTTGTTTTTACAATCAATCATGCGAATCTTGTGTCTCACTCTTTTTACTTATTTTAATTATTTTTACCACTATTAAATCTTGAATAAAGTTTTAAAAAATAATATAATGTTTTGCGACTTGTTTTGTTAACAAATACCATTGGCTTATTTTTCTTCGGATATAGCATTACAGAACAACTAGTTTCTGATGCGTATACACCAATGTGTGTTTTCATTTATTTTTCATTACACTATTGGATGAGTACTTTCTACAGAAGCTGTTGACCTTGTAGCAGTTTATTTTGAATTGGACGAGAAGAAGAAGAAAAAAAAGGTTTAAACAAGAATTGTTTCGTTCTGCATAAAAGCTTTGAAATTTAAGGCGTTTGCCTTACCCTCTTAGAAAAATAAAAACTATAATTTTGCCAGACGTTAATTAGTGTAAAGGAGATAGGTTATTTAAATAAATAAACAAACTAGATTCATAAAATAATGAATTCTCTCTCAATTCTTAGAAAAGATTCTAAAATTCTCAAAAATTTACAAGTGGTTTATGGGCCAACGATTGCTGCTAAATGCAACCCTGAAAAAAAATCATTCGTATTTGTCCGCAATTGTTATTTAGGGGCTGTGCATATGTAACGTTATTACTTTATTGGAAGGGGGAGTGTGGCACTTGATATCGAAAGATGTATCTGAGGAGAGGTATGCTGTTTGATATCGTTATCATTTTTGATCCAACCAACCTTTTCTTTTTTCAAAAAGTTTTTCTTTACAGTCAAATAGTCTGTTACCTTTATTAATTGTTTTGTATGTTTTTATGAAAATACAAAGCTATTGTTAAAGCCATTAAGTGGTTATAAAATCATTTCATTCCAAAAACTGAAATACTCCAATGTTTGGCATTCTTGTTCTTCTGTCATATGAGCTTATAATTTGCTATTAGAGAAATCAGAAGCATAATATGTAGGAAATGATATTTGCATTTACCAGTAAAGAAAGACAAAGAAGGTTGTCTGATAAGATTTGCTTTGCTCCTCCTCGGGCAAATAAATTTATTTCATGTATTGATATTTTATTGACTTCTTGAATCCATAAAGTATGCGACTAATAAATGTATATTCATATGTGTACAGTCGTGGGGGGGGGGGGGGAGGAAACACCTATTATTAACTCTGCAAAAAATTTATCATAGAAGAAAGTTACTGATGCCACACGATTGGTAATAAAGTTTAATTTAAATGATGTATATAAAATTTGCTTAGAAGGCAATCTACATATTAAAACGAATCATAACTTAGTTTTTTTCAATAGCAATATGCAATTCTGACAGCATAAAGGAACTCTACAGCCTTCAATTAGCCTAAAAACATATTTTTATGCAATTCGTACGATATGTTTCCGAGAAATTAATTATTTTAAAACAAACGTATTTTAGGGGCTGTATCCAAATTGACGTTCGGTACCCCATTGTTAACCGAGAGAGCCCGCATCTTGATCAACGCATCTTAAGCGCCACTCAGGTCATTGAAGACTGCTAGATTACAGGATAGCATAGACAATTTCAAAATATCTAGTCAATTCTATCATAGACGGCCCCTTAACCCGGAAGAACTCGCTAGTGAGGATGCCCAATTGCTTTTCTTTTACTTTACATTCATATAATATCACCTTTTTTCGGTTGGCTTAGACTTTTATTCACAAAAGAGGTAAAATAATTGAAATAACATTTTGACATTTTAATTAAAATAAAAAATGGTTTAAATAAGAGTCTTAAAAAAGTACGACTGTGAGAGAAAATCTCATGCAGCGAGTTCTCCCGGGTTAAACCATCATTTTGCCGTTTTTTAAGCACAATTTGAAAACTACTTGGTAGAAAAATGGAAAATTTTGGATTTCCATAAAGTAGGACTTAATAAATCTAAATCCGTCAAAAAGGTGTAGGTTGCAATTCATATTTTTTTCGAATATTAATTTCATAATTCATAATTCATATCATAAAATTATAAAAATTGCAAATTCAGCGTATTTATGTTTGGGTATTTTAGTATTATTACTACACAAAAAATTAACACATTAGGAGTATAATTTCAGGAGATATTAATAAAAATATGAAAATATGATTTAACGTTAGAAGCATTAAATTTTGAAAGTTTATAATTCAAAAATTTATCATTCAAATAACATGAAATTTGGCGTCTAGGCATAATTTGAACCGAAGATTTGAAATATCTTGTTAAAATTGGGTATTGACATTGAAAAAATTAAGTTTGGGTTCGCTTTTATATGTAGATAGCCCTCTAAGCAAATTTTATGCACATTATTTAAAAGTAGACTTTATTTCCAATCGTTCGGTACCAGCAACTTCCATCTACGATAATTTGTTGAGGGGTAGTAGAGTTAGTAGGGGTGTTTCCTTTTTTTTTCCCACGACTGTACAGAGGTGGGAAAAAAAAGGTAAACACCCCTTACTAACTCTGCAAAAAATTACCGTAGAAGAAAGTTACTGGTACCGTACGATTGGTAATAAAGTCTACTTTTAAATGATATATATATATAAAATTTTCTTAGGGGGCCATCTACATATTAAAACGAACCAGAACATTGTTTTCTTCAATAGCAGTACACAATTCTGACAGCAAAAATGAACTCTACACCCTTCAATTAGCCTAAAAACAAATTTTTATGCAATTCGTACGATAAGTTTCCAAGAAATTAATTGTTTTAACACGAGCATATTTTAGGGGCTGTATCCAAATTGAAGTTCGGTACTGGATTGTTGACCGAGAGAACAACCTTCTTGATCAAGGCATCTTAAGCGCCACTCAAGCAATCATTGAAGACTGCTAGATTACAGGATAGCATAAGAAATTTCAAAATATCTAGTCACTTCTATCATAGACGATGGTTCCTTAAACCATCATTTTGCCGTTTAAACATTTTCCAGGAAAGTGGAAAGGTGCTTATGACTTCGGTTTGTCAGTATGTCTGTCCGTCTGTCCGCGCTCTAACTCCCGTAAATATACTCGGATCGTTCAGAAATTTTTGGATGTTAGTGACCTCTACTATAGCACGAACTCTATTTCAAATGAAGTTTGTAGTATGCTTAGTTTATTTACAGGGACAGTCAAAAGTTTTCCGATACATTACGGCTTACGGGAAAAAATCGTTTAAAATGATTTTTAATGATGTTACATGCTTTCAAACATAATAAAATCGATATGAATTGATCAAGTGCACTAAAATATGCATTCTATAGAATATGCGGTGCAAAGAATAGTTATTATTCATTTACAGGGCCTCACAAGAGAATTCCGTTACATAACGATGTAGGGTGGAGGGTTATTTTCTCCGGCGTATTTTAATTATGTTAAATTATTTGATGTATAATCAAATTGATATACGTCGATGAGGTTTACTATAACTAATTTCATGTATAATGCTAAGTGCATAGCATTTACAGGGACAGACGAAAGATTTCAGATACTATAATGTATCCGAAGTACTCTACAGTAGCGATGATTGCTGGAAATGCATTTTTATATATGTTATGGGCTTTTATGTTTCCCTATATTTGTGCATTGTATATGGTGTGTATAAACGCTGAAGTTCATATACAGGGCTACACAAAAGAATTCGAAATGGTTACTGGGTATGATTGCAAATTGCTTAAAGGTGGTTTTTAAATGAGTTATGCATTTTCATGCTGAACTGCATTTACTTTACTAAGAAATGTTTGTAGAACATAGATAAAATGATATACATGGTCACTTAAAGAATTGGATACATGGCCGTCTATATATGATAATTTCTGGAAATGTGATTCCAGTAGTTTTAAGAATGTTTTACTTTGAATTAAACTTTAGCTGAATAGTGGCGTGTAATAAAGGTACTAGGTTAACTACAGGGTTGTACAAATGTATACAAGTATGTTTTGATCTATTAGTATAAATTGCTGAAAGAGAAATTTCAACCTGTTATGAGTTTTTTACTAAACTAAATTTTCCCATTATATAGTATATATATCAATCTACAGATCCAATACAGGTCTGTTCAAACGAATTGGAATACATATTTGCTATGGACGGTAACTGCTGAAATCAGTTTTTCAAATGTTTTATGCGTTTTCTAAAATGTTTTCTTAGTTCTCTTATATACCTTATTTCCCTAAATAATGAAGTTTTATTGAAGCATTCAGGAAGTGTTGGAAAGTGTTCCATAATCTATGCTTAACGCATGATTTTTCTTACTTGTTTAAGCATAATTTGAAGACTACTTGGAAGAAAAATGTGAAATTTTGGATTTCCATAAAGCAGAAATAAATAAATCTAAATCCATCAAAAAAAAAAAAAAAAAAAAAAAAAAATTGTAGGTTGTAATTCATAATTCTTTCGAATATTAATTTTATAATTCGTAATTCATATCATAAAATTATAAAAATTGTAAATTCAACGTATTTATGTTTGGGTATTTTAGTATTATTGCTACACAAAAAATTAGTACAATAGGAGTATAATTTCAGCAGATATTAATGAAAATATGAAAATGTAATTTAACTTTGGAAGCACTAAATTTTGAATGTTTATAATTCAAAAACTTATTCAAATGACTTGAAATTTGGTGTCTAGACATAGTTTGAACCGAAGATTTGAAATATCTCGTTAAAATTGGGTATTGCCATTGAAAAAAATGTAGTTTGGATTCGTTTTAATATGTAGATGGTCCCCTAAGCAAATTTTATATGCATCATTTAAAAGTAGACTTTATTTCCAATCGTTTGGTACCAATAACTTTCTTCTACGATAATTTGATGAGGAGTTAGTAGGGGGTGTTTACTGTTTTTTTCCACGACTGTACATCACGGCAAGCGTATAAAAAGAAAGAAAAGAAAAATAATCTAAAAATAAAATAAATTTTAGACATTGATAACGATATCATCGGGGGTGTGTGGGGGGGGGGGGGGGGGCGTCTACGAATGATAACATATGATATCGTAGAAGGGGAGGGGTCCAAAATTACCAAAATGTTGATATGTATAGTCCCTTATTTATTTATTTTTGACATCAAACATCGTTATTCGTTAGCATTTTTTATAGTTGACATAGGAGTTGTTGACCTTGTAATAGTTGGTTGTGAGTATAAAGAGAAGTTTAAAGAACTACCTATTGTTTTGTTCTGACTATTAGCTTTGAAATTTCAAGTCTTACCATCTTTAAAAAATGAAATTTCGGTGTCAGTATTTCAGAGAAGTTTCTAACAAGCACTTGAACCGTGCAATCAAGCAGGCAAATATTTTTATTTGCTTCTTGTTCTATGCCCTTTCTTTTGTAAATCTGAAGCTTAGTTAAAGGAGCTCCATTATTTATTTATCTTTCTAATTATACATCTTTGGTGCAAGACCATGAGATTTTGAAGTTCAAAAACCTTCCTTTGGAAAACTTTGATAAATTTGTATATTTGTTGAATGGAGTGTAACTGCGGTATTTTTAAAATTCTACGGGTACCGTAAGGTTATGCCATTGAGAAAACAAAAAATATTTATAATGATTTTTCTATATGTTTAATTACTTTCGATGTTAACACTTTCAATCATAGTTGAAAAAGGTTTATGATTCCGATTTTTTTTTTAATTGGATTGAGGAATAATTCATGAGCATTTTTTCCAAATTTAAAAATGCACGCAGAAATAAAACGTATCGACAAATTCTTTACATTATTAGAATCAGTTTTTATTTCAGTTTTATTGATTTTTGTGCATTTTTAGATCATTAAAATAGAATGTCAAGTAAGCAAAAACTGAGCATTTCCGACATCATTTGCTTTTTGCATTCTCCATATTCTCCAGACTTGGCGCCGCCAGATTTTTAACCGTTTCGCTTGCTTTCGAACACTTTGGGCAGTGTATTGTTCAATAATGGCGTAAAATTGAGGACTTGGTTGGACAATTTTTTTGAATCAAAACCGGGATATTTCTATAACTGAGGTATCATAAAACTTATTGAACGATTGGTAGAAGTAGTGAGCAACAACGGAGAGTATATTACTGAATAATTTGTTGCAATGTTTTTATTTAAAGCAAGTTAAAAAGAAACCCGCTCATGAATTATTTCTAAACTCAATATATATTTATCTGTTTGTGTTCAGGGTTTCGTAGAAATTCTCATACATGTACATGGAATTTAGTACTGTTATACTAGACCAAAAAGTGAGTAATAAATGACAATTGGTGACCATTTGCGAAAATTTGGGAAGAACTTCATTTTAGCATTCGAAAAGAAGATCCGACAAGACCTCTCAAAATAATATTGTTTTACCATGAGCTGGGGGGGGGGGGGGTCAAAATGAGGAATTTTAACTCAGGAAGAGGGGAAACTAAAATTTTTTTAAGTAGGTTAAGTGAGATATCGTTTATTAGGAATTTTTTATTTCTGAATCGAATGACACCATCCGCAAATTGGTACGACCATTCATTACAAAGTTACGGCATGTTTCATGAATACAAAGTGGAAAATTATACCTTAGTGCAGGTAAAATAGGTTTTTACAGCAACAACTTACGACCATTCACGAAAATTTCTGATGAACTTACTTTTGGGGCTAGAAATGTAGATTCGATTAGTCTTCAAAAATAAAGTTGTTTTACCGTGTTTGTTTGTTTTTGTTTTTGTTTTTTTTTGGAGGGGGGGGGGATGCATTTTTATTCAGAGAGGAGAGAGCTCGACGCTTTTTTAAATAGGTCAAGTGGGGTATCGTTTGCTTTGTATTTTTTAATTCTGGATCGTAAGACACCATCAAAAAGTCGATACTATAATTTGTTATAAAGTTACGGCAGGTTTTATAAATACAAGTTCGGAAGGGTTTTAGGAATGCATATGAATACATAGATTTTGACAAATTTGAAGCTCTTTAACAAGACTCTGATCAACCTGACTTTGATTATTGCGACTTTGTGGACATTTAATAAGTTTGAAATTATTTATTAAAATATAAAGAACACGTTTTAACCCGTAAATGCATATGTATCGTTTTTGATACAATAATTGTTCCCTATTTATTGGATTTTTTATTCACATATTCCGTATTTCCACCAGAAAAATAAAAAAAGAAAATTTCACTCCATTTAATAACAGCCATTTCGTTATTAAATAAACCGAAATTTATCATTTATATTTTCTGGTATGAATTCCGATTCTCTGAATTATGAAATTTCGAGAACGCATTCTACCCTATGCATTTAAGGGTTAAAGTTAAAATAAGATAGATGTACGCAATAATAAGTATAATTTCCGACTTTCTGTTCACAAAAACTGCGCAACTTTGTAACAAATAACCGTATGGACTTGTCAATGATGCCATTTGATTCAGAATTTAAAACAATTCGCAAACAAAACATCAACTGAACTATTAAAAAAAAAATGGTGAGTTTTTCCCTCTGAGTTAAAATGCCCCCTTTTGCGCCCCCCCCCCCCCCCCCAAAAAAAAAAAACACGCTAAAACACTTTTATTTTAGTGGGATCATCGGATCATGATTTCTAGTGCCAAAACAAAGCTCTTCCCAAATTTTCAAGAATGCCATCAGTTGTTGCTATAAAAACCTATTTTACCTGCACTAAAGTATAATTTTCGACTTTGTATTCATAAGACCTGCCGTAACTTTATAACAAATGAATGTATCGACTTGCAGATGGTCTCGTGCGATTCAGAATTTAAAAAAAAAAAAAAAAAAAAAATTGTAATTTAATAGATTACAACGACCATTTGGAATTTTTTTTTTTTTTTTGACTTAATATTTACTTAGTTTTAATTTTGGGGCGTTTCGACAAGAGAAACTTAGAAAGATAAGAGGTTAAAAATCGAAAGCAGTTCAACCGAATCATCCACAGATCGCGACAAATCACCTTCATAACAAAGTTTAACCGAAAAATCTAAATTTCGTCCACCAAATTCCGTCTCATCCTCTTCAACAACAGATCGCAAAGATCAAACTTCAGACGACCAAAATCTTCATCGATAAACTCTCCAAGTCCCGTTTCGAGAAGAAAAACGGTTTACAAATCGAAAGCAGTTCCACCGAATCATTCACAGATTGCGACAAATTACCCACGTTGAGCTCAATTTTTCCCGGTTAGAATCGACCGATTGTAAAACGCCGTGGCTAGTGGATTGGAGCCCCTCGAGACATCGCCTTTTACTATCAATCGATTAAACATTAGATTGTTTCCCTTTTCGCATTCGTCTTTTATTCTGTAATTGATTTTCATAGGCTACATAATCAGTTAAAGACCTCGATATCCATGGGCTGCATAATCAGTTGAAGACCTCGATTTCCATGGCCTACATAATGAGTTGAAGACCTCGATTTTTGCTTTGCAAGACGATTTCCATTTCGGCATCGCTCTTTGGTTTTTGATTTTTTCATATCTGATAATTTGCGCTTACCCATTTTGTAACTTTTTCAATTTTTAACGATTTTATGCCTTTCTGTTACCTATTCAAATAAAAATTATTCTAAAAGTAAAGAACATCGTTGAATTTCGTTAAAAAAAATAAAAAGCGAGCATCATTTGGCCCCATCCTCGACCGAAAACAACAACCATTTCCAAATGGTTAAAAAAAAAAAAATAATAATAATAACAAACTATACCCCACTTCACTTACTTAAAAATTTTTGAGTCCTTCATTTCCTGAGTTAATATGCCCCCTCCCTTTTACTCCTCAAAACATAGTAAAACAATTTTATTTTCCGGGAGATTAATCTCATCTTCATTTCTAGTGCCAAAACGAAGTTCTTCTCAAATTTTGATGAATGGCCATTAATTGTTTCTCTAAAAGCCTTTTTTTACTTGTCCTAATTACTGAGAACGTTACTGAGGTAAAGGTCTGGACGAGACCGGGCTTGGCCCAACAAAGTGAAGGCGAATTTTCAAACCAGCCGGGCCGCGACAAGAAACAAAATAAACGGGCCGGGCCGGCAAAAAAATTGAACGGACTTACCAGGGGGACGTTAAAAAAATTTAGAGGGCTTGCCGGGCCGCTATAACAGTTTGATTAAAGCCGATAAAATGTGAGCCATTTTCAATGAATGTGGCCTTCGCGAGAATAAGTAAATGTGTGTCACGAGCCGATGCTAGTTTGACAACATCAATACAGAAATGTAGCATGTCCAGCGTAGAGATCAGCAACGGACAGTTAAATGGTGTCTGAGCCCGAGCTTAAATTTTTCAGCGGACTCGTGCCGGGCCGAGACCAGACTTGCATTTTTTTACTACATGGTCGATCAGGTCCGGAACTGGAATTTATTGCTCTCAGGGTGTGTAGGGAAGGCAATATGAACTTCTGTTAACGAAATCTTTGGAAATATACCTTAAGGTGGTTCTCAAATTCACAGCTCAACAATGAGAAATTTTCTGATACTTTTCTGACTCATTTTTAACTGTAAAGGCATATAATTGACAGGCCTGAGTATTGAAGGGATTTGGAAGCGAATAGCGTTTTCCTTTTTTACTTGCTTCTATCTTCAATAAAAGAAAGTATTGTAATCGAAATTTTTTTCGACTTCCGGTTTTCGACGGATTTACACGTTTTGGGGGTCAGAGATTTAAAAAAAAAAAAAAAAAAAAAAGCCATGTTTATAGCAAATGCCTGTCTGTCCGTGTGTTCGTCTGTCTGTCGCCATTGTACCATCAAAAAGTGTATGAAGTTATGCATAGAATTGAACCAAAATTTTTTTTAAGGTTTTGGCTATGGTAAGCAAGTCCATCCTTCATTTGGAAAAAAACCGCCAAAAGGGGGTGCTGTAATAGTGATTTTCGTGCGATTTTGAATATTGTACAATCGATAAGTGTATGAAGTTATGCATAGAATTGAGTCAATTGTATTTATTTATTTATTTATTTTTTTAAGTTTTTGGCTATAGCAAGCAGGTCCTCCCTTAAATTGAAAAAAAACTGCCGGAAGGGGGCGTTGTAATAGCGATTTTTATGCGATTTTGAATATTGCACCATCGGAAAGTGTATGAAGATACGATATGTTGCTTAGAATTGAACCAAATTTTTTTTTTAAGTTCTTGGCAATGACAAGCAAGTCCTTCCTTAATTTTGAAAAAAATAACGATTTGTTGCGATTTTTGTGCCATTTTGAATATTGTATCATCGAAAAGTATATGAAGTTATGCATAGAATTGAATCAAATTTTTTGTGTATATTTTTGGCAATGGCAAGAAAGTCCTCCCTGAATTTGAAAAAATTCCCCCGGAAGGGGGCGCTGTAATAACGATTTTCGCTGTAATAGTGATTTTTGTGTAATCTTCTTAATTTTTCGTACTTCTATTGAATACCTGTGGCTGGTGAATCGACGGAAACTTCCTATTCTGATAAGCCGACTATTCGTGATTTTAATAAATGTCAGGATCGAGATTAACTCGTTTTTATTCCGATTGATTGACTGAAGCAGAAATTTAAGATGAAATTCAAAGTTGATTAGTATTGAACTAATAAAAATGAAATATTGGCATTTGTAACAACATTTTGAAATATTAAAATATACGAGATAGAAGAAAGTTTTGACATTGGCACATCCAACTAGTTTATAAATAAATTACTTATCGAGATATAAGAGATTCTTGTCACGTGACTGCAGGTTTTTTAATCTTTACCGTGCTATCGCCTTTGGAAATTCGATTCAAAACTTTAATTTTGACAGTATTTTCTCAAAGATATAATACATTTATCAAAAAAATGGATAACGTTATTCAATTACATAGTTTCTGAATAAGAACACCTTCCAATCTTATGCGTGTATGAAAATAAATGAATTCAGAAATGTATCAGAAAGTAACTCCTTTGGATTTGAGAAAACAGAAAAGCTTTATTAAATTGCAGATAATTTTTTTTACAAATATGCTTTTTATTATACAGCTTCAAAAGTTGTCATGTTTTTAACCCTCCTTTTTTTCTTTTATTAATTTTTTAATGAATCCTTATTTGAATGTTGAAACGGCTAAGACTCTAAGTAATCATTAATGTTGCTATTGTGTATTTTCTGTCTTTCGAACACATAGTAATTTAAAAATATACTGTAAAATTATCCCATAAATATGTATGCAGCATTCTTTAAAAGAATCTTAATTGTATGTTTAGAAAAATCTGGTGGTTTTTTTTTTTTTTTTTTTTTTTTTTTTTTTTGTAGAAATTGAGTCGGGCTAGATCGGGCCTCAATTAATAAGTTTTTCTACGGGCCGGGTCGGGCCTGGCCGGGGGCTGGAAATTCCGGTCCGTGTAGACCTCTGTAGGTCGGCAATGGCAAAGTTTTAAGATGTTGTCTGTAGCATGACAGTTGATTGTATAGAATATTAACAGAGATGTAAAATATTTCAAATATGATCCGAACAATGGACGATTACATATGTCAGTTAATCTTTATAAGCTAATTAGATACATTATAATTTGTACCTTATTAAGAATGGTTTGTGTGAAATTTATACTTTTTTTTTATACAAATAAATTGGTAATTTTGACCTATATTGGTGATTTTTTTAATTCCTCACCCCACCTCTTAGGGATCAAATAATAATAATAATAAAAATCAATCTTTAATTCCTGTATTGCCCTCCGGAATACATATATATTCCAAATTTCAAAGCTCTATGTCAACAGAAAGTTGGTGAAAAGGAGTAACAAGATTTGACTGCCACATACAAACATACAAACAGAATTGTAAGTTTAAAGGAAGCATGTAATAATACATCTTGTGCGACGGAGAGTACCTGCAGGTGCGCGTCGTGAACTTCCAATCTGGCGATCGCTTTTCTCTTGTCACAAGAATCTGAAAAAAATTTGGCCGCCAAATTATGAAAGGGGTATTAAATTCTCTCGAGCTTATATCAAAACTTAGTTTAAAAAGGTGATTTTTGACCAAATGGCGATCGTTTGAACAAAAAGGTCATTTTTTCGCCGTTTACATTTAACTTTTACGAGCTCGAAAAAGTAATTAATCAATGAATATTACTAATAACACGACTTGTTTTCATAGTATGTAAATTTCACCACTTTTAACATATGTCACTCCAACTCAATAAATTATACTCATTAAATATGCAATCTTAAAAGCAAACTGTCTGAAAACTTAAAAAAAAAAAAAAAACCAAACAAACAAACAAAAACAAAAAAAAAAAAAAACAGTTACTTTGACAGTTAACAAAAGAAGAGACAGAACATTGAAACTGCGAAATGTATTTCGATGTAAGAAAACTCAAGATCACTTGCGAAGTTTCTTCAGATGAAACGCACGAGCAACTACGAAGAGATAGGTCACTTACCGAGGCGTCTTTCGATACTGAGTCCGATCGAAAATGTGTTAGGTGAATGTTTTCGAACAATTATACTTTTCGGTTGTATAAGCTCCAGTAAATACAATTAACTTTCTTTCTTTTTTTTTTTTTTTTTTTTAAGAAGGAAATCGCTCGAATAGTTCTCGAGAAAAATGGTCGCCCAGTTTGAAAAAGTAATTTCGAGAAAAGCAAGTTTAAAGTTTTACTATAAGTTTATGTTCAACGACGTTCAAAAAATAAAAAAGATGCAAAAAATGTAAAAAAAAAAAAAAATAAATAAAATAAAAATAAGAAATCGAAAATTTTGGCACAAAGAAGTAGAACTTCCAGTTAAATGAACAAAAATCTTTCTTGGAAAAAAGCATAACAAGCTCTTGTGGCATAGCCCTATTTTAAGACAGTGTGTAGGGAAGGAAAAGAAAACTTAATACTGATCTTCTAAACGACGTTTTCTGCAGCTCTCTATTTACGCTTAGTCGATCACCACTTAGCATCCTCGTTGGTAAAAACAGGAGATAATTTCATCACTGTCAATTTCCTCATTTCGCGTCTTTTCTCTTGTGTCGTTTGTACATCAAAGAAATTGAAGAAGACAAAGCTATATCGCATTATTTTTCACGTAAGAGTATATATGCAGTGTCATATAATATACAGGGTGATTCATAAAGATCGAAACAATAGGCTATTTCCTTAAATATTGCCTCTAGACACATACTTCCAACTGCAAAGTTTCATAAAAAAGATGTAAAATTTGATGAGATAAGTTGCAACTCCATGGAGGGTCTATTTGAGAAAATACGAAAACTAAATTTTTATACGGCCCTCATTGGTTATAATTTCCAATTAGAGAAAATTTCCATATCCATTCCTGAATTAAACACAAAAAATCCCATTTTCATATATGTAGAACTCAGAGAGATATGCCCGTTTATATAATTCGCCAGGTTTTCATGGATTAGACACAAATTGAAATGTGTGTAATTCAGGAAACAATATTACTTTAAGAGTTCCAGGAAACATGTAAAAAATATATTTATTGAGTTAGAATTTTGATTTTTTTTTTTTTTTTTGTTATGTTTAACCATATAATTTGCAAACAAAATCACATCCTAAAATTTCTCATAAAGTTTTTTAAAAAATTTAAAATTATTATTTTTTTAAGTGGGATAATTTAAAATCGTTATAACTCGACACATTATTCGTCGAATTTCAAAATTTTTTCATTTAATTAAAGAGGAAAATATAATTTAAATTTTGTTTCAGAATGTTTTTAAATATTAATTTTAAAAATATTTAAAATATAAATTAAAAAATGATGTAACTTATTTCTTAAAAAATCATATTTTCGAAAATAATTATTTTTTTTAATTTGTTTTTAGGTGCGTTCGTACTTATATAAATACATAGCACCTATAGTCGTCGCCTGGTCCGTCCGTCTGTCTGTTCGCACATGACAGCTCAAAAACTACCCAAGCGAATAGTTTGAAATGTTAAATATATAATTTTTGCTGAATTTTGTCGAGCCATTTCAAATTTTATGAAAATCGGATGTATATTTCAATTACAGGGCAGTCAAAAGTATCCCGTTACATTACGGTCAATGGGAAAAATAGTTTCAAATGCATTTTAATTATGTTACACCCTTTCGGACATAATGAAAAATATGTGCATTTATGAAGTGCACTAATATATATACATTCTGTAGAATATGTGGTGCAAAAATTATTTATTATCCATTTACAGGGCCACACAAAATAATTCCGTTACATAATGGTATAGGGGAAAACATTATTTGCGGCGTATTTTAATTACGTTAAACTATTTTACATATAATGAAATTGATATCCGTTGCTGAGGTTTTACTGCAAGTTACGTCCTGTATAATAGAAAGTGCATAGTATTTACAGGCACATATACAAAAGATATCGGATAGTATACTGTACCCGAAATACTGTATATTAGCGATGATTGCTGGAAGTACATTTTTAGTTGTGCTATGTCTTTTAGGCTTAACTAAATTTTTGCATATTACGTTGTTTATATACTGTCTGTTGATCATATACAGGGCTACAGAAAAGAATTCGTAAGGGTTACTGAGTATAAACGAAAACAACTTAAAGGTGGTTTATAAATGAGTTATGCATTTTTACGCTGTACTACATTTAGTATACTAAGATATGTTTGTGGAATTTAGAAAAAATGATATGCAGGGTCTGGCAAAAAATGAGATAAATGGCCGTCTATGGATGATAAAATCTGTAATTGTGATTTCACTAGTTTTAAGGATGTTTTAGTCTTAATTAAATTTTAGCTAGCTAAATAGTGGCATGCATTTGAAGATAGTAAGTAGAATACAGGGCTGTACAAAAGTATCCAAGTATGCTTCCGACTAATAGAAAAAAATTCTGAAAGTCAAATTTCAATCTATTATGCGTTTCTAATACTTTCCAACATAGTTGCAAGTATTTATGAATTCGATTTGTCTGTCTGTCTAGCGTCCAGACTTGCGTTAATACAATTGGATAGTTCTTTAATTGTTATTGAGATTTTCTATGCCAAGTTCGGTATTGAAAATAAAGTATGTAGCGTTCAAAGTTTATTTACAGAGACACTCAAAAACATTCCATTACATTATGGTCTATAAGAAAATGTCGTAATTATGTAAATACGTAACATTTATAGTCGTCATCTGGTTCGTCTGTCTGTCCGCATATGACAAGGCAAAGATACCCAACAGAATGGTTTGAAATTTAATATATATCCTCCTTGCAGTATTTTGCCGGCTCATTTAAAATTTTATGAAAATCGAATCAGAACTTAAAAATATATTAATAAAAGTTTTCTTCATTCTATTAAATCTTATCATATGTAATTAATTCAATGATATCTCATGATAGGTAATAATGATTCTAGGTTGCCATGTTGATGACGTCCTATTTATAATTTTGAATTTTAATATCTCTGCGAGTTTTGCAGATATCGAGATTATTATTTTTTTTTGTTGTTGTTGTTTAATTCAGGAATGGATAAGGAAAAATTTTTCTAATTGGAAATTTTACTCTACGGGGGCCTTATAAAAATTTAGTTTTTTTTTTCTCAAGGTCTCCCCCTCCCCCAATGGAGTTGCCACTTATGTCATTAAATTTTGCACCTTTTTTTGTGAAACTTTGCAATTGGAAATATGTGTCTAGGGGAAATGTTTAAGGGGGCTCAGGGCTTGATAGATACCGAAAAACATATAAACAGAGTTCTCGCTTCGAGTCCATATTAAAACAGAAGTATTCAATGTAACTAATTTAAACTTTTTGATATTTTAAGGTATGTTTTATAGTCTTATAAAATTATAAAATGAAGTACTTCAATGTAATAAAATAAAAATATAGCACAATTTTCGAAAAAAAAATTTAGATGTCATACCACCGTCCGTAAGATATCTTAATGTTGAATTGACATAAGAACCTAATTTTTGATTCAAAATGATCAGGAAACTTTATAGAATGAATTAAGGATATAACTATCACTCAAAGGAAATTTTATTTAAAAAACTCTCAAATTTGAAAATTTAAAAAACACTAAAAAATACAATTTTTTCATTAAAAATACTCAAAATATTAAACTATCTAAAATGTATTAATTCATTCTATAGATAATGATGTTATATGTATGCAAAAGAAATTTTAAGCCATTCTATCCAATAGTTTTTCTTTAATCTTACGGATAGTCGTCAAAAATCAAGTTTTAAGAAAATGCGACTTAAAGTTGCAATTAAATGGGTGACTGTTAAAAGATTTGAAAGTGGTTGTTACATAAATGATTATAACTCCGTTATAAATGAAAATATTTTTATGCGGTTTTTTGCACTGTATTCAGAATTAATTGAATAATCAAAATAGGTCATTTAAAAAAAAAATCGATTTTTTGAAAAGTTTTCAAGCCCTGAGCCCCTTTAAGGAAATAGCCTATTGTTTCGATCTTTATGAATCACCTTATGTATACACAGACAAACCGCCTCCTATATTAATCTTTTTTATTCATTCTGCCTTGAAAAAACAATTTTGTATTGGAAAAATGTAAGTAATATTTGAAAATTTCAAAAATATTTCTTTAATTCAATTTTTAAAAAGGCCATTCAAAATGCCAAAATGCAATACTAACCGGAATTCTCTTTTACAATATATTTTTTTCTTAAATAATATTTCTGATTACTATCAAATCGTAGAACTTTACATAAGTTTTCGGTTACTTATTGAAGGATACTTATACATCTATTCATCGCGCAATATCTCACATGGAAAAATTTATGCACTTGAAGCAAGATCATATTCAAATACTGCCTGTCTTGAATATATTTAACCCAAAAAACATTTGAAATATATAAACTGATTTTTACGAACCTTAGAAAAGCAATAGATCCACAAATGGGGAAATAAAATTAAAGGAAAAGAATTTTAAATGCATTAAGTGATCAAACATTTCTCACAAGTAAAAGAAAAAACAATTTCTTATGTCTTAGACCTAGTTTAAGACAGTGAATAGAGGCAAATACAAAACTTAATGCTGATATATCTTCTAAACGACGTTTTCTGCAGCTCTGTTTACGCTTAGTCAATCATTACTTAGCATCCTTGTAACTAAAAAAAAACGGGAGATAATTTCATCACTGTCAATTTCATCATTTCGCGTCTTTTCTCTTGTGTCACTTATACATCAGAGAAATTGGAGAGGACGAAGCGATCTCGCATTATTTTTCACGTAGGAGTATATATCAGTGTTTAAAGGCGTATTCCACGGGTGGAAAAAATATGTGGGATTCTTTATGTCTTGACAAATTAGTGTTCTTTACGGTGAGAGATTTTTCATCGTGTGTGAATCTGATATAAAATATAATGGAAAATAAAAACTGGTTTATTATGTTTTGGTATCCGCCTACATACAAAAAAACTTTTTAAACGTGGCATAAAAAAAGAACTAGTGATCCGCTTTTACCTTTTTTTAAGAATTGTATTGTCATTATTTTTTTTATTAGAAAAATCACTTATCTTTTGAAAGCGGCCTTAATCAAATTATCAATAAAATCGATAATAATACATTGTTTAAGAAATCTACTCAAAAAAGATAATTGAAACCAGCTCATTTTCTCTCAAGTGTATCATAAACGAGACTTGCTCATGACTTGCTGAAGTATAAGTAACCATACATACTAAATAACCTTGTCAATACATTTTTTACAATCTTGTATATTATTAAAAAAAAGAAGATATAATGTTCTTTTAATGTAAAATATACATTACACATTATTACTTTACTATAATATGCAGGTAGTTTTTATAGTAAAAAGTAAATGTATAAAAAAAATAAAGAATAAAAAATAAAAATAAATTAAAAGACAGTATGAAAGAAATGTTCATATTGTATGACATTGAAACGGCATAACGAAAGGAGCTTTCCGGTCGGAAAAGCAATTTTACAACTTTTTTTGGCCACAGTTAAAAAAGTAAACTTTAATTTAAAATTTCTGGTGCAAATCTTGATTAAAATTAGGTAAGATATAAAACTTTTGTAATTCCTCACATCTGTGTGATGGATTCTTTAGATGTAGTATCCTTGTTTACGTCTATCCCCATAAATTTCGCTTGCCTTGCTATTCAGACCATGTGGCCTAATTTCGCCACTGCTATTAATCTGGATTTGGATATTGCTATTAAACTCATTGAATTCTGTTTGGTATCAAACTGATTTTTTTTCTTTCAGGATAAAATTTTTATAAACAGTTACAAAGAATTGGACTGGACTTCCCTCTGCCCGTAAGAGTGGCAGAAATTGTTATGCAGTATTTGGAGAATGACACTGAGTTTGGGTAATAAAATTAAATTTTTGAGGCGGTACATAGATGATGTTTTTCTAATTGTTGAAGAAGATCATCAAGTTGAGATTTTAAACAAAGCGAATTCAATTTCCTCATCAATCCAGTTCACTATTGAGTTTGAAAATAATAAATCACTCCATTTCCTTGTTGTTTTGCTCCAGAGATAATTTATTTATAATGTTCCTATTTTGAAAACTTCTGTTTACAGAAAAGTACTTCCTCCGGACAATATTTACATTTTAAATCCAACAGCCCACTTTCACATAAAATTGCTATTATTAGGTCATACAACACAGCTTTGAAAATTTTCAGTGACGGAGTTAGTTTTGATAATGAAATTAATAGAATAATTAATGATTTACGTCTCAAGAACAATCCAGGTCGTTGGTTTCATAGAATTTTTCAGAAATTTCGAATAAATCTGATTAATATCCCATTCCTTTCCAGCGTATCGAAAAGGAACTATATCTTTGCCTTTATTACAGTAATATTTCGTAAAAAAATTCAGCCATTCTCAAGGATGTTAATAATAGGACTGCTTATGTTCCTAAGAATCCTGTTAGTAATTTTTTCATTAGCTCTAAACATAAATATCCGAAATTTGACCTTAGTGGTGTCGTATATAAAATTCTTGCAAAGTTGCAATTCAATCTACATTGCTTGAACTGGACGATCTCTAAATGCAAGACTTAAGAAACATAAAAATTCTTTTAATAAAGGTACAGTCGTTAAAAAAAAAAAAAAAAAAAAAAAAAGCAAACACCCTTTACCAACTCTGCAAAAATTGTCATAGAAGAAAGTTACTGGTACCACACAACTGGTAATAAAGCCAACTTTTAATTTATGTATATAAAATTTGCTTAGGGGGGTGGCATACACATAATAAAATGAACCATAACGTTGTTTTTTTCAAATAGCAGTACACAATTCTGACAGCATAAATGAACTCTACCGCCTTCAATTAGCCTAAAAAGATATTTTTATGCGATTCATACGATAAGTTTCCGATAAGTTAATTATTTTAAAACGAGCATATTTTAGGGGTTGTATCCAAATTGAAGTTCGGTACTCGATTGTTGAGAGAGAGAGCCCCCTTCTTGATCAAGGCACCTTAAGCGCCAATCAAGCTGTCATTGAAGACTATATTACAGGACAGCATATCTAGCTACTTCTATCATAGACAGACTCTTAAACCATCATTTTTCTGTTTTTTATGCATAATTTGAAAACTATTTTGAAGAAAAATGTGAAATTTTGTATTTCCATAAAGCAGGACTTTATAAATCTAAATCCATCAAAAAAAAAATTCTAGGTTGCAACCCTCATAGCATGCATGGTCACAGTGACGTCGTTGTGACGTCACTGTAAGTCACTGTGGTCACGTCACATCTGTGACCAAAATGCCCTCACTCAGTGATGTCACATTGTGACTGAGATGTGAACTTCTTAGAAAACTTTAAAAAATTACAAAAATTCTTCAAAACATGTTACTTATTGTAAAATTTTACTTTTCTGGCAATTAAAAAAATATATTGTGACGTCACTGTTATGTCACTACATGTAACGTACGTCACGTCACATATGTGACAAAAAAAAACACCATATTGTAAGTCACAGTGTGAAAAAAAATATTAACTTCAAAAATCTTTGAAAATGAAGAGAAATATTTTAAACAGTCCCGAGTTACAGCAGCATAAGGAATGAAAATATATTAGTGCATAGCAAATAGTAAATTCGGACACGAAAAGAGGGGTGGGGCATTCCCCTCCCCCTCTAAAAAGGAAAATGCACGGAACAAGTATCAACAAACTAGATTTCCATGCTATATTTTATCAATTTGATATCTAAGACAGCGAAAGTATACTTTTTCATGATTTCAATTTTATCTAGCATTGCAATTTAATATAATAATACTTCACTGATTGTTATTATTATAAAAGTGTTTCTCGGAAAAATGCTACGTGATGGAGCAATTTGGATAACATATTTAAAATTAGGAATATCAAATCTATACACTTTACATATTTAGTTTGCAGGGAGGAAAATTTTTAATTTTTTTGCCGACCACTGGTCGAAACACTTCTGTGGTTTCAAACTAAAAATTTTCTATTACAGTTAAGTCTGCAGATTTTAATGAGCACGCAGAAAGAGTCTTCAGAGTTTAGTCATATATGCATTTCTTGCTTGATAATTTGCATTCAAGTCATATTTTTTCCTGTTAGTGTACCTATTTTTTGTAACTATTTTTTTTTTTAATTTTACTTCTTTCAGCCTTTTTAAATAAAATTAGCATTTTCCGAAAAATAAAAAATATATATACAAAATTTATGCAAAACCCATGATATAATTAATTATTTGCATTTCAAATTATTTTTACACACTTTAAAAATTTAAGCAATGTTTTATGTAATAAACTCTTATTATGAATATTATTATTATTATTATTTACAAAAAAGAACCTTTACAATCCATTTTCAATTGAATTGTTTGGAAACTGATAAAAAAGAAAAACTAAAATACATTGGAAAATTTTTCAAATAGAAAATTTTAAGTACAGACTGTCTCATAAAATTATTGCGCATGTAAGTTCAAAAAGCAAATAAACAGTAAAATCACCTGCTTGATCGTCTGCGTAGAATATGACTGCAGGGTAAACAGAGCACTTTTTTTAATAGAGGCGGAAAGTAAGTTAACTGTTAAGAACATGACGAAATCTTCAATGTTAGCTTTTGCTTATGCTTTTTTTTATGTAAATGAAAGATGCCTGCCATTTTCGGATTAAAATACTGGTATATTGGTAAGTCTTATTTAATTTAAAAGTTTTATTCCTGTTTGTATATTATGATGACGAGTTAAATAGTTTTATGTTATACATATAGAAAAAGACTGATCTGGAAATGTTTTCAGAAGCGAAATTTCCCTTTCTATGACGTTTAATATGTTAATCTGCCGTCGCTGAAAAAAGGCAGTGATGTGGAATTTTTTTCGGCTTCTTACTTTTTTTCTGATTACTAACACTTATATAACAGTATTTTTCGTCATTATTATTTTAGAGTCAAATATTATATTTGATTATTATGATATTACGAAACTGTTTCAGATTAGAAATTAACATTATAGTGGGAAAATGTCTTTTTACACATTATAGTAGTGAAACTTTTGAAAGATTTTTTTTTTCATTTCTAATAATATTTTAAATTATTATTTAAAATCCTAAATCTTCATACCAATGTTTTCAGATTTAACATTTGCCAAAATTATAAAATAATAGGAATTTCTTATAAAATATGGAAAGATTTTTGAGAAATTTTTAAATCTAATAATGCATTTAATTCATCTATTGTAGTTTGTTGTTGTTTAATAGTACAATTATAAATACCAATTATTATTTTTAACGTTTTTCAAATTGGTATATTTATTTTTTTAAATTGTATGTAAGCATTTTTTTTTTTGCTATTTGTGATTTTAATCAAACATTTAATCATAGACATTCTGAATCAGTTATTAAATTTTCTTCGATTGTAAACTCATTTTCTATGTTTTCGATACACGAAAATATTGGCATTAAGGGCGTATTCGAAAAAATATTTTTCCACCTTCAACAACTCGAAATTTTCTGAGACATTTTCAGACTCATTTTTAAAAGTAAAAACATGAAACTTGCTAAGATGATTTCTGAAGAGATGTTTAACAGGCCGTGTGATTTCATTTTCCCCTCAATTCTTTAGAATTTGAATTTTAAATAATTATTTTCTCAGTATGACCTTTTTTTTTCATTCTCAGATCTCCCGCTACGGAAAATTCGGTACAAAACGCCTACTTTGACAGTATTTTTTTTTTTTTTTTTTTTTTGTAATATTTTCTGCATTTATCAAAAAATTGAGAAGCACGGCACATTAGGTAGTTTCTAAATAAGAGAATTTCTCAGTTTGATGCGTTTGAGAGCAAAAATGAATAAAAAAATGAATCAGAAAATAAGCAGTTTGGATTGAAATACACCCTTAAAAATAAAATATGATATTTAAGCATTGAAATAAAGTGTTTTTCATGCCTGATAGCAAGTTTATAGAAAACTGCTTTAGTATATTTTTAAAAGAGTGGAAATTTACTTGCATAATATAGGACAGAATATTTTTTTTAAGTGATAAATCAATAACTACTTTTTACATTAAAATGTTTTTCAAACAGTAAAAATAGTTCATATATGCAGTCATTTATTTTACCTTTATGTTTCCTTTTTAACACCTTTCAACAAAGTTGAAAAGTGTTTATTACTTCGGTTTGTCTAGCCGTCTGTCCGCGCTCTAACTCTCGTAAATACACACGGATTGCCCTGAAATGTTTGGATGTTATTGACGTCTAGCACAGCACGGTCCCTATGTGTAACGAACTTTGTAGCATGTTTATTTCATTAACAGGGACAGTCAAAAGTATTCCGTTACATTACGGTCTATGGGAAAAAATCGTTTCAGATGATTTTTAATGATTTTACACGCTTTCAAACATAACAAAATTGATATGCATTTATGAAGCGCACTAAAATATGCATTCTGTAGAATATGCGATGCAAAGATTAGTTATTGTTCATTTACAGGACTGAAAAGGAATTCCAGTACATAATGATATAGGAGTGGAAGGAATTGTTTGCAGCGTACTTTAATTATGTTAATCTATTTCATATATAATGAAAATGTTATACGTCGCTGAGGTTTACATATTATAAATTATTTCATGTATAATACAAAGTCTATGTAGCATTTATAGGCACACATAATGTACACTGCTCAAAACAATTAAAGGATATTTGAAGTTTTATATAAAATAAAGATATAAACGAATTTTTTTTTGCCGAAAATAGAAGAAGAGAATCACAAATGCAAATTTTTCTGGTTTTCAAACTGTGGAGTATGCAAATTTTGAGTTCGACGTCAAAAACGTCGCTTCAGCGGCTGCGTATGAAATTTGACTTTCAACTGGATAAAAGAGAATGAAGACAAGGATGGCCGGCATTCAGTGATTGCTTTGTTTCGATGAGTACGATGTCTCAGCGAAGTCATTTGACAGATTCAGAAGCTTTGAGAATTGTTGGTAGGTTAGAAGGGGGCCAAACTCAAGCCGAAGTAGCGCAAGCCATTGGAGTGTCACAAAGTGTCATTTCCAGGATCTGGAACCGTTTTTTGGAGAGTGGATGTGCAAGCCGAAGACCAGGGCAAGGTCGTAGACGGGCAACAACGCCCAATGAAGATCGGTATTTAGCGTTAACAGCTCGGAGACACCGAACCATGAACGCTACTCTTCTCCAACAACACCTTCGCTCGGCTACAGGCACCACGATTTCAACTCAGACTGTCCGAAACCGGCTCCATGCTGTAGGTCTGTATGCTTG
This sequence comes from Maratus speciosus, assembly GCA_963932465.1. Taxonomy (NCBI): domain Eukaryota; kingdom Metazoa; phylum Arthropoda; class Arachnida; order Araneae; family Salticidae; genus Maratus; species Maratus speciosus. Next base: position 510,658,293 of record OZ010795.1, read on the forward strand.
CCGACCGATGGTATGTGTTAGATTAACATCAAGGCATCGTCGCGACCGCAGGGAGTGGGCAACCGAGCATGTCAACTGGAGGAGAAATGAATGGAGCAATATTCTGTTTTCTGACGAGTCCCGTTTTTCTGTGCATCCGGATAATAGGCGTATTTTCATCTGGAGGGACCGTGGCAGTAGGAATAATCCTGCGTTCGTGCACGAAAGTGTCAGATTTGGCGGTGGAGGAGTGTTGGTGTATGGTGACATCTCCATTGACGGGCGCACTGACCTCTACATCATTCGAGATCAAGCTCTGACTGGTCGCCGATACAGGGATGAGATTCTCAGACCTATTGTAGTCCCTTACGCTGCAGCAATCGGAGATAACTTCCTTTTAATGGACGATAACTGCAGGCCACATTGTACAAACCTGGTGGAGGATTTCCTTTTCGAGGAAGGAATCGTTCGAATGAAATGGCCAGCGTGTTCTCCAGACATGAATCCAATCGAGCACGTTTGGGACGCTCTAGGAAGACGAGTTTCTGGCCACCAACAACCCCCACAAACTCTCCATGAACTGGAAAGAGCTCTTCTGGAAGAGTGGGGCAGAATACCCCAACTCGTCATTAATAGCCTCATTGAGTCCATGCCTCAAAGGTGTTCAACGTTGCTGGCCGCCCGTGGAAACCATACCCCCTACTGAAAATGATTTTCTTTGAAGAAAACACCTTTTCTTATTCTTTTTTTCTCATATGCACAAATTGTGTTTTTTTCCTTTAGTACACAAATGCGCAATAAAATGCATTTTTTTCTGCCAAACATGTGTAATTTATTCTCATATAACCTACTATGTCTGTCGACCATGTATCAATCAGCTAAACAGTTTACCAGATACAAAATCCACCTAAAACTGCAATATCCTTTAATTGTTTTGAGCAGTGTATTTGAGATACTATATTGTATCCGAAATACTGTTCATTAGTGATGATTGCTGGAAATGCATTTTTAATTATGATATGCGCTTTTATGATTCACTATATTTATATATAGTATATGGTGTATATAAATGCTATAATTCATATACAGGGCTACACAAAAGTATTCGTAAGGGTTACTGGGTATGAGCGCAAATTGCTTAAAGGTGGTTTTTAAACGAGTTATGCATTTTTGCGCTGAACTGCATTTAATTTACTGATTGTAGAATAGAGATAAAATTATATATAGGGTCACGCAAAGAATTGGATACATGGCCTTCTATAAATTATAATTTCTGGAAATGTGATTTCAGCTGTTTTAAGAATGTTTTAGTTTGAATTAAATTTTAACAAAACAGTGGCGTGTAATGAAGATTCTAGGTCAACTACAGGGTTGTACAAAAGTATTCAAGTATGTTTCCGTATATTAGTATAAATTGCTGAAAGAGAATTTCAACTTGTTATGCGTTTTCTTGCATGGACAGTAACTGCTGAAATCAGATTTTCAAATGTTTTAATCGTTTTCTAAAATGTTTACTTAGTTATCTCATTTACCTTATTTCCCTAAATAACGAAGTTTTGTTAAAACATTCAGGAAGTGCTGGAAAGAGTTTTATAATCTTAATTAGTTTATTAATTAGTTCTTAGCGCATGATTTTTCTTACTTGTTTTTTCTATTTCTCAGATCAGTCTTTTCCTATAAAACACACCAAATCTATTTAGCTCATATTCACAAAATACAATATACACCGGAATAAAAAATTTAAGTAAATATGGCTTATCATGTCGTATTTAATAAAGCAATGACTAATCACAACACATTAAAATCTTACACATTCTTAATATCAAGCTTGAACTCAAGATCAAGCTTAGAACTCAGATATATTTTGTTAAAAAGTACGGTAAAAAGATAAGGTTTTATATTTCAAACAAAACTTTACTTTAAAATTCATCACAGTGTTTATGACAAGAATCACCACAGTATTAATACTTGGAAATTTTTCCAGAGAGAAACGTTCGGCTTGCATACAATATTTCAAATGAAAATCAAATTTCAAATTAATTGCTTAAAAGGCGCAAAGGCCAACATAGTGAAAAAGATTCCATGCCGGGACTCGAACCCGGGCCATCAGTATAGCGCACTGACATCCTATCGACTAAACCACATGGAACAAGACTCAGCTTGGAAAATTTCTCACTATTACATGTTGTCAAGGCTACAAAAGCAGCACACGATGGGATATTTATCATGTGCCACCTACATAGGGCAAAGACGAGACTTAATTAAATCCAGCATCGATTGAAACTATATTAATACTTGGAAATTTTTCCAGAGAAATTTTTCATTCGCCTTGCATACAATATTTCAAATGAAAATCAAATTTCAAATTAAAATTGCCTTTTAAGCATGTAATTTTAAATTTGATTTTCGTTTGAAATATTGTATGCAAGGCGAATGGTTCTCTCTGGAAAAATTTCCAAGTATTAATATAATTTCAACCGATGCTGAATTTAATTAAGTTTCATGTTTGCTCCATGTCGGTGGCTCACGATAAATATTCCATCTTGTGCTGCGTTTGTAGCCTTGCCAACATGTAATAATGTCAAATTTTCTAGGCTGGCTATCGTTTCATGTGGTTTAGTCGGTAGAATGTCAGTGAGCTATACTGATGGCCCGGGTTCGAGTCCTGGCATGGAATCTTTTTCACTAGGTTGGCCTTTGCGCCTTTTAAGAAATTAATTTGGAATTTGATTTTCATTTGAAATCATCACAGTGTTTATGACAAGTTCGTCACAAATGACACATATTTCACAAATTGGTCACAATGTGACTTCAAAGCATTGTCGCTTTCGTCACAGATTCGTCACAAAGTTAATACCAAGATAGTCACAAATGACACATTTTTCACAAATTTGTCACACCGTGACTTCACAGAGTGGTCACAATGTGACGTCACAAACGACCTCTAAAACGGCCATAACGACTTCGCATTCTAGTCACTATGACGTCACATCGACGGTCACAAAATCACAGTGTGACTTCACAACGACGTCGCCGTGACGTCACCATGCCTTACGGGAATTCATAATTTTTTAGAATATTAATTTCATAATTCATAATTCATATCATAAAATTATAAAAAATTGCAAATTCAACGTATTTATGTTTGGATATTTTAGTATTATTGCTACACAAAAAATGAACACATTAGGAATACAATTTCAGGAGATATTAATGAAAATATGAAAATGTCATTTAACATTAGAAGCACTAAATTTTGAATGTTTATAATTCAAAAACTTATCCTTCAAATGACTTGGAATTTGGTGTCTAGGCATAGTTTGAACCGAAGATTTGAAATATCTTGTTAAAATTGGGTATTGCCATTGAAAAAAAAAAATGAAGTTTGGGTTCGTTTTAATATGTAGATTGCCCTCTAAGCAAATTTTATATACATCATTTAAAAGTAGGCTTTATTTCCAATCGTTCGGTACCAGTAACTTTCTTCTACAATAATTTGTTGAGGAGTTAATAGGGGGAGGGGGGGTACTTTTTTTTCCACGACTGTACTTTAAATTCAAGATTGGTTGCACATGCATTTGAGTTCGACCATGTTCCCGACTTTGAGAATGCGCAAGTTGTGAAATCTAATTACTCCGTATACATTAGTCGTGTCTTCCTCGAAGGTTGGTTGACTGTTCTGGCTGAATCTCCAATTAATGAAGCTCCGACGGAATATGCCATCCTTGTTAAACCGTAGTTTTAACTGTTTTTACTTATTGTGGTTCTAGTGTGTTTTATGATTAGGTAGAGTACTGATGCGGACTGCGGAATGTAGTCGAAATGTCTACTTTTGATGTGTTTTAATTATTTTTAGTATTTCTATCAATGAATGTCTGTAGCCATATAATTTTTTGTATAATATTTATATATATTTAGAAATGTGAAATGCAAACAAATTATTTTAAAAAAATCTTCCCATAGGTTTAACATTAGCTGTGAAGTGTCTTCGCGTGACTGAAGTAACTCCTTAAGGATGATTGGATGATTGATCCAATAACATTGTGTTCGGATATGAAAGCGCACTTGTTTAAAGTAAAGAAGAAAATTTTCCACTGTGAAAAAACTGAAATGATTTTTATTATTGCACAGCACTGGATACAGCCACTCTTTTTAATTTAAATTAATTTAATTTATGTTCTGCTGTCTTAATTTCTTGTACCTAGGAGAAGAAATTTATTTGCAATTTTCATTTTCAGGATGTTTTTTAAAGCTGATATGTGTTCTAAAGCTAAAAAAAATGAATAAATAAATAAATATTACATTATCGAAAATGAGTAAGTTTCTTCTTTTTTCAAAACTATGCTTATATTTTTTTTTTTTTTTTTTATTATTATCAATAACTTTGGGAAGACAATGTGAAGTTTTCTTATAGAAATCAAACAAGTAATATAAAAATTTTGTTTTTAAAGTCAATTCCTACTTAGGTCATCAAAGAAAAATTTAATATAATCCCTTATAGCCCAGTGGTAGGGGAGCAAAAAAAGGCCGAATTCGGAATTAATTAGGGGAAAGCTGGAAATTGTTTTAATCCCTTCTGTTTAGGTCTAGAATGAATATGCTATGTTTTCCCCTTCGTACTAGGTGAGCGTTAGGAAATATGTATAGAATTATAGTAAAAAAACACGTTTTTTGCATACCATAACAATATCTCAAAACAACTAACTCTGTCAAAAACATTGTCAGTATAAATGTTGTAGAGCTTAAAATTCTGAGTAAAATGAGTACCTACACTCAATACTTATGTTGAATATTAAGGTCACAATTCTTCTTCAAAGTTTTAGACCCATCATCAGGGGGATGACCTCAGAATTAATTAGAAGAAAACTGGAAATTGTTTTAATCCCTTCAGTTTAGGTCTAAAATCAACGTACTATGTTTCTTCCTCGTACTTGAGTGAATTTTAGAAAATATGTACATATTTATTTTCGAAAAACACGTTTTTTTTTAGTTTCCTTAACAATATCTCAAAACGGCTAACTCTATAAAAAACATTGTCAATACAAATGTTGTAGAACTTAAAATTCTGAATAAAATGAGTACCATTATTAATATTTTTGTTCAACATTAAGGTCGCAATTCTATTTCAAACTTTTTCAAATCAATAGCTTGAAGCCAGGAGAGACCAAGTTAACTTAAGAATATCTCAAAATAGCTAACTCTATCAAAAACATTGTTAGTACAAAATTTATAGAGCCTAAAATTCTGAGTAAAATGAATACCTACACTTAATATTTTGGCTCAATATTAAGGCCGCAATTTGAGATATTGTTAAATTAACATGGTCTCTCCTGGCTTCAACCTATTGATTTGAAAAATTTTGAAATAGAATTGCGACCTTAATGTTGAACAAAAATATTAATGATGGTACTCATTTTATTCAGAATTTTAAGTTCTACAACATTTGTATTGATAATGTTTTTTATAGAGTTAGCCGTTTTGAGATATTGTTAAGGAAACTAAAAAAACGTGTTTTTCGAAAATAAATATGTACATATTTTCTAACTTTCACCCAAGTACGAGGAAGAAAACATAGTACGTTCATTTTAGACCTAAACTGAAGGGATTAAAACAATTTCCAGTTTTCTCCCTGATGATGGGTCTAAAACTTTGAAGTAGAATTATGACCTTAATATTCAACATAAGTATTGAGTGTAGGTACTCATTTTACTCAGAATTTTAAGCTCTACAACATTTGTATTGATAACGTTTTTGACAGAGTTAGCTGTTTTGAGATATTGTTATGGTATGAAAAAAAAAACGCGTTTTTTGACTATAATTCTATACATATTTCCTAACGCTCACCTAGTACGAGGGGGGAAACATAGCATATTCATTCTAGACCTAAACAGAAGGGATTAAAACAATTTCCAGCTTTTCCCTAATTAATTCCGAATTCAACCCCCTAACCACTAGGCTATTAAGCTAATATTAGTTTTTTTGCATTAAAATATCTCAATTTGTTGATTTTCTATAAGCAAGTAGGTTTACAATGGAACTCTATGGGAATTTGGCGACGTATTAGAGATATCGCCAAGTTGGCGTTACTTTTGGCGACTCATTTTGGCCGCCAAATTTGTCGATATATCGCCAAGTTGGCGACAAACTTGGCGGTATTTGGCGACAGAACAGGGTTCCCCCTATGGTAACCCCTTATTGAAAATACTTTCATTGATCTTTAATAACCAATGACCGCCATTTTGTTTCCCATGCAAAACTAAAATTAATTAATTAAAATTTAATTAATTAATTAATATTTGAAAAAACTGCAATTGTCCTCCAGTACAAGTTTTAAAACATTTATTTCAACTTGATAGGATGAATAACGAGCATTTTATTAACGATTGAAAATTTGAACAAGATATATAAATATATAATATATATATATATATATATATATATATATATATATATATATATATATATATAATACCAAAAACCACACACTACACATCCAATCCCAAAACTACTGAACTACAGAGAAAATTAACAAAATAACCATGGAAAAAACTTACTAACTAAATCATGAACGAAAAGAAAACAACCAATGGAGACAGACCGCAAGGCTAAAGACTTGCATGCTGGGTTTTACCGGCTATTACTCATGAAACTTCCCCCATATCTGTCAAGACCATACTGGCCAAAGAAAACTTTAAAACTGGCCATCCAAAGCAGTAACCGAATTCGAAAAGAACACCTAAAAACTGTCCATCCAAAGCAGCAACCCAATTCAAAAAGAACGACGCAACCAGACAGAGCTCCTTATAAAGCCTACGATTATTTGGCGATGTTTTTAATCGCCAAAAGTAAAGCGTCGCAGTAATCTTTATCCTTGACGAAATTGTTTACCAAACTATTTAACAAACCAATAGGAAAATTCTGATCCATTGCATCTTGATAGAGATTTATAATGTCATTTATTATACTATTATGATTAGAATTTAACTTTACTATCCTTATTAAACTATTGATAATGATATTTCTGAAAATGGAAATATGTACATTGGAATTAAAATTTAATATCTTAATAGTTTCAAAGTTGTAATCCTTTCTCTTATCATAAATGCTAGTCCGTAATCCACCCCTCTCAATGTCGATAGTGAGATCCAAATAATTTACATGCTTTTCGTCATATGAAGTTTTTTTTAATATCAAACCTTGGGGATAGTAGTCTAAATTTAAATCGCTATTGGAATCGTTAATCCTTACTAACAATACATCATCAATATATCTGAAACTTAAAAAATCCTTATCTGTTGTCTCTTTAACCTCGTATAAAAATAAATAAATATCTGCAAGTACCGAACTGCAACTACCCCCCATAGGTATACCTCTTATCTGCTGAAACACATGCTTACCATCGAATAAATAATTTTCATTAACTACGAAATTAAATAAATTTGTCAAATGATCCAAATTTTTTCCCAAAATATATATATATATATATATATATATAGGGAGAGTGTGAACTAATAGTAGGAATTGAAAAAAATAGTTATGATGGCAAAATTTCTTCACGCAATTTTTTTTTTTTTTTGATTGCAAAAAGAGAACAGAAAAAGAAAAGAAAAGCTAAAGTTGGTGGAATCTGAATACTTACGAAATATATTTCCATGGTTGAAGAATCTGTTAGAATATTATATAAAAGTTAACTAACAGAAACTTATTAAAACCATTCTTCTGAACATAAAAATAAAATGTTCTTTACTTCCGTCAAACATGTGACTTGAACTTGTGTGGTCGCATCTCACTACTAACGACCACAATTTCTTGTAATAGTGGATGACATTTGCACTATTAAAGATAGCTTGTTAAGAATGGTCGATCCAAAGACATTGTGTTCCGTTGCGATAGCTCATTAAGTGAACTAGAAAGTTTTTCACTGCGAAACAACTGGAATTATTTACATCACTGAATCACTCTGTAATTTCCGATTTGTAGCAGGATTTTTTTCTTCTTTTTAAATATTTCAATGTATTTACAACACTAGGACTGACCTCTAAAAGTTTGCTATAAATAGTATAATATGACTATAAGAATACTTGGCATTTTTTTTAAATAATGCACGATATTAAAAAATGCCTTAGATTTGTTTACCATACGACTAACCATCAGGTCAGTGGACTTTCTTCACCAAAATAAAAATAAGTAAACAAGACTGTTGAACTTCTGTTTTAGAGTTCAGGACTTCGAAAGATTAAGTAAATTATATTGTTTCTCTTATACTAAATGCCCATTATGGAAGGAAAATTCTCTGTAGTTAGAGTTTAGTTTCCAACTAAACTCCAACCAACTATAATTTTCTCAATATTTTTCAGTTTTTACATTCATTTCTTTCTTAGCTTGTTCAAATAAGTGCTGGCATTTCAAAAGGAAGATGAGGTTAAGTTTTGTTATAATGAACTTGATTATTTATAATGAGCCTTTAAAATGATCGGTAACTGTTAATCAAAAGGGGAATAGTTTATTTGAAGGAAGTGGATCGTACGAAGTGAGATAAACACCCGACATTATAATAGTTAAATTAGTGGGTGGAAAAGTCTTTTTAGAAGGTGATGAACATATCTGGAAGAACACCACATAGTCTTTAACTGACTCATTACACATTAATTTAACTTGGAAAGTTCAGAAATAATGGCCGTGCAAACAGGTATTCTAAGTTTAATACGAAAAATAGGTACATAATTGTTTCCGCTTTATTTTTGGATTATGACTCCCCTTTCACTTAATAAATTTAAGTGTATTCAATTTTCAAGTGCATTCAATTAGAATAATATCTAATTTTTGTTAGTGATAGCTTCAATTTTAACTTAATAAGAGAAGTAACTCCACTAAAAATGCCACGTTTTATTACTTTTCAGCAAAAATCTGATAAACCTGTTAATTTGTCAGTTTTTACTTTCTCTATAATCATAAGAACTATTTGTTTTGCGAAAATTTTTAATCTTCCGGTTGTTGATGCTCTACAGCTTTTGGAATATCCTGAATATATATATATATATATATATATATATATATATAACCATTAAATAAACATTACCGACCATCATCAAAAGTCGCATTATTGTGAATGAAATGACAATAAAAATGGATGCCACAAACCTATAATATAGAACTGTATGTATAAAATAAAGTACCTTATACTTAATTACAAGAATTAATAAGGAAGAATAAAAAAAGAAGAATATGGATTCTATATATATATATATATATATATATATATATGTATTGTCTGTCTGCCTGGCATCAATCTGTACATTACACAAATTTTGAGGGCACGGCAAGGCAATTGCTAACGCACAAAATTCCACAAAGTTTCAATTATACAGCATGTGCATAATTCAACGACCCTATTTTAAAGTTGCCTAAAAATGAGGCTGTTGTTCAAAGATTTGTGAAATTTTGTGCAGGACATAATAAGGATATGAAAATGTTTGAGTTCAAAATTTCGCCGCCAGAAAGCGACTTTTAACAACTTACACATTTAGCATACTTTTACGATAGTTTACAAATTTTATTACAACCAAACATGTTCCACATGACGGTCATCATTTTCAGATACCATCTGGCATATTTCACAGTTGATCGCAGTGTGTTCTGAGAAATGCTGTCTTTAAGATCAGGTAAAGTTAAAAAATAAAATTTCTAAACTACCGTAAATGTACGCTAAACGTGTTAATTCATTAAAAAAGCCCCTGGTGCCAAAATTTTGATTTTTTTTTTTTTTTTTTTTTTTTTTTTAATAAGTTTCTATCTCTTTATTATATCTTTCACAAAATTTCACATCTTTATGAACAATAGTTTCGTTTGCAGACGACTTTAAAGTAGGGTCCATGTATGATATACAGCCTGTAGTTGGATTGTGACATAAATTGGCACTGATTAGATTTTGGTGTACATCGTTCAAAAGGTAACGCTGCTATTCCGTATATTTCACAATTTGTGTCATAGCTAAATCTTGACATCTATGAGATAGAATTGAACCAAACTTAACATGCGATATATTTATTATAAAAAACAATGTTGATTCAATTTTGGTTTGATCACTCAATAGCGGGCGCTGCTATTCTATGCTTTTGCGATCAACATTACAGTTGTATCCTATCTTCTATTGAATGGAAATGCATCCAAATGTAGTAATACGTGCAATATTGCGTACGCTATCTTGGCACTAATCAACAAATATTTGATTTAACCCATCATCTTTTTGCTCCCTTTTGAAAACAACGGATTTCGAGCTGATTCTATCGACGATAATTTTCAGAATTTTTAAGTTATGATTTTGAGACTTTCCCAAAAGTTGCTCTATATACTTAGCTAATACATTATGCGCATTATATTTTGATTGCATTCGCGCATGCGCAATGAAACATTTTTTAGTAAACCTGCTCATTTTTCATCCATTTTCTTTATTATTTTTAAATTCTAATTGCAGAGTATTGTGTACAGTGTTGTTTGTCATATTATATTTTCTGAAAAGAACTTTTTTTTATATTAAGAACTCTGCAAATTATATTAAAAAAACTTGGCAAAATTTGGGACTGTTTTTATAATAACTTAAATTTCTCTACGAGTATACATGCCATCCTCATAAAAATGAACACAGTTTATTACAATAAGCCACTTAATCATAATCTCCAGTTTGAACACTTTTGCTACATTAGTTTTTACAGGGTTATCCAAAAGATATTCGTTCTTTTTCAATTTGTTGACGGTGCCATATGGGGTATCGGGAAAAAATCGTCGCGGAAATATATGACCTATACTATACTGTTTACATACCTGTAGTTTCAGGTTAATTCCTCATGTATTTTTCTAGATATTTAACAAGACGTCTAAAATTGCAAGTGGCCGGTCACCTTTGGCCATATGGTGTATAACCATTATAAACAATACAAATGATCTTCTACAATCGCAAATATGCAATTTAAAAATTAAGTTTTATCCTTTATAATTTTTATGTACAGTAAAAACTCTCAGAACCGAATTAAAGTGGACTGGAGTAATACGAATATACGAAAAATCCGGATAACAGAGAGTGACTTAATTTTTATTATAAATGATGGATAAAAGTATCTAATCGGCATATAAAAAGTTTATTTTCACCTTTTTATGATATTTGCACATTATTTTTGAAATTACAATTTTAAGTACATAAATTTATCTTTTGAATAATGCATTAAATTTGTCTGTTTTGTTCTTCGCTCAATTTTCTGGCGAGCTACTATACCTTACGCTAATGCCTTATGTCAGAGGGAGTTGATTAGCTGTGCTGTTCTATAAATCGCAAGGCAACCTTATAAAAAGGAGTTAAAAATGTATGAAATTTAGGGTCAACTTTAAAAAGTGGAAGCAAAAAAGAATTATGGAAAGAAAAAAACATACCTTAAATGCTTGATAATATAAATAACTATCCGTACAAGTTATAAGAAATAGGGAGAAATTATGTTAGTTCTGAATACAAGGTAGAACTCTAAGGCAGCAAATATTCAAAAGATTGGCTTGGATATCTTTCATAACTATATCTAACAAGAAGGCGGAATTTTAAGACATTTTTTAAAAAAACTTACAAGTATACAATGAAATAAATTTTGAATTTTTATCAGCCCGGATATGAGAGAGCGCAGATATGAAAGAGCCGGATATGGGAGTAGTTACTGTATACATATTTATATATATACATATTTTTTTTTTTTTTTTTTTTTTTTTTTTTTACTGTGAGCACACATTTGTAGTTATCATGGAATATTTCAATAGTTTGAACCAGATAAAGTATTGTTTATCTTTTTACTTCTTTCAAATATTAATTATTATTTTAATTATTATATACTTTTTTCCTAATTTTGTGCTACAATATTTTGCAGACTATTTAGATTTTCACAAAACTCAATTTTATGTTATGACTTTTCTTTTTATGGGTAATACATTAAAAGTCATTTTAGTCCAAATTGCTATTTTCGACAATTCTAATACTTGCAGCGCGCGCTTGTTGATATATACCAAGTGATATTTGTGTGTCTATTAACATTAGGAGGAAATTATACGGCTACGAATAATTTAAATATTTAAGTTACATTTCGAAGACATTTTATTCCAACACTGCATAAGATGAACGCGATAATTGAAATTAATGAGAAAATCTTCATTCCTACTCATTTGCAGCGACCCCCTTTCAAAAAGTACATACAATGCAGTCTACTGTTTATCAGCTGTCGTATAGTGGAATTTTTTTTAAAAATCGGTTCAGTAGTTTCAGAGTTTATTTCCGAAAAATAAAGAATTGTTTCTTTTTTGCAGCATTAGTATACTTTGATTCGCCATAAAAATTAAAATACCATTAAGTAATAAGTTGGAAAAAATTGATTTGGTTTATTTACCTTCATTTTTGTGCCGCGAAAGGCTAAATAAATATGATGTATTTCCTTAACTAGTTGGCAATCTTATTTTTTTTTATTACTATTATTTTAATGGAGCTTAGCTCAGCGAAGCTCTTTTATGGCGAGTCCAATGGTTTCTTGAGACTCTACTTTTCATAAATTATTCGGCCGATGAATATGTAATTAAAAATAGTGATAACCGTAATGGTTTTTGTAAAAAAAAAAAAAGTTTGTCGCAAATCGGTTCTGTTCTTGAGGAATAATTATCGCTCATAGGCGCCATAGATTTAATGGTTAAAAATCACTATATATATTTTTTAAATTTCCAAATACACTTATTAATTCCTGTTGCCACAAAAAGAAACTGCGTATGGACAATACTTATATTATAAATAAAAACATATCCATGAGTAATACTGGCGTCATAATGACGATGCACGAGGCTAACGAAAAAGACAAGTTGACGCACTGCGTTACATGTTCATCTGTTTTTGGACTGCTTGAGTCACGCGGTGCTCTTTTCGTGACACAGGTACAGGAAAAGCACGAATGCAGCAGCACGAAAAGATTATCACGTGACTTCAGTGGTCAGAAGGGAGATGAACGCGAAACATAGCGCGGCAGACTGTCTTTTTCGCTAGCCACGGTAGATGCAGCAATCATTTTAATATAATAATACATGATAACAATATATTATATTTAATATAACAATAATAGCTTTTGCTCTTTTGAAAATTTATTCACTTTTAAACATCGCACAATTTCAGTTTTGACGTCCTTGAATAAGGAAGAAAAATCTACTTTTAAATGGAATTTGTTTGAAAACTGTATCTCGATTAACTGATATTTTAATAGTTATAAAATAATGTTCAAGCACTTTTTTATTAAGTCCATCTCTATGACGTGCAGCCCACTTGCGTTTGCATTTGTTTGCGTTTGCACCTACGCGTTTGCATTTAAACAATCTAAATAGCAGAGTATCATTTCTGACTAATAATAAAACAAAAAAATAAATAAAATTTCATCAATAAATAAATTAATAAAATAATAATAAAACGCAAATTTAACAGATGTGTAATCGAACTACGCACTGAAACACTGAAATAATCCGAATCAAGAAGATTTCTTTAAATAGTGAATACTTGGAAATGTTTTTCTTTAAAAACAAAGTTTCATGACTGACGTCACGATGGTAAGAGTCTAGAAAGTGACGTCATTTTCATGCAAACTTTGTAGCTTTATTACAAAATTAGAAATTATCAGTGTCTGCTTGACGACATCAAATAAATTTTTCTCGCTCAACTCAATTTTTGGTGAGCATGCGCTTCTCTATTTAATTATAGCAGATACTGGCATTTGCGTTTTATCCCATTGCTCAGAAACGTTGCATTTAAAACTGCCTTGAAAAATAATTCATGTTTCTTCTTTTTTACATTTTTTAACCTTTACATTATAAAACTAGAAAGAAAAATCAAGCGTTAAGCATAGATTATGAAACACTTTCCAGCACTTCCTGAATGTTTTAACAAAACTTCGTTATATAGGGAAATAAGGTAAATAAGATAACAAAGTAAACATCATATACATTTGAAAAACTGATTTCAGTAGTTACCGTCCATAGCCAAATATGTATTCCAATTCTTTTGAACAACCCTGTATTTGATCTGTAGGTTGATATATATACTATGTAATGGGAAAATTTAGTTTAGCAAGAAAATGCATAACAGGTTGAAATTCATCTTTCAGCAATTTATACTAATAGATAGAAACATACTTGAATACTCTTGTACAGCACTGTATTTTACCTAGTACCTTTATTACATGCAACTATTTAGCTAAAATTTAATTCAAACTAAAACACTCTTAAAACTACTGAAATTACATTTCCAGAAATTATCACCCATAGACGGCCATGTATCCAACTCTTTGCGTGGCCCTGTATATCATTTTATCTATATTCTACAAATATTTTTTAATAAACTAAATTCAGTTCAGCGTAAAAATGCATAACCTCTTTAAAACCCACCTTTAAGCAATTTATGCCAATACTCAGTAACCTTTCTGAATTCATTTCTGTAGCCCTGTATATGAACTATAGCATTTATATGCAGTTTATAGTATGCATAAATATAGTGAAAAAAGCGCATATCATAATTAAAAATTCATTTCGAGCAATCATTACTAATATACAGTAATTCGGATACAATATAGTATCTGAAATCTTTTCAAATACACCGCAAACAATTCCCCCTATACCATTAAGAACGGAATTCTTTTGTGTGGCCCTTTAATGAACAATAACTATTCTTTGTACCGCATATTCAACAGAATTCATATTTTATTGGACTTCATACATGAATATCAATTTTACTTTGCTTGAAAGAGTGTAACACCATTAAAAATCATTTGAAACGATTTTTTCCCATTGGCCGTAATGTAACGGAAAACTTTTGACTGTCCCTGTAAATGAACTAAACATGCTACAAACTTCATTTGAATTAGGGTACGTGCTATGGTAGGGGTCGCTAACATCCAAAAATTTCAGAACGATCCGAGCATATTTACGAGAGTTAGGGCGTGGACAGACGGCCAGACAAACCGAAGTCAAACACTTTTCAACTTTGTTGGAAAGTGTTAAAAACATTTATCGGTGCACCTACGTGTTAGATGTTATCTTTATGCCAAATTTAAAGTTTCTAGGCTGACAATTTCAGAGAAACTCTATAATGAAAATATAATTGTAGAAATTTCCTATCGTTCCAACGATTTAAAATTTGAATCTATTCTTATTATTTTTTAACTTTCCTTTCGGGGCATCCTATCCTAATAGAAACCCGTATGTAAAATTTAAAATGTATAGCCCCGATATTTTCAAGTAATCCTGATTATCAGCATTTTCCCATCGTTTTATTATTTTAAAAATTCGTTAAATGACGCTCGTCGCTAAAGGGTTAATGTCGAATACGATCAGATTATAATGTTTAATTTCCAACGTATAGAGTTACTATCAAAAAGAAATATGATTTTAATTCGACAAACATTTCTAAGGAGCATTTACATCTTAAAAGTAACCGCCATATCAAATTTAATGTTTTTAACCTTAATCAACGAAATCCGAATTTTAGAATGTTTTTCGCCCTTTCAAACTTTTGAGGGCAGTTTTTATAGAGATGAAATGTAGCCCGTTTTTCAGCAGAGACTGTTATTAATATTATATAGAGCGAACGTTTTTTTTAAAATTGGTTCAGTAGGTCTAAGTAATCGTGATTTTAGAAAGTTTTTCCGCTCATCTCATCCCTGTTTTTAGAAACGGATTCGAGGAGCACGTACAGTCGTGGGAAAAAAAGAAAAAAAAAAAAAGTAAACAGATCCCACTAACTCCTCAAAAAATTATCGTAGAAGAAAGTTACAGGTACCGAGCGATTGGAAATAACGTCTACTTTTAAATTATGTATATAAAATTTGCTGAGGGGGCCATCTACATATTAAAACTAACACAAACTTCATTCCTTTCAATGGCAATACACAATTTTAATAATATATTGCAAATCTTCGGTTCAAACTATGCCTAGACACCAAATTTTGAGTCATTTGAACGATAAGTTTTTGAATTATATAAAATATTTTGTGCTTCTAATGTTAAATTACATTTTCATATTTTCATTAATATATCCTGAAATTATACTCCTAATGTACTAATTTTTTGTGTAGCAATAATACTAAAATACCCAAACATAAATACGTTGAATTTGCAATTTTTATAATTTTATGATATGAATTATGAGTTATGAAATTAATATTCGAAAAAATTATGAATTGCAACCTACAATTTTCTTGATGGATTTAGATTTATTAAGTCCTGCTTTATGGAAATCTAAAATTTCACATTTTTCTTCCAAGTAGTTTTCAAATTATGCTTTAAAAAACGCAAAATGATGGTTTAAGGCGCCGTATATCATAGAATTGACTAGATATTTTGAAATTTCTTATACTATCTTGTAATCTAGCAGTCTTCTATGACTGCTTGACTGGTGCTTAAGATGCATTGATCAAAATGGTGGCTCTCTCTATCAACAATCAAGTACCGAACATCAATTTGGATACAATCCCTAAGATACGCTCGTTTTAAAATAATTAATTTCTCGGAAACTTATCGTACGAATTGCATAAAAAATTGTTTTTAGGCTAATTGAAGGGTGTAGAGTTCATTTATGTTGTCAGAATTGTGTACCGCTATTGAAAAAAAAAAGTTATGGTTCGTTTTAATATGTAGATGGCCCCCTAAGCAAATTTTATATACATCATTTAAAAGTAGACTTTATTGCCAATCGTGTGTACCAGTAACTTTCTTTTACGATAATTTTTGCTGAGTTAGTAAGGGGTGTTTACTTTTTTTCCCCACGACTGTACGTCTTAAAAGGAACTTCCCATTTCAAAATCGCGATTCTAGCCTTAAAAGATCCAAAAACATCGTAATTTAAAAGTGTCCTAGAACATATTTGGTTCATTTCACACTTTTAAATTTCGTTGTTTTTAAAACAGCCTCTAGCGAGCATTTATATATTAATGGTAATTGCTAGTCAATTTCCATGCTTCTAGCCTCAACATATTCAACGAAATCGTAACCTTTTAAATTAAATATTGTTTAAAAACTGTTCTGTTCGAGCATTTACGTCTTAAGGCTGTTCTCAACTGCTCTGCTCAACAAGCGCAAAAACGTTTTGACACATTTACAAATTCATTTTTAAAGGAAAGATATAAAATTGGAAAGCCTGACCATGGAAGCGATTCGGAATCGAACTGTTTTTTCCATTTTTTAATCAATAAATTAGCTATTGAGTTATAAAAGATTTTGATCACGTGGCACGGCATTTTTCTCCCCTTATTGACTGATTTTCTTCTTTCGTTCGGAAGTTTGGTTCAAAGTGACAACTTTGACAGTATTTTCTGAAAGATCTATTGAGTTTACAAGAAAACGGAAAAAACAGTTCGATGACATAGTTTCTGAATAACAACACCGTCTAGTTTCAGGCGTTTCCGAACAAAAATGAAACTTATGTCAGAAAGTTGACCCTTTGGATTTGAGACCAGCCTTAAGAATAACAACCATGCTACATTTTAAGGTTCTATACCTAATAGTAGTTGAAAATAAATCGTAATTTTGAACTGTGTTTAGAAAGTTTACCGAGCTCATTTCGCCTTATTAAATTCCAATTCTTTTAGAAACCGTTCTTCGAGACCGTTTACATCTTAAAAATAACAGCCTTGTCAAATTTCAAATTTATACCCCTAGCAGTAACAGAGAAATCGAAATTTTAGAAAGTTTTTTGCTTCATTACCCTTTTAATTTTTTTGTTTTTTCAACTGCTTTGTAAGAGCATTTACGTCTTAAAAGTAGCAGTCATGACAAATGTTATGTTTCTATCTGTAACAGTATTAAATAAATCGTAATTTAGAACGTTTTTAGAACTTTTCTGCTCATTTTAACCTTTGAAATTTTTATTTTATTTTTAAACCGGTCTTAGCAAGCTTTTACATATTAAAAGAAACCACCATACCAAATTTTAAGGTTCTAGCTCCATTACTAAAATCTCAGTGTTGAATTTTTTTTTCTTCTACGTCCCCTTAGATGTAGTCATACTGACAGTAAATATAGTTTCCGTTGGAGCAGAGACAGTCGTAATCATTCTGTTGCCATTTTTTCAATCGGTCCGGTAGTTTTACAGATTATCCCCTACAAATAAACAAACGTTCCTTTTTTATGATATTAGTATAAGTATTTACTTAGAATTGTGAAAATATTAGAATAATCAAAGGAAAAATGTCGGATATTTTTGCAAAAAAAAAAAAAAAAGAGAGAGAGAGAGAGAGAACTAGGAAAGAGGAGTTCTACTTTTTCAGAATTTAGGGTCGCTATCGATGAAAAAAAATATATATGTATATAAATATAGATAGTTCAGTTTTAAGACTCCAAACACGCGCTATAGTTACATAAGCTATAGTTACATAATAAAAACCTTTAAAAATGTTTATTCTTGGAGTTTTAATGTATGTATCTACATTTGTATTTTCATCACACGTTCTTCAAAGAAAAGTGATTAAAAAAAAAAAAACATGTAATGAGTGATGTAGTTTAGTTTTTTTTTTTTTTTTTCCTTTTAAGAAACAGTTATGGTAGAACTCCCATTAACATTAACAGGCAAGAAAAGAGCTAAAAATGCAAATAATTCAAACCCTGCTAATTATTCAGTTCATGTTCCTTCTTTTTCCGTTTTCCCTGTGTATAATCATTCAATCACTACTTCAGGGTGTGAAATTTTTCGGTAGCTATCACACGCAAACATGTAATTCCTGGAGAATCTAAACAAAACATAACAAAATAACTGCTTTCAGTGACTAATGAGGGGTTATTAATGCACGAAGAAATAATCATAGTCATAAGAACATTTGGTAGCAAGAGGCAATCGTGGAAAGTCTTTTATTTTTAATTTATTAAGGAATTTGTTGATATTTTCATCAAGACAGGCCTAAAAAACGTGTAAGTGGTTTATATGTTTACAAGTTTTGAATAAAATACACAAAGAAATTTAGAAATTAATTATGTCGCTTCATAATTAATATTAAATTGATTAGGAATGTATAATTACTTAAGTATACTGTCTATATGTAAAATAAATAAAAAAGAAGATGCGGTTTTATGAGTATTGTAATCAATTGCTACTTGTACTTAGGTAAGTTGTCTTTTCACCGCAGTCTTGGGAAAAAAAGACTCAACGATTTTCCATCGGTTGTTCTGATAAATATTTTCGAACGTTTTCAATTCTGCTCAAGATGTGGGGCACTCTGATTAATTGACTAAATTGGTTAAGAATTTACAATTACATAAGGATACTGCCCATACGTAAAATAAATAAAAATAGGCTTAAAATTGGGTACCATAATCCATGGCTACTTTGTAACTGGATGGGTTACTTTGCGCAAATCTTGGATAAAGATTCAACATTTTCTATCGATTATTACAATAAATATTTTCAAACAATTTCATCAACACGATAGCATTAGAACACCCACATTCAATATTACTTTTGAGCTTAGCAATAAAGACAGACACTTTTCTGCTTTATAATATACGAGTAGATATTAATTTGTAATGTGTGAACGCGATTTTAATTTTCCTTTTGTATGTAGGTATTTATTACGTATTCCCACAAAAGGATTTACTAACTTAACGTCACATAAAATTCAGTGACTTGAAAACTTAATTTATATTCGAGAATCTGTTGTAAAAGAAAAAAAAAAACATTTTATGAAACTATAGTCTAGTGAAAACTTATAAAATTTAAAGCACACTAAAAACTTCCATCTTGTTTCATTTCTAAATCAGATATTCGTGAAATCAAAACACCAGAAATAGAAGTCTGCATGGCTTCTGGAGCAATTATCTTTCATTTAGACCTGTGCCGTGCCTAAGCCTGGACACCATTCATTCAACCTTTAGCGAGCTGACTTTATTAAGAAATAATAGTGATATTGCATATTTGTTTAAAGGGAATCTATCGAAAGTTACTTTTACTTTTATAAATGTTTTTCTTTGTGAAGCTTTAAAGTTATGATTTTCTTTACCTGTCCTTTTATTATTATTACTATTATTATTATTATTATTATCAAGTCTAAACCAAATTATTTTTTTTTTAAATTTCAATTTGAAGGCAATTTTTAAATTATCATTAACGCTATTATTCCATATTCCATGGCTTGCGGATAAATAAACCCCAAATAGTAAGTATTCCAAGTTATTTGTTTAGGTTATTATTTCATCATTCGTTTCATCATCAAATATTTCATGTTCGTTTCATCATCGAATATTTCATATTCGTTTCATCATATAAAAAAAAAAAAGTATTGCAACAATATTCTGATACTAGATTAATATTAACACAATTATTCTAATTGGTAAACAAATCATATTAGATGTAAATTTCCAACTGGGCGAAAAATGGCCCGGACATTTTTCGCCCAGTTGGAAATTTACATCTAATATTCTGATATTTAAAGTGAAAAAAGATATTACGTCTGTTCATAATTAATTTAAAACAATTACAAAAATACAGACAATTTAATTAAATAGTTAAAAAGCATATAAAAATCATTTTAAAAAATACATTAAACTTTTCGAACTTATTCAAAGTTCCTCTTCATTAATATAAATAAACAGAAAATCACAAGCAAATTTTTTCTGGCACGTGCTCTCAACTGCAAGTTGAATTATGTTATCTCTTGTGATTTTGTGTTTATTTATATTACTGAAGAGGAACTTTGAATAAGTTCGAAACGTTTAATGTTTTTTTTTTTTTAAATGTTTTTTATGTGCTTTTTAACTATTTAATTAAATTGTCTATATTTCTGTAATTGTTTTTAATATTCTGATATCCTTGAAAAGTGTTTCATAATCTATGCGCGATTTATGATTTTTCTTTTTGTTTCGCTTTTTTCAGGTTATTATTTAAATTAACACTACGCGGTTTTCTCACTGATGCTCCCTTAGGATGCGATTTAAATTCCCCCGTTGCTCATTTTGCAATGTAATTAGTTATGGGTGCT
Organism: Maratus speciosus; assembly: GCA_963932465.1. Taxonomy (NCBI): domain Eukaryota; kingdom Metazoa; phylum Arthropoda; class Arachnida; order Araneae; family Salticidae; genus Maratus; species Maratus speciosus. The sequence continues at coordinate 510,679,289 of OZ010795.1, forward strand.
ATTGCAAAGGACCGTCCAATGTTCACGTGACTTGCGGTAGCACAGAGGCTTGTCCATGCGGCAGATCTGCTGCCATGCCTGGCAGCGTGCGGACGAGCATGGCTGGTGGAGCGAATAGCACACGCTTTTGCACACGCCACCTCCCCTCCCTCTATTGGGAAGAGAAATGGTAAAGCTGACCACAGTACGGAATGGAAATTCAGTATAGAATTTTAGGGAAATTCTAGATGTTGAGGGAACATGGTATGGTTAACCATCAGAGATCCATTACATCAAAATTCCAGGATTAATTACAAAGTATGAAAGAAACATGAGCAACAGAGAAAGGGATGGGGAGGGCAATGCACCTTGCCTGGATTTTCAAATTCAATTAACTAAATTTTATGTTGTAATTTTGAAAAAAAAAATCTTCCCAATTAATTTAAAATAATTAAATACTAAGTGAAAAGGGGAACTAATAAAGAGATTCGCCAGACGAAGGGGTTCACTGCCGCATAAATCTCCCGTGGAAGACAATATTTATTTTTGTTTTTCCTTTAAACTTTCTTTTGTGTTTAGAAATGAACTTAAAAAAGGATTCAGGGTTGGGGTAGGGCCTCCCTGACGAAAAAAATAATAAACTGTTGTTTTAAATTTTTTTTAAATGGATAGTTAAAGCTTATTTTTGGATTTTTAATATATATATTTAAATATAATTCTGAATTGCTTTTTGTATTGACATGTTTATAAAAATTGTCTTGCACCGGAGTTTTTTAATTAGCTTGCTTCTTGTGTATATTATCCATTTTGAAAAAAAAAAAAAAAAAAAAAAAAAAAAAAAAAACGCAATTTAGGAAGGGGACTATATACACATCTTTCCAAAAATCTTGCTCCTTATACGTCTAACAAATGATATGACAGATGACGTGAATGATTTTTATTTGAAGTAAAGGGCACATTTTTTTTTTTTTTAAGATTATTTTAACGAAGTCTTTTAAAAACTTAACAAAGGAATATTTAATCTCAAATCTGTATTTTCTTGGTCATTCATTTTATTTAAAAAAAAAAAAAAAAAAAAAAAAAAAAACACCTAAAAACTGCTCTAAGCATAAAACGGTGGAAAGTTACTTAGTCCTATAATGCCACTTTTTTTTTCAATAACATTCAATAATAATTTCAATTAATTGTGACTGAAAAATTCCCTTTCTGCAAATAGACATCAAAAATTCCTAATAAAAAATGTGGTTACGAAGAAAATATAAAAGTCCATAGAGGGCAGACATTAATTAGTTGGGCAGATTTTGTTTCAAAATAATTTGCGGAATATTAACTGCAATGTACCAGTTCAAAGGCAGAGGTTATTAACATTGCATCATAAGTTTGCAGATAATATGCATCATACATAACACCTAATTTAGATTGGTGGAGAAGGTTTAATTCCATGGACATTAATTAATTGGGCAATTTTTGTTTCAAAATAATTTACGGAATATTAACTGTAATGTACCAGTTCAAAGGCTGAGATTATTAGCATTAGATCATAAGTTTGCGAATATGCATCATACACAAGATTCAGTTAAGATTGCTCGAGAAGGTTTTATTACATGGTCACCGCGATCACCAGTCTTTTCACCCTTAGGTTTCAGTTATATAAGTTTAACAAATATCAGGTTTATCTGCTGCTTTCGAAATGCATTTCTGATTTGAAATCACGAATCAGTACTGCCATTGGCTTGATCGAAACTGAACAGGGTCAGAAACATATAGTACGAACAGATTTTGTCAATGGGACATTTGCACAGCAAAGAGAGGCAGACACGTGAAACAAATTGCAAAAAAGGCAAACTGTATTTCGCTATTTTATAATTAGTATGTATATGTTTGACTGTATAACTACGTACAATAAATGATTCTTTTTGTCCAACTATTTTACGTCTACATTGTATAAAGCATAAAAACCGTTCAGTGTGTTATAAAATAATAAAAATGTAAAAGTTACACAAAGACATTATAACAGTAATTAGAAATAATATCTGAACAATATTGTTTTTAAAATATTTTTCAGAAAAATAAACATCTATTAAAAAAATAAAATCTATAATTTTAGACTCAAAATAAGCTCTATATTTATTAAGAAATGAAATTACTTAGAATACAGACACTTTTAATTAAAATAGGCATATAAATACACTAAAAAGAAATATATATATGTTTCGGATTAAAATCTTCATCCCTCTTCAATACAATTTAGGTAGAATCACTAAAGACGACAAAAAAAAAAAAAAAAAAAAAAAAAAAAACAAGAACGTACCAATGTGAAACGCACATACACACACACACAAAATGTATTACAATTTTCATATTTGCTTTCGGCAGCTCTGACCCCTCTTCCAGACTAACAAACACGAAGTGAATAAATACTATGTACCTGTCGCTCATTACAAACGCCTTTCGGGAAAAAAAACTCACCACTCCTCAGATCCTTCAATATGCCGACAGCTTTTATCCCGCAGTGACAGTTGTGAAATTTTCTTCGCAAATTCAAGTACAGTTATCCGATTGAACATAGCCGAGTGGTTAAAACACCATTACGCTAATCGCTTGCGAGCATAGGAGATGCGCCGAGTTCAACTCCCGGTGATTCAATTGCACACTGTTTGTGGAGTTCTCAGATGTAACTTTCTGGTGTCTTGTATTTCCTTGTGTTTATTCCGCCCTTATATTGACGACGGCTTTTATAAGTGGGCACTTGTTGTCAAGTTTAAAACTTAGCTATATCTCTTCGTAAAAACAAACAAACGCAATATAAATTGGCGAGATAGGTCGCACACTGGAAACAAGAATTTAGAGCATAAACATGAATTTAAATCTAAGAACCCTAACTCAAAATTCGTTTCATATGCAATTGAAGCAGACCATTCACCTGACTTTACTAAAACTACTATTACAGAGCGGAACTGTAATGTTTTTAGAAGCCGAATTTTCCTGGAATCTTGGCATACGAATTCAGCTGTTAACCCAATTAATGACGCCGAGAATATTCCATCTGATTATTCTATTCTTTTATAAAAATACTAACCTTATAATGAACTAAAATACATGTTTTGATTTAAGGTTTCACATGGGTAAGTTGGTTTTTGTCATCTTCAGTGATAGTTCGTAAATTTTACTGAAGAGGGATGAAGGTTTTCATCCGAAACGTATACATTGCTATTTTTTACTGTTTTTATATGTCTATTTTAATTGAAAGTGTCTGTATCCTAAGTAATTTTATTTCTTAATTTATCTTATCTTAGTAATTTTATTTCTTAAGGCTGTTCTTAACTGCTCTGCTCAACAAGCGCAAAACGTTCTGACACATTTATAAATTCATTTTTTAACGGAAAGATATAAAATTGGAAAGCCTGGCCATGGAGGCGATTTGAAATTGAACTGTTTTTTCCATTTTTTGATTAATCAATTACCCATTGAGTTATAAGCGATTTCGATCATGTGACAAACCCGTTTTTCGCCCGCTCTTGAATGATTTTTTTACTTTCGCGTGGAAATTCGGTTCAAAACGTCCACTTTAATACGATTTTTTGAAAGATCTATTGCGTTTGCAAAAAAATGAAAAAAAACAGCTCGATGACATAATATCTGAACAACAACACCAGCTAGTTTCGTGCATTTTCGAACAAAAATAAATTAAAACTTATGTCAGGAAGTTGCCCTTTTGGATTTGAGAACAGCCTTAATCAGACGTAATGGTTGCACATTTTAAGCTCTATGTGTACAATTTCCCCTGTAAAACCTTCGACTAACATGTGGAAGTGGTAGCGTGGAACTTCAGTCAAGCGGAGGCCCAAGTAATAATTAAATCAAACAATTTATTTAAATGCATAAGATAAATGAATATTTTTTGATTAAATACTTGTAATTACAACTACATTATATTTTTGGGTACTTTCAGCTGATGACAATGTTCATTAAAGACTTAATGTTCAGTGTATAAGATTAACCTTCAAATTCTATTAGCTTCGTTCTCGATACAAATCCAAAATCTTGTCACGATAGTCTGGTAAGAAACAGCTGCCTCTGTTTTCTGGTGTATAACAGTCCTTGTCAACTACACAATATCTCGCGGTTTACGCTGGAGAAAACATACCCAGCCCGAAACGGCGGATTCTTCTATCCCTTCGGATCTTTCCGAAAACTCAACTCCCAACTCAGAGAGCAGCTCTCTCCTTGGGATTCAAAAACGCATCTCCCCCTTTTCTCTGTTCGTTCAAATTCACCTTCCTAAAACAAAGGCTATCTGTCGGCCCACTCAGAGCCTAGGTTGAATGATATCACTAACAAACTTCGATATCATTGGTCAAGAGAGACCCTCTCTGCTAGCGTGAGAAAATTTTGCATCTAGTTTCATTTTTAAATTGTCCTGGGAAAATATCGGCAAAGTTGCTACTTAAAAGGAATTCCATAACTCCTATTTTCTTCATGCCGTTCTACTTTTCCGTCAACTTTTAAGATTGGTTTAGATGGATTGATTCTTTTTATCATTTCCGGCAGAATTGAGACTTAGAAATATTTTGAGCTGTTATGCTTATACATTGCTTTTCCTATCTAGAGTTCTCATTTGAAAATATATGGGACCTTTTTTGTGAATCCCATTGGATTCTTCACAATACCCCCCGCCTTTAAATGATATTTCGGCTGCAAGACGTAATATCTGCAAAGAAAAGGTTAGCTCATATATTAGAGTGGCCCTCCTTTATATATCTCACTCACCTTTTTCACAAAAAACTTTTCATACAATTTACATTTAACTTACTAATGCTGAGTACCTTTGATTATGAAATTTCACTTTTAAAAGACAAAACACATTTAAAATTTTACACTATGACATTTACACAAAATAAGATAAATTTAATATGTACACCTAGTTAAATCGAATTCGACTCACTTATGTACACTTAGTTAAATCGATTTCGACTCACTTGATCCGGCGCTAAATTTCTAACTGCTAGAGCCTGTCATGTGAAGGCCTATTTCTATATTTAGGATAGTGTCTCGGACGTGAATCTTCGCTTGTCAACCTATTTATTTTCTCCGCGTTTTTTTCTTGTGGTTTTTGTTTATTTACACGATAATTTTGCAACTTTTCGTGTCTACCTGTGGCGCTCGCCACACAATAAGCCGGGGACATTTTAGAGTCGCCCGTCCTCCGACTAATCTGTCTCATAACACTTTCGCGCTCTTTATTCCCGTCCAAATCCTTTACTAGATTTTCTGACCTGAGATACTTTTTGTTCTCGTTATTTCTAAACCAAAATTCTCTTTTGTTCCTTCTCAGTGTTATTTTCACCGACGTATCCCTTTGATTATCCGATCTATCTATACTTTGACACGCCCTATTTGCTTGTGTTAAGCCCTCACACTCATGATGCGATTTTTCTAACCCCTTTTTCAGTTTGACTTCTCGTATGGGGCAACCCATCTCATGATCCCCTTTGACATCTTTCTTTTTTCTTTTATTCGATCCTAAAACCTGATCTTCCTTTTTCGTGGGTGATACAGTATTATCCTTCCTTCCCTCCCAATTCTCATATCTCGTTTTTGACCGGGTACCTCCCATTTCCTTCCTTTCTCCCAAGTTCACGCTCGTCAATTTTGAGTAGTCCTCTCTCAACTTATTCTCTTCCCTTCGGGATGGATTCCCGTTTTCGTTTTTCGCTATGTTATGGATGACCACTGCATCTGAAATCTGCATTTTTTTCCTTTTAATATCATCAATTAATTTTTGAGTTTTGTTACCCAAAATATAGTAAGACAAATTCGTCTTTCTGTCCGTCACGATAGCTTTTGTTTTTAGTCTACCGAGTCCTTCAATTTTTAAAACAACTTCGGCGGTCGGTAAGCGACGAGTATTGTTCATTAACGGCTGTCTAACTCGAATGGTGCCACCGTCTAATTGATTGCGTTTAATAAATCTCCTCGAAATTACATCATATTGACTTCCACTATCTCTTAATGTTGTGCATTCCCTTCCGTTGATTAGCGCGCGGCTTAGATAAGGCTTAAAACTTTCTTCAAAATTTGTACTTCCGCTAATATGATGAACGCTGGTAATTTGCTCTCCATTTCTTTTGTTTTCGGGACAATTAACCTTCAAATGGTTTGGGCTCGAGCAAATGAAACACCTAATAGCCCTTTTGCGCTCAAAGATTTTTTTCCTTTCTTTCTCTATATTTCGTTCTCTCCAGTTAGTTCTGGTTTCGGAATGCCCCCCTCTCGTTTCGTCTTCATTTTCCATTTTCTCATCCCGCGAATTTTCTTCGAATTTTAGCTTTTTGTTCCACGATTTTTTTGACGCCCCTTTTATAGTTTCGTATTCATCCAGATCCTTAGCTAGTGTTCCTGGATCTTTATATTTGGCCCACGAATCTATAAAGTGCTCCCTTAATTCTGCTGGAGCACGCCTCTTAATCTGTTCGGTGATTAGCAAATCTTTTAACTCTTTAAAATTAGTAACCTCAAGATCATTTAACCACCCTTCTAGAAAGCTATTTAGTTCAAAAATGAGGTCTTTCCACGGGCTATTCTGGTCTCGCAAATGTTTATCTAATTTTTGTCTATAAGCCTCGCCACTCAATCTAAAACGAGCTAACAGGATTGACTTCACATGCTGAAAGTTGTCAACTCGGTCTGTCGGTTCGCGCAAGATCAATTCAGCTATCTGTACGGGCAACAAAGCTAATAAATGCGTGACCAGATCCTCATTTTCTATCCCAGACCTTAATGCCTGTCGTTCAAACAAGTTTAAAAATAGAGTTATGTCCGAACGCTCTGGATCAAAACGATGCATTATAGTTTTTAGCTCTAATTTAGGTCTATCCGATCCGTTACTGGAAATCGAGTTACGCCTCCCTGTATTTTGCGTTAATTTTAGTTGCTCTAATTGAAAATTTCTCTCTTTTTCTTTCTCTTCTTTTTCTTTTTTCTCTCTTTCTAAAAGAAGTAGATCTTCCCTATCTTTCACTATATATCCCACTTGCGTTAATGCAAAGTCGGCATCATAATCGTCCGCGCCCTCTATCTTTTGGATAATCGTCGCGATTATGTCACTTTCTTCTATCTGAACTCCTAATACCTCTGCTAAATTTTGCAGATCAGCCTTTCGGCAATATTTCAATGCCGTTATTTTCGCCATTATCTATCGATTTTATATTCCTACCGATACTACAAAGATAATCTAACGACTTCCCTCTTCGTATATTTATTTATATATTTTTTTTTTCAACTACCTCAGAAGATGTGAATTTGACACTTCACCGAGAATATTCTAACCTTATCTACCGTTATAAAATGTTTTCAAACGTATTCACAATATACATAAATAAATTAGCAATACTATAATAAATTTCAGACATTCTACGTTTTAGTGTTAGTTTCGAAAAAGAAGTATAATTTTCCCACTTTTTACCTTCCCTACACACACAAAATATAGAACATAAAAAAAAAAAAAAAAAATATTTCCAAATGCTATAGGTAAACAATTTTCCCTATTTTACTCAGAACTGAACACTCCTTGCAACCTTTTCATATGCTTTTTCTATTTTGAATATAAGTATATATTTAGGAAAATCAATCATTAAACAATCCAAATTGATTCTAAAATATTTTTCAAGCAAACTTTCCTGACAATGGTACTTTTCTTACATGACATCTAATTTTTTTTAAGAATCTAGTTCGATTTTAGTTTTCTGTATTCTTAATTTAAAAAAAAATTTCAAAATTTAAAGCCAATGATAAAGGGTATCAGCTTCCTTGTACTATAATTAATTAATAAGTTAATAATTTTCTATTTTAACTAACCAATTTTTCAATTTTAAAATTTTCATTTACCTCAAAACAAAAGTTTTCCTTTAAAATATTAATTTCTTATCAACGTTTCAATTAATTAATAAATTAAGAGCCACTCAAAATAATGAGCTTACCTTTTGTTTTGCTGGGGCATTTTCTCTCGGGAACTGTACTGCACGGCACTGCACTGCACTGTAGTCTCCTTTCACTGCACAGTCTTGCATCTGGATGTCGTCTAAAGCACCTTTTTGGGGAACTGTCCGGCACGATACTGGTGTCACTTTTCTCTACGCACAGTCTTGCGTCTGGAGCACTTTCTTAGGGGAACTGTCCGGCACTATACTGGTGTCGTTTTCCTATGCATACGGTCTTGCATCTGGAGCTCTTTCTTAGAGGAACTGTCCGGCACGATGCTGGTGTCGCTTTTTTCTACACACGGTCTTGCGTCTGGAGCACTTTCTTAGGGGAACTGTCCGGCACTATACTGGTGTCGTTTTCCTATGCACACGGTCTTGCCTCTGGAGCTCTTTCTCTTAAGCTAGTCTTTTAATGTTCAGAGTCCTTGCTGTGCATACCACCTTCTGCCACCAAGTTGTAAAACCTTCGACTAACATGTGGAAGTGGTAGCGTGGAACTTCAGTCAAGCGGAGGCCCAAGTAATAATTAAATCAAACAATTTATTTAAATGCATAAGATAAATGAATATTTTTTGATTAAATACTTGTAATTACAACTACATTATATTTTTGGGTACTTTCAGCTGATGACAATGTTCATTAAAGACTTAATGTTCAGTGTATAAGATTAACCTTCAAATTCTATTAGCTTCGTTCTCGATACAAATCCAAAATCTTGTCACGATAGTCTGGTAAGAAACAGCTGCCTCTGTTTTCTGGTGTATAACAGTCCTTGTCAACTACACAATATCTCGCGGTTTACACTGGAGAAAACATACCCAGCCCGAAACGGCGGATTCTTCTATCCCTTCGGATCTTTCCGAAAACTCAACTCCCAACTCAGAGAGCAGCTCTCTCCTTGGGATTCAAAAACGCATCTCCCCCTTTTCTCTGTTCGTTCAAATTCACCTTCCTAAAACAAAGGCTATCTGTCGGCCCACTCAGAGCCTAGGTTGAATGATATCACTAACAAACTTCGATATCATTGGTCAAGAGAGACCCTCTCTGCTAGCGTGAGAAAATTTTGCATCTAGTTTCATTTTTAAATTGTCCTGGGAAAATATCGGCAAAGTTGCTACTTAAAAGGAATTCCATAACTCCTATTTTCTTCATGCCGTTCTACTTTTCCGTCAACTTTTAAGATTGGTTTAGATGGATTGATTCTTTTTATCATTTCCGGCAGAATTGAGACTTAGAAATATTTTGAGCTGTTATGCTTATACATTGCTTTTCCTATCTAGAGTTCTCATTTGAAAATATATGGGACCTTTTTTGTGAATCCCATTGGATTCTTCACACCCCTATAAGTTTGGCAACCGTTAGATACAAGAAAGTATGATAAATTAGCTTCTTTCAACGTGAAGTCCACAAACAGAATTTGCACTTAATCAAATTCTCAAAAGCATACATACTATATATAAGGGTTTTTGTATTGACCGGCGGTAATCTGAAAGCACTATGTTGAGGATGTTAATCAGCTTCTCTAACAAAAAATCAGTAAAATTTGCTTGATCACTTGCGCAAACTCAGGCCAGTATTTTTGTACAGTAAATTTACAAGATGTGTTCTTTTACCCGTAAATAAAAAATTTTGATTGATTCCCTGTTTTATTGAACAATTCTGTACTGGTAGTGATTATCAGTAATCTTTTGATTTGGTTCAAATGGTTTGTACAAAGTGGTCACCACGAAAAATCAATCGCGGCGGAATGTGCTTGTATAACAAATTTAAGAAGAACTAGTTGGATGTGCCAATCCCAAAACTATCTTCTATCTCATATATTTTAATATTTCAAAATATTGTTACAGTTGTCAATATTTCATTTTTATTAGTTCAATACTATATCAACTTTGACTTTCATCTTAAATTTCTGCTCCAATCAATTAATCGGAGTAAAAACGAGTTAATCTCGATCTTGATATTTATTAAAATCACGAACGTCTTATCAGGATGAGAAGTTCCCGTCGATTCACGAGCCACTGGTGTACAATATACGAAAAATTAAGAAGATTATACAAAAATCGGTATTACAGCTCCCCCTCTAGGTGGAATTTGTCCAAATTCAGGGAGGACCTTCTTGCCATGACCAAAAACATACACAAAAAATTTGGTTCAATTCTGTGCATAACTTCATACACTTTTCGATGGTACAATATTCAAAATGGCACAAAAATCGCTATTACAGTGTCCCCTACCGGCGGATTTTCCCCAAATTAAGGAAGGGCCTGCTTGCCATAGCCAAGAACTTAAAAAAAAGTTTTGGCTTAATTCTATGCATAACTTCATACACTTTTCGAAGTTACAGTATTAAAAATGGCACAAAAATTGCTATTATAGCTCCCCCTTCAAGCGGAATTTTTCCAAATTCAGGGAGGACCTTCCTGCCATGACCAAAAACATACACAAAAAATTTAGTTCATGCATAACTTCATACACTTTTCGATGGTACAATATTCAAAATGTCACAAAAATCGAAGAAAAATCGCTATTACAGCGCCCCTTACCGGCGATTTTTCTACAAATTAAGGAAGGACCTCCTTGCCATAGCCAAGAAGTTAAAAAAATTTTTGGTTCAAGTCTATGCATAACTTCATACACTTTTCGATGGTACAATATTCAATGCTTAAAAATCGCTATTACAGTGCCCCTACCGGCGATTTTTTCAAAATTCAGGGAGGACCTTCTTGCCATATCCAAAAATTTAAAATAAAAATTTGGTTCAATTCTATGAATAACTTCATACACTTTTGGATGGCACAATATTTAAAATCGCACAAAAATCGCTATTACAGTGCCCCCTACCAGCGAATTATTTTTAAATTAAGGGAGGACCTGCTTGTCATATCCAAGAACTTAAAAAAAAAAAAAAAACTTTCAATTCTATGCATAACACGATACACTTTTCGATAGTACAATATTCAAAGTCGCACAAAAATCGCTATTACAGCGCCCCCTTCAGGCGGATTTTTTCCAAATGAAGGAAGGACCTGCTTGCCATAAACAAAACTTAAAAAAAAAATGGTTCAATTGTATACATAACTTCATACACTTTTTGGTAGTATAATGGCGACAGAGAGACGGACACACGGTCAGACAGACATTTTCTATAAACATGTTTTGGGGATCTCTGACCCCTAAAATATGTAAATCCGTTGAAAACCGGAAGTAAAAAAAATTTCGATTACAATACTTTCTTCTGTTGAAGATAGAAGAAAATAACAATAAGTAGCAATTGTACGTATCTTTCCAGTAAATGTGTAAAAATGTCTTCTGCTTAACTGTTAACACACTTGGGCACATTTTGTACATTGGCAAATATTTGCATTTACCATATTTTTAGGGCAAATTTAGGACAGCTAAAGAAGTTATTTGAATTTTTTTTTTTTACTACATATATCGTGTGGGGATCGAAAGATCTCGTAACACAGAACTGAAAATTACAGTTGTTTTAACTTTAGATATTATATTTTCAGAGATATCGTCAAAAATGCACTGGAAAAATAGGCTAATCCCCCCCCCCCCTTTTTCAGAATTTACTGTACCTAAAATTATGAAAAGATTAGAGGTTGTAAGAGTTTATTTTAACCTTGCAGGAAAGTTATCGCGATTATTTTAGGTCACATAGTTTTTGAGGAAATCGCGTTTTTACGTTACACACAAATTTTACTTTGTGGGCGCTCAGCGGGAGATTTGAGAGGCGCTCGAGGTATCTCTGGACGCTAAATCATCCGAGAATTGTTGATAATGATTTTCGAAAAAAATTGTCGCTAATTAGCCGAGATATTAATTAAAAACCTATCTAGAACACAGCGGCACGAACCAATGCAAGGCGACTTCCTTTCGAAGCTCGCTTGGCACAATGCTGAGTGTAAACTTTGTAGATGATCCTTTTTATACGGAATCCTTTTCGCGCGAGTAAAACTCGCACTTGACTTATTACTTTTTTAAATTATTATTCCTTGTGTTTGAGATTTATCTGCATCCATACAATATGAAACATCATCCAACCACTCGGTAAGTTTAAGTGACATTTCTTACCCCCTTTATAGTTTACGGTCGATTTTTTCTTCGTTTTTTTTTCTCCAAGTAAAACAACAGTAAAAGTTTTGAAATTTATTTCAAGTGTTCAGTGATCACTCATAATGAGATAGAATTTGTCCTGTAAACATACGCGTAATAACATTTTAATTGGCGCCATACTTTTTTTTTGAGCCCATTTAATTTCCAAATCTTTCTTCAATTCAATTAGAGTTAAAACATAGTGTGACTGATTACTTTCATATGCCTTCAAGTTCATAAATATTCCAGTGGTATTTAAAATACTATTTGGAATTCTCAAACATCAAAAGAGCCATTCTTAAATAATTACCAGGAGATTTTTAAAGAAAAGAGAAGGTATTATTACTTAATTGGGATTGGTTCAATATACAGGGTAGAAAGCGTATAAATCACGTATGCATTTAGTTTATGAACGAGTGTAGGTAAAGCTATAACTGTTGAAACAACATGTAGAAAAGTGAGATGCGCTAAACAGTGTGCTCCTAGAGGCAAAATGTAAAATTTAGCGATTCTATCACGAAAAATATTAGCGATACAAGGAAAAATCAGTTAGAAATTTATTTTTGTTCATCCATTTAATATAAAATGACACTTTATGGGCATGAATAGCCTGAATTTGAAAATTGCAAATTTAAATTTGCTTGATTCCCTTCCATATTACAGTGTTGATTTTATTACAAAGAAGATTAGTGCGAGAAAAAATATCTTCAAATTGAAGTCAAACAGCATGGTTAAAACATTAAAAAACAATACTTTATTGTCTATAGGTCGCATTCAGCCGCGCATCGTTCGCTATTATAAGAGCAGTGATGCAAATCGTACTAACTGACATTCTCACTTTTCGCTTTCAGTTTAGGTTATTCATGCACATCAAGTGTCATTTCCTACTAAATTCACGACTCCGAGCAACTTTCTAATTGATAGTTTTTCCATATCTCCAGTAGTTTTCGAGATAGGATGTCTGAGCTAGGGACACAACTAGGGGTCTCATTGTATACTGCATACTCAATTATGCACAAACGCCACTTTTGCACTAGCTACATCTGTTCACAAATTAAATGGCGCATAACTTATAAACGTTCCACTCTCTAGAGATGAACAAGGTGACTTCATTAAGTTTGCCTGCCAAGTTATAGATGTTTGTAAGCTAGCAAATGGTGGTTATGGAAATTTTAAAGGATGAATTCACAAGCAATATTAAATAAGATATTGTATAATTTTTATAGTTGATATAGTTAATTCCCATTTCTTTTCATGAATTTTTCTTATGGTCATTTGTTACTCAAATTAATCATACAAGTAGAGTCCCGATTATCCGAGTCCCGCTTAACCGAGTTTCCGCTTTAACCAGGTGATTTTCTTCTGATGGACTGATGACTTCCATCATTATGAAACAGCAGTTATAAATGAAATGTTACGTGAAGATGAAAGAGCGGTCGTAAAAAGTTAAAGTTCTGATTTTCTGGTCAGAATAGAGACAAAAAATGGTCATATTTTTTTTTCATTATTATGAAACAGCGATTATAAATGAAGTGTCAGGTGAAGATGAAAGAGCAGCCGTAAAAAGTTACAATTTTGATTTTCTGGTCAGAATGGGGGGGGGGGGAGGGAGAGGAATGGCCATATTTTTTTTTTCCATTTTTTTTTTTTTTTTTTTTTTTTTTTTTTTTTTTTTTTTTTTTTTTCCATTCTGACCAGAAAATCAGAGTTCTGACTATCTACGGCTGCTCTTTCATCTTCATTTAACACTTGATTTATAATGGCTGTTTCATAATAATGGAAGTCAATTAGTCCATCAGAAGAAAACGATCCATTCCAAAGGTACAAGTTCGATTGAAAAAAATTATTTAATGCATTGAGCAGAAAGAAGAGGCTACACATGCAACTTTCATGATACTGATAGAATCACATAGCTGCCAATTTGTACGGTTTTGTTACCTCTAAAATTTAATACAAATTTTTGGCATATTTAATCGTTGACAATTGTTAGATTTCGGCGATTGAATTAGGCAAAATTTACTGGTAAGTTTTAGCGGTAAGAAAAAAATCTTAAAAATTGGTAGCTATGCAGTAGCGTGACACTGCAGAAAAAAAAAAAAAAGAAAAAAAACTGCATCAAAATTGACATTCAACAAACAAAAAACTCTCAAAGGTTATTTTCAAGTAAACAATTTTATTCCCGTTTTCCTTAAAAGTAGCAGAAATGTATATCAAAGAAATGTTACTAATGCCATAAAAATTAATGAATTAAGTGAAAATTTATATTTAATCTCATTAGTTGGTGACAATTTGTATAAATACGGTTTATCCGAGTTTCTTGCTTATCCGAGGCAAACTTGGTCCATATTAACTTGGATAATTGGGACTTTGCGGTAGTAATTTTCGAATAAATATCCTTACTGAACTTGGAGCAGTATTTATTTACTTGTTTCTTTAAAATACCAGACAAATCAAAATTCATCTTACCACCTCTATGTGTAAGTGTTGTAAGCAGATCTTTATGACAGTAGTCATGAAAATCTATCTTAGATAAAATATATATATATATATATATTAATCCAGTAGAAAAGGCCTTAAATCATTTATTAATATCATTTATCACAAAAGCAACAGTGAAAAAATAAGTTGAAATATTCTTAAGAAGAATGAAGAACTTTCTTCCTAAAAACATTCAAATGTCTAAACTTTCATCAAAACATCCATCTTTTATCCAAATATGTTCGTATCAACCTTGCTAAAGCAAAACAAAATATCGGCAGACTTTTCGTTCCATACGAATTTTTTGTTTTATCTGCTTTCTCACGCGAATAATTCATTTAACATTTCTTTTAGATCTATGGAGTCTTTTAAATGCAGTACAGGTTTTCTGTTTAGAAGAACCAATGTCATTGGTTCAGACATATTTTTATAAATAACTGTGAAGAAGTGATTGGGATAACTGTGAACAGAATCTCTGAAGAAAAACATTCTCGCCCTTGTCATACCCCATTGTATAAAATTATAATATAGTGACGAAAACTTACACACACACATGTATATATATACACGCGAATAAGCCGACACTCGATTTCGAGAAAAATGCCAGCACTGTAAAAAAAAAAAAAACCCGTTAAATTACGGAAATTGTCCTGGCAATCGAGACGTCAGTACTATTTCCGTATTTTAACGGAATTTTTTCCCGTAAATTTTGTGAAAAAAGGGAACTTTTTCTGGAATTTACGGAAAAAAATTTCGTTAAAATACGGAAATAGTATTGGAGTCTCGATTGCCAGTACAATTTCCATATTTCCGACTTGTTCATCTTATTTAATTACAGAGAATGTTTATGATTTTTGCCAATATACAAGAGGAGGATAACATTTTTAAATATTGGTATTCAACCTTTTATTCCTCTCAAATTTAGAGGCCAACTTATATGCGGTGTATACGGTATATACTCATATTATATATTTATGTACATGTATGTGTGTGTGTGTGTACGCACATATACATAAATAGATGTAGATATAAATTTGTATCATTCATTCCTTGGCAATCCTGTTATATTTTAATCATTCCGGGGTTTCCGATATGCTATAAGTAGATTAACATTATAATTTTTAAGCTTTATGCCTACAACATCCGGTAAAATAACATATTTTTCCTATGATTGTGTTTATGAAGCTCCTCTGGAGATTTTATAGCTCATTCTTAATTTTTTATTTTTGTATTTTCGATCTCCATTTTTAATATTTTTTTCATTTATTTTTTCCATTTATTTTACACATGTGTTTTTATTTTAATCCAAATAGAGTATGTATATATATACAAACAAGAAGAAAAAATAATGCATTACACGTAGATTGTGAAACACATTCTAACGCAATCAGAAGATATTTACGAAACTTGTGAAAAATACTGTGTAATGTTTCTCAACAATCTATACCAATTTTGTAATGTTTGAAGTAGTGCAACGTTATTAAAATGCATTTCAAAGAAAGTGGCACGACAAACACAGAGACGAACTTGACACACAACTTTTCAATTCTTGAGAAGTAATAATGTAAAATATTCTATAGAAAAATCATAGAATATATATATATATATATATATATATATATATATATATATATATAAACAAAAACTGTGAAATGATGAATAAAATGACATTAATAAATTGACAAAAATACAGTCCCCCCCCCCTCCCCCCAACACACATAACAACATAGGTTCCAAAAATATAGTAAAAAAGAGCAGAAATTGAATAACAGAAATCTGGAAATTTGTAGAACTTAGACAGAGTCATCGGGTCCCAAATGCCTAAAGTTCCACAAATAAAATGTGTGGTTTCATCTTCATATTAGCCATAGGCCTCAGAAAAGCGGGTTGGTCCAACAAACTCATCAGCCAGCATTTTGGCCGAAGTGATATTGTAGTTCAGCGGTGTTGGCATCAGGGGATCACAGAAGGCACGGCCAGCCGCTGCAGTGGCTCAGAGTGCCCCCTGGACAAAAATGCACGCGAGGATTGAGCAATCAGAAGAGCAGCCAAATCTACACCAACAGTGACATTATCATCTATTTGACGCCATTTGCCACTTGATGTGGATACAGTGGTCTCAAGGTTTACCATCCTTAGATGGCAGGCCGACTCCGGGCTCAGGTCTCGATGTCCTTTTAAGAAGTTGCTTCTAACCCTTCAATATAGGCGGTGTTCTCTGGATTGGTGTCGATCTCGAGCAAACTGGGCAGTGTCTGATTAGAGAAATATCATATTCAGTGATGAATTCCGCTTTTGTTTCAGTGCTGGGGACTATTGTATGTGTGTGTAGGCAGAGAGGTCAGCGGTCCAATCCTGCATTTGTTACTGAGCGTTACTGCCATAATACTTGGAGCGATTCCTGAAGAGCAATATGCTGGGACATCTGATCAGTTTTACTCGTGCTGAAAGGTACTCTGATGGTTCGCAGGTACGTAGACGACATTTTGCAGCCAGTGGTATGGCCTATGCTATTAAGTCGCCTAGGTGCCATTTATCAGCAAGATAACGCTCGGCCACATACTGCACGACTCTCGCAACAATGTGTACAAGGAATTAATGTCCTTCTACGACCTGCCAGTTAACCTGATCTTGCTCCAATTGAGAATGTTTGGGACATATTGGAAAAGCGACTTCCCGGAATACTACCGAACTAGTTTATCAGTTGCTACACTTATCGCAGAATCTACCGCAAAGGGACATTGGTAACTTAATAGACTCCATACCTCACTGAGTATCGGCTTTTATGGCTGCCAAATGCTGTTATTTTTATGGCTGTTATTTTTGTTGCTACTAGTCAATAAAATCCTATTTTGTTCTGAATTTATAATCATTTGTTCATCTAAGCAAACACTATTTACATACCAAATTCTGCATCTGGAGCTCTTTCTTAGAGGAACTGTCCGGCACGATGCTGGTGTCGCTTTTTTCTACACACGGTCTTGCGTCTGGAGCACTTTCTTAGGGGAACTGTCCGGCACTATACTGGTGTCGTTTTCCTATGCACACGGTCTTGCCTCTGGAGCTCTTTCTCTTAAGCTAGTCTTTTAATGTTCAGAGTCCTTGCTGTGCATACCACCTTCTGCCACCAAGTTGTAAAACCTTCGACTAACATGTGGAAGTGGTAGCGTGGAACTTCAGTCAAGCGGAGGCCCAAGTAATAATTAAATCAAACAATTTATTTAAATGCATAAGATAAATGAATATTTTTTGATTAAATACTTGTAATTACAACTACATTATATTTTTGGGTACTTTCAGCTGATGACAATGTTCATTAAAGACTTAATGTTCAGTGTATAAGATTAACCTTCAAATTCTATTAGCTTCGTTCTCGATACAAATCCAAAATCTTGTCACGATAGTCTGGTAAGAAACAGCTGCCTCTGTTTTCTGGTGTATAACAGTCCTTGTCAACTACACAATATCTCGCGGTTTACACTGGAGAAAACATACCCAGCCCGAAACGGCGGATTCTTCTATCCCTTCGGATCTTTCCGAAAACTCAACTCCCAACTCAGAGAGCAGCTCTCTCCTTGGGATTCAAAAACGCATCTCCCCCTTTTCTCTGTTCGTTCAAATTCACCTTCCTAAAACAAAGGCTATCTGTCGGCCCACTCAGAGCCTAGGTTGAATGATATCACTAACAAACTTCGATATCATTGGTCAAGAGAGACCCTCTCTGCTAGCGTGAGAAAATTTTGCATCTAGTTTCATTTTTAAATTGTCCTGGGAAAATATCGGCAAAGTTGCTACTTAAAAGGAATTCCATAACTCCTATTTTCTTCATGCCGTTCTACTTTTCCGTCAACTTTTAAGATTGGTTTAGATGGATTGATTCTTTTTATCATTTCCGGCAGAATTGAGACTTAGAAATATTTTGAGCTGTTATGCTTATACATTGCTTTTCCTATCTAGAGTTCTCATTTGAAAATATATGGGACCTTTTTTGTGAATCCCATTGGATTCTTCACACCCCTATAAGTTTGGCAACCGTTAGATACAAGAAAGTATGATAAATTAGCTTCTTTCAACGTGAAGTCCACAAACAGAATTTGCACTTAATCAAATTCTCAAAAGCATACATACTATATATAAGGGTTTTTGTATTGACCGGCGGTAATCTGAAAGCACTATGTTGAGGATGTTAATCAGCTTCTCTAACAAAAAATCAGTAAAATTTGCTTGATCACTTGCGCAAACTCAGGCCAGTATTTTTGTACAGTAAATTTACAAGATGTGTTCTTTTACCCGTAAATAAAAAATTTTGATTGATTCCCTGTTTTATTGAACAATTCTGTACTGGTAGTGATTATCAGTAATCTTTTGATTTGGTTCAAATGGTTTGTACAAAGTGGTCACCACGAAAAATCAATCGCGGCGGAATGTGCTTGTATAACAAATTTAAGAAGAACTAGTTGGATGTGCCAATCCCAAAACTATCTTCTATCTCATATATTTTAATATTTCAAAATATTGTTACAGTTGTCAATATTTCATTTTTATTAGTTCAATACTATATCAACTTTGACTTTCATCTTAAATTTCTGCTCCAATCAATTAATCGGAGTAAAAACGAGTTAATCTCGATCTTGATATTTATTAAAATCACGAACGTCTTATCAGGATGAGAAGTTCCCGTCGATTCACGAGCCACTGGTGTACAATATACGAAAAATTAAGAAGATTATACAAAAATCGGTATTACAGCTCCCCCTCTAGGTGGAATTTGTCCAAATTCAGGGAGGACCTTCTTGCCATGACCAAAAACATACACAAAAAATTTGGTTCAATTCTGTGCATAACTTCATACACTTTTCGATGGTACAATATTCAAAATGGCACAAAAATCGCTATTACAGTGTCCCCTACCGGCGGATTTTCCCCAAATTAAGGAAGGGCCTGCTTGCCATAGCCAAGAACTTAAAAAAAAGTTTTGGCTTAATTCTATGCATAACTTCATACACTTTTCGAAGTTACAGTATTAAAAATGGCACAAAAATTGCTATTATAGCTCCCCCTTCAAGCGGAATTTTTCCAAATTCAGGGAGGACCTTCCTGCCATGACCAAAAACATACACAAAAAATTTAGTTCATGCATAACTTCATACACTTTTCGATGGTACAATATTCAAAATGTCACAAAAATCGAAGAAAAATCGCTATTACAGCGCCCCTTACCGGCGATTTTTCTACAAATTAAGGAAGGACCTCCTTGCCATAGCCAAGAAGTTAAAAAAATTTTTGGTTCAAGTCTATGCATAACTTCATACACTTTTCGATGGTACAATATTCAAAATTGCTTAAAAATCGCTATTACAGTGCCCCTACCGGCGATTTTTTCAAAATTCAGGGAGGACCTTCTTGCCATATCCAAAAATTTAAAATAAAAATTTGGTTCAATTCTATGAATAACTTCATACACTTTTGGATGGCACAATATTTAAAATCGCACAAAAATCGCTATTACAGTGCCCCCTACCAGCGAATTATTTTTAAATTAAGGGAGGACCTGCTTGTCATATCCAAGAACTTAAAAAAAAAAAAAAAACTTTCAATTCTATGCATAACACGATACACTTTTCGATAGTACAATATTCAAAGTCGCACAAAAATCGCTATTACAGCGCCCCCTTCAGGCGGATTTTTTCCAAATGAAGGAAGGACCTGCTTGCCATAAACAAAACTTAAAAAAAAAATGGTTCAATTGTATACATAACTTCATACACTTTTTGGTAGTATAATGGCGACAGAGAGACGGACACACGGTCAGACAGACATTTTCTATAAACATGTTTTGGGGATCTCTGACCCCTAAAATATGTAAATCCGTTGAAAACCGGAAGTAAAAAAAATTTCGATTACAATACTTTCTTCTGTTGAAGATAGAAGAAAATAACAATAAGTAGCAATTGTACGTATCTTTCCAGTAAATGTGTAAAAATGTCTTCTGCTTAACTGTTAACACACTTGGGCACATTTTGTACATTGGCAAATATTTGCATTTACCATATTTTTAGGGCAAATTTAGGACAGCTAAAGAAGTTATTTGAATTTTTTTTTTTTACTACATATATCGTGTGGGGATCGAAAGATCTCGTAACACAGAACTGAAAATTACAGTTGTTTTAACTTTAGATATTATATTTTCAGAGATATCGTCAAAAATGCACTGGAAAAATAGGCTAATCCCCCCCCCCCTTTTTCAGAATTTACTGTACCTAAAATTATGAAAAGATTAGAGGTTGTAAGAGTTTATTTTAACCTTGCAGGAAAGTTATCGCGATTATTTTAGGTCACATAGTTTTTGAGGAAATCGCGTTTTTACGTTACACACAAATTTTACTTTGTGGGCGCTCAGCGGGAGATTTGAGAGGCGCTCGAGGTATCTCTGGACGCTAAATCATCCGAGAATTGTTGATAATGATTTTCGAAAAAAATTGTCGCTAATTAGCCGAGATATTAATTAAAAACCTATCTAGAACACAGCGGCACGAACCAATGCAAGGCGACTTCCTTTCGAAGCTCGCTTGGCACAATGCTGAGTGTAAACTTTGTAGATGATCCTTTTTATACGGAATCCTTTTCGCGCGAGTAAAACTCGCACTTGACTTATTACTTTTTTAAATTATTATTCCTTGTGTTTGAGATTTATCTGCATCCATACAATATGAAACATCATCCAACCACTCGGTAAGTTTAAGTGACATTTCTTACCCCCTTTATAGTTTACGGTCGATTTTTTCTTCGTTTTTTTTTCTCCAAGTAAAACAACAGTAAAAGTTTTGAAATTTATTTCAAGTGTTCAGTGATCACTCATAATGAGATAGAATTTGTCCTGTAAACATACGCGTAATAACATTTTAATTGGCGCCATACTTTTTTTTTGAGCCCATTTAATTTCCAAATCTTTCTTCAATTCAATTAGAGTTAAAACATAGTGTGACTGATTACTTTCATATGCCTTCAAGTTCATAAATATTCCAGTGGTATTTAAAATACTATTTGGAATTCTCAAACATCAAAAGAGCCATTCTTAAATAATTACCAGGAGATTTTTAAAGAAAAGAGAAGGTATTATTACTTAATTGGGATTGGTTCAATATACAGGGTAGAAAGCGTATAAATCACGTATGCATTTAGTTTATGAACGAGTGTAGGTAAAGCTATAACTGTTGAAACAACATGTAGAAAAGTGAGATGCGCTAAACAGTGTGCTCCTAGAGGCAAAATGTAAAATTTAGCGATTCTATCACGAAAAATATTAGCGATACAAGGAAAAATCAGTTAGAAATTTATTTTTGTTCATCCATTTAATATAAAATGACACTTTATGGGCATGAATAGCCTGAATTTGAAAATTGCAAATTTAAATTTGCTTGATTCCCTTCCATATTACAGTGTTGATTTTATTACAAAGAAGATTAGTGCGAGAAAAAATATCTTCAAATTGAAGTCAAACAGCATGGTTAAAACATTAAAAAACAATACTTTATTGTCTATAGGTCGCATTCAGCCGCGCATCGTTCGCTGTTATAAGAGCAGTGATGCAAATCGTACTAACTGACATTCTCACTTTTCGCTTTCAGTTTAGGTTATTCATGCACATCAAGTGTCATTTCCTACTAAATTCACGACTCCGAGCAACTTTCTAATTGATAGTTTTTCCATATCTCCAGTAGTTTTCGAGATAGGATGTCTGAGCTAGGGACACAACTAGGGGTCTCATTGTATACTGCATACTCAATTATGCACAAACGCCACTTTTGCACTAGCTACATCTGTTCACAAATTAAATGGCGCATAACTTATAAACGTTCCACTCTCTAGAGATGAACAAGGTGACTTCATTAAGTTTGCCTGCCAAGTTATAGATGTTTGTAAGCTAGCAAATGGTGGTTATGGAAATTTTAAAGGATGAATTCACAAGCAATATTAAATAAGATATTGTATAATTTTTATAGTTGATATAGTTAATTCCCATTTCTTTTCATGAATTTTTCTTATGGTCATTTGTTACTCAAATTAATCCTACAAGTAGAGTCCCGATTATCCGAGTCCCGCTTAACCGAGTTTCCGCTTTAACCAGGTGATTTTCTTCTGATGGACTGATGACTTCCATCATTATGAAACAGCAGTTATAAATGAAATGTTACGTGAAGATGAAAGAGCGGTCGTAAAAAGTTAAAGTTCTGATTTTCTGGTCAGAATAGAGACAAAAAATGGTCATATTTTTTTTTCATTATTATGAAACAGCGATTATAAATGAAGTGTCAGGTGAAGATGAAAGAGCAGCCGTAAAAAGTTACAATTTTGATTTTCTGGTCAGAATGGGGGGGGGGGGGGAGGGAGAGGAATGGCCATATTTTTTTTTTTCCATTTTTTTTTTTTTTTTTTTTTTTTTTTTTTTTTTTTTTTTCCATTCTGACCAGAAAATCAGAGTTCTGACTATCTACGGCTGCTCTTTCATCTTCATTTAACACTTGATTTATAATGGCTGTTTCATAATAATGGAAGTCAATTAGTCCATCAGAAGAAAACGATCCATTCCAAAGGTACAAGTTCGATTGAAAAAAATTATTTAATGCATTGAGCAGAAAGAAGAGGCTACACATGCAACTTTCATGATACTGATAGAATCACATAGCTGCCAATTTGTACGGTTTTGTTACCTCTAAAATTTAATACAAATTTTTGGCATATTTAATCGTTGACAATTGTTAGATTTCGGCGATTGAATTAGGCAAAATTTACTGGTAAGTTTTAGCGGTAAGAAAAAAATCTTAAAAATTGGTAGCTATGCAGTAGCGTGACACTGCAGAAAAAAAAAAAAAAGAAAAAAAACTGCATCAAAATTGACATTCAACAAACAAAAAACTCTCAAAGGTTATTTTCAAGTAAACAATTTTATTCCCGTTTTCCTTAAAAGTAGCAGAAATGTATATCAAAGAAATGTTACTAATGCCATAAAAATTAATGAATTAAGTGAAAATTTATATTTAATCTCATTAGTTGGTGACAATTTGTATAAATACGGTTTATCCGAGTTTCTTGCTTATCCGAGGCAAACTTGGTCCATATTAACTTGGATAATTGGGACTTTGCGGTAGTAATTTTCGAATAAATATCCTTACTGAACTTGGAGCAGTATTTATTTACTTGTTTCTTTAAAATACCAGACAAATCAAAATTCATCTTACCACCTCTATGTGTAAGTGTTGTAAGCAGATCTTTATGACAGTAGTCATGAAAATCTATCTTAGATAAAATATATATATATATATATATTAATCCAGTAGAAAAGGCCTTAAATCATTTATTAATATCATTTATCACAAAAGCAACAGTGAAAAAATAAGTTGAAATATTCTTAAGAAGAATGAAGAACTTTCTTCCTAAAAACATTCAAATGTCTAAACTTTCATCAAAACATCCATCTTTTATCCAAATATGTTCGTATCAACCTTGCTAAAGCAAAACAAAATATCGGCAGACTTTTCGTTCCATACGAATTTTTTGTTTTATCTGCTTTCTCACGCGAATAATTCATTTAACATTTCTTTTAGATCTATGGAGTCTTTTAAATGCAGTACAGGTTTTCTGTTTAGAAGAACCAATGTCATTGGTTCAGACATATTTTTATAAATAACTGTGAAGAAGTGATTGGGATAACTGTGAACAGAATCTCTGAAGAAAAACATTCTCGCCCTTGTCATACCCCATTGTATAAAATTATAATATAGTGACGAAAACTTACACACACACATGTATATATATACACGCGAATAAGCCGACACTCGATTTCGAGAAAAATGCCAGCACTGTAAAAAAAAAAAAAACCCGTTAAATTACGGAAATTGTCCTGGCAATCGAGACGTCAGTACTATTTCCGTATTTTAACGGAATTTTTTCCCGTAAATTTTGTGAAAAAAGGGAACTTTTTCTGGAATTTACGGAAAAAAATTTCGTTAAAATACGGAAATAGTATTGGAGTCTCGATTGCCAGTACAATTTCCATATTTCCGACTTGTTCATCTTATTTAATTACAGAGAATGTTTATGATTTTTGCCAATATACAAGAGGAGGATAACATTTTTAAATATTGGTATTCAACCTTTTATTCCTCTCAAATTTAGAGGCCAACTTATATGCGGTGTATACGGTATATACTCATATTATATATTTATGTACATGTATGTGTGTGTGTGTGTACGCACATATACATAAATAGATGTAGATATAAATTTGTATCATTCATTCCTTGGCAATCCTGTTATATTTTAATCATTCCGGGGTTTCCGATATGCTATAAGTAGATTAACATTATAATTTTTAAGCTTTATGCCTACAACATCCGGTAAAATAACATATTTTTCCTATGATTGTGTTTATGAAGCTCCTCTGGAGATTTTATAGCTCATTCTTAATTTTTTATTTTTGTATTTTCGATCTCCATTTTTAATATTTTTTTCATTTATTTTTTCCATTTATTTTACACATGTGTTTTTATTTTAATCCAAATAGAGTATGTATATATATACAAACAAGAAGAAAAAATAATGCATTACACGTAGATTGTGAAACACATTCTAACGCAATCAGAAGATATTTACGAAACTTGTGAAAAATACTGTGTAATGTTTCTCAACAATCTATACCAATTTTGTAATGTTTGAAGTAGTGCAACGTTATTAAAATGCATTTCAAAGAAAGTGGCACGACAAACACAGAGACGAACTTGACACACAACTTTTCAATTCTTGAGAAGTAATAATGTAAAATATTCTATAGAAAAATCATAGAATATATATATATATATATATATATATATATATATATATATATAAACAAAAACTGTGAAATGATGAATAAAATGACATTAATAAATTGACAAAAATACAGTCCCCCCCCCTCCCCCCAACACACATAACAACATAGGTTCCAAAAATATAGTAAAAAAGAGCAGAAATTGAATAACAGAAATCTGGAAATTTGTAGAACTTAGACAGAGTCATCGGGTCCCAAATGCCTAAAGTTCCACAAATAAAATGTGTGGTTTCATCTTCATATTAGCCATAGGCCTCAGAAAAGCGGGTTGGTCCAACAAACTCATCAGCCAGCATTTTGGCCGAAGTGATATTGTAGTTCAGCGGTGTTGGCATCAGGGGATCACAGAAGGCACGGCCAGCCGCTGCAGTGGCTCAGAGTGCCCCCTGGACAAAAATGCACGCGAGGATTGAGCAATCAGAAGAGCAGCCAAATCTACACCAACAGTGACATTATCATCTATTTGACGCCATTTGCCACTTGATGTGGATACAGTGGTCTCAAGGTTTACCATCCTTAGATGGCAGGCCGACTCCGGGCTCAGGTCTCGATGTCCTTTTAAGAAGTTGCTTCTAACCCTTCAATATAGGCGGTGTTCTCTGGATTGGTGTCGATCTCGAGCAAACTGGGCAGTGTCTGATTAGAGAAATATCATATTCAGTGATGAATTCCGCTTTTGTTTCAGTGCTGGGGACTATTGTATGTGTGTGTAGGCAGAGAGGTCAGCGGTCCAATCCTGCATTTGTTACTGAGCGTTACTGCCATAATACTTGGAGCGATTCCTGAAGAGCAATATGCTGGGACATCTGATCAGTTTTACTCGTGCTGAAAGGTACTCTGATGGTTCGCAGGTACGTAGACGACATTTTGCAGCCAGTGGTATGGCCTATGCTATTAAGTCGCCTAGGTGCCATTTATCAGCAAGATAACGCTCGGCCACATACTGCACGACTCTCGCAACAATGTGTACAAGGAATTAATGTCCTTCTACGACCTGCCAGTTAACCTGATCTTGCTCCAATTGAGAATGTTTGGGACATATTGGAAAAGCGACTTCCCGGAATACTACCGAACTAGTTTATCAGTTGCTACACTTATCGCAGAATCTACCGCAAAGGGACATTGGTAACTTAATAGACTCCATACCTCACTGAGTATCGGCTTTTATGGCTGCCAAATGCTGTTATTTTTATGGCTGTTATTTTTGTTGCTACTAGTCAATAAAATCCTATTTTGTTCTGAATTTATAATCATTTGTTCATCTAAGCAAACACTATTTACATACCAAATTTCAAGATCGTTGCTCAATATTTTCGGGTGCAAATATTTTTTTTTTTTTTGCAACAGAGTGTATATGTATTAAGAATATGTTTCATAAAAAATTCCAAATTGTAACTGATCTCACTAAAGAAGAGAATATCATTTAATTCCAACTGTGAAAGAATGTCTAGTCGAGGAGTTGAACTTGGGACTTTTGGCTCAATACGCCTATGCTGTACCATATCTGAGCCATCTTAAACAACTCTGGCCGACATAAGTCACTCCTGGTTTTGACATTTCTGGCTCAATTGGAATTAAACGATATTCTCTCGGAAGATTTCATCATTTTATCAATGAGAAAATTAGTTTTACACCCTCTCATGAAATCAACTTAATCTATGAAAATGGCACTGGCTGTAATAATAACACAAATATGGAGGGAAAAATAATTCAGAAACACCATACAAAATATT
The DNA here is from genome assembly GCA_963932465.1 of Maratus speciosus. Classification (NCBI taxonomy): domain Eukaryota; kingdom Metazoa; phylum Arthropoda; class Arachnida; order Araneae; family Salticidae; genus Maratus; species Maratus speciosus. The sequence continues at coordinate 510,706,426 of OZ010795.1, forward strand.
TTTCTTAATTTACATTTTTACTATAGGATAATTTTTTGGTGGTGTTGTCGTTTGTTTGCATAATGCAACTACAAGTAAAAGCTCGTTTACGCATTAAAAGCAGTGGCGCAAACTTATATGGGCCCATAGGGCGCGAGCCCACACAATATTTCGACCCCCCCCCCCCCACAATTTCAATTGAGTTAATTCATAATTTAATTTTTTAATTATTTAATCGCTGAAATGAAATTTGGTTTTGTTAACGTTCTCAGACATACAGGAACACTGAAAATTTCTTCAGCGGATATATACGGTAGGGTACTACACAATGAGACGAAAAATATTATTACTTAAGGTATGGCGACGATTTTTATTCTTTTGAAAAAATTTTTGCTACATGTTTAAGCTACACAAATACTACAAATGTACTACAAATAAGATACACATTAATGTATAAATGGTTTTAAAACAGTTTTTTATAAAAGCACAGAAACATCATAACGGAGTATCCTAAATTGTCTCACTGACAATTTACATCCACATATACATACCGCAAGTGGTATGTATATATTTTCATAAATTATACAATGTATATATTTTCATAAATTATACATTTTTACACTCTAGTTTTCTGCAGTTTATGATCTCTAATCCCATTATGATCCCAGCAAAGAAAGAAACAGTGGGCCATCAGCTGGAAAAAAGATGGCAGCCAGCAGTGCCATCAGCGGTAATGTGCAAGGGTGCCATTACTTAAACCTGTCGAAAAGTGTCCAAGCCGAATGCAGCTGGCCCATCAGTGATGGCCAACAGCAGGCCAGCATTGGTATGCCATCACATTACTTCAATCGGGCACTTTTCCGGCAGTGCTAGCACCTATCCCACTGGTATTCCTTTGCTGGACCAGCACTTTCCCTTACAAAAATTTCATATAGAATTCTACAAAAAAACAAAGTATTATATAATTATGGCTCTTTTTCCTATAAGCTAGTATCACCAAGAGCTATAGAAATATCTATAGAAATATTTGAACTTTCATTGGTTTCCATGTGGTCACCCTCCAAAGTACTATCCGCGCTCGATGCTGCTTGGTTTTCGCGATCGGACATGAACAAGTGCTGTCAGCGTACGCTACGACTGCTCGTAGTTTTCAAGCTCTCATTACACTATTTCAAGTTTGTTTCTTTTGTGATTTACGTTCCCAATCATTAAACTGGTATAGAAATTATTCTATTGTATAGAAATTCTATGTATTTTATAAGCTTTTTTTTTATTATTATTGATTCTGAATTGCGTAAATTATGAAAATCGAAATCCTTTGTAACCTAGTAAAACCAGATTTAAGGAGAAAAAAAATGTGTTGAAATAAAGAATTTATTTACTTATTCATTTACTTATTTATTTTGTTGGTGGCAGTGGTGCTATATTTTTTACAGTTTCAAAAAAAAAATTAGCTTCACAGCTTAAATTGTGTTAAGATATTCATTTCAGATTTGTGTTCAAATACTCAATGTTTTCGATATTCGCAGCGCCACCTAGCGTAAGTGTTCCCAGCAATAATAATGCAAAAGTTCGTGCACTCCCCTGTAGTGGTGGGCCAGCGCATGAGATAAAATGGATGCCCACCAGAATTTTATCTGATGATTTCCAACAGCAAAGTTGATTGAAGCTGTCCAGCAGTGGTCATGCAGTGGTAGATCATCAGCCAGCATTTCTCCATCATTGCCAGCACCTATCTTGCTACTGGCCAGCAATTTCCTCTTTGCTGGGATGTTTCTAAATTTTCAAAATATTAAAAATATGAGCCTCTGGTGGACAATGGCAGACCTTGGGCTACCTTCATGCAAATTTTCAGCCTCTTACGTTTAGTAGATTTGCCTAGTCATCGCACACCCACACATTACAGAGGGAAAGAGAGAGAGAGAGAAACCTTCTTTTTTTTAATAAATAACTCTTTTTAACATCATAACCATATAGTATGTACACAATGAGACGCGTCTCACTGTGTACCACAACGGGATGTCTCACTGTCTGCTTTCGTTACTTTGTAACAAAATGGATCCCATGTCAGTTTCATCATCAATTTCATCGCTTTGAATGCTTGTATCGTTTTGTCGAAATAGTCTATCATTAGATATAGCTAAATTTGGTTAAGTAAATATACGCCATAATGTAGGAAATAAACTCTAAAATGGATGTTTATGTAACTTTAACCACTGTAAAATAAAGAATTAGTATAATGAAGGGAACAAATATTTAAAAAAAAAAAAAAAGAATTACTATTTTGTTGGGCGAGTAACCAAAGTGCCGAAACTACATCCACGTGTTGCATAAGATGAGGTGGTTATGTAGTGCCAGCTAGGAGAAAAAGTTATAACTATATGTCAAAATGACTGATGTCTCACTGTGTACCACGTCTCACTGTGTACTACTCTCCACTAATTAAATTTCTCACGAAAACAAATTTCGTGCCTATTTTGCATCTACTTTGATGTCTTGAATTGATAAAGCTCTTTATGTGACAAAAAAGTATGCTTTTCTTGACATTTAGTTTTTTGCACTTTCCATATAGTTAGCAATTCCAATGTTATTTAAAATAAATATTAATATATTCATAAGGAAAAACTTATAAGAATATAATTTAATAAAATTATAATTGTTTAAAAATTTGCTTAGGAAAAAAAACCCAATTTAATTTCGAATTATCATGTTTAGCCATTCGCTCCTCCTCTCTCTCTCTCTTCACACACACATACACACTAAGGGGAAAATATTATATGTGTTATTTTGCTCAAAAATGTTTGAGTCCTCCCAATATTTTTGAAAAGTTGGTGCTACTGATTGAAAGCATCAGTTGTCCTCAAGACACCATTTTGTGAATCGAGTCAGAGTTCATTGAATTCCAGTGAAATTAAATTGTTGTGACTTGTATAATGGTATGTTTCTGTTGTCAAGGTAAAAGAATCTTTCAGTTCATTATGAAGCACAGTATCTAAAATTATGACTTGCATACGGTAAAGCAGGACAACCTCATGTGACAAAGAACGACATTTGCTACAGCAGCATTTGTTGGTGCTGCTGTCTTTCTAACGCTTTCCAACATAGTTGAAAAGTGTTTATGAATTGGATTTGTCTGTCCGTCTGTCCATGCTGTCACTCGCGTAAATGTAGTCCGATTGCTATGAAATGGATATGAGGGGCTCACAATCATAGACCATGTCCATTTTGAAAAAAAAATGATATAGTGCATTTAAAAGGTGCATAAAATCTGTTTTATCCACTCCCACTGTAAACCAAGTCTGTAAACAGATGACATACGGGGCATACTCACAATCTTTTGACTTTTGGGGGGAAAAATCTGGCGAAATTAAACTTGCTAAAATAACATTTTAATCTGATAGACGAATGCCTTAATGATTCAAAATAAAGAAAAAATGGTCAGCAGCGAAAATTTTTTTATTTAACTGAGGTTTAAGTTAAACTTGCGAGTTTAATTTTCCTTACCGTCTTACCCCTATAACTGTTTATTTTATTCTAAATTTTTACTTATAATGAATTTGCATAGTACCCACAGGACATTCAAATAAGAAATAATAACAATGTAGTACTTTTAATACAGAATTTTTGTATAACATTGTCTTAAAGGGGTGTTAAAGAAGGGACGGTAAGGTAAAAAAAGAGGATGGTATTGGAAAAAAGGGACGAAATGGTAAAAAAAGGGACGGTAAGGATGAAACGTTAAGGAAAATTACCACCTATTTTTAGGAAAATCATGTTAAGACTAAGTGATAGCCACAATGTTCATTGATTTTTAGAAACAGTTGTTAACGTTGAGTTAAATTAATTTTTTTTTTTAATTATTTACCCCGAAAAGTGCAGGAATAAACCTTGGAGACGCTAAGACTTCCAATAAAGGCACGATCTTGAAACTGAAATTTAAATTCTGATTTAAATTCTACAGTAAATTTCTTGTCAAAGAATTTTAGACATTCTTTCTCTAGCGTACTCCTGCATGAGAAAAAACTTGAAAAAAATTCTGTGTCTGCATCTGAAGTGATTTTTTTATAGGTTTAGCAAGAGAGACGGTAAGGATGAAAAACCCAGGGACAGAGTTCAAAAAATAATATCAACCGTAAAAATGTGTGCAGGTTAATTTTTTGCTACATATTTATATAAAACAATTGTCCCAGTTTCGGAAAAAAATTACATCGAATTACTTTTATTGAAACAATTTTATGCAGACAGCTCCAAACTTAAAAATCAGCATCAAGGACACGGGACGGTATAGGAGTTTTCCTGGTGTTTGGACCCCCAACATCGTCCAAAACTTATTTATCGAGTTAATATTGTTATGCAATCATGCAATGGGATGTTCCCCAGTATATGAAATTTTAAAAAAAAAACACAAAAAAGTGTTTTAAATAATAAATTATTATTCAGGGACATGAAAGTCAAAAGATTGTGAGAATGCCCCATATATGAAAAAGTATGTGAAATCAGACGGATCTGTGGAAGTGAATAAAACAGATTTTATGCATCTTCTAAATGGAATCTCTCTCTTTTTTTTTTTTTTCAAAAAGGACTATTATGGTTGTGGATTCATATATTATTAGGAATTATTATTAGGACCTCATATATTAGTAGGGTTTCGTTCATCTGACGAAAGCCTATTCGTCTCGCTCCTCTGTCTGTCTGTCCGTCACAGAGCTCTTTCTCAGAAACTATACATGTTGGAGACATGAAATTTTGGGTACTTATAGCTGAACACCTCACATCATACGACAAATCATAAAATTTTGAAAAAGTCGTACATTTAACCCTTTGGGCTCCCGCATGTGTATTTCAAACAATCCTTTCTAAGTGAGCTTCTCATTATGTTGGAGACATGAAATTTTGGGTACTTATAGCTGAACACTCTCACATCATACGACAAATGATAAAATTTTGAAAAAGTCGTACATTTAACCCTTTGGGCTCCCGCATGTGTATTTTAAACAACTATTTCTAAATGAGCTCCTAATTAGTTTGGAGGCGTGAAATTTTACATACTTATAGCGGAACACCTCACATCAAACGACAAATCATAAAATTTTGAAAATGTCGTACGTTTAACCCTTTGGGGTCCCACATGTGTATTTTAAACAATTCTTTCTAAGTGAGCCCCTAATTAGGTTGGAGGCGTGAAATTTTGGGTACTTATAGTTGAACACCTCACATCATACGACAAATGATAAAATTTTGGAAAAGTCGTACATTTAACTCTTTGGGGTCCCGCATGTGTATTTTAAACAATTCTTTCTAAGTGAGCTCCTAATTAGTTTGGAGACGTGAAATTTTGCATACTTATAGCTGAACACCTCACATCAACCGACAAATCATAAATTTTTGAAAAAGTCGTACATTTAACCCTTTGTGCTCCCACATGTGCATTTTAAACAATTGTTTCTAAGTGTTCCCCTATTTAGGTTGGAGACGTGAAATTTTGCATACTTATAGCTCAACACCTCAGATCTCACGTCAAATAATAAATTTTGAAAAAGTTTTATGTTTAACCCTTTCAACTCCAGCTTGTGTATTTTAAGCCATTCTTTCTAACTGAGCCCCTAATTAAATTGGAGATTTGAAATTTTGCATACTTATTGCAGAACATCTGAGGCCAGGCGACAAATCATAAAATCTTGAAAAAGTCTTACGTTTAACCCTTTGAGCTACCACATATGTATTTGAAGCAATTCTTTCTAAGAGAGCTCCTAATTAAGTTGGTGACATGAAATTTTGCATACGTATAGCTGAATGCCTCAGACCACACGACAAATCATAAAATTTCCAAAAAGTCTTTTATTATTTACCCCTCTGGGCTCTAACTTGTGTATTTTAAGCAATTTTTCTAACCTCCGCCCTTTTAATCCTGGGAGAAATTTTCCAACTTTTGCCGACACCCCTTTGACCATTCTTTCATATTATGCACCATAGCCTTAAATATTTTAGTTCCATTTTTTTCCGCCACGTGCGTCAACTTATCTTTGGTGCTATGGGCCCAATCCTCTCGACTAATATATCTACAGATAGTATGTAAAACGGATTTTTGTTCGGATACAGGTTTGTTTAGAATCAAGTGAGCCCCTGTTTGTGAAATGTGGAACTAACAGATTTTTCAAAAGGATAAAGTGTTTTGAAAGGAATATTAAACGAAACCCTCTGTGCGATCTGTGATCACACTTACCCACTTGTTGGTGTTCACTATGGTGTATTCGGTATTGAAAATGAAGTATGTAGCATTTTCGGTTCATTTACAGAGCAACACAAAATTGCGTTACATTACGGTCTATGGGGGAAAAATCGTTTGACGTGTATTTTAAAGATATTACAGTATTTTAAATATATAGAAAACTATATGCAAGAGAACAACAAATTTACCTTAATACTTTAAATTAAAAGATGAATACATAAAATGATTCTCAGTTTTTATTACTAAAATAGGTGCTAAAATCAATTAAAAGGTTTTAAACATTAAAAACAAAATTCAGATGTTAAAAACTTCCCGAGCGCTTACGACCAAGCCCTGGTCATCATCAATGGGCTGAAAAATGGCTTTTGACCATTTTCCTAGAACCTAGTTTAGTAATAAAAACTGAGAATCATTTTATGATATTACAGTATTTTAAATATATTGAAATTGAGGTACATCACTGAGGTGTACTGCTGCATAGAGCTTATTGTTTGCTTACAGGGACACACAAAAGAATTTGGCTATAGAAGTAAATGAGCAATAATTGAACTATTGAAGCGTACGAACAATAATTGCTGGAAGTGCTTTTCCAGTAGTGGTATGCATTTTTAAATTTGACTATTTTTTTTTTAAATATTACTTGCTGTGTATAAATTCTATAGATCATACAGAAAAGATCTCCATTATTACAATTTACCACTTTGATTTACGCTTGATAGAAAGTGCGAACTATTGAATTTATGTAAAAAAAAAAATTCTAGAATTTTCAAAGATATGGTAATAGGAAAGAAAAAAAAAAGTATTATTAAAACTTTTTTTTTTTTTTTTTTTTGTTTTCTCAACTTATAAGCATAATTTGATTAATGATACCTACCAAATGATGAAAGAGTATTTTTAAAAGTATTATTACTACCTTTATTTGTAATTTATATTGTCGACATTTTAGTGTTTAAAATATTTCGTTGTTGCAGTTTCACAGCCATTTGGCTTATTTTGGTGAGAACGTTTTGACGCATAATTAACCACATTATTTTTGTAACTAGTAAACAGTTGTAACCATAAAGATTATTTAGCGATTTATACCTGCAGAAGGCTAACGGAAAAAAAGCCTTAAAAGCATTAAATTCTAGTTAAATTCTAAAATATTAAAATATTGTACTGGCATCGGAAATACACCTCTGTACATAATATTTATACTGCTAGAATTCAGGAAGTGGATGAAAAACGGCTTACAAAATTACATTTTTACATTCAAAAATAAGTTAAGGGGCTTCAACACGCTTCAAAATTTTCGAAATTTTAATTTTGTTATATGTTAAACTCTTATCTTTTCTGAAAATTTGGATACAATATTTTCCTTTAAATTCCCATTAGAACAGAAGTTATCGCTTTTAGAATTGTACTTTCTCAATAGCTGAAGCGGCGTTTCCGAAATTTTGAAGTCATTTTACTCAAAATGACGTTTTTGGGCATAACGTGCAGGACAGTGGTGTAGTCGAGTGGGGACGCAGGGGGACGGCGTCCCCTTACTTTTTTATTTTATCTCGAGCGTCCCCTTACTTTATATTTTCAAGGGGGACGCTAGATGCGCGGGAGGACGCAGACTTTTCAAACTTATTATTTGTTTTAGAAAATGAGCATACCAATATAGGCCAGGCAATAGGGAATTTTACCTAGCAAAATTAATGGTAGCTCTGGAAATCGGCTTACTTTATGTTTTTGGGGTCGCTGAATCCGAATTTGTAACTTCCCACCAAAATTTCACCCGGCAACCCTCCCCCCCCCAAATTTTGGTAAAAAGACCCCAGAAAAGGGGTTTGATTAAAAAAATCAAATTTTTTATTATTTTAGGGGAAAAGTATCTAAAAATTCAGAAAGTAGACAAAATTTTCAACAAATTAGATATATGACATTATGACTTAGGATGAAGGGGAAGGGAGGATCTGCCGCGGAACATGCGCGCGGAGCTGCGTGAACTAAGTTGCGCAATTCCACTTAACCACTCACACGTTTACATTCGCCCTCTCATCTCCCCTCCGATCCTTCCGTATAAGGTTTACTTTAAGTTTTTTGGGTCGCTGAATCCGAATTTTTAACTTACCCCCAAACCCCCCCCCCCGAAAACTCCCCAAAATAGTTGTTATTAACATACATTTCTTATTGTTTTAGGGGAAAAGCATTGCGAAATTCAGAAACTAGATAAAATTTGCAACAAATAGGATATATGACATTATGGCGTAGGATAAACGGGGAGAGAGGGGGCTGCCTCGGAACATTACCCGCGCGCTTTTCTCAAAAACCAATTTTTTTCAAAAAATCAATTTCTTGGGGGGGGGGGGGGTTGCCGGGTGAAATTTTGGTGGGAAATTACAAATTCGGATTCAGCGACCCAAAACATAAAGTGAGTCGAAATCCAGAACTAGTATTAATTATTCCAGCTAAAGTCCCCTATTGCCTGGACTTCATAACTTAGTGCACGTTGCGCCGCAGTGCATGTTCAGAGGCAGCCCTCCCCCTCCTCGTTCATCCTACGTCATAATGTCATGTATCCTATTTGTTGCAAATTTTGTCTAGTTTCTGAATTTCGTAATTTTTTTCCCCTAAAACAATAAGAAATTTAAGTTAAAAACAACTATTTGGGAGGGGGGTTTCGGGGGAAAAATTTTGGGGGGAAGTTAAAAATTCGGATTCAGCGACCCAAAAAACTTAAAGTAAACCTTATAGAGAAAGTTCGGAGGGGATATGGAAGGGCAAATGTAAACGTGTGAGTGGTTAAGTGGAATTGCGCAATTTAGTTCACGCAGCACCGCGCGCATGTTCCGAGGCAGATCCCCCCTTCCCCTTCATCCTAAGTCATAATGTCATATATCTAATTTGTTGCAAATTTTGTTTTTGATTTTTTTAATAAAAACCTTTTTTGGGTGGCGTTTTACCAAAATTTCGGGGTTGCCGGGGGAAATTTTGGTTGGGAAGTTAAAAATTCGGATTCAGCGACCCAAAAAACATATAGTAAGCCTTTTTCCAGAACTACCATGAATTTTGCTAGGTAGAGCCCCTATATGGTCTCTATTGCCTGGACTAATAAATTAATAGTTTTTAAGAAATGAGGTATTGATTTTTAATACTTTTATAAAAAAAAAAGTTGCGATGCGCTTACTGTGCTGGTTCGCTTATTCACATTTTAACATCTATAACTTTGCTTGAATTGCGTAATAATTTTTAAATTTTATGTACATTTTTTAGGTTTAATATAATATAGAACTATTGTAAATGATGTGTATAGCATCACACTGCAAATAGAAGCGTCTTAAATTTAGACACATATGTGACTGAAAAAGAATTTTAGACACTTAAGTGTCTTAATCTGAAAATTCAGACATTATAGATGTCTTAATTTAAGATACATAAGTGTCTTACTATGACCATGGTGTAAACGAACTGAGAATAATGTCTAAAATATCCGCAAACGTCTTATTTTAAGACACTTCATTGCTTTAAACGTGTCTTAATTTCAGACGTTTTGATTCTTCCGACGCAATAACCACCAGGGGGCACTAGCACTCCCAGTTGCGCATGCGTTTTAGATGTCTTCGTTGGAAGTGGTATACGTTGTAATTCAAACAAAGTTTGTTTTTATGTACGCGTGTATTTTAATTCGTTTTTTGCGAAATGTGAAGTACTGTGATTTTAATTCGTATTAACTTGGATTATTTATTTATTGAATACATACATCTGACGTGTGTGCTCGACATCAAATGTCTCTTAGAAGCTGCCGTCGATACAAGGGCGGGATAGACACAGAACAGAAGTAAACGACGGTTGAAGATTACACCCGGAAATTCTACAAAGCGTGTGCAATGGGCTTAGTGTTAACTCGTATCAATTTATATCAATAATATTGTGTTATTCATCTTCGTCCTGTCGAAGCTGGCAAAAAAAAGAAACTTTTGTCTGGCGGGTCCTGTTTTTAGGATGAAACATCTCATTCTTTAAATATGGCTAGTCGGATGTATTATGGGATTACCTTTTAAACTGATGAAAGTCTTTCTCCCTCACTGTGGTTGTGGTTAGTTTTTAAAATTTCAAATCGAGGAATATTTCTTACCTCTTGCAAACAGCGATTGAAGTAGTAAGTGTTATAATTTCTTTATAGTACTAAAATTATTGTCTTTTATGATTTTATTTATTGTACTAAACAAAATCTTACATGAAATTTAATTAGTTTTGAATCTTTTTGCAAAAAAAAAAAAACATTAATTCTAGAAGTATATATTTTTAAATTTATGACGTTGTCTTTTATTACAAATTATGTATTATTTATTCTCATCTTTTTCTCAAATTTAAAGTAATAACATCACTAAAAAACAGACATATTTAAAAGTTAAGTTCATTCTCTTGTTTTGTTTTGTTTTCAATATGGCAGTTCTTAGTTTCAATTTCAATGGCTAATGCTTATCTCATACTCGACCACAAGGAAATAGAAAAAAAAAAGTTTGAAAGATCTCCTAAAGTTTTCTTACTTCCTAGTTAGGGATTACAATCCCGGATTGAGATCCCGGGATCCCGCTTTAATTTTAACCCCGAAAATCCCGGAATTTTTACTGGAAAATTCCGGGATTTTCGGGATTGCCTTTTTTTTTTCCATTGAACAATATTCAGCTGAAATTAAAAAATATATTTATAAACTTTCGCTTTTGGAAAAAAAAATCAATTGATTTTCATGAAATTTATATATAATTGAAAATGAATGTTTATCTCAAGTATTTCTTAGATATATTTCTAAAGCTATTAAATCTTTTAATGTGTGAAAACTTTTGATTTGGAAACATAAGTAAGCCATCAGTCAGGAAAAAGGAAATCATTTGTTTATTTAGATTTCGCTGCATGCGTGGATTCAAAGGTCATTTTCCAGTTAGACTTTACTGATAAGCATCGCAAGTTTGTATCATAGTGATATCATGTGCTAACTTTTTTTTTTTTTTTTTTTTGGGGGGGGGGGGCTTTATTTTGCTTTAAAGATGTCTTGTTTAGTACCTCATAGGAATGATAACAATAAGCCCATGTGGCAATATAAATTTTTAAAAAATCTAATTTTTAAATGATAAGGATTTTTATTTTTTTTTCGGGGAGGGGGGGGGGGGGGGATTTTGTATGAAATTTTCGTAAAGTTGATACCTTAAATCTTGCACTGATTATAATGAAAGTTTTGAACTTTTAGAGTAGGACAAGATTAAAAAACACAAAATATAAATAAACAAAATACCGAAGTAATTTTTTTCTCAATATTAACCCTTTGCACTCGAGGACTCCGGAGCGGAGCCATTTAAAATTTGTCTTCAAACTCGAGGTCTCCGCTACGGAGACAATGCAAATAATTTTGTGATACCATCTAATCTCGGCTTTTCTAGACAGGTATCCCAAAATTATTTGCATTGTCTCCGTAGCGGAGCCCTCGAGTTTGAAGACAAATTTTAAATGGCTCCGCTCCGGAGCCCTCGAGTGCAAAGGGTAAAGTAGAATATTTATTTATTTATTCATAGTTAAATAGCTGTTGTGATTATCATCTGATATATATGTAAAATTGCCTATGTGGCAATATAAATTTTTAAAAAATCTGTTTTTAAATTATATGAAGTAGAGTAGGACAAGATTATAAGAAATATATATATTTATCCATGTACTTTAAAAGCCCTCAATAGCCCTTGCCGCTGAATTTGTCCGATAATCGGAGATGTCTGCTTTTGTGAGGTAAAAATATACAAATATGTATGCCATGCGAATTAAAAAAGTATTCGTTAAATAGATGTTTCAGAATAGCTATTCGGGAATGTCCATTAACCTCCACAACGGATACTCCCGAATACCGGACATCTCAATTAAGATAACAATAATGCAGGGTTGCATTTTTTGCAAAAGAACTTCTTGATTAAAGAATGGGCATACTGGGCCGTGCCCCGCCCCCTACGATTTTAGTGCCCACAAATTTGATGTGCAATATTTGTAAAGTTTATATTTTAAATCTGTTTCGAAATTCCACTGATTATAATCAATATTTTGAACTTTTAAAGTAAAATAAGATTAAAAATAAAACAAATTAAAAAAATCTAATATTTAGATAAATATTTTTTGTTTTAATCTTGTTCTACTCCTGAAGTTCAAAATTTTGATTATAATCAGTAAAATGTCGTAAAAGATTTAAATTATCAGCTTAACAAAAATTGCGTACCAAAATTGGGAGCACCAGAAAAATCAGGTTGTAGGTGGGGGGGGGGGGGGGGGGGGGCAGGACACCAGCCAAATATTTTTCCAGGATTCAACGTGGTCAAACATGGCTACGTATGATGCTTACAAAAAAATGGATGCTATTAAGACGTTTGAAGTGTCTGAAATTCAGACACGAAAAGTGTCTGAAAAAATTCAGACATTTTAAAATGTCTGAAAACTGAACACTCCGTTTCAGACACTTAAGTGTTTGAATTTCAGACATTTTAATTTACAGTGCAGTATCTCGTTTACGAGAAAACAAAAAAGAGGTTTTTTTTATTTATGTTACGCTTAATGGGCGGAAATTGTTTGAATGCCGAGACATTAATGACGATCTAATACTTTAACTATAACGAAAATTACATACTATGGTATAGAAATTCGTTAGAACATGTTCCCTATCGGAAATAGCGTTTACCGTTCGTTTACAGGGACATAAAAAAATTCAAACACCATGTTCAGTTAACGATAATTATTTGAAATGCATGGAGATGGTACTATGTAAAACGTTGCGTGAAACATTTGTAGTACTTTTACAAGGACACACAAAAGAATCCGGACACATTGTCATCTATGAGTTCAGTCGCCTAAAAGTGTTTTCGATTATATTATCAGTGCTCCCAACACATTTTAATCCTCCAAAAGTGGGAAAGGGGACCATTTTTATTTAAAAAGGGGATTTCAGGGGACCATTTATATTTTAAAAAGGGGCCATTTGTCTAAAGATACTGTACCGAGTATGCCTAAATATGCAAGCAAATTTGAAAAAAAAATACTCCAGACTTTCAATTCAAATTGCTGAGTATTAAAATTTAAAATTAGATTAAGATATATATTGTTAATTGTTAATTATTAACTTTAAACATAAAATTTAGTTCTTTTCTATCCAATAGACGCTGAGATAAGCTATAACATTGATAAGAAAAAACACAGTATGACAAAACAAATATTGAATCAACAGTTATTCATAATCATCTTACGTATTAAATTTGGTAAAATTCCATTCCAAATATACCGAGATCTGGCTATCACGGAAATCGTTAAAAATGCAACTCAGTAGCACCACCTCTGTATGGCGAAATACACGAAAACCTAATCAGCATCAATTTATGACAAGGTTTAAGTGAATGCGAAGTTTGATGAAATTTCACCATATGTATGCTGAGATACAGTTATGTAAATTGTGAAAAATGCAGCATAGCATTACCACCTGTTGGGCCATATACGCCAAAACTTAATGAACACTTGTATGTGCTAAAGTCTTATTAAATACGGCATTTGATGAAATTCCATGCTTTAGTTTTCTGTATACAGTGGGAGTGGCTACAAAATTTGTATCACATACACAGAGAGAGAGATTTTTCAACATTTCAAATCAGGCTAATCTAATAAAACATGTAAATCCACCAAAAAGATTCCAGTACTTTCTTCTGACAAAAATATATTTAAAAAGTATAAAAATAAATTAAAATTTTTTCCTTTAACAGGTGGGATATACTTCTACATCAAAATCGAAAACAAAACCAAATCTATAATAATAAAGATAGAAGTTTGTCTGTGTGCTGAAGTGACCGCTGAAAAATACAGATACAAGATGAAGGCGAGGCACATCTATGTCTAAAGTTATGCACCAAGAAGCCAGCTTTTGGATTCGTTTCTTTTCTTTTCTTTTCTTTCTTTCTTTCTTTTTTTTTTTTTTTTTTTTTTTTTTTTCGCTTTTTAGCATTTTTTTTTTTTTTTTTTTTACGTTTCACGATGAATTTTTCACATTAATAAAGGGAATTCGGTTTAAAATTTTTAGCTCAATGTAGTAAATTTTGTCTTTTAATCTTTTTCAATAACATTTATACTGAATTCGTACGACGATTTTTTAATTTTTTTTTGCGAATTGCAGCTTTTATTCGTGTTTACTTTAAATTTTTTGACATTCGTAAAAGGAATTCGGTTCCAAAATTTTAGTCCTATAATGTTTTTTAGTCCTTATGTCCTTATAGTAAATTGTAGATTTTGGGATTTCGCGATTGCGTCCTGCGATTTGAATTTTTACCGATTTATGTATATATATATATATATATATATATTTACATTCTGCAGCATTTTTTTTTTTTTTTTTGGCATTTTTGAAAGAATTCTGGTACAATGTTGTATCCTGCTGTAATAAATTTAGCGACTTTTAAATTTTTCGCATTTTTTATGCAATTCTTAGAGTTTTATCGTGTTTTGCGACAATTTTTGGACATTTGTAAAAGAAATCCTATTCCAATTGTTTAGTAGATTTTAATATATTTTGTCCTCTTTCCAATAAAATTGATTGGGAATTCGTACAGCGATTGCTGCATTTTTTTAGTTTTTTGCATTTTGTGGCGATTTTTCCACCTTAGTATTTTTTTCCAGTCACTGAAAGGGGGTAAATGGATCAAAAAGCATAAAAGTGGACCAAAGGGGACCTTTTTCTAAAAAAGAGTCTTAGGGGGGGGGGGGGGGTAGATCATTTGAGACCTTTGTATTATGCGTTTTATGTAATTCTTTTATATATTATGCTGAATAAAATATTAATTAGCTGAGTGGTATGTAAATGATATTTGTATCTAAGCTAATGATATTTGCAAAATCCGAGCTCAGGCGAAAATACCGTTTGAACACTATCATGTGCAAACACACATATATATTGTTTCGTGGTAAAAAGCGGATTCTGAAAGGAAATACCAACATACGCACATGCATAGAGAGTTGTTGCAAAAATGGGCAAAACGAATTCAGGGGACTTCAAAAAGTAAAGATATACCAAAATTTCAAAGTCTTATTTTTTCTTGCCATGATTATATAATACTTTTTCTTGCACTATACGTGACCTTAAAGTAAAAATGTAATAATTTTCAATGTTCTCAGTGGAAAACATGTATCGTAACTATTTCCATAATAAATAATGCAAAATACTCTAAAAAAAACTTCCTTGCTTGAATTAGTATTACTGAATTACAAATTCTATTACAGAAAATTTCAGACATGAAATAAGGTTTTTTAAGGACATTTTTTAATTCTACAGCAAGCCATTTAATGCCAAACAGATAAATAAAATTTGATTAAATTAATTTCGATTTAATTTACATTTTTAATTTTTTAATTTAAGTTTAATTTGTCAATTACTTTTCTCAGAAATTGAAAAATGAAAAGCAAGATTCAAAATCCTTTCTCCCTTATGGGTGATACAAATCCTAACATTTGAAACTATGGAGCGTCCCCCCACTTTTTTTTCCAGGACTACACCACTGGTGCAGGATATTTCAAAAACTTCTCAATATTTTTTCATGAATTTTTCAAAATATGTATTTCATGTTAGTTTGTATAAACTGAATCTAAAATTTCCTTTTCATTGTTCAAAAAAATATATTTTTAGGTTATTAAACTATTAAAATTTTCAAAAATTTGAATTAGTTAAATACAACTTTGTATTAAAAATATAAAAATGTTTTTAATACAAATTTATATAGTTTCAGTGTAATTATTACAATCTGAAGTATAATTAGGCATTAAAATTTTCCTTCTAGTCGCAAAATTTATTTTGCAATCCTGCGCGTAAGCTGTCATACCAATTTTCTGCTCGACAAATGTCTGACAGTTTGAATCCCCTTAAAAATATTAATTCTGCATCTTGTAATTTTTAAAATATATGAAATGAGAGAACAGAATTCTGTTGTTCAGTCCTATAAAATTGTGTTTTAAAATTCTATAAATTTTAAGATATTAAATGTTGAAAATGGCCTGTTTTTTTTTGTTTTTTTTTTTCCATTTTTAAGAGTTTTGAGAACTTTTAAATAAAAGATTGTAAAACAGACTAATCACGGGTTATGTGGGGGGAAGGGGGCGGGGGGTAAATGAAGTGCTTTGATAAAATATTTTAAAATCGTTAAATCAATATATTTTGTAAAACTTGAAAAAAAAAATTATGCATTTTCATGACAGTCAAAATACGAAATTTCTTAAATTTATCTTTCCTGCATACACATATCAAAATTTATATAAAAATCAAACTAACGCTATTTCTTAGCATTCACCTTTTCTTTATTACCTTCGCAAATGGTAACTTTTTTTTTTTTCTAGCCCTATTCCGTCAGACAGAAGCAGAAAGAAGGATTTGGTGCGAAACAGCGGGACTAAACATTTTCCTTTTCTTTTAGCAGGTACCAACCTCACATCCGGGTAAGAACGGGCACCTGCACTCTCGAATCTTTTCTGCTCTTGCTTTTGTTTCTCATTTTTATTCCGGAGACGGCAACGAGTTTGACAGTTTTCTTGTGTTTTCGATTATTTATGCGGATGTTTTTCAGACGTCGTTTCACTGCAGTCGTGCGGGAATAAACTGCGTTCGACTTCAAAATCTTGACAATACCCGGCAAAGAAGTGTTGGAAATTTTTCTTTAAAGCTTTTTCTCTTTTTTCTCTCTTTTCTCTACTTGCAGTGAATGCATTTATTGATTAGTATCGTGGCATTTAATGTTCTTATTTCTTTTGTTCTAATGTTCTTCTTGTCGATTTTGTTTTGAATAATAATTATATGTGGAAGGGTGCTGTTTTTTTTTAAATGTAAGTTTATATTTCTTCTTGATGTTGTACCTGGGCTATCATTTTATTTAATAATATATATATTTCAGAATGCTATAAAAATAGTAAATTGTCAAATAGGACCGCATATTTTAATGAAAATATAAAAGGCGATAAGGAAAGAAAAACAGAGAGAGGATGAATTTATTTCACATGCAATACACTGGAAGGAGTCTACTTTTCCATGTCCGTTTTTCGATTTAATCAACTTTAAATTCCATTCACATAATCACCTTTAAGGCTGCTAGTCAATCAACTTCCGAATTCCCTTTGTTATTGTTAAACCCATGGACGTAGAGTGTATTAGTACATTTAAAAGACTCCTCAGGAAATTAATAGTCGAACCTCGTTATCCCGACACTCTAATGACCAGAAAAAAGTGTCGTCATAAGCGCAGTGTCGCGGTAACCGGAGTTGGAGAGGAATATGTTTATAAAAAGCTGTATTTTTAATTAATTTAAGACCATTTGAAATTCATAACTGTTCTTGCAGTTTTAAGCAATAAGAATTATTATTAAACAAAATAAACGCAAAAACAAAATTGAAAAGAATAAAAATCAGATCTATGATGATATGTGCTTCCTACAATTCTTTTTTCAATATTATATAATGAATTGTAATCAATATTCGTTGTTTCAGAAATGGATATTAGATAATTTCTGATCCTTTCAATGCAATGCAATGTTTCAGTTTAAGTCGGATGAAAAACGCCGTGTAACCATAATAACCAGCGCCGCCTGACCAGAATAAAAAGACCTCGAGTAGACTGATACGTCTATCTGGAGCTTAAGTGGGGCATTCAAAATGTGTGGGTTTATTTATTTAGATAAAGGATTAAACTAAATTTTCTCATTTATCTCAATGGGTATTTTAAACACTTTTGTGAAAAGTTTGGCTAAGACATTTCTTACCACTTAATTTCCGTCTTTATAAGATGGATTTGAAAAATGGACACTTTTCCTAAACCGTCGGGATATCCGGAGTTGAAAGTATTCAACGACGTAAAATCCGGAGGTGATCCGGGTGTCGGGATAACGAGGTCTGGCTGTTTTTGTAATTTACTTTTTCTTTGTGCACTTCTTAAAAGATGTTTATTTTTTCTTAGTTCTCAACATATATCTAAAATCTGTGATTAATTTCATATTTCATGTGTTAAAAGCTGACGAATTGTGGGTAAGATTTTAACACGTCAAGTCATATAAAATTAGGTATATATTTTAGAAATACTTTAAGAACTAAGAAAAAAAGAATCATCCTTTAAGAAGAGTACACAGAAAAAAGAAGTTAAAATATTAATTTAGTGAGGAGATACTTTAAATATATGAAGGCATTTCACGCCCATAGGTTTAACATTAGAGACGTTAATTCTGAAGTTGGCTGACTAACAGCCTTAAGGGACACAGTACCTTTTAAACTACTTTTCCAATTTTGAATAATACTGTAATATACTTAAATATAATGTCACTACAGATATTAGGTACTATAAAGCAAATATAATTTCATATAATTTAAAAAAAAATCTTGTAGAACAGCCTATTTAACTAAAATTTAAATTTTAAAAAAATTAAAAAAATGTTTTTAAATCCCTACTACTTTTTTAAATATGAATATTTTTGCTTCAAATTTTTTTTTTCCATATTCCTTAGATTATACTACATAAAACTGTGCATGGATTTAACATTCAAGGTTATAGTTATTTTTTTTTTTAAGAATTTCAATTATTTTTCCTTGATTTTTTACTATACAAAAGAGAAAAAGATTGATATTAAACGTAATATCCCATACATCTAAAAATCCATGCACAGTTTTATGTAGTATAATCTAAGGAATATGGAAAAAAAATTTGAAGCAAAAATATTCATATTTAAAAAAGTAGTAGGGATTTAAAAACATTTTTTAAATTTTTTTTTAATTTAAATTTTAGTTAAATAGGCTGTTCTACAAGATTTTTTTTTTAATTATATGAAACTATATTTGCTTTATAGTACCTCATATTTGTAGTGGCATTATATTTAAGTATATTACAGTATTACTCAAAATCGAAAAAGTAGTTTAAAAGGTACCGTGTCCCCTTAAGGCTCCTGTCCCTACCGGAGAAGACGCTCACGAGCTAATGCTAATCCTATGGGGAGGGATTTTTCTAATTTTTCGTTTGCATTTCGACATTTTTAAATAATTTTTTTTTTTTTTATTGGATAGCCGAGATCCGTCTCTACATCGCATATTTTTTACTTTTTCGATTTTGGTTGCAGATATTTTTTAGAATGACACTTTCATTTTCAAAACCGGTTTTGAAAGTGAAAGTAACTTTATAAAAAATATCTGCAACTAAAATCGAAAAAGTAAAAAAGGTGCGATGTCGAGACAGACCTCGGCTATCCAATGCAAAAAAAAAGTATTTAAAAATGTCGAAATTCAAGCGAAATATTAGAAAATGTTCTCCCCATAGGATTAGCATTAGCTCGTGAGTGTCTTCTCCGGCAGGGACAGGAGCCTTAAGGCTGCTACTCACTCAACTTCTGAATTCCCCTCACTAAAATCAAGGCTGCTCTCAAATCCAAAAGAGCAACTTTATGACATAAGTTTTAATTTATTTTTGTTCGGAAATGGATGAAACTAGCAAGTATTGTTGTTCAGAAACTATGTAATCGAACTATTTTTCCGTTATTTTTCATTTATTTATTTATTTATTTATTTTTGTAAACGTAACAGATCTTTCAGAAAATGTTGTCAAACTGGGCATTTTGAACCGAATTTTTGCGCGAAAGAAGAATAACCACTCAAGAAAGGGTGAAAAACGTCTTTGTCACGTGATTAAAATCGCCTATAACTCAATGGGTAATTTATTTATCAAAAATGGAAAACACAGTTCGATTCCAAATCGCTTAGTCAGGCCTTCCAATTTTATACCTTTCAGTTAAAAAATGATTTTTTAAATGTGTCAAAATGTTTTGCGCTTTTTGAGCAGAGCAGTTGAGAACAGCCTTAAGTCTATATGCGTTTGATGCATTCGTACGCAGTTAAAATATCTCCTCGGGAAATTAATATTTTTAACATCTGTTTTCTGTGTACTCTAATTAAAGGATGTGTCTTTTTTTCTAAGTTCTCAAAATATTTCTAAAATGTATGCTTAATTTTATATGAATTATTAAAACCTTACTCACTGTACGTCTGTTTTTAGCCCTGGAAATATTAAATTAAGTACGGATTTTAGAACTATTTTGAAAACTATTTTGAGAACTAAGAAAAAAAGGGACATCCTGGGTGTATTCCAATCCAAACTACTTATTTTCTTATTTATTTTTAAATTCATTTTTGCTCTCAAACGCATCAAACTGGCAAATTCTCTTATTTAAAGACTACATAATGTGCCGTGCTTGTTGAGTTTTTGATAAATGCAGAAATTATTGTAAAAAATGCTGTCAAAGTGGGCGTTTTGAACAGAATTTTCCGAAGCGGGAGATCTGGGAATGAAAAAAATGGTCATACTGAGAAAATAATTGTTCATAAATCAAATTCTAATTAATTGAGCAAAAAATGAAATCACGCGGCCTCTTATACATCTCTTCAAAAATCGCCTCAGCAAGTTTCATGTTTTTACTTTTAAAAATGGGTCTGAAAACGTCTCAGAAAATTTCGAGCTGTTGAGGGTGGAAAAATATTTTTTCGAATATACCCTTAAGAATAGTAAACAGAAAACATAAGCTAAAAATATTAATTTCGCGAGGAGATATTTTAAATATATGAATGCATTCTACGCCCATAGACTTAACACTTAGCGAGCGGAATTCAGAATCTGAGTGACTAGTAGCTTTAAGTGCCATTCATTTGGTCCAGATCCACTGAAACTCTTGGAAGACATGATTGAACTCCTTTTTCAACATCGTTTGCATAATCACTCCCGTGCTATTCAAAACGGCCATTGATGAATCAAAAAGGGAAGCTCTAATTTCAAACGATGAAATAAAAAGGATGGTCGCATGGAGCCAGATCTAAGTTGTATACAGAATGTTGCAATGAGAATGACAGTTTTTTTGTGCTTTCGATTATTTTTGCGGATGTTTTTAAGACGTCGTTTCATTGAAGTACTTGGAAAATAAACTGCATTCGACTTCAAACTCTTGACAATACCGAGTAAATGAACTTTTCCTTTAAATCTTTTTTTGCCCACTCTTTTTGCAGTGGATGCATTTATTGATTAGAATTGTGGAATTTAATGTTTGTATTTATTTTTTTTTTCGTATAATTATGCGATGAAGATTTTTTCCTTTCTTTTTTTTTAATGTAAGTTTCTATTTTTTTCTGATGTTGCATTTAGGTTCAGATTTTATTTGCATTTAAGCTTCAAAATTTTACAATACTCGGTAAAAAAATACTGGATTTTTTTTCTTTTACTTTTTCTTCTTTTTCTTTTCCTCTTTTTTTGGGGGGAAAGGGGGGGTATTTATTCTTACAACTGCTGTTTTTTTATCAGATCTCATTTATTAATTGAAATCGTGATATTTATTGTTAGTATTTTTTTTTCTTTGAGTTTCTTTCTTTTTATTTTTATTGATATAGATTTCGAATATAAATGTGTGGTGATTAAGCACAAAAGAAAGAGAACGAATTTATTCTTCGCAAATGACATTACAGAATACCAATCTTGATATTTTCGTTTTCAAAGTAGTCACCATTTCACTGCAGTCGTGTGGGAATAAACTGCGTTCGACTTCAAAATAATTACAATACCCGGCAAAAAAATGCTGGAAATTTTTCTTTTAATTTTTCTTCTTCTTCTTCTTTTTTCCTTGTATTATTCTTACAATGGCTCATTTTATTAGATCTCTTTTATTAATTGGAATACTTATTGTTCGCATTTTTTTCTTTGATTTTCTTTCTTTTGATTATTATAGGTATATATTTTCTAATTCAAATGTATGGTGACTAGGCACAAAAGAATGAGAACGAATTTATTCTTCAGGAATGACATTACATGCCTATCTTGGTATTTTCGTTTTCGAAGTATAGTCACCATTTCACTGCAGTCGTGTGGGAATAAATTGCACTCGACTTCAATATATTGACAATACTCAGCAAAAAAACAATGCTGGAATTTTTTTCTTTAATTTTCTTCTTCTTTTGATACTTCTTTTTTCAATGACTCTTATTAATTAGATCTCACTTATCAATTATAATCGTGATATTTATTGTTCGTATATATATATATATATATATATATATATATTACCATTAATTAAACATAACCTACCACCGTCAATTATTATGAATTAAAGCTGTAAGTATTAAAAAAAAATATATATATATATATTATAAGAATTATTATGGAAGAAAAAAGAAAAAAGTGGACACCGACAAAAATTGAAAAGCTTATACATTGAATTACGTTATCAAGGGCACAGAATTCAATGATATAAGCAAAATGGTTGTTTTCTGTGGGAAAAATAAGCTAAAGGTAAAATTAATTTTCCCCTGTGCCCGAACAACCACTAAAATCAAGTGAATATAACCATTAAATAAACATTACCGACCAGACCATCACCAAAAACCGCAATATTGTGAATTAAATGACAATAAAAATGGATACCACAAACCTATAATATACAACTGTATGTATAAAATAAAGTACCTTATACTTAATTACAAGAATTAATATGGAAGAAAAAAAGAAGAATATGGATACCGAAAAAAATAATTGAAAAACTTATATATTGAATTACGTTTTCAAGAGTACAGAATTCAATGATATAAGCAAATCGGTGTTTTCTGTGAGAAAAAAAGCTAAAAGCTGAAAAAAAATTTTCTTCTGTACTCAAACAACCAATATGACCAAGAGAATAGTTTCAAGATGAAAACAGAATAATATCAAATGGCATGAAATGGAAAAAACAATACAACCTTTTAAATATTTAATTTATAGCATAAAAAATAGAAATATTACACAACATACCGAATAAAATCCCAGTTGTTTTCAAAATATCCTCCTTCACATGGTATCCAAAAGCACGTTAAGATTAAGGTGAATTAAACAGTTAAGTTAACACAGAAATTAAAACCTATGGATTCAGTTAATTCATTTTAAAATACCGTGATAAATTCAATTAATATAGTATAAATAGAAAATAATTACACTATTTAAAATACCTAAAAACACTTTTAAATTGTTTAATTTCTATTTTACAGTATTGCCAATATTCAGCGTTCAATACCACCTGGTATATATATATATATATATATATATATATATATATTTAGTTTCTTTCTTTTGAGTTTTAGAAATATTACATTACGAATACAAATGTAAGGTGACTAGGCACAAAAGAATGAGAACGAATTTCTTCTTCGTGAATGACATTACATGCTTATCTTTATACACTGCTCAAAACAATTAAAGGATATTGCAGTTTTAGGTGGATTTTGTATCTGGTAAACTGTTTAGCTGATTGATACATGGTCGACAGACATAGTAGGTTATATGAGAATAAATTACACATGTTTGGTAGAAAAAAAATGCATTTTATTGCGCATTTGTGTACTAAAGGAAAAAAACACAATTTGTGCATATGAGAAAAAAAGAATAAGAAAAGGTGTTTTCTTCAAAGAAAATCATTTTCAGTAGGGGGTATGGTTTCCACGGGCGGCCAGCAACGTTGAACACCTTTGAGGCATGGACTCAATGAGGCTATTAATGACGAGTTGGGGTATTCTGCCCCACTCTTCCAGAAGAGCTCTTTCCAGTTCTTGGAGAGTTTGTGGGGGTTGTTGGCGGCCAGAAACTCGTCTTCCTAGAGCGTCCCAAACGTGCTCGATTGGATTCATGTCTGGAGAACACGCTGGCCATTCCATTCGAACGATTCCTTCCTCGAAAAGGAAATCCTCCACCAGGTTTGCACGATGTGGCCTGCAGTTATCGTCCATTAAAATGAAGTTATCTCCGATTGCTGCAGCGTAAGGGACTACAATAGGTCTGAGGATCTCATCCCTATATCGGCGACCAGTCAGAGCTCCATCTCGAATCCACCGCCAAATCTGACACTTTCGTCCACGAACGCAGGATTAATCCTACTGCCACGTTCCCTCCAGATGAAAATACGCCTATTATCCGGATGCACAGAAAAACGGGACTCGCCAGAAAACAGAATATTGCTCCATTCATTTCTCCTCCAGTTGACATGCTCGGTTGCCCACTCCCTGCGGTCGCGACGATGCCTTGATGTTAATCTAACACATACCATCGGTCGGCGAGCATACAGACCTACAGCATGGAGCCGGTTTCGGACAGTCTGAGTTGAAATCGTGGTGCCTGTAGCCGAGCGAAGGTGTTGTTGGAGAAGAGTAGCGTTCATGGTTCGGTGTCTCCGAGCTGTTAACGCTAAATACCGATCTTCATTGGGCGTTGTTGCCCGTCTACGTCCTTGCCCTGGTCTTCGGCCTGCACATCCACTCTCCAAAAAACGGTTCCAGATCCTGGAAATGACACTTTGTGACACTCCAATGGCTTGCGCTACTTCGGCTTGAGTTTGGCCTCCTTCTAACTTACCAACAATTCTCAAAGCTTCTGAATCTGTCAAATGACTTCGCTGAGACATCGTACTCATCGAAACAAAGCAATCACTGAATGCCGATCATCCTTGTCTTCATTCTCTTTTATCCAGTTGAAAGTCAAATCTCATTCGCTGCCGCTGAAGCGACGTTTTTGACGTCGAACTCAAAATTTGCATACTCCACAGTTTGAAAACCAGAAAAATTTGCATTTGTGATTCTCTTCTTCTATTTTCGGCAAAAAAAAATTCGTTTATATCTTTATTTTATATAAAACTTCAAATATCCTTTAATTGTTTTGACCAGTGTATTTTCGTTTTCGAAGTAGCCACCATTTCACTGCAGTCATGTGGGAATAAACTGCACTCGACTTCAATATATTGAATACATCGGCAAAGAAATGCTGGAATTTTTTTCCTTTAATTTTCTTCTTCTTCTTCTTCTTTTAATACTTCTTCTTTTAATACTTCTTCTTTTAATACTTCTTCTTTCAATGTTAATTAGATCTCATTTATCAATTGGAATCATAATATTTTTTGTTCGCATTTTTTTTTTTTATTATTATTATTTGAGTTTCTTTCTTTTGCTTTTTATAAATATTACATTCCGAATATAAAAGTCAGGTTCGGAAGCTCATGCACAAAAGAATGAGAACGAATTCATTCTTGATGAATGACATTACAGAATGCCTATCTAGATAGTTTCGTTTTCGAAGTAGTCACCATTTCGCTGCAGTTATATGGGAATAAACTGCGCTCGACTTCAATATCTTGACAATATTCGTCGAAGAAATGCTGGAAATTTCTCCTCTAATTTCCTTCTTCTTCTTCTTTTTTTTTAATACTTATTCTTTCAATGACTCTTATTAATTAGACCTCATTTATCAATTAGAATCGTGATATTTATTGTTCGCATTTTTTTAATTTGAGCTTTTTTCTTTTGATTTTTAGAAATATTACATTCCGAATACAAATATACGGTGACTAGGCACAAAAGAATGAGAACGAATTTATTCTTGATGAATGACATTACAGAATGCCTATCTTGATATTTTCGTTTTCGAAGTAGTCACCATTTCACTGCAATCATGTCGGAATAAACTGCGCTCGACTTCAATATCTTGACAATACTCGGCGAAGAAATGCTGAAATTTTTCCCTTTAATTTCCTTCTTCTTCTTTTTTTAATACTTATTCTTTCAATAACTCTTATTAATTAGATCTCATTTATAAATTGGAATCGTGATATTTATTGTTCGCATTTTTTTATTTGAGTTTCTTTCTTTTGATTTTTATAAATATTACATTCCGAATATAAATATAAGGCGACTAGATACAAAAGAATGAGAACAAATTTATTCTTCATGACTTTACAGGATTGTCCATCTTGATATTTTTGTTTTCGAAGCAGTCACCACTTCACTGCAGTCGTGTGGGAATAAACTACAAACGACTTCAAAATCTTGACAATATTCAGCAAAGAAATGCTAGAAATTTTTCTTTTAATATTTTCTTTTTTTATTCTATTTGTCCTTCCATTGAATGCATTTATTAATTAGAATCGTAGTATTTATTGATTGCATTTCTGTTCTTTTTTTCTTTACTGTAGAATTATTAAATGATTAAGGGAGGAAGTCTTTTTTAGCGTTTTAGCTAATCTAACTTTCTACTTCTGCTTAAGGTTGAACTGAGATTTTGATATATAATATATGTAGAATTTAAATTGCTAAACAAGACTAAAACATGAAATAAATATTTCATAAAATAAAGATCATAGAAAAGAATAAATTTTTAATGAAAATGTACACTTCATTTTTGCGTTTCTACATTCGTATGTACTATTACCAGATCTATCAACCTTCGAACAAGAGAAATAGTCTCACATCAAATCTTTACGTTGGAGGTTGGATGGTTGCTCCATGTTTTAAAGCACCAATCCAGAGCTATCGAATGTGTGTGTGTATGCATAAGCACATAAAGTAGAAGGCTTCCTATCTTTCTTTGTATATGTTTATATGTGTAATACATACGTGCTATTTCACACATATCATGATGACTAATTCTATAAGATTAAAACATAAATAATTTACAAATTCAAAATTTCACCTTGTCTACCTTTCACTAAACAAACACATCTTAAAAAATAAGTTTAAAAAATATTTTCTAAACAAGTCTCTTCAAACATGACAGAAGTAGATATAAATTCAGGGTTCAACACCAGCCGGGACCTGGCACTGCACGCTGTTCTGCGCCGTAGCCTTCATGAGCCTAAAAAATCTCTTTATTTTGAGTGGATAAAAACACTACTTCTTACCAACACGCTTGCAGCCTTACAGAAAATGTGATGCCTGTGTGCAAGCGAGATCTTCATTACTTAAAATTATATTAACCTCCAAGGAAGGTCTTGATAGCAGTTACAGTGGCGAGTTCCGCTGTAAATCCGAAATTTCCTGTGAACATCTCAGTATATATAGCCGTTACACAGTCACAGTCAATTAATATATCGCTCACCTGCAAAAAAAGTGACACATCTCGTAAAAATTCATTTTGCGTTTTATTTCTCTAATAGGTCTGTCATAGGTGCGTCTTGCTACACAAACAGTTTAATAAGTGTTATTATATGAAAAATCCCTTTATTACGCTATATGTCCATTTGTGACCATAGAAGAGGAGTGGATATATGGGGAGGTAAAATTATCCAACCCTCCAAACACCATCCTACGTCGTCATTCTTAAGGGTTTTATGCTTTTATGCACGTCTTTATTCCTGCATAAAGAGGTAAGTGCTATAATTTCACGTTACAGTAAAATCATGCAAATTTTCTTTTGCCTCTCCTGTAAAATTTATTTTTGAGTCACTTTTCTTGCGGGTGAGCGATATCTTTACAACATAACCATGACAACATAACAACATAACAATCCCGGAGGCTCATGTATAATTTGCGAAGCTTAAAGAAAGACAGAATAGATTTATCTTCACGCGTAAACTGTAGCGATTTAGAACAATACGATATCACGGAAAACCACAAAACTATCTCGAATAAGGGTATTACACTAGAGTACCCTTATAAAAGGATATACCCAGGTATCCTGCCACAACTTGATCATAAGGGTACGAAATAAAGGAGTGACATTTTGGCCACCGTTGTGACAGTTACACTTGTTTGATATTAATAATAATGTATCCTGAGTTGCATAAATTTCAGAGTAACTGTAAGATATTAGATCTTCAAGAAGTATAATGTCGTTAACCAGAAATACAGTGTTAGCCTAAATGACTCATCGGGTTTCAAAAGGCTGTTTATTTACAAGTATACGACGTACAAAGACGGGTGAAACATGAAAAGATACATACACTCACCAAGTTTCTGGTACAGGCATTCAACCGACTTACGTAAGTAATGCGTTCCACAAAGTCTTACATAACTTGAATTTTACGTAAGTCGAATTTGTAAGTTGCTTAGGTAAAATTTTGTAAGAAACTGCAATATTTATTATGTCATCACCATCATCATCATCAACCGTTTTCAATCCACTGCTGGATGTAGGTCTCTCCCAGATATTTCTAATGTTTTCTGTCTAGTGCTTTAGTCATCCAATTTACACCGGCTATTTTTTTGATTTCGTCACTCCATCTTACTTGAGGTCGTCTTCTTGGCCGTTTTACATCTCTGGGATACCACTGTATGGTGTTTGTGCTCCATCTATTGTCTTGTCTTCTTGCAATGTGCCCAACCCATTTCCATTTTAGCCGTTTAAGTCTTTCAATGATGTCAAAAACTTTCGTCTGACTTCTTATCCAGGTTATTCTTTTTCTGTCTCTTCTAGTTATACCTGGCATACATCTTTCCATACTTCTCTGTGTCGTTTGTAATCTTTGTACCATCTGTTTTGTTAGCGTCCATGTTTCTGTTCCATAAGTTAGCACAGGCAAAACAGATTGGTTATACACCTTTCTTTTCAAACAAAGAGGCATGTTACTCTTCAGAATAATATTTTTCTTACCAAAAGGACTACATCCATTTCTTATTCTTCTATTGATTTCATTCATGATACTATTATCTAATGATATTTCCTGCCCAAGGTACACATAACTTTGCACTTCTTTAATTTCAGTGTTGTTATAGACAATTTTCTTTTTTGATGCAAATGAATTGAACATCACCTTAGTCTTTTCCAAGTTTATTTTTAATCCCACATTAATGCTAGCTTCTGCCAAATCTTTTAGCATATTTTCCAGTTCTTCAGGACTGTTACTGAAAATTAAAATGTCATCAGCGAATAGGAGATGACTTAAATATTCCCCATTTATTCTAATCTCTTTGTTTTCCCAATTCAGCTTCTTGAAAATATATTTATTATGTATATGTATGTATATTATTTACACAATATTATTTTATAAATAAAGCATCATGCGACAGTATTTATTCGTATATAAACTATAAACTTCTGAAAAAATATAAAAATAAACTTAAAGAACACTTTTCAAATATCTTGTGAAATACGGGATTTATAACTCTAACATTGACAAATTGATTTATAACAATTTTGAATCTACATCAAACGAGTATAAAAATGAGAAATAGTTAAAGAAGAATAATTTAACCTGTTCTTCATGAATTTCTGATGGAAAGACAAATGAACAGAGCTCACAAATTAAAATAATCCTTGATAAGCAGAAACTGTATCTATTACGAATTAGATTACTACTATGAATAACTAACAATAAAGATTAAGTTGTTTTGTTATAGATTTGATTGTATATACCAATAAAAATAGAACTCTATCTAATATATAAACTACATTACGGTTGTGGTTTATATCTATATATTTTATTCATAAAATAAATATCAAAAGCATGCAACTGCGTATCACACGCGCTAATATGTCCACAAATGTAATTTTCGAGATTTATTACGTAACTGCGAATTTACGTAAGTCGCGTATTACGTAAGTCGGGGGATGCTTGTACATACTACATATGTTCGATGCATTCCTGCACGCGAGCAACGAGGCGGACTTTTAAACTTGGTGAGTGTATGTATCTTGCCATGTATCAATCGTCTTTGTAAGTCATATACCTTTCAATACACAGTGTTTTGAAACCTGATGAATCATTTAGACTAACCCTATATCTATGAATTGCATTCCTCACAACAATCAATAGCAACAGCAAAATAATTTTTTCATTTGTCTAATTATTTCAGAAAATAATTTTTGAAAAAAGAAGTTTTTTGCATCAAAACTATTACAGTTGTGAATCAATATGAACCAGGCATTACAAGCAACTCCGAAATAAAATACCGAATATGCATGAAATTCTTTCCTTTCGCACTGCTATAGCATCTATTCATCATAAGTTCAATCTCCTTTAAAGCAAAGACGAACATTACAGCATCAGAAAACAACCGTTTGCTCAATGCAATGATAAAACATGTTGCTCGTGATTTGTTTTCGTAATGAATCATTCGTTTTGCTCACAGAGATCCCCAAACAGTTTGCTTTAAAAAGGAGAAGAAAAAAAAAGAAGATTCCGTAAAAATATAAGCTCACAAATGACTTTCATAAATCATGCACAACAATTTGCTTGTCAAATTTTATAGTTTAAAGTATATTTCAACAAGCGCGTACAAGAAGTTCAAAAAATGCAGATTTTTTTCTTCTTTTTTATGGGTAGAAAACTGAATTCTTGGATCAAAATTCGGCTCGACTTATAGTTTTTGAAACGTATTTTAAAAGTGAAATAATGGCGTGTTGCATTGATTTTCTTTTGTTAAGGTCTTTGGTTAGAGAAATGAATTCTTATGTTTAAGATCAGCTAAACAATTTTATTTAAAATATTAAATGATGAAGATACAGTATTGTTAAACTTATAAAACTTATGTGTATATTTACTTCACGGTATGCAAAGTTTTTACGTAACTTATTTTATTTACTAATATTTATAATCAAGGCAACATATTTGTTTCTGATTTCATTTTTAAAGATATTAGTTTATTAAGAGAATTTTACCCTTTCACCGTCCAAGGGTTTTCCAGTATTTTTATAAGAATGCTTGTAAATCCCAGGATATATATATATATATATATATATATTAATCGCAATTTGATGCTATATATCTCTAATATCACTCCTTTCTATATAGGGTTTTAAATATTTTTGCCTATAACCGGTTTAACATGATTTCAAGAAACGGAAAAATCCGCGCCAGCCGATTAAAGGATAAAGTAACGGCCAACTACATATCTCCTATAAAAATATATATTTAAGAAATATTGAAACGGAGAAATATTCCAAACTAAGCTAAAAATTTCTAAAAATGATAAAAATACACTTAAAAGACATATAAATACATTTATTCAGATCGATATATGTTTCATCCCAAAAACGATGACATTTTCAAGATCTTTGTTGATACAAATATTTTTGCAAAAATTTTTTTAAAAAACAAGAAAATAGTAAATAAAATCACCAGAGCTCATGTACAATGAAAAACAAGTGCAAACAAAAAATAAAATAGAATCGACAGCGGTGCAAAGAAAATTAGGCAAACTTTTATTAATTATTATTATTATTATTACTAAATGCCTAAACATAAATGAAGTCATAATAAGAAATTCATATACAGATTAACTACCATTACTATACATCGTAGATAGCAACAAAAGCCATTGTTAAGAAAAATAATACGACTAGAAAACAGAAATTCTGCTTTTTCAGAATTTAGTGTAGCCCCCGATGAAAAAAAATATATATGTATATAAATATGGATAATACAAAACATATTTCAGTTTTAAGACTTAAAACACTCCCATGCTTTTATTTTACATAAAATGACGTCATTCGCATCCTCTGAAGAATTCCTCATTTACGATCCAGTTTTAAACAGTATCTACAGTAAAGTATTCATAGGTCGTCACTATCGCTGAATAATACACACACACACAGAAACACAAAACACACAGAAACACAAGACACATGTCAATCAAGAAACTCGACCCCCCCCCCTTCCCAAAAAAATCGGCTATCTAATGACTGATATGCCTTCATTTGTTGAATTAAATATAGTTTATAATACCTCCATGTTTTATCAGAAAGCATTCATTTATATTTTTTTAAATAGCACGTACTTTAATTACATTTTTTTTCAGTAGTTACGTGAAAATGGCATCAAAAAGATATAAGTACTATTTTCCCTTTTCTTTACTTTCTACAGAAATGTAGCACTTGAGTTGCCAAAATGAAACAAATGTTGCTAAAAACTACAAAAAAAATTAATATCTCAAAAGAAAATTGAGATGCCGTTTTCAAACAAATTTCATTAAAAAGTACTTTTTTTCTCCCCAATATGGCGGTATAAAAATCGAAAATGTGCGATGTTTAGAAGTTAAAAAAAAATTGCAGTATAGTATTTAAGAGTACAATGATACATCTGCTTTGTTTTACGGCTGGCTTATATACAACGGAACCTTAATTTTCGGAAACGACATTTTATTTGCTGGGAGAAAGAAATATCATATCGGGGGCTAATAAAAATGGATATTTGTGAGCGTAACTTCTACTATTGTTTCTAATTCTGCAGAGTATCTCTTTCCAAATTTTAGATAACTCAAGTGAGGCTGAATCATTGCAAATATTCTCACTGCGCGAAAAGATCTCCATTGATTCCTGGATAAGGGATGATAAATATAATCTTGATGGATAAATTATTCTACTATTTTTAAAAGCAATTTTGAAAAAAAATATTTGTATCAAGAAAGATCTTGAAAATGTCGTCGTTTGTGCAGTGAAATCTATGTCGGCCTGAATAGAGCAATTTATATGCCTTTTAAGTGTATTTTTATCACTTTTATCAATTTTTAGCTTAGTTTGGATGATTATAAGTGATTTTTATACATCCTTTTATTGGAGAAATAAGTTAAAGTGCTTTAACTTGCATGATGCTTGTAATATATGCGTGAGCTTGTAATAAAGTGTTCTGATACTTTATTTCATTATCTGGTATTCTGTACATTTTCAATACGCACCTTGCATTTTCTTATAATTGTAAAGCATATTATTTGCATATTAACGTTTTAATTCCTATAAAAAAAATATTTTCAGTTAGATAAGTACATATTTTTTTATTTTTTTGTTTACTCATTATTAAGTATTCATTTTCAACTTATTTTCTTTATAAAAGGATGCTCGAGCAATAATTTCATAAACATTTTATTAGGAAGTGATGATGATATATCTGCCAGTCTGCTTGTCTATCTGTTTCCATTTTTCACTTTTGTAAAAATCTTTAAATTGTGAGGGAAATTTAGACATATTGTTGAGGTTTGGTAACATCATATTATTTTTAATAATGGTCAAAATGACCGATAGAATTTTTGCAAGGGCATATTAAAGAATTCTAATATACAAAGAAAATAAATAAGTAAGAAAGATAACGAATTTATTCCGAATCATGGATGTTTGTAGCAGAGTGCCTAGCTATTCTTTTATAAGATATTGGACGAGATCTATTGGACTAGTTCATTTTGCCAGTGATTGTGGTGTTCTGAATTCGTTTTGTCCCATTTGTACGTGAATGAGACCTATTTTGTTATTTATTTAAGTTTCTGAAAGTGCATATGTATCTCTGATTGCCACGCTCATTTTTGTAATGATATTTTTATTAGTCAACTGTGGTTGTGGATTAGCTACGGGTGTCCTAAAAACGACTGACTGATTTTAAAATTAAATAACTCGCAAGCGGTAACAGACATTAAAAAAATTCTTGCAGGAGAATTATGCATGATGTCAGAAGTTTTTTAACCGTGATTTTCGAATTTAGTTCGAATTACAAACAATAGATGGCACTGTAAGCAATAGGCGCTAAATTCAAGCCGGATTTTTTTACCTTTCTCTTCTCCCATGCCATAAAAGAAGATTAAAATGTATTGAGTGAGTCAAAAATCGGGCCTGGATTTAGCGCATATCGCTCGCAGCACCATCTATTGTTTGTAATTCGAACTATATTCGAGAATCACATTTAAAAAACTCCTGACATCATACAAAACGCTCCTCCAAGAATTTTTTTAAATATCTGTCACCGTTTGCAAGTTATTGAATTTTAAAATCAGACAGTCCTTTTTAGGACTAGTTGGAATCAGTAGATTTTGGACCCATCCTCCCGTCAGGTATTTGAGCTCTCTCTTGAAATTCGAACCACATGTCACTTCAAGCATAGTTTCCTATTAGCAATTTGGATAGAGCTTTGGTCTGTGAGTTTTCCCCAGTTGGTAAGAAGTTGAGCTTTATACTCCGAATCTTTATTCGTTGTAGAAATCCACTATACTACTGAATTCCAATGACTGAATTAATAGGTTAAATTTAATAAATTTTAGGAAAAGATTTTCCTCCCCTCAGTCCCCCATAAAATTGAGCTTATTTTTTTATTGCCATTAAAATCTACCCTCTCCACTGCTAATTCCTTGTTTACTTGAACAAATCGATATAATTCTTGGAAATTTTTCTGTAGAAAATTTCTCCCGCCTAGCATTCAATAATATGACAAATTTTAAATGCTTAAAAGACGTACAGCCAGCAGAGTGAAAAAGTGTCTAAGCTGGGGTTCGAATCCGGGTCATCGGAATAGCGCACCGACGTTATACCAACTGAAACACTTAGAACGATACCCAGACTGGTACTCCTCACTATCATGTGTTTGCAAGGCTATAACCGAAGCACAAGATGAAATATCATTCCGTGAGCCATGATTTCGGGGCAAACACGGAACCAAAGAGAATCCAACATCGATGAAACTGGACAAATCTATATAATTCTCGGGAATTCTTCTGTAGAAAATTCCACCAGCCTTGCATTCAATAATATTAGGTTGAGCAAAAAGTTCTGGGAAATTTTTAATCTAATAGTTACCAGAATTTGTATCGTATATGATGGTGGTACCATCAATACCGAGCTCTATTGCCAGCAGTTGGATCGCGTATACGACAAACTGGTGCAGAAGTACCCAAGATTGGTTCGCCGAAAGCGCGCTTTGTTTCAGCAGGATAATGCCAAACCGAACGTGGCCCAGAGGGCCAAAGACAAGTTTGCACAGTAGGACGGCGTCGAAATTCTTCCACACTCCGCCTACAGTCCAGACGTGACTGAATCCGATTATGGCCTCTTTCGATCAATGCAACAGTTATTCAAGGGCCGTCGATTTGAATCCTTGAATGCCGTCGATTTGAATGAAGTTGAAGAAGCATTTCAAGAGTTTTTCTATTCCAAGGAGCCGCCATGGTACTTCCAGCAAATCCGGAATCTAGCAAAACGATGGCAGAAAGTCATGGTCTCTACTTTGAAGAATAGTCCTTGTTGCTTTTGTTGTTAATTTGCGCATAACAACGAAACTTTCACAAATTTCCCAGAACTTTTTGCTCAACCTAGTATGTCAAATTTTAACTGCTTAAACGGCGTACACTCAACAGAGTGAAAAAGTATATGAGCCGGGGCTCGAATCCGGGTCATCGGTATACCGCATCGACGTTGTACCAACTGAACCATTTGGAACGATACGCAGACTGGCACTTTTCATTATACTATGTTGGCAAGGCTGCAACATATTTGACATATTTATAAAATTTGATATATTATTCCTTGCTTACTGTTTTAAATAAATTGTTGCATTTTTATTAAAATCTGTGACATGGCCCTAGAAGGGTATGTCTCAGGTTTACAAATGTGACACTTCAGTATGTCATGCAAATGACAACCAACTACAGTAATTGTAGTTCCACGTAATCGCCACTAAGATCCATTCATTCATTCGTCCGAATCGTCCATGCCGATTGCAAAAAGGTTTGCTTTAACCTTTTGATTACGAGGCAGGACTGGAGACTATTTCTATGTTGAATCGCACCACAATTTACAAAAAACTTTCTTTGTGATAAATTTATCTTTAAAATATTCATTATAAGTGTAAGACAGTGATTATTTTGATAAAGTGGTAGGAATAGAATAAAAAAAATAGACGCTGGGATGTACGGTGCCTCAACCCCGTAATCAAAAGGTTAAACTGTTGTGATAGATAATGGTAGCTTCTTTCATTGCTTCAATTATTTCAATACTAGCGAACTTGCCCGGCGTTGCCCGGGTACGTCAAAAAACAGCAGGAATTACGAAAAAGATCTGAAAATCACAATAAGATATCGCGAAAAAATTTTAAATCGCTTCTCAAATTTTGAAAAGAGGAAAAAAAATGATATATTGTGTTCGAAGATTGCAAGTTGATTCCTTTCACTAATGTGGAAAAATAGTAGCTAATCGCTAAAATACACTAAAAATCACATACAAAATTCCCGAAAAATTCGAAAATTGCTATACGAAATCCGAATAAACTTTATTGAAATGAGGGCAGAATGTACTTTAGGTCAAAAATGGAATGTCAAAAAATTGCAGCAGATCGCGAAGAAACGTAAAAATCGCATTAAAAATCACAAAGAGTTCAAAAATCACGAAAGTCAAAATTTACTATAATTGGATAAAAGTTTCAAGTCAAACTCCTTTGACCCTGTAGGCTCTCTTAAAATTTATGGTTTGGAAATCATGCTAAGCATTAGATCATGTTACTTTTATTCGTAATTAATTTACTTGGACTCCCTTAAATATAATTAATATAATCCTTTAAGTTAATATAAGTTTTTGTTGCATTAAAATATCTCAATTTGTTGATTTTCTGTAAGCAAGTAAACCCTATTGTTTTACAGTGGAAGTATATGGGAATTTGGCGAAATATTAGGGATATCGCCAAGTTGGCGTCACTTTTGGCGACTGATTTTGGTCGCCGAATTTGGTGATATATCGCCAAGTTGGCAACAAACTTGGCGTTATTTGGCGACAGAACTGGATCCCCCCCCCCCTACGGTAACCCCTTTATAGGTATAGAGATGCATTACATACTGTTCAATAATCGCATAAAAAATTCGCTAAAAATTCAAAAATCGCTGTACGAATTCCGGATAAATTTTTTTGAAAAGAGAAGAAAATTTACTATATTGGGTTAAAAGAAAGAAACCGTATTCTTTTTTCTAATGTGGAAAAATCGAATTAATACAATCCCTCAAGTTAATATTAGTTTTTGTTGCATTAAAATATATCAATTTTTTGATTTTCTGTAATCAAATAATACATATTGGTTTACAATGGAAGTCTATGGGAATTTGGCGAAATATTAGAGATATCGCCAACTTGGCGTCACTTTTGGCGACTCATTTTGATCGCCAAATTTGGCGATATACCGCCAAGTGGGCGACAAACTTGGCGGCATTTGGCGACAGAACTGTGTCCCTCTACGGTAACCTCCTTATAGTAATGGAAATACATTAAATGCTGTTAAATAATTGCATAAAAATTTCGCTAAAAATTCAAAAATCGCTGCACGAATTCCGAATAAACTTTTTTGAAAAGAGAACAAAATATACTATATTGGGTTAAAAGAAAGAAACCATATTCTTTTCACTTATATGGAAAAATCGCCTCGAAACTTAAAAAAGTGTTAAAAATCGCATAAAAAAATCTAATCAAAAAATCGAAAATCGGGCTTCGAGGTGCAAAACTTCATATATAGACGTACCTTTTCCCCAAATTTTGTAGCTCTACGTGCGGTGGTCTCTTCAGTCAAATTCCTTTGACCCTGTAGGCTCGCTTAAAATTTTTGGTTTGGAAATCATGCTAAGCATTAGATCATGTTACTTTTATTCGTAATTAATTTACTTGGACTCCCTTAAATATAATTAATATAATCCCTTAAGTTAATATTAGTTTTTGTTGCATTAAAATATCTCAATTTGTTGATTTTCTGTAAGCAAGTAAACCCTATTGTTTTACAGTGGAAGTCTATGGGAATTTGGCGAAAGATTAGCGATATTGCCAAGTTGGCGTCACTTTTGACGACTGATTTTGGTTGACAATTTTAGCGATATATCGCCAAGTTGGCGACAAACTTGGCGTTATTTGGCGACAGAGGTGTATCCCCCCTACGGTAAACCCCCTTATAGGTATAGAGATGCATTACATGCTGTTCAATAATCGCATAAAAAATTCGCTAAAAATTCAAAAATCGCTGTACGAATTCCGGATAAATTTTTTTGAAAAGAGAAGAAAATTTACTATTTTGGGTTAAAAGAAAGAAATCGTATTCTTTTTCCTAATGTGGAAAAATCGAATTAATATAAACCCTTAAGTTAATATTAGTTTTTGTTGCATTAAAATATAATCAGCAAGTAATCCATATTGGTTTACAATGGAAGTCTATGGGAATTTGGCGAAATATTAGAGATATCGCCAACTTGGCGTCACTTTTGGCGACTCATTTTGGTCGCCAAATTTGGCGATATGCCGCCAAGTGGGCGACAAACTTGGTGGCATTTGGCGACAGAACTGTGTCCCTCTACGGTAACCTCCTTATAGTAATGGAAGTACATTAAATGCTGTTCAATAATTGCATAAAAATTTCGCTAAACATTCAAAAATCGCTGCACGAATTCCGAATAAACTTTTTTGAAAAGAGAACAAAATGTACTATATTGAGTTAAAAGAAAGAAACCATATTCTTCTCACTTATATGGAAAAATCGCCTCAAAACTCAAAAAAGTGTTAAAAATCGCATAAAAAATTAAATAAAAAAAAATCTAATCAAAAAATTGAAAATCAGGCTTCGAGGTGCAAAATTTCATATATAGACGTACCTTTTCCCCAAATTTTGTAGCTCTACGTGCAGTGGTCTCTTCAGAACACCGTCGACACTCTCACTCACTCACACACAAACTTCTTTCTTTATTATTATAGATGTTTTCCATGAAAGTTCCCCCTTCTTCAGGAGTTCTATTAAAATATCTAGAAAGGGTGAGTTCGCGATTAGCGTGAAGCTAAGGATCCAGTATAAATATAAAATTGTTATACCAAAAGTTTTTTCATTAATAATGAAAGATAGAAATTTATTTTCTTACCTTTCTGGTAAAGCAGACATACGCTGGTTTCCTTCATGTGAAAACAACCTATAAATTTTTATTTAATGAGTAGATATTGTAAATCGTGAAAAATATCTTCTTTGAATAATGCAGGTGCACTTGTAGAGAAAAAAAATATTTAATTCTTGAATATCTTGGTTACATGGTTCCACACACACACACTAAAAAATATAAAGTAAAAAGGGTTAGATATGAATACTATAAGAGTAATAACATTGGAAATCCAGTAGGAGACCTTAGTCTTCCATAAGACAAAGAGTTAACGCACGAAAAACCGTGCGTCTTGGCCTCACAAAATCGGGCCTTCAAGTGAAGAAGTAAAAAGGGGCCCACAAGAGTTAAAACAGAGTAAAAAAACTTGAAACCATACAGACTGCTTAACAAGCAAAAAAAGGTTCTATTTAAAATGAGTCTATCAGAAAAGTTCTGTAGTGCTGCGATCTGTTATCGCCTTTTCGAAACAAAAGTCTTTTACACAATCCTTCGCTAGTTTGTGATCTTACGCCACAATAGCTCAGGGAAGTGTCGCCATCTTGGAACATATTTCACAACTAAAAAAAACGCGTTGCATATTTCACGAGGAAATTGTCATTTCACAAGCGAGGTGATGTTGGACATAAAATCACTTACACTGTGACGTTTTCCAACAAGTTCAAAGAAGGGTTTGTCAGTCAGAACGCGAAATGGCCGAAATGGAAAGCATTCAAAAGTTTCAAAGTTGAAATCACTAATGGAATACATGTTTGAATCGCAGAAATCATTTTTTGGAACTATAGTGTAATACCATGATAACATGCGTCAGTTTCATATGTGTACTTCTTCACGTTTCGTAATAAATTCAGATTACTTTTACATTCTCCTTTTATTTATCGTCTATGGGCTTTTATTGTTTGAGTTACGTATACAGTATTCAAAGTCGATTTATTAGAAAAAAAATTACTTGTCATTGAGGGCCAAATTTAAGCCAAAGCTTTCCATTCATCTTTCAACATTGCTACATACGTAATTTTAATGTATCATCGTATATATTTTTATCTATCATCGAATCGATAACAGCAACCAACAATAAAACATTTATCGGCAGATAAAACGTAGCTAAATCTTCCGTGCTGTTACCTCCCACAAGTAATTTAAATTGTATAGGGTAAAATGAATGACCACAGAACGACATAATTTCTTTTTCCCAAATCCCGAAGAAAGATCACTTCGCACAATAACCAATGCGTTTTTACCAAGTATAAATAACAAGATCGCACACTCCTTGAAAAACAAAAAAAAACTTTTGATGTCGCGTGCAATCCAATGGCCATTTTCGAGCATATTTCTCTTTATTACTAGAGTGACTCTCAAACAACCAAGTGACACACGCTATGATGGTAAAAGCTAGGGAAAAAGAAAAAATGGGCGAATGGAAAGTGGTTTGTCACGAATTCTTCATTTAGAGACGCGGAATAAAAGTATTTGATGATTTTGAGAATAATTATCAAGTGTTCTGTAAACATTGTTGCATGCCCTTTGCGGTCAAGCGGCGGAGAAATTTTTCATATCATAAAAAAGAAATTATTGGTTGCATGTGTAATTTGCATGCATTAATGGTTGATCTTGCAATGCTAGGCAATATTTTTTTCATTAGATGTAATACACGATGTTCATTTGCCACTAAATTGTGTGTAAATTGAATGCTGTGTTGTAATGCTGCATTTGCAGATCATAGTCAAGTATCTGAATCCATACATACAAATGATTTTTTATGCTTAAAAAACAATCCAAGTTGCAATTTGTTTTTCAACGATTAAAAGTGAATTTAACATTTATTTGGAGTTTCAGGCCACGGCCGAAACTAAAAGGGTAGGGCCGAGGGAGCATGTGCCCCGAACGCCAGAACGAAGGGGTGTCAAATGAAGATTTTTATTGTCGATTTTTCTCACACCTATGTTTAGCACGGTATTGTTAAAATCATCCTGCTTGGCGTATGACAAAGCATAGAAGAATCTAAAGATGATATGGCATAAGGATTCTGTATAAAGCGGAATTTTTTTGGATTCCGTCTTCAAGATTTTAATCAATCAATATTTCACAAAGCCAAGAGCAGATCCAGCTCACCATTTAGCCATTTTTATTCTGAATTAAAATGATTTCGTGAATATGTCAGAAATGAGCGAATATGTATTTAAGAATATCCTTGGTAAATAATAGTGCTAAAAGGTTGTTGATAAAAGGTTAATTTGTCGTTTTAGCTACGGCTTTTGGATTTTTACTTTCTTCAGTCTTTATAAGAGGAACGTAGTAGATTCCCAAAAAAAATTCGACTTCCGATTTTCGACGGATTTTCACGTTTTAGAAAATCTTTTAATAAAACTTTTTATTCAGTTAGTTCCTGATATAAATTGGTGCTGATTACTTTTTGGTGTAAATCGCCCAACAGATGAGGCTGGTATGCTACATTATTCAGGATTTCCGCAATAGCTATATTTCAAGAACTAATGCACAGATTTTCATCAAACTTCAGATTCAGTTATACCTTTATATAATTTGGCGCTGATTACTTTTCGTGTAAATCGCCCAATAGGTAATACTGCTATACTGCATTTTTTCCAATTTCTGCAATGCTCTGTCTTAAAAGCTAATGCAGGAATTTTAATCAAACTTTAGATTCAGTTAGTCCCTGATATAAATTAGTGGTGATTAGTTTTTGTTGTAAATCGCCCAATTTTGATGCATTTTTCATATTCCCGGAGTACCCCAAGAACAAATAATGCACGAATTTTCATCCAACTTCAGACTCAGTTAGAGGTTGACATAAATTGTTGCTGATTAGGTGTTGATCTAAATCACACAACAGGTGACGCTGCGATGCTGCATTTTTCAGAATTTAAACAATTTTAGCTATAGACTCAAGAACTAATGCAAGTAATTTTATATCTTTAGAATGCTCATGATGGGCATAGATTGTCATTTAATTTTGGTACTATGATAGCGAATGTTGAAGAATTAATATGTATGATCTAAAAAAAGTTTTGAGATTAGCACATCCGAAAAGTTTTTTGTATTTTTGCGCTCTATAATGAATTTCCATATTTTATCAGTACAATTTTTGCATTTTTACGATATTTGTTTTTTCTGAATAAAAATAAATATAAATCCCACAGCCTTAGATATAATGAAAATTCAGCGTCATCTGTCAAAATATTCTCAGATCCATAGTTTTTGACTACATGACTTTACAGTGCACTGTAAAAATATCTGTCAAAGTACAGAAATTGTACTGGCAATCAATTGAAATCTTTTTACAGCGTAAGCAGGCAACAAAAGGGGCTGTCAGAAAAAACACTTTGTTTTGCCAAATCATTCTCACTAAATATACTAACTGGCATGGAACAGGTAAATAACAATAAGACGATGTTAACGTCAGGAATGTTTTCGCAAAGATGTAAGGAAATTTTGGGTTAAGAAATAATCACTTGAAGATATTTTCTTTTTT
Source organism: Maratus speciosus (assembly GCA_963932465.1). Taxonomy (NCBI): domain Eukaryota; kingdom Metazoa; phylum Arthropoda; class Arachnida; order Araneae; family Salticidae; genus Maratus; species Maratus speciosus. The sequence goes on from OZ010795.1 coordinate 510,748,524, forward strand.
TCTTGCTTGCTTGCCTTTTTTTTTTTTTTTTTTTTTTTTTTTTTTTAAGTGCAAAAGTTTTAATGTCTCATTTTGCAATATAGGGTAAAATGAATTAATCATTATGAAAGCAAAATACAAGCAATATTCTTATTGTTGTATATCTCAAACGACTGTTGCAATATGTTTATTATTGTATACAGCAAACGCCTGAGTTGCAATATGTTTATTGTTGCATATAGTAAACGACTGTTGTAATATTTTTATAGTTGTGCATAGCGAACGACTGTTACAATATGTTTATTGTTGTATGTAGCAGACGACTGTTGTAGTATATTTATTCTTGTATATAGCAAACGATTCTTGCAATATGTTTATTGTTGTATATAGCATAGGACTGTTGTAATATGTTTATTGTTGTATATAGCAAATGACTGTTCCAATATTTTTATTGTTGTATATAGCAAACGACTGCTGCAATATGCTTATTGTTGCATATAGCAAACGACTGTTGCAATATATTTATTGTTGTATAAAGCAAACGATTCTTGCAATATGTTTATTGTTGTATATAGCCAAAATTTCCAGATTGGGGACTTTTTTGTCCCCAGATTGTTGATTGTCACCGCTTTTTTAAAATAGAAATATTCACCCTATTTAAAAGTAGATTAAAAATACTGAAAAAAAAAGCGAATTATACTATTTTGAAAAAGTGGTGACAGTCAAATAATCTGAATTAAAAAAGTCCCCAATCTGGCAATACTGTATATAGCTATGGACTGTTGCAATATGTTTATTTTGGTATATAGCAACGGACTCTTGCAATATTTTTATTGTTGTGGAGTAATACCTCGTTTTTCGTTGTCTTCGGTTATCGTCGGCTTCGGTTTTCGTCGATTTTTTCAGCGAAAAATTTGTCTCGGATTTCGTCGGCCTATAGCCATGACCTCGCTGGATTTTCCGTAAACAAGGGGAGCAATCCAAGCGTTGTCCTGCTCAGTGTGGCGTTGTTTCTCGTCGTGTGTGCATCACCCAGCGGGTCTAGGCAAACAATTTCGTTTATTTCCAGTGTATGATTTTTTTGTTCTTTTTTTTTTTTTTATTTCTTACAATGGTTGGTACCAAAGAAGAGGTCCAGGAACACGATCGAGATGAAGAAGGAAGTTATTCAAGAGTACGAGAGCATCATTAAGCTTGCTGAAATCAGCTGCATGTACAGAAAATCGTCATCCATGATAAGTTCCATTTTGGCGAAAAGGGAAGCAATAAAGGAGGAATGTAGCGAAAGGCCTGAATGTACTAACGAAACACAGATCGCAAAGAAATGAAGATTTCAAACAGTTATTATTAATTAGGATCAATCAAAAACAGTAAGATGGCTATTCTATTTCGGAGGCCATCATATGTGAAAAGGCCAGACTATTGTATTCCGATCTCATTCAGAAAATGCCTGGCACGTGTGCTAGTCTTAGTAATTTTATGACCAGCTGAGTATGGTTCAAAAAGTTCAAGCGAGCGCACTGACATACACAGTGTTACTAGGCACGGCAAAGGGAATTCGAACAAGTTTGAGGAAGAAAAATTTATGTCCGATTCAAAGATTGCGCAGAAGATTAAGGAATCATTCCCCAATAACTTTTCAACTGTGATAAAACTGGCCTCTTTTGGAAGAAAATGCCAAAGAAGACGTTCATTATACGGAAGGAAAGGGCACTGCAAAGACATAAGCCTATGAAAGATAGGCTAACTCTTTTGTTGTGTGGTAATGCTAGTGGTGATTGTAAGCTAAAGCCCTTATTGGTGTACCATTCAGAAACTCCTAGACCTGGGGGCTTTAGCAGAAATAATGCCATCAAAAGTAAATTGTGTGTGATGTGGAGAGCAAACAAGGAAGCATGGGTCACGAAGCTTATTTTCGATGAGGGGATAAATGAAGTGTTTGGCCCGATTGCAAAAAAATACCTCCCGGATAATCAGTTGTCTCTAAAGTGCCTCTTAGATCCTGATAATGTAGAATGTTCCTACACATCTTCCAGGTTGGAAGGCACCTTGTTGGAGGAGTTCAGATTTATTACGGTGGAATTCCTGACCCCCAATATTACGCCACTCATCCAGCCCTTGGATAGAATCTCATTTCAAATTTCAAGAAACTGTAAACAAAAGCAAAGTTTCAAAGGTGCTTTGAGGTGACATCAAATACACAATTGCCCTTAAGAGATTTCTGGAAAAAACATTTCATTATTCTCAACTGCATTAGCCTTATAGATAAGACTGGGTGCTGGGTAGGCAGTGACATCCAGGACGAAGAACTCTGCTTCGAAAAAATTATGACCAGGATGTGTGCATGAGAGAGATTTTGATGGCTTTGAGCCTTCCCCTGATGACCCTACACATGTTGTGGAGTCAATTGTTGATTTCGGGACTCCATGGCTTTGGAGGGGAGTGGTGAGGATGTGGAAAGAGTTAGCGGATGAACACAGTGAAGAAGTCACTACTGAAAACCTGCAAGACCTTCACCTAAAAGTACAACAGACGACAGACGAAGAAGTTTCTTCAAATGAGGAGGAAGAGACAGGAGAAAATGTGTCTTTTTCAGAGATAAACGACCTCTTCTCTATGTGGAGTAATGCATAGGGGTTTGTGGAGAAAAATACATTGACAAAGCTGCTGCAAGCCGTGTCTGACACTTGTTTAATGATAATGTCTTACCCCGTTTTAGGAAAATCTTAAAGAGGCGGCAGAAACAGACCACTTCGGACATATTTTTTGAGCGACATAGGTCTTCTGACTCTAAAGCTAGTCCTACTGCGAAAAAAATAAAAAGGGAAGTGACCCTAGATATAGTTCCTTGATACCATACGTCATTAACACTATATTAATTTCTTATTGTTTTTAGTATTAAAGGCTATACTTATTCTCCATAAAATTTGTGTTTTTGGTACGCATTTGTCAGTGTGTAAAACCAGTTAATTGGATTTACATAGATTCATATGGAAATTTGCCTCGGTTTTCGTCGGATTCGGATTTCGGATTTTGGGACGAATTATCGACGAAAACCGTGGTATCACTGTATATAGAAAACGACTGTTGCAAACGACTGCCTCGCGTGTCGCTTGTCGAAACGTTTACAAATTATATTTTTAATTGTTTTTAAGTATATTTTTTATAAAAAAAAATTTTACTTTTTAATGTGCTCAAGTCTGTCTTAATTTATTTTATTTGGTGTTTTAATATGTTTATTGTTATATATAGAAAATGACTGCTACAATATATTTATTCTTGTGTATGGCAAACGATTGTTGCAATATGTTTATTGTTGAATATGGTAAACGACTGTTGCAAACTGTTTACTGTTGCATATAGCAAACGACGAGATAGTTGCAATATTTTTATTATTGCATATAGAAAAGGACTGTTACAATATATTTATTGTTGTACATAACAAACAACTGCTGCAATATGTTTATTGTTTTATATAGTAAACGTCTGTTGTAATATGTTTATTGTTGTACAGTGTGTGTAAAAACTTTAAGGACAGCAAAAAATTGTAAAAATTTTGATAAATTGAAAATGCGACAAGTGAAATGGTAATTTAATGTTGATCATAAAGTGGAAATGCTAATATAAAAGTAAACAGAATGTATCTGTTAAAGGTATATATAAATATTTTACAGACATACATACAATAAATACAATAAACCCAACTGGAGTGAAAAATTAGCCAGAGCCAGGAATCGAACCCGGGACCACTGCATTCCAGGCAGTCGCTCTAACCACTGAGCTACTCCGGTCGATGCCCGAGTCTGCAATTTCTCACTAATAAACCATGTTGGGGAAGTCACCAGCCATTTACAACAGCCTTGGATGACCGGACAACGATGAATAGATTTTACTATTACATCGATCTACGAAATATAATAATAAACACACATACTACAATATACATTAAAACACACATTCACACATAAATAACGCCTGCATTCAACAGTTAAAGGTATATATAAATATTTTACAGACATACATACAATAAATACAATAAACCCAACTGGAGTGAAAAATTAGCCAGAGCCAGGAATCGAACCCGGGACCACTGCATTCCAGGCAGTCGCTCTAACCACTGAGCTACTCCGGCCGATGCCTGATAATGGTTTATTAGTGAGAAATTGCAGACTCAGGCATCGGCCGGAGTAGCTCAGTGGTTAGAGCGACTGCCTGGAATGCAGTGGTCCCGGGTTCGATTTCTGGCTCTGGCTAATTTTTCACTCCAGTTGGGTTTATTGTATTTATTGTATGTATGTCTGTAAAATATTTATATATACCTTTAACTGTTGAATGCAGGCGTTATTTATGTGTGAATGTGTGTTTTAATGTATATTGTAGTATGTGTGTTTATTATTAGAATGTATCTGTGTCCTTTTTAATGCGAAAAAAATCATAATTATGCAAAAAAACACTATTTTTTATTGTGTAAAAACTATAAGGACACCAGTATTTTTTTTAATAGAAATGTTATATAGAATTATTATTAAGGATCGACCTAAACATGTTTTTAAGGCCGAAACCGAAACCGAAACCGAATTTCGGCGATCTTCCTATTTTCGGCTAAAAACGAAAACGAATATGTCAAAAAATATTTTAAAGTAATTAAATTGTATGTATTAAAGTAATTAATACATACATAAATATATTATTAATTAATTATACGTATTTATTAAATATGTGTAAAAATTAATTAGTTATACGTTAACAACGAAGTTCATAGCAATAAATGGTCTCAAAATCGATGACAAGTGTTGAAAATTTCCAAAGGAAGAAACGAGATTTTTCGAATACTGATAGTTTCGGTCGAGATTCGGTCCAAAATCTGAGTTTTGCCAAAAATTCGTTCTCGGCGAAAACTGTCAGTATTCCCAAAATCTCGTTTCTTCCTTCGGAAATTTATTGCTATCAACTTCGTTGTTTGTAATTATCAGTCATGACTGACTCAAGACTTGAATGCAGATTATAAAGCAAGCAATGCATATATAACTAAATTTTTCACGTGCTCATTAAAAACTGCAGTCATAATAGTAATAGAAAATGTTCAGTTTAAAACCGCAGATGTGTTTCGAATACTCTTTGAGAAAGTTCTAGTATAACAGATGATCATTTACAGAAATCATTATAAAAGATAAATCGAGGTGTGTATACATAAAACTAAAATCCCTATAAAATATTTATTAATTAAATGGAATTAGTAAAATTAAAAAACCTTTCTGTGTCGTTGATGAATTACATTTTATTTTATATTAAAAAAAAAAGTTTTGGATCTAAGGCACAGAGAGACAATTTAGGCCACACGTATAATTAATTAATAATTATGTATATTTAATAAATACGCATAATTAATTACTTTTTATACATATTTAATAAATACGCATAATTAATTAATAATGTATTTATGTATGTATTAATTATTTTAATACATACAATTTAATTACTTTAAAAAAAAATTTGGACATATTCGTTTTCGTTTTCGGCCGAAAATAGGAAGATCGCCGAAATTCGGTTTCGTTTCGGTTTCGGCCTTAAAAACATGTTTCGGTCGATCCTTAATAATAATTCTATATAACATTTCTGTAAAAAAAATATTGGTGTCCTTATAGTTTTTACGCAGTCAAAAATAGTGTTTTTTTGCATAATTATGATTTTTTCGCAATAAAAAGGACACAGGTACATTCTGTTGCCTTTTATATTAGTATTTCCACTTTATGATCAACATTATATTACCATTTCACTTGTCGCATTTTCAACTTATCAAAAATTTTACAATTTTTTGCTGTCCTTAAAGTTTTTACACACACTGTATATAGCAAACGACTGTTGAAATATGTTTATTGTTCCATCCCGTAAGGCATGGTGACGTCACGGCGACGTCGTTGTGAAGTCACACTGTGATTTTGTGACCGTCGATGTGACGTCACGTGACGTGGATGTGACGTCACAGTGACTAGAATGTGAGGTCGTTATGGCCGTTTTAGAGGTCGTTTGTGACGTCACATTGTGACCACTCTGTGAAGTCACGGTGTGACTAATTTGTGAAAAGTGTGTCATTTGTGACTATTTTGGCATTAACTTTGTGACGAACCTGTGACGAAAGTGACAATGTTTTGAAGTCACACTGTGACCAATTTGTGAAATATGTGTCATTTGTGACGAACTTGTCATAAACTCTGTGATGATTTCAAATGAAAATCAAATTTCAAATTAATTGCTTAAAAGGCGCAAAGGCGAACTAGTGAAAAAGATTCCATGCTGGAACTCGAACCCGGGCCATCAGTATAGCGCACTTACGTTCTACCGACTAAACCACATGGAACGATACCCAGCCTGGAAAATTTCTCACTATTACATGTTGGCAAGGCTACAAACGCAGCACAAGATGCAATATTTATCGTCAGCCACCGACATGGCGCAAGCACGAAACTTAAATCCAGCATCGATTGAAACTATATTAATACTTGGAAATGTTTTCAGAGAGAACCATTCGCCTTGCATACAATATTTCAAATGAAAATCAAATTTCAAATTAATAGCTTAAAAGGCAATTTTAATTTGAAATTTGATTTTCATTTGAAATACTGTATGCAAGGCGAATGTTTCTCTCTGGAAAAATTTCCAAGTGTTAATATAGATTTAATCGATGCTGGTTTAATTAAGTTTCGTGTTTGCCCCATGACGGTGACTCACGATAAATATTCCATCTTGTGCGGCGTTTGTAGCCTTGCCAACATGTAATAAGGAGAAAATTTCCAGGCTGGGTATCGTTCCATGTGATTTAGTCGGTAGAATGTCAGTGCGCTATACTGATGACCCGGGATCGAGACCCGGCGTGGATATTTTTCACTATGTTGGCCTTTGCGCCTTTTAAGCAATTTATTTGAAATTTGATTTTCATTTGAAATAATATATGCAAGGCGAATGTTTCTCTCTGGAAAAATGTCCAAGTATTAATACTGTGATGATTCTTGTCATAAAAACTACGATAATTTTAAAGTAAAGTTTTGTTTGAAATATAAAATTTTATCTTTTTACCGTACTTTTTAGCAAGATATCGCTATTTTGGAGTCCTATTCTTCTAAAATATTTTTAATTTTCCATTTAAAAAACAATGCTTATTAACTGACATCTTTTTTTATTAAGTTAGCTTGATCTTGAATTCAAGCTTAATATTAAGAATGTGTAAGCTTTTTAATGTGTTATGATTTGTCATTGCTTTTTTAAATACGAACATGGAGTCTAACGGACATTAATACAACTGTTACTTATAGAACTACATGATAAGCCCTATTTATTTAAATTTTTTATTCCCGTATATATTGTATTTTGTGAATATGAGCTAATTAGATTTGGTATGTTTTATATGAAAAGACTGATCTGGGAAATAGAAACAACAAGTAAGATATATCATGCGTTAGGCATAGATTATAAAACACTTTCCAACTCTTCCTAAATGTTTTATCAAGACATCGGGGGAAATAACGTAAATAAGATAACTAAGTAAACATGAAAACGCGTAAAACATTTAAAAACTGATTTACGCAGTTACCATCCACTAAGGTGTAAAAAAATCATAATTTAAAAAAAAAATAAAAAAAATCGTTTTTTTTTATTTAAATCAGATTTTTTTTATTTAAATCAGATTTGTATGATTTTTTCCCCAGCGTTCAAATACTGAATAGCTATCATGAGTTTTAGGTTTCCAAAACAATTACACCACTAATTGCTAACATAATCTATGTTTTTACACTTTAATTGATAAAATTATAATTGTTAGTTTGTAATTACAGAAATAAAAACTGCAAATTAGTAGTTTCATTAGGTAGTATTATACAATAATGTTATATACATTAATATTGTAATAATTATGTAAAACTTTATAAATACTAGAGATACTTAACATTTATGAAAATTATTAACTGCATTTTATACTAAATAGCTAACATTACTTCAAATTAATTATTAAACAATCAACTCTCTAATTAGGAACATATTATACATTTTTAAGCCTTAATTATTAAAATGATAATAATTCATTTTAGAAAGAAAAAGGGACAGGATGCTAGTTCAAAAAACGGGCACTATTTCATGAGGAAATATATTAGTAATGTGTTTAGTAATGATGTAAGAAAAAAAAAAGAATAGTTTTTAGCATTATAAGTAAAGTGTCCTTAATTTTTAATAATTTTATGAATAACAAATTGAAAAATACAATTAAATAACATATTTTAATAATATCCTGTTTTTTCTAAAGAAATAAAGTTCTATATTTTTGCAAGATTTTTTCCACATGAATTTAGAATACTGTTGAATGGGGAAGTTTTTTACAAGAAATTTCTGGCTACAACTACAGGTAAATTTCAACTTTTTTTTTCTTTTTTTAAGGCAGGGTGCATTTTGCCAATTTCAAAAGGGGCATGGTGTGGCACCATTAAACAAAATGGCCTAGAAGAAGCAGTATAAGTAATTACAGAATTAATAAAAACTGCAAATAAGTAAAATTCATTAGTTAGTAGCACAAATAACAAAACTAACAAATATTATTTGCAGCTCATTTTGCATTTGTATTTAGGAAAATTTCTGTAAACCACCAAAATCTATACTTACACACATGTACGTGTATGCTAACCAAAAAGAAAAAAATGAAAATGAGTTAAACCCATTCATATAGAATAAATATAAGTTAGCCACTAATATCTGAAATCCTCAAAATATTTAAGTAACAGCATTATTACCTCTATTAGCTTTCAATGGTTCAATTTTTTAATATATATGAGTTACAAAAAAAAAAAAAAATAAATAAACTAATAATAATAATAATAATAAACATTTATTCAACCTATACCAAAGAAGCTCTTACTGTGCTTAGCATTTTTATACCAATTATTTCTTTTTCTCTTATGCATTCATTTACAATTTAGCTGCTGAGCAGATGTCATTCTTTCATTCTTCTTTAACTTGAGATTGCTATTAATTACTATTTATTATTTTACTTGTAGAAATGTAATTATACTTGCTATGCGTATTTTATATAAAATAATGCATAAATTCATTACCTAAAGGAAATTATGACATTGCAAATTATGTTAGATTTAAATATCATTTTTAAATGAAACTGTTTTAATTTGGATAAAAACTTAAAAACAATGCTTTTAATTTTTTTACAAGACTAATGAATTAAGCTTAGAAACAATTATTTAAAGCTCTTTTTTTGTTTATTAATAAGTCAAAATACCTGTAGAAACTTTCAAATTATGTTCATGTTAGATTTTAATACTTTTTTTGACATTTTAAACATTTAGAAAATTTTTGATTTTAATCAATGATTTTTTTTAAAAAATCGGTTGATTAAAATCATGATTTAATCGCTGATTTAAATCAACCGATTAAAATCGTTGACACCCTACCATCCACAGCCAAATATGTTTTCTAATTCTTTTAAACAGTCCTGTATTTGATCTGTAGATTGATATATATATACTATATAATGGAAAAATTTAGTTTATCAAGGAAACGCATAACAGGTTGAAATTCTCTTTCAGCAATTTATACTAATATATGGAAACATACTTAAATAATTTTGTACAACCCTGTAGTTTACCTAGAACCTTTATTACACGCCACTATTTAGTTAAAATTTTATTCAAGCTAAAACACTCTTAAAACTGCTGAAATTACATTTCCAGAAATTATAATTCATAGATGGCAACGTATCCAATTCTTTGCGTGACCCTTTATATCATTTTATCTATATACTACAAACATTTCTTAGTAAATTAAATACAGTGCAGCGTTAAAATGCATAACTTATTTAAAAACCTCCTTTAAGCAATACCCAGTAACCCTTTCGAATACTTTTGTATATTCCTGTATATGAATTATAGCATATATATATATACACCATATACTATGCATAAATGTAGTGAATCATAAAAGTGTATATCATAATTAAAAATGTATTTCCAGCAATCATCGCTAATGAACAGTACTTCGGATACAATATAGTATCTGAAATATTTTGTGTGTCCCTGTAAATGCTATATACACTTCGTATTATACATGAAATAATTCATAGTATGTAAACCTCACCGACGTATATCAATTTCATTACATATCAAATAGATTAACATAAATAAAGTACGCCGCAAACAATTCCCTCCACCCCTATATCATTATGTATTGGAATTCCTTTTTTAGCCCTGTAAATGAACAATAACTATTCTTTGCATCGCATATTCTATGGAATGCACATTTTAGTGCGCTTCATAAATGCATATCAATTTTATTCTGTTTGAAAGCGTGTAAAATCATTAAAAATCATTTGAAACGATTTTTTCCCACAAGCCGTAATGTAATGGAATACAATTGACTGTCCCTGTAAATGAAATAACATGCTACAAACTTCATTACAAATAGGGGTCTTGCTATGGTAAACGTTAATAACATCCAAAAATTTTAAATAATTTAATTATCTTTAAATGTCTATTAATTATGTTAATGATTGATGATAATACTTGTCCATATACTTTTATATTTATGCCACCATGTGGTTTTAACCCAATATTTAAATAAGAAAATAAACCAGATTAAAATGCAATTTAAATCACTAATTTTAATAATCTGATCAAAGCTGTTGAAAAGGAAGTTAGATATTTTAACAAAATAAAAAATAAATGTAATGAAATATTTGTGTTCTATAACATGTTTATTAGAAGATAACTGAAATCATTGTAATTTAAAAAAAAAAAAAAAAAAGCAAACAAGGAAAATAATATTTTAGATATTTCAGCAAAATAAAAAATAAATGTAATGAAATATTTATGTTCTACAGCATGTTAATGAGAAACTAACTAAAATTGTTGTAATAAAATAAAAAAAAAGCAAACAGGGAAAATAATATTTTTACATACCTAATTTCATTGACGTTGTATGTGATACTTTGATTTTGGGGAACCAATTAAATCCGATTATAAGTACGATAGCAATGACTTGAATCATCTTAAACAAGTCAAAGCTACCGTAATTTTCTCGGGTTTATATTTTGTTAGCTGAACTAACTTGGATCCTGAGAACGTTCTTGTTTCAGTTTTTAAATCCGTGTCAACACATCTATGCTGTCCAGTGTCCACAGAACTTCAGTGTCCACAGTGTCCACAGAACTGTCCAGTGTCCCGCGTTTATTCTAAAAAGTTTCACTGTTACTTTTATCCGTTATTCTGCGGTCGAGTGGTAACAACTGAAATAGTGCAGATGCAGACGATTTGTAAGTTTCGAAGTTCGAAGCAGATGTTTTTTGGTTTTATTTGTTTTTCTATACTAAAGGAAGGAAATTAAATGCGTAATAATTTTGTCAAATTGTCTCTAATTCAATTTCCTGTTTGAAAATGTTTTATTGTATTTCATCTTTTATTTTTATCAGTTTTATTGAATTGTAAAGTTTCATTTACGTAAATAATAATAATAATATTATCCATAATTAGAGTTTACTAGATAAAACATTGCTTAAATTTTCAAAATGTATACAAATTAATTTAATGGTAATAATGATGACTCCCTCCTTTTTTTTAAAAGTAAAATTTGTATCACAGGTAATATATACAAAATATCTTCTTAAAAAATACAACAAGATTATCGAGAAGAGATGAGTTTTTCTTTGTCAATCTGTCATTCTCTTAATATTAATTTTCTGTAGAATAAAACTTGTAAAATAATTTTTAAAGATATATTTTGAAAACAAAAAATAAAACATGAATAATTAATTATGTCGTGGGCTTTGCCTAAATTTTGTACATTAATTTTATATTCGGAAAATGTCAATTCTATTTTAAACGTTTAAAAGAAGTAGAATAATAAAAAAAAAATACTTAAAATAGTGAAACACTAAGAGGAAAAAAAATGACTTGAATGCAAATTATAAAGCAAGAAATGCATATATGACTGAACTTTGAAGACGCTTTCTGCGTGCTCATTAAAAGCTGCAGCCTTAACTGTAATAGAAAGTTTTTAGTTTGAAACGACAGAAATGTCTCGACTACTCTTTGAGAAACTTCTAGTATAACAGATGATCATTTACAAAAATCTTTATAAAAGATAAGTCGAGGTCTGCTTACCTAAAACATTTTTTTAATAATATGAAATTCTCATAATTAGGAAATCGTTTTGTGTTGCTGATGAATTAATTACATTTTATGTTATATGAAAATAAAAAGTTTTTGTTAGAGGCACAGATGCAACTTGGACCACGGTTTAAAAAATTTGTTAATCCGGCAGAAAAATATATTTTACAGTAAATAACATGTTTTTAATAATTTTTGTAATTTTTTAAAGTTTTCTAAGAAGTTCACATCTCAGTCACAATGTGACATCACTGAGTGGTGGCATTTTGGTCACAGATGTGACGTGACCACAGTGACTTACAGTGACGTCACAATGACGTCACTGTGACCATGCATGCTATGAGGGATGTACCAAACGACTGTTACAATACGTTTATTGTCGCATATAAGTGAACGACTGTTACTATATTTTATTGTTGCATATAGCAAATGACTGTTGCAATATGTTTATTGTTGTATATAGCAAACGACTGTCCCACTATTTTTATTATTGCATATAGTAAAGGACTGTTACAATAAATTTATTGTTGTATATAGCAAACAACTATTGCAATATGTTTATTGCTGTATATAGTAAACGGCTGTTGCAAGATGTTTATTGTAGCATATAGCAAAGGACTGTTACAATATATTTATTGTTGTATATAGCAAAGGACTGTTATAACATTTTTATTTTTGTATATAGCAAACGACTGTTGTAATATGTTTATTGTTGCATATAGCAAGCTATTGTTGCAATATGTTTATTGTTGTATATAGCAAACGACTGTTCCAATATTTTTAATATTGTATATAGAAAAAGACTTTTGCAATATGTTTATTGTTGTATATAGCAAATGACTGCTACAATATTTTGTTTTTGTTGTATATAGAAAACGACTGTTGCAATATATTTATTGTTGCATATACGGAACGACTGTTAGAATGTGTTTATTGTTATATAAAGCAAACAACTGTTCCAATATTTTTATTATTACATATAGTAAAGGACTGTTATAATAAATTTATTGTTGTATATTGCAAACGACTGTTGCAATGTAATTATTATTGTATAGGGTAATTCCGAGATTTATGCCGCACATTTTTTTGAAGTTGTATATAAAGTCCCATGGTGGACGTAAAATAAAAAAACTCATGCTGTGCTATTTAATGTTAAATATACAACGCGTATACCACGACAAAAAATTTCAAAACAAATTATTAATATTTTTTAACAATTTTTTTCTAAAACACTAAACTGCGGCGCGTCACCCGTACATTCAGGCCGAGACGCCGCACTTGTGCGGTAGTTATGCCGCGCTTGTAATAAGAACAGAATGGAATTATAAATAAAAATATTTTAAAAATATATTCATATCTGGACTATAATTAACGATGTAATAACAAAATGAAACTAAATGAGTACAATGAAACGTATTAGTAGATTCAAATTAATAATTTTTGCCTAATTTCACTATTAAAATTATCGACTTATTTTTTTTTTACATTAAATTTCAATTGTTATTTCAGCAACAACGTAACATCAGTGTATTAGAAAGTGAAAAAAAAAAGTAAAATTGTGTTTAAATAATTTATTTGTTAACCCAATCGGAACCGGTGGCTTTTACACAAATTTTATTCGGTTTGTACCACTTTTTTAAAAGAAGCTACCTTTACTTAAATAATTATAAAAATGCTCTAACTAAACAAAGCAAATATTACTTTTCTTTTTTACTGGTGCCATAAACAAATTTTGTAAGCTCATTATGAAGGTGTTTATATACAGCTATGGTCCCGAATGGGTTAACAGGCCTGTTTTTTAGACTACTCTACAGAAAAAGTGTCGAAAAAGTACAGTCTTTACATAACTGCATTTAAACACATGATGCCACGAAGCCGATTACACATTCTCTGTTTTGGAGTAGTTTTCTAAACATTCCTTGCAAAGAACGTCTGTGTTACGCGTAATCCAATTTTTCATTATTATCATCTTGACTTGCATCTTTCTTGCCCTTCTTACTTTTTATTTTCCCCTTTTTCTCCTTTGATTTTAGTAAACTTGATAACATGCCTAACATGATTAGTCTGTGCAAAAAGAAAAGGAAAAGTCAATAACACTTAATCATCCCGTACAAAAGAAACTACGGCATGTATACCGGAATAAAAATGCGGCATGTATTCCATTTTGCATGGTGCAGCGTCGGCCATCACAGTTACCTGCCATCGCTAAAGGGAATGGCGTAACCATACACACAATACTCTATACAAACGCTACACTTAGTTTTGACTTCGAAAACATGCATACATTTAGTAATTTGTGTATGAAAAGTATTTAAACATAACATGCTTAAAAGTTTGGACAGTGAAATCATGCACTTACGTCAAATTAAGGATTGTACTTCTACAAGTAAACATCGAAATGAGATTCACGCTATACACTGGTTAAAATAATCTCATTGCGCATCTATACTGTGCGTTTGACGACCATCTATCGTTAATTACAAGAAATACAAGGGGTGCGGCGACTCTCCCGGAGTTACCCTATAGCAAACGACTGTTGCAATATGTTTATTGTTGTATATAATAAACGATTGTTACAAGATGTTTATTGTTGCATATAGCAAACTACTATTACAATATTTCTATTGTTATATATAGTAAACGACTGTTGCAATTCGTTTATTGTTGTAGTACATAACAAAGGACTGTTACAATATTTTTATTGTTGTATATAGCAAACGACTATTCAAATATGTTTATTGTCGTATACAGCAAACGATTGTTTCTGAAATTGTGGTGTTTGACTTTGCTTTAAAGAGAATGAAACTTTTGGAAAATAAATGTTGTAATAGCAAAAAAGGAAAACCTTTTTTGCATATTTGGTATTTCAGCTGTGATACTTGTATGCTAATGGACTAAGATCGGTAAGATTATGAAAGTAGCCCCTTTTAAAGGTGATCATATAAGTCTTCTTTTTTATCGTACTTTTATTTATTGTATTTTTAAAATATTATGTAACATTTAGATTCACAGCAATTGTTAAGCATGTCTTTTGTGGTAGTCAAACTTCGTTATGAACTTGATAATTTTAAAGTTTTAACTTGTATACTTGCAAAAGATTCTTTAATAAATAATAGGAGACTATATCCTGAACCCTTAAATGCCTGATTTTTCAAAAATCATTTTAATAATGTTTTTCGGCTTTCCTTTTTTAAATAAATCATGGGGAAAGTACTTTAAAAAATCATATTTTGGTTTAAGTACGGTTTACGGCTGAAAAACTGTTTGTTACTAATCGGCAATACTGGTCTTTAACTGAAAAAATAATTTTCCTCCATAAAATTCTACAATATTAAACACATAAGAATTTTATGAACTATGATAAGAAATAAATTTTACTTGCTCCCTGCAGAACAAAATAGGGTATTTCGCAAGCTTCCAAACAAAACAAAAAGAACATGTAACAACAATTGAAAAAAAAATCTATCTTTATTCTTAAACAGCACAAGTGTTGCCATCTACATGTTGAAAATCGATTTAATAATATTTTCAGAATGTATTTTATTGGCAACATTAGACATTATAGCTTCAAAATTACTCTAATAGTATTTTAGGAGCCTAAATTGGGTATGTTGCCGAAAAGCAACACTCGGTATTTAAGGGTTAAAATAACTGGGGAATCCAACCTGGGCTTCGCCCCACCAGTGGCCGAGAGGTTCTGCTCTCGAAGCTGGTAGACGGGAGGTGCTGGGTTCGATCCCAATCGCGCCCGTCGGCCTAATCGTTCGGAGTTTTCGTGGTTTTCTTCGAGCCGTGGATCTTCCATGCGTTAATACGGATTAGGTTCCCTTAGAAAGACCTCCACGGAAGGCACTCTCCCTCGGGCCTATATCCCTCGTGTAGATAATTGGCCGTCAAAAATCAACCCAACCCAACTCAACCTGGGCTTCACAGGTTACATAACGTAAGATGAATTTTTTTTTAATTAAAAACTATAATTGATTTTTTGATATTTAATATATTTTTTAGATTGCCCACTGACAACACCAAAAAACGTTCTTATATGAAACATATCTGTTATGTATTCAAATAAAGTTTTAAAATTTATTAAAAGGGGTACTTTCGTGTCTGCCGTATGCTCGGAGTTAAAGCCGAAGAAATCTCCAAAGATTTCTCTACTTACCAATCTTTCTGATTAAGATTATTTCAATGGTTTAAGTTGGTAGTTCGATCCCATATCTATTAAATTTGTATTTTATTTATATTATTTTATTATCTTATTTATTTAATGATGCAGTTTTAATTTATTATGGAATATCAGCCGGTAACAAATGCTGAATATTTATAAGAGGTTTTAAGTGCAAATAGGTTAATCTTTCGTTATCGGGCTTCACGCGATAGAGATAACATAAAAAAAAGATTAATGTTCAAAAAATTTTAAAAACCTTAAAAAATTAGTGCATTCGGATACAATTTTGAAACAAATTGCATTTAAAAGTGCATTTTCTCCCTCTATTCGACGGTTTAAAATTGAAATTGTGTAATGCCTAGATGTTAAAAAAAATATTTAAGTAAAAACGAAATTTACAGGTCATCACCGTCAATATGATGTCAATATGATGTCAGCGTTATTCACGCACACGGTTTATTTTTTACCCGACTGGCAAAAAGGGTTATGTGTTTCATGCGTATCTGTGTATGTGGATTTCTTTATACCCTCGAAACATACCAACGGCTGGATGGATTTTAATGAATGAGGTCTCTAAAGATTCGTCTTAACCGACCAATGGTTATAGGCTAGGTTTTATTTTTATAAATTCAAAATGACGGCCGTAAAATACAAAATGGCGGTAGAGACGAAAAACAATTTACACACCATAATGAGTGGCAAATCATTGGACAGGTCTTTCAAAATGAAGACTATGTTTCATTGACAATTTTGCAGTCAGAAGCTCCGTTTAAATACTATACAAGCTGGAAGTTGTGTAGGTAGGATCTCTAGCTTTACTGAAACTCTAACCTTCATAATTTATAGTCCTCATCAAACAGTGTTTATAGATAGAAACTAACAATTAAACACCAGCTTAAAGGTCATCAATACAAGTAAATAAATAAATAAAAAAAAAATAGGTAACTAATGTAAAAAATAGTTTCACATTGATGAGATATAATTAATTAGTTCACTTTTTACGCAGTCGGGTTTTTTGATTTCTTAAATTTAATTTATAATATAGATATTTACAGATTGATAAATTGAACAAAAAGTGGTAGCTTTTTCAAAATCAAACAAACCTTACTTATCGTGTCAATGAAATACTTTTTTTAATTATCAGAAAGTTCAGTTACAAATTTTATTTCACTATTTTTTAAATCCTTTTACTCATAACACAAAAGTACATCAAAATCAGAATGGTACCTTAGTTCACTCTGTCTGATAAAATAGACAGATTGTAAAAATCAAAGACGTAAAAAAGCAAAAGATCTAAAAAATAACCGTGTGGCCACCAAGCAAGATCTTTTAAACAATCGCACTGAACCTGAATATTATAAATATTGAATAAATATAATAAACAATAAAAAAATTCTTTTGTGAAAAGCAACTTATATATATTTTTTAATATAGTTCGTTGGAACAACATTATTTTGCAGTAGAATAAAATGACTAAAGCAAATAGTATTTCTTAGAAATAAACTCATTGTGTTTAAATTAATGCTATTTTGCAAACATTTATTTTTTATACTTTAAAGGAAAAAAAACCTCTCTGTTCTTTCATTGCATATTTATTTTTAAGCGTCTATATCGTCTTTCTTTCAAATGCCGGTGTAGTTTTAAAAGGTTTATTTATATTACATAGAATATATATATATTTCAATTTGCTTGTAATTTTTTCAGTACAAGAAATCAAACCAAACCAGTTACAGTTCATTCCAGAGGAAATTTTAGATCATCATATATGTTTGTTATATTGTTTAGACGAAATTGCTTAGGTTCGTCGTTTTGTGTTCAAAATTCTTATTTTAAAAAACTAATTGAATTTTTTTGTGAAATTGCAAGTTTTTCTCATTTCATTTCAAGCAAAGAAGGAAAAAATGAAGTTTTAGTAATAGTTTTCTTTGTTGCAAACGCTAACAAAGTGTCTCAAAATATAAATGAACCATTCTGATCACAAAGATCTATTCTGGGTGCACTAAAGAAAAAGAAAAAAACTTGTTTTAAAGAAAAACAATTTTTTTTTTCCGCTTCTTTATACCAAACCTGAGAAAAGTAATGTTATGCCAACTTCTAACGCTTTACAGTACAAATTATTAATTTAAAACTATATCTCTCAACACTTTTTTAGCTCACAGGCTATCAAAGCCTGAGAGCTGTGCCCGCCGGTTCTGCATGTATGCATGTATTTATGTATGTATGTACGTATGTACGTAACGCGATAACTCTTGATAGAAACATCTGATTTGCTCCAATATTTTTTTCTAAGCTCATTCTGAAAAGGCGCTTCACTGATTAATTTTGGGGGTTCATTGGTTAAGTAAAAAGGGGGGGAAAGGCTACTACTTCCCCCCTTAATTCAGATAAAAGGGTTTTTCATGCAGAATTATTCGATTTGCTCCAAATGTGGTATATCGGTTTATTATGTTAAGGAGATTCCCTGATTAGATTTGGAGGTTCATTAGTTAAGTATAAAGGGGGGAAGGGGGCTAACACCCTACCTTAATTTAGGTAAATGGGTTTTTCATGCAGAATTATTCGATTTGCTCCAAATTTGGTGTAACACTTTATTATGTTAAGGAGCGCTGCCTTGATTAGATTTGGAGGTTCATTAATTAAGTATGAAAGGGGGGAAAGGGGCTAGCCCCCCAACCCCTTTAATTTAGATAAATGGGTTTTTCATGCAGAATTATTGGATTTGCTCCAAATTTGGTATACCAGTTTATTATATTAAGGAGCTTCCCTGATTAAATTTGGAGGTTCATTAGTTAAATATAAAGGGGCGAAAGGGGGCTAGTCCCCCGCCGTTAATTCAGATTAATGGGTTTTTCATGCAGAATTATTCGAATTGCTCCAAATTTGATATACCGGTTTATTATGTTAAGGAGCTTCCCTGATTAGATTTGGAGGTTCATTAGTTAAGTATAAAGAGGGGAAGGGAGTTAGCCGCCCGCTCCCTTAATTTAGGTAAATGGGTTTTTCATGTAGAATTATTCGATTTGCTTCAAATTTGGTATTCTGATTTATTATGTTAAGGAGTGCTGCCTTGATTAGATTTGGAGGTTCATTAATTAAGTATAAAGGGGGGGAAAGCGGGTTAGTCCTCCCGCTTAATTTAAATAAATTGGTTTTTCCTCCAGAACTATTCGATTTGCTCCAAATTTGATATACTGGTTTATTCCGATATGGCGCTTCCTTCATTGGATTTGGAGGTTCAGTGGTTAGGTATAAAAGGTGGGAAAGGGAGGCAAGTCCCTCCCCTGAACTTAGATAAATCGGTTTTCATGCAGAATTATCCAATTTTTATTTTGTTTTCTAGGTTCATTTTGATAAGGAGCTTTCCTGATTAAATTTCAGTGTTCATTGGTTAAGCATAAAGGGGGAAATGGGAGAGCAAAATGTTTTTTTCATGCAGAATTATCCGATTTGCTACAAATTTGGTATACTGATTTATTATGTTAAGGAGCTTCCCTGATTACATTTGGAGGTTCATGAGTTAAGTATAAAGGGGGGGGGGGGGGGGAACGGGAGCTAATCCCCTTCCTTTATTTTTTGAGGGGCATTATTCTTTGAAATAAGAGTATAACTTACAATTATTGTGAATAGCCTGTGAGCTCAATGCCATCAGTTTAACTGGGCACTTTCCTTTTATTTATTCTGTTATTGTGGGAAGAGATGCCACTATAGAAATATCACTCAATTTAAAGACAAACACTTACATTTATTTACATATTAAGATGAGAACAGAACATAGATTGCTCATTAATTACACTTGTTTCATCGTCACTGAACTACAACTTAAAAGCAAACCGCATCATATTTCGACAAATATAACAATAACTTTTCTCACGTGATTATAAATCTTCAAACGAATCGTCATAATTTGTCAAAACAATATTCTGTTTCTCTAACTAACGTCGTTTTAGGTGCGTTCGAAATTATATAAATACGTAACACCTATAGTCGTCATTCGGTCCGTCTGTCTGTCTGTCCATCTGTGTTTCTGTCTGTCTGTCCGTATATAACAGAGCAAAAACTAGCCAACCGAATGCTCTGAAATTTTAAATATAATTGTTACAAAATTTTGTCGACTCATTTCAAATTTCATAAAAATCGGATGTATAGTTTAATTACAAGGAGAGACAAAAGTTTTCTATTACATTACGGCCAATAGTGTAATTTCCACGTTTTTTTCCAAAAATGTTAATTTGGAAAAAATTATTTCAAGTGCATTTTAATGATGTTACAGCGTTTCGAACAGAAAGAAATTGATATGCACTTATGAAGTGCACTAAAATATGAATTCAGCACAATATGCGGTGCATAAAACTAGTTATAATACGAACGCACCTCATATGCCACGTTTGACGTGCAATTTCCAACTTGTTTCAACTCCCCCCCTCCCCCCCTCCCACCGCCGCCTTCGATTTACATGCGTACCTACTTTTAAATCTCAGAGCAGGGTGGTTCTTATACCCGCCATACTAGCGCCCGCCGGTGTGATTCATTCCGTATGCAGGTGTAACTAAGATTCCCACATTTTTGAAGTAGATTAGAAGATTAATACAATAATAATGTAAAATTGAAAAAAAAAAAAAATCTAAAATGAATCGGTAATTTTAAGTACCATCGGGTCAACACAGTTAAAAATATTTCACAAATTTGAAAATAAGGAAATTGTGCAAAATTCAGTTGCACATTTTAATAACATTTATAATATTTTCTTCTGATCAGGAATTCGGTTGTCTAGACTTTCTCTCTTCTTACATTGTCTCTATAATTTAGAGCCATTATATAGTTCCAAGTCAAAAAATCAGAATAATGGAAAAAAAGGAATTGTGAAAAAAACGTTTTTTATGCATCGCTTACATAAAAAGTAATACAGGATAAAACTTAATATTGTAAGAACCTAAATAGTTTGTAGAATCTTTTAGCATAAAAATTAAAGGAAATAATACAAAAATTAAAATAATTATTCACACTTGGAAAAAATCAAAATATCAGAACAACCATTTAACTGGTTCAAAATATTAGAATAATGCATTGCAAATAATACGAGTTTTAAAAAAAGGGAAAAACGGTTATTTTTTAATATTTTGTAGCATCATCTTTATATTTTATAACAGCACGAACTTGCTTTTCCAAGCTAGCTACAAGTGGTTCAAAATGTTTTCTACACGGATATGACCGTGTCGACTTTATGCTGGAAAGAAGCTTAACTTTGTTTTTTGGCGCAATATCTTGCATTCTTCATTATTTCCCAAAAATTCTCTATTTGATTTCAATCCGGCGAACTAACCGGCCAGGAAAGTATGTTAATTTGGTTTTGGCTAAGCCAGTTGTTGATGGATACTGACCTGTGTGAAGCTGCTAAATCATGTTGGAAAATAAAATCGTCACCACACAGATCTTCCGACGTTGGTATCATGAAATGCTCAAAGATTTCTCTGTATATCTCAGAATTCATCCTTTCGTTAACGATATATAGCCTTCCAGGACCTTCTGCACTCATCCAAGCCCATACCATTACACTGGCTGCAAATTTCATTGATCGTTTCATGCAGTCCTTGTCATATGCTTCTTGCTTCATTCGCTATACACGAACATCTAGATCACCATATGTTACGCAAAACACACTCGCATCAGTAAACAATATCTTTTTCCAATCATTCAGACCCAGACCCCATAATGCCTTTTTTGCACCACTTCACTCTCTCCCTTTTCTGTTTAAGAGTCACGAGGGGCTTTATCTTTGGTACACGAGATTGAAATCAAGTTTATGGAGACACCTTATCGTTGTAGATTTATTCATATCAATACCGTGATCTTTCTACTTTCGATGCAAATATCTTACACTTCTAAAACTTTTTTTAGCAACTAGGGCGCTCTTCCCCCTACGAGCCACGCTTGCCAATCCCCGTTCAGACGCCGCAAATTCTAAAAGCCCGCTAATTTGATCGGCTTTAAAAAAATTTTCGGAAGAATGAATTATAATTATAAACTAGAGAACAGGAATTCTGCTTTTTCAGAATTTAGTGTCGCCCCCGACATTTCCATCATTTCATTTCCATCAAAAGAAAATAACTCGGTGAAAGCGGACACTCGGTTAAGGGGAACTCGGATAATCGGGACTCTACCGTAGCTCAGTTTTAAGACTTAAAACACGCGATTTTATTTTAAATAAAACGACGTCATCCGAATCCGCTGAAGAATTCCTCATTTACGATCCAATCATAAACATCTACAATAAAGTATGGGTAGGACGTCACTATCTCAGAATAATACACAAATGCAGCAAAAAGAAAGCAATTCATTTATATTTTTTCAAATTAGCACATATTTTAATTACTTTTTTTTCAGTTTTTATGAGAAAGTGACAACAAAAAGATATAATTGCTATTTTTTAACTATTTCCCCCTCTACTTTCTACAGAAATGGAGTACTTGAGTTGCCAAAATGAAACAAATGTCGCTAAAAACTGCAAAAAAATTAATAACTCAAAAATAAATGGAGATACAGTTTTCAAACAAAATGCATTTAAAAGAACTTTTTTTCCCCAATACGACGGTATAAAACTTGAAAATGTGCGATGCTTAGAAGTTTAAAAAATTGCTAAAGAACATTTAATCGTAATGCTTTGTTTTACAGCTAGCGTCTGTAAGGTAACGTTATTTTTTGGAGACAAAATAAGCTGGGAGAAAGAAATAGCATTCCGGGGGCTAAAAAAAAAACAATAGTTATCCCCCTGTTAACGGGCTGTTTTCGTCTTTGATTAAATTAGATCAGTGAAAATAAGCTAATATAAAATGATTTAAGTAAATTGAGATTTAAGTGATTGAGATTTAAGATTTAAGTGATTGAGTCTTTGTCTCCCAGTATTTTTTAACAACGCTAGAAGAAAGTTTTTTAAAAAAAAAGACATTTTAAATGATCGTTTTAAATCTGGTGTAATTTTCACCAAAGTTTTCTTTCTCTTTTTAATATTCACGTGAAAATACTTTTGTTGTTAGAAAGGAAATATTATTTGCGTTGTCTTAGAATTCTCAACACAGGAGCAATGCGACACTTGTAGACACTTCAATAACCTCTGCATTGGTTCATTGGTTCAAAATATCTCAATATGTTGATTTTCTATTAGCAAGTAAACCCTATTAGTTTGCAATGGAAGTCTATGGATATTTGGCGAAATATTAGAGATATCGCCAAGTTGGCGGCAAACTTGGTGGCAGAACAGGGTCCCCCCTATGGTAACCGCCCCTCGCATATAGGTATGAAGATGCATTAAATGCTGTTCAATAACCAATGAGATGCGTTTCATTCTCGCATTGTCATTAAACAATTAACAAATAATCACGATTTCTGTACCACGTACTATAGCGTAATATATATATATAGATTAGTTTTAAAAGATTATCTCAAAATATGAAATAAATGTCTCGGGCAAGTATATTTTTAAATTTAAACTGTTTGGCAATATTGTGATTTGGCAATTTTAAATATGACGTAATTTCCTCCATTTACGCCTTTTAACGCATATTAATGGATTTATTATTTTACAATTTTCTTTCTCTTTTAAAATTCACGTGTAAATATAGTTTTTATGAAGTATTATCAATATTTTCCTTCTTTTAATACGTAATCATTTAATTCTCATTTGAAAGTTTTTTTCTGTTTATAATAGTCACGTGTAAATAAATTTTTAATTTGAAGGAAATGTTATTCTTTGCGTTGATTTTAAATTTGGCAACAATTTGAAATAATACCCTTTTCTAAAAGTTGTAAAAAATATCTCTCGAAATTCTGAAAATTTGAATTTAAAAAAGAAATAAAACCTCAAAAAATGAGTCAAATTAAAAAAATAAATGCAATCTGCACACCGGGAACTCCTAAAATATAAAATGATCTAAAAATTATTAAATTCCTATGCATAGTTTATGCTCCTATAAAACTTTTTAATGGAATGATTTTGAGCAACTTTAACATTAAATATCTCTTAAAATAATTCTTCGATTTGAAAACTGTCTGCATCAGCGTGTTTATCAATCATTTCACACACATTACCACCGATTTTCATATTTCTGTAATTTAAGTAATTTTTGGCTTTCGACCGCTATTCAGATGCTTGTTTTCAAAATGTCCGTTGTTAAAATACTGCTTTATTGCTCTACTAACACTTGGTTGAGAACATTTGAAGTAACTGGCAATATATCGCTGATTACGACCTTCTTAAATGCAAATCAATAATTCGATGCTTTGTAAATTCCGTTATGTCGGACGAACGCCCCATGTTTCACACAAAATGGAAACAATGATGATGCAAAGCGTTTTAATAACTTAAGAAGTCCCGCAGAAGCTAATTTTATGCTTAATTTATGCAACTTTCTGAACCAATCAGGAAAATTCATAAGTATTCTAATTTATTGAATTTTAGTATTCTAATATTTTGAATAATGAAAATAACTTTACAAAAATACAATATTCACTCAAAATGTAATATTTTACAGTCTTAATTTTCTTTAATAACATGCAAATTTATTAAAACACTAATCGTTGTTCTTTTTCAATTGTACTACACTGAAATAAAACTAAATGCAAGTCCATATACAAATGAAATGAATTATTCTAATTTTTTGACTTGGAGCTACGTATATGCCATAGCATAAATAAATTTTATTGCGATCTACCAGGGGTAGAATATGGTATTTAAAGGATGAATGAGCAGAGAATGCTTGAATTCGTAGAATAACAGCAAGCAAAATGTTAGCTTGTCAGTGATAAAAATTAGTACACCCATGACACGTGAGTATTAGACTCAGTGCCGTTGAAGAGAAAACATATTGGCGAGGAGTGAACAGGCGTGAAAGAAAATCGAAGAATTCCATGATGTTTGCCGAAGAAATAATTAAGCAAAATTTAGTCCATCAGATTTATTGACAACTTTCTTGAAAAACCGATGTAAAACTCTTTCAAAGTTAATACATATCCTTAGAACTCAATAGCAATGATGAGAATAAATAAGAAATTACATAAGAAACCCTACACTACATTCTATAAAACATTCCATGACAAAATTCCACAAGAAGCAGCGGGCCACGTTTTCAGGGCCGAAACTAGTCTTTTTTGCGCCCGGGCAAACATGGATTTTGGCGCCCCCCACTCCTGCAAAGAAAACTTACGAAAAGAATTTTACTAAGTTTCTAATAGCCAATTTATTTTAAAATGCAAAATATATAATCATAAAATACGTAATACCTAAAATTATAAAATACATCCTGGGCATGTAATCATAAAATACATACTGCGTAATCAGCTTTGTTAAACATTTATTCATTAAATTCATGAAAGGAACCGAAAAATATTCTACTTTATACAGGTTTCCGCAGTAGCAAGTATATAAATGTTGGTGTTCTTTCTGTTGGAAATATATAATTTTTCATTTAAGACGGGATTCTGTGAAAGACAAATAAAAAATTATAACATTAACAATAAATCAATATCTAGATCCTTAACATCCTCTATTAAATGGATACAGACAATGCTAAGCGAAGATAGTTAATGGCAAGTTATGTTAAACCTATGGGAGCATTTTTGACAAATTTTATTTTCACTATCCGTGAAAATGGAATTTGTCTCGCGTAGACAGTTTATACCAAGGTAATGTTAAACCTTCAAGAGTGTTCTTGACAAATATCTCGCTTGCATTTGATACATTTTTGTAGCAAACAACAAACAAAATCTTCATTTGGCGCCATCTTTGACTTTCGTTCTGGCGACCGGGTCACATGACCCTCTGCCCCCCTCTAGTTTCGGACCTGCACCTCTTTGCAGATGTCGTACAAGTAGTTTAGACAGACGAAAAGCACGTAAAACTGGCTTCTGAGCTCAGGCATACTGTTTAATAGCTGGCGCATTCGGAGACATGATTTAAAAAAACGCATTGCGCTAAGGTCTCTAATCCAACGAGAAGTCTCGCTTCAAATTATATTGGCGGAAGTATGAAAACTCTATAAATGGGCCATGAATTTGAGAGGGAATAATATTCTAGTCGTCTCCAGGAATAAAATAAGTAGTCTTATTGATCAAATAGAATGTTTTTGAAATCGAATGAATGTAGACGGGAAAGAAAAGTACGAGGCGTTAAAGCTATAGGAATTTTTAAGGGAAAACTAAAGAAAGAGAATATTTAGACAAAACATAGCAAATTAAATGGAAAATAGAGTGAGAGAGAGAGAAAGGGAAAGAGATTGTTATGCATACAAATAAATACTATTTTTTAATATAATTAAAATACCATTTTTTGTCTTATATAATCCTCTTCATTTCTTATATCAATGATTTTCCTTCTACACGAATTTTGTTTGCTTTATCGACAAGATTTATAGCTTATCACAGCTATAAAAACTTTTCAGTTTCAACTACGCTTCGAGTCTTTCTAGGACGATGGTCACACGGGGTGATCACCTAATTATAATTCCTAACTGACAAACGATACCAATAATATTTTTATAAAATTTTGTTTTCATAATGAAGGTGTAGGAAAACAGATTTTTATTTTCGAAGAAATTACTTTTTAAATTCTGGTGTCAGTCAATTATTTCATCATTTTACGGACAGAAGTTTTCTGCCTCTAAAAGGGTTAAATGCGTTTTTTAAAAGAAAAATAACTTTTAACATAGAAGAAGACGATTTTTTTTATCATTATTAGTTTTAATTGCTAGTTATGAATTGTACTTGCTAATTTTTATCGACCTTTTATTAAAGCTAAATTACTTTTAATGTAAAAGAAAATGTTGACATTAATAAAAATAATAACATACTGCCAATAAAAATAGAAATAACGAAAAAATCGATAAAAGTAATAATGTTGATAATATACAAAATTGTCGTTTTCCGCCAAAAAATTGTTACAGTTTGAAGTCATCTAGAAAAGAAGAAAAAATGTAAATACTTCATATGTGTTTTTTCATCTCTATTTATCTGGATGGAAAAATGAATTATCAATATATTGCAAACATATCATAAATGCTACTTGCTATGAGGTTTAGAAATCCATTTCCATAAAGCAAACAAAGGGTTTGCGCAGAAGTTTAGAACGATGTTTACCAAGTGAAAGTATATGAAGCATACAAAAACTTCGATTAATATGTTTTTGCGATGATTTCATTCCAGTAATCCTTCTCTACCTCTCTTTTTAACTTTTCGACTTGTGTGATCGTACAACTGTTCATGTTCACTTGTGGCGCATGTTATAAATAAGCCACCTATTTTTTTTATTGGTTAACATACACAAAATTGGCGTATGTTCCATTATACGTAAGCCGTAAAAATGTTCTCTGAGATATGAGATATCTAAAATTCAAGTACAATCTTTATTTGTTTTGTGAATAACAGTGTTAAAAGACAGGGGTAATAAAAAAATGTGTCTTATTACAGTGTATTTTTTTTTTAAATAATTATGTGTTTTGCGTATTATTACACTGAAAAAAAAATGTTGTTCGTTTTAAGGCATATTACTGGCATCCAAGCTGCCAGTATGATACCGTAAAATCAACAATAATAAACCGCAAAAAAAGCAGTATAAGCAGTAATATACAGTATATATTTATAAGATGTGAAGAGAGGTGATGTATTTATAAGACGATATACTACTGCTTATTTACGGTTTATTACTGTTAATTTTACGGTATAATGCTGGCAGCTGCACTGTTAAAAATTTTGCAGCATTCTGGCAGGTCATTCGACCGTTTTTTGAAAAAACGGTTTCATAACCATAATTTAACTACATTCTGACCATAAAATGGCTAACAATATGATCAGAATAGTGTTAAAATTACGGTTGTGTAACCGTTTTCTGAAAAAACGGTCAAATGACCTGCCAGAATGCTGCAAATTTTTAACAGTGTGGGTTGCCAGTATTATTCCGTAAAATCACTCTTTTTTTCAGTGTACTGTAAGTTATAATTTACTTATGGTATATTTTATATCGTATTTATATGTTTAAATTTTCTAACCATACTGCGTGTGGTTAAAAAGTCGCACTTGATAAAATATATTTATATATATGCATATGTCTTTTTTTCTTCATTTTACAAACAGTTGAAAGCAATTTTAGACAAATATTTAATAGCTTTAAATTTCCAAATAAATGAATTCCGCATAAAGTAAACATCAATGAGAAGCTTCAATTTGAATGCAAATATAGCTTTAATTGCGTCTTTTTTTACGTATACACATGAAGCATAAATGTGTGGGGTTTTTTTTAAGTACTTATTTCATAATTTGCTATCAAAATTGGTGTTTTACAGGTCTGTTTTCGGGACACGGCAACCTGAGAATGGTCCTCATGAGTCATGACAAATGCTCTATTTTTACAAGATGCGTTAAAGTGATATTTAATACATGGAAATTATTCCAGAGAGAAACATTCGCCTTGGATACAATATTTCAAATGAAAATCAAATTTTGAAGTAATTGCTTAAAAGGCGCAAAGGCCAACATAGTGAAAAAGATTTCAAGCCGGGACTCGAACCCGGGCTATCAGTATAGCGCACTGACGTTCTACCGACTAAACCTCTTGGAACGATACACAGCTCGGAAAATTTCTCACTATTATATGTTAGCAAGGCTACAAACGCAGCATGTATTCCATGTATTAATATAGTTTCTATCAATGCTGGATTTAATTATGTTTCGTGTTAACCCCAGGTTGGTGGCTTACGATAAATATTCCTCTTGTGCTGCGTTTGTAGCGTTGCCAACATATAATAGTGAGAAATTTTCCGAGTTGTGTATCGTTCCAAGTGGTTTAGTCGGTAGAACGTCAGTGCGCTATACTGATGGCCCGGGTTCGAGTCCCGGCTTGGAATCTTTTTCACTATGTTGGCCTTTGCGCCTTTTAAGCAATTACTTCGAAATTTGATTTTCATTTGAAATAGTGATATTTAAGTTGGAAATTACTTTAGTATTTCTCCTCCCTCTTTTCTTGTCTCTTTCCTTTTAATCATAGATTGAAAAAAAAATCTTTTATTTCGTATATTTTTCTTGTGTTTTCTCTTTTTGTTTTATTTTTTAATTTACTTCTTTTATTTTATTTATTTATTCATTATTTTTTCTAATTTGTTTATTTCTTTTTATTTCTTTTACTCTTTCCTTTTTTATTAATTTTTTCATTCATTTTGGCAACACTTTCGTCTTCTGTATGTTTTCCTCTGTGATTGGTATTTGCCTTTCAGCTAGCGGGACCTGTCGCATTTTTTGAAACCTCTCTTCTCTGTCCTTTCGGTTCATTTGTGTTCTTGTTCCCTTACGAACACTTGCTTACATTGGCTGATGACGGACTGTTAAATTTTCCCTGTATGTTCTTTAGTTTTATGGTGATTCCTACAAAGTTTTATTATTTATTTGTGATTTACGCCAATTTTTTTCGGTGCTGTTTCACGCTGTATATGATTTAGAGAATTTATACACACCACGTGGTGCGCTACAAATTTGCTAAGTTTGAAAGTGTCTACCACAGTGGAATATGCACTCCTAGCAATTCTCGTACTCAATTGTTTATTCACTTAGCAATTAACAATGAACTAGTACAGCAATTAACTGCATAGAGGTAAGGCAAATTTCGACTCTAGTTTCGTTTCTTGGATTCTTTTGACGTAGCAGATGGAGAAGTTAGATAAGTTTGAAAATGCCTACCACAGTGGAATACGCACTCTTAGCAATTCTCAAACGGAGGTCGCCTTGTAACAGAATTATTTTGTGCATCTCTGTAAATGAAAGATAAATGCTAAACACTCCATAATCTATATAGAACACTTTGTAGCGCACTCGCAGTGCTTCTTTTTAATTTCATTATGTTTGTATTATCATGACATCATTAAAAGGCACCACAACCGATTTTTCCCCATATATCGTAATGTAATGGAATTCTTTTGTGATACCTTGTAAACGAACTATAAGTGCTACTTATTCCATATTCCTGAAAAATCCTGTTGTAGTCCATCTCAGTAATGCGTGATAATCTCATTACGTTTGAAATATTGTAACATGAATAAAATGCACCGTAAATGTAACGGAATGTGTCAGAGTGTATTACGGCCAGACAGACAGACAAACTGACTTCAGAAAACTTTTCAACTTTATTGGACAGAGTTCAAAATGCCATAAGAATTTTTGGCTGATATGCAACAAAAGATGTTGTAGCTGATTGAATTTATTAGTATTTTAGGACTTCGTACATTCTTTCACCATTTTCTCGCTTCTGTTATAATGCATCACATGACTTTATGTTGGTACTCCTTCATTAAACCTGTTGTTAGTTAATGAGATCTCTAAATTCTTTTACAGTATACAGGATGACCACTTTCATTGTTGCCAGTGTGCTACTTTTTTTAATTCAGATTTCTTGGTTGGCACCACTTTTTTGAAATGATTAAATTCCGCTTGTTTTCGTCTTAATGAATCTGTTATTAAATAAGGCGAGTTTTACCATTTCAAAAAAGTGGTGCCAATCAAGAAATACGAATTGAAAAAAATTCCCCCACTGGCAACACTGTCATCATATTAGAATAGCTAATTCCTAAACCATGTTACCTTTAGAGTTATAGTTTTAATTACAAAGAGGTTTTAGATGCTGTTCTTTATCATATTAAAAACCACTTACGTCTAACTTTTTTTTTTCTTTTTAAGTTGCAAAATTGAAATTTTTACATGTTCCCTGGATCCTATCTTTAGAAAAACTTTCTCTACGTTCTATGCTATCCAATAGCAAGTACTCAGAAAGTTTGGTCTTCCAAAAATGTAGCTTTTATTCTTTTACTTGTTAAACCAGAAAAATCCCCTAAAAAAAGGATTCAGGGATCGTATAACAATTTAGATTCCGCACC
This sequence comes from Maratus speciosus, assembly GCA_963932465.1. Lineage (NCBI taxonomy): Eukaryota > Metazoa > Arthropoda > Arachnida > Araneae > Salticidae > Maratus > Maratus speciosus. Next base: position 510,779,729 of record OZ010795.1, read on the forward strand.
TTTTACCAAAACCGCTTTGCTTTTTACGTGTATGGTTTTTAATATAATGGAAAACAACTTTTGAAACATTTTGCAGTTGGAATTATACCTCTAAAATTCATGATTTATGGTTTACAAATTAGCTATTAGGTAGCGACAAGAATGGACATTCGGTATAGTGCTAATATTTCAGAGTTATCATCACTTATTACAACAGGTTTAATGAAGGAACAGCAATGTAAAGCGATGTAACTCGTTATATCGAAAGTGAAAACATGATTTAATGCTGTTCTCAAAAAAATATTTCCCCCCTTTCAGCAACGCGAAACTTTCTGACACATTTTCTGCCTCTTTTTATTAACACTTTCCAACAAAGTTGAAAAATGTTTATGCATTCGGCTTGTCTGGCCGTCTGCCCACGCTTTAACTCCCGTAAATATACTCGGATTTTCGTGCAATTGATAAAACTTATTTAGGGTCACCTAAGCATGTTTAGTATTGTATATGAAGTATGTAGGATTAAGAGTTCATTTACAGGGGCACTCAAAGTATTCCATTGCATTATAGTCAATGGAGGAAAACCGTTTGCAGAGTATTTTAATGACATTACGCTATTCCAAATGTATTGAAATTGATATAAATCACTGAATTTTACTACAAGATGATTACTATACAATAGAGCAATACTATTAGTAGGAGAGCTGTTGAACATTTTTGAGTAGGTATTTGAGGCACCCTGAAAATTTGTGCAACACTTCTTTTGTAATGCCTGCATACAAAATCGAATGTCTGGCTGAAGGATCGTGGCCCAAAAACTGTGCCAGACACATGTCAAGTGCCATTTGGCACTTGAAGTCACTACAGTGCCATTTTGGCACTTTGGTCAAGTGCCATTTGGCACAGTTTTTGGGCCGACTAAAGTGTCTGTCGTTTTCAAAATATTTTTTTCTAAGTATAAATATTATTTTGTCTCAATCTCAGCGTGCCTCAAATACCTTTTTCTTGGGTAGTCAAAAAATGGCACTTGACACGTGTCTGGCACAGTTTTTGGGCCACGATCCTTCAGCCAGACATTCGATTTTGTATTCAGCCATTACAAAAGAAGTGTTGCACAAACTTTCAGGGTGCCTCAAATACCTTCCCTAAAATGTTTAACAGCTCTTGGACTATATATATATACAGGGCTGATCAAAGAATTCGGATAATTTCCCGATTGTAGACGGGGACAGCTGAAATTGGGTTTTCAAATATGTTATGCGTTTCCATATGGTTGGATTAGACATAATATTTTAACTTATTAAACGGTGCAGTTTTGTATCATGGTTCTGAATATGTTGGAAAGTGTTTCATAATCTATTCTTGATGCATGATTTTTTTCTTTCTTGTTTATTCATTTACAGGGACACACAAAAGAAATCGGTTACAGTACTGTCTTTGAGTAATAATTCTTGCAGTGTACGGTTTAAAATTCAGTGTGCGCTTTTAAATTTAATTAATTTTTTACATGTTACTCGTTATATATAAGTTCTATAGGTACCTCATATACATGGCTGCACAAAAGTATTATCGTACCATTCTCCTTATTAAATGAAATTGCTGAAGGGGAATTTTCAACTGAAGTACATGTGTTTCTTAAGTGAACTAAATTTTTGCATTCATGTAGTTAATAGATACAAATCTATATATCATATACAGGTTGCTCAAAAAATTTGGATAATTTTGCGATTGTAGATGGGAACATCTGAAATTGGGTTTTCAAATGTGTTATGCGTTTCCATAGGGTTGAATTAGACATAATATTTCAATTTTTTAAATAGTGCAGTTTTGTTACATAATTCTGAATGTGTTGGAAAGTGTTTCGTAATCTATGCTTGATGCGTGATTTTTTCTTTCTTGTTTTTTGAAGCATGATAGTTACAAGTATGATTATTGAAGTGATTTGTAATCGAACAGTTTTTCCGGTAAATCTTTAGTTATGAGCCATTGTTGTCAGATAATGACAATTTTTTCCCTTTCATGCACTGCCGTGTCCAGAAATTTGGTTAAAATGCCAACTTTGACAGTATTTTCTGAAGGATCTTCTGCCTGTACCAAAAAATGGAAAAAACAGTTCGATTGCATAGTTTCATATGTAGCAGTACTTGTCATTTTGTTTACGTTTGTGAACAAAAAGGAAATTTTAAAAATGTCAGACAGTTTGAATTTTAGAACAGCGTTAACCCTTGGTCGGGCTTAGCGTACTTGATAAGCACTTTGTCGGGGCTTAGTAAAAGCTGCCCCGGAAAAGTTTTATTTGTTTTAAAATTAATAAATGAGGTTTTTTTAATCCGATTTCGAATATTCTCTCTTTGTGTTTCTTCATGAAGGTTTCACTTTAAGAGCGTTAGAATTGAATTACTTAGTGCTAATGACGATTTTAAAACATGCGCCTATCAGCCGCACTACACCCAAACGCACGAGTTCAGAGGTGCGCCTGGATGAGAGTAAAAAAAGTTACGACGACGCATAAAAGCACTAAAATGAAAAGAAAAATCAATTAACTAAAACTTTTTTGTTTAGGCATATCAGTCCAAATTTCTTACCTGATTTTTTAGGACCTTCAAACCACCACAGTATGAACAAAATTGGAGTGTATTATTTTCCAAACTCTGCTTTGTATGTGCTTAATACTTACAAAAATAAATAATTAAATTTAAAAAATCAAAAAACCCGACTGCGTAAAAAGCGAACTAATTAATTATTTCTCATGAATGTGAAACTATTTTTTTTCAATTCCTACTATTAGCTCACACTCTCGCTATATATATCTTGTTCAAATTTTCAATCGTTAATAAAATACTTATTATTCATCCAATAAAGTTCAAATATATATATTTTTTAATTGTAGTGGATGACACTTGATGTTAATCCAGTTTTTCTTTTTTTCAAATATTATTTCATTAATTAAATTAAATTAATTAATTTTCAATAATCGAGAGAGCCCTCTTCTTGATCAAGGCATTATAAGACCCAGAGAGCCCTCTTTTTGATCAAGGCATTTTAAGCACCACTCCAGAGGAAAGAAGAATGGGAGAAAAAAAATTCTCTTATTGACCTAAGTAGGGATTGCCTTAAAGTATTTTTTTTTTTTTTTACTAGGGGGCTCTGCCCCCTACGAGCTACGCTCGCCAACCCCCGTCCAGACACCGCAGACTCTAAATGCACGCTAATTTGATCGGCTTTAAAAAGATTTTGAACGATTGAATTATAATTTAAAAAACAGTGGCGATCTCCCTATAAACGAATTTCTATTCATTTCTCTTTGATTGGTGAATTTTAACGCCAAATACGCTGCGGTACTACTTGATTATCCCGTCGACCAATTTCGCCAAATTATATAAATCGCCAAACCACTCGCCAAATTATACAAATTGACATAATTTTTATTTTAAATAACGAAAGAATATATAAATTAGTACAACATTAAAAAAAATACAAATAAAACGTCGAAATAAAACTAACTTGATGACGTAGATACGTGTAACAACGTTTCAAAATAAGCTAATATAAAAGGAATTAAGTAAACAGAGTCTTTGTCTCCTGGTATTTTTTAACAAAGCGAAAAGAAAGTTCTTTTAAATGAGACATTTTAAATTAATCGTTTTTAATCTGACGTAATTTTTACCAAGCTATTCTTTCTCTTTTAAATATCCACGTGAAAATACTTTTGTTAGAAATGAAATATTATTTGCACTTTCCTAACAAAAATAGTTGAAAAGATCCTCTCAAAATATCAAATAAATGTCTAGCGCAATTTCTAAATTTAAACTGTTTTGCAATATTATTTTGCGTTCATTTTATGTAATAACTGTAATGCGACGTAAATATGACGTAATTTCTCCTATTTAAGACTTCTAACGCATGTTAATGAATTTATTATTTTACAATATCCTTTCTCTTTTAAAATTCACGTGTATACTTTTTATGACGTAATTTTTAATAAGTTCCTGCTTTTTGTACATAAGTATTTAATTCTAATTCCAAATGATTTTTTCTGTTTATAATAGTCACGTGTAAATAAATTTTTAATTTGAAGCAAACATTATTGTTTGCGCTGTTTATACATTTGGCAACAGTATAAATTAATACCATTTTCTAAAATAATGTAAAAAATATCTCTAGAAATGCTGAAAATTTGAATTTAAAATAGAAATAAAACCTCAAAAAATGAGTCAAAATAAAAAAATTAATGCAATCTGCACTCCGGCAAATTCTAACGCTTAAAATGATATAAAAATGATTACACGGCCATGTATAGTTTTTGCTGCTATAAAACTTTTTTAGTGGAACGATTTTGTCCAACTTTAGCATTAAATATCTCTTAAAATAATTCTTCGATTTGAAAACTGTCTGCATCAGCGTATTTATCAAACATTTCTGTATAAAACCACTGATTTTCAAATTTTTGTATGCATTATTTTTCTTAATATTAACGAAGAAAGACCTCCTGTCACAAAAAAATTCAAAACCGGCGGCGGCGGCGGCGGCGGTGACAGCGGTAGTTACTTTTTTTTAGAATAGAGAGATATTACTTGTTTATATTACTTACCTATTTTTTTTATTTACTTGTATTGATGACTTTTAAGCTGTGTTTAATTGTTAGTTTCTATCTATAAACACTGTTTTGATGAGGTCTGTAGATGGCTATGATGGTTAGAGTTGCAGTAAAGCTAGAGATTCTACATACACAACTTCCACGTAGTATAATATTTTAACGGAGCATCTGACTGTAAAATAGTCAGTGAAACATCGTCTTCATTTTGAAAGACCTATCCAACGAAACGCCACTCAATAGGGTGCGTAAATTTTTTTTTTTTCGTCTCTACTGCCATTTTGTATTTTACAGCCGCCATTTCGATTTTATTAAAACAAAACCTAGCCTATAACCATCGAGCCGTTAAGACAAATTGATAGAGACCTCATTCATTAAAATCCATCCAGCCATTGGGATGTTTCGAGGGTATAAAGAAATCCACATACCCAGATACGTGTGAAACACATAAGCCTTCTTTTCAGTCCTGTAATGAGCTCTTAAATGTACTAGAACTTTTTCCGTTGTTGAAGGAAGAAAATATAAAAAACTGAGAAGAAACATCCTTTTTGAAAAACATAATAACTCAATAAATAAACAAGTAATACTAAATAACATATTAAGCTAAAACAATTTTTAGTTGTAAAATTAATTGATTTTTTTAATAAAAAATAACGACAACAGTAATAACAATAATAATAATAATAATAATAATAATAATAATAATAATAATAATAATAATAATTTCCAATATTTCTGAATATGACAAAGGCTCTATATTTTCTAGATGAATTCTAAATTTAAGAAAATATTCTATTCTTTTAATACTTTAATTCATATATTTTTTGTTTTATTTGCATATACTTTTGTCTATCCGTAGTTCTTTTTCTTGAAAAATACAGTACATTAAATTTTTTATATTTTTTAAAAACATTTTTAAAGGATTAAAGGAAAAATTAATAAAAGTCAGTTTCTGAGATTTTTCGCCAACAATTATTCTCATTTATTAAAATACAGACACAAAAAAATTTATACCTCTCCCCACTAATTATGTCTGTAAATAATCATGTGAAAATGATACTGCTATCAGCAGTTTGGTAATAACGTCTATTATTAAATATGCGTGGCTTAGAATTTGGAGAAGATCTAAATATTAAATATTGTACCATTTTTTTTTTCAAATATTAGCACCCGCTTTTGATACATGCTCTCTTTTTATAGCCCCGTATTAGTTTCTTAAATCAAATCATGCCGGGAAAGTATATTGTTTATCCAAGTATATTTACGAGTACAAGAGATATAAAAGAAAATATGTTTATAAATTTAGTTATCTGTAAATATCTATAAAGTTATAAAAACAAATCTTCAGAATAAGTACCAGAGTCGAAAACTAGAAAAATTTTATAAAAAATTTAAATCTAAATTAAACTAAAATATTAACTTATTATTTTTTATATTTTTCCGGTTTATATCTAGGACTTTTTTTTTTTTTGTTTTGTTTTATGTAAAAGACAATAAGGAGAATTCCAACTTAGATAGTCGAAAAGTAAAATTGTCCTGTATCTCCAAAATAATAAGAATGAGCCATAAGAACTTACATAGCCACGTTTTTGGCGATGCTGAATTGTTTTATATAAGCAATAATTCATATTTTTGGATATGAATATTAATATTATTATAATTAAAAATACCTAGATTATATTTAGGCCAATTTATTGTATCTTTTTTTTTTTTTTTAAATCACTTACATAATTTTGGGGAAAGATACACTTGCCCAAAAAGTAAACATTTGTATGATATTTATCTGGCAGATCTAACAATCCTGTCTAAAATTAAAAAATAAGAATGCAGTCCTCTTTTGGTATTGCATCGCATATATGGAATATATTATTTTAGCATCTGTGATTTGTTTTCCGCAAAAATCGATTGGAAACTCTAGTTCCATATCGAAATCGAATCAGGAAAATTTTAAAGATAATTAAGTCACGGTAAAACAAAGAAACAAATCTAAGGAAGTCTTTCTCATATACAAATGCTGATAATAAACATGATAATGAATACCACATGTATTTATCATTCATAAACAATGCTAGTTCCGACTCTCTTTCAATATAAGAGCTAGTGGAAGTAAGTTATTGACTACAGATTCTAGAAAGCCCGAAAACTATACACTTTTTTTACAATTCGCCGAACTCGGTTATAATGAGTTTTTTTTTTCTTTTTTTTACCGCAATGTTAAACATAACTTTAAAATATGGAGTGAATTACGGTAGGCAAATATCCAATTTATATTGTTAAAAATGTCGTTGTTAATTTAAGAGATTTCTTTATTAAGACTATGTCTAGAATATCGGTCTTTAATATCCCACGAGCAGGTTTCGATTTCATCAGTTAACACTATTTCTATCGATATCAAATGACACCTTTTCAAACTTTTAATTTATGTTTATTTGATCGTAGTTTTTTATTGTAATAAGCATAAAAGAAGTCTTCAATGTATTAAAAATGGTTTGTAATTGTTTCAATCTAAAAATTAGAAATTAAAACCATAAATTGAAATCTGTTAAAAGGTGTCATTTGACACCGGTAGAAATAGTATTAATAGAGTGAAGACAAAGGTCTTTTTCTGAAGCACATAATCTGTGAACAAAAAATTCTCATTCAGTTCCGAAAGTAGACCAAAAATTAAGTTTTACTTTCTAACTTTTCTATTTTGAATGGCTCAAAACTGCTTGAGAGATTTTGAAAATAATACATAAGTATTTGAGATAGGAATTTAAAATTCGAACATTTGTTGGTTGATATGTTTAACAGATTTATGCCTAGCGTCCCAATATTAGGACGCTTCGAATTTTAATGAATTTTTATAATTTCCTTCTTATTTGTAACATAAAATTGTATAAAATAATAAATTATAAATGTCTTTATCTGTTTCCGAAAGATGACAGTATAAGATGGATATTTATTTGCTTAAATGAAGGCTTTTTTTCGGAGTTTATAGATTTTTCATTTTTCGAGATGGTGAAATATAAAAAGTAGGTTTATTTCTGTTTTTTCTACCCAGGATCCAAATAAATAAGACATAATCTTAGCTTGTAGATTTCTTTGAAATACATATTTTATAAAATTGTGAAATTATATGTTCAAGCCCATTTTTTATGCATTTTTGTAACGTGCAAAATATAGGGTGATAGGCACAAATGAGTATATATTTTTATTAGCCATTTAGGGGACAGTTATTTATGTGAAGTCATTTTCAAGGTGATTAAGAAACAAATTGTTTTTAAGCCTCAAATACGATTATTCTTAGTTCATTATTAATACTTATAATGTTATTAGTTTCTGTAAAGAAATAAATATATATTTTTTTAGTAGTTGATAAAAATACTAATTATTGTATATAACATACAATTTAGAAGCTTATTTTATATAAATTTAGACAAAACATCTAATTATGTGTATTATATTATTACGAATATTATGCATATTCTCATATTTAGCACGCTTACATTTTATCAAATAAATACAAAAAAGTTTTAGCGTAATTTTTTTAGTAATTTTCCAGTTCATTTTGCAACCTTTTAAAGTGATTTTATCAACAAATTTGAGAAAACAAAAATTCAGGTACAAGTAGGTTAAGATTATTATTATTATTATTATTATTATTACTTTTTGCTGCAAGAAGGACATCTAGCCGATATTCAGTTTCATGTCAGGTACGGAGCATCGCTGCACTATAAAAGAGACAAATGTTTCTTAACCTACGAATATATAATATAACCACGAACGAAAATATTCAATAACCTCATTCGAGTTACCCACTATTCTGATAATAGTTCTTTATCATTAGAAACCTCTGAAATCTATATATTTTCTAAATTTAAGGAATTATTTATAGAAACAAAGTTTCTTTTGCTGCCACTGGTTTTTCAAAACGATTCCGGGTAGTGGTTTTTTTTTTTTTTTACACTTTATTAATCAGTTTTCTCAAGCCAGAGTATCAGTTTTTGAAGTCATTCTCAATTAAACATTTTTAGCTGCTTAACCCTTTATGTGCTGAATTAAGAATTCATGAAATTTTTATCTTCTAAAGCATTTTTCGTGAATTTTTTTAACTACATTAGAAGATTTCCATAATCATTTAATAAATTTTAGAAGGATTGAAGAATTTAGAAGAATTAATTAAATATGAATTTATAGGGATTTTGTGCAATATTTATAACCCCACTCAAATCTTTTATTTTAAATCTTTTTCTTAGTATTTTATAGAATTAGGAAATGTTCTTACAATAGAAATATAGAAATATTTCCAAATTGAAAAATCCCCCTCGCCAAGAAAGCTGAAAAGATGCAAAGGCCAAAAGAAATCATCCTTTTAAATATATATATATATATATATATATATATATATATATATATATATTGTGTGTGTGTGTGTGTGTGTGTGTGTGTGTAACCAATAATACTTTTGGAGCAAAATAAAGTAATGCATCAATAACTCATTGTAAACTGCATTACTACTAAACGATGTATTAAATGAATTTTATAACAAGTTATTTTAATGGTACTTATATAAGTACCGTCAGTAGATAAAGGGTTAACAGAATTCATTACATGCAAGAGTAACAAAATAATATTAATTTAAATTTAAATGCAGTTAACGTTCATCATGTTTGTCTGTAACACATATTTGTTGAACATGAAAAGGTTTACGCGAGAAATGGCATCGGAAAAGCCTATATACCAGGTTGAGAAAATTAATTATTACGCTGAATTTTTCTATGGTGTGAATATCAATTATCCCAAACATGAGTATGTAATTTTATGAATTAAGCATTTTATGCACTTTTATTATGAAATTAATTTTCGAAAAAATATCAATCGTAACCTATAAATATTTTGACAGAAAAGAAGTTCTAAAAACGTCTAATAAGCGTAATGCAAAATTTCAAACGGAAAGATATAAAATTGGAAGGCCTGACTGTGGAAGCGCTTTGAAATCGAATAGTTTGTTCCATTTTTTGATAAATAAATTACCTATTGAGTTATAAGTGATTTTGATCACGTAACAAAGACATTTCTTACCCTTCCTTGAGTGGTTATTCTTCTTTCGTGCCGAAATTCGGTTCAAATTGCCCACTTTGACACTATTTTCTGAAAGATCTATAGCGTTTTCTAAAGGAAAAAAAACAGTTCGATTACACAATTTCTGAACAACACCGCCTGCTAGTGCAATGTATTTCCGAACAGAAATAAATTAAAGCTTATGTCATAAAGTTGCCCTTTTGGATTTGAAAACGGCCTTATGCTTAAAAAAGCATTAGAACAAAAATTTGAGGGACGACATATAACCACTAAAAAAGTTAATTTAATAAAACTGTTGATAAATGTAACAGCAGTATTTGTTAGAATATTTAAATGATCTATTAAACGTTTTTCTAGTATTAGTAACACTTCCTTGCTTTATAAAAGTTATATTAAATCTAATCTTTAAAATGTGGGTTTCACTTTCTATACGACCCTGGAAATCAGACCGATTTTTAATGGTATGAAATAAGAATATATCCGTAACTAATCATAGATGAGGATGAATTTTCGTCCGAAACGTCTACTTTATTGAGCTTTTAATCTGTATTACGTGTATATTTTTAATTTAAAATGACTGAAATTTAAATATAGTTATATTTTAATCATGAAAACTTTGTGAAATTTTATATCATAATTAATTTCAATGTCTAGATTCGTATTCCAGCGTTATAAGTATACGTTGAAATTTTTAAAGCTCTTCCTTTTTTAATATGAAGAGAATCTTCAAAACTTATTTTTTTAGCATAAATTTTAAAAGGATTCTCACTCTATTTTTGTTTTATTTTGTTTTGTTTTTTCCTCTGACAATTTAGAGATTAAAGGTATGGCGTATCTTTTGTATTCATTTATTTTGTTCGTCTTGTTGTTGTTTTGGCCAACTGTACATGACATAGACATAGTAATTTTTAATAAGTTCCTGCTTTTTGTACATAATTATTTAACTCTAATTCCAAATGATTTTTTATGTTTATAATAGTCACGTGTAAATAAATTTTCTAATTTATTTACACGTATCATTTTTTTTTTTAATTTGAAACAAACATTATTGTTTGCGCTGCTTATACAGTTGGCAACAGGGTAAATTAGTACAATTTTCTAAAATAAGTAAAAAATATCTCCCGAAATGCTGAAAATTTGAATTTAAAATAGAAATAAAACCTCAAAAAATGCGTCAAATTAAAAAAAGAAATACAGTCTGCACACCGGAAACATTAAACGTATAAAATGATCTAAAAAGGATTAAATTCCCATGAATAGTTTTTGCTCCTATAAAACTTCTTTAGTGGAACGATTTTTTCCAAATTTAGCATTAAATATTTCTTAAAATAATTCTTCGATTTGAAAAGTGTCTGCATCAGCGTGTTTATCAAACATTTCTGTATAATACTACTGATTTTCCTATTTTTGTATGCATTATTTTTCTTAATATTAACGAAGAAAGACCTTCGGTCACAAAAAATTCAAAACCGGCGGCGGCGGTGACAGCGGTAGTTACTTTTTTTTTTTACAATAGAGAGATTGTTTTGTATATCATGATCAGGAGTTAAATAGTTTTATGTTATATAGAAAAAGACTGATCTGGTACTGTTTTCAGAAGCGACATTTTCCTATTCGATACTGTGATGTAAAATATCTTAATCTGTCATTGCCAAAATAAATATGACGCCGAGACTGATTAATGACTACATTCATACTAAAATGTAAACATTAATTTGCAGTTACTTGAGATTAAAAATGTATTGACAGTTATTTGGAATTTTTTTTTCGGTTTCTTACTGTTTTTTTATTACTAACTAGGGGGTTCTGCCCCCTACGAGCTACGCTCGTCAACCCCCGTTCAGACACCGCAGACTCTAACAGCACGCTAATTTGATCGCCTTTAAAAAGATTTCGGAAGATTGAATTATAATTTGAATCTGACAATTATAATCTGACGCAATTTTCACCAAGCTTTTCTTTCTCTTTTTAATATTCACGTCAAAATACTTTTGTTAAAAGTGAAATATTATGATCATCTTAAAATGTCAAGTAAATGTCTCGCGCAATTTTTAAATTAAAACTGTTTTTCAATATTATTTTTTGTTCATTTTACGTAATAAGTGTAATATGACGTAAATTCTCCTATTTAGGACTTCTAACGAATGTTACTGAATTTATTGTTTTACAATATTCTTTCTCATTTAAAATTCACGTGTAACTATAGTTTTTATGACGTAATTTTCAATGAGTTCCTGCTTTTTATATTTTTTGTTTATAATAGTCACGTGTAAAATAAATTTTTAATTTGAAGCAAACATTACTGTTTGCGCTGTTTATGCAGATGGCAACAGTTTAAATTAATACAATTTTCTAAAATTTGTAAAAAATATCTCTTGAAATGCTGAAAATTTGAATTTAAAATAGAAATAAAACCTCGAAAAATTATTCAAATTAAAAAACTAACTGCAATCTGCACACCGGGAAATTCTGACGCATAAAATGATCTAAAAATGATTAAATTCCTATGTACAGTTTTTGCTCCTATAAAACTTTTTTAATGGAACGATTTTGTCCAACTTTGGCATTAAATATCTCTTAAAATAATTCTTCGATTTGAAAACTGTCTCCATCAACGTGTTTATCAAACATTTTTCTATAATACTACCGATTTTCATATTTTTTATGCAACAGTTTTTTTAATATTAACGAAGAAAGACCTCCGGTCACAAAAAATTCAGAACCGGCGGCGGCGATGAGAGCGGTAGTTACTTTTTTTTTAGAATAGAGAGACACTTACAGTATTAATCGTCATCATTATTTTAGAGTTAAATATGATATTAAGAAACGGTTTCAGATTAAAAATTAGCATTATACTGGGAAAATGTATTTTTAAATATTACAGTAGTGAAAATTTTGAAAGATTTTTTTTATAATTACTAATAATATTTTAAATTATTATTTAAAATCCCAAATCTTCATGCCAATGTTTTCAGATTTAACGTTCGCCAAATTTATAAAATAGCAGGAATTTCTTATAACGTATGGAAAGATTTTGAAAAAATTGTTAAATCTAATAATGCATTTAATTCATCTATTGCAGTTTGTTGTTGTTTAACAGTACAATTATAAAATACTAATTTTTATTTTCAGTGTTTCTCAGTCTCGTATATTTATTATTTTTTCAATTGTATGTAAGCATTTTTTTGCTATTTGTGATTTTAATCAAACATTTAATTATAGACATTCTGAATCAGTTATTAAATTGCCTTCTATTGTAAACGCATTTTGCACGTTTTTGATACACGTAATTGTTGGCACTAAAAAATAAAACATGATACTTAAGCATTAAGATAAAGTGTTTTTATGCCTGTTGTTTATAAATAAAACTAGTGTATTTTTTAAAAAGTTCATAGTATCGCTTATATAAAATAAAATTGGATATATTTTAAAGAGATAAATAACTACTTTTTCCATTAAAAATGTTTTTCAAACAATAAGAACAGCACATAAGTCATTTCTTTTCTTTTTATATTTCCTTCTTTTTACTATTTTCCAGATCAGTCTTTTCCTATAAAACATACCAAATCTATTTAGCTCATATTCATAAAACACAATATATACGGGAATAAAAAATTTAAATAAATATGACTTATCATGTCGTTCTATTAGAGTTGTATTAATATCCGTTTTTCAACAATAGCGGAAGTAAATTAGAAATCATAATTAAGTTAAGGAATATGTTTAAAAGAAAAATATATACATATTCCAGAGAATATAAAATTCTAGGCTCCATGTTCATATTTAATAAAGCAATGATAAATCACAACTCATAAAAAAAAAAAAAACCTTACACATTCTTAATATTTAGATCAAGCTTAGAACTTATTTTAAAAAGATGTCATTTGATAAGCATTGTTTTTTAAGTGGGAAATTTAAAAATATTTTAGAAGAATAGGGCTCCAAAATAGCGATATTTTGCTAAAAAGTACGAGAAAAAGATAAGATTTTATATTTAAAACAAAACTTTGTTTTAAATATAAACTCTAAATTACACTGCATTAGGCAAATATGAGACTTGAATTAATAAGAAGAAATAAAACTAATTCCAAATTTAGAAAGTATTTTGAAGCTTTTATGCTCATTTCATATGATCATTTCAGTATTTATTTGAAGTTTTGAATAATCCGTTCTTAGAACGCAATTACAAAGTAAAATTAACCACCATCTCAAATTCCAAGCCCCTTATCTATTGGTTCACGGTAATTTTCTCTTATCCACATAAACTTAGAGATTTATCCATTTCTTATGTGAATTATCCATTGTGATTTAACCTGTAAAGAGCTTGTAAAGATGTTTATTAAAAAGAGTATATTTTTATCGTTATTTGTATCACAGAAATCTTGCACCACCTTTAGTTTTAAATTATTTTTTTATATATCTAAAGATACAATCGATCATTCATTTTTTGCTCCCTTCTGGGTTAAAACATCTACAGATACTAAAAATACTAATACGAAACATTATTTAGAGTTGATTAAATACATAAATAAATTCAAGGTTATGTTCATTAATAAAATACTTATTTTAATTTAAAGTCACTAAATTATAGATATAGTTCTTTATAATGTCAATATTGCAGTTTTATAATGTAAGTGTTTATAACATTTGATTGACAGTTCAAAAGATGAAACAGGAAGTAATGTTCTATTTTCGTAACAGGATGGATGGATGATGTAAACAATTTTACTTATTGCAGACATTAAGTGTTTTTGAAATGCAATTTACTTGATATATGGTAAGTTTTATGTATTTCTGAAGAGATTAGTATTTCTAACATCATCACCATCAATTTCCAACCACTACTTTTGAAATTCGTTTCATACTTTCTGAGATTGCGTAGAAATCGCCATTTAGAACACTTTTTAGAACGCTTTTTGAGCATTATCACCCTTTTTAAATTTCGGATGTTTTTAGAAATGTTTTTAGAGATCATTTATATCTTATATGTAACTGCCATTCTAAAATTCATGCTTCTAGGCCCTTCGGTAACACAAAAAATCGCATTTTTAGAGCGTTTTTTTTCTCTTTCACCTCCTTTGGTGTAGTGTCACCGACATATGATATAGCCTATGTTCGAACGGGGGTTAACACTGTCATTTTGATATCATTATTTTTGAAATCGTTTCGGTAGTTCCAGAGATTACCTCCTACAAACAAACAAACTTTACTTCATAATATTTGATGCGATTCTTCTCGTAATATGCGTATTTTGTTTCCTCCGCGCTTGAAAAAACCTTTTTCTTGTGAGATATGCCGTAAATAATTATTTGTTTGTGAAATATGTTAGCAGTGCTTCAAACAAACCATATAAACATTGAGTTCGTAAAAGTCAAGAACTTATTCCAGTGCTTCTGCAGAAATTCACCGGATGGAGACACTACGAAGGGACCAAAGTGTTAATCGAAAGTGTCATCAGATGGCAGCATCAAGGAAATGTGCTGCTGTATTCTGCTTCAACAGGCCAGCTCGTGTGTGCATGAGACGTTAAAAGTAATTATGCAAAGTCTGCAGTTTGCTTTGTAATTGAACTTTTTCAGAACTTTTGAGAGCCCCAGACCTTCAGTTCGAAAGTTGGTCTCGGCCAAGCAACTACGCACGAACTCGCAGTGGAAAAAACTATTGTTTAAAACTCTCCTCCCCTGCCAGTATATGATGTTTAAAAATTTATGTAACCTAACCTGTTTTATTTGTATTTTGCAGTTTTCAAGCATTTATTCAAGAATGTGTTTTTTAATCAAAAGAAGATTGCTTTAAAGATAGTGTCGTTTAAGAAGTAAATCCTTCCTCACACAAATAGGGAATCAACACACAGTTTATCAGAAAATAAAATTATTTTAAGCCTTTCAGCCTTTTCCACACTGGTGAAAGAATAAAGAAAGCTCTTCGTCTGATCACCAGCAAAAGGTAAGAGAAAATTTTGATACTCTAATGTTTTCATAATTTAATCAGTATGCATCTAAAACTGGGCATTTGGCGCAAGCCATGAACTCACGATAAACTCCCTTCAGTTTTTTTCATCGATATTAGTATAGATTTATAGGGCATGCAATGAAAGCAAACACAAGGGATAAGATTGTAATAAAATATATTTTTTTTTTTCTGTCAGTAATCTAATTTGATTCACATGAGTTTTCCTTAAAAGTTCAATTAATATCACAAACTATGAATTAAATAAATATTGTCAATAAAGTATTTTATTCCAATCTTTATCACGTTTCTGGAGGTGGATCTAATGAACAAACGGGTAAGCTTTTATCTGGCCTTTTATTTACTATAGAAATAAGTTATTTTAAAAAATAAATTAGGTCTTCCTGGGAAACTGCATTTGTTTAATACCCCTTTGACTTCGAACCTGCGACTGCGCGTTTCGAATCCAGCATCTTAACCACTAGGCTATTGAGCACTTGACAAAGAGAGAGTTTAAAATGACAATTCGGGTTTCTTCAAATGGAGGATTGGTGCGGCTTGTTAAATTTCATATTCAGAAAAATCGGAAATTTAAATCTAATTGCAGGGACATTTAGTCGTTATGAAATAATGGTTGGTATTTTAACACTTATAGAATAATAGAGGATAAAAATTATTGCATATTAGGCATATTTTTGATAAGACAAAATTTGATTGTTAGATGTAAAATATGAATATTGTATTTTTAATTAAATTCGAGAAGAAATGTTTGCTTTTTACTACTACAGTCGGACCTCGTTATCCCGACACCCAGTTTTCACGTCACTCTGTTTATCACGACAGTTTTTCAAAGTCCCGATTTTCTGTGTATGATTTTAATGCAAATAAACTCCGGATTTTGCGTCGCTGAGTAATTTTCAACTCTGGATATCCCAACGGTTTAGATGATAGGTTATAAGATGGGTTTCATAACCCATCTTATAAGCACGGAAATTAAGCGGTAAGAAATGTCTTAGCCAAATTTTTCGCAAAGTGTCTAAAATACCCATTGAGATAAATGAGAAATTTTACTTCATTCGTTTATTTGAATAAATAAAACCACAGACTGTAAATGACCCACTTAAGCTCCAGATAGACGTATCAGTCTACTCGCGGTCTTTTTGTTCTGGTCAGGCGGCGCTTTCTTGTGGTTACACGGCGTTTATCATCCGACTAAAACCGAAGCATTTGCATTGCATTGAAACGATCAGAAATTATTTAACATCCATTTCCGAAACAACGAATATCGATTACAGGTATATATAAACCTTTAACTGTTGAATGCAGGCGTTATTTATGTGTGTATGTGTGTTTTAATATATATTGTAGTATGAGTGTTTTATTATAATATCGATTACAATTCAATGTATAATATTGAAAAAAGAATTTTAGAAAGCACATCTAGTGATAAGCGAACTTTAATTCATCAATATTTCATGAAACAATAAAAAACAAGTCTTCATAAATCTGATTTTTATTATTTTCAATTTTGTTTTTTGCTTATTTTGCTTAAAACTGCAAGAACAGTTATTAATTTAAAATTGCTTTAAGTTACTTAAAATTGCAGCTTTTTATAAACGTATTTTTCTCCCACTCCGGTTACCGCGACACCCCGCTTATGGCGACACTTTTTTCCGGTAATTAGAGTGTCGGGTTAACGAGGTTCGACTGTATATATTTTTATAAATATGTTCGTTTAGAATATATTAAACTTTCTGTACGAAAATACCATTAAAAGATAATGGAAACGACCGAAAATATGAATATACAAACACTACATAAACCATTTTACATGAGAATATTTTTTTTAATACTCTAAAAAATAAACTGCGAATAAGTTTAAATGAATGAGAAAATTAATACTTTATTGAATTCGAAAGCATTATTTTTGTTTGTTTGTTCTTAAATAAATTAGAAATTTTTATTTATTGAATCTTTGGTTTTTCATTTAAAAAATAAATTCAAACTTTGGTATTAATACAGCCAATAGGCATGCGTGCAAGTAATAAACGGAATAATCCCTCTTTTTCAGACTTGGAAGAATTAACGGAAAAATTATGTTTTCTAGGAGTACGGAAATTATTTGTTTAAAAATGATGAATAGTTCAGTGTATAAAGATAATTTTTTCTGATAACGCATACAGGAAATGTTTGTTGTATAGTGTGCATTATAACCTCTTTAATTTTGTCCAATCTTTATTTTTATTTTTTTCAATCGCCCTGCGTATCTCTTCAATGTGGGACATTCCATTATAACTGATATATCATTATATTAAGCATAGGCAAATGTACTTACTACAGTAGAGTCCTGATTATCTGAATCCAGCTTAAACGAGTTATTTTCTTCTGATGGACTGATGGCTTCCATTATTATGAAACAACCATTATAAATGAAGTGTCATCTGAAGATGAAACAGCAGTCATAAAAAGTTAGAACTCTGATTTTCTGGTTACAATGGGAAAAAAAATGTATATATATATTTTTTAATATGGCCATCCCCCCCCCCCCCCCCCATTCTGACAAAAAAATCAGAGTTGTAACTTTTTACGACTGTTCTTTCATCTTCAACAAACACTTCATTTATAATGGATGTTTCATTATTATGAAACCGCGCCATCAGTTCATCAGAAGAAAATGATACATTCCAAAGGTATAAGTTCGATTGAAAAAATTACTTAATACTTTGAGCAGAAAAAAGAGGCTACACCTGCATATTTCATGACACTAATAGAATCACATAGCTGCCAATTTGTACGGTTTTGTTACCTGTAAAATTTAATACAAATTTTTGTCATATTTAATCGTTGACAATTGTTAGATTTCGGCGATTGAATTAAGCAAAATTTACTGGTAAGTTTCAGTGGTAAGAAAAAACCTTAGAAATTGGTAGCTATGTAGTAACGTAATACTGGGGGGGGGGGGGAGGGAATTGTAGCGAAATTCACATTTAACAAACAAAAACTGTCAAGGTCTTTTTCAAATAAACAATTTAATTCCCCGTTTTTCTTAACCCCTTCGGGACGAGCGACTTTTACAGAATTTTTAATCTTTAATCACCGGTTTTTAAAAACAGAAATTTTTGCATAATTGAATCGGGAAAATGCTCGGATTACATAAGGCAAAATTTACCATAAAAATTTACTGGTGAGAATAATCACCGATTCTGACCAGCTTAAGCTGCACGAATACCGGCCGCTCGTCCCCAAGGGGAAGCTCTGTCAAATAAACAATTCCATTCCCCGTTTTTCTTAAAAGTAACGGAAATGTACATCAAAGAAATGTTACAAGTACCATAAAAATTAATGAATTAAGTGAAACTTTATATTCATTTCCTCAGTTGGTAACGATTTGTGTAAATCTGATTTATCCGAGTTTTTAACCATTTGAGAAAATAGTTATTGTCCTCGTCATAAGGGTAGGAAATCAAAAGCATATCTGAAGCTTTTTATTGGTTTAATCCGCATTTTCTTCGTTTTCTGATTGGTCTATGCACTAACCTTTACTTTCAACAGAGATGGATACTCCTGTTGCCACTATGACAAAAAAGTAATAAAAACTACAAAAAAAAATTAATAACTCAGAAACAAATTGAAATACAGCTTTCAAACAAATTACATTTAAAAATACATTTTTTTTTTTTCTCTATACGACGGTGTAAAAAGTAATATTGTGGGATGTTTATAAGTTTAAGAATGAAATTTCATTTAAAATTGGTCGTCAGATTTCTTGGACGATGGAAAAGCCTTTTCCCGAACAGCCAATGAAATGCTTGGATAATACGTAAGTTTCAGGAAATCTGACGAGTCGCAGGCGATTTTTGTCGCTTGCAATTTTTACGTGTAATAACACTAATTAATGTTTAATTCATGACGTACGTAATGTATGATCAACTCCGTGCGATTTTTTATGTCTTAAATTTTAGTCTTCGAAAAAATCATTTTCCAAATGGTCGTTGTAATTTGTTAATTTTTTTTTTTTTTTTTTTTTTTTTTTTTTTTGAGCTTGGTCACTGCTCGGATAATCGGGACTCTACTGTATATGCAAACTGTAACAAGCCTTATATGAACTGTCTACAATTTCGACAACATGTGCTTCGGCAGGCAGTTGATATGTAGCGTGATTACAAACAGATGGCATTGTCCGTTGAGGGGAGGAAAAGCGGGGTCTTACTTCCTACCTGAATTCAAGCATTACAATGACTTTCATTATCACTTATGCAGGTGCCTTCAGTTCGAAGGATGAAAACACTGAATAATCGAAGTATGTATGTTTATAACCTGAGTTCCTAAATACAGTAGAGTCCCGATTATCCAAGTTAATATGGACCAAGCTTACCTCGGATAGGCAAAAATCTCGGATAAACCAGATTTACACAAATCGTCACTAACTACGAAGATTAAATATAAATTTTCACTTAATTCATAATTTTTTATAGTTAGTAACATTTCTTTGATGTACATTTCCGTTACTTTTAAGAAAAACGGGGAATTAAACTGTTTATTTGATAGCTTTTTGTTTCTTGAAAATCAACTTTGCTGCAGTTTTTTTTTTTTTTTTTTTTTTTTGCTGCAGTATTACGCTACTGCATAGCTATCAATTTCTAAGATTTTTCCTTACCACTAAAACTTACCAGTAAATTTTACGTAATTCAATCGCCGAAATCTAACAATTGCCAACGATTAAATATGGCAAAAAATGTTATTAAATTTTAGAGATAACAAAACTGTACAAATGGGCAACTATGTGATTCTATTAGTGTCATAAAAATAGCAGGTGTAGCCACGACTTACTGCTCAAAGTATTAAGTAGTTTTTTTCAATAGGACTTATACCTTTGGAATGGATCATTTTCTTTTGATGGACTGGTGGCTTCTATTATTATGAAACAGCCATTATAAATGAAGTGTTAGGTGAAGATGAAAGAGCAACCGTAAAAAGTTAGAACTCTGATTTTCTGGTCAGAATGGGAAAAAAATGGCCATATTTTTTTTTAAAAAAATATTAAAAAGCATATCAGCGCTACCGGTTAGGTGATTTACACCAAAATCTAATCAGCAACAACTTATGTCAACTTCTAACTGAATCTGAAGTTTCGTGAAAATCCGTGCATTAGTTTTTGAAATGGAGCTATTGCGCAAACCGTAAAAAATTCTGAATAGCAGCGCCATCTGTTAGGCGATTTACTTTAAAAACTAATCAGAACCAATTTATATCAGGGACTAACGGAATCTCAATTTTGATGCAAATTCATGCATTAGTTCTTGAGATACTAATGCATGAATAATGGATGCTATTGCGGAAATCGTGAAAAATGAAGCATAACAGAGCTACCTGCTGAGCGATTTACGCCAAAAACTAAAAAATTCTGACTTGTATCAGGGTCTAACTGAACCTGGAGTTTGATGAAAATTCGTGCATTAGTTCTTGAGATAGAGCTATTGCGATAATCATGAATAATGCAATATAGTTGAGCGATTTACACCAAAAAGTAATCAGCACCAATTTATATTAGGGACTAATTGAATCTAAAGTTTGGCTCTTAAAAGTACAGTCGCAGCATAAAGGGTTAAACTTTTGCACGAAAGTGACGGCATGAAACTGCACCGTTGCACCGTTGCTGCACCGTTACAGCTAGAACTTTATATTTCTTAATTCTTTTTTTTTTTTACTTCTTATAATTATGTTTTATAAAATTCCTTAGTTAAAATGTAGTATTTCAGAAGATATACAGCACGTCCCATGAGTCTGTTTCCATTTAAAAATTCATAATATATATATATATGTACGTAATAACATTAATTTATGCGTATCGATGTGCGGTTTACACCATTAAGATTTGTCAAAAGGTCGCACTTTTGTGCCAAAGAAAAATAAATTAGTCTTAAAAAGTTCTGTAAGTAAGTTCAGATTTCAAATATTCGTAAAAATTTAACAAATTTGTCGCTCCAGAGGGATTTTTGTACTACGAGACTTGTCAAAGAATAAGAATCTTCGTGGCAAAAAATAAAATAAAATATAATTAATTAATTAAGGAGCCCGATAAATTTTTTCCTATTTCAAAAATTCATACACTGCAAATAGAGGCGTCTTAAATTAAGACACATATGTGACTGAAAAAGTTATTCAGACACTTAAGTGTCTAAATTTGAAATTTCAGACATCACAGGTGTCTAAATTTTAGACACATAAGTGTCTTACTATGATCATGGCATAAATGAACTAATAAACATGTCTGAAAAATGGCGATATGTCTGAAATTAAGACATTTAGAAATTTAGACACTTAAGTGTCTAAATGCGATACAATTGCATCATATGTGTGATGACTGTATGTATAACTGTATTGCAATATGTATGCCAGCACCACCAGAAAATTGTTTTCGAATGGATAACAGATGTTTAAAATATTTTTATCCATTAAATTTGGTATTTTATATTTTTTTTTTTTTAAGTAATTTGTTTAGATTATGGGACGTCTGGAAAATTGAAATAGTTAGCTTACTAAAGTTTTGGGACTTAGTTATTTTCGGCGCAATAAATAAATCAGTAATTGCTTTTCATGAAAAATATTTATTTTCAAAAATTACTCGCAATCATGGACGTACGCACGTATGTCCAAGGAAGAGCCACACCCTCCCGTTAAATACTAAGAGATGTACCGGTGGAAAGAAATTTAGGTAGGGACAAGATTTTGGAACAGTTGGGTCTGGGGTCAACAGCGTAATCCGCTTTTCTAAAATGCAGAGCATAAACATGAAATAGGCAAACTAAGAATATTTTGACAGAACTCCTCGGGCAAGAAATGTTTAAAGATACAAACATAAAAATAAATATAAAAATTAATCGTTCAAAAATAAGTTTCAAACGACATTTTTGAAAATAAAACTTTTTTTTTTCTCAATGGACTCTCCCCCCCCCCCCCCCCCCCTCGACACACACACACCGTTTTGAGATAAATTTGAAATATATCAATATCAAAAGAAGAAAAGAATTAAAATTGTCTTCTACGAAGTGTTCAAAGGAAGGTGGATTTCTCTGAAGTAAAATTTTTAGTAACATTTTCCTTAACGTAAAATTATTCTATAGCCATTTATAAGAAAAGAAATATATATTTTTAATTATCAGACATAAAGAAAGCATAATTGATTAAATTTCACTATACTGGGAGAGATAATGTATCCACCAGGGGGCACTGTAGTTGCGCATGCGTTTTAGATGTCTTTCGTTGGAACGTACGTTGTAGTAACTGAAAGTTTGTTTTATGTACGCGTATTTATTTTTTTGCGAAATTTCAAGTTCTGTGATTTTAAGTCGTATTCACTTAGTTTATTTATGTATTGAATATATACATCTGACTTACGTGCTTGACACCCAATGACTCTTATAAGCTGTCGTCGATATAATTCGGGATAGAGACAACACTTGAAGATTACATCCGGGAACTCTACAAAGTGTGTGGCAAGGTGTGTGTGGTGTGGAACGTACTTAGTGTTAATTTGTATCGAGATTTAGTGTTATTGTACTTCGTCTTTATAAAAGCTGGTAAAAAAGAACTTTTGTCTGGCGGAGTATATTTTGAGGATGAAGTATTTCATTCTCTAAGTATGCTTAGTCGGATGTATTAACGTCTTCCCTTCAAAAAAGATGCAAGTCTTTGCTCCTCACTGTAATAGTTTTTAAAATTTCAAATCGAGGAATTTATCTTACTTCTTGCAACAGGATTAAAGTAAGTGTCACAATTTTTCTTTTTAGTACTAAATTTAATGTTCTTTTTTATGATTTTCTAAATAGCACTGATCAAAATCTTGCATAAAATGGTACTAGTTTTGAATCTGTTTGCAAAAAGCCCGCTAATTCTAGAAGTATATATTTTTTAACTTATGACGTTGCCTTTTATTGCCAAATTATATATTTTAAATTCTCATATGTTTCCCCTAATTTAAAGTAATAATATCACATTTTAAGTTAAATTCATTCTCTTGTTTTCCATGGGAGTTCTTAGTTTCAATTCTTATCTGTTTCAATTCTAATTCTTATCTATCACTAAACGACCACAATGATATAAAGAAAAAAAAAAAGCTTTGAAAGATTTCCTAATTCTTTCTTACTTCCTACATAGGGATTACAATCACGTATCCTGGGATTCCGGGATTCCGCTCTATTTTTAATCCCGAAAATCCCGGGATTTTTTTCTGTCAAATCCCGGGATTTTTTTCTGTCAAATCCCGGGATTTTCGGAGGTTTTTTTTTTTAACAGAGCAATATTCAACTGAAATAAAAAAATATATATTTATAGACTTTTGCTTTTGGAATAAAAATCAATTTTTATAAATTTATGTATCATTAAAAAAGAATGTATATCTCGAGTATTTTTTACATATATTTATAAGCGATTAAACATTTTAACGTGTAAATCTGTTGACCTGCTAACAGACGTCACAGCGATGAGTCAGGAAAAACGAAATCATTTCTTTATTTCGAATTTGCTGCGTGTAGAAAGATCTTCCATTCCATGAGTTATTTTGAGATTAACGTTTACTGATAAGCGTTTGTTTCTTTTCGTGCTTTTAAATTTATTTTTCTTTGAAGATATCTAATGAAAAGGATTTTCTACCGTAGAATTGTAATCTTTAATTACATGGTTATGAGAATAATGTAAAATTTAATTTGTCATAATAATTACTTTTTAATATTGTAAATATTTAGTCATTCAGAAACTTTTTTAACAGGAAATAAAAGGAAGTATGTAGAAGATAAAACATAAACTTATACGAAAAATACAAAAATGACAGATGTTAAGATATATATTTAAGACAAAAGAAGTTTGGAGACTATAAGTTATTTTTTCTTCGTGTTATTAATATAGAATATTTATTTATTTTTATTGATAGTTGAATAGCCTTTGTGATTACCCTCTGATCTACATAAGAACTTGCCCATGTGGAAATATAAATTTTTTTTAATCTAATTTTTAAATGATAAGGATTTTAATTTTTTTTTTTTTTTTTTTTTTTTCTGAGAGGGGGTCGGGATTTCTTTGAAAATTTCGTAAAGCTGATATCTTAAATCTTGCACTGATTATAATTAAAGTTTTGAAGTTTTATAGTAGGACAAGATTAAAAACCCAATATATGTTTAACAAAATACAGAAGTAATTTTTTTCTCAATGTTATTAAAGTAGAATATTTATTTTTTTATTCATAGTTAAATAGCTGTTGTGATTATCATCTGATGCATATGTAAAAGTGCCTATGTGGCAATATAATTTTTAAAAAATCTAATTTTAAAATTATGAATTTTCATTTTTTTCTTGGGGGGGGGGGGGGGAATTTACTTGCAATTTTCTTACATCTGATATTTTAAATGTTTTTCGACATTCAACCGCCGAGTATATTAAATATTTTGAACTTTTAGAGTGGGAAAAGATTATAAAATATATATGCATATATTTATCCGTGTACCTTAATAGAGACACTGCGGGGCAGCTGAATTTGCCCGATAATCGAAGATGTCTGCTTTTGTGAGGTAAAAAAATATACAAATATCTATGCCTTGCGGATTAAAAAAGTATTCGCTAAATAGAGGTGTCCGCTATTCGGGAATGTCTATTAACATCCACAACGGATACTCCCGAATACCGGACATCTCAATTTAGATAACAATAATGCAGGGTTGCATTTTTTTCAAAAGAACTTCTTGATTAAAGCATGGGCATACTGGGCAGTGCCCCCCCCCCTACGATTTTAGTGCCACCAAATTTGATGTGCAATATTTGTAAAGCTTATATTTTAAATCTGTTTCGAAATTGTACTGATTATAATCAATATTTTGACCTTTCAAAGTAAAATAAGATTTTTAAAAAAATCTTAATATTTAAATAAATATTTTTTGTTTTAATTTTGTTCAACTCCTGAAGTTCAAAATATTGATTATAATAAATACAATGTGGTAAAAGATTTAAATTATCATCTTAACGAAAATTGCATACCAAAATTAGGAGCACAGAAGAAAATCAGGCTGTATGGGGGTGGAGGGGGCAGGACCACAGCCAAATATTTTTTCAGGATTCAACGTGGTCAAACATGGCTACGTATGATGCTTACAAAAAATGGGTGCGATTCAGACGTTTGAAGTGTCTGAAATTCAGACGCAAAAAGTGTCTAAAAAAATTCAGACATTTTAAAATGTCTGAAAATTGAACACTCCGTTTCAGACACTTAAGTGTCTGAATTTCAGACATTTTAATTTGCAGTGTAAACAAAATTAAAAAAATTGTCGTGTCGAAGTATGGTTTACTTTTCAAATGGTGGGGAATCTTGTGGTAAAAATAGTTCAAAGAAAATATTAACCATTTTTTTTTTAAATTAATATTTCATTTTCTAAAAAGAATACGACTCTTTGACAATTCTTGAGGTGGTACATTAGTGTCCAAGACCGGCAAAAAATAATTTAAAACTAGATACACTTCAACCAAAAACTGAAATATTCAAACCCGAACCCTAAGTGAAAGGAAATAAATCCATACTTCAATATAATTATGAAAAAACAGTCTACAGTAATTATATCTGTATCACCAACGTTATCTGTTTTGTATAAAAGAGCATGAACCACGTACAATCATTAATATTTAAATACAGTGACGTCTGTCTAAGGCGGAATCGCTTGGGACGGCAATAAAATTCCTCCTTAGACAGATTTCCGGCTTAGAGAGAAAAACTTTATAGGCATCCCGTTCACAGAGTATTAAACATTTCTCTGACTAAAAATTAAAACTAACGTTTCTTTCTCTCTTTTTTTTTTTTTTT
Organism: Maratus speciosus; assembly: GCA_963932465.1. NCBI lineage: Eukaryota > Metazoa > Arthropoda > Arachnida > Araneae > Salticidae > Maratus > Maratus speciosus. The sequence goes on from OZ010795.1 coordinate 510,806,155, forward strand.
TTTTTTTTTTTTTTTTTTTTTTTTTTTTTTAATTAGAAAACATGAAATCTTGGTACATATTTTTATATATTTATAGTAATATTAATTTACACTACAAATTGATAGTACACAAACACACTGGTATAAATCAAAATTACAGGTTTTAGTGAAAAAAAAAAAAGTTATATTTACTTTGATAAATGCCTTAAAATTTTATTATCTCAAATTTATTTAGAAAAAAAAAAAAAAAAAAAAAAAAAAAAAAAAATCGAATATTGTTGTTTGTCACTGTCATCCATCAGTGAGGTACTCTTCTGACCTCTGGGAGTGGGACTGGGCAATACATGTAATTTTGAAACGGTAAGGTTTCTTTCCATTTATATTTCCCACCGGAATTTTCTTCCGTCTTAAAGAGTAACTTTGCTACATGGCACCCTAAAATTAATGTCCGGTTCTGTTTTACACAGATTGTTTCCGTCTTAGACAGATTTCTCGAAAATCTCTGTGTTTAAAAATGTGGGACTCTGAAATTTTACCGCCTTAGACATATTTCACTGTATATGGTTTTTTTTTTTTTTTTTCTTTATCCTGAACTTTCTTTTGAAAAATCGGGTCAACCCGAACCAACCCTAAAGAGTCAAAACATAACCCGAAACCGATCCGTTCGGAAACATTTAAAGTGAACCTAACCCAAATTAAATACACGATGAGAAAAATTAGCGTCAATCCGAAAGCGGGTCGGTTCAGGGTCGCGTAAAACCGAGATACCCGACTCGATGCAAGAGTCTAACTCTTGTAGAAAAATTTTTTTAATGCATTTTATTAACTTTTGAAATGCGAACGAACCTATGGGATGACCTGAATTTCTTATATTAGTGCTTTGAAAAGACAACATAAAAATTATTTACTTATAACAGTGCCAGAGAAAATAAAAATAACCCTCGTCCAAACAAATGCATGAAAGGTCGATTTTTAAAATTATAAAAATGAAAATTATTAAAGAATTATATTCAACGAAAATTATTTTAATGAAAATTATTAATGAATTACATTCAATGAAAATTATTTTAATAAAAATTATTAAATGAAATTATAATTATACATATTGTAACACACAAATTAGTGGAAGAATTAATAAAATAGAAGACTTTCCCTAATTTTTATTTTTATTATTATTATTTATTTAAATTTTAATGACTACATTATTAAAAAAAATTCTATCGTAACATCGATTTTTTTTTTGTTGTTGTTGTTGTTAATTTGAGGGAGTAGCATCCACCACGATAACCGCCACTCGCGGAGGCGGTTTCGCCCTCCTGCCCCCCTCCTTTCTCCACTTTCAGTAGACTGTTAAAGAATGAGGCTGTGTGAAAGGAGGTAACCCCGACCATGGAAAATTCCACAGAACATTAAAATCAATTTTCATTAAATTAAGAACACCGACCAACTTTTATTTGTTTATTTATTTATTTATTTTAAATAGCTATAAGATAAGAATGAGAAAATTATCTAAGATAAGAATGGAAAAACTACAGTATTAGTGCAAACAGAATGACTAAAATACTACTTAGTTCTTTGAGAAACCGTAGAAGTACTTGCTAATGGGGGACAAAACTGAAATTCGGTTAACTTAAATATACAAATTGCTGCAAATGAAAAAATAATTAGTTTTTATTAATTAACATAATATGTAAATGTGCTTTTAATGTATAACTATTTATTTAAATGCTTTGTGTAAAAAAGTAATATCGAAAAATTTTGATTATCATAAAATACTGAAAATTAACATTGACATCAGATAATGATAAATGCGTTGACAACTAATTTTTTAAACAAGTATAATTTTACTTCTGCATAAGATAAAAGCAAAATTCAGACTGTTTTTAAAAGGCGAAATTTGAAAATTGAATGTCATTATTATTTCGGGAAAATGAAAAAAAATTGGTATCTTGACTAAAAATGGCTTAAAAAGGGGAGGGGGGTGCGGGGAGGAATAAAGTAACTTTGACACTTTTTTAGGATAGAAAATTGTCGATAAAATGCCAAGCAAAGTGCGTTTTATTTCAGTTTTTACTTTGCATATTCTGCATCATTGAAAGTACTTTTTTTTTTCTTTTTTTTCCGCTTAACAACGCGAAGTTTTGGGACACATTCTAAACATAAAAGCTTGTTACTATTTACAGGTTTTATTATTAAAGTGATTTGTGATCGAACATTTTCCTTTATTTTTTTTTTTTTTCGATAAATGAATTACACATCGATTTATAAGCTATTATTGTCTCAGGACGGCAGTTTTTATTCCTTAATTGCACTGTCGCATCCAAAAATTCGATAGCATTCTCTGAAAAATCTTCTGCAATTACCGAAAAGCGATTCAATACCCAGTTTCTGAATAAGAGCGCTTGCCAATTTATACGTTTGCGAGCAAAATATAATTAAAAAATGTGTCAGATACTATGGGCGAATATGGATTTGAGACCAGCCTTACTTGTGTTTGGGTCATTTTTTTCTTAAAGAATGGATTTTTCCCTAACTAACTTTTCCCCCTCCTCAACCTCACGCCAAATTTTCTCCAGCTTCCACTTGTAATGCATAAATCTGAATCTGACTCGCAATGCATGTACTCGAAATATGTGTACTTGCAATACATAAATGTGTACTCATAATTTATGTACTCGCAATACTTAAGTGTGTACTTACAATATATGTACTCGCAATACGTGTACTTGTAATACATAAACATAGAGCTGTAAAACTGGGTTCTTTTTTTTTTCTCTCTCAATTGTATGCTCTTAAAACATGCACAAAAGTGTTTTATTCTTTCGAAGGGATATAAAATTTTAAACATATTTCAAATTTCAAATTTGTTCATTTAAAATATACATGTTGTATATGTATATAGATTAAAAAAATTGAGTAGAAAACATACATAAATAAAAATTAATAAATAAATAAAATTTTGCGTCTGGACCATACCTTCATGTTACTTAAGATATATAGTTTTTGTACTTTTTTCCATCACTAAAAACTTAAAATAAAATATATATTTAAAGATACTTTTACTTGACATCGATTGAAAACTGCGCGGATTGCATTTTATAAAAACTATTGAAGATTTTACAGTTTTTATGTATTTCTCCCGCTTTTTTTTACGGTAAAAAACATAAAAAAATTCCACTACTAATCTTGTCTTTCCTTCCGATTCCATTTCTAAATATTGTTAACTCTCTGCTCATACAAGGGCGATAGCAGATATGTTGGCTGTAAATTTTAAAAGATATATTTTTTGAGCGCGAAACTGATTAACCTTCCACTTTCCTTAGCAGACACTGTTTTGCTCAGCTTGAATACCGGACCACGTGATAGAGGCGCGCAGAAGGACCGTCCCTCAAATGCGTCTCCAGGGCAACAGCAGTGTTGATTGACGGCTTCTAGTCCCGCCCATCTACCCCGAGATGGAGGAAGGGGGCGGCAGAAAACAAGCCGGCGAGCAACACATTTCACTCGGCCAACGGCAAGAGAACCGAACGCACGCGGTCGCAGCTACTCATCACTGGCCACAAGAGGACTTCGCGGTGTTTACCTGGCGTGGGAAAAGTTGCCTCGTGTTTTGATCTCAGCTGAGAAAAGATGGAAAAATTTGCTTAATCGTCTGTTAGCGGCCTATTTGACTAAATTAAATCCGAAAGAAAATTTGATTGCGCGAAAGTTCTATTCACGTGCTAAGAAAAATCCAACTAACTGAGTAAAGCAAAATCATCAACAGCATTCAATGAGGCAGAATTCTTTAATCTTTTCTTCTGTTATCATCATCAAATCAACAGGTAATCAAGACACCGAACAGCAGCCATAGGTGGCGAAGTCCTCAATCTGTCTTATATTTCCATCGTCAAATTTCCCTGTTTTATTTTCTCAAATTCATCCCACATCTGAGCTTGAATGAAGATTTTATTGCAACTAATTGACCTTAACTGACTTGGACGTAACAATTCTCGGCAAAACTCCAGTCGGTTATTGCATATGCTACAGAAGATTTTTGGCGTCTGACAACATCTGAAGCAAAGACGAGTACCCTCATCGAGCCAACTTTTTCCAAGATACGTCCCTTCGAGTTGGATTCTGTTGGCGAGCTGGGTCTCTCATATGAGCCACCGGGTATAAGGTCCGCCAAGGTGGACACCCTAGGTTCGTGGAGGGGCCGAGGGGCCCTTCCCCTACTTCGGACTACCGAGGACATGAAAATGGTCCGCTGCGCTGGTTGCGAGCGGCCGATTCTTGACAGGTTCCTTTTAAATGTACTGGACAGATCCTGGCACGCAAAATGCGTCCAGTGTTGCGAATGCAAGTGCAACCTAACGGAAAAATGCTTCTCTAGGGAAGGCAAACTCTATTGCCGGAATGACTTCTTCAAGTAAGTTTATTTTTTAACACTATTTTCAATAGGGTGCGTGTACTAGTAGTTGATCAGTTGACGATATTTTCGAATGCCAGGCTTCCCTTTGTCTGATCGGCTCATCAAAGAATTGTGTTCAATCACCAACTTTGTTTTTCTTTCTTATGCTGAATGTGTACAGCAAATTTGCTAGACCGCACATTGCCATTAACTGATTCTCTTCTAAATATTAAAAGCCCAGTTTTACTGGTGGTTAATCACAGATTGCTTTATTAAAAAGAAATGATCTAGTAGTTGATCTTGCATTTCAAGAAACTGCTAACAACCAAGAATGAATAATTTAAAATGTGTAAAAAAAACTTTATTGCGTAGGATATGATGATAGTTTATCAACTATTGGGGGTCGATCAACTTCTAGTGAAATCACAATATATTATTATTCATGGACGCATAAAGAAAAATTCGTTTTTTTTTTGTTTTTGTTTTTTTAAACTTCGTGATCAACACTTTACATTGCATATATAGATTAATTTAAAGTTATAGTACTAATTATTTTCTAGACAAATATTTTGAGATTGTTTTGCTTGGGATTATGAGCATAAGTAAACCGAATTCCCCAAAAATTTAAACAATGTGATAATCTAAATTCGCAATTAAACATAAATTAATTTGCACACAGTTAATATCTAATCAGTCATTTTACTTTAAAATAATTTACTTTATAAATTTTATTAAAAATATTTTGTTTTTACTGACTGCTATTATTTCTACGTTTCATCTTTTTTCCTCGGTTTTTATATAGGGCTTAAAAAAAACGATAATTTAGTTCAGATTTTCTTACTTACTAAAATTACTAAAATTAACTTAAAAATTATTACTAAAGTTAAGTTAGTTTTAAAATAAAATATCATAATCGCACTAACCATGGGGGACAAAAACCAACCGCATTGTTTTGTATTAGTGAAAATAATGGAAAATCTAAATGCTTCAATCTGTTTTAACAAAATAACTATATTTAAATGAAAACTATGTGTGCTGTCATTCGCAGTTCAAAATTTTAAATCGCTGATGGTTGCCATATCAGCAAAATGAAATATTTGCCTTGTTTAAAATGAATTTACGTATCCTTTAAAAGAAAATAATACTTTTTTTTCTAAACTTATTTACTACTGCAATTTCATTAGGAAACATGCGAAATGTTTATATAAAGGAATTTTCGACAGATTAACCATAGTATAGATATAATTTTTATTACTGCAAAGCTTTTCGTGAGGTATACTTTATACTTCTTCGAAATTTGCGCGCATTATTTGATATATACTAAGTATTTTATCAAAAGTTTGATTGAACGAGAATTCTTTAGAGCATAAAAGTTTAAAAATCATTGTTTGTTTACATACAATTATTGATATAAAAAGATATACTGTTTTAGATGAAAGAAACAATAATGAATATCTTTTAATTGCATTGTTATGTTGGAGGGAGGAGGGGGGGATTAAATATAATTTTTAAATAAGTATCCGCTTTGTACTGTCCAGCTCAAAAATTAGTTTTTGGTTGAATAACATTACCTATTACAATGTTTCCGAACAAAACTTATCAAAAGTAGAACGTAATTATAAGAAAAGTAAATGTTTATGTAAGAAATATAACATACCAAATGAGATGTTTTTGTTGTACACCGAAATCTCGGTACTTTATTTTTTCAGTTTCAGTTTCAGAAACAGAATTTCAGTTTTTATGATAGAACATCCATTTACGAGCACAGAATCTTAAAATTGTGATCAGCCTTATGTATGTGTTTGAGCAAAGCAAATTCCAAATTTTTTATATATTTTTTTTGAACTACAAGAAAATGTTAACACTTTAAAAATGTAAATCTCGGTTGTTCACGTCTATATCTTTTTCAGATAGTTGATGGTTGAAAACAGTATTTTAAAGGAAATGCGGTCTATAAAATAAGAAAAAAAAATGCTCTGAAATTATTTAAATATTTCATTCTTTTTGTTCAGTGCATTTAATTTCCCCCTTTCTTTATTACACACACGATAAACCAAACATTTTTAATCCTAAGCATCTTTATTTTGAAATTTTTATATTCTAAATTACACTTTAACTTATTACACTTAAACTTTTTGTCACTTTTTATTATGAATAACATAGTGCAATATCAATTAATTTTTCATATGAAATTACAACACACACAGTTTTTAATTTTAATTTAATTTATTATTATTTTTTAAGAATAAAGTCTCTTTGCCCAATTTTTACTACAGCAACTGTTTTGGATATTTTCCCATTAACTCACACACCCCAGATATATTTTTATATAAAGTAAGTTATTATGTGGTAATCTGAAACATCTATGATTAAATTGTATTTACTTGAAATCATTCTATTCTTTGTCAAGATGTTGAATATCACATATGGAAGTATCTGCATAGTGACCTCATCCCTTTCCTGAAGTTATTTAATTAATATATGAAGAATATTTATAAAGATCTGCTTACGTAAAACAATTACAAGTCATTGCGTTAGCTTCAAAGAAAATTTTTATAAAATTTCCTGTAATACTATTTTTTTTTCTTTTCGGATCCAATATCTTAAAACATGATCAAATTTCGAAGAAAACCATTCGAATTCTTTTAAATCAATCGTTAATTTTCTAAAGTCGAATCATACATGCATTTTGTTTTCCTCTCCCCAAAAACACGCTGTTTTTGTTTAAGTACTGAGTTACAAAATTTATTCTCTTGAACACCTATATTTGTCCTTTATTTTTTCATGAAACCTGTTGAAAACGATTCCTAATCTTAAATTTCGCTTCTGTACAGAAGTTTGGAGAAAGAAATTCGATTTCTGCTTTGAAAATTACCAAGTAGTTTGACTAAACTAAAACAATGTAAATGAAAATTTTAAAATATTTACTAGATAAATATTTTATACGTTAATAATGCTTGAAATGCAATTAATTCAGGTCCTTGTAGGGATAATAATTTAATTACAGTTGTATTACTTAAAAGAATGGTGGGGGAATTTCCGATTCTCAGTAATTGCTAGATTTTAAATGTAAAAGTACATTTTAAATCGATTGTCTACGCTAAACTTTACTCAAAAGTATTTGGTATTATCTACTACAGTACAATTATCTTTAATATCTTGACTACTTTTAAGGGAAAGGAATTTCGAAATTCTTGGAGTAACGTTTTAGTTTGACAAGAGTGACATAATACCCAAACACCTCTATTCAATCTAATAATTAACAAAATTCGTAATATATGTAATATTGAGAAGGCACAAACATTTTAGCAGCTTAGCTGCATTAATACCTAATAAAATAATGAAGGAGACAGATGGAATAGTTCATATTTTATCCATAATACTGGAATTCCTGTTAAAGTCATTGTGTAAATTAAGATTTCGTTTATAAACTTATCACAGATCATTGTATACACAAACTTCTGTTAAAATATTACATTTTGATTTTGTTCCGAAAACTCATCGCAGATCGTTGAAGTTTTTTTCCTGTTTTATTTGTTTATTTTATTTATTTGTTTATCACTAATGTTTTATTTGAATATAAATAAACAGTAATTTAAATAAAAAATTTCGGATTTTAAAACATTTAAGTATGTTTATTTGTAAAATAACCCATTTTTCTCCTAAGAAATACAAAATGTTCGAATATTTGCTAAAATCGAAAAATGGTGAATTATTTTCTACTCATCACTGATTTATTTCCACTTCACAATAGAAAAAGTTTATTTACATGAAAATTTCTTATCTACATAATTTCATTTCTATTGATACTCTGATGAAAGAACAAATTGTTGTTAAAATATAAAGTTGTCTAAAAAAAAAAAAAAAAAAAAAAAAAAAGAAAAAACTCGCTGAAATTGTTTTGTTGTAAAATTTTCTTCGATGATGAGAAAACAAAGCCTCCAATATACATGATTTTCTAAAATTCACACCGAATTTAACTGTTACTATTGTAAACTTTAATGCTATTCATGTAATCTCAAACTCATCTTTAAATTACGATATAGTTTCGGATATATGCTTTTATAAATTAGAATTGGAATTAATTTGATTACCTTATTATGTTTTTTAAATCCTTCTTTTTACTTAAAATAAAATAAAATTGAATATCCGAAAATACTTAGAGTTAATGTGACTAAAATTATCCAAAAATGACTGTTTTTCAGCTGATAAATTAGCTTTACACGTTTTTCCCAATTAAACCCAATGAGTTAAATTTTCCGATTAACTTTCATATTTTATAAATTATGAAAAAATCTTTTCATGATGTATTTACATAATTTTTCATGTTGATAATAATAATTTCAAATTCTCTGTTTAAAATATTGCTGTACGGTAAATGTGGAAAGCTATTTTTATCACATTTATATAAACGCATATATATCAAAATATGGCAATATTAAATGAATTAGTCTTGTAATGAAAATACAAGAGTTTAAAAGCACTGTTCATCCTGTATTTCACTTTTTGACCAATGTAAAAAATAATTAATTTTGTTAAAGCAAACCTTATTTTAAGCTAATTTAATTTAAAGCAAACTTAAACATAAAATTGATTCATTGGGAAATCAATTGATTTGAGAAAAAAAAAATTACTTTATTCCCATTTTTTATTTAAAAAAAATCTTAATACATTTAAACTATTAAAATCGCGAGCATTTTTTATAATTCGCAATTATTTTATATAACAAGAATTTTCAGTTAAGTATCTTATATGACACCTATTATGGATTATTTTCAAAATTAACTTTTAAGATTTTATATCGTATGCGTTTTTCATTCATGTGTTTTTGAGCAATTCGTTCGTATGCTATCTAATGATAAGATGTTCCTTTTGCACTACACAAGTTAACTCTTTAATTTCATTTATACAGGGTTTCTTTTGTTCAAAAATTTCACATTCAGAATTCTTTGTAGAAGGTTTTAGGGTTTTTTTAATTTTAAAGAAAGAAAAAAATGGAAAAAAGAAATTTTTTTTCTATTATTGTCTAAGTACTTTGCATGCTTTGTATTTAATCCTTCTTATGGAAAACGGAAGGGAAAATTTTGCAAAGGATTGAATGACATAAAACTGTATTAAAGATCGATGTTCGTTTCTTTACTTAAAATAAAGTACTCTTAAAAATGTTTTAACCGTGTCAATAAAAAGGTACCTAAACTCATTAAAACATATTAATACAAAATTATTATTACATCGCACTAATCATAATTTTAAAAAATGAATTATGCGTTGTCTTCATATTGTTTTTATGGAAATACTGTTTTAAAATGCGTAAATCCTTCAATAGAATTTAAGTAATTTACCATTTAAAAAAATTAAATTAAATTAAGTTTATCTCTCTGATAAGCTTTTAAATATTTTTTGAGGCTCGTGAAATTCAGTTTACACTATCCTACAAATATTTTTATTGACAATTGAAGAGCTGAGTGGAAGAACATGTTATGCTACGTTTTCTTTAAAATGATTTTATCGTTTGGACGAAGGTGTTATCAGGTATTCTATCACATGGTAAAGCTAAAATACCAAAGTTCTATTTAGCTTTGAAGATTTAAGACATTATCCATTAATATTTAATATTTTAATATTCAATAATCCAAGTAATATTAATATTTTTTAATATTTAAAAAATAAATATGAATAAGTTTTTTTTTTTTTTTTTTTGATAGAGTTTAGTACCACACCTGTTAATATTTTAAATACATGGTATCAAACAGAAATCATTAAAATTGAGAACAAAAATTTTCACATCAAATTTCTTCAAATGTAATTTTTGTTACTTAACATGTTTTTCCACTTAGCTCTTCAATTATTACCTTGGTTATTAGCCTTCGGTATGCTATTTCTTTCTACCAGCTTATTTTGTGTCGTCTCTAAAAAATAACGTTACGTTGTATAAGCCAACTGTAAAACAAAACAGGTATATCATTGTACTGTTAAATTGTCTACTGCAATTTTTTTAACTTCTAATTATCGCACATTTTCAATTTTTAAACCGTCGTATTGACAAAAAAAAAAAAAAAAAAAAAAAAAAAATTACTTTTAAATGCAATTTGTTTGAAAACTGCATCTTCATTTATTTTTGAGATATTAATTTTTTTTTACAGTTTTTAGCGATATTTGTTTAATTTTGGCAACTCAAGTACTCCATTTCTGAAGAAAAATAAAGGGAAAATAGCAATTATATCTTTTTGTTGCCATTTTCCCATAAAAACTGAAAAAAAAATGTAATTAAAATACGTGCTATTTTGAAAAAATATAAATGAATGTTTTCTGATAAAACATGGAGCTATTATAAACTAGATTTAATTTTAAGTATCGATATTACTAGGTTAAGCAAAAAGTTCTGGGGAATTTGTGAAAGCATTTTGTAACTGAAATTCCTGAACTCCTATAGATGTACCACTAGTACAGTACAAATTCTGGTAACTATTAGATTAAAAATTTCCCAGAACTTTTTGCTCAACCGAATAATATTATAAACAAATGAAGGCATAGGAATCATTAGGTAGCCGATTTTTTTTACTTTACTATAGATGTTGTTTAATACTGGATCGCAAATGAGGAATTCTTCAGCGGATGCGAATGACGTCATTTTATATATAATAGAATCGCGTATTTTAAGTCTTAAAACTGAACCACAGTAGAGTCCCGCTTAACCGAGTTGCCGCTTTAATCCAGATATTTTCTTCTGATGGACTGATGGCTTCCATTATTATGAAACAGTCATTATAAATGAAGTGTTAGCTGAAGAGGAAAGAGCAGTTGTAAAAAGTTAAAACTCTGATTTTCTGGTTAGAATGGGGAAAAAAATTGTATATATATGTATATATATATATTTTAATATGGCCATTCCCCCTCCCCTCCCCATTCTGAGTTCTAACTTTTTACAACTGCTCTTTCATCTTCAACTAACACTTTATTTATAATGGCTGTTTCATTATTATGAAACGGAGCCATCAGTCCATCAGAAGAAAATGATCCATTCCATAGGTATAAGTTCGATTAACTCGGGTAATCGGGACTCCACTGTATCTATATTTATATACATTTTTTTTTTTTCCATCGGGGGTGATACTGAATTCTGAAAAAAGCAGAATTCCTGTTCTCTAGTTTTTAAAATACTATTTTGAAACTTACTTTTCGATTTATAAGTCTTGATTAATGTAAAATTTAGATAATGCAATGATAATCTTACGTGAATATGAGACAGTATAAGATACAATAGATATTATGTATAATGTAGTTTAATTTCATACTTGATATAAATATTAGGTTGAGCAAAAAGTTCTGGGAAATTTTTAATCTAATAGTTACCAAAATTTGTACCGTATATTGGCAATATCAATATCGTACTCAGTATCGTATAACTCAATATCGTTCGTAGGCAATAAATAATATAGGCAATATATCATATCAATGCAACGCTTTTTCAAGGGCCATCGATTTGAATCCTTAAATGAAACAGAAGAAGCATGTCAAGTTTTTTTTCGATTCCTAGGAGCCGCCATGGTACTTCCAGCTTATCCGGAATCTGGAAGAACGATGGCAGAAATTTGTGGACTATGATGGTCTCTACTTTAAAGAATAGTCCTTATTGCTTTTGTTGTTGTATTTTTATTGTCATAATAACACAACTTTCACAAATTCCCAGAACTTTTTGCTCAATTTAGTATAATTAAAATCATTAAAATTCTGCACCTATTTTATAAATTTTAATGTTATAGATGCAGAATTTTTTTATTATTATTATGGCGATCAAAGCATGGTTTTCAGATAAAAAATTTGGAATACCGTTAAAATTCATTATAAATAATTGTGGTAAATTTTTGGAGGTTTTAAATAATTGGCCATAATACTTTTTTATAAATGTGATTTATTTTAATGTATATTTAATTAATATATATATATATATAAATTATATTTAATGTAATCTTAACTCAATTTAAAATCGTGATAAAGATTGTAATAAGTGACATATAAATTATGTAAACAGCGTCATGCAAATTACTGATTATTACAGGGGAAAAGGAAATTGTAGGCTAAAATGTCTGCTAAATTGGGTATGTTTAATTTCGTTTGTTTTTGCCAATCTGTTTTTAGCGTGAGAACATTTTAAAACTCTGTTCAGTGCGAAAACATCTTTCAGAAATAAAATATACCCTATGATGCTTATTTTTTAAATAATAACGAATTTGTAATTCCGCTTTAATACGCACAGATGTTTGTTTGTGTGTGCGCGCGTTTTCACGCACTCACAAACACACACCAAAATAACAAATAATTTGGGATTTTATTGGATTATATAAAATAATAATATTCATTTGTTACATAATATAACATTTATCATCTTCTTTTGATCTGAAAATATTGTGTTTAAGCCAAAAACATTATAGCAAAATGTCATTATAGCAACAGCAATAATAACATTGATAATAATAATAATAAATAAAGCATGTAAAGAATTTTAATACTATAAAAATATATAGTTCGTTATTTCTATAAGCAAATTTTTTGAACATGTATTCTTGTTTTCAAGAAGTTAAATCGGTTGTCTTATAAATATTTAAAAAATTTTTGACTTGGGAAACAAGCGATAATGTATATCGATGATATATTTACAGCTTTTAGACAAATATTCACTGTGTTTTACTACTATTTGTTGTTGTTTGGAATCTAATAAATAATGTGATGGACTTTTATCGTTTAAAGATTTTTTTCTTTTTAACAATTAAGTTCGAACTTTAATTTTCTTTCTTTCTGGATTTCGGTACCATCATTTTATTTTGTATTCCTTGCAATATTGTCTAGTTTACAATGTAATTTAAAAACAACCCTCGCGAAATTTCTAAATTGTTTACGCTTTTCATTTCGTTTATCGAGAATGTTCGTGCGTTGCATTTTTTAATGCATTTTTTTTTCTTTAATGAAAAAATTACATATGACAAAGAGAAAGCCAGTAATTGTATTTATGCCCCTAAAATTACCATCAAATAAATGCTCCACATAAATTTTATTACCAGTTATCTGAAAAAAAAAAAAAAAAAAAGATGCATGAATCATGAATTTTTCTTTGATACATCATTGCATTTACATATAAAGCAATTAATATTTTCACTTACTCATAGCACGCAAAACCAACCCACGCTCTCAGTATTGTATTTAAAACTGTCTTTTGTATGCAAAAACCCAGAAGATCATGGTTTACCTTCATATTAATTTAGTCATGAATGCAGACAAATTGAGCTGTTTAAAATGTGATTACCACTAGTGATAATAATGTACGCGAAGACCTTTTGATAACAACCTCATTTACTTTTATTAAGAACAATTTACATAAATGTAGCGTGAATAAATCAAACACCTTTGTTAAAATGTCTTAATTGTAGTCATTGTGTGACTTTTAATCAACAAGAATTGGAGGCCAAGGGTATCACCTAATGTGATATTTACTCTTCTGCCTATCCCACATGCCGAGATATCGCCCATCTCGTAATTCCATCAAATACTTCCCAAACACTTTCTCCATACAAAGTGTTTTATTTTATAACATAACTTATTTCGCTATTCTTTCTCTCTTTCTTATTGTTATATACGAGCCCACTCATACTCATGTTAACTTTCGAAGTGTACTCAATCTTATAATTCTCATCATAAGAGAACGTATTATATGCATGTATATGGGTCACTCTTTAGAAAGACTATCTATCTAAATTTTAAAGGACAAACGTGTCCGTCCGTAACACTGACGTCATTTTGACGGTGGCAAAACCAGACGATTAAATTTAAATTTTACTGCATTTTTTTTTTACTCGTATAAACATCGCACATTTAATTTTTTTTTAATATGTCGCTATTTACTCAATTTTATTGAATTTTTTTAATAAATCTGTGTCGCGTGCAGGCGATTACGAAAGATAAATCCGTTTGCACTTAAATTTATATAAATAGCTCAGCATTTGTTTCCAGCTCATGCTCCATAACTAAATTAAAGCGTTCACCAATCAATAAGTAAAACAATAAAATAGATAAAACATAAATTTAGGACATGTAATCATATTATGCTCTTAAACAACTGAAATTATCAGTATCAAAAACATTGATTGTAAATAGTGATGTTTGGCGATTTCTTCGATTGTTAACTCCTGACGCGATACCAATACAAAACTATTGCTTTTAATAAATTACAAAATTTTATTTGAACGCATAATTGCTATTTTCCATATAAATATATTTTTTGGTTTGTATGTGTTCATTCTAAAAATATATATTAATTGTAAAAGATCTATTACAGCTATTAATTGAAAAAAATAGTTTTCACCTATATATTGTAGCCAGGGTATAACCCCTTGTTATATTAAAATCTGTCTGTCTGTTTGTATTTCACAACTACTCTTCCTATAATGTGGAAAGTTGAGTTTTGAAATTAACACCAGTTATTTGCGTGGAACCGAAAATGTTATTTAAACTCTCAAAATTTTCAAACTGAAATAAGTTCCTGAAATTAGCTTTTAACGAAGTTTCTCTAAAAATGACAAGTAAATCCTTTAATTGTTATATATATATATATATATATATATATATATATTTTTTTTTTTTTTTTTTTTTTTTTTTTTTTTTCAGGTCACAGAATGCCTCTTTAATATTATCATACTTCCAAAGACCTTAATGGAAATTTTTAAATATTTATAGTATATAGGAAAACACATGGAAATTAGCGTGTGGCAGTTTCTATTAGGTTAAACAACGCTCAGAACAAGCTATAAGACTTCCATTAGTCAGAGGATTTTATTAACATGATCTTTTTAGCGACTGAATTTAAAAAAATCATTTTTATCAGTACTGTAGAATAAATCATTGCTATGTTTATCAAAATTTTTATGGCTCATAGTTAATCTGGCGAAACAGCACCGAAAACTGGCGATATGAAGCAATTAAAATAATAAAACTTTGTAAAAAATCACCACAACGTGTCCTGTGTTTTGTTTTTATTTTGTGGTGATTTTTTACAAAGTTTTATTATTTTAATTGCTTCATAGTTAATCTGTTGATAACTGTAGCGCAACGCGCCCGCATTCCGAGTGACTATACTGTCCTAGTAATATGTGAGGAAGAAAAAAGGCAATAATATGGATCATTATATTTTTGTTCTTACCATTTCAACACTAAAATTTAAAAGAAAAATTATTTTCAATTTAAATAGACAGGAGAAAAAAATATCTTGATCAAATTACATTTTTCAAGAGAATGCGAAGAAGTAAAAACATATTTTCACATATTCGAATTTCGCGAATTAGTTTATTCAAAGGACAAAAAATCGGAGACAAATATAGAAAGTATTTCGCGCAAGCTTTTTTTAGTTTTACATTAAACCAAGAAGGTAAAACTAGATTAAGCTCCTTGCACTTAATTGGGCAATTATTGCCCACTTTTCATAAGAAAAGAATTTGAAGGAAAAACTTAGGTTTTCAAGTAGTTATTTTTCTGAAAGATCGCGATTGGTATTTTTTCTAAGTATGCTAAATGTGTAATGTTTTACTGAAAAAATACGAACATTTTTTAAGCATTTATTTTTTATTTACAACACAAAAATATTTTTGTATAAGTTCGTCCAAACGACTCCATTTTCAGTTCACCAGATCTGAAAATAAAAACCAGATCTTGATAGAACGAAATGATCTCTGCCAAAACGTGACTAATAACCTACATAAAATATTATTTCTGACTTGAAATTTTGTATTAAATAAAATTAATATGATGAATCTTTTCTAAATGTACAATAAAACTAAATTACTTTTTCACCAAAACAATCGAAAGAACTCATACAATTTAATATGTAGGCAATGTGTATATCTTTTAATTTAAATATTATCCTACCCATGAATCCGGTTTTTAAGTATTGATAGCAAATGTACTATGGCCAAAATAATCTGTCATCTGTAAAAAATAATTTCGTTTCATACACTGTAAAAAAAATACTGCCAGTTTTCCGGTAGGAATCGGAAAAATAGTTGCTCTTATCGTACTGGAATAATTTCCGACCCAGCTCGGAATAAAATCCGTAAAAATAAGGAAATAATCAGTAAAACGGAATTTTACGGATTTTATTCCGATTTTACGGATTTTATTCCGAGCTGGGTTGGAAATTATTCCGGTACGATAAGGGCAACTATTTTTCCGATTCCTATCGGAAAACTGGCATTATTTTTTTACAGTGTATGTCTAACGTATTTTAACCTTCTCCGGGTAATAAATAAGTAAATAAATAAATAAGGGGGGGGGGACATATTTCGTTATATCCCATTTAAACCGGACTAATTTGACACTGCATTGGCAATAGTGAAACATGTCTTTTAAAAATTAAAATCACCACCTTTTGTCGTTGGCCATTTTTAATTTGGCTACCGTCTGCAATCTACATAATAGAGCAAAAACATGTCCATTAGTACCGATGTCGTCATATTGACAATGACACCGTCTTAACCTCTAAATTTTGCTTTTAAAGCAATTTTTTAACTTCTAAATCGCCGAATGGAAAAAAAAATGTACTTTCAAATACAATTTTTTTGGAAAACTGTTTCTCAACTTACTGGTTTTTTACGGTTTTTGAAACAACTTTTTAATTTGCTTGCAACTCAATTACGAAAAATTAACCCTTTTGCAGGTAAAACAATGCAACATTTCTTTCTTTCCGCGTAATATTACATAATTAAATTGCCAATAGAAATTAAAACTTCACAAATAAATAAATAAATAAAATACCAATTTAACAGATATGTAACAGAACTACGTGCTTAAAGACTGAAATAATCGGAATAACAAATGTTTCTATAAGTTGAGAAATCTTTCAGGATTGACGCTGGCGTGCGGCTAATATGAAAGTACCAAAAATATTTTTTGTTGTACTTTGTGCGCAATGCTAAAAAAACATGTACTATACATGCAAAAAAAATCTATTACAGTTTTCAATTAAATACAATTAGCAGTGTACGCTTAACCAGAGCCTTTCAAAAATAACTAATTTGACTCCCATTTCAAATTTATTATTGAAAATTTATGAAAATTAACTGCCTTATTATACGATTTAGAAAAAAAAATTGTTTAAACAGCATTTGAAACTTATAATTATTTTTGAAACTTAAAATAGTTTTTAAAACATGTGTAAAATTTTACAATCCATGTAACCGTAGAATTTTCGAAACTCTTAGAACGAGTTTAACTATTTCCTTTTGAAAAGGAACAAACAAAAATCTCGAGAAGACTAAAGGCAATTTTTCTGCTTTTTAACTTTCACCAGATCCGGCCAGTCTGACATTATACATTTACACTAAAAGTAGAAATCACCTATTTTGTTGTTGATTATTTTTACTTACATTTTGGCTATTGACATTATTAACGAGTATTTTATGAACAAAATGACTTTTTTTAAATGCTATCAATTAATTAAATCTGATTGCTTTAAAAATACCAACAGAATAAAAAAGGTAAAGAAATAATGTGTAGCAAATTTGTAAAACTTTTCTAATCTTAACGTGATTATGCATAAAAGAAAAGAAAAAGCTTGAACCAATACAGGAGTAAATATTTATTCCATTTTTCAAAAAATTGTAAGCAATACAAATAAAATAACTAATAGTACAGGTAAGATAGACCAAAAATTGAGTAAAATACAACTGATGGCCATTCCCGAAAATTTGGGTAAAACCTTGTTTTGGCACTAGAAATAAAGATCCGTTGAGTCCCCAAAAATAAAGATGTTTTACCTTTTTTTTTTGTGGGGTGGGAGGGGGAAATTTTACCTCAGAGAGGGGGGGAAATCAAACATTTTTAAGTGGGTCAAGTGGGATATCGTTTATTATGTATTTTTAATTCTGAATCGAAAGACACCATCCGTAAGTCGATACCATTATTTTTTTACAAAATTACGGCATCTTTTATGAATACAAAGTCGATACTAATACTTTATGCAGGTAAAATATGTTTTTACAGCAACAACTGTTGGCCATTCTCCCCCTTTTGTCAATCAAAGCATGGTAAAACAACTTTATTTTTTGGGGATTCATCGGATCTTCATTTGTAGTGCCTAAACGAAATTCTTCCCGAATTTTGGTGAATGGCCATCAGTTCTTTAACCATATTTTTCCTGTCCTATAAGGGATGATTTAATTTCATTAATGCATTAAAAAAATAGTCTAAAACACTACAACAACCAGATAAAAAACATAGTGACAAATATCCTATCATAAAAAAGAAAAACGATATTCTATTTTTTTTTTAGAACTTTTCGTCTAAAATTAGAGAAATAAGGGGTAAAATTCAACCTCGTTCACCTCTTGAAATGTTTAGTAAAGAGTTAAGAAATGTCTAATGACTATGAACAGAATAACCTATGACTTCCGAAAACGACTTTTATTTCATTATGTCAATTTATTTTTAAACCTCTTCCCACTGAAGAAAAATAAGAATAATAAGAGTCTTCCTAGCACGTTTTGTTACATACCAAACTCGATTAATTCCCTGAGTGAAATAAATTCTCATTTTGTACAATTGTGATTAATTATTCTAGTGATTTGCGAATTATTTTATTAGTATTTCTACTTTGCCTGTTCTATAATGAAAGGATTAAGGGGAAAAAATTAACCCTGTCATTTTTCCAGGGTGATCAATAAAGGAAATAACACATAGTTTATGAACACGGTTATGAACAGGATGGCCAGTGACTTACAGTAAAAGATTTCCATTTCATTAACTTTTGAAGTGGCTAATTTCCAAACGTTGGCCTTAATCAATATTGGATAATAGATAACCTGGAAATCTTTTTAAAAATATCTTTCATATAATTTTACATTGTTTTATATCACAAAATTTTCTATAAAACTTTCCGGTAGTTTTCGTGTTTTATATAAGAATGGGAATGGCTATGGGTATACAGAATTGCGATGACTTCTGTGTTTGTCATAATCTTTTGACTGTTTAAGTCTCTCCTGAAATAAAAGAAAAAGGAAAATAAGGAGGGACTGTCTACTAACTTTTACTAGACCTCTTTCAAACACGAAAAAAAAAAAAAAAAAAAAAAAAAAAAAAAAAAAAAAAATCTTATTAGCATTCATCTTTTGTCTGATGTAAAATTATTTGTGTGTTATTTAGGTTGGCCAGTAAAGGGATTGCTCGCTCATTTCCCCCCTTATCGGTAAAATCCCATGTTAACCTGTGGGAAAAACTAATTAGGTGATTATTCATTACTTAATATAATTATCGAAATACGGTTTTCCCCATCCGAAATTAGATTTCAGATGCCCATAGTGCGTACAAAAAGAAAAAGTATCTTTAAATTTTAAGTATTTTTCAAGAAGACGAAAACTCAAAAATTTCCACAAGTAAGAATTTTCAAAGTTTACAGTTTGTTTTTAATATACTTAAAATTGAAGGATAAAACTTTTTAAAACGCATTATGTCGACATCTGATGTCTACTTTCTAATGCAGAAAACAGTATTTCGATAACTATATTAGGTAACGAGTAATTAATTAATTTTACCCTTAGGTTAACATCAGATTTCGAAATCAGCCGGCGGCGAGGCGAAAATCTGTATCGGCGAGGCGAAAATCTGTATCGGCGAGGCTTCTACTTAACAATATATGACTCGTGAGAGAGACTTTCAATTCATTAAGTCTATTTATTTTTAAACCACTTCCTACTGAAAAAAATACTAGGAGGGACTGTCTGGCATATTCCATTGGATCTTCTTCAAACCCGACGGACACCCTGTACGAAATAAAATTCTCATATTCAGTAATTGCAACTGATTCATCTTTAAATATTAATCGTAATTATTTTTTTTTTACGATTTTTTTTTCTGTCTAAAATAAGAGAAAAAGAGTGTTGAAAAAAGTATCGTCGGTCAATTTTAGGGTATAGCTTGTAGAGGAAATAACAAACAAATGACGACTATGAACAGAATGACCTATGACTTCTGAGAAAGACTTTCATTTCATTAAGTCTATTTATTTTTAAACCAATTCCAAGTAAGAAAAAAAAAGCTAAGGAGAGATCGTCTGGCACGTTTCATTAGACCCCCTTCAAACCCGGCCAACTCTCTGGGCGAAATAAAATTCGCATTTTGAGTAATTGCGACTAATTCTTCTAGTGATTTACGAGCCTTCACGCGCGAGGGAGATTAAGTGCGCGAACTCAATGATTAAATTATGAGGCGAGCAGAGCACATATTTGGAATGTCACTCATCTTTCGAGATCGGGGAATTAAGGATTAATAATTCAACCCGCTGTAATCTCGGCCCAGGCAATGATTCGGCCGGATTATTTATTTAGCTTTGATATAAATTTCTAAATTCGATTTGGAGGCGGGAATTTTTTGTGCCTTGTCTTCTGCTTTTCCCCTTTCGAAACAAAGCTCATTTATTTTTCCATTCATTGAGTTAGAAACTCAATGCCGGCTGCGAATTTGCAAATGTGCTGTTGTGATTCTTTATCTGCAGTTTGGCAGCGGTGAGTGTTTTCAATAAAGTATTGCCTGATGAGAGAAAATTTAATCTTAACTTTCCGTAAGTTGCCCTCTTTTTTATCTTTCCGCAACTGAAGTTTTCCCATTAGATTTTATAAATGTTGAGAATTCTGTTCAAGTGAATTTAGCGAAGACGATTAAATGTTTGTTTAAAATTCATTAAAAGGCGGTATTTTGTCATTTTTCGTTAAAACAAAGATAAATCACTTAGTAAAAAACTGTTGACGTTTCCTTGACTTTTTGTCAATAAGACTCTAGATCGATAATACCTAAAATTGTATAAAATATGTGAGTTGATTACGTTATGCGTTTTATATTAAAGTAAGGAAAAGTAATAATTGTGTAATAATATGAATGTGTCTTTGTGCTATTGTAATTTTCTATCCCCAGTTAGACAGCGGTGGATGTTTTCAATAAAGTAAAGAGAGAAAATTTAATCTTAACTTTCCGTAAGTTGCCTTTTTCTATTTTTCCGCAACTGTAGTTCTACCATTAGATTTTATAAATGTTGAGAATTCTGTTCAAGTGAATTTAGCGAAGACGGCTAAATGTTTGTTTCAAATTCATTAAAAGACGATATTTTGACGTTTCACTTTAAAACAAAGATAAATCACTTAGTAAAAAACTGTTGACGTTCCCATGACTTTTTGTCAATAAAACTCTAGATCGAGAATACCTAAAATTATATAAAATATGTGAGTTGATTACGTTATGCGTTTTACTTTAATGTAA
Organism: Maratus speciosus; assembly: GCA_963932465.1. Classification (NCBI taxonomy): domain Eukaryota; kingdom Metazoa; phylum Arthropoda; class Arachnida; order Araneae; family Salticidae; genus Maratus; species Maratus speciosus. The sequence goes on from OZ010795.1 coordinate 510,827,816, forward strand.
GGAAAAGTAGTAAATGTGTAATAACATGAGTGTATCTGTGTGCTATTGTAATTCTCTATCTTCAGTTAGACAGCGGTGGATATTTTCAATAAAATATTTTGTCGGATGGAAGAAAAATTAATCTTAACTTTACGTAAGTTGCCCTCTTTTTTATATTTCTGAAACTGAAGTTTTCCCATTGGATTTTATAAATGTTAAGAATTTTGTTCAATTGAATTTAGCAAAAACAATTTGTTTTAAAATTCATTAAAAGACTGTATTTTGTCATTTTTCGTTAAAACAAAAATTTTCGTTAAAATAAATTCCTTAGTAAAAAACTGTTGGTGTTTCCTTGCCTTTATGTCAACAAGACTCTAGATCGTTAATACCTAAAATTATATAAAATATGTGAGTTGATTACGTTATGCGTTTATATTAAAGTAAGGAAAAGTAATAATTGTGTAATAATATGAGTGCATCTTTGTGCTATTGTAATTTTCTATCTCCAGCTAGAGAATGATGCGTGTGTTTTAATAAAACATTGTCGGATGGAAGAAAATTTAAACTAAACTTTCCGTAAGATGATCTTTTTTTAGGAGCGTTCGTAATTAGATAAATACTTAGCATCTATAGTCGCCGCCTAATCAGTCTGTCCGTATATAACAGCACATAAAACTACAAAACCGAATAGTTTGAAATTCAATATGTATAATCGTTGCAAAATTTCATCGAGTCATTTGAAATGAAAATCGAATCAAAACTTAAAAAGGTATTAATAAAAGTTCCCATCATTCTATTAAACCCTATCATACGTAATAATTCAATGATATCCCATGTCAGGTAATGATTCTAGGTTTCCATGGTGATTACGTCCTATTTAAGATGGAGTCATATTATTTCCGTATTATTGAATTTAATATAATATATATAATCGCAATAAATTTTATATTCATGCAGTTTTGCATAAGAGATCAACAGTTATTACACCAAGATCTCAATAATTATAATTTAAAACTAGTTATAGTTCGAACGCATCTCATTTGCCACGTTTGACGTACAATTTCCGACTTGTTTATTTTTCCGTAACTGAAAATTTCAAATTAGGATATATAAATGTTGAAAATTCTGTTAAAATGAATTTAGGGAAGGCGAATGAATAGTTGTTTAATATTCATTAAAAGACGGTATTTTGTCATTTTTCGTTGAAACAAAGATATATGAGTGAGAAATCTGCTGGAATTTTCGTGACTTATTGTTAATAAATTATTTGGCCGCTAATATCCAAAATTATATGGCAATATCTGATTGGTCAAAGGTTTTGTATAAAAATAAGTAGTTTTATGAAAGAAAAATAATATTTTATGGTCAAAGTGAATTTTTTAAATAAAATATTGCCTGTATGAGAAAAAACTTAATCCTAATTACGCGTAAAATTCTCTCTTTTTTATCTTTCTGTAACTGATGCTTTTCCATTGGATTTTATAAATGTTAAAAATTTTGCTCAAATGAATTTATAGATAACACGATTGAATGTTTGCTTAAGATTAATAGAAAACAAGTTATTTTGCCATTTTTCGTTAAAATAAAGATAAATCAGTGAGTGAGAAAGTTCTTGAAGTTTCTTTGACTTTTTATGTTCTTCAGTTGGTTATATTTGACACTATACGTGTTTTACATATAAATATCTAAAAATAATATTTTCTAATAATGTGTGTGTGTGTTTCTGTGATTCTTTATTTGCTGTTTGGCAGTGATAAGTATTTTCAATAAAATATTGCCTGCTGAGTAAAAAAAAAGAAAAAGAAAAAAAAAATTAACTTTATGTTTGTTTATCGTTCCGCACTGTTAAAAAAATCCGTCAATATACACAAATTTTTCCGTAAAATTTTACTGAATAGTTTAATTTTTCTAAGAAAACAGTTAGTCCAAGAGCTGTTAAACATTTTAGGGAAGGTATTTGAGGCACCCTGAAAATTTGTGCAACACTTCTTTTGTAATGGCTGAATACAAAATCGCATGTCTGCTGAAGGATCGTGGCCCAAACACTGTGCCAGACACGTGTCAAGTGCCATTTTTTGACTACCCAAAAAAGGTATTTGAGGCAAGCTGAGATTGAGACAGAATAATATTTATACTTAGAAAAAAATATTTTGAAAATGACAGACACTTTAGTCGGCCCAAAAACTGTGCCAGACACGTGTCAAGTGCCATTTTTTGACTACCCAAAAAAGGTATTTGAGGCACGCTGAGATTGAGGCAGAATAATATTTATGCTTAGAAAAAAATATTTTGAAAATGACAGACACTTTAGTCGGCCAAAAATCTGTGCCAGACTCGTGTCAAGTGCCATTTTGCCAAAAATGACACTTGACACGTGTCTGGCACAGTTCTGGCATAGTTATAATTAATTGTTGTATATACTTGTCTTACAGTAATATTATTTTTATTGAAATCCCATTATTGGCTAAATATGGCTCTATATTGAAAATATATTCAATGATTTTCCAATAATGGCTAAATAGTATGTTTTACACGAGTTTTCAAGTAAAACCGATAAAAATTATGGCGCCATCTATAATATGTATTTTTAAACAACTCGCTATAATTTTTATATGTATAAAGCTAACGCAGTTTTACGATATTTAAAAAAAATTCAAATCTTATTAATATCTTTTTAAGTTTGAGATCGTTAAAAAGGAAATGTTACAGTTAATTTTTTATTATGATTTTAAAATAAGGTTTGATTTATTTATAGCAAGCTGTTAATATATTTTTTTAAGTTTCTGTTCGGATGTTTTAAATTCACAAAATCTATTTTAATTTTAATATTTTTTAACTTTTTTCACTTTAATAGATTCGCACATGAAATTTAAAACATATTTGAAATATAACAATGAAATTATTATAAAATTGACGTTTATCTAAGTTTAATAAGCAATAACGGAAATTTATTTTAATACCATGAAGTAATTGTCTTTATTTGAGTTTACAGTAGATCATCAGACAAATAATTTGGAAATTTTCATAAAGTACACGTTTGAAAAAAATATGTTGGTATTCTTGGAAAACTAAATATATAAATAAATAAAAATAATATTAAAATAAATTTTTAAAAATCTCCCAAAAATGAATCAGTCTCTTAATGCATTCTTTCATACCTGTAATACTTTAAAGAATAAAATTTATCTTTTATAAAGCATGAAACTAAAAAGCTAATTATTCAAAATTATAAGGGGAAAATGTGTAAAATATTCAGAATTGTATACTCAATTGAAAAATATTATCCCTATGAAAATAACTTCCTCGTTTAACATGTTAGCCTTTGCTTTATAAAAGATATCTGAAATAAGTAGCGATATTTGAACACGTAGTTTGTGATGCAGTGGCGTAATCGTTAAGGGTGTATTCCGATCTAAACTGCTTATTTTCTGATTCATTTTAAAATTCATTTTTGCTCTCAAACGCAACAAACTGGGAAATTATCTTATTTAGAAACTACATAATGTGCCGTGCTTCTTAATTTTTTGATAAATGCAGAAAATACTGTAAAAAACGCTGTCAAAGTTGGCGTTTTGAACCGAATTTTCCGAAGCGGGCGATCTGGGAATGAAGAAAATGGTCATACTGAGAAAATAATTGTTTAAAAATCAAATTCTAATTAATTGAACTGAAAATGAAATCACACGGCATGTTAAACATGTCTTCAGAAATCACACCAGCAAGTTTCATGTTTTTACTTTTAAAAATGAGTCTGAAAATGTCTCAGAAAATTTCGAGCTGTTGAGGGTGAAAAAATATTTTTTCGAATACACCCTTAAGGGCACTAATCTGGAATAGGACATTCCCTGGTTCGAATTCCACCAGGGTAAGTTTTGTTGATTTAGTGTTGTTTCAATTAAATTGTGATTTTCTGACCTTGATGTAGTCCTTGGAAAGCGAAGTATCAAATTCATAAGTATGTAAGTTTCTCCTTGAAAAATTATTATATTTTGTCTTTGAGACGGAAATTTTTAAATACGTAAATATATAAAAAAAAAGGGAAAAATTTTGTGAAAAAAATTGAATTTTTTCTGGAATTTACGGGGAAAAAAGTGTCCGTAAAAATACGGAAATAGCACAGGCGTCTCGATGCCAGTACAACTTCCGTATTGTAACGGATTTTTTTTTTTTTTTTTTTTTTTTTTTTTTTTTTTTTTTTTTTTTACAGCGAGGATTTGAGATTTTTACATTAGCTGTTACAAATGTTGAAATTCCGTTCATTGACCTTTTGTCAATAAAATATTTGATTGATAATACCCCAAATTATGTGACACTATCTGAGTTGATTGTATTTCAAAATACGCGTTTTATGTAAAAATAAGAAGTTTTATATAAAAATAATATTTTATTGTCATAGTGAGTTTTTTCAATAAAATGCTTTTTGACGAGAGAAAATTTTGCATTAACTTTCCGCAAGTTAACTTCTTTTTTATCTTTACACAGCGGAAATTTTACCATTAGATTTTATAAATGTTAAAAATTCTGTTCCAGTGAATTTATCGAAGAGGATAGCATGTTTGTTTAAAACTAATTAAAACACAGTATTTTGTAATTTTTAATTTAAAAAAAAAGAAAATTTAATGAGTGATAAAATTGTTGGGGATCCTTTGACTTTTTTTTCAGTAACCTTTATATAGAGACTTAAAATGATATTCTGGTATTACGTTTCATGTTATAAAAATATAAAATAATAATAATAATATGTAATAAAATTTATGGTCATATTGGCAGTTGTCTCTTTCACAAAATTATTAATTTTCTGGTATGACATTTTGTTTAGTAATTACCGATAAATCGTAAAAGAATAAAAAAGAATCAATTTTTTATGATTAAATGAATTACAAAAGTAGTATTTCTGAATTTTTACTTTTGAGTAAATAAAAAAAATTCCCTTATAAAATCACCTTTCTCAAAAAATAAATAATATAGGCTTGCTTGATAATTATTAGTACCTTTAATGAATTTTATACTACATCTATTGATCATCACTATAATCAGTGTCAAAGTTATTTACTTTTATGTGTAATCATAACATTCATTATAGCCTTATGTGTAACTGAAAACAAGAAAGAATATTCAATTAAATGAAAATAATTTTTTAAATGTTTTTTATTAGCTTCACAGAATTATTTTACACACAAAAAAAAAATTGATAAAGTATTTAAAAAAGTAAGCACAAAAATAAATTTCTTTTGCAATTCAGATTTTATCCACGAAACAAAAATTTGAACGAAGTTTGATGAAATAATTCCATATATTCAGCTTAGTTAAAGCAACAACAACAGAAAAGGAAGAAGAAGAAAAAAGAAAGAATCGCGGTATTAAAAATAAAATAATAATAAAAATAAAAAACTGAACCGAGCAGATTAAAAGTCAGAAGAAATTCGCCAATCACGGACAAAAAGCATCTAAACAATGGCTGATATATTCTAATTGTCAAAATAACTCTCTTGCAGTTTGTGGGCAAACAATAAAGACAACTCAATAAAGTTAAACTTAAAATAAAAATTTCAGTAGTAAAAAGAAAAAAAAAATAGTCTCATGGGAGTAGCTTATAACAAAAAGTAATGAAGAAAATAAAGAAAACGGTCAAAATTATTTTTCTTATGCGATTTTTTAACAACGAAACGAAATTCCATGACGAAAGTTGCACGAAATTTGATGATAGATTTCTAGGTAGTACGCTTAATTGAAAAAGAAAAAAAAAAGCAGATAGAAAAACTATTCATTCGTATTTTTTATGTGCAACCGCGGCACACACATGCACAAAATGGTAGAACTAACAAAGTCTCAGAACAAGTTTGGCAATAACAAACGAAAACATTGAACTATAATGACTGATTCATTTCTAATCGTCAAAATAGCACTTTTGTGTAAGTTTATCTATTATATATATAAAATCCAAACGGAAATTTCGTTCCGAACGCCTAGATTTCGAGTTCTACTGCATGGATTTTTACGGAACTTATACCGTTAGATAGGTATTGTTTCAGGGAAGGTTCTAAGCTATAACACATTATTCTACCTATATTAGTTTTAGAATTATGACGGAAAATTCTGTTATTTTGGGCGATAAGGTTACCATTTTATTTCTTGGCGAAATTCATCGTTGATAAAAAAAAAAATTGAAACGGCTATTAAACCTCGAAAAATAAAAGAAAAACTGTTACTAATTTTATTTAAATGAAAAAAAAAGAAAAAAAGAAGAAGAAAATCCGTTTTAATGAGTGATAATATTAAAAAACGGAAACATTTAATCAAAACCTGAAAGAAATATTTGTAATGCTTAAAAATTAATTTAATAAGAAATATTACACTTGATACGCAATATTTGGCTCTTTATCGCTTGCGTTAGATATGGAAACGAATCTGAAAATTTGATTAGATGAAATTTTAACGACATTTTCTTTCTGTTCTGTTCTTTTCTTTTTTTATATATCTAATTGTCCTATCACGTGACTTATAGAAGAAACAAGCAGATGTAATTGTGAGTCACATGTGTAATTACTATTTGTTTCTTTACAATTTTTTATTTTTCTCTTGTCGCCAAACAATGTGATTTTAAGCCAAAAATGCATAAGCGGGACATTCGCTTGAGGATGTTCTCACAAATGGTGTTTTTTTAGGTGAAAGATATCATTTTTTGAGTACATTTTCATATTCAATTGTAACTTATATAGATATCAGTTAATATTTTAAAAATGGAATCGAATACTTAAATTTCAGTGTGAATTTCTGCCACACATACATATTGTAAAATAATTTCATACTTTTTAAAATGTTTTTCGCCGTAATTCCGAAAGCATGTAATATTTATAAACTCGAATTCAGATCAACGAATATTACCCATTTTATTTAAGCAAATATTATCTATTTTCTCAAGTCATATCGCCAATTTCATTTATAGGAAAATTCACAGATTCGAAATCTAGGAAATAAAGATAATTTTTAAGGAAATTTATGTTTTAATACGTTATTACTATGGAAAATTTCAACATTTTGAAAAAAAAAATTACAAGTCTTTTGTAATTCGTCATTTCTTCTTCGTACTTTCTCCTCTGTTATGTAATATTTCAAATGATATTAGACTAATTTTCGATCACGATTCACCGCAAAATCGCATATATCTAATATAGTATATAAAATAAAGTCTGGATTAGGGGACTAATTAACGCACAGCGCAAACTACTGAACCTAAAATCTTGAAAATCGTGGTAAAAATACTTCTTATGACATAAACTTCTGCTAAGAAAGGATTTTCTAAAGTGTCACCCCTAATGGTTTTTGCACGGGGAGGGGGAAAAAATCGAATATCAAAATTATGCGTCAAATGATAGCATATTTTAATGTTGTTTTGTATGCTGAATCGAATGCTACCAAATAAATTTTTATAAGTCCAACAGCTCATGACACATTTCATATTTTTCTAATTTGGCGGTGTTTTTGGCATCTAAACCTCAAAATATCTATCATTACATCCGTTACTCTAGCAACGGGAAAAATTCAAATCAACCCTTTTGGCTAAAAAATAAAAGCGGCTCTATGAGTTTGAAATAAAAATGCAAGCATGTTAGTTTTTTAAAAAAATAGTGATTTTATGTAAAATAAAAGGGAAAAAATTACTGAGAATTTAGCGTTATAAAACAAAAATGGAAAAAGTACTACTTAGATATTCCGTCGACCAAAAATCTATCGTCAAACTATAAGATTAAATGCCAATAATGGTTGATCGTAAATATTAAATTCACTCGAACTTAAACAAACTGCACGTGTTTACGTCATCAAGTGATTTTAATTTCGACGTTTTATTTGTATTTTTATTAATGTTATACTAATTTATTTGTTATTTCGTTATTTAAAATAAAGATTATGTCAATTTATATAATTTGGCGAATGGTTTGGCGATTTATATAATTTGGTGAAATTGGTCGACGGGATAGCAAGTAGTACCAATGAAAATATTTAAGTATGAAAGCAATGTTTGTAACGACTTAAAAATTATTTTCATATATATAAACTCGGTTTATGGCGTCAGATTCCTTCATCCGAGGAATTTACAAGAGTCTTTTTCCATTTTTTCCGGTCATAGGTTCCTCAATGAAATAAACTGGAATTGGAATAATATTGTGCGATTTATAAATTGCTCCTCGATAAGAAGAAAAAATGGGTACATTTATAACAACCGTGCGCACATCTCGCTGATAGCATTTTTAAAATTCCCAGTAGCAGTAGTTACATTTTGCGTATGTAAATTAAAAATATTTTTTTTGCTTTTAATTATGGCATTATTTCCTGTTATTGTTTATCTTTTCAGTTTTTTAAATGAAATTAGTATAAGGCATGCATTTTAAATGAAATGAGTGAAAGGTTTGTGTTTTAAATGAAAATAATAAAATAAGAATATGCTATGAAAACAATCTTTATTGATTTATTACCTGCGCCCGGCTGACATAAAAGTATCACAAAAGCCACATATTCACTTTTCTTTGAGTAGTTGCTCATGAGAATTCAAGTTAACCTTCCGTAATCGGATACTTCACATATTGGTGTATTAGCTTTAATGATGAAAGCATCGTTTTTGTTTGAAGCGAAAACTTTACTATGAATTCTATTACACAAAATCGCATCATCATCATCTACTATATATTTACAACGGAAATTTGTATTTCATTCCGATTGTTTATAATACTTTCGTAGGATATACCACAATTAGTTAGGTAATAATTTTGGAAAGGTTTTAGTGTATACATATTGTTCAAGGATACTTAGTTATAGAGCAACAGTAAAAGTTCAAAAATTAAGTGAACCTGATTATGAAAGTTTAGCCTTTTTAAAAAAATCTACAGAACATATTTTGTTACAAGTGGACCTGTTGCATGACTTTTAGGAATGGTGTTAGTATATACGATTTCATTATATGTTGATTAGTTACAGAGGTATTAATTCCTGTTGTCATAACGGTCTCATTACCCGACCATAAGTGCGCTGTTTATAATCAACTAAAACAATTACTTCTTAATTGCTAAATTTTGTCCAACGCTTAAGATAACATTATATCGCAATGGCGTTCGCATCGTTTTCAGTAATGCGCAAGGTCAAGCTGAAAATCCATATTGTTTAAAATACAAGTTCAAATTCACCATTTAGTTTAATCCAAGGTTCATTTGGAAATATTGACCAGCGCAGCGGGCATAGCCTGCTAGTAATAATAATAAAAAACTAAGAATATTCTATAAACCAGTAAATAAGTAACAGTAAGCAACACTTTTTTTTTTTTTTTTTTTTTTTTAAAGAAAATTCAGTGTTTAAGCTGCAAAAAGGTACCATAAAAAATAGTCGCAGGAGAATATTTTATGCAATAAACTAAGAAAGGAAAAAAAGTGCGAAATATGTTTCTTGTGTGATTTTAATTTTATCAACAAAATGAAATTTCACGAAGATGGAAAAATTCTCTCTCTCACTCTCTCTCTCTATATATATGTGTGTGTGTAAGATAGAAGAGCTTTTTAACTATTTATATATAATTTTTGCTGCAGCTGAGGTACAAAAAAATTGTAGAATAGAGCCGACAAAATGTGCGAACAAATTTACCAATAATAAAGAAAAGAAAAGTAAAAAAAAAAAAACAGAAGAAGAAAAAGAAAAAGTGGAAGAAGGGAATTCATTCTAATCCCGAAAATAACATCTTTGTATTATGCTATTGACCAACAATAAAGAATAACCAATGAAACAAACTAAAACTTTAAAATACATTCAGTATTCCAGTTGTAAAAAGAAATCACAAATAAATAAATAAATAAATAAAATTATTCCCATTAGATTATTTTATGCAAAAAATTAATAAAACAGGTTTTTTTAAAAAGGGGCTCGAAAATATGTTTCTTATGCGATCCTAATTTTATCAACGAAACGAAAATTCATGAAGAAAGTTAAACGAAATTTGATGAAAGAATTTTACACATTCCGCTTAGTTAGAAAGAAAAAATAAACATATAGAAAAACTATTTTCATATATAATTTTTATCTGCAACCGCGGCACAAAAAAAAAAAAAAAAAAAAAAAAAAAAAAAATTAGAATCGAGCAGACGAAATGTCGGAACAAATTTGCTACTCACCATTGACCATTCGAAACATCGCTGTTATTAAAAGGATGCGTGGGGGAAAACTACACAGAGAGGGAAAAAATATTGACTTCCACTTTTATATCCGGATAGAAAAAAAAAACCTATCCCGTGTATGTTTTCACCTGAAATGATAAATTGAAAAATGAAAAGTGTTGTAAAATAACAGTTTTAACAGCTCTAGTGTTTCCTTTCGTTTTTTTTTTTTTATTATTAAAAAATTTAAAAGATTTTTGAAATTACTAAATGAAACTGCTTGTTTTTCTAACGTGATTTTAATATGTGTGAATAAATAGAGCGTTTTTAAAGTTTTTAATTGAAATCTCATTTTTCGTTTTGATGAGCAGGTATTTTGAATTCTGCTTTGGGCTATTCTAGACAGATAATGAAAGTTGAAATAGTTTTAGGTTTCCTCTAAGTTTTGCTGATTAATTATGTGTATAAGATCCGCTATAGATATATTTCCCTGGGAAAAAAAAAAAACGTACAAAAGAATAACATTTTTTTTTATCTTATGAATTATTTTGAATTTTGAAAGAAACTGTGTCAAAAACACATTTTTTAATAGTTGTCATTTATATCAGAAATTACAACATGATTTAATAATAATAATAATATTAATATTAATATGTTATTTTCATTATTATTTCTGTAATTTTTACTGATTAGCTAATTTTTTTTGAAAAAAAAAAAAAATTATGGCCATTTTTTTTTTCCATTCTGACCAGAAAATCAGAGTTCTAACTTTTTACGGCTGCTCTTTCATCTTCCCCTAACGCTTCATTTATAATGGCTGTTTCATAATAATAGAAGCCACCAGTCCATCAGAGGAAAATAACTCGGTTAAGCGGGACTCGGATAATCGGGACTCTACTGCAAAGCATATTTCAATTTTAAGACTTAAAGCACACACTTTTATTTTATGTAAAATGACATCATTTGCATTAATATATACTTGAAATTAAATATAGTTTATAACAGCTCCATGTTTTATCATAAATCCTTCATTTATATTTTTCTCAAAATAGCACGTATTTTAATTAATTTTTTTTTCAATTATTATGAGAAAATGGCTATTTTTCAACAATTTTCTCTTTACTTTCTACAGAAATGGAGTACTTGAGTTACCAAAATGAAACAAATGTCGCTAAAAACTACAAAAAAAAAAAAAAAAAAAAAAAAAAAAAAAAAAAAAAAAATTAATATTTCAAAAACAAATGGAGATGCAGTTTTCAAACAAATTGCATTAAAAAGTACCGACGGTATAAACATTGAAAATGTGCGATGTTTAGAAGTTTTAAAAAATGCTGTAGAGTATTTAATCGCGCAATGAAACATCGGCTTTTGTTTTATGGCTGGCGTATACAAGGTAACGTTATTTATTGGAGACAAAATAAACTGGGAGAAAGAAATAGCATACCGGCGGCTAAAAAACTGAACAAGCAAACAAACAAACAATAACAAAAAAAAAAAAAAAAAGAGAGAGAGAGAGAAAACTACTCAACTACTTTTAACAGATGGTTAAAAAGTTTTGATTATTTTGTTTCTATTTAAAAAATGTGCAATTTATGCTGCATTATCATTCTATTATGAATAGTAAAATACAGTCTTCCTATTTTAAATTATTATTTACTGGTTTTAACGAAGTTTGAGTGTACTATGTCAAAAGCCTGTTCAAAAACCTTCCTATGTTACTCTGTTCATCGTTGTCCCTTTTGTATGTGCACAGAAAACGTGATGTCGACATAAGCAATAATATGTATGATGATACTTAACCTAAAATTATAACAAAACCTAAAATTATAACATCTCGAATGCAATGCGAGATGTAGGCAAAAAATCCTATCCAATGATACCTCATTCATCGTTACACGCTACGTATTAGTTGACAAAAAGGGATGGTGACAACAGAAATAATATATATGATTGTTAAGGTAACTTTATTTTCAATATTAGCCCCCGATATACTATTTCTTTCTCCCAGGAAATAAAATGTCGTCTCCAAAAAATAATGTTCTGTTGTAATTAATAAGCCAGCCGTAAAACAAAACAGATGTATCATTGTACTGTTAAATACTCTGCTGTAATTTTTTAACTTCTATGCTTCGCACATTTTCGATTTTTATACCGTCGTATTGGGGAAAAAAGTACTTTTTAATGCAATTTGTTTGAAAACTACATCTCAATTTATTTTTGAGATATTAATTTTTTTTGAAGTTTTTAGCGCCATTTGTTTAATTTTGGCAACTCAAGTACTCCATTTCTGTAGGAAGTAAGCAAAATAGTTGGAAAATAGTAATTATATCTTTTTGTTGCCATTTTCCCATACCTACTAAAAAAAAAATTAATACGTGCTATTTTGACAAAATATAAAATGACTTCTGATAAAACATGGAGCTATTATAACTTATATTTAATTTAATTATCTATACAGTCGTCCCCGTTTAAACGAATATTGACGGTTCCAGAAATAATATTCGATTAAGCGGGAAATTTGATTAAACGAGGAATCATAGCTGTAATATTTAATGCGTAGTAAAAAGGCAAAATAACCATCTACGGTATATTTAATTAACAGCATAATAAATCGTTAATAGAATAACATAAACTAAAATAAATGCTAATGCTAATATAAAGTAAATACGTATTAATTTAATGTCAGTACGTAACATTTATATGGTTTACATCACACTTAATGCAGCTCCTTTGAATTGGGTCAAAACTTTGCTACTTCTAATTTACGTTACTTATACTACCTTAAAAAAATCGTTTAAGGTGGCTTGTTTAAGTGCAATTTTAAAGGAGTAAATATAGGGTTATTTTTCGAACGAGTGCAAAATATCACAACTTACCATCTCGAATCTCCAAGTGACGGCGCATTGCCATTAAAGCTTGGAACGGCAAGAAGAAATCATCTGACCTGTCCATTATACACCTACCGGCCGAAATCATTGCAGAAAAGAACTGAAAATTTTTTTTCAGTGTAAAGGAACCGAAAATGACAAAAGGTGCAAGGAAATTCCAGCTGAAAGCTGCTTTCCGCGCCCATTTTCAAACATCGGTCACACAATTGTTATTCGATTAAGCGGGGACGTTCGTAAAAGGGATTTGGTTTAAGCGGGGAAAAATAACATAGAACCAATAGGAATAAATTTGGTTCAGGAGGATTCTATTCGAATAAGCGGATTATTCGATTATCCGTGACCCAATTAGGTGGGGAGGACTGTATTACAAACAAATGAAGGCATATGAAACATTAAATAGCCGGTTTTTTTTGTCTAGTTTTTTAAGTGGCAAGGTGTTTTTTTTTTTTTTTTTTTTTTTTTTTAATATTATTTAGCGATAGTGACGTCAGATGAATACTTTACTGTAGATATTGTTTAACACTGGATCGTAAATGAGGAATTCTTCAGAGGATGAGAATGATGTCATTTTATATAAAATAAAAGCGTGTGTTTTAAGTCTTAAAACTGAAATATGTTTTGTATTATCAATATTTATATACATATATATTTTTTTCACCGGAGAAGACACTAAGTTATGAAAAAGCAGAATTCCTGTTTCTAATGTTTATTAGGATTTTTTTTTATTTTTTTTTATTTTTTTTTTTTTCGTCATTAAAAAAGACATTCAGCTATCTTTAACAGATGGAGATTTAAAACAGGCCTTCAATGTGTAAATTTCTTAGGAAGAAAGAAAATAAACATTTATTATATTTTATTGGGATTTGCATTCATTTATTTTTTTAAGTTTGAAATAATATACTTCTAACGTATATATATATTAATAGTTTTTAGTTAGATGAGATACAGTACCTGGATATTAATATATACATATATATATATATATATCAATTTAAGTATCATAATCAATAACACACCTTTTAATTTTTGTTTTCATAATCAGCGGCCTTTTTTCTATTTATGGTATTCAAACTTAATAGCGTGTAACTGCAGTGAAAAAAAAAAAAAAAAAAAAAAAAAAAAAAAAAACTTTTTATAAATAAATAAAGCTGAAGTTGTTAAAAAGTAAAGTTAAACTTGAGTTTTTGCAATAAGTAATAAATATTCTATTTATAATTATAAGAATGAATACTCTTTAAAATTCAAAATGCTCGTATTCAACTGATCCTTTCTAGGTATTTTATTTAATACAAATTAAAAAAATGCTTTATATATATGCATAGATAAATAGATATTTTTGTAAGAAAATATAATTCTACCATTTGATATTCTGTAGTAAATATCTTATATAGAAAAGTCGAAGATGCTGTTTTTAATGAAAAATATCTTTAATATTGTTGCGTACTATGGTTATACGGATTATATTAAAATTTCTTAATAATTAAATTTATTTGAATGATATGATGTATATTTATTTATTTATATTAGTTACACATACTTTTTAATTAGAAAGCACATTTTCTTGATATCTATACCTCTCAAATATATATATTTTTTTTTTCGAGGAAAATATTAATTATCTAAAACAAACAATCTTCAAAACTGAAATTACATAAAAATTTGTAAAATCTGAAAATGTATACTTATATGTACACACACATATATACACACATATATAGTAATTTTATTTACGAAAATTTTATCACATATATATACGTATATGTGTGTATCTCACGTCGTTTTTCTGCAATACTCAATTTAAATGTATACTTACATTGATTGTATTAATTTATTTCTCTCTCTCTCTCTCTCTTTTTTTTTTTTTTTTTTTTTTTTTTTTTTTTTTAATAGGTAAGTGTTTACATAGATGTAATGCATGAACATAAATATTTGCACATATATTTACACACGTGCTACATATTTTAAGAAAGAAATTTATCTTACCCTTTTTAATGTATTTTTTATTTCAAAAAATATTTTTCTACAAAAATCAATATTATTTCACAAATCTTCAATAATTGTTTTTTATTTATCCATAGATAATTTACCCCTATTTAATATATATATATTAAATATTGCTATAGACGCGGATTCATATCACATTTTTCTTAAAACAGTTTAAACAGCATTTCTGTCAATAAAAACAAAAACAACAATTGGCGCTAAAAGTAATAATTGGCTGATAATAACGTGGGCGCTAATCAAGGGCGGGAATAGAAGTTCAATTGCTCCTCCTTGAATTTTCAAATTTAAGTAACCAAATTTTCTTTTCCTCTGATGATTTTGAAAAACATAATATGTTTCTTTTCGAAAGACTTTAAATAATTAAACACACTAACAAAAAAAAGGAACTAGGATTTTTCGTCAGCGGGTAGGGAAGGGAGATCCCCAATGAACCACCTGTTGAAGACGATTTTTTAGTTCTTAATTTTTATTTATTTTTATTTCTTATTTGTTACCATTATGTATTGCTTTTTACGTTTCTATGTTTTCTATTGCTTGGTATGTTTATAAATTGTCTTTCGTGGGTTATTCTGAAATTTTTTCTTCTAAATTCTAAATTTAGCCTTTTTCACATTTATATTCAATATTAAAAAGAAAAAAAAAACTTTGGCAGCGGATTACAGGCACATCTGTCTCAAAATCTTGTTTCTGTTAGGATTTTGTTTTGCGAGCGCCACATGGTTCTAAAACGTTTAAACTATCAACACATCCGCATCTTTCTTACGCCAACCTGGCGTCGAAATTCGCGGCCCCCTTCTGCACTTTTCTCCGGCAGAAGTGACGGCCGAGTTCCGGTGCCGTTCCCATGCCGTCCGCGAAAATCCCATGCTTCAATCGCCGCGTTTACGCCGTGAAGTGAGAACGCATGCAATTCTGTTGCAGTAATAGTCCTTGATTATGTTAATTATCAGTGAAATACATGTAATAGTAGGGCTCGTTGCGATGAGGTGCTCGATATCTTTACGCACGTTATGGGGTCCGGGTAATTGAGGGTGATGTGTATGGAGGAGGGAAAGAGGAAGCAGGATTAGTCCGTTCGCATTATAGTTTGATTTTTGTTTATGGCCATAATAATTATCTTGTGAATGAAATGTACTTAGAGAAAAATATAGCTTTGATGATACCTTTAAATGTCTTAAATTTTCTTACCTGACGTTTAATTTGATTTTTCATAGCAAAGGGATTGTGTTTTTTCTATGTATGTAAAAGTATTGGGAAAGTGATTTTTATTTTTTGAGTGCTGTTCATTTATTTATTTATTTAATTTATAGTTGCTTTGTATCTTTATATGCATAACTTCATAACAGTAAATAAAACTGTAAACATTAAGTGTTTATGTGCAAATGAACAGTCGTTTATGTATATATTCATTAAAAAACAATACTGAAAATATCTTATTTTGGGCTATTTACTTTTTTGTTTATGTTTGGTTTGAATTTTCATATGAATAGTTCTATAGCAATAAATGAAAAATGCAACAATAAGGCCATGATCTGTATAATGAAAAAATATGAATTTTCTAAAATAATTATAACTTTTTTTAACTTAAATTTAATTTTTCAATCCTTGAACATTAATTTTGAGTAATTATGTTGTAAAGTCAAATTTTATAATTCAACAATCCTTGTTACACTGGATTTTGAATAGATCAAACAATAGCTTAATTAAAAAATTAATTAATAAAACTGTGATTTTTTTTAATGCTGAATTAATCGAAAACAAGACGGTCATACATAGCTGCCAACTTTTACGCTTTTTGGCTACCACTAAAATTTTAAGGAAATTTTCGCCTTCTTTAATCATGAGATTTCGAAGATTGAATGAGATAATATTTTCTATAAAATTTTAGTGGTATGAAAAAAGCGTAAATGTTGGCAGCTATGCGGTCACACCTTTTTCTGTATTATAAATACGTGAAAATATTTATTTTGATTTATGTTTGATATATTCTTTCTATTTTTATTAGAAATGAAAATGCTTGGCTTTCTGTACTAAATTTAAAAAAGCATAGAGTGTTCTTATTTTTATTGAAAAACAAATTAACACCCTGTAATAATATACTATTTCTAATTGCTAAAAAGGTGTAAATTAAAACTTTAAAAACTGTAAAAATAGGTTTATTCGACTGTTTTACATGTTTCCACTCTAACCGAGTCATCTTCAAAACAAATAAATAAAAATATTCTAAAATTGCATGGCCTATGAAACGCCATCATTCAATTTAACATGTACTCTTTTTTATTATGCATGTTATTATTATTATTATTATTATTATTATTATTATTATTATTATTATTATTATTTTACTTGGATGTCTATTTTTATTTCGTAACCACATTTTTATTTCGTGAGCACATCGAGCCGCAATTTTGGTAAGTTAAATGATACACTGTAAAAAAAAAAAAACGGAGTAAAAAACGGAAATACTACTGGCAATCTAGACGCCAGTACTATTTCCGTTTTTTTACGGGAATTTTTACCCATAAATTACGCCCCACCAGTGGCTGAGAGGTTCTGCTCTCGAAGCTGGTAGACGGGAGGTGCTGGCTTCGAACCCAATCGCGCCCGTCGGCCTAACCGTTTCGGAGTTTTCTTCGAAACCTTGGATTTCCATGCGTAAATACGGGTTAGGTTCCCTTAGAAAGACCCCCACGAAGGGCACTACCCCTAGGGCCTATATCCCTCAAGTTGATAATTGGCCGTCAAAAATCAACCCAACCCAACCCATAAATTACAGAAAATTTTCCGTTTTTCTGATTAAAAACGGAAATTTTTCTGTAATTTATGGGGAAAAATTCCCGTAAAAAAAACGGAAATAGTACCGGCGTCTAGATTGCCTGTAGTATTTCCGTTTTTTAGTCCGTTTTTTTTTTTTTTTTTTTTTTACAGTGTAGATACTGCATATTGAATTTTTGAGCTGGTTTTGTAACATGCAAAAATTCAATATGTAAACGATGCAGCATCATTTAACTTACCAAAATTATGGCTCGAGCTACTCAATGGTTACGAAAATAAAGATAGACATCCAAGTAAAATTAAAAAAATAATAATAACGTTCATAGTAAAAAAGCGTACGTGAAAAATGGAATGATAGCGTTTCATAGACCGTGTGCAATTTTAGAATATTATTATTTATTTGTTTAGAAGATGACTCGTTTAGATTCGAAACATGTAAACAGTCGAATAAAACTTGGTTTTTAAAGCTTTAATTTACACCTTTTAGCAATTAAAATTGGTCTTATATTAGTATAAGGATAATTTTTTATAAGTATAATTATTTAAATATTCCAGTGCAAGGAAAACTGCAAATT
Organism: Maratus speciosus; assembly: GCA_963932465.1. Classification (NCBI taxonomy): domain Eukaryota; kingdom Metazoa; phylum Arthropoda; class Arachnida; order Araneae; family Salticidae; genus Maratus; species Maratus speciosus. The sequence goes on from OZ010795.1 coordinate 510,846,173, forward strand.
CTGGAAACATTCTTCTTATCTGTGTAAACCTTTAGTGCATGTACTGGGGGTGGGGGTGGCAAATCAGAAACTCCGAAACTTACAGAAACGTCTTTTTCGAAATTTACGGATAGAAAAGGAAACGCTTGATAAACTTTAAAAACCAATTGTTTCATTCTATATGTTTACGTAGATTATGGGGTCCGAATAATTAAGGGTGTTATGTTTGGAGGGAGGAAGGGGGGGGGGGGGAGGAGGCTGGCACTGGCTTTCTCGTAGGTATTATAGCTTGATATTGGCTTATGATCCTTATAATTATCTAATTATTATATAATTAATATATAATTAATATATTATTATATAATTAAAAAAAAAAAAAAAGCACTTTACAGAAAAGGATATTTTTAATGTAGCGTCCCAGTATCTTAGGTTTTCTTTACATGCTGTTTATTTCGATTTTTCATTTTTATATCTTCTAATGAATAGCCGTTCATGTAACATAGCTATAAAATGAAAAATAATATGAAAACGATTTTCTTTCTTTTTTTTTTTTTTAGTATTATTTATATATTTACATTTGGTTTTAATTTTTACATGTGAGTTTCATAACAGTAAATTAATAACTCAAAAATATGAACATGTTTCGTATCATGAAAAACAATTATGAATTTAATGAAAAATTATTAATATAACTTTTTAATTCATATTTTTCTAGTTGGAATAATATTGTTTAAAATAAAGTTTAATGTGTCGCAAGTGAAAATCATTTTTTTGGCTGAAAATTAAAGTGAAATATGTGATAAACAATCAAAACTTCATTGAATTTCAAATATTTTTGTTCTAAACTGAACTGTTGTAACCCATATATGTTACATTAAATTTAAGCTAACTCAAGCAATGCCTAAAAATTGCAGGGGGTCGAGGGAACTGATTTTTTGTGCAAAATAAATTAGAGACAATGAGTTTCACTTTTTCGTACCTTCCAATAACATTATATGTTTTGATTTGTGTTTGGTTTCTTCTATGTTATTCAGTTTTAACAGAGAAAGGGGCTTATTTTTTTATTCCATTATAAAATATATATATATATATTAAAAAACATAAATTTCTCCTTTTTGTGGGGGGGGGGAAGTCTGTACATGGGGCTAAGAATATTTTTTATAAAAATAAGCATAAAAAATGCAGTAATATTTCTTGCTATAAGAACAAATATTTTCAAAATTTCGATGCAACTTCATATTTACAATTCCTTTAATCCCCCCCCTTTGTCTTCAGAAATCTTTAGGAAATGAAAAAATTTTTTTTTTTCAGTTTTAATATTTTGGAAAGGATCATTATTCATTAACCAAAGATATGAGCTTCCAACATACCGAGAGGAAGAATTGTGCCAATTTGACCATTTCAAAGTAAACATGTTTTACTCTGAAAATTTTACTTTATAAATGAATTTAATTATGGAACACAGAGAAATATGATAAAATTTATTAAATGATTTCTGTTGTTCAAATCGTGTTTATTTGCAGCAGAAGCTAGCAATACAATGTTACCGAAATTATCGGTATGTTGGCAACTATAAGAGCTCGCTTTGAGTGAACATGAGAGACTGTTACAGGTTTATTCTTTTGTGGTCTACACGAGAAGTACACATAAAATATTCAGTTTTTCACTATACATGAGATCATGTTCTGAAGATAACTTTTTAAAGGCAAAAAATACCAATATAGACGTTGCTTTAGGAGAATGCTGCTTTTTATCACGAATAATTCTCTTGGTGTTCAATATTATAACTCTAAGCGGTTTGCCCGTATTTTTCCGTTCCAACTTAAATCGATTGTAGACAAAAATAATTTTAACAGAATTATATTTTAAGATGTATGTCAAATAAAGGAGCATGAAGTGCATATTAGAAACAATCAGGGGAAGAAAATTTAAATTAACATAGTTTTATAAGGACTTTGAAAATGCAAGAAAGCCATCAAAACGCTCAAAGGGTTATAATGCATATTATATATAGATTTTCATAGGTTTAGTATTTTTTTTTAAATTATTTATAGTAAAAATTTTACTGGTAAAATTTAACTTCAATTTATATCTGGTTATTGTGTAATGGGTTTTAAAATGTTACAAAGTTTGTAGTATACGGAATGAAACAAAACTTTATCATTTTTATTTTTATTTAAAATATTATTATCATTGTTTTTCTTTTCCTTTACTATAATGAAGTATTTCTTTTCTCATTTTTACGAGTATAGCAAAATTTTGGATTTCATCAGTACATTGGAATAAACTTAATAAAATTGATAAGGCTAGGACTTCTTTCGATATTAATTGCATTATTAACTTCCAGAGTAAAGCGAAATCTAATTTTTTATAACATGGATGCCAACAGAACAAAGTTCAGGGAGTGATAAGATTTCCGAAAAGAAGTGCATGAAGTCCACAACCAAGGCCGCGTTTTTTTAAAACGGACAATAAAAACTTTAAATAAGCTAAACTAAGAATTTTCCATGAAAACCAGCATGCAAGACAATTTATAAACATGTCAGTGTAAAAGGCAATACAAAAATGTGAAAAAAAAAAAGTCATACACAATGCAAAACAGCTTCTACGGACGTTAAAAAAAAAAAAAAAAAAAAATGAAGAATCGAAAGAATTTTTTCTCTTTCTCTCGCTCTTTGTCTTTCTTTCTGTTCATCAGGAAGGTCGTTGGGGAACGCGAGACGCCTGAACACCACATTTAAGATATTTTTTAAACGCATGAGCGCAGAAAGAAAACAGAACTAAATATTCTCTTTCATGAGACTGGGGGGGGGGGGGGGGGGGTAAGCTTTCTGTTAGTGTTTAATTATTTCATGTCTCTTAAAAATAATAAATTTTATCTTTTTTAACATTAAAGAAAAATAAAATTTACTTAATTTCAAAATCCAGGGAGGGGCACAGGTCTTCCTCTGCCCCATCTTGCGTGCATTTATGACAAGCACTCACTCCTTTTTGTTGTTTTGTTTACATAGTTATTGGAATGTGCTGTGTGGCGTTCCAGCATAACTAAACTTGTGCTACAGTCAATAATTTTATGTATTTTTCTTAATGAGATAAAAATCAATAAATCAGTCACTTTAGGTTATGAAAACATTAATAAATTCGTGACTGTCATTATATTCACGGAAAAAAATTGTTTATTTAATGAAATTCATATTGGACAATATTTAAACAGAAAATTGGTTTGGCTCAACAATATGTACTGTTTAAATATGGTCCAATAATAATGTTGTTTGATCAACAATATTTTTATTTGACCAACAATATTTTTTCTCTGGATGTAGTAAGAAATGACGGTGTTTATCACATCACAGTGATCTACTATTGACTATATCGTCTCTTTTAACATTTTTCTACAGCGCTTTGTTTTATCTACATAAATTCATCTTAATTATAAATACACCCTTTTTATCAATCAACTTTCGTACAAACTACCCCCCCCCCGTCTTTTCCCCTCAAAAAATCAAAAGAGAAAGTTCATTATAAAATATTACAGAAGATGATAAACATTCAGTTTAATTGTGAAACAACATGAAGAAATACTGTAGTTGTTTGTTGTATCAGTCAGTTTTTATTAATTTAGCCATTGAATAAAACTCGAAAACAAGACAAAATTCTGTTTTCCTTTTTGCCGTTAGTCACAATCAATCGTTTTAGAGAAGAAAAATCATGCAATAAATGTGATTAATTTAAACAACGAGACAGCTTAACACAGTTCAGGAAAAGTCAAATTATAGTTAAATATACAATTAATTTAGAATCAATCGCTATATTGCATCAAAAGTTGTGGCAGATGTATTATTAATTTAAACGGCATATGTTGTACTGTGCGGCAGAGTTCACGAAAAATTAAAGCACAGGTAAATGCAAAATTAGTTTAGAACCAGTTTTTTATTGAATAAAAACTTGCATCATAAACGTAATTAAATTAAACTGCGGGCACAACACAAAAAACTTTTTAAACATTTTGTTATTATTATTATTAATACATCTCGACGCTTTTAAAGTAAATCTGGTTCATTAAATTCAAATATGTAATCAGATTGATTTTCTATTAAGTATATATAATTATACCGAATGATGCAGTCAAATCTCAAACGTTATTGCATTATTCAATAATGAACATGTGTCTTTTTCATACCTCAGAAATTAGATGGGTAAAGTAAACGTAATTTACTACAAAATCGATAATATTTTTAAGTAAAAGAAGCTAACAAGGAAGTTCTCCGTAAGCGCATACTCAGAAGAAAAAAAAAATACAGATTTTTTTGTCATGACGATTTGTATGTTTATAGAAAAACTTTCCAGCGGAACTTGGATATAGTATCCTTAAAAAAAGTATGAAAATTTCGTTTTCTTGGCGATTTATCGCTGTTTGGGGACATAATGAAATTTTTTATAAAATACGTTTTTATGATAAATACTCTTTAAGGAAAGACTTTTTATACCCTTCATACTGAACTATTTAAAGTAAGTTTAAATGAAATAAATATACATTTATAACTGCGGTTTTGTCATGTAAATTTATATGCATATATAATGAAATTTAACGATCGTTTAACGACGTTAACGATCTTAGGCAAAAAGTTAAATTGATACAAAATCGCTTCAAACTCAAAATTAAGGTCCGATTCTGAGCACTGCCAATTTGACTTCGATATTGTTAGTGTGGGAGACAATAAGAGAAAAATACTGTTGCCATGGAAACTTAGAGTTATTCAATGTCAGAACAAGATCGTGTTCTTACTCGGGCAGTTACATTTCAAATACTCTTAAACTTACAGCAGTGAACCCGTGTCAAATTATATAACTTCAGCAACACACAACTAGTAGATATTATATAAGATTATAGAAAAAATAATAAACTATTTCATTGTTTAAGTTTAAATCCATTAAATACCACGCATTCGAATAATGATTTAACAAGCAATTTTCAGATGCATTAAAATAGTTTGCGTTTGGCGAGGAAAAGTACTGCTCGCCAAATCGCGTGGCGCATTCGTCTTTTAGCGCCAAATATTCGAAGTAGTGTATTTTTTTTCAGACTTGGAATTCTGCCGCTCCTTTTTTACATACATGAGTAGTTTCATTTTCATTTTTTTTTTTTAGCCCCTGGAATGCTATTTCTTTCTCCCAGCTTATTTTGTCTCCGATAAATAACGTTACCTTGTATACGCCAGCCGTATAAAACATAAGCCAATGTATCATTTGTGCAATTAAATACTCTACAGCATTTTTAAAAACTTCTAAGCACCGCACATTTTCAATTTTGTACCGTCGTATTGGGGAAAAACGTACTTTTTAATGCAATTTGTTTGAAAACTGTATCTCCATTTGTTTTTGAAATATTAATTTTTTTGTAGTTTTTAGCGACATTTGTTTCATTTTGGCAACTCAAGAACTCCATTTCTGTAGAAAGTAAAGGAAAAATAGTTGTAAAATATTAATTATACCTTTTTGTTGCCATTTTCTCATAAAAATTGAAAAAAAAATTAATTAAAATACGTGCTATTTTGAAAACATAGAGCTATTATAAACTATATTTAATTTTAAGTATCTATATTAATGCAAATGATGTTATTTTACATAAAATAAAAGCGTGTGCTTTAAGTCTTAAAATTGAGATATGTTTTGCAGTAGAGTCCCGATTATCCGAGTCCCGCGTAACCGGGTTATTTTCTTTTGGTGGGCTGATGGCTTCTATTATTATGAAATAGCCATTATAAATGAAGCGTTAGGTGAAGATGAAAGAGCATTCGTAAAAAAAAAAAAAAAAAAAAAAAAAAAAAAAAAAGGCTATTTTTTCTTTTTTCATTCTGACCAGAAAATCGGAGTTCTAACTTTTTACGGTTGCTCTTTCATCTTCACCTAACGCTTCATTTATAATGGCTGTTTCATAATAATAGAAGCCACCAGTCCACCAGAAGAAAATGAAGTAATGGAAATGCCGGGGGCGACACTAAATTATGAAAAAGCAGAATTCCTGTTCTCTAGTTTTCAAAATATTCTGAGTAAAGAGACCTTTCTTGTAAGACGGACTCGAAAGACACAAGGGTAAACAGTTTGTTTTAAACGGGTTCTCTTTTCAACAGATTACTCTGTTAAAAATAAAGAGATATGTTTCTTACTCTAGGAAAAATATCATATAAACACAAAAGAAATCATCCATAAACCTCTTCCGAGTTACCCACGATTTCGGAAAGCATTCCTTACCCTTAGAAACATCAGAAATCGATCTATTTTCGTGATTTAAAGAAGGATTTATAAAAACAACGATTTATTTGTCTGTTGTTGATTTTTGGAATCGTATCCGAGTAGTTTTTGTAGTGTATTAATCAGTTTTCGCAAACCGTGATATCGGTTTTTAGGACGCTACCAATACTCAAGTAAACATTTTCACAATTAAATAATAAAACTTTGTATTAATCACCATAAAACAAAAGCACACACAGTACGCGTTTTGGGATGGAAATTTTATAATTATTTTGACTTAAATTTTACATTGGCTGATGACGGGCTGTTAAGATTTCCCGTCCGAAACGCATCCTGTGTGTGCTTTTGTTTTCTGGAGATTAATACAAAGTTTTATTAATTAATTGTCAGTTATCGCTAGTTTTTCGGTGCTGCTATATCTCTAAACATTTTCATGTTCAACAAACAAATTTTACAGAGAAACGTTATAAATTAACAGCATTAACATTAATATTAAAATTAATAATATTATGTTACCCTTGCACGTAAAAACTAAGTTACTCAGCTTAAAATGTGGGAATTGATATAATCGTAAAACCGATATTCCGGTTTCAGAAACTGTTTTATATACGCTATGAAAACTACTTGGAAACTTCAAAAATCAATGACGGCAAAATAAACTTTTTTATCTATATAAATACTTCTTTAAGCCTCGAAAATATATTGGTTTCTCAAGTTTGCAAAGATATAAAAAATGTTTTTCGGATTCGGGGGTAAGTCGGTACAGGTTACTATATATTTTCATAAATTAAGAAACTTTCTTTGTAAAGTGTAACAGGTCAAAGTATGTTTTTCCAGATTTAAACGCAATTAAAATGATAACGTAACAATATAAAAATTGATATGCAATTGCCCATTAATTTCAAAAACTGAAATTCTAAATAATTTCTTAAAGTTGGAATACAATAGAAAATTGTTAACTACATCTTCTTTTTTAGCGCCCTAAAATCTATAGGGAACGCGCAATGTGTTAAGAAACAGAAAATTCTTAACAAATTGTAGAACAGTGTAATTTTTAAAATTTTATGCCGCTGTTGTTGGGAGGTGTTCTTGTCTACCACATGTTCGCGAAAAGCCAAAATACAGATGGAGTGATTCCTAGCCCATTTTCTCTCCTGCTGAAATCATAAACCACGGAGAAAAAACTGAACACCGACCACTACATAATAAAAAGAACTGCGTGTTACTTTGCTCTGCTGATTCCGTTTCCTTTTCACTTGGACGTCATTTTCCTGTGATCCTCGCGTGTCCTTAGGTTTACGGTTGAGTTGAGGTTGCATGTGGTTTCGTTATCTTTTAAAGTGATGCAAGAAGTGTCGCTACTGATCGTCCACTCATCTGTGAAGGCGATAAAAACAAAAAGTTCCCTTTTCGATTAATGGATACCCATTAAATAAAATGGATAATCTAAATCTTTTTTTATTACGTAAACTTAAAAAATATTGTAATTTAGTAGCCTCTTTTTATAAAAATATCTCTAAAAAATATGTATTTCAGAGCTATTTTCTAGCAAATATTGTTTGAGAAAGCAATTCGCGCATTCTGATTTATCCAGTGCAGTAAAAAATAAAACAGAATCGCAAGGAACCGGAGAAAGTCCGATTTAGCAGCTATAATTATGCGTCATTTTTTTTCTACCGGGCATATTTTTTTCAGTTTAAGGCAGGATTATTTTATAGACTGATTCCGTTTTCACAGATTTTGCTGCATGTGCATTTAATATGTATGGCTTTTGTTTGTTTATTTTATTTAATGATTTGAAAGTGTATAAATTTTCGATATTCTAATTCCGTCTTAACAAGTTTGGTATTTTTTTATCCGAGACCATAAAACTTTTTAGTTCCTTTTCCATAGGTTTTGCTGCTTATGCACTTAATAAGCGCAGCTTTTGTTTATTTTATTTATTTATTTGAAAATGTATAAATTTTGGACATTATGAAAACAATCATTTTAATGGAAATATATGCGTATCTACATGCCTGATAGTCAATTTGATAAGGCACCTTGCCCTGTATTTTCGATTAAGTAAATGAATTCTTAGAATCGCAAGCTGGTTCCTATACAAAAATTTAACAACCAGACCACCTACTCTGATTTCCTGAATTTTTATTTATTTTTAATTTTATTTTTAATTTATTTATTTTGTCTTGAAATGTATTATTAACCTTAAACTTATGTTAACTATTTTGGTATACCTTGTGCAGGTAGAATGCAATAGAATGCAAAAACTACCCAGCCGAATGGTTTGAAATTTAATATACATAACTGTTGAATAATTTAGCCCAGTCATTTCAACTTTTATGAAAATCGAATCAAAACTTAAAAAGATATTAATAAAAATTATCTTCATTCTATTAAATCCTATCACACGTAATTAAGGCTCCTGTCCCTGCAGGCGAAGGCACTCACGAGCTAATGCTAATCCTATGGGAGGGATTTTTCTAATATCTCGTTTGCATTTCAATATTTTAATTTTTTTTTTTTTTTCGCATTGGATAGCCGAGATCATTCCCTCCACAGCACCTTTTTTACTTTTTCGATTTTGGTTGCAGATATTTTTTAGAATGAAACTTTCATTTTCAGAACCGATTTTGAAAGTGAAAGTAGATTTATAAAAAATATCTGCGACCAAAATTGAAAAAGTAAAAAAGGTGCGATGTAGAGACGGACCTCGGCTATCCAATGCAAAATAAAAATAAAAATAAAAATAAAAATGTTGAAATGCAAACGAGATATTAGATAAATCCCTCCTCGTAGGATTAGCATTAGCTCGTGAATGTCTTCGCCAGCAGGCACAGGAGCCTTAATTCAATGCTGTCCCATGATATGTAATATTATATGTTACCATGGTGACTACGTCCTATTTAATATGGAGTCATATTATTTCCGTATTTCTAAATTTAATATATATAATAGTAATAAATTTTGTATTCATGCATTTTTGCCTAAGAGTGCAACAGCTATTGCAGCGATATCTGAATATTTATAAATCTATAGTACAAACGCACTTCAATTGGCACGTTTAGGGTAATGTCAGATGGACGTCTTTCTGCACTCTTTTTTCCTTACGTATTATCCCTACACAATGCTAGCGGCATTGGCCATAATTTTTTGCCCATAATTAAAAAAAAAAAATTATGGCCATTTTTTTATTCCCATTCTGACCAGAAAATCAGAGTTCTAACTTTTGACGACTGCTCTTTCATCTTCACCTAACACTTCATTTATAATGGCTGTTTCATCATAACAAAAGCCAGCAGTCAATCAGAAGAAAATGATCCATTCCAAAGGCATATAAGTTCGATTGAAAAAAACAATTTAATTCCCGGTATTTCTTAAAAGTAACGGAAATGTACATCAAAGAAATGTTACTAGTACCATAAAAAAGATTGAATTAAGTGAAAATTTATATTTCATCTCCTTAGTTCGTGAGGATTTGTGTCAATCCGGTTTATATGAGTTTTTTCCTTATAGTCCAAGAGCTGTTAAACATTTTAGGGAAGGTATTTGAGGCACCCTGAAAATTTGTGTGTGTGTTCTTTTGTAATGCCTGAATACAAAATCGAATGTCTGGCTGAAAGATCGTGGCCCAAAACCTGTGCCAGACAAAAAATGGCACTTGACACGTGTCTGGCACAGTTTTTGTGCCGACTAAAGTGTCTGTCATTTTCAAAATATTTTTTTCTAAGCATAAATATTATTGTGCCTCAATCTCAGCGTGCCTCAAATACCTTTTTTGGGTAGTCAAAAAATGGCACTTGACACGTGTCTGGCACAGTTTTTGGTCCGACTAAAGTGTCTGTCATTTTCAAAATATTTTTTTCTAAGTATAAATATTATTCTGTTTCAATCTCAGCGTGCCTCAAATGCTTTTTTTGGGTAGTGTCAAAAAATGGCACTTGACACGTGTCTGGCACAGGTTTTGGGCCACGATCCTTCAGCCAGACATTCGATTTTGTATTCAGGCATTACAAAAGAAGTGCTGCTTAAATTTTCAGGGTGCCTCAAATACCTACTCAAAAATGTTCAACAGCTCTCCTACTATTATCGGAGGTGAGCTTGGTCCCTATTAACTCGGATAATCAAGACTTTATTGTATAGCAAATTTATATTTAACTTTAGAAAAACCAATTTAAAAAAAATGCATTCAAGATTTTAAATAATTAGAAAAAAACGTTACAGAGAGACATAGAAGCTAACATCTATGAAACTGTAATAATATTTTTTAATAATTCCAAGAACCGGAATATCGTTCCGGTTTGCTCCGATACATTTCGAGCCCTGAAATTATCACTAAAGTGTTTAGCCCATGGTCTTATATTTCATTTCTTCATTTTGAATGTCATTTCATTTTCTCCTTATGAATGTATTTTTTAAATTGTTCTATTTCTTTGTAATGTGGATGTTTAAGATTAAGAATGTTGGATTCCCGCCCCTTTCTTTTATATATTCTAGTCTGAATCCAGACAGGCCCGAATTTCCGTTATATGTCTCGACAGTCCGGAGCCTAGTACTCATCCCGCTGCAATAAAAAATGACCTTAGTAGTTCTATTAAAATTCTTAGCAAAATGATTTTTACACTTCAAAGGGTAGCCGATTGTTCTATATAGGTTGTTCTACTGACCTATATGGCCGATGTTCTATATATTAGTTTCTTTATAATTATAATTACACTTTCCCGCTTTAAATATCTTTTTAAAAAATGGCGGAGGAGGACAAAGCAATCGCTCTTTCTCTGACGACGCAGAATTCGTTTTAGTATTATTTATTTATTTTCTTGGAAGAGAGGAAATAACTGAAGCGTTGGATTTACGACAAAGAAACAATACAAACCGTCATTTTACCGAATAATACTGTTAATTTCAGTTCTAAGAAAACTATATCACATAATAATGAATGCCTTGAGAAAGGGGGGGGGGGGGTTACTATCTTAGACTTATATCTGCTGTTAAAATGTACGAAATGATATATTTTAAAGTGCATAATGTACAATTGAAGCGTGCATAAAAAAAAGACCTAAAACGGGTAGAAAAATACCCGAATTGGGTAGAAAGTTTCTTAGATATGAGGTTACCCAATTTGGGCTCATATGCACTGTAAAAAAAAATCTGTAGTTCTACAAATGTAAAGTTACATGCTTACTAAACTTTCATCTGTAACTGTACAAAAAAAGCTGTAAATCTACAAAACTAATTTTTGTAAAGCTACAGAAATCCATAGCTTTACAAATGAATCTGCTAAAATTTCAGTAATCTTACTAAAATTTTATCTGTAATCCTGGTTGCAGTTACATGATAAGTTCTAGGCATCCCAGTTTCTTAAAACATTCTTAGTAACCTTACAGATTTTTTGATTTTCGGTGCAAAAGTATATCTGTTACATGAATTTTTGTTCTTGCCGTTACATAAAGAGTTCTAGGAATCCCAGCTTCCTAAAAAAACTTTATTAACTTTACAGATTTTATTTTTTACAGTGTGCCTGTTTTGGTATCGATTTTGGGCACTGTTAAATACCCTTTTTTTCTTCCCAAAATGGGTATTTATGGAGTATGGAAAGTTTTGCTTCATAATAGATGAAAGCTCCTTTTGTTGAAAATTTGAAAAACTTTATTTGGCATCTCATCTGACGTACAACCTCTAAATTGCAATGATTTCTTCTAGACAATTCTCGAATAAGCGCAAAGAAAAAATAATAACAACATTTAAATCCCACCGATGACGGCCTGTAATGGCTGAAAATGTTCTGGGCTTTTCTAATGTATTTTAAGATATTTTTAATGTATTTTAAATATCTTTATATTGTACGTATGCAACTGAAAGTAATTTTTGTGCATTTATTTGTGCTTTTTTATATGAATTTTAGTAATTTGTTTTATTAAAATACTCAATAATTTCTATAAGTGATCAACATAAATTTTAAAAAGGCAAAATACCTTTATTTATTTACATTTCGACATGTTTCATTGCATCACACAGCAATATTCTCAAGAAAATAAAATGATAAAAATATTTTCGCAAAATTTCAAATTGAAAAACTAGTAAACTAAGGCAAAAATCACGCGAACACATTGATAATGAAATTAACTGCATTATTAAAAATGGAAATTTGTGAACGTGAGTAATTTTATTATTGTTTCATGATTCTGTGTAGCATTTCTTTGCAAATTTTGAATTTTTTTTTTTTTTTTATTATTGAATTTTTAAAAATGTATCAATTTAACATTTTTCCTCCGTACTTTCTGGAAATAAGTCCGATATGGTGGACAAACTGACAAATTCTTTCCTGTAATCCGAAAACCAGGAAAGTTTTCCTTCGTTTGGCCCCGAGGCTGCTGATTGGGGTACATCTATGAGATATGAAGGATTGGCTGGCAATAAAGGGAAATGAGTCCCCGGGGCACGATGACTGCGTTTCTGTGACCATCGTCACCTGGAAGAACAGGGGTTCGCAGGCATCATTTCTCATCCTAAGAGATGGAGGGAAGGAGAGAGGAGCATAGCAGGAAAAATGCTGATGCTCATAAAGCGTTCTTTCAGCGTTTTGCTTCTAAAGATTCGAACAATATTTTTACAGTAGAGTCAGAATTAAGATTAAATTTTGCTTTTCTATGCATAAAAAAGGACTCATTAGGTAAGTCATCTTAACGAATGTAGAAAAAAATGGGATACAATTTAAAAAGAAAGATTTGAGTTACATAATGAAAGCTATTTGTCGCAAAAATATAGGCAATTTTTGTCTTCTGGATCTTCAGATATTTCTTTTATGATTGATAATAGCAGTTATTTTTTAGCTTTATATTTTACCCCTTTTTTATATAATATGATTTCTTAAGAAATTATTGATATATTTGTGCAAATTATTTATTACGAAAAAGTTATTTATCGTTTTTCAGATATCGCATTATTTTTTTTATTATTTTCTTGCGCAATGTATTATATTTACATCATCTTTTGTTAAAAAACTGTAAGAGGAAAATTTAGTATTTTACTGACCGATGTTTTTAATTGGTAACATGAATTAAAAAAATAATTGAAAATTAAACTTATTTTTATTGATGTAAAAATTAGAAATTATAAGATAAAAATGGCTTGGTGTTTGAGAAATACGTTACGTTTTGTTCATAAAAGCGGAAATGTACAAAAAATCAAAACAAACGGAATCAGTTTGCCACTTTTCAAATCGCACAACTTAAAAAAATCCTATAAAACAGAGTAACGACCCTGACAATCTACAGACTCAAAAATTTTTAATACTTTCCTTCTAATTTAATCCCTTTATCACATTATTTTCTTTCTGAATCCAGTGTAGAAATAAAAGTAATCAATGTTCTCAATTGAAAATATCCCAAAAAACCATACATAAAAAACATCTTCATTTTAATGATGGGTATATTTAAACTAAAGCATTAATAGATGTAATACGAAAAATAAAATAAAATAAAATAAATATACCTGGATTTGAATTTGGCCTGTAAATTTTTGATTAAAAAGATATTGTAATGTTCATGAAATGAAGGATTAAATGGAAGTGACCAGAACTTGTCATTTTCTTTAGAGGACAATGCTAATTTTTGTGGGGGTGCGGGACTCAAATTTTCATTTTCTTTATTTATAGGCATTTTTAATTAATCAGTTTCTTGAAATGTTTTTTTCTTTAAAGATTAATTTTCAGATAAAAAGTTTAAAAAAATTATTATTATTTAATTTTAAATTAATTTTAAACTTATTTAATTTTTGACATAATTCATGATCCACTTGCCCGATTTCATTACCCTTTTCTTTACTGTGTAAAGAAAATATTTCTTGTTAATTTGTCTTCAGGATTTATAAAAATTACTTACAAATTTTCTAATAAATTTAAAATAACAAAAAAAAAAGGAGGATTTTGAGAGCAATTTTTACTTCGGGGAATATATTTTCAAAATTTTCATATGAAATTAAAAATCTTAAAAACAATTTATCAAAAAATATAGCATAAAAACTCTGTGCAGAATTTCATGCATATATATATTGCAAGACTGTTTAAATACATCCTTTTAAACATAAAAACTTTTCTACATAATCCATCCCTTTAAACACAGTACATTCTGAGATAAATGGACTTACAATTTTAGTTACGGGAGTGACAAGAATGATAGTACCAGACAAAAACTGTTATATCTGTTGATATAATCATCGTAGAAAAATGCGGTTTACTTTAATTTATTTAACTTTTTAGTATTTTATTAGAAATAAATAACATAAAATAAAATAAAATATTTTCTTCTTTTTTAATCCCCGAAATCCCTAAAGTATACCTATATTTGATAGGATAGCTCATTATACTATGCTGACTAGAAAGTCGGCTTATCTTAATTTTTTTTCTTTTTTTCAAATCTGAGTAAAATGCTTCCAAAATGAGGGCTGTCCTCTATAAACAAGAACATCCTGTAAGAGATATAGTTTATAAGCACGGATATTTTTGAAGAAACTATAATTGTTAGTAGGCATTGGTTAAATTTATGCGTATTATCACAAAAACTGTAGAAGGAAAAGTTACTTCATTCCTTTTAGCACGTAAAGAAAATTTTTTTCTTATCTGTTTGTGTACCAATCGTACAACATCTGTGTTTCAATATACATAATTTATACTGACTTTTCATATTAAGGTAGATGTAAAAGACATCATTATTTCAATGATCAAGCAAAAATTTACCAAAGCGATATGACTGCATTCGGTTTTATAACGTTCTTTGCTATGAACGTTTCCTTTTTTTTTTTTTTTTTTTTTTTTTTTTTTGACAACGTATTATCGGCACTTACATTGGTGTTATATCTGTTAAATTAATGGCGGAACTTTGCAGACACGCTTTCTAGATCATATAAATGAATGGTAGAAAGAAAAGAAAAAACTTTACAAGGAATTGTATTTTTGCAATGATGTCTACTAAATTAAAATATATTTCGAAACTTATTATTTTGTAAAACTCTGTGCTAAACAAATTTACTGATTTCCCTAAAGAAATCAACTTTATATTCCAAAATTATACATATCGATATTAAGATTCATGATTTAATAAGTTGATTATTTAAAGTAATTTATTTTAATTTGAATATGTAATTTTATGTACTGTAAAAGTTTAAGTGTGACGCTGCACCAAAAATCGTAGCAGCTACTCTGCACCGCAAACGATGTAAGGAAATATCGATAATTTTTTTGGGGGGTGAAACAAGAATTATTCTTTGTATTCCACTGCGCCACGTTTGGTGCAAAATAGTCGCCACCATTTTTGTAAAGAGTAACACTGTTATTATTTTATTTAATTTTTTTCCCTTTTCTTTTTTTTTTCTTTTCATTGCTTCAAAATATAGTGTTTAGATACAAGAAGTGATAGGAAATAATCACATAGATGAGGCAGTTTTCCTGAAAAATGCCGAATGAAGATAAATGTTTTATCGCTTAACTTTGCAAAACGTTGACGATGACACTGATGAAACAATATTGCCAAGTTTTAATTCGTTAAAATTACAATTAAGGGAGATGACGAATGAATTTTATAGTAATTTCCACTATTCATTCATTTGTAAAATAATTTTATATCTGCATGCATGCACTCATATATATGCATGCACAATGCACATATAAAATTATTCTACAAATAGATGGACATTAGAAAGTACTGTAAAATTTCTAAAATGAATTCATGTGCTTCTTTTATATCAATTTTAATGAATTGAAACTAGACAATATTTTCCATAATTAGGTGAAAAGGAAATGTTTTATTCTTTATTTGGTATTTTTGAAGAAAGCTGCCTCATCTATATTGTTATTCGCTATTAGATCTCATAGGCAAAATTATAAAGTCACTAAAAAAAGAATAAGAAACTTTATGCAATTCTAAGTATTAATAATAATGTAACATGTATAATGAACTTTCTTGTTTTTTTTTATATTAAAGTATAATTTTACAATAAATATATGAAATAAGAAAACATATAAAAAAATTTAATGGTCATAAGTATAAGGGCACTACTTATAAGTTCGAATAGGCACAATTTTAATAAGAAATGTAATCACCTCTATTTTCGAGACATTCAGCTATACGATTCTACATGCTTAGAACAACTTTTGATAATTATGATGCGGGTATAGCTACCCAAGAATTGCAAATAGCTTCCTCAAGATTTGTAATGCATGAATACCATTTACATAAGAGTTCACCATTACAGTTAATAATTTTTTTCTTTTTTTATATAATATTTATATCGTACAATGTTTCTATAGTGTTGATATCGCATCAAGGTGGCTAATCAAATAATATATTATTGTTCTCATTAAACCATTTTTTTTTTTAATGTAGTTTTTGAGGTATGACACGATGCATTAGCTTGTTTGGAAACGAAGTTTACCCCTATTAAATTTAGCTATATGCCAGAATTAGTACTTATAAAATACATGTGCACACTTATAAGTTAATTTTCTTAGAAAAAATAACTGGATTAGTCCTAGCTTAAGTTGAAATAGCATTCCAAACCATGCACTCCAAATGCACTCCCTAAACCCGCACTTCCTTTATTTCCACGGTTTCAAGCAACGTTTCTATTCCCCTACACATTGCACCAGTATATTAACATATAATTTCAGGCGAATGAAAAGGCTCAATCTTGATGTGTCTAACGTTATATGTTAATACTGGCACGATCTGTACAGGAATTTGTAACACAACATATAATACGTATACAGGAAACGTAATTACACTAGATTAATTTTAACACAAATTTTTAAAATTAATCTAGTATAACTTTATAATTAATCTAGTGTAATTACGTATCCAGCGTTTATTGGACTTACATTACCTGCGATTTATTCTCTGGAGCTGATTCATATATTAGACCAGGTGCTATGATCAATAAGGTTAGCTGGGTGAATTGGATCTTCCAGATTCGTCTGGGATAGCTCAGTTAGCAGAGCATTCGCAGCTTCAGCCAATATATCCCTGGTTCGAATCCTGTTCTAGACATTTTTCGCCCGTTTGAAAAATTAGAACTCAAAGAAATTCAATAATCCGTTGTGGAAGATTTTGTTCGCTGGAAAATACGTAAGTGGTACTAAATTGTTTTCAGGCCTTAAAGGATAAAATATTTAAATGCGAAAAATATTTCTACACAGGTCTTATAAATTCTTTTCAGTATTCGCTTGCTAACTTATCGAATTTTTTCCCCATATACTGCTGTATAATGCTGCTGAAAACTAAATTTCCTTTGTTTAAAAACTACATCTACAAATTTTAAAATGTTTGCACATTCTTTTTGGGGTATCTGAATGCCTTTAAAATGTTTATTTAGATAGAAATTTCAATTCAAAAACCTACTGTTTTAGACAAAAAAAGAGGGTGAATTTTATTATCCTAGAGCTTTTTAAACATTTGTATTTCTTACAAACTTTAAAAAACTAAGTTAAAAGTTATTACTTTTGAGAAAAATCAAAAGACTTTTTTCTAAAATTTGTTGGAAAATTTGTCATAACTCAATAAATAATAATTCAATTATCACAAAATTTATTGTTACAGTTTGCATATACAGTAGAGTCCCGATTATCTGAGTTAATATGGACCAAGCTCACTTTGGATAAGCAACAAACTCGGAAAAACTGGATTTACACAAATCGCCACCAACTAAGTAGATGAAATATAAATTTTCACTTAATTCATTCATTTTTATGGTACTAGCAACATTTCTTTAATATACATTTTTATTACTTTTAAGAAGAACGGGGAATGAAATTGTTTATTTGAAAAAGCCCTTGATATTTTTTTGTTTGTTGAATGTCCATTTTGCCGCTTTTTTTTCCCTTGCAGTATTACGCTACTGCATAGCTACCAATTTCTAAGATTTTCCCTTACCACTAAAACCTGCACTTACCTGTAAATTTTGGGTAATTCAATCGCCAAAAACTAACAATTGTCAACGATTAAATATGGCAAAAATTTGTATTCAATTTTAGAGGTAACAAAAACGTACAAATTGGAAACTATGTGATTCTATTAGTGTCATGAAAATTGCAGTAGTAGCCTCAACTTTCTGCTCAAAGTATTAAATAATTTTTTTCAATCGAACTTATATCTTTGGAATGGATCATTTTCTTCTGATGGACTGATGGCTTCCGTTATTATGAAACAGCCATTATAAATGAAATGAAAAAAAAAAAATATGGCCATTTTTCCCCCCCATTCTGATCAGAAAATCAGAATTCTAACTTTTTACGGCTACTCTTTCATCTTCACCTAACACTTCATTTATAATGACTGTTTCATAATGAAAGAAGCCATCAGTCCATCAAAAGAAAATAACTCAGTTAAAGCGGAAACTTCGTAAAGCGGGACTAGAATAATCGGGACTCTACTGTATCATGATATTTTCGAAAATATAAAAAATATCCGATATTTTGGTATAGAGAAAGTTCGGGTATTATGGAATACCATTTACATTTTTATTTGTAAGTCAACATAAAAAAAAAAATTGAGACACGTTAAAATTTAGTAAAGAATAAACTTTGACTATTTCTTAACGCATTTTTAATGTGTTTAAAATGGGGGAAAAAATACATATAAATATTTAGCTTTTAAAGAAAGTTACACTTTTTGGGTAATGGCAGCCAGTTGGGCAATATGGAATAAGGTCCTAAGGAATATTAAAATTGCAAGAAAAACAACGATTTAAAAGAATAACCAAAATTATTTAATGAGTAAACCTTAGTATATCATCTATAAATCATCAGATTACAGTCCTCCCCACTTAATCGGGTCACGGATAATCGAATACCCCGCTTATTCGAATAGAATCCTCCGGAACCGATTTTTTTCTATTGGTTCTATGTTATTTTCCCCGCTTAAACCAAACACTTTTCACGAACGTCCCCGCTTAATCGAATAACAACTGTCTGACCGATGTTTGAAAACAGGCGCGGAAAGCACGTTTCAGCTGGAATCCACCCTTCCACCTTGGAAACTCCTTCCACCTTTTGTCGTTTTCGGTTCCTTTACGCTGAAAACAAATTTTCAGTTCTTCCTGCAATGATTGCGGCCGGCAGGTATATAATGGACAGGTCAAATGATTTTCCCACCTTGATCTCCCCACCAGCACTTCATGCTGTTAATCAGGCTTTAATGGCAATGCGCCGTCACTTTGAGACTGGAGATGGTAGTTGTGATATTTTGCGCTCATTCAAAAAATAACCCGATATTTACTCCTTTAAAATTCCACTGAAACAAACCACTTTAAACGATTTTTTTAAGGCAGTATAAGTAACATAAAGTAGAAGTAGCAAAGTTTTGACCCAATTTAAACGAGCTGCATTAAGTGTGATGTAAACCATATAAAATATGTTACTGACATTAAATTAATGCGTATTTACTTTATATTAGCTTTCGTATTTATTTTAGTTTATGTTATTCTATTAACGATTTATTATGTTGTTAATTAAATAAACCGTAGATGGTTTTAAGATGGTTTAGATGATTTGCCTTTTTAGTACGCATTAAATATTACAGCTATGATTCCTCGTTTAATCAAATACCCCGCTTAATCGAATATTATTTCTGGAACCGCCTATATTCGTTTAAACGGAGACGACTGTATTTCAAAAATTGATTTAATTTTTAGACTCGTCTTGAAACAGTTGTCCAGGTGATATTCCATATTACCCGGCACACCATCTTGAAAAGCATTTTCTTCACTCGTCAGCAAGTTAGCATAGAGGAAAACTGACTAACACAACAATAAATATAACTGTTCAACATTATACTGAACTTGGTTAACGTCACTGACGATGAATTTTTATAATTAGTACAAATTTTATAAAATGTACAAAAAAAAAAAAATAAAAAAAAATAAAAAATTAGAATAAGATTTTATTTCACCGTGTCGCTCCAACTGCAGGTATCCAAACAGAACAGAGCACAGTGCCTCATGGGAGTACTAGGAAGTCATATAGCAGATTTACGCTTGACTGCAACACCGCATGCGCCAGATATTGAAGTATTCCATATTGTTAGACCATTTCATATTACCCGAACTTCCTCTATATATTCTATAGAAGTATTCCATATTGTCAGACCATTCCATATTACCCGAACTTCCTCTTCAAAAGAATTAGACTATTCTTATGCTGATTTATTGAAAAGTTTATAAGTTACACTGTTTTAATATATAAATTATTAACGTTTTTCAGTAATTTTCACACTGAAAAAAAAAAATATTGTTCTGGCATCTAGAATCTAAATTGTGACTCTAGAAAAAATAGTTGCATGTCATCCCTATAAATTCTAGTTCCCTTTTCTAGAGAGTTCTAGAGTCTTTTATCATTCAGGAGCGTTTTCCTATATTCTCGTGGTCAAACTTATTTCAAAATCTCTGCAAATAGATGCGAACACAAGAGATCAGTTTTAGTAACTATATAATTCTAGTTTATGAAGCCATTCCAGAAATCAAGTGATGATTTCTCCTTAATGAAACGATTCATTATCGTTTCTTCACCTAGAAAACAAGAGACTAGAAATTCTAGACCATTTTGTCTATTCAGCTTAGTTGTTTACCCTATTTGCATAGCTCGGAAATCTATATTTCTACTTTGGGGAATGTTAAGAAAATGACTACTTATTCATTCTAGGTGAAGGCGGATTTTCTTTTCCCTCAGTGAATGTTGTTTTTCTTTTTATACCCATATATTATGTTTTAAATTTTCCTGTTACTGTCATAAAAATAGTTTAAGCGTTATTATATTTATTATGGAATTCATAAAATGCATTTATATTTAGTACTTTTAAATTTAAATAGTTTTAAGAAAATAGCAATTTTTCGGTTAATTTTATACTATTTTTTAAATTAAAAAAAATATTAAGTTATCTGTACGTTAATGTACATTTTTATGAGATTTTTAATAATAATTAGCAATTTTAAACTTAAAATGAGCGCTGTCCTTAACATTAATTTCAAATAGAAACTGATGTGGAAGACGAAATTGTCCTCTTTACCGGAGATACGTGTTAAGCGGAGGCGCATTAACGAGATTTCACTGTATATCGACCGTATTAACGTTAAGAATAGCGCATTTATTGACTTGTTTAACAACTGCGCTTACATAAAAATCCCTAAAAGTTATTCCCGAAGATAAATCCGAATGCATGACAATGATGTTCTTAAAACCAAAATATTTTGCGGCCTGTCAAAACCAGACCACTCATATATTCTTAAATTCTGCCAACTCCACAGAGCGAAAAAGAGTAAAGATAGGGGAGAATGACTGCTAACACCATTTATACCTGAATTTTCAGAATGTATAACTAAACTCGGAGACTGGCCGGCAGACAGGATTTTTCCTGCTTGCCAGAAAGGACATAAAAGGAAAATGGCGGAAAAATTCGACTCCATAGAATTCTGGTTCTGACGTGTGGTGCAATATTTCCTTCTGTTGCATGAATGCGCAAATGTGGGCTGCGTCCTAGACATATATAGTGATAAAAGAAAAAAAAAAACCCAATAGATTAGCAGTTTATATCATCCATATAAAGTTATATTACTTTTTTAAAACAAGGGAAAACACTGTATATATTACATATACACATTAAAATATTTTGTGATTTTTTAAAAATTTACATTGTAATTATTATTGCATCTCTAAAGTTTTGATGCTAATAATTTTTTCATTCTTAAATAATTTTCTTTTACATTTAGTATCGCAGTTGATTGGGCAATTTGAGTAAAGTAATTTATGCTACTTGGCGTGGTTTGCTCAAACAATTATCAATTACGTTTTACTTTTATTGTGGAAGTCTTAACGTGTTTCAGAATATAAGTTTCCATTTTCTTCTTCTCATATTTTTAAAATCTGTTTGTAGATTTTTCCTCCTAAATATTTTATTTATTTTTTCAATTTATGAATTTCAGATTACCAGATATAGAATTTTATTATAGTTATTCGTTCATTTATCTATGGTCAATTTTTCATGGAATTTATAGTTAATAATTACAATTGCTTATATAGTATATATATATATATATATATATATATATATATATATAAGCATTAAAATAAGTAACAGACTAGGAAATTGTGTCATCCAGATAAAAGTATGGATATTATTTTTCTAACTTTTAATGGGATTATAATGTGCATACTATTCGGTTTCATCTGGCAGATAGTGTGTCTTTTAGACTAATTTATTCTCTCTCTCTCTCTCTTTTTTTTTCTATCGGCATGAAATTTTAATGTGTTGATGAGAAAAACTATAGCATGCTCACTAAATTGTTGTCAGATCTTTAGAAATTCAATGAATTTTAATAAATGTCTAACAATGTTAAAAATTCTTAACGGAATGGAGAATTTGAAATTTTGATAATGGTGTTCTTGAAAATGTAAAAAATTTGGAGAAGACTGACACATGATAAAAGTTTAAAGCAACGTTTTATACGCCAATAAAGTTTCAAATCCCACAGACTGTTTTCGACAGCGTTTAAGCTTTTCTTCATCAATGCGAATGAAAAAGGTGAAAACCCTAAAGTTTTGCCTTAAATAAAAGGACAAGTCACGGAACCTGTCCGTATGAATCTGAAATTTTTTGTGTTACCTTGTAAAATGACTATAAATTCTATCCCTCTATCTTTAAATTGAATTCTGAAGTAGCTGACTGTAACCAAAAAATAAAACTTTGTTGCAGTCCGAATTCTACAAATCTTGTGCATTTAAAGTTATAACTTTTCAATACTCATTACAAATTTGTTACAATTGTCGTCCGTAGGCCGTTATTCTTATAAGCGTAAAATACATTTTTTTTTTTAAATGATACGTAAAAGAAATATACATGCTACACCCGCTATCTTCAATAAGAATCACGACGATGCATGTTATAACAACATATATAAAATTTGTGTGCGTCTGCATTTTCAAAAGCTCGATTTTGAGCGTTACAAAAGTCGTCACGTGATCTTTAGCTTATGATTTTATATATTAGGCATTCAGAAACAGATAAAGTCAATAAAACTATATTCAGAGATATTTAGAAGAGTAATATGAGATTAGTGCCATTTGTTGCTCACATTTTCAAACTAAAACTTGGTTTGTTAGGCATAAAACAAATTATTTTCTGTAGTACAAGAATTCAACTCAATCTCGGATAGACAACAACAACAAAGTAAATAAATAAATAAATGGACTTGATTAACATTGGTTCTGAATGCCTCATATTAGGGTAGATTTATTTATTTATTTTTCCTTTATAAACAATCATCATAGAGTCTCCAAAACATTTCATCCAGAACAAAAGAAAAAAAATTAAAAGAATAGGATGTTATACTTTCCACTTTTGTTTATGCCATAAAAACGCTTTAAATGGTGCCATTTCGTTTTAAACTGTGATGCTGAGTTTTAAAAAGTTTTTTTTTTCCCCTTTGTTTTAGCCTTCGTATAGAAAGAAGAAAAGCTCAGATGAACCCATTGTTCTATTTTTGGTGTTTGTGGTACTAATGATGAACTTAAGTTACATCTGTATTTTTACAGAAATATAAAACCAGTTTTGTCTAAATTTTACATTCAATCTGAAAGCTATGAACTAAATTACTTTATGCCATTCTGTTATACCAAATCATCTTATTTTTCACATCTTATTTTTCTAGTTCAGGATTTAGCATCATATAGTCATAAATGGGACAAAATGTTTAAAATGTGCTTTTTTATTTTTAACTCCTTTTCATTTTGTTTCTGATATTTTGAACTAATTTTAAAAAGAGATTTATATTCAAAATAATGAATTTGAAAACTAATTGTTCATGTTTGTCAATTTTTGTGCGACTTCGTAAAATGTCCGTAAAATTATATCCCACTATATTTGATATGAATGCTGCAGTAGGTGATTATGACAAAATACTAAAAATTTGGTGCAGTCTGTTTTCTGCAAATTTTGAATGTAAAGTTACAATCTTCAATAATCCTTACAAATTCATTACAACTAACGCTCGTAGGGCGTATTCTTATATATATATATATATATATGAAATTAAAAATATCGTATGTAAAATAACTATAAATTTCACATTAAGCCATCTCCAATAGGAATCACATTATATATGAGCATAAAATTATACTTAAATTTTGTTGGCGTCTGCATTTTCAAAAGCTTTATTTTGAGCGTTACAAAAATAGTCACACATGATTTTTAGCTTATGATTTTACATATTAAGAGTTCAATAGTAGATCATGCCCATAAAGATACATTCCGAGATATTTAGAAAAGGGATAAATTAGCGCCATTTGTTGCTTACGTTTTCAACCAAGGACTTGGTTTGTTACGGCATCGAACAAATTATTTTCTATAGAACAATAATTCATATCAATATCGGATGAACAAAATAAAAATCGCTCTTGTCCAAATCGGATCAAATGGTGTCATTTCGTTCCATCAAACCAAATCGGACTTGATTAATTTTGGTTCTGAATGCCTCATATTTAAAGTAGATGTATTTATTTATTTTTCCTCCATAAACAAAATACCCATCATAGAGTCTCCAAAACATTTCATCGAGAACAAAAGAAAAAAATTCAAAAGAATACGATGTATTTTCCAATTTTGTTTATGTCATAAAAACGCTTTAAATGGTGCCCTTTCGATTTAAACTGCGATGCTGAGTTTTAAAAAGTTTTTTTTTTTCCTTTTGTTTTAGCCTTCGTATAGAAAGAAGAAAAGCTCAAATGAACCCATTGTTCTATTTTTGGTGTTTGTGGTACTAATGATGAACTTAGGTTAAATCTGCATTTTTAAAGAAATATAAAACCAGTTTTGTCTAAATTTTACATTTAATCTGAAAGCTATGAACTAAATTACTTTATACCTTTCTGTTATACCAAATCATCTTATTTTTCACGTATTATTTTTTTTAGTTCAGCATTATATATAGTCATAAATGGGACAAAATGTCATCTTTCATTTTTTACTCCTTTTCTTTTGATTCTGATATTTTGAATTAATTTTAAATACAGATTTAATATTCAAAATAATGAATTTTAAATCTAATTGATCATGTTTGTTTTGAAACACCTGATATTTTGGTTAATATAACTATAATGGCTTATGGGATCTATATCAATTTTTTTTAATGAAAATGAAAAATTTCAACAGATTCAAAAACGGCAGAAATACAATAAAGTTGAATTTGTATGATTTGAATGTCTAGAAGTCTAACTTTTCATTCTACAGCGATGTTTCATAGTGCCTTTTTAGGAAACTTATTTATTTCCTATAAACCTCAGCTTTTCGACAACTCCAAGAATTGTTCTTCTCTCTTGATTCTTAGATATTGCAAACTTTGATTGTCCTAATTAGTTTCACGTTCAATAATCTTATTATAATCTGTTTCATTCCGGTGGGGTTTTTTTATGACAATAAGAAAAAGAAAATTGATTGTCGTAGTAAAAGGTACTTATAAAAATACTTAAAAAAACTGAAATTTCTTACAATATTTTTATTTTTATGTATTTATTTATTGTAATTCTTGAAGACAAATAAATATTTGTAATTTCCTGTACTCTCAAAGATAAATAAAAACGAGTTATTTTCTCAGAAAGATATATAATATTATAAACATGGACAAAAAATAAAAAATTTAATTTTTAGAAATTAAATATATTCTTTAAAGAATTTACATTTAAAAAGTAATATGTATGTGTGTGTGCGTGTGTGTGCGCGTGTGTGTGACTAATATAAAATATCTATAAATAAAAAAGTGAAATTTTGTGATTTTATATCTTGGACCACTTTACATAAAGTAAAAGCGACGTATGATAATATGTATCATGCTGCGCTGGTTTTATTAACAATTATTTCTTACTCAAAAAAAAGTAAAGAAAAAAGAAAAATATTTTTCCTGAAAGGTTTTTTTTTTTTTTTAAATATTTATAATACGTGATTTATCATATTGCTAACTAAGCGTAGGACCAACAGAGTGAAAAATGTCCAAGCCGAGAATCGAAACCAGAACCCTTGGAATAGTTCCAAGTGTTCTACCATTTAAGCTACGAGGACGATAAAATCTAAAGTTAAAATATGTGGGATTTTTTTAATATCATCTTTAAAAAAAAAAAATGCTTTTACAAAGTACATTATTAAATTAAAATTTATATTGCTGTATAGACATCTGAATATAATAGGTATAAATTAAATTAACAAAATATTCATTAAAACAGTTATTTTTTAGGGTACTTTTCTGTGTTGCCAAAGTTGAACAACCTCCCTTTTATGAATCTAACTTTTCTTTTTTTTTTCTTTTTTTTTTAATCACCATTCTAATTTCGTACATAATATTTTACGTCAAACCAAATTATGCCTTGGTCACTTAGAATTTAGCTCGGACGGGTTGTAATTTCTATAATTTTTCCTAAGCGAACACAAATCTTACGTTTAGCCTCAAAACGAAAAAGAAGTGGAAATTACGGGAACGAGTATTACCAAACTAGCGAGCAACGTCGCAAACATATAAACACCACCTTTGATAGAAAGGAAGAAGAAGAAAGAATAAAAATATGATGTAAATAAGCAAACAAAATAAAAACAGCAAAGAGAAAAATAAGCCTTTACAAGGAACCTGTGGTTAAGAAATTCGTGCTACCGAATTTCTAGCCCACAACAAAAGCCTTGCCCAAAACTGCATTTAACGTCAATAATTATTTGCAAAGCGTTACGCCCATAATATGCGGACACATTTACGGAACCTATATTAAAAATATTATAAGTCAAATCGTCATTGAGTAGGCACTTCTTATTTATATATTCCTTATCACTTAGATTTACGGATTCTCCCCCCCCCCCCTCCTTTGCTGAACTAGTACCTACTTTGGGAATTTTTTTTTCTTTTAATATTATTATTGTTATTCCTCATCGTTTCATTCATCCACTTCTCACGATTCCGGATAGCTGACCAGTTATTTGGGTCCATAGAGCCCCATCTTAATGAACTAGCGAGGGATCATTAGCGATAAAGGGGTTGGGCGGCCCAGAAGTCGTGAAGAAATTTTGTTTATTTTATTCCTTGATGTCAGGTTTTTCTGGACGTTTTAACATTCTTAAATGATGCTTCTTCCTCAAAGATCTGTTTCTTGGTGTGTGAGCTCTTGGAGCTTCGTGATGGACAGTCCAAACCTGCTGTTATTTATAAATCGTGTTAGGTACCCCCCCCCCCTCCTATAAATGCGGTCTTTCTTTATTTTATTATTTTATTTTTGGATTAAAGTATAATGATCCTTATATCTGGCTTGTTTTTTATTTTCCCATGCTTGTCTTATTTCTGAAAAATTGTTAGTAGCAAAATAACATGTCGGTCTATAAAGTTTGTCCTGACTAATATTCTCTGTAATTATTGTTAAATATTCACATTTGAAAACGGCAGCGTTGTTTTTATGGGCTATATAATGGCCAATATTGTCAACGTTAGCATGAAATAGTGTCAAGTAAAAGAACCAGTGTTATTTTTAGTGGCTATGTAATCCGTAATATTGTCAACATTAACCTGAAATATTGCTATTTGAAAAGACCAGTATTGTTTTTATTAGTTATATAATGCATAATATTGTCAATATTAGCGTGAAATATTTAACACGATATTGTTACAGTATTAAGCCTAATATAACCAATATACGTTTGAAGCTTCTTAATGGGGAGTCCAAACCTGATTATTTATAAATCGTGTTAGGTACCCCCCCCCCACCCTATATTTTCGGTCTCTTTAATTAATTAATTTTACTAAAAGATAATGATCCTAGATTAGAGATCTGCTTCGTGTCGGACAACCCACTTTTATCCAATCTCCTACCCGCTGATCGGGTCGGGTCGTATAGACGCTAATTTTTTCGTTCCAGGTCGTTTTCGAGTCGGGTTGACTTTAAACGTTTCAGATTCGGATCAATTTTGTGTTGGGATTTTACTGTTTCTAGTCGGGTTCAGATTATCCTAAATTGTAGTTCTGCATCGGGTCGGGCAACTCAATTCTACCTAAATCCAACCCTACCCGACGTTAGGATCGGGTAGGAATGAAGCTAATTTTTTCGCTGTGGGGCGTTTTCTAGTCGGATTGACTTTAAACGCTTCGGATTTGGATCGGGTTTTTGGTGGAGGGTGGAGTGATCAGGTATTACAAAAGAAAGTTTTAAAGATTTTTAAAATGAAAAAAAAAAAAAAACGCCATATATTTCAATATAAACGAGAACATATTTGTTCATTTCCTTCTATATAAAAAAAAAGTAACGATTTGGAAATGGACCAATGAAAATCTGCGTAGATACCGCGAAAAGCATCTGATTGGTCAGAACTTTCTGACGCTATAAGGGGGGTTACCAAGGGCGGCTCTGTCGCCAAACGTAGCAAAACATAGACAAGTTTGTCGCCAAAGGCGATATATCGCCAAATTTGGCAACCAAAATTATTCGCAATAAGTGAAGCCAACTTGGCGCTATTTCCAGTATTTCGCCAAATTTCCATAGACTCCCATTGAAATCCAATAGGGTTTACTTGCTTGCAGAAAACCAACAAATTGAGATATTTCAGTGCAACAAAAACTAATATTAGCTTATGAATAGAGCTTAATTGAACTATTTATAAAATTTTTTAAGCACAAACACTAACTATTTACAATATTCGTAACACTATATATATAATTTTATATTTAATAATTCTTATAATCATGAAACTCTGTAAGCTCTAATGATTATGTGCTTGGAGATAAGGAAATAAAATTGTCAGTAGTTGGGGGGGAGCGCGTTTTTACCAAGCGGAATAAAAAAAAAATTGAATGCACAGAAAATAAGGGATCGGGGAGCGATCCAGAATGGAAACGCGAAATAATTACGTCTGGGGTTGGCTAGAAAATAGGGATTGCTTCTCAATACCGAATGGAATCGCGAAGAGATTACGCGCGGGGTTGGTAAGCGTAGCGAGCAGGGGGGCGAGCCCCTCTAGTTTTTATACAAAAAGATAAAATTTATATTAGAGGTGTAATTGCAGCGTACTTTCTCATAATTATATTAAAATATGGATTACATTTCTTTCACTCCGGATTCAGATTTTAATATTTCGGGTTGACTTTAAGCAGAAATCTAGAGTTCGGGTCTGGTTTGTTTTCAGATTCCTATGCTTGTCATATTTCTGAAAAATACTGAGTAGTATATATGAAAATCTCAAATAAAAAGTATTGTTTATACAGGCCTCTTTTTTAAAAAGACAAATTTTAAGATGTGGTTGAGCGCACAACGACAAACAATTTTTGTAAGTATTTTTTTTTTAAGTTTTTTTTTTTTTTTTTTAAGTTTTAGGAACTGTATGCATAAAGTTCTCAGCAACTATATGCACTGTTGCTGGGACTTTTATTTCAAACATTCGTTTCATTTTTTTAAATTTAAAAATATGGGATACGCGTCCAGACAAATAATGTATGATAAAAAAAAAAGACGAAAATGCGGGGAAGTTGATATTTTCTAAACGTTTACAAAAATTTCTTCGTAGCCTATTGTCATATTAATAGTACGAAAAATAACTATATTACTTAGATGCACTAATTGACATATTTGTTAAACCTTCATTAAACCTTAATTTCTGTCAGTTGTATAGCAACTTTTAATTTTTGTAAACATAAAAGTAATTCTTTTCACCTCCTCCAGTTACCCCTAAAAAAAGACTGATTTGAAAATTTAAAGATGGTGTAAAACATTATGCAATAGGTTTTCAAGAAAACGCAAACAAACAATAAAAAAAAAAATTGCTTAGTAAATAAAGATGGGCAGTAATAATGATATTATACATAATTAAAATAGACATGTGATAAAAATGACAAAATAAGAAAAAAATTCAATTGTTTTAAAACATGTTCATTTTTCTAATTTATGATCAAACAATTAAAAGGAAGCATGTTAAATCCTTCGCTCCCAGCGTTGCATAATACACAAATAAAGTGCTTAGGATTCTTAATTATTCTTATCAGTAATATTTAATAGCAATTTTATCTTAATCATCCTAGCCTTAATCCTAGAACTTTACTCCATGCCAAATCTGATTTTTTAATTTTTTAATTTTTGTACGTTTTCCTGTCTTAACCCTTTTAATATTATATGTGACGTACATTTGTGAATTTTTAGCGAAATCGGGATTAATTCCGACTTTAAGACGTATTTTTAAGTAAATGTTTCATCCGATTAACTCCTTTAAAGTTTGAATATGGGGAGATCAGTGCTTCATTAACATTTAATTTTTAGAGGTGATCTTTATGCATAATTCTTAAATGATGAAGCAATACCTGATCATATTAGGATTTTAAAATACAGTGTATAAGTAACGCCTTTTTATTTGTATTTGGCGATACCTTCATAGTTTTGTACTGCATACGAACATGTAAGAAAAGTTCGTACCCATTGTCTCTTTATTCATGTTATCAAGGTTTGTTATAATTTTTCACTTCTATACGGAGTTACTTACCGTTAGATACATACGATGTATAACCGTTACATACACCGTTGCATACGATGAAACGCCTCATATCGGGTATTAGAATAATTTAGTTCATTTTAAATTTTTTCTCTTAGTCCCATTGTATTTATTCTTAATTTTTTAAATGAAGTAATTGACAATGTTAAATTTAGTAACCAGTTAAATTTATCATGAAATGATTACAAAAAAAAAAAAAAAAAGAACTAAAAATGCGAATAAGTAGTTTGGCCTTTTTTATTTATATATATATATATCAGTCTCAGCATTGTGAAAAGAAAAAAAAATGGAGAAGAAAAAAATAATAATAAAATCGCTTGCAGTATGACATTTATTGAAATTAAAAGCAAAAGATTACATGCTTAAAAAATGTTCAATTATTATTTTTTAGTTAACCATTAAAAATCCGTAAATTATGTTACAATTTTGTCAATAAATTGTATCTGAAAGAGCATTTTTTTTTCTATTTAGCGCTGTTAGACTGAAATTGTGTGATATTTAAAAACAAAGATGTGAAACGTGATAGAAAATACTCAGTGAAAAAATCTAGTAAACAAATCCTTACGGTTTAATAATAATTTTAAAAAATCTTGTTTTGTCGTTGTAAGGTACATATAGTACTACCTTACGTTCCTAATGTCGTAGAACTGGCATTATTCAACATAAGCGTACTATACAGACAGACAGAAAGGCGCACAAATTCTGTTTTATTAATATATATTGTTTTAAGGGGGCTGGCCGATTTCCCCTCTTTAATGTAAAGTGTACGGGCATTTGATGCATTCGTATAGTTGAAATATCTCCTCGGGAAATTAATATTTTTAACTTTTATTTTTTGTGTTCACTTCCTAAAAAATGTCTCTTTTTTTCTTAGTTCTCAAAATATTTCTAAAGTATAGACTTAATTTTATATGAAGTGTTAAAATCTTACTCCCAGTTCGATCGCTTTTAAAACATAAAATATTAAATTCAGCATATAGATTTTAGAAATATTTTGAAAATTAAGAAAAAAAAAGAGACATCGTTTAAGAACACAGAAAAACACGTTACACAGAAAAAAGATGTTAAAAGTATGAATTTCTCGAGAAGATATTTTAAATATACGAATGCATCAAAAGTCCATATACTTAACATTACGGTGGAGAATTCCGAAGCTGAGTGACCAGCCCCCTTAACCCCTTCAGAACGAGCGTCTTTTACAGAATTTTTAATCTGTTTTCGCGGTTTTTTTAAACAAATTTTTGCCTCATTGAATCGGGAAAATGTTCGGATTAAATAAAACAAAATTTGAAATAAAAATTTACTGGTGAGAATAATTACAGATTCTGAGCATCTTACGCTGCAGGAAAACCGTCGCTCGTCCCCAAGGGGTTAAGACAATTTTAGGCATTGCAATAACGAAGATATATTACATAATGTATGACATCTTCGTTATCGGACGATCTGTGCTATAAAAGACAAATGTTAAGGTGCATCCATCCTCATTATAACCGAGTTCGGCTGCATTATTGAAATTCCGTTGTTTTACGCTATACTAAATATTTATGTTTATATAGCGTTGGAATATATATTTGTAAATATAAAAAAAAATTGTATATATAAAATGATTGAAGAGTAGAATGAAATATTATTATTATTATTTTTTAACTACCTTGCATATTATGACCCTTTTAATAATCCAACTTAAATTATTAATAGACGTAGAATTTTAATTTTTAAAGTAGCACGAATACAAAATAAATAAATAAATAAGATGTTTATTTCGTCGATTATTATTTCATCGTTGAACATGACTATAAGATTATTTACTTTCTTAATCACTATCATCATATAAATATATATAAATATTAATTTAAATTATATTCCTTATATAGTTAATATGGTGTATTTGTTTTAGTGAAATTTTACGATTCTGTAGGCATTGAAGTTTGTTTTATTTTATGTAGTTTTTCATTCACTTCTTTTTTTATCCCAATACCCTTTTTAAAAATAAAATTGAACGTTTAAATTTCTCGCAGAAAACGAAATGTGAGATTACAACAAGATAATTACAATTATTATTATTTAATTAATTCAAAATAATTTCAAAATAAAATCAAAAACAAGCCAACAGTTTAAGGCAAAAGCTCAAAACTGAAGGGAAAAAAATCTTTGAACTGTGCTTGAATTAACTTAGCCCAGTGTTTCGAAAATGATCGTCATTTTTAATGAAGGGGAGGGGAGAAATAATTGACTCAACATAATATTACTCCTGTTTAATAATAATTGGAAAACAGTCATGTTAAACACATTTAATAATTTTAAATAAATTAAAACTGCCTCCAACCCAGAAACCTTGGCTCTAATTGCCAATGCTCTACCATTTGAGCTATCTGGACGACACCCCAGTCAACACAATATTTGCCTAGAACAACCATTTGGTCATGACATTTGGGCTCTTATTTGATACAGCAAGACAGAATAAACCGCGGGAAAAGGAAATCAGACAAACTATGGTACTGGCAGGGGTGTCGTCCAGATAGGTCAAACGGAAGAGCATTGGCAATTAGAGCCAAGGGTTCTGGGTTCGAGTCCCAGTCCGAACACATTATCACTCAGATGGGAAAAATTACAACTCATTTGAATTATTTACCAATCGTATGCTTGTTTTAAAAAACAATCAATTAATGTGTAAAACTGATTACTTTATTTATAATATTTTTCAATGTATTTTTACATTAGAGCAATAATTTTGTTTATTTTTGCTCATTAAAAGCTAGTTTTCATAAAATCCGAGCTCACTATGAACAAATTCAACTGTTTAAGCAGGGGAATGTCATTTATATACTATAAAAAAGTGATGAAAGTTCATACTTCTTTTTTCCCCCTCCATCTTTGATTTTCTTCCTTGTGCCGAAGACGTTTACATTCCAGTCGAATAGCTTCTCAACCATTATATAAAATCACCCCTTAAAAAGAAAAGCTCGCGAAATATTCCAAACAAAGCCTGGGCGATCCCGGTAGTGGACTGCGAGGTTTCTGACCTCTCATTTAAAAAGCCTCGGTAGCCCGAACGTGATTATACCCTTTATTCTCCCATTGCCCCTATCCTTACTGGCCTACCTGCCCCTCCTACAGAACCATTAGGCTCACCTCCGCTCGGTTGAGGTCATTTCATCACGTCCTTTCGAATCACGATCAAAAACGGGGGAGAGGGGGGGGGAGATAAGGGATATAAGTAGATGATAGTTTAGCTGGAAAATAAAAGGCAAAACTCGGAACTGAAAAAGTCTTCTTAAATCTGGATTAAAAATATATTCGATTTACATTATCTAATATGACATAACAGGATATTGAGAGACATAACAAGACAGTGAGAATTTTTCTATTCAACAAATCATTTCCAAAGAAAGTACCAAACATTAATGATATATTTCGACCCCCTCTTCAGTATTTGGATTAAAAAAATATTCGATTTAGATTATCTAATAGGACATAACAGCACTTTGAGAGACATAACAAGACAGTGGGAATTTTTCTGTTCACCAAATCAATTCCAAAAAAAGTACCAAACATTAACGACATTTTTCGACCCTCCATGCTTATCAAGTCTTCTAGACTTCGATTAAAAATATATTCGATTTAGATTATCTAATATGACATAACAACACTTTGAGAGACATAACAAGACAGTGAGAAATTTTCTGTTCAGCAAATCACCAAACCTCGGAAAAATCACTTCCAAAGAAAATATCAAGCATTAATGATATATTTCGAACCCCGTGCTTGTCAAGTCTTCAAGATTTGGATTAAAAATACATTTGATTTAGACCATCTAATGTGACATAACAGCATTTTGAGAGACATAACAAGACAATGGGAACTTTTCTGTTCACCATACCTCGGAAAAATCGCTTCGAAAGAAAGTAGCAAACATTATTGATATATTTCGACCCCCCATGCTTGTTGTTCCTTGGCTTCTACGAGTCAAGAAGTATCGAATCAAATACTGGTGCAGGTTTGGATATTTGAAGTTGGTTCGATTCTACTTTAAATGGAGATCCCGGCATGTTTAAAAATCGCATGCAAATGATGAGCATAGTTCTCTAAACATGTATTTTGTGTATTTTCTATCACCTTAGATTTCATTGCTGTGAGCGACATTTCCCTCCCCCCCCCCTTTTTGTTTGTTTAAATCCGTCTCTGCGCATAAACATCAATAAATATATCTTGACACAACATTCGTAAAGGTTATAAAAAAAGGAAAAATCAAATACGCCTCTCTCATTAGAAAGATCGACAACTTCTGAGTTAGAAAGTTCATCGTTCAAAATAAATAAATAATAACAAAAATCATCGTCTATGAAAATATCGTACTTCGACTTCATACAATCTTTGAAGCTTTGACCAGAAGAAGTCATATAATTTATATTAAGAAAATCCTCGAATACCGCAACCTCAGCACCAATTTTCAATAATAAAAAAACTTAAAAAATTTATTTATTTATTGTATTATTATGCTACATTTTTCACGAATTTTAGCGATAGCTATATCTCAAAAACTAATGCAAGGAATTCAGTCAAAATTCATATTCTGTTGCACTTTCACATAAATAGATCCTTATTAGGCTTGGGTGTATACTGTCCAAAGGTGTCGCTTTTATGCGCTTTGGGTTGGGAATTTTGGTTGCAGACATCAGAGCGTGGGTGCCGAAATTCAAAGATTTGTTTGAAAAAGGAGATGCTTATATCTCCTTTCTAAATGCACATAATTCAACGAACCTATTTAGATTACTCATGATGGGCATAGATTGTCATTTAATTTTGGGACTGTGATAGCGAATTTTGAAACATTATCATATATGAGATAGAAGAAAGTTTAGAGACTGGCCCATCCGACTATTTTTTTTATTTATTTATTAAGATAATATAGATGGTAATGTATTAAAAATTTCTATGTCAGTGTATTATATTATGAAGTTCTTTCTAAAGGCAAGATAACATTGTAAATTTAACTACATATTGAACTTTCCTGAAAAGTAGGTACTTTTACAATGGTAGAGTACGAGGGAATGGGGAAGAGAGGGAGAACAAGCCAAATTCAGACCCGTGTGTATCTTAATTACCCTCACCCTCATCATATTTTGCGTTTTAGTTATGTAGTAAATAGTAATGCATATCAATCATTAAAATTGACAGAGAAAATTCTGTACTATTTTTTTTTCTTTTTTTTTTTATGAATTATTTTTACATCTGGGAGCATGGACGTTTAACGAATTACAGAAAATATATTTCTTATTAATGTTATTGCATTTTATGTTTCTTTAATAATGGGAATTATTTAAAATACTAGGGGGCTCTTCCCTTAACGAGCTACGCTCGTCAACCCCCCGTTCAGACACCACAGACTCTAAAAACACGCTAATTTGACCGACTTTAAAAAGGCTACGGAAGATTGAATTATAATTAAAACACCAGTGGGGATCTCTCCCTGTAAATTTGTTTCCATTCATTTCCCTTTGATTGGGGGAATTTTAAGACCGAATCACCTGCTGTTAAGACATCTATGGGCTGTTTTCGTTTTTAATTAAATATGATCAGTTACACATTTGAAAAGAAATTAATATAAAATGAACTAAGTAAACAGAGTCTTTACCTCCTGGTATTTTTTAACAATGCTATAAGAAAACTGTTTTAAATAAGACATTTTAAATATATCGTATGAAATCTGACGTAATCTTCACAGAAGTTGTCTTTCTCTTGTTGATATTCGTGTGAAAATTCTTTTCTTGTTAGAAAGGAAATATTATTATTTGAGCTGTCTTATAATTGACAACAATAATTAATATTATTTAGTCATTTTAAATATGTCGTAGTTTTTCCCATTTAGTGCTTTCAACGAATATTAAGGATTTTTTTTATTTTAAAGTTCTCTTTCTTTTTTAACCCTAGATCTACCGGGAATTTTATTCAAGTTTTAATAAAACGTTCTACACCAGAATTTTTATTTAAAACTATTTAACTTATTTATTTACCTTATTTTTGTCTGGTTTATATACTTAGTTTATTTTAAAGAAATTTCTGGTTTGAATGAATATTTTGTATGTACCTGTCGGGTCCAATGGACCCGTCTGGTAGACGGAGGGTTAATATTCACGTGTAAATACAATTTTTATGGCGTAATTTTCAATATATTCCTGCTTTCAACACGTAATCATTTAATTCTAATTTGAAAGTTTTTACTTCTGTTTTTAATAGTCACGTGTAAATTTTTAATTGTAAGGAGATATTATTCTTTGCGCTGTTTTTGCAGTTGGCAACAATTTAAAATAATAGCCTTTTCTGATATATGAAAAGAAAATCTCTTTAAATGCTAGAAATTTGAATAAAAAATTAAAAAAAAAACCCTCAAAAAATTAGCCAAATTAAAAAAATAAATCGTCTGCACACAGCAATGTATATCTTTAGAAAAAAGAGTTAAATTCCTATGTATAGTATTTGCTCCTATAAATCTTTTTTAATGGAGCGATTTTTAATATTAGCGAAGAAAGACTTCCGGTCACAAAAAATTCATTTACGGCTACGACGGTGACAGCGTTAGTTACCCTTTTTTTTTTTTTTTTTTTTTTTTTTTTTTTTGTGAATAGAGAAACATATACGAATTTTTAGAAGCATTGGATATCTCCATTTTATATGAATATTTAAGTTGTGCGCTATGAAAAATGGTATAAGCGACTATTTTTATGATTTTCTGTACATTCCTATTTTTATGATGCATAGAAACACAATTATCTCAAAAATATTAAGTCATCTTTGTGTTAGAACCTCTAAATTTTTCTATGTCAGTGTGAATGAAATTTAATTTTAATTGATATTTAATTCGATGTTCTCAACTGAGAGTATTGACTTGGAAAATTTTAATAAAGTTTTAGTCGGGAAACTCGAAAAATAAATCTTTTCAAAGAAAAAAAGGGCCAGAAAAATCAATTTATCGTTTTAAAAGTTACAACTGAACAAGAAAATGAAATAAAAAGGAAATGTGAATAACAAATGTTTCATCGACATAAGTTACCTCATTTTTTAAATTCATTAAAAAAGAAAATACTTAAAGCACTTTATACATTATTTTATTATTGATGCTAGGCAAAATAAGGAACATTATAATGAAAAATTATTTTTAAACATCACTCACAGTTAAAAAAAGAATAATAATAAAATCATAACAATTAGAAATCGTGTTTTCCCCATATAAGTATTTTTTGGATTGAAGATAAATTAAAATTTGGTGGCACGACCTTTTAGATTATGTAACCCAATTTTATTTCTCAAATCTTTGCTATCAATGTAAAATGTATCAAAATCTGTTGGTTTATCTCATTTTAATGCTATCTATAAGAATGGAAAATTTCCTCGTCTGATTTGTCACAAGAAAAAAATATTGTTATCGTGATTGAAGTGTATGTGACCTTTTTCCGATAAAAAAAAAAGTTGAAGGGTTTTCCAATATTTAAAAGAATTTTTTAAATAGGTTAATGGATAATCTTTTAAGCGAAAACAGACGGATTTTGTTAATTTTGTTTTCTGTTATTTTTTTGATTTTCTGCTAATTCTTGTTTACCATGGTGGTAAACAATGATTTTACCCTTTTCTCACCTGAAAATATAATAAAGAAATATAATAAAGTTTTCCTTTTGGTTCGAAATCAATTTATCTATTTGTTTTAATGTTACGTAATCGCAATGTCATAAGTAATATATAATTTAGCATACATTTTAATTCCACTATTTTTGTCCCTACCTCAACGTGAATTCAATAGAGTTCATCAGTTTTAAAATCTCAAAATCTCATTCAATATTATATTGATCTACTGCCATCAAATTAAGGTCAATCAACTCCACGTTTAACTCGGCAAGTATAATTAGAGGTAGGGTGTTTAGAACTCGATTATGAAAATTCCACTGTGCCAAATCCGACAGAATTTACTTTGAAACCTTTATTCAGGATACGGGCTTTAATTTGAAAGAAATGAGTTCAGATTCTTACCACCAGGACCAGGGGAAAATTTGCACTTCCATTTGAATTTGGACAGTAAAACAGACGAAAGAACTGTGACATGGAACATATATGATTATCTAATATTTTATGGAATATTTAACATTGAAATAAATTTCCAATTTTACTTTTTTTTTTTAATTTACATTTGCAATTTGTTTCGTGTAATCTGTTAGCTTGGCTGTTCATTTTACTCTACAATTCAACCTGAAAATGTTTCCCGTGGCAATCTGAACTCTTTTCTTTCTACTCTATTCCTCCCTGAATCCCTTCAGATTGGTTTTTTAGTAATAATATTTTCTTTTTTAGTATCCTTTTTTTTTCTAGTAGTAATCTCCGCCTTATTTAATTCAGAAATTCTACAATTAGACAAAATGACGATAACTATTAAAAAATAATGATACTCAAAAATAAAAACCGCATGCAGTTTTGAATTCAAACCTTTTTCTCCGGGAGAGATTTCTACATCTTCGGTGGTGAGGGCTATGGAGTTCAGGGGGAGTGATTGAAATTTTGAACAATTAATAAGCATAACATCCCAAAACTTCCGGAAAAGACATTTCGATACTCCAAGAGGGAATGATCCCCAGAGTACCTTTTAAATTCAACACTAGTGCGCTCCCTAACACGGAACATATGCATGACACTCGTCCCGAAGGTGTTAAATCTATCGTGTTTACTCGCGTAATAGTCGCACTTTTTTTGCCAATTTTTCATTGTGTAAGTCTAGTGCGACTATTATGCGGAGAAATCTACTACACAATATTGTACACTCTAATGCAAAAACATTACTGGCTTAAAAAAAAAACACATTATAATACAATTAGTAACTTACCAAATATTGCCAGATTATGTGCTGTTTTATTGAATACATTTTTTCTTTTTATGGTAATAGTTTTATAGACATAAAATTTACAAATAATCTTTGTGAAAATTTTGACAAAAAATTATCATAATAAATCACTTTCACTGAAGATATCCGTATCACTATTGTAATGTGAATCGGTGTATGAAGAATCTCCGTCATTTCATAAAATGTCATCTTTGCTTCCGTCCAAAGCGTTGGAGATACCCGTCTTCTTAAACTTTTTGAAATTATATCGCTTGTTATTAAAGTCTATTTTGCCTTCGGAAATTTCCTTCTTCCCAGCATCAACGAGATGTCCTCGGAAGCTATCGAGTACCAGCATGGCTTGTTTTTTGAGCAATACTCCAAACTTTTTTTTCAAAACATTGCGAACCCAATCTTTCATCATTTTTTCATCCATTCAATTTATGCAAAGAAAATATTTTGACGATTTTTTCTGCTTCAAAATGGGGGTGCGACTTTTACGCGAGGGCGACTATTACGCGAGTAAACACTAAAACTCTAAATAGTATCTGCACCAATTTTTGTCCAGTTTAGTTCATATAATTCCTGTTCCGTCAGTTAGTTACATATCAGTAAAGTTCATTCCTGTGTGCATGTTTTTCTTATATATTCACTCTTAACTTAAAAAAAAATCAGCAATATTATTGTTATTGTTATAATTATTATTATTATTATAATTATTATTATTATTATTATTTTTTTTTTTTTTTTTTTAAGAGAAAAGCGCATTTTTAAAAGATTATCTTTGAAGGATTATTTCTTGAAATTTGAAAGATTCATTGAAATGATATATAGTATAAAAATAAATTTACACAGTGAAGAATATAATTTTTCACAATTACAACATCATTACTTTAAGAACATTTTCATCTACGTCTCCTTGAAATTATTCAGATTGATTCAAAATTAACTGGATTACATAAGAAAAATTGAATTATGAATGAACCTCCTAATGAACCTCTTATGAATCTCCCATGAACGGTATAAAATTATCTGTGCAATATATCAGTGTGTTGTTCTTGTGTATCACATTTTCTTTTTCAAAATGTTAACTGTGTGGTATAAATTTTCTTATTTCATTTTTTACAATCATTAGAAATTCAAATATTTCAATGAGAAATATGAATATCAAATTAGCACCTATTAAGTAAAGATGCATTGTGAATTTGATATTCATATTTCTCATTTATTTTATTAAGGTGAATCTGTCGTTCTTTGAAATATAGTTTTCTATATTTATTTAATTCAAATATTTCATATGCGTTCCATTTCCATTTCCATTTCTGTTTGGTTTTTTTTTCTTCTTTTAAATATGTATAGTACTTGAAACTATAACCTGACAACTAAGATATTTCTTTATAATAAATTGTTACATTAAAACATTGCTGTATTTCGCAGTGAAAAAAGTAGCCCAGATATCTCTATTGGTTATTTTGTATGCAAGAAACTTTTATTTATTTATATAGTTCAAATTTTACATTTTTGATTAATTTTCTGAATAGGTAATTGGTGCGGATGCTGTGGCGAGAAAAGTTTTACCTGTCAATTTTTATATGAGCAAGAAAAGTTTTTCACTTTGGATCATTTCTTTCCAATAAAGAATGCATTAAAAAAACTCCTTCTAAAATTCAAAATTCAAAATGTTTGTAAACATGAATCCTGTAAAAGCATAAATTCGTGTCTCCAATGCGCATTTACTTTATTTGTGACCTTGACACTTTTTCAATATGTTGTCATTGTAAATAATATATAAGAAATTCAAATATTGAAGCCCGATACACACAAAGATAGCAAACAAATCGACCATAAAATGCGACTCTCATGAATTTGAATGCAACATGAGCGTGAGTTTTGAGAGGGTCAAAATGCAAAAGTGGGGATGGAAGCACTGTTTAAAGGTATAAATTTTTCTCAATTATATTGTCATTGTAAAATACTGATAAGAAAATAAAATATTGAAGCCTGATACATACAAACGTCATTATCATGCATTCGGTTACAGCAAAATACTTTTATATGTAAAAATGGGGATGTAAGCATCATTTTTAGAGCATTGTTTCTCAATTTTTCATGCCCCACGCATACACTCAGATCCATAAACTTCCGCGCACACTAAAATTAAGATAGTGGTAAACATAACATAAATATATCTATTAAAACTCTATCTAGACTCATAACACTAGTTGAAAAAGGGAGGGAGGAATCAGAAATCATTATATAGGTATGACCCAACGAAAATCCAATATCAGATGTAAAGAACATATAGCAGACATAAAATATAATGGAGATAATACTGCTTTATCCCGGCTGAATCAAATAGAGAGCACTAACATACTTTTTAACGAGAGTAGGTTAATCTACAGGTCTAATTTTTATTTACAATTATTTATAAGAGATTCCATTGAAATTTATTTAAGAGGTTCGGGGGTTTGTAATGATACGTTATCTTTTCGCATCCCGAATGTATGGATTGAATGGTTGGACAACTTGCGGAGTCGCGACATAGAGGATACACGTGCGATGGCGAAAAATGTAGGGTGCGTTATATGTTTACTTGTTTGATATCTTATTTTTTTTTTTTCCATTTTTCATATGCCTTGTATTTGTAATTTCTGTTATATATTCAGATGACGACTCAGTGAAGCAGTTGAAACATGTCAATATAGGTTTTTAATATACTTTTAATGTGTTTTAGTAACGTCTTTTAAGTAAATAAATATTTTAATTAATGTTTTGACTTTTTCCGTTTGGAATATATATTGTGATATGAAACAGTTCTACTACATTTTAAATTGCAGTCTTTTTCCTTTTGGAGAAGTGAAAGTATTAATTTTATCTGAAGATGTGAAACCACTTTCATAACTTCTTCTCATGCTTTTTTCAAAAGTATAAAATAAATTTATAAAAAGCCAAGTTTATGGCACAAAACATCATTACACAGTAAATCGTATAATATGGAATGTTGTCTGTTAACCCATTAAAGACTGGCGTTGCGTTTTTTTGCAACGTTATATTTGTGATTTTTTAAATTATTTTGATACCAGTAAGAGAGAAAAGTAAAATTTGGCTTATTTAATTAACACATTTCAGTGGTTCATAAAGTAAAAGTAAGTGCCTAACAAAAAGTGGTGTGAACTGAATAATATTCCTGTAAAACTTGCTGGGTCTTAGCTGGTTAAAGTGACGATACCTGTTTAATTAGTAAATTTTATTTATAACTTGACTATAAGCTGTAACTTTTTGCGACACACAAGTGTGTCACGCCCCAATGTTTCAGAACTTTTGTTTTATAGCATATGTAATATTGTCAGTATGTTGTCGTTGCAAACAATAATTGAAGCCTGATAAATAAAAAAGGTAACAGATCAACCACAAAGGTCACTCGCATGTTTCGGTCGGTTACAGCGAGAGTGTGTCTTTAACATGCAAAAGTGGGGATGGAAGCATTGTTTCCCCCTAGATACTGGAACAGGGGTGCACGAAAAAACATCAGCTGCTCCAACCGTGTTTGCATGTTTGGTAATTACCAAAGAATAGTAGGTATAGGTAGCAGCGCGTGTTTGAATATGGTAGTTACCGTGCAGGCGAAACGATAATCGCAGGTCTGCGAACGCAAAACACAGGGGGTGGGTGTGGAGTTCAGGGGCGTCAAGTAGCCGAAGTCGCAAGAGTACCCAGTGGTCGATGATATGTTTTTGTTACAGGCTAGAGAATAGGCAGATGATACTGAATATAGACGACTTTATTCCACTGGTTCTAACCACAAAGCAGATAATCGACTTGCTATAAAGGTAAACGTATTTTTGAACTGTAGTTGAACTCGGTTATATCGAGGATGAGAGGGTACTCTAGTAATTGTTATAACAACAGAGATCTTGCATTAACATTCTTTATCTCATTGTATAAAAATAAATAAAAGTTACCGAAAAAAATGCACACTGAATAATTGCTAACATTAGAGTAATTTTCGGTTCCTGAATTATCATCGAAAAGTTGAATTTCTAACTGATACTTAACATTTGCTTTTATAATCTTTAAATTCTTGATTTATATATGATGTGTTCCGATCCAAAATGGATCAAGCCCTTTTTTTTCGTTTAACTGCTATTGAAATGCATTTTTACTCTATAGACAATAATGTGTTCAGTCTACAAACAAACCAAATCCTAAGCTGAACGCGATAGTTAGCACTAGTTTCATATGAAACTCTGTGAAATGCATGAGAACCCATTAACATCGTCGAAATCTCTCTGGATAATGTTTTATGAACTTTATCTACTTTGATTCTGAACGTCTTAAATAATAAAAAAAGAAATAAATTCTAAATAAATGGTCAAATGTGAGTATTACTCGCGCACAGAAAGGTTCCATACAATAATTATATGAATTAGTAAATGGGCATTGTATTACATTACACAAATACAGTCGAACCTCGTTAACGCGAACACTCATGGGGAAACTTTTTTTGTTTGTGTTAAAATTAGTTCGTGTTACCCGAACATTACATACAACTGGACGGGGAAATCGGAAACTGTTCGTGCTAAAAGTAGTTCGCGTTAAGCGTGTTCGTGTTAACGAGGTTTGACTGCATATCATCATTAAAAGTTGTTACCCCGGCTTTAAAAGCCGATGTCGCATAGAGTTGCCGCCCGTGTCTTCATGAGTCCAAACCGTCTGTGTCTTTAAGGGTTAATATAATATCTCTTCTAATTACCGACATTTTTTTTTTAAATCATTATCAAAAATCCTTTTATACTTCTGTGGCGATAAGTACCTCCAGCGCTCCTCAACTCTTTTGATGAAAACCCGCAAATAGAAATTTGTGTATAACGGAAAAATGCGATTTTTTCTAAAAACTATGTGACCTAGGGTAATCGCTATAGTTTTCCTGCAAGGTTTAAATAAACGTCTACTACCCCTAATTTTTTCATAATTTTAGTTTCAGTAGATTCGGAAGTAGACGGGAGGGGTGGGGGGGGGGCATATTTTTACATTACATTTTCGACGATATCTCCGAAAATATAATGCTTAAAATTAAAATAAATGTATTTTTGAGTTCGACGTTACGAAAGGTTTCACACGTTGCCTCACACAATGTACAAAGAAAAGATTTGTTTTCCAAGTCACTTAATTAGCCCATCTACATTTTTCCTAAATATATTTCTGAAGGGTTAATAATCTATAAATATGTGGGTCAACAGCCTCTATTACTTCAGAGCAATTTGAACTTTCCACATTCGATA
This sequence comes from Maratus speciosus, assembly GCA_963932465.1. NCBI lineage: Eukaryota > Metazoa > Arthropoda > Arachnida > Araneae > Salticidae > Maratus > Maratus speciosus. The sequence continues at coordinate 510,891,082 of OZ010795.1, forward strand.
GTTTACGAGTAAAATGGCTGTGACAGATGGGCAGACAGACATAGGAGTGATCTTATAATGGTTCCGTTTTTTTTACTTTTTAAATACGGAACTCTCAAATAATAATAATAATAATAATAATAATAATAAATAAATAAATTTACGTTTAATATTTATTTTTCAATTTAACCAATTTTTCTTCTTTTCTTTCTTCTTACATTTAATCGTTACTTTCACATCATATTTTCAGGAAGAATAATATATTCGAGACATTTGTTCTTAATTGTAACAAAAACATAGAACAGTTATGAATTGATAAATTTGATTTAGCAAAGAAAGGAAAACTGCAAAGGGTTCTTAACATTGCCAAATTTCATACTCGTTACATTACAATATCCCTAGTTGGAACCGAGTAATTCATAATGTATTATCGAATTAAACCAATAATTTTTCTCCTTTATACGATATTATCGTTCCATTTAGCTATAAGAAAGTTTGACTTTGTTAAAAAAATTTACACTCTTATGCTGATTCTTTAATGCCCAAGTAGTGTTGCCAGGTGTCCCGCAAAAATCAGAGCTGCAAATTCTCTGGACACCACTAATTTCTTACAGTTTATTTCGCCATCTTTAATCGCAGATAATTCTGCTGTTAGATAAGGTAAAGAAAATTACTTTAAAATACTGGTAACCAGAGTATTTGGAGCCCCGATTTACGAGGAACACCTGAAAACACTATTCCCAAGGAATAAAATACTTAAAATATATATTTAACTGATGTGATTGAATTATGCATGTATATACAATACATATTTGCGCCTGTGTTTACATAAAAGTAAAAATAAATAAGTAATCTGCCTGATCCTCTGGAATCTTGACGGAGTAATATTTTACAGGCGTTTTTCAATTCCTACTATTAGCTCACACTCTCCCTATATTTATTTATTTATTTATATATTTATCTTGTTCAAATTTTCAATCGTTAATAAAATACTCATTATTCATCCTATCAAGTTGAAATAATTTTTTTAAACTTGTACTGGATGACAGTTGATGCTAATACAGTTTTTCAAATATTAATTAATTAATTAAATTTTAATTAATTAATTTTAGTTTTGCATGGGAAACAAAATGGCGGCCATTGGTTGTTGAAGATCAATTAAAGTATTTTCAATAAGGGGTTACCATAGGGGGGACACAGTTCTGTCGTCAAATACCGCCAAATGTGGCGTCCAAAATGAGTCGCCAACTGGCGATATCTCTAATATTTCGCCAAATTCCCATAGAGTTCCATTGTAAACTTACTTGCTTATAGAAAATAAACAAATTGAGATATTTTAATGCAACAAAAACTAATATTAGCTTAAGGGATTATATTAAATTTTTCTTTGATGACCTAAGTAGGAATTGACTTTAAAATCAAAATTTTATATTACTTGTTTGTTTATAAGCAACACTTTTTCATAGAAAAGTTTTTTTTTTTTTAAATGTAGAAACGCCGGCGAAAACTTATTTATACTTTGCTTTACATCAATTGTAACATGATCAATAACAGAAATTTAAAATATTGCCTTTTAAGTTTTAGCATTTAACTTAAATTCTAATTTAGAGGGTTTTTTTTTTTTTTTTTTTTTTTTTTTTTTTTTTTTTTTTTTTTTTTTTAATTGCCCTAAAGTGTAAAATATTATTTCGTCGAAAGGTTTATCCTCGATTAAATTAGTTAATAATATACAATACATTATATATATATATATATATAAGAAATATCGAATGATATTTTGACAATTGTTATTCAACTCGCATAGTCTGTTAGTTTGTAAAATTTTCGCTTATGAAATTTTTCATATTTATGATCGGCACCTAGTTCCTGTTACCAAAGCGAGTTCATCTAACTCAAACCTATTTAAATATTTCAAAGTTCTGGTGAGTTGCAAAAACCATGCATCCGGGGTATATATTTAGCATACACAAAATGGAAAAATAAATAAGCACCTCTGATTCAATAATGTAGTAGTTTTTATGCAAATAAGGTATAGTGAATGAAAAAATAAATTTTTTTATTCCGAGTACTTCGCGGGCAAAACCTTAGAAATAAATTAACTAGCGAGCGGTTAGATCAAAGCTTATTCACACCTTTCATGTTCGAAATAGAACAGTTTATTCAATTTTTATATTTATTTACTTCTCTTTTAATATACTTATTTACTTTTCTATATGCGCCCGCATGAGGAGTAGGGTTAGTTTAAAGTAGACATTTCATTGTGTTAAAATGCAGTGAAATAAGTCTTTTGAATTTGATTTGGAAATTACCTTGAATGTCAGTACACACCTGGAATGTTGAGAAAGCGAAAGTTCTATGTGCATTTTCTTGAGTTCGAGAAGTGAAGTATGTGGCATCTGAATGCAGTTTTATATAATTGTGATGCTCAGATATACAGCTTTGTAGATTATATGTTCGTTTTCCCATGTGTCAGTATGAACTATTGCTGTTATTAACTTGATTATATTGCTATTATTCCTATTTTTATCATTAGCTTTATTAATACCATTAGACAAATTATGTATTAATCTTATTCATTTTTTCGTAATTTGTTTTAAACACCTTTTATTAGCCCCCAGAATGCTATTTCTTTCTCCAGCTTATTTTGTCTCCAATAAATAACGTTACCTTGTGTACGCTAGCCGTAAAACAAAAGCCGATGTTTCATTGTGCGATTAAATACGCTACAGCATTTTTTAAAACTTCTAAGCATCGCACATTTTTAATGTTTATACCGTCGTATTGGGGGAAAAAAGTACTTTTTAACGCAATTTGTTTGAAAACTGTATCTTCATTTGTTTTTGAAATATTAATTTTTTTTTTTTTGTAGTTTTTAGCGACATTTGTTTCATTTTGGTAACTCAAGTTCTCCATTTCTGTAGAAAGTAAAGGGAAAATAGCTGAAAAATAGCAATTAAATCTTCTTGTTGCCATTTTCCCATAAAAATTTAAAAAAAAAATTAATTAAAACACGTGCTATTTTGAGAAAAATATAAATGAAGGATTTATGATAAAACATGGAGCTGCTATAAACTATATTTAATTTTAAGTATCTATATTAATGCAAATGACGTCATTTTACATAAAATAAAATCGTGTGCTCCAAGTCTTAAAATTGAAATATGTTTTGCAGTAGAGTCCCGCTTAACTGAGTTATTTTCTTCTGATCGACTAATGGCTTCTATTATTATGAAACATCCATTATAAACGAAGCGTTAGGTGAAGATGAAAGAGCAGCCGTAAAAAGTTAGAACTCTGATTTTCTGGTCAGAATGGAAAAAAAAAATGGCCATAATTTTTTTTCCCGTTTACTTTAAAACGCTGGTGTCTAGAGCATTTGGAGCCTCGATTTAGCCGGGAAATCTGACAGCACTACACTAAAAAAAAAAAAAAAAAAAAAAAAAAAAAAAAAATTAAAGTTGCTAAAATTTTTCTAGGAAACTGAGATTCCTAGGACTTTTAATGTAACGGCAACAAAAAAAAATCATGTTACAGATACATTTTTGTACCGTAAATCAAAAAATCTGTAAGATTACTATGAATTTTTTAAGAAACTGGGATGCCTTAGAACTTTTTATGTAACTGCAATCCGGGCTACAGATGAAATTTTAGTAAGATTACTGTAATTTTAGTAGATTCTTTTGTAAAGCTACATATTTCGGTGGCTTTACAAAAACTAGTTTTGTAGACTTAGATCTTTTTTTGTACAGTGTACAGATAAAATTTTAGTAAGCATGTTCTAGAAATGTAGATTTCTGTAACTTTACATCTGTAGAATTACATTTTTTTTTTTTTTTTTTTTTTTTTTTTTTTATACAGTTCAATACCGTCTCACTTAGCTGCCTCTTCCCCGATATGTTTTGACAGTAAAAACGAAAAACGTTTTGAGAGAAAGTGTTTCTTCATAACATACTTCTGCTTTACATAACAACAACTGGACGTTTCACGATATAGGTCAGCTTTACGCTGTTCCGCTTGAAATAATCGTGATTTTTCATTTATTTGTTTTCTGTTCCGCACGCATCCACCACCAGAAGTTCACGAAAGCATCGTTTTCTCCCGGAAAAATCCTGGAATATCCCGTACATTAATTTTTTTAGATACTCCTAAGTTGTCAGTGGTCTTGTAAATATGCAATTACCCTACATAGCGTCCAGTACTTTAAGGAGTTGGTTGTCTACTCTTAGAAAAATTTCATTTTTTTACTTTGTTTAGGTGCGTTCGTAATTATATAAATACGTAGCACCTACTGTCGTCGTCTGATCCGTCCGTCTGTCCGCATATAACAACGCAAAAACTATCCAACCGAATGGTTTGAAATTTAACATGTATAATTGTTGCAGATTTTAGTCTAGTCATTTCAACTTTTATGAAAATCGAATCAAAACTTAAAATATATTAATAAAAGTTTTCTTCATTCTATTAAATCCTATCATACGTAATTAATTAAAGGATATCACATGATAGGCAATGATTCTAGTTTGCTATGTTGATGATGTTCTATTTAAGATGGAGTCCTATTATTTCCGTATTATTGAATTTAATATAGAGAATCGTAATATATTTTGTATTCATGCATTTTTGCATAAGAGCGCAACAACTATCGCACCAAGTGATTTGTTTTAGATATTCTTAGGTTGCCAGTGGTCTTGTAAACATGCAACTATCCTACATAGTGTCGGATACGCGTTAGGTTACCATAGCAGTGACAAAAAGATGCGTTCAGTAATTCAAAGGGGTGGTTGTTTATTTTTAGAAAATTTCATTTTCTGACTTTTTTTTTTCTTTTCTTTTCTTTCTTTTTTTTTTTTTTTTTTTCTATTTGACTGGTATTAGACGATAGAAACAATATGTTAATCACATGTTTTTAGGGAAAGGTTGTCGAAATATAGCTTAATTTTCCACAATTACATGTACATTAATTCTAATTTTTCTTTCTTTCTTTCGCTATTTCACACGCAACCAAAACCAGAAGCTTCAATTCACAAGCATGCTTCTTATCTTTTAAAAAAAAAGAAGAAGAAAAATCTGGCAATCCTGTAAACTAGTGAATCTGCAGACCATGGGACTCGATGTCAGCTCTGCAACTCGTTTTATTTTTTACCTTTCTTTACATGATACCTTATATCTTACAAACAGCATTTTTTATATTATTTAAAAGAGATTTTTTTCTATACTACTTAAAAGAGTGTAAAATAGTTCTTATCTAAATAAATTCCTTGTCTACTTCGATAGAATAGCATTCCAAAATCACAAGAAAATAAGCTTTTTGTTGCTAAAATTTCAAAATTTTCAGTAGCAAAAAGTATTGAATTTTGGTCAAAATGTTGAACACATCATATTTTGAATATATATTTAACAGTAATAATCGGATACAAATTTTTAATAACATACATTTTTTTTTAAAGTCGCAGCAAATGAATAACTCAACTTTTAACTAACCCAATTGCTTCAAAAAACGATTTTTTTTTTTTTTTTAAATTACTAAACTAGTTTTATGCAAGTTTTGTTGTCGGCTATATAGGCCGACAGATTATAGTAAAAGTTAAAAAAAAATCGTGCAGAAAATTCCAAAATATAAAGAACTAGTCTTTAGAAACCAATTTAGTAATAACAAAAATTGCATTAAAAATTGAACATTTGCTTTTAATTTACAGGTATTTTTATTATAAGTACTTTATGATGGGTTAACATGTATTAATGAAAACAATAAAAACATATTACATAATGTTTATTCAAAATAAATACATAAATCTTTATGGAGAATGTATTTCCATAATTTAATGTGTTAATTCCACACAGAACAATTTATTCTATCAAACACTCCTCTCAACACATCATATATATTAAAACGCGAAGGTAAAAATTTAAGCAGATCAAAATCGACTCAGTTGCACATGCGTGAACTCTTTTAGAACCTCTTCAATTTAGAGGAAAGTAGAACGAGTTCCTGCTGGCGCAGCGGTCTAAAGCAGAAGTTTAAAGGTCTGAATTTTTGTAGAGGACGCAGGTTCGGATTTCTGTTAAGTTTTTGGAGATAATTCATTACAATAATGACATATTTTATCAGGAGGAGAAATTATATGATTTTGATTATTATTATTATTGGGCAATTCCATATGTGACGGAATGACATTTTGAGTTGTAAAATTACAGCTAAAGCAATTACCCTGAAGCTATTTTCACACAAAAATTTAATTTTTCAGTTTGCACATGACTGTTATTGACTAAAAAATTAAAAAAATATCTGAAACAATTTTTTTACATATTTTATTCTTTCATTTTTGACTAATTTCTTATTGTGTGACGGAATGACATTTTTGCAACCATGACTCTAACCTGTTACTTAAAACTGGAAACATTTGTGAATTAGGAAAACATTCAGTTTTTAAACTAATACATAGCTTAAATATGATGTATAAGCAGTACAAAGTTATAATTTAGAACAACCTATCTGTACTAGTGTTGAAGTTATTAATTGTCATTTGACGTGACGGAATGACAAAAAGTTTCTTAAACGTTTATTTAAAAAAAAAAATGATTAAACAAATAAATTTCAGAATAAACGTACATTACATAACTATGTATTCTCTATTGATAGTATTTTCAAAAACATATCGAGCACGAATCCTACTATTTGAAATAAAAAATGTACAAAAACATGTGAAAGAATGACGCAACACAAGACTTTATTGTGCATGCATTATTATCAAGAATATTGCTTTAAGACTGTTGTAAACTATTAAATATTATACTACATGCATTCATTTATTTAAAAAATGTAAAACAAACGACAATTACCTTCTTTTCCCAAGTGTTCTTCAAAAATACTATTTGCACACAACAGCAAGCATTTTACTTTCAGTCATTTTGTTTATTTGGACAATTGCCAGTTGCAAATAAAATAAAAGTTTTGAGTCTAAAACATTAATTTGAAAACTTGGAATATATTTCAATATATTTTTTAACTTAATTTATAAAAATTATAAAAAAAAATATTTTTGATCAAAGTTGACACTTGTATGGAATTGCCCTATTATTACTTGAATGCTTTATAATTAAATAAAAATTAACACTCAACAATATTAAAAAAAAAAAAATAAATAAATAAATTATATTTTAAATATTTAAGCTAAATATTTTTGCATGTAAATATCAATGAAATAAATTGAGCTGATCTACAATTTTTGTTATATTTTCTGACCATTATCGAGAATATATAAGTGTGTGTGTTCAGAACTAAAAGTTTGCCATTTTTTCCCCGGAAAAATTAAAAAGTTAAACAGAAAGAATGAAAAATATTCATATAAGAACTATAAAAGAAAATAACGTGATATCCATGGTTTAATATTGAAAAAGTGTATAAAAATGTAAAATAAAATTCAAGTAATAAAAAATGTATATTATAAATCGTTAGCTGCATCAATTTCAAAATTTAGGCTTTCTGAGAATGAGACTGATAAAAATAAAATTAATGGCAGCTTTTAATGGTCGTGTAGTTTAAAATAATAATAATAAAATAACTATAAATGTTATTTTTTTAAAATAAATGAGACAGTAGTAAGCAAAAATAAATGCTTTACCCAAAATTTTTCAGGTAAATTTCTGATAAAAAGCAAGCATAATTGGGTGTAAATTATAAACTCAAAATTCTTGTACTTCATTGAACAGGTTAGACTGACAGCACCATCTCTCGCCTTAAAGAAACTAGGGGATCCTACCCGGGCTTCCCGGGTTAAAGAATATAGGTCAAAACTTTTTTTTTAATTGAAAACTAATAATTTTTTATATGCAATAAATTTTTTAGATTGCCCACTTACATTAAAAGAGCATTTTTCATATGGAAAATACGAATTATACAATCAAATAATTTTTTGGAATTTATCAAAAGCGACATTTTCTTATTAACCGCATGCTAAGAGTTACTTAGCCAAGATTTTGCTGCTTATGGCATCCTTTTATATTCTGATAATTTCAGAGCTTATACATGTCTGTTAAATTTGTGTTTTATTTATATTATTTTATTAGCCACCGATACGGTATGCTATTTGATTTCTCACAGCTTATTTTGTGTCGTCCCAAAAAATAACGTTACCTTACAGAAGCCAGCCGTAAAACAAAGCAGTACGATTAAATACTCTATGGCATTTTTTTAAAACTTTTAAGCATTGCACATTTTCAATTTTTATACCGTAGTATTCGAAAAAAAATTTACTTTTAAATACAATTTGTTTGAAAGCGGAATCTACATTTATTTTTGAAATATTAATATTTTTGTAGTTTTTGGAGCCATTTGCTAAATATTGGCAACGGAAGTACTTCATTTCTGTAGAAAGTAAAGGAACATAGTTGTAAAATATTAATTATATATTTTTGTTGCCATTTTTCCATAACAACCGAAAGAAAATGTAATTAAAATACGTGCTGTTTCGAAAAAAATATAAACGAATGATTTTTGTTAAAACATAGAGCTATTATAAATTATATTTAATTTTCAGTATCTATATTAATGTTACAAACATATGAAGGCCTATGAATCAGTAGACAGCCGTTTTTCTTTTTTTGTCGAATTTCTTTAATGGCGGCATCTTTTTGCTGCACTTGTGTATTATTTCGCGATAGTGACGTCCTATGCATACTTTACTGTAGATGTTTAAGGGTGAATCGTAAATGTTGAATTCTTAAGCGGATGCGAATGACGTCATTTTACATTTAAAAAAAAAGTGTGTGCTGTAAGTCTTAAAATTGAAATATGTTTTGTACTATTTATATATACATATATATTTTTTTTTCGTCGGGGGCGACATTAATTCTGAAAAAGCAGAATTCCTGTTTTCTAGTTTATTTATTCATAAGGAAGTTTTTTTAAAATGGATATTAGCCTTTATTTTGTTTTAAGGGCAAACGGATTAATCTTTCGTAATCGAGCTGCGCGCGATATAGATAAATAAAAAAATATTTCATGCTTTAAAATTGTTTTTAAAACCATAGACAATCACTAAACTGAGATGAACTTTGCAAACAAATTCCATTAGAAAAAAAATCCTATTTGGTTATCTAAAAATTTAAATTGTACGATTAAAAATATGTTAGATTTGTGTCTTTTCAATATTATTCTATTATTTGTTTATAAAAGAAGTATTAATTTCGTTAATTTGTCTTTCACAAATATGCTAGATTGGTGTTTTTTTAATATTATTCTTTTATTTGTTTATGAAGGAAGTATTAATTTCGTTATGCACAAATAGTCCGAAACAAATGCTGAACAATGTTTGTTGCTTTATGTGAAAATGTTTATTATTATTTATTATGTATTGAAATCGGCGCGTGATAAGATAAACTTAAAAAAAATCATGCTTAAAAATTATTTTAGAAAACATAATACATCAGTGAATTAAGATACAATTTTTAAAGAAACTGCATTTGAAAGTAAATTTTTTCCCTATGTGACCAAATTTGAAAATGTACGATGGTCAGAAGATTAAAAAATTGCAGTAGCGAAAATTTCAAGACCAAAATTTGATCGTGAAGTGTTGCCATTCGCAAAATGAAGTGAGCGTTACGCACAGATACGTTTGCTCTTTATAATATAGATACTTAATCAGTAAAACATACTAAAGATCAGTTATTAGGATGTGGTTATCAATTTAGGCTCTTATGCTTGGTATTCCGGAATGAAAAACAGCAATTTTCACCTTCTCAAAATTTGCATACGCACTTCTCACATCCATGTTCATCATTTCAAAAAAAAAATTATTTTGTTTGATCATTTAAAAATTATTTTAACTCAAAAATTGAAGTCACGATTGTCAGCAACATCTTTTATGTGAACAGACGCACTCTTTACTTGAGATTCTAATCTCAATTCTGGAGAGTAAAAATTTCCATAATTTATGTTTTTTAGATGCATTTGTGTTAAGATGTTTAGTTTTACCTAAGAAAATGATTGTTTTATTTTAAATATGACTTCATTTACACTTAAATAAGCATTTCGCCTAGTGTGTGAAACTTACACTGTTAAAAATATGCAGCAATTGCTGCACACTCCACCCCTTTTATAGAATGTTTCTGTTCTGACCAATGAGAATGCACCATAATATAGTCAAGTTACAGTTTCCTATAAAAGCGATGGAGTGACGATGCAGCAAATACCCCAGATTTTTAACAGTGCAGTATCAGTGCACATGCAGAAGGAAAAACAATATAGAAAATTTATGAAGAAAAATGCGTGTTTTCAAAAACAGTATGTCATTTGCCGTTATTATGCCCCTAATATAATATTCTGCTCCTAATGGGATTTTGCGACACTAAACCCTATACAACAATTTTATCAACAATTTTGAATTTTTATCAGAAAATAGCATGAATAAAGATTATAATACCTCATTGTTTCTCTCTTGCCTGCAATAATGAAAGCTATCTAATTTTCACCATTTTGAAGAATTTTCATAAAATGCTTTTAAAATTAAAATATAGAAATGGGCATATTTTAAAAAAACAGATAGTGCGATCACATCTACAAATGAAGAGCTTTCAATTTAAAAAAAAAAAAATAGTAACAATTGTACAGTAGAAAGATCAGGGCAGATGGCTAAAAAACATACTTGTTTTAAATAAATGTAGATTATATAAAATTAGGAAAAATTAAATTACGCAAATTGTGTTATTTTGATAAAATTATAGTAGAATGTCCTAAAGAATAGCATTAAAATTTTATTATTCGAGAGAATTTTGGACAAAAATTTCAGGAACATATTATTTTAAACCACGGATTATTTGTTTGCTTGTGTAACTCGGCGAAGCAAATCCATAAAGGCGAGAATAATCAATTTATGTAATGTAAATCGCTATTATTTGCATGCCACCTCTCTTTTATAAAGACACTCTAAATTTTTATAAAACATTGCGTTTTATCAGTGTCTGATTTCGATTACGTTATTTTCAAAAGTGAAGTATTTTCACCTGTCAAGAATTTCAAAATAGCTGGGCTGTGAAAATGACATAATTCATGTTTACGAATTAAAATACACGCTTTTTTATAAAATGACGTCATATCCGCAAAAGCAATCCACTTTTACAATTCAGTCTTAAACTTCTTCTATAGAAAAATATGCATATGACGTCATTATCACGGAATAATTTTTGACATAGCCCATATTTTATTTTCAATTTTTTTTCAGGTTTTATGAGAAAATGGCAACAAAAAGACACAGTATCTCCTATTTTTGACTATTTTCCGTTTACTTTCAATGACCTTCAATAGAAATGAGGTACTTTTATTGCCACGATGAGAAAAATGGTATTAAAAACTACAAAAAAAAATTAATATCTCAAAAATAAATTGAGATACAGCTTTCAAACAAATTGCATTTAAAAGAGCATTTTTTTCCTTATACGACGATGTAAAAATGTAAAATGTGCGATGTTTAGAAGTTTAAAAATTTGCAGTAGAGAAAATTGTGTTACCAAAATTTCATTTCAAATTTCAAAGTGTTGCCATTCGCAAAATGACGTATGCGTTACGCACAGATATATTTGTCCTTTATAATATAGATAGTAGTCACTTATGTAATATGGAAATTTGTCACGATTTCAATACTGTAAAATAATAATAATAATAATAATAATAATAATAATAATAATAATAATACTAAAAACTTTCAAATTGATAGGAAAACAGAAAGTATCTGTAATTTTTTACAGTAAAAAATTACAAAATTCATATTTTTTCCAGAAAAAAACTGTTTTTTCTTTAAAACAGTTTTTGTCAGTGGAGTAGTAAAAATTACAGTTTTTTTTTGCAGTATATACATGCATTACATAAATGTATTTTCAAAATCATGTAAACTTTTATTAGGAATGCCTTTCTCTAATTCGATATATGGGTTTTACATAAGATAAATCATAAAATCAAGCATTCGTCGAATCACAAAATCCATAAATTTCTTTAGAACTGTTGAAATTTTAAATACAATCAAACCCTACTCTATTGCTATGTGTCGATCAAAAGTTTCGAAGTTTTGGAGCCAACATGCTTTTTTCAAACTTTTTCTTCTTCACACACGCATCCCTGACGACTCGTTTGAATTATTTTTATTTTTTAATCATTATTTTCTTATATATATACACACTCATGCATTACATGAGTGTATTTTTAAAATTATACACAAACATAATATTATGAATGCTTTACTCTAGTTCGATATATTGGTTTTACATAAGATAATTATAAAATCAAGCATCCCTCGCATCATAAAATTCATAAATTTGTTAAGAGCTGATGAAATTTTAAATACCATCAAACCAAACACTTTTGCTATTTGTGTCGATCAAAAGTTTCGAAGTTTTGAAGCTAACATACTCTTTACCAACTTTTTCTTTTTCCCACACGCATTCCTGATGACTCGCTTTAATTATTATTTTTTTTTTAATTATTTTTTCTTATATATACAGGCATTTTCAAAGTATCCGTAAACTTTTATTAGGAATTCCTTACCCCAATGCAATATATTGGTTTTACATAAGATAAATCATACTATCAAGCATTCGTCTCATCAGAAAATCTATGAATTTGCTAGGAGCTGATGAAATTTTAAATACCATCAAACCATACTCTATTCCTATGTGTCGATCAAAAGTTTCCAAGTTTTCGAGCTAACGTGCTCTTTCCCTGCTTTTTCTTCTTCACGCACGCATCCCCGATGACTCGCTTGGATTCTTTTTCTTTTTCTCCTTCGAATTCCGATATCCCATATCTTATTTAACTTTCTCCACACCTGTCAGCTGACCGTCTCATTTTTTATGTTTAAAAGCGTGATTTACGGCTGTACTGCGTCTGTGTCCAGGGACAGGGGACCACTTCATGGACTATTTTTTTTCTCTTTCGTTTTGTCTTTGTGTGTTCTGTAATTCTTTTTTATTTTCTTTCGGCTTTTTTTCCTCCTCATTTTCTTCATTTTTTTTTCTTTTTTAAATACATGGAAGCAGTTACATTGGTTTTTTGTGACAGAGACGATATTGAGTATAAATTTTTCTTGACTCGATGACTTGTTTTATACCGAAAAATTTTGACGGATATATGATGTAATGAAATAAAAATTCACATGAACGTTGTCGAAAAGGAACTACAGCTTGTTAGTTGCACTGTAACATTTTTCTGTTCTTATATTAATGGGTGGGTTTCCTTGAATGTAAGCTTATAAATTTATACTGTTGAAATATATCTTATTTTTTTTCTTTTTTTTTTTTAATATGTTCATGTTTTATACCACAAACAACTTTTTTAAGTACGTTGTTAACTACGACGCGTGCAAAAGTTTTGGTGGATATATCATGTGATGAAATAAACAGAAGTCGATAGTCCCAAGAACGATAGAAAATGAACTACCGATTGTTAGTTGTACTATAACATTTATGTAAATTTTACATTAATGGCTGAACTTTGTTGAAAGTAGGCATGTGAATCAACTATTGAGAAACATCTTTATTTAAAGAAAAATGCGATGCTATTTCACAACACAAGCAATTTGTTTATAAGTTGCTTTTAACCATATACTTTAATGTTTTGTTCGATATAATCTATTCATAAAAAGAGAGCAGAAGAGTGATAGTCGAAGTTCGTTTTGATGAAGCATATAAATATATATCACAGCGCTGTCTTAGAATGCACAACAATAGTTTAAAAGATTATCTCAAAATATGAAATAAATGTTCCGCACAAATATATTTTTAAATATATAAACTGTTGGCAATATCATTGTTTGGCAATTTTAAATAGGACGTAATTTCCTCTATTTACGACTTTTAACGCATATTATTGAATTTATTATTTTAAAATTTTCTTTCTCTTTTAAAATTCACGTGTAAATATAGTTTTTATGACGTAATTTTCAACATTTTCCTGCTTTTAATATGTGATCATTTAATTCTAATTTGAAAAAAAATTTCTGTTAATAATAGCCACATGTAAATAAATTTTCAATTTGAAGGAAATATTATTCTGTGCGCTGTTTTTAAATTTGGCAGCAATTTAAAATAATACCCTTTTCTAAAAGATGTAAAAAATATCTCTCGAAATGCCGAAAATTTGATTTTAAAATGGAAATAAATGCTCAAAAAAATGAGTCAAATTAAATTCAGTCTGCACACCGGGAACTTCTAATGTATTATTCTTACAGAAAATTATGTGTAGTTTTTGCTCCTATAAAACTTTTTTAGAGGAACGATTTGACCAACTTTAACATTAAATATCTCTAAAACGAATTATTCGATTTGAAAACTGTCTGCACCAGCGTGTTTATCAAATATTTCCCTATAATACCGGCAATTGCCATATTTTGGTGTGCAGTAGTTCTCTTAATATTAACGAAGAAAGACCCCGGTCACAAAAAATTCATAAACAGCGGTAATGACAGTGTTACTTTTTTTTTTTTTTTTTTTTTTTTTTTTTTTTTTTTTTTAAGAATAGAGAGCTATTCTATACTAGATAGTTGTTAAGTCTATTTAATCCTATTCCAATACTGTATTTTCGAAACGTTTTCAAAAATTCTCCCTTTGCCTATTGCCATAATAAGAAAGTCTCTTTAATTATACGAAAAATAACTACATATTCTTTAGATTTTATTAAAGCGGTTCTCAAAAAAACTTCTTTCCCCGCTCAACAAATGCAAAACTATCTGGCTCATTTATAAGCATAAAAGCATGAAATTTAGAGGCATGATTAATGAATTGATTTGTAATCAAAATGATTTATTTTTTTATATATAAATATAAATTAATTGCATATTGAGTTATAAGCAATTGTTTTATCAGGACGGCAGTTTTTTTTTCTTTTCATTCTTGCTGTGTTGTGTCGAGAAATTTGGACGTGATTAAAAACGCCAACTTTGGCAACATTTTTGGAAAAATCTTCTTCTTTAACCTAAAAAATGAAAAAAAAAATAATAACAGCTCGATTACACAGTTTCTTAATAAGAGCATCTGCCATTTTGATACGTTTGTGAAAAAAATAAATTTGAAAATGTATCAGCGAGTAGGCAATTTTAATTTGAGAACAGCCTTTAATGTTTATGCGTAAGATTCTTCTAAGGATTATTTTTTATTATTTTCGTAATTACTTTTAATTTTTTAAACCGAAAAATTATTTTTTCCTAAATTCATTTTTTTTTAATGGCTCTATGGGAACCGTTAAGGGGGCACAAGACCTTTGAGTTTGTCGAAACGATCAAAAACATCGTCTTTTTTCAAAGTACCGAAACGCAAATAATATACAATTAAGATCTTTTTTTTTCTTTCTACCTAAAGTATATATTCTTAGCTATATTATCCAGAAAAATAAATGTTTTACGAATGTATATACGAAATTAATATTTAAATTTAAAAATTCATCTCACTAATGCATGAATTAAAATCATTAAGTACTCCGCGCATGATAAAACTCTAAATCATGCATACAGAAAATAATTTTTGAACAAAATTGAATCATAACACATCGACTTCTAATTTAAAATCAAAATATGCACAAAGAGTTTTGTTTAAAATTTAATTTTAGCACAAAAAAAAAAAAAAAAAATCAAAACTTTCAAAAAAATTTTCACGTTTTTCAAGTGCAAAACAAAAAAGTGTGATTTTTTTTTTTTTTTTTTTTTTTTTTTTTTTTAGCATGTAGACTATAAAGAAATGCATATTTGGTTAATTTTTTACATAGCTTGAAAACAGTGCGCACAAAACTCCAAATTTACTAATCTGTAAAAACGCGTCTTAAGGTCCCGGTTAACGTACGGACCTTCAATTATACTCACCGTCTATAAATCATTAAAACTCAAGAAATAATGCAGATTTTTGAATGGAGTTTTTTGCATATTGTTGATTAATTTAAAAAAAAAAAATCAGAATAAAACAAAATCGAAAACCAATTTTTTGAAAGTTTAAAGGTCCTGTGCCTCTTAAGGTTGCTTGTTACCCAGTTTGTCATTTGATGCATTCTTCTATTTAAAATATATCGGGAAATTAATATTTTAAACTTCTTTTTCTATGTACTCTTCTTAAAGGATATCTCTTTTTTTCTTAGTTCTCAAAATATTTCTAAAATCTATGCTTAATTTTATATGAAGTATGAAAATTTTACTACAAGTTCGTCCGTTTTAGTAACACATAAAATATTAAATTAAGCATAGATTTTAGAAATATTTTAACAACTAAGAAAAAAAGAGACATCCTTTAAGAAGAGCACACAGAAAACAGAAATAAAAATATGAATATCCTGAGGAGATATTTTAAATATAAAAATGCTTCAAACGTCCATAGACTTCCCATTACCGAGGGGGGTTCGAAAAACAAAGTGACGAGCAGCCTTAAGGGGGCTGGTCACTCAGCTTCCGAATTCTCCTCCGTAATGTTAAGTCTATCATGCATTCGTATATTTAAAATATCTTCTCGGGAAATTCATATTTTTTTACATCTTTTTCTGTGTACTCTTCTGAAAGGATGTCTCTTTTTTTCTTAGTTCTCAAAATATTCCTAAAATCTATGCTAAATTTAATATTTTATGTGTTAACTGTGAGTAAGATTTTAACACTTCATATAAAATTAAGTCTATACTTTGGAAATATTTTGAGAACTAAGAAAAAAAGAGACATCTTTTAGGAAGTGTACACAAAAAATTGAAGTTAAAATATTAATTTCCCTACGAAATATTTTAAATACACGAATGCATTAAATGCCCAAAGACTTTACATTAGTGAGGGGAAATCAGAAGCTGAGTGACCAGCCCCCTTAAGGCTAAGTCTTGTGAGCTCAAAAATAGATATTCGCCTTTATTTTTACACTTCCCTGTAAAACTATCTTCACCGTAACACCGCGTGTCTAAATCACATCGCACCACTCTTCCTCTGCCAGGATGAAACGGGATTGAGAGGAGAGGAACGGGGGGAGGAGAAAAGAGTGTCTGGGAAAATAGGATCTGACCCAAAATATTTGTCGTAGTGTCTCGGTTTCTAGAATTTTCTCCGAACTGGACTCGTAGCTAGAAATTAATGGAGGGTGGAGTGGTTAGAGAAGTTTTATTCGTTGCATACAAACTCTTCCAAATTTGGCAGGAAAAGAATGGGCGACAATACGAACGACGATCCAAATTCGAAAACGAGGAGGACAGGAGTGATGCGACCTGCATTAGGGAAAGAGATATATTTTCATCGCTGTATCTATTCTTAATGGTGGGATTTTCTATACGATGCAAGAATTCATGTTAATTATTGTATAAAAAGAAATGGATTTTTTAATATATATATAACATTTTTGAGCACGTTTTTAGTAAGTATTTGGTTTACCATATAGATTAACATCTTTTTACATTTGAGCTAACATAATTGCATCACTGTATCTATTCTTAAGGGTAGGATTTTCCATTCAATGCAAGAATTCGTGTTAATTATTGTATAAAAAGAAATGTTTAGATATATATAGATATAGATATAGATAAAACTTTTTGCGTACGTTTTACAATTTATTTTACCGTTTGGACTAACGTCTTTGATTTATATATAAGCTAACATATCTTCATCACTGTATCTATTCTTAGCGGTAGTATTTTCCATAGAATGCATGGATTCGTGTTAATTATTGTATTTAAAAAAAAATGGATTTTTTTTTTTAATTAGATAAAGCTTTTTGTGCACATTTTAGTAAGTATTTGGTTTACTATATGGGATAACATTTTTTAAAACTTCGTTTGAAAACAAAATGAGAAAAGCCTTGGTACATGGAATAATATATTTCAGAAAAAAAATACATTTTTGTGGATCATCGTAGATAGACTGTTGAATTTCATGTTGTTACATGTTAGTAAGCACATTGTAGGTAATTTTTAGATTTTTAGATTGTAAAAATTGGCTACAATGTAGAATTCTAGTTTGTTAGAAAGAGAGAAAGATTGCCCCATTTCTTTCACAGATGAAACATATTTTTCATTTTACTTTTTCATGCAGTACAGAAACACGTGCAGAAATGCTCGACACTTTTCATCATGTTGTAATCTGGTTTTCGTGTTTGTCTATTTGTGTATGCATATATTTAAGATAAAAAAAAAGTTTTAGATTTTAAACTATTTTAACAACGCTACATAAGAAATAGCGTGCATGAGTAAACAAATATTGAAATAAAGAAATAACAAGCGCGTCATCTGCATAATACCTCACATTTTCCTAATAAATGTCACAAACAAATTGAAGGAAATTGAGGTCTGTAAATTAAAATAAATGTTGAAATTGAATTTTCATAGATGTGCAAAGGAGAGTTTTAAGTTATTTTATATATAGATATTTCACCCTTTTATCTCGAAAATCTGCGATTCTAAAATTTTTCTACATTTTTATCAGATAAATAAAAAGTAGCAAGCACAGATTCAGGAGACCTGAAAATGTGAAGGTATACCTAAGTTTCTATAATTGAGTTTTTCTCATGATTACTACACTTTCTTTACGCTATTTGTCCAGAAACTAAAAGGAGAAGGGGGGGGGGGGGCGGGGCAAGAAACAAATATATAATAGGAAAGAAGATCAAAAGAACAGTGACATAATTGTTTTATAATTTATTAAGGTAACCAGGCCTCCTTACCTCCCCCGAATAGTACGGCTTTTACATTTAATATTTTGGTGCCGCTACACTCTTCATGATTGCTCGGTTTGTAAGGAAACCTTTAAATTAATCAGGTATTCAAAATTTTAACTTTTATGTAAAATGAATAACTTTCTATTTTAAAAAATTGCTGGAAGAAACTAAATTCCACTTCTCTATTGATACATTGTTGAGAAACTCTACAAAAATAAATAAATAAAATAAAATAAAATAAAATTAATGAGAATAAATGAATTTTAAATATTCCTATACCACCGTATGGCTGACTACTAGAAAATTCTTAAGCTCATACGTGATGTTTAGGCAGAGCGATAGATAAACATAGAAAGCATTTGAAAGGAAAATCAAAAGAGATAAGCCAGTGGTGCAGATATATTTCTTAAAAGAACATTTCAAAGCTTTTTGGATTTCAAACTCTACAGTTGACCATGATTCCCGTATATGTTTTTCGTGTTTCTTCATTCCCATATAACTAGCCGTAGAGAAACATCGGGATATATCTAGCAAAGAGAGTTTGTAATAACTGAAAGAGTTTGCAATAACGAAATTTGACTGTATTTATTACGAAAACTGCCGTTATAACTTAAAATTCAGTTAAAAAATTCTGAAATAAATGTTAAATATTCTTACAATATCATATGACTGACTATTGAAAAAGAAACAAAACAGGAATAAAGAGATTATGCTTCCGGAAGGAATACCTAAAGATATAACTTTAGTGATACAGATTTTTTTCTTAAAAGAAAATTTCAGAATATTTTGGATTTTGAGCTTAGAAAACATTGTTCTTCCGAACTTCCTTTTTGTCCTTCTTTCTTTTTAGTTGTTCTAACTAGCAGCGAACGAAAATCCACATCGGCAAGTGTTTTGGCAAAGAGAGTTCGTAATAACTGAATAGAGATAGTAATTACAAAACTTGAAAGTACTTATTATGAATGGCTGATGTTATAACTTACTATTCAACTAAAAAATTGTGAAATAAATTTTAAATATTCTTACAGTATCATATAAGATACTATTGAAAATGTCTACGAAACTGAGCCTTCAAAATGAATTTCTAAAGAGAGTGTATCCCAATAATGCTGTTTTTTTTTCTTTAAATAATATTTCAGGCTATTTTGGATTCTAAACTGTTGAGCTTAGAATAACGCTGTTCTTCTGAACTTCTTCATTGTCCTTCATTCTTATTCGTTGTTCTAACTAGCTCAAAATGAAAATCCACATTTGGCCAAGAGAGCTAGTAATAACTGAATAGGAGTCGTAATAAACAAATTTGACTGTAGTTTACATCAATAGCTGTCCTTATAACTTACTATTCAACTAACTGTTCTTACGGTATCACATAAGAGACTATTGGAAGGAAAATTCTTCGAGACTGTGCCTTCGAAACGAATATCTAAAGAGATAACCCAGTGATGCAGATTTATTTCTTAAAAGAATATTTCAGACCCTTTTGGATTCTAAACTCTGCAGCATACCATTGTTCTTCTGAACATTTCTTCTCCCTTCATTTCCGTATAACTAGCGGGAAACGAAGAGCCACGTCGGCATGTGTCTGCAAAAGAAGATTCAACTACAAAATATTCGTCGAGATGTCTCTGGCGACGGAATTTCGCCGTTTGTAGAGCGAGATTAATGTGGGGACTGTGGCGGTGCCAGTAGTTTTATTTGTCACAAACACTTCAACTCAACAGCGATATTCAGCAGGAAAGCAGGAAGGCGTGGTAATCCGTGATTTGCAGTTGCATGGGGGAAAAGAGTTACGCGTTCGAGTCGAGAGAAATATGTTGGAAAGTATACGCATTTTGGAATCTTGTTCAATAAACTCTTTTAGAAATTAAAGCGATATGAATATCTGAAAATCTATTTTGGTAAAAATGCAATAAAATGCTTTTGCTGGATGCCGAACATCAGAGAGAAATTAAGTTGCCTCAAAGATGATGTTCAATTGTTTGATATGTAAAATTTTGAAGCAGCGATCGGCAAAGCGCGAAACGTTTAGTTGATTAGAACTAAATTATTCAATTTTAATGCAGCATGATATTCGAAATGCGAGCTTTTTTTCTCTTGCTATATAAATATAAACTTTACGTGTGGAACTTTTTATTTTGCATTCGGGATGTGATTTAGGAATAAATTCCTATGTCCTCACGATGAAGTTAAAATAATTCCGCCAAAAGCCGTTTTATTTTGATAGTAACAGAATAATTTAAAGTTCTGACAATGAGGCTTTTCCATAATACCGGGAGAAAAATCATTCCTTTAACAAACTCTCCATTTGTTTATGAGATCTATCTGCCTTGGTACCTTTGCTTAGAATCCACTGATAAATTGAAGAGTTTACATTGTTATTATACCAAAACTGTGTCTTGTAAAATTTTTACACCATTTTTTTCAAGTAGTATTCCATATTGTAATAAATAGAAAAATAATAAAACTGCCTCCAGGTTTCATAAAAGTTCAATTTGTCTCATACAGAACCAAACATTAGCGCTCATTATGAACAAAATTGGTACCAATTTCAACCATTCCCGTGTAAATTTCATAATTATAGATTGAGAAGTTTCTTTTATTTTAAGTGTGTGCGTGTAACACGGCACGCTTCGAAAAAAATTTTTGCTGAGGGATACGATTCGAAATTTCCACAAGCACTATAAAATAGTCGCGCTTACCAATATGCCAGCAAATTATTCCATTGCTATAATTCAAAGTAGTGTATTTTAACCTATTCAGTTCCGAAGCTAAAATAATGATACAAATGCTTATTCATTGGTTTTCTCCAAACAAAATTACATCGTAAATGACGGAAAAAATATCTTTTCTGAAACTGATGCTTCAGGCGCTTAGTACTTTAGGTTAAAAAATATGTATATAAAACTACAAACTCCCTTAAAAATATCAATTTAATAACCATTAACCTAAATTAACGAATCACAAATTTAAGAGCTTTAAACAAGTAAATAATCTACAAATGCTCACAATTTTTTATTGAAAAGGATTTAAGTTAAATACTTATGAAAATTTCTCACTTTCTTGGTCATACTGTCAATTGGGCATTTTTAGGGATTTTGCAAACTCAGATGAAAATAACATTTATTTTATGTGGGAATCAGCTTAGATGCTGCCATTTATTCGTTTACTTTGAACGCAAAAAACATTCAGCTATTAAGAAGTGATGTAAAAAAGTAAAAATATCGGACATTTTAGTTTTTATAAGGAAAAGAACAGAGGTCCCTGTATGGGGGCCCAGGGACCGAAGAGGTTAAAGAAAAGATAGTCTTTAGAAAAGAAGGGTGTTTTAAAAACTAATAATGTCGGTGTACATATATATCATAGTAGTACAGTGATATACTTCCATTTAACGAAGTCTCATCGTTATTGAGATTATGACTTCCCCCCACAGTCAGCGTCAGAGTATCTGTGTGAAAGAGCGGCGATATAGCAAGTGTTTTTCTTAGTATGAAAAAAAATTGTTTTGTTTAGCATATAGAAGAATTGAAATGATTAAATAAAAAATATAATTTCATTTTCATACAATGCGATGAAATAAATTCATACATCCATCGCAACGGCAACCTCTCTGTTTGAATGCTGTACACGTACGAAAGTGGGAAAAACTCGTTATATAGAGTATATTTTTCGTAATATGGAGATTAATTTACATGTTAATGGTGTTCAAAGTCAAGGCTCAGGAGAAAATTTCGTTAAGTAGAAAACTTCGTTAAATAGGGACTTTGTTAAAGGGGAGTTTCACTTTATTTAATTAACAATAATTCATTATTATGCTTGCAACGCCTCGGTTACTGAAAAGATTTTCAATATCATTTATGTTATAGAAAAACTATAATGCAATGTTTTACAAGGAAGAAAAAGTTTTTTCAATAAAAAGTAGGAACTTTATATGCCACTAAAATATTCCATTGTCGAAGGCATTGATTGAAAATGATTTTCGGACAAGTCATTTTAATTTTTAGCACTCGTCACTTATAGTCATTCAACTTTTTAATTCTTAACGTTAATAAAAACAGTCTATTGAAGAAAAGTTTACTAACCTTTTACTGCAATTTGTATCTCATCTATCATAATTACTAACCCTTTACTGCAATTTGTATCTCATGTATTTTTTTAAATGTTAATTAATGCATTTTAACACATTTCTGCACGTGTCATGCACTTGCAGAAACTTAGCTTTCTTTTCACATCTTTAACACCTTTAAATGATACCAATGTAATCCACATGATGGCAATACATTATGTTAAATATTGTACGTTTCGTTTTAAAGAGACATGCAAGTGCAAATCACGTGATTTACTTTTTGTTATTAATAAATACACATAAGGACAGAAAGTAAATATTTATTATACAAACATATGGCGTTTTCTTTTACAGTTGGCTTTGTGTTTTACCTGTCACGCTGCTTCAAACAGTTAAATTGTGCTCTTTTTGCTACTTATATCGCAAACGATAACATTCACAATTTTGACTAAACTTTGAAAATATATTTTTTAAACTACTAGGGGATCCAACCCGGGCTTCAGAAGTTACATTACAGTAAGAAAAAACCCTTTTAAAAAAAAAACTCTAATAAACATTTTACATTTAATATATATACTGGGTGGTTATAATTAAACTTCCCCTATAAACAGCATCCTACAGTGCAAACGGGTGAACGGAAGGCAACGAAATTTGGTATATAGACTATACACCAGATGCGCTCACGGAATTTCGAAAAATAAAATTTAGTTCCAAAATGTCCACCAGATTGCGCCTTTTCCGGAAAATCATTAAATTTAACACAATAAACGGTCAAAACAGAATCCAGAAACAATATTAACATTTACTGATTATTTTCTGATCACCTCGAATCATATTAAGTAAAGCTGAAGGAAAAAATAACAGTACGCTGTTTGAGGAAAAAATAAAGTTCAGTTTGCAGAAACAAGAACAGATTAGGACGAAACTGCTCAAGAAGAGCAGTTGTTAATCGTGTCCAGGACGATGCACGGAAAGATGCTCCGTGTGATTACCCTCAGATAGGCATTACCAAATTTTGTTGCATTCCGTTCACCCGTTTGCGATGTAGGATGCTGTTTATAGGGGAAGTTTCAACAACAACAACAACAACAACAACAACCGTTTTCAATTCATTGCTGGAACTGCTCTGTTCAACAAGCGCAAAACGTTTTGGCACATTTACAAATTCATTTTTTAACGGAAAGATATAAAATGGGAAAGCCTGACCATGGAAGCGATTTGGAATCGAACTGTGTCTTCCATTTTTTAATCAATCAATTACCTATTGAGTTATAAGCGATTTTGGTCACGTGACACGTTATTTTTCTCCCCTTACTGACTGGATTTTCTTCTTTTGTTCGGAAGTTCGGTTCAAAATGTCAACTTTGACAGTATTTTATGAAAGATCTACTGCATTTACAAGAAAACGGAAAAAACAGTCCGATGACATAGTTTCTGAATAACAATACCTTCTAGTTTCATGCGTTTCCGAACAAAAATGAATTAAAACTTATGTCAGAAAGTTAACCCGTTGGATTTGAGAACAGCCTTAACACCGGCCACTTGTCTGATTTCATCACTTCACCTTACTTGAGGTCGTCTTCTTCGCCGTTTTACATCTGTGGGATAAAACTGTAAGGTGTTTGTGCTCCATCTATTGTCTTGTCTTCTTGCAATATGCCCAGGCCATTTCCATTTTAGCCGTTTAATTCTTTCAATGATGTCAAAAACTTTCGTTTGACTTCTTATCTAGGTTGTTATTTTTCTGTCTCTTCTAGTTATACCTAGCATACATCTTTCCATACTTCTCTGCATTGTTTGTAATCTTTGTACCATCCGTTTTGTTAGCATCCATGTCTGCTTTATAAGTTAGTACAGGCAAAACACATTGGTTAAACACCTTTCTTTTCAAACAAAGAGGCATGTTACTCTTCAGAATAATATTGTTCTTCCCAAAAGCACTCCATCCATTTCTAATTCTTCTATTGATTTCATTCATGATACTATTATCCAATGATATTTCCTGTCCAAGGTATACATAACTTTGAACTTCTTTAATCTCAGTGTTGTTGTAGACGATTTTCTTTTTTGATGTAAATGAACTGAACATCACCTTAGTCTAGACACACGTATATATCAGTGGCGTGGCGACCGGTCATCGCTGGATGCGGCGATGACCAAGCAATATTTTAAAACTCTTAATAAGCTTTTAAAACTCTACGATCCAGTTTTAGCAGAACATTTGGAGTTCATGTATAAGTGAAGGTAAGATTTAAAGTTTCTTTTTTGAACATTCAACCATTGAATTTTAGAGTTAATAATTTTTCACCACAAACTTAAATAATTGCGATGACCACCGAAAATTTTCACGCCACGCCACTGGTATATATATATATATATATCATAAAGATTAAAAACAATTCTGATTAAAAAATAATAATGGTGCTTTAAAATATATCGTTTTTTTTTTTGTTGTTTTTTTTTTGTTTTTTTTTTTTTTTTTTGGCTACACCAACCCAGTTGATGAAATGATTGTCAACACCCTCTGTAGCCTAAATAAATAACTATAAAGTCGCATTTTGCAAAAGAGAAAAATCAGTTTATATAAAAAGAAGCAGTATGTTAAAGATTACCTATACCCCGATAAAATATTCCTTTGTCAGAGAGATATAGCGAAAAAGACTTTCCAAACAAGTCATTATTTCTTTTAATATGTATGAAAGTTCAAAAAACTTTATGATTCATTTACATCAAGAATTATTCATGAAGTTGCGCGTCATTTTTCTTTATGTCCAAATATAACAGCAAAAGACTTAACAAACGTCTTTAAAATTTAATCTTATTCGTTTTTGCACAAAAATACACGTGTGCCGCTTTTCTAAGATGGCACCCGAGTTTCAGCATATTTTTACATTAGTTCATATTTCTCAAAACATTTCAGCCTAAATTAATATTAATTAGCTAATTCATGAATATTAATTATTAAATCCTGAACATCTTGTTTTGCTTTTTCTTTATGTTCATCTGTAAAATTTCCTTTTTTAAATATTTTTATCTCTTTTAAAAAAGAAATCTTACATTTATTTTAAAAAATTTAACCGTACTCGCTTTATTATCATTATTGATGTTTTATTTTAAGGTTGTAAATCCGAACAGATTAAACTGATACAATACTAAAGTAAAAAAAAAATACACAGTGAGGCATATTGCAAATTAAATGACTCACTTTAAGATACACTGTGTTAATTTTGAAATATCTGTGAAACAAAGTTAAGGATATTTTTCATTTTTAGGAATAGCTTTAGGCATTTTTATTAGAAACCTAATTTTAAGGCACCTTTAAAATTGGATTGGAATTAGAGTTGAATTAGGCATAGATAGTAATAAATTTTCATTTATTTTTAAAAGTTTAACCTTAGTCAATTTATTAACATCAATTATGTTTTATTTTAAGGTTGTAAATTCGAATAAATTAAATTAATATTTTACGACGGTAAAAAATACGCAATAGGGTATAGTGAAAATTCAATGATTCACTTTAGGATACACTGTATTAATTTTCTAATATAGGTTAAATAAAGTTAAGGATATTTTTAATTTTTAGGATATAGGCATCTTTATTAAAAACCTAACTTTAAGGAACCTTTAAAAATTGGATTGGAATTACATTTGAATTAGACATAGATTGTGATAAATTTTTCTGAAATGTGAAATAATTTTTATTAAAATTTTATGAATTTATGTGCATATTGAATATTTTCCCTTTTTACCAATTTACAAGGAAATTAAAAGTAAAATCAAGTGAAAAATCCAAAATTATACTATTTTTTACAAAGTTAATGGCAGAAATTAACAATATTTGTTATGTAACTCATGGATATTAATTGTTAGATCTTGAACATCTTGTTTTATATTTTTCTAAAATTTTATTTTTTATGTATTTTTAACTATTTAAAAAAGAAATCTTATTTTTTTTAACCTTACTCGCGTTTTTACCATTATTGATGTTTTATTTTAAAGGTTGTAAATCGGAATATATTAAACTTTACGACGTTAAAAAATACTCAAATTTTGGAATATCGGCTAAGTAAAGTTAAGGAGATTTTAATTTTTAGGAATAGCTTAAGGAACCTTTATTAGAAACCTAACTTCTTGGAACTGTTAAAAATTAGATTGGAATTGCAGTTGAATTAGGCATAGATAGTAATATTTTTTTTTATGAAACGTGAAATACTTTTGTTAAATTTTCTTAATTAAAATTCATATTGAAAATTTCTCTTTTTTTTACCAATTTATAACGAAATTAAAAAGTAGAATGAAATGAAAATTCGAAAATTATACTCTTTTTTACTAAAAAAAAAAAAAAAAGGCAGAAATTAACAATAATAATTTTCTAACTCATGAATATTAATTATTAGGTCTTGAAAATCTTATTTTTAATTTTTCTAAAATTTCGTTATTTAAATATTTTTTTTTTTTTTTTTAAATAAAGAAAACTTAACATTTTTTAAACCTTACTCATCGTTTTATGATTATTGATGTTTTCTTTTAAGTTATACCTACCAGGAAGGTCGAAACTTTTGGAGGGATTTTTTTCAGGAAAACTAAGCATATTGGTTTTATCATTATTGATGTTTTCTTTTAAGTTATACCTACCAGTAAGGTCGAAACTTTCGGAGAGATTTTTTTCAGGAAAATTAAACATATTGGTTTTATTATTATTGATATTTTCTTTTAAGTTATACATACCAGCAGGTAGAAACTTTTGGAAGGATTTTTTTCAGAAAACTAAACAAGATATTTCAAAAACTTTTGTATTTTGTTTATTACATTTTAAATAAAATAAACTGACTTTTTGTAATGACGAAATAAAGTTACGTGTCTCCAGCATATGGAATAGAGTCCCGATTATCTGAGTTAATAAGGACCAAGCTCCCCTGGGATAAGCAAAAAAAAAAAAAAAAAAAAACTCGAATAAACAGGATTTACACAAATCGTCACCAACTAAGGAGATGAAATATAAATTTTCTCTTAATTCATTCATTTTTATAGTACTACGTTTCTTTGATGCACATTTCCGTTACTTTTAAGAAAAACGGGGAATGAAATTGTTTGTTTGAAAAAGCCCTTGATAGTTTTTTGTTTGTTGAATGTCAATTTTGCTGCTTTATTTTTTTTCTTTTTTTTGTCCTGCAGTATTATGCTACTGCATAGCTACCAATTTCTAAGATTTTTTCTTACTACTAAAGCTTACTAGTAAATTTTGCCTAATTAAATCGCTGAAATCTAACAATTGTCAATGATTAAATATAGCAAGAATTTGTATTAAATTTTAGAGGTATCAAAACCGTACAAATTGGCAGCTATGTGATTCTATTCCTGATGACTTTCAGGTTACAGAGAGACTACTGTGAAGTCACCATTGTGCTTTTTTGGGAAAAGTCTCCATGTGACTATAATGTGATATTATTTGGTGACTTATCATAATGCAACGTTCATGATGACTTTGAAATTGAGTCTAAAAATGACAGTCGCATGAGAGTCACAATTTAACTACATTGTAAAGTCTCATGGTGACTCGTCACAAAGCAGCAGTCACATTGACGTCTCAGTGGAGTCACATATAGAGATCATTTGAGACTTATAATGAGAAGTATGGAATTTCCTATTTTTTTCTTCACCGTAGTGACTGTGACACTTGTGACCATGTGTGACATGAATGATATGTTATATGGACTAGCTGTGTTGTAGAGATAGTAATTACTCGAATTATATTATTTCCTTTTCAGTGTTCGCGTATTTGAAAATTAGCATTTTGTGACTTTTCCTTAATTTTTGCACACCAGTGTAGTTCGTTTCTTGGAAAATTTGATTTTTAACAAAAGGGCGGCAGTTCAAAATTAAGATACCAATTTTCACAAAAATTTTGAACTTTGATCTCTTACAATACAGAAAAAACCCACAAGATCGTTAAAAGAAACGATTGCGCTCTAGATGATGTTACAAATTTGGACAAAATTTGAAGATCAGTTGAGTTTTGTTCGACTTATCGTGATCACTGACTTTAAAAACATAGTTTTGTGAAAACCACGTTTAAAGATTCAAGTTGTGATTTATGTATGTATATATTTTTTTTTAAAGTAAATTAACAATAATAATTTTAAAAAAATTTGTTTTTTGAAAGTTTGCAGGTAAGTATAATCATTTAAGATTGTAAATTCGAATAGCATAAAGTCATATATTGCGACGGCATGAAATATTCAATAAGGAATAGTATAAGTTAACTCACTTTACGATTCAAAGATTGTAAATCCGAATAGCTTAAATTGATACACTATACAATTATATAATAATTGCATAATTATTAGTTAGTCTCTAATATGATTCCACAAATTTTGGCTTTATGTCTTTGATTAAAATAAGCTGATTTTTTAAAAACAAGGAATTGGGAAGCTACTTCCCCTCCTCCCCCCTCTCCCCCCAGGTACAGGCCGGAAGAGTTTTTTTTGTTTTTTAACACAGCTCGCCCCGATTTTCTGATCGATGTCTTAAACATGCCGAATTTAGCTTTTAATTTTTTCCGGTGGGATCTTTCGTGATCGGGGAGGTCTGCTACTATCTTTCCAAACAATGTTAAAAAAAAAATAAAAAAAACTACGAGGGCTGGCGTTGCTAGTTCCACGATTAGCGGCGGTTTATTTTTATTTTTATTTTACTCATACACTACTATGGGGAAAAAATATGCTATAAGGTATAGTGTAAGTTAAATAATTAAATTTATGATTCATTAAATTAATTTTGGTATACCTATGCATTTACAATATTCGAAGAGAATAAATTTAATCAAATTTAATTATTCTTAAATTTTAGAAATAGTTTATCCTTTAAAAATTTTACCCAAAGTATATAGCTGAATTTCTCATATAAAATAATGGATATGGTAGCAGATGAAATAGGTCTGATTAATAATTTTTTGTATTACAATTAAAAATGAAGCTTGAGCTTTGTTTTGAATAAAATTATAATGCGATGAAAAAATGTTTAATGTGAGAAACTACATATTCTGCCTCTAACTAACAAAATTAACTTTATCGACACCTTATATAATTAAGTATAATTTTATATTAAATGTATAATTTTTCATATTAAATATATAGAAAAATCTAGATGTAAAGGAACGTCAAATTAACCTTAAAATATTAATTAAAAACATGAATACATTCAAATGATTCACAGTTTTCAAGTGAGAAAAAATCAGTCTCACTTCACCCCTTGATGATGACCAAGGGTTGGTCCAAAGCACTCGGGATTCTGGCGAATTCTTTTATATTGAACACCTATAAATTGGTTTCAATGTCTTAAAAATTAAAAAAAAAATTTACGCCTATATGAGTAATAAAACTGTGAATCATTTGAATGTATTCATGTTTTTAATTACTTTTTATATTTTTCCAAAATTCTTTTGTAATATTTTTAATATTACAGGCGTTCTAAGTAACATCACCATGACGTCATTAATGGTCACAAAGGTCAAAGTCGCAACGATAAATAAAGAGAGACTTCTTTAATTCAACGTATAATGACTCAAGTGACTGTCATTTTGAAAGTCTAATGTGATGACACGGTTGCCGATTTTTTTAGACATTAACAACTCATAAAAAAATGAGACATATCGATCAGTGATTTAAATACGAGTCATCTTTCATATCACATGACGACAATGATGACAATAAACGTTGCATTTTGGTCACCGGGAATTTATATATTGGTCGCGGTGTTATAAGTGATGTAGCAATTTGTAAATAACATTATAGCTGAGTTATGTGTTTTATTATCTCTCTCGCTTTTTAGAAAGCTTCTGACTTTATAGAAAATCTGTAGGGCATACTCGGAGCATGATCTCTATATTTAAAGAAAATTTCTCAACAATGATTTCTTAAGGGGACACAGTACCTTTTAAACTACTTTTTCGATTTTGAATAATACTCTAATATACTTAAATATAATGTCACTACATATATTAGGTACTATAAAGCAAGTATAATTTCATATAATTAAAAAAAAAAAAAAATCTTGTAAAACAGCCTATTTAACTAAAATTTAAATTTTAAAATAATAATTTTTTTTAATCCCTACTACTCTTTTAAATATTAATATTTTTGCTTCAAATTTTTTTCCCATATTCCTTAGATTATACTACATAAAACTGTGCATGGATTTTTAGATGTATGGGACATTACATTTAATATCAATCTTTTTATCTTTTGTATAGTAAAAAATCAAGGAAAAATAATTGAAATTCTTAAAAAATAATAACTATAACCTTGAATATTAAATCCATGCACAATTTTATGTAGTATGTTTTTAGGATTACGAAAAAAAAAATTGAAGCAAAAATATTCATATTTAAAAAAATAGTAGGGATTTTTTTTTAAATTAATTTTTTTTAATTTAAATTTTAGTTAAATAGGAGGTTCTAGAGGATTTTTTTCTTGAAATTATATGAAATTATATTTGCTTTATAGTATTAAATATAATGTCATTACAGATATTACAGTATATTACAGTATTATTCAAAATTGAAAAAGTGGTTTAAAAGGTACTGTGTCGCCTTAAAATTACAAATAAAGTATTATAGGAAGTAATATTAATAACGTACTCCTAAAAGTAAATTTCTAATTTATTTTTTTATTAGCAAGCAGATTCGACATTTTTCAGCTTTTGATGCCTTACTCAGGGCCGCCGACGATTATTTTTTTATTCTATTTGCACCATTATTTTTTTTAAATAAATTTTGCAGTATGCACAATCCATTTCTTTTTCTTTTATTTTTTAACTTAAACATTCTTATTTTTGATAAATTTAAACTTAACTTTATACAGCTTAGAATAATTTAATATAATGCTCTTGCACATGTTGTCAAAGTGTGTGTCAAAGGTTTTTGTTTTGTGAAAATGGTGCAAGATAGAAATAGAAAATAGTAGCCAGTGGCAGTGAATTGGGTCTGCTAATTGGGTTTTTCATATTCTCCTTGATTCTTATGTTTGCGTATGAACATTCCATGAATGAAAACATACACCAAATGTTAACTGGTGAAAAATCGTTCTTTGCAGATTTCAAAAAAGCATTTGTAATTTTTTAACTCATGAATATATTTTTAAAAAAATTACTAAAATAAATAATTAAATAATTTAATAATAAATTAAGAACCAGAAAAAAAAGCATTAAAAGTGATAATAAGCCTGTGAGAACATCAATTTTAAATACATCGAAATATAGAAGTAGTGAAGAGAAGACTAAAAAAAAAAAAAAAGAGTGGAAATTGCTTTAGTCCTACATGGTAAAAAAAGCGCCTTTAGGCAAAAAGTTATTGTCACATTTAGTTTTTGAAATAGCCATAATATTAAAAATTAATCACTCCACAATACCTTCATGCAGAATTCGGTAAAATCTGATATAAACTTGTAAATTAAAGGGATATTCAAAAAATGAGAAAATAGTTCATGGCTTATTTTTGTTAATATAATTATCCAAATGTTATTATTAGCATAACTCTTATGATCATCCTAATATCATTACAATTTTAACTTACTAGAATTTATCATTGGAACAAACTAGAGTAATCATGATGAGAAGCATACTTTTTCTCTTTCTTTTTTTTTTTCTTTAAAAAAAAACAAACAAATTATGATATATTCTATTAACCATTTCTTTTTATTTTATTTTTTAACTTAAACATTCTTATTTTTGATAAATTTAAACTTAACTTTATACAACTTAGAATAATTTAATATAATGTTTCCTAATTTCCAAATTTTTTACTCTTTTCTAATTCTTTTACAACTTTCAATGTGTGAACACACTAAGTGACGTCATTAGTTTGTATCTTACTTCCCAAGAATCGAAAAGTTTAGAATCTAAAAATTTACTTCTGTTTACGAAGTGTAAGCACAAAAGCTGTGTAGAATTTTATGAATTTTCTATTTCATTCACATATAAGGTAAATCTGTTTCCTCTCTTCGCATAAACTCAGTCATAGAGTCCGTTGTTCCCACCGCAAGATAGCTTTTGTCTAGCATCAGCTCAACACTGTGTTTAATTTTCTTTCCTACGTCCAGATTTTAAGTTTTAAAAATATTTTATTAGTCTACATTGTTTTTAATTTTATTTCTTACCTTCAAGTTTTACGCTTTAAGAATATTTTGCTCGTGTACGTATGCTTTTAAGCATAGTATGTCCATGCTGCAAAATATCTTACTCTTTTCTTCGACTCTTTCGCGTAAATATAAGAACAGGTGAATTTTCATTCTACATATGCAGTTTTATTCGTTTTATTGAAATTGCGGGAAACTTTTACGCTTCAGCTATTCAAATGTTAATTCTTAATAAACGACAGCAAATAACATTTTTCTGTCTGCACTAATTAAACTTTCCGAGCCCAAAAAATATGAAAACAAATAAGCAACAATCAGACAAATAAAACAAACAAACAAAAAAATCGACATTGACTATTGATTTCGAACACTTTACCGATATTTTTCTCTAATTAGAAACCAATGTTTATTCCTTTATGCATTTAAAAATCAAAATTAGCTTTTCTTGAAAAGTCTATTTAAAATGCACCATAATGAGCCGTGAATGGACTTGAGCCGGTGTCCCTCGTGACGGCAGACACCAGAAAATGTCTCCCAACAGCATAGACAAAAGCATTTTCGACAACACAGCTCGGTGCTTTAAACATGGCTAGTCAAAAACAAGCGACATGTCGCTTTCGTATTAAGTCTTCGCCAAGGAACTACGTTTTAAAAGCGAAACACTCAGGGAAAGGGGGGGCTGGTAAAGGGTTGGAAGAATATCTTCCACCATACTCTCGCTTTGGAGGGGTCGTCTATTTGGAGGAGCGAAATCAAAAGGAACGCGCTGAAAAGCTCCCTAAGAATGCACATTTTATTATCAAGCCTGTACTCAATGAAGGAGAAAGCGAAGGGAATTTCTGCAATTTGCATAAGCTCTCTCCTGCACAATGAATAAAGGCCAAACAAGGCGACGGGATAACACTTGAAAAGCACCCGATGAAAGCTGGAGAGACTAATAAAATTCTTTTCCAAATATCATTGATACAACCAAGGTGTCTGCGTCTCCTTTTCTCAGACCTTTGGTTTTCGTGCATGGTTTGCTATGATTTGCATCCCCCCCCGCCCCCAGCAAGAAATTTTGTATAATTTTAATTATTTAGGTGTGTTTAAGGATATGATCAGTGAAAAGATTCTTTGGTGGCGGTACGCTCCCCGCGGATGATATTAGTATTGTGGGAAAGAAAATAAATGTGGCTTGATTATGGACAATGATTTTTCGTCTTTTCGAACACGTCTTTCTCTATTTATTAAGTGTTTCAACAAATTTTAATGCAATAAAATTTGGTTATGACGTAGTCGTTTTGTGTGTGTATGCGCAAATTGTTTAAAATAAGGTTCTACTTCGCTCATATGTTTTTTTTTTCTTTCCATGTAATTATGGTCAAGAATTCTAAAATGATACCTTATATTTTATTTACTCTAATCAAAACAAAAATATTCAGATTTTCCCGTACACATTTTTTAAATTTTATAAAAGGCACTGAAATTTTTCAGACGATTTAAAAAATAAATAAATATCATTAATAAGATAGTATCTTTAGAGTGCATTCATTTAAAATAATAATTATCAGTGGTAATCAGAGTAATAATAAATAATTATATATGTGATTCATCTAAAGTAATAATAAAAAATAATCATATTTGAATGATTTAGTTTGGCAGTATTCTCCCGCAGATTATATTAATATTTTATTAAAGAAATATAATTATACAAAATCATTTTTCGTCTTTTCTAATAGCTCTTTGTTTCTTAATTAAAGATTTTAACAAATTTTATTGCAATAAAACTTGGTTATGACGTAGTCGGTTCTGATAATTTTTGCATGTAGATGTGCTTTGCATGGGATATGGTTCTATTCTGATCCTATTTTTATTTATTATTGGTTATAAATGTTATAATTAAGAGCTGGCAAATAATAATATTTATTTTATTTGCAGCTTAAACAAAACGAAAAGTATTTTAATTTTTACGTGCCTAAGTTTTAAGTTTAAATTCCTTAAAACTACTGTAAAATCTTCCGAATATTTTCGGATGTTTTTAGATACTTTTAAAAATAAATAGATATCGCAGCGAAGGCAGATTAATATTTGTATGATAATAAATATAATTTCTAATAATAATAATAATAATAATAATAATAATAATAATAATAATAATAATGTACAGTGACTTATTTATTATTTAACTTAAATATGCACTTCTTTGGTGGGGTGGATATATTTTTTAGATAATGTTTAACCTGATAAGGCTACATAAAATGTTTCTCCGTGAGTAAAAAAGAAAAAAAATCTTACAGAGGATTCGAAACAATTGAATAGCAGTATACATTTTTACTACATAAGTCGAATATCGCATATTATTTCCTAGTTGCTAGAACTTTTCACAATGTTTATTTTACACATGTTACGAATTTATTTCAGGATAAATCTTTTTTGTATTCGACTTATGAAAAATTATAATATTACGCACTTTGTAGTTTGTTTATCTGTTTATCAGATTCTTGTAAGACCTTCATAGTTTATCGCGGTAGCAGATATAAGGAAATCCTTTGATGTATCTAAAAGAAACCAGGAACTACTCAGCTGTTTTCTTGTTATGATCAGGGAACCTCCCAAAACTAACGGATCTTCCGAGATTTCCATTTCTTTTTTCTCTCTTTCTGTGACATCCTCCCTCAGAGGTCAGTTTCTTCTTGGTCTGCCATCTGTAACCGACTGTCGTGTATCCTAACACCTGAGAGGACATCTAGATCAGTAAGCGCATGGTGACGCGTCCACTTTTATGGTGTCGGAGGATGGTTCATCACTTACTGATTCTCAGATCTTCTGTCACTTTCACTAAAGAACTTTGTAGGTAGCGAATATTTAGCCTGTTCCACCGATTCTTTCTTTCTTTCTTTTTCTTTTCTTTTCCTTTTTTAGTGGCTTTTTAGATTTTTTTTAATACGTAAAGATGTATTAGGTAATACTAAAGATTCTATTGACAAAATGATGAGCTCATTTTTTTCCCTGAAAAATAATCGTTTGTTGCTCTTTGTTGCATATATTAAATTTGCTTTAAATGAAGCTTCTCAGTTTTTAAAGATTTAAACCAAAAGATGTATTAAAGATGTACAAAAAGATGCATTAAAGAATTAAATGCATTTTCTCCAATGTTATTTTAACTTTACAGTTTTTTTTATTTTTTGGAATGTACATATGTTCTATTATTGGATAGATTGAAAATGTACTAACATAAGTTTAGGCGAACACTATGGCTTTATAACAGAGCTTTTCTAAAGCTTTCATAACTTTAAAGTTTATAACTTTTAAGCTTTATATATAATAAAACATCTGCAATATATATGTATTTCATTATGTGTTATATGTCCCGCGATTTTATCGTCTTCTTAAAATAAGTGTCTTAAAGGAAAAACTTCGACAGCTGGGTGAAGTACAGACCTCAAATTTATGGATATCCTTGACTTTTGATAAAGTTTGGTCACCTTAATATAAGTATTATTATTAAGTCATCTAGATTTTCCAGATCATAGTTTTTCAATTTATATGTGTTTGTTAATGTTCGTACAAATTAAGTGGAAGCTCACATCATACCTGGCACATTCTATGAATATGGGGCTCACGTGAACAGAAATTATTGACATTTAAACGTATATATTTTAACTGAACATCATTGAATTTATGTATTTTTTTTTCTTTGCTATTAAGCACTTTTCATTTCTCAAGAGTGTACGATATAAAAAGTATACTATATTTTTCAATAAAAAAATGTATTTTGTAATAAATTAATTGTTTCAATTAGCTCTTCAGCCACTGGTCGGGATTTGTAAATCCTTGATCTAGATCTAATCATGGATGATTACGAATCCACTTCTGTTGGTGGGCAATTCATGGTTTTTAGGTGTGTTCACAATTATATAAATACGTAGCATTTATAGTCATCATCTTATCCGCCCGTCTGTCTGTCCGTCTGTAAAAAATACTCGACCGAATGGTTTGAAATTTAATATATATAATCGTTGCGGAATTTTGTCGAGACATTTCAAATTTTATGAAAATCGAAAAAAAACTTAAAAGGATATTAATAAAGTTTTCTTCAATCTATTAAAACCTATCATACCTAATTAACTCGATGGTATCCCATGATAGGTAATGATTATATTTTGCCGTAGTGATTACGTCCTATTTAAGATGAAGTCCTATTATTTCCGTATTACTGAATTTCATTCATATGCATTCATATATGATAAATTTCATTCATATATATATATGATATTTCATATATAAATTGAATCGTAATAAATATATTCGTGCATTTTTGCTTAAGAGTGCAACAGCTATTGCACCAAGATCTGAATATTTATAAAACTAATTATAGCACGAATGCACCTTATTTGTCACGTTTGACGAAAAATTTTCGACTTGTTTAACTTTGTTTCATTTAACTTTAAAAATAAAAATAATAATAAATAGATTATTTGTACAAGTAAGTATATAGCGTCACATTTGATTTACGTTGCTGAAAGAAAACCAGTTGATCACTTTTTGATGATTTTTCTGTTGATTTACCTAAGAACTTTATAGATTAATATGTTCTTTAACATAGTTTATAAATTAACATGAATGTTTAGTATGTCCCGTCCATTTTTTCTTTGTTTCTATTTTTAACTTTTTTCAGTACATGGAAAAATATTTAAATATACTAAATGTTTTCCTGACAGAATAGTGAATATGCTTTTTTGATCTTTTGTATTTCTAACGATAGCATAGAGTTTTAAAGATGGGGAAGTGAGACTCTATATATTAGTCGTATTTCAGAATATTCTAAGAGGGCACTAACATTTTTATTAAACAAAATTAGTAAAATCGAGACCTTCTACTCTTCAGTTATGAATACAATCTAGAGATGAAAAGACTTATTAAGAAGAAAAATAAAAAATCTCAAACAGTGAAGTTTTTCCACTGAATATTCATACAATGATTAATATGTTTTTCATTGTTTCTCGGTGTCTTCCTACCATTATAAAATAACACCAATTATTCCATTAATATAAAAAAAAGAAAACAAAACAGAGAACATACTTAGCATTTTTATTTCAATCCATAAGTAAGGTGCCTCGAAGCGTGACACAGAATATTTTCGAAACACGCTTTCTTTTTTCTTCTCATTCAAAAACCACAGTTTAAAAAAAAATAATCTTTTATTATCTTATAAATAAATCACAAAAGTATTCTAGTAATTTTTAGATAAATAAATCAGAAATTCATTTTTAGCTTGAGGGTTTTAGATCTACAGCGCAACGTTAAAGGTATCGGATAACAGGAAAATCAGTAAAGTTCATAGTAATTTTAATGTAAACATTTGCTTAGATTTGTTTAGATTTGCTTTAATTGATTGTAAACCAGTTTCCAAAGAAATCCAAGATTTTTCACTTTAACTTAAAAAAAAAAAAACATATTTTAGAGAAAATGAAGAAAATGAGCCATGGTATACATTCGCATTTATTGCATTAAAAAAAAAATGGAATAATACCTATTTCCAAAACGTAATACTGCACTTATAATATTTAAAATTATAAAATATTTATATTATAATAAGTATTTAAAAATGTCAGCATTATATGGACAGTATAATGGGAAATAGAAATTATTAATATCAGAAAAAAGGAAAAAAGGGGTAAGGCAAAGTTTCAGCATTAGCCGAAAAATGTGATGTTATGAAACGATTTTTTAAAAATATTTCAGTAATAAAATTATTAAAATGAAGTAATTTCTTTTTAACGTATATGCTACATATTTTTTAATAATTATCTATATATTTAAAAGAGAAGGCTGTTTTTTTTTTTAGTCATCTGCCCTCAGCTTTCTACTAAACCTATTATTATTATTATTATTTTTAATAAAAGCTGTTAATTTGCAGGTGTACCCATACTAGTTTTTTTTTATATTCCTATTTTTATATTTTAATTTTTATTTAAAACGTTTTCAATAAAATTTCTTTATTGTAGTGGCAATTGAGTTATTTTCATTATTACAGAGAAACGGAAATAATGGGAATTGCCATATTTCTATTGATGCCATTTCCTGATTACAATTAAAAGTATATAAATTTGTTTTAATAGAAAATGACGTTGCGTTTAAAAAAATTAAGCATTTTCCCTCATAAAGCTGTTACGTTTGAATATTTATTCATTCCGCTAAAATTGAGTTTGAGACGCTAATCTCAGTAGGAGGTGAAATGCTTCGTGATTGAGAATGTATATATATATATAACCATTAAATAAACATTACCGACCACCAACAAAAACTGTGATATTATGAATAAAGTTACAATAACAAATACAGTCCCCCCCCCCCCCCCAACACACTTAACATGGATACCAAAAACATAGTAAAAAACAGCAGAAATTGAATAACAGAAATGAAAATATATATATATATACCAGCTTTTATGTATAAAGTATAATCCATTGTACTATCTTACGAGTATTAATATGTAAGAAAAAAAAATATGGATATCGATAAAAATAATTGAAATGCTTATATATTGAATTACTTTATCAAGGGTACAGAATTCAAATATATAAGTAAAGTAGTCGTTTTCTGTACACAAGAAAAAAAGGCTAAAAGCTGAATTTTTTTCCCTCTGTACCCAAACGACCACATGACCAAAAGAATAGATGCAAGATTAAAACAGAATAATATTAAATGCCATGAAATGGAAAAATCAATACATCATATTAAATAATTTATATCAATGAAATATAGTAATATTACTCAGCTTACCCAATATAATCCCATTTTTATTTAATCCAAATACACACCTGCACATGTTATCCATTACCGCTATAACTTTAAGGTTATTTTTGCAGTTAAGTTAACACAGATATTAATACCTAATGGTTGCAGTTAATCCATTTTGAAATAACTTGATAAATGCAATTAATTAATATAAATAGAAAATCATTACAATATTAGTATTTAAAATACCTATTAACACTTTTAAATTTACTTAATTAAACTAAAAAGTTCCCATAATCTATTAATTTGCATTATCGCATAACTAGCATTAGTGCCACCTAGTGTTGAAAGAAAAATGAAAGAATATTACACTAATAATAGCCATAGACATAATATAAATCAATTGTTGGTGCTGCCATCTATTATGCAAAAATAAAAGTATTTTGATCTAATTACACACACACACATATACATATATATATATATAACCATTATATAATTACAAATCATCATCGATTTCCTATTACTAAAATTAAATAATAAATTCAGCTACAATTCATAACACTGACATTATACAAAATAAATATGGAACCTTTAACTAGTAATACAGAATCAAGCACAATATCACTAATTATATATATATATATATTGATAAAACTAAATATTTCATTACTATGAATACTTCTAAAAGAATACATTTCTGAATTGCGGTGGTATTAAGATTAGAACCTTAAGCCAAGAGTACGAATGTTTATATACAAAGATATAGCTTGGAAATATAGTTATTAATCATCTATTGCACGTTAAAATACTTCTAAAATAATGAATATGAATATGAAAAATACGCATGTAAATTTTACGACGATGAAGATGACTAATGTTTAGATTTCGCTGAAAAAATATTGATTGTGTCATAGTAGAGCACTTTTTGCTGCATTTTCATTCCGTAATATCAAAGATCAAAATCTCAATTGATACCTTCATAACTTACTTATCTTGATTACATGTTACTGATTGATTATATAAGAATAAAGTAATTTAAAATGTTTATGTTAATGGAAACAGCAGTTTGGTAACTTTAGTTTAAAATAATGTTTGTTTTAAGAGTTAGTCTAACGAATGTAAGATTAATTTTTTATTGTAATTATCTTTGCAAGTTTTTATAAATTCAATTTAACAGTTTTTTGAACATTTTCATCCGTCGAATTCGACAGGTTCCCCCTCGTTATTATTTGAAAGATTAACTTACACTAAATGACTAAAATATAGCTTTTCCTTCTTCGTCTTATTTTTTTCTAATGTGAATAACTGGAAATAAGATTGATCAATTACATTTTAATCTCATCCTGGATAAGTAAAACCCATCATTGTCTATTATTTTAATAACTGTAAGAAAACAACGTGAGAAGAGAAATCAAAACTAAATTTGAAATGACAGGTTTTGGGTATTCGAAAACATAAACAATAACTATTTTAACATTTTGCTCTAGTAAGTCAGAAATTAAGTTACTTCAAAGTTTGTAAAATATGGTAAATTATGTTCTAAATTTTCTAATACTCTTTTTAATGCTTTTAAGTTCGATGTTTTTTGTCCCATCGTGATACTTTTCATTTCCAAAGGAATTGTATCATAGTCGGATAATGCTTAAGAAAGAAGATCATGGTCGACAGTGAGCCACAAATTTAAAGCATGAATTCCAAAAAAAGGATATATTTTTTTCCCCTTTTTTCTCTAGAAAAATTCAAAACCATGCACAAACGGAGAATTTCAACAAAAAAAAGTAAAGTCTCAGCATCTTCTCGCATTAGCATAAGAATGTGACGTCATGAAGAGACTAAAAAAATAGGAAAAAATACAGAATTCTATGTAAAAGGGGGAAGAGGATGTGCCAGTGGCGAGGAATTAGGTGTGTAAGCCCCCTCTCTCCAAGGGAACATCCCATTGTCCGTTCCCGGGGGTGATTTGGCATGCATGGCTTGGGGAGCCGTAGAGGCCACTGTCTAAACCCATTGTCGGAGAATTTCTCCTTATTTTCCTTTTGAGCTGAAACCTGAGCTGAATTTCTCCAGCAGATTTTCAGCAGATATGACTGAAGCGAACGCCGTATGTAAATCGAATGAAAGAATAAAATGCGGTAGAGTGAAGGAATTCAGCCTGCACTCAGGGATATGTGTTTTGTTTCAAATGCGCCAATGAGAAGATGGGGTCTTTTCTTCTGTTCGTGATGTCTCCGAATTTTTTTCCTTTTCTTTTTCGTTTCTTATTTATGTCGCATTCTAAGGAAACGGAAAAAAAAAGTCGAACTCTCTAATTACTTGTATTTCTTTCACAATGAATGAGTAGAATTGAAGACAGAAAAAAGAAAAGTAATGCATCCTCAATGTAAATCGGAATTACTGCAGGGAATATCACAGGAAATTTAAATTTTACTTATTTGTGGTTTGTTAAAGAGAGGACGATTCGTTTCCCTATTCCATTTGATTTTAAATACACGTTGAAATTATCTCGGAACTTCTTATTACAGTAAAGATAAAAGATAATGACGAATACAAAAGACGTAATGGAAAATGGTTTTTTTTTTTTTTTTTTTTTTTTATAAAGATAAATGTGAAATCATGCTATAAAAACAAAATCGCATGAAGAGATTTCTGCGCAAAAAGAAACGCGCTTTATCCCTGATTTGCTCTACAAAAGCTTTTATATGCAAAATGGGTTCTGTCTTTTTTTTCTTTTGTGGGCATGGAAAACACTTATCTTAAACGTCAATTATTTTAAAACACACAGAATGTATCTGATCTGTTGACAAGAAATGTAAGCTTTGGTAATAGACAAAGCATTTTTGCATAGGAACTTAGATACGCAATTTATTTATTCAGTCTAAAATTCGGGTTGTCTCACGCCAAAATGAACCCAGAATTTCGTTTAAAACTGAAGCAATAATGAAGATAAGTTAGAGAAAATTTCAACAGAATAACTTTACTTTCTGAGAAATTTCATGCCATTAAGGTGCTTTTCAGAAGAAAAAAATTTCACGCTCAAAAACGCGAAACTTTCTGACGCATTTTTTAAACATAAATGCACGATACTTAGGTATGATTATTAAACGCAGGGGGTCGTACTTGTCCTGATATTCCTTAAATTCCTGAAAAATGAAAATAACGTCCTGAAATGTCCTCAAATATGGTAACATGTCCTGAAATTCCTGAAATTTCGCGAGTTTTGTACTATAGCACAAACAGTCATGATTTTTCCGTGAATATATATATATATATATATTTCTTTTTTCGCGGAATTGCACAAAATCGATACTTTGCAATTAATAGGTGCTTTAGAGTCAGAAAGTAGTGAAACGTTTTGTCATCTGATGATGAAAAACTCACAAGTTTCGTCAAGTGGTTGCACAAAAAAAAAAGAAAAAAAAAAAAAAATCGGGAATTTGTCAGCCGAACAGGAAGGAAATTTGCAAATTTTGTTAATCGGTCATTTGAAAAAATTGTGATAGTTTTCAACAAATTTCTAAAAAAAACCGTGAATGTCGTTAATCATTCGCTGAAATTCGCGAATTTCGGCAAGCGATTACGGCAAAAAAATCACGAATTTCGGCAAATTATCGTGGAAAAAAATCGCAAATTTCGGCAAACGATCGCGGTAAAAAAGAAAAAAAAACTCGAGTTTTGGCAAACGATCGCGAAAAAAATCTCAAACTTTGGCTAGTGATGGCAGAAAAAAACCCCGAACTTCGACAAACGATCATGGAAAAAAAGTAGTATGCCTGGTAAATGTGTCCTGAAATATTGTAAACAGTATGTCCTGAAATATCACCTAGGACCAGTACAACCCCTGATAAACGGGTTTCTAATTGAAAAGTTTTTCATTTTTTGATAAAGAAATTGCATCTTGTGTTATAAGCGATCATTGGCGCAGGACGGCAGTCATTTCCCTTTCCCACGCTGTCGCATTGGAAAGAAATTTGGTTCAAATGCCCACTTTGAAAGTAGTTTTTGAAAAATTTTCTTTCTTTATCAGAAAACCGAAAAACAGTTTGATTACATAGTTTCTGAATAAGCGAACCGTGTCAATTTCATGCATTTGAGAAAAAAAAAAAGACTTTAAAAACGTGCCAGAAAGTAACCAGTTTATATTTAAGGCTAAAATGATGGAAATACACTGTGATTCCATATGCACAGTCAGCCTTTTTTCGAATTTTAATCCGTTTAGCTAGCTCAGTGCTGTTTGGACGTGAATGATGATCCCT
Source organism: Maratus speciosus (assembly GCA_963932465.1). NCBI lineage: Eukaryota > Metazoa > Arthropoda > Arachnida > Araneae > Salticidae > Maratus > Maratus speciosus. The sequence continues at coordinate 510,934,881 of OZ010795.1, forward strand.
TTTAGAAGTTCGTGCGATTTTATCAGCGCAAATAAAGCAATTCTCTTGAAAAATTCGCTATAAGATCTTGGTTATTGCTACAGCTATAAACGAAAACCTGAGTTCTGTTTGGAATGCGATACCCAGTATATACCATTAAATAAGTGGTTGCGACCAGGGTGTCTTACAGAAAAATTGTTTGTCTGGACATCTACTATCATCCGTTAAAATTCTGATCATCAGTTCAGATACACATTGTGCGCTGTTATAAATTTTGTGATTTGGTTGAGCCAACTTTTGTGCTGCAGTGGCTGCAACCATAAGATGGTGGTAATCTCGTTCCAACATTTCAAGCTATGGTCTGAATATTGGAACGAGATTTCACCATCTTATGGTTGTAGCTATTGCAACAGCAACAGTTGGTCCAACCAACCACAACATTTTTAACAGTGCACATTAGCAAATAAATTTAGTTTTCATATAGGTACCATAGCATCAAAATTTATTAAATAGAAAATATATAAATTACTGATCTAATTGATAAGTAACTGATCTGAAATTATTCGAGCCTGATGTAATATTGATTAATATAGGGTATAAAGCCCGAGATTATACGAAATTGCAATATATTCCCTTATATATATATATATATATATATATATATATATATATATATATATATATATAAATTTGATTTTCACTTAGAAATATATAAATTACATATATGTAAACGTTAACGTCTTGATAATATACCATTCATTTGATGCTATGTCATTTGCAGAAAAAAAGTACTTCGTTATTCACTATGGTGAATTGCTCGTTCTATCATCATATACTTCATGACACCAGAAGAATTCATATGCGTCTAGAAATCCGTCATTAGTTCAAATCTTAAATCACTTAACGCGATAAGTCTCCATTGAAGTCAACACCGAGCTTCAGAGTGGTCCACCAGTCGGTAAACCACATCGCATAATCTCAACGAAAGATGGTAAGGAAATCAAAGATGATTTGTAAAATCAGGACATGCATACAATACTAAATTGTTCTAATTAAAGTCACCCATTTTAGAGCATTTTATAGCTCTTCCTAATCGTCGGCATATAATAAAACTTGAATAATTAGACTTTAAGACATGAAGAAAAATAATCCCTACTGGTGAATTTTCTAACTTGTTTTCACTTTTTTATGCTTTGAATAGTCTAAATTTGAAATTATTGGAAAGCAACGAAATTTCGGATTTAGATTATTGAAGATAAAAAGAGACAAATACCCATCTGGGAATTTTTAAACATTTTTTGTTCAAAGTTCTCCGTATTTTCAGTAGTTGAAATCTGAAATTTGATGGCTTCCGTTTAATATTTCAATCTACAAGATGCTGTAAACAGGGTAACTTTATTTCAGATTATACTGCATATAAATGGTGAAAAAGTAATCCTTCTGGGTATGTCGTAGTCGATGAAAATTGGTTAACGGGTATTTTAATCAGATATTTTGTTAGAGCATCAATTTTAGAAAAATGGAATGAAAACCACATATTTACGAAACAGTTACGCATACAAAAATCATGTTAATATTATACATGCATTTCTATTTTAAAAATATTTATTATGGTTGCATCACGTTTTTTAATGACTTTGACTTCCATTCATGACTCTGAACTTTATTACTGAAAATCATTTTTCACATTTGATTACAATATAAATCTATTAATATTATGTAACTTAAATCTAATAAGATTATGAACAGCATTATACATAAAAAAATAAAAAATAAATAAATAAACAGATGAAAATATTATTCCTCTATGTTTATTTCATATTTTGCTTCATATCTTACTCACCATTTCATTCTCGTACACTGTCTTTTTGTTTTCCATTTGTATTCATTATGCTGTGGAAAATTCTGGGAGCTCTGTTTGTGTCAACCGGCTACACAAAGCTCCATGCTGCTTTCCGTCCAAATAAATTTCTGGACTGGACATCCTCCATCGCATAACAATGAGGCGCCGGATAAGACACTAGATCGGTTTTTAAAAATCTAGCTTCTGACTTCTTGACAGTATACTTTATTACGGTCGTGACAGTCTGGGATTTGGCATGGCATTTAGGGACTAGAAAGCTGGAGTATAAATTTTTAGTTTAAAATTTCGTGACATAATGGTTTTTCTTTTACTTAAGTTCGAGATAAGTGTTTTGATTTTGAAAAAAAAAAAAATAGTTGAATATAAGCTTGGAAAATAGAAGAGAAGCTAAAAAGAATACTGTAGTCTACATAATATGCATAAATGATATACAAAGCAGTAAAAAGTACCATTCATATTTTTCATATTTATTTATTCATTTATTCATTAATACATTTTTAAGTTTAGGTCCACCATTCATTTCTTGTATTCCAAGCGATATATGGTTTATACTTGATTGTTAATTCCATACACTACACATCATGCAGTAAAATGTACCATTTATATTTTTCACACTTATTTATTCACGCATTTATACATTTTGATGTTTAAATCCCAATTCATTCCTGTGTATTCTCTTGATAGTTTGTTTACACTAAATAAGTAAATTTAAAATTTAATTAGTATATTTTCCTCAAAATAAAAAATTTCTAAATTAAATTTCTCGATATCGGAAAATCGTGGTTGAAAGGAAAATTTACCTTTTATCCAGATTCCCTTTGTTATTTTTTTAATCCCCCTCCCCCATTAGAAAAAAATAATATCAAGAAAAGGGAGGATTTATTTTTTCAAAGAATTTGAAAAATATGAAACTATAATAATGATTATTGCTACTTTGTTTGTATAATTAAGTTGTTTATATAATTTTTGGGTTGGACATCCTCCAATGAGGCGCCAGATAAGATACTAAGTACGTTTTTTAAAATCTAGCTTCTGACTTCTTGATAGTATATACTTCATTAGGTCGTGACACGATAGTCTGGGATTTGACATGACATTTAGCGACTACATAGCTGCAGTATAAATTTTAAATTTTAAATTTCGTAACATACTGTTTTGTTTTTCTCTTAAGTTTCGGATTGATTTTGAAGGACAGTTGAATTTAGGACTCGAAGAAAGAAGGGGAAAAAAAGTGTACAACATGATATAGTAGAATTCCAATCGTATTTTTGGCATCCATGCACTTTTTTTCATTTATACATTTTTGAGTTTAGGCCCAAAATTCACTTGTATACTGTATATGAACATTTCATTTATATTTCACCTAAGTAGATTCTTAATTTCATTTATAAATTATCCCCCCCCCCCCCACACACACACACAAGAAAAAAATCGATTTCATTTAATTCAAAGGATAAATTTAGTTCTCGCCGATATTATCGTTTTGCTTTTCGTGCTTATTTTTCCCCAAAAAGTTATTCTGCTGGAATAAAGGGTGAAGATATTTCTGAAGGATTGAGTTTCATAAAACTATATTAATGATTACTGCTATATTTAAATTAGTTTAATTTCAATAAAAATATATTAGTCGTATGGATAATTCTTAGTCAATATTAATTATGTGTATGTCAGTGTGAATGAGAGAGAGAATACTTTTAACTATCTTATCAGCAGATTTTATTGATTGGCCTATATTATTGATCCATATTTATTGCAGTATTTTTACTGATACCCAATAACTCCACTTAATATTTTTGACTGTCCTACCAACATTTTTAAACTCTATTTTGCCACCACGTGAGTTCTTTCTACAGCCCACAGACTCTTTTCAGCTTCTATTGTCCAGGCTTTTGAAGTTATCGAATTCCTCTTTTTTAATTTACTGCATTATCCATGGACATACCAAGAACACCATTGGAAACTAAAATTAATAAATACTTTTTATTAAGATATATATTTTGCCCCTTCCCCACACTGCTCTAGTGAATTAATAAAATCTACAGGTGTACCAGATTTTTAATGTTTTCAGTTGGCAATTTATTTGTGGGTTTTTTTTTTTTATAATTTGTCTTGGTTCTTTTCTCATATTTTAACTTTCTGTTCCTTTTCCATTACAGGCGTTCTTGAAAATTAAACTAAAAAAAAAAAAATCATTATGATGTAATTGCAAGAAAAGTATGATTAGTTTGAATGCTAAACACATTTCATTCAAAACTTAAATTCATTATTCGTGTATTAGTTTATATTTTAAAACTAGTATGTTGTGGTCATCACAAAACTTTCTTCTATATAAATCACGTCAATTAAATCCTTTAAATAGTACAAGAAATAACAACGATTTAGCACCAATTCATATCAAAGTATATCTCAATTTGAAGTTGGATGAAAATTCGTGCATTAGTTCATAAGATAGAGCTATAGCGGAAATTCTGAAAAAATGTAGCATAGCAGCGCCACCTGTTGAGCGATTTACACTAAAAGTAAACAGCACTAAACTATACTAAGGTATACCTGAATCTGAAGTTTGTTGAAAATCCAAGCATTAGTTCTTGAGAAAAAGCTATTGCGGAAATCGCAAAAAATACAGCATAGCAGCGCCACCTGTGGAGCGATTTACACCAAAAATTAAACAGCACTAATTTATACGTCAATTCATGTCAAAGACTAACTAAATCTGAAGTTTGATGAAAATCCGTGCAATAGTTCTTGAGATACAGGTCTTGTGGAAATCGTGAAAAATGCAGCACAGCAGCGCCACCTATTGGGCGATTTAGACCAAAAAATAAACAGCACTAATTTATATCAGGGACTAACTGAATCTGAAGTTTGATGAAAATTCGTGCATTTTTTCTTGAGTTAGAGCTATTGCGATAATCATGAACAATGCAGCATACCAGCGCCACCTGTTGGGCGATTTTCACAAAAAAGTAATCAGCACCAAACTATATCTTGGACTAACTGAATCTGCAGTTTTATCAAAATCCGTGCAGTAGTTCTTGAGATATAGCTATTGCAGAAATCGTGAAAAATGCCGCATAGCAGCGCCACCTGTTGGGCGATTTTCACCAAAAACTAATCAGGTCCAGTTTATATCAAGGTCTAACTAAATATGAAGTTTTGTGAAATTCCGTGCATTATGTATTGAGATAGAGCGCCCACAAAATTTTTGTCACATACAGACTCACAGACAGAGTGACAGAGTGACGGAGTGACAGAGTGACAGACAGACTCACAGACAGACATTTTCTAAAAACCATCAAATCGTGTTCTGGGCATTCTAAAACGTATAAATCCGTTGAAAACTGGAAGTCGAAATTTTTCACGAATCCAATACTTTCTTCTTGTAAAGATAGAAGAAAGTAATAATAATAAATAAACAATAAAATGTTGATTTTGAGAGAATGGCATTAAGGGGTCTTGTACCTTTTTAATTCGTCGAAAATCAACAAAAACATCGAAAGTTTGAATTAATGTATCTTCGTTAATCTTTTATGTATAAACATGAAATTTTGACTATTGATTAAACAGATTGTACTTTTAATATAATACAACTAGAAACTGACTAGTCTTTTACAGAATTTGTGTATTGGTGAAATTAAAAGAGCTCTTTTTTTAACTCGTAAGTCATTGCGCACATGATATCTTGAGAACGTATATGGATTGTTATGAAATTTGATATATAATAAGCACATATGTATTTTTCAAATGATCTACTCTTGGGTCAAAGTTATTTCATTAACGATGTAAAAAAATATTTTTGTAAAACAAATCAAAATTTTACATTTTCTAATGAATAAAAATATTCATAACTAAAAATATTATCACAGTAATAATACTTAAAGGTAGATCATTTTAAACACACATATTTGCTTATTATCTACACCAAATTTTGTAACGTGCATTTAATACATGCGTTCCCAAGATATCATGCGCGCAATGACTTAAGGTGTAAAAAAGAAAAGAGAGCTATTTTAATTTGAACAATACACAAATTCTGTAAAAGGCGAATCAATTTCTAACGGTAGCATATTACAAAGCAAAATCTGTTTAATCAATATTCAAAATTTCATGCTTATATATAAAAAGGATCTGAAGATAAACTAATTCAAATTTTGAATTTTTTCGATGATTTTCATCGAGTTTTAAAGGTTACGAAACCCCTTAATAGTGTGGACGATTAATTTTTCCCATAAAAATTTTATTAATTATTGAAAATCCTTTCTGCTTAGTTTATTTTAAAATGTTACTCTGACACCATTTTTTTTTCTATTTATATGCCAATGTAAACATGCGCAAACATGAAGCAGCTTTTCAGCCATTTTTACAACTATGAAGTTTGCTTTCCTTTTGTCTAATAAAATTCCAGAAAGAAATTGTCTTTCGCATACCAATGAATTTTTAGTAAGCCACCGACTAGGTTGGAAGGGAACTTTTGAAAGTCGGCTTGCCAACATTTTGGAAACGCACGTGATCATAATATACGGGATCTGACAGCCGCCGGATTTAATATTGTATTTAAAGGATCAAAATGCCAGGATATCTACAGTGGAAAAAAGAAAAAACTTTTAAGGATTTCTTTACACGAGTAGAATATTTCTTATCTATTTGGTACACTTCGGGGGAAAAATAAATACAGTAAAGTCTCGATTATCTGAGTTAATATGGACCAAGCTCACCTCGGATAAGCAGAAAACTCGGATAAACCGAATTATCACAAATCGTCACCAACTATGTAGATGAAATATAAATTTCCACTTAATTCATTATTTTTTTATGGAACTAGTAATATTTCTTTAATGTACATTTCCGTTACTTTTAAGAAAAACGGGGAATGAAATTGTTTATTTGAAAAAGTCCTTGATAGTTTTTATGTTAAATGTCAATTTAGCTGTAGTTTTTTTTTTTTTTCTTTGCTGTAGTATTACGCTACTGCACAACTACCAATTTCTAAGATTTTTTACAATTGTCAACGATTAAATATGGCAAAAATTGGATTAAATTTTAGAGGTAACAAATCCGTACAAATTGGCAGCTATGTGATTCTATTGGTGTCATGAAAATTGCAGGTGTGGCCTTTTCTTTCTGCTCAAAGTATTAAACAATTTTTTCAGTCGAACTTATACCTTTGGAATGGATAATTTTCTTCTGATGGACTGACCGCTTCCATTATTATGCAAACAGCTATTGTAAATTAAGTGTTAGGTGAAGATGAAAGATTAGGCCACAGAAAGTTAGAACTCTGATTTTCTGGTCAGAATGGGGGGGGGGGGGGGATGGCCAATTTTTTTTAATAACTAGGGGAGTTACGCTCGCCAACCCCCGTTCAGACACCGCAGACTCTAAAAGCACGCTAATTTGATCGGCTTTAAGAAGATTTCGGAAAATTGAATTATAATTTAAAAAACAGTGGCGATCTCCCTACAAACGGGTTTCTATTCATTTCTCTTTGATTGGGGAAAATCAGCTGCTATTAAAAGATACAGTGGCTGTTTTTGTCTTTGATTAAATAAAATCAGTTAAATATTTAAAAATAAGCTAATATAAAATGAATTAAATACACAGAGTCTTTGTCTCCCGGTATTTTTTAACAAAGCGAAAAGAAAGTTCTTTTAAATAGGACATTTTAAATGAATCGTTTTTAATCTGACGTAATTTGGACCAAACAATTCTTTCTCTTTTTAATATTCACGTGAAAATACTTTTGTTAGAAATGAAATATTTTTTGCGCTGTCCTAACACAAATAGTTGAAAAGATCTTCTCAAAATATCAAATAAATGTCTCGCGCATTTTCTAAATTTAAACTGTTTTGCAACATTATTTTTTGTTCATTTTATCTAATAACTGTAATGTGACGTAAATGTGACGTATTTTTTCCTATTTAAGACTTCTAACGCATGTTAATGAATTTATTATTTTACAATATTCTTTCTCTTTTAAAATTCACGTGTAAATATAGTTTTTATGACATAATTTTTAATAAGTTCCTGCTTTTTATACGTAATTATTTAATTCTAATTTGAAATGATTTTTTCTGTTTATAATAGTCACGTGTAAATAAATTTTTAATTTGAAGCAAACATTATTTTTTGCGCTGTTTATACAGTTGGCAACAGTTTAAATTAATACCATTTTCTAAAATATGTAAAAAATATATCTCGAAATGCTGAAAATTTGAATTTAAAATAGAAATAAAACCTCAAAAAATGAGTCAAATTAAAAAAAGAAATACAGTCTGCACACCGGGAACTTCAAACGTCAATGATCTAAAAATGATTAAATTTCCATGTATAGTTTTTGCTCCTATAAAACTTTTTTAGTGGAATGATTTTGTCCAGCTTTAGCATTAAATATCTCTTAAAATAATTCTTCGATTTGAAAACTGTCTGCAACAGCGTATTTATCAAACATTTATCTATAATACCACCGATTTTCATATTTTTTATGCAATATTTTTCTTAATATTAACGAAGAAAGACCTCCGGTCACAAAAAATTCAAAACCGGCGGCGGCGACAGCGGTAGTTACTTTTTTTTAGAATAGAGAGTTACATAAGATTTGAAAATGTATTTTAATTCATGCGTAGAGTAAGACAATTTTCTCTCAAAAGGCGGCATAGTTTTTTTTGCACATACTACCCAAATCCACGCTCTGGCTGTAAAATATATGCATATCATGGGCTCCAAAAGTGGCGGGATCAATTGAAATTTTATATTATTTTAATTTAACTTTTTTATATTAAATTCATATTACTTAAATTTCACCATGTTTCTCAATATTTGCTGTTTTCCCTAGTACATACATTGCAGCAAACGATGCATTTATATAGCATCGTTTAATATAGAATTTTTATAGAATTTTTTTTTTTTTTTTTTAAATAGACCTGTATTTAAAGATGTAGAAATCTATACGATACCCATAATTTTTGAGACACCCCGTATATACACTAGTTCTCATAATGATATGAACACCTAGTAATTTTGTGATATCTTGGCAAAAATTCATAAATAATGATCATAAATCTCCATTCTCGAGTCAAATACAGTAATTTTATTTAATACATAGCTGTAAAAGAAATATCAAACTTTAAATTCATTGAAAATATGAATTATCTGAAAAAATGGTGTTGCAAAATGATATGAACATTGATCGAAATTGTCACTAAACGAGCATGGAATCTGTACAGGAATATGGATTGCCACTCCAAGAAGAACAAACCGAAATATGCAAATTAGTTTAGCACATAAAGATACTTTGTTGTCAAGGAAATTTCTAAACCTGGTTGCAAAGTGAGTTCTAGAAGTATTGGTCGTAAAAGCGCTTTAAGTGGTTTTGAGAAAGGGAAAATTGTGGATTTTAAGGATAAAGGACTTTCGACGAGAGCTATAGCAAAAAACTGAAAAGATCTCCAGGTGTAATATTAAACTTTCTTCGATTAAAAGAGGATTATTGGAGCAAAGACGTCTCCCGGACGTCCACCAAAGTCAGTCCAAAAGGGGAAAAAAGAGCCATTATATAAAGAATGAGCAATGGAAAAACAACTTTAGGCGAATTTTCAAGAGATCCACTGATAGCTGTGTCAAAAAGTACCTTGTCCAGAGTAGTCAAGAGCTCTAAGATGATGAGGTACAAGTAAAGAAAGCCCCAACCACGTATGACTAAAATGCATCAGCATAATCGCCTGGATTGGGCAAAATATCATATGTCCTGAAAGTTAGAATATGAAAAAGTATTATTTTCCGATGACAAAAATTCAATTTGGATGGTCCAGACGGTTTTTCTTACTATTGGAACTATCTACGCAAGAAACCAAAAACGTTTTCAAAACGGCAGCAGGGTGCAGGTTCACTCATGGTTTGGGCTGCGTTTGGATTTCATGGTAAGATCAACATTGCGTTTTCCTCTGGCAGAATGAATACATTAACCTACCAACATCTACTTGAAGTAAACTTGCTGCCATTTGCTGAGGAAATTGGCGGACCTTTCTGGATGTTCCAACAAGACAATGCATACATCCACACGGCAAACAGCACTTGGGTATGGTTTCTCAATAATGGTGTACTTGTAATTCCATGGCCACCTGTTTCTCCTGATTTCATTCCAATGGCAAATGTATGGAGTCTACTGGTTAGAGCTGTTTACAAAAATGGAAAACAATATGCCACAATTTCAGAATTAAAAACTGCTATCATCTTCCGCTGCAATTAAATCGATCAAAATAAATTAAAAAGCTTGGTCCACTCCATGTCTGATCGCGTTTTTACATTAATTAAAAGGTCTGGTGCATACTCTGGCTATTAATCTATATTTTTGGCCAATGTTCATACCATTATAAAACACCTCAAAATGGAAAAGTGCAGTTTATTTTTTGTATAAATTGCTGTTTCAATTATATTTTGTTATAAATTAAAACGATTTGTTCTATTTATAACATTGATTAGACTTCAATTTGTTTTGTAACATTTTCTTCTTTTCTATGCTTGAAAAACTGGGTGTTTATATCAATGTGAAACCCAGTGTATATGTAATTAAAATGAAATCATACGTGTGAAACTCAAAGAAAAAGGTAATATAAAAATTCAACATAATAAAATGAAAATATAAAAAAGAGAAACTATGAATATATATCTCTCTCACACACACATATATATACCAACTTGTTCATACATTTGTGATTTCAATTTAATTATATATATATATATATATATGTGTGTGTGTGTGTGTGTGTGTATATATACCGGGTGTCCCAAAAAGGACTGACTGATTTTAAAATTTAATAACTTGCAAACGGTGACAGATATTAAAAAAATTCTTGCAGGAGGGTTATGCATAAGGTCAAAAGTTTTATTACAGTGATTTTCAATTTTAGTTCGATTTACAAAAAATAGATGGCGCTGTAAGCAATAGTCGCTAAATACAGGGTCGATTTTTGGTCCTTTGTCTTGTTCCATGCAGAAAAAGGAGATGGAAATGTATTATCCGGGCCACGAAGTACCAAAAATCGAGCCTGAATTTAGCGACTATTGCTTACAACGCCATCTATTGTTTGTAATTCGAACTAAAATTGAAAATCACTGTAATAAAACTTTTGACCTTATGCATAACCCTCCTGCAAGAATTTTTTAAATATCTGTCACCGTTTGCAAGTTATTGAATTTTAAAATCAGTCAGTCCTTTTTGGGACACCCGGTATATATAACCAATAATTAAACTATACTGACCACCATCAATAATTGTGATAGTATGAATGAATTTACAACAATACAGTGTCCCCAAACACACTGAATGGATACCAAAAACATAATAAACAAGCTACTATGTATAAAATAAAGCCCCTTGTACTATATAACAAGAATTAATAATAAAGAAAAAAAAAATATGGATTTCGATTAAAATAATTGAAAAGTTTATATATTGAATTACGTTATCAAGAGTACAGAATTCAATTATATAAGCAAAATCAGTCGTTTTCTGTGAGAAAAAGAAGCTAAAAGCTGAAAAAATTTTTTCTCCTGTACTCAAACGATCAATATAACCAAAAGAATAGTTTCAAACTGAAAACAGAATAAAATTAAATGCTATGAAATGGAAAAAGTAATAAAACCTTTTAAATAATTAATTAATAGCAAGGAAAAATAGTAATATTACACTAAATACCTAATAAAATGCCAGTTATTTTATCCAAGTACACATCAGCACATGGTATCCAAAACACGATAAGTTTAAGGTTATTTTTACAGTTAAGTTAACACAGATTTTAAAACTTAATGTAAACAGTTAATCTATTTTGAAATACTGTGATAAATGCAATTAAAATAATATAAATAGAAAATAATTACATAATAAGTGAATTACCTCTTAACACTTTAAAAAAAAATTTTAATTTCTTAACTAAAGTAAAAATTACCAAAACTATAAGTTTACAAAATCGCAAATAGCCAACATTAAGCTCCACCTAGTGTTAAAAATTGATATTATTACTCTATTCGAAGCATCACACAGAATCCAATTTAAATTTTAGTGCTGCCATCTATGATATTAACTTGAAACTAATATGAACAAAATGTCAAAGTTTATGCTATATATAAGTTAATTCATTCATAATATACCAACTGCTATATCGCAACAGATCCTAATATAAAAATACCATATTATATTTCATTATTCATATGAATATTAAATAAATACAAATGTTAATAGAATGATTACAATATGTTCTATTACCATACCCAATTAAACATTATTTAAAAATTTAAATAATTTCAAAACAATAATAATATAATATAGCATTATGCTATAAAACTAAATAAATTATATATAAAAAATTATGTATAATAAAAATATAAACTATAAGAAATACTTTTAAATATAAAAAAATTAATTAATAAAATGAACAGGAAGAAAAAAAAATAAATAAAAAATAAAAAATAAATGGATGTGATATAATTATGTCAGAATCTTCATTTCTCAATTGCCTAATGATAACAAATAAATTGTGTGGTTTATTTTCATATTAATCATAAAAAACTAAAGAATATGAATATGGGATTAACATTCGCATAAAACCGTTAATTAATCATTTAATACTAAGTTCAAAATTAAACATTATTAAAATGTATATAGGAATAATAAAATACTAATAACCCAATTTTAATACAAACTGTAATGTCATTAGTTATATCAAATAAACTTATTATGCATATTATTCACCATAAAGATGGTATACTATTAGAAATGAATATGATATTGTCCCGAGAAGACTAAAAATTAAAAACAAGTAAATTGTGAACTTAATTAAAAATTAATTAAGCTAAATAAATTCAATATGAATTGAAAAAACAATTTAACGTCACCATATATATATAAAATATCGAATCAACCTCCATATAAAAAGTGTATTAGCAATGTAGTTATATTTAAAATGCCCCATCATTATATATATATATATATATATATATATATATATATATATATATATATGCGTGTGTGTGTGTGTTTTTTGTATCCATTCAGAGTGTTTGGGGACACTGTATTGTTGTAAATTCATTCATGCTATCACAATTACTGATGATGGTCAGTAATGTTTAATTAATGGTTATATATATATATATATATATATATATATATATATATATATATATATATATATATATATATAATTAAATAATTATGTACAAAAAGCAGGAACTTATGAAAAATTACGTCATAAAGAGTATACACGTGAATTTTAAAAGAGAAAGGATATTGTAAAATAATAAATTCATTAACATGCGTTAGAAGTCTTAAATAGGAGAAATTACGTCATATTTACGTCACATTATAGTTATCACATAAAATGAACACAAAATAATATTGCAAAACAGTTTAAATTTAGAAATTGCGCTAGACATTTATTTGATATTTTGAGAGGATCTTTTCAACTATTTTTGTTAGGAAAGCGCAAATAGTATTTCATTTCTAACAAAAGCATTTTCAAGTGAATATTTAAAAGAAAAAGAATAGCTTGGCAAAAATTACGTCAGATTAAAAACGATTAATTTAAAATGTCTCATTTAAAAGAACTTTCTTTTCGCTTTGTTAAAAAATACCAGGAGACAGACTCTGTTTACTTAATTCCTTTTATATTAGCTTATTTTGAAATGTTGTTATACGTGTCTACGTCATCAAGTTATTTTTATTTCGACGTTTTATTTGTATTTTTATTAATGTTGCACTAATTTATTTGTTCTTTCGTTATTTAAAATAAAAATTATGTCAATTTGTATAATTTGGCGAGTGTTTTGGCGATTTATATAATTTGGCGAAATTGGTCGACGGGACAATCAAGTAGTACCGCAGCGGATTTGGCGTTAAAATTCCCCAATCAAAGAGAAATGAATAGAAATTCGTTTATAGGGAGATCGTCACTGTTTTTTAAATTATAATTCAATCTTTCGAAATCGTTTTAAAGCCGATCAAATTAGCGTGCATTTAGAGTCTGCGGTGTCTGGACGGGGGTTGGCGACCGTAGCTCGTAGGGGACCGAGCCCCCTAGTATTATATAACTTAGTTGGGGTAACTTATTTTCTCAGAAGTAAATTTTTCATCTATTGCCTTAGATTTGTATTAAATTAAGTAAAACGTATTCAACCCTCTACAAAAGTACAAATATATATTTATTACTTCCAAATGTATTTGAAAAGCAAAATAAAGAAAAAAAGAACATCTGCTTTTAACACAAGCAAAATTTTAAAATTTAGACATTATATCAAAATATTCCATACTGTTTGCATAAAGATAGAAATAAGAAGATTTTAAAATAAAATTTTGCAATAATAAAATACAGAAAAATTTAATTTAAAAACTGAGAATTTGAAATAATCCCTCTTTAGAAATTTCATTTCAAAGAGTATTAATGTAATACTTAAAGATAAAAATATGTGTAGTATAAAATTTTTGTCTTATAGAATTTAATGCATGTCTACACACTCAGTGCACCTGTTATAATCGAAAAATAGAATGACAAAATCTGAAAACGCTCAGTTAATTCAAAATCTTAAATATTTTTCATTGGTATTTTCTTATTCGACAAGCTTTAACGGAAATAATAATGACTATCTTTAAGTGAAAAATTCTACACTGTTCTAGTTTGAGTGAAAATATTTTGTCGAGTTCTTTAACGCATTTTTACCATTATTTTATATATTTCATCTACTTATGAAGGAATGAAAAAATGTTTATATATATAAATTTATTATAAATTGATATTGAGAAAGTGAAAAATGTCTTTTTGTTTTGATAAAATAAAATATGGATATATTTGTTAATTAAATTTAAAAAGTGAAAATTTAGTCATAAAATAATTACATTTCTTTATAATAAGAAATACTTTTGAAAATTTTAGGAAAATAAATGTATGCCCGAAACGATTTCCTAGGCTTTACTATTCTTTTGTGTGCGAATACTTCGTTTTCAAGAATTCAGTGTACGTATTATCATATGAAGGAAAAAGAATTCGAAACTTTAGACATATTAAAGAAATGATTAATAAGATGATACTAGGCGCAGTATAATGTAAATACAAAAAACGTTAATCGTGCGAAAACTTCCTCAGTGCAACGGAAACTTGCTCGAATATATAAGCGAGAAACAGATTCAAGTGAAAGGTTTATTGACCAATAGAAAAACAGGAGATTATGAGTAAGAAAATACCATTGTGAATGGATTCGAAAATGCGAAAAATGCTGGAAGAAGTTAAGAAAACAGGGTTGCCACTCTTCAGGGAAATTTTCAGGTGAAATATCCGTATATTTTTTTGTAGAAAAATAAATCTAGTAAGAAATTTCGCCTTATTTAAAAAGAGATTTTCTATAAGAAAATACTGGCACCGAAGAATTTCCTAGTCTGGAAATTCCCTGACACGTATCAACCCTGGAAAAAGAGGTCTTTATATAAAATTTCCAACGAGGGAATAGCGAATACACAATTAACAATATTTGCATAATTTTTATAGACATGAAATTCTTCAAAAAAGTTAAGTTCGTACATATAAGTAGGTTTAGAGATTATTTTAGCCGAACTGGAGTCAAAACTGTGGTTCATTCCCCAGCAATGATTTACAGTTGAAGGTTTCTTGTTGTTTAATTGAAGGTTCTTGTTTTGGAATATATTTTTGGTGTTCTTTAATACGGAATTTTAAGACACGTTTGGTTTGCCCAGTATAGGAAAGAGCACCCTGGCAATTAATACTAATACTAATAATAATGATACTCCATGAGTTGGATAACGCAATAGGATTTTTTTCTCTTTAAATATTAAAGAAACACTTCATAAATATTTATGCTTTATAAATTTTATTTTGCAGAATTTTTTACGCTGTAAACATTTATAACACCTGTTGTGATTGAAAAGAAGACTATCTACATTATAAAATAATAAAAATATGTAATATAAATTTTTTCACATAATCTAATAGATGTCTACCCATCTATTGCAATTGAAAGGAAGAATCTTGTGAAAACGCGAACTTAATTCAAAATCTTAAATCTTTTTATTTACGTCTTTCTTATTCCATAATCCTTACCGGAAATAATTAACTTTTCGCGAATCTCCTGGGCTCACGAGCGGCACCTTTCCCCTTTAATCGGTTGTTTCTCATAAATGTCTCTGCCGGATAATGGTATCAAATATTGAGGGACCTCCGTACATCAACTCCGGCTCGGGAAACCTCATATTGGTTCGTGGGCCCGACTCCTTCATAGGTGTTCGGTACCTGCGGGCTGGCGGGGCGTACCGGGTCGAGAACCAAGAGAAGGGACCATTTGGCTCCTCTGGTTAAGTGGCGGGATCTGTCGCGTGCGACCATTCATCCTCTTGGGAATAACCGGTGTGACGTGTGCTGGGCAGTGCACCGATCTGACCGGAGTTTACGCGAGGATCGGCCCTGGCGGGCCATTTCCTGGCGGCGACCTTCGGGACGCTCCGCGGGGTGTGGCACTGGGATCGTTACTTTTTTTTTTTTTTTTTTTTCTAAATTTAGAGTGCTTGATTGCCAACAATTTTTAAAAATTATGCAGCTTGTCTCATTTTCACATTATTTAATCTGTTATTGAATAAGGTGAATATTTCTGCTTTAAAAAATGTGATGGCGATCAAACAATCTGAATGTGCATATACAGTCAAACCTCGTTAACATGAACACGCTTAACGTGAATTACTTTTAACATGAACTGTTTTCACAGTCCCCTATAAAAACGAATACAAAGATTTGATACTGATAACATGAATTACTGTTAACGTGTACAAAATTTTGATTCCCCTTGAGGTTCATGTTAACGAGGTTCGACTGTATATATATATATTTATTATATATAATTTATTATATATAATTTATTTAGTGTTATAGCATATTGCTATATTATATTATTATTGTTTTAAAATTATTTAAATTTTCCGTATAGATTAATTGGGTATGGTAGTAGAATATATTGTAATCATTCTATTAACGTTTGTATTTATTTAATATTTATTTGAATAATGAAATATAATATGGTATTTTTATATTAGGATTTGTTGGGATATAGCAGATGGTATATTATGATAGTATTAACTTATAAAAGCTTAATCTTATGACATTTTGTTCATAATAGTTTCAAGTTAAAATCATTGATGGCAGCACCAAAATTTAAATTGGATTCTGTCTGATGCTTCGATTAGAGTAATAATATCAATTTTTAACACATGGTGAAGCTTAATGCTAGGTATTTGCGATATTTGTAAACTATGGTTTTGGTATTTTTTACTTTAGTTAAGAAATATAAAAAATTTAAAAGTGTTAAGAGATATTTTACTTATTATGTAATTATTTTCTATTTATATTTATATTATTTTAATTGCATTTATCACGGTATTTCAAAATAGATTAGCTGTATCCATGATGTTTTAAAATCTGTGTTAACTTAACTGAAAAAATAACCTTAAACTTATCGAGCTTTTGGATACCATGTGTTGATGTGTATTTGGATAAAATAACTGGGATTATATTAGGTATTTTGTGTAATATTACTATTTTTCTTTGCTATAAATTAAATATTTAAAAGGTTGTATTACTTTTTCCATTTCATAACATTTAATATTATTCTGTTTTCATTTGAAACTATTATTTTGGTTATATTGGTCGTTAGAGTACATGAGAAATTTTTTTTCAGCTTTTAGCTTTTTTCTCACAGAAAACTACTAATTTTGCTTATATAATTGAATTCTGTACTCCTGATAACGTAATTCAATAGATAAGCTTTTCAATTATTTTTATCGAAATCCACATATTCTTCTTTTTTTCTTCCTTATTAATTCTTGTTATATAGTACAAGGGACTTTATTTTATACATAGCAGCTTGGCTATTATGTTTTTGGTATCCATTCAGTGTGTTTGGGGACACTGTATTGTTGTAAACTTATTCATACTATCACAATTTTTGTTGGTGATGAGTAATGCTTAATTAATGGTTATATATATATATATATATATATATATATACATTAAATAAACTTTACCGACCACCGCAAAAATTGTGATTATGAATGAAATGACAATAATACAGTTTCCCCCAACACACTTAACATGGATACTAAAAACATAGACTATACAAGCTGCTATGTATAAAATATAGTCCCTTATACTATATTACGAGAATTAATACGGAAGAAAAAAAGAAAAATATGCATACCGATAAAAATATTTGAAAAGCTTATATATTGAATTACGTTATCTATATACCGGGTGTCCTAAAAAGGACTGACTGATTTTAAAATTCAATAACTTGCAAACGGTGACAGATATTTAAAAAATTCTTGCAGGAGCGTTATGCATAAGGTCAAAAGTTTTTTCACAGTGATTTTCGATTTTAGTTCGAATTACAAACAATAGATGGCGCTGCGATCTATAGACGCTAAATTCAGGCTCATCTTTTGGTCCTTTGGGACCCACTTAATACATTTCCATCTCCTTTTTCCACATGAAAGAAGAGATCGACCAAAAAATCGAGCCTGTTTTTAGCGCTTATTGCTTAGAGCGCCATCTATTGCTTGTAATTCGAACTAAAATCGAAAATCACTGTAAAAAAACTTTTGATCTTATGCATAACGCTCCTGCAAGAATTTTTCAAATATCTGTCACCGTTTGCAAGTTATCGAATTTTAAAATCAGACAGTCCTTTTTAGGACACCCAGTATATAATCTATATATATAATAGATCTATATATCTATATCTATATATATGAAGTTTCGGTAGATGGCAGCATTAAATAATTATTTATACAGTTCTATAATAATTATGTTGCCATAATTTATTATAATATTTATTACCTGTTTATTTTAAACACATACTTCGTTTTGTTCTTTTTAGTAATAATTTACTCCAGGATCCTTCAGTTAGCATATAAAATAATTTTTAATATTTAGATTATTACGTTAATTATAATTATTATATTTATAATAGTGTTAATATTATCTGCAATGTATGTTGATTTGAAACCGCTTGGATTCGCTTTTAACTGTGACTATTTAATTAGGCGGGATTTTCGCTGTGCTAAAAGGGATACATGTTTGCGATTTTGATATGGTCATAGAAATTTTCTTACTGTGTAAGTTTTCAATTTACATGTTCCTGTTTTGTTCATGTTGTTCATTATTACGAATCTTCCATTGTTTAATTATTTTCATTCAATTTATATGTCACGGTAAATTTATACTTTTTGGATTATAGTCGATTGGGTACATAAAAGAATTCAACTTTTAGCTTATAGCTGGATTCTTTTACAGAAATCGACTGTGTATTGCTTATATTTGTATTTCATGAACCCCTGATGAAGTGAAATGCAATATAAGCTTCCTGATACATCCATCCAATTGATCTTTTATTTGTTTATTATACGTCTTTTAATGGTTCAGCATTATTTCGCTGGTTATTTGTATCTTTTGTCTTTAATTGGTTATTGCATCAAATTTGGTGGTTTTTCATATGTTTTAAATGGATTAATAGTCCGCAATTTGCTATTGAATTAGTGGTATTGTACAAGATGTGTTACAAATCATAGGTTACATTTTTATTTTGTATAATGTCAGTGTAATGTATTGAAGCTAAATTTATTAATTTTATTTTTAGTAAATGGAAATAGATGATGAACTGTAATTATATAATGGTTATATATATATATATATATATTGATAACTATATTAAGTAAGAAAACCTGGGTCGGTTTAAAGGAGAATATATATATATATATATATTGAGAAAGATACAAATGAGTTTTTCTTTAAAATAAAAAAGATTAATCTTATAAATTAACAAATATATAAATCCTGTTTGTCAAATTTATTTCAGCAACTTTAGACACACTAAACACCAACAACAACAAAAAATTCCATACATTATAAATTTTATCGTAAATAATTTTATAAGTTTCTAAACATTCGTAGCATCTGTTATAATTGAAAAGAAGAATATACACATTGTAAGAGACAAAAATACATGTATAATGCATAAATTTAGTCATATAATTTAATAACGTCTACACATACGTTGCATCTGTTGTAATTGAAAAGAAGAATACTCATACAACTCGCATTTTATTCAAAATCGTACACGTTTTCTCCTATTACTTTTTTATTCGATAATCCTTACCGGAAATAATAACAAGAAATATCTTTAAGTGAAAAGATCTACGCCCGATCCACTTTCTTCTCTTAAAATAATTCTAACCTTCCAATTCTCCTGTGTACATACATCTCTTTAAAGAGTTCAGTGTAGCAGCATCTTAAACGAAAGGAAAAATTTCGTTGCGTCTAAGAAATCTTCCATTCAAAATCAATAAAAGCAATCTCGACAATTTTTTCTTCCCTCTCGAACTCAAAAGATGGTCCTGGCGTGATTAAAAATTTTCCTTCTTTTTTTTTTTTTTTTTTTTTTTTTTTTTGCGTTTTTCTTTACACAGTGCGCTTCCAGATGGTCTTCGAAGAACAAAAACTACATTAGAATATTTATGAATATTTTATTGGTGCATTAGGCTAAAGGTAGTGTACGTTTACAAATAAATACTTCTTCCTATTGGGGTACTGTCACTTCTCATTAAAATACTTCAAGACGAATGTATGTATATTTTTCCTTCCTTTTTTTGAAGCGCTCAAGTTCAATTACATTTCTTTTTGCCTCTGAAGGGAGGGAATAAGAACAAGCGCTATTTCTTTGTCAGCTCAATTATAACTACTGATATTTTTTTCTCTGGCATTAATTTAGAAGATCTCGAGATTGCTCCGCTTTACCCTGTCTTTTTGCGATGCACCAGCAAATGGACAAAAATTTAAATGTCATTAAAAGTACTAGAATGAAAAAAGAGAAAAAGAAACTTTCTAATTTTCGCCACGTAAAGTTGCTGCCCTGTAAAAAGTTTGAATTTTTTTTTTTTTTTTTTTCTCTCCAGAAATGTCGAAATAAGCAAAATGAGCAATTCAAAGGTAGTTTATTGCTAATTTGTACAGAAATTCTATAATGAAAATGACGGAATAATTTAAAAATCCGAAGAACCTTGTTTTCTTATTAAACACTGAAATGTAATACGCTTTCATCTTATAAAAAGTTGTAAAAGAGATGTTTGAAAGATCTTTATAATTGCTTTTTAACACCGTGTTCTTCAGAATTTAAATTGGATTTTTAAAAATATTCGACTTTTTTAAGTATCAGCTTGACAGTTATATATAAAAAAAGAAGTTATTCTTTCTTATGTCGTTAATTTGCACAGAAAATAAAACAAAATTTATTTATTTATTTTTTATAAAGTCATATTTCAGACAAAATTTCCAATTCTGTTTGTTTTTGAAATGTGTATATATATATTTTTTTTCTAATAAAAAAAAAATATTTTGAAGCTAATTAACTTTGATTTGATAGCTTGTAACTGTGCTTATCATGTTTTGATTCTTTATTAGAAAATACATTATTATTTTTTCAAAGGTTTCTTGTAAGTTTTAAGCTTATTAAAGGTTTCTAATCATTAAATTCTTTTCAAAATAACTGATTTCAATGTGTAGAACATCAAAGAAAATTTTAAATACGTACGAACAAATTAATAACATATATTACATTCATCAAAATTTAAATTGACAAAATTTGATGATGGATAAATGCAATTAACTTTCTGGAATGCATGAGTAGATTTTAATGAAATATAAATTTCTAATTTTGCATGATTTGGATATAGCATTTTCAAATTTTAAATTATATGACGCTTTTAATACTATTGCTTATTTTTTTTTTTTTTTTTTTTTTTTTATTACGGCAATATTTTTTATCTCGCTTAATTTTAAGATCAGTTTTTAAACTTTCCAATACAAAGCAAAAAGAATAAATGAATTAAGATAGAAATTTTAGTGATTTACTTATCGGTCAAATTTTTAAAAGCTTAGATTTATACTCTTTACAAAGAATTTAACTCTTATCTTGCAAAGTAATGTGATTTTTGTATAACAATCAAATTTGCATTGTAAAGTATAAGATTTATGGGTGAATATCACAAAATGTGAGATTTTGAAAATTTAAATCGTTCCAAAGCTTCTGATTTTTTTTTTTAATATTGGTTGAACAGCTGAATAAAAGAATTTATATGTAAAATTGTTAAAGTAGGAAGAGCTTAAGTTCATTTTTATGTAATTATAATTATGTGTCATTTTCTTGGTATATGTATGCCAGGATAATGACAATTCCATTCTAAAACATTTTTCACATTCTTGTTTTTTTTAAAGGAACATGTTTCCTCTATAGTACCTCAAATTCAGTGTAATGTTCAGTTTTTTTTATAAGTTATAGAAGCCAGGAAAATGACATAATAAAAGCCTACTCAATTTTTACAAAGCCTTTAAACACATTATTTTCAAAGAAATATCTAAAAGATTTTGCTGGTAGCTATGATTTTACTACTTCTGATTAGAACAATGTCAAGAACAAGAAGAATTACTCTGCAGCGCCATCTTTATGCCTCATAAAGAACTAAAATGAGCAGGCCAGGACAATGATATTCATTTTCAATGACAGTCATATTTTAATTATGGAAAATTATTTGTAAAATACAGAACTTGTTACCTTCCACATATATGGTATTATATAAGGTACAATTATTAATTAGAAATTTAAAAAAAACTAGAAAAAGATATTTATACATGATAGCAGAAAGTCTTTTCTTTGCACTTTTCTTGCAGTGTGACATGCCAGGAAAATGACAATCTGAAATTTTAAGTCTTTTAATTGTTTCATTTTTGTGTTATTATGAATATAATATCCCTTGAAAATATTTCTAAGAATATTTTTTATTAGAATGTAAAAAAGAAAATTGCATTTCATAACATTAAATAGAAATTTTATTGTGCAGACTGCAATTTCCGTATTTTGTGATATTGACCATTATACATACAACAATGAATTTTTTTAAGGTTTATTTATATTAAACTGTCCGGAATTATGCTTTAAAATGATTTTTATGATTTTTATTTAGTTTGTCTCTCTGTCTGACATACCATCGTCCAAATATCATTAAAACGCATTGGTATTCATTGCAATTTAAACGTACGATTGCAATAGGATACAACTCTTTTCTCTAAATTTTTCTCTAACTCTTCTCTAACTTTTAATTCTTTTCTCTAAAAATATGGAAAGGAAAGTCTTTAAGTCCATCTTGCCTGTCATTGCTTCAACATTCTAAAAAGGGTCTTTATAAGCAACTTAAATAAAATACAGTAAAACCTCCCTGAAAGACCACCTCTATAAGAAGACCACCTCTTATAAAAACCGTTTATTTATGGTCTATAATTTTTGGCTATAGGCTCAATGTTAATTTTCTTCAATTAAAGGACCACTATTTCCCGTCTCCCTCCCTGAAAGACCACTTTTCAACTTTTCAGTCGAAGAGTAGGATTACTTTCCTCTCCATGGGGAAATCTCAAAATTCCACTTTTCTCCAAAAAATACGCTCAGCTAAGTCTACTTCCTTAGATTTGGCGAATCAAGGTCATCTCTGAAGACTGGGAGAATTGTATTATAGAAAATCTCGACAAAGGTTAGACTGTTTTATTTTTTTATTAAAAAATAAATTCTACAATCATTTATAAAAATGAATGATACTACAATCGAGATTTTTAAAAATCTATTTTAGGAGCTCACTCTGATTCAGACGGCGAGCTTCCCCCAAGTTAAAGCTTCTATTTCATATAAAGAAACATTGCAATCAATAGATTGATAGAAAGCTCAATACCTGTTAGAGATTATACTAAAATAAATAATTTGCTAAAAAGATATCAAAGAATGTTTAGAAACAAAAATTGTTAAAATCCAAAGCAAACTACAATTAATTCCTTCTTTAAAGCTGTATAGACATGAAATATAATAAACCAATTATTTTTTTTCTTGTAGTACCATGTATTTTATGAAACTTTGCTTTACCGTCACCTCTGTTCAGTGACCACCTCTCTGAAAGACCGATTTTTTATGGCCTACTGGGTGGTCTCCTTAGAGAGGTTTCGCTGTATATACCAAGTAATCTACATAAATTTTCATGTTAAATTAATTGAGTCCCTGTAGCGTTTATGATTCTTTTACAAAACAGCGTAAAAAATTTTAAATACATTACCGTCTATAGGCAATTTTTTCGTTTTAAAAATGTGTTAATGTCGTTGTACTTTTTCAACCTTAGAGAAATTTTAGCTAAAAGCTATTTGAATAGTGTTTATAAGTTTAATGTGTGAGTTCATTTGTTTGCCCATCTGTGAAGTGGTTTTCGTATACATGCCCACATCATAATAAAATTCGAATATTTTAAAAAATTTTTAACGCGCTTAAAATGTAAGTTTTTTTTTTTTTTTTTTTTTTTAGAAACACGGAAATATGTTACATTGATGTCTGTTATTTTGGAAGGCGTACCTAATCAATAAGTGATATATCATCATTCCATCTTTATTTTAATTTTTTTCAAAACAGAAACTTTATTTTGGAATTCCACACACCAATCATTGACGAAAAAAAGCACGAATCAATTTAGTTTGAGTTTTAATTCAATACCATTACCTTTTATAAAGATATTTAAAATCCTAAATTTTGCATTTTGTGCTAAAAAGTAAAATAAAATATAAATGAATAAATAAAATAAAATAAAAAAATGACTGGAATGCTTAAAACTGGAATGTATAGGTAATGTTTTTTTTTTGTTTGTTTTTTGTTTTTTTATTAATTCGCGGTATAACTTTATTTAACATACTGATTTATAATTACACACTGAATTTAACTTAACGTTTATTTTTACCAGTACATTTTATAAAGATATTTTAAATTTTAAATTTTACATCCAGTGCTAAACAGCAAAAGTAAGAAATATAAAAAAAAATAAAGTGCTTAGAATAGAATTTATGGGTAATGTTTTTACTAATTCATGATATAACTGAAGGGAGAAGAACTTTCTCTCGTGGAAGGCGCAATCTCCCTTTGGGCGATCTTTATCCCATCTTTTTCCGATTCAAAACTAGAATTATCTTTCGATTAAATCCCCCCACCATTCAAAACTCCCTTGGGGACCACCCTGTAAGCGTTGCTCTATAAAGCCTTTCACCCCAGTTTAATTCCTAGATTCGAGGTCTCCTGAAAGACCTTGCCTTACAGATATCCAATGAAGGCTTTAAAACTGGGAATATTTTGAAGGCTATTGAAAGGTGAGCGTTCAACTTCCTGAATGCATCATGGAGTCGGGTAGGAGGTTAATCTGTATTTGGACCCGGTCTCTTGTTCGTCGGAACTCGTCTTTCTGGGAGTATTGATTGGGGGATCATACTACTGAAGCCTGTATCTGACCAGTAATCAGGGAAATCAGTAGTTCTCTATGCAAATGAAGTAGAATCAAAAGAGGTGATATCTCAATAGCAAGAATTAAAAGTAGACTTTTTTTTTCGTTCAAAATAATAAACGAAGTGATATTTATTTATCAGTTTATCTGGTTATCTTCTATCTGATCTGTGTTCCACTTCTAATATGGTAAGAATTTTGAATTTTAAGAAATTCGTTTCCTTTTTTCATTTGTAATGTAAAAATTAGATATGAGCTGTATTCATCCTTGTACTCAGATATACTGTAACTATTTATTCTGACACATTATTTTTAATGTTTAAGTTTCAGTCTAATCTATAATGTAAGTGTAGCACTCTGTGGATGTTACATTTTTCTCTAAAATACATCGAAAGAGGAGTATTCAACTTCTTAGATGCATCATGGAGTCCAGTAGGTGGTTAATATGTATTTGGACCCGATCGCTTGTTCGTCGGAACTGGCCTTTCTGAGAGTATTGATTGGAGGATCATACTTCAGAAGCCTGTATCTAACCAGTATTCAGGGAAATCCGTGGTTCCCTATGCAAATAATGAAGTACAATCAAAAGAGGTGATATCTCAATAGCGGGAATTAAAAAAGACTTCAAACTAATAAATAAAAGGATATTTATTTATCCATTTTTCTGGTTTTCTTCTATCTGATCCATGTTTCCTTCCGAAAAGGTGCGAATTCCGAATTTTAAGGACTTCGTTTCTTTTTTAGATGTGTTCGTAATTATACAAATACGCAGCACTTATAGTCGTCTTCAGATCCATCTGTCTGTCCGCATATAACAGCGCAAAAACTACTCAACCGAATAATTTGAAATTTAATATATAGAATCGTTGCAGAATTTTGTCGAGTCATTTCAAATTTTATGAAAATCGAATCAAAACTTAAAAAGATATTATTAAAATTGCTTTTCATTCTATTAAATTCTATCATACGTAATTAGTTCAATGATATCGCATGACAATAATGATTGTAGGTTGCCATGGTGATTACACCCTATTTAAGATAGAGTCGTATTAGTTTCGTATTTCTGAATTTAATATATATAGTCTTAATAAATTATGTATTCATGCATTTTCACATAAGAGTGCAACAGCTATTGCACCAAATAAATTTTGTATCCATGCATTTTCACATAAGAGTGCAACAGCTACTGCACCAAATAAATTTTGTATCCATGCATTTTCACATAAGAGTGAAACAGCTATTGCACCAAGATCTGAATATTTATTAAACTAGTTATAGTACGAACGTACCTCATTTGCTACGCGTGACGTACAATTTCAGACTTGTTTTCATTTGTAATGTAAAAATTAGAAATGAACTACATTCATACTTCTACTCAGATATACTAGAATTACTTATTCTGAAACATTTTTTGTAAATACTTTAAGTTTCAGTCCAATCTACAGTCCAATGTACAAGTGCAGCATTCTGTGGATGTTAACCCTCTCGCTGCGTAATTGTTTTATCAAAATAGCTTCAAAAATTGCGTATTTAATTCCTTCGCGACGAGCGTCTTTTAAGAATTTTTATTCTTTTGTCACCGGTTTTTCAAAACAAAAATTTTCGCCTGATTTAATCGGGAAAATGCTCTGATTAGATAAGGCAAAATTTACAATAAAAAGTTACTGGTGGGAATGATCAAGGAGGGTTAATTAGACGGAAAAAATGCATCCCGATGAAATCTCGGGTTGCTCAAATTTTGCTACTTTTACGTTGCCCGAGAAACTCTCGGGTTGCGCAGCGAGAGTGTTAAAATTTTCTATAAATATATCGAAAGGTGAGTATTTATATTCCTGGATGCGTCATGAAGTCGAGTAGGAGGGTAATGTGCATTTGGACCCGGTCTCTTGTCCGTCGGGACTCTCATTTCTGGGAATTGATTAAAGAAACATAATCCTAATTTTACGCTTAGTCACTTTATAGACTTGTATATTGTGTCACTGTTAAATTAGAATACATTTATTAAGTAACACATATGGCCAGTTCAAAAGAATATGGTCAGAAAAGAAGAATTTTGATTTGGGCCTTTGATATGTAAATCGTTTATACAATGCATATATTCTTGATAAGCAGAAAATTTTTATTGTCAAATGATAAATTACATTAATACTTATCAATCTCCAAATCCTATATTTGTTATTCAGTGGTTAGTTACAGAGTCCAATCAAACAAAAAAGAGGCTTATGGCCTGATCTTCATTCTGGGACATCAAATATTTGAAGACCCTCCAATATCATACGGCCCAGTCAGCTTATTCTTTTATCACACCCTAGTTATTTTGTTTTCCCGAAAATGAAAATATTGGGAACTATGAATTTAAACTGTTTTAACATAACATGACTAAGTGAAATTCAATGAAAGAGTTGACTTGCTGGATTTATTTAGCTTGAGGAACCTAGAGTATAGGGTCCGATGTAAGCGGATGCAAGCTTGGTGTCCGTGTGTAAGCTTGCGTTTACAGAAATGAGTCAGTTGAGGATGTTTATTTAATTGTATTCGTGAATTATTCATTTTTCATAAAAATAAAACAGAAAAATCATCCGTTCATTTCTCGAGAAAGATAAGTAAAATTTCAGTAAAAAGAGCATGAAATCACCTGTATGGTTTTACTAAAGATCACTTTAGTTTTCAAAACAACAAACACCCAGAACACCATCAAAAGTCTTCGCAAGGTCGAATGATGTGATTTACCATGGAAAAAGTGTCTCACAAGCTTTTATCACAGCGTATAAATGAGAAAATAACACACAAGTACTCAACGTATAGTTTCAGTTAAATAACGTTACATGTGTTATGTAGATGTAAGATATACGATTTGAGAAATAGAAAGTAGAAAAATGAGATTTCTTGTTTATGACTGCTGTGTTAAAATTCTTTGAGTGTATTCTTGGTTAGCGGAAAAGGTTTAGGCGCAAATGATAAAGCCTATTAACACATTCATACTTGTAATTTGGTTATGTTTACATTGTTCAGTATTTTTGTATTTCCGGAAAGGGGACTGGAGAAAATACAGGGGAAATACAAAGGAAAATCCACTTTATGGATGTTCAGCTTGCTAAGCTCTATGCACTTAAAAAAAATGCACTTGTTAAGAATATATTTTTAACTGTATTCATGATACATTAATTTTGCATAAAAAATGAAAGAGAAAAATGTTATAACTTCGTCCTTTCGTTTCTTGAGAAATAGTAAAAAGGGCGTAAAATCACCTGCATGGTTTCACGAAAGATCACTTCTTTTTTCAACAACGAACACCCAGAAGGCCATCAAAAGTCTCCGCAAGGTCAAGTGGTGTGATCTAGGATACAAAAAATGGCCCACGGAGTTTTATCACAATGTATGAATGGAGAAATAACACACATGTACTCAAGCAAAAATGGTAAAAAGAAGTTGGATGCAAATACCTGACAGCTTCTGGGGAACTCGACTTTGAACACCATTGAAAAACCATCTTAACCTAATCCAAGGTGCAGTAGGATACTTAGATGCACATGTCTAATCCGTGCACTGTTGAGCACTTAAACAGTATGAAATCGAGTGAAAAATACGGGGTTTTCTCGAGTTTAGCTGCCGTTGACACCTCTTGTGAACATTTGGACAAAGGAAGTTTACTGTTTCTGCTTCGCTTGGCTCTAAAGCTCGTGCAAAGCTGTACATTTTGTGAAGATAGGGGTTTTCAAAGTTATGTGTTTTCAAATTTGTTAAGTCTGTTTTTTAGCCCCCGGTACGGTATGCCATTTCTTTCTCCCAACTGATTTTGTGTCGTATCCAAAAAATAACGTTACATTACAGAAGCCAGCCGTAAAAGAAAGCAGTACGATTAAATACTCTATAGCAATTTTTTAAACTTCTAAGCATCGCACATTTTCAATTTTTATACCGTCGTATTGAAAAAAAAAAGTACTTTTAAATGCAATTTGTTTGAAAACTGCATCTCCGTTTGTTTTTGAGATATTAATTTGTTTCTAGTTTTTAGCGACATTTGTTTCATTTTGGCAACTCAAGTACTTCATTTCTGCAGAAAGTAAAAAAAAAAATAGTTGGAAAATAGCAATTATATCATTTTGTTGCTCCTTTCTGATAAAAACTGAAAAATAAATAAAAAATAAAATAAAATAAAATAAAATACGTGCTATTTTGAGAAAAATATAAATGAATAATTTATGATAAAACATGTAGCTATTATAAACTATATTTAATTTTAAGTATCCATATTAATGTAAATGACGTCATTTTACATAAAATAAAAGCGTGTGCTTTAAGTCTTAAAACTGAAATATATTTTGCACAACAGGAGAGTCCCGATTATCCAAGTCCCGCTTAACCGAGTTATCTTCTTCTGATGGACTGGTGGCTTCTATTATTATGAAACAGCCATTATAAATGAAGCGTTAGGTGAAGATGAAAGAGCAGCCGTAAAATGTTAGAACTCTGATTTTCTGGTCAAAATGGAAAAAAAAATGGCCATAATTTTTTTTTTCTCAGAATGGGGAAAAAAATGACCATAACTTTAAAAAAAAAAAAAAAAAAAAAAAAAAATTCAAAGAAAATTATGACCATTTTTTCCCCCATTCTGACCAGAAAATCAGAGTTCTAACTTTTTACGACAGCTCTTTCATCTTCACCTAACACTTCATTTATTTTGTTTCATAATAATAGAAACCACCAGTCCACCAGAAGAAAAGGAACTAATGGAAATGTCGGGGGGCGACACTAAATTCTGAAAAAGCAGAATTCCTGTTCTCTAGTCTTCTTTCTTTTTTCAAAAGTCTTGTGTTTCTGAGAAAGGAAACATTTTTCTTACAAAGCTGTACCCCAGAAAAATAAATGCTTAGCACTAGAGAATGTATATTGCATGATATTAATTTTATGATAAAAACACGTGAACTTGTTTGAATTCTTGGAAATTAACCAGTCAAAATCTACGCAGTTGGTTTCAGATTTCGTTTGTACCTGTGGTTTGCATGTTTGTAGGGGTTCAGAATCCACTGTGAGCAGTTCCGATCTGATTATCCCTTGTGAAAAATATGCAGTTGCTACATTCACAGTGGTATAAGTTACTAAACTTGAAAAGTAGCGTTTGTACAAAAACGTCTCAAACAGTTAATAGAAATGCCAGTATAAGTGATATAGTTTTATAAAATTTCTTGTAAGAAGATTTTACACCGCATTGAAATTCATT
Organism: Maratus speciosus; assembly: GCA_963932465.1. NCBI lineage: Eukaryota > Metazoa > Arthropoda > Arachnida > Araneae > Salticidae > Maratus > Maratus speciosus. The sequence continues at coordinate 510,965,336 of OZ010795.1, forward strand.
ATAGGATTTATCGTAAAACATTTGTTCATTGCACATCTATCTTACATCACCATCACGTCAACGGCTCCAAATATTATCGTAAAGCTGTCACAAAATAAATAAAAATTTTACATTTGATTTTTGATAAAAATCGTTTTCAAAGTGATACTTGAGAAGGAACATCACTGTAACTGGACATATCAAACAGTTAATAGAAAGTTCAATATAAGTGACAGTTTTATGTAGAATTTCTTGTAGATAACCCCCAGAAGATTTTATACTGCATTGAAATTTGTTATAGGATTTCTAATAAAACATTTGCTTTTGCACATCCATCTTACATTACCATTACTTCAACGGCCCCGAATATTATTGTAAAGCTGTCACAAAATAAATTGAAATTTGGTATTTGATTTTTGAAAAAAAAAAAAAAAAAAAAAAAAATGTTTTCAAAGTGATACTTAAGCAGGAACAACCCTGTAATATTTTTTAATTACTCTCCCGTCCAATTTTCAATTTTATTAATAATTTATTTATCACAAAAAATGACGAAAGTCTCACTGAATTAACGATACTGTTTTAATGAAAGTCTTATAAAGAATAAAGACAAATAAAGAAATAATCGAGTAATTAATAATATAAACAAATAAATATTATATATAAGCAAAGCTTTAAAAAGGCCATTGTGAAGTAGAAAATTAAAATCACAATCACTATTTATATACCATCTGTTGCATAGAGAATGCATGTATGTTTCAGGCGACAAGGTTAAACTAATATCAAGGATAAAACGTCAAAATGTTTTTTAAAAAATTGCACGAGAAAAGTTTTTTTTGCTGTTGTTTAAATAAAAATACATTTTTTCAGACGTATTTAATACAAATCATTGAAATTTATAGGTGCTTTATGACACATTTGTTTTATCTTCACGTTTTTAATGCCGTACATTTTTTTAGTTTCACGCAATTAATGAAATTTTTGAAATATTAATGCTTTTTTGTGTGCATCTAAAATGTTCTCCGGTCACATTATTTTTGAAAATATGTTTCGCGTAGCACACGATATCAATGTTTCAAGACTCATAAGTAGGAAGCGCAAGTTATGCAGTACTATGGTGTCAAAATATAAATCTCTTAGTATTATCCCAAACTTTTTACGCTCATGTTACAACATATGAATAAAATTCAGATTATCGTATTTCACCTCTAGCTTCTTTTTTTTTTACGACTATTATAAAATTCCGATCCAGCTTCGAGCCCTGGTACTTAAAAAAAAAAAAAAAAAAAAAAAAAAAAAAAGACCAATAATAATAAAAAAAAAAAGCTTCGACTTGGAGACAACACATAAAACTGATCCGTGTGTCATTATACAGCAAGCAAGCTACGCTCCATAAAACAGGGCCTTCATGATATGACATACATAAACTTTGAAACAACGCCAGTGGAAGAAAAAAAATGCAAAAAATCTGATATGTTATATGCATAAACATATATTCCCATCTGTTGTATATACGTGAAAAGGAGTAATATTAAAAATCGGTGACTATACCGATTGTTTCCACCCTCCTTCATCTTAAAAAGGGAACCTCCCATTTTCTTTCCTCCCCCCCTCGATGTTGCTATGACAACTAGCATCTTGTGAGCTATTTTCTCCTTTCTATCTATCTCTTACCTTTTCTCTTCATCTTCCTTCTACTGATTAACGAATGGAACGTTCGCTAGTGCTGAAACAAAAGAGTAGAGTGAACTAGAAAAGCATGGAATTTTTTTTTTCATTTTTCGTGCTTTTATTAATATTTTTTCCCTCCAGCTCCAGCGTAGTAACTTTGTTCTTTTACTTGACTTCTTTCTTTTGTTGGAATGCAGAATACTTCATCGTTTTATTGTGATTTTGTTTTTTCTATTTTTGTACTGGAGTATTTTTTATTATGACTTAACGTGAATAAGATTTTCAGGAAGAGCATGTTCATTTGAGAACAAAAAAGGTAAGATTAGAAAAATATAAACATACCTTTCCGGCGTATGTTTATGTGCATGATATGCTTAGTGTTTTTCCTTTTAAATGCGAACTTCATCAAATATTGCTGAGGTGAAATATTTCTTTATTATTTTTTTAAGGAATGTCGACAGGTATGTAATGTATCAGGACTTTTAAAGCTTTGTTTTCGGAGATTGTTTCTGAGAACTATTCAGCTAGTGATTTTTGTTTATAGGAAATACAGTGCATCCGATCATCAAAATGTATTGCTAATTGGTTTCCTGAAAATACATTGAAAAATGAAATCGCTTAATTATATTTCTGTAAAACCCGCTATGTTTGTCATATTTCATATTGTCCACTTGCCTAAGTTGATGTTTTTAAGAGAGCACAAAATACAGTAAATCTTGCTAAGTTTAAGTCCTTGTATTTAGTACACTTGTCTAAGTTGACGTCTTCAAGAGTGAACAAAATATGGATTTTTTAAATTTGGTACCTTTATAAATTGCCAATATTTTTAGTTTCATCAGAATATAGTTGCACCATTGGTGGTCAAGTAACACAGTTTTCACTGAATGACTTATATAAATTTGATACATCTATATTTTGTCCATACGTTTAAATTGACCAGAAAATGGTTGCGCCGTTGGTGGTCAATTAATGCGGTTTTCACGGTATGAATTTTATAAAATTTAATACGTTTATAAGTTGTCAGTCTATTTAAGATGACTAGAAAGTGATGGCGCCGCTGTTAGTCAATCAATACGGTTTTCACTGTATGACTTTAAAATAAATTTGGTACATTTATAAGTTGTCTGTCTGTTTAAGGTGATTAGAAAGTGATTGCACCACTAGTGGTCCCATAATACAGTTTTCACTGAATGACTTTTATAAATTTTATTCATTTAAATGTTGATCATATGCTTAGATTGACCATAAAAGGTGCACTGTTGGCCAACTAATACAGTTTTCACTGCACGGCTTTATTAAATTTGGTACATTTATAAGCCATCCGCCTCTTCAAGGTAACCAGAAAATGGTTGCACCACTGACTGGTGGTCCATTAAAATAATTTTAACTGGATGGCTTTAACAAATTTGGTGCATTTATAAGTTGTCAGCTTGTTTGGGGTGACTTGAAAATGATTTTGATTGCACCGCTAGTGGTCCACTAATGCAGTTTTCACTGAATGGCTTTTATAAATATTATACAGTTATATGTTGAACACATGTTTAAGTTGACCAAAATATAGTTGCACTGCTGGTGATCAATTAATGCAGTTTTCACTCTATGGATTTAATAAATTTGGAACATTTTTAAGTTGCCCACCTGTTTAAGATGAACAGAAAATGATTTCACCGCTAGTGCCCTACTAATGCATTTTTTACTGAATGATTTTTACAAGATCTATAGATTTATATACTGTCTACAGGTTTAAGTTGACCAGAAAAAGGATGCACTGTTGATGGTTAACTAATACAGTTTTTACTGCATGGCTTTATTAAATTTGATACATTTATAAGTTTTCCGCCTCTTCAAGGTGACCAAAAAATGGTTACACCACTGATGGTAAATTAAAACAGTTTTAACTGTATGGCTTTAATAAATTTGGTGTATTTATAAGTTGTCCTCTTGTTTGAGGTGACACTAAAATGATTGCACCGCTAGGTGGTCCACTAATGCAGTTTTCACTCAATGACTTTTATAAATTTTATACATTTATATGTTGGCCACATGTTTCAGTTGACCAGATAATGGTTGCATTGCTGATGACCAATAAGTTGTACTATATAGATTTAATAAATTCGTTACATTTATAAGTTGTCCGCCTGATTAAGATGAGCAAAAAATGATTGCATCGCGGGTGCTCAACTAATACATTTTCCCCTGTATTTTAGTTTCTCTTTTAATATATTTCACTTTAATTCCTGTTTAGTTAGAGACTTTATAAAAAGTGTAGTTTAAAATTTATTGTACATTTAGTGAAGACCATACATAGATATAGAGCCGTGGCAAAAGGGGTGTGAGTGATTCGCAGGCACCATGCACCAAAGATGAATAGGCGTTTTATCGGTGCCATCGACATTAGTGTAGACACCAACAACGATCGTTAAAAAGTAATATAGAAAAGTCACTCGAATTTTATGAATTTGATTTTGTATCACAATTTAAAATATTCATTTTATAATTCACTGCACACTTTATAAATATGAACTGAACTTTCTTATTTAAATTTTACTTACATAAGTAAATACAGCCTTTCTGGTACTAGTAATTTTAACGAAATCAGTATTTTACTTCAACGTAGAATTTTTTGCAGCAATAACCGTACAGATTAATTAAAGTGTCTTATATAAACGTACAGAAAAGACATTAATATTACATAATAAGGCATAATGTTTTTCAATAGGCACAAAAATACTTTAATTTCGTAGAATTTATCTTTGCTATATTCAAAGCATACAAACGAGTACTACGTAAATTCAAGAATAATATTTATTGTCAATGTAAGATGACAGTCTAAGGTCTATTATAAAATAAAAAATAATTTTCAAACCTATAATACACTTTCATTTAATTTTTAAGAGATAATTGTGAAAGCTACATTTTTAAATGTTTTATTTAACATTTAATTTTTTATGTATTTGTAAACACATTATTTGTAAGTCATAGATGGATATACAAAGATCCGCAGTTTTGCAGAACAGTAATTTTATTAAGACTTTATAAAGAATCTATGACATGCAGCTCACTTTTATTTAATCGACAAACGCTTAATTGAACTAAACGACAACAACAACAATAATAAAAATAATAATTCAACTTTTTTCGGTGTAATAATACTTAATCTACATTAAAAAGTTTAATATGCACAAAATACAATAACGGTATTCGCTGTTAAGTTCTGAAGCAAACTGTTTTCTATTGTTAAGTTTTCAAATAATTTAACATTTCTAATTTTTATGCATGCGAAAGTAAAAAAAGAAAATAAATTATTACTTGTAATGTAGTAAACTTTGTTTTTGGATATTGATCAGTATTAAGTAATATAAACTAAAATGCAGGGTGTTGCCAAATTCGACCGACACATTCAGAGAAGTGTTAGTAGGCATCAAGAGGATGGAAAAGTGGAAAAATTACCTTAGAACAAGGAGTCGTAGACTAACTTATTGAGTCACAAGTACAGTGTGTTTCACCCATAGATCAGCCATCTATGATCGATTTTGCAGCGGCTGGGTGGTTAATCCATTAAAGTGGATTAAAGTACAACAACAGTGATGTCTAGTAAAAGTTTCATTATAATGTACTTCAGTTTTTTGAAAGTTATTACCGGCAACCCAAGTTGAATTAGGGTAGAACACCCTGTATTTTTTATTAAATACGTGGTTTGCGACCCCATGTTTCACTGCAATTTTTGTTCCTCTTGATCACCCCTCTGAATTTGTCGATCGAATTCGGCAACGCCCTGTATTTCTAAAATTATATATAATACAGTTTTATTCCGTTGCGGACAACATAGCCAGCAGATATCTGAAAGCAAATCCAATGAAAAGAAGTAGAAAAATCACATGAGAAAATAAAAAATAAGATAAAATACTATTTCGAAGCATATGCGTGGGTGTACACTTTTTAGATGTTTCGCATATAGTAAGTAAAAAAAAAAATATATATATATCTTCATTGGTAAATTTATGGACGAAAACTCGGAACTTTTTTTCGAATTAAATGGCACTAAGGTTAAAAGGAGAGAATAACCTTTGTTTTACCCCGAAAGATCTTTAAACTATCGAATATCAACAAATGTGGGTTAGTTCTAATGGTTCGATGTAGAGTAAAAACTTTTTTTAACTGCAAAAATTGTTTGTGATCAACATCAGATCGATTTTTATTGTTTCTGTATCTAATTTAATATTTATTATATGTAAATCAATGAACTAAATATTATCTTCATACGGACATTAATTAAGACATTGATATTGGCATAGTAACGATTGTTTGCTTTGAGATTAACTGTGGATTCCAAGATATGCAGTGATTTATTATAGGTCATATTATTTCTATTTATTATATATATATATATATATATATTTTTTAAGAGAAACACTATATGACCAAAATTATTTTTTTATTATGAATATTAAAGTTGCTTTATCTCATGCATAAAAATACCTAAGTAAACTTTATATTTAAAAACATTTTTAAAGGAGATTTTAAAAGACATTATTTTGAGGTCTTAGAAGAAAATTTTTAATGGCGGACCTTAAATTAATATATAAATAAATTCACATTGTCTTTTTTAGGACTTACACTGTCTCATCTCTCCGTTCCTTGAGCGGGATGATAATAATAATTATTATTATTTAACAATATTACCATCCTATGATTGTAAAAAAAAAAAATAATAATTCCCTTTTCAGTCCCGAAAAAAAGTATCACCCCTGCACTGAAGAATATTCCACTAAGAATTCTATCGTGTCAGATTTCCCAGCATTCACTGTTTTGCAATACAGTGTATAATCTCATGTTTCGTTTAATTCTCTGTCAAACAGGATAATGCAAAGTTGAGTGCAATTGAAAACAATTTCACTGCTAGCTAATACTACAAAATCACAAATGAAATGTAACCACGTTGATTGACTGCTAAAATATGGCATGACTTAAACGAAGGCACAAAATTTATTACGAAATTAGCCTGTTTAACGACGTACACATGCGCATTTTCTATGATATATGCATATTCACGAAAAAGCTGTATTTATTCGACAGTGTCTTACGTTGGAGTAAAAATTTTATTACACCACAGTGTTTACCTTCTCTTCTCCGACAGTGTCCCATCTCCCGTTCTTTTAAAGCGAGATGATTAAAGGTCCATTCCTCACAGTCTTCGGCCGTTAAAAATGAGCCGAGAAATGAAGCTTTCGCACGCTTCCCTCTACTGTACACACGCGCGCTGCCAGTGGCGTCGTTAGCGCACAGCCCCAGTGTTTTATGGCGGATGTCGTGAGACTTATTCGCGTGAGCCCTCCCCCCTGTCACTCCGATGGCCGTGTCACTACTCACGAGGACTAGGTTTGCGTGCAACAAATGAAAACAACGTTGCACACTCACACTTGGAAAGGGCACTGTATGAATAATCAACCTCTATGTTTTTATGGGAGGAAGTGGCAGGGCAATTGTGGTCGGAGGTGGCTGAAATCTGGGTGCCACGGCAGGCGGTCACATCTTTTCGAAATCTTTTGTTTTCCTTTTAAAAGCTTTTGGTTTTACGCCTTACCACTCAGTGGAAGAGTATGTGTCTTTATGTGGCTTGAAACAAAAGAAAAAGCTCAAGGTTAATTTATAAACCGAAGGTTAATTTATACTTAGCTCTTACGGGGCTGATTTTGGTTGCAGGCTTATTGCGTCAATGATACATAAAACAACAACCATTATGGTTTAAAAATGAAGAATTTTAGTGTTTTATATGGATTATTAATCACTTTTAAACTCATAAAAATTGAAAAAATATATATCTTCAATACTCATTTAATGACTGGTATTTTTCTGTCATTAAAACTAGAAAAAAGGGTCACAATATACATGTCTTAATTTGCTGTATTTTCTATTCATTTCTATTATATGTATTTGTATAAAATACCAATAGTACACAATATTTTAAAGCAATTTAATAAACCTGTAAGAATCCTTGAAATTCTCTATACTAAAAAAGATGGGTCAAAAAAGAACAATTATTCGCAAATAACAAATCAAAGAATTTTTTTTTTCTCTCCCTCGTGGGACCGTGTCATGTGATTTTTAGCGCAGCTCACAAAAAAGTGCGGGTGGTGGATTTCACTTTTATGTAGAAGACACTCACATATTTAGTCTCATTGGTATATCGCATTGGTCACTTACTAACGCGTGAACACAAAAGGTCCAGGCTCGCGCGCAATAAATGGAAACAACGTTGCACACTCACACTTGGAAAGGGTACTGTATAAATAATCAACCTCTATGTTTTTATAGTTTGTACAATTGTGGTCGGAGGTGGCTTAAATCTGAGTGCCACGCAAGCAGTCACATTTTTTAGAAGTATTTTGTTTTCCTTTTAAAAGATTGGTTTTGTAATCAATGGTTAATAATCATTACATGTGTTGTAATTTTCCAACTGTGTGAAAAAGTGTCCAGACCAGGATTCGAAGAGGATTTTTGATCCCCATCCCAGGAACTGTCAAAAGGTTCCAGATTCGAATCCTCACACTCTTTCACCCAGTTGGAAAATTACAGCTCGCATTCAATGAATACCAACGAAATTCATCTAGCATGTCTGATTCCCCAATGCAAACAAATTCTAAAGATTTTATTGAAATCTAAGAATTTTAACATACATTGATAATGAACTGAAAATATAGCATTATTGACCGTAACGTTATTCGGATTTTCAAAGGGTCATTTATTTTCGAATAAATTACGGAATCTTCTCAATTACCGATATTTTACCGTTAAAAAAATCCACCTACTCTTTCAACTGACCCGAAAAGTACATTGTATCATTTCATGTCCATAGACTGCAATGCCTAAGAACTCTTTTATAAAATCTTGTATAATATGATCTACAGAATTTATTGTCATCATGTAATAAACGGAATTTTAGCTCAGTTTAGAAACGAATACAACTGAAAACGCACTTCCAGAAATTATCGTTCACAGACAATATTGTTACCGCATTCCTTTGTGTGTCCCTGTAAATAAATAAAAAAAGGTATGTACTCTATATTTTGCAGAAAACATGCTTTATTTCACCCCAGTAATGCATATCAATTTTTAGGTGCGGTCGTAATTATATAAATAAGTAGCACCTATGGTCCGTCCGTCTGTCTGCATATAACAGCGCAAAAACTACTTATCGAATGGTTTGAAATTTCATATATGGCAGAATTTTGTCGAGTCATTTCAAATTTTATGAAAATTGAATGAAAACAAAAAAAAAAGTTATTAATAAAAGTTTTCTTCATTCTATTAAATCCTATCATGGGTAATTAATTCAATGATATACCTTGATAGGTAAAGATTCTAGCTTGCCATGGTGATTACGTGCTGTTTAAGATGGGGTCATATTATTTCCGTATTACTGAATTTAATATGTATAATCGTAATAATTTTGTATTCATGCATTTTTGCATGAGTGCAACAACTATTACACCAAGATCTGAATATTTATAAAACTTTGTTATAGTACGAACGCACCTCTTTTGCCTCGTTTGACATATAGTTTCTGTCTAACATGATTAAAATTCACTGCAAACGATTTTTCCATATAGACCGTAATGTAACGCAATTTTTTTGTCTGTTCTTGTAAACGAACTATAAGAGCTTCATGCTTGATTAACGAACTCACACAAGATACTTGCAAGAGCAGTCACTGGTCCAAATTAACATAAAATTGACTATTTGGACGTTATCGTAACGAAAAGTTTTGCATTATATATAGATAGATAAATAAACGAGGCGATTGTAATAGGTCGATTTCTATAGAATCAACATAAAATGAAAGAAAAAGTTATCGGTTGTGAACACCTATCACGTTGTTTTCCGCGCAACACAGAAAAGAGTAGAATGATGAGTTACACTACACTGTATGCCTTTGCAGTACTTCAGTACACCCTTAAGTTGGCGGCATTCACATAAATCTTTAGACACTTTTTTAACGGGGTCTACCTCAAGAATCTCTGTGTTCCAATCACAGCGTCACAACTCGCGTGTTAATACGAGAAGTTCAGGTTTGCTTCATCAAATGAGAACAACTCTGTACACTCATATTAATGATCAGTCGCTGTATTTTTATGGGAGAAAGTGATAGTGCAATTGTGGTCGGAGGTGGCTGAAATCTAGGTGCCACGGCAGGCGGTCACCTGTTTTAGAAGTCTTTCCTTTTCTTTTTAAAAGCCTTCTTTTATGTCTCATATCTTAGTGGAAGTATAACTGTCTTTATGCAGCTTGAAACAAAAGAAGAGATGTAGAAACACTGAAGGCTAATTCGTAGTCAGTTCTTACGGGACTGAGTTTGGGTGCGGGTTTGTTGATGCCAATCATTCTCGCTAGCAAGTTCTTGGTGGACACGGTTATGCCGATCATCATGGAATTTCATGTTTGATTTATGCTCGAAAATTGATAATTTATTCTGTATCGTTCAAGGCTTCTTTCAAATTCAGAACACGTGCAGGTTTTTCTTGTTGAATTTGTTGAAGGTATTTATTTCTTAGAGAATAGTTGAAAAAGTGAGTGTATTGATAAAAAGAAGAAGGCTTGGAAAACATTGCTGTGGTTGTTTTATTATTATTATTATTATTATTATTACATGAATTTGATTATTCATTTTCTGTTTATTCTGTTTTCGAAGAGCAGTCTTTCTTTTTTTTTCTTACTTATTTTGTTTATCTAATTTTTTTCAAAGAAAAAAATCAACGCAATGAAACGACACATCAGTGTGATAGTCATTCATTTTACCACTTTGATTACCTTAGTGAAAATTTAAAACAAAATTTAATTCCTAATGAAACTTTGTTTTATTTTTTTCAGTACTTATTATTTAACAATCTTTTAACATTGTACGAACAAAATGGGAAAAAGGTAAAAGGAAAGGGAAAACACTTTTTTTACACTCCCATTACACATTATAACATAGATCTATTAAAGATTTTCCATGAAAATATCCTCGTATAAGTATATGGCAGAGATTATTGTTCAAAAAGTGGTACGAATAGAATAAAAAATAATCCATTGGTACGAAGTATTATCCTAACTCGTAATCAAAGAGTTAAGATTTCAGAAAACTCCTTAAATCCTTTTAAGTTGCTTGAATTGTAACATTATTTCTCCCTTTTTCATGGCGATGTCTGCATTTTCAATGATTTAAAGTGCTTGATATTGCAGATGATAATTATTTAGTTTAGAATTGAAATTTTTGTATGAAAAGAAATTATTTATTTTGTAAGTCTGACTTTTTTAATTAAATTAACTGAATTAAAGCAATTATTTATAGTTAACTTTTTTGAGGATATGTGTGTATAACATTACAAAAGGCGCGAGCATTTATCATTCATAGCCTTAAATCCTGTTGCCCATTTCAATTTTTTGCATTGTAACATTATTTCTCCCCTTCGTATGGCGACATCTGCACTTTCAATGATTTAAAGTGTTTGATATTGTTAATGATAATTATTAGGTTTTGAATTGAAATTTTTATATAAAAGAAAAAAAAAGATTTATTTTAAGCCTGACTTTTTTAATATAAATTAACTGAATTAAAGCAGTTGTTTACAGTTAACTCTTTTGAGGATATTTGTATAATATTACAAAAGGTGAGAGTATTTATTAGCCCCCGGTATACTATTTCTTTCTCCCACCTATTAATGTGTCGTCTTCAAAAAATAACGTTACGTTGTATAAGCCATCAGCCGTAAAACAAAGCAGATGCATCATTGTACGGAATAATCTGTACTCTAATTTTTTTTAACTTCTAAGCACTTCTAAGCATCGCACATTGTTAATATTTATACCGTTGTATTGAAAAAAAAAAGTACTTTTAAATGCAATTTGTTTGTAAACTGCATCTTCATTTATTTTTGGGATATTAATTTTTTTGTAGTTTTTAGCACCATTTGTTTAATTTTGGCAACTCAAGTAATCCATTTCTCTAAAAAGTAAAGGGAAAATAGTTGAAAAATAGCAATTATATCTTTTTGTTGCATTTATCTCATAAAAACTGAAAAAAAAAACTGTAATTAAAATACGTGTTATCTTGAAAAAATATAAATGAATGATTTCTCATAAAACATGGAGCTATTGTAAACTAAATTTAATTTTAAGTATCTATATTAATATTACAAACCAAAAGGAATACATATGAATCATGAGATAGCCGATTTTTTTGTCCAGTTTCTTGAATGACGAAATTTCTTTTTTTGGATTTGTGTATTATTGAGCGATAGTCATGTCTTATGCATATTTTACTGCAGATGTTGTTAAGACTGGATCGTAAATGAGGAATTCTTTAGTGGATGTGGATGACGTCCTTTTATATAAAATAAAAGCGCGTGTTTAGAGTCTTAAAACTGAACTATCTATATTTATATACACATATAATTTTTTTCATAGGGGGCGATACTAAATTCTGAAAAAGCAGAATTCCTGTTTTCTAGTCGTTCTTTCCTTTTAACCCCCTTTATTTCTCTGTATAATCTGTTTCGATGCGCTTTCCTTTCCAACATGCCTTGTGAAATTCTATTGTTGCATATTTGAAACCCGATGATGAGTAGTATACTCGTTTACAGAAAAAATAACGAAAGTGACCGATTGTACAAAAAAAAAAAAAAAAAAAAGTCTCCAATTCGAGGCTTCCACCATGGTGGTCATTATCAATGTTTCTTGTTGCTCATGAACCACACAGTTATTTTCCAGTTTAAAAAAATAAAAGAACAGCTTATAAGAAATTCATAAATGCAAGTGTACAATTACAAAGCAGATTCAGAATGATGTCACAGGTTTCACGTCTCTGGCCTTGAATGTAGCCTTCAGCAGACGAGAAGATTTCTAAATAACTTTGCCTTTTTTTTTTTTTTTTTTTTTACTTTAGTATATTTTATAGTTTTGTTCAATATAAGTAACCCTCGGTTGGTGCTGTTTCAGTTAGTGCGGTAAACTTTTTTAAGTGCTCCCTCGATTAGGTAGGGAATTTTACGATTAGTGCGCAAAGCACGAAATGTGTGGAAAAAATACACAGGCTGAGAATCGAACCCAGATCCTTGGCTTACAAGGCCAATGCTTTTCCGTTTAAGCTAACTGGGCCGACATCCAGCCAGCATATTTCGCTCAGATAACCTTATTGGCTGGAACATCTGGTCTGTCTGTGTAGACAGCACAACAGAATAAACCGCAGGTAAAGCACCTCCATATAAACGATGGATACGTAGATGAACTATTATTTTAACACAATCAAACTGATTGATAAAGTTATCATACGAATTGAATATTTCCAACTGAGCCGAAAAAATGCACAGGCTGAGATGTCCATCGTTTATATGGATTTCCTTTACCTGCGGTTTATTCTGTTGAGCTGTCTCCATGACAGACCTGATATGATTATTACCAATAAAGGTATCTGAGCGAAATCTGCTCACCAGTTGCAGGCCCAGTTAGCTTAAACGGAAAAGCATTGGCCTTGTAAGCCAAGGATCTGGTTTCGATTCTCAGCCTATGCATTTTTTCCGCTCAGTTGGAAATATTCAATTCGTATGATAACTTTACCAATCAGTTTGATTGTGTTAAAATAATAGTTCACGAAATGTGTGTTCCTTTTTTTTCCCCCGAGGCATTGAATTAATATATATATATATATATATATATATATCCGAAAAAAGAAATAACATTAAAAATCTTCTAAGAAGATTTTCATAAATTAGAATTTTTAAGACAGCATTTGATAGATCCAGACATCAATTAAAATATGCAAGTGCACCGAGGATTAGAAAATCAAATTTTGTGTTACAATACAACAAGTTGTCTTCCAAAAAGAATAAAGCTGTACAATGGGAAATTGATGACTTTTCATTTAAATAAATTAAATGTATGTAAGTTTGAAGTAATCAAATTGTATTACAAGTTTTAAGTCAAGTTATGTAAATTTTAAAATATTAAACTTGATGGTAAAAAAGATAAAATAAATAATCTAAAGAATTGTAGTGATGCAGATTGGCTCATAGGTTTATGGCAACAGAAGTTCATGAAAATCAGATAAACTTTCTTAAAGTTTCGAAACAAGTTGGCTGTGGATATAATATAGTTTTTCGGATTCAACGTATGCTTCGATTAGTGCGGTAACATCATGGAATTAATTATAACCACACTAATCGAGGGAAACATGTACTCTAGGGAAACATGTACGCTAGAAATATACTCTAGATCAGTGGCGAACCTATGGTAAGTGTGCCCAATGTGGCATGTACCCACGTACCACAATTTCTCTGGCACACAAAAAATTAAATTTGATTAATATTATATAGATAAAATTGATTTGTCATTTTGTTATAATAAATAAAATTTTGTTTAACTACTATATATCACAAGTAATGCAATTAAATTTGCATGAATTAACACACTAGGAAATTTTCTTTTTCTGTAATGTAATGCATCGACATGTATGTAACTATTTCTCCTTTCTATGGGAATTTAAAAAGCTTTATTTCTTCAAAAAAATTTCATAAGACAGTAGTCACTGCAATAAAGCAATAGGTGTACTTAATTTTGTTCTGTATATTACAATAAATAAATAAATAAATAAATTAAAAATATCATTCATAAAACATTCTCCAAGAAATCAACAAAAATCTCCTTAACAAATTATTAATATATATTTTTTATGTAACTTTGATTATTATAAGTTAGATGTAGCTGATGATGTTAATGTTAGATGATTTATTCTATTAAGCTAATTCAGATATCGGACCAGATGTCATAATCATTAAAATTTCTGCGTGAATTGTGCATCCTCCAGATTTTTCCAGAATAGCTTAGTTGGCAGAGCCTTAGCAGCTCCAACCAAAAGGCCCCTGGTTTGAATCCTATGGCCTGAACTCTTTTCACCCAGTTGGGAAAATTACAACTCTTGTGATTTATTTACCAATTAGAATAATTGTGTTAAAATTAATCAAGTGTGTAATTACGTATCCAACGTTTCTTGGAATCTCATTACCAGCGATTTATTCTGTTGAGCTTATTGAGATATCAGACCAGATGAGATGTCCTATTTAATAAGGCTTTTGGGTGAATTCTGTGTCCGTCATATTTTTTCATGATAGTTCAGTTGGTAGAGCATTGGTAAATTCAACAAAAAGGTTCCTGGTTCGAATCCTGTTTTGGAGACTTTTTTGCCCAGTTAGAAAAATTGTAGCTTGTATAAAAAAAATAAGCAAATGCAAAGTGAGGACATATACTAATGCCAATCCTATCTGCTTAAACCTTTTCAAAGCGTTTGGAAAATGCTATTTGAACTTACACCAATAGTACAAAATTGAGCAATACAGTCAAATCTTGTTAATGTGAACACTTAACATGCATTGAGTTTAACATGACTTGTTGTCAAAATCTCTATCAAAACGAACAGTATAAATATTTAATTACTGACAACACAAACTACTGTTAATAGGAATAGAATTTTTATTCCGTTTGAGATTAACGTTAAGAAAATTCAACAGTAGTAATTATTTCTGCAAATGAGCAAATTCTTGGGATAAATTTAAAATTATTTTTGTTATTTAACAACTTACCGTATATGCATACTCGCATATAAAATATACAAATAATAATAATTTATCATTACAAATATATTTCAATGATTTATTTTTGTTTTTTTTTACTTACTACTTTTTCGCATTAGCAAGTGAAATCTTTGGTTTGATTTTAGGCAAAATTGAAGTAAAAAGTTAAGGGTCGACTTATACGCGGGTTTTTGATTTTTTACAGAACTTGCATTCGAAAGTTAGGCGATCGACTTATACGCGAGTATATACGGTATTATACGTTTATAATTAACCTTTTCGGATCCGAACTTTTTTTCAATTTTGGAAAAAAAATCACTTTTACATATTAAAAGTCCAAATCACAAAAATCAAGGTTTACTGAAAGCTAACGAATATAGTTATTTTGCGTAATATTCATGTGACAGTAAACTATAGAAGAATTTCTGAAGAAATTTGGAAAATGTCTTATTGCAGTAGGACCAAGCAGAGTAGTATTTTTTCTAGCAACTTTCTAGTACTTTTTTTTTTATCATAAATTATTCGTTCGGAAAAATAGTCCCTACTTTAAATTTAAAGAGTGAAACATATGTCAAGTCAACGTCGGTGCTTAAGGAGTACTTACAGTGTGTCGCGACCCCTGTTAAACCTCATCGAAAGTGCAAAAACATAACATTAAAATTAAATAAAGCCGTGAAAAAACTATATAATTTGGATACTCGGGTGGAGCATGGAAAAAACTAAGTTCCTTCGATGCATTCCCGAGTTGGGAGCATCGGGGTTAAATATAACACCCAGTGGAGCAATGACTTTCTAAATTTTAGAAAATCATCACTACGTTGACAGACTTAGGTGGTCGAGATGGGAAAGACAAGCATTTGGGGTACCAAAACAGGCCCAGAAGAAGTTTTATGATGTTAATGAGAACCTGAAAATAAAGCCTAAGGCCACATATTGAAAAAATAGAAGTCGAGGATAGTTTTTTTTCTCTCCACAGAAGTTTCCTTTAGAGTAGGCGTGATTTGAAACATGTATTTAAAATAAAAGAATCGCGAACGGTGTAAAAATATTTAAGGTTGTCAAGTGAACTACTCAACAAACCCGAAAGTTTCTGACAAATTTACTAACTCATTTTTACGTAACGATGCAAAATTGACAAGGTTGACTAATGAATCGCATTTAAATAAAAATGAGTTTCTATTTATATATATATATACTAGGGGGCTCTGTCCCCTACGAGCTACGCTCGTCAACCCCCGTTCAGACACCGCAGGCTCTAACAGCACGCTAGTTTGATTGGCTTAAAAAAAGATTTCAGAATATTGAATTATAATTTGAATCTGACAATTATAATCTGACGTAATTTTTACCAAACTTTTCTTTCTCTTTTTAATATTCACGTAAAAACACTTTTGTTAGAAATGAAATATAATGATCATCTTAAAATATCAAATAAATGTCTCGCGAAATTTTTAAATTTAAACTGTTTTGCAATATTATTTTTTGTTCATTTTACGTAATAAGTGTAATGTGACGTGAATGTGACGTAAATTCTCCTATTTAAGACTTCTAACGCATGTTAATAAATTTATTATTTTACAATATTCTTTCTCTTTTAAAATTCACGTGTAATTATAGTTTTTATGACGTAATTTCCAATGAGTTCCTGCTTTTTATATTTTCTGTTTATAATAGTCACGTGTAAAATAAATTTTTAATTTGAAGCAAACATTATTGTTTGCACTGTTTATACAGCTGGCAACAGTTTAAATTAATACAATTTTCTCAAATATCTAAAAAATATCTCTCGAAATGCTGAAAATTTGAATTTAAAATAGAAATAAAACCTCAAAAAATAAGTCAAATTAAAAAATTAAACGCAGTCTGCACACCGGGAAATTCTGACGCATAAAATGATCTAAAAATGATTAAATTCCTATGTACAGTTTTTGCTCCTATAAAAATTTTTTAATGGAACGATTTTGTTCAACTTTGGCATTAAATATCTTTTAAAATAATTCTTCGATTTGAAAACTGTCTGCATCAGCGTGTTTATCAAACATTTCTCTATAATACTTTTCATATTTTTGTATGCAACAGTTTTTTTAATATTAACGAAGAAAGACCATGCTTAAGCATTCAAATTGGATGCCGATCTTCCCGGAATATCTACGCAGATTTTCATTGGTCCATTTCCAAATCAAAACTTTCTTTTATATATAGTAGAAGGATATTATTGTTCGAGGTATAAGTGATTTTGGGTCACATTCCAACCGGTTTTTCTCCTCTCTTTAGCTATTTTTTCTCCTTTCGTTCAAAACGCCAACTTTGACTGTATTTTATGAAAGATCGTTTAAGTTCACCAAAAAATTGAAAAAATCTTTCAATTACATAGATTCTGAATAACAACACCTGTCAATTTCATGCGTTTCCGAACAAAGATGAATTAAAACGTGTGTCATAAAGTTGCCCCTTTGTATTTGAGAACAGCCTTAAGAAAACTTTTTATTATTATATTTTTCTATTATTTATTTTATTATTTCTTATATATTTTTTAATTATTTATTATACTTTTTATTATTTATAATTATATGTTTTTTTTATTATTATAACATAAATGAAGTCATAATGATAAACGTGTAGACATATACAATCATTACTGCATGCAGATAATAACAAAAACAATTTTTTAGACAAAATAATTCTCAACGAACAGACTTTTAATAGAGAGTGAGATCCGAACGCGGCTTTATTAATAGTATTGATTAGATTATCAATATCTACTTCATAATATCTTGCATATCATTTTTTATCCTTCTGACTATGTTATTTCATAAAGAGCGATATACACGAGTCAGCTGAATGAATTTTAAAGTTAATCTTGGTTATCTATCTCTAACGAGAGAGAGAGAAAGAGGGAGAGAGATCTTTTCACAACCAGCCCTTCGCTGTCTCGACCATCCCAGTCCGAGAGAAGAGCTTGCAGTTTAGTTTTCGCTCTGCGTGTGTGCTCCTCTGCATATTCATGAGCGGGTGTGGGCGCGACATCGGCTCGGGGGGTCGCAGGGGTCAAATCAACGGCCCTTCTGCCGCTGACAACACCCACGGACAGCTGACAGGCCCCGTACACACAGGGCCCCCAATCGCGAAACAAAGATTTGTGGACAGAATTAAAAGGAAATTGCAAATAAAGTAATGGATTACGATGTTTTTAAAAATTATCTTTATTATTATTTTAATTTTATGCTATGGATATGTATCGAAATGCAAGTTTTTAAAATTATTAACTCGTGAGACGCAAATTTCAATTTTATTTATCAATCGCATATCTACGTATACCTACTAAATGCATTTTATGTATATTACGTACGTATCCATAAAAAAATAAATAAATAAATAATAAAAAAAAAGCCATTACAATAAGCCCACCCATGCTTATTGTAGACGAAAAAAATTTATTGATAATAAATGAAAATTATACAGTTTTATTGTCACCCAGTCTTCAAAAGTTTTCAGTGAAGTGAAATGAGTGCTATATAATGCAACTAAAACTCAAAAATAACATATGTGCAATCGAACTGCGCACGTAAACTACTGAAATTATCAGAATAAAAAAGGCTGCTGTCAGTAGCGAAATATTTGTTATTTTTCCGGCTATTGACTCCTGCTATGCAGCTAATACATAAATATCTCTTATAATGAATTTCAAAACTTTTTTTAATGCATAATTAATATTTTCGTATACCGTCAACTGGTGTAAGTTTGACCCAAACTTTTTCTGTTTCATGGCATGTTCAGCATCTCTATTTTCTTATTTTATTTAAAAAATGAATATCATGTTAATTTTTTGTTTGCTAAGAACACATGAAACCACACCATTATCATAAATTTGTCGACATTGACATTTTTTTTTTTTTACCAAAAAGTGTTTTTGAATGTCTTGAGCCAAAGTTACCTCTAATTAGGGTAACATTGGCCCATGTGTTAAAACGAATGTTATAGGGTTGTGGGACTTTGGGTAAAGACGTGATGTGGACCAATGTTATTCTATTGAAAAAGATGCGGAGAGAGGGTAAGAAGTGTAAACATGTAAAAAGATAGTAAATTAGCATATATATTTTAATTTAAAAAAAATATTACAAAACTCATAAATATTGCTTAACGTGGATTGTCTTCAGGTCTGGGACTGAATACTGGTTCCTCTTAGACTGAAGCTTAGGTGGACTAATTTCTGCCCCGATATCGTTCCATTCACACATCCTCGACTCCAGTCGCTATGGCTAACGCCAACATTTTAACTTATTTTCCATGCAGTCAGCAACACAACTCTCCTTTGATTCCAAAGTAATCCTTCCGGGATAGAGATTGCTATTAAATAGCACAAGTATAAAATTTCCAACGTTAAAATAATCTTTTTAAATAGCTTTCTTGTTTGGTTCAGTTGGAACCAATACGCTGGATGGATGTTCAAAAAAATTATTGTTTGTATAAGCACAAATGTCTATTTTTATAAGTATACCAAAAATAAACAAAAACATTACCTTAAAAACATCAATGTTTAAATTCAACAAAATGAGAAAAAGATCCCCTTGAAATACAATATTTTTTGCGCATTGACAGGAAGTATATACAAAAATTTAAATGATAATTGTTTGGCCAATGCTACTCCAAGTGTTGGACCAAAGTTACCCAACATAGAAAAACTTTTTTCTTTTTTATCTCAGAAAAAAAAAAAAAAAAAAAAAAAAACGCATAATCCCACATTAGGCCTTGATTTACACTAATGAGGTTATAACATCATGTACTTACCAAGGTCCAAATGAATTAATTTACAGCATGGCAGACAAAAGTTGAAGAGCAAAATTCTCACCGTCTTCACAAGTTTTTGTTCGAGTTGTGCTGCCACAGTGGAACCTTGACGAATTACTAACGAGGAGCTGTCATCCTCAAGCTATTGATGCCACCTATATTTTGAGACCAAAACTTTGTCGATAACTCAAAGCGATGTAGAAAATATAGCTGATCTAGTCTTTTTTCTCTTTTGGGCCAAAATTACCCCAGTTGACAGTAATAAAAATGGTTATCATCTATATTCTGTAACTCGAGAAACACAGGTTGGATCCCCTATTTTATAGTAAAACTTTAAATTAATAAGACTAATTTCTGGTTCGAGCCTCACTCATGAAAATGAGTAATTGTGAACATCAGAAGGTTTATTTCTGAGTTAATGCAACTTATAAATAAATATTTCGTACATTTAAAGGGACAGTTTACCTCAAAATTGTTAAAAAAATCGATTTTTATCTTTAAATATTAATTGAAAGCCTATTTGATTGTGAATATTTTGACACCTCCTTTTTACCCATACGGTAATTATATCGCAAGATATTGAAAATTTTGTTAATACACCCAGCGCAATCACCCATACAAATTAAAACTTTAAATGGCTTTTTCTCCATGTCCATACTTCAAGTTTTAAAAATGTTAACGCTTTTTTCCTACTTGAGATAGAAATTTAAACTCTTTGTACATGTTCTTTATTATATATGTCGTAAATCTGCGCATAGAATTAGCCTTCAGTTTAAAAAAAAAAAATAAAAGTATATGAAGGTGTGTTAGATTTCATCGTTTTACACTATATATATCTGTAAAACAATTAAAATAATATTAAATGTAATATTAGATGTATCTAAAAATCCATGCACAGTCTTGTGTAATACACATTTGAAAAAAAAAAAATTTAAAAGGGGGGGGGGATATCAATATTTAAAAAAGTAATAGGGATTTTTAAAAATTCAATTTTTTCAACTTTTTTAAAATTTTAATTAAATATGCTGTTAATTTTTTTTTCAAAATGTGCTTTTATTTGAACATTGGAATGCAGTGAGTTCACCATTTGAGCCAAATAAGAAAAATTGTTTTAAAGGTAAACTGTCCCCTTAATAAAATTTACTCTAAGAGTTTTTTTTTTTAATAGTCATTATCTCTCTTAGGGGTGGTTTTTTTTAATGATTTAGAGTGTTAATGCGTTTCTTTAATATCTAGAAAACATGTCTTAAGTAATTATTCTTGAATCTATCTCTATGAGCTTTGAAAATACAGAAATATAAGAATTTGTATGCTAACACCAAGTTAGGGCAAAAATTTGTTTTCAAATATACTAGTATTAACGAGAAATGTACATTAAGTTTCAGGGTTAAACTCTTAATCAGTCGTCAGGCTTTTCTAGTAATAAAACTGATATTGCTTCCCCACCCCCCTTTTTTTAAATATGTGCGATATACAAGTGTTACTTATTTTGTAATCAAAAGGTTATTAATATTAATTTTGATTAAGAGGTTATTTAATTATGATTTTTAATGCATTTTATATCACTTGGCGGTAAAGGAAAAAATAATTAATTCGCAGTATGTTAATAGAGTCGGACGGATTCTCATAACCGTGAAACAAATTAGATTACTTCCTTAAATTTTGATCATACGTTTGTTTTTTCTTTTGTGTAATTTTAATTTCTTTAGATTATCAAATTGTGGAAATTCCGTATCGCTTTAAAAAAAAGTTATCATTATAATAAACTTTTGTCGCTTAAGCTAACAGTTTTTTTTTTTTTCAATAGAACTTTAAAATAGATATCCTTTTCGATTTAGTAAACTTGATATGAATCTATAACACAGAAGTATACTTTTGGAATGTATTTCTATTAATCAGAAAGTATACCAAAAACAAATTCAAGAAAAATAGGCAGTGGTCTAGCCACCATTTTTTTATGGTAAGGGTATAAAATTTCATTTCACTGAAAATCACTTTTTCTTAATTATGAAAGAGGATGTTAAAGAAATAAATTTCTGCTAAACTAGCTAAAAAGATTCTGGTTTTATTTTAATTAATTAATTTAAAATAAAATTTTATCTGTAATTTGTGAAAGAAAGAAAAAGAAACTTTATGCTACAAGAGAAAAATAGTAATAAAAAAATTATTAATCAATGCAAATCATTTAGTGATTTCTCAAAATGTGAAAAAAAAAAAAAAAAAATCATTAGCTATATTAAGAAACTAATAAGTCAGACCAATCAGTCGGTCTTCATTAATTTGTTTTTCAAATAATTGCTTTTCTCTAAGCGATATCATCCTCTAATGCAGTTAAAATATCATTTTTATTTTTTTTTCTCGCGCGTGCCTTTTGCTATCTTCTATCACTTTTTACTGCAACTTTGGTGCAAAAAATGAGATGATATCCTTCCTTGACTACTGTTGTCTGCAAATATTTTTATCTTTAATTTTTCTTTCAACTTTTAAACCTGCATCTAAAAAATATTAGGTAGAAGTTCGAAGCTCACGCACGGGTACACTGATATATATTTTATTTTCGATGTCAACTTCCCCTTTTCTATGCGCATACAAAACACACAACGATGAATGAGGTATCCTACGACAAGCTTTTTGAACAGTTTTTTGATATAGTACACTCAAACTTTGTCAAAACACGTTGCTTGTTTTATTTTTTTTTAATGCTGTTAATGAAAAATTAATGAAATTTTTTTTTCCTCCAAAGATTGCACTTCAAAAACCTCGTACGTATCCACTGGTATTTTTTTAATTATTAACTATTGCAAGTCTTTTATTGACTCCTTCAGATATATAGAGTAAGGTGCCCTATTATCATCCTCAAGTCACTTTTAGGCCCTTGGAAGTTGTAATTTTCAGTGAAAATCTTCCAAATTTTGAATTTAGATAGACTAACTGCCCACGCACATAGAAACATAGGCAAATATGGTTAAAAAAAAAAAAAAAAAAAAAAAAAAAAATTAACAATGCGAAAAATTGTTTTTTCAAAAGTATCAAAAAATGCAAATGGAAAAAAATAGTCCCAATTTAGTCCCCCCAAAAAATCCAATACGCCGAGGTTTAACTTATAACTAAATTAAAATTTATTTTTAAATGAGTAAGTAATTTAATTTACATTAAAGTAATGCAGAAAGAAATGTTCTAATTATCAGTGGAAGGATAACATAACAAAACATTAGCCATCCAAACATGAAGAAAAAAAATTGAAAAAAGTATCATGAAAAAGCATTATTAATTTCGTCCCCGGGACGAAAATAAGAACTGCAAAGGGGACGAAATTGGGACCACGCTACTTTCCAATATGACGGAGCTTCGGTTCCCGTAAGATGAACTGAGCGTCTTAAAACTCACTGTATGCTACTGTCAGCATCTTACCAACGTAAAATACATGCAATGAATAAGATATAAATAATTACAGTACAGTAAATAACGTTCTACAAACGACGTAATAAGAACTCAGGTCTTCTGAAAATAGGAAATTCGCCTTCTTTAATTTATGTATGCGTCTTGGCGAACGAAACTTTCAATTCTGACCCCTTTTATCTTCCGTCCCCTGTGCCTTGCGTCATAAAAGGCGCCCCTTTCGTAGAAGCGGAGAAGTTAATGGGGACGAAATTAGGAGAGGGGACGAAATATGGCCACTTACCCTATATATATACATATGTATATATATACATATACACATATATATAATACTGGGTATAGTAAATAACTAATAATTTAGTCCAATCAATTGGTGTTCATGCATTTGTTTCTCAAATGATGTTTTATGTTTTTTTTTAACAAAAAAAAAAAAAAAAAAAAAAAAAATCTATTTGACACGTTGTAATGGAAGCACTAGTTGCCAAAATTTCATACACCTTGTTCGATAAAACAGAAGTTATTCTTTTTATTGTCAAAGGAAAAAAATAATAATAAGTTAAGCCGGCAGAAAAAAAAAAATGCTTATCCTTGACGTTATTTCTTGAAGTTAAAACCTGTAGCAAATAAGAAAAATGAATAATGGTAATGAGAAAAGAAGAAAGAAAATAAGCTTTGATGAAATATGACATATTTTAATCTAATTCGCATAATTATTTTATTCTATTTTATATTAAAAAAAAAATATATATTTTTTTTTTTTTAAGAAAAAGGCTCTATTTTTCAAGATTAAATATTTACAAATTTCATTCTTGTTATAATAGTACTTTTTTACCTTGCAATCTGTCTTTAGTTATTTGTTATACTTTATGTTTCAAAATAATAGCCTTGCGCTGGACAACAAACTATAAAGACACATACGTTGGAGTATGTAGCTTATAATTTTATAACTTCATTCAATTTGTCTAAATTAATCTTCTTTCCTTGAAATCTCATAAATGTAAGAGAGGAAAAATCCTAGGATGAAATTTGAAATGATTTAATCCAATTCACTTAACTGTTTTATTTTCTTTAATCAAATAGAAACTTGTTCTTCTTGAGAAACATGTTTTCTACTCAAAGATCTAATACAGAGTACTAAGTTTGATTCTTTGTCCAAGAGTTAGTATTTTTTCTATCTTGCAATCTAAATTTAATTGTTAGTTAAATTGTGTATTTTAAACTACCATCCTTAAGTTGCATTGCAAAGTATGTTTTACACACACTCATAAGAAAGTAACTCATATTTTTATGCCATTTCGCTCTACTAGCTAATTTGATGTGTTCTTCTTTAATTAAAATTCTAATGATTTCCATTCTTGAAGGCTCATAAACGCACTCGAATCCTTGAATTTTCTCTATTTGAGTAAACAAAAGAAAACACTAATCTTTTTTTCCAGAAAGTTAGCCATCCCTCAAGATTTGTACAATTCAATTCCTAGATCAATTCAGGCCATATTACATGCTCAAGATATCAATACTCCATATGCATGATGATGTTTGTTTTCTTTCTGGATAATTCTATTATTTTTATCACCATCTGTTTTCACGATTTCAATGTGGTCTTACATAACTAACATTCTGGCGATAAGTTAATATTCTATCCTTGAAAACTCACAAAAGTGCTCGGATCCTTGAATTTCCAATATTTTGTGCAAGTAAAATTGAAAGACAAGGAAAGCTCACATTTTTTTAGGAAGTTTGGCTTCATCCAGGAATTATACAACTCAATTCTTAAATGAATTTAGGTCATATTAAGCTAAGGATAGCACCGCTCAAGCTAATGAAGAAGCTTGTTTTATTTCTGGATCGTTCCATTCTTTTTATCACCACCTGTTTTAACAATTTCGCTTGACGTATATTTTCGATATGTTCTTATATAGCTAACCTTCCGGCGATAAATTAACCTCCTATCCTTGAAAACGCACAAACGTACTCCGATCTTTGAATTTCTTATATTTTGTGCAAGTAAAATTGCAAGACAAAGAAAGTTCACTTTTTAAAGAAAGTTTGACTTCATCCAGGATTTGTACCATTCCATTCCTAAATGAATTTGCGCCATATTATGCTAAAGGTAGCACCACTGCATATTAATAAAGGCGATTGTTTTATTTCTGGATCTTTCCATTATTTTTATAACCACCTGTTTTCTCGATTTCGCTTGACTTGCATTTTCGATGCGTTCTTAGATTATTAACATTCTGGCATTAAGTTAATCTTCCATCCTCGAAAACTTACAAACGTACTCGGATCTTTGAATTTTTTATATTTTGTTCAAATAAAATTGAAAGGCAGATAAAATTCGCCTTTTTCTGAAAGTTTGGCTTCATCCAGTATTTGTACGATTAAATTCCTTGATGAATTTGGGACATATTATGCTAAAGGTAGCACCGTTCAATGTTAATAAAGACGTTGGTTTTATTTCAGGATGGTTCCATTATTTTTATCGCCACCTGTTTTTACCCTTGTCCTTGACTTGCGCTTTCGATGCTTTCTTATACGTAACTAATATTCTGATGACACGATAATCTTCCATCCTTAAAGGCTCATAAGAGCACTTGGATCCTTTAATTTTCTGCATTTTGTGCAAGTTAAAGTGGAAGACAAAGAAAGGTCCCCTTTTTTAGAAAGTTATACATCTTCTAGGTTTTGTATAATTCAATTCCCAGACCAATTAATGCTGTACTACTTGCTAAAGGTGGTTCTACATCGTATTACTAAAGGTTTGTTTTATTTATGGATGTTTTGTTTTAATCACTACTTTTAACTTTACTTTATCGACCGACTTGCAGGTTCGATTTGCTCTTAAATATTTAATATTCTCACAATAAAATAATCTTTAATGCTTGAAGAGTCATAATCACCGGTGAATTTTTAAATCCTCTCTTTTGAGCAAGTAAAAGTCATACATAAGATACCCTTTTTTTCAGAAAGTTAGACAGGATTTGTACAATTCAATTTCTAAAAAAACAAAGTAACTTATGCTACATGCTGAAGGTGGTATTATTTCGTATTAATAAAGATATTTGCTTCATTTCTGAAAGTTTTCATAGTTTTGATCACCACCTGTAACTTCACTTTTCGCTCGACTTTCGCTTTCGCCCGATGTTCTTTTACATAATTAACATTCTGACGATAAATTAATTTCCCATCCTTGAAGATTAGAAAACGTATTCGAATCCTTGCGCAAGAAAAAAAGAAAGACAAAGCTGATTTTTTTTTTTCTTTTAGACCGTCTTGAAAACAGGAAACTTTTTTTTTTTTTTTTTTTTTTTTTTTTCTGGCGAGAACAGCCGTGTATTGTATCTCTTTCCTGCAATGCTCAGCATGATGCTCCATTTGTCATTATTTTTGGCTCTCCTGTATGAAAAACGAGCGTGAGTCGACGGACACAACTTCCTGAAAAGCCATTGCGTTTGGTCACGGTTTTATATTTGCTGAAATATACCGTCCAGCTTTTCTTCGGGTGTCTACTATTAAAAATTTTTAGTTTACTGGAGTGGAACGGGCCAGAGAGGAAGATGAAGTATTTCATGGTTTGGATTCAACAATCTGTATTGATTTTAATCAGAACTTCAGGCCACTCGGAAGCTTTGTTGTTGTAGTTGTTGTTTGTTTGTTTGCTTTTTATACAACACTGTTTAAATCAGCATGGTACTTCTGAACTATAATGTTACAGAGCTCGAAAAGGAAAATTCCACGAACTGGAACGCTATTTCATTTCAAAATTATTGTTGGCTAAATTTTTTTTTGAAGGTATAGGCAAATTTATATCTGACAATACAAAAACAATTTAAAGAAAAATGAATTCAAGAATCTAAATAATAAACAAATGTTACAAAAAGCACCATAAGCTGTATATATAAAACTGTAATAATAAGTTTTAATAATTTCACGAACCGAAACAATATTTACTATAATTTCACGAACCGGAATATCGTTTCGGTTTGCTCCGGTACATTTCGAGCACATGCAATGTACTAAAAAATTCGTTCTTATTTTTTAATAACTTTTTTTTTTTTTTAAATTTTAGTAAAAGCTTTAATTTATATCGAAGGCAATTAAATAAGCTTTAATAAAAAAATAAAAAAAATCAGATGATCCATCGAGTAGATTTTTTTAAAGCTTGCCCACCGTGTCAAAAAATGTGGTTGACACGGTGGGCAAGATTTAAAAAAAACTACTCAATGGATGATCTTGATTTTTTTTTATTAAAGCTTATTTAATTGCCTTCTATATGAATTAAAGCCTTTACTAAAATTATTAAAAAAAATTATTAACAGATAAGAACAAATTTTTTTAACAACAAAAAAAAATGTTTTTTTTTTTTTTTTTTTTTTAATCCGCCATTACATAACTTGTTTTTTTGTAAATTTATTGGTTCCTTTAATTTAACTAGAAGCTATACTCACGAAGTGTTTACGAAAAAAAATTATGTTTGTGTTTCAGATAATTCTACAAGGCGCTAATATTCCCATCGTCTAGACGAAATTTTCCAAAGCAGTTAAACCTATTTGTTTATAACTTGGAGTAAAAGCAACAAAATCTAATAAAAAAATTCGTGTCTGTACCTTAACATATGTACAATAAACTGTTAAAATTTCAAAAAGATCCATCATGCAGTTTTCTTACAAAAAAAAAAAAAAAAAAAAAAAAAAAACATGAAAAAGGCTTTTTTTTTTTTTTTTTTTGTTTCCTAATGTAGAATGTCCCCTTAATACAATAAGCCCTTCGTTATATAGCGCTCGTTGGGGACAAGACAAAGCGTGACGCGTCCGAATACGCAGTATAACCGAGAGTATTGAATCAAGAAATTTGATAATCTGTTCGTCTCCAGAACGTTAATTCATACGCATTTTACAATTTTCTCAATAAATTAACATCATATAATTACTTTTTTTTTATAAAAAAATATCTAAATATTCAGAGGCTTAAAGTGTGTGTTAAGGTGGGTGTCTTTGTTACTTTTTTTTTTTTTTTTTCTAGGAAGACGTGAAAAAAAAAAAAAAAAAAAAAAAAAAAAGGGCGCTATATCGTATAACCGAGGTGAGATATAGCGTGGTGCTTCTTCATCTTAAAAGTTTTTGAGAAAATCCGAATCAATAGCAAAAAAATCAAAAATACTTTAGAACTATGAATATGAAAAAAAAAAAAAAAATCCTCCAATTTTTGTCGATATCAGTATTTCTTAGTTGAACAGTTTGTAAATTCTGAAAAAGTTAGAAATTTTCTTTAAATTGATTTTATGATAAATCTTGCAAAAGACATGAGTGTTTTTGCTAAAGAATCTGTAATGTACCATCAGAACACTCTTGATATATCGTAACTAAACAGCAGCACATCCAGAATGCTTCATAAGAAAGTCATTTGCAGTGAATCGTATTTGTGTATTAAGCAAATGATAATATAAATAAATGTTCATAAAAAAATCTTGAATAATGTGTCTTTAATATACATTAAAGAGTTCTAATATGCACCCTGTTGCTTTCCTCATTTCGCGGTTCATTAAATTTAACACGAAACTTAGCAGCAAGTAAATATACTTCAAAGATTAGCAACAGAAACATTATAATATAAATAATGCATAATGATATGGAAAAAGAATGTTTAGAGATACTCATATATTTATCGATAAAGTTATTTTACCTGGGATTCATTTCTATGACTAATATTCTATTTTTAATATTAGTTTATGAGTTACGAGTTATACATGCATAGTATAGTCTATGTTTTGTTCTATACATTTTCTAACATAAACATAATTTTTCAATAGTTAACTATATTATTAAATCAAAAGTACTTTTGGTATATTAAATAAATAATGCATAATGATATGGAAAAAGAATGCTTCGAGATAATCATATATTTATCGTTAAAATTATTTTAGTTTGAATCCATTTCTATGACTAATATTCTATTTTTAATATTAGCTTATGAGGTGTGAGTTATACATGCATTCATTCTATGTTTTGTTCCATACATTTTCTAATATGAAGATAATTTTTCTATAGTTAACTATTATTAAATTAAAAGTACTTTTAGTATGCACACTTTGAATCGCAAACTCAAAATTGATTTCATCTATGTATGCATAGGATTTTTAAATATTCTAATATAGACTTTAAACATATAAAATGAAATTTTATTTACCTTAAATTAAAAGACTGTTACGCAATTGGAATTTAACATCACACGTATAATAAAAAGGTTTACTTAAAGACGTATATTATACACAAAAAGTAAAAACTTTCAAAACAGTAAAAATAAAATTTTAAAAGTCTAAAAACCGACAACTTTCAGCTATACTGTGGCCTTCATCAGGGCCATACATACAGGATCATTATGACCCTGATGAGGGCCACAGAGTGGCTGAAACTTGTCGGTTTTTAGACTTTTAAAATTTTATTTTTAATGTTTTGAATGTTTTTACTTTTTGTGTACAATATATGTCTTTAAGTAAACCTTTTTATTATATGTGTGATGTTTTATTTACCCTTTAGAACAATGGTTCCCAACTTTTTTCTTCACCACGAACAACCTACGCATAGCTAAAATTGTGATTTTCCTCTCCCATCATCGACTGTTGACCACCTTGTATAATCGAATTTTAAATTTTAAAATGTAAATTTACTAATGTATGTTCATATATTGTGTATGCTAACTACAAAAGAGTCATAAGAAGTTTATTATTAATACATTTCCTTCTGTGATACCGATTTGGGGATTTATCAATTTTATAATGTTGGCAATACCTCGTTTAGCTATTAAAGTATTTTTTTAAGTTAACTGTATTTAAGTCAGTCTATTTAAATTATATTCATAAGTTGTTTGATGTGAATAAGTTTTTTACCATGAGATGTTGCACGACGAATGGCTTGTGCAAAATGCTAAACAATTGGCGAATACATGGCTTGTTCAATGAAAAATTGAAAAAAACTGTACAAAAAATTTAAATGCATTAGCCGGAAAAACTTTTAAATCTGTTCCCAAATCTAAATTGGCTAATTTCTGACACATTTTTTAAATTCATTTGTGTTCTCAAACGCTTAAAATTAGAAGTTGCTTTTACTCAGAAACTATGTAATCAAACTGTTTTTTTTTTTTCCATTTTTTGATAAAGGCAAAAATTCTACCAGAAAATGGCGTTTTGTACCGACTATCCGGACGCGGCAGCATGGGAGAGGGAAAGAAACTACCATTCTTAAAATTACAGTCGCTTATAACACAAGATGTAATTAATTTATCGAATAACGAAAACTGTTCGATGATAAATCGCTTCAAAAATCATTCCTGCAAGTGTTATGCTCTTACATTTAAAAATGTGTTAGAAAATGTGTCAAAGCTTCGCGTTGTTGAGCGAGAAACCTTTTTTTTTTTAGAACTGCTTTAAATAATTTTAAGTATAATCTATGTCTCTAAATACCTTCAGAACCTTTCAGTACAATTATTGCGATTATGGTTAGATTTTAAACTTTTGATGGTAATTTTGTAAAAAAATTGACTGAAAAGACATTTTTGGAGTTCTACTTAGGAATTTCGCATTTATAGCTTTTATTTAGCGCAATACTTATTTATTTCCAGTGTCACTTCTCAATGTTAATTTAACATAGAAAAGCCTAAGGAGATCATAAATTTTTCATTTTTTCTTCCCACCTTTTTGTCCCTGATGCCACTCATTTTTTATTCTTTACTAATTCTAATGATATTATAAATTTAAAGTGTAAAAACGTTTGCCTGACGTCAGGGTCAAAACGAATGGTAAAATGCTTTTGCATATGGGTGAATTATAACCCAGAGAGAACCATGGACCAATTTTTGCTTACATTATTCAATTATTTTTCTTAATAATTCAAATTTTCGTTTTTTTATTGAAAATCAACGGGCATTTTTTTTCATAGAAAATGTAACATTTTTACTTCATTGTTGCAAAAATTTCAAAAGCCGTAATAATAATTTATTTCTTTTTAGGTGAAAGATTTTCACGTGAAATATTAAATTGAGCTAGTTTTTTTTTTTTTTTTTTTTTTTTTTTTTTTTCAAAAATTAAAAAGGTGAATATGGCGTAGTTGAAATAAAAAGGATATTTTCAGAATAAGTTTTTGCTTTGGTCAAGTTTATATTGTAGTAAAAAGTTTCTAAAGGATAGCTATTTTTACGCAGGTAGCGAACTTAGTGGGGAATTACATAACTTAAATTTTAAAATGTATTTTTTTTTCCGAGATGAGACCTATTTATACCCCAAGTTAAACTTAGATATTAATTTTCTGATGTGTTTACATCACCCTTGTGAGAGATTAAGGTTTAAAAATATAAGTAAAACTTTTATTTTTTTATTTTTTACTGTATCACAGCTATAATATTGTTAAATATTAGCAGTAAGGATTCAACACAATTTACATTTGCATTCATAGCGTTCCTGAGTGGGAAATAGGGTATTTAATTTAAGTGAAGTTAATTTTTTATGATTTGATTATAGATTTTTTATGTTCAGATTGGAAGTTTTTGTCCAAACTACCGCAACCTGCTTTACTTCAGTGGTGGAACGTTTTGAATTACACATTGGTAAACTGCATCCCACATTGTGATGCAATACCGCATACATCAAAGCTTGATGATGATACTCTCTATTAATTTAGAAATGCGTTCGTCTGAGTTCAGTAGTTATTGAAAAACTGGACCATATTAAACAAAAACATAATTTGAAGAACAAATTAAAAAAACAAAATTTATTTCCTACATTGTTTAAGCCCGAGAAGGGACAGATATTAAGTTATTTCATTCAATTAGTTCTACATTTAATGTTAAATTTTTGTAAAAATTAGTTAAGCCAATTGAAGATTAAAAAATAAAAATAAAATTCATACAATATGATACTTAAAACACCCTAAAAAGTAGATTCCGTTCAAATGAAATCGAAATAAATCTTAGACTTCTTCCATTTTTAATTGAAAATATTTGTATTGCAGATTTCGTATTATGTTTATGACAATTGTGCATAAAATGATAAGATGCATGCAAAATACAAAACTTAAAAAAAAGTCTAAGATTTATTTCGATTTCATTTGAACGGAATCTAATTTTTTAGGGTGATTTAAGTATCATATTGTATGAATTTTATTTTTATTTTTTAATCTTCAATTGGCTTAACTAATTTGTTACAAAAAATTAACATTAAATGTAGATCTAATTGAATGAAATAACTTAATATCTGTCCCTTCTCGGGCTTAAACAATGTAGGAAATAAATTTTGTTTTTTTTAATTTGTTCTTCAAATTATGTTTTTGTTTAATTTTTAGTCTCTACAACATTACTTAAAAAAAAAAAAAAAAAAAATCTCATGACTCTTAGAATTGAAAAAAAAAAGGAAAAAAAATACCATATTCAACATTTAATATCTTAAAATTTATATGATTTAAAAACGCAATTTTTATTGGCATAAAAGATATATGTATTCTCTTTCATTTCACGTATTAAAAAAAATTGCAAGATGTATTTACAGGGGGCTTCAAACTGTCAGACATTTGTAGAGCAGAAAATTGGTATAAAAGCTTATGCGCAGGATGACAAAATAAATTTTGCAACTAGAATAAAAATGTTTGTGCCTAATTGTACTTCAGACTACAATAATTACCCTCAACCTAAATAAATTTGTATTTGAAGCATTTTTATATTTTTAATACAAAGTTGTATTTAGCTAATACAGCATTTTGAAATTTTCAACAGTTTAATCACCTCAAAAAAATATTTTTTTGAACAATAATAAGGGAATTTTAGTTTCAGTTTATACAGACTAACATGAAACATACATTTTAAAGATTTACATTTAAAAATATTCAGAAGCTTTTGAGATAGCGTGCGCGTTATGCCCAAAAACGTCATTTGGAGAAAAATGCCTTAAAAGTTTCAGAAACGCCTCTTCAGCTATTGAACGGGTATAATTCTAAAAGCCATAACTTCTGTTCTAATGGGAATTTCAAGGAAATAATTATATCAAAATGTTCAGAAAAGATAGGAGTTTAACATCTAAAAAAATTTAAATTCGAAAATTCTGAAGCTTTAAGAGTCCTGATACCCCTTAAAAATACTTGTTGCTATA
Source organism: Maratus speciosus (assembly GCA_963932465.1). Classification (NCBI taxonomy): domain Eukaryota; kingdom Metazoa; phylum Arthropoda; class Arachnida; order Araneae; family Salticidae; genus Maratus; species Maratus speciosus. Next base: position 510,998,906 of record OZ010795.1, read on the forward strand.
AGAACCCCAGAAATATATTTAGTTTTACATTTTCCCAATAAGTTTTACATTTTCTCAATGGCTTTCTGAAAATATTTTACTTTTTTCGAACTTGATGTAGAAAGTAGTTATTTTAAATCTAAATTTGATTTTTTTTTTCATGACATTATAAAATTATTAAGTACGTTAGCCCTGTTCACGTTTGTTGAGCAAAAAACTTTTTAAAAATCTATTTAATAACAGATTTAAAAGGATCATTACACTCACAAATCATACAGAAAAGTACAGTGGATTATCTTGTATTCGCAATACCTTAGTTAAGTTTAATTATTTTCTTTTCCCTTTTTTTTTCCCCTCTGGTTTTGAATAAAGATTAAAAGCGATCTGATATGTTATAAATAAAAATAAGGATAAATTTAGAAGCAGCTATATTAAAAAAAGAATTGCTTTTAATCTTATTAAAATTTTTGATGCTTTTATATTATGAATTAGCTTACATAATCTACTATAAGTAACTGAAATTTGTGAAGCATTTACTTTTAATTTTAATTTTCTTTCTAGATTGAGGAAAAAATGCGAAGTACAATGTTTATTTCTCCTTCAAAAATCGATAGTTACGTGGGATAAATAATAAAAATCGTATTATCTACGCTTTTCGATATTTAAAGTTTGTTTACAAATACAGTTAGACTGCAAAAACGCTTATATGCTGCTACCATTAATTCAAAAAATAATAAATAAATAAATAAATAAAATTAAAGTACATAAGCACATTTTTACCTCAAAATCTATATAAATTGAAAACAATAAAATATAAGCTACAAAAAAATTTTCTTTTTAAATATATAATTTGTTATTATTTATGTGTGTGATAGTGGGCTCAGTAATTATCAAAACGGTAGAGGGGAGGGGGCACCTTTCTTCAGAAATATGTTTTGCATAGCTAGAAAATGTATGTTTATTTTATTTATTTTTTTTTTCGTGTCCTGCGTTAAGACTTAAATTTTATTTAAAGTGGCATCTGTGTTTTTACATGATCACGAATTTTAAATTACTGACATTAAACTGAAAAAAAAAAAGAAAGAAATATTTAATGTAAAAACTTTTAATAATATTATAAAATATATATAAAATAAAACTATAAAAGGAAATTTATTTTTCTTATTTTATGAAAAACAGAATTTTAAAGTATATTTTCTTTCACAAGCAAAATAAATGAATAAAAGAACTTTTTTTCTTTTGTTATATAAAATGCCTATAAAATTTGAAAGTAAATACATAACTTCGATAGTCTATGTAACTATCGATACTGGATAAAGTATTTCAGTCAAAGATATTCTCAATTTTTAAATATGAGCGTCTTCATTTGGATCAAGGCGATCGAATTTACAATTTCTATTGTCCTGCAAGAAATTAAATGAGAAGAAACCATCCAAATAAATTTGAAAAATTAAAGTAACATAATTTCCCCCTCCAGTCTGTACTATCCATCTATTATAAGAGGAACAATAGAGATTGTAACACGCAAAAATTCCATATGCAACGATGCAGCATTATTTAACTTACCAAAACTTTGTTACTCAATGGTTCCAAAAGTAAAAATAAACATCTAAGTAAAAAAATAAAAATAATAACGTGCATAATATGAAAGAGTACGTGAAAATTTGAATGATGGCGTTTCATAGACCGGTGCAATTTTATAATATTTTTATTTATTTGATTTGAAAATGACTCGAGAGAGTCGAAACATGTAAACAACTGAATTAATCTATTTTTACTGTTTCTAAAGTTTTAATTTACGCCTTTTAGCAATAAAAAAATAGTATAGTAAGTAAATACGTAATATAGTTAAAACAGTAACAGACATTTTTCTCCCCTTTTTGATGGTAAATGACACACGCACACACACACACACACACACACACACACACACACACACACACACACACACACACACACACACACACACACACACACACACACACACACATATATATATCTATGTATGTATGTATAATAATGATTTCATAATTATTGGTCAATTTCATTTGTTTCAGTGGTATAATTGCACAGAAAGTTTATATATATATATGACTAATTTTCTACTGTTTCATAATTTTATCTTCCAAAACAATGCTTTTTTTACTCAGATATAGAGCATAACTCAAGGCGTTGCTTCATCAAACATGTTATCAGATTTATGTCTTTATTTTTACGAAAGAAAATTTATTAACAATAATATATTGTTCTTAAGAACGTAGCACTACTTATTCAAATAATTCTAGTATCAGTTTTAAGGATGTTAAAGTTAATATTCTTCCTAATAACACCCTAATATTCAATATTTATGATAAACGTAATGACTTTTCATTTAATGTAACTAATTTTACTAACTTCAATACCTGTTTACATATTTAAGTTTATAGAAATATTCTACTTAATCATAGTCTTCGTACCAAACGTTTATGTTCTTCCCAATTCTTACAGCCTAATATTTTTAAATTAAAGCAATAGCATTGTCTTATAATTATCCCGCCTCTTTTATTTCTGCATGGATCAATTCTTAATATTCATTTTTTCTACTTTTTACCAGTATGGGCATATAATATGTAAAAAAAAATTATAATATAGAAAACACTATTATGGAGGGTGGATGTGGATTGCTGAAAAATTTATAAACACATAAACAAAAATTTATATAAAAAAAGTATGTGTGTGTATGTGTTACATACATTATACACTCTTATAAACAAAAATTGCGTAAAAAAAATCAAAATACCATTATGGAGGGTTGGGGTAGGGAATGCTAAAAAAAAAGTTTAAAAACCTTATATGTATATATATGTGTGAGCATGTATATGTGTATATATATATATATATATGTATAAATATATATATATATATGTATATATATATATATATATATATATATATATATATATATATATATATATATATATATATATATATATATATATATATATATATATATATATATATGCTTATACGTTGTATATGTATATAAAGAAACAGGGGTATCATACATTTCAATGTTATTTATATACTCATTTTTTATTTTATATTATTTGTTTTAAAATGGTTAATTTTATCATTGACCTTTTATTTATTTATTTATTTTTATATTTACTCAGTACTAATTAAGTTTATTCCTATTTTTTCATTCTACTTTACATAAATGTTAATTTAAGTCATTTCTTGATTTCTTCAATTGATTTCACTCTTTTCTATGGGTATAGATGGCAGCACTAAACATTTTTGTTAAAAATCTAGTTACAATATAGTTTTCCTTTTTCTCACCAGATAACAGTTTTTTTTCCTTTTTCATTTACTAACTGCTGGCCACATGTTTTAATAGTCTTAAATCTGATTGTATCCTCACATGTTATAATTTTGTGCGTCAAATTTCTGGAGTTTTGGATTTTTGTCTATAATTGAGGTAGTGTGCTCTAATCATTTTTCAATTTTTAATATCTTCTGTGAGGTGTATCTTTCTTTAGATATCTTGATTTTTTATCATTTATTTTGTTTTTTGATGTGCTATTAGGAGCTAAATTTTGACAGTTTAGGCTTAATGCCAACAAAATTGGATGCAATAACTCTTCTTCACTATGAATTAAACCTGAAAGCTCCTCTAATGATTGTGTGGTTTATTCATAGTTTCTTATTTTACATACTAGTTTCCCATGCTCATATCTTGTTCATCATAAGAATTTTACCAATTTGTTCATATATTTGTAATTTCATCGTTATCATATATATATATATATACTATGAATATACATCCGGGGGAAAAAAAGAAAGAAAAACTTAAATCGCATTGCTTTCTTTTTCGCTTGGCTAATATAAATCCTATTAAAAATATTTAACTGTTAAAATAAAAATTCTTTTAAATGTTTATACTTCTATTTCACGTACACACACAAATGAAATAAAATAAAATAATTCTTACAATATACATTTATAAATCTTTATCAGACTGACAGATACATAAGTCACTGACATTTATTTAAAAAACATATTTATAGATGAGATTTTTTTAAAAGTAGTTTAGAGTTGCATAATTTTATTTCTATTAAAAACATATTACAGTCTAATCTTTAAGTTATTGACACTAAATTTAAAAAAGAAAACAATCATTCAACTCTATTTTAAAAAATACGGTATTTGTTATCTAAAAAGCTAGTTTTTCTCCATGGAACTGACATTCATTTTAATGATGCATTGTTTAAACACTAAGTACCTTTTTAAATGTAACTCTACAGGTTTCTTAGAAATATACCTGCCTTGTGGCTATTGTAGCCACATCATTTGCAGTCATATCATTTGTCAGCAGCTATCCGTCCCTTAGCATCCTTTCTTTCTGTTTCTTCTTTTTTCTTTCTATTCTGTAAACGTATTATTGATAGTTCTACAAGAAGTAAAAAACGAATTAAATAAGTAATTTACTGCTTTCTTCTTTTTTAGAAGATAAATATTTAAATCATTGATATGCTGAAAAAAAAAGAACAAAAAAGAACAAAAATTAAGATTTTTAAATTTAAAGAAAAAAATCTGCTAAAATTTTGCTTCATTACTAATAAAAATTTCGAGTACATAGTAATAATAATTGTAATAATATAAACCAATAAAAATAAAGAAGTAAAAAGTAGTTTAGTAATTAAAAATTTTAAAATACTCATCTGTTGATACGATCTGTTGTCCGATACTGCTGTTTGAAACTTCGCTTCGAGGAGGTCAAGGACTCTCTTCCCTGATGATGGCTTGTTAGAAAGAGAACGAAACGTTGGGAATATTTTATAATGTGTTTTTAATATAGTTTTTATTTACATGTACGCTGATGAGCATCGTAATATTTTTAATTATTAAATTTTGACAGCGTAAGTCCAAGTTTATCTTATTAGAAAGTAGTTTTTTTCCCCCTTTTATCACTTATAAGTCGCTATGATATGTCATTGATATTGAATTTAAAAATGGTGCATTATTTTATTTTATTTTTTGAGTATTTTTTTCTTTCATTTTACCTCAGATCAATTAGATTTTTTTTCAATTTCCGATAAATTAATTACATTTTGAGATATTATGCGATTTTTGCCTTACGACGGTAGTTTTTTTATCCTTCGCAACAACTTTTTAGTTTTCTTTCGAACACAGCACATGTACTTTTGCGTCCGGAAATTAGTTCAAAACGTTAACTTTTGACAGCATTTTCTGAAAAATCCCCTGCCGTTACTGGGGGGAAAAAATAAATAAAAAATTGTTCGAATGCATAGGTTTTGAACTTCCAATTCAATACGTTTGCGTACAAAAATGAATTTAAAAGTGTACCAGAAAGTAGTCAGTTTGGATTTGAAAACAGTCTTAACCCTTTATGTCCCAAATTATAAATCAGAAATTTGCTCCTCTTCAATAATTATCTTCGTTAATGGCTGAGGATATCGATAACAACTTATATAATAACAATTTCATTTTTAGATAGAATTTTAAATAAAATTGATTTAATAAATCGGTAATTAGAGGTGTTTTTTTTTTTTTTTTTTTTTTTTTTTTTTTGTAAAATATTTCAAGAATAATTAGATTAATTAACAAAAAATACTGTTATGGAAATTTCACTATTCTTACAAAAACAATGTGCATAAATGTATCGTGATCCTATCTGAAACTGAGAAGTGTTTTGTAGTTACAATTTTTTCGTAAAACATTATTCAATAGGAGAGAAGTCCTAAATCCATGTATAAATGGTTGAGAAAATAACCACATTAAAAAAATATTTAGTTTGGACTGTTTCGCTGTGCTTACTGAATGGGATACAGCAAATTATAAAATATACAATATGGACTTCAGAAAATTCATTGTTTTAGTTAAAAGGTGACTTAAATAATAAAAGAGATGTCACAAGTTAAAAAAATATGAATTCTATTTCCTTACACTGCCTTCACAATCACGCCTTAGTTTCGGAATCGTTAAATAACTATATTTTCGTCCCCAGATAACGCGAATATCTACTGTAAATACAGTCGAACCTCGTTATCCCGATACTCTAACGACCAGAAAAAAGTGTCGTCATAAACGGGGTGTCGCGATAAGCGGAGTGGGAGAAAAATATTTATAGAAAGCTGTATTTTTAATTAATTTAAGACAATTTCTGCTCTTGCAGTTTTAAGCAATAAAACATTTAAACAAAATAAACACAAAAACAGAATTGAAAAAAATGAAAATCAGATTTATGATGACATTTTTTTATTGCTACATGAAATACTGCTGAATTTTAAAGGTTACTTATCCTTAGATGAGCTTTCTACAATTCTTTTTTCAATATTCTGCAATGAATTGCAATCAATATTCGTTGTTTCAGAAATGGATATTAGATAATTTCTGATCGTTTCAATGCAATGAAAAACTACAAGAAAGCGCAGTCTGACCAAGACCCCGAGTAGACTGATACGCCTATCAGGAGCTTAAGTAGGTCATTAATAATATTTGGGTTTATTTATTCAGATAAAGGATTGAAGTAAAATTTCTCATTTATTTCAATGGGTATTTTAGACACTTTTGTGAAAAGTTTGACTAAGATATTTCTTACTGCTTAATTTCCGTGCTTATAAGATGGATTATGAAAAATGGATAATTTTCCTAAACCGTCGGGAAATCCAGAATTTAAAATTACTCAACGACGTAAAATCCGGAGTTTATTTACATTAAAATCATATACAGAAAATCGGGACTTTGAAAAATTGACGTGATAAGCGGAGTGACATGAAAACCGGGTGTCGGGATAACGAGGTCCGACTGTAATGCTTATTAAATGTTACTTTTATACATAAAAATATAGAAACGTCGCTGCATATGCGTTATAAAAGGTAATAGATAATATACGTATATTACCTGGCGTTTTTTATACTACAAACAGGAAAACTGAAAGATTTGGAGATAAAATAAATAAATACAATGCTTTAAGCAATTAAAAATATATTAAATAACACGGAAAACACAAATTATAAGTAAATTTATGCATTTATTTACATTTCAATGCTTGATCACTTGAAACATTGAGAATTCTGACCGTAAAATACACAGTAAAAATTAAAAAATAATAATAATATTTACTAAAAATATCAAGACGAAATGCAATATTTCACCTCGATTCAAACATAAAATATATTATATGAACTTTAAAAAGGTTCACTGCTTTACTTAAAAGGTGACTAAAATAATAAAAGAGATGTTACAAGTTAAAAAATATATACATTTTATTTAAAACGTCTTAGTACTTTCAAGCTTTCCCAAGCTCTTCATCAGAGAATATTTTAATAACTAATTGCTGTTTATTTATACAAATCCGTCACTTCGTTTTGAAAATGAGAGAGCCAATAATTATTAGTGTTGAAAGTAGAAGTAGCAGTTTCTTGGATTGAACTTAATAATAACTTTTTAAAGGTCATATAATATAATTTATGTTTGAATCAAGATGAAATTTTGCGTTTCGTTTTATGTTATTATTTCAAGCAAAGTATTTTGCATGAAAAGTATCATATACTTTTATTAGTAGACGAATTAAATAAATTTTATATTGCCTTATATTTAATGGGGCTCAAAAGTCTCGTCGGAGCATAAAGGGTTAAATGAAAAAAAAATCAATTCTATTCTTAAACAATCTAAACATAGATTTCCATGCTTTAAAAATGCTATTTTTTAAATATGAAAGTGACATTCACTTTAATGACGCATTGTTAAAACCAAATGTCCTTTTTTTTTTATTGTTAACTCCACAGGTTTCCTAGAAATACCTGCCTTGTGGCTTCAGTAGCATATCATTTGTTTCTAATAGCGGCTAGTTAGTGAATTCCGTCCATTAGTGGAAGTTTATGTGAGGTGTAGCGGATTTGCGTGATGAGAACATACTAGTTTTGCTGTATTATTTTATGTCCAGGGAAAGTTGGGGGCGTATACAGGACAGAGTGAAAAGTCTTGCGGACAAGTCGCGTGTTGAATTCGTGTCAAAAGTGGTGAGTCAGAAATGTTGCCAAGATGGAAAGAGTTATATTCTTGGAAAGTTACAAGTCTTTATCGACGTGATAAGTGTATTATTATAATGCACACTAAACATATCCGAAATTCGCAGGAATATAGTTTCAAAATTCTTCGACTTTTTATAAATATTTTGTAACTTTAATATGTTAGGAAATCTTCGCACAAATTAAAAAAATATATATATCTTAAAAGAATAGAACCTTTTTTTTAATTAAAAGTAAAATTTGAATTATAATTTTTTTATTTTATTTTTATTTATTTATTTATTTATTTATTTTGCAGTTTTTCTTCTGTTACTTGTAAACATAGCAATCGTTTCTATTTTATGCAATAATTTAAATTAGAGACAGAATATACTCAAATCTAGGTAGAATTTTCTAAAATTACTAACAATGTCACTTACTTATAACTGTCGCTCAAACTTCTCAATTAGAATAGAGTAAGTACAGAGTTAATGATGTTAGACAATTACCACCAGTAAAAAGAAAAAAAAAATTAAAACGCTGAAATAAATTTGTCAGAGTAATTTATTTATAGCTGAAACGTATGTAAATATAATTATGACATTCACAATAAACTAAATAATCAACAAATTACAATAGAATTCTTGCTCTTAAAATAGTGAAAAATCTAAACATAGATTGCATACCTGAAAAGTGCTATTTTTTTTCAATTCCTACTATTAGTTCACACTCTCCCTATTTTATTTATTTATTTATATATCTTGTTCAAATTTTCAATCGTTTATAAAATACTTATTATTCATCCTATCAAGTTGAAATAAATTTTTTTTAACTTGTACTGGATGACAATTGATGTTAATACAGATTTTTCAAATATTAATTCATTAATTAAATTTTAATAAATTTTAATTTTATATGAGAGACAAAATGGCGGCCATTGGTTATTGAACAGTATTTAATGCATCTTCATATCTATAAGGGGAGTTACCATAGGGGGGACCCTGTTCTGTCGCCAAATACCGCCAAGTTTGTCGCCATCTTGGCGATATATCGCCAAATTTGGCGACCAAAATGAGTCACCAAAAGGGAAGCCAACTTGGCGATATCTCTAATATTTCGCCAAATTCTCATAGACTTCCATTGTAAATCTACTTGCTTATAGAAAATCAACAAATTGAGATATTTTAATGCAACAAAAACTAATATTAGCTTAAGGGATTATATTAAACTTTTCTTTGATGACCTAAGTAGGAATTGACTTTGAAAACAAAATTTTTATATTACTTGTTCGCTATGAAAGTGACATTTACTGACACATTGTACCTGAACAACATTTTTTTAATCTTAACTCCACAGGTTTCCTAGAAATACAGTAGACTCACGATTATCCGAGTTAATATGGACCAAGCTCCCTTCGGATAAGCAAAAAACTCGTAATAACCGGTTATACACAAATCTTCACCAACTAAGGAGATAAAATATAAATTTTCACGCACTTCATTAATTTTTATTGAAAAGCAGCATTACTTTGATGTACATTTTCGTTACTTCTAAGAAAAACGGAGAATGAAATTGTTTATTTGAAAAAGCCCTTGCTAGTTTTTTGTCTGTTGAATGTTAGTTTTTTTTTCAATCGAACTTATACATGTGGAATGGATCATTTTCATTTGATGGACTGATGGCTTCCATTAATATGAAACAGCCATTATAAATGAAGAGTTACGTGAAGATGAAAGAGCAGTCGTAAAATGTTAGAACTCCGATTTTCTAGTCAGAATGGAAAAAATGGGATTTCCCTCCCCCCCCCCCCCAAAAAAAAAACCAGAAAAAAATGGCCATCCCCTCCCCCCCCCCCCCTCCCTCATTAACTCTTAAATTCCCTCGTAAGCGGAACTCGGATAATCGGGATTCTACAGTTACCCGCCTTGTGGCTTCAGTAACATATCATTTGTTTATAATAGCAGCTAGTTAGTGAACTCCATCCAAAAAAGTTCAAATCGCTATCTCAAAAAAAAAAAAAAAAAAAAAAAAAAAAGCAATTTAACAAGTTACAACGACTATTTGGAAAATGATTTTTTTAAAGACTAAAATTTAAGATATAAAAAATCGCACGGAGTTGATTATACATTACGTACGCCATGAATTAAACATTAATAGTGTTATTACACGTAAAAATTGCAAGCGACAAAAATCGCCTGCGACTAGTCAGATTTCCTGAAATTTACGTATTATCCACCTAACACTTACGTATTATCCAAGCATTACATTGGCTGTTCGGGAAAAGGCTTTTCCATCGTTAGATTTCCAAGAAATCTGACGACCCATTTTAAATAAAATTTCATTCTTAAACTTCTAAACATCCCACAATATTACTTTTTACACCGTCGTATATAGAGAAAAAAAATGTACTTTTAAATGCAATTTGTTTGAAAGCTGTATCTCAATTTGTTTCTCAGTTATTAATTTCTTTTTGTAGTTTTTATTACTTTTTTGTCATAGTGGCAACAGAAGTATCCATCTCTGTTGAAAGTAAAGGGAAAATACAAATTACTGTATAGACCAATCAGAAAACGAATAAAATGCGGATTCAACCAATAAAACTCTTGAGATATGCTTTTGATTTCCTACCCTGACGAGGACAATAACCATTTTTCCAAATGGTTAAAAAAAAAAAAAAAAAAAAAAAAAAAAAGTAAAAAAAATATGAATATGGAGAAAAAGCTATTTGAAGTTTTAATCTGTTTGTAATTTGTGTGGGTAATTGGCGCGATATAATTGCCGTATGGGTAAAAACGAGGTGTCAAAATATTCACAATTAAACAGGCTTTCATTTAACATTTAAAAACAGAAATCGATTTTTGATAAATTTTGAGCTAAACTGTAATAAAACTGTACCCCTTAAAATGTTAGTAAGTCTAAAAAAAAAAATAAATAAATTAAAAAAAAAAAAAAAAAAAAAAAAAAAAAAAAAAATCATAGTCTAAAAAAATACAACTTTTTTAAAAATTAAAAGTAAAATTTTAATTACTTTTTTTGTTGTTGTTGTTAAGGAAGAAAAATGCTTTTAGTTATTTTTTTTTCTGTTATTTTTAAATCAAACAATTGATTCTATTTTGTGCAATAATTTAAATTACAGAATATTTTCAAATGTAAGTACAATTTTGCAGAATGAACACTTAATTAAATTCCTTCTGTAAGTGTTGCTCAAACTTCACAAGAAAAATAGATTAGATAACTAATTATACAGTTGATGATTTTAGACAATTTCCAGCAGTAGAAGGAAAGAAAAAATTAAAATCGCTGAAATAAATTTGTCAAAGTAATTGATTTATGGCTAAAATATATGTAAATATAGTTATGACATTCTCAATAATCTCAAAAGAAAAAAAAAAGAAAAATATATCAACACACGAGTAAGTAAAATAATAAAAAAAATTACAATAGAATTCTTAGATTTAAAACTACCAGCCTATAAATATTAAATTCTAAATTACAAATCCATTATGGAATTTTTTTATTCTCATAACTATTTCTGATAATCTCAAGTTATACAGAAGAATATCACCTCACTTATATCAGTGTATCGTAATTCTTCATGTTTCTCTTATTTTTATGAGAAATTAAAGTCAGTCATAGCATATTATGATTATAATGATATATATTCGAAACTATTTCCAAGTTAAAGATAGTATTTCAACTAGGTAATATTGTAGTACTATGGAACCATCTTAATAACAGAAGGATTGCAAATATTGCACATACATTTTTATTCATTTTTCGGTATTTGTTAAAACATTACAATTATTTTCATCCTTATCTACCTGTAACGTTTGCTTTATTTCTCTTTCTTTATTCTTTTTTTTTATTACTTTTTTTTCTTATGCTCGTTGTCCTTTCATGCTAGCAACCATTTGCGTCAAAATAAATTTTACAAATCCCGCTTTATTTGTGTTCGAAACAAGTAAAAGGGAGAGAATATGTTGCAATAAACATTATTTTTTTTATTTATATCCATTTGTTCCTTTTTTGAGTAAAGGGGAAGACATCCAGACAACATAATCATGTTGTACAACCAACTCTACAGCTTTCTTGTTCTTAACTTCACCATTCTCTCTGTATGTCATTTGTTGTTGGACTCTCGTTTCTTTTTAGCAGCTAGTTAGCTAAATTTGCATTAAGTATCATTGTATGTTCCGTGTACAGTGATTGCGTGACAAGTGCGTAACTTTCTTATCAGAGTACGTTTAAGAAAGGTGCATGGAGGTGACTTTCAGACAAAGAGCATCTCTCACAACATGTTTCACAGAGTGCAATGAAGAAGATTCTGGGCTAAGTTGCAAATGTCACCACATGGGAAGAAACCTTAATGCGTGGAATTCACGTGAGGCATAAGGTGTGAATTGTCCCATATCAGACTTATATATAATTTTTAAGGGCATCTTCTTTCTGATTCATATGGTTGCGTTAGATTCAATTTTTACCCAAAACAAAACGGATCGTGTATCTTTTTATGTGTCTTTTTTAGTTATACAGAAAAAATTCATTATGTTTATCAGTGTGTCTTTTCTTCTGTTTCGCTTACTTTTAAGGCATCAAAATTAAAGTCTAAAAAGTTCATGATTTCTATTTTGAAAAGAAAATTCATGTATATGTCTAGAAAATTTAATTATTTACAGCTGTTAATGAATTAAAAATACTTTATAAAATCAAAATTTACCTTTTTGAAGAAAAGGAAAAAACATCTAGACAATATAATCATGTTGGACAACCAACTCTACACTCTTCATGTTTCTTGTTTCTATCTTTCCTCTGTATGTCATTTGTTTTGGGACTTTTTTTTTCTTTTTAGCAGCCAGTTAGCTTCATTTGGATTCAGTATCATTGTATGATCCGTGTACAGTGATTGCGTGACAAGTTCATAACTTTCTTTACACAGTACGTTTGAGAAGCGGACATGGGGTGACTTGGAGACAAGAGCATCTCTCACAACAAGTTTCATAGCGTGCAGTGAAGAAGAATCTGGGTTAAGTTGTAAATGTCAGTACAGGGAAAGAAACCTTAATGCATGGAATTCACGTGAGACCGAAGGTGTGACCTATCTCATTTTTGACTTATGTACCATATTCAAGGGAAGTTTCTTTTCTAATTCATATTGTTGCGCTATAGTCCAACACAGAGCAGATCTTTTGCCATTCAAAATATAACGTAAATGTTTAATTAATTCTCTAATTGTTTTATTTTTTAAATGCGCTTGAAATTATGTATGATATGCATGTAGTTTCCGTATCTTTTTCCTACATTTCTTGTTGTGTACGTAGAATGCGTGCTCTTTTTATGAACAAGTATATAGTAATTAATCATTTAGCAAAAAAGGCTTGTTTAGTTTTCATCTTCAGACATTAAAGACTACAATTTTTATTTGATAGAAGGACCTTTATTATGAATGTATTTTGCTTTTTGCTGTTGTTAAATTTGTCCATTGTTTCTGATCATCAGCAAGTGTTTGTCAATTTGCTAAAAAGAACTTAATCACGGTACTAATTCTAGTAGCTATACTAATTATAGTAATTTTATAGCTATACTAATTATACTACATATAATATACTACACTGCTCAAAACAATTAGGGGAGCGCATGGTTTTAACGAAATTACGCAAGTATTTACACCGATAAGTAACGTAAAATAAAACACCCACAATTTAAAGTGTTGTAAAAAATAGATAAAGAAAACTTTACATGTAAATTAAAGTTTATGACGTCAAAAGCTAGAAAAAGGAGATAAGTGTAGAAATCGGGATTTTGCAGAAACTGCCTCAATTGTAAAATTCAATTGTTCAGCTTGTATTTTGAGAAAAGGTGGCTTGAAAATGTCGCAACAACATGATTTACCGCAATCTATGACTTGGCGTGTTATCGGCACAGTTGAATTTGGGGAAACGCAGCGAAGTGTAGTGGACGCTGTTGGATTCCCAAGAAGTGCCCATGAAAGGCTGTGGAATCGATTCCAAGACACACGGAATGGTAGTCATCGACAAGTGCAAAGTCGAAAATGTGCTAAAACTGCAGAAACTGATGACCGATATATCCTGTTAACAGCTCATCGAGACGGAACGATCAATGCTACTCAGCTGCAAACACAGTTGTTCTTGGCCACAGGACGAAGGGCACCCAGCCAAACAGCCCAAAATAGGCTTCATCAGGGTGGTCTCCATACACGTAAGCCAATGGTCAGTATTCCGTTGACCTCAAGCCACTGTGTGGCCCAAAGAAGGTGGGGAACTGAACATCGAGTTTGGAGAAAAATTGTTGGAGTCAAATTCTGTTTACAAACGAGTCCCGATTCAGTCCGGATGTGACATCTGATATGTTTTGTCATGGAGAGAAAGAGGCGCTCAAAATAATCCCACATTCGATCGTGAAAGATCACATTACAGGCGAGATGGGTTGATGCTATTGGCTGGAATCAGCATAGGTGGACGTACGGGCCTGCATATCATTCGGTGACATGATACTTTGACGATCCGAAGTTATACAGACGAGATACTGACACCTCATGCCGTATTTTATGTTGCAGAAATTAGTGATTTCTTTTTTTCCATGCATGATAATGCCAAACTTCATACAGTTTGTCTTGTGGAAAACATGCTTGAAGCTAAAACAATAGAGCGTATGGAATGACCAGCAAGCTCTCCTGACCTAAATCCGATAGAGCATGTTTGGGACAAACTCAGACGACGCATTGCTGCGAGACCGAGGCCTTCTGTCCGGGACCTGGAGATTGCAGTTCTTGAGCAGTGGAACAGTATTCCCCAAAATCTTACCGATAATCTCATCGCATCCATGTAAAACAGGTGTACAGCAGTCTTAGGTGATTGAGGAAACCGCACGCCATATTAAAAATCTTGCATCATTTCTAAACAATACTTTTTTTTTATCATTCACATGAAAACAAATTGTTGCCCTAAACCATCTTTTCGTGTTCTTTTTATTTTTTCAAAAAACAAAGGTTCCCTTACAAATTTTTTGCGTCTTTTTTTCTGTATTGCGCATTGATACACGTGTACTATCCATTTTATGCCCACACATGGCTGTCTTGCACTGTTCTCTTCCCTTTTTGGTTGCTCCCCTAATTTTTTTTAGCAGTGTACATACTAATTGAGGACATGAGTTTCAAAATTCGCCTTATCCAAAATTTAAAAAATCGAGTTTTTTCTATCAGTTTATTCGATTGGTGAATCTGCATCAAAAAACACTACAATCTGAAAAGAAAAGAAAAAAAAAACTAGTTTTGCTGTGTATTTCCGGCATTGTAAAATCTTGGTTTACAATAAAAACCAATGGACACAGTGAGAGGCTTTTCGCGATTTCCCAAAATTTAGTTTTCTGGATAAAGCGAGATTTGAAACTCACGTCCTCAATTGCAGTTTAATGCTGATCTAAATAGATCCTAGTGGAAGAGCATTTATCTAATTTCTTGATGTATTTAAATCTTTACGTCGTTGTGTACTTGTATACTTATATATATTTTTTCTTATATGTTGACATGTAAAAGCAAATTTATTTTGGCTAATTTAATTTTGTATCTTTTTTCCTATTTAGGCGTTTCGGCACAAAGTGTTCTGGTTGCTCCCAAGGCATTTCCCCCACAGACTTAGTGCGAAGGGCACGCAATAAAGTGTTTCATTTAAAGTGTTTCACTTGCTTAGTGTGCCGTAAGCAACTATCTACGGGGGAAGAACTTTATGTTCTTGATGAGAACAGGTTCATCTGTAAGGAGGACTACCTAAGCAGTCGTCACGGACCAGGTAAGAAAAACTTTCCATATTTTGCCCCACGAGATGACATCAAATTAAATACTCATTGTATAAAACAACGAATTGCTAAACCTTTATACATAACCACTGAAGAACCCAAAGAAAGAAACAACGGGCTAAATACAACTAAAATTAATTTATTTATATGTAATTTTCCCTTACATAACGCCTAAAAAAATTATTATGTCTCTAAATCTCGGAACTCTTAGGTTCCATGAAACGCAGATGTTAAGTAGCATTTTTGAACATTCATGTCCTTTCTGAACCGTTATAATGTGTTCTATTTTTAGAGCATTATTTAATATTTGTACATAGATATTAGTATCTATCTTTATTATTAATAATTTAAGGATGATAAAGCAAATAAATAAATCATGAAACCGTTAGTGATGTTTGGCAGAATTCTTGTTGGGGAAAGCTTGTAAGTGTGTTGGGGAAAGCTTGTAAGTGTGTTGGGGAAAGCTTTTTTTTTTTTTTTTTTTTTTTTTTTTTTTGCATCCTGCTTAGAATGTTTCTAGACCTATATGAAGGGGCATCAGTTCTGAGATTTTATTTATATTTTTATTTCATTGCCTTTCTTTTCCCCCATCTTTGGTTTTTAATATTATTAAAGTGCGAAAGTCCATCAACTATAAAAACACCAATTTAGGGCATTTCGTTAATTCTTACTCTTTTTTAAAAAGGAAATTACTAGATATGTAAAATGTCCTCGTAGAAATTGCAAAATTTTCACAATCTAATTTCTAATGTTTTCTTCGATAGTTACCAAAGACAATAAATAATTGTTTTTTGTGGGAATGTTCTTGAATTTATTTGAAAATTATCATATTTTTGTGGCAATGAAATCACCATTTTTTTTAGCTTGAAATAGATAAAGAGGAAATTATTATTCAATATATGCTAATTGGCCTTTTATTAATTTATTTATTTTGCAAAAGCATTCATTTTTGTTTTCATCTGATTTCATTCTTCGACATTTCTTATGCAATCTGTTGTTTGTAATTGTTAACTGTTTCCTTTCTTTTCTCAATACCTTTGTCTTTTTTAACCCTTCTCAACACAATTTAAAATTACTCCCTTTGATTGTCTGAATGTTTGCAAGCACGTTTGTCTATCTACCTGCTCTCAAGCATTCGTAAATATGCTTGGACTTTAACGATATTTAAATCTTATATTGAGGTGCACTTCAGAATGTTCCTACCAAAAAGGGTATGTATTATAAATACTTTAAATTTTTTTAATGACGTATCTGAAAGATTCTGGATTCGGTTCGTGGGCGTTAAGAGCCCGATTTACGGCAAAAAATTGAAGGCACGTGGACCCCCCCACTCTTAAAAGGGCTTTCAAAAACCTGAAATAAGCCTAATAATAAAATTAAAATTAATCTTTACTTTATGAAGATGCCCGCAAACGGAAGTGAAATTATTGTCCCCGTGAATTAATCAGTTCCTGGTTGTAATTATTTTAAATATATTTTAACGCACGACCAACACATTTGTGACAAAGTGACTTTTTTTTTTTTTTTTTTTTTTTTTTGACAAATATTTTCAAAACTGTTTTCAGTGTTTATCTAATCGGTTCACAATTCTTAATCGAGGCAGTGTTTGTTAACTTTATACGATGTGTTAATTTAATACATTTTTAAATCAAAAATGTAATTTTTTTTAGTTATTTTTACAAGATGAACGCCAGGCTGAAATCACTAAACATGCCTGGAATGCCATTTTTATTCTTCTTTCAAATACATGGTAATATATTAATTGCAGTTTCCATTTATTTTATGACATCACTCCGTTCTCATACGTCACTTTTCATGGGTAGAAGAAAATACTTAACTGCCTAATAACATAATAATAATAATATATATTTCCTCTGCTGCTGCTACTTCTACTTTCAACTCTAGTAATTATTGGCTCTCTCATTTTCAAAACAAAGTGACGTATTTGTATAAATAAACAACATTTAGTTATTAAAATATTCTCTGATGATCAGCTTGGAAAGCTTGAAAGTAATAAGAAGTTTTAAATAAAATGTATATTTTAAACTTGTAACATCTTTTTCACTACTTTAGTCGCCTTTTAAGTAAGACTGCGGACTTTTTAAAGTTCACATTATATCTTTTATGTTGAATCAAGGTGAAAAAAATCGCGTTTCGTCGTATGATTTTATATGTGACATTTATCATTAGCCCCCGGTACGGTATGCTATTTCTTTTTCCCAGCTTATTTTGTGTCGTATCCAAAAAATAACGGTACCTTACAGAAGCCAGCCGTAAAACAAAACACTACAATTAAATACTCTATATCAATTTTTTAAACTTCTAAGCATCGCACATTTTCGATTTTTATACCGTCGTATTAGGAAAAAAAAAGTACTTTTTAATGCAATTTGTTTGCAAACTTCATCTCCATTTGTTTTTGAGATATTAATTGTTTTCTAGTTTTTAGCGACATTTGTTTAATTTTGGCAACTCAAGAACTCCATTTCAATAGAAAGTAAAGGGAAAATAGTTGAAAAATAGCAATTATATCTTTTTGTTGCCGCTTTCTCAAGAAAACTGAAAAAAAGGTAATTAAAATACGTGCTATTTTGAAAAAATATAAATGAATTGATTTATTTTTGCTGCATTTGTATATTATTCTGATATAGTGACGTCCTACCGATACTTTATTGTAGATGTTTATGATTGGATCGTAAAGGAGGAATCTTCAGCGGATTCGGATAACGTCGTTTTATATAAATAAAATTGCGTGTTTTTAGTCTTAAAACTGAGCTACAGTAGAGTCCCGATTATCCGAGTTCCGCTTAACCGAGTGTCCGCTTTAATCGAGTTTTTTTCTTGTGATGGACTGGTGGCTTCTATTGAAACAGTCATTATAAATGAAGTGTTAGGTGAACATGTAAGAGCAGTCGTAAAAAGAGCAGCCATAACTTTTTACGACTGCTCCTTCAACTTCACCTAACACTTCATTTATAATGGCTGTTTCATAATAATAGAAGCCATCAGTCCATCAGAAGAAAATGGAGTAATGGAAATGTTGGGGGCGACACTAAATTCTGAAAAAGCAGAATTCCTGTTCTCTAGTTTGATGCAATGCTTTGTTGATCATGTCGATTCAATTACTTAGTTAAAATAAACTAGTTTGTTAAAAATACAAATTCTATTCCTATTTATTACGGTCTGAAACAATAGTTTTATTTTCTTTTAAAACATCTTCATTGACCGAACTTGTTTCAAAATGTTTTGCTAATTCTAGAATTATTATTTCTTCAAAACTTAGATGTAATGAAAACATATTTTGTTCAAATATTATCAAATGATACCCTTTTCTAAACTTAAATATCTTCGTAATTAGTAGACATGTCTGGAATTAAAGTTTACGTCTGATTTTCGCACAGGAACTTTTTGATTCTGAGGAATTGTGTAATATATATTTAATTCATTTAACTCATAGAGTTTTGTGATATAATTATTACAATTGATGAAGCAAACATAATTTTCTTCAACTGACTATTTTAAGTTAATTTGCGAGATAGTATTATTTAATTCTTTTTCATTTATAATGAGATGTTTAATATTCGTAAATATTTATGCAAGTATATCGCAAAATATCAGTGTAACATGATAAGTATATTAATGTAAGTATGTCACAATCAGGAAAGTATTTATTAATGTGTTCTGATTAATATTACACAAAGATTATTAGACATCAACATAGGGATTCAATATTTGAAGTTCTTAATATTATTTCTTTTTCTCAATAAAAAGAAATATCATGGCCGAATACGCACAATAAATACAAATGGTGTCTCTTAATGAATGGATTTTTTTTTAATGATTGTAGAATGAAACAATGTGTATTATTATTATTATTATTATTATTATTATTATTATTATTATTATTATTACTGTAAGTATATTATTGCAGGAAACATTAAAAAATATGCATTCAAAAATGAAGTGTTAAGATATTACAAGGCGCTCTCAGATTGCAATTTTATCTAAATAAAGACGAGACTAAATGTTTTCGATTTTTTAAAATGACTTTTATTTAAAAAATAATTAATTAATTTAATTCAGTTATTTGAATTATCTCTATTTATTAATGGTGAAGATTCAAATTCCATTCATTAGTATTTTTACATTTTATTTTACTTTAGCCCGTAAGAACTTTCTATGTAAAATATTATTTCAGATATCAATTTTTCTTGAAAATTAATTCAATTAATTTCAGATTTATTTATTTATTATTATGATTTTTTGAGTTTTTGTGTCAATTAAAAATTGCCCTTATTTAAAGAGAGTAATTTAAAATGAAATGCTCTACAAGGCAATGTGCAGTAATTAATTTATGTAAGCCCAAAAGCAAATAGCTTTTTGATTTTGTTTTATTGTTTTATTTAGCAACAAAACACATTCAGAAAATATTTTTTTCATCAGATTTCTTTCTTTTAATTTCAGTTATAGCACAACAAAATCAATAGATGTAAAGATAAAATCACATTTATTATCAATAAGAAGGAATCCTCTTTACAAAGTTCAAAAGCGCATCTTGTTTTATATATGGTTCAGCTTATGTCAACAATGCAACCTTTTCAAAAACCCAAATAAAAACACTGTAGATATCCAATTAGCTTTGGGGCACGCAGTTTAAAAGTATTCGTATATTAATTGACATTTCTATTGCCTAGTTTATGAAATTACAGCATTATTAATATTGCATGCTCAATGTTTGCTTCATTCTTCACATTTAGTTTATAGTTTTATTTAACTGAAAAAAGAACCTCTCTTACAATTCATTGCTAAAAGTCTATTTTATTTTGCAATTTAACGGAATCATCTCATACGCAGGCTACTGTTTGTTCCTTTTCTTGTTCACTAGATTTTCTATTTAACACTATTTCTCTTTTAACAGTTCTTCTAAGCCCGTGAATAAATATATCTAGCTGAAACAAAATAAGATGTTTTATCAATATGATAGTATTTAGGAATGCTTCCTAGGTTTTTAAATTGCAAAATACGAATGTGTTCTTTTGAATTTCTGTTGTAAAAAATAAATAAATAAATAAACTTTTATTCAAAAATACTCAAAAAGATTCCCCCCTCCGCTTTTATTCAAGGTTAAATACGTATATTTTGTGTATTAGGCTTATTTTGGAAAATTACATTGACTCGAATTTCTTTTATAATTTAAAATGTTTGTAAAAGGATTTTTGTTTTTATTTATTCCTTTTTAAAGGAAGCTTAAATTATCTTTTGGGAAAACAAAGATGATAAATATAGTATATAACAAAGGTATAGTAGTCAAAATTGTGCCAAAACTAGACGTTTGCCTTGATATTTTAGACGGCGTAATGCAGTTTCCAGCACCGTTATTTTAAAATAATTGCAGAAGGCAGATTATACTTTTTACTAACTTTTATCCTCTCTTTGTTATTATTTTTACCTGACTGTCAAGAAGGGTTATGTGTTTCACGCGTATCTGGGTATGTGGATTTCTTTATACCCTCGAAACATCCCAACGGTTGGATGGATTTTAATGAATGATGTCTCTATCGATTCGTCTTAACCGTCCAATGGTTATAGGCTAGGTTTTGTTTTTATAAGTTCAAAATGGCGGCCGTAAAATACAAAATGTCGGTAGAGACGAAAAAAATTTTTTACGCACCCTATTGAGTGGCATATCACTGGATATGTCTTTCAAAATGAAGACGATGTCTCATTGACTATTTTACAGTCAGAAGCTCCGTTTAAATATTACACACCCTGGAAGTTATGTAGGTAGGATCTCTAGCTTTACTGCAACTTTACTCTTCATAGACATCTATAGGCCTCATCAAAGCAGTGTTTATAGATAGGAACTAATAACTATTAAACGCAACTTAAAAGTCACCAATACAAGTAAATTAAAAAAAAAAAAATAGGTAAGTAATATAAAAAATAGTTTCACATTGGTGAGAAATAATTAATTAGTTCGCTTTTTACGCAGTCGGGTTTTTTGATTTTTTAAATTAAATTTTTACTTGTTGTAAAGATGAATTCAATGAACAAAGGTTTAAAAATTCAATCATACTTTTAAGTAGAGTTTCATACAAACTTGCTTTTTAATTGGTTAGAGAATAAGTGACAGTAGTTAAATTTATTGCCTTGAAAATGATGAGTCGAAACTGCTATAATCATACATAATGTTATAAAAATGAAATTATTTGAATATTAACAAGCAAAATTACTTTTTTTGGACCTTTTTTTAAAATGTAGGTTATGTGGTTGTTGGGGGAAAGAGGAGAATTTTAAAAGCATAGAAAATGGAATAAAAATACACAGTAAAACCTCTTGAAAACAGAACCTGTATAAGACTGTATTCTGCTTTAAACAGAAAAGTTATATAGTGTCGAAGGTAGAAGTACCAGACAATTATACCTTTAAACAAGTCGGAACTTGTACGTCAAGCGTGGCAAATGAGATGCGTTCGTGCTATAATTTGTTTTATAAATATTCAGATATTGGTGCAAAAGCTGTTGCACTATTATGCAAAAATGCATAAATACAAAATTTATTACGATTATATATATATATATATATATATATATTAAATTCAGTAATACAGAAACAATATATAACTCCATCTTAAATAGGACGTAATTACCATGGCAACCTAGAATCATTATCTATCATGGGATATCATTGAATTAATTGCCTTTGATAGGATTTAATAGAATGAAGAAAACTTTATTAATATCTTTTTAAGTTTTGATTCGATTATCATAAAATTTGAAATGACTCGTCAAAATTTTGCAACGATTATATATATTAAATTTCAAACCTTTCGGTTGTCTAGTTTTTGCGTTATTATGCGGACACACAGGCAGACAACGGGCCAGACAACAACAATAGGTGCTACGTATTTATATAATTGCGAACGCACTTAAAAAGGATACATATCCAAAGCAGAAAATTTTCTCGGCAGGTTTTACTGTATAAAGATTTTGAGTTTTAAGACAAAAGAAAAAGAATTTTTCTCTTTTTTCTAATTTATTTCTCTGAATGAATTGTTAAAGGATTCAGTTTATTAAAGATAATTTTAAAGAAAATCAAAAGTTCTTGAAAATAGATTTTAATCAGCGTTTGTAATAATTTTAGGCTCCGTTGCGTTGGTAATAATTTAAATGCACATTTATTGATATTCCATCTATTTCTGATCAGTTTAGAAAGTGTAATTAAAAGGGTAACCTTAGCACTTAATACATTACACTTATTCATTCCGATAATAATATGTATAAAAATCATCAAACATACATTAAGATGCTTTTAGGAAGCACGGTTTGATAAGCTTTATTATTAATCTACTTTTAATTACATGAAGCGTTCGAAGAAATCGATTTTGAATGATTGTTCATGATTAATAGGTAATCACATCGTGAAAGACCTTATTATTGTTAAAAGTTACTCTTTATGCCAAGAAAATATATAATTACGTGTTCATTTAATATGTAGATTATGACTGTCCCTAAAATATTTTTAACGTTTTTGAATAGTTAGGAGGGTTTTTTTTTAATTTGTAGTTATTAAAAAAATAATTTATATTTTTCGACCCTGTGTCAATAAAATTTAACGGGTTGAAATTATTATAATAAATTTATTAGTCTTAAAACTATGATTAAACCGCTTGATTTATTTTGTTTGTGTACATATCATGTGCACAACACGCAACCCTTTAAAAAATATTAAATTAGGAAATTTTTTCAATAAATTGTATGAATTTCTTCGAGGACTATCACAAAATTTTCACAAAAAAGTTATAAGTTCTGAAATATTATATGAATAGATCAGTGAAGAAATGCTAAAAGTACTTTAAACTTATAGATTCGCTTCGAATTTGATGTACGGTTGAGCGAATTTGGTTCCCTAATATGTTGTATACATATGTTTTTTTTACATATATATATTATTTTTCAGCGGCAACTTACTTTGAGTATTTCACAAAGTTTTCACCAATTGTTTACGTTTTAAATAGTAACATTTTTTTTTTTTTTTTTTTTTTTTTTTTTTTTACAGATTTTACTGTTTATGATACATCCTGATACATTCGTTTTGCAGATTTTTCTTGTACTCTTGTTCTTTTCTTACCTTAGTCTGAAAACTAATATAAATACCGATTTTATATTAGAACTTTATAACTTGACGCTTAGCTGATGTTTAAGTACTCTACTAAAACATTCTGAAATCCATATATAAGAATTTATAACATCACTTGATTTCTATTTTATTACTGCTATTTTGCAGACCATCAACATTCAGATTTATTCGTTCAACACATTTACCTTTATCAGTTCTTTATGACTATCCTCTCACCGCTATCTAAAATCTAATTTTAATATCAATTCTGCAATAATTTTTTTCAACGTGACACACTTAATTATATATAAATAAGTATCACGCGTACATAAACAAAAGATATATTTACACATGAAAATTTATAGCATCATTTAACTTCTACTTTATAATTTATTTATTTATTTTGCAATTAATGATCTTTCACATACAGCCACTTTTCAGTTGTGCCGCAAGTCTTTTCCTCTTTTTCTGTTTATCACTGTATAAAACCTAATATAAATATCGATTTTATATTTGTTTTTTTCGAATTCGAAACTATAATTACTGTCAACCAAACATACGAAAAAGAACGAATATGGGAATCTATAACATCACTTTATTTTAATTATGTTATTGCTATTTTTGCAGTTCATGATCATTCAGAGATACATTCGTTTTCCACATTTGCCGTTTGAGTCTTTCCCCTTTTTTCTTCTCTTGCCTCTGTCTAAAATCTGAATATATACTTCCATTAGGTTTAATAGCCATGCCTGGCCTGAATACTTACCCTCGCCTAACCCGCCATTGTTCTCAGAGATATATAATTGTACAACCTGTTTTCACAATCCTAAAGAACTGAGTTGTTTAAGCTTGGACTGTTTATAGCACGGTCTGGAAAATTTTCAAAAGATGCTTCAGACTTTTTAAGGTAAAAAAGCTATGAATTTACTTTAGGGAAATGCAAATAATATAAATTAGGAAGACAACCTATTTTTTTCTCTCTTTTTATAAGATATGTAGTTGATTTTGATGTTTTCGGGACTTCAATGGGTTTTCTAAAATATTTTTGCTTTTCATCTTAACCGTATTTTGTAAATTTAATCTTAATTTGATTTTCTTTGAACGCTTAGGATAGGTGGTAACAATGAGTTATAATATCTCGTGTAACAATGTAATAACTAATGTAAAAAGGTTGACTCTCCATTATGGTGATTGGTATCTTCATTGAGTTGGATGGTTAAATTACGTAATACAAAGGCTTTAATAGATTCGTTAGTAGTATTATATAACATGAATAATACATTTGATACCATGTATGCTTGGCAAATTTTTAAATGAATTTGCGTATTTCCCCGTGATTAGATCTTAGTACATTAAGTGCCATAAATATGAATCATATATGAAAAACATAATTTGATTTGATTAACTTGCTAATTCGAATATCACATGATTTTTTAATGTGTTATCACTTATTTTATTTATGAAAGGTTCTAGTTCTGTTAACAAATTGATTATAAGCGACACTTTCTGTATCACCACTGATAAATATAAGTTGTTGAAATTAACTAATGCTTTAGACGCTTTCTGGCATATTGCAATTAAATTTACATATTACACCAGTAAAGAAAAATTATAAACTCAAAAAGAGAAAACAGCAATTTTGACATAGGAAGCGCATATGAAAAGATTTTTTTTTAATGTGTCATAATGCTATTAGCAGACCAATCAATATCAGAGTAATATATATAAAAAAAATGTTTGTGCTAAGACAACGAGAAAAACATTTACTAATTTTCTCATTCTGTCTCTGTAATAAAACTCTCTTAAGTTATAATTTTTTTACAACTCCAAAACAATGCAATAAGATGACTATCGTTTCGAAGCCAATTATTTCATAGTCTTTTTCATTAGAATAAAATGCGTAATAAATGTTTAATTGGTATCATATGTAGCGAACCGTATGTAAGCAGCATTTCGTTACAAGGATTATTTGACTTGGCGGAGAAAGAATGTTAATCTAATAGTATGCAAAACCTGTCTTAAATTTTCTGCCTCCCTGAGCACATGCTTTTTTCATCATTCATTCTTCTTGTGAATCTTAATTAAATTACAACTTGTATTGTACTAAATGTAAAA
Source organism: Maratus speciosus (assembly GCA_963932465.1). Taxonomy (NCBI): domain Eukaryota; kingdom Metazoa; phylum Arthropoda; class Arachnida; order Araneae; family Salticidae; genus Maratus; species Maratus speciosus. The sequence continues at coordinate 511,024,942 of OZ010795.1, forward strand.
ATAATAATAATAATAATAATAATATTTAATATTTTTATTCTAAATAAATATATTGTAGAAAAACCTTTACTGGTTTTTTAATTGCTATTTTGTTTGTAAATTTTTTAAGCATCATTAAATACAGAGGCACTGGACCAGCGTGTCGTGTGCATTAGCTTAAACAGTACCGACAGCCACACAATCATACTACAAAATGTAGAAGCGTTTTAAAGTTTCAAATAATTTATTTTCCGTTATTTTTACCAATATTGGTGAATCAGATTTAATTCCAATAAGATTTTAATAATTTTCATTAAAATTTAGCCCAAAATCGTAATTACAGAAAACTTTTCTAGAATAAAGGAAATTATGTTGAATTCAGTTGCACCCGCTGTGTCAATAATTCTTTATTCAATTCGTTAGCGACTTACGAATTCCTTAACAGTTTGCTACAGAAGATAACTTTTCAAATACAGTTTCTACGTTTGGTATTTTACTTGTTTAAAATTGAAATCTTTATTTAAAGACCAAATTGGTAACTTGAGAAAATACCCGATAACTTGAACCATTAATTTGGAACTGAGCGATCGTTGGCCAAATACATCCGTCGAATTCCATACCACGTATGAAATGCTGAACTGTACCTTCGGGATTTTTAAATGAGTCCCCTTTATTCGACTTAATCACTGAACTGGAACATTTTTAAAATACCTGAAGATTATGTTTGCGACTTATTTTATCGGTAATTACTCTAGCAATATGCAATTGATCTCGCAAGTATACGTAAATTGATCTTCAGTCGTGAGCAGGCTCTCTCAGTCCCGCCAGATTTTATTATTGATAATTATTTTATTTATCAACCAGTTTTGGTACTATTAAAGACCGAATTATTGTTATTATATGGATTTTCGTAGAATCCATTCGGACTAAAATTGTTGTCTGATGTATAAGTTTTGCTCTGTTTGAAGCTTGTGTGTTAGTGATAAAAATGCAAGGTTCTGTTATTAGGGATAAAAATACAAGGTTATATCGCTCACCTGCAAGAAAAGTGACACATCTCGACAAAAGTAAATTTCACAAGAGAAGCAAAAGGGGGGAAAATTTGCATGATTTTTCTGTGACATGAAATTATAGCACTTAGCTCTGCATGCAGGAGTAAAAACATGCATAAAAACATAAAACCCTTCAGAAATGAAAACATAGGAGGAGGTTTGAAGGGTTGGGTAATTTTACCTCCCCATACAATCCACCCCATTTCTGTGGGCACGAATGGACAAATAGCGTAATAAAGTGATTTCCCGTATAACTACACTTATGAAACCTTTTGTACAGCCAAGATACACCTATGAAAAACCTATTAGTGGAATAAAACGCAAAATGAATTTTTGCGAGATGTGTCACATTTCTTGCGGGTGAGCGATATGTTCCTTTTAAAGATATACAATAACTGTTTCAGTATAACCTAACCTTACTTTAGACGGATAGCCGTAGATCTTACACAGATTTTTAACCATAACATTTATTGGTACTTCTTAGTTATACCGTCGACGAAATTACTGTCGCCAAATTGTAAGATTAATGCCAATAATGGTTGCCATTAATTAATTAATTGTAAGATTAAATGCCGATAATGGCCAATAAAACCATTAATTCGACGTTTTATTTGTATTTTTATTAATGTTTTACTAATTTATTTGTTCTTTTGTTATTTAAAATAAAAATTATGTCAATGTGTATAATTTGGCGAGTGGTTTGGCGATTTATATAATTTGGCGAAATGGGTCGACGGGATAACTAAGAAGTGCTTATTTATTACTAGATTGTCATCATTGTTTCTATAGTAACTAATTAGCAGTTTTCTGCTGAAATAAGCCCGTAATAAAGCTATATACATTTATATTTAGTAAAATTAATTCTTTCTTTAAAAAAAAAAAAAAAAAAAAAAAGTTATTGGCTAAATATTATACATTTTTATGTTCACATATCCCTTATTTGTCGTTAAAGCGCGTAATCACAAAATTTAGGGAAATTTATATCATATTTTATATTCATTAATCATTATGTGAGCAGGTTTTAAAACTTTTAATTACTGAACTTTAATAAAACTACTATTTTCTACACATGAAATCGGCACAAATAGATTTAAAATTAAATTAAATTAGCTAAAAGGAATTTCATTCAGTAAATTTTGTCTTAAAATTACAATTTTTTTATCATAAAATACAATCATAATGACATTCTTTATTTTTTAAATATATTTTTCAATCACATAGAGCCTTCGATTTGCAAGTTTGCTGTATTCTCGTACAGATCATCTTGTGTAAAAAAAATGGCTGCAGAAACTTTTACAAAATTGTTACTTTTTAATACAAAGAAATGTCAGTTATTTGATATGTTTTGCATAAATTTTGAATAATACTGATGATTAAAGATTATGAATGATTAAATAAATGTTTTTTTTTCCTTCCTTGATCGTTAAAAACGTTTTTATTTATATTATATTATTTTTTTTATCCTTTCTAAAAAAAATTAAACAGTTCTATTAACTACTATAAAATTTTTTGCTTTGTTCTAATGAAACAGTTTAAAGCCAGTCAGTTCAAAATAATTAAACTTTAATACAGGCTTCTTAAATTCATTTTAATATACTAATTAAAGTTTTTAAAAGTTGGACTCTTTGTGGCTCTTCGGGAAGTAAAGTTAAAATTAACTGTTTGAGATTTAGAAAATATTAACACTTAAATGAAATATTAGTGTTATTTCATTATAAAACATTTTAAAATTATGAAATTTTAGAAATCGCTAAAGTAAAAAAAAAAAAAAAGTTTATTCCAATTTTCCTGATGCTTTTAAATTGAATTCACAATTTTGGAATAAGGTTGTTTTATATCCGTATATTTAGAACCTTTAAACTAAAAATATAAAAATTATGTGTTTGGATCTAAAAAACTGATTTTGTAGCTATGACTTGTAAAACTTTTTGTAATCTATTCTAATCTCTTAGAAACGCATATTTCTTATACGATATCTTAAAATGAACAAACAAATAAATAAAAATTTATGTTTTTAATATGTTTTTACAGCCACATTGATTCAACAATAGCTTAGCTCAAATAAAATAAAATATTGGATTTAATTTTGATGACTATTTTAAATAGTTTATACATTTGTATTCAATGCATTGAATTTCATCTCATGTACTTTCAAACGGAACGATCATAAATCAAAACATACGTGTATCAACTGAGTTATTGAATGATACATTGGCAATTTTCTTCACACTTTCATGAATATTCTGGAATGTTGATTCTCGTTGACGAATAAATATTCAGAGAGAGTATCTAGCCTATATATTTTTATTGCTTTAATAAGCATAGGGGAGGGTAGTACACAGTGAGACGAAAATTATTATTACTTAACGAATGGCGACGATTTTTATTCTTTCGAAAAAAAAAAAATTGCTTCATCGTTAAGCTACACAAATACGCTACACATTAAGGTATAAATGGTTTTAAAAAAGTTATTTATAAAAGCACAGAAGCAGCATAACGGAGTATAGAGAATTGTCTCACTGTGTACCACGAGTGGTACACAGTGAGACAATGTATATATTTTCATAAATCATACATTTTTACACTCTATCAATAATTTTCTGCAGTTTATGATTTCTAATTAATATTTCTAGATCTTCAAAATTTTAAAAATATGAGCCTCGGGTGGAGAATGGCAGACCTTGAGCTACCTTCGTGCAAATTCTCAGCCCCTTACGTTTAGTAGATTTCCCTAGCCGTTGCATGGCCCCCCACACACACAGAAAGAGAGAGAGAGAAAAAAAACTTTTTTTATTAACAAATAACATTTTTTACATCAGAACCACATAGTAGGTTCACAACAAGGCACGTCTCACTGTGTGCAACAACTGTGTGTGTCACTGTGAACTTTCGTTACGTTGTAACAAAATGGATGCCACATCTGTTACATCAATTTCATTGCTTTAAAAAGTTTATATCGTTTTCTCGTAATAGTCTATTATTAGATATAGCTAGGCTTGGTTAAGTAAATGTATGTCATATTGAAGGAAATAAACTTTAAAATAGACGTTTATGTAACTTTAAATACTATAAAATAAAGAATTATTTACTATTTTGTCGGACGAGTAATTGAAGTGCCGAAACTAGATCCACGCGTTGCATAAGATGAGGTCGTTATGTGTGTGTTCCAGCTTGGAGAAAAAGTTACAACTATATGTCAAAGTGGCTGCTGTCTCACTGTGTACTACTCTCCCCTACATTTTTCTCTTAAGATTTGAAAGAATCCAACAAGAAAAAATGTCACTTATAGGACTTGTTATCAGCCAGAACACAAAATATTCTCTATAATATTAAATCTTTGACATGGAATACATCTTTTTCTATCGTTTCACAAGATTTTTTGTTGCTGTATACCCATCTCGCATTAAACTTCTTTGTCATTTAATAATAAAATTTTGAAAACAGCAAATATATTTAAAGTAATATAGTTTCATTCACAGCTCACAAACCTTATAGAAATATTTTGTAATCTAAGACATCTATTTTGTCACTTGATGAAAATCGTTGAAGATACAATCCTCCCCACTTAATCGGGTCACGGATAATCGAATACCCCACTTATTCGAATAGAATCCTCCGGAACCGAATTTAATCCTGTTGGTTCTATGTTATTTTTCCCCGCTTAAACCAAATACCTTTTACGAATGTACCCGCTTAATCGAATGACAACTGTGTGACCAATGTTTGAAAATAGGCGCGGAGAGCACGTTTCAGCTGGAATTTCCTTCCACCTTTTGCCATTTTTGGTTCCTTAACGCTGAAAACAAATTTTTAGTTCTTCCTGCAATGATTTCTGCCGGCAGGTGTATAATGAACAGGTCAAATGATTTCCCCATCTTGATTTCCCCACCATCACTTCTTGCTGTTAACCAGGCTTTAATGGCAATGCACCGTCACTTCGAGACTCGAGATGGTAGTTGTGATATTTTGCACTCATTCGAAAAATAACTCGAATTTACTCCTTTAAATTTCCACTTAACAAACCACTTTGAACGATTTTTTTAAGGAAGTATAAGTAACGTAAATTAGGAGTAGCAAAGTTTTGGTCAACATACATAAAAAAAGAAAATAATAATAAAATACATGCGCGTCGAATTGAGAACCTCCTCCTTTTGTTGATGTCGATTAATAATCTGATTCAATTAAATTGTGGTAAATGTATAATAGATACTGGTTGCATGAAATTACTGGTTAATACAGTAGCGCTCAAAAGTATTTTGGCAACCTTATATTCTCTCTTATTTTATTTAATATAAAAATTTAAAAGAAAATATATTCCCTATAATTGAGAACACTATGACTGCTGTTATTCAAATGTATAAAATTTCAACTTGTTTGTTTACATTCGGCGCCACCGAAGAAATATGACTCCTCCTTAGCTCAAAAGTATTTTGACAATTAGTTTGCATTTAATTGTTGAAGGTGTCAGCGGCGCTATAGCTTCGGTTAGTGTTTATATTGACTTATTGTGATTATTTTGAAATGCCGAGCCGAAATGTAAAAAATATTGAAGTGATTCTAGAAAAGCCGCTGCCAATGCACTTAAGAAAGGTAGACTGCAAGCAGAATTAGCTCGTTTTTTTAACATGTCTCGGCAACTTGTTATTATTGGGTGAGTGCAAAATTTCTACCCGATTTTTAGCGAAAACAGAAAGGCGGAGAACACAAAAAGTTAAGCACCTATGAATTCACGCATGCACGATCGTTATGTATGACCTCTTGCCATCTGTCTGGCAATAAGTTAATCCCTCGCTAATAAAACTCCTCTGTTTTATAGACAAAATACTGTTGTAAGCCGTTTTCACAGTCTCCACATCATTGAAGGTTCGGGGAGCAAAGGCGTTGTGTAACAATCAAATAAGGGTATAAATCGAAGGTTCAAGTTTGGGGCTATACGCCGGCTGAGGTGAAAGTTCCCAACTAAGGCCCAGTAATTCTTGCCGAGTCCTTAAAGCAACATGGGGGCTGACTTTATCGTTTTGAAAGAGAAAACCTCTACGATTGATGAATGCTGGCCGCTTAGGCATGAGTTTTGCTCACAATTTGTACAATTGTTGGCAGTAGAGGTCTGCCTTGATAATTTGGTTTCGTGCGAGGACCTCCTAGTTGATTATTCCCCTAGCATTAAGCCATATATTGAGCAAAACATTTTTGGAATAGAGTCCTCTTGTTTAGGTTGATGGAGCATCCCTCTGCAACATCGGTACATGGTCCTTCGACGCTTCACACTACGGTGCATTACCCACTTCTCATCACCCGTTACAATTCGGTGCAAAAATGTTTCCCTACTGTTACAGAGAAGCAAAGAAAGACAGATGCTGATCCTCTTTTATCGTTGCCTTTCTGTAAGCTGGTGTGCTATCCAGTGATCGAATTTTTCGATGAAGCCAAGCTCATGCATCCGTCTTTGGACTGTTGTTCTGTGTACCGAGAACATTTCGGCTAATTCTCCGACTGTTGGATGTGGGAATTTGTTTTGGCTGTGTCCATATCCTCGCCAGAAACCACTGATAGGCATAAAAAACGGCCGTGCTATCGTCCACGGCATCTTCCTCATACACATGAAAAATGCTGTGGCAAGCTCTGGCTGCTGTAACGGCTTTATCATACTCCTTCAGTAAACAATGTCTGACGTGGTTTTGGTTGCTTGCTATGTTGTTTCCCGTTCCACATGAGTTCTTCTGACAAATGTTGTGCCTCTACATACTCTACTGCTCTACGCGTTATTATTCACTTTCCTGACCTCGAAACATAAGCTGTAACGACTGTATTTCACTTGACATTGACATTTACTTATGCTCAAAACGGGTAGAACTTTTGCACTCACCCAATACATGGAATAAAATTTTTAATAAACAGAATTAAGTCAAAAATAAATCTCATACTGGTCATTCGAAAAAAACAACTTGCAATGTTGACTGTATTATAAAAATGATATCTACAAGTGATTGTCGTAAGTCCGCTGTAATAATAAAAAATGAATTGAAAGAAAATTACGGCATAGACATACACGTTTCATCAGTCAAACGACGCCTAAACCTCTATGGTTTACATGGCAGAAGCCCAGCAAAAACACGTTTGTTATCTACTAAGAATAGGAAGGCTTGAGTTTCATTTGTAAAACGGCATATCCCTTCCAGGGACAAAGCAATTCCATTGCTAAAGTGTTGAAATTAATGATTGACACCGGAATTTGAAAACAAATTTATTTTTAAATAAGAAAAAGCTATATTTCACACACATAATAAACTGAATTTTTTTAACCAGAATTCTGGTGTCAATAATTAATTTCAAGACTTTACCAATGGAATTGCTTTGCCCCTGAAAGGGTTATGCTGTTTTACAAATGCAACTCTAACCTTCTAATTCTTAGTAAATAACAAACGTGTTTTTGCTGTTCTTCTGCCATGTAAACCATAGAGGTTTAGGCGTCGTTTGACTGATGAAACGTGTATGTCTATGCCTTACTTTTCTTTCAATTCATTTTTTATTATTACAGCGGACTTACGACAATCACTTGTAGATATCATTTTTATAATACAATCAACATCGTAAGTTGTTTTTTTCGGATGACCACTATGAGACTTATTTTCGCTGTATTTTTGTTTATTAAAAACTTTATTCCATGTAATAACAAGTTGCCGAGACACATTAAAAGAACGAGATAATTCTGCTTGCAGTCTACCTTTTATAAGTGAATTTACAGGGGCTTTTTTAGAATCACTTCAATATTTTTTTACATTTCGGCACTTAAAAATAATCACAATAAGTCATTATAAACACTAACCGAAGCTATAGCGCCGCTGACACCTTCAACAATTTAATGCAAACTAATTGTCAAAATACTTTTGAGCTAAGGAAAAGTCATATTTCTTCGGTGGCGCTGAATGTAAACAAACAAGTTGAAATTTTATACATTTGAATAACAGCAGTCATAGTGTTCTCAATTATAGGGAATATATTTTCTTTTACATTTTTATATTAAATAAAAGAGAGAATATAAGGTTGTCAAAATACTTTTGAGCGCTACTGTAGAATCCCCCATTTTTATGAATAAGTAGACTGAGACAAAATGGACAGCTTATTGCTATTCCCGCCGCATATTGAAATCATCAGTTTAAGCGAATCAAAGTCTTAAAGCACAAACGTCATTTAATTGAATGGCTCTCGCTGACTTTGGTAAATGATTGCGTTGAGCATTTGATGACAATTGCAAATCGTTCACACATATGTATTCATTACATTGAAATTCATCTTTTGTGTTTTCAAATTGAATGATCACAAATCAAAACATATATATATCAAGATGCTATTTATTGAATAATTGCGTGACACGTTGAAAACATATGTATTCCCAAATACTGGTCAGCGGTGACAAATGAATAGATAGTCGGAGTATCTAGCTAGACCAGTTATTCGTGTTTCTTTAATAAACCCATACGTCTCTCTGATAAAAACTTTAAGATAATTGAAGGGAAAGAAAAGTCACTCGAGGTGCATTGACTGATCAGTTTTATTGTCAAATCAACCTCTTGTGACCAAATGTGATCCCATGGACACTGATTACACGAAATACAAATTAGTAGAATCACCCATTTTTTATGAGTAAGTTGTCTCAAAGTAAAACGGAAAGATCTATTATTGTTTAAGGAGCAAACTGAAAATAGCCGTTAATTTGAATCAAAATAGGAAACGAATGCGTGATTTGATTGAACAGAGTTGAGTTTTCAATGGCAACTGTAAATAGTTTATTTATGGCATTAAGTTTCATCTTTTGGGTTTTCGAACTGAACGATCATAAATCAAAACACATCACAACACATATGTATCAGTGATGATATTTATTGAATAATTGCGTGACATATTGAAAACATATGCATCCCAAAGACTGGTCAGCGGTGACAAATGAATAGCCGGTGGGAGTACCTAGAACAGTTATTCATATTACTTTAATAAGTCCAAATGTCTCTCTGATTGAAACCTTAAGATAATTGAAGGGAAAGAAAAGTCACTTGAGGCGCACCGATTGATCCGCGTTTCGGTATGGTTATATTCACTTTAATGGGGCTGAGCCGACATGTTCGCGTGCACTCCGGGGCAGTTCACACGATCCATTGATTAATACCTGGGGTGTCGGGGTAATTAAGCGTCGTCTACAAAGTAGGAGGGTGCTGGGAAAGGGCACGTGCAGGTCAGGAGGGGGGAATGTTGCTCCATGGCAACGACAAAACAATTGCGGCCCAGGGGCGTAAATAATTCACGAGGTTTGGGAGGGGGGCGGCACGCGATCCAGTCCAGGGATTTCGGATCAAGATTTCATGAAGGTAGAGAGGCAAGGGGAGAGTTTTTCGTCAAGCAGGTGGGTTTTTTCCCGGCATGGATACCCAGCACGGAAAGGTGGCTTTTTGTTGTTACTCGTTTGTGGTCGGCAGTAGAAACTTTTTTTTCGTGTGTTTCCGTGTTGTTTTGCTTGGACATATGACCACGAAACAACCATTTTTGGTTGGAATTGTCTCACTGATGTAAACTAATAGTCGCAGTTACTGCATGAATTATTTAATATTTTATTAAGTTGTTGTATAAAAAAAACTTTTTGAATGAATGAACATAATTTTTTGTACTTTAAATATGTCATAGACGTAAAGAATATTTTTTTTTCCCTTTCAGTTGCTAACTTTTCAGTGTTTCTAATTAATGCTTATTAAGATTTTTAACTTGAAGTAAATAGATAATAAATTACAATAGACTTTTACGTATTTATATTTAGCTGTGACTAATCACAGAATAAAAATGAAATAGACAAGAAATACAATAATTTTATGGTTAAAACAATTAGTTATTGCGAAGTTATACATATATATATAAAGATATTACCACTTTCCCCATATTATAAACGACTATTTTGATTATATAATTTAATTCTGTTCTCTTGATAACGTAATTCAATATATAAGCTTTTCAATTATTTTTATCGGTATCCATATTCTTCTTTTTTTCTTCCATATTAATTCTTGTAATATAGTACAAGGGACTTTATTTTATACATAGCAGCTTGTATATTATGTTTTTGGTATCCATTCAGTGTGTTTGGGGAATTCTGTATTATTGTCATTTCATTCATACTATCACAATTTTTGTGGGTGGTCGGTAATGTTTAATTAATGGTTATATATTTAAGTGGATCGCGGCAGTGCAATACTTATTTATTTCCAGTGTCACTTCTCAATGTTAATTTAACATAGAAAAGCCTATGGAGATCATAACTTTTTCATTTTTTCTTCCCACCTTTTTGTCCCTGATGCCACTCATTTTTAATTCTTGGCTAATTCTAATAGTATTATAAATTCAAAGTGTAAAAACATTTGCCAGACGTTAGGATCAAAACGGATCATAAAATGCTTTTGCATATAGGTGGATTATAATCTAGAGAGTAACATGGGATAATTTTTATTTACATTATTCAAATATTTTTCTTAATAATTCCAAATTTCGCTTTTTTCATTGAGAATCAACGGACATTTTCTAATAAAATTTAACATTTTTCCTTCATCTCTATAATAATAGCCTAAGTCATGTGACTGTCATTAATAGTTCCGGACTGACCGCTTCGCTTTTTATATGCCAGGTCACCATTTTTTACATTTTTTATTTTTCGCGTGGTAAATTAAAACAATGCTTTGATATTGAAATTAAAAGTCATGGTTTTTGGTATTATTTATTATTTTTTTTCTTTTAAGAAAAAGAGGGGGAAAAAAAGGGAAAGAAAAAATGAAAGTCATGAATTTAAAATTAAAATTATATATTTTAAATAAAATGAGTGAAATTATTATATTTTAGATGAGTTTAATGAAATATGAAAAAATGCGATTGGAAAGACAATGTTTGATGATTTATCACTTGCGCCTGGCTAGCATAAAAAGGTACTACTTAGTTATACCGTCGACCCATTTCGCCAAATTATATAAATCGCCAAACCACTCGCCAAATTATACTCGCCAAAATATACATAATTTTTATTTTAAATAGCGAAAGAACAAATAAATTAGTATAACATTAATAAAAATACAAATAAAACGTCGAAATAAAAATAACTTGATGACGTAAACACGTGTAACTTGCTTAAAAATAAGCAAATATGACATTTATGATTAACCATTATTGATATTTAATCTTATAGCTTGGCGATATATTTTTGGTCGACGGGATAACCAAGTAGTACTCATAAAAATACGGAGTTCTTGATTTCTCTACTAGAAACTTCAGATTTGGCGAAGTATTGAGAAAGTAAATTAAATTTTGGATAAAAGCAACATGGTACAATGCTTAGCACACATCTAACGGAGACCAAACTGGTCGCCAAGGGCGGCTAGTTGTTGTAAATAATTCAAAAGCCGTAATAATAATTTGCCTATTTTTAGTTGAATGATTTTCACGTGAAACATGAAACTGAAGAAACTGAATAGTATTTTTTTTTTTAAGAATTAAAAAGAAGATGAATATGACGTCATAGTGGAAAAAAAAATGACATTTTCAAGCAGATTTTTAAGTTCAGATTCTAATTTTTTGACCAAACTACAACAGCCTGTATTACTGCACTGGTGAAACATTTTGAATTATACATAGGTAAATTGCATCACAAATTGTGATGCGATATAGCACAAATCAAAGACTGATGATGATACCCTCCATTAATTTTGAAATGTGTTTGTCTGAATGCAGTAGTTATTAAAAAACTTAGATTCCGTTCAAATGAAATTGAAATAAATCTTAGACTTTTTCCATTTTTAAGTTGTAAATATTTGTACTGCAGATTTTGCATTATGTTTATAACGATTGTACATAATACGATAACGTACATGCAAAATACAAAACTTTAAAAAAAGTCTAAGATTTATTTCGATTTCATTTGAACGGATTGTAAGTAAATAGGTGTTTAAAGCATTATAAGTTATGAATTTCATTTTTATTTTTTAATGTTCAATTGGTTTAACTTATTTGTTACAAAAATTTAACATTAAATGTAGAACGAATTGAATGAAATATCTTAGTATCTGCCCCTTCTCGGGCTTAAACAATTTAGGAAATAAATTTTGTTTTTTTAATCTTTTCTGCAAACTAGGTTTTTGTTTAATATACTATATATATATATATATATATATTGGAAGGTTATGTTTAATTAATGGTTATATATATATATATATATATATATATTAAAGGATATTGCAGTTTTAGGTGGATTTTGTATCTGGTAAACTGTTTAGCTGATTGATACATGGTCGACAGACATAGTAGGTTATATGAGAATAAATTACACATGTTTGGCAGAAAAAATGCATTTTATTGCGCATTTGTGTACTAAAGGAAAAAAACACAATTTGTGCATATGAGAAAAAAAGAATAAGAAAAGGTGTTTTCTTCAAGGAAAATCATTTTCAGTAGGGGGTATGGTTTCCACGGGCGGCCAGCAACGTTGAACACCTTTGAGGCATGGACTCAATGAGGCTATTAATGACGAGTTGGGGTATTCTGCCCCACTCTTCCAGAAGAGCTCTTTCCAGTTCTTGGAGAGTTTGTGGGGGTTGTTGGCGGCCAGAAACTCGTCTTCCTAGAGCGTCCCAAAGGTGCTCGATTGGATTCATGTCTGGAGAACACGCTGGCCATTCCATTCGAACGATTCCTTCCTCGAAAAGGAAATCCTCCACCAGGTTTGCACGATGTGGCCTGCAGTTATCGTCCATTAAAATGAAGTTATCTCCGATTGCTGCAGCGTAAGGGACTACAATAGGTCTGAGGATCTCATCCCTATATCGGCGACCAGTCAGAGCTCCATCTCGAATGATGTAGAGGTCAGTGCACCCGTCAATGGAGATGCCACCATACACCAACACTCCTCCACCGCCAAATCTGACACTTTCGTGCACGAACGCAGGATTATTCCTACTGCCACGGTCCCTCCAGATGAAAATACGCCTATTATCCGGATGCACAGAAAAACGGGACTCGTCAGAAAACAGAATATTGCTCCATTCATTTCTCCTCCAGTTGACATGCTCGGTTGGCCACTCCCTGCAGTCGCGACGATGCCTTGATGTTAATCTAACACATACCATCGGTCGGCGAGCATACAGACCTACAGCATGGAGCCGGTTTCGGACAGTCTGAGTTGAAATCGTGGTGCCTGTAGCCGAGCGAAGGTGTTGTTGGAGAAGAGTAGCGTTCATGGTTCGGTGTCTCCGAGCTGTTAACGCTAAATACCGATCTTCATTGGGCGTTGTTGCCCGTCTACGACCTTGCCCTGGTCTTCGGCCTGCACATCCACTCTCCAAAAAACGGTTCCAGATCCTGGAAATGACACTTTGTGACACTCCAATGGCTTACGCTACTTCGGCTTGAGTTTGGCCCCCTTCTAACCTACCAACAATTCTCAAAGCTTCTGAATTTGTCAAATGACTTCGCTGAGACATCGTACTCATCGAAACAAAGTAATCACTGAATGCCGATCATCCTTGTCTTCATTCTCTTTTATCCAGTTGAAAGTCAAATTTCATTCGCTGCCGCTGAAGCGACGTTTTTGACGTCGAACTCAAAATTTGCATACTCCACAGTTTGAAAACCAGAAAAATTTGCATTTGTGATTCTCTTCTTCTATTTTCGGCAAAAAAAAATTTCGTTTATATCTTTATTTTATATAAAACTTCAAATATCCTTTAATTGTTTTGAGCAGTGTATATATACATATATATATATATATATATTTTTTTTTATTTATAATACAAATTCGATCCGTTTTCTTATCAAGCCCAGTCTAAGATCTGTATTATGTTATAGATTTTACTTATATTTTATACAGGTTTAAAGTCAATATTTCATTGTTTCAAACGTCTATTTTTCTAACTTTGTATCTTTTCAAAGAAATGTAAACATAATTGTATCTTTTCATTCCCTCATCAATTTCTAAGGCCTTTTTACCTGTGAGAAACATTATATTCTCCTCAGTGCTCCCTATATGCATCTGGCTGGACAAGAAGCAAATAAGGTGTTTCGTCGTTTCTCTCTCTTAGTTTTTATTCTTCGTTCCGATCTTCGTCAATTTTGTTTTAATTGTTTTAGTAATGCAAGTTTTAATTTGATTAAATTAATAAAAGAGCTAGCTGTTTTCTGCCATTTTCTTATTCACTTTGAAGTTCCCAGGTTTATATCTCTGTAAAAATTTATTCCTTTCTTGAATAATATTTCCATTTTAATCGTTTTCTCAACACATGCTTCTTGCATTTTCATATTTTTAAAGTTTGTAAATTTTTCGTCAGGTATGATTTATATGGGGTTTTTTTTTTTTTTTTTTTTGCAATAAAATAAAATAAATGAAAAATAAAAGTAAAACTACAGTGGAACCATTTCGATTAAAAATATGTTTGCAGTTGAGTTGCTATGTTTATAAATCATTAACATATATTAAAATCAAAAATCAAAAAATAAAGTAATTAAAAAAATAAAAATAATATAAATTATAAGAAAATAATTCTTGTTAAATATATTATAACATTCTAATTATTACTGTTATTCATAAATACATAAGAACTTACTGTTATTTAGTTGTTATCAAAACTTTTCCCAGGCTCTTTTTTGTATGATCAAGATTTTGGTATTCTTATTTTATTTTTTTATTTTCATCCTTTTCTTTTATGTAATTCCTTCCTTTTATTTTTTACATATCTTTATTTTTGTATTATCAATTTTTTTAAATACTTCTCGTATAACTTTCATTTACGTGAAGCAATTGCGCAACAACATTTTAATGAAATATTTTTTACAGATATATTTTTTTAATAATTACTTTCAACAGAGATAATTATTTTCTGCCAAATAATTAAATGAACGCCTACTCTTGCTTAATTTTATTATTTTGGATTCTAATACAACTACAAATATGTTTACTTTGCATTCTAATGGAACTACAAATATGTTTACTGTGTATTCTAATACAACAATATTTATATTTAGAAACAAAATGTTTTAAATTAATACAATAAAAATTTAAATAACTATCTAGCATTTAGAAAAGATTACTTGCACTGTAAACACACATAATATTGTCACTTTCAATCTTAATGCAATATTTTTATACATAAAAAGGGGGGGGGGAGGATTGTACTTTGTGCCAATGTATTAAGTAATAGAAACAGCATTGGATAACACAAATATAAATATGTATGAAATGCATACAGCTGTTTCAAAGTCTTTAAAGCTTCATCATCAGTGCTTAAAATTAAAGATAAAATTAAATTAAAACTGAGGATTAAAAGGAGGGGACAAAGAGCCAGAGAGGCGTACCTCACAGATCGACTGTAAACGAAAAAAAAAAAAAAAAAAAAAAAGCCGTTTACGCCTACAGGCTTTTAAAGGATTTTTTTATGTGATTTTATTGTATATTTGTTAAATTGTCTTAATTTAAAGTGCTGATTCATATATATACTTAGTGCACTATAACAAAGTTTACTTTTATAACATTATCGTAAAATTTTTATTCTAACCAATCGGTAAATTCTGTGTTCAAATAAACATGCTGAAACAACTATAGTGGTTAACAACCAGGAATTCTATGCCTAATACCGGCTTGATCTCGAATGATAATCTCGCTGTTAATAGCCCTCCTTCCCTTTGAAGTTAAAAACACCAGAAAAAGTGCAGTATTTACCCACGTAATTTACCATCCTCACGAGCATCAGCGTCGATCAGATAGATGAAGTTATAACAATTCAGCCCCAGTTTTGTGGGCGATTACGGGCAATTAGTGGACGCTCTACGGGCGTACGAAGGTGCCGGTGTCATGCGCTTTTCCAGAGTCTGCGGGATCAGTCACGATGCTACAGCGATTCGTGACGCTTGAAAGTAGACACTTTCGCTTGGTTTGGCGGTAAATATGGTCGTGCCGAGTGACTTCCTCGTGTTGTTTTCTAATTATTAAATATATATATATATATATATATATATATATATAAGCATCGGGGAAACTCTGGAATTAATTATTCAAGATAAGTTCATTTTTGTTTGTATAACGAACGATAGTAATATTTAAGGCTGTAATATGTTTGCTCAGTTAAATGATTGGGAATATGATTGACTTGCAACATAAAGAGTAACGTAACTGGAAAAGTTTTATTCAGTCAAGTCAGCGCAATCACGAAAATTCTGTAGCATCATATCGTTATGTTTCATGTATTTTTTTTTTCCCTTGTGTGCAAAATTACTAGTTCATTGTAATTTCTGTTGTTTTCAAGTTTTTTTTTATAAGCATTGGAAAAAAACTTTGGAATTAATTATTCAGGCTAAGTTTCTTTTTTGTTTGTATAATGATCGATAGTAATATTTAAGGCTCTAATATGTTTGCTTAGTTAAATGGTTGACAATATGACTGACTTGCAACATAAAGAGCACATGGAAAAGGTTTATTCAGTCAAGGCAGCGCAATTACGAAAATTCTGTAGCATCACATCGTTACGTTTAACGTTTTTTCTTTTCTTTTCTTTTCTTTTTTTTTTTTTTTAAATGTGAAAAATTCTTAGTTCAATGTAATCTCTGTTGTTTTCAAGTTTTTTGATAAGCATCGGAAAAAACTTTGCAGCAAACTCCCCAGTCATTTGTCCTTTTTTAATAGAAAACGACTAACCGTAATTTAACTCTTTTTTTTTACCATAATATGGCTAATAATATGGCCAGAATAGAGTTAAATTACGGTTATCTAACCGATGTCTATAAAAACCGTTGAATGACTTGGCAATATGCTGTATATTTTCAATAGTGTGGATTAATTATTCGGGATAAGTTTTTTTTTCTTTTTTTTCTTTTGTATAAAGATCTGTTGTAACGCGTTTTAGACTTTAATATTTAAGTAAGTTTGCTTAGTTATTAGTTAAAAGTTCGGGAAGTATTGTAAATGTCTTTAAAATTTTTAAATATCCAATCTAGACTGTGAAATTATACAAATTATAAAACATCTAATCATTACTTTTCATATCTCATGTCTAAAAATTACTTATTTTGCAGTTTTCTAAGCCACGTTGTTTCTATACAGATCGATAATAATATTTAAGGTAACAATATGTTTGTTTAGTTATTAATTAAATGATTTGAGAATGCGATTAACTTGTAATACAAAGAGTACTTTGAAAAGTTTTAAGTGTTGCTCAGTAATCGACAACGCAATCATTAAAATTCCCAAGAATCACACAATTACATTTTATGTCTAAAAGTCATTAGTTCAATGTAATTTCTGTTGTTTGATAATTTTTTATAAGTATACAAAAAAAAAAAAAAAAAGCTTTGAATTAATTATATGCGGGATAATTTTGTTTGTATAAAAATTGGTAGGAATATTTGAGTAATATTTAATATATTTGTTCAATGATTTGGGAATAACTTGATGGAAAAAAAAAGTCTCTAGAAATTTTAAATATTGTTTAGTCAAGTCACTGCAAGCATGAAAATTCTGAAGCATCCTTCTAATATCCCATTTAATACATAAAAGTTACTAGTTCAGTGGTACATATATGATCATGCCGAGTGACGTCCTGCTGTTAGGTTTTTTTTTTTTCTAAAAACATTAGAAAAACTGTGGAATTAACACTAGAAAGACCGAGAATTTTTCTCAAATTTTAGAAAAATATTTCACACCAGAATTTTTATTTTAAATTATTAACTTATCCATTTAACTAGTGTTTTACTTTGTCTCTTTTAAACTAATTTTATAAAAAAAAAATTCTGGTTCGAACCGAGCTATATTCATTTGGTAGCAGTCAAAATGACTGCTCGCGGGCTTTCTAGTGTTAATTATACAAGATAAGTTCCTTTTAGTTTGCAGAATGATTGATAATATTACTTAAGTCAACACTATTTTGTTATTAGTTTAATGATTGCAGATAACTTGCAAAATAAAACATGCCTCGAAAAGTTTTAAATAATGTCCAGTCTCGGGGGTAGAGTCATAAAAATTTCGAAAAATTACACCATTACATTGCATGCCAAAATCTGCCGAATATTTTCCAGGGATGTTTCTTAAGCATCGGAAAAAAATTGAAATAATTATTTACTATAAGTTGTATAAGCGCTTTGATTGTATAATGATCGATAATAGCGCGTAAGGCAACAATATCTTGTTATTAATTTAATGATTGGACGAACACTTGCAAAATAAAACATGCCTCGAAAAGTTTTAAATAATATCCAGTTCCGGAAGTATACAGTCATGAAAATTTTTAAAAATTACATCGTTACATTTCATGCCAAAAAATTACTATTGCTGAGTAATTTCCCAGTGTTTTTCTCTCTCTCTCTCTTTATTATTATTATTTTTTTAAGCATTGGATTTTTTTTATTAATTTATTATAAGTTGTATAACGTGTTTGCTTGGTTATTTGTTATAGTATAAGCGCTTTGATTGTATAATGATCGATAATAGTGAGTAAGGCAACAATATCTTGTTATTAATTTAATGATTGGAAGAACACTTGCAAAATAAAACATGCCTCGAAAAGTTTTAATAATATCCAGTTCCGGAAGTATACAGTCATGAAAATTTTAAAAAAATACATCGTTACATTTCATACCAAAAAATTACTATTGCTGAGTAATTTCCAAGTGTTTCTCTCTCTCTCTTTCTTTATTATTATTATTATTATTATTTTTTTTTAAGCATTGGATTTTTTTTATTAATTTATTATAAGTTGTATAACGTGTTTGCTTGAAAAATTATTTAAAAATTGTTCGATTTGCATTCAATTTTAAAACTGATTTCTGATTTTTCTCATTTTTTCATGAGCTTCAAAAAAAATTTTGAAATCCCTTATTTGCGCATAAATTTATTTTTGTTTGTAAAAAGAGGATCCGCAGACATTCAAGCCAGCAATACCTTTGCTTAATTATTAGTTAAACGATCTGAGAATATGATTAACTTGCAATCTAAACAAAAGGCTTCGAAAAGTTTTATATATTATTCATATAATATATATCCAGGCACTGCAATCAGAAAAATTCTGAAGCATCGCACCAATGCGATTCATGTCTAAAAATTACTAAATCAGTGTAAGTAATTCATTTTTTTGGATAAGCTTCCGGAAACTTTAGAAGTAAATACTCAGAATGTTTTTTTTTTTTTTTTTTTTTTTTTTTTATAATGATCGATAGTAATACATAAGGCATCAATATGTTTTTTCAAATGCTAGTTAAAGTATTGGGGAATATGATTATGCAATATAAAGAGGGTTTCGAATGGGGTTTTTTTTTCTGCTGTTTAAAATATATATTTGAAAACTAAAATTTCTTTTCAGTTTTAAAAACATCTTAATTAACAGAAAAATGAAAAATCCCTGTCTTTAATTTCTTACATATTATGTTTACCATTTACTACAACAGACTGTTACTCAACTCCTCGTTTGATAGCTTTATTTTTAACTATTCGATCTAGTGAGAAACTAGGGATGCGCCCATATTTTTAGCTTTTCTCTTCGCATTCAAATATTAATAATGCCCATATGTTCGAAATTACAAAGACTGGTAATGTCAGAAAATTTATATAGTGATTTTCAACAGCAAATACTCAATTGCATAAATTTCCTTTTATAAATTTGAAATGTGGTATAGCGGTGTTGTAAAAACTGTAATTAAATTTTCAATTTTCAGCATGAAAATTCTAAAATTTATTGTCTTTTAAGAAATAGTTAAAATTTAAAGAAACACTTTTTAAAAACGTAATACGTAAATGATGATTTCAACTTGATCAACATTTTGATGATAAAAATTAAATTTGATAACTATACTAGGTAATGATTAATCCCCTGTTTAAATTCTTCCATGTGTCAAAAAAAGGGAACGTCAAAAATATTCTTTCTCTCTCTCTATCCATCTCTCGATTTGTGTGTGTGCGTTTGATTTTTCTTGTACGTGATCACTGAACTTGAGCTATAATTTCCAATTAGTGAAGACTTATTGTTTTATAACTAGCCAAAAAGTATAACGGGTTTATTTTTCTCACAAAATTGGTAACTCTTAGATTGGTTGATTAGAATGGTTAAATTTCCTTGCTAATCGCTTGGAAGGCAGAAATGTCTATTTATATTTCTCATCTATCTTATTTTGTAATTTCTTATCCCGTAATTTTAAATTTTCTATATATCACTCAATATATCACTCATAACCAAAGAATTAAAAAATAATAATACTAATTTCTGTACTCAATAACTGCTATAAGTGATAAACATAAACTTTAAAAAGGCAAAATACCTTTATTTATTTACATTTCGATATGTTTCATTGCATTAAATGGCAACATTCTCAAGAAAATAAAGGATAAAAATATTTTCGCAAAAACTCAAATTGAAAAACTAGTAAACAAAAAGAAAAATCCCGCGAACAGAAGGATAATGAAATTAATTGCAGTATTAAAAAGGGAAGTTTGTGAACGTGAATTATTTTACATTATTGTTTCATTATTCTGTGTAGCATTTTTTCCAAATTTTAGGGAGCTCCATGGATACTGAGTTATTGAAAATATTCACATTGCGTTAGAAGATCTCTATTGATTATCTGATGATAGACGGCAAATAAGATCTTGATGGATAAATTATTCGACTATTTTTAAAATCTATTTGTAAAGGTTCTCTGTTTAAGAAACATGAAACAATAATGTAAAATAATTGACGTTCACAAATTTCCATTTTTAATATTGCAGTTAATTTCATTATCCTTGTGTTCGCGTGCTTTTTGTTTTTGTTCACTAGTTTTTCAATTTGAATTTTTGCGAAAATATTTTTATCATTTTATTTTCTTGGGAATGCTGCCGTCTGACATTTCGAAATGTAAGTAGATAAAGTACTTTGCCTTTTTTAAATTTATGTTTATCACTTATAGCAATTATTGAGTATTTTAATATTTTGAAGTGATTTTTATACATACTTTATACTAATCATTGTTTTATTCTTTTTTATACAAACCAGCATTATGCAAAAATATGATTTTTTTTCACGATAGGAGAACATGAATCATAAACAGCGAGAGAGATCGGCACGGATCATGCCACTACGAGATTGATCAACGTCATTCAGCCTTGCCCATCCGTATGGATGCATAACACGTAACTGCTACCGCATGTTAACAAACCCATTCTCGCTGTATATGTATGATGTAGTGCATACATTTCTCATATCCACAGTTCCAAACGTTTTCCATTCCGTTTTAGAAATGAGAATTTCTGATGATCGATAAACCAGACCAGGCCACAATCGTGATGCATGCATATCAAACGTAATTTAGTTCATCTTTAGATCAAGCTATATTTCCAACGAGGCAGATCAAAATCTACAGATTTTTGCCATTATACTTCTATTTTCTTTCTGATTTATTTTTTTTGCAAGCTTTTCTAAGCAAATATCAGCAGAAAGAAGCCAGAGGAAAGAAAAAGTAAATTTTCTCGAGGGTTTAGTAACAATGTGTCGATTTTGTGTCTATTTATAGTGCAGCTTATCGTAATTATATTTGAGTGACGGGTTGAAAGAATAACACATTCTCATACCCTTACTTAAATTTTTAATTAAGAGCTATATTTAAAAACAAAATATTTCTTCAGAGATTTTATAGAGCTTTGAAATACATTAATATATATTTTTCGAAACAAATAACTATATTTCTATATTTTTACAATGGAATTATTAGGAAAATTTTGGTTTGGTTGGGGTAACACTTAAGATTTATCTTTCTTCCTTTCTTTTTTCTGTAAAATTAAACAGACCATTAGCTTTTGTTTTATTCTGAAATACTTCTCTTACATAAATCAGAACTGACACTTGAACCCGATATTTCTTACTTTGTTGGCCACTTTTAAAAAATGTGTTGAGACAGAAATTTATTGGAATTACCCCCATTAGATTTGTATTAATTTGTTTGTTTGTTTGTTTGTTTTTGCTTCAAATGAAATTACAAAATACTGATCTAACATCATTTTTTTTTAATAATATGCATAAAACATGGAAACATTTTGGTAAATGAGCAAGATCAGGAATATTTTATCCAGTGATTTTACAAAACGAATTTAGTTAAGAAGTAAAGAGTAAACACTTATTCTTTTCCCCTATTTTTGAACTAAAAGCGTCACGATGTACTTTTATTTCAAATTTAATTGATATATCTCATTTGACTTCCTCTTCTATCTTGTTAGCAAGTTGAAGAAATTTTAACTTCAGTAATAATCGAAAAAATTCCGTTTTAGACAGATTTTTGTTTAATAAAAATTTAACAAAAGCATTCAAAATACTAGCAATTAAAAAAATAATAATGAAATATTCAGATTTTTAAAAATGGATGTCGTTGTCTCGTTGTAATTTTTATATTATCATGCGAATATAATTTTTTTTATCAAAAAATATACAACTTACCATATTTTATGGAAGAAACGCCGCACCCGTCGTAAGCGCCGCACTCCTCAAATTGGCCGAATAAGCTTAAAAATATCGTAATCGTCGCACCCTTTGCAAACGCCACATCCATCGGAACGCTACTTTTGTCGACAGCGTCACATTAACCTAACTTTAATCAAAGTTTTCTGAGCAGTGTAGGATGCCTCATTTTTAATATCTTAAGATGTCTGAAGTTTTATTTAAAATATTTAAATCCGATTTTAAATATATTTAAGAATTTTTAAATTATGGAAACTCAGTTGGTATTTTAAAAAAAAAATCGTAAACGCCGCACTTGGAAAAAAATTAACTTTTAAACTCGTAAACGCCGCGGTGTTTCTTCCTTAAAATACGGTACTTGAATTTCTTTCTTATCTTCGAAGTTATGTGAACAATAAAAACTTGACTCAAACATTGATGGTAAATAATACGTTGTATTTTTATCAGTTGTATGTAATGCTACTTAGGAATCGATAGGTTTGATATATTTTTATACATTTTTATATAGATATATTTATTAGAATGCTCACAATTATATTATCAAACTTGTTTTTGACGAGTTTCGTATATAAAGTAAAACCTGCTAAGTTGTAATCCCAAACAACCTTGAAAAAATTCAATTTGAGACGTATTTTTGACTTAGCAGGTACGACTTTGCTAATGTATTGCGTTCGTATCATCGCGACCATTGAAATTTTCGTTTAAAACAACTTTCCGTTATACACAGATTCCTTTTTTATAGGTTTTACTGTATTCGTGTATAAAGGGTGTTGCCGAATTCGACCAACAAATTCAAAGGCGTAATAGTAGAAATCAAGAGGATGAAAAATTGCCCTATAACATGGAGTCGCAAACCACTTACTTAGTCACAAATACAAGATGTTTCACCTTAAAGTTAAATCGGCTTGATGGTAATAATTTTGTGGAAAATAAAAATATTGCGATAAAAATTAAACGATATGTATCTTAAAGGTATATATAAATATTATACAGACATACAAACAATAAATACAATAAACCCAACTGGAGTGAAAAATTAGCCAGAGCCAGGAATCGAACCCGGGACCACAGTATACAAGACTGCAGCAGTCTTGTATTTATTGTTTGTATGTCTGTATAATATTTATATATACCTTTAATTGTTGAATGCAGGTGTTATTTATGTGTGTATGTGTGTTTTAATATATATTGTAACATGTTTGTCTTATTATAATTATCGTAGATCGATGTAATAGTAAAATCTATTCATCGTTGTCCGGTCATCCAAGGCTGTCATATAGATGGCTGGTGACTTCTCCAACATGGTTTATTAGTGAGAAATTGCAGACTCGGGTATCGGCCGGAGTAGCTCAGTGGTTAGAGCAGCAGTCTTGTATACTGTGGTCCCGGGTTCGATTCCTGGCTCTGACTAATTTTTCACTCCAGTTGGGTTTATTGTATTTATTGTTTGTATGTCTGTGTAATATTTATATATACCTTTAACTGTTGAATGCAGGCGTTATTTATGTGTGTACGTGTGTTTTAATATATATTGTAGCATGGGTGTTTTATTATGATATGTATCTTGTTTTGTATGAAATGTGATAACATCACAAAAAGTTCTGGAGAAACAAGGTACTTACGCAATCGATGATACCGTATGAACTGATAATCGCATCAGTCCAAAATGTGGAGTGTCAAATGCATACTGCTGGCTCATATATAGGGTGTCCACTCTCAACGGTGTCCAATGGCTAATTCCTAAATCATTAGTCATAGACATATAGTTCCAATTACAAAAATGTTTAAAATTAGGTAAAGAAATATTTTAAAAGCGATTTGGGACAATAAAAATATTTCTTAAAAAATTACGAAATTTAAATTTGTATACGGTCCCCCGGCCCTATAATTTATAATTAGTAAAATTTTCCTTTTACACTGACAAGTAATACATAAAAAGTCCCGTTATTCTACGATTAAAATTGACTGAGTAATAGCTGTTTAAAGTTGGTGCATATTTTTTGCTGCAAATTGGGGGTCATTCCCAAATTTAGTCGAAATATAATTTCGTCATATATATTAAAAAATGGTTGAGAGTAAAATTAGCATTGCAATATAAATTTGAAATCTTTAATCATTCTGACATATTAATGTAAAATATACAATTTGTAATAAACATTGAAGAAGAAAGAAAAAACAGAATTTTTGTTAAATAAAATGATGCTATTAACAACCTCAATTCTTTACAAAATGATACGTATTTTAAAATATTATTAGATTACACTAGCCTGCAAAAGTTGGGTTATGTCATGTTTTTTAGCTTTTGATAATTGCTTCTTATGTATTCTGTACCGCTGAATCTGAAATTTACCTTCATTTTTAACCTCTCATCAGGATTTTTCGTAAATTTCAAGGTTAAAAAGTTCGAAGTTAAAATTGAATCTCCTCCCTCATCTCATCGGACCACTCAGCTATTTAGCTGTAAGAATCCCAGGATAAGCAAAAATATCGAATAAATTATTGAATAAAATAAAATAAAGTAAAAAATGTTTTACATATGTTCTATAGTATGAGATTTTCGCTATATTTTAACTTACACATTTATGATTTGCAAAAAAATTCTAACGTGATGGTTAAAAATGAAGGTCATTTTCAGATCCAGTACTAAGAAGTACGTAAAAATCAATTATCAAAAGTCAAAAAACCCAACCATCTCCTCTACTTTATAGTATCCGATTTTTGTTATTCAACAAATGTACAACAAATGTACAACAAATTTGTTATTCAACAAATGTATGTACAAATTTGACAATTTATGATTTGCGAAATATCCTGACATGATGGTTAAAAACTAATGTAATTTTCGGATTCAGTGCTAAAAAACACATAAATGTTAAAAAACCCAACAATCGCAGTCTTGTATTATCTAATCTAAAACTTTTTCTTAAATTTCTTGGCTGTAATCTATCCGAAATTTTTTGTGTTATCCTGTAAAATAAGTATAAATGGTAACCACCGAAAATCATAATAATATTTGATTGTTATTGGATTTGCGCCAGTATGTAAAATGTAATCTCGATCGGATATTTAAAAGTGAGCTAAAGTTCAAGTACAAATTTTAAACTGGAAAAGCATACATACGATCGTTGAAGTAACATAAAATCTTATAAAAATAACATAATTTTTGTTAAAAGAAACAATCTCAAATCCTGACAAAATAAAACATATGTTTTTTTAGCCAATCTGAAACTTAATAAATCTTAACATAATCGTAATACTTGTACGATTTTTTTTCAAAGCGCAGATACACATGAAATAAGATCTTCGAATACTTTAAGCACTTGGTATGTGACCCCCCAAAGCCAAGCCGAACTCATTTGTTTTCAGAGCAGAAAAGTGGCATAGGTCATGCATTTTTAAAGTTTCATAACTCGCTCAGTTTTAGTGTTATATGAATGGGACTTTTTTTGTCTTACTTCACTGAAAAAAATGGGTACTCAGAATTGAGTAAAAAGTACTCAATTTTAAATATGTCACATACTCAAAATAGCTCCGATCCAAATGTACTCAAAATTGAGAAACACATGTACTCATTTTTGATTCCATTGTTGTGTTCAAATATGAATCGTTATGTACTGCCAAAATAAAGTAAAAATGTACTGGCGCTTATTTCCCGTTCAAAGTTATTAACGAGAAACATTTAATTGATTATTTATTAAGAAAAATAGCAAAATGATTAACAAGATACCCAAATCGAATATTTTTATGACCAAGAGCATTATTTGCAAGCACTTTTAAATTATTTTAAAATACTGTGCATAATTTAATATTTACATTAATAAAGATCATTTATGCCGCCATAAATGAAATAAACCGTCACAGGGTACAAAATTATCGTTTTGTTTGGGTTTGATAACATGTGATGTTTCAAAATTGAGAAAGCATAGGTTCATTTTTTATCCAAAAATACTCAATTCGATATGAGTACATCAATTTACTCATTTTTGAGTACTCCATTTTTTTCAGTGTTGTCAGTGTAATAGGAAAATTTCACTAAATATTACTTATAAGGACCGGAGGACCGTATAAAAATTTAAATTTCGTAATTTTTTAAGAAATGTTTTTATTGACCCAAATCGCTTTTAAAATATTTATTTACCTGATTTAAAACAATTTTGTAATTGGAACTATATGTCTATGATTAACGGTTTAGGAATTAGCTATTGGACACCGTTGAGACCGGACACCCTGTATAATGGAAGCTTCTATCACTTGGTGTTCTCATATGTATAACAAATATGAGCATGTTTATTAAAAGTTTCTTTATAATATACGCCAGTTTGCTGAAAGTTATTACCGTCAACCGAAGTTGGGTTAGGGTAGAACACCTTGTATTTTTATTAAATGGGTGGTTTGCGACCCCATGTTCTATGGCAATTTTTAATCCTCTTGATTCTACTATCATCCCTCTAAATTTATCGGTAGAATTCGGCAACTCCCTGTATATTTTAGAAAGCTTTTTATCGTGGCATTCCTTCACATATTGATTTTTTGTAAATCTATCGAATGGTAATGATCGAATGATCGTCTGGTTTTTTTTTTTTTTTTTTTTTTTTTCCAGTTGTTATTAACCATTTGGAAAAATGGTTACTGTCCTTGTCAGGGTAGGGAATCAAAAGCATATCTGAAGCTTTTGATTGGTTTAATCTGCATTTTATTCGTTTTCTGATTGGTCTATACAGTAACCTGTATTTCCCTTTAATTTCAACAGAGATGGATACCTTCTGTTGCCACTATGACAAAAAAGTAATAAAAACTACAAAAAAAATTAATAACTCAGAAACAAATTGAGATACAGCTTTCTAATATATTGCATTTAAAAGTACATTTTTTTCTCTAAACGACGGTGTAAAAAGTAATATTGTGGGATGTTTAGAAGTTTAGGAATGAAATTTCATTTAAAATGGGTCGTCAGATTTCTTGGAAATCTGACGATGGAAAAGCCTTTTCCCGAACAGCCAATCAAATGCTTGGATAATACCTAAGTTTCAGGTGGATAATACGTACGAGTCGCAGGCGATTTTTCTCGCTTGGAATTTTTACATGTAATAACACTATTAATGTTTAATTCATGGCGTACTTAATGTATGATCAACTCCGTGCGATTTTTTAATGTCTTAAATTTTAGCCTTTGAAAAAATCATTTTCCAAATGTTCATTGTAATTTGTTAAATTGCTTTTTCTTTATTTATTGTATTTATTTATAAGTTTATTTATCGACTGATTTTGCATAACAGATGATAAACGTTAAAGTAAACACAAATAGGGATACTGGCTGCTATCAGTCTCAAATCATTAGACATTTTAACCCCCGCCATACATTTAGAGTGAATTTAATCAAACAACAGATAGCTCCCAAAAGCGAGGATAAATTAAATCTTCGGTTTATTTCTGAATGAACAGCAACGCGATAGTTCTCGGCATCCAACAAATAGGTCCATTACCATGTCCTCATCCATTGTAAAGGAGAATTTTCAACAAATTTCCATTTTCAACTTCAGCAACGAACGAGGTCCTGACAAATGTATCGATGGGATGCGATCATTAGCAATACCTCTGGCCGTAAACACAGGTGTCGGCACCGGGGCCATCTAAATGATTCATGCTAACGCTGATCTATAATCGGAAATCCGAACCTATTGATTTTCGTGAGAAGAGAATAGCTAGAAAAATGTGTCGCCCTCTCCGCTTTCTCAGTTAAAAATAGAAGAATACCTTCTGATGTAGTAGAAGATAATGTAGGAAGTCAAAAGAAGGATTATTATTGGAGTGCTGTAACTTTAGAGTGAAATATATACACTGGCTGAATTATTACATAGGAAAACCAAAAAACGAGAGTCGAAAGTCGACTACACATTTTAGTCGAAAATTTTCCTAGAATTAAGAGTTTTTGAAACTGATTTCTACAATTTTCTCTTTATATGTCAAGATTTTGTTTTATTTATAATTTCAATTTTAAAATAAAATTCTAATAAAAAAAATTTTTTTCATTAGTCATCTGTCTACTGAAAGGTATTGTAATCAATCTAGCATATGACATGAAACTTACGTTTTGGAACTTTAGCTGATTAAAAAAAAAAAAGAAAAGAAAAGAAAAGAAAAGAAAGAAAAGAAAAAGAAATGTACGAAAAAAAAGTCGGAAAGCAAATCATAACTTCCGTTTTAAAAATCCAAATATAAAGTTATTTGCACCAAAATCCAGTGTTTTATATTTCCTAGTTACTCTTATAATTCAAATTTCTTGAATAGTATTTTACAGTATGTACACATTAATAAATTCATTTGATAAATTTAAAAACAGGAAACATAACTAGCAATTATCAAGTTTTTATTCATCAAAAATGTACCGTTACATGTAATATTGGATATGAAAGCACGATTGTAGATATACACGTTGAAACGCATATTTACAATCTTAACATAACTCTATATTTACCAGACATTATTTACCAGATGATCTTGTAAATTTTCTGTTTATTTATAATTTATGGATATTCGCATAAAGACCTCGTTTTTTTTTTTTTTTTTTTTTTTTTTTTTTAAACCAAAATTGACGCTTTCCCAATAAACAAGTAATTATTATTTTTAATTCGAAAACCGACTTAAATTGTCTTTTCTTAATACACTTCTTACTCGAATAATAAATATATATTCATTTTCACATCTGGCTATAGAGAAACCCAGATTATAATGAATGAAACGTGTGTCCTTTCAGTTTCCAATACTCGAACACACTGGATAAAACGAAACCTTGGAGATCTATAACAAACTAAAAATTCAGAGAAATCTGGGTATATATATTCTTTCGATTCTTTCTGCATCTAATTTAAATTACACAGTCATGTGATTAAAAATATTTTCTTTGCTGTGCAAACACTGTAAAACAAAAAAAATCCGCTGATCGCCAGTACAATTTCTGCATTTTTAAGGGATCTTTTTTTCCTCCGATTTAATGATTTCGTGTATGCGTTAAAAAGTAGTGTAATGATATAGATTTAAAAAACACAACCTTGACAGATAACTAATATTAAAAGTCTAGTTAATTTGTTATTTTCGCGAAGAGTTTAAGACTCGGATTTTTAAACTCTAAAAAGAATTTCCATATTTTTTCAGTACAATTTTAGGATTTTTAAAGGTAGATTTCGTTAGAAACACTACTTATTACATTCTTCCCTATGTTGGAATTTCTGAAAAATTTTTGCAGATCTATGCTGATCCGATCATGACCCCTAGAAGCCAAAACCAGCCCTCAGTTCAAAACTTTAAGTACGATAACGTCCCTAATTCTTCACAAATCCCTTCCAAACTGATACATAAAAACGAGGGGCAAAAAATCTCGGTCAAGTTCGTTAATGGGCAAAATCAGACGAAGGGGGTAGAAATGGGGAAGGCTTTTGTGAAAACAAATAAACCCCATAACTTCTTAATTATGTTAAGTATGGTACATATCGGATCAGTTATTATTACTTCTAGGAAAAGGGTCAAAATTTATGTATGACAGATTTTTGATAGCATTAAAAGTTGCCTCAAGGGCAAAAAAAAAAAAAAAGAGGAGGGGGGGGGGGGGTTAAGAAAAAAAATTCGTAACTTCGTCAATTCATAAGATATCAAATCTACTTAACTTTTTTTATAAATCCTCTTACTATTATCTACAACTTTTCTGTTGACAAGTTTTGGATAGGACCAACTTTTACAAGGAAAATAATAATAATAATAAAAACAAAAAAATGTTGTGTGGTTTGAAGTAGAAAAAAATTCATAACTTCACCAATTCACAAGATATCAAACCCGCTTGAATTTATTATAAATCTAATATCAAAGATACTCTCAGATACATGGTCGAAACATTTTTTGACTCATTCATAAAATCACTTTCATCGAAAAAAAAAAAAAAAAAAAAAAAGAAAAGAAAAAGAAAAAAAAAACCGTAAAAATACGGAAAATGTACTGGCAATCAAAGGAATTTTTTTTTTTTTTTTTTTTTTTTTTTCAGTGAAGTCCTTTCGAAATTTTCATGATTACGAACAAGTGATTAGTTTCGAAATATAAATTCTAATAAGTTTTTTCTCTCTTTCTTTAATTTCTAAGAATCTATGTGGGAAAGTATAAGTGAAGAAACGGCAAGCTGCTCTCTCTGAAGATTTGTAGGAAATGGCCTACTTTCGCCCTGTAGTCCACCTGCTATTATTTCAGTGTGAGGTTAGATGCCGAAGTAGAGAACAGAAAGAGTTAGGTCAGATCTCGGACGTAATGCACGAAACTTATGATGGGAGGGTACCCATTTTTTGGCAGGTTATCGCTTTTGGATAAAATATTATGCATTTGATTAATTGAAGTTCAACAAAAGACTCCTTTTCGATTAGATCTTCTAGAAGGGACTCTCTTATTTATGCTACGTAATTAAATTTTAATGATGAAGGATAAACGTGCATGATTTTTTGGCATAAAAGGTTCATTGCCATTTCTGATAAAATAAACAACCGGAGGGATTAAAAATTCATGATAGTTTATCGGTACAATAATATTTTTGAAATTGGCTTGCAAGTTGATCTAAAAATCAGTAAGTGTATGGTAAAGTATGAAAATCACAAAATATATTCATGTTAGTGCTTAAAAAAATGTTACTTATAAATAATTTATTTGAAATACAAATGAATAAATCATGTTATACATTCAATTGGCAGTACTTGCGAATATCATAAATAAATTCTCTTTGTTGATATTAATTCATTTCCATGTTACGCACTTTTATTTTTCTAAATTTACCATATGATCAGATTACTGCGTTGTTGATAGAAGTACTCAAATCTTCTGTGAAGTTACATTTCATTATTCATTTGACAATGCTAGAAAATGAATTTACTTTCTAGCATTTAATTTTAACTACTTTTTTCTTACACAATTTTTTCTTTCAAATGATCTTTATTTCTGTTTATCTGCATTCACTTAGCATTTATTCTCATTTGTAATACTGTTACGTTGTTTCGCACTTTATTATAATTTTTAATATTACTCTTCTGATTATTTTACTGTTGCATTTAACATTTGAGGTTTTTATTGTTGTGATATTGCCATGAGTGTTGTGCTTGTGTTTTGAATGAGGTCTTTACACACACACACACACACACAAAATATATATATATATATAAAGGATTCCATTAATTTTTTCATTCCTATCATTGCATTGCTTTATTTAATGTTATTTAATTTTCTAGTTATGATTTTATCTGTATTTTCTTGTGGTTAGTATATGATATTGTCCTATATATTCTCTCTATATATTCTCTATTTATGCTATAGCTTTACATAATTCTGAAGAGAGATCATTTTATATCTTTACATCAATATGGTAGTAATAATTATTTCTGTTCATAGATTTAATGTTAATATGCTTTAGAAGTTTATTCATATTACTTTGATCTGAGAAATTAATTGGGAATGCGTTTTGGATGTCTTTGCAAGGTTAATGTTGTTCTGGGATTTGATGTTAGATGCGGATCTTTTTTTGCCTTACTTGTTATCAATGGGTCCAGTGGTATCTTGCTTTTTTAGTCTACGAAATAAGGGTTATCATTATTTGGTTATGGTAAATTTGAAGATTGTTTTTATGTTCTGCTTCTATTATTGTAAATATTGTATATATTATTCTTACTCAAGATTTATTATTTATTCATGACTAATTTAATTAAATAATTAATTATTATATTATTAAATTTTCTTTTTTTATGGCAATTATTGCATTTTCCAAACATTATTTTTATATGGCAGTTCTTAGTAAACATCTCGATCCTGGCAAGATACACTTAGCATCTATGCAGTGTAGTGCCCGGTACAGGAACAATAATTGGGTTGTTCCTGGATCGTCATCCAGCAACCATTTATACTCTCCCCCTCGTCCTTTATTTTTTCGTAAGTGTTATGATGCTCGGTGCAAGACATGTCCATACGCTTCTCAGACACAAATTATCTCAGATCCCAATTATTCAAGCTTTTGTAAAGCATTTAATGTGATTTATAGTATAAAGTGCAACTTATGTAATATGAAATATATTGGTGAAACATCAGGTCCAATTCATAAACGTATCAATCATCATCGTTCAGACTCTAATAATAACAAAGCAAAAAATATACAATCTACAGCTGAAATTCAACATTTTCATATACATCAATTTAAAAATACGACAATTGAAATTCTTCAAATTCTAAAAAATAAATCAGAACGTCTTTATATGGAATCATCATTTATGAAATATTACAACACAATTTATCCTTATGGACTTAACAGTGAAGTATTTAACAGACCTGTCAAAGTCTTCACATCTATAAATAACAATATTGATTATTCTCCAATTTATCCTACTCTTAATCATAATTTAAATAGTAAAACAACACGTAATAAACGAGGAAAGGGTTCATCATCAGTTGTAGTTTCCAAAAAATCTATCACTAAACATATAAATGATCTTCAAAGAAAATATTTAGAGAATTATAACTGGTTGTTAATTCGAAAACACATCTTTGCTATTAAAAAGAAACAAATTGTACAACATTTAAATGTATTTCTAAGTAAATCTTTCTCTAAACATTTCTCAGATATTTATTTTGACCTCATTATGTCTAGGGTTAATCTTTTAAATATTAATTTACAAAAAAAACATAAAATTCAAAACATGAATACTCAAATGTTAATTACTTTTTCAAATCACATATTTAATAAAATTAATATCAATTCTATAATTAATGATAAAAATTGTTTTTTTCCTATTAATAATCTTCATATCTCAAAAACCTTTAAATATCCTAATACAATTGGTAGAAAGATTTTTAACTACAATACATTTTCAAAAAATACATCTGCTGCAAGTAATTTTCCGTGTAATTGCAATGACCCCACTCTAAAAAAATACATAAACAATGATCATGGACATATAATCACTGGAAATCTTGATATTGTTAATGATTTTAAATTGAAACAACTAATGGGTTATGGTACTAAATATAGACTTCCATCTAAATTTAATGTTAAATCTATTATCAAACAGTTTACACATGATATTGATATTTTTATTTATAAAATTTCTATCTCTTATAATAAGCCTATTGAATATTTTAATCAGTGGAAGATATTAGTAATTGAAAAATTAACTATGGCTTTAAAAAATAATATGGCTGATTTGGTTTCTATTAATACACAGCATATTTTCCAACAAATTACTAAATTACAAAAAAACTACGTTATTACTTATGTAGACAAATCTTCTAATAATTATGCTATTATTTGTAAATCTTATTATCACCAACTTCTTACAAATTGTATTTCTTCTAATAAGTCATTTAAAAAAACTAATGAAAATGTAATTGTAAATAATCGTAAAATTCGAAGTTATTATAAACTATTAAATATTTTATCTACTAACTTTAATTATCCATATTTAGTTCTTATTCCCAAATTTCATAAAACTCCAATTAAATTTAGGACTGTAACTATTGGTTGCAATACATATAATAATAAAGCCAATAAACTTCTCTTAAAAATTCTTAATCAATTATATGTACTTACTACAAACAATGATAATACACATTGTATAAAAAATAGCTATCAACTTGTCAATATTTTAAAAAATCTTCATTGTGTATATAATATAACAACATATGACTTCAAAGATCTTTTTAATAATATAGACCTATTAGATTTACATAAAATTATAAATGCATTATTTAAAAAGTATTATAAAAAACTGGAATTACCATCTAATATTGATATTGCATATTTTAAATCTTTAACTAACTTCATTATCTATAATAATTATATCTTGCAAGATAACACTTTATATTTACAGCATGTCGGTATACCACAAGGCGGTTGTACATCCAGTTTACTCTCAGACTTATACTTATATCATTATGAACGTAATTTTACTAATAATAATCTACATTTATATCGTTATATTGATGACATTATTTTAATTGATACTGATCATTCTGCAATTACTCCATTTCCAGTAGATTATCCCACTAATTTGGAATTAACGGAAAACCTTTTATCTAACAATACAATTAACTTCTTAGATCTTAAAATTACAATAAAAGACAAAAACAATCACAGATTTATATGACAAACGTAAAGAATTTAAATTCAAAGTTAATACATTTACAAATTTTAAATCTTGTCTACATCATTCTGTATTTCGAAATATAATACTTAATCATTTATATAGAATAAAATGTTTATGTTCTTCTCCTCTAATTAACAATAATATTAAAAAACTAATTTATGATGCATTAAATCATGGTTTTCCAAAAAAATTCATATATTCATTAATATACAATTAGTATTTTTCTTACATGATCTTTTAAAACAAATTAACACATGCGTAAACAAAATTACAAAAAAATTATAAAATAAAAAAATCTCTATAAAAAATAAAAATTGTAAAATAACATAAAAAAAAAAAAATTATTATAGGATGGATGGGTGGGTAGATGTTAGAGTACGGAGGAGGGTGGCGTTGTCTGGATAATACGCAATGGTTAATTTATACATAAAAAAAAAAAAAAAAAAAAAAAAAAAAAAAAAAATGGGGCTTTTGTATTATTACTATATTTTTAATACATATTTTATAAGGATGTTGATTTGATATTTTATATGTAATTGGTGTATTTCATTAATTATTAGCTTTATTATTGTTTAATCTTATTTACAATCATTTGTTATAAATTTTAATTTAATAAGGACAATATCATATTAATTACTAATAGTATGCCATTTTTATAGTGATTAATATACATATAAGTATATTTAATATAAATAAAGTTATACTGTATGGATTAAAATTGGGTAATTATATTTATTATTATTCCTCTATTCTTATTAATATTTTAATATTTATTTATTTTCACCTAGTGTTATATAATTTATTATCGGTTTATTGTTTTTGAATGTCCCACATTCATACTTTTAGGATTTTTATGGATGTATAAAATAATCCACACACTATATTTGTGCTTTTTAGGTAATTGGAATTTAAGTATCAGTTCACCTTCTTTATACTACCATATGTTTTTTATTTCCTGTTCATTTTATAATTATCTTATATATAATAGTTTTTATTAAAGATTTTTATATTTTTAATAATTATTTATATTAATTATTAATGAATTTATTCTGTTTTATAGCATATAGCTATATGCTATATTTTATCGATGTTCTAGAATTATTTAAATTCTTAGTGTAGATTAAATAAATTTGCTAATAGAATATTTTGCATGCTTTTTAAATTTTATTAACAATAGTTTTTTTTTTTTTTTTTTTAAATACATTGTGTGGTTTATATTCAGTTTATAATTATCTATATATAAGGATATTTTTGGTTTTGCTGTTAATAAAACAATTGTTACATTCAATTGCGTATAACTGAAGCAAGTCTTTTGACAATTAAATCATAAATGTAATACTAGATGGCAGCACCACAATTTGTGTTTTTTTTTTTCGATAAGTTCTAGATTTACTTCTTCCAGCTACATTTCAGTTATAATTTACTACACCAGGGGGAATTTTTAGCTTAATTTTGACGATATTGTTTAACGGTTTTTAATTAATTTAATAGTGCATTTTAATTATGTAATTACTTTCTATTTATATTATTTTATATTATATTAAAAGTTATTTAACATTTATTTCAATATGTATTAACTGTGTCCTATGGTATCAATTACTGTGATTTCTTAACTGTTTTATTAACCTTAATCTTTACGATATGGGTGCCATGTGAGCGTGGATTTATTCTAAAATATTAATCGGTATGGTGTTTATTATTTCATTTTATATCCTATAAATATTTAAATAGGTTTTATTGTTTTTTCCAATTCATATTATTTGTTTCTATTCTGTTTTCATTTTTAATCAATTCACTTGATTTTAATGGTTGTTAGGGCACAGGGGAAAATAACTTTTAGCTTTAGCTTATATTTCCCACAGAAAACAACCATTTTGCTTATATCATTGAATTCTGTGCCCTTGAAAACGTAATTCAATATATAAGCATTTCCATTATTTGTCGGTGTCCACTTTCTTATTTTTCTTCCATAATATTCTTATAAATATTTTATCTTTTTTTTTTATATATATACTTACAGCTTTAATTCATAATATTATGGTTTTTGATGGTGGTAGGTTATGTTTAATTATTGGTTATATATATATATATATATATATATGGCAAATTACCACACCTTGCAAACTTTGGAAAAGAAGGACGTGTTTTTAGTGCTTGAAAACACAGGAAATTCATAAATTCAAATTATCATAATTCGCTAAGTTCTGGTAGCAAAAGAACGTTTTATTGTTGTTGTTTTTAACGCCTATCGTATACGCAGGGCGATATTTTTCTAAATATAATCCAAGGAAAAGGGTGCGCATAAAAAAAATAAGGATTTTTTGAAAAAAAGCGAAAATTTTCGAGAGATTGTTTTTTTTTTCTTCTTCTTCTTCTTCTTTTGCTGTGTTATAGTACGAGATTTATTTTTTCGATCGGTTTCATAAATTTCGAGCGTTATTATCATTAACGTAGTATATTACGAGGTTTAAATGTATATGTTTTAATGCGCATAAAGAAAATTAATTCTGTGACATTTAATATACAGCCTTTTTAAAAACAAATATCACACCTAAAAGCTATACTTGATTTGTATACATATTTTTTTTTCACTGGAAGTGTGTTTTTTTCATCAATGGTTGAAGAGATCATCAGAATCTCGAATTTGAATTACCCGATGTATAGCATAATAATGTCATCAATGTGCATATCATATATTTGCAAATACATGATACATAAGAAAATATATATAATTTAATGACAATAGTGGATGCAATCCAGGGAATCCCGGGTTTCGCGAAACCCATTTTTTAAAATTATTATTGAAAACGCTAATAGATTTATTTGCAATGTATTACTGTTATTACTTTTAATATATTCTTTTAGCGCTGAGAGTACCAAAAAGTATTTTCATATGAAGATATCAATAAGGTATTCAAATAAAGAATTGAAATATATTAAAGGCGATGCTTGCGTACTAGCTTCATGTCAGGAGTTAACAGCCCAAAAAAATCGCTAAAAATTCATTTACTATGCAGCCCTTTTAACACTCTCCAACAAAGTTGAAAAGTGTTTATGCATTCGGTTTATCTGTCCATCTATCCGTCTGGCCACGCTCTAACTGCCATAAATATATTCGGATTTTCGTGCAATTGATAAAGGTTATTTAGGGTCACTAAAGCATGTTTGGTATTGTATATGCAAGTAATCTAGGATTAACAGTTCATTTACAGGGGCACTCAAAAGTATTTATTCCAATACATTCCGGTATAATGGGAAAAACCGTTTACAGAGTATTTTAATGATATTACGCTGTTTCAAATGTATTGAAACTGATATAAATCATTGAATTTTAGTACAATTAAATTAGAACAGGGCATTCATGGCATTTTTTATTCATTTACAGGGACACACAAAAGAAATCGTTTGCAGTATTACCTTTGAGTAATAATTGCTGGAGTGTACGTTTTAAAATTCGGTATGCGCTTTTAAATTAAATTAATTTTTTGCATGTTACTCGTTACATATAAATTCTATATCACATATACAGGGGTGCACAAAAGTATTCACGTATCAGGAAATTTTCAACTGAAGTACATGTATTTCTGAAGTAAACTAATTTTTGGCATACATCATGTAGTTAATGTTATATATCATATACAGTCGGCCCCACTTAATCGGGTAACGGATAATTGCATACCCCGCATGGAATGCCGTGGAACAGAAACGTCCCCACAAGGCTAATGTTAAATATACTCGTTTTATCGCATAAAAATCCCCGGTTAATTGCATAAATATCTCCAATCTGCTAGTAGTAATCTGGATTTTATGAATTTCTGTTGTAGTGATGAATGGGATTTTTTTTTTTTTTTTTTTTTTTTTTTTTGTAACAATGGTTTGTTATATTTACAATCGAAGAGCAGAAATCGTCGATGACTTATCTTAATTCTGGAAACTTATGAGAGTGTTGAATTTGGACAGTTGTGTTTTTCTTTTAATGCTTGTCGCACATACAGTGACTCAAGATGCTGGGTGTACTTTTTGCAAAATTCTGGAATCGGGGGAAAATAGAATCGAGACGGTCAAGAGAATAAAATACCAATATTTAGCGCTGAAAGTGGAGAAATGCAATGTCGAGATATGAAAAAAAAAAAAAGTTCCCAAAGGATTTTTTGTGTAGGCGAAAAAAAAAAAAAAAAAGAGACACATTGGCAAATAATAGAAAAATAAAAAGAATTTATTCAGAAACTTTTATCTTCAAAAGGTATGATTTAAAAGTAAAAATTTTTTATTTAACTTTCATTTTAATTTTCACATAAATTATAATGAAAAATTAAAACATGTACCGTAAATAGTGTTACAATACCTTTTACTTCATTACATATATTGTTATATATTGAGTAATAATAACTTATTTATTAAAGTTATTAATACAATAGTTTTTAATTTATTAGGTAAATAATTATTGTCCATTAATATTTATCACATCTGTGGTATATAATCAAATGATAACGTATACTGATAATATTAATTGCTGTCCTCGCTTAAATGCATACCCCGCTTAAATGCATATACAATTCAGTGAAACCAACTGTATGCAATTAAGCGGGGCCGACTGTACAGGGCTGCTGAAAAAATTCGGATAATTTTCCGATTGTAGATAGGAACTGCTTACATTGGGTTTTGAAATCTGTTCTGTGTTTCCGTATGGTTGAATTAGACGTAATATATTTTAATTTTTTAAACGGTGCAGTTTTGTTACATTATTCTGATCGTGTTGGAAAATGTTTTATAATCTAATGGCTGACGTATGAATTTTTCTTTCTTGTTTATTCTGATAAGTTCAGTCGTTTAAATGCGTTATTTAGATTACATGTCTTCTAGATGTGTGTTTTATTTATGATTTTATTTGTTGATTTGTGCATTTTCATTTTCGTTATGGAACAGTAGCCGGAAAGAAATGCTGAACTATTAATTCATTTTTTTTATTATTTATTTATTTACTTTCTTGTGCAAACTGGTTAATTTTTTGAAATCGGACTGCGTGCAATAAAGATTTAAAAAAACAAAAATTATGCTTGCGAAAAATATCTTTAAAACCATAAAAAGCCACTAAATTTTTAATCAAGTTTCAAACAAACTGAATTTGAATGAATATATATATTTTTTTTTCAATTTGACGGTGTAAACATTAAAATTATGCGATGTTTAAAAAAATGGCAGCAAAAACAATATTTATTGTTTAGGTGTTGCCACCGTCAATATAAAATCAGCGTTACTCGCGGATATGTTTTCGCTTTATAAATGGAAAATTTTAAATGTAATGAGGGGTTAAATAAAATATTGTATAAAGTTTGTTTTAGATTTCTATTTTTAAATTCTTGTTGAAATGGTTACAGGAATTAAATCTTGAACATTTGTCAGTGGAACTAATTTTAAATTGTTCTTTTCACTTACATTATTTACATTATTTTTTTTTCTGAAACATTACAAATATTTGACTGAAAAAGGTAATCTCAAATATACTATATTTAAGAATGCAATTTTCTGCGATTTCAAAAAGTATTGTTAAAAAGTAAATTTAAAAAAAATACCGTTAAATATAATGAAAATTTGACTATAGTATTACACATGCTGTGAAATAAATTAAAGTTAATAAATAATAGAACATAAAACTAATTCGGAGTGCATTGAAATTCTGAACATAAAAAAAAGAGTTCTAATCTTATTTCATTGAAGAATTACCTCAAATTTGTAAATTTCAGACAATTTAAATTTACTTGTAAATCAATGACGCAAAACTGCATGTTAATTTATAATTTAGATTAAGATTTAATTAGCGATTAATAATAATTTTTTTTTATTATTATTCTTTCAACGAATTGACTAAATTGGAGATTAACTCAGATGCGAATGAATAATTAGCATAAGTTAATTATTTATTTAATGTTTGTTACAGACGAAACATTGTATGGATAGATTTAAAAATATTTGTTTATTTTTATTATTATTATTATTATTAATTTCTTTAATTAATATTACTATTTATTTATTTTGTGAGAAGAAACATTTTGTGACATTTACATTTATTAATAACATTTAGTTTATATGCTAACCAAATATACATTCGGCATGTAAATAATGTAAAAGTTTTCCATTTACATCAAAATTATAATTTTATTTACAAAAATTATAATATAAATGTATTATAATCAAAACATCTGATTTATTTAAAGAGTACATAAATTTTCCCGAAGAAAAATACAACAATAAAACTGTTTCCAATCAAACTTTTAAATTGCTACAAACAAATTTCATTGTGAGATATGATTCTGAAAACTGAAGAGAAAGATTCAGTGCAAAAATTACGTTGATCTGAAAGATAGAAGTACAAAATGTACTTCTGCATAAAAAGAACATCATGGTATGTCGATTCTACAGTTCTTTTCAATTATCGATTGAAATATTTTAAATTGTCAGTTTGAACCAATTTTTAAAAAGTAATGCTTATAATCTTGACTCAGAGACGTAGCGATACAGCTAGGCTCGGATATCACTAAAGAAGAAGCATAATATAAAGTGGCGAATGTCACTTCGTCGCATTTTTGAAATTTATCTGTTTAACCCTTAAATTCATAGTATAACTCAGTAGTCACATGACTTTTTTTTTTTTTTTTTTTTTTGTCATTTGGGGCTTTTTATTGTTTTTTTTTTTTTTTTTTTTTTTTTTTTTTGTGAATTATTATGTATTACTTACGTGTGATAGCATGCATTTAAGCTCGTGCAGTCTGTTTTTGTTCTGATTTGTTATCACGGGGAAATTATAACATCTTTTGTTGAAATTGCTGGCAATGTGCTCGACTGGCGGTTTTTTTTTTCTTTTTATAAGGTAGTAATTATTAATTCTGCAAACTATTAAAAGCATTATAAAAATTATTATATCGTTTAAATAGTTGTTATTGTGCTGCGTAAACCCTTTAAAGTAAGCATATAATTTAAAATTATCATTTTTTGAGCAAATTTTGTTATGTAACTCAGGAGTGACATATTATCTAACAGAAACATAAATAAATTTTTCACTATTTTTCTAATGGAGAATTAACAAAAATCGACTCAAATATAATGTTTTAAGAACAAAATAAAAAATCCTGCATTAAAGGGTTAATGATTTTAAAGTGCTTCAAGGGGTATAAAATTCGATGTCTATTACTAATTCCATTTATATCCAGTTTTTATCCCTTTTATCCAAAATCAATTTTTATACTTTAAATTCCTATTCATTTTTGTAAAAATTATATACTAGCAAATAAAATACCAAAACAAATTCCTAGAGCATTTAATGAGAACGTATTTAGCTTTCAATGTTTCATATTAGAACGCCAATTTTAATTCTTGTGTTCTGCTATATCAGTTCGACTTCTGAGAGTGCATTATCCTTTAACATGAAATTGGCGCCTTTGGCGTATCTGAAATTATCTAAAAAAAAAGGGGGTGAGTGCAACCCTATCTGGCAGTAAGGAGTAGGAAGATTCGGACCCTTCAAAATTACAGGTTTCATCTCGGAAATGCTTCATCCCTCGGGTACACATCACGTTCTTTCGTGAAGGCGTCCTTGCCCCATTTAAATCTCACTCGCACATTAAAGAAGAAAAAAGAAGAAAAGGCTCTTTCTCTGCTCACTAACAATCTTCTTTTTTTATTTTGAATCATTATTTCTCAAGTCGTGCGCTACAGGCCTGTCTACTTTAATCCTTCTACGAGATCTCGCTTAAGTTTGATAAAGAAAAGGGAACAACAAAAAAACACAGGAATCGTGTTGTACGAATTACGAGTAGGCAGTTTAGCTCTCGATGAGGTAGCTGGTTGCAAACCATAGTGTTCTTGCCCAGTCTAATTGGTCCCGGTTTTATTCTAGACGGTGGCTGGTGTGCCGATGATATGTTTTTATTGAAGTTTTGATGGATAGTGTTCAAAAGTCGACCTAATACCTGTTACGCCTCACCTTTTGGTGAAGAAAAATAAGTTAAGTGTTAGAATTATAAAGTTATTTGTTTAGATAATAAGTTGTCGTAGGCACTTTCATTTTTTACCTTTCGGACGATTGAGAAAAAATAAAATAAAGAATATTGGGAAAATGCATTTATGGTAGCATGCTTTAGAAGTTTTTTTGCCATTTTGTTCATCCTGCTATTTAGTCCTTTTAAAACGTAAGAGTTATTTTGATTTCATTAACAAATTGGTAATGAAATACTGCTTTTGTAATAATATTTATTTTATTTAATATATATATATATATATATATATATATATAATTAATACTTTGAAACTAAAGTACAGCAATAAAACATTTTATAAAAAGCTTGAACAAATTGTATTTTGCCAGTATCATTTTGAGACTATTTTCAACAATGACGATAAAGCATTGATGTCGAAAAGTAGTGAAGGTGTCTAAAGTAAAAGTTGAGACATGTTCTGTTGCCCCACAATCCAGCATCTTTTCCAGTAGATATCAACAGAAAAATTAGACCCATTTTAATAAAGCCACATTGGTCCAGACCCCTTCCAAAATAGAGAAAATGAAATACGAAAAAAACAAACCGCTTTCATTAATGAAAATACTGTATATACAGATGGGTGATAAAATAATACGAACACCTATGACACCAATGGCTTAGGAATTGCAACTCTTCCATAAATGTTCGAAGCATGAAGTTCCCTTTGGACAGTTCTTGCTGAAATGGGATTCTGGAGATGACTATTTATCTCTGACGCTATATGGGATAAAGATTGCCTACGCTTTCGGACCGCTATGGGGGTAAGCTCTCTTTTATCCCTCTCAGAAAGTTTTCTTTTTCGTCCACTGTTGTACTTCGCAGACGACACTTTACCGCATTTCGTGTACGCTGTCATAATGGTTGACACAGTACTCCTTGCACGTCCCAAATAATTGGCTGTTTCCATCACGGAGCAACCAGCGCACCGCATTCCAACAATAATTCCTTTTTCGAACTCTGACAAGTCAGTCATTATTAAGTTTTCCAGAGTGTATGGAAAGCGCATGCAACACCTATGACTGATGTTGAGTGACTGATACCTTACCTTTCATAACCACTAGGTGGCAGAATTGAGTGCAAAGTGACATGCGCGTTCTGGTCCTTTGAAATGGACCATGTCTTTTTTATGGGTGTTCGTATTATTTTGTCACCCATCTGATTACATACGAGTTTAAATGTTTCCTTGAATTTAAAAATTGTGATCGTTTTTGTTTATTTTGAGATATGGCAAGTAGACTTCCTTTATTGTTTAGCTTTAAGGTATAGCCATAATATGTATGATAACTACTGCAATGGAACTCTTACAGCCTGTCAAACCCAATCAAAAAAAAAAAAAAATCAGTAATTTAAAAAATAAGAAATTTTTATGATTCGGAATTATCGTGGACACGATTAAAAGTTCCGTACATATTGGGAGGATAAATTAGTAAAAGGTGAAGCAAAACCTTATCAGTATACTAGGATGTGTTATTTCTTTACAATTGTTAAACATTTAACTTGAAATTTAAAACTTTTCCCCGTAAATTCCGTACTTATTGCGAGGACAAATGAATAAAAGATGAAACAAAACTATATCAACATATTAGGATGTGTTAACATTCGACACAAATTTCTTTGCAATTGTTAACCATTTAGATTGAAATTTAAAACTTTTTCTCGTAAATTCTTTACATATTGCGAGGACGAATAAAATGAAGCAAAACTTTAGCAACACATACTAGGATGTCTTAACATTCCACACAAATTTCTTTGCAATTGTTAACCATTTAACTTTAAATTAAAAGCTTTTCCCCGTTACAACATTTTCAGCTGAGAAGTTTTCTTTCTTAAATAGTGTGAAAACTTGCAAAAATGATTTTTATTCCAACTTTTTTTTGAAGAAAACACTTTTCTTTTTTAGTAATAAAAAAATGTAGCATAAAAAAAATCACGGGCATACAGAGGTGTTCAAAAGTCATCTAATTTAAAAAAAAAATATATATATATATATATTATTGAATTTACGAATAATTAATGTTTAAATTTTTAAAACATACCTTATGCCATAAGATAGGAAATTTCATGTAGATTTCAAGTTTATTTAAACAGTGTTTAAATTTGTCTATAATAATTTTTAAAGTGGTAGTATAAAAATTAAAATAGATGACCTGCAAATCCAAAACTTATTTTCATTTGTCGAGATGTCACATGTTGGGA
Source organism: Maratus speciosus (assembly GCA_963932465.1). Lineage (NCBI taxonomy): Eukaryota > Metazoa > Arthropoda > Arachnida > Araneae > Salticidae > Maratus > Maratus speciosus. The sequence goes on from OZ010795.1 coordinate 511,069,839, forward strand.
ATAATATAGCAAAGTTCTTCAAATAGAAGTATAATACACTAATTTAATGTCTTGCATTTAATATCGTACTGGCCAATCCTTATGTTGAATCACAATGTCTGTTAGACATTAAAAAAATATATTGGGGTAGAAAAAGTGCAAAGTAAATTAACATAAACAATTCCTAACTTTTCATTTTTTTATGTTTTTTTTTTTTTTTTTTTTTTTTTTTTTTATGATTAGCGATACCGATCAAATAACAAAAAAAGAAAAAATTCCTTCTACTCTTGTGTAGTTTCGCTTATCATTTTTTTACTTTCACGAATGAAAACACTTTTAACGGCAGCTGTTCACAACCAAAAAATATAAACTTTTCAAACGTTACATCACAATTCTTGTTTTTCTTTATTGTTTACGCGTGCATCAGGCTTTTTTATCACATATGTTGATTTAACTTCTTTTGGTTATTTCAAAGATAATCACGACTTTATACTGCTACTGCAGTTTGTGTAATAGCGTTGTAAATCATTGTTCTAAATCTAAAAAATTGATAAGAAAATGTCATGGACCACCTCTGTTATACACTTTCTCTAGAAGCTAGTAGTTTTATTTATTTATTTATTTATTCAAATAGTTAGTGAAAACCTGCCTAACAAAGAAAAGAGCTCTTTTAAGAAAAATAGCTGTCAAATGTCTTTCAAAAATTCCTGAGAGAAATAAAATTGGTGTGATATTGCTTCAAATTACTTTCATGCTTCATTAAATTGGTGTGAAGAAAGAAAAAAGGAAATTACATTTAAAATATATTTTATATACTTTAAATACCCTATTTTTAAACCATACTTTATATCCGAAATTCTAATTGGAATTCCACAGAGTAAATGATAAAAGTTAGCTAATCAGTGTATAAGACTTATTACTATTAAATGACATTAAGTAATGGGATTAAGGGTATATCGCATAATCAGAATCTTCGGTTAACCTAAGAGATCATATGCATGGTGATTAAAAAAATAACAAACTTTAAGGGGGAGTAAAGCACATGACAACAAAATTTGTAAAGGAAAGTAAAGTCACAGTCTATTTATTCACTTAAAAATTACATGGTGTCTCACACCAATTCGAACATAACTGATGTTTATAACTTTACCAAAAAACAAAGAAATTTCAAAGAAATGTTCAATAGGATTATCTAGCTTTGTTTTCATTATGGAAAATAGTCCAAATGTACAGTATTTTGGTAAGTGTAACCTTATATACTGTCAATTACATTCGGAAATATGGGGTATCTAAGTTCCTATACCAAAAAATGTTTGTTGTAGTGTGTTTTGTGACCCCATAAAGACTGTCCAACACTTTTTTTTAATCACCCTGTATGTAGGGTCCGCAATAAGTATGTGACGTTGAAGCAAGCACCTCAAAGTGATATCTTTAAAGAGGAAGCAGATAATATCTATTCCGTAGTTTACCACAAGATTAAAATATAACCGGTTGGGAATATACTTAGCAGACTTTCAAACAATCGAAAAGGTATCAAAATCTGTTCTTCCATTCAAAAGTTATGAATGCATTCATTCCAAAGTTAGCAGAATAAATTGACTATACGAGTAAAACCTTCTTTACTCGAAGTCGGTTAATAAAATTTTCCGCCAAATCAATCTCTGAATATCTTATCGCTGCCCCGTAGCACTAGTCAGGATCTTTACAAAATAGGGGTATGGAGTGCGGTGGGAATATGACAAAGAAGTTTAACACGCCAGGTACAATAGTCGTGACTGCATTTTGACGTGTGGCATAGGTGAGTCCACTGATGTCCCAGGGCGTGGTACTTCTGTCAATTGAGGGGCGTCCCTTGGAGGGGCGTCCTGTCAGCGGTCGTAACAAGAAGAGTTGACTGGTCGTTAGTGCTCGGTGTTTGTTGCGTTCCGTGTTCGGTCAGTGGGTGGTAGTGGGGCCATTTTCAAACGACGATATTAGTATCTGAAGATACAAATGTGGAATTCATCTTATTTATACTGAATAAGCTTCTGGAACTGAAATCGTGAAGTATACTTATTGAATGACGATAGCGATATTTCTGGTCGAAAAAGATTTTTCAAAATGTAATTCATTTTATCGATGAAATTTTTGATACGATCCAGGGCCGAAGCTAAGGGGGGCAGAGGGGGCATGTGCCTAGGACGCCAGAACGAAGGAGAGCCACATGAAGGATTATGCCTTTGGAATGGATCATTTTCTTCTGATGGACTGATGGCTTCCATTAATATGAAACAGCCGTTATAAATGAAGTGTTGGGTGAAGATGAAAGAGCAGCCGTAAAAGTTAGAACTCTGATTTTCGGGTCAGAATGGGGAAAAAAATTATGGCCATCTTTTCCCCCATTCTGACCCAAGCTTTGACGACTGAGTATTTAAGAATTTACTCCTGTGATCAAAAAGTACCCGGAACGGGGGCATAAAACAAAAGGTATCAATTTATTAGTCAAAATTTGTTGCATCTCCTTCAATCTAATCTCTTCCAAAGGCAATTCACTTCTGCCAACGTTTTTCCAATAATCAAAACATGGCTCAAAGTGGTTTTTGTGAAACCCCTTCAGAGTTGGTAGAGGATTTTATTTTATTGAACTCAATAGACTCAAAACAGGGACCAAGAAGAGACAATTTCAACCGTGAAAATAAATAAAAGTCACAAGGAAGGATAGCAAGGGAATACGGAGCTTTTGGAATTGTATTTTTTGAATGTTTGGTTACAAACTCATGTATAATAATTGCATCATGACAAGACGCATTATCCTGGTGCAAAATCCATGAGTTTTCTTACCACATTTCAAGACATTTTCGACTAATTACTCCACGTAAAAGGTGCAAAACAATATTTTATCAAATAATATTTTTAATGACTATCGGGCCATTTGGTAGGAATTCATGATGATCAACACCACGACAACAGTCAACATTACCTTGGTTTTTGAGCAACTTTTACGCAGTTCTTTCGGGCTTGCTTCATCCTTCAAGAGCCATTCACTTGATTGTTGAGCTATTTCTGTATCAAAAGCTTATATCCAAGTTTCGTCACCGGTTGTAGTTCGTTTTAGAAAGGAATCGCTTTGAGAAAGCATCTTTTGGGCCACTTGAGCAAGTTGTTGTTTTTGGAACATATTCAAAGTGCTTGGAACAACTAGAGAAGCAACGCGTCGCAACTCTAAATTATCCTTGAAAATTGCTTGACAGGAATCAAATGATACAGAAAATTGTTCAATAATGGCTGTTATCATCAAAAGACGGTCACCAAGCACCGATTCTCCGATTATTGATATATTATTCATTAATCGAAGTGGATGGTCTACCAGATCGAGGATCATCTACGACGGACTCTACAATATTTAAACTTTTTATATCAATCAAATACTTTTGTTTTAGATAAAAAGTTGTCTTTAAAAGCTTTTTGTAACATTTTAAATGATTTTGTAGCAGAAATTTCATTGCGAAAACAAAACTTAATGCATGTTCTTTGCTTAATAACACTTACCATTTCGGAAAATCAACAGGGTGAAAATTCTTATTTCAGTAAAAACAAATTTATTTTCAGGCGATAAAATAAATAAATTCCTGACTATTGCCTGATGTTAATAGAAGTCGTAAAAATGTTTTATAAAATTTACAAAGGATATCTACTGATATATCTATAGATGTATTTCAAATGAAGTATTGCGGATCCGGATACTTCTTGATCACAGTAGTATGTGGTTCAGCTATCGGTAAGAAACAAAATATTGTATTTTATTTCAAAGCAACTTTTTCTATCGTATTCTAATTTACCTAAATCAAGCTACAAAGCCAAAGTCGAGTCCTCCTCTGAGGCATCTTCGGGTGTTTCGATGCGTGAACTGTTTTCGTTTATACCTGTTCCCTTTGCAAGCAGGTCTGTTTCGCCGATGGAGAGTGCAACTATCTCCAAACAGATCTATACACACAATCTGACACACCTTGACTCCTTATCTCCTCTGACCTCCTCGCTGACACGGGGACGGAATTCGTATTGTAACGTGGACAGGCGACAGCACTCAACCTATTGGTTGTGAAGCCAAAAGTTTTGCATTTGATTAATGGCACTCGGTATAAATCGACACCTTTGACACCCGCGAATATGTAGGTTGTTTGCTGATTACCGGATAGTTGTGAACAAGTTTATTTTGACCAGAAGTCATTTTTCACGAAGTCTGTTAACGAAAAGGAAATGTTTTTGAGCTTCGGTAAAGTTTTAGAAGAGAATTATTTCTGATATACGTCATCAATTAGTAGTGCGTTGCAATTTCTTCGCTCTTTTGATGAAAGGTTTGTTCTATTTTCAAATGTATATACTGAGTCACCCTCTTTAAAATATGCCAGATAGTACCCGATAAAACTTGACTGTAAACAACTTAAGCGTTCCACAGAATCAAAAAGTTCTTAATGGCATCAAACTTTCAGAATTTTTTTACCGAATATTAGTTGGCAGTTGTCAAAAGAAATAAAACCCTCCTTCTTTAATAACCGGGTTTTGGACCGGCTACATTTTAATTCTCTGAAACAGACAACAGAAAAAATTTCAAAAAATTCAGTTTTCAGATACAAACAAGAGTAATTGCAAGTTTTTTTTTCCCCTTAAAAAATTTACAAATAAAGAAATTTTTGAAGTTAAAATTTTATTAGTTTTCTCAAATATACACATTTAAGGTGATTACAATACCGATAGATGGCACCACAGTTGTTTATATAAATATTTTACTTCTTTCTGTTTTTTTTTTTGTTGTTGTTGTTTTGTTTTGTTTTTTTCCGGAAAATAATTTTTAGTGTACACATGCCTTATCGATCAATTGCATTTAAAAATGTACCAAAAATTGCAGATCTTTTCAACTTATTTAATTCTATAATTACATACTAAAGTCTTTAATTTAAAGTTTTAAATGCAAATCATTAATTAAAAATTATTGAGGACGGCAAATTTTACTTAATAATAATGAAGAAAAAAAACAAATCCTATACATTTTCCTCCTGAAATAATATATATGTAATAAACATCATTAAACTGTGTTATCAAAACGCTCATAATATCTGAGAAACAGCTTATGCTAGAAGCGGGGTTCAAAAACCATGATCCCTTTAGATAACAAGAACTCCTCTTTCTGGCGCCTTATACCACTTGGGCATATCAACTTTAGCCTACGTTCCTTTGAAATGAGAGAATTTCAGAACTGATTTCCCACTTCTATTAGCTACAGAAATTCACGCTAAAATGTTCATTATGCATTCTCAGATTAGCCGAAATTGGCCTTTAAAAAAATCGTTTGCGTTTTTAATATATAAACGGTAATTTTTTATAATTTGTTTATGGATTTTTCAATGGAGCGTATCTAAAAAACATATTACCGATAATTCATTTCATATATCAATGAAATTCTGATAATATCTTTATATTTTTAATTACCTTTTTTATAAATACGATTAATTTTTTAAAACAGCATTTAAAAGTATTTAAATTTGATTAATAATAGCAAACTAATCACAAACACACATTAACAAATGTTTCTCCCTATTATCTCTCTATCCATCTACCTATCTGTCTGTCTTTTTGTATATCTGTCTGTTTATCTAATATGTTGTTTTTCGTTTTGTAATGTTTTTTTATAACTAAGCAACAAATTATGATAAAAATACGAAAAAAAGGCTCATAGAACGTATGAACGAAAGCGAAATTTATTACACCAGTTTTGAATTCGAAATTCTCGGATGTAAATGATTAAACTAAAATTTATTCTATGAATGAACCATTTTGTTTATAAAATATATGAAAATTAAGACGATCCTAGGCCGAAAATACATAAATTAAGAAATGCACAAATGAAACGCGTATAAACGGTGCTTAAGTGTAAATCTTGCTACTATTAACAAGATTTTACTATAAAAAACAAGATATTAAACACACCATTACTCATATCACGATTCTACTAACTTGTTACTATAATGTTACCAATACATTTACAGAAACATTATTGTCGCAATACAGTCATCAAATTGATGTGAACTTAGAAGAGGAATACATTAATTGGTTTCTGATTTTCAGTTTGTAAATGTTTCAAATTTATCTTAATCGGTGAGGTAAAATCTCACTGATATTATCAGCTTTTTTCTATTGTTTGTTTATTTAATCTTTCTTAACATCTTATTTATAGCTTTTCAAAAGTAGCATTTAATCAAAATTAATCATTTATTCAAAATCCTTTCAGTGCTGAAGTGCAATAAAATCTATACGAGATTATAATCGTGCATTGTTATAAGCCGAAATGACTCTCACACTATATACTTAAATGAAAAGGGATATTTGTAGAGTATACGTATGTACAACACATATATAGTATTATCGATCATAAAGTGTGCATATTACTGATCATTATGTGTATAGAAACTTGTGCATGACAAATGATTATGTAATTGGAATCCAACATATAATTGTTGTATGTAGAATCAATGTATTACTAGAATTAGAACATGCGTGCGCGAGAAACATTTTGCATGACTGATGATTACATGGTAGATAGAACTATATACAGACATAATCGTCTACGTTATTATAAGATCTTTAAAGCATTGCTGTTCTAAGGTCAGGCATTCTTATTAAATACAAAGCAGCAAGAGGGAGAAAAAAAATAAACCTTACCAGAGCTTGAAAAGTCAATCCGTCTCTAGTCCAACAATTATAGCAGGAAATGTCGTTCACACATAATGCTGATATTGAAGTGTGCAATACAATCGAACCCGGTTACAACAAGGATAACAGAGTTCTCTTAGGAACCAAGTTAATATTTCGTTTTATATAAAAGAAGACAATATGTAAGTAAAAGATAAATTATTAAACATGATCAAATAACCATCCATACAGGAACAATTTCACTTCACTATATTAGCAACATCAATTTATATTGATAATTATAAATTAACATTTATTTTTATAATTTTTTATTTCTCTGTTATAAATATGGTGAAAATATTACAAAAAGGGAAATTTTAGAAATTGCAACCATTTATTTAATACTCTGAATAAAAAAATTAAATTTTTATAAAAAGGTTGAACTTTTAATTACTAATTTCATATCATAGTTATATTTTTCAATTACATTTAACAATAAACTTAACAATGAACTAAAAATCTGCATTTTTAAAATAAAGATGTTCGTATGTGTGTTCGCTTGCTCATGATGGCTAGGAAATTTTATCTCCAATTAAATTTATAGAAGTCTGCAAATTACGATGACAATCCCGAATGCACCCGAGACACAGATTTTTCATTTTCGATAATTAACCAAGATCGTAATTAAAACACTCATCGACGCTTATGAAATAACTTCCATTGTCCCGGTCTTCAGTTCTACGCATGTCAAATGGAAACCAAAATTTTTTAATCGCATAAAGGTTCCATTTTTCTGCATCTAAAATTGACATCGTCTGTTGTCCGAAGGAGTTAAAGATTTTTGTTTTCTTTTAAGAAAGAAGGAAAAGAAAAGAAAAATACGTACGCTTTCACGGTACAAATGGTATTTTTCATTAAAAAATTTTTTACTGTTATTTTTTTCTCTGAGGATCGTTTACATATTTATCCTTTTTTTCTTCAGTTAGAAATTACCATCCACGTGGCCCGGATGAAAATGAAAAAATAAATAAATAATAAAAACCACGCATTTTTCTGCTCTTAACTTTATCTTTTATTTTTTAAAAATATGAATATTGACTGTTACAATAAATAAATAATTTTTGGATGTTATTTTCATATATTTCAGATTCTCTGCAGTTTAAAATTGTTATCCAAATTGTTCGGATAGAATTGCAAAAAAAAAAAAAAAAAAAAATAAATAAATAAATAAATAAATAAAATAAATAAATAAATAAATAAATAAATAAAGAATACCACGGGTAGCCAGTACCTATCTGTTGACTCAGACAACGCTCGGCCGGTTTGCTAATTATAAATAAAAAAATAATGATAATAATTTTATATGAAAAAAAAAAACTGTAAAAAAAAAGGATATTTTAAAATAAGATAACCTCTTTGAGGTAATTAAAATACATATAAAAAGCACAAATAATTATACAAAAATTACATTCAGGTGCATATATATAATATAAAGATATTTAAAATACATTAAAAATATCTTAAAATACATTGGAAAAACCCAGAACGTTGTCAGCCATCTCATCTGACGTACAACCTTTAAATTATAATCTTTTATTCTGGACAATTCTCGAATAAGCGCAAAGAAAATAATAACAACATTTAAATCCCACTGATGACGGCCATGTAATGGCTGAAAAGGTCCTGGGTTTTTCTAATCTATTTTAAGACATTTTTAATGTATTTTAAATATCTTTATATTATATGTACGCAATGCACCTCTTTGAGGTAGCTCCTTCGGTTTTAATAAGGATGATGTAACACATTTTCATTTAAAGTGTACAAAACATTCGAAAAACCTTTGTTCTCTAAATCCAGTTTTATCTTCTTATAACTGAGATTTTCGGAATGTTTAAATAAAACTTTTTTTCCTTTTTTGGTCCTTCTGTGTTCTCAATACATCCTAACTCTTTATAAATGAGAAGAATAAGGATTCAGACTACAAGGATATACGAGTGTGTAAGAAAATGTTGATTTCAACCAGTAATTGTTTTAAAAACACATTCATTATGTTGCGTGATTTTATGTAATTAAAATTAAAAGTTGAAAGATCGTAAAATATTAATAACGAATTCAACTATTAATATATACTTTATTTGTATTTATATTTTAAAATTGATGCTCCATTTCATTTCATCCTTAACGCTTCATAAGAAAATTGATGACCATCAGTGCGGAAAAAGTTAAAAGCGCTTCAAAACGCGAAAACGCCTGACAAATTGCTTGGGCAGGAAGCGTAATTTAATAATTGTAACCTCATTTGGTCTGAAAAATATTTTGCAACCAGAAATCAAACTAAATCGGGTCTCTCATTCATATTTACGTTGTAAAACCTCATTTAAAATCGATTTCCTTTTATAGCTAATTTCTTCAATTTTAACGCCAACTTCTGCTTGCACCAGGGGACTATCCCACCGCCTACCAAATACATATTCCTTTCACACTCTCGTCCCTGTCTGTTATATCCGCAACACTGTCTTTCGTGCATATGGGATGCGTACGCCTCCGCGCATACAATGCCATGCATGCACCCCGCCGCGTGCTCCCTTGAAAAGGATGAGTGTGTCAAACAAGTGGAACTCAGGGATTCCGTTCCCCTACGCCGTGCAGATGTCGTTCTCCGCATCACCGGGGATGTTGGAAGGTACACATACAACATCACGGCGCTTGCTACACACTCATTTATGCCGTTTTTTCCCCTTCCTTTTCAAATTGTTTTCTATGCTTGTCTGTTATGTAAACGGTTTTTCTGGGACGGTTTGAATTGAAAGATGACGTTAAATTCTGAGGGTTTTATATGGGGAATTACAAAGAAGTCGCTACTTCAATTCCCTACAATTTAGGAATGCAACGAAATCCCAAATTGTTACATTTTTAGCACAAAACTGTCTCAGCTTGAACACAATTCCTCAGTGTGGTAATTCGATTTATTTCTGGTTTTTGTTAATGTTTATATTTCTGTTTGGATAAATACCTGCATAATTTTAAGACGAAATCGTAGAGGCACTTGCTTATGCTTTGTTAAATAGTTAAATGCTGGATCTTGTGGCCTGCATTTTTAAAGCAAGAAATTTTGTATGAGCTGTTTTGTGTGTGTGTGTGTGTGCGTTTGTTTTCTCCAAGTTTGAAACTTTCGAAACTTTCTTTTTACTTTTTGATGCTTTTGTGATATGAAGTGGTTTGGATATTTTTCATAAATTTTCTATATAGCGTTCCAGTATTCCTAGTAATAATCCAAATCCTTTGCTCCCCCCCCCCTCCCTTTGAGTTATTAAGTGAGATTTATATGACAAAATTTTAAAATGTGACATGCAACTAAATGGTAAAAAAAGATTTCTTGAGGGTTATATATAGAGAATGATAGAGAACTTGCTTCACTATCTAGTTCAATTTACTGCAGTTTCTTTGAGTTATTAAGTTATATTTAATATGACAAAACTTTAAAATGTAACATGCAACTGGATGGTAAAAATACCTAAGGTAAATGTAATAAAGATTTCTTGCTGGGGGCTTTATATAGAGAATGATAAAGAATTCGCCTTAAATTTACTGCAATTTCAGCATACAAAAACTTCTTTTATATCGAAATATGAGCTATTTTGTGTGTGTGTGTGCGTTTGTTTCCGCCAAGTTTAAAAGTTTTGATTTTTTTTTTTTTTTTTTTTTTTTTTTTTTTTTTTGCGTTTTGATGCTTTTGTAATATGAGGAAATTGAGTGGTTTGCATATTTTTCTTAAATTTTCTACATGGCGTCCTAGTATTCTTGGTAATAATCGAAATCCTTTGAATTTTTTTTTTTTTTTTTTTTTTTTGAGTTATTAAGTGAAATTTAATATGACAAAACTATAAAATGTAACATGCAACTAGATGGTAAAAATACCTAAAGTAAATCAACGTAGTAAAAATTTATTGCTGGGGGTTTTATATAAAGAACGATAAAGAATTTGCTTCACTATCTACTTCAATTTATTGCAAATTCTTTCAGTTATTAAGTGAGATTTAATATGACAAAACTTTAAAATGTAACATAGATGGTAAAAATACCTAAAGTAAATCAATGTAGTAAAAATTTACTGCAGAGAGTTTTATTTAGAGAATGATAAAGAATTCGCTTTACTAAGCTACTTCAATTTACTGAAGTTTCATCATACAAAAACTTCTTTGATATTGAAATACTAAGCCCAAAATTGTTATCTTTTTGCCACGTAAACATCTAACTTTAAACTTTAGTATTCAGTATGGTAATTTGATTTATTTCTGGCGTTTGCTAATATTTATATTTCTGTTTCAATAACCACTTGTATAACTTATTGAATGGAAGAGGGTAGATTCCTATGGGGGAAAAAAAATTAATAATAAGTTTCTTTGTGTAAAATCGTTATGCACATAAGAGGTGAATTATGTATTACATTTTCTTGCTTTATTTATATTATTTACAGTTATAAAACAATGCTGGTAACTTGAATCTACATTATTTTCTATCACTGTCCTCAAAGTTTTACAAAATAGCATTTTTATGATACTTATTTAGTTTGATTTTCCATCAGAAACTTGAATCAGAAGAAAGTTAATAATTGCACTTCTTTCTCAAAGAATTTAACCATCGAAATTGTATATTTGCGAGCAGTAATACATTTTCTATTAAAATGTATATTGGTATGTATCATTGCGTATGTATACTTCAACACGTCTGTGCATGCATGTAATACATGGACGAACGTGTATCTACTTATTTGTGTGCATGCAGGTATGTATTTCCATGTGTGTACATTTATTTAACTAAATTTATACATCATTGTGTGTGCACAATAAACAAAAGGGAAGGTATATCAAAAGTGAACTTATCTAAATGTTTATTGCTTAATTTAATAGTTTAATCATTAAAATTTCAATTATATTTACGCTGATAAAATTACATACTATATACAAATTATTTGTATGTTTGCGAATAATATAATATGCACGTATGCGCATAGGTAGATATGCGCATCCTGGCATCTAAATTATTAAGTACATAAGCACTTTACGAATATTTTACAAGCATTTTTTGCACCATGCGCCATATCTATATATAGATATCTAAAAATTTGTGTATGCATACTGGAATAATATAATTTGTATGCATTACAAAATGTTTTACATATGATTGTTAAATGATTTCATGTTTATTAAACCGGCATACAAACTGGATCCTTGAATACATATTAATATTGCATACATTCTGTTTCTGTTGTCAGCAGTTGTAATCCGTGTGAATAAATAGCATTTGTAACATAGTATTCTGAACTAAATGTTTTCATGGGCGCGTAACAATGTTTATACTGAATAATAGTTTCGTGTCAACAGGATTTAAAATCAAACATGTGCTGTACAAAGAAAGCGCATAAAAACAGCTCATTCTGTATCGAGTCTAAACGGAGAGGAAATCAGGATTTATGCTAATGCAAGTTTAGTATTTATGATAGGAAGTTCTATAGACAAAACCTAATGCAAATACACGACAGCATAGTTACACAAATATCAATCGGATGACATTTATTTGGTTTTGCATAATAAATGGGACAATGTTACTCGTGAAAATAATATTTTATTTGTTTTCCGGTTCTCTAAAGCATAATTCTTCTAGTGTTCTATTTAAATAGAAACGTATTTTTTATATCTAAATTAAAAAATATATCGAGAATGATCATTTTAAATCATTAATTTTATTATTATTATTTTTTTAAATATATCGTGACAGTTCTTTTCTTCTTCTTCTTTTTTCTTTCTTTCTTTCTTTTTTTTTTCTTTTTTTTTTTTGTAATTTCTGCAAACAAGCCAATATTTTTTTGTGTTTTGCTGTTGGTGTTAAACAAATAATAGTCAGTAGTAACATAACAGAGAAATACTAATCTTGCAGATGAAATAATCTATTGGCAACAAAGTTTGGGTATTTCATAAACATGATATGGCTCTCAAACAGCAAAGAGGGCACAAATTTTCCCACAATACGCTTCATTACATTTCATAGGAAAAATTCTTTAAATTTAAGCTTTGATATATATATATATATATATATATATATATATATATATAAAGAATGAATTTTAGTTTCCATTTGACAGTCTGTATAGTTTGATAAGTAAAATTACTAATGTTGATCGCTTTTAGAAAATAAGGAAGAAAGATAAGAAATGCAATCACATTACAATGCTGGAATATATTATTTCTATAAATCTGCTTCTCCAGTATTTTTTTTTCTTTGTTTCTCCTACTCGATTCTGTAAAGCACATTGAGAACTTCAACAAAAAATATTCTTTATAACTTCCTTAATCTAACTTATATTTTTGGTGATATTTACCATGAATTCATGAAAGAAAAAAAAATCAAGTTTATTAGACGATTACTTTAAAGTAATTATTATACAAAAAATGATTGAAACTAAGGTAAAAAGCAAACTTAAAAATCTAAAATAATTCAAGACCAATGGTAATCGATATGCCAATGCATCCAATGACCAATGCATCGATAGATATTGAAACTTGACTTAATGTCAGAGTTGACGTAATGTCAGTTTTCATTAACTTGATTTAATGTGAGAGGTGGATAATTTTTTTTTTCTTCATGGAAACCAAAACTATTCACCGACATCTAAATACATCGAGAGTATTTAGAATTAGACAAACAAATATATACATATTTTTTCTTTAAAAAATCAATTTTTTTCCATCTTTATCGATTGTAGATAAAAACTAACAAAAAGTTAAAGTATAATAAAAAAAAATTAATATTCCCAATTGTATTACTTATAAAACATTTCTATATTCTTCACTAAAAGTTACTGCAGGTACTAAAATAGTCTATAGAACATAGCAATGGTAAGAAAAAAAAATAAAAACTAAGTATAAACTACAACCTTTTTATAGATTATTCTGTTGGTAAATATTTGTTCTATGACACCCGGAATACAAAACGTATTGTCAAGAGTAACAATTCAAACCTGCGGCCGGTGCAAATACTACCATTCAAGGGGCGTATTATATATAACAAAACACTACTCAATGGAGAGGAAATCCAGCGTTTTGACCCCACTGCGGGGCGCCTTGCCCTCAAAGCTGTTGCGCCCCCTCTCTCTGAAAGTCTCCCTGCTGTGCTTGCATGGGCCCCCTCAGTGGCTTGTTGGACGCCGTCAATAACTTTTCGTATTTTTATATTTTTTTATTTCTTCTTTTTTCTTTTCTTTTTATTTAAAAAAATACTTTTGGCTTTGTTTACGGGTCTGCGGGGAATATACACTCTGATCGTGTCTATTTTGCCACCAGGGATGCTAGAATGGAAATACACTTCATTAAACGTTGACATCAATACTAGGAAATGTGTATATTTTAAGTACATATATGGGTCTCGTGAAAACAATACTTATAAAGAGAGCCGACCATTCAATATCCACCTACTATGTTCGCCTCCATGTTGGGTGCATTGACTTATATGAAGGTAATTTATGTAGTTGAGTTCGCTTATTCGAATAAAATCTTTGCTAAGATAAAATATTATAATAAATCTGCCTTTTTATAACAATAATCAAAATCAATTGAAGCACAAATACTTAAAATAAGTCTATGCAATACATTAAATTTAAATAATAAACTGCTACATAAAAAAAGCAAAAATTACAATCTCTAACTCTAATGTTTCATTACATGAAATCTTTCGCAGTTCAATATGCTAACGTTTTAGAAGACTTATCTTGGTAATATCTATCTATATTATAAAGGGCAAACATATCTGTGCGTAACGCATACGTCATTTTGCGAATGGCAACACTTTGAAATTTGAAATGAAATTTAGGTTTTGCAACTTCTTTTACTGCAAAATTTTAAACTTATAAACATTGCACATTTTTAATTTTTACACCGTCGTATAAGGAAAAAAAATGTACTTTTTAATGCAATTTGATTGAAAGCTGTATCTCAATTTAATTTTGAGTTATTAATTTTCTTGTAGTTTTTAATATATTTTTTAAAATTGTGGCAACTGAAGTACTCCATTTCTGTTGAAAGTCATGGAGGGTTGAAAGTAGAGGGAAAATAATCACGGAGGAAAGAAAATAATATATTACTGTACCTTTTGTTGCCATTTTCTCATAAAAACTGAAAAAAAAAAAATTAAATTATAATGCGTGCTATGTCAGCGATGTTTTAAATTTCCAAATATTGCACATTTTCGATTTTTACGCCGTCAAATAGAGAAAAAAAAATCTGTTTTAAAATACAATTTGTTTGCAAATAGTATCTTAATTGACTGAGTTATTACGGTTTTTAAAATAACTGGCCGCCCGTGGCGACCAGTTTGGTCTCCCTTAAATGTATACCGGGCATTGTATCATGTTACTTTTATTCATTATTTAATTTACTTGCTCAATCCTTCGCCAAATCGTAAGATTTTGATAGAGAAATCAAGAACTCGGTATTTTTATGTTAGTCGGGCACAGGTGATAAATCGCCAAACATTGTACCCGTCGCATTTCTTCATATTTCATTAATTTAGATTAAAATATAATCCTTTCCCTCAGTTAAAAATGGATAACTTTAATTTAAAACTGAAACATTTCAAATTCATGAATTTCACTTAAAAAAAATTTTTGTTTTTTAAAGGAAGAAAAGAAAAGAATAAATACCATAAACCATTTAATTTCAGCATCAAAGCATTGTTTTAATTTACCCCTCGAAAAATAAAAATGCTACTGGCGAGTTAAAAAATGTTATTGGCGAGAATTGCGCTCAGCTAACATGAAAGTACGAACTTTTTGCGATCATAGCAACTTTTATGTAGTTTTATTCGAAAAAAAAAAAAAAATATTTTGATGAAATAGGTTGCCAGAAAATACGTTCCCAAATTTCTTTTCTCGCCATGGGCCTTTTCTCTATTTTGCCAAGTACCTATACTGGAAAAATACCTTTATTTATTTATTATATTTTAAATGAGATGAATAAAAGACGGCACAGATGTCATATACGCACCACGTTGCGCGATTTTTTTCTGACGCCAGTGTCATGTACGCATCGGGGTAGTTAACTGGCGCCAGAGTGTCGTTATTTTGCTTGATATGGTAACCCGGATCTTATTGTTTATTTATTAATAAGTTGTTTATTTACTTTTACTTATTTTTTTTTACGATATAAATTGTTTTGTTCTATAGTTATTAATTAAACTTTTTTTTTTATTTATTGTTGTTCCCTTTTTAAAAATATTACACAATAAACAATGAGATGCGTTTCATTCAGATGTTGCCTTTAAACAATTAACAAATAATCGCGATTTCTGTGCCACGTACAATAGCATAATATATATAGATTTTCAAGCATGAATTATTTTTAAATTTATCTATCACGTGTAGCTCGATTAAGAAAGATTAATACGCTTGCCCTTAAAACAATGTAAAAAATTCAGCATTTGTTTCCGGCTAATGTTCCATAACAAAATTAAAACTTCCTCTACAGAAAAATAAATAAAATAATGTAAATAAGAAACAAATTTAGCAGACATGTGATTGAACAACGCACTTAAAGCACTGAAATGATCGGAAAGACTGCCGTAAGTCGCAAAATCTTGGCCTAATAACACCTGGCATGCGGTGACATGTGAAAGTATCGTTTTAATAAATTTTAAAACTTTATTTGATTGCATAATTGATATTTTTCAGATAAAAATTCTTTTTGATGTTAGTGGGCAATCTAAAATATATATTACATGTAGAAAAAATAATTACAATAAAAAAAAAAAAAAAAAAGAATGATTTTCACCTATAGTCTGTAACCCGAGGAGCTCGGGTTCGATCCTCTAGTAATAATAATATTTAAAATGTGAAAGCGTATTTGAATGTTTCACAATAAATGACATCAAGATCGTAGCCAGAAAAATATTTCGGAAGGGAATTTTGTGTCAAAATTTAATTTTTATTTCCATATTTAAGAGCCGTTTGCAGGAATTAATTTTTAATAGAGGTGAATAAAGTTAAAGGCTTATGAAGTTTTATTGTGAAGAATAATTCAATAATGAAGCTATTACAAAAGAAAATTTAATATTTGAGCCTTTTTTATTGAAAATAAATTTACATAATTGATGTTGCCCCACATATGGTATTGACATTGGTCTGGTGTCGACCAAGTTAAAGTTTTAAGGAGTTTTGCACGAACGTTTCAAATGTTTTATTGTTAAATATGTTTTAACAGGAACATAAGCTGAAACAGCCAAGTTAGACGAAATTTTAATAGATTGCGGCAATTTCGAAATAAATCTCTAACTGAATTCTTCAAGAGTTTCATTTAAACATCTTGCACAATCTATATCAGGTCATTTTGTTTGACAACGTTAAAACCTTGCCTATAATTCCGAAAAAATTTGATAAATTTTAAAGAATCCTACAAATTTTAATAATTTTCGCAACAAATAAACATTAAAAGTTGCTAGCGCAGAATTTTCGTTTTTAATTTTTTTAAATTAATAATAATTTAAATTTAAATTTTTTTAATTTTGACTAATACTTAATATCCCATTTATAATTATCCAGGCAAAAATTTCGGAGGAATATCAGGCCCTGGTGATCCTCCCATTGGCTACGGACTTGGATGACATCAAAATCGCTGAATTAATACTTTTGAAACGTATATATAAAAGTAAATTATAATGCCGAATATAATTTTAGGCTTCTTTATTTTAATTTAATATGCTAATTAAAACAACTTTATAATTTCATTATTTGAATATAGAATGAATAAATTTATTCACCATTAAATTAGCCTTTTTTTTTTTTAAGTTGCCAAATCTTCAAAAGGCCAAAAAGTAATATTTTCACAACAATGTGCAAATATTCAGTTGGAGCATTGACACGTGAATAATGAGAATTAAAGAAAATTATCAATAATTAAATTGTAAAGTAAGAAAAGCCCTCACCGTTGAAACTCTCACTGATGAAAATGAAATCATATTTAAAATAAAATGCACATTTTCAAGAATTTTTTTATAATACATGCAGCGTGAAAATCAGTACCTACAGAAAAGTGTCAGCTGTCAAGCATGACATCATGATTAAAACGAAAAGTTTATTTTAATCATTTTGTTAATTTATTTTGAATTATTTTTAACTATTCGCAACATTTAATTTTTATTTTACATTATCAATTGATATTTCCTATATAAAGTGGCAATATTTTTTGCTCCAAATAAACAAAAAAATACAACTTTACACCTTTTTTTAAATGTTATATGGCTTTAATTATGCACATTTTTCAACAAAAATTGTTGCCGTTTAAATTATCAGGAGTTTTTGCTGTAGGTTTTTCCATTTTTTTTTTTTAATTAACATTGAAAATTAATTTCGAATAATCTGAACTAGTTAAATTTGTAATGGAGATTTCGTAACAGATTTCGTAAAAAAGATTTCGTAAATTGTTTTATCAAAATAAAAGGAGAGTGATTTCTTTTGTAAAGGAAACCAATGTTGCAATTCGATTATTCAGTTAAAAATACAGTGTATTTTACTTCAAGCCGAAACCGGATTTTCGTTCTTAACTTAATATAAATGAAAATACCTCAGCGAAAATTTCGATAGATTAACTTTTTTGTGTGTGAAAAGTGATGGCAACTCGAGAATTTCTAGAAGTGTGCTTTAATTTGGTCAATGGTGTTTTATGATGAAGTCAAAATTTTTAACGGGCCGGTAAATTACAGAATTTTTTTAACGGGCCGGCCCGGGCCGAATCAAAAGTTCAAAACACGGCCCGTTTATTTTTTTTCTTCGGCTCCGATCAAATTCGTAATCGATAAAAAGATTAAGTAGTCCGACCGGTCAGATATAGAAATTTAAAAGTATCAAACTAAGCCGATAAAATACAAACAATATTCAATAGACGTGACCGACGTGAGGATAATTATAAATGTGCTGCACGATCCGATGATAGATTGAAAACATCAATACAGAAAACATGGCCAGCATAGAGATCGGCATCGAGCAGTTGCATCGTGTCTGAAACAGGGCTTAAATTTTTCAGTAGACTCGGGTTGGACCGGGATCAGAGTTACATTTTATTCTCCATACTAGGTCTAAGGGGCGGACCACGCGAAAACACCCGTTAGTTAATATTAATCCCACGAGAGAAATTATTTAAGATATTTCGTTTACATTTCAAAAAATTTAAATGATTTTATTTTTGCATTGGATACCTGAATTCGATCTCTACACAGGCCGTTTTGTACTTCTTTATTTTGTTTGCAGTTAATTTTAATTAGGACAGCTTCACTTTCGAAACCGGTAGCATCATCATAAAAAATCTGAAAAAAAGAATTGAAAAGTAAAAAACGGTTTTTTTAGAGATCGACTTCAGTTATGCAATGCAAGAAAAAAAAAAATCATAAAAAAAAAAATGAAATGGAAATGAGATATCTTAAAATTTCTCCCATTAGATTAAAATTATCAAGCGGGTCTTTTCGCGTAACTGAAGTAGCCTCGTCGGGCAAGCAATTTTGTTGCCCGTTGCCAATTGTTTTGTAAAAATAATAGTAAATAATGAACTTTTGATAACAGACAATTTGGAAATATACCTTAATAAATTACAGAGAAATATTTTTTTTTAAATCGTCTTTTTTTATATTATACAGCTTCAAAAGTTATGATGTTTTTAACAATCTTTTCTCTTTCATTCTGAGCATATTTATATTTTTAAGGAATCTTTATTCGAATTTAAGAGTCTAATAATAGTTCAGACAATATACCTGGCAAAATTAATGGTAGTTCTGGAAATCGGCTTACTTTATGTTTTTTGGGTCGCTGAATCCGAATTTGTAACTTCCTACCAAAATTTTCCCCGGCAACCCCCCCCCCCCAAATTTTGGTAAAATGCCCCCAAAAAAGGTTTTTATTAAAAAAATGATTTAGGGAAAAAGTATCTAGAAATTCAGAAAGTAGACAAAATTTGCAACAAATTAGATATATGACATTATGACGTAGGATGAAGGGGAGGGGGGGAATCTGCCTCGGAACATGCGCCGCGGTGCTGCGTGGACTAAGTTGCGCAATCCCACTTAACCACTCACATCGTTTACATTCGCCCTCCCATCTCCTTTCCGAACTTTCCCTATAAAGTTTACTTAAGTTATTTGGGTCGCTGAATCCGAATTTTTAACTTCCCCCTGAAATTTTCACCTCCGCACCCCCCCCCCCCCCAAAGAAATAGTTGTTTTTAACTTAAATTTGTTATTGTTTTAGGGGGAAAGTATATAGAAATTCAGAAAGTAGACAAAATTTGCAATAAATAGGATATATGACATTACGACGTAGGATGAACGGGGAGGAAGAGGGCTGCCTGGGAACATACACTGCGGCGCTTATCTGCACTAAGTTATGCAAGTCCAGGCAATAGGGGATTTTGCCTGGCAAAATTAATGCTATTAATGTTCTGGATTTCGACTCACTTTATGTTTTTTGGGTCGCTGATTCTGAATTTGTAACTTCCCACCAAAATTTCCCCCGTCAAACCTCCAAAAAATTGATTTTTCGAAAAAATTTGGTTTTTGAGAACAGCGCGCGGGGAATTTTCCCAGGCAGCCCCCCGTCTCCCCGTTTATCCTACATCATAATGTCATATATCCTATTTGTTGCAAATTTTGTCTACTTTCTGAATTTCTACATACTTTTCCCCTAAAACAATAAGAAATGTAAGTTAAAAACAACTATTTGGGGGGTGGGGGGGAGTTGCGGGAGGGGAATTTGGGGGGGAAGTTAAAAATTCGGATTCAGCAACACAAAAAACTTAAAGTAAACCTTATAGGAAAAGTTTGGGGGGGGGGGAGATGGGAGGGCGAATGTAAACGATGTGAGTGGTTAAGTCGAATTGCGTCGCGGTGCATGTTCCGAGGCAGATCCCCCCTCCCCCTTCATTCTAAGTCACAATGTCATGCATGTAATTTGTTGCAAATTTTGTCTACTTTCTGAATTTCTAGATACTTTTCCCCTAAAACAATAAAAAAATTCATTTTTTTAATAAAAACTTTTTTTGGGGGGGTGGGGGGGGGGGTGCCGGGAGAAATTTTGGTGGGAAGTTAAAAATTCGGATTCAGTGACCCAAAAACAAAGAGTTAGCCTTTTTCCAGAACTACCATGAATTTTGCTAGGTAGAGCCCCTATACGGTCTCTGTTGCCTGGACCTAAGTGATTATTAATGTTGCTATTCAGTATGCTCTGGCATGCAAACATATAATAATATAAAATATACTGTTAAATTTTTCCATAAATACTTTTGCAATATTCTAGAAAATAATCTTACTTGTATGGTAAGAAAAATTAGAATTTTTTGTGGAAAATGGTTCGTGTCTGATTTCTTTGATTTTTGCACGGTCCGGGGCTGTTTTTACTGATTTTTGCACGGTCCGGGGCGGGTCGTGAACCGCGAAAATACAAATGGGCCGGGCCCAAACCGAACTTATACTTTTTTCCACTGGGCCGGGCCTAATTATTTCCCTTTCGGGTCAAGCCCGGTATTGTAAATTTCGGCCCATGCAGACCTCTAATAGTGACCTGATTTCCTATACAAAAAGTGTTCATCTTGATAAGTACTATCAATCCTGTTATTTTGTTCAAACAGGTTACGAACGCTTGTATACAAAATTAACAAACTTTTATAAGAATTCTAAGATAGAGGATTATTTCGGAAACCGTAGGACATATGATAGAGGAGAATTAATAGGATGTTAACTACAAGGTTCTCAGTCTGTTTAAAGATGAAGTGGTCTTTCAGAAACTGTGAACTAAGACCATAAATCTAAATCACAAACCTCTCTTAGAAAAATGCATGTGCTCAAAGGCTGACATGGAACACGAGCCGGTGCATGTGTCAGAGGGTTCAGACCTTTGTATCGACTCAGTAGGTGGCGGCATTTCAAACAAATCTCTCTAAATGGCTTACACCTGAACTTTTTTTCTGATTTTTCACTATTTATTCAAATTGCCTGTCTTGGCGTTTTGCTTGATATTTTTGAATTAATCATATTTTAACTAATGTTTCAGGTTCTGTTTTTTTTTTTTTTTCCTTTCAATGGAAAAAACTATGTAATGCAGTCGAGGAACATTCGTTACGTATTTCCTTTATGCATTTATTATTATTATTATTTGTATGTTTTTGAACTTAAGCTCTAATTCCTTCTAACGATTTCTAGTCATAAAATATTTAATTTTATCATTACCGTATTTACTCGCATAATAGTCGCCCTCGCGTATAGTCGCACTCCCGTTTCGAAGCAGAAAAAATCGTCAAAATATTTTCTTCGCATAAAAGTCGCAATCGCCTTTTTCAAACCCGGCGAGATCAGAACGCAAAAACGATTAAACTGATATTCTAATTTTTTTTTTAATTAACGGTGATATAATTTGTGTTGAGTTTGGACCATTTCCAATATTTTTTTAAAAAACAATATTTTTAGAAGCACGCCATTAGAAAGACTCGCATCGATAATGCAACCATTGGACGTATCGGTTTAATAAACTATTTAAAGACAATATAAGACGAGTATATGGAGATTGGATATGGTCATTGGGAACAAAGAAAAAACTGCCAGTGGAAAAGTAAGGCGTCCATTCCTGGAACGAATGTGTAGTTGCATATTACAAAACTGGACTTTAATAACAAACGATAGATAATTTTAAAAAGTTTTAAGAAGACAGGTATCTCCAACGCTTTAGACGGAAGCGAAGATGACATTTTATGAGATGACGGAGATTCTACAGACACCGGTTCACATAGTGATGCTTATACTTTCAGTACAATAATTTAACCTTACTTAACCTTAACTTAACCTTAATAAACCTTCAGTTTACAATAGTGATACAGATACTTTCAGTGAAAGTGATTTATTATGAGAATCTTTTGTCAAATTTACACAAAGATTATTTGTAAATTTTATGCCTATAAAAATATTATCATACAAAGAAAATTTGTGTTTAATAAACAGTGTATAATCTGGAAACATTTGGCAAGTTACTAATTTTATTAGAATGTGTTTTTTTTTTTTTTATACCAGTAATGTTTTAGCATTAGTGTATGCAATATTGTGTAGTAGATTTCTCCGCATAATAGTCGCACCTAGACTTTCAGAATGAAAAATTGGCAAAAAAAGTGTGACTAAACACGGTAGATTCACTCAGATTGGACATGGAGTTTTATCGACTCAGTGGACGATGGCATTCTACTAAATGGCTTACACCTGAACCTATTTCTGATGTTTCGCTGTTTATTCAAAATGTCTGTTTTGAGGTTTTGCTAGACTTTTCTGAATTAATCATTTTCAACTAATTATTCCCCGTTCTCTCTCTTTTTTTTTTTTAATTCGTTGCATTAAAAAAAAAAAAAAAAAAAAAAAAAAAAAAAAAAAAAAAAACATTTTTATGATGTGGAACTGCAGTTGTGCATTTCTTACTTATACGCTTTTCTTGTTGTTGGTTTTGTTTTTACATTAAATGCTTTTTAGTTTATGATCTAATTCAATCCTATGACTTCTAATCATAAAATTCTTATGATAAATTAATTTCTAATTTCATTCGAACTTTTTCACTTCAAGAATATAATGTCCAGGAGTGACTTTGGAGTATCTAAACTCCCTTTCACGGTGAATTCCATGTAGAAATGTCGGACCAAATAATACAAAATTTCTGTATTACAGCCAGCCATTCGTCTGAACTAAAAACTTTGGGTTTTTATACGAATACAAAATACGTTGTATCGTCATTTCTTATTTTCATAAATTATTAATAATATTATATGGCTTAATATTTTGTCGTACGTTTAACACAACGTTTTGTAATGATAGATTATTATGCCTATTGAAAAAAACCGAATTTCATGTTTTATGAGATTCCTATACAACGAGATAGCTTAATGCATACAATTTTTTTTTCTGTTTTGAATTCATGAGTGCGAAACGCACATGCATACGTTATAGTGATTATTGAACAACAGAAAGCGTCCTTAGATGAAACCATTACTTGACACTGAAAAAGAGCGAAGTATTTTTATTTCACATTTTTATTACTCATAATATATTTTTTTTTACATACTACAAAAGTAAGAAGGCGTGAAGTACAAAAATAAATAAATAAATAAATAAAATTTTAAAAATTTTAAACTAAAATTATCTTTTTTATACTATTTATTTATCTTGTGCCTAACGAGAGGATAATTACTGTACCCAATAACTTATAAATTATCATTTTATGTAATAACTAGCAGATCTACCCGGCTTCGCTCGTGTCAATTATAAGTGTCCTCCCGGTTAAAATACATTAAAATGAAATAATACGGCAATGATAATAACTGAGATTGGTGCATTCTCGCCCACGGATCGTTAAAAAGACCAATAAGAAATGTAAGTAAAATAGAAATATAAGTAAATATAAGTATAATATATATTCCAAACAAATGTCAAAACATATATTATAAAAAAATTATTTGCTTAAAATGCGTCATTTCAATTAAAAAAACACATTAAAAATATTAAAAATTTACATGTTTCGACTCTTTCATTGAGTCATATTCAGAATATACAAAAAAACTACAAACACAATGCTAATTGTGGTATTATACTGATTATGGCAACGACCTGACCCATAAATTTTGCCTTTACTGAAATTTTTCTTAACTTAACACTGTCAAATAGAAAAAAGTTCTTTCAAATGAAATTTATTTGAAAGTTGTATCTCAATTTTTTCATTTGAATGGATTTTAAAGTAATTTTCAATCATGGATATTTTTTAATTTGCATGCACATGCAGTCCAATTACGAAAGATATGCCTGTTTGCTCTTAATGCAGTATTATAAAGTAAATACATTGCTATGAGTAACTCTAGCATCATATTGTTGGTAGCAACAACCTAACCCAACCATAAATTTAAATTTTACTGTAATTTGACCTTTAAACATCGCACATTTGATTATTCCAACGTCTAATAGAATACAAAAAGTACTTTCAGTAATATTTGTTTGAAAAGCTTACCTCAATTTACAGATTGTTTATCTATTTTAAATTAATTTTCAGTCACGGAGATATTTTTAAATATTACCTTCACCCCAATTAAGAAAGATATATACTTTTGCTATTAATGCAGTATTATGAAGAACAGACATATCTATGAGTAACGCCTAGCATCAT
Source organism: Maratus speciosus (assembly GCA_963932465.1). Lineage (NCBI taxonomy): Eukaryota > Metazoa > Arthropoda > Arachnida > Araneae > Salticidae > Maratus > Maratus speciosus. Next base: position 511,094,698 of record OZ010795.1, read on the forward strand.
ATTCTTGGTGGCTACAACCTAACTGTACGATAAATTACGCTTTTACTGCAATTTAATCTTTACACATTATGCATCCGATTATTTCAACGTCTAACAGAAAACAAAAAACACTTTCCGTAATTTGTTTTAAAAAAATTATCTCAATTTACAGATTTTTTTTTATGTTTTTTAAAGTAATTTTCAAGCTTGAATTTTTTTAAATATGCCTGCAACCCAGTTACAAAAGATTAACTTAATTGCTCTAAAACATTGTAACTAATTCAGTATTTGTTTGTTTTCGTTTGGGAATATCAATCCTGCTGCTTATAACTTGGGTTCTACAGAAATAATTTTAATTCAACTTGCACTATTAGTTTTTCAGTTAAGATTTTGGTGCGTAACATTGTTATACGCTAATAAGTCATAGAATTATAGGGAAAATTCCATAATCATGGGAACCCGATCATGAAAGATTAGTCTTTTTAAAAATTCTGAATAGATTTCATTGGAACTTATATTGTTTGTTAGATAATTTTACACGCATGTTTTCAAAATATTGTATATAGTTTTACGTCTCTTTGTTATAAAATTATAGAAGAAAGTTCAAAAGTCAGGTGAGCTCGATTATAAAAGATTAACCTTTTTGAAAAGTTCGACTGGACAGATTTTGATGAAACTTGCACTATTAAATTGCATCCGGATTTCTGGAATAATTTTAGTATATAACATTTTGTTGTACATGCTTTGTTATAGAATTAGCTGAAATGTTCGATAATCAGGCGAAGCCAATTCTCAATAATTAGCCTTTTAAAAAAGTTAGATAATTTTTGAGGAATAGTTTTAGTATATTGCATATCCGTCTAACATTCTTAGACCATATCCTACTGTAAATGACCAACTAAAAGTTAGGCCCTTAACAGCCGAAATTTTGTCTTACACATTAGAAAATATAATGGCGCAGTGATGATCGTATCGTTTTCAGCCATGCGAAAGGACTTTTGATATAAAGATACATATTGCTTTAAAATGGAAGATGAAATTCACCCATATATTTCCTTTAATTCAAGATTTGTTCGGAGAATTTGTCCGCAGTGGAAGAAATGTACTACTCAGATAAATAAGTAATCGCTAAAACGAAACTGATCGCTAAAACGAAAATACCAAAAATACCTTTGCATGTAATTGTTGAGAAATCTAATAAATATACTAAGGGTTAAAATATATATTCGTCTTTCAAATTAAAAACGATTTTTATTTATGTTCTATTAACGAGCAGTATATCAGGCATCTTTAACATATGTATACAAAGATTCATTGCCGAAAATTTTTAAATGGAAACTCATATTTCCATTCATAAAATCCAAATCCGCCATGTTCAATCGCATTGTCAGCTATGAAATTTTGTTTAAAAAAGAAAAAAGCTTAACCTAAAAAATAGTAGCTATGTTATAATTTTTATTTAATATAAATTGTAGAAAAATCGTATTTTATGTAACCGTATTCGATATAAATCGTAGAACGTGATCACTGCATTTCAGATATTAAAACATTTATCTAAATGATATAATTAAAGGTACATCATTACAAAGAAATAGAAAATAAATAGTCGTAGCCGGTTTTTAGTACCAGTTTGAAATCATATTGACGAAATTTTCGTCATATCGAGCAAACGATTTTTTTTTATCATAATCTTTTTCCTGAATTGATTTTTTGATATTGAAACAACTTCATTAAATTAGATTTTTTAACTTCAGAAACTTAAGGTACTACGTCATTTTAAAATATGCTTAGTTAAAGTTTTTATATTAATATATGGAAAATGTGCATTTTCTTCTTTGAACGACGTCAATTTCAACAACAGCAAAAATCTAGTGAGACAATCCGAATTTTTATTGGCTTATAAAACAGAGTACTCCAGTTGTCAATTTTTTTAAAATTATTGAGCAGTTTTTTAGATGTGTGGCAACAGGAAAGAAACTATTGAATTTGAAAATTTAAAATGAGACATTTCTATAATGTTAAATTATGAAAGATGATAGAAAAAAGGGATAAATATTGGTCTGATGATTTTTTAAAGTAGACAGTAATCTTTTCCACGTTCTAAAACGTATGCACAAAAAGTTTCGTGCAAATCCGTCTAAAATTGAAGATTTGTATAAAGGACATACACACAGAGAACGGCTTTTATATATATAGATTATAAATTTTCATATTAGAATATTTAGATTACAATTTTTGAAAAATATTGATAGGAATTACCTCACAAATGAGTTTCATTTTATTTTAAAAGCCATAACATATGAGTATTTTCCCCCCTTAAAATGGCAATCTTTTAAAAACTTGCTAAAACCTTTTCTTTTTCTTTTATCATTGCTTCATAATTTTCTCTTAACATTATATCATTAAATGTATCTAAGGTTTAATTTTCAAATTAAATTGATAACACTTTCTTTCACAATAACTTTAGAATTCTAAATGATATAATTATTTTCCCTCGTTTACTTATCACATGTTAATGAGTTTAGGAAAAATAATTATGATAATTATCGGCTTGATTCATTTTAAAAAGGGACTGTTTTAACATTTGTTGCGGCCTCAGCAACTGATAAATTTAAATTATAAGACTACGTATATGCCATCTCGAGAATAAATGATAGAAGAAAATTTAATAATGCAACAAGTTTCCTAATGTTTAAAGTCAAGAGAAATATCTTTATTTTCTTTTTATAATTGTTTTATCGTGCATTATAATTGTGGATTATAAATATAGTATCCAGCTATCAAAGCAAAATTAATTTGAAGAGCTAGATGGATGTATATTGTACGGTGTTGTAGAAGTATACAATACGGTATTGTAGAAGTATACAATACGGTATTGAAGAAGTATATACTGTACGGTATTATAGAAATATACTGTACAGTGTTGTAGATTATAGTAGTAGATTGTACAGTGTGGAGTGATAAATTTAAATTATAAGACTACGTATATGCCATCCCGAGAATAAATGACAGAAAAAAATTTAATAATGCAACAAGTTTGCTAATGCTTAAAGCCAAGACAATTATCTTTATTTTCTTTTTATAATTGTTTTATCATGCATTATGATAGTGGATTATAAATAGTATCCAGCTTTCTAAGCAAAATTAATTTGAAGAGCTGGATTGATGTATATTGTACGATGTTGTAGAAGAATATACTGTACGGTATTGTAGAAGTTAACTGTACGGTATTATAGAAATATACTGTACAGTGTTGTAGATTATAGTAGTAGATTGTACAGTGTGGAGTGATAAATTTAAATTATAAGACTACGTATATGCCATCCCGAGAATAAATGACAGAAAAAAAATTAATAATGCAACAAGTTTGCTAATGCTTAAAGCCAAGACAATTATCTTTATTTTCTTTTTATAATTGTTTTATCATGCATTATGATAGTGGATTATAAATAGTATCCAGCTTTCTAAGCAAAATTAATTTGAAGAGCTGGATTGATGTATATTGTACGATGTTGTAGAAGAATATACTGTACGGTATTGTAGAAGTTAACTGTACGGTATTGTAGAAGTATACTGTACAGTATTGTACACTATAGTTGTATATTGTACAGTATTGTAGAGTGCAGTAAAAAAAAAATAACAAATGTAAACTTTAATATTTCAGAAACCATTGTTTGTAGATATTATTTCTAATGGATTCCGTTTAAATATAATGAATGTTATTTAAATGCAATAAGTAGAATATTATTATTAAGCCCAAAAATTCAGCTGAGGGAAATGTTTAAAAAAAAAATTTAATATTTTAATTTTGGTGTCTTTTTAATCGAGAATAAAAAGAATTCATTAAATAAAGCTCGAAATATAATTAAAATCTTTTCTTCAAAATTGACTAGTATATTCCAATGAATTAAACAATATAAAATAGTACTTTGTAAATACTTAACAATACTCCGCCAGTATTCTAAAATATTATATTAATATAAGTTGGCTTTGAAAGTAATATACAACATCTTTAAAAAGTTTGTTTACTATTTCAAAACATTTAAAAGTATAAAGCTTTATCATTTTAGATTTAGATTTAATTAACTGAGGAAATTTAACTATAATACAAGAAAGTTTACATTGCATGTCACAAAAAGTATTTAAAACCAGGAAATAGCTATTAAATAGAATTTATTTGCGTTGATATAACACAACGAGGCTTATTTAAAATTAAAATCCAACAAGCAAAACAAATCTACAAATTAGTGTGATTTAAAAGAAAATATGTAACTGTAACAAAATGTAATATTATGTAATATACATTCTGACGAAAATTATGAAAGTTGGATTAAACTGCTGTGTTTACTTGCTTAAGAATCCAATCTCTTAATTATTAGTGATAAGTTTTTGGTATAAAATCTCAAAACCCTGCACAATATTTTCTAAAATATATTTAAATACAATCTGATATAGTTTTACGTTGTGTTTAAAAATGTAAATTGTAATCAAATGCGCTAAATTTAATAGAACATTCCAAAACAGGCATGCTTTGATAATCCATTGAGAAAAAAATTTGGAATGTATCTTTCAAAGTATGCAAAAAACATTTTGTAACAGACGTAATTCATTAGGAAAAGCATAAAAATTACTGTAGTCTTTAGAAAAACATTTCTGTTATTTTTTCCATGTTTAGAAAAGCACTTTCTTTTAATATAACGGAATGTCAACGAGCAACAATGTTTTCAAATTCGTTCGAAAGAATGTGAAGACCTGGTAAAAAATGCAGCAGGTACAACAGTATAAGGGAAGTGCTACGAACTGCAAAATGTTTTGAACACGGTAAAAAGCAATTAATATTCATTGGGTTTAATTAATCTCGTAAACGAATTTCAACAAATTTTGATTTAATTTTTTCTATATTTTAATCTATTACTGAAAAAATCAAATAAAGATTGAAATATGATTTTAAACACTTTTTCAAAAATAGAACAGTATCATCAAACGAAATAAATTATTCTGTACAGATTTAAGTAATGTTCCGGTAGTAGTCTAAAATATTCCGTCAATAAGAGTCTGCTGTTAATTGCAGTATATAACTTTAATGGAGTTCAACTTTGTCCTTTAATCTACAGAAAAAAAAAAAAATCAAATAAAGTTTGAAATATGATTTAAAACATTTCTTCAAAAATAGAACAGTTTCATCAAACAAAATAAATTATTCTGTACAGATTTAAGTATGTTCCGATAATAGTCTAAAATATTCCGCCAATAAGAGTGTGCTGTTAATGCAGTAGATAACTTTAATGGAGTTCGATTTTGTCCTTCAATCTAAAAAAAAAAAAAAAAAAAAGAAAGAAAGAAAGAAAAGAAAACAAATATCAAATGAAGCTTGAAATATGATTTGAAACACTTCTTCATAAATAGAACAGTGTCATCAATAGATTTTTTTAAACAGTGGCAATTTAACAGTAGAACAATAAATAAAGAAATAAATAACAATAAAAAAATACATTGTATTTATTGGAGAATGTTTAATGTCTATAATATATACAAGCAATCCGTTTAAATAGATATTAAAAATTAATTTTAAGTTGTATTTCAACAACAGGAACAATGGGATAAAAAATGTTAAATAAAACAAAGTAGGCTTGAAACAGAAAAATTCGAAATGTGTCTTTCAAAGTATGCAAAAAAATTTCTGTAAAAGCTGCAGTTCATTAAAAGAAAAAACATATAAATTACCCCAGTCTTTAAAACAAAATTTTGTGTTACTTCTTCCATCTTCAGGGGCGAATTTTCTTTAAACATAACGTAATGTCTATGAGCAACAATGTTTTCAATTCGTTCAAAAGAATGTTAAGACCTGGTAAAAAAAGCAGCAGGTACAAGAGTACAAAGGAAGTGCTAAGAACTGCAAAAATTTTTGAACACGGTAAAAAGCAATTAATATTCATTGCATTTAATCACGCACTATCACGTGATCAGTGTCATTTTCGGTACCGCAGAGGCAACAAGAAATGTTTTAGTTTGAGTTAATTCAATTTATTCGTTTTTGTTACTTTATGATCATTTTTTTCTTTCAAATTTGAATTCTTGTACAAATACAAGAGTTGACAATAAAGAATTTAATTTTGCCTCTGATTGTAATATGTATTAAAAAATTTTACTAATAAGAATTGCATTTGTATTGGTTTTGCTTCTTAGTAAATACTGCAAGTTAGTAACAATTTCATGCTATGCAGTGTTAAGTCCTATAAAAGTCGGAAATCAAGTGTTGAATAATTTATTTATTTTTCGAAATTAACTGTTTTTTTATTTGGACGTATGACATGCATTATTTCTGAAGGATTTAATTATAACATTAACGTCTTCCAAAACATAAACAATCCAAAATTAATAAACCTTTATCAGAAATACTCCTGATTAAGTAATTCAATCTTATTGTATGAGTGAACGATAAACTAAAACGTATTTAAATAATCGGAGGCAACCTTCCTGCCTTGAGCATTACATTTTCTTACTCGTGTGACGTGTAGTCTGGTGACAAAGCCAAAAAAAAAAAAAAAAAATGGCTAAAAAATGATACAACGCAATTAAATAAAAATGAAGAGAGAGAACAGATTGATCGTTTATTGGATCTTTCCTACCTTTAACAATAGTCGCAAGTTATATGTAATGCAAAATTTACCTTTTCTTTCTGTTCTGTTAATTACAATTTTGGTGTACTTTTTCTAAGATCTTTATTATGTGTATTACTAAAGACAAAAGTTGCTGCAATATACTCTAATAATAAAGAGATTTAGAAACAGTATTGCTTGCATTATAGGGTTGCAGATTGTATGATTTTCAGGCTCATTGTATGTTTTACGTTTAAGCTATTCCCATCGAACGGCTTCTTCCTGTTTATTTATTTATTTTACTTTGATATTCTTTTCTCAGTTATCTTCGAAAATCCCACGTATTTTTACAGTCAATAAAACCCTTCCTTTTTTCAGAGATAAATTTGGCAACACTACATCGGCCATATCTTGGTCAAAATTAGCAATGTTGGTGTGAAATGTTGTTTCGATATTGAGAGTTTATATTCTGAAAACATTATCCCAATATTTTCAAGATATATTTTTTCCATTTCATTACCAATATTCCAATTTAATCCCAATATTTCTACAAGACTGACATTTTATTGCAAACATTATTCCAAAAGTGGTGCTTTATTGAAAGTATTTTCAATGAATGCAATATTGGGCTCCACCCTCAATATAACCATACCGATTTCCTAACGGATAAAATTATTCTCGGAGCTTTTTATTTCGGTACGTGCATTGTGGGAAAAAACACACAGAGACAAAAAAAAAAAAAAAAAAAAAAACTTTCTTATGCTAACTCTCACCAATGAGTGACAAACTCTAACGCAGTTCGGCAAAATTTAAGATCCTAGACTTGACCTTTCTCAACCTTGCAGTGTAAATCTACAAATCCAAGTAGATATATACACTGAAAATACATACCAAACCTGCACGGGAGCTCCAATCTGACATGTTACCCGCTTTACGCGCCAAAAATACGAGTTTACTTTTGGCCCCCACTAGCAGAGGCCTTTTAATTTAAGTCCTTACCACCCTTGTAGTTCAGGAGTTGGGCTGTTTGGACAAGTACTATACCACTATGACAATAGAATACTTGATACTAATTTTCTAGGCAAGTCATTCGTTATGTTTTATTATGCGAAAGGTTTAAAAGGGGGGGGGGGGGCGGAGTTGATTCTGATGTTTACCTTTTTGTTAAACTATGATGTGTGATACTAGTTTTTTTTTTTTTTTTTTTTTTTTTTTTTTTTTTTTTTTTCCTGAATTAGAATGTTCACTGCGCGGATAATGGTGTGAAACAGAATGTCAAATAGAGAAGTATAATTTTTTCTCTCCGTATAATAATTAAAGAGCACAACTATAATTGTGAGAGTAGTTAATTATCTTCTCTCAGCATCAGGTGCTAAGTAACAGAAAGTTGTCACTTTGAAAAAATAAAAATAGAAACATATTATGCGAAGAAGTATTTGATTCTTTGATGTAAATAACAGTCGAAAGTGTAGTTGTGTTCTTTTATTATTATTAGGGCGAAAAAAGATCTACTTTTACATATTTTCCGTTAGAAATAAATATAGCATAACATGAGAATGTCTGAAACGCACACATTTGCGATCACACACACACAAACACACGATATATAAAATCACACGCTATATAATAAACGTTTTGCAAATTAATATCTATCAAATCAATAATCCCTCCAATTAAAACTTGTCCATATTTTATTATAAGCTCATAAATACGTTAGAATACGGTAATTATCAAGAGAATAACTACTCTAAATACGGTAATTATCAAGAGATTGATTTAAAAGATATGGTACAAAAAAGAAATAGCAGCAATACTTAAAAAAAATATAAGAAAATATAAAGCTATATAAATACAGATTATTATACGCTAAGTTTCAGCATTTAATGCCATGTATTTTAAAAATGCATTTGAATAAAAGTTTAAAACTGACAAAAAAGGGCTAGTATCAGTTCTGGATATTTTCAAGATATTATACACACCATTGTCTTGAAAATAAACCCGTTTTTAACAACCTTTTTTTCTCTTCTCAAAAATAAAACAATTTCTTATAAAGATCATTTTTTACTTAGAAAACACCATTAACACTTTGTGTACAGAACTCTAAACTAATGAAAATTTCACCATCCAAAACGTTTTTCCGGATGTATGGAAACTACATTAGAAAATTTGTGCAATCGTTCAATAAAGTTACGGAAAATTTTGTTTATTAAAATTAATAAATAAAATAGATATCGATAGGGGTTTTATAGAATACTTACAACTTTATCCATATCGTTTCTTCAAAATATTGTTTTTCCTTATTTTTAGAAACACAAAAATACAAATATAACATATAGGATTAAATATAGGACCTTTTCATGTTTAAAATGTTTCCCTACCCGTTTTTTAACATCGAGGAAACTGAGCAGTCATAATTGTAAAAGAAACTATCCCTTTAAAAATACTAGGGGATCCGACCCGGTCTTGTCCGTATTTGCATTTTCGTAAAGAAAATTTTTATTTAATTTACCAATACAGACAATAAATATAAATAAATAAATAAATAAATAAAATCATTCACGTTATTTTATCAATTTGTTTGAGAAAAAGGATAATCTGTTTGTTATCATTGCTAATAGCTTCTTTTCTGTATTTAGGATAAAGTGACCAACGTTCCTGAATTTCGGCGTAATTCGGGAACGAAAGTTACGCCTTTCACGCAGTTTTTAACACTACCCAGTGTAGTTGTGTGCTACAAAGCGTTTACAGTAGAATATGGTGTGCGTAGAATTTACCGTTCATTTACAGGGACACGCAAAAGAATTTGGCTACAGAAGAAAAAGAACAATAATTGAACTGTTGAAGCCTATGAACAGTATTTGCTGGAAGTGCGTTTTCAGTTGCATTACACGTTTTTACATTTAACTATTTATTATTATTTTTTTTTAATATTACTTGGTGTGTATAAATTCGACAGATTATATACAGAGCTGAACAAATTTCTCAAGTACGTCTCCGTTTATTGATGGAAATTGCTGAATTGAAATTTTGAATATTGCTATGAATTTAAATGAACTTACTTTTAGCATACACTGTAAAAAATAATAATAATAATAATAATAATGCCAGTTTTGCGGTAGGAATCGGAAAAATAGTTGCCCTTATCGTACCGAATAATTTCCAACCCAGCTCAGAATAAAATCCGTTAAATACCGTTTTACTGACTATTTCCTTATTTTTACGGATTTTATTCCGAGCTGAGTCGGAAATTATTCCGGTACGATAAGGGCAACTATTTTTCCGATTCCTACCGGATAACTGGCAGTATTTTTTTTTTTACAGTGTACTATTTAGTATGCATGCAAATGTATAGATCATATACAGGGATGCATAAAAAATATCAGATATTTTTCCGACAACCGATGGTGGTAATAGCAGAAATTGCGTTTTCAAGTGCGTAATGCATTTTCCAAATTGTTTATTTAGACATTATCTTTCACCTTAATGAATTGCGAAGTTTTTCTACAGCATTCTGAATATGATAGAAAGTGTTTCATAAACTATGCTGGACGCATGAGGCCTCATTCTTGTTTAAGAAGATTTTAAAATTTTAATATAGTAGAGTCCCGATTACACTGCAAATTCCCAGCACACATTGAGAACACGCTTAGAAGGCTTTGATTAAAAAAAAAAAAAAAAAAAAAAGAAAGAAAGAAAGTACCGTATTTTATGGAAGAAACGCCGCACTCCTCAAATTGTCCTGAATAAGCTTAAAAATATCGTAATCGCCGCACCCGTTGTAAACGCCGCATCCATCGGAACACTTCTTTTGTCGACAGCGTCCCATTGACCTAACTTTAATCAAAGTTTTCTGAGCAGTGTAGGATGCTTCGTTTTTAATATCTTAAGATGTCTGAAGTTTTATTTAAAATATTTAAATCTGATTTTAAATATTTTTATTAATTTTTAAATTAAGGAAACTCAGTTGGTATTTAAAAAAAATCGTAAACGCCGCACTTGGAAAAAAATTAACTTTTAAACTCGTAAACGCCGCGGCGTTTCTTCCATAAAATACGGTATTTCTGTTACTTTAATGTGTACTGGAATGTGTATCCGAATACGCTCCGCTATAAAGAAAGTGCTTTGAAAGTATACCGAAAGTGTTCTGCACAGGATATTTCTTAATTCTAAACTTGGGAACATATTTGAGGACAGATTGAGAATACATTTGGGCACACTTGTGAAATCTTGCGTTCCCAAAAGTGTTCAAAAAGTGCTCTATATAGCTCTAGTAAGTGTGCTGAAAAAAAATGAGTGTTCGCAGAAGTATTCTAAAAACTGTTCCAAAAGGTGCACTTCAAAATGTTCTAAAAAAAAGTGACAAAATAAGTGTTCTGAAAAGTGTAAAATATTTGCAGTGTACTCGAGTCCCGCTTAATCGAGTTATTTTCTTCTGATGGACTGATAGATTCCATTATTGCGAAACAGCCATTATAAATGAAGTGTTAGGTAAAGTGTTTAAAAAAAAAATGTACTTTTAAATGCAATTTGTTTGAAAGCTGTATCTCAATTTGTTTCTGAGTTATTAATTTTTTTTTTGTCATAGTGGCAACAGAAGTATCCATCTCTGTTGAAAGTAAAGAAAAATACAGGTTAATGTATAGACCAATCAGAAAACGAATAAAATGCGGATTAAATCAATAAAAAGCTTCAGATATGCTTTTGATTTCCTACCCTGACGCGGACAATAACCACTTTTCTAATGGTTAAAGAAAAAAAAAAAAAAAGTCATTTTTGGCCATTGAAAAAAGGCCCACAAAAATAAGCCGTTCTGACCAGAAAATTGACATTCAACAAACAAAAAACTGTCAAGGGCTTTTTCAAATAAACAATTTCATTCCCCGTTTTTCTTAAAAGTAACGGGAATGTACATCAAAGAAATGTTACTAGTACCATAAAATTAATAAATTAAGTGAAAATTTATATTTTTTCTCCTTAGTTGGTGACGATTTGTGTATATCGGGTTTATCCGAGTTTTTTGCTTATCCGAGGTGAGCTTGGTCCATATTAACTGGGGTAATCGAGACCCTACTGTAGTTGGTAAATTTGGAAATTTAACAAAAGACGATTCTTAAAATGTCATTTTAAACTTATGAAAGTTTTAAAATTGAGTCTCGTATAAAATTTGGTCATTCAATTTAGGAAAAAAAGAAAAGTCTCCAAAGTTCGTTGATTTATCGCTAAAATTAAACCACGAAAGAGTTCTAGCACACATTTTAAGACAATCACTCTAAAGTGCCAAAAAATGCAACAATTGTTTACAGCATTGAATTTCAGCACAATGCGATTTAAAAATTATCTTCCATGGTGAAAGCTAACAAAAAGTATTTAAATAATTATTTCACATGATTTCCAAACGATAATCTTAAAAACCCAATAACAATAATTAATAAAATAATCTCTCACAATTTATTGAATTTTCATTTTTATTTTATTTTTAAACTAGAGAATCAATTATTATTGAAAGAAATGTACTTTATTTTATTCTGAAAAATTGTGATTAATTTATATTTATAACCAGAAAGAGTTTATTTTATGAACGTTAATACCGCTAATAATGCCAATCACTTCGAATTAACATAAAAATGCAATAATTCTAATACAAACATTAAATTTAAGATTTTAATAGAAAGTCAAGGGATTTTTAAACATCCAAAGCAATGAATTTCAATAATTTGCCATTTAAAAATTATCTTCCAATAAAAGCTAATAAAACATATTTAAATAATTATAACAAATGAGTATTTTAAAAATTCAACAATAATAACTAATAATTTATTGAAATTCTTTAACTTGAAACTAGAAAATCCACGATTACCGAAACAAATTTACTTTATTTTATTCTGAAAAACCGTGATTAATTTATATTTATAATCTCAAAGAGTTTATTTTAAAGGAACATTAATGCCTCTAATAATTTAGCCTAGAAGAAAAGCCCTTTCTCGCTTTCTTAGAATGCAGTTGAAACTATAACCAGTTTTAAAAAGATCCTCCAAAAGGGTTCATTGTTTGAATTTAACAATGATCAAACACGAAAATAGCACATCGGAAAAGAAAATTGCTGCTGATAAACCACCTCCCGAAAAAAAAAGGATCTATTCTTTTATGCAACATAATGGCTCCCGCTAAGGTGTTTACAATGGACTCCGCACCAACAATAATTTTAAGCAAACAAATTCTTCTGTTCGCGAACAAAATGATGCGACTGGTAGCATGAGAAACAAAAATACGGAAGAACTCTGTTTAACTTTCCGATTATAAGTAAGAAGAATTTATATCTCAGCGGTAAATACTGACTTTGCATAAATTGTGCAGTTTTCTTGCATTTTACCCTAGAAGGAAGCAGAAATCAAATTGCAAAAGGCCTATTCATACAGAATTGCACTTTGTTTGCTTTAGAACAACCGAGTAATTTTTTGCAGGATGAACCTCGGCAGTATACGTATGGATATTTGTATATGATTGTTTAACTTGATGCTAACAAGGACAGTCTTTTGCGTTTATTTAAATTTGTTTTTCTGTTTTTGTTTTTAGACTTTTCTGCTGTCTGGCATTGTATTATATGTTAAGCGTTTATGGGAGATGAAAAGGAAGTGTTACATATAACAGATTTGAATCCTTGGAGATATCCAATATTGATACACGCATACTCGTACATATTTTAGAGGTAATGCATACTATTGTATACTAAAATAAATTGGAAATTGCACGTCAAATGAGGCAAATGAGGTACGTTCGTACTATAACTAGTTTTATAAATTTTCAGATCTTGGTGCAATAGCTGTCGCGCTCTTATGCAAAAATGCATGAATGCAAAATTTATTACGGTTATATGCTAGGTATACGAAATTCAGCAATACGGAAATAATAGGACTCCATCTTCAATAGGAGATAATCACCATGGCAACCTAGAATCGTTACCTATCATGCTATATCGTAAGGGTGTATTCCGATCTAAACTGCTCATTTTCTGATTAATTTTAAAATTCATTTTTGCTCTCAAACGCATCAAACCGGCAAATTCGCTTATTTAGAAACTATATAATGTGCCGTGCTTCTTAATTTTTTGATAAATGCAGAAAATACTGTAAAAAATGCTGTCAAAGTTGGCGTTTTGAACCGAATTTTCCTAAGCGGGCGATCTGGGAATGAAAAAAAAATGGTCATACTGAGAAAATAATTGTTTAAAAATCAAATTCTAATTAATTGAACTGAAAATGAAATCACACAGCATGTTAAACATGTCTTCAGAAATCACACCAGCAAGTTTCATGTTTTTACTTTTAAAAATGAGTCTGCAAATGTCTCAGAAAATTTCGAGCTGTTGAGGGTGAAAAAATATTTTTTCGAATACACCCTTAAGGTTGGTTGATTTTATGACGGCCGATTATCTACACTAGGGATATAGGCCCGAGGGGGAGTGCCCTTCGTGGGGGTCTTTCTAAGGGAACCTAACCCGTATTAACACATGGAAATCCATGGTTCGAAGAAAACCACGAAAACTCCGAACGATTAGGCCGACGGGCGCGATTGGGATCGAACCCAGCACTTCCCGTCTACCAGTTTCGAGAGCAGAACCTCTCAGCCACTGGTGGGGCAATACACCCTTAAGAGAATAAACAAATTTTTATTAATATATTTTTTTTAAGTTTTGATTAAATTTTCATAAAATTTGAACAGACTCGACAAAATTCTGCAACGATCATCTATATTAACCCATAACTATGGAGACATGAATTTTCTTACGCGTTCAGAGATATGATGTTATTTCCCTTTTTTGTCTTTTGTAAACAGCATTGGAATTTTTTTAGAAACGCAATATATTCTGGAAATCATGTAATGATAAAAGAACTACTTTTGGTACTGAAGAATGATTTTATTCAAGGACAAAAAAAAAAAAAAAAAAAAAAAAAAATTAAATTAAAAAAAAAAAAAAAAAAAAAAAAAAAAAAAGCAATTTAACAAATTACAACGACCATTTGGAAAATGATTTTTTCAAAGACTAAAATTTAAGACATAAAAAATCGCACGGAGTTGATCCTACATTACGTACGCCATGAATTAAAGATTAATAGTGTTATTACACGTAAAAATTGCAAGCAAGAAAAATCGCCTGCGACTTGTCAGATTTCCTATGAAACTTACGTAATAGCCAAGCATTTCATTGGCTGTTTGGGAAAAGACTTTTCTATCATCAGATTTCCAAAAAATCTCACGACCAATTTTAAATAAAATTTCATTCTTAAACTTCTAAACATCCGACAATATTACTTTTTATACCGTCGGATAAAGAAAAAAATGTACTTTTAAATGCAATTTGTTTGAAAGCTGTATCTCAATTTGTTTCTGATTTATTAATTTTTTTTGTAGTTTTTATTACTTTTTTGTCATAGTGGCAACACTCTGTTGTCCATCGTTGTTGAAACCAAAGGGAAATACAGATTACTGTATATACCAATCAGATAATGAATAAATTGCGGATTAAACCAATGAAAACGTTCAGATATGCTTTTGATTTCCTACCCTGACGAGAACAATAACCATTTTTCCAAACGGTTAAAAGAAAAAAAAAAAAAAAAAAAAAAAAAAAAAAAAAAAAAAAGCATGATAATCACAGCCAAAGAACAACGCGGAGTCATTCTGACTCCCGTCTCCAGTTTTTGCGCTGTTCTATGCGGGCAGACGGGTAGACAGACAGACTGATGGACCAGACAACGACTACACTGCAAATTCTCAAACACAAAAATAACCACATTTTACAGCACTTTTTTGTCACCAAATTAACAACACATTAATGTGTTGTGAATTAGAAAACTCCATATACAAAATATTTTTTGTGTTGTGATTGTTTTCTTAATATGTTGCAAAAGTGTTGCTATCTAAAAATGTGTTCTAAAAATAGTGTTGTTAATTGTGTTGAAATCGTGTTGTAAATAGTGTTGATGAAAATATTTTCTTACAATAGTGTTGTGCTGTACAACACTTTGTCGCCAAATTAACAACACATTGTAAACACCACACAATTTAGAACACTATAAAACAACACATGTAAAAGACTTTCTACATAGTGTCTTTAAAATAACACGCACACACACTTAAAACATACTATTTATTAAACATTTATAACACAATTTTAAAAATGAATGTTTTGAAAACACATTTCCTGCTCTTGAAAGTTTTAACAACACTTTTTGCACAATCTTTTTATTTGGCACAACACATTCGCATCACATTCACAACACAATCGAAAATGATTTTAGTTAGAAGTGTTAATTGTTATGTTCAGAGTGTTTCACGAATTTGCACTGTATAGGTGCTACGTATTTATCTAATTATAAATGTTTATACAAAAATACAATGCAACCAGGAACGAAAATGTGGCATAACTTCTTCCTAGTTATCCACGATTCCGAAAAATGTTCTTTATCCTTAGAATTCTCAGAAACCATCATATTTTTTAGACTGAAATACGCATTTATAAAAACAGCTTCTTTTGCTATGCCATCGATATCCAGAAATGTTTCCGAGTAGATCTGATAGTGTATTAAATCTGTTCTCAACTGCTCTGCTCAACAAGCGCAAAACGTTCTAACATATTTATAAATTCATTTTTTAACGGAAAGACATAAAAATTGGAAAGCCTGACCAGGGAAGCGATTTGGAATCGAACTGTGTTTTCCATTTTTGGATCAATCAATTACCTATTGAGTTATAAGCGATTTTGATCACATGACACGGCATTTTTCTCCCCTTATTGACTACATTTTCTTCTTTCGTTCGGAAGTTACGTTCAAAATGCCAACTTTGATAGTATTTTTTAAAAGATCTATTGCGTTTACAAGAAAACGGAGAAAACAGTTCGATGACATATTTTCTGAATAATAGCACCTTCTAGTTTCATGCGTTTCCGAACAAAAATGAATTAAAACTTGTCAGAAAGTTGACCCTTTAGATTTGAGAACAGCCTTAATCACTTTTTCAACTCCGAATATCTGTTTTTAGGATGTTATTAATTCACAATTAAACATATTCAGCTGCGCAATTAAATTTGCACATGCAAGAGTAACAAAATAATATTAATTTTAATGTTAGCGTTTTTGCTGATAATTTATCATTTCTTTTCTGTAAAATATGTTTTTTGAGCAAGAAAATGTTCGATTGAGAATTGATTGACTCCGAAAAACCCTTAAGTTAGGTTGCGAAAGATGATTAATATCCTAGATAACAACTAGCAAACATTTCCGAAAATCCGTTGCAGCAAAAGAAACTTTAACTGTAGAAATACTTCATTAAATCTCATAAATGTGTTTAGTTTATGAGGCTCTTAAAGATAAAGAACGCTTTTGGAATCGTGGGTAACTTGTAAGAGATTGCTTTATATGTTTGTTTATGGTTGCATTATATTTTCCTTGATTAGAAAAGCATGTATCTTTTTTTGCAGTTTACAGCACGCTTATTGCTATATTAATATTGCACGCTTATTGCTATATCCTTATTGCTATATCGTATATTTATTTTATAGTACGCTTATTATGATGTACTATACTATACATTTATTGAATATACTATACTATACATTTATATCAATAGAAAATAATTACAAAAATTACAAAATTTTAAAAAACTACGGGGGCTCTGCTCCCCTACTTGCTACGCTCACCAATCCCCTGCGTAATAGCTTTGCGATACCGATTGGTATCTCGAAGCATTCCCTATTTTCTATCCAACCCCAGACGTAATTGTTTCACGTTTTCAGTCTGGATCGCTATGCGATACCGTATTTTCTATGCCTTCAATTTTTAGTTCCACTTGGTAAGAACGCACTTCTCTCCTTCCCCCCCCCCCCTCCAGTTTTTGACGCGCACTCATTTAAAAAAATTTTATTATGTGTTATAAACTATCTTAAAGTTTCAAACAGATCGCCTTGTTATATTTCCTAATTTTGTTCGCGGCTCCCCCCCCCCCCCCCGAAATGTGACGCGCCATTCTTTTTTATAATTTTTTATCATGTGTTATAAACTATCTTAAAGTTTAAAACAGGCCGCCTTCTTAGATTTCCAAATTAAAAAAAAAAAAAAAAAAAAAAAAGCGCGTTCCGTTAGTTCTATATTCCATCACCAGGGAAGGCACTCTAGTCTTTACAAAACTGTATCTGAACGAAACTCCGTTAAACAAGCTATCAGTAGATATCTTACACCAGGGAAGTGGCGGTCTTAAGCGAGAATTTAAGATTCTTCATGAAATTACTATTTGAAAACAGTGGTAACTAAACTTTTCGCATTTTTATATTAAATAAGTAGATTGAACAAGTAACATTTATGCTGTATTTTTAAATATTCTAGACCGTTCTGAAGAATGCTACTATAAAAAATCACGTGACTGTCTTTTAACATGAGCATTTAATAGAAAGAAACCAATTGGTGAAATAATAATTAATATCTCAGCTTGTAATTAAGATGTAAGAATAATTTTTAGAATATCTGGAAGGGGATTTTTTTTCACGTCTGGCTGTCCAAGTTTCGAGTTTTTACACCCCTTTTAAAACCCCCGGTACACTTTATTGCTTAACATCCGCATCTGGAAACCATGCATCCGCATCTGGCCTTTCTCATTCTGGCAACCCATGGGCATGAAATAAAAGGAATTTTTTATCGATTGATTTTTTTCGGTTCTACCGTACTCAACGGAATAACTTTTTGAATTTCTGAAAGTAGATTTTTTCTGTGTCCATCTGTGCGAATTTTCGAGTTTTTCGTCTCGGTAGTTTCTGAGATGCGAGTAGATTTAAAAATCCCCAGTTCACTTTTTCGATGCGGTTTCGCGCTATCTACGCAGATTTTCATTGGTCCATTTCCAAATCGTTACTTTTATATATATATAGAAGGATATACTGTTTAACTTTTAGATTATACGTAAAAAGAATTTAGATCTTAGAAATATTGATTTTGTAGAAATTGTGTAGTTTTCTGGCATTTGACCTATTTTCTGTTTTCTAGCATATATTAGTAACATTGAACTTATTCATTTATTATTTTTAGCCAAGAAATTAAAGAAAGTTTTGTTATACTAATAGCAGTGAATTAAAAATATGTTTTCTAACTTTTCATTTAAATCGCATTTACTTATCTTTAAGTATAATGTAAAATGGCTTATATGGTATAAGTCACTTGATCACTAAATTTTGAAATTGAAAAAGCTTTCTTTTTTAAGGGGTCTCAGGACTCTCAAAATTTGAAAAAGAAAAAAAAAAAAAAAAAAAAAAGAAAGAGAATTTTCAACATTTAACATACATATGTTCTTTCATTTTATGTATTTAAAAAATTGCAGGATGCAAAATCAGCATTTATAGGGGGCTCCAAACTGTCAGACATATCTCGAACAGAAAATTGGGAAAACAGCTTACGCGCAGGATTACAAATTAAATTTTGTAACTAGAATGACATTTTTTGTGTCTAATTATACTTCAGTTTCTAATAATTACTCTGAACCTAAATAAATTTGTATATAAATCATTTATATATTTTCAATACAAAGTTTACAATACAAAACTAATACAAAATTTTTTAATTTTCAACAGTATAGTCAATCACCTAAAAAAATATATTTTTTTAACAATAAAAATTAAATTTTAAGTTTCGTTTATATAGATTAACATGAAGCATATGTTTTGAAAAAATCATGAAAAAATATTCAGAAGTTTTTGAAATATAACTGCGTGTTATGCCCAAAAACACCATTTGGAGAAAACAACTTCAAAGTTTCGGAAACGCCGCTTCAGCTATCAGCGGGTAGAATTGTAATAGCCATAACTTTTGTTCTCGTGGGAATATCAAGGAAACAATCATATCAAAATGTTCAAAAAAAAAAAAAAAAAAAAAAAAAAAAAATAGAAATTTAACATCTAAAAAAAAATAAATAAAAATAAAATAAAATAAAATAAATAAAATTTTGAAAGTTTTGAAACTTTAAGTGTCCTGAGACCCCTTAATTTCCCATATAAAAATAACTCAAAAAAAAAAAAAAAAATATATATATATGTACATATATATATAAAATAAAATACTGCCTATAGAGAAAAGTATTGAAGTTGAATAGTTTACTTTTATTTTTATTCATTTATTTATTTAATTTTGTTTTTGGATGCGCCAATGTCTTCGATCTACCATGCTTTGAAAAAAGAGGGGGAGGGAGATTTTTTTTCTACGATCTTGTATTAGCAGAGCCGCAACCAGTCAGTGAAGCCAGAGAGGGCTTTAAAGGTTTTTAGTAGGTCTAATTTACGTGCCTTTTTCTTCCGCTTTAATAAAAAATAAATTTAGATAGAATACTCCAGACTATAGACGGATTTGATGTAAAATTATATAAAAATTATAAAATGAAAATATTTAAAATTTTCCAAAATAAAAAAATCTATTACAGAAACAATGCTAGCTAGATGTTAATAGTTTGTGCCTATATCCTTTCAAGATTTGGGGATACTTAGCAAATAACATGTAGTTAAAATAATATAATTTAGAAACCGCTCATCTATTGAAAAATTTGGTTAATTTTACCTTACTACTAAATACCTTTTTAGCAGGGTTGGACGGTATTTACCGTCTGATGGTTTTTACCGGTATTTACCATGGTTTTTACCGTCTTTGGAAAAACATGTTTTTACCAAGGTTTTTACCACCTTTGAAAAAACTTATTAGTTTGATTGTGTTTGTGTCTTTTATGAAAATTTATCAACCAATTTTTCATTTTCCCAGGAGTGACAGTTTTCCAAGTATTTAATACCATTATTTCCATATAACAATATTTGGCACAGATGTCATATATGCACCACAATGACACGATTGCAACAAAATGGCAATTTTATGCCTCACATGGAAATCTGGCTATTGTTATTTATTTAGTAAATGTTTATTTACTTTTATTTACTTTTTTTTAAATGACAAAAATTGTTTTGTTCTATAGTTATTAAAATTAAACTTTTATTTATTTATTCTTATTTCCTTTTTAAAATAATATAAAATAATTAAAAAGATATATATGTAACTGGCATTTGAAAACAAAGTTTCTGACGAATTGGCATCAGAAGGCCAAATATTCACCTAATTTCATTTTTGATTAGGTTAATAAAAGAATACTTATGAAAATCAGGGTTTTTAAGGCATATAAAACACCAGAAAACTTTCATCGAAGTTTGTCTCCAACAAGAATTAAAAATTTTAAAGATATTACTGTACATTTAATAAACCTAAAACTTATTAATATAAACCTATTATATTAAATTTAAAACTAATTATAAATATTATTATGAGAAGGCATCTCTATAAATAAAAGCCTAAGTCATGCGACTGTCATCAACAGTTCCTGGTTGACAACTTCGCTTTTTATATGCTAGGAAGCCATTTTGGTACTTGGTGCAGGTGATAAATCGCCAAATATTGTTCCATCGCCATCATTACATCTATATAACTGTTCAAGTCATGTGACTGTCATAAATAATTACATTTTTCATATGCAAGGCAGCCATTTTCAATCCAAATTATTTTTTTGAATAAAATTACATAAAAGTTGTCATGATCGCAAAGAATTCTTGGTACTTTTATGTTAGTCAGTTGAAAATCTCGCCAATAGCATTTTTTAAGTCGCCAGTTAGCATTTTATTTTTTTTCGCATGATAAATCGGTAAATTAAGATAATACTTTGATGCTGAAATTAAATGTCATGTTTTATGGCAATATTTAATATTTTTCTTTTCTTTAAAAAAAAAAAAAAAGAAATAAGAAAAAGCTATGGATTTTAAATGTTTCAGTTTTAAATTAAAGTTGTGTATTTTAAAAAAATCAGTGAAAGGATTATATTTTAAATGAAAGTAATGAAATTTGAAAAATGCAACAGTAACAATGTTTGGTGATTTATCCCCTGCGTCTGGCTAACATAAATATACCAGGTTTTTTATTTCTCGACCAGAATCTACCGATTTGGTGAAGGACTGGCCAAGTACATTAAATCTATAATAATAAAGAAAGAAGTTTGTGTGTGAGTGAGTGTGTCGACGATATTCTGAAGAGACCACTGCACGTAGAGCTACAAAATTTGGGGAAAAGGTACATCTATATATGAAGTTTTGCACCTCGAAGCCCGATTTTCGATTTTTTGATTAGATTTTTTTAATTTAATTTTTTATGCGATTTTTAGCGCTTTTTTATGTTTCGAGGCGATTTTTCCATATAAGTGAGAAGAATATGGTTTCTTTCTTTTAACCCAATATAGTAAAATTTAATCTCTTTTCAAAATAGTTTATTCGGAATTCGTACAGTGATTTTTGAATTTTTAGCGAATTTTTTATGCAATTATTCAACAGCATTTAATACATTTCCATACTTATAAGGAGGTTATCGCAGAGGGACATAGTTCTGTCGCCAAATGCAGCTACGTTTGTCGCCAACTTGGCGGTATATCGCCAAATTTGGCGACCAAAATAAGTCGCCAAAAGTGACGCCAACTTGGCGATATCTCTAATATTTCGCCAAATTCCCATAGACTTCCATTGTAAACCAATATGGATTACTTTCTTACAAAAAATCAACAAATTGAGATATTTTAATGCAACAAAAACCAATATTAACTTAAGGGATTATATTAATTATATTTAAGGGAGTCCAAGTAAATTAATTACGAATAAAAGTAACACGATCTAATGCTTAGCATGATTTCCAAAACATAAATTCTAAGAGAGCCCACAGGTCAAAGGAATTAGATTTGAAATTTTTATTCAATTATAGTAAATTTTGACTTTCGTGTTTTTGAATTTTTTGTGATTTTCAATGCGATTTTTACGTTTCTTCGCGATCTGCTGTAATTTTTTGACCTAAAGTATATTCTGCCCTCATTTCAATAAAGTTTATTCGGATTTCGTATAGCAATTTTCGAATTTTTCGGGAATTTTGTATGTGATTTTTAGTGTATTTTAGCGATTTGTTACTATTTTTCCACATTAGTGAAAAGAATCAACTTGCAATTTTCGAACACAGTATATAAATTTTTTTTCTCTTTTCAAAATTTGAGAAGCGATTTAAAAATTTTTCGCGATATCTTATTGTGATTTTCAGAGCTTTTTTTAATTCCTGCTGTTTTTTGACGTACCCGGGCAACGCCGGGCAAGTTCGCTAGTTATGAATAAAATTAATATGATAAAATGCTTAGCACTACATAAGGGAGACCAAACTGGTCGCCAAGGCCGGCTAGTATTACAATATTTGATCTTAATGGAGACTAGTTTTCTAATTTTTACTTAAAGGAAAATAAAAAATATAAGTACATTTTTATCACACTTAAAAACTTTAATTATTTAATAAAAAAAAACTATATGGTTACAAATATTAATTATTACATGATGTAGTTTCTACAAATGTTAGTGCAGTTTACTAGCCTTTGTCCTTGGAGCTAGAGTACCCGACCCACGCCTGCAAATTCATTTGAAGACAGAGTTTGCTGTATCCTTAGGTTTTTACCGGTAAAAACCTAGTTTTTACCATGTCCTGGTAAAAACCACTTTTTATCGGTAAAAAGCCAACCCTGCTTTTTAGAGGGAAAAATGTCGAGAGTTTTGGAGGTTGACATTTAAAATACTATTACCCTGAATAATAATCAAACACTATGACAGTTTTCTGAGTTTATTGTGTATTTCTGTTTATTGACAATTTTAAATTATTTGCAATAAAAAGTTTTAAAATCTTTAAAGAAATCGCTAGAAAGCTAGATGGGGCCCAAGACAATCCTAGGAGTACCTCATTCCCCACCCACCCCTATCCTTCCCATCCTCCGCCCACCTGGTTACGGCTATGTGTGTTAGTTTCATGTTCATTGTAATTGATACACAATTCATTCATTAAATGTCAGCATATTATATTTCATGTACACTATCATCTGCGAAACAGTCAAGTAACATTGTCAGTTGCATTTCTCGTAGGATCAGAAATAGTTGTCAATGTCGATTTACAAATCATCAATACAAATGTGTTACAACAAACGCATGTGCTTCGTTTTCATTCATAATTTCACGTGTATCGTTTCCGGCGCACTATTAATAAACTCGCTTTAAAAAGCGTGTCACTTGTTGTCGTTTGTTCATCAAAAATTTCCGATTCTTCAGATGACGCCACTCAGTGCCACGTGGGCGTGGCAACCAACCCTTCCGCCCACACAATCTTAACGCAGATGGTGATCTCTTTAAATAAACCAGTAACATAATCTACTTTTTGTCATCCATAGATGTGTGTCGATTTGCTCTTCAGGATTAATTGAACAACTCCGATTTGGCCCAAGTTAAGACTGTTCTCAAATCCAAACTCAACTCTTACTAATACATTCACGAAGTCATTTTTATTCTTAAACACTAGAAACTTATGAATGTTCTTATTCAGAGGGCATTAATAAAAGCGTCACTGTTTTTCCTACAAAGGCAAAGCACCTTTTAACCCCTTAACCTACAATGACGGGCATAGTCTGCGTACGATGATCGAGCCAAATGTAAATTCTTTTTACCACTAAAATTTCACAGTAAATATAATTTAATTTAATCGTCGAAATTTCATGATTAAACAAGGCGAAAATCTCTATTAAATTTTAATGGTAGCTATAGATTTGCCAAACAGTGGAGCTGTTGAAACTAAATCGTAGGTTAAGGGGTTAATAGAAAATTCCTTCTATTGCAAATTTGTAAACTGCACAAAGTTCGCACCATTCCACATTTTATTTTAAATCTCAGAGAGTTATTAGTCCCTCTTAGAAAAAGTTATTTTCTCACCCTTTAATGCTCTCTACTGATAAAACTCATATTCCTCATTCTACTTTTACAAAGAAGGTATTCTATACACATTTTTGTTTTTACGAAATACATTTGAAAAGAAAAGATCACACATAAGAAAGTTTTGCTGTTTGTGCAACTAAAACGAAAATTTCGGGTGTGTCAAATGTTCCTTACAAGCAGGGTTGCCAGTTTGGCCTCCTTTTTCATTCAGAAATTTCGAATTCATATGCCAGAAGTTAAAATTTGTATTTTTTACTTTATTTAATGCCAGACATTTAGTGATTACGTAAAGCAAAATATTTTCTTTCGGCGCTTCTGGTATCAATTTCGAATTGCTGAATAAAATTGGAGGACAAACTGACAACTCTGCTTTAAAAGTTTAAACATTCATAAAAATTTGTGTAGTACCAAAAAGTGGTTTGCGACTTGTCAAAAGGATGTATTTTTTTTTTCATCCCCCTTCCAAAACAAAGGAAAAGGGGGTGATAGTTAAATTCTCTCTGTGACTAATATTTGCTATAGAAATCCCTTCCATTTGCAAAGTATTATGGCGCAATCCGCCCTCCGATACGCCAGTTTGTTAATTTTTTATGGGTTCTTGAAATGCGCACGAAGTTACGGGGCTTTTTAATTATTATTATTTTTTTTTATATACAAAACTTTTCATTTTTCTGATAAGTTTTATACCGTAAACTGCATTCTGATACAACAATATGCTAACAGGGAAAGGTCTCCATACGGGCATACTCCGAAAAATCTGAAAAAATTGCATAATGTTCTACTCATGAGGATTGATGTGTTTATAAAAAAATTTCGGCGGAAATTCGATAAAGCGTCCGTAAAAAAATAACGAAAATTTCGGTATTTGGCGATTTATCTCCGATTGGCGATGGAATAAAATTTCAAAAAATACTTTTTATGACAAATACTCTTTAAGATAAAAATATTTCATATTGAACTTGTTTAAATAAATTTAATGTAAACAACTTTAGTTTTGTCAGTTTCACTGTAAATTGAAATGTCTAAAATTCAGACACTTAAGTGTCTGAAACGTAGTGTTCAATTTTCAGACGTTTTAAAATGTCTGAAAATTTTCAGACACTTCTTGCGTCTGAATTTCAGACACTTAAGTGTCTGAAACAGTTGTGTTCGATTTTCAGACGTTTTAAAATGTCTTAAATTTTTTAGACACTTCTTGCGTCTGAATTTCAGACATTTCAAATGTCTTAATTGCGGCCATCTTTGACCCGTTATTTTTCGCCAATGTGAAACCATCTTTGACCACTTTTCATTCTAAGCCTTATACTTAGCCATGTTTAACGACATTAAAACATTTTTTATAAATGGGAATGATTTGTTACCATAAAGCAGAACTAATTGCAGCGTGGGAAAACTGGTATATTTCTCTGCCCCCTAATTTTAGGGTTCCTAAATTGGGTATGAAATTTTCATAATGCTGATATTTTAAATTTGTTTTAACCTTGTGATGATTATAATCAGTATTTTGTAGTTTTAGAATAGGATAGTATATATATATATATATACCTAAATATGCATCTGTATATCATATATGCCGTACGGCATCAAAAATGTTTATTACTTTTAGTGACAACTTTAAATTAGTTCTAGGCAGACCTGGTATCCATCTCCCCCCCCCCCCCCCCCCACAACCGCCTACTGTTATAAAAAAAAAAAAATCTGCCTATTCGATGCCATCAAATACATATTTGGATAAATATATCCTTTTCTTTAATCTAATTATGTTCTAAAAGTACAAAATATTTATTAAAATATGTATAAGATCAAAATAAATTTAAAATATCAGCTTTATGGAAAATTTCATACCAAATTTGGGGCCCCGTAAAGCAAAAGGCCCATAGAAACTGCTCAGTTTGTCCATGCTGCAATCAGCTCTGCTTTATCGTAACAAATTATTCCCATTTATATAAAATAATTCACTCCTTCAGAAAGAAACTCATCCCTGCTTTGTTATATAATTTTTTTGCTGTTTAAATTAGATATTCCCAGTTAATTAGTTTTAAGTATTTTTTTACATTTTTATTTCTGTGTTATATAAAATCTAACATTAGATTCCACAAAATTTACAGTATATGAGTTCCCAATACTAAAAAAAATTGAGGATGAAACTCTTCCTTTTTTTTCATCTCCCTTCGATTTTATTATTATACTATTTATCATTATAAGAAATACTGAAACATTTGACAACCGCACATCGCCGGCTGAGCCAAACAGTAGTTACAGTATTCTGGAGGGACAGCATGTCTATTTGATGCTTTTCAAACAATAAATAATAAGTAAATATCACTGGAAATAGAAATCCTTCATTTCTGCTCCCCACGGTGTTTGTGATCACACAAGCAAGTTGGCAGTCGCAAAAGCCATTTCTTATCTGCATGATTGGTACAGTTGTCGAAAAAAAAAATAAACACCTCCTACTAACTCTGCAACTAATTATAAAAGAAAGTTACTGGTGCTAATCAACTGGAAATGAAGTCTACTTTTAAATAATGTATGTAAAATTTGCTTAGGGGCAAGCTACAAATCAAAACCAGACCAAATTTTGCTTTTTTCAATGACAACAACCAATTTTGACACTATATTTTAAATCTTCGCTTCAAACTATGCCTAGAAATGAAATTTCTAGTCATTTGAATGATAAGTTTTTGAATTATAAACATTCAAAATTTAGATGTTCTAATGTTAAATTACATTTTCGTATTCTTATTAATATCTCCTGAAATTATAATCCTAATGTAATTTTATATGTTGTTATAATACTAAAAAACCCAAATATAAGTACATTGAATTTGTAAAATTGCATACAAAATTTGGGGGCCCAAAAATCGATGGGAAGGGTAGGGGGCGGGACCGCGGGTCAGTTTCCATTCTTTAATTAGGTCCTGCTTCCAGAAGAAACACAACCCTGCTTTACATTTTTCTAAATAGAGCTGACCGCTATTCGGGAGTGACCGGTTATGGAAGTTTTACTGTATGCTTCAGTAATAACGGACATTCTCGAATAGCAGACACCTATTTAGCGATTACTTTTTTCAATCCACAACATTTGTGGATTGAAGCAGATTTTGTATACTTTGTACTTTGTACTCTGTATACTGTATATTAGTATACTCTGTTTGTTTTTACATATGAAAATAAAATCTCTAAATAGCGGGCAAATTCTGCGATCCTAGGGTGCCTGCTATTTAGAGGTTTTATTATATATATCCAGTTATAAATATATTCTTAAAAAAAAGTTAGAAAATGTTTTTGTGTTTTTTGACAATATAGGAAATGTGGTTGGATATAATAAGTTCCAGTACCAGCAGCTTACATTCATTAGCACCCCCTTCGTCCTACTACATATACATTCACAAAAAATTAAACACATTGATGACTTAATGTATATATGAACATGTAAATATATGTTTGGATAAATATATCCTTTGCCTTTAATCTTCTCGAAAAGCATGCAATATGATATACTATAATCAGAACAATAAATTGTTTTGCGAAAATGGATACATACTCAGATGACGATAAAAAATAATCCTGTAAAAAATCAGAAAAAATTTGACGTCGAAAGTTGTCAGAAAATTTCTGTGTCTGAAAATTTAAATAAGTTATGCGGATGAAACACAGGAAATACATATAAATGTAGTTTTCATATTTTGAACAAGTTTTCATAGTCTAAGAAAAATTCTTTCATCGTGCAATTAATACTGTTGAAATTTCGAACTGCTTAATAAAGCGTTACTTCACATAGGAACAATTTAAAATGCATTCATAAAACATTAAAAGTTTCACGATAGCTTCAATTCTGATGCTTTTATAATTATTTTTCAAGTTTTATGTCCACCATCTGAAGCAAAAATGTCCAAAGAATTTCCTATACACAAATTTAATTTTGTTACATGAAAACACTAACTTCGAAAATGTAATCTGTAAAAGAATAAAATGGTCTGTCATTAAAAATAAAAATTCATATGCGAAATCATGCCAGTAATAGTTCTAACTGGAAATTACAACGGAAGGATTTATTATTTATTAATAACAATATCATTTAATTGCTTGATCTTTTTAATTATATTTTGACATGTGGGCAGTTTCTTTTATATACACCATATGGTAATCACTAGAGCTACTAAGCTATCTTTAAAAAGTTAAATATATATATTTTTAATAGCATGCAAGAGAAATAACTTCTAATTTCAAAACTTATTTTGTCTTAAAAAGACATATCTTATTGTTATTTCCGTATCTTTAATAAAAATGCACAAACTTTGAAAAAAATCACCAGCAATTCTATGTAAAAAATGGAGTTATGCAAGTTAATATAAGAACACTGTCTTTTCTAATTTCCGTTATAAGTCTGTAATCATTTTTCAACAATCAATAAATGAATATTAATAAATCTTTCAATATCTGAAGTTGTACAAAACTTAAATATAATTTTAAGCAATTAAAAAAGTAAAAGATTATTTATTTTCTTACTTATTATATAGTAAATCATTATATAGCTTTTATGGAAAAATATTTTTAATAACATTAACTATTAAAAAATGGAACATTTGAATTTTATTACTAATAATCATAGCCACAATAATTTGTTTGAATTATCTAACTTGTATATAGTTTAGAAGACATAAATAAGATAATACAAAACAATTAAAATTTGCTTTCAAAACAAATAATATTTTGTGGATTTTTTCTAAGATTTTTTTAAGTTGACATTTCCGAATTAAGGAAAAAAATGCTTTACTACATAAGTTATTTCAGTTTCAAAAACTTATTTCACAAAAATCAGTTTTGACAAGTTTTTAATTTAATAATCCTCCGCTTCCCCCCCCCCCCTAAAAGTGCATATATCTTATTCTAAAATACAAAAAATGAATCACAACGAGTGATTATTTTACAATTTTCATATAATATTAAATATTGAGTGAATTACCTGTTCTACACAGAGAAGAGACAATAAAAATTCAGGTAAATAAAATATAGTTTTAGCCGTGAAACAAAATGTTATAAAGAATTTAATATATTGATAGAATCCATTGATTAAATTGGTGGAATTATTTTACATATTAATTAAATTTGTTAACAAACCAAAGTGAAAATAAAGGGCTACTAAACCGAAGCTGAGTATTTCTTTTTCAGCAAATGATTCAACTTTTTTTTTCGGATTTGCTTCATTTTTTATATAGATTATAAACTAAGCAATTTTTTATATAATATTGCTTGACATTTTTACAGACAAATTAATAGTTTATACTCACATAAAATATATATGATAATACTGCAACTTTATTTTTCAAAATTATAATGAAAAAATGTTGACATGCATTCATCGAAAATCGTCAAAAATGAACACACAAATCTTTTAAAACAACAAATATTTATTGAATACACGAAAGAAGTATGAAAATGCAAATTATTCTGATAAAATAATATAAATAAGTAATTTCACTATAAAATAAGTAAGAACTTTCGATGTCCTGTTCGAAATTGAATAATATTGTGTCGTTCTACACAAGCTTACCTTCGAGGGGAGGTTATCCAAAAATTTGTTGTCAAATCCAATTTGATTAAAATATGCACAATTTTCTTGGCCCTATATTTTTTAAACATTCCTGGAAATAGTCTGATTTATAACGAATATAAATTTATATATTGCAAAATCTCACAATTTTTTATTATATAAGCACGTACCAAGCTTGTAAAATATTAGCGATAATCCAAATAATTATTTTTCTGAATATAATGAAAACCTTCAATCTACTAGCATCTGTAGAGGCACAAACACAGAAGATAGTCACACTATTTTATGCCAAACAATCAGTATTGCTGTAAACGCTTAATGAGTCAATAGATGAAATCATACCTCTTCACACAAAAAAATACAGTATGTCAGCTCTTTTTTTTTTCATTACCGATGTACTCGTAATCATTTAGTGGCTCAGCTTCATTTTAAAAGATAAAACTTCAAGCTACTAAAAGTTGTTGTCAGCGGAAAACGAAATGTTCTAGAAACAAAACAGAAGTTACTTTCATAGGATACTTTAACTGAAACAGTCACCTTCGTCGAGCCGGTAAAAAAAAAAAAAAAAAAAAAAACGTTGCCCGCCAAAATTGCAGATTCTGATTGGCTGAGACATAATAATAGTTTCATGATACGTTTTATAATTAGTTTTGCGTTTAAATCTTATCTAATAAAAGAAGGTGTATAAATGTATATAATACCCCAAAAATTCGTACATTTCATATCATACTTTTCATACCATGCTTTTCATTCCGTATTTTTTTATTTAATTGTAAAAAGTAACGTGCGAGTGTGTGTTTATGCGAGCATATTGAGGGGAGGAGGAGTGCAGATGGGTGATTGTCCGGGTGAAAAAAAATTTGGGGGCGCCAGAGAATTGTTGCCTGTTAGGAAGGGGGGGGGGGCTCTAGTTTATACCTTATTTTAGCGTAATCGTCGGCAGAGGGTGGGAGTCAATAGGCCCCATGACCCCTTCCTGCATTTTGAAATTTAATTCATTAAATTTTCCTTACGTCTGATTATATTTAAAAGAAAATCTTACAAGTGATTTAGAATAATTAATTCAGGGGACCCCTTCCCCCCCCCCTTCACACACGCCTCTGAATCCCTTGTAGTAAACATTTATAATTCTTTTTTTTTCTCTCTCTCTCTTTTTTATGTTCATGTGTTTAAAATTTACCTTAAACGAGGGTTTAAGGCGGGCAGAGTCCCCTGAATAATAATAATACTAAAAATTCTTGTTCTTTGTTTCTTTTTTTATATTTAATATTTTTTTAGTTGTAAATTTTTTATTGCTTTTTAAGTTAATATGTTTAAATATTGTTTTGCTCCATAATAATCCATATTTACAATCTGCATTAAGGCTGTTCTCAAATCGAAAAGGGCAACTTTCTGACATAAGTTTTAATTTATTTTTGTTCAAAAATGTATGAAACTAGCTGGTGTTGTTGTTCAGAAACTATGTAATTGAACTGTTTTTTCCATTTTTTGCAAACGAAGTAGATCTTTCAGAAAACAGCATCAAAGTGGGCGTTTCGAGCAGAATTTCCGCTCGAAGGAAGAAAGAGCAGTCAAGAACAGGCGAAACTCTTGTTTGTCACGTGATCAAAATGGTTTGTAACTCAATAGGTAATTGATTGATCAAAAAATGGAAAAAACAGTTCAATTCCAAATCGCTTCCATGGCCAGGCTTTCCAATTTTATACTTTTCCGTTAAAAAATGGATTTGTAAATGTGTCAAAACGTTGTGCTCTTGTTGAGCAGAGCAATTAAGAACAGCTTTAAAAAAAAAAAGCGGATTAGATTGTGGCACTTGTTTGAAAACCGGGGCCTCTGTCAAGCCCCCTCCCTAAATTTCTTTTTGTGGGCGCTCATGTATCTTAATATTTTAAAATATTTAGGGGGAGGGAAACATTCCTGTACTCCCATGTGTACGCCGATGAGTGCGAATAATTTTTTCAGAACTTTATAGTTTTGTGTAAAACAATTCTTTATTTACTTTAAATTAAAATAATAATAATAAAAAAATAAATAACCAAAAAAGAAAATTGGTTTCAAATCTTGGTAAGCAGACAGTTTTGACAAATATCTTATGGTCTAATAAAATTACTTCTTCTGCAAAGTAATATTGTTTAGTGGATGGAAAAGTATATTTTAAGCACCTTTTATCTATTAACAAACGTTCTCTGGCGGTGCTGGTATCAAAATTAGACACTTAAGTGTCTGAATTTTTAAATGTCTTAATTTTAGATGTATCACCAGTATTCAGACATTTTTCTCAGTTCATTTGTAGCATGATCACAGTAAGACACTTATGTGTCTTAAATTCAGCCATCTATAATGTCTGAAATTTCACATTCAGACACTTAAGTGTCTGAATTACTTTTTCAGACACATAAGTGTCTGAATTTAAGACGCCTCTATTTGCAGTGTTTAGTTTGATTTAACTATAGTTTTGTCATATATATATATATATATATATTTATAAGAAAAGTTAACTATCAAATTTTATGATTTAAGTTAATTAAAATTGTTTCAATCTCAAAATTAAGTCCAATTGAGCACAGTCGATTCAATTTTGTTGCTATTTAAACAACGACTTCTTTGATATTGAAATGAATAACTGTAGCATTCTTCATCTTGTCTTCATTCTGGAATACATTTAAATATACGAAAATATATTTTATAAATGAAATGGTTTTTAAAGTAATAAAATTAAATAACAAGCAACATAAATATGTAATACCAAAAAAAAATGTATTTATTAAACTTTCTCATTGTTTAAGTTTAAATTCATTAAATATTATTTACACGCATTTTACAAATCAATTAACAAGCGATTTTCAGGAGCATTAAAATCGTTTGCTTTTGGCGAGGAAAAGTACTGCTTGCCAAATCGCGAGACGCTTTCGTCTTTTCCCGCCAAATACTCGAAAGTATTATACTTTTTACAGACTTTCTACTGTAATTCCGCCGCTAAATTTGTCTGGTCCTTTATTACATATATAAGTAGTTTTGTTATTTTTTTTTTTTTTTCAAAATTTTGCCCGGTTGGAGACCTTCCTTGTAAGTTTTCACGAATTATTAAAATCTGACTTTTACTCTGGATCTCTTTCAACTATTTTTCCCTCTCTATTCCCAGAAAACATCCGAATTTTTAATAGTCTGATGATGCAACAAGCAGTTCAATAAGAAAGATTTTTTTTTTTTTTTTTTTTTTTGTTACGAATTTTTAAAGTTGTAACAAATTTTTGAAACACCTAGTACAATAAATTAAACGGTAGTTTTAATTAAAGTTTAATTAACATTTTATTGATATTTGGATTAAGGATTTTAGTTTATTTACGCCAATATTTAGGTTACATCAACATTTTATTAACATTCAGGTTAAATCAACGATTAGATAAATGTTAAACTACACGTTAAATTTAGAATCCGTCTGTATATTGCGTATATGTTACTTTAAATTTTATTATCAGAATACTAATCAAATTATGTTATAATAGCTGATATTTAAGCCATTTTTTTAAATGCTTCTATTTTTGCAACGCATGCTTAAGTAAAGCAAAAAATTTAGTTATTTTTAAATTTTTTAAGCAGATTTTTAATTGTAAAATGCACAAAATGTATTACTCATTTTTCTGTTTTAAATCTTAGGGAGGTATTATACATCCTTAGAAAGTTATATTCTCACATTTAATACTTTAAACTGATAAAATTTATACTCTCATTCCTCATTCATCTTTTACAAACAAAGTATCCTTCAAACATTTTTTTATTTTTTGAAATACTTTTTTAAAAAATTTCACATATCAAAAAACAGTTTTACTGTTTGTACAACTAAAGCGAAAAAAAAAACCTTTCCAAAGTCCTCTTTAAAAAAATTTCTTGTTTACCCAGCAACTGTTTGCTTGATCCTTTTTTTTTTTTTTTTTTTTTTTTTTTTTTTAATACTATCGGCTAAATTTTTTAGTTTTTCCCGCGAACCAAATCTGTATTCAAGAAAGGGAGGGAAAAAAACCCCAAGCCTACCTTGACTTTGAAAAGAAATCTGTCGTGAGAAATCCATATTATATTTATTATTTAAAAAATTCACGCGTAAAACTTTTTGCGGTTTTTTAATATTTTTTCTTTTTTATCTTTTTTAGTTTCTCTTGCCGTTTTTTTATATATATATATATATATATAAATGTACATCCAATGCTGATACATTTATTTCTCAAGCTACTGTTCCAGGTAATTGTATGTTGTGGCCTTGTGCTGCATCTGATATTTAATATGTACAAAACATAAAAGTAAATTTAAGGTTTTAATATACATATCAACATTTATTTGAAAATATTTAGAGAATTTATGTCCCTTTGTGATTTTTAACTGAATACTTAACACTAGAAGAACTGTAAGGGGACATTTTGACTCCTACCAAATGAATATATTTCGGTTCGAACCAGAAAGTTCTTTATAAAGTAAGTTTAAAAGATACGAAGAAGTGATAAACAGTGTGGACACTTTGAGGGGCTTCCAAGTTGTCATCAACTTTACGCCCATAGTCTGTAGATGACTGTCTTGTTGTAAATGAGCCATTGGGAGAAAAAAAAGTCTAAATTAAAAAAAAAAAGTTAAATAGTTTTAAAGAAATATTCTGGTGTAAAATATTTTTTATAAAATATGAGTAATATTTACGGCCTTTTTAGTGGTAAAGATTAAGTTTAAGTCACTAAATTTTTAAACTTATCGACCTGATGATCTATGACATCTAGGTGATTATCTACAAAATAAAAGTTATATATAATTAGGCTCTTTGATACTAAAGGTTAGGAGTTATTTTTGTAGCTCGCTGATTGATATGCTAATGCTCTGCACGAGGGAGAATTTGTTTTTATTTTTGCCTTTAACCTGCTTTAAAGCTAGTAAATTTATCACTTTAGTATCAATTAAATATGCCACATAGCAATGTAAATATATCTTAGTTCCAATATCTCTTTGCTCTCAGAGACTCACATTGTACAATATCCGAAGG
The DNA here is from genome assembly GCA_963932465.1 of Maratus speciosus. NCBI lineage: Eukaryota > Metazoa > Arthropoda > Arachnida > Araneae > Salticidae > Maratus > Maratus speciosus. Next base: position 511,129,695 of record OZ010795.1, read on the forward strand.
CTTGGCGTAAACCTTTCCTCTTTCTGTCACTACTAATATTTCAATCAGAATTGATGTAATGTTACAATTCAAAATAAATGCAATACTTTTTCTTGTTTTTCTTTAATTGGTCATTCGCTCGTCACATTGACAGAGTGCATAAAATCAAGAAGATAAATTTTAAAAGGAAGTGCGAATACCTGTTTGGTTGTTGAGAAGGATTTGCTTATTTTTCTTCAGCTTCATGTTCATTTGTCATGCAGGTCTTGTATGTGTCAAAATGGGCTCGTGTGTTGCGTTGCATCATACTCGGCCGTCTACTTTTACGTTCATTCATTCACAAATTTTCTTTTTTTCTGTTTTTCTGGCATAGCTGTTAGACAATTTATCAATGACTCTCCAGGAAAATGTCTTCGATGCGGAGGAACTGAGGGGTTACAGTTACGGATGAACTCTAACCTCTCTGAAGACTCATCTTCGGATCCGAGATGTCAGGCCACTCAAAGGTTTATCATGATTCCACTTCTTCTACGCAAGATGCAAAGAGGAGTTTGAAAAAATATTGAGAAAAGTTAAGAATAAAGTTTTTTGGTTCCTCATTTGTAAAGAATTTGATGACATACACGATCGTTAAGTATTCGACCTTGAGATTGCTGGCAGGCCTTCACTTTTAAGATTAAAGGTCAGGGAATAGACTTTAACTTTTTTTTTTTTTTTAACGAAAACAAGTAAACTCCCGATAAAGTTAGATCTTTGAATTTAGTCAACGAAAATTAATATTGAAAGGATATTTGTTTTACTCATATAAGAGAACAAGAAGTGACATAAACCGGTGTTCTATTTAAGAAAAACTCTTCTCAAAAATTTTCATATTAAAATTACTTGCCTACTTTTACCCATTCACTGTAAAATTCTTTTTTAATATATGTATGAATGTAAGCATATTTAAAAAATATTTATTTCAAGTAATTTTATAGAAAATGCTTACGACATAAACAACATAGTAAAACTTTTTTTTTTTTTTTTTTAACTTTAATTATATAAATTTCTGAATAAAGTCTTTTTTTAAATGTATCATGCATTTGAGTATCCAACTTTCAAGAATAAATGCGATAACTGGTAATAATATCTTTAATATTTATGCTGTAAGAAATAAGCATTTGATAGTCCATCAACATTCGAATTTGATGAAAGCAGTAAAAATCATTTGCTTACTGTGACCGCCTTCACGTTATTATTATTATTATTATTATTATTATTATTATTATTATTATTATTATTATTATTATTATTATTATTATTATTAAATTGTGGTATTTCCCGGGGAACCGTGATCATAAAAGAACTTATTTCAGTAAATTTTATTGAAAGCATTTACAATGCAAAATTATGTATATTTTTACCTTTCAAAAACCCTTAATTATCTGAAATTGTTAATAGTTAATAATTTAATTATCTTAACATAACACCGAAAGTATACTCGAAATTTTCATCAATAAACGCGACACCGTGTAATGACATATTCAAATATTTCTAACGTAAGAAATGAACACTTCGTAATGCATCATCATTTGAATCTGTTGAAAGCAATAGAAATAATTTTCTACCGTAACCGACTCATGATAAAAAAAAAAATTATAAATATGTACGTCGTAAGTTTAGTTGAGAAATCCGACATTCTAAAAAGAGGCTAGGCTGTTTTCACAAAAGCAGGCTAACTGGAGAATCGTCTGTCATTTTCCAATCAGTCTTATATTGTTTAGGCCTAATGCAGCTATGCTATGAGCCCAGGGCCGCAACTAGCCTTTTTTGGAATCGGCGCAAACATGGATTTGGTGTGTCCCCCCCCCCCCTCATCCTTCGCAAAGTATATTTACAAAGAGAATTTTACTAATTTTTTAATGCCCTACTTATTTTAAAATTTAAAATATGTAATCATAAAATATGTAATACTGAACCACGTAATCTGCTTTGTCAAATATTGATTCATTCAAATCTTGAAACAAGAATCGAAAAAAATTCCGCTTTATACAGGATCCTTATGCCATATCATCCTTAGATTCTTCTATGCTTTGGCATACCCCAGACGGGATGATTTTAACAATACCGTGCTAAACATAGATGTGAGAAAAATCGACATACAAAATCTTCATTTGGCGCCCCTTTGTTCTGGTGCCCGGGCCACATGCCTCCTCTATCCCCCGCCTCTTAGTTTCGGCCCTGTATGAGTCTGAAATAAATTGGGCTGATTTCCAGACAATTGGTCATTTTCCAATTAACATGGAGCTGCGTAAGATTGCAAAGTAAAAATCAGTAAGGCGATCAGGGCGATTGGGAAACAACTGCTCATTTCCCAATCAGCATAAAGTGCATAGGCTCTTCGGAATTAGCCTGAAAATTTTGAGGTTGAATGGAAATTGGCAGTTGGTTATCCAGTAACCTGGCTCTTAGCCTTGAAAGCAGTCTAAGCTAAACAACCTAGACCCGGGTTGGCGAACATATGGCACGCGTGCCGTAACTGGCACGCGGGAAGATATTTTTGGCACGACGTTTATTGAAATTCTAAGGTAAAATTCATTCAAATCCCCAAAATTCTGCACCTCTTTATTATTTTTTTTAAATTCATACACGAGCTTCATTGAAAATAGCTTTTGTTTTCTATAATAGATACTTGTGTACTTGTTACATCACTGAACTTGCCGCTTAGAAATATAATAGATCCTTCCCAACTACCCATTTCCTCGATTTTGTTATGATGGCACCTATGACTCGCATAGAAAGAGAGAAAACTAGCAAATCAAATTATTCTTTGCTGTAATATTTCTGCATAATTTAACGCGTTTTGACCTGCACATGAGGCTTTATTTAACTTTTGCTAGAATTTGTTAATTGATTTTTAATTTGTTAAAATGGCAAAAGTATTAATAAAACTAATAAAACATGACTTTTTTCATAAGTTACGAAAAAATAATAATTTGATTGCTAAAACATTCGTAAAATCAAATGAAAACTATAATTATGTTTTTCTATAATTATTTCTACGATTAATTAACCTTTTCATGTGAAATAAGTTTTTGGTTCGAGTTTTCTATATTATACATTGTTTAATTTAATGCGTATGTTGGTATTACTCGCAGGTATGTTAGCTATCTATATTATAAAGGACAAACATATCTGTGCGTAACGCATACGTCACTCTGCGAATGGCAACACTTTGAAATTTGAAATGAAATTTCGCTTTTGCAATTTTCGCTACTGCAAATTTTTAAACTTCTAAACATTCCACATTTTAAATGTTTACACCGTCGTATGCAGAAAAAAATGCACTTTTAAATGCAATTTGTTTGAAAGCTGTATCTCAATTTATTTTTGAGATATTATTTTATAGTTTTTAATACCAATTTTCTAATCGTGGCAACTGAAGTACTTCATTTCTATAAAAAGTGGATTAGTTATCTTTATTGATTATATTCTTACTGATGCCATTTTCTCATTACAATTAAAAATATCTTTTTTAAAAATTTGAACAGAAAATGACGTTATGCTTTAAAAAAGACACAATTTCCCTGATGATGCTGTTATATTTCACTATTTTTTCATTTCGCTGATATTGAGTTTGAGACAATAGGCAAAATATTTCAGCGACTGAAAATGACGTCATATTTAAAAGTAAACGATAATTTTATTTGATAAAACGAGATATTTCCCCTTGAATACGTCTAAAAGTTATAAATTTCTGGAATTTTTACGCGCAGGTACAGATATTATACTAAGACCTCAAATCACGAGTGGGAATTTTAACATGGAAAATTGTAATAGTTGACAAACGTGACTTCAAGATTGAAAATATATTTATTATAACCTATTGCGCGTTAAAATGTTTTTAAATGGTTAATATGGATGTGAAACATGGAAAATGATTTGATTCGGTTTAGATGTAAAGGTAGAAAAATTCTATGATTATGTCAAGGTGAAATCATTTTTGCGGATTTTTCATTCCGTAATACCAAGCATTAATTAATAACTTAATCAAAATTACTTATCTTGATTATATATTACTGATTACGTATATGAATAAAATTTAAATTTTCAATAATTTTAACAGTTGAAGTTTATGAAAAAAGTATTTTGTTTATCTTAGGTTAAAATATGTCTTTGGAGAGTAAATTAACAAGTGTAAGATGGATTTTTTATTCTAATTATTTTTTCTCGATGTATTATAAATTTGATGCAACAGTTCCTTTGTAAACATTTTCTTTCGTCGAAATTCGACGGGTTCCACCTTGTATTTATAATAATCTATGTAAAAATAATAATTTTGACGCTACTATTTATTATTATTAGAATTAAATTAACTTATAATTCACTATTAAATTAATTTGCTATTTTTTTGCGGGAATGAGACGTAGAGGGGGGGGGGGGGGGGGGGGGGGTTGTTGGCACGCCATGTTCAGTTGAACTTTTTTTTGGAAAAATATTGGCACGCGGATGTAAAAATGTTCGCCGACCCTGACCTAGACTTTGCGAAGAGCCGGATTTCTCCAATTAACTTACGACCTATGCATGAGTGTAAGCATATTTTAAAACAACTTATTTCAGGAAATTTTATTTAAAATATTTCCAATAAACAATTAAATGCATTTTTTTCTTTTAAAAAGCCTTAATTGTATAACTTTATTAATAGAGTTATCTTAACATAGCACTAAAGCATCTTTCAAATTTTCGTGGATAAACGAGATGATATCTTCAAATATTTCTCCGTAAGAAATGAGCACTTCGTAATCCATCATCATTCGAGTTTGGTGAAGGCAATAGAAGTCATTTGCTACCGTGACGCATTCTCTGAAAATCTTTATGCATGAGTGTAAGAATAGTTTAAAAGATCTTATTTCAAGAATTGTTATTGAATATATTTACAATAAAAATAAACAGTTATATAAAAAAAATTAAAAACTTTAGATGTGTAAAAATATTAATAAAGTTTATTTTAATATGTCATATGTTCTAGCATCCTTGAAATTTTCGTGGATAAACGCGATAACGTGTAATGATATCTTCAAACATTTCTATCGTAAGAACTGAGCACTTCGTAATCCATCATCATTCGAGTTTGGTAAAAGCAATGGAAGTCATTTGCTACCGTGACCCATTCACGGCCAAAGAGATGTAAATTTCGATTTGCCAGTGGAGAAAAAGACAGAGGAGCTTCATCATTCGGCAGAGGAATGAAAAGCTTCTGTATGTGTACAAGGGCACATTAAAATACAATTACCATCATCGGTTCATAAAGTAAAGAGGCAACATTAAGGAGTGTTGGATAATTAGCATTAGTCGAAAGGTGGGCCCCCGCCAGTAAATGATGGCGATTTAAACACACATTACCCACAATAGGGGGAGCCATTGTTCTTCCAAGGATTATTGTTTCCCGGAAAAAAGGCGCAGTCTTTAAACGATCATTTTTGAGCGATGGCGATTTAGTGAGCTCTCTCCAACTCCTTGTCAGATGAACTGGGATTTAGTGATAAATGACACGCGCATTTGGTTTTATAAGAAATCCGGTAGAGAATTCGTTTAAAAACCTCAACTTCTACTCCCACCCAACTGATATATATTTTTATTTTCTTCGAAATCGGTGAAGTCATCGAATGTATTTTTCTACTTTTGTTTATTAGGAAAATAAATAAAAGAATCTCTTTAGTTTTGGGTAGAAATAAAATATAGACAAAATCAGGCTAACTTTTCTGTACTTTTCCATTTATATATTTTTATGGAAAAGGTATTTTAAGTTAAAAAATATTTTTAATATTAATTAAATGAGTTCATAAAAAATCCGAAAATATATTTTAATCTAATCATTAAAAAAAATAAAATACCATTGAAGAAAACACATATACACGCATGTGACAGAAATATTTTGTTGTTATCAGAAACTAGATTATTTATTTGTTTGTATTGAAAAGAGAATAAAATAAAAATGCAATGTTATTCTCATCATTGAAGAAAACTAAACTAAATTTATTGCTTGATCACTGCTCACTCAGAATTCTCTGTAAAATTCTACGTTTAAAATAAATAAATTAATTAATAAAATAAATTAAAATAAAAAGCTTCAAGTTATGTAGAAAATTTGTCTTTGTCTTTTTACTGGTTTTTACTAGTTAGTAAAGTGGATTCCCAAATTTATTTCTGTTGTGGCAAAAACAAGCAAAGACAAATTATCAAATAATATGTGTATAAACAAATTCAGTGATTCATATTGGTTCTTCACGACTAATTTCTCAGTAGATAAACGGTGTTGTAAGTGGATGCAATATATCCCATTTCTTTTAAACTTAAAATTTATTGATAAAAAAAATTATAAATTTTACGGTTAAATTTGTAGGCCTACTTTACCAAGGGAAATTTTCTGTAATTCTAAACACTATAATTGATAATTAATTTTATAATTGTTACCCCTAAACACCATCACTGATCATCATTTGTATTGTTAATACCACTAAACACTACCGTTGATAATTAATTTTATCACCAAGGCCGCTAAACACTATCATTGATAATTATTTATATCATTAAATCACTAAACAGTATCATTGATGATTAATTTTACTATTTTCCACAATTTGATACAAAATATTACTGTCATTAACCCATTTTCAGACAGAGCTGCGTAAACACACCATTTCAATAAATATTTTTTATTAACGCTGTGACGAATATTTTTCACTATTTTTATTTTCTGCTGTTTTTAATGGTTCTGGAGATATCTTTAAAATATCAGTAATTCAATTGGAGTAAACATTTTATGTTGAGAAAATTTCAAAATACGCTTGTCTTTTAAAATTGAAACGGTTATTGACAAATTCGACTTTTTAAAAATGTTTAATTATTCCACTTGAAATTAATCATATGTTTTTATAATGGATTAAAGTTGCAAGTTCTATAAATAAAATAATAATAAAACAAATATCATAAAAAATTTAAAAAAAAAAATTATTAATTTTAAGTTTAATGGTGCGTTAGCGCACCATTGACCGAATGCATTTTATTTCTCAAATAAAATATTATTTTTCATGCACGAAACTTTTTTTTTTGTTTTGTTTTAATGAATGTAATTTAAGCATATTTCAATGAAAATAATACCACATTTTATAAAATTTCTATGCTTGGCCTAAAATGGGTTAAACATGAAATGTTTAGTAAAGAAATATATTTTATTAGGATCATAAAGAATATTTCTTGCACAATTGTGTTTGCAACATGATTTGAAGTAAATGTACTATACAGAATTCAATATATACATTTCATGTCTTTTGTATAACTTTTCGCATAATGATATTCTCTATTTTCCAGCTACCGGGTGTCCTAAAAAGGACTGACTGATTTTAAAATTCAATAACTTGTAAACGGTGACAGATATTTAAAAAATTCTTGCAGAAGGGTTATGCATAAGGTCAAAAGTTTTTTTACAGTGATTTTCAATTTTAGTTCGAATTACAAACAATAGATGGCGCTGCGATCAATAGACGCTAAATTCAGGCTCGATTTTTGGTACTTCGTGGCCCGGATAATACATTTCCATCTCCTTTTTCCGCATGGAACAAAAGACAGGACCAAAAATCGAACCTGTATTTAGCGACTACTGCTTACAGCGCCATCTATTGTTTGTAATTCGAACTAAAATCGAAAATCACTGTAATAAAACTTTTGACCTTATGCATAAACCTCCTGCAAGAATTTTTTTAAATATCTATCACCGTTTGCAAGTTATTGAATTTTAAAATCAGTCAGTCCTTTTTAGGACCCCCGGTATGTTGCATCGTTCAAGAATCAATATGTTATTTCTTTCAAAATTGATAGAAATTTTAACATAAAAATATTTTAAAATGTTGTTTTCTGATCGTTTGTTTTTAATTTATTTGCTATTGACAGAGGATTCTTAATTTTAGTTGGGTATGCACATCTATTTTCAGCATCCAACCTTTAATTATGACTTACCTTGATAATTTTAAGACGTAGTTTTATATTATTATTTAGCTGTTCGAAGCATAAATAAATTAAAAGTTAAAAGTTGATGAATTTCACATTATTGAAATGTAAAAAAAAAAAAAAGAAAAACATTGAAAATTGTAGCCCCCCCCCCCCCCGCCCCCCGCCCCAAACGAAAAAAAAAAAAATCCCTGCCACCTCGGGCCTACAGGCGGAGGTAGATTTCGAAGTTAAGTACTAAATTCACCAACAAAACTTAAATCAAGATTAGAGAAAAACCCAGTTCCTTCACTAAGAATGAGCTCTAGGGAGCTAAACATTTTTTGAAAATTCTAATATATACGAATACACACACGGATGTATATGGAATATGTTTAAAAATGGCTAAAGCAAATTCAGAGAACCTCAAAGTGTTAAAATATGTTAATATTTCCATAGTCGACTTTTTATCCTGTTTTAATACGTTTCTTCAAACTCACATGACGTTACCTATTCACCTGCTGAGGTCCATTATGACGCAATATATATATTTTTTTAATTAGTCAAACTATTTATTTCATTTTGTGTTTTCATGCGGAAATCTTGCTTTAGAAAACTTATGACGTAATATTCAATTTGTTTTCAATTCGTCAAACTATTTATTTAATTTAATATTCCACGTGAAATCTTGCAATAGAAAAGCAATTGTTGTGGTGAAAATTTTATTGCTTTTTTTTTAATTGTTGGCAACTGCTATAAAGAAAATATTTATTTTTTCCTGTCATTGTTGTGTAAGAGCTGGTTTTATCAGAATCATGTTAAGACGGTATTCAAAATTTTGAGCCCTCCCCATTTCCATTCCCTTGGGCCGATTTGGCCCATTTTCAATCCCCGCCGAGATATTAACCATCTCAAAGTTGTTGGCGAGTTTGAAGACGATCCGTGCATCATTGCGACTTTTATCGTGCGGACAAAATTTAGTACATACATACATACATATATATATATATATAAACTTTTTAGGTGGGGGTGGTTTTGGGTTCCTGGAGTCCTATAATGAAAAGTTATGAAGGAATTTTTCAAAAGTCGCACCATGGTAACGACTGCAATAGGTAGTATTTCTTACGAAATCTACCTAAAAACAAAAAATCGGAGATTCATAGAAGGATACTGAGGACTGATTTGTGAATTTCATTTAAAATTACATTAAAACACCAAATTTTATTAAAAAATAAAATATACGTTGTCCCGCGTTATTCGTAAAGTTTAGCTATTTTACATCCACATATTTTAGCCTCTGTATTTCCGGATAAAATATAAAGACCACCCACAACAACTCTCTATCAACTTGGTTACATATGTGCAACTCAGCTTGCTTCCCATCTTCCCTAAGGTTTTTCTATAAATAATAGGCTTCGAAGACCGAATGGGTGGGAACATGGGAAGAGCAAAAAGCCGCAATTATGATGACAGGGTAATTATGGAGTACTAGTGCCAATGAGTGTTCTGCACTTGCTACTGATTTCGGAGTCCGGAACTTGTGGAGTTGTGAAGAGTTTATCCACCTTTTCGCAAAGAATGTTGCACTGAGGAAGACAGATGGAAGGTCGTTATTAAAGGCTCCGTTTATCATATAGTTTATGAAGCTACATATGAATTGCCAGAAATTGTTTATGTAAGAAAAGTGGTGAGAGGAATTAGAAAATAAGTACATTTGTTTTTCGTGGGGGATTGCGAGTATTTGAAGGTATTTCTGTGTTAAACAATTATCTTAATTAACTAAGTTTTTAAAGAACGATGCTTGTTTCCTTGCGAGTGTATTTGTGTTCCTACGTAAACTTACCGCGACTTGTGTCGAATTTGATAATTTTGTTCCAAAATGTACAGCTTTTAGATGTTCTACTTGCTATTGTACTGACTTTAGAGTCCGGAACGTGTAAAGTTATAAATATTATATCCCCATTTACGCAAAGAATTACATGTTTTGAGAAAGGCAGATGGAAGGTCGTTATTAAAGGTTTCGTTTATCATATAGTTTATGAAGCTACACATGGATTGGCAGAAATTGTTTTATGTAAGAAAAGTGGGAAGAGGAATTAGAAAATAAGCATATATGCTTTTTATGAGGGAATGCGACTATTTTAAAGTATTTCTGTGTTAAACAAATATTTTAATTAGACAAGTTTTTAAAGAACGATGCTTGTTTCCTTTCGAGTGTATTTGTGTTCCCACCTAAACTTACCGCGACTTGTATCGGTTTTGATAATTTTGTTCCAAAATGCATAATTTTTAGATGTTCTACTTGATATTGCTACTGACTTTGGAGGAACTTGTAGAGGTATAAAGAGTTTATCCACTTTTACGAAAAAAATTACCAGTCTTAAAAAAGCCAGATTGAAGGTCATTATTAAAATCTGTTTAACAGCTACTTTTCAAAGCTGCATGTGCCAAATAATTTTTAATGTTAGAAAAGGGTAAGAAGAATTAGAATATAAGTACCGTATATTCTGGCGTATTACATTACGTACACCTTAATGTTGAAACCAAGTTTTGCTATTTTAAGGTATTTTCGCCATATAATGTGCAGCACTTTTTTACAAAGAAAATTTTACGTGCATGTAAAAACTTCATAGTATAAAAACACAATAAATAAAAAAAACAATGTGAGAAAATCTGAAGCGAGAACGTACGAAATTCTCAATGTTTATCATTGTAGAAATATCAATTATTATGCTCATCTTTTTTTAATTTTTACTCATTCATTTTTATACCCGTTACATAATGCGCACCTGTGAATTTTGATGAATTTTATTGAATAAAAAGTAAGCGTTATATGTGCTGGAATATACGTAAAATGTTGTAGGGAACTGCGGATAAGTAAAATTATTTCGATATGAAAAGAAAAATAATTAACAAAGTTTTTAAAGAACTTTTTTTTGCATACGTGCGTGTTAAATATATTCGTGTTGACACATAAATTTACTTTAGATTAAATAAACATACCCAGAAGCTAGAAATTTTTAGATATTCTAGCTAATATTTTATTTCATTTTATTATAGTTTAATGACGTTCTCACTCTTCCTTCGTCGATGGGCGTCGACTTTTCGGGGGCGAAATAGGCAATCAGGCATACTTCTACTTGTAATTTAAAAAAGTTGTTTTTTTTTTTTTTTTTTTTTTTTTTTTTTTTTTTTTTTTGTCTTTTTTAATCACTGTGATTAAAGACAAAAATAACATTTTAAAACTAGTGCTAGAAGTTTGCCTGACTTACCCACGTCACCCAGGTTAAGTCGGACCCTATGTCTCCGTCTATGTTCCTGGTTAACCACTTTTGAAATGATTGGATGGATATGAGATTTAAGAATTTACTTTATTTTTTAATTTTTCTATAACACTTCAAAAACATACATGTTTTTTTTTTTACGATGGTATGTCAAAAATTAAAATTTATTACCGGTTGTGATTGAATATTATTTGAAGAATGCGTGCTGTCATAGAGAAACAAATATGCTGAGACTCGAGATTTGAATCCCAAATAAGTTATATAATCTTCCGGTTGTTCCTCAACTGAAGCTGATATTAATTTGTGATAAAGTATCTCTAAAGTTTGTCCTATAGTCCATCCTATCTATCTATATTATAAAGGACAAATATATCTGTGCGTAACGCATACGTCATTCTGCGAATGGCAACACTCTGAAATTTGAAATGAAATTTTGGTTTTGCAATTTTTGCTACTGCAAATTTTTAAACATCTAACCATCGCACAGTTTCAATTTTTCCACCATAATATAGCGAAAAAAATGTACTTTTTAAATGCAATTTGTTTGAAAGCTCTATCTCAATTTATTTTTGAGATATTAATTTTTTTTATAGTTTTTAATACCAATTTTGTAATTGTGGCAACTGAAGTACACCATTTCTATTAAAAGTAAAGGGAAAATAGTCATGGTTTTTTTATTTTTATTGATTATGTCCTTATTGATGCCATTTTCACATTACAAATAAAAGTAACTTTTTTTTATTATAATTTTTGAACAGAAAATGACGTCAACCATTAAAAAGAAACATGCATTCTTCTTCATAAATCAGTTATGTTTCAATATTTTTACATTACGCTGATACTGAGTTTGAGACGCTAGGAAAACGATTCAGTGAGTAAAAATGATGTCATATTTAAAACAAAACGATCATTTTCTTTGATATAACTAAATATTTGACCAATACTATGACAACTAAAGGCAAATTTCTGAATTTTTTATTCGCGGGTACTGAGATTAGAACTTAAAGTTTGTGAGAATGTTCACATGCAAAGTTGTATCGGTCAAACGTGACTTTAAGTTTGGAAACACATTCAGTTAATAATCTGTTGCGCGTTAAAATGCTTTTAAATTGTGAACTTGAGTGGTGCGTATGTAAATTTCGAGAATGTGAAAATAATGTACAGTTTAGATTTTATGGGGGAAAATTTTATGATGTGACAAAGCAAAATCCTTTTTACTGATTTTTCATCCCGTAAAAACAAATGTAAGAGACTCAATCGATAACTTCATCATAATTATTCATCTTGATTACGTATTCTAATACAGTTAAATTTTTCAATAATTTAAGCAGTTGAAGTTTGTGGAAATAGTATTTTGGTAATTTTAGGTTAAAAATATTATTTGTTTTAAGAGTTACACAACCAATGTAAGATGAATTTTTTATTTTGTAATTATTTTTGTAGGTTTATCATAAATTTGATCTAACAGTTTCTTTCTAAACATTTTAGTTCGTCGAATTTCGACGGGTTCAAACTCGTGTTTATATAGACAGGAAAGAAGATACCGATATTCAAAATATCGAAACCTCTGTTTATCGTGAACATACCTAATACTTAAATTTTGAATCGGGGTGCTCTGCATCACACAAAATCGCAGTGATTAATATCTTAATGGCCAGAACTTTTAAATATTGCGGTACTCAGGAATTAACCTTGATAGAAAAAAAATCCCAGATCTAGAAAGAAATGGCTACCCGTACCGCTGAATAAAACGGGTTTTTTCCAGATTGATGCATCCGACTACTATGACCCCTTTTCCATCCTAACATGAAGTGAATAAATACTATGTATGTATCCCAGAGGCTCTCAAACTATGGTACGCGTACTAGCACTGGTACGTGAAGCTCTGTTTACTGGTACGAGAAAGTCTGATACTGTTACGTCAAATGAAATAAAATTTAGAGCATGTGAAATCAAAAAGCAGCTCAAGTCCACCTCCCTCCCTCCTCTTTCTTGATGTGTCAGTTCCCCAGCTCCGTGGTGTTTGCTCTCTGTTACTGCTTTCACATCGTTTAGCATGTAATTTCGATTCGAATTTTTAGATAAATGGAACTAATATTCGGTAGATGTTGAGTTGACCTTCCATACACCCCGAAAAAAAAGTTTTCTTCTATTACTATATTGTATATGTGTATATTACTTATTTCAACGAACTTCGATCTCGCATTAATAAGCTGTTTACTTTCAGAAGATCTGTAAATTCCTTATGCAGGTTATTCACTTATTAAATTTTCTTATGTGTATTTTACTACCGATTTTAATATAGTATTTACATAACAAAAATTTGGCGATCAAGGCGACTTCAAATGTATATTTTTTTCCATGTTTCACAAAGCTGTGCCGTAGTTTTATATTTAAATACATCTTTATTTGTCACCCATAAATGATACACTTTATATGCACTAAAAAACATTAAAGTCAACATGGGCACCAATTTAATAATGTAATCATGCAAAATCAATAAAATCTCCTAAGACAGAAGCAAAAAAGACTGGAAAAATATTTCATTTTAGACATATTTTCCGTTTACACAAGTTTTTCTGTATTAGCTTTGAGTTTGTCACCTGGTGGTACGCGAAAATGTGAACTATGCGATATTTAGTGGTACTTCAGTCTAAAAGTTGGGAATCCTTGATCTATCCTTTATTACAGATGCCTTTCAGAAAAAAATCTCAGCATCCCCCAGATCCTTCAATATACCGGCAGCTTTTGTCCCACAAAGACAGTTGCAATTTTTTTTTATGTAAATTGAAGCACAGCTATCCGATTGAACAACATAATGACCTTCTTTATTTATAGAATTCAATGTGGAAACTATGACTCAATATACATTGGGGAGGATGGTCGCATCTTACGTAAGTCATAAGCAACAGTTTTACAATAAAGGGGTGCGCTCAAAACACTGTAAAATAAAAAACGGAGATTCTACTGACAATCGAGACGCCAGTACTATTTCTGTATTTTAACGGACCCCCCCCCCCCCCCATAAATTCCAGAAATCCGTATTTTTACGGAAATTTTTCTCTATAAATTACAGAATTTTCCGTTAAAATACGGAAATAGTACTGGCATCTCGATTGCCAGTAGAATCTCCGCTTTTTAGTCCGGTTTTCTTTTTTTTCTTTTACAGTGTACGCAGAACATATCTAAAAATAGAAAACTACAATCTGAAATTTTACATGCACGTTATACACCGAAGCGATAACACTACAATATTACGGTATATCGGGTTTGGATTTAAAGTGATATTATTGGTATGTTCTTTAATATAATGCCACTTACTAAAGAGAAACATTATTTACAAAATTCAAGATGGCTTATATATCTGCCATTACAATTGGTAAAGTACACATATATATTTACTATTGGCATATACACAGGGTATTAAAAAGCAGTAAACCAACGTTTAAAATGCACAAATAATGCGTGAAAAGCAGCAAACAGCTGTTTCGAATCTACAGCGAGATTCTTCTTCAGTGCAAGATAGGGAAAAAAGAACAGCGTGCTAGAAAAAGCAAGGCTGAGCAAAATGATAGACAGAGACGCGCTGCCTTATATACCCTATGCGGGTAGCGAAAGCGCCAGAAACAACCAATGAGAGAGAAGCAGTAGAAACGACTGGGTGGACAAGTAGCGACATCTACCGGAGAAGGAGAGAAAAAGAAACCGAAAAAGAGGAAATTAAATTAATTCTTTCCAAATACTTGGACAATCTGGAGTACTAGATAAGTCATTGACTAAAGAGTGAGAATTTTTAATGATGTAGTAAGCTTCACAAAAATCAAGATCAAGGTTAGAAGAACATTTTTGGATAATGGTGGCTGAGTACAAATTGAACCTATGTTGAGAAGACCAAAAATGTTGAGCAATAGAAGAACGTTTGAGCTCCTGATTTTTAACATAACCTTCATGCTCTTTTAAACGAAATCTAAGAGCACGTTTAGTCTGGCCAATATAAGAAAGGCCACACTGGCAAGAGATTTGGTAAATATCCCAGTTATCTAGGCGATCAACGGGGTGTTTGAGATTTGAAAAAGTGATTTTATTAACAGGAGAAAAAATAACATTAAAATCAAACCTTCCTAAGATTTTAGCAACTTGCTGACTGATTTTAGGAAAAAATGGTAACACAACTGAAGTATTAGAGTTGGAATTAGAATGCTTTTCAGAATGGACGGGTTTCGTCAATTTCTTATAAATAGAATCAATAATATTAGAGGAATAACCACGATCAACAGCAATAGCTTTGAGGTAATTAAGTTCAGCACTAAGTAACTGAGGAGTGGAACAAATATTGGTAGCCCGAAAAATTGCTATTTTAATGTACACAGGGTGTTCCATAATTCGACCCACACATTCAGAGGGGTGATAGTAGGCATCAAGAGGAGGAAAAATTGATATATACCATGGGGTCGCAAACCATTTATTTAGTCACAAATACAGGGTGTTTCATTCTAACTGAACTTGAATTTACGGTAATAATTTTGAGAAAAATAAAATCATTGCAATGAAAATACAACGATATGTACCTTGTTTTGTGTGAAATGTTATAGCGTCACGAAAAGTTTTGGAAAAACAGGATGCGCAAGCAATTGATGATGCTGTATGAATTGGTAATCTCAGTCCAAAATGTGCAGCGTCAAGTGCATACTACTGGAGCGTATAATAAAAATTTCTGCCACTTTATTTTGACATTATCACATTTACAACGAAGATGGGAATGTCTATTAAACGTTTTAATGCAATATACTTCGGTTTTCTGAAAGTTATTATCGTCAATCCAAATTGAGTTAAGCTGCACTTTTGATTAAATACGCCCTGCATTTTTGATTAAATGCGTGGTTTGAGACCCCATGTTCTATGGTAATTTTTCATCCTCTTGATGCATGCTATCACCCCTCTGAATTTGTCGGTCGAATTTTGGAGCACCCTGTGTATGTATGCATATGATGATCTTTCTTTTACAGAAGGAGCGATCATTTTTTCCCTATCAACTTTGCATTCAAATCGACATCTGTGATGTAATAGGGAAAAAAAATGATGTACTTTTCCTTAGTAGCACTTGATTCTAAATTTTATTTCGCATGTGCATATTCCTTTACGGTCCTGCAGTTTTACAAAAAACCCTCTATCCCATTCACAAACCAAGCAAACCGAAACTCAATAATCTCCTCAGAACATCGCTGGTGATAAAAATAGGAACAGAAGCAACAAAACAAAAGAAAAGAAAATTTCCAATAACCTAATCAATAGAACCAGAGACCACAAGCGGATGCAGGGTGCCAAATGCTTGCGCGGTCACCAGATTTTGTCAAAAACTTGTCACAGCAGCTTCACTGCAAAATCCAATTCACTCTTCCTATTTCGTTTACTTCCTAATTTTATTTTCGACTACGCGCTTCGTTCAGTCTAAAAGACCGCGAGAATCTCTGTCTCTCTCTCTCTTTTTTTTACTCCCCTCTCTCTCCATATATTGAGAGTGGGGGAGTGAATGAGTTTGAAAATTCTTGTAATATCGTTTGAGCATCACAAATAAAGTGGAGGGTTTTGTTAGAGGGAGGAATTCTTTACAGAACATGGTGTGTTTTTGTTAACACTCTATTAGGTTTTTTTTTTTTTTTTTTTTTGGTGTTATTTTGAACAGATTGAATATTTCAGGATTAGCTCAGCAATGTGGATAAAGGTAACGAATTGGGGAGAAGTTTTGTTGAAGTATTTAAAGTATTGATTCTACCATTACTAACACACATCTGGAAGGAAATTTCAAGTTTCAACTAATCTCTACAGTTACACAATTTTATTTCCTTAATTATTCATGTCTTTTGATGTCTGAGATTAGGTTAGAACAATTAAATTGAGACGACTTCGCTTTTACTTTTTGAGATTTCCCCATTCATCCTTTGTAGCAAAATAATACTGTGCTAGGATCTTTTACATCCGTTATATCTGGACCAATATTGACAGGAAATACTGACGCAACATTGGGATGTATGTTTACATTTTACTAACGTTAATATTACTAATATAACATTATATTATATTTACGTTATTATAACATTATATTATATTTAATATTCGGCCAATATTTTTTGTTTTACTTGTATATTGGTGTTGGCCTGGGGTATTGCCCAAAGTAAAGTGTTGCAATATTTTGGCATCCATAAAAGGAATCTGGTTTCAGTCTTTTAGATCAATATAGAAAAAAATAAAACTTTTTTTTTTTTTTTTTTTTTTTTTAGGATATGGATAAGGGTATTCAATTTTGTTCTCTGCAATTTGGGAACTTTTCGTGAAATTTTTATCCGGTTGTTAGACTTTTTTCGCTTTCCTCGGCGATTTTTTGACATTCGCAGAACGAATCCGGTTTCAATTTTTTAGCCCAATATAGTAAATTCTGTACTCTGCTATTTTTTAGCTTTTCGAGAAATTTCTATGCAATTTTTAGCGTTTTTCTGCATTTAAAAAAAAATATATAGTTATAAAAGGAATCTTGTTTCAATCTTCTAGCATATAATATAGCGAATTTTGTACTCCTGTTCAAGAAAGTTTTTTCGGATTTCATGCTGCGGTTTTGGATTTTCTGAGAATTTTTTTATGCGCATGATTGTTAGCATGTTTTCGTGTTCCGCGAAGATTGTTTTGACATTCGTAAAATGAAAGCAGTTTCAATTTTTT
Organism: Maratus speciosus; assembly: GCA_963932465.1. NCBI lineage: Eukaryota > Metazoa > Arthropoda > Arachnida > Araneae > Salticidae > Maratus > Maratus speciosus. Next base: position 511,147,637 of record OZ010795.1, read on the forward strand.
AGCATAATATAGTAAATTTTGTTCTCAGCTATTTTCGAATTTCTCGCGTGTCTTTCATGCGATTTTTTTTAAATATATATTGATAATAGAAACGGGGTTATCTTTTAGACCAACGTAGAAAATTTTGTTCCGTGCGATTTTTGAAATTTTTACAAAATTTTCATGCGATTTTTAGCTTTTTATTGAGTTTTGCTTCGATTATTTATTTATTTATTCTAAAACGAAATGATAACTTAAATGATAATCTAAACGAAATTCTCTGGTAAATTTTACTACTGTATTATGGACAAATTCAAGATGTCAGAATGCCAAATCCTATACTCGGTTCCTATAACACTTGAACGACGATGATGAAAATTTGTATTTAATCTGGGTCAAAATAAAAAATCACAGTAACAGAAAACATTTTTATTCGAGCGGGCATACACTGCCGAACGTACGTTAGCTACGGGGTACGCGACCGAACACACGCTGCCGATAAGGCTGACCGACAAGGTAGTTTAATTTGAGTTTCGTTTTTGAAAAACCGACCACCGAAGCGTGGAAAGCTCCGCTAGTTATTAAATACAAGTTAAGTTAATATTTTTTTAAGTTTCTTTCACAACGTACTCTTTTCCACATTTAATTTTTATTTTCACTATGAATAAATTCTCTATCTTATAAATTATTTAGATAACTAAATCTAAAAGAACAAAAAAATTCGTCTATGTAAAAGTTAATTTCTGGACATGACAAGCTTTTATAGAAGTTTTATTCGTACCTTACCTGTCAATATTGCCATATCATTTAATAATTTTTAAAAAAAGTGAAATATTCTCCCTGTATATGATAATAAAAAAATAATTTTAAGCAACACTGAAATGTTCTGCAAACTTCGTCTTTAGTTCCTCAAAGGATAACAATATTCAAGCTGTGAGAAAACTAAGTTCTCTCCCAAGATACCCTGCAAAATGTACGTTTTCTTCTTTCAGATTTTGATTCAAATTCCTTTGTTTGAAACTACAGCCCCTACAGCCCCTGCTTTTTAATTGTCTTTTATTCAGAAGGGGGAAAACTCACAAATATTGATGAAACATCACAGTGTATTTTTAGCTTTTTATCGCGTTTTGCTTCGATTTTTTTTAAATTTATTTATTTATTCTAAAACGAAATGAAATCTGGTAAATTTTACTGCTGTTATGGCCAAATTCAAGATGTAAGAATGGCAAATCGATTCCTATAACACTTGAGCGGCGATGATGAAAAATTGAAATAAAAAATCACAATAACCCAAAACATTTTTATTCCTGCGGGCATACGCTGCCGAACGTACGCTAATTGTGGGACGTACACTGCCGAAGGCTGACCGACAGGTTCGTTTAATTCGAGTTACGTTTCTGAAAAACAGACCAGCAAAGCGGAAAAAGCCCCGCTAGTTATTAGATACAAGTTAAATTAATATAACGTACTCATTTCCACATTTAATTTTTATTATCACTATGAATAAATTCACCATCTTACAAGTTATTCTGATGACTACATCTAAAAGAACAACAACAAAAAAAGTGTATGTTAAAAGTTCATTTCTGGGCATAACAAACTTTTATAGAAGTTTTACATGTCAATATTGTCATACCATTTAATAATTTAAAAAAAATGAAATACCCAATACTCTGCCTGTATATTATAACAAAAAATTACGCTAAACAACACTGAAATGTATGGAGAACTTCGTCTTTAGTTCCTCAAAAGATAACAAAACTCAGGCGGCGAGAAAACTAAGTCCTCTCCCAACCATACCCTGCAAAATACGTTTCCTTCTTTCAGGTTTCGATTCAAAATCCCTTTGTTTGAAACTACAACCCCTGCTTTTTAATCGCCTTTTGTTTAGAAGGGGAAAAACTCACAAATGTTGATAATATTTTTCTTCCTTTTATGTAGAAAAGTGCATGAAAATATTCCGTGAATCGCCAAAACAGGAGAATGCCTTACAAAGCAAAGATAGCAGTTGTTTTGTTCGGGTGCAATTTATGCTTTATATATAAGTTTTTTTTTTCTAAATTCCTTGTCGCGCTCCCGTATGCTTTGTTTAAAGATCTAAGAGGCGTTTTCAGAAGTTTTCTTTTGTTTCCGGAATTTCATTCCCCCTTGGGACAAAAACAAGGAAAAAATATCAAAATTAAAAAATCAACCTCTCGTTCTTTTAAACATTTTTTTTGCGCAACTATTTTTTTTTTTCATCATCTATTCATTGTTCATCTTTTCTAGGAAAAAAAAGGGGAGAAGTTTTTTCATGCATTATGAATTTTTTATCACTTTTGAAATTTTTTGTCATAATATTGAAAAAAAAAGTTTTAACTTTGGCTTAAAATGATATACTTTCGAAGAGGGTGGGAGAAGGCTTTATTCTATGTATTTTTCAAACAGGCTTCTGTTAATAACAATAATAGATCGATTCTAATTCTTGCTATTATTTCGAAGAAAAGAACTGAAGTTTATTATTTAAAACTCTTTAGGCTATTTTTTAAATATATATTTTCATAAATAGTAACTTGTAGAATTTTTTAATAAATTAAATTTAATGTTATGATTTATCAGGATGGTTTAAGATGGAATTTATATATTTCCAATAGGGAATCTCAATAAACCTTATCTGCTTAAAATCTAATAAAACTTTTGAAATATTGATGATTTCTTGAGAAAGTTCTCTAAAAGTTAAATAATGTTTTTTATTCAAATGTAGGCAGTCTCTTTTACGGATGTGATTTGGATATCGAATAACGGAGTTAAAGAAAAAGTCAACATAATAAAAAGTTCTATTAACTCTCAATCAAAGTCCTAAAGCATCAGATTAATTTTATGAAAGAGGGAATCTCATAACAAGAGCAATCTTGGATTTTACTTCATAAATCGTATTTGTAAACGAGAAATATGGAAAATCATTACATATAATTGCTTCAACTTTAACCCCTTCTCGACGATACAGAATTTTTAATCTTTTGTCACAAGTTTTTCAAAACAGAAATTTTTGCCTTATTTAATCGAAAAAATGCCCTGATTAAATAAGATAAAATTTAAAATAAAAAATAACTGGTGGGAATAATCAAGGATGACGCTCGTTTCCAAGGGGTTAACGAATATGAAAGATATGCAGGCTGCAGGCTCATATGGTCAATCTCATTTCAAAATTAAGCGATCAGAGAAAACAAGAATCTGTCGATAAAGGAAAGGTTTGTTTGCTTGTTTGTTTTGTCAAAAAAAAAAAAAAACATTCATTACACTGCAGTAATTTAAGATGAGGCTGATAGTATTATTTCAGCAATGCCACAACACAAATTACAAGTAGAAGTCTTTGATCCTTTGATGTCTAATTTGCGATCTAGAAAATATTAACGTCTACATTTTACCGTGAAAATCTGTAAGACATAGAACCTGAATAAGAATTTAAGCACAATATAGATACATGAAAGAAAACACGCTTATATTATGTTTCTTTTCTTGGAATACTACTTTATAAATTATAGCATCAGAAAACTAGTGTGCAAATTTTAAACCGTTTTAGATTATGCAGAAATTTTAATCGCTTACACTTTCTGAACAATAACTGTAGATACTTGTTTGTCCATAGCGTTACATAGTGCGTCGTTTATATAAATAAAAAATTAACTCGCTTGTTTCAGCTGAATATCAAGAAATATGGTCTATTCCTGACTTTAAAGTTTCAACATCGGCTGCATACATTACGGCTTCTCATGTTATGTATATCCCAAGAAAACATTAAAGGCAACTGTATACTAACTGGCTACGTCACTGCGGCTTATCCACAGGATTTTATGCTTCATTTCGCCGTGTAGCGGGACGTTATCACAGGCTGTAATCGCCGGTCTTGCCCTACTCCGTGCAGGACGTAATGTAACGTTCCCGCTCCTTTATCGCTAAAGCTTCGCCAGTTTGTGTCTTCAATGTGTGTCATATTCCTTGTTCACTTTATAGCATGACGCCACTGAAAAGTCCCTATCTTGATTCCAAGCACTTTATGACAGGGACGCGTGAGTTTTCGATAGACATTGAATAGAAATTTTTGGGTATAATGTAAGGCTTTGTTGACTCACAAATAGGTTGTGTTTTAGGGAAGGTGCAAAGCCATACGTAAACTGGAAAACTTAGAATGATAGGCTATATTAATTTCTATGAGTGTGGAAATATTTATCATCTCATTGTTTTGGATGCGTAAATGAGCCTTTTCTAATCTTTATGCAGCAGCAGAATTACTATGTTGTAAATCGAGATTCTAATCTATTCGTCTTTGAAAAATATTCATATGGAATATTAATCAATTCAATGATATGCGATAATTTCTTAGAGGAATCTAGGAATAAATAATTATTGTTTATAGTAAAAATAAAAGGATGAATATATGATGCATGATGAGCATGATTATATTTGATGAGCATATAACGAATGATACATATGATGAACTTGATGAAAAATATTAAGTTAAATCGGGGTAGTAATAATTTATTTTTCTAACTAGTAGTTCCATTTATCAATAACTTTTCATGAGTTTAAAATTTATTAATTTGATAAAGTGTAATGTGGTTATTAGAATTTAAGAATAATTTCATAGAATAATATAAATAAAGAATTAAAAGAAAAATCTAAAAGCAGCTAGCTATCCAATATTGTCTCTTAGCATTTAACAGTTGCGCTTTCAAGATGGAACCAATAGCCTATTTCCTTAAACTAGGCACCCTTAGCAACAGTTTAGTCTCCCTTAAAATTAATGTTTGGGAAAGCATGATAAGCAATGTATCATGTTACTTTTATTCATAATTAAATTTACTTGAACTCCCTTAAAATATTTAATATAATCCCATAAGCTAATATTAGTTTTTGTTGCAGTAAAATATCTCAATCTGTTGATTTTCTGTAAGCAAGTGAACCCTATTGGTTTACAATGGAAGTCTGTGGGAATTTGGCGAAATATTAGAGATATCGCCAAGTTGCCGTCACTTTTGGAGACTAATTTTGGTCGCCAAATTTGGCGATAGGCGATATATCGCCAAGTTGGCTGCATTTGGCGACAGAACAGGGTGCCCCTGTGGTAACCCCCTTATGGGTATGGAAATGCCTTAAATGCTGTTTAGTAACCAATGAGATGTGTTTCATTCGGGTGTTGTCATTAAACAATTAACAAATAATCGCGACTTCTGTGCCACGTACGATAGCGTATTATATATATATAGATATCGCACCTAGGGACATACTTCCAATTGCAAAGTTTCATAAAAAAAAAAAAAAAAAAAAGAAAAACGGAAAAATTGGATGACACATATTGCAATCTCCTGGGGGTATATTTGAGAAAATACACAAACTAAATTTTTACACTGCACCCGTAGGGTAAAATTTTCCTTATCCTTTCTTGAATGAGGCACAAAATATTACATCTTGATATCTACAAAACTCACAGAGATATACCCGTTTAAATAACGCATAATTTTCTGGATGATCCCTATCTTACATTCGAAATGCATCAATATCACGTCGCTCAGAGGTGTGCTTAATGGGTGTAAGTCGCAAATTTAGGCTTTTTAATATTTATGCGAGTTTCGCAGATATCAAAATGTAATTTTTTGTGTTTCAGTCAAGAAAGAAAGGGGGGGGGGGGGATTTTTACCTTACGGGAGCCGTCTAAAAATTTAATTTGTGTGTTTTCTCAAATATATCCCCCAGAGGGTTTCAACTTGTGTCCTCAAATTTTGCATCTTTTTTACGAAACTGTGCAAGGAAGTATGTGTGCGTCTACGTGCAATATTTAAGGAAATGGACTATTAGTTCCATTTTTATGGATCACTCAATATAATCGAGCTATGCACTTAAACCACTGAAAGAATCATAATAAAAAGGCCTGCTGTAAGAAACAAAATGTTTAGCGATTTCTGCGGCCATGCGGCTAAGATGAAAGTGTCGTTTTTTATAATTTTCAAAACTTTATTTAAATATATTATAAATATTTTTCATTTAAAAAATATTTTTGGTTTTCTTAGCAATCTAAAAATATATGTTAAATGCAAATAAATCTATTGAGTATTGTCAATAAAACTACTCGTCACCGTTTAAACGAATACTGGCGGTTCCAGAAATAATATTGGATTATGCGGGGTATTTGGTTAAACGGGAAATCATAACTATAGTATTTAATGGGTAATAAAAAGGAAAAATAATCATCTACGGTATATTTAATTATCAGCATAATAATTCGTTAATAGAATAACGTAAACTAAAATAAATACGAATGCTAATATAAAAAAGTACTAAATACGCATTAATTTAACGTCAGTACATACATTTATATGGTTTACATCCCACTTAATGCAGCTCGTTTGAATTTGGTCAAAACTTTGCTACTAATTTACGGTACTTATATTGCCTTTAAAAAAGCGTTTAAAGTGGTTTGTTTAAGTCAAATTTTAAAGGAGTAAATATCGAATTATTTTTCGAATGAGTGCAAAATATCACCATCTCGAGTCTCGAATTGCCAGGCGCATTGCCACTAAAGCCTGGTTAACAGCAAGAAGTGATGGTAGGGAAATCATTTGACCTGTCCATTATACACCTACTCGCCAAAATCATTGGAGGAAGAACTGAAAATTTGTTTTCAGCATAAAGGAACCGAAAAGGACAAAAGGTGGAAGGAAATTCCAGCTGAAACGTGCTTTCTGCGCCTATTTTCAAACATCGGTCACATAGTTGTTATTCGATTAAGCGGAGACGTTCGTAAAAGGTATTTGGTTTAAGCGGGGAAAAATAACATAGAAAGATAGGAATAAATTTGGTTCCGAAGGGTTCTATTCGAATAAGCGGGTTTCCATTATCCGTGACCCGATTAAGTGGGGAGGACTGTAATGGCTTTCACCTATTTTCGGTAACACGGGAAGACCGAGTAGGATTCTCTAGAATAAAATTTCCGATTTTGGACTGAAGTGAGACATTTTGTTTTTAATTGAAGATAGGAATCATTAGCCTGGTTTCCTATACGGAAATTGCTTGGCGTTTGTGCTTTCTTTGAAGCCTCTTGAAATCTGAAGTTAGTCCTATATATTTTTTTCTTCCTTTCTTTTTTACTTTCTTCTAACGTTATACAAGAAGATTCGTGAAAATTTTCGAATTCTAATTTTCGTCGGATTTACACGTTTTAGGGGTCAGAGATCCCGAAAAACATGTTTTTACAAAATGTATGCGTCTGTGATCCTGTCTGTGTGTTTATTCTGCCTGTCTATGTGTATGTATGTGACAAAAATCTTTTGGGCGCTCTGTCTGAAGAACTAATGAACGGAATTTAATAAAACTTTAGATTCAGTTACCCCTAATATAAATTGGTGCTGATTACTTTTTGGTGTAAATCGCCCAGCAGGTGGTGCTGCTATGCTGCATTATTCATGTTTTCCACAATAGTTATATCTCAAGAACTAATGCACGAATTTTCATCAAACTCCAGATTCAGTTAGTCTCTGATATAAATTAGTGCTGTTTAGTTTTTGGTGTAAATCGCCCAACAGGTGGCGCTCCTATGCTGCATTTTTCACGATTTCCGCAATAGCCGTATCTCAAGAACTAATGCAGGAATTTTCATCAAACTTTAGATTCAGTTAGTCCTTGATATAAATTGATCATGATAAGTTTTTGGTGGAAATTGCCAACAGGTGCCACTACTATGCAGAACTTTTCACGATTTCCGCAATAGCTCTATTTCAAAACCTAATGCACGGATTTTCATCAAAATTCAAATTCAATTAGAAGTTGACATAAGTTTTTGCTGATTAGATTTTGGTGTAAATCATCTAACCGGTGGCACACTATGCTGTATTTTTCAGGAATTACTAACATATATGAGATAGAAGAAAGTTTTGGGATTGCCACATCCGACTAGTTTCCTTTTAATGGTCTGAACTGTAATTACACTAGCCTAAAAAATTTTGTTTTGAGTTATGTTTTTTAACTTTTGATATTTGATTTTTATGTATTTTGTAGCGATGATTCCGAAAATGACCTCCATTTTTTACCATTACGTAAGGATATTTTGCAAATCGCAAATTTCTAAAGTTAAAAAGTAAAAAAAAAAAAAAAAATCTGATACTATACAACAGTTATGATTGTTGTGTTTTTTAGCTTATGATAATTGAGTTTTACGTATTTTTTACCGCTTAATCCAAAAATGACCTTCCTTTTTAACAGTCAAGTCAGGGTTTTTCGCAAATCGAAAATTTCAAAGTTAAAACTTAAAATTGAACCCACACCTCAGAAACAATCCCCAGTATAAGCCAAAGAAAAAAAAATATATATAAATTATTGAATTAAGTAAAATTAAACTGAAAAAATGTTTTACATCTATTTTATAGTATCAAATTTTCACTATTATTTAACTTTGAAATTTACGATAAGCGAAAATTTCTGACGTGATGTTTAAAAACGAAGGTCATTTTCAGTTTCAGTGCTAAAATGTACATAAGAATTAATTATCAAAAGTTAAAAAACACAACCATCTCCTCTATTTTATAGTATCAGATTTTTGCTATTTTTTAACTTTTAAATTTATGATTTGCAAAGAATCTTAACGTGATGGTTCAAAATGGAAATCATTTTCGGATTCAGTACAAAAAAAAAAAAAAAAAAAAAAAAAAAAAACCACAAAAATAAATTATCAAAAGTTAAAAACACAACCATCTTCTCTATTCTTTAGTATCAGATTTTCGCTATTTTTTTTACTTTTTACCTTCGAAATTTATGATTTTCGAAAACTCCTGAGGTGATGGTTAAAAATTTAGGTCATTTTCGAATTCAGCGCTAAAAAATACATAAAAATCAATTATTAAAACTTAAAAAACATAATCATCACAGGCTTGTGTTATTATACCCATCGGAGTTCACATGCATAACTCGAAAAATAAAGAAATATATCTCTAAATTTCAATGCTAAACTTAAATATATATTTTTCACACTATAATATTTTCAAATCTTATCTAAGAATAGCCCATCTGTACACATAACTCAGAAGACCGTTTTTTCTTTCTTTCCTTTTTTTCTTTTGATAAAAAAGATAAAATAATTTGTGCTAACAAGAACACTTTCATAGCTTCCATTTAAATAAAGAAGTTCGAATATCAAAGAATAAAAACAATTATGGTTTTTATGTCTTTCACGCAGTTTTTTAATAAGGCAATTATAATTAATTAATTGGCTGTTTCCGGTTATTCAATGCTTGGAGTGTTAATTACCCTTATCAACTTAAGTATTAGGAGCTCTTGAAGAACTGTTGAATATGTTGATTGCATTTTTTTTAAATGTATGTACGTTTATTAATAGAAAAAGTACGTATAATACTTTTCTTTTTTAAGAAAAATATAACCGCAAAAATAAATATATTGTTTTGATAGTTGTGTAACTATTTGTTGTTTTTATATAAAATTTTGTTAAAACTTGTAAATTGTATCTTTATTACCGTAGTTGAATAATTTTAGTCTAATTAATATATAAAATAAACAGTTTAAAAATTTCCCTAAATATATGAAGCATTTTATATTAAATTTATAGAAAATAAATTATAAACAAATTAAAACAAAACAAGGAACATAAAAAAATTTATAATTAAAATTAATGTTTTATTGTTTTTGTCTCAAATAAATTGTATTTTAGAAACATCAAAGCCTTACTGTTATTAAATAACATATATTTGTTATAGTGTTGATCGCTGAAAGAATTAATAAAAAAAAAAAAAAAAAAAAAAAAAAGGAAGAAAGAAAAAAAGAAAGGAAAAGAAAGTTAGAAAAAAGGAAAAAGGTTTTTTTTTTTTTTTTTTTTTTTTTTGCTATGCATGTTTATATTCACTGCCTGTAAATTTCAAAATTGCCAAATTTGGAAACATTAATAGAAAGTAATAAATAAATCACCCAAGTACATTTATAGCGCTCTGTATAATTTATAATTATTTTTATGGGTATTTATTTATTTACTTATTTATTTATTTGCAAAGCAGCAATTTAAATTAAATAAATAAATAAAATTTGTTTCAATAAATGAAAGTTAAAATTCTAGTGCCCTATTCACCTTGAGTTAAATAATTAAAATACACATAAAATCACAATTAATTGTACAAAAATTACTTTCAGCCGCATACATATAATAGAAAGATATTTAAAATACAAATTAAATTCAGATTATTTCAGATTACCATCAGTAAATCTTATGGGTTTTCCTAATGTATTTTAAGATATTTTTAATTTGTACATTTTAAATATCTTTATATTATATGTATGTACCTGAAAGTAATTTTTGTACAATTATTTGTGATTTTATACGTAGTTTAATTAAAATTTGTTTGTTTTAATGAAACAACATAATTTTGTTTTAAAGTATGTATCACATAAGCAGGGATTATTTTATGTCCTTATTTAATTTTATATTGTCCACTGAATGATTTACATCTTTCTCATAAATAGTGAATGTTAAAAGTCAATTCTTATGTTAAAAATGTATTTGATGAATATTTCCGTATGCTAAATCATGAAGTATAATTTAAATCTGACAGCAATAAACGAGTTATGTTATTATGTATTGGAAGCGTAATTAAAGAAATTATTTTCTTTTTTTTTCCTTTAAAAAAGGGGGAGAACGAGCTGTAATCAGTTTTTTTTTTTTATTTACCTATTTACAGGCGATTAAGTTACATATGAGAAGGCCTATTTAATCCTTACAGATCAGTCATTCTATTCCTGTATGAGAAATGGAATATAAAAGTTTAACTTCAATAAAAATTTAAGTTTAATCTCATTCTTACACTGTAAAAAAAAATCTGTAATTTTTATAGAAGAAAACTGTTTTAAAGAAAAACAGTTTTTTCCTGTAAGAAAAGTTGCATTTTGTAATTTTTACACAAAAAAATCTGTATTTTTTACAGAAAAAAACTGTTTTAATGAAAAATTACAGATATTTTCTGTAAATTCTGTAAATTAAACAGTTTTCCAGTGGTGCCAAAATTGACAGTTTTTTCTGTCAATTTGAGATATTTTTTTTTTACAGTGTGGTTTTGATCTTAATAGGATTTACTAATATAGCGCACTCCCAACCGTATTTTTCACTCATCTCTCTATTCAAAGCCATAACTTTCTGGTATTCTTCTTTTTTCTCCTTATAGGACATAGAGAATTTCACTTGTGATCATAGTAAATGATAAAAAAAAATTAATTTTTAAAAGTTTAATTAACAGAACAAAATAAATCCAATTAAAATCTCTCATATCAACTATCAAATTCATCTTTTATATGTTTATATTCTTTGAATATCTTTTAATCGGTTCTCTATAAGTTTTGAATTTTAGACGTAAATTATATTGGAGTATGGTAAACCTCAAAGTTGTTGCATTTGAATATTGAAAAGGCAGCATCTTATTTAAAGTCAAAATTCCTTTGTTGAACCGAACTCGATAGATCTTCACAATACTCTGTGTATTTCGATAGTCCAGAGAAATCATTACCAACTTGCTTTGAATGTATTTGGAATTTGGGATGTCCGATGCACTAGAAGATGGAATCTGTTCCAATGACACTTCTGTGTCTCCCAATCACCGCCGGGACTCAACAACTGACAAGCACAGAGAAGGGATATGTCTAAAGCACGTCATAAAGCTGGAGACAACAGAGCAGCTTCCTCTCTCTTGTTGCCCAAACAGCATTTAAAACGTGCATGTTCTCTTATCGGTAAATATCTGCAATACATTCATACAATACTGAAAGCTTCATAATTCCGATGCATTTCTATCTGAATATGAAATTTCATGAAATGTATTAGAAATTTCATTAAATTTATCCATTCATCCCATTCGCTCATTAATGTCATATCACAAAAAATTCTGGTTAAAATTAAAAAAGAAATATTAGGTTGTAACGAAAGTTTTCCGTCAAATCACCATTACACAATGCTAATTATAATATATATAATTAACTGTAATTTTATATATAGCCACCTTTCCGCGAAACTTTCACAGTGTCATATGATACAACACTAGTACCTTAAAGCTGTACACTTTATTCGGTGACATTCTGTAGCTGACTTTATGCAACAGAACTGGGAGTAAATGATGGTTCTAATCTGGTAGCGTGATAGTTCCATTTCAGGCACCTTGTACTTAATGATAACGATAATTTTTTACCAATTTCACAACGCAGTGTTATAAAGCAAGTCTCTTTCTTTCAAATACCAAAAATCGTTTGACAAAATATGAGAAAACACGTTAACGCGAACTGTTTGCATGGACAGTATTGGATGTGACGGGAAACTTTCGTTACAACCTGATATAATAGACAATTGAATGTTGATGCAAGTGACGCACTAGGCAAGCTCAAGCGATGCTTTAAAAGGAATTTTTTGGAATACATTTTTGGTTTGTTTTCAAGTTGTAAATCTCTTTTGTTATGTATGATGTAATCTACGTAAGATGAAATGGTTCAAAACTGCTTCGGGAAGATATTTAGATGTTATTATTTATGTACCAGTGCAAAAGGCTATTGAAAAATTAATCATATCAAACTGAACGAACAATTTTCATGTAACAATTCACATTTCTGTTATGAATTATATTAGAGAATGACAAACTTATAAGTTATTGCCAGTGAATATTCAAATGACAATGTCTTATTTCAAGTCAAAATTCCTTTGTTTAGCCATATTCAATAGATCTTCACTAAGTTATAATATACTATGTGTATTTTGATTGCCAGAGAAATCATTACCGACTTGCTTTGAATGTATTTGAAATTTGGGATGTCCGATGCACTAGAAGATGGAATCTGTTCCAATGACACTTCTGTGTCTCCCAATCACCGGTGGGACTCAACAACTGACAAGCACAGACAAGGGATATATCTAAAGCACGTCATATAACTGGGGAGAGCAGGGCACCTTCTCCTCTCTCTCTCATCGCCCAAACAGCATTTAAAACGTGCATGTTCTCTTATCTGTAAATATCTGCATGCATTCATACAATACTGAAGGCTTCAGAATTTTGATGACTTTCTATTTGAATATGAAATTTGATGAAATGTATTTGGAACTTCATTCCCCTTATCGATTTATTACATTTGATTATTAATGTCATCTCACCAAAAATCTAGGATAAAATTAAAATAATAATTAATAATAATGTAACACTTGAATGCCAAATAAACCAAATCTTCCGATTTTTGAGTATCACTATTTCCAAACATTGCCTCCGTTTTTTAACGTTCGTCATACATATAATCACAAATTTCTGTTAAGTAAAGTGAATATTTTTACAAGGAAATAGTGATACACGAAAATGGGAAGATTACAGCTATGTATAAATTGTTGAATTACTGTGAGTACTTAAACTGGTTCTCAAATTGTACGTATAACTCAAGTAAATCTTTAAAAAAAAATTAGCAAAACATTTTGTATATTACCGGGTTATCCAGAAGTCCCAAGACCAAATATATATATATATATATATATATATATATATATATATAAAACCATTAAAAACCATTACAAATTACCAACAAAAATTGTGAAAATATAAATTAAAAATTTGTATTCATGGACAAAGAAACTGTTTGTTCACCTTAACATATACAACATAGATTTTACAAGAATTTCACAACGCAGTGTTATAAAGCAAGTCTCTTTCTTTCAAATGCCAAAAATCGTTTGACAAAATATGAGAAAATATGTTAACGCGAACTGTTTGCTTAGACAGTATTGGATGTGACGGGAAACTTTCGTTACAACGTAAGACACTGTAAAAAGAAAAATCCCTCAAATTGACAGAAAAAAGCTGTCAATTTTGGCGCCAGTAGAAAACTGTTTAATTTACAGAAAATATCTCTAATTTTTTATCAAAACAGTTTTTTCTGCAAAAAAATATAGATTTTTTTCTGTAAAAATTGCAAAATTCACATTTTTTTCTGTAAAAATTACAGATTTTTTTTTAAAGTGTAGTAAAAAATGAGAAAATGAATATTGAAAATTTGTAGAACCAGAACAGATTCACCAGGACCCAAATGCCTTGAACTTTACAAATAAAGTGTGTGGTTTCACCTTCGTATTAGCCATAAAAAAGGGGTTAAAGAATACGAATTTGGGACTACCACACTCAATAAATAGAGAAATAAAATATTAGGAAAACAAATAAGTTTAGAATAAAACGTGGTTAAAAAGGATTGGGAAATAAGAAAAGCACATTGCCAATTTGAAAGCCTTTCTAACCAAGAATGAGGCAGCAATAAAAACAAGTATAAAAGATTATTTGCACATGTTGCCGAAAAGGTTTTAAGTATTGATGGACCAAGGAGTAATAATGTACAGCATAGTCATGCACATGCCTCAATATATAGGACCAGCGCCCTCTATAGATCATTTAAAGATGAATTCAACCATGTTATCCAAGGAATCAATGAAGTGCTGCCACGTTTAGAATTTATTAGTAAGACACATTATTTTGGAATAAAAATTAATATTTAATAAAGATATTTGTATCTATTATTGTATTAAACTTTAAAGCAAATACTGTCTAGAGATATATAAATCATAATTAAAAATATGTTAATGAATTTATACCATTATATTAGAAAAATAAGTAAACGATATATTAAATAAAAATAATATATAAAATGGTGATGTTGATGATTCCTTTATAAGTGTTTCACATATATAAGCGTACCTCACTATAACATACCAGTATTTAAATTACTGTGACAACATTGCATAATCACTTAAATAAATATATAATTAAATAGAAATAAATAAATTATAAACATTTTGATGCTTAGGAATTTATTTTTAAAAAAGGAAATAATAATAATAATAACAATAATAATAAATAAATACATTTGAAATTAATTAGTTGCATCTAACGTGTTCACAGACTTTCTTAAAAATTAAATATAGGGGAGATGGGGGCACATGTGAACAGTTCGCATAAATATATCTTTTTCTCATAATTGGATTAATTCTTATAAATAAAAAGTAGTCAGTATAGTAAACAGAACTTTCTTTTACACATGGAAATTTTTTTTAATCACCTGTATAGTTTTTCTTACATTTTTTAATAGTTTTATAAATTCAAAAAATTGTTCACATGTGCCCCATCAGTGGGGTAGTTGTGAACACTCGTGGGGCACATGTGAACACAAGGAAAAAATATCCTTTGACATGCTTTTTCTCCTGTTATTAATTTGTTATCATAACCATTATTTATATTATCAGTTAAATTCACCATAAATAAAATAAAAAAATATTTTTTTTTCTAGTTTCTGAGTGACATGTTTAAACAAAAGATTTTAAAATGAAACTAAATATATATAAAGCTGTTCTGACACCATACCCAAGAATTATATTAGTTATCAATTTGAAAATTTTACATTTTAAGAATGTTACTGATATCCATCCCAATTCAAATTATCCTATTCATAGCTGTTGTTTGAGAGATGGAAGTAAGCCATCACAGCAAGTTTGAGACAAATGAAAAGAAAAAAAATACAAAGTTGTTTGTCATAATATTCTTTGTATTAACAATGCATAAAAAATATTGTTTTAAACCGTTTACTAAAATAGTACATAACACTTATTGCATTTTAGGAAACATTGAATTTATTTAAATTATAATTGAACTCAAATGAGCTTCTTGATCTTTGTGTACTTCCTGACAAATGTGGAAGTGGAAGTTTCAATACAATATCACTTTTTTGTATGACAGAAATGTCTACTATTTCAGGGAAATTATATGAATTGGATCTGAGATTCTTTCTCAGGAATTTAACATACATTTTATCATTATCAATTCTTTCTATTCGCACAACAGAGAAAGATTTTGATTTTTGTGAACTGTTCATATCTGCCCCAATTAGTCTGTTCACAAGTGCCCCGCATGGCTGCTAGAGTTAAATTGATAAATAATTAACATTTATCAATTTTAGGGAACAAAACAACTTTATCCAAAATATTCAATAGTAGTCATAGTATATGTTAAAACATTAAAATTCGAACAACTAACTAAATAAATAAACTTTATCACTTACCAAAGTTGAAACCGACATTTTACATTTGACATCTACAAACAGTGTTTTGGCTACTAAAGACAAACAAAATGTCAAAAAACTTCAAAAAATTTTTACCATATGTCCACAGGTGCTGCCATCTTTGGTAATTTTTTTCAAATAAAAAAACTTATAATAACTATTGAAAAACTGCGATGTTCACATCTGCCCCCTGTTCACATGTGCCCCCATCTCCCCTACCTAATTTAGGGGGAGAGGACAGAACAGAGAATAAAATTTGTAATTAAAACATACACTTTTATTCTCATGTAATATAATATACTACGTATTAGAAATTAATATGATATTGTCCTCATTGGGCTAAAATTTAAATATAAGTAAAACATTAACATTATTAATTATTAAAGAAATTAAATAGATTTAATTTTAATTAATAAATATATAAATATAACTACACAGTTATACATATAAAAGTATCGAATCAACATCCATTACAAAGTGTATTATTACAACGTAATTATTAATCAAATTCCCTCTTCTTTTTTTCTTTTTAATTAACCATTGCGTATTACCCAGACAACGGCACCCTCATATATATATATATATATATATATATCTTTTTTTCTTCCATGTTAATTCTTGTAATTAGGTATACGGTACTTTATTTTACACATGCAGTTCTATATTGTTGGTTTATGACGTGTAGTCAATCATTCACAATATTGCAGTTTTTGATGATGGTCGGTGATGTTTAATTAATGGTTATATATTATATATATATGTGTGTGTGTGTGTGTGTGTGTGTGTGTTTTTAAAATAAACCTTGGAAGGAATTTGATATGTTTACGACTTTAACAGTGAAAAAAATTAAAGAAAGAAAAAGAAGAAGAAACTAAAATGTACTTTATTATTAGACTTTAATGTGTTAATGGCTAAATATAATTATGTCCACGCAAATATATATTATATATGTGTATACAAAAATCATTAAGTTCTAATTAAAAAATATATTTTAGTTTCTTATTCTTGCTTTGAGATTATATATATATATATCACAATTAATAATACACAAGCTGCAATCAGTTCATTTCCGTTTCAAATGTACTTATTTTAATTTTTTCTTTAAATTCAATAATGCATTTAACATTTACTTTTACAAAACATATTAATTTTTTCACAGTATTTCCTCTTTCAGCCCTGTAGCTATATATTCGAAAGAGAAATAACTCAACTGAATAAAGATAACATCTCTGCAGTCTGACATTGTGACATAAACTTCTCGGTTTTCCAAGTTATTTGACAGGAAAACAAGAGGATGTGCTCCACATATCACAGTTTCAAAAGCCTTGCATATGAATCTTATGGTGAATATTTCCAAATGATTATTTTGCCGTAAGATTCATGTGATAGCTGGCAAGGGAAAATGGTCATGTAGAATTTTTGATCGAGAGATTCTATGAAGCACACTGTTTTCATCCCATTCTCCCTTTATTTATTTATTAGTTTACTCAATTTTATATTTCTAAAAGCCCTTTATAAACACAGGCGTTTTAACTAATACTCGAAATATTAAAAAGTGAATAGTATTTAGTTTAACAAATATTGATTTATAAAAATTTTAGCTTGATGTTTTGAAGCATATAGTATAAGAAGTAAAATAATACAAGTTATCAAAAAGGAGATTTTATTAAGCATATTTTCATCTTTGATATCCCAAATTAGGAATTCAAGAAAATTTCATCTTCTAAAGCATTTTTCGTGAATTTTTGGAACTACATTACAAGATTTACACAATCATTTAATAAATTTTAGAAGGATTTTGCCAATTAAAATTAATTAATTTAATTTGAATTTGTAGGGATTTTGTGTAATATTTATAACTCCACTCAAATCTTTTATTTAAGATTTTTTTTTTTTGAATTTTTTGTAGTATTGGGAAATGTATACATATAATGATCTTACAATAGAAATACGGAAATATTTCCGAACTGACCCCCCTCCCCTCCCCCCCCCCCAAAAAAAAGAAAATCTTTCAACGTCAAGAAAGCTGAAAAGATGCTAAGGCAAACGTAATCATACTTTTAAAAATATTTTTGTTTTGTGCAACCAATAATGCTTTTGGAGCAAGATAAAGTGAAGTATATATGACTCATTCTAAACTGTAACCGCTTTAATAGTTTTTTAAATTAGTTTCAGTAACATAACAATTAACCTAATGGAAAATGAAAGAAAAAAATACCTGAAAGAAATAAATCAATGCACCATTTTTAAATCCAATATCAATGATCGACTTATGGGTAAAAGAAAAAAAAACTACTTCTTATTTCTTTATTGTTATTGATTTATATTATTACAATTAACCCGTCGAATCTCGACGAAAGAAAATGTTTTAAAAGGAGCTGTCACATTGATTCATAATAAACCTACAGAATTAATTGCAATAAAAAGTTCACCTTACATTGGTTAGTCTAATGCTTAAAACAGTTATTATTTTATCCCTTTATGTCCCAAATTATGAATTCATGAAAATTTTATCTTCTAAAGCATTTTTCGTGATTTTTTGCAATTACATAAGAAGATTTACACAATCCTTTAAAAAGTTTTAGAAAGATTTTGCCAATTAAAATTAATTAATTAAGTTTGAATTTATAGGGATTTTGTGCAATATATAAAACTCCACTGAAATCATTTATTTAAAATATTTTTTTTTTTAGTGTTTTGTAGAATTAGGAAATACAGAAATATAATGTTCTTACAATAGAAATATAGAAATATTTCCAAACTGAACCCCCTCCCCCCACCCTTCAATCTTTCAATGTGAAGAAAGCTGAAATGATACAAAGGCAAACGAAATCATCCTTTTTGAAATAGTTTTGTTTTGTGCAACCAATAATGCTTTTGGGAAAAAAAATAAAGTAAAGTATCTATAACTCATATTAAACTGTATTACTATACTAATCGATGTATAAGATGAATTTTATAAGAAGTTATTTTAATGGTGTATTCTAAAAAATATTTTTCCACCCTCAACACCTCGAAATTTTCTGAGACATTTTCAGACTCATTTTTAAAAGTAAAAACATGAAACTTGCTGAGGTGATTTTTGAAGAGATGTATAAGAGGCCGTGTGATTTCATTTTTCGCTCAGTTAATTAGAATTTGATTTTTAAACAATTATTTTCTCAATATGACCATTTTTTTTCATTCCCAGATCTCTCGCTTCCGAAAATTCTGTTCAAAATGCCCACTTTGACAGCATTTTTTACAATATTTTCTGCCTTTATCAAAAAATAGAGAAGCACGGCACATTCTGTAGTTTCTACATAAGAGAATTTCTCAGCTTGATGCGTTTGAGAGCAAAAATGAATTTAAAAATAAATCAAAAACAAGCAGTTTGGATTGGAATACACCCTTAATGATACTTTAAGTACCATCAGGACATAAAGGTTAATGAGTATATTACTGAAATAAGATAATAATCTAGGTTATAAGAGAGAGAAAGAGAAATAGAAAAAGATCATGCAATATTTCATGGAATATTTTAAGTTTAATCCAAAATTAGATGACTAAGAAAGCCTTTAAGATGAGAAAAGATAACATATAAAATTTCAAAACAATCAGTTTTATGAAACTTTCCTTTCAAATATAACTTAATCCAGCCTCAAATTTCAACTCAAAACAGAACAAAATATAAGGTTTTGAGTTGTGTAAGACTTAACCTCTTCAGTTCCGAAGCTAAAATAATAATACAAATGCTTATTCATAGGTTTTTTTCCAAAAAAAAAAAAAATAATAATAACATCGTAAATGGCAAAAAAAAAAAAAAAAAAAAAAAAAAAAACTTTTCTGAAATCGATGCTTTAGGCGCTTAGTAATTTAGGTTCAAAAATATGTATCTAAAACTACAAACTCCTTAAAAACATCAATTTAATAACTATTAACCTAAAATAACGCAATCACAAATTTAAGAGCTTTAAACAAAAGTAAATAATCTACAAAGCTTCTAATTTTTTTATTGAAAAAGATTTAAGTTAAATACTTAAATACTTATGAAAATTTCTCACTTTCTTGGTAATACTGTCTTTTGGGCATTTTTAGGCATTTTGCAAACTCAGATGAAAATAACATTTATTTTATGTGGGAATCAGCTTAGATGCTGCCATTTATTCGTTTGCTTTGAACGCAAAAAACGTTCAGCTATTAAGAAGTGATGTGAAAATGTAAAAAAATCGGACATTTTAGTTTTTATAAGGAAAAGAACAGAGGTCGAAGAGGTTGAAGACGGAAGAATTAAAATATATTTTATGCGCGGAAATAAAAACAACGAAGCAACATTCTATAATACTCTAAAACCATTAAAAATTAAAACTGTAATTTAGTAATTATTTGATATGTTTTTTTTTCTTTTGTATTATTTTTTCATTAAAGGGACAGTAGACGTTCAAAACAATTTTTTTCATTTTTCATTCAATTGTACGGATATTTTGCTAACATAATAATTCATACATTTTATTCAAAAATGTTTGTAATTAATTAAGTTATTAAGTAAAATATGTTAATTAATCAATCTAATTAAAAATATTCCATGCGCATTTAATTTAGCTTTAGGAACCTGATGTTTTGTTAAATTGTAGATTTATCATATTGCAATAAAAGTTGTGATATGCGATTTTAAATTATACTAATATATTCAGAAAAAATATTACAAATTTCCAATATTTACACTTTTTCATGAAATTTCACGGAAAAAAAGTTATATAACTAAAAAAATTTCCTTTATGTACAGTAACATACACTAGAATGCTTTCAAATTATATTTAAAAAATCAAAAATCCCGATTGCGTAAAAAACGAACTAATTAATTATTTCTCATCAATGTGAAACTATTTTTTATATTATACTTATCTATATTTTTTTTTTATTTGCTTGTATTGATGACTTTTAAGTTGTGTTTAATTGTTAGTTCCTATCTATAAACACTGTTTTGATGAGGCCTATAGATGTCTATAAAGGTTAGAGTTGCAGTAAAGCTAGAGATCCTACCTACACAACTTCCAGGCTGTGTCACGGAAAAAACGGGTTTTGTTGAAATTACTAAATTTTGGTTCATATAGCTCCATCCAAATATTTTGGTTGGGATGACCAAATTTTGGGTGGACTAACCAAACGATTTGTTGAATTAGCAAAATAATTTGGTTAATCTAACCAAAATTTAATTATTCCAACCAAAATATTTGGATGGAGCTATATAAACCAAAATTTAGTAATTTCAACAAAACAGTTTTTTCCGTTAAACGGAGCTTCTGATTGTAAAACAGTCAATGAAACATCGTCTTCATTTTTCATCCAATGATATGCCACTCAATAGGGTGCGTAAAAAAAATTTCGTCTCTACCTCCATTTTGCATTTTACGGCTGCCATTTTCAATTTATAAAAACGAAATCTAGCCTATAACAATCGGACGGTTAAGACGAATCGATAGAGACCTCATTCATTAAAATCTATCCAGCCGTTGGGATGTTTCGAGGGTATAAAGAAATCCACATACCCAGATACGCGTGAAACACATAACCCTTCTTGGCAGTCGGGTAACAAGCATACTTAATACTATGAACATTAGATAAAAAATAAGACGCATGGAACATTTTGAATATACTAACTCGACGAAAATTCTCATTTTGAGAAAACGTGATTTAAATTTTTATTTTCAGTGTAACTCAACTACGGTGTACAAATTTGAAATACCTGCAATTTCGCTAGAAATCCTTGCAATTGCATGCTGTTCTTTGCAAATGATGCAGTTAAGATTATAATACATTAAAAAACCAAATAAAAAACATCGTTTTTTAGTCGATTTTTGCTCAACTAAAGGTTCGTTGTGCAAAGATTTTTTTTTTTTTTTTTTTTTTTTTTTAGTTCTTAAATACATCAATATTTTCAACAAAACAAAAATTAACTTCTGTATATATATATAGCACATATTTTACCTGATTATACTATAATTTTATACCTAATACCACAATTTTTCTACCCCGTCAATTAATGCAAGACAACGCTGGCGCACCCACGGGGGAAGTTAAGGGGGCTGAAGCCTCTCCCAGTACCAAGATTAGACTAGATATTTAAATTTTTCAAAAATTATGAAAGATTATTTTTTCTTAATAAGCCCTTAAAAAATCGGAATTTTTGAAAAAATATTGATTTTCTCACGTAATGTTTTCTCTTTTATGAATTCTATTATGAATTTCAAAGTGTTAGCATGTTTAAAATTTATTAATCAAAAATTTAAGACCCGTGCAACCTTTTGTTTATTAATAAAACTTTAAATCGTTTGATTGCAAACACACTTTAAAATTATCCAAATACTGAAACACACCAAAAATTCGAAAAAACTAAGATATATTTCAGTACAGAATTTCAGTATTTAACATGTTAAAAGCATTCAGAATTAGCCCCAGCAAAACTTTCAGGAGTCAGGACCCGATCCGGCACGTACCATCGAATCAAATGAGAGAAAATGAGACAGAGTTCTGCAGCGGGTCGGCTCAAATGTGGGTACATGTAGACCTCTAAAATATACTATCCCCCTCCAAAGCGTAATCCTGGATGCGCCACTGCAAGGCAACATTTCATATTTAAACGATTACGAAATTTATCATTAACAAAAATTTTGTGAGGTAAAAAAGTTAGCAAAATTTGCATTGCATAAATATACTGTAAAAACATTCCCTTCACTACTTAGCAATTATGCGAAATTCCTATTTTCATTATTAAACATATCAACATCTTAAACAACACAAAAATTAGTGTTTGTATATATTTCTCCTAACAGAACAATTTTTCTATCCCGTCAATTAATGCAAGGTAACAATTTAAACGATTACGAAATTTATTATGAACAAAAATTTTGTAAGGTAAAGGAAGTTAACAAAATTTGCATCACATAAATATACTGTAAAAATATTCCCTTAGGAATTATACGCGATTCCTATTTTTATTATTAAACATATCAACATCCTAAACAACACAGAAATTAGTGTATTAATACATGGAAATTATTCCAGAGAGAAATATTCGCCTTGCATACAATATTTCAAATGAAAATTAAATTTCAAAGTAATTGCTTAAGAGGCGCAAAGGCCAACATAGTGAAAAAGATTCCATGCCGGAACTCGAACCCGGGCCATCAGTAAAGCGCACTGACGATCTACTGTCTAAACCACATGGAACGATACCCAGCCTGAAATATACGTTGGCAAGGCTACAAACGCAGCACAAGATGATGACTCGGGTTCGAGTCCCGGCATGTAATCTTTTTCACTATGTTGTCCTTTGCGCCTCTTAAACAATTGCTTTGAAATTTAATTTTCATTTCAAAAATTAGTGTTTGTATATGTATATATTCCTCCTAACAGAACAATTTTCCTAACCCGTCAATTAATGCAAGACAACAATTTAAACGATTACGAAATTTATTATGAACAATAATTTTGTCAGGTAAAAGAAGTTAATAAAATTTGCATCACATAAATATACTGTAAAAATATTCCCTTTACTACTTAGGAATTATACGCGATTCGGGCATCATTCTGTGCGTTCCCTCTACGCCGACAGCAAGTAATCATAACAAAAGAAATTTATAGAAGGTATCAGAAAAGGAATACACTATCATAAGTCCCTTCCCCCAGATTGCAAACATAGATCATGGCCAATTAATCCCATCACTGCGCTTTCAAACCAGCATGGCTACGTTGTACTAGAATAACAACAGGGGCTGTGATCCCTTTTGCAAACATAAGGGTGAAATTCAAAAGATCCAGAACACGGAAAAAAAGCTTCGTGACAATGTACAGCAAGTGTTAAAAGTACGTTATTGAACAGCTTGAATAGTTCCCAAGAACTGTTACAAAATTGAAAGTACAAATTGAGAAAGTTTGGAGTACAGCATGATATTTGATACTTTATAAACTCTCTCTGAGAGAGTCCTTGTTTGAGTTAGCCTCTTCACAATAACCATGAGTTTTAGAATAATTTTATTTCAGGCAACAAATTTCGATAACTCAAAATTTCGATTATTAAAAATTCTAAATAGATTAAATTTTTACCTTAAGAAGTTATAATATTTATGAATTTTTGAAAATATACAATTTTAAGAAAGTTATTTATTTGGTTTTAAAAGCCAACATCTTACTTTTTTAAATGAATTTTATTTATTCGTTTATTATTATACATACATATAATTTATTCAAAAACTGTTTCATAAACATTATACAAGATCTACTTTTGATGTGAAGCTTTATTCAAAAACTGTTTGAGAAATTTTCTTTTTTTGGATATTTCAAATAAAGGAAAATTATGCGATAAAAAAGAAGAAGAAGCAATTCCATAATCGATATTAATCTTAATTTCGAAAAAATATACATTTTATACTTTACAGTAATGATATTTCAAAATTTACCTTTAAAAATGTTCTCACATATTTGCCCTTGTATTTTTTATAAAGTGATTTATTATTATAAAGACAAAAAATGTTTTAATCTATATTATTTACATTCGTGATACAGGAATATTCCAAATTTTTTCATATAATTCTAAATAAGACAACTTTCAAATTTGACTTCAAAATTCTGCAATATTTAAAAGTACTATTTAAGGTAATTTGGGGGAAGTCATCATATAATAGGATGTTTTGCTTAGTAGAGCCAAAATTGAAATGATAAAATAAGGAAAAAAAAAGCACACCATGCTCTTCAATATTTAATTGGTTATGTATACTTATTAATTCCTTTCACAGTGTACATGATTGACAAATTTTATATTAAATAAATTCGTGTAATCGTGGAATGTTGCTCCATATATACGGGGAAGATGCCATCAGTTATGGGGTAAGATGCAACACCACAGTAAATAAGAAGACAAACATTGGAACATTTCCTGCGAATTAACAATAACTATGGAAAAAAAAATCTGTAATCTGAATAATTTTTTTCAAATTTACTTTGTAACGAAAGATCGTATACTAGAGTCAAAATGCCCCCTTTTTGACTCCCCCCAAAACACGATAAAACAAATTTATTTTTTAGTGACCCATCGGATCTTCATTTCTAGTGCCGAAATTATGTTTTTCCCGAATTTTCGTGATTGGCCATCAATTGTAGCTGAAAAATAATAATAATAATAATAATAATCTGTATAAAGTTTAATGTTTGAGTTTGTATTCATAAAACCTACCATAGCTTTGTTAATGAATGATCGTATCCACTTGCGGATGGCATCATTCGATTAAGATTAAAAAATGCATTTTAAACAATACTTCACTAGACTTACTTAATTTTTTTTTTTTATTTCACCCTCCCTGATGTAAAATTACCCCCTTTTGTTACCCCCTTTTGCCCCTCCTCCCGCCAATAAAAAAAAAAAAAAAAAAAAAAAAAAAAAAAAAAAAAAAACGGGGTAAAACAACTTCAATTTTTCGGGACTCATCGAATCTTCATTTCTAGTGCCAAAATTATGTTTTTCCCGGATTTTCGTGAATGGCCATCAATTGTTACTGTAAAAAACATTTAATCTGCATAAAGTTTAATTTTCGACTTTGTATTCATAAAACTTACTATAACTTTGCAATGAATGGTCGTATCTATTTGCGGATGGCATCATTCGATTAAGATTAAAAAATGCATTATAAAGATACCTTACTAGACCTAAATAATTCCCCCCTCCCCACACTCACACACACACACACACAAAAAAAAAAAAAAAAAAAAAAAAAAAACAGAGTAAAACAATTTAAATTTTTGGGGACTCATCGGATTTCCATTTCTAGTGCCAAAACGAAGTTCCTCCCAAATTTTAGTGAATGACCAATCAGTTGTTTAAAAATAACGCTATTTTGCCTGTACTATAATAATGACTAGAATAAACAAAACTAGGGAGGCAAAAAAGAAAAGCAGTTTAAACTAAATTTAACAGTGCGTAACTACTAAGTCCAGCGTTTTTTAATTTATATTTTCTACAATCGCATATTTCCCGTAAGACCTTGATTTTTTTTTTTTTATTTAAACAATCTTTCAATAACAAACAAACAAACAAAAACTATTTATAACTAGTATAAAGACTGTTATTTTTTCTTGGGCCAATTAAATAATATTTCTTTTTTACAAATAGATTTTTTTTCCACTAAGTAAAGTTTTTTGTGTTAATTTTTTTTTAACCGTCTTTGAGTGTCATTTTCGTTTTGAGAAATTCAGTCCAATAAGAAAATTTACTCAAATTTCTTTTAAACTCACTAAAGATTAGTGGAATAATTTTCCTTGTTTATTTTATTCTCTTTGAAAAATTTTCTCTTTGTCCATCGGCTACATTAAAAATAGTTTCAATAAACATCTGACGATGAAGTTGATTTTAATTTTTTTTTTTCCAAGTAACTTCTAGTAAAACGTAACAGAAAAAGAATAACATCTTTCCAAGATTCAAGAAATTAAAGAAGAAATTATCACTTGCTGAACTTTTCTGGAACACAAAATTAATCTTTCTTTTCAACACCAAGTTTATGCAACAGATCAAGTTGCATATGAAAACAAAAACTTTGATTAATGATCATATTAAAAGACAGCGAAGTATTTTTATTTGGATAGAGAGATTTTTACCGCAAAATCAAGCTTTGTTCGTAAAATATGCCTCAGGCCAGAGCTTTTCTCAAAGTTTCTTTTAGCTGATTAGACTTTTTTTTTTCAATCAATGATTCGCCCAGTAGTTTTAAAAAGTATCTCACAGGATTCCCATTAGGGTATTCAAGAAAAGTATCTAGTGCAACTTTTCTTTAATAAATATCTTCAGCATTAAATATTTTAGTAACGTGAAAAAAATAATAAGATTTAATTTAAAGATATCTTTTCAACATCTAAGCTAAACGAAATACTTTTGTTTTTAAAACTTTAAATATTTGTTATTTACAACTGGAATTTCAAATAGATGCTTTGATTAGAACAACTGTACATGAAAACTTGTATGTTTACACTTAAAATGATAAAATTCCTCTGATTTTTAATTTTGTCATTTTTATAAACTAGATTAAAATTATTCAGTGGGAAAATTCACTGAAAGACATTTACACTGTGTTGTATTTTTGGTAAATATGTTTTTGTTTGCTAACTGAAAGAAACACTCTTCTTGCCTTTAGAGAGGGAAAAAATGTTTGAGTATTTATCACGACTTAGAATTATGGAAAATATAATTTGCATAAATTTCTTGTTTGTAAATATTTTAAAAGTAAAACTTGTTAAAAACATGTGTATCATATTAGTTTCCCAATTTGAATTATTTTTTTTAGTCATTTCATTATAATTCTCTCATTTACTTTAATATATTCTATTAAATCTTTTTTAACGCTTTCCAACAAAGCTGAAAAGTGTTTATGCAATCGGTTTGTCTGTCCGTCTGGCCCTCGGTTCACGCTCTAACTCCCGTAAATATACTCGGATTTTCATGCCATTGATAAACGTTATTTAGGGTCACCAAGACATGTTTGGTGTTATATGAAGTATGTGGGATTAATAGTTCATTTACAGGGGCACTCAAAAGAATTCAGTTACATTATAGCCAATGGGGAAAAATCGTTTGCAGTGTATTTTAATGACATTACGCTATTTCGGGCGTATTGAAATTGATATAAATCACTGAATTTCACAACGAGATGATTACCGTGCAATAGGGCAATACACGATATACAGGGCTGATCAAAGAATTCGGAAATTTTTCCGATTGTAGATGCGGGAACAGGTGAAATTTGGGTTTTCAAGCATGTTATGCGTTTCTATATGGTTGAATTAGACATAATATTTTAACTTATTAAACGGTGCAGTTTTGTATCCTTATTCTAAATGTGTTGGTAAGTGTTTCATAATCTATGCTTGACGCATGATTTTTTTTTCTTTTTTCGTTTCTGTAAAGATGATTTATTTTTGATAGCTGGATATTGATTGATACTTCATTGTGACAGTCAATGCAAAAAATATTAATGCGCAAAATGCATAAAAAATTCCCCGATTAAAATGTTTTTCATTTCCTTTATTCCAAAATCAAACATTTCTTCAATTGAAATTAAAATACTAGCTGGAGTAACAATTCGATGTGTCGCATTTGCTTTATACCAGATCATTCGATTTTGGGAGAAAAATTATTTTATTCTACATTTAAAAGCGTTTATCATATTATTATTGTTTTAATTTCTTATGAGCACAATATCATACTTACAATGTAAATTAAATGAAAATTATTAAAATTTCATTTTGCAAGTTACCTGATTTTTATGTAGTTATAATAGAACGCCTTTTTCAGAAAATGACGATATACGAACGCCCAGTGCGCGTTTCCAGACTGCGTGTTCTATTACATTCAATTCCTCTGAATTTTAAATAAATTTGGAAAATATTCTTTCATATGGATCAGTAATATTGAAAATTTTCAACTTTTTGCAAATAATTTAAATGTGGAAGTAACTTATTTGATTACCGTATTTTATGGAAGTAACGCCGCGGCGTTTACGAGTTTAGAAGTTAATTTTTTTCCAAGTGCGGCGTTTACGTTTTTTTTTAAATACCAACTGAGTTTCCTTAATTTAAAAATTCATAAAAAAATTCAAAATAGAATTTAAATATTTTAAATAAAACATCATGCGTCTTAAGATATTAAAAATGAGGCATCCTACACTGCTCAGAAAACTTTTATTAATGTTAGGTCAATGTGACGCTGTCGACAAAAGTAGCATTCCGATGGATGCGGCGTTTACAACGGGTGCGGCGATTACGATATTTTTAAGCTTATTCAGGCCAATTTGAGAAGTGCGGCGTTTCTTCCATAAAATACGGTACATTTTTTAAAAATATAATGTAAATTAAAAAACCATTAAACCAATTTATACAAACAAAACAAAAGCAAGAATATTTGTTCATCAGTTCAGAAAGCAGAAAATATCTCATTCTTCATAATTTTCTTACTTTTCTTTTCTTTCTTTCTTTTATTTTTTTTCTTTTAATGGCGGAATTTTGTTGCTATCATTATAGAAATGTCATTAAAATGTACAAAATAATAATAATAATAATAATAATAATACCTCGGCATTTTTCTAAATTTTAAAATTATGAGCGTTATTATGACATCCTTGAATCCATTCAAATAACTTGTGTTAATTCAATTGCCCAGCGTTTTACATTCTAGGCGGAGTAGTTGCAAAATACAAATAGAAAGTCAAATTTTAATTTAAACCTTTATCTACTGACGGTACTTATAAGTACCTTTAAAATAACTTGTAATAAAATTCATTTAATACATCGGTTAGTTGTAATACAGTTTAGAATGAGTTATAGATACATTACTTTATCTTGTTCCAAAATTATTATTGGTTACACAAAACAAAGATATTTTTAAAAGGATGATTTATTTTGCCTTTACATCTTTTCAGCTTTCTTGGCGTTTTGGGAGGGGCGGGGGTGAATTTTTCAATTCGGAAATATTTCTATTTTAAGATCATTATATTTGTACATTTCCTAATTCAACAAAATACTAAGACAAATATTTAAAATAAAAGATTTGAGTGGGGTTATAAATATTGCAAAAAATTCCTATAAATTCAAATTTAATTAATCCTTCTAAATCCTTCAACCCTTCTAAAACCGTTCTGAAATTTGTTTGTAAATCTTTTAATGTATAGTTTAAAATATTCACAAAATATACTTTAGAAGATAAATTCTTCATGAATTCATAATCCAGTATATAAAGGGTTAATACACTGACTAAAATTAAGTACTCAAAAATGAGAAACTCGATGTACTCATATCGAATTGGGTACGTTTGGATAAAAAAATGAACATATGTTTTCTCAATTTTGAAAAAATCATGCCCAAACAAAACGATAATTTTGTACCCTGTAATAGTTTATTTCATTTATGGTGGCATAAAAGGTGTTCATGAAGATTTAAATATTAAATTATGGTATTTTAAAATAATTTAAAAGTCCTTACATGGTCTTTACTTACCTTACGTGGTCTTTACCTTACTCTTGGTATAAAAATTGTCGATTGGGGTATCTTGCTAATAATTTTGATATTTTTCTTAATAAATAATCAATTAAACGTTTCTTGTTAATAATTTAGAACGGAAAATAAATGTTAGTACATTTTATATTAATTTGTAGGTTCAGGGGATATGTTGCAGAACATAACGATTCAGAGTTGAACACAACCATGGGATCAAAAATGAGTATGCAATTTTGAGTACATGTGGATCGGAACTAATTTGAGTAAGTCCCGTATTTAAAATTGAGTACTTTTTACTCAATTTTGAGTATCCATTTTTTTCACTGAAGACATTGGGAATTCGATTATCTTGGAAAGGTGGGTCATTTTCCAAAATCTGTCCTTGTTTTGGAATAACAAAATCAAATTTTTAGAAATAATCAAAAAATTTTAATTTTTTGTAAATAATTACCTTATCTCATAAACATTAATATACAAGCATCATCAGAGACCAAATTACTAATGTAACATTTTAAAGCCAATTTTTAAATTTTAATGAACTTAGTAATGAACATAAGTGAGCACAGTAATGACATCTGCGGTAATGACAAATTAAGCGAAATATTTTATTTTTCCCCAGGCATAAATGGCTTGCATTATATCTTCTGGCCCATACAATGATTTTCTATTTCTTATATAATAAAAACGGATTAAGAAATAAAAGTTCATTTAACTATCAATTAGAAGTAGGTACGGTAATGACGTACAAAAAAATACTTACCAAAACATTCAAAGTCTTTGCTTGTTTTATTGAAACTATAAAACTATTTACTCTATTCACCTAAACTTGATAACAAGTTGACTTTTAAGGAGTATTATTGCCTTGATAAAAAGGCATGTGCTGCCCTCTAAAAAATTCCAGATGAACTTTTTGTCAGAAGCATGGCAATGACACTCTTTCTTAGGACACGGTTTAAAATAATTATTAAGAATTATAGATAAGTTTAATTAATGAAAGTAAATATTATTTTAATTAGTAGCATCTTAATAAATAAAAATGTATTTAAAAAATTATAATCATTTGTTTTAAATAGAATTTAGTCAAATTTTTACCTAATAAATTGCTTGTCTCTCACAGTGATAAATTATTTTAAATCTGAAATTATGTCTGTTCAATATGTTATTTCTATCCTTCCTTTCATACCTGAAATGTTTGCTTTTCTATGCACTTTAAAAAACTATATACACTGTAAAAAAAAACGACATTTTTACAGTACAAAGTACTCTTCATCTCGCGCACAAACTCGATCACAGTGAATGTTCTGTATCTTTCGTTGGTTTCGTGACTATATAAACATGGAAAATATAGTAGTTGCGTAAAATTAACAGCACATTGTGCTATTAATTTTACGCAACTACTATATTTTCCATGTTTATATATAGTCAGGAAACCAACGAAAGATACAGCACATTCACTGTGATCGAGTTTGTTCTGGCAAATTTACAGTGTTTTCTTTACAGTGTATCGAACTAAAAAAATTTTACAAAGTTACTTTTTTTTACTTTTTGTGTAAAGTATATATATTTTTTAATTTATTAGCTATTTTAGCAGTTTAATAAGACGATAGCTACGTGTAACAATTTTAATAGGTAAAAAAAAAAAAAAAAAAAAAAAAAAAAAAAAAAAAAAAAAAATCCTTCAAGCAAATGCTAACATATGTTTTATGGAAATTTTCCAAGGAAAATTCATTTAAAAACATTAATTTAAAAGTCAGTGATGACTCTTAAATTCAACTGCTCAATCACGCTTAAAAAATTAGATATAACTTTATTTTACTCCTTTGCCTTGTAGTTTATGAGGAGAGGAAAATATAACAAAATTAAAAAAGGAACTATTCCTTTAGTAATAATTCTATTCAGTATAAAATATATATGGGGGAATGGAAATATAATAATTTTATTCAGTATAATATATATATATGTTTATATATATATAATATATAAATATATATATAATATATGGTGATATAGAGATTATGTGGCAATTATATTTCTGTAATGTAGTTTTTTTTTTTTTTTTTTTTTTTTTTCAGCTATTTAAAAATAATAAATAAAGTGTCGTAAATCCTTAAAGAAAGAAGTTGGATACTTAAAAGTTGATTAACACTTTATTGTTGCTGAAATTTATGTAAAATTTTAATTCTGCTTTTAAAAAATATATATTATGCAACTCTGAAAATTAATATTTTCTCCTTTTTTCTGAATTCCGTTTTAAACAAACAATAGTTTTATAGACGACCAAAAAGAAAAAAAAGAAAAAAAAAACAGAAAAAAAAACACCCCATATATTTTTATCTCTAAATTGTCACAAAAATAAAGTTAATTAATTAATTAATTAATTAATAATACTAATTAAATAGCCATTCGAATTTTATCCTAGGATATCAAGCAGTTTAAGGATCATGAAGATTTAAAATAATGTTAAATTCACTTATAATTGTTGCAAAGCAGATTGCAGCGGGGTAGTTTCTCAAGAATAAGGCAAAAACTACTTGACGGAAGGAACTATAATTTTGGATTTTCATATCTGAAGGTTCTAGAAGTCAATTTCTGTTAAACAAAATTTAATTACAATTCATATATATATATATATGTTTTGTTGTTGTTGTTGTTGTTGTTGTTTTCGAAAATAGGTACTTGCGAAATGTGCATGCCCTGTTTCTTCCTTTTTATGTGTTCGTTACTCGTTTCATCAAAGACCTTCTAATACCTACAATTTATTAATATCTTTCATGTTTTATTTTTTTTTTTCATTCAGAATTTTGATACTAAAACTTATACTATAAACAAAAATACTTAATCATAAAGCATATCAAAATGACTCGTTTTGATATAAATTTTTTTATACACCTCTTGCAGCAATATTGGTTACATTGGTAATGTTAAAAAAATCAATATTGCGCATCAATATTTGTCAAATGCCAGTTTTTGTCTTTAATATATCTGCAGTGCAATGACTCTGTTAGAGATATATTAATTTTATAGTGCAAATATTTGCAGTGAAACGCCAAAACTCCAGAAATATTGCTTGCGTTGGGTATATTGCAATAAAATGACGAAAGTTTTCTTCTCAATGTTGAAACAGCAGGGTTTGGCCTTCTTAATTATGCCCCCCCCCCCCCCCCCATTTTGACCAGAAAATCAGAGTTCTGATTTTTTTACGGCTGCTTTTTCATTTTCACCTAACACTTCATTTATAATGACTGTTTCATAATAATGGAAGCCATAAGTCCATCAGAAGAAAATGATCAATTCCAAAGGTATAAGTTCGGTTGAAAAAACTACTTAATACTTTGAGCAGAAAGAAGAGGCTACACCTGCAATTTTCATGACACTAATAAAATCACATAGCTGCAATTTGCACGGTTTTGTTGCCTCTAACATTTAATAGAAATTTTTGCCATATTTAATCGTTGACAATTGTTAGATTTCGGCGATTGAATTAAGCAAAATTTACTGGCAAGTTTTAGTGGTAAGAAAAAGTCTTAGAAATTAATAGTTATGAATAACGTAATACTGACGCAAAAAAAAAAAAAAAATAATAATAAATAAAAATAAAAACTGCAGAAAAAGTGCAAAATTGACATTTAGCAAACAAAAAACTATCAAAGACTTTTCAAATAATTATTTCATTCCCTGTTTTTCTTATAAAAGTAACGGAAATGTACATCAAAGAAATGTTGCTAGTACCATAAAAATTAATGAATTAAGTGAAAATTTATATTTCATTTCTTTAGTTGGTGACGATTTGTATAAATCCAGTTTATCCGAGATTTTTGCTTATCTGAGGTGAGCTTGGTCCATATTAACTCGAATAATCGGAACTCTATTGTATTAACCAAGATATAACCATCACAAACTTTATTGATCTAATGTTGTTTTAATATTTACGTGCCAAAATTTAATTAACAAAACAAAACGCATCAAAGCCTTTAATCATAAACATCTTAGACTTATTTTCCACTTAAAGAAAACTTTCCAAATTTCTAAAAATACAAAAAAGAATTCTTTATTCTTTTCTTTCACGTGATTCAAATTTACATAAAAACTAAGCATTAGGGAGGAAAATATTTCTCTGCAAATTATTCCTTTTTCAGTTCTTACCATCACTAACTATAAAAATAAATATCAGTCTAAGCTTTAGTTACTATTAACCATGGTCTTTCGAAATGATCTAACAATATACACGCCACATCTATTACAATGCATTTTCTTCCTTTTTTGTGATTGTTGAAGGCAAACTCTTCACTTACAATGTTTGCCAAAGGGATTATAGCCCGTTTTATATTAAGCCACGCAATTTTTCCGCTGCTTGTTTTCAAGTGTGGTACAGGATTAATTGGTCATATAGTCCGTGTTTGCGCTTTCATCGAACATCGTTTGGAAGATTGTGCTAATACTTTTTACATTTTATGACGATATTATTAATTTCTAATATCTCTCCTTTCGTTTTGTGCTGTAACACATTTGCATGTTGAGATTCTAAGATAAAGATAGTACTTTGTGAGCGTTTTGTTAACTAACACTTGTGAAAAATCCTATCACATATATATATATATATATATATATATATATATATTAAATAAGTTAGTTAATAGAATATATTGTATGCTTTTAAATTTTATTAACAATAGTTTTTAAGTACATTGTGTGGTTTGTATTAGGTTTATAATTCTCTATATATAAGGATATCTTTGGTTTTACAGTTTAAACAGTTATTTACATTCAAATGCTTACAAATATTTATCTTGCGATAGATGTTTAATATAAGTAATAATAGATGGCAGCACCAAATTTGTCTCTTTAAGATAGCTCTATTTTTTAATTTTTCTAGCTCCATTTCAGTTATAATTTATACACCAGGGGGTATTTTTAGCTAAATTTTGACGATATTGTTAAACTGTTATTAATTAATTTAATAGTGCATTTTAAATAATGTAATTAATATCTATTTATTTTATATTAGATTAAATGTGTTTAACAAGGTATTTCAAATTTTATTTCAAAATGTATTATCTGCATCCTTTGGTATCATTTACTGTGATTTCTTAACTGTTTTATTCACCTTAATCTTTTTGATATACTGGTAGACATGTGCGCATGGATTTTTGTAAAATACTGAAA
This sequence comes from Maratus speciosus, assembly GCA_963932465.1. Classification (NCBI taxonomy): domain Eukaryota; kingdom Metazoa; phylum Arthropoda; class Arachnida; order Araneae; family Salticidae; genus Maratus; species Maratus speciosus. Next base: position 511,182,881 of record OZ010795.1, read on the forward strand.
TATTAATCGGTATGGTGTTTATTATTTATATTTTATATACTATAAATATTTAAATACGTTTTATTGATTCTTCCATTTCATATTATTTGTTTCTATTCTGCTTTCATTTTTAATCAATTCACTTGATTTTAATGGTTGTTCGGGCACAGGGGAAAATAATTATTAGCTTTAGCTTATTTTTCCCACAGAAAACAACCATTTTGCTTATATCATTGAATTCTGTGCCCTTGATAACGTAATTCAATGTATAAGCTTTTCAATTTTTGTCGGTGTCCACTTTTTTCTTTTTTCTTCCATAATAATTCTTATAATAATTTTTTTTTAAATACTTACAGCTTTAATTCATAATAATTGACGGTGGTAGGTTATGTTTAATTAATGGTTATATATATATATATATTATCTTTTGTCTTTAATAGGTTATTGTATCAAACTTTGGCGGTTTTTCATGTGTTTTATATGGAATAATCGTCCGCAGTGTGCTTTGAATTAGTGGTATTGTGCTTTATTTTGCATTACAAGTTAAAGGTTCCATCTTTATTTTGTATAATGTCAGTGTTATGTATTGAAGCTAAATTTATTAATTTAATTTTAGTAATTGGAAATAGATGATGAATTGTAATTATTAATGGTTATATATATATACATATATCCATTAAATAAATATTACCGACCGCCAACAAAAACTGTGAAATTATGAATAAAATGACATTAACAAATACAGTCCCCCCCCCCCCCCCCCAACACACTTAACATAGATTTCAAAAACATAGTAAAAAACAGCAGAAATTGAATAACAGAAATGGAATTATGGAAATTTGTAGAACTTAGACAGAATCATCGAGTCCCAAATGCCTTAATTTCCACAAATAAAATGTGTGGTTTCATCTTCATATTAGCCATAAATTAGCTAAAGAATATGAATTTGGGACTACCACACACAGAAAACCGAGAAGTACACCATTTAACACCAATTAAGTTCAAAATGAAACAAGATTAAAAAGGATAGAAGGAAAAAAAAAATTACCAACTTAAAATACATTCTGTCATAGCATTATGTATATATATATATATATATCTGTCAACCTCCCTTGGTACTTTAATTTAAAACTTTCATACGCGATAAAATCGCCTCATATCTTGTGATTTCTCCACGTTCCTTAGTGTTATGCTTTTCTTTCCATACGATATCGTGCATCGATTAATTAAACCCTTGAATTTGTTAGGTTGCATTGTTGAGGATATTTATTATACCACATTTATATAAAATAAATCACATATAGGGTGACCGAGCCAGTAGTTGATCAAATAAGATCAATGCTACGGGTTTTTTATTATATTTCCTTCCTTTTATTTTTAGAAGTAAACTAACATGATTTCTACAACCCTTAATGAATGTCCTATAGCGGGCAAAAATGAAATCTGCTGAAATTAAAGGGCAACAAAATTATAAATAAACAGTTTCTTTAATTGCAATTTCCTCAGTAGCTGATCAGTCGAAAATTCAAAAATTAATCTTTAAAATATCATGCTTGAGCTGTGATTAACAATAATTCATATAAAACTATTATTTGAAATAAGCAAGATGGAAGTGGATTATTTTAACTTACCGTTCCAACTAATCAAAAACTAAATTTTTACATTTTCTAATTAAAAAAAAAAATCATAAAATGGCTTCTTTTACAGCAGGCAGTTGAAAACAATGTGGCAACAGGTGATCCAACATTCAAACAAAGATTAAATTCATTTCCGCCTGAAATGGAGCAATATTTTTAAAAAAAATGATCAACTACTGCGGAGGATATCAACTATTGGCGTGGTCACCTTATATATATATATATATATAGAGAGAGAGAGAGAGAGAGAGATGTAATAAACCTTTTTGAAAATATAATAATTAAAACAGAAGATAATCGATACTATATAAATTAACCAATAATAAAAATTCGATATAAAAAAAACATATCGCCATTTTAGCTCTGATTAAAAAAAAAACTATTGGCAGTAATTACTGAAATTGCGTTTCTAATATGTTATTCGTTTTCGAATATTAAGCGGTGATGTTTTGTTGCATTATTCTGAATGTGTTGGAAAGTGCTTCATAATCTATGTTTCACACATAATTTTGCTTTCTTGCTCCTTATTAAAATCCATACTATCATGATATTTGAACTTGATCTAAATTGGATAATACCTTTGTCTAGGTTTCTATGATTCAGATCATGGGAAACTCCCAGTCTGTTTGAGTTTAAAACACTCACACACGTGACATCACACTACACGCCTGTAGTTTTTTTCCCTTGCATCACTCTCATATCACACCAATGTTTCCATAAAGGATTACGACCCTCAGCGCGTAACACCACAGCGCTGCGTTCTGAGTTTAAAACATATTGTTTGGATTAATTAGTCGAGCTTTGCTCTGTTTACTCTCCCCTGAGTATGGTTGCGAGAAGAGGTTTGCACTACACAGAGACATGCTTTTTTTCCCGGGCTCTTTTGTTCGCTGTTTGAATTCCTTTATCGTTCTCTCTCTACTCTGTTGCGTGTTTGAACGGAAAGTGTATTTTGAAAAGTTTCCGTAGTGGTGGTATGACTACACGAATGGAAGATTGGAAAGAGATTCCGATGCCGTGGGGTGAAATATTATTTGAATGATCTTTTAGAGGTAATATCTAATTGTAATAGGTATATCTTGAATTTAGTAGGTTTTGTTAATCATTATTCTTAAATACGAAAAAAAAAATCATATTATCAAATATATCGTCAAAACGTATCGTCAACCAAAGCTCTAAACACATTTCTGATATTTACCGTTTTAAACGTGAACTGTACACTAAAAGAAAAAAAAATAATAATAATATGTACTTTGGTACTTATGATGAAACAGCAAGTAAGCATCTCTTTTTTCCCAGTTCTTTTCAGTTTGTTTTTTGAATGCCCTAGTTAAAGAAAACTAAAATAGTTTAAAAAATCAATTCTTTACTTCATAAAATTGTTAATTTATTAATGTTTTTTTTTTTTTTTTTTTTTTTTTTTTTTTTTTTTTTTTTTTTAACATTTAATAAATCAGGAAGGTCTGCGCCCCCTTGCGTCTTAAGCGTCCCCCCCCCCCTTGAAAAAAAAGTAAGGGATGCTTGAAATAAAATAAAAAAGTGGGAGGACGCCGTCCACCTGCGTCCTTTTTCGACTACACCACTGGACTCCATCAGTGCTATTTCTGCATTTTAATGGAAAATTTCCCCCGTAAATTCCAGAAAAACGAAAATTTTAATATAATTTATGGGGAAATTTTTCCGTTAAAATACGGAAATAGTAAATGACGGTAATAGTAACTCGATTGCCAGTACAATTTCCGTTTTTTAGTCCCCATATCCTTTTTTTACAGTGTGTAAATCAGGTATATGTTCAATACCAAGAAGAACCTGACTTAACTTATGAAGGGTCCTTGGTTTAAAGATTCCGTTGACATTTCCCATAACATTTTTGTAGACGTAATTATCACTTATTTTTAAAAAAATTACGGCTTTGCGCCCAGAAGTGGGGTCCGAGTCAGTCACTTCATTTGTCCTTGCAAAAGCCAGGCCCTGGTTCCAGGTACTGTGAAACTTATAGTATGATTTCAGATATATTTACAAACAAATTGGACAAAATTCAGTTTAAGAACATGTCTGATAAAATAATTTTTAGTGCGGAAGCTTGGAAAGGGGGATGAAGGAGGGTGTGTGTGTGGGGGGGGGGGGACATGCGTTTCCTGACAGTCTGCCTTAAGATGTTTATTTGAAAGATTTAGATTTTATTGTTTGGCAGCTGTATTTAAAATTCTGTTTCTGTATTAGTAATTAATATTTTGATGTGTTATGTGTAGAATGTATATTTTATAGAACCAAGTTTCTAATAAATATATATTTCCTATTTATCTGCGCTTCTTGCCCTGTTTGCTACATATTTAACTAGTGTGTTTTACAAAAGCCAGGAGATCCTACACATGCTTCCCGTATAGAACATACTTCCCGAACCGTAAAACCATTTTTAATTGAAATTCCTGATAGATTTTTTACATTTAATAGATTTTTTAGTTTGCTCACTATCAACACCAAAAAGTATTTTTATATGAGAAATTCTTATTCAAAAAAATGTTTTGATATTAATTAAAAGCGATACTTTGGCTCTACCCTCATACCAAGCATTAATAACCGAAGAAATCGCCAAAGATTTCACTATTTACAGCAGCTTTTTTTATTCTGGTCGTTTAAGCGCGTGATTCTCCATATCTGTCAAATTTGTGTCTTATGAGTTTAATTTTATTATCCATTTATTTATTGATAAGTTTACATTTCGTTATAGACTATTAGCCTGAAACAATGCTGAACTAAGTATATATTGTTTACGCAAACGTGTTAATCTTAAATTATTAATGATTTCATACTTGAAAACCATTTTTTTTTTTTTAAACCTAAATAAATTGAGATACAATTTTTAGACAAGTTTCATTTGAAAGTGCCTTCTTTTTTTTATTCGACGGTGTAAAAATTTGAAATTGTGCGATTGTTAGAAGTTCATAAATTGGCAAACAGTTTTGAAAAAGATTGATTAGGTCATTGCCATCGTCAATATGACATCAACTATGACATCAGCGTTACTCGAGGACATGTTTTTGTTTTATAATATAGATGTATTATGATTAAAATAAACTGCAAATGTTCTAAAAGAAAGCATGTTTAAAAAAAGTCCATAGAAAATACTTTTTTGGCCATTGGAATTATTGAACTAAAGAATATTTTTTAGCGTATAGGCTGTAAATTGACGACTTTTACCGAGTTTTCGTGTCCAGAAATTCGGTTCAAAATGCAAGCTCTGAGAAAATTTTCTGAAAAATTCCGTGCTTTTATCGAAAAAAGATAACGCCATTCTATTTCACAGTTTCTAAATAAAAGCACCTGCCTATTGTATGCGTTTTCGAATAAAAATAAATTGAGGATTGTATCATAAAATAGCCAGTTTGAATTTCAGAACAGCCTTAAAACTCACAAGGAGAGGGCCAACCTTTTTAATCACAGATTTTGATTATTTTAATATATGTTGTAGAGTAGAGGCCCCTTAGTGTCAGGTTCAACGGATTTTATCCAATGCTCCTTAGTTCTTGAGAAACCGGGGGGGGGGGGGGGGGTTAATATTAGTACACAACTTAAATACTTACTTTGCTACAGCAATGATAGGTCAGTCGTAGCTCAGTTGGTATGGTGTTAACCAGTTCATTGGCGGGCCCGGGTTCATACCTGAGTGCGCTACATTTGTTTTTCTCATTTTTTGTTTTATAAATTTACTTGTAAGTGTAACTTAATAATCTCACTGTCAATTAAAATTTTTAATATTGTATATCAATTATAATTTTAACCTATTTAATTTTTTACTTTTAACTGAATAGTTGTAATAAAACATCATAAAACTGTTATTTATTTTTTTTTTTAATAAAAAATCAGTTTTAAAATGTATTTCATATATTCTTTATCGATGCAATGATATTGAGCAATTGTGTCAATTCGTGATTTTAAAGAAACGTCATTTACGCATTGCTTTAACAAAGGAAGTCAATGAGATAATACTATTATTCTGTTTTTAAAGTAACAAGCATAATCATATTAAAAATTAGCATCAGAATTAAATTACAACCGATTTTTTTCATATTAAAGATTTTTAAATTTGTAATAAGTATGCTTGCACTTTCAATTATTTTGCTTTCCCCTTTATCTTTTTTCTGCTTTTATTTTATTTGAATATTCCTTTTTTTTTTTTTTTTTTTTTATCATAACTATATGGCACCACAACATAATTTGTCACGATTTTGGAATTTTTATCATTCAATAATAGATCCAATTTCTTTTTAAACCTCTTTAATGGATGAGAAATAATAGTTTACAAATAAGAAATGATAAATTTAAGTTTGTTAACATTATAATTAATGTTTGGTGTTAAAAATTTTAATTGAAATTATTAAATTATAATTACAACAATATTTATAAAACAAAAAATGAGAAAAACAAATGTATCGCATTCAGGTATCGAACCCGGGCCCTCGGATCAGCCGGTAAACGACGACACTAAGGGGTGTCTACCCTACAACATATATTAAAATAATCAAAATCTGTGATTAACAAGGTTGGCCCTCTCCTTGTCAGATTTCCATTTTCGTTGTCTTTTCATTTACACGTCGTCATTTTTAATTGCTCCTTCAGAGGTGGATAAACGATTCATTATTGTATAATCTAAATGTTGTTTATTTGCTTTATAATTGATAAATAAAATATCGATAAGTAAGTTGATTAAGAAAATATAAATAAAGACTAATGCGAAAAAAAAGGATTGTATTGCATTATATATATATATATATATATATCTTTGCGTATTTAATTTATTTTAGGTATTTTTAATTAGGATACTTTCACCTTTAGAACCGGTTTCGAAAGGAAAAGCATCGTCATAAAAAAAAAACTGCAAATAAAATCAAAAACGTAAAAAACGTCTTTTGTACAGTCATCTACCTCAGCCATCCAATGAAAAAAAAATCATTTAAAAATATTCAAATGCAAACGAGATACCATAAAAAATTTCTCCCATTGAATTAGCATTAGGAAATGGGTGTTTTCACCTGACCGTGGTAGCCTCTTAACCGGGTATCTTTTTACTTTTCGATTTTAGTTGCAGTTTTTTTTTTTCTGGGAACAGTTTCATTTTCGGGATCTATTCTGAGTTTCCCGGTTTATAAGTCTTTTTACTTTATACGTCATTTTTAATCGCACCTACAGAAGCATAAATGGTTCATTTTCGTGTAATATAAATGTGATTTACTTATTTTATAATTAATATCACATAAAAAAAAAAAAAACCTGAAGTAAGAGCAGAAGTTTTCAATGCACAGGGACATGTTTTGTTTGTTTGTTTGTTTGTTCTCATTCGGACTCTTTTGTTCACTGTTTTAATTTCTTTATCGCCCTCTCTATTGCATGTTTGAATGGAAAGTGTATTTTGAAAAGTTTCCGCGGTATGACTACATGTATGGAAGATTGCAAAGTGATTCCGATGGCACAGAGTGAAGTATGTAATATATATTTGAATGATCTTTTAGAGCTAATGTTTAATTATAATTGGTATATCTTGAAATAAATGTTATTTTTGTTATTTATATGATGGTCAAAAAGGATAATGAACGAATACACTTACAGCATGCTATCAGAATTATATTAAGCTTTGAAATCATAGATGAAATATGTTTAGAAAACTTGGAAAATATTTTATGTGTCTCGAATATTCAAAGTACTGAACAAATAATTTTTCAATTTTTATTTATTATTAATGTAGATTTCAAGATGTTTATTCTGATAATTAATTTTATTAATGTTTGAAAAAAATAAGTGTAAGAAGAATATTATGTGTTTATTTTATAATTAATGTTAACTCTATTTTTTAAAAAGATAAAATAAAGTTTAAAAGGATAAAACCTATGATAATTTTCGAAAATTAATCAATGAAATTTATTATAAATATAATAATAAATAATCTTATTCAGAGATATTAATAATTTAATTGGTTTTAACTTTAGTTTAGTAATTAATTACATTACAATAAAAATCAATCTATATGAAAACACGAATTTTTTAATTACTTTTTCTTTTCAAAGTTTATTTTAGTGTAAATTTCCATCAATAAAACCAATACAAGTAAAAAAAAAATAATAATAATGTTCACAGATGATTATACAGTGCGCGTCAAAAGTTTAAGCACAGCATAAAATTTCAAAATAAAATTTTATTATTGACTGAAAGTTACTTTCCTTTTCACATGATCTACAAATCGTAGTTTTAAAAGAATATTTAACAGATTTATGCTCTAAAATTTATCTCAAATAATAGAATTTAGCAAAAGAACAAAAATGAGTGTGTCAAAAGTTTAAGCACAATAGTTCTTTAGTCTTTAGTAAAAAAAATAAAATAAAATAAATAAAAATAATTAAAATAAAAATAATACTTGATTATTGCTCCATTCTGATGAATTACTTTAAATATATGGTCTTCCATCGATAAATCGAGGTTCTGTATTGTTTTTGGTTCAATTTTAAACCGCGCGTTCTCAATGACATCTTTCAAATTTTTAACTGAAGAATACTGCTTTCCATTTGAATAAACTACGTGAGTGAGAATACCCCACATATTTTATATAGGGTTTTAATCAGGGCTAATTGCTAACCACTTGAAAACAGATACTTTTTTCGACTTAAGCCACGTTGAAATTGAGTTTGAGGTATGGATCGAAGCATTATCATGTTGAAATAATCATTTTTCTTCCCCCAAAACGTCGGCAACAGGGAGCAAATGATTGGCAAGTGTTTTTTGATAGTTTTCAGAGTTTTCACGACCACTAATGAATGCTAGAGATGTCTGACTATTGAAAGAAATAGTCCCCCAGACCATTACACAACCACCACCATGTTGTCGGCTAAATATATTCCTAGGTTCTTTGCGGAGATCATGCCAATAGTACTTAAACCCATCAGGGACCATTGAGGCTCCATGTTTTCCATCACTGAATATGACATTCAGCCACTTTTCAGCAAATGATATATGCTCTTTGGCCCACTGTAATACAGCTTCTTTATGGTGTCATTTCAGATATGGTAACCGAGCCATTTTACGGTTTTTGATGTATTACGATTCCAAAACACTTCCATGAACAGTTTTTTTCCGATATTTGTCCTCCAAATGCATGTTTTATTTACGAAAGAGAGTAAATACCAGTTAAAACCAAGTTTCTGATGCGGCGGTCTTCGCGCAAAGTAGTCACTAGTAGCCTTCCTGAACGCAATTTTCATGTGAAATCATAACCAGGAGCCAAAAATTGATGAATACCTCGTTTTGATCTTTTTAAAGCACTTGCAATTTCAGAAACAAACTTATGTTTTGCTCTCATACTCCAGATATTTATCACCTCCTCCTCTGAAAATTCTTTCGACTTAGGCATTTTGTACTGACTAAAAAACAACAACTGACTGCTTTTTATACACCCAGAAATCATTTGCGTGCGCAACCGCTTACATCCGTTTGTAAAATTTGCATAAAAATGATTTTGTGCTTAAACTTTTGACACCGTTATTTTTGTTCTATTCCTAAACTCCATGGTTTGAAATAAAATTTAAAAAATAATTTTAATGAATATGGTGTTAAAACTGCTATTTTCAACATACACAAGACAGATATTGAAATAAAGTGAATATTTAAAGTTTTATTTTAAAATTGTTACTGTGCTTAAACTTTTGACATGTACTGTAATTAAAAAAAAAATGTTTTGAAAAAAATCATGGCTCGGCAATGTGTTTTCTTATTCTTACAAATGCGTCTAGCCTCAGCAAAAAAGAAATTTTAGAGTCCCGTGTTTTTAGAAAACTTATTTGAATTACATGAATGCTGCATTCGATGTTTATACTCCTTTTTATCATACTTAGATTTTTTGTGCTTATTATATTCAGCACCAAAAGAAATCACTTTTAGTAATATTTCGTAAATCGTGATTTTGCAATAACAACTTCAGCACGAAGATTGTGTTCCTTTATAATTAATTTATTCATTCAATGTGGGAGAGTTTGTGAAATTTTAGAAACTTATTATTTCTTTTTATTATTTATGTTAATTTTATATAGATATCTAAAATTACATCTCATGAAAGGACTTTTTTTAAAATATTTAACTTCAATAACTGCTAAGCCATAATACTGTTAATTGTCTTCCATATTGTTTTATCACTAATGTAATTAAAAGAAACAAATGAATTCAAAATTTTAAAAACACAATATCCAATTAGTTTTTTGTAAATTGTAAGTAAATAAATAAATAAATTTAGGGGTACCCGAAATGTGTTTCTACAGGAATATTTTTTGCACAACTCCATTTTCTTCTTATATGATTTGTTTCGATATAAAGGGTTGGTACACATTCCGAAAATATTTTTTACCATATTACAAAACTTTAAGTAATAGACGTGATCGAACTATGTGTTTAAACACTGAAATAATCAGAATAATAAAGGATGCTGTAAGTAACTAAATCTTTCGAGATTTCTTCGGCTATTAAACTCTGACACGCAGCTAATACGAAACTATCACTTTTAATAAATTAAAATCTTTATTTGAATACATATTTACTATTTTTCATATAAAATTGCTTTTTGGTGTTGTTTGTATATATATATATGTTTGTATATATATGTTTGTATATATATATATATATATATAAACATATAGTTTTCACTTATATTCTGTAACCTGGGAATTCCAGATTGAAGCTCCTACGTATACACAATGAAAAAAACACATTCTTGTTTAAAAGAGCGTATAAAATTAACATAATAATTGTTATCCCATTGTGTTGAAATAAGAAAAACTAGAGTAGGTAATAACAAACGAACCAAATTTTGCTATGCATTACATTTTGCATAATTTTAGAGTTCATGAATTAATGATCTTTTTTTATGAATTTTTTCTTGTAAAATACATTTTTACTACACATATTACAAGATAAACGTGCACATAAAAAGTATAAGAATTTACATATGTTTTATCAAAATTGAACTGCTGATTTCCCACGTTTGGAATCGACCTTCAACTTCTCAATAGATACAAAGTATTTCGTCTTCTTTTTATGCGAATTCGTCTTGAACGTATCTATCATATGTGTGTAGAAAATTAGTACACGACGATTTCCCTGGAAAGAAACGTATAATCACGTACATATCTTCCGTTTATATCTCCAAAAAATGTGAGTGTGATCTAACACTTTGCCGTTCTAATCCTGTTATCCTGCCAGCCAAGTAGAATCGCGTTCCGCTCTTCTTGTTCCCTAATCCCGAGTGTCAACAAGCTCTTGCTATACTGGCCCATCTCCTCTCTGCCCCCCCCCCCCCCCTCCTCTTGTGCAAACTCAGTTCGAGTGATCCAGAAGCAACGTTTAAGCTGAGATCGAAGAAAAGAAGAAACTGTGGGAGATTTCTACAACTGTGAAAGTGATACATGATTCAGATAAGATTCGAGAAGGTAAGGGGGCTGCAGAGATTTGTTCGTAATTACACCTCTTTTGATATGAAATGTAACTTGCGTGCCAATTACGAGTTCCTTATTTTAGAATATGAATTCGAAAATCTTTAGCAAAAATCAATGACAAAGATGTTTAAAAAAAAAAAATTGGAAAAGAAAGACTGAAGTTTTATTAATATTTTTCTACGTAAGTTTGAATTTAAAGTCTTCTTTATACCTTCGAATATATTAATTAATAATCCTTTGAATTGATTTATATAGTTAATTTAGAGAAAAACAATAAAATTTAGTTTGATCGGCCTTAATCATCCTGTTCTAGGTTCAGTACAATTATTGTTCCAGTTGAACGAAACCTTGTTATTTCTTTTATGATCTAAACCCTGTGATCAACAAGTTTAGTTGCAACTTAAAAAATCTTCTAACCAGTGGAAGTTTCGTTATTAAAAAACGTTTATTCTAAAATTAAAGTTATAAAATCTTGTAACCAGTGAAAGTTTCATTATTAAAAAACGCTTGCTCTAAAATGAAAGTTAAAAAATGTTGTAACCAGGGAAAGTTTAATTATTAAAAAACGTTTACTCTAAAATGAAAGTTAAAAAATCTTGTATCCAGCTAAAGTTTAATTATTAAAAAAGGTTTACTCTAAAATGAAAGAAAGAAAAAAAGAATGGCAGAGTGTCACTTCACCAAATTGGTCCGGGATGTGTAGTTGATGTAGTAACAGTATCCACAATTAATGTAGCTTCACCTATCAGTGTGTGAAGAATATAAAGAATACAACAAACAAAATCTGAAGAGATGTAAAAGATTTTGATAGAAAAAATTACTACTCAAGGTCAAGTAGTTTGAAAGCATTGATTGATATTAATAGTACAAGGACTGTATATGCAATTTATATTTTATCTTCGCGTAGGTTTTATATATATATATATATATATATATATATATATATATTCTTTTCCACCTTAACACTGTATTAAATTTGCATTTAATTTCTGACTGATAATCACACTGAAGAGTTTAGAATCTCATTGAAAACTAAAGAAATTTAAAGATAAAAAGAAATATCAAAACACTGTTATTGCAATTTACGTGAAAAATTCGAACACACATATCATTCACATAAATTCATAGTCCTTTAGATATTATCTAACGGATTACTCTAAATCAAGGATTTCCGGGAAAAAAGATGCTGAAAACAAAATGTTAATTACTGGAAAAAGTTATTGCAAAACAAAACGTGAATTATGGCAGATCGATGGTTAGTCTAATCCTCCATATTTTAATATACTCTTGGCATTCTGTTTAACATACGCATCGTAAACCGCGGTGTTTCTCGTTAAGTATCGTGTATAGGGTTAAAAAGCCTCTATAATTTAATATATATTTAATATGGTATGATATACATATTATGTGCGCTCAAAACTAACATAAACAAAAAAATTGACCATTAAGATCGTCATATGAAGACTGTTACACTTTTGAAAAACACCTCTAAATTGGGATATAGTTTTGATTAAATACCAAAATCTAATATGTTACAGAAAATTGGTTTCGGCTATATTTATCGGAAACTTCTCACAAAAGCGTAAGTTGCGTTCATTTAAAAATAAACTGCGTTGAAAACTTCTAAAATATGTTTCTTAAGAACACTTAGGGAATTTCAGCTTCGTATTCATTTTACTATATGAAGAGAGGGAAAAAAATTCTCGCCCTCTTTAAAATCCTTCCAAAAAATTGCAAACTATTTTCTTGCGTGTGGAGCTGTCTATCGATAGGGGGTGGTAGAATAATCGATAGAGAGTGGGTGGTGAGGGTGGGGCTCTTGAGTTGCTGCAGGTGTGGTGGGAGGGATGAAGAAGTCCATGATACTGGAGGGGGGAGGAAAAACCAATGGGAGGAGGCCATTGATTAGACTCCAAGGAAACAAAGAAGAAATTGCTTCTCTTTTCCTCCGCCGTTCTTTCTCTTTTCCTCTTTTTGTTTTGGTTGGGGATTAGGGGATATTTTCTGATTTTATTTCTAGCGAGATTTATGAATTTGATGAAACATTTCAATAGCTGAGATGTTCAAACTGGTAATTGACACGAGTTTTAGTTATGCAATACTCAGTTTATTCTTTTTTCTTTTCTTTTCTTTTTTTTTTTTTTTTTTTTTTATCTACATACTGTGTCTTTATCTTCTGAACACAGATCAGATCAATTAAAATAAATAAATATTCTTCGTTAATTATCCTTCAAAAATCAATACATAGTGACTACTGACTATGCAAAGAAATTCACAAATTTTAAGTATGCACTCTTTGAAGAAAAGATAATTTATTTTTAACTAATTCTAACGAATGTTAGCTATGTAACACACTGAGTTACTTTGTTCTGTTTTTTTTTTCTTTCATTGAACTATGTATTTTTCTTTTCAGTGCATATCAAATCGATTAAAATGAATAAATGTTTTCATTAATTATTCTTCAAAAGTCAATACATAGTGACTACTGACTATGCTGAGAAATTCACACATTTTAAGTACACTGTTTGAAGAAAAGGTAATTTATTTTATACTAATTCTAACGAATGTTAGCTATGTAACACACTGAGTTACTTTGTTCTGTTTTTTTTTTTTTCCTTTCATTTTTTTCTATTATTTCGTTAATTATTCTTCAAAAGTCATTAGATAATGACTATGCAAAGAAACTCACAAATTTTAAGTACATTACTTGAAGAAAACTGAATTCATTTTTTCTAATTTTTTTAATGTCATTTATGCAATATATTTCATTGTATTGTTTTCTATTTTTCCGTCTCAGACTGTGTTTTTAACTGCAGGTTACAGATCAAATCTGTTAAGAGGCTACTTCAGTCAAAGGAAAAGACTCATTCGCTAATGCTAATCCTATGGAAGAAATTTATAAAGATATCTCGGTCGCATTTCAATATTTTTAAATGATTTCTTTTGCATTGAATAGTTGAGATTGATCTGTACAAAGGCCGTTTTTTACTTTTTCGATTTTGTTTACAGGTATTTCTTATGAGAACACTTTCATTTTCGTAACCGGTTTCGAAAGTAAAAGCATCCTCATAAAAAATATCTGCAGTCAAAATCGAAAAAGTAAAAAACGGGCTGCATACAGATCGATCTCAACTATTCAATGCAAAAGAAATCATTTAAAAATGTTGAAATGCGACCGAGATATCTTTATAAATTTCTGCCATAGGATTAGCATTAGCGAATGTGTCTTTTCATTTGACTGAAGTAGCCTCTTAAAATAAATAAATATTTTTCATTAATTATTCTTCAAAAGTCAATACATAAAAATTCAAATAAACTGAAATATTTTAAGTACTACACTGTTTGAAGAAAAAATACTTTTATCTACAAATTCTATGAAATGTTACTTGTACAATGCACTTCATGATTTTTGCCTTTTGTTTTATCATCAGGCTTTGCTGCGATTTCAGTATTTTGTGCCTGATACTATTTTCTGGCATCATTTTTTTCCCCCAATTGTTTTTAAAATAAATGTTAAGTGCAGAAAATATCTTTTATAAAGTATCATTTAAAAAGTATCTTTAATAATTTAAGTGTTTCTTTTATTTTCAAGATGTAGCATATTTTAATTGTTACAATCAAAGTTTATTAATTGAGTTTTGCATCTCTTTATTTTCTGAGTATAGATCAAATGAATTAAAATGAATAAATACTCTTCTTTAATTTTTCATTGAATGTCAATACATAGTGAATATGCGAAGAAACTCATAAATTTCCACTCATAAAAAGCACACTGTTAAAGGAAGTGTGAATATTTTTTATTTATTCTATCGGCTGTTAGTTATGCAATGCATTGCATTGCATTTTTTTGCCTTCTCTGACTATGTCTTTATCTTCTGAAAACACATAAAAAAAGAATAAATATTCTTCCGTAATTATTCTTCAAAATTTAATGGCTATTTTTGTCAAATTTATTTATACTGTTAGAAGAAAAGGGGATAGCTGTTATTTATTCATTTATTATCAAAGCTAATGTTATGTAGCGTACTGAAATAGTTTTTTTAGATTTTTCTCCTCTAAACATGTCTTTTTCTTCTGTGTACAGACCAAACTAATTAAAATGAATACATATTCTTCTTTAATTATTCTTTAGAAGTAAACGCATAGTCATAATTCAAGGAAAACTACAAATTTTAAGAACATTGAAGAAAAGATGATTCAGGTCATTTAGGATCAGTCTGTTTTAAAACAATAATCTTTATTGTAAATTTCTTTTGCAGATGTTAAAGGAATCTAATAATAAGATTTTTAATTTGAAATAGTGCTAGGAAAGGTAGAAAAAATTAGGAGCACTGCGGCCCCTGAATGATTTATTTTATACTATTTCTGTCGAATGTTAAGGCTGTTCTTAACCCTCTCGCTGCATAAGTAATTCTTCGCGATGAGCGTCTTTTACGGAATTTTTAATCGTTTATCACCGGTTCTTTAAAGTAGAAATTTTTGACTATCGTAATCGGGGAAAATGTCCTGATTAAATCAGAGAAAGTTTTCGCTAAAAAATAACTGGTGGGAATAACCATATTGCATTAATTTGACGGGAAAATACATGCCCGAGCATATCTCGGGCTGCGCAGCGAGAGGGTTAACTGCTCTGCTCAACAAGCCCAAAACGTTTTGACACATTTACAAATTCATTTTATAACGAAAAGGTATAAAATTGGAAAGCCTGGCCATGGAAGCGATTTGGAATTGAACTGTTTTCTCCATTTTTTGATCAATCAATTACATATTGAGTTATAAGGAATTTTGATCACGTGACAAACACTTTTTTTGCCCGCTCTTGACTATCTTCCTTCGCGCGGAAATTCGGTTCAAAATGCCCACTTTCACACTATTTTCTGAAAGATCTATTGCGTTTGCAAAAAAAATGGAAAAACAGCTCAATTACATAGTTTCTGGACAACAATACTAGCTAGTTTCATGCATTTTCGAACAAAAATAAATTAAAACTTATGTCAGAAAGTTGCCCTTTTGGATTTGAGAACATCCTTAATAAAGCAATGCATAGAAGTACATTTATCACAGTAGAATCAAACCCTTCAGAATATGTCTTGTTGTATAAACAATGATCCACGCATTAAAAAGAATAAATCACCCGTATTAATATTTTTTAAATATGAGTTAAATTGAGCATCTAAATAAATTTGAAAAAATTTAGTCCATTAGTTCAAAAAATTTCATTTGGCATTAATTTTTTGGAGCTTCAATTTTGCCAAAGGCAGCGTTTTCTTTTTACAGGAGAATGTTATATACTTTTGAACATAGAACAGATGAATTAAAAATGAATATATATACATATATATGAGTATGTGTGTGTTTACTTATCCTCTAAAAGTGAAATCTTGGTGACTATGCAAATACACACACATATATTAAGTTCACTTTTTCAAGAAATGAGAATTTATTTGTAACAAATTCTGCCGAGTTACAATTATGTAATATACTGAATTATTTTTCTGCGTGTTTTCTCTCAAAATATGATAATTATTACCTTCTGAGCATACATTACCATACTTCTGAGCAAACCAGTAAAAAAAATTAAGCGCCTTCATTAATAATTTTTCAAAAGCCATTTCAGAATGAACAATGCTATAAACAACATTTTTGAATAGGCGAATTCAAGAACATGTGCATTACTTGTGGCTGATTGTACAGAATATTATTAATGAAATACTTCGCTTTATTTTTCGAATTTTTTCCTTTTTCATAAACTGATGCAGAACCTTTATACTCGCAGTTATTTAATGAGAATAACATCTTTGTCAGCTTTTAAGCATGAGTAAATTTAGGGTGACTATTTAAATAAAATAAAATATCATAGTTGGGAAAAGAGGGAACATTTATCACTAATACTACAATCTTTACTGCAGATCTTTAGTTATGTTATGCACTGTATTATGTATATGTGTGTGAAGTTAAAGAAAATTTAATCTATAATTTATTAGAAAAGTTAATAAATTTTCAGTGTAAATCATACAATGTTACCGCACTTTTAGAATTATATTTAACCCCTTACTTGTGACGCCCGAACTCAGTTCGGGCAACGTAAATATGCCAAATTTGGAATGGCCGACCAGAATTCGGGCAAGGGAAAAATCGTGTTTCAATTCCGTGAAGCCCGAACTCAGTTCGTCCAATGCAAAACATGTAGTTTACCATTTTCCCGATAGATGGCGATACTTTCCCGTGAAAAGTTTGGCAGTTTCGCGCCATTTGTTGGATTTTTGCAATTTTGCATTTCAGAACAAAATTAAAGAGAAAAAAAATTCCATTTTTGGCACGTTTTTCTCAAATTAATTCCACAGGCAAGGGGTTAATATAGCTTTTTTTTTCAACATAATATTTTGTTCCTTTTAAAATGTAAAAGAAATATGTGATCTGTTTCCTATTAGTAATCTAAAGATTGATATCGACATAATCATTCATGTACAGTAAACTCCGTCTAAGGCGGAATCGATTGGGACCAAGAAAAATTTCCGCAGTATAGACAATATTCCGCCTCAGACAAATTTTACTCTATGTATATGGATTCGCAGGGACTTGAAAATCTTTCCAAGTTAGACAGATTTCCGTCTTTTACAGAGAGTTTACTGTATTTAAAAATACTGGTTATCTGTTTTTCGAAATAATATTAGTAATTAATAATTATATCATATTTAATAAGAAGAGACAGCAACTGAAAGAAATTCAAGAAGTTCGTATTGTTGTGCATTGGTAGTGTTGTTCTCTACAGGTATATCAATCGTATGCAAAATTTAGCATTGGGTGAAACTTTGTTTATTTGGTTTATACGGTATTCTGCGTTAAATTGTTATTATTTACCACTAAATTGAGATTAAAAGTAAAATTAATAATGTTATGCTTAAAAAAATTTCGTTGCAACTACGCGTGATGGTAAAAACATTCATTTCATAATTGTCCATCATTTTTATAGTTTAACTTCAAATTTCCGCAAAGGTAAACATTGTAAAAGCAAAATTTATTTGACATAATGTATTTTTAGCCAAACTCACCATGTGTATTATATAAAATTTCTAAAGAACTGGAGTGATTTATCACACATGACTGAGAATGCTTCTAAAAAGTCACAAAGTTGTACCCCTAAAACTTTGTTATGCCCGCCTTAAAAGATATGCTTATCGTTTAAGGCAAATAATGAAAAATGTTTTCACCACTAAAAAATATTTTATATTTACATCTTGTATAAAACAAACTTAATTTTTATCCTTTTCTTTTATGTGGAAGAATATTTCCGTATCTTTCGAAATTTAAGTACCATAACATTTATATATCTATATAACACACACATGGAAAAAATTTAAGGCGTTTCATTTACGATCCATGTTTAAAGTACCAGTGTACCGCAAGAATGCTTCAGCTATCCACTCGTTAAAAACATAGTAGTTACATATTACACAAACAGGGGCCAGAGTGGAAACAAATTAAAGTAAAATGCATACCGGAGTAAACGCTTTACTGGACAACAGTTTTTATGAAGTGAAGTTGGTTGAGGGGCGGGGGGAGTCGAACCTCACATAATTCAGAACATGCTGTATTGGACTTTTAGTTCCGCATTTTTTATTATTCTTTTTCGATCCTGGTAACTTTTTTGCTGTTCCGACTTCGATTTGTCACGCTACGGCAAGCGTAAAAGTAGATTTATTAAATATGGATGCAAAGGGTCATATAGCGAGAGATTCTTTTCCAAGCCGGTGGTTACAAAGTGTTGTGAAATATGATTTTTAGCAGTGAACTGTCGTTTTTCGGTATCATTAGTAATACTGTACATGATATAATGTAGCTGAGGTTAAGATTACAAATACAGATTTTGATTACATCATGTAATAGTTACATGCACGAGCCATTTATTGAGCGATTTACGTTGAAAAAATCATTAATTTATTAAATAGAGAAAGGGATGGTAATGTGGCCACTCTAAGGTTTGATGAATTTTTATGATACATTTTTAATCAGTAAAGTTCTAGAAACAAATACCAATAGTAACTATAAAAACCTTAGTTTCAATTACTATTTTACTTTTTATTATTATTATTATTTCAAAAAGTACACGCTACTTCAACCCATTAAGAGGCTACTTCAGTCAAACGAAAAGACCCGTTCGCTAATGCTAATCCTATGGAAGAAATTTATAAAGATATCTTGGTCGCATTTCAATATTTTTAAATGATTTCTTTTGCATTGAATAGTTGAGATTGATCTGTACAAAGGCCGTTGTTTACTTTTTCGATTTTGTTTACAGGTATTTCTTATGAGGACACTTTCATTTTCGGAACCGGTTTCGAAAGTAAAAGCCTCCTCATAAAAAATATTTGTAATCAAAATCGAAAAAGTAAAAAACGGCCTGCATACAGATCGATCTCAACTATTCAATGCAAAAGAAATCATTTAAAAATATTGAAATGCGACCGAGATATCTTTATAAATTTCTTCCATAGGATTAGCATTAACGAATGCGTCTTTTCATTTGACTGAAGTAGCCTCTTAAGGAGGAGTTTCTTTTACACTGCTTTTAATACCTCGACTCCAGTCGACATCAGTTTTTTCCACTTTCTAATTTTAACTCACTTAATCTCTCAAAGTTTGACATTAGGCAATATGAAAATTTTCTTACTAAATTACTGGTTTTCACATTTAAAATATTCGAAATACTTAAATGGCAAGTTTTCTTGCCAACCGGCTTTAATGAGTTAAGAAAAACTACAAAATGGCAGCTTTGCCTGCGCCTAGGCTGGGTAACGTGGTCATCATAGGTAAATGAACAAATCATATTGATTCAGAACGTATATTTAATCAGCACAAGCTAAAATAATGCACATTAAGAATAAGTATTATGTTTTGTAACATTTTAAGTATTAAATCGTTACACGATAAAGTAAACAGTAATGAGTCTTAATATGACGAATAGAGAAATACAAGTTCCCCCAGCAGACATGCAGACTGCAAATTTCGAGAATAAATCTTTCTCTGCAGAAGTTATTGTCTGGTCTGCCTTCTTCCTTTCAGAGAAAGTACTTTTGAGTAGTATTTTGTTATGAACAATGAATAAAAAATTGTTTCCGGGAAAAGTAGCAATCTGGCCATTTTGTCCGATCTCTTTTTGGCTACTTTTCCCGGAATGACGCCATTACAAAAACTGTGGCCTAGCATCTAAACTTACATGACTTAGCGTTTTCAAACAAACTTCATTTAAAAGGTTATTTCACACTGATCAAACGGCATAAGAGCAAATAATTGTAATACTTATTATTTAGTTATAATCAAGAAATTGTACCACTTGCCTAAAATCAAAAATGCAAAAAAACAATAAAATGAGTTTAGAGCTAGAAAAATGTCTTCAGCTTCAAAGTCGCAGACAATATTACCAGTATCCGTGACGATTGTTTCACCCGCTTCCTGCGTTGTGGTGGTGGGGCCACTATACAGCAGATAAATCACAAATGACCACTTTGCCCTCACTGGCCACTTTACCTGCGCTCCTCCTAAATTATACGTTTTTAAAAATTGGGTGATTATTTTACCAGAAAAATAACATAAAAACTATTGCTGTCGTACTCGCTTATAGAGAGCGTGAAGAGACCAAGATATTTGCTCGTTATAAAAGAGTGCTCGTAAAAAATGGGTTCGTAAAAAAATATATAAATTCATGCATACTTACTTTATTATACATATTTATTTATTTTTTATTTCTGTACAGTACAAAAGAAGTTGGTTAATTTGCTTTGAACTGCCTCATTGTCTATTTCTTGCGTTATTGTTTTTCAGAGAAGAATCATGGCCCGAAAAATATCATCATTTGCACCCCTGGCTTCGAAAAATGTTTAAAGTTTATCTGCGCACTCAAAAGCCGTTGAATATGTTGGGGTCGGTTCAGCTTGAAATTCTCCACATTCGTCGTTATCATCGTCGCTCTCAAGATTTATGACTCATCACTAACTTTCGGTTGACATCTCAATGTTAAAGGAATTTTTCCAAGAAACGATTAACTGACCTGG
Organism: Maratus speciosus; assembly: GCA_963932465.1. Classification (NCBI taxonomy): domain Eukaryota; kingdom Metazoa; phylum Arthropoda; class Arachnida; order Araneae; family Salticidae; genus Maratus; species Maratus speciosus. Next base: position 511,204,019 of record OZ010795.1, read on the forward strand.
AGAGGTAGAAGTCAATAGAAATGATAAGAATCACAAAAATATTACTAGCTATAACCGGGGTTTGCCCGTTAAATGCGAGTTATGATCCCGTAGACTTAACATTGTACCAACCAAGTATTTCTGATTTCCTCGTTAAATCCGGGTTCTCGTTAAATCAGGGCTCGTTATAAGCGAGTTCGACTGTATAGGATTTGTTTGTAATCATTTCATCTCAAAATATCATTTTTGACAAAAATCAGTCACTTTTCAGTACCATATCTTCTTTAATAAAAAAGCTACGTGTTGCTGACGGCTGGCTTTTTTGTTAAAATTGCCACAGATTAATCTCGGAAAATGAAACATTTGCAGTTACTGAAAAAAATAATAACTCGAAAAGTACTTATCAGAAAAGTGTTAGACAAACTGCGCTAGAAAGGTAAAAAATTGTATTTTTCTACCAACAACAGATTACCGACATAAACAAAAAAACATTTCAGAAATTGTGATTAATTTTACAAATGTAAACAATGTGTAGTTGTCATTCATTTTTAAAAATTCATTGATAAAAATTTAAAAACTTTCGCGCAGCATCATTCGCCTATGAACCAACAATAAAAATAGTTTTTAATCTAAAAGCGAAGTCTTAGAAAACTCACGTCTATTTTCGGTACTTTTATGTTATCCGGGGGCAAATCTTACCAATAACAGGATTTTTTCGCGTGTGTGATTTAGAAAGAATGCTTTAAAGTTGAAATAAAATGCTATGGTATTTATTATTATTGTTATGCATTTTAAAGGAAATGCGTGAAAGGCATGCTTTTTAATTATATGCAATATATGTATTTTGAATGTTTGTATTTTAAATAAAAGTTATGGTTTTTAAATGAGATGTGTTAAAGGTTTATATTTCAAGTGAAATTAGGAATAATGTCAATGGGAACAATATTTGGCGATTTATCATATCGCAATGCTAACATAAAAGTACTCTATTTTCTGAGTATTAATGTAAACATAGTCTTTAGTTTGTTTCTTTAATTTATTTCGGAAAAATTGATTGATGAAAAAATTAATCCATTTTCCGTTTTTTTTTTTTTTTTTTTTCTTTCTTTTCTTTTTTTTTTCTTTTTTTTTCTTTCTTTTTTTTTTTTTTTTTTTTTTTTTTTGAAAACTTACTTATTTCTCAACATTACATAATTTTAAATTTTACACCGGTGAATAGGGGGGGGGGGGTGTACTTTCAAATGTAAATTGTTTGAAAACTGTATTTCAATTTGCTGACTTTTTATGATTTTTAAACCAAATAGCTCGATTACGGAATAATAGCATATAAATATTTTTATCAATTATTTAAAATTTTGAGGGAAAACCACTATTTCTACACACCGTCATAGGACGGGCGTTTCCACTATAGTATTGTACATGATATAATGTATCTAAGGTTTTGCGTGATTGGGAACACATAACGTATTTGGATTGTATCATGAAATAGCAACTTATATGATGTTTAGTGAACCAGTTGCATTAGAAATTAATTCATTTTCTGGATAAATTATACGTTGAAAAAATTAACGGTGTTTGGGGGGGGGGGGGGTTGTTTTTCCTACAAAAAACAACAACAAAGAAGACTAATATTGATCTTACGTACCTATTTTCTTACAGAAAAATTAATTTTTTTTTTCATAATTTTAAATAAATATGATTTTTAGTTGTAACTTATTGTTTTTCTTCATAAATAGTAATTTTTTACATCGTATAATGTAGCTAAGGGTGATATTTACAGAGTTATATTTCATCATCAAATATTCATTGGCACAAGTCGACACTTGAAAACCTGTTAAACTATTTGATAAAACACGTTAATAATTAAAATAAATATATCAATTTAAATTTTGTACTCGCTTTCTGTATTCTAAAAATATTATAATATTGGTTGATTATATAATATATGAGGAACCCAGAAGCCAAGGGATACAAGTGACAAAATTTAGATTTGGACTAAATTGCGTTAAAAGTTCAATAGCATTTGTCTGAATTAAAATATGAAACTGTTGCTTATTTCACATCGGTCTTTGAACTCTTATTTCAATATCTGTTAAAGAAAAAATGGAGTACATTTTTTTTTAAAAATTATTATCTAAGTAGAGATTAAAGAGTTAAGTAGTTTAAAAGCTTAAATAGTTGACCTTTAGAACGCAGCGCATAATTAGAAAATCGCTTATATTTCTTTCCCTCTAAACAAATAACCTTATTTCCTGATAGCCTGTGCACTTAGCTCAGTTTTTTCAATTTTGCCACTATATCCCTTGACTTCTGGGGTCCTCATATATGATATAAAATATATATTACATATATTATAATATTATATAGATATTATAATATATGCCGCGCGAGGCTCGGTTGACCAGGTTTTGTGATACTGTGCAAAGCAAAATTTTAAATTTAGCAGGGATAACAAATATTCTTTTTTAAATGAAATATATTTCACTTTCGCTATCCGAAATTATTTAGAAGCGAAACAGATATTTATTCACTAGTAAACGACTTTCGAGACAAATAACCACTGTACATAAAAGTATAGTTATCTCTAAACGATCGCGTCAATATGACGCACACGTTCTACGGATCTCTGTCAATATCTTTTATCGTCCGCCATTTTTTCCCCCAACCCGAATGCATGCATTATTCACAGCCTCTATCCCCCTTTTCATACCCCCTTTCTAGATCCCGTGTCCAGATGGCATTTAAACATCCACCCCGATCCTTTTTTATGGGGCCTCTATAGACCTGAGAATTACATCATTTAGACCGCCCCTTCTCCCACCCGCGCACGCACCAGTCAGCGGCTGTACGTGCGAGTGACACATGGATAGCGGGTGTCGTAGTTGTGCACGCGACACGTTTTTATTTGCTTCGACCTCTGACTTAAACAGTGTCCTAATCGCCACCCTAGGGAGATAGACTGTTGATGATAAGTGGCAAAGATGACGGAGTGTTTAAATGGGATTAGATGCGGAGTTGGACGAATAACGTATTGTTTGCTAGATGGCAAAGAACACGAGAGGAACGTCTGTCAACCGATCTAGAAATTTTCTGAACGTTCCAGGTATTAAAAATTACTGATCCAATATTGTTTTCGATTGGCTATCTCGGAGATTATTGGATATGTGTTGGCAATATCATGGCAAATACGGTAGTATTGGCATGAAATACTGACCCAACATTGCATATTTGCATTTCCAAATATTCGTTCAGTATTGGCAAGAAGTATTTTGTCGTTTCAATGCCAGTATTTGCAATGTAAAGTCAAGATTTCCCCAATATTGATATATAATGATATAAGTATTCCAATGGTTGGTTGATTAACAAAGTCCCTTTAGGGACATGCTGCACCAAGGACAAGTTAAGATAAAAACATAATTCAAATAATAATAATTATATTTTAAAATAATATAATTATATTTTAAACATTAAAAACTTGTGATAAAAACAATGAACGAAAAAACACTCAGTTTAATGTAAAAGTTGTGTGATACTAAGTATTCCAATGAATGCATTAGTGGTGCAATATTAGGGCCCCAATATAATGAATATTATCAATATTGATTCGTAACTATTTTTTTAATTGTTGTAAGATATAAAGTTATAGCGAAAACTTAGAAGCTAAGTGCAATAGTGCATAGATTTTGAAAAATATCTTGTTTATTACACACTGCTGAAAATGCTAAAACCTTCGCCGTGTTTTTTTCTTCTGTTTACAATCCATATGTTCCACAAAGGTTATATACCACTCTCAGGCAGGCACAGCAGATATGAATCTCACATAACTGCATAAATGATGATCTCTTAAAGATGGTTCTCTATGTTTCATTAAGATCTAGAACATACATAAATAAACTAACTTTGTGAAGTGACAGTGACGAAAATTTTTATGTGAGTTTGCAAATTTAATTGTTCATTATATCAGAATTTCTCTCGTGAGAGTTGAACTTTTTCTTTATCATTACTTGTTATAGCTGGGTTCAAATTTTTTTTATAAAAGAGCTTGACTATATTTTCATATTGAAATCAATATTTAGCCAAATACTATATAAAACAGTGAATGTACCTAATAACAATGTCGATGAATGTGTTCGAATGAAAAAAGAGTGTTTCATTCGGTCACTTTTTGCAAAACTCTCAGCATACTATATGTCAGCTCTGATAAATTCAACAAAAATGGGAGCATCTTTTTCCCTATTACTTTGTCCCTATTCAAATATACATGATTCATAAATAGACCATTTGTTACCTTTGCGCCCCCTCATCGTATGAGAATCCGTCTTGTCAAGAGACAAGTTCCTCTATCTGATGATGACACGTACACGCGCTGTAGCATGTCCCGGCGATGTTGGAACAACGTTTTCATATTCATCTGAGAGGATTTCTATGGTGAGGACCGGATGTAAGTTAAACGGGAGCTAGGAGGAGGTAATTATTTGGTTTTGACAGGAAAAGAAAAAAAAGAAGTGTTTGCATACACTTGCATAGAATTTATTTTATTCGTGAATTAGAGAAAATTATTGACAGAATCGTAAAGGATTACAGTTAAGAATTGTTAAACTGTTTATCTTCAAGTATTTTGTAGCTTTTAAAATGTTTTTTCTGAACAAATAGAATGAATGTTTAGCCTCTTTGAAAATTTTGTAATCTTTTCCCGGATATTTCGAAATGCTGGAAAAAAAAAAAAAATGTGGAAAAACTGGAAAAACTAACTATTTTAAATTGTGATAAATTTGTGGATCAGAAATTTATTATATTGCCACATAATTATCAATTTACTTTGTTATAATATTGTACATCTGGTGTAAGAGATAGCAAAGCATGGTTGATGGTGATAGCTTAGCATGGTTGCTGTTGATAGCTTAGCGTGGTTTTTGTTGATAGCTTAGCGTGGTTACTATTGATAGCTTAGCGTGGTTGCTGCTGATATCCAGAGTAGCTGCTGTTGATATCTTGAATAACATATTCTTTGGAATCAGAAATTTTTTGCTTAAGTCATTAATACAACGATATGTATATAAATAAATTTTATATGGTAATATAAAATTTATAAGACGTTGTTTTATATATATTATGCCGTTTTCGAAAAAAGAAATCTTTGAATATGAACTTTGCTACGGTAAGATTTCAATACTAAAAAATGTATTACAGTCGATAAAATTATAGAAGAGCCGTAGCTAATGAAAGAGCTTCATCTCGAATACTTTTAACACATCTAGAACGAAATTCATAGAATTATTTCTTTTCTTTCAAAGCTCTACAACGTGATGCAAAACGAATCTCTTAAGTAGAAGACAATGGTTGCACGCCTTCTTCCCCAATTTAGCTGCGTGGTACAGACAAAAGCTGCTTCATGCAGAAATATTGTATTAGATCGTATTCACGTGCGATTATCCGCAAAGCAGTTGCACAACGGTTAAAAGTTATTTTAATTCGAAACTTTTCTGAAACGTCATTATAAAAACTTCCCATATATTTAGTAGTTTGTATCATTGACTACGTGTATTTCTTTATGAAAGCTTACTTTATACAAGGTCTAGACAAAAAAGAGAGAGAATGAATTTATTTTTCATGAAATATGTTAGTGGGAATTTATCTTAACAGCTGCTTTTCGTAATAGCCATCATTAGCTGCTATACACATGGAACAACGTGTGCGCCACTCCAGGAACACATGCTTGAACCCAATTTTCGACATCGTCTTTAAAGCCATCTTCAATTTTTTTTCAAATGGTCATTCGTTATCCAAAATGGTGGCCTCGTTAGCTCTGAATTTTAGAGGAGAAAAATTACAAATAGTCGCATGGAGCTAAGTCTGGGTTATATACAAGGTATGACAAATATTCTTTATTTTGTTACCGCATATCATCTGCGTTTGAAAAAATGAATTCATTCTAAATATTTTTTATTAACAGATGTATATAGTAGTTTGTGAACACACTGTACTTCCATAATTGCTAAACCCTCCCATTTTTGAGCATCGCTAATTCCGAATAGTAATCGTTGTCTTATTTAATTGGAAATGTATTTCATTAAATGAATACATATTTCTATTAGGAAATAGTAAAAACGGAAAGTACGACACCTCTGTATTTCTAAACATTTCTTTGACTTAAAAGATTTATTCATAATTTTGCGTTTAATCATTTGAAAATGAAATTGATTGAAATTGTTTTGCACGTAATTTCTTGTTAGTAACGCTGAATTTGTTGTCTGCAGGTATCTTGACGGCGAGTTCTCCTTCAGATGGCAACGACCTGGATGATCTCGGTGATGGTTTAGGACCCGATGGCGAGAGTGCCCTTAGCGAGCGAGACTCTAGCGTAGAGAGGGAAAGTGGAGCTCCCTCTACAAGTAGTCCACCTCTCACCCACCTCCATTCGGGCTCCAACTCGGGGCCTCCGAATGGGACTAGCGCCAACTCAAATTCTAAAGTCAGTGGCAGTAACAACAGTGAAACAATGAATTCAGGGGGCGCGAACGACGAAAACACGCCCGGAGGCACGAAGCGAAGAGGACCTCGCACCACCATTAAGGCAAAGCAGCTGGAAACGCTAAAGGCTGCCTTTGCGGCAACTCCTAAACCCACAAGACACATCAGGGAGCAACTCGCACAGGAAACCGGCCTGAATATGAGGGTTATCCAGGTACGCCAAACATTTCTACTTTACCACACACTTACAAAAGTTTACTGCAAATTATAATTCATATGCAAAGAAAAAAATTCTGTATACCCAAACCTATGGTTAGCATCCTGTATGATTTCGATACGAAAAAATCCACCATGTTTCATGTTTCATCATATAATCTTGAAAATTATAAATAGCCTGGAACTCTCAATTGGAAAAAAACAACATTTGCAGCAAAAAATCATTTAAAATCTAAATGTTATTTTAAGTAAAGAACCAAGGTTACTGTATCGATGGTTACATAGTATGTCAGAAGAAAGTAACTTATAAGCCATTAAATTAAAATTAAAATTATTTGCTTCTTTTATCATAAAGTTTGATTGGTGCCTTTAAAAGCTATGAAAACTGTCTAGTTCATGACTTATTTGCTAATGCACTTTTGAAGGAATATGGATAAGGCTATGAATGAAATTAATATATTTTAAAACTGACCCCGTGCAGAAGGTGGAGAAATGGCTCTAACAGTACTTAGAGATGAATATCAGAAATGAGCTATCTTACCTCAAAAACTATAAAGGATAAAGACAGTACATGTTACAATATTTGGATAGCTTAGCTTATAATTAATGGCTATAGGTAAAATCAACAATCTCTTTGTATATTCTAAGGGAAAAAAAAATCGTAAATAAAAGTATGTGTTACATTGCTTTATAATATTAGTTTTAAATAAATTGCATCATAACGTCATCCATGGCTTATGTTTCTGTAATTATTCATTTATCTTCAAATTTTCTATTTATATTTTATTGAAGCGTAAAAGTGGCATTCAGGAATTCTGTATTATCACCAAAAAATTAAACTTAATCTCTATATACCATGATTAAAATTTTCCGCTTAGCTTTTGTTAAAATTTCAAAACAGTCCATGCGAATCAATATAGTGTACATTTTTGAATTATTGCACACTTTGACCGTCTAATTGCATGAATTAGTCATGGGTAAAATAACATAAAGAACTATTCTTTTGTGTAGAATGAACGTGACATTGTACAACGGCAACTTTCCTAAGGTGGGGGAATGAAACAGACAGTTACCCTTTGAGATCTTACGAAAGGTCAACCATGTGTCTCACGCTATCTCGGATCAGTTTTCAAAATGACTTTTACCGAATTAATTTCTGTTATATTAAGCATTATTTAACTTTATTGAAGGAAAATTTGAAGAACAATATTATGTTGTTAAAAATGTTTTATTTATTTTTTTATTTATTGTTTGTTTGTTTTCTACGTGGCGAAGATGTAGAACCCGATTTTTAAATGCATCAATAAGAATTTCAAAATCGGAAATTGGCGTTAGTGGAGAAGGTCCTGACGATTATTTGGACAATGATCACATTTAAAATTAGATGATAAATATTTTGGTCCTTAAAATGACAATTACTACTAGAAAGTAGTAGAATTTTGTTTTGAAATAAATTATCATTAAATTATCATAAATTATTAAAATTTAAATGCAAAATTTTAATTATCCATTCTTGTTATCATACCAATCCTTCATAAGAATCCGATGAAATTTCTCGCTGTAATTATTAATTTTAAAGCATATAATAAAGCTGCAACTAATTTATTGCACAGTATTCTCACTGATATATGCAATATAGCGATTATAAATTACAATCAAAACTGCTTAAAAATTAGTTTGAAATTTATAAATAAATTACAAAACATAATTTCTGCAAAACATATAAAAACAATTGATTTTAATGACAATATATCAAAGATTTACACAAAACTATGTGTTTACTTTTTCAAGAATACAAATCTCAATTAAATTAAAAATATATATATATTTTTGTTAAATTCTTTAAAACGTTATTGAACTTTACCTTACGTCATAATTATAATATTAGGATTATAAATCCTACCATTTATAAACCATGTCAAGGACATACCGCAAGGAGGTACAGCTTCAAATGCAATAAATTACTGTGAAAGACATTCATTAAGTGATAAGAATGATTATGTTTTCTGTCGTTATATAGATGATATTAGAACCATTTAAATAAAATATAATTCAATCAAATCGTTACGTAATCAATGTTCCACACATTAAGACACATTTACATTAAGTCAAAATGATACGATTAATAATGTAACCAACTTTCTTGACTTAAAAATAAAGCTTAAAAATAAAAATAAATCATTTTAAATCCATGATAAAATAACTGATTTTTGTTTTAGAGTAAATATACGTACACTTTATATTTCATGCTTACATAAATATTTTAAAAAAATATTTTACTTACCTATACAGAATAAAATATTTATGTTCAGATAAGAATAAAAATAAAAACATTAAATTTATCAGTAATCAAGTTTTTTCTAAACTAGACAGTAAATTTTATAATTTATTCATTTAATTAATTTGGTCTTGATATATAGAAGTATATAAGGATTAAAAGAGGTTGAGTTCATGATTTGTATGGCTTATTACATACATATATACAATAAGTGATTATGTTAATATCGACATTTCCGTTTTTTAACGAAACTTTCTATTTTGAGAGGAAATCATAAATTTTCCAGGAATGAATGAAAATTTTACCTCTTATTCCTAGCCATACATTTTGAAAATTTGAAACGGAAATGTTCCTTCCAAGAAAGATAAACGAAAAACTTCCTTTAAAGTTGGAAGAAAGCGAAAAAGTTTTAGTCCAATATTCGTAATTCATATTCAGGCCTAAAAAATCGTTGAATGTGACCAAATGGTGTAGGTAACAGAGCACTTAACTACTATTGGAGAGTACCCAGGTTCGAATTCGAAGAAAGATAAGGCAATTTAACGGAATTAAAACGGAGACTGTTAATCTTTAATAACGAAAAACTTCCATCGTCAGAAGCGAAAAATTTTTATGAGGAAAACGGGTGAATGTAAAAACGGAAATTTTGTGAAAAAACAGAGAACAGACGACAACTTTGCTGTCAGTAAATTTAACAGAATTATTTTTCGCATTGAATTTAATAACACCTTATGTAGCTAGAACTGCATATCAAACTGATAACATTATTTGTTACATATTGTTCATTGTCATATATATTCATGCTTCCGAATTAGTAACACACAAGTGTGCGCAGTGTATTGGACGACCGGTGGTTTGGCCAGTAGCCATCAGGGCTTATATATCAACCAGCCGTTTATACTATCTTAATGTGGTACGTTTCCCATTGTCTGATACGCGAGCAAACTCAAGCATCGACCAGATTATCTGACGTATTACAAGATTATGATTCACGCGCTACAGAGAGTTTGTGTCACTATGCGATTGGATTTCTCCTATTAAATTCGATATAAACTCTCATGCGTCGTTATATAGAAGCAAGAGCATAAGTACTTATACCGATGTCTGGATTCAGAGTTTTCTCAGTGGATTACCAAATAAATAAAAAGAGATATTACAGGAAAAGTGTATAGAAGTCAGCGAAGAAGGAATAATTCTTCATTTTCTTTCTATTATTTCTTTCATTTTCCTTAGCTTTCCTCTTTTTTTTTTTTTTTAGGATTTCGTTCTTAAAAAGTAAAAACGGAACCCTTATAAGATCACCTGTGTGTCTGTCTGTCCATCTGTCACAGCCGTTTTTCTCGAAAATTATTAAACGTGGAAAGTTCAAGCTTGTCAGAGTGATAAAGGCTATTTATTGACCCACATATTTATAAATTATTAGCCATTCACAAATATACTTAAGGAAAAATAATAAGGAAAATTTAGGAAAAATTATAGGGAATAGAAAATAATATACGAAGCACAAATAGGTAAAAATAAATAGGTAATTGGATTAAGTATTAATATAGAATACATATATCAAAAATTTAGGGCTAGTTAAGTTGCTTGAAAACAATTTTGTATTTTATATCGTGTAGGGTATCGTTCAGAAGATCTCGTATAACACCGAACTTGAAAATATATTTCATTTAATTTTAGGTATTATATTTTCCGATGTATCATCGAAATGTACTGCAAAATATGTCCCTCCCCCTCTATTTCCGAATCTACGGAAACTAAAATTATGAACAAATTAGGGGTAGTAGGAGTTTATTTAAACCTTTTAAGAAGACTATAGGAATTATCCCATGTCACATAGTTTTTGAGAAAATCGCATTCTTCCGTTACACACAAACTTGACTTTGCAGGCACTCAGCGGGAAGAGTAGAAGGGCGCTCTCAGTACGTATCGAAGAAGAATCATCGAAGGATTGTTCATAATGATTTTCGAAAAAATTGTAGATAATTAGCCGAGATAGTACAGTCGAACCTCGTTAACGCGAACACTCAAGGGGAAACTTTTTTTGTTCGTGTTAAATGTAGTTCGTGTTATCCGAACTTAAATACATTACATACAACTGAACGGGCCAATCGGAAACAGTTCGTGCTAAAAGTAATTCGCGTTAAGCGTGTTCATATTAACGAGGTTTGATTGTAATTAAAAACCTGTCTAGAAAACAGCAGCACGGTTCAGGGCGACGTTGTAACTTTAGACCTCCTTTCGAAGCGCGCTTGGCAGAATGCGAAGTTTAAACTTTGTGCAAGGACTTTGTTGCAAGCAACCCTTTGTGCGCGAGTAAAACTCGCATTTGACCGACTATTGTTCTTTTTTTTTTTTTTTTTTTTTACGTACGGCACAATTTACAATGCTTTAAAAATTATTATTCAATTAAAATACCTAATACTGTCTATTAATGATGTGGTACTTTAATTATGCTAAATTTTATAACAAAATAAATAAAAATTAATATAATTACGTATCCAAACTATTGTAAAAAGTAAATATATAAAAAGCATTGTTTAATCATCGTTATTACTATTGTTTTTGTTTTCGTTTTTTCCTTCTATATATAGAAAAAAGTTTTGATTTGGAAATGGACCAATGAAAATCTGCGTAGATATTCCTGGTAGATCCACATCCAATTTGAATGCTTAAGCATGGCATTTCATCGTTAATATTAAAAAAACTGTTGCATACAAAAATATGAAAATCGGTGGTATTATAGAGAAATGTTTGATAAACACGCTGATGCAGACAGTTTTCAAATCGAAGAATTATTTTAAGAGATATTTAATGCTAAAGTTGGACAAAATCGTTCCATTAAAAAAGTTTTATTGGAGCAAAAACTATACATGAGAATTTAATCATTTTTAGATCATTTTATACGTTATAAGTTCCCGGTGTGTAGATTGTATTTATTTTTCTTATTTGACTCATTTTTTGAGGTTTTATTTCAATTTTAAATTCAAATTTTCAGCATTTCGAGAGATATTTTTTACAAATTTTAGAAAATGTTATTAATTTAAACTGTTGCCAGTTGTATAAACAGCGCAAACAATAATGTTTACTTCAAATTAAAAATTTATTTTACACGTGACTATTATATAAACAGAAAATATAAAAAGCAGGAACTCATTGAAAATTACGTCATAAAAATCATAATTACACGTGAATTTTAAAAGAGACAGAATATTGTAAAATAATAAATCCATAAACATGCGTTAGAAGTCTTAAATAGGAGAATTCACGTCACATTTACGTCACATTACACTTATTGTATAAAATGAACAAAAAATAATATTGCAAAACAGTTTAAATTTAAAAATTGCTCGAGACATTTATTTGATATTTTAAGATGATCATAATATTTCATTTATAACAAAAGTATTTTTACGTGAATATTAAAAAGAAAAAGAAAAGTTTGGTGAAAATTACGTCAGATTATAATTCTCAGATTTAAATTATAATTCAATCAAATTATAATTCGTGCTGTTAGAGTCTGCGGTGTCTGAACGGGGGTTGACGAGCGTAGCTCGTAGGGTGCAGAGCCCCCTAGTGTTATAATAAAAAATAAATTTTGAAACGTGGAAGTGTTCTAAAAATTCATCTTATAGAAATTTAAGACTTTTAATAGAGACAGTAGATAACATTATTTTTAAACATTTAATCTGTCCTTTTAAGAAAGAATTGTTAATACGACGACTATTTCCATTAAGTAAAAACTGCTTTTTATACTTTTACAACATATCCGAATTTCATGACAAAAAAATATTTCTTATTAATGTTAGCGAGCGCTAATACTGGTAAATAGCTAGTCAGATATCCTGTTTTTCAACCCCAGTTAAAAAAGGAAAAATATATATATTAAAAAAACAAAATATCAGTGTGTGTTTTTAAAAGTTATGCACGAGTATTCATCATAAAAAATATACAAGGTGTTTCTAAACGGAGGAAACAAACTTGGAATTATATAACGTGTTAGAAAAACTAGATTGGCACAGGAAACAAGAGTCATAATTAGGGCCGTTTGAAGCAACAGTGACGCCAAAGGCAAAACAAAATAATCTGACATCTCCCCCACTCCATACCCAAACACACACACACACTTCCACTTCTGAATTCGTCCAATATTCTTACATTTTTATGCTTTTGATAACATATATACAAAAGTATAACCTTGAAATGATAATTCTTATTACATAAAGACAGAGTTGCACAATATATATATATATATATATATATATATATCAGGCACTTCCGAATAGCGGACATTTCTATTTAACGGACATTTTTTTCGGCCCACCAATACCTAAGTGTTTTTACCACTGTATAGCGGGAACCTACAAATAGCCGACAAATGCAGCTCTCCCGAGGTGTCCGTTATTTGGGGGTTTTCCTTATATATACATTCATAAAAACAGAAAGACGTGATATTAAAATGTAATATAATTATTTAAATATAAAGAAACGATTATTTCAGAAGCCTTGTTTTTAGCTTTCAGGAAAGCAAAATCGTTGATTTTTATTTTTATTTTTTTTCAAATTTTATGTTTGCACAACTTCAAATTTCATTGATAGTTTACATAAACCGCTTAGGTGGTCACTGTAATTCTTCCAATAATGTGTCAGAAGGAAGAGAGTTTTAATTTGAGAACAGTCTTAAGCAATCGATCACATTTTGCATTTGAGCAAACACTGAAAATTCTTACTTTTGTGAATTACGGAGGAGGTAAAAAAAAACGTTTTGCCCCATAAGAGAGCACTGGTCCCGTTAAAACTGCTACTTTATCAGGCTTAACGAGGCTTTGTTTTTGGTTTTAAAGGATTTTTTAAAATTTACAATGACAGTATAATTTAAACAAATAAATAGGGAAAAAAGATGGCGAATAAAATATTTTCTACAAAATTATTCTGTAATTTTGTCGCGTTGTAAATTCTGGGGTCCGGGTGCATCGCCCTAGTCTCCTCCGTTTGCACAGTCCTGGTCACAATCCATTTATTCAGTCAAAATACAGGATATTTCATTCCAATTCTAACTCTGATTTTTCTTCATAACTTGAACAATAATAACGACTAAAGGTATATATAAATATTATACAGACATACAAACAATAAATACAATAAACCCAACTAGAGTGAAAAATTAGCCAGAGCCAGGAATCGAACCCGAGACCACAGTATACAAGACTGCCGCTCTAACCACTGATCTAGTCCGGCCGATGCCTGAGTCTGCAATTTCTCACTAATAAACCATGTTGGGGAAGTCACCAGCCATCTATACGACAGCCTTGGATGACCGGACAACGATGAATAGATTTCACTATTACATCGATCTACGATAATTATAATAAAACACCCATACTACACTATTGTAGTATGGGTGTTTTATTATAATAATAATGACATTGGGCCATTTCACGAAAAGCGGACGAAACGTCCCGCACGTGACGCTTACATAAATACCTATATTTGTTTACTTGTAAGTTGTTAAAATATAAACTATGCATTAAAATTAATAAAAACACTATATTTTAATAATAGCATAGTTTTTTTTTTTGTTTTTTTTTGTTTTGAGGATACAATAACATTGTTAAAACAGCAGTAATATGTATAGAAAAGCTGTTCCACATGTGATATGGAATGGCTCTTTAATAGGTTTAAAAATCTCCCCATTTTAAAACCTAGACCTTAGTAAGTTGACCTTTTTTAATAATAAATAAATAATAAAAATAATAGATAATAAAAATATCCACATTTTAAATCCTGGACCTAAGTAATCTGCCCGTTTCATGGGCATTCCATGAAAAACTGACAAAATGTCCTGCGCGCTACACTTACATCAATATACCAATATCTATTGACTTATAAGTTGTTAAAACATAAACTAGGGGAGACCGGGGCTAGAAAGCGCAGTTTTTAGTTATTAATTTTTTTTTAATTTTTTGTTTAAGTTTTTTAACAAACTTTAACTGCACTTTTAAAGAACAGGCATTTGGCTATAAATACCCCGGAGTTTTGAGTTTGTAGCTTTTGTAGTTTATGTTTAGCGGAAGCCTAAAGTAAAAGGAAAAATGTGCGCCAACCTACCCCGTGACGGGGCAAGTTGCCTATACCTATGGGGTAAGTTGGCACACGCTTTATAAAAATTTAAATAAAACACGCAGTTAAGAGAAATCAATTTCATTATTATCAGTAAGTTTAAACAAAGGCGTTATCGCCGTACAATGTAAATTCTAAATTATACAGACATAAAAATAATGAATAAAACATTAACATTAATTAACTTCTATCCTACTCGATATCATAATCAGAGTTACAGTTGTCACAAATAAAAATTCGACTTTCTCCGTTTGGGCAAGCCTCATGTGCCCAAAATCTTGCATTGCAACCACTTTTCTCGGTGTTTGCTGTTTTTCAAGCTACCAGCACACACCAGGTACCGAGCCAACTTGCCCCGTGTTCAATGTGCCTACTAACCCCATAATGCATTTCTTCACAAAAGGAATACGTAACCTTCTAAACATAAATAATCCAAGTAAATTCTAAATGGGGTAGGTATAGTTAATCATACACTAAGAAAAACTGCACAAGTTAAATCGCAATTATTAAGATAAGTATTAGAAATTAGAAAAAGAATGAAACAGCAAAAAATTACTTATGAGTACAAAAAGCAGAAAAATCGTAATAAATGTCCACTGCACGTAGGTAATATTGCAAAACTACAATGAGGATTGTAAAAAGCAAGAAGAAAGGTACTCTGTGACTGGTTGCGCAATCTATCCACAAGCAGGCAATTTATGAGGACTGCGCCCACTTACCCCTGTTGCCAACTAGCCCCGCTCTCCCCTATACTTTAAAAATAACAAAACACTGTAGACTTCCATATCAGCATGGTTATTTTAATTTCAGGATATAATAACATTGTCAAAACAGCAGAAATATGTAGAAAACTATCCCACACATGATATGGAATGACCCTATTATATTTTCAAAAGATTTTACTCTCTAAAGAAATATTATGACACTACGAGAAATGTTGGAAGTGGTACCCATTGACGTCCAAACAATACTGACAAGGGAACCACTTTTGGTGTTGCTCGCACCTAGCATCGAGACCTGGTGCGTTTTGTAGCCCTATACATAAAAGTTAGAGAACCAAAAAAAATTCTCTGTTAAAATAATATTTTATGTACTTTTATACTTTTAATTTTTTATTATTACATATTTATTTGTTTATTTTACGCCAAAAGTGAGTTAAGTCGCCAAATAGGGCGCTACAATATTTCCGCCCGCTTTATCCAAAGAGAAAATTTACAGAATGAATTACTAAAATTATATCAGATTGCGATTTTTTTTTTTTTTTTTTAAATAATTGATAGCATAAGAAACAAATATTAGGTTTTTATTTTTTTTTTTTCTATGCAGACGATAAATATATAAGTAATAAATATAATTCTATAAAAGCTTCGAAGATCATTGAAAACTATTTTTTAGTGAAATACAAAATAAGCAAACTATTTTTTTTATAAATCGAATGAAATAAAGTTTCGAATGTTTAAAATGAAATGTTGCTGTATTAAATGGTCCTTCGGTAAAAGTAATCATAAAGTAAATTAATATTTTTACACAATTTAGAAAAATTACTGTGGCGAAATAGGCTAGCAATTCTAGCTATTACAAATTCAGCTATGGCATTTGGCTAGGGTTGCCGGAAAGCTCTACTTTTGAAAATAAACGTCAACTGTTTCCTCGCCAAAAATATGAATATAAAGTTGTAATTTTTCAAAATCAAATTCGTGGGTTTTTGAAGGAATTTTCAAATTTTTTTCAATATTTTATACTTATTATTAACTAATTTTTATTTTTAAATGCTTTTCTTTAAAAAAATTCAATGTTAATAGTCCGATAAGTGGTCTCGAAAATTGCATTTTCAGACAGTTATGCTGCTGTATAATCAAGAAATATTATTTTAACAGAAAAATTTTATCGATTCTCAAACTTCATAATATAGGGCTTTAAAATGCACTAGGTCTCAATGCTAGGTGCGAGCAACACCAAAAGTGGTTCCCTTGTGAGTTAGTCTCTCCATAATTTGGAATGCATCTGATGGTACATATTGTATCCCTGACCACATTATATGCAATTATAGCATTTTCTATGATGTCATCACATTTCAAAGAAAGTAAAGTTATTCTGCTGAAAATTTCGATAAGTTATCTTTCCTATTAATAAAGTTATGAAGGAAATTTCGAGTTCGGTTTCGTGAATTCTGTTTATCAGACGCCCTGTATTTTTGACTGAATAATTGGATTAAAATCCTGCTTTCCTATACAAAATTCTTTTTCTTGACGCATATTAATACCCTTGATGCATATTATAACTTTTTATATATTTTTGAGAAATATACTCTATACACTTTAAATTGAGTAACCTATTCAAAAATAATTTCAGCTTAAAGTTAACGCTGATTGAAAAATTATCTTTTATTATTATTTTTAAGATGTCTGTTTGTTTGTCGCAAGAACATAATATAACATACATCCAAGGTAACGGAGAACAGTAAACCGTTATTAAATGTTTTTAGACTGACAGTATCTAATTCCAGTATATGAACTATGGAATGTGTTTGAAATGCGATTATGGAATAGGATGCTCTAAATACAGAAGCTTCGCAAATAACCACGTGTTTCGGAGTACACGCTGTACAACCCCAACATGGCTCTCACGTCTGTATACATCACTGGGCCCTATAAACGCAGGCATGCAGAGGATTATTTGACAGGTTACAGAGTTAACGTTTCGCAGGGTATTGTCATTTCCATTGCATTCGGATATTCAATTCAATACTACACCGTGAGTCATTTCATGTTACTAGATAGGTCTGGTTGCAGCATGCTATAAACGGATTAGGTATTGGGTTATGATTTATGAATTTTATTTCCGCAACTTTTTGGTTTTTACTTATTTGAAACAGTGAAAAAATATATTGTAAGTTCGTAAGTAAAAATATTTTAAAAAATCATTTAAGGTTGTTCTCAAATCTAAAGGAGCTACTTTTGGACATATTCTTTAGTTCATTTTTGTTTGGTAACGCATGAAACTGGCAGGTGTTATTATTTGAAAACTGTGTATTCGAACGACGTTTTCCATTTTTTGGTAAAAGCAAAAGATAGTTCAGAAAATACTGTAAAATTTGGCGTTTTGAACCGAAATTCCAACGCAAGAAAGGAGAAAACCCGGTCGTCATGTGACCCAAAATCGCTTATAACTTGAAAGTAATTTATTTATTAAAATATGGAAAACTTATGTCGATTCCAAATCACTTCAATAGTCAGCTCTGCTAATTTTATGCCTCTACATTTAAAAATGAGTCCGAAAATGTGGTAGAAAGTTTCGCGTTGTTGAGCAGGGAAGCCTTAAATATAAATATCCAGTACGCAGTATTTATCCAAAAGGATGAATAATTTTGAGTAAAATACTATGATACGAGTATAAATTAAAAGGTCTACGTATTTTTTTGACTAAAAGTGATTACTCCTTCATCAAATAATAAAAGGGGGGGGGGAGGGTTGGGAATATTCTGATTTTAGTAAAATTGTTGGGTAACGCAGTTAATATCTAAATCAGGACGACCATTGGTGACTAATTTTATATTCCGTTTGTTACACTATTTCAAAAAATGTGATTTTCTAATACATTTCTTTTGCACATGTTATCTAAATTCATGTCAATGATTTTTTTTTTCTTTTGAATAAGTGGTAAAAATAAAATGATAATAATAATAACAAAAATAGTCACCAGTAGTGCCCCTGCTAACCGAATTGGCGAAATTCAGCTCTTTGTTTAATAGGCACATTTTATACAACGGTTAGGCCCTTGAAACCGCGAGAGTTTAAAAGTTTGCGAGTTAAAAGTGACCAGATGAGAGACTGCGGTCTTTGTTAATAAGAAGTTACTAAATGGGTGTTTAGCTTTAGAAAAATTCAGTACAGTGTTCATATTCTCAGTTCGTGCAAGTATGAGAAGCTCAAAACCGATGTTTGAGGATTCCAATTCCTATGCAATAAGTGTTTGTGAATTTTTCAGAATTTTCTTTAACCATAAATGTCATAATTTTATATCCCCTGTCTTCCATAAATTAAATTTCTAAGTGCATCCCATTCAGTGAAGTATAAATTTGTCTCTCTAAATTTGCCTTTTTAGGTGCGTTCGTAATTATATAAATACGTAGCACCTATAGTCGTCGTTCAGTCCGTCCGTCTGTCCGTCCGTCTGTCCGCATATAACAGAGCAAAAACTACCCAACCGAATAGCCTGAATTTTGAAATATAAGATTGTTGCGAAATAATTTTGTCGAGCCATTTCAAATTTTATGAAAATCGGATGTATAGTTTAATTACAGGGACAGTCAAAAGTTTTCCGTTACATTACGGCCAATGGGAAAATTTATTGCAAATGCATTTTAATGATGTTACAGCCTTCCGAATGGTCTGAAATTTTAAAGATATAATTGTTGCAAAATTTTGTCGAGCCATTTCCAATTTTATGAAAATAGGATGTATAGTTTAATTACAGGGACAGTCAAAAGTTTTTCTTTACATTACGGCCAATGGGAAAAATTATTGCAAATGCATTTTAATGATGTTACAGCCTTCCGAATGGTCTGAAATTTTAAAGATATAATTGTTGCAAAATTTTGTCGAGCCATTTCAAATTTTAGGAAAATCGGATGTATAGTTTAATTACAGGGACAGTCAAAAGTGTTCGAGGAATGGGAAAAAAAAAATTATTGGGAGTGCATTTTAATGATGTTAAAGACTATGCACTTTATGAAGTGCAAAAAATTATACATTCAGTACAATATGGGGTGCAAAAAAAATAATTATAAAACTTGTTATAGTACGAACGCACCTCATTTGCCACGTTTGACGAGCAATTTCCAACTTGTTTAACAGCGTTATAATTAGTAAAGTCGAGGGGGAAAAAAAAGTAAAAACCCCATACTAACTCCTCAACAAATTATTGTAGAAGAAAGTTACTGGTACCGAACGATTGGAAATAAAGTCTACTTTCAAATGATGTATATAAAATTTGCTTAGGAGGTCCTCTACATATTAAAACGAACCATAACTTTGTTTTTTTTCAATAGCAGTACACAATTCTGGCAGCATAAATGAACTCTACTTCAATTAGCCTAAAAACAATTTTTTATGCAATCCGTACGACAAGTTTCCGAAAAATTAATTATTTTAAAACGAGCGTATTTTAGGGGCTGTATCCAAATTGAAGTTCGGTACAAGATTGTTGACAAGAGAGCCTCATTCTTGATCAAGGCATCTTAAGCCCTTCTCATGCAGTCATTGAAGATTGCTAGATTACAGGATAGCAGAAGAAATTTCAAAATATCTAGTCACTTCTATCATAGACGGCCCCTTAAACCATCATTTTGCCGTTTTTTAAGCATAATTTGAAAACTACTTGAAGAAACAATGTGAAATTTTGGATTTCCATAAAGCAGGACTTAATAAATCTAAATCCATCAAACCATCTAAATCCATATGAATTGTAGGTTACAATTCATAACTTTTTCGGATATTAATTTCATAATTCATAAGTCATATCATAAAATTATAAAAATTGCAAATTCAACGTATTTATGTTTGGGTATATTAGTATTATTGCTACACAAAAAAGTAGCACATTAGGAGTATAATTTCAGGAGATATAAATAAATAAAAATATGAAAATGTAATTTAACATTAGAAGCACTAAATTTTGAATGTTTATAATTCAAAAACTTATCATTCAAATGACTTGAGATTTTGTCTCAAGGCATAGTTTGAACCGAAGATTTGAAATATCTTGTTAAAATTGGGTATTGCTATTGAAAAAAAATGAAGTATGTAAATGGCCCCCTAAGCAAATTTTATATACATCATTTAAAAGTAGACTTCATTTCCAATCGTTCGGTGGCAGTAACTTTCTTTTACGATAATTTGTTGAGGAGTTAGTAGGGAGTGTTTACTTTTTTTCCCCCACGAGTGTATATAAATTTAAAATTATTACTCATTTGCAAATATTTTAAATCATTAAAATAACGTTTTAGTTTAACTAATAAGAAATTAATGAACGAGCTTACAAATATTTTATTATGTATCGAAACAACTAAATAGGAAATATTAAAAATAAAATAAAAGCAAGCAAATCTGAAAAAAAAAAAAGGTTTCATTTTTAACAGAAAAAAAAGTAGTACCCAAACATGTAATAAAGAATCCTTTCTCCCCTAATATTAAAAAAAGCTTAATTAGAAGGTTTTATAACAATTTTATATAGGATTGAGGCTTTTAGTATTTAAACACTGTACTTATCCTGATTATTTTATGTTAAATACAGTAATTTCGCCTTGTGATTCTAGTCTCATGCGACACTATTGTATTTAAATGAACAGTTCTTCCTTATAGTCTTGAAGAAACGTGGCACGAAACAAAATATAAAAAGGCCCAAAATGTCATCGTTTTGACGAGTAACCCTCTGATATATTTTCTGCTGTCATTCAAAAACAACTCAACTGTTGAAGAACATCCTTTTAAAAAGCTGCCTGATGAAAAAAAAAATTGCGAAACGAGTGTTGGGCTTCAGAACACAAACCGCAGATTAGAAGTGACACTTGGGGCGTATCAAGGGGCGTTAGTAGCAAGTGGCAATTACCCCTTCTCAGCGGCGAAAATTACAGGGGCGCGAGCGCCGGGGCGGAAAATGATACTTCTCACGCGAAACCCCCCCTCGAATTCTATGCAGATATGAAAATATTCGGGCGGAGTGGAAAAAAATATGTACCAAAAGATGATACGCATTGAATAGGATGTTGGAAATTGGAGAGGTAAAAGAAGTGGAATTTATGTATAAAAAATTAAAGTAGCAAAGCAAAATGAAAGGGGAGATTTTTAACCTGTAATGAAAGGCTCTTCAAATAGCACTTATTGGATCGTAAATACTTTCTCTTTGAAAATGATTTCATTGGCGGAGAGAAAATTTTCTTTCCAGTTTCCGTTTTTCCCGAAGCGTGCAAAGAAAGCCCCCTTTTCGTCTCTATTTGAGAACCACTTAACTGCGGACATATATACATAAGTTTCTGTTTTTTGGCTTATGGAGCATTTTCAAGGATTGATTGAAACTGACAATTACATTTCAGAAGAGAGAAGCAAAAGGGTTCAATTTTGGAAGAAAATATTAGTGGCAAATGTTTTCCGGCAAATATAGCATGCACGTTTCTTCTTCATTTTAACCTTTTATAGGTTGGCTGCAAGTATACTTGTTTTTTAATGATGATCATCCTTCCCCCCTCCCCCCTCCCACGCTTTCTTTAAAAAACTTCAAAGTTTCAACAGGTCTTTTATTTTTTATTATTTTACCGCAAGAAAATATCAGTAAAAAAAAGTCGTATTAGAAGTTCATTTAAAAGAGCCTGGCTATATAGAAAATTTATATGGAATATCTTTAGAATTATTTTTATTCGAAATAAGACTCTTAGAGAGAAGATATATATTTTTTCTTTTTGAAACCCGCTTAGACTGTATTTGTGAACTTCTTAACTGTCGCCATACATGCATAATTTTTTTTTTTTTTATTATTTTTTTTTTTTTTTTAAGGCGCTTTTTCACGGATTGATTGAAACTGGCAATTACATTTAAGGAATGAGAAGAAAAAGGGTTCAAATTAGGTGAAAATCTTAGCAGTAAATACTCCCCGACGAGCATTACATGTGGTTAATTCATTTTAATTTTATCTTGTGAAAGAACTTGCTTTTTAAAGGATTCATTCCTTTTTTTTCACCGTTTTCTTCATGCAATTTTGATGTTTTGACAAGTCTTTTATTATTAGTTATTTTACCACAAGAATATATCAGAAAGGGTAAACATGATCGTGCTCGTGTTAGAAGTTTATAAAAGAGAACCTGCAATATAATAAATTTATATTAAATATTTTCGTCTCTATTTGAGAACAACTTAACTGCGGACATATATACATAAGTTTCTGTTTTTTGGCTTATGGAGCATTTTCAAGGATTGATTGAAACTGACAATTACCTTTCAGATGAGAGAAGCAAAAGGGTTCAATTTTGGAAGAAAATATTAGTGGTAAATGTTTTCCGGCAAATATAGCATGCACGTTTCTTCTTCATTTTAACCTTTTATAGGTGGCTGCAAGTATACTTGGTTTTTAATTCTGATCATCCTTTTTTTTTTTTTTAACCCACGCTTTCTTTATAAAACTTCAAAATTTCAACAAGTCTTTTATTATTTATTATTCTACCGCAAGAAACTATTAATTAAAATCTCATGTTAGAAGTCTTTTTAAAAGAGAAAAATTGTGCTGAATATCTTTAGAATTAATTTTATTCGAAATAAGACTTTTAGAGTGAATTTTTTTTTTTTTTATTTCTTTTTGAAATCCACTTCGAGTATGTTGGAGAACTTCTTAACTGCGACTATATATATGTTTTTGGTTTTATGTTTAAGGCGCATTTTCACGGATTGATAGAAACTGACAATTCCATTTCAGATATGAGCAGGAAAAAGGTTCAATTTAGCTGAAAATATTAGTGGTAAATATTCTCCGACGAACATCACATGTGACTATTTTTTTTTTTTTAATCTTTTATAACTAGTGAAAGAACTTTCTTTTTATTGGCATTCATTCCTTCCCCCCACCCCCCGTTTTCTTCATGAATTTTCGAGTTTCGACAGGTCTTTTATTATTAGTTATGATACTGCAAGAAAATATCAGTAAGAGTAAGCCTGTCATGTTGGAAGTTTATAAAAGAGAACCTGTAATACAATAAATTTGTATTAAATATTTTTGTATTAGAATTACTTTTAATTCAAAACAAGGCTTATGGAGTGACTAAAAAGAAAATATTTTATTATTATATTATATCAGTGTTTTATAACATGTTTCTTGGCATATCATTAAATGTTATTAGATGTAAATTTCCAACTGGGCGAAAAATGCCCGGACCAGGGTTCGAACCAGAGATTTCCTGGCTAAAGCCGCCAGTGCTCTACCATCTGAGCTATTCCGGACGAATCTGGTAGAACTTTTTCATCCAGCGATTTCTGGAGTTCCATTACCTGTGATTTATTCTGTTGAGCTGAACCAGGTTTCAGACCAGATGCTATAATCATTAAGGTTTGCTGGTACAAATGTAGTACTTTTAATACAGAATTTTTGTATAACATTGTCTTAAAGGGATGTTAAAGGAGGGGCAGTAAGGTAAAAAAAGGGACAAAATGGTAAAAAAAAGAGACGAAATGGTAAAAAAAAAGGACGAAATGATAAAAAAAGAGACGGTAAGGAAAATTACCACCTATTTTTAGGAAAATCATGTGAAGACTAAGTGATAGCCACAATGTTCATTGATTTTTCGAAACAGTTGTTAACATTGGATTAAATTAATTGTTTTTTATTATTATTTACCTCGAAAAGTGCAGGTATAAACCTTAAGGACGGTAAGACTACCAATAAAGCCACGGTGCTTGAAATTGATATTTAAATGCTGATTTATATTCTGCAGTAAATTTCCTGTCAAAGAATTTTAGATATTCTTTCTCTAGCATACTTCTGCATGAGCAAAAACTTGAAAAAAATTCTGTAGTGATTTTCTGTATAATTTTAGAAGAGGGATGGTAAAAAATCTAAAACCCACGGATAGAATTCGAAAAATAATATCAACCCTAAAAATGTGTGCAGGTTAATTTTTAGCTACATATTTATATAAAACAATAGTTCCAGTTTCAGAAAAAAATTACATCGAATTATTTTTATAGAAACAATTTTATCCAGACAGCTCCAAACTTCAAAATCAGCATCAGGGACGGTAGATGAGTTTGAACCCCCAACATCGTCCAAAACTTATTTATTTCGTTAATATTGTTGCGCAATCATGCAATGGGATATTCCCAAGTATATGAAATTAAAAAAAAAAAAAAAAAAAAAAAAAAAAACACAAAAAACACAAAAAAGTGTATTAAATAAAAAATTATTATTCAGGGACATGAAAGTTAAAAGATTGTGAGAATGCCCCATATCTGAAAAAAATATTTAATTAAATGATTTAATTTTAGCTTAAAAAAAATAAAAATAAAAATAAAAATAATAAAAACAAGTGGGTAAGTGTGATCACAGATCGCACAGAGGGTTTCGTTTAGTATTCTTTTCAAAACAGTTTATCTTTTTGAAAAATCTGTTACTTCCACATTTCGCAACCAGGGGCGCACTCGAATCTAAACAAACATCTATCCGAACGAAAACCCGTTTTACATACTATCCGTAGATATATTAGTCGAGGGAATTGGGCCCATAGCACCTGAGATCAGTAGGCGCACCTGGCGGTAAAAAATGGAACTAAAATATGCAAGGCTATGGTGCATAATATGAAAGAAGGGTCAAAGGGGTGTCGGCAAAAGTTGGAAAATTTCTCCCCTGGTTGAAAGGGCGGAGAATAGAAAAATTACTTAAAATACACAAGCTAGAGCCCGGAGATTTAAATAATATAAGACTTTTTGAAGATTTTATGATTTGTCGTTTGGTCTGAGGTATTCAGCTATACGTATGCAAAATTTCATGTCTCCAACTTAATTAGGGGCTCTCTTAGAAAGAATTGCTTCAAATACATATGTGGTAGCTCAAAGGGTTAAACGTAAGACTTTTTCAAGATTTTATGATTTTTCGCTTGGCTTCAGGTGTTCTGCTATAAGTATGCAAAATTTAAAATCTCCAATTTAATTAGGGGATCAGTTAAAAAGAATTGCTTAAAATACACGAGCTGGAGTTGAAAGGGTTAAACATAAAATTTTTTCAAAATTTATTATTTGACGTGTAATCTGGGATGTTGAGCTATAAGTATGCAAAATTTCACGCTTCCAACCGAAATAGGGGCTCACTTAGAAAGAATTGTTTAAAATACACATGTGGGAGCCAAAAGGGTTAAACGTACGACATTTTCAAAATTTTATGATTTGTCGTTTGCTGTGAGGTGTTCAGCTATAAGAATGCAAAATTCCACGCCTGCAAACTAATTAGGAGCTCACTTAGAAAGAATTGTTTAAAATACACATGCGGGACCTCAAAGGGTTAAATGTACGACTTTTTCAAAATTTTATCACTTTTTGTTTGATGTGAGGTGTCCAGCTATAAGCATGCAAAATTTCACGCCTCCAACATAATTAGGGGCTCACTTAGAAAGAATTGTTTAAAATACACATGTGGGAGCCCAAAGGGTTAAATGTACGACTTTTTCAAAATTTTATGATTTGTCGTATGATATGAGGTGTCCAGCTATAAGCATGCAAAATTTCATGCCTCCAACATAATTAGGGGCTCACTTAGAAAGAATTGTTTAAAATACACATGTGGGAGCCCAAAGGGTTAAATGTACGACTTTTTCAAAATTTTATGATTTGTCGTATGATATGAGGTGTCCAGCTAAGTATGCAAAATTTCACGCCTCTAACATAATTAGGGGCTCACTTAGAAAGAATTGTTTTAAATACACATGTGGGAGCGCAAAGGGTTAAATGTACGACTTTTTCAAAATTTTATGATTTGTCGTATGATGTGAGGTGTTCAGCTATAAGTACCCAAAATTTCATGTCTCCAACATAATTAGGGGCTCACTTAGAAAGAATTGTTTAAAATACACATGTGGGAGTTACCGACATTAATTCTTCTGCGAGTTAAACCGATTAATTAAATAATAATTAATATTTCAGCTTGTAATTAAGATAGGACTTAGAAATAGGTATCAATAAAATCAGCGTGAAATTTGACACCGAGATGCCAAAAAATGTAATCACAAAATTTAATATTTAAAAAGTTAAAATTTCGTATTAAAATATGCTATTATGAAAAACCGCAGCGTCGTCATGTCTACCTGCTTTCCCGCCGAATTGAAATCTTTTTTCCTTGTCTTTCCAATTAAAGAAATTAAACTTTTATCGATCGATTTTTAGTGGATATTTTAACTTATACACATCGCAGAAATGTGAACTTTATACCAAATGAAAGTAGATTTTTTTCTGCGTCTGACTATTCCATTTACAAATTTCTCGGACCAATATTTTCTGATATGCAATTTCGTTTTAAAATGCCCACTTCATTTTTCGGCTTAATTTCCTCTCTGGTAACCACGCATCGGCTGATTTTACTGGCAACCCTTAAGAGAAACACGGATGATTTGGAGCAGGTCCGTTTGAACCTGAAAAAGGTGGATTGGTTAATTTTAGAAGTTAATTAGCCCGTAATTCAGTTAATTACCAACTTTTTCAAAATTTTATGATTTGTTGTTTGATATGAGGTGTTCAGCTGTAAGTACCCAAAATTTCAAGTCTCTAACATGTATAGTTTCTGAGAACGAGCTCTGTGACGGGCAGACATACAGACAGACAGACAAAGGAGTGAGACGAATAGGGTTTCGTCAGATGAACGAAACCCTAAAAAAACAGAAGAAGAAAAGAAAAAGAAAAAAAAAATTCTTAAAACGGCAAAGGAAAAAAAAAAAAGCGAAAGTTTTTTTTTTTTTTTTTTTTTTTTTTTTTTACTAAATACATCGGATAATGAAATGTAGTCAATTTAAAATTTCGCAATTTCTCAAAAAAGAGCTGTTGAATAATAATAAAAAAAAAATCATAAAATATTTTTCAACAACTTTTGGACTTAAATGGAAAAAAAAACTAAAAAACAAAAATATGTAAAATTAAATCTATTAGATAATGAAATCTCTTTCGGTGAAAAAATTTCAAACTCTGACGCCAAGCTTCAAACCGGGAACCTTTTGAGTAGTAAGGTAAATGTGCTAGCACGGAGCCAACTAGCCTGAGCGAAAAAGACTGAAATTAAGGTTCTATTTAAAATCTAAATCGCAAAAGTGGTCAGATACTTTAAATTAATTCATGTAATTAAGATATAACTTTTCAAAAATTTTATAATATGTCGTGTGATTGGAAGTATTCGGCTATAAGTATTCAAAATTTCAAATTAAAATACACTGCAAACATTTTTTCCTGTAGACCTTTATATAACCAAACTCTTTTGTATGACCGTGTAAATAAATGATTAATGATTTGCACATATTCTACATAAAACATTTTTTAATGCACCTCAGAAATTCATATCGATTTCATTATTTGTAACAGAGTAATATCATTTAGATGAGCCGCAAACGATTTTTCTTCATAGATCATAATATAACGGAATACTTTTGAGTTCTCCTGTACACGTACAGTAAGTGCTACATACAGCATATTCTATGATAATCATCCTCTTGGACACCTTAATAAGGTATAAGCATTTCATTACGTTGAAAATTGCGTAACACTATTAAAATACACTGCAAATTATTTCCTCCCATAGACCATAGTGTAACGGAATAGTTTTGAATACTCCTGTAAATGAACTTTTGACTCGATTTTCATAAAATTTGAAATGACCCAACAAAATTCTGAATCGATTATATTATATGAAATTTCAAACCATTCGGTTAGGTAGTTTTTGCGCTGTTGTATGCGGGCATACGGACGGACGGACCAGACGAAGAATAAAGGTGCTGCGTTATTTATATACTAATTACGGTCGCACCTAAAAAAATTGACGCAAGTTAGTTTACTTCTAAAATATAAAAGGAAGAAAATATAATAAAAACACTGGAGCACTGACTTTATCTGGTCAACTACTGGCAGGGTCACCCTATATATATATATATGTATAGTTAAAACTCCAATTATGAAAATTAACACTAACTATACACCATAACTTTAAAAACAAACAAGAATAATTCAAATAAACTATAAAATAAACTTTAATATAAACCATCTTAAACAGTAATTCTTAATTAGCAAGACGGAAAAACAAAACAAGAAAACAAACAACCAGAAGACAATGTATATATTTCTCTATCTTGCCAAAGACGCTATAACAAACAAGTACCTATTTTTAGTTATCATTTTAAATTTTAAAGTTATACATGTATATATATACAGTAAACTCTGTCTAAGGCGGAATCGATCGGGACCGAGAAAATTTTCCGTGGCAGACAATATTCCGCCTTAGACAAATTTTACTCTATGTCATCTTTCCGAGTTAGACATATTTTACTCTATGTCATCTTTCCGAGTTAGATATATTTTACTCTAAGTCATCTTTCCGAGTTAGACAGATTTTACTCTATGTCATCTTTCCGAGTTAGACAGATTTCCATCTTATACAGAGTCCGCCTTACAGAGAGTTTACCGTATATATATATGACTACTTCACATCTTTGACTAACTTTCTACTATTTCATAATTTTATTTTCCAAGGCAATGCTTTTTTTATTCAAATACAGGGCACCCTCAAGGAGCTGCTTCATCAAGCATGTTATCTGATTTATATCTTTACTTTTATGAACGTAAATTTATTAATAATAATTTATTGATCTACAGATACATAGATGATATAATTATTCTTTCTGTTACAAATAATAATTCTACATCTCTTCCTGTAAAGTACCCTTCTAATCTAGAACTTAGAACTACCTTTTCAAATAATTCTAGTATCAATTTTATGGATGTTAAAATTAATATTCTCCCTAATAACACCCTAACATTCAACATTTATGATAAACGCAATGAATTTTCATTTAATGTAATTAATTTTACCAACTTTAATTCCTGCTTGCATATTTCAGTATATAGAAATATTCTGCTTAATCATAGTCTTCGTATCAAACGTTTATGTTCCTCCCAATTCTTACAGCCTAACATTTTTAAATTAAAGCAATTAGCATTGTCTTATAATTATCCCATCTCTTTTATATCTGCATGGCTTAAATCTTAATATTCATTTTTTTCAACTTCTTGCCAGTATATAGGCATTTAATAATTTTAAAAAAACTAAAAAATCGAAAATACTGTTATGGAGGGTGGGATGTGGATTGCTGAAAAAATTATAAAAATCATACACACAAAATATTATATGTGTGTGTATATATAATATATATATATATATATATATATATATATATATATATATATATTCTTATAAAAGAAAAAAAAGTTTTGGTGTATGTGTATGTTTTTCCATACATTATACTACACTAAAATCATAAAAAACATAAAAAATAAAAATACCATTATGGAGGGTTGTGGTCGGGAATGCTAAAAAAAGTTTAAAACCTTATATGTTTTTATGTGTGTGAGCGTGTATAAGTGTTTGTATATATGCTTATATATTGTATGGGCATATAATACAAAAAATATATATATATATGGTGTATCATGCATTTAACATAATAAAATTTCACATATTGCATCATCATTTAAGGATATATTTTACTATCTCAATATTCCTCATTGCTTTTTAAATTTTCACATTTATTTACATAATACAAGGCTAAATTTTAATATCTCAAATATTCCTCATCTTTTTAAATGTTATTTATATTCTCATTTTTTTTTTTATATTATAATTTTTTGCCTTTAAAACATTAATCTAATCAATTGCCCTTTTATTTATTTTTATTTATTTTTATATAATTCTTTATTTCTTTATTTGTATTAATTTATTCCTTTTCTTTATTTTATTTTGTATTCACTCAGTACTTATTAAGTTTATTCCTATTTTTTCATTCTAGTTTAACTAAAAGTTAATCTAAGTATTTTCTTGATTTCTTCAATCATTTTCATTCATTTTTATTATTATTATTATTATTATTATTATTATTTTTTTTTTTTTTTTTTTTTTTTTTTGACTTAAGATGGCAACTCTCAACATTTTTGTTATTAATCCAGTTCCAATTTATTAATCCAGATCCAATCTATTTTCTGTAATGTTTGCGTTATAAGGAGCTAAACTTTGTCTTTTTAGGCTTAATGCCGACAAAATTGGATGAAATAACGCATCTTCTATGAATGAACTCACAAGCTCCTTTGATGATTCTATGAGTCATTCATAGTTTCTTATTTTACATACTGGTTTCATGTGTTCATTTCTAAATCATCTTTAGAACTTTATCAATTTCTTCATATATTTGCGATTTCAAATTTATTATATATATATATATATATATATACATATAAGTATTATACCCTTTTTTATATTGCTCGGTTTCTTTTTCTTTTTTCCTTAAAGATGGGGAGGGTGGAGAATCATGCACTAAAGGGTTAAACACTCATGGAAAATGAAATTGCAGGTTAGCAAACGTAAAAACTTTTTTCTTCCTTTCCCATCGTAAATGCGGTCGAAGTAAAACAACGGGTCTGGCATTCGAGTATCAATCTCAGAACAACAATAGGAGAAGAAGGTATCACACACTTAAAGAAATGGGGCGCAGAAATCATCAAGAAAGAGAGAAGTAAAAAAAGAAAAGAAAGCTCGAAAAAGCGCACCATAACAACTTTACAGATGCTAGCGTAAACCCCCTGATTACAAAGGCGTGGTTGCGAGAGGGCATTCAACTGAGAAAATGTCTTTTCGGTGCTCGCTAACCAACCAGTCTATCTTGCAGAGTAGTCAGCTGAGGTCAACTTTGGTGCTTCTGGCCGGTCAACTTTCTGTCAACGGGCACAATGCTCTGGGCCCCGTAACAATGGCCATTCCCAGGGATTTTGCCTGTCAACAGAACCCTTCTACTAACATTCGAAGTCTTTTAAGGTTCAAACCGGCTCAGATTATTGTGATTTGATAGTCAAGTTTGCCGTGAATAAATGCGTCATCAGCTACTGTGCGAACCACCCAAAAGTGGATTTAAATACAGAGTTTTTGTGTTTTTTCTGCTGCTTCCCAGGTTTAATTTTATCATTCTCTATAATTACCGTCAGGTTGCTCATAGCTTTTCAAAGACTTTGGACAGTAAGGAAATATATATATATATATATATATATATATTGCACCTTAATTTTAACGCGGTTTCTCTGGGAATTTTATTGATGCGTAGCGTGGAGTTCAAGGAATAAAAAAAGAAAATCAAAGGAAGAAAGTTTTATCACGTACCAAGAATTTTTGAGCATTATTCTATTTGTAGAAACCAAGTCATAATGCTTAGAAATGAATTAAGACTTCAAAATGGAATTCTTGAATAAGTGTTTTTAATAATATTTATTAGAAATTTAAACTTTGATTTCAGATATGGGTATTTAAGTTTTTGTGCTGTAAAATATAAAACGTGATCCGGTTCTCAGATATTATTATAGGTGCTTTGATAACAAAATATATTCTGTATATCAGATACTTCAGAAAATAAATTAATTAATTAAAAGAACGAAAATTCATGCATCAGGGATAATGTGTGAAGCACTTTCTAACACTGTCAAAATATTGTTAAGAAATTTAATTTTTTCATCCAATGAAACGAGATATCTAAATAAACAATTTAGAGAACATATATCACAGTCATAAATTTATTTTCAGGAATTACTTTTGAATGACTACTTTTAAAATGTTCCATTTGAAAAAAAAAAAAAAAAAAAAACTATTATATGTGCGAAACGAATCTATGCATCTTCAACTTTAAAAAATCCAGTGACTTAATAATTTTTTTATAATTAGAAAAAAAAATAGACTCAAATATTGGCAAATAAAAAATTTTCTATGGAATTATTTTATTTGTTTATTAATTTTTTATGCTACTTAATGTCTATTACTGAAAAAAAAAATAGAAAAGGTTATGTTTTGTTTTTTAATGTAATGAAAATAGCGGCTATAAAAACTTTGGGTTAAGACCTGAATAAAACAAATTCCTTTCTGTAGTAGATGCATCGTGCTGTGTTCTGTTCAATAGTCAGAAGCGGGACAGTTCGTATTTAACGGGTAACACCACCTACGGCCTTGAGCAAGACTTTGAGCCGAGAAACCTTATGAAGCCATAGTTCATCATCTTCTCCTGATCCTAAATTGTTCTATTTTACAAAAGCATGTGTTACAAAAGTATTGAGGCACCATACTTGTGATTGTACTGAAATTTGGTAAGTTTGTTGTGTAATATAGATATTTTATTAATCGAAGTATCACAACACTGGAAATTTTGACGTCCAAGAAAAAAGGAAACACGTGGCTATGTTTAACTTCCTATTTGAATACGTGCTGTAAAGTGGCTCGAATGGGGTCAAAGTAAAGAGAATCTGGATAATGGATTGATAGATGATGTGAGAAATCCAATACAAATGCTGTGTATAAAGCTCCAGGTAGACGCATCAGTCTACTCATGGTCTGTTTGTTCAGGTCATGCGGGTTTTCTTCGGGTTACGAGGCGTTTTTCATCTTTTATGGCTTTACAGGGAAACTGCTGAATGTCCTGCACCAGCCTGCAAGAGGGAGAACTTCGATCTAATCTCCTTATCTCCTTTTCATTGTTGAACCCATTGTGGAATTCCCCGTCCTTTTGCTCAAAACCACATTTTATTGCTTTACCCTGATAGGGAGCCTTTTTACTTTCTGAACGGAGCCTTAGCGCCTGAACTGTTGTAGCAAATCACATTGACCATTCACCCGCCAGCCCATCATGTTCCAAATGTGCTCAACGAGAGAGAGATCTGGTGATCACGCCGGCTATTATAATAACTCGCGCGCACACTGACAATGAATACTCAGGTATACCCTGTGTAGTCGTTATCTGAGTTACTTTTTTTAAAAGCAACAACAACACTGTAAAAAAAAAAAAAAAAAAAAAAAAAAAAAAAAAAAAAAAAAAAAAAATCCATCAATATACACAAATTTTTCCGTAAAATTTTACGGAGTAGTTTCCTTTTTCTAAGAAAACAGTACAATTTCCGTAATTGACATTTTGAGATTATAAATCCGTATAAATCAAGTAAGTTTTCCCTAAATTTTACGAACTATTACTGTATTGTTACTTCAGGTTTTTCAGGTACTTTCTGTTTTGAGATAATACTAAAGATGATTTGGTTGTTTTTGTTTTTATTTGGTTTTTCTGTCTGTCTGTAACAGAAGTGTTTGTGACAGCTATAATTTAAAACATGCACGTATTTCCATAATGTTCAGAAAGAAATTGGACCATTACACGATTTTTTTTCCTTAGATATTTTTGAAAATTAACTACATATGTGATGCTACTATGCCATTCACGATGTTCATGATAACTGCTATTTTAACTGCCTAATTACCGTCTAAGGAAATTTTTACCGCCTTTCTTTAAAAGAAATGCTTGTTATATATAATTTTTGTTACTTTCGAAAAGCAGCGATTGAATAAAGCAAAATTTTATTTTAAAAAAAAGTGTTTGACGTTTTCTTAGGCGCTAATCATGACCTCTATTTTTTAGATTTTATGACATAAAAATGCAAAAAAGTTGATGTCTATGATGCAAAGTACGAAAAGCCATGTTGAATCCATTTTGGTATTCATCTGTACACAGAACGCAAGACGATGTCAAACTGTTGTTCCAAGTGGCACTCCGCAGCACTTTCGTCTAAAGGAAAGTTGCTGTGGAGTGTTACTTGGTGAAATGCTTCTGTAGGGCACTCTAATACCATGATGACGAGTTATGCTTTGATATAGGTCAGATCTTGCTCACTGTCCAGGACGCCTTCAGTTAAATATAAGCTGGACATCTGAAATAAGTTCATCGAGATTCCTTTCAGAAGACAACTCCCTTCCAATCCATCTATGACCAACCAACTTGTATCATGGCACTATTACTATCGCTGACGACAGCGCATTTAGTCACAGGAAACGGCCTACCTAATGGACTCCATTAATATAGATTTCGTTTCGGTAATAATTTTCTTATGTACTGAGTGATCTCCTCAACCTATGTTGTCTGTTGGATTGTTGTTAGCTTAACATCTATTAGGGGTGAGGTGGATGTCCGAATGATCGCTTAAACTTTATCCGCTATGGCCATCCTTGAACGTCCATTGATGTTGAGTCAGTGTTTTGTACCACGCTGGACCTATTTTTGCCAACATCATCTGATCGCTCAATAGGTCTGATCGACATTGAGGAACAGTCCAGTATGCCTATTTGGCCTCCTGGATTCCTGCGGCGTGTTCTCTTTCCTTTCTTGAATATGCGTATAGTATTCCAAACTCGGTCACATTGACTTCGTGAGGGAGTGATGAAATGGCTGTCATATGAGAACTATAATTTGTCAAAATACAGATGCAACCTTTTCGTCACCTGTGTGACTTCCTCCCGTGACCATCTGTGACGACATATTCTACGTTATTAGAGAAAAGAGGGTAAACGAAACACTTTCAAAAGTAGTTTTTCTTTCATAAAATGTTGCCATCTACCAAGAGGGAGAGAGCTCGCGAAATTTTCTTTAAACACTTCCAATTTTAGGCCTCGCCCAGCCATTGTCGCTAATACACGGATAAAAATGATGCCTTAAAAGATGATTTTCTTGAAACAGCACAAATTTTCTTTACTTATGCCGAATACATTTGAGATATTGTACGGGCGAATCGCTCAGAGTGCAAAGCAATGAACTCGCATCCTACGATGCCATATTTTTCTTATATTAATAAGCGAATATTTTTCATGCTTTGCTGTATTCTGGCAACACAAGATAGAATTGTTTCCAATATAATCTTTGCTGCTTCCGCCACGAATAAATTATCAATTAAGTAAAATCGCAGTAAAGTGTGAGTATATTTAATTTTTGAGTATGAAGCTAACTGAATCACAAAATAATTTCCTTTTACTTTGTGTTCATACCATTTTGACTGACCATTTTATCGTATTTTGTAATAATGACTGTATTTAAAACTAAATTTAACTGATAAGTATGCACGCATGTAATAGATCTCTCAATAACTTTATCACAATTTTCAGTTTTATGTAAATTAACGATTTACTCAGGGCAGTTTTCACCTGATAAACGCACGTGAAATCTAGACCACACACATTGGGTAATCTGAAAGTACTTGACGAACTCACTTAGGCTTGCCTTCATTTGTTGCGGTAATGGAAAGGTGTGTTTTTGTGCTCGTTTAGGACATGATATCAAATAATAAGAAAATAGTTTTGGTTAATGGATAGATCATGAAGTAGTTATTATTTATTTTTTGCACCAAGGGTCGGATTTCTCAAAACAGGATTAATTATGTGCTAAGAAATATACGAATTTCAATGATAACCGTATGAAGGCAGTCTGTCTTTTTGTTTAAGACACAGAATAAAAAAGATGTGTCTGCGGAGTTTGATGAGTTAGGCCTCACTTGATTCTTGTTTTATTATAAATGTGTGCATAGAAATGTACACATTTGTGCGTATTATGCAATGTGCATAGAAATACATCGCATTTTATTCATTTATATGCACACAAACACGTGGTTCTTCCATTTCAAGGGGGTTTGGGGCACATTTTTAAATAATTTTTATTTATTGAGTTAAAATTTTGAAATTTTTTGTGATGGTTAACCATATCATTTGTAAACAAAATCACATGATAAAACTTCTCATAATTTAAAAAAAAATTTAATTTAAAATTTATTAAAAAAAGTGGGGTAATTTAAAATCGTTATAACTCGAAATATTATTTGTAAAATTTCAATTTTTTTTTTTATTTAAATAAACAGAAATATATAAGTTTTAATTTTGATTCAGCATTTTAAAAAATATTAATTTAAAAAAAATAAAAATATTTAAAGTAAAAATTTAAAAAATAATGATGTAACTTTTATTTAAAAAATTCATATTTTCAAAAGTAAATATTTTTTAAAAATTTGCTAAATCAAAATTAAAGTAAAATAATTGAAAAAGACATGTTCCGAGTTTGAAACATTAAGGACACTTTTATTTTATTTTATTTTATTTTATTTTATTTTTTTTAAGGTGGATATTTTAGAAGTTACATTATTAAAGAAATTTCATGATGAAATTTATCTTGAAAAAATCTTTACGGCATAATATCGTACAAATCTTAAAATGATAAGATATATAATAAAATGTAGATATGGGGTAAAATTAAGGTGACCAAACATTCTCGCAATATAGGGCGTCCTCAAATCTGGGACTGTAATGTTGAGGCGTTGATTAATAATACTTTATTATGTAAAAAAATTATAAAATTATGAAAAATTTTTAAAAGTCTCTTTATTAAACTGTTATAAACTTTGCTAATTCTATTTAAAATAGAAGTTTGCAGTCTGAAATACAATGCTTTAATTCGTGCATTTTATTTATTTATTTGTTTATTTTAAATAAGGTAAAATAAGTAAATGATTGACAAGACGAAGTAAAGCAAAATGAAATTAAAATAAAGAATGAACTCGCTACATGTATTCTCACAATGATTAAGATTACGTAACATTAACACGGTAGATTGGTATCAAAAATAATATTAGGCGTTATTTGAAAGTCAAAAACACAAGAAACATTTACATTTAAATATCATTACATTTAAATATTGTCATTTTACCGAAATAGAACTTCTGAAATACATCGCATTTTATTCATGCACACAAACACGTGGTTCTTCCATTTCAAGGGAGTCCGGAGCACATTTTTAAATAATTTTTATTTTTTTGTGATGGTTAACCATATTATTTCTAAACAAAATGACATGATAAAACTTCTCATAATTAAAAAAAATATATATTTAAAATTTATTAAAAAAGTTGGGTTATTTAAAATCGATACAACACGAAATATTATTTGTAAAATTTCATTTTTTTTTCATTTAAATAAACAGAAATATATAAGTTTTAATTTTGATTCAGCAGTTTTAAAAATATTAATTAAAAAAATTTAAAAATATTTAAAGTAAAAATTTAAAAAATAATAATGTAACTTTTATTTAAAAAAATATTTTCAAAAGTAAATATTTTTTTCAAATTTGTTGAATCGAAATTAAAGTAAAATAATTGAAAAAGACATGTTCTGAGTTTGAAACATTTATATTTAACGGTTCTTGACTTATAACAATTTAAATACGAGAAATGGTGAAAAAACCCATCCTAAAGAAAAATGCGCATTTTCACAAGAAGTCGTTTCCATGACAACCATTGTCTGAAAGCTAGATTTTGAAAACAAACCAAAACAAAAAAAAAAGAATATTTCCTTTTCCAATTAAGATTGAAACATGATTTAAACATCATTTTAAACAGAAAAAAAATAGAAAAAATTTTAATGCAATAATTTTTTTTTTTAGAAAATTTGAAGATTTTTGTGTCCCGGACCCCCTTAAATGAAACAGCTATATTTATAATAATAAAACAACCTTTTTATTTAGAAGTAAATCTGCTAAAAGCAGCCATTTTTATATATTGTAAATATACTTTTAAAAAAAATTTCCATTAAATTTGTATGTAATGACTAGAATATTTTGCAAAATTGTCTCACAGATTAGTATCGTAAACAAAAGTACATCCTAAAAAATACTCCTAAAAATTAAATTAAAAATATAAACCATCGTGAATTAAAGAAAAAAATAAATTTTTCACATTCTTGTTATAGAAATAATTTAAACTTCTTGAGTGAATAATTGTTAAATAATTTAAGTTTTTCTCTTTTAAATATTTGACTTATAATATGCAATTTACATTTTTTAAATATTCTAATAGACGGAAAATAATTGGAAAAAAATTAAATGATCTTTACATTAGTTCATGTTGTAAGAATATATATCTTCAATATGAAAATGTAAAAATAAGATGAATAATGAAAATAATCAAATTTAGTGCATAAATTTTAGAAGAAAAAAACTATCTTAAAAATTTTAATAATTTAATTGGATAACTGAAGAAAATAATTTCGTAAGAAATTTTGGAATAACTGAAAACAGCAGTTTTCAGTTTAATATAATTAATTTTTATAATTATTTTATACATGATTTGAAAATAAGTTATTTTTTGTTTGCTTGTTTAAGTTATTTAAGTTGTTTTAATTAAAAAAAATATTTTTAAAGGTATTTATATTAATTGATATTGAATATATAATATACGTACAGCTTATATTTAGAAAAATTTAATCATAGTATATTTTAATCAAATCAAAATTTAACTGGCTCCGTATATTAAAAAAAATTAGAGAAATGTTAATTACTGAAATTAATATATTTCTCTAAGTAAAAAGAAATATATATATATATTAAGAAAACGAAAAAAATACAGTTTATTCAGTTAATTGTTATCCCATCAACCGAATAAGTACATAGCATATAAATAAAAACTGTCTATGTTCTAAGTTTGAATTACAAACTGAATAAAAATTTTATAATTTAAATAAATTTAGTAAACGTTTTATTATAAAAACAGAAAATATAATAAAAAATTAGAAAATAAAAATATATATTGGAAAACATATTGCAAAATGGTTAATTTCTTAATTAAGACTAATCATCCTCTAAATTATTTTTTTAAAACAATGGTTTTTGCACAGTATATTTTGATTAACTTCTAATCAAATTAAAATACGGCAATCTAAAATGTAAAAACATTTAATGCCAAGATTAGGACTTTCTTCGTTTAAAGTTTCTCCCTTATTTTTATCAAACTTTTTTATCAAATACATTGATTTATAAAATAATTTTTTTTGGATCATTAGGAAAATAAATAAAAATTTATTTGCATTTATCAAATTTATAGATATTGGCTACTTCCAGTCGAAATTAGGAAATTTTTTATTCTTAATCTAATCAAAGTGGGCTGAAATTTCCTTTTTATCCTATTTTCTTGTATTGTTTTTATGTATGATGAATAAAAAAATTTAAAGTTTATTATTATTAGTTAATATTAATTGAAATGTGGCGATTTTTTTAGCCGAAGCATTATAATCCTTTTTTCCAAAACTTATTTTTCTCATTTTAAACGTCTTCAAATTAAACATTTTAACAGGGGCAGCTGTTCTTTTGCTCATTTTTTGAAGAATGTCAGAACAACATAGATGAAAAGAAATTTAGAAGATTTTAAAGTACAATGTTTCGCATAAGATCAAATTTTACCAAATTTCTGGGATAATACAGTAACAATATTTTATTTATCTTTATAACGTTATGTTAAAGTTCAGTGGTGTGTGAATGTGCATCCATAAATTATTGTCGAGGTTAGCTTACCTCATAACATTTAGCTAAAGAACTTGGCAAAAAATATTATTACATATAAAGTGCAAACTCAAAAAGCTTTTTAATACAATAGAGTAGTGATTATCCGAGTTAATATGAACCAAGCTCACTTCGGATAAGTAAAAAACTCGGATAAACCGGATTGACACAAATTGTCACCAACTAAGGAGATGAAATATAAATTTTCACTTAAGTCATTAATTTTTATGGTACTAGCAATATTTCTTTCATGTACATTTCCGTTATTTTTAAGAAAAACGAGGAATGAAATTGTTTACTTGAAAAAGCCCTTGATTGTTTTTTGTTTGTTCAATGTAAATTTTGCTGCAGTTTTTTTTTTCTTTTCTGCAGTATTACACTACTGCATAGCTACCAATTTCTAAGATTTTTTCTTGCCACTAAAACTTACTAGTAAATTTTGCCTAATCCAATCGCCGAAATCTAACAGTTGCCAACGATTAAATATGCAAAAGTTTGTATTAAATGTTAGAGGTAACAAAACCATACAAATTAGCAGCTATGTGATTCTATTAATGTCATGAAAATTGCAGGTGTAGCCTCTTCTTTCTGCTCAAAGTATTAAATAGTTTGTGTCAATCGAATTTATACATTTGGAATGGATCATTTTCTTCTGATGGACTGATGCTGGCTTCCATTATTATGAAACAGCCATTATAAATGAAGTGTTAGGTGAAGATGAAAGAGCAGCCGTAAAAAGTTTGAACTCTGATTTTCTGGTCAGAAGGGTGAGGGGAGGGGAATGGCCATTTTTTTCTTTTCTTTCTTTTTTTTTTTTTTTTATCATGGCTATCCCCCCCCCCCCCATTCTGACCAGAAAATCAGAGTTCAAACTTTTTACGGCTGCTCTTTCATCTTCACTTAACACTTCATTTATAATGGCTGTTTCATAATAATGGAAACCGTCAGTCCACCAGAAGAAAATAACTCGGTTAAAGCGGAAACTCGGTTCAGCGAGACTCGGATAATCGGGACTCTACTGTGCTACAGAAACAAAATAGACAGTGGCAAAAGAAGAATCACAAAGAGTCTAAGGCATCAAAAGCCAATCTTCAGATGCATACAAATATATGAATATACATAAACAAATTGATAAATGTATGTATACAGTAAAATTTCGATTATCTGTCACACAGGGGACCGACGGCGTGGCGGATAATCGAAAGACACTGCAAGACCATTACTAAAATTGCATTTATTTTTGCCAGTTTGTAAATAAGAATATTTAAACACTTTTTTTTTTATCTGCTGTGTACATTCGTTAATAAAAAGCATAATTGATACTAAAAAATCCATTTATAAGAAAAATTTAGAATTTTACAGAATAAATATATAGTACCTGTTTTCATCCAAAATAATCCGGTATGCATTTTTGTTTGTGTTTTGCTTCCGATTTTACTGCAGCAAGATTACAGATTTTACATAATAAAAAGTACTAAGGTTGCATCTGCTTCCTCTTGCATCTCAAAACTATCAATGCACTTAGGGAGCATAGTCTCCACTTCTGAAGTACTGACTCTTGAATCATCATTTCCCGATTTATCACATTCATCCGCTTCGGGTTTCTTTGGACGCAAAATCTTTTGAATAATTTTGTCATCGGTTAATTCTTCCTAACCAAGCATTTTTCGCAGAATAGCACCGACTGACTAGGGTTTACTGTATATTTGAGTTTTCGTAATTCGTTTCTGAAAAAAAAATATGTATATATATATAACCTACATCCAGCAGTGGATTGAAAACGGTTGATGATGATGATATATATATATATATATATTAAACTTTCTGTACAATAATACCATTGAAAGATAAAGAAAATGACCAATAATATGAAAACACCACATTAACCAGATATTTTGTAAAAATTATAGTCCCATGTACTACCTTATGTTGATTAAAATGGAAGAAAAAAGAGAAATTTGGATACAGATAAAAAAAAAATAAAGGAAGTTCTTACATGTTGAATTACTTTTTTAAGGGTGCAGAATTCAAATATATAAGCAAGGCAGTCGTTTTCTGTAGAGAGTAAAACTTAAAGCTGAATAAATTTACTCTCTCTGCACCCGAACGACCACATGACCAAAATAATAGAAGAAAAATGGATACTGAATTATATGAAAGGCCATGAAATGAAAAAGAAAAAAATTATCCTATAACTATTTATATACTTAGAGGAGGAAGTGGCGGTTAACTGAAAGTGGCAGTTGATAGAGTAGCGGATAATTAGGAGTTTACTGTATTTTCAGATTTTTTTTTTCAAAAGACAATTTAAAATTAAATTAAATTACATTAAAATGATTAATAGATTTACGGTAATAAAAATTGTACTCGCGTCAATAAGCAAAGTTTCCTAAAGAAGAGAGGTATAATGAAAATCTTATTTAGACGACCAGAATCTCATTGAAATATAAAAGAAAAGAAAATATTTTAACAATAGAGAATTGTCTTTCTTTTTTCCCCTCTACCCTACACACACACACCAATCCTTCAAATCTTATGTAATAATAATCAGAAACGGCTAATTAAAGTATCACCTGTTGGATATCATTGAGGTCTCCATAAAATAAATGTAAAATGTTTTTAACAAATTCATTACGATAATTGTCATTTCCTAGGTATCACTATATCATTGAGGTCTCCATAAAATAAATGTAAAATGTTTTTAACAAATTCATTACGATAATTGTCATTTCCTAGGTATCACTATATCATTGAGGTCTCCATAAAATAAATGTAAAATGTTTTTAACAAATTCATTACGATAATTGTCATTTCCTAGGTATCACTATATCATTCCCCTCCCACTGCATATCGCTTAAAAAAAAATACTGAAAAAAAAAATCAGATAATCATGAAAATCCATGTTTAATTCCTGCCCCATCTTCCGTAAATGAAAATTTATTATCCATGGTATTTAAGACCTAATATTTACTAGATAATTAATTTGTGTTCCTTTTCCAGCATTCACCAGTCTTAGCAATTATAGTTGAATTATGTAATTTTCACTCAATTAGGAAAGTAATAGATAGGATTTTTTTTAAAGCGTGGTGTGTTTGTTCACTAAAATAAAACACACTAATTGCCTTTTAAGAAGGCATACTTCCTACCCCCCCCTTTTTTACAACAGTTTCGCTTATGTCTCTTTCCACCACCCCCTTTCACCAGGCTGCGCATTTTAATTTTTTTATGCGTTATCATTAGTAGTTCACGTTTCTTTTGCGGTTTTAGTGCTTTCATCCCTCCCGCGGCCTTAAAAAACGCGCCCTTTTTATCTTTTTACCACGGAAAAGAATAATAAAAAACACCCTCCTGTTTTTACGTGATTATAATTATAATCATCTGTTTTATTTGGCGTTAAAAGAGTGTGTAGCATTATACGCTTACTTGCTACTTTTACGATATTAGGAAAAAATTTGTTTTTATGCATGTAACACTTTTGCACTTTTTTAGGAGAGACAAGAGATGAAGGGAGAGAAAAAAAAAGGATGTTTTACCTTTGGTTTCAGTGCTAATATGTGTTTGCTAAAAGCAACTGAAAGTTTTTTAATCATGTTGTTACGGTTTACGTGCAATTAGGGTTTTTTGTTGGGTCAAAGCGAATTAAAATTAACCGCTGCTTTATTATTTTAGGGTAAGACAGCTTACAAAAGTGACAATTCGAGTAAGAGATTAAAAAGCGTCCAAAATTATGGTTCGAGGGTGGATTTTTTTTTTTTTTTTTTTTTTTTTTTTTTTATTATTAAACTGCGAAGATATCATTGGCCACGTATTCTTTTTTAATTGATTCATTTAAATGTTTTATTTGACAATGATATTTGAGAA
Source organism: Maratus speciosus (assembly GCA_963932465.1). Classification (NCBI taxonomy): domain Eukaryota; kingdom Metazoa; phylum Arthropoda; class Arachnida; order Araneae; family Salticidae; genus Maratus; species Maratus speciosus. The sequence continues at coordinate 511,247,881 of OZ010795.1, forward strand.
GATTATTATCCGATAAATAAATATAAATATAATAAAACAATTGAAATTTGATACAATAATGAATTTTTTATTAAAATTTTTATCAATATTATTATTTTAATTTAGGAAAGAAAAATTTCCGATTGGAATAAATGAATTTTTCTATTGATGAAATACCCGTGAATTTGAAAATTTTTAATGTTATCATGCTTTATTAATTACTTTTAAAAATATTAAGCATAAGTAAATATCTTATGTATGAAGCAAAACATAAATTTTTACGTATTAAATTTACTTTTACAGCGATATCAATATTTTTAAGTTTCATTTAGTAATAATTAATGAAGAATTTCGAATGATATATTTTTTAATTTGTTGTTCATTTAATATGCTTCATCTTATACCTTTAATATTGTGGTTTTGAGAGGAGGAGCAAATACTTTTATCCCTGATATAAATTTTTAATAGATTAATTTCAGTTTTATTTGATAATAATATTTGAGGTTAAAAGTAATTTTGAAAAAAAAAAAAAATCAAGGCGATTTCCTGCCCGTGTACCGCTTGCTCAGTTTTGAAGTTTTGTTCATACTGTCGTAATCCACATTCCGGAACTTAGCAATACTCGCCTGGACATGTTTTTCTAAACGACTGAGACGTTAGCTTTGTTATAATAGTAGCCTGAAAAAGATCTTTCGATAAATCAAATTTTGTTTCTCGCATGTTTCCACTATCTTATATATAAAAACACTCTAGGGCTCACCGCTCACGAATTCATTCAAAATCTTCTTGACCTATCAAATTTTATTCATCCTATGTCGCCACTTTCTCATTTTTAAATACATTCTAAGAAACGGGCCTACATCATAGAGTAGTGACACAAAGGTAATAAAATTTGATTGGTTAAGACAAATTGAGACAAAACCTAATCGCCTAACATTTTGGCGAGTCCGTTTTTATCTTCAATTTTATGTTTGTTAATTTGGCTCCTTATGAAATTGATATCGCAAAGGCTAGTAATCGACAAATTCTGGAGAGTAGATTTTCCATAGTTAGGACAAAGATTTCCGCTTGAGCATTCGCTGTGTGCATAAGTCACCGCTCTCTTACACAGGCAAAGCTCCCTAACTCCAGTTGCTCATCGCTCATGATAGTATTGTCCAAACTTTTTTCGACCGGTCAAATTTTATTTCTCTTATGCTATTTCTCTCGTATTTATAAAGTCTATCTATTGCTCATCTCTCAGGTTTGAACGCAATAAACACTCATATATTCAAATATTTGACGTGTGCCTGTAAATAATAATAATAATAAACTGTGCACTATGCGATGAATATCCTTGTAACTTAAAATATCCCCTGGTGTACTAGAATTGTAATGTAAAAATTACATTCAATTCCGTTTGTGGGTTGCTGAGAAAACTGAGAATATACATACAATACACACATACTTAGCGACCAAAAACAGAAGCTTTATGTTTTGAAGTAGCTTAATTATTAATCATCATTAAATAAATGACTACAACAAAATAATTTGATTTAATGATAATTTTTTATTAATAATTTTTATCTAAATTCCGAAAAGAATAATTTCCCAATTAAAACAATTGTTTTATTTTATTTATTTATTTATTTTTGTGTGTGTGTGTGTGTAGTAAAAACTAATTATTTGTAAATTAATCACAAATTTGGAGAATTCAATTTTTAATATGCTCAACTAACTACTCAAAAAAAAATAATAATCAGAATTAAGCAATTTATGTATCAGACAAAACGTAACTTTTTACAAAAATTTTCTTGGAAAGTTAGTATTTTTACCCTCTTATTTGCGAATTATTTTGAATACTGTCAAGCACTCTTTTAACGATATCGCTTATAACAATTTATTGTTTATTAACCATTTGGAAAAAGGGTTATTGTCCTCGTCAGGGTAGGAAATCAAAAGCATATCTGAAGCTTTTTATTGGTTGAATCCGCCTTTTATTCGTTTTCTGATTGGTCTAGACAGTAACCTGCATTTTCCTTTACTTTCAACAGAGATGGATACTTCTGTTGCCACTATGACAAAAAAGTAATAAAAACTACAAAAAAAAAACCTAATAACTCAGAAACAAATTGAGATACAGCTTTCAAACAAATTGCATTTAAAATTACATTTTTTTCTCCTTACGACGGTGTAAAAAGTAATATTGTGGGATGTTTAGAAGTTTAAGAATGAAATTTGAGAAATCTGACGATGGAAAAGCCTTTTCCCGAACAGCCAATGAAATACTTGGATAATACGTAAGTTTCAGGTGGATAATACGTAAGTTTCAGGAAATCTTGCAATTTTTACGTGTATAATAACACTATTAATGTTTAATGCATGGCATACGTAATGTATGATCAACTCCGTGCGATTTTGTATGTCTTAAATTTTAGTCTTTGAAAAAATCATTTTCCAAATGGTCGTTGTAATTTTTTAAATTGCTTTTTTTATAATAAAATAGTGTTTTTATTTCGATTAGTCTTATTTCTCCTTGCCGTTTGTATACTTAAATTATAGTAAAGAAACCGCATTCAACGAAGTGAGTTCAATGCACTTATCTGTTAAAGAAAAGTTTTGGGGGCAAGCACGCAAATGAATATTTCTTACACATGTTCCCAGAGAATTGTTATCACAGTATAAAAGATTTTAAAGTTTTCCGAGCTCAGAAATTTGTCTATGTTTATCGTCCTTTTAACAGGGTTCTTTTCACACTTTTTTAAGAAAGTCATGATATTACAATAGTAAAGCGAACAATGCTTTCCATAAAAAATTGTAGTCAAAATACTCGCTGGAGGGACGCTGTAGTTGCTGTTGGAATAACCAATGACATTTATGCATGATTCGATCAAGATCGTGAAGCAAATGACCTATGTAAAAACAAAATTATTCCTTCGGATGTAACATTCACGGAATATGCAGAAATTGACTCAAAAGTTATTGCAAAGAACGGAGGCACTGTTGAAGAAACTGTGGGATGTCTCAATGCAACACAAAGTGATGAATCGGAAGATGATGTTGAGGAAGAAAGCACAACCAGCAACTTTCATCAGCAGGTGTTGCTGGTCAGAGTCTGCAAAACCTCCACAGATATTTTCCTGATATTGACTGCATCAAAAATTTAGACAACTGGAGAGGAATGTATCTGTGTGCATTTTAAATTCTAATGTGGAAAATATGATAATGGATTTTTTATCCCTTATTTAACTCAATTTTGTATGTAAATCATTTTTTTTTTTTCAAGGCATGCGTTAATTTTGTATACCTGTTCTATTTTGTCAAAATAAAGGAAATTATAAAGATTCTTCTTAAAATTTTAATCATGTTTCAGAATAAATAAGATTTTAAAATTTTCTTTTATTAAAATATCCTTAACAAATGTTTTAAATAAACTTTTAAAATGTTTTGACTAAAACTAATATATAAAGTATATATTAAAATAATTAGTTCTTAAATAAAACTATGATAGCTTATAAAGAATATTGGTTATGCGATACACCGAGATAGTATTCGGCCCCGAACGACCTCGTTATACACGGGCTCGACTGTGTATATATTTAAATATATATTTTTAAATAGCTATAATTAAAATTATATTCTAGATTTTTTTATAAAGGATATTTTGTACCATATATGAGGTTTTAAATATGTAACAAGGTTTGACTCAAAATAAAATTTAGTCTAAAATGAATTTTAAAACAGTGTTTTTTATAATTAAGTTATGTGCTTCATATGGATGTTTTGGTGAGAGCAAGCGTAAGGTTCATTTAGCAGCATTAAATGATGAATTTTGAGTGTTATTTATACTTTTTTATATTGTTTAATACATATCCTTCTATATATATAAAAAAAATTTGATTTGGAAATGGACCAATGAACATCTGCGTAGATATTCCGGGAAGATCGGCATCCAATTTGAATGCTTAAGCATGGTCTTTCTTCGTTAATATTAAAAAAACTGTTGCATACAAAAATATGAAAATCGGTAGTATTATAGAGAAATGTTTGATAAACACGTTGATGCAGACAGTTTTAAAATCGAAGAATTATTTTAAGAGATATGTAATGCCAAATTTGGACAAAATCGTTCCATTAAAAAAGTTTTATAGGAGCAAAAACTGTACATAGGAATTTAATCATTTTTAGATCATTTTATGCGTCAGAATTTCTCTGTGCGCAGATTGCATTTAGTTTTTTAATTTGACTCATTTTATGAGGTTTTATTTCTATTTTAACTTCAAATTTTCAGCATTTCGAGAGATATTTTTTAGATATTTTAGAAAATTGTATTAATTTAAACTGTTACCAACTGTATAAATAGCGCAAACAATAATGTTTTCTTCAAATTAAAAATTTATTTTACACGTGACTATTATAAACAGAAAATATAAAAAGCAGGAACTCATTGAAAATTACGTCATAAAAACTATAATTACACGTGAATTTTAAAAGAGAAAGAATATTGTAAAATAATAAATTCATTAACATGCGTTAGAAGTCTTAAATAAGAGAATTTACGTCACATTTACATCACATTACACTTATTACGTAAAATAAACAAAAAAAAATAGTGCAAAACAGTTTAAATTTAAAAGTTGCGCGAGACATTTATTTGATATTTTAAGATGATCATAATATTTCATTTCTAACAAAAATATTTTTACATGAATATTAAAAAGAGAAAGAAAAATTTGGGGAAAAATACGTCAGATTATAATTGTCAGATTCAAATTATAATTCAATCTTCCGAAATCTTTTTAAAGCCGATCACATTAGCGTGCTGTTAGAGTCTGCGGTGTCTGAACGGGGGTTGACGAGCGTAGCTCGTAGGGGGCAGAGTCCCCTAGTTATATACAAGAAAAAGTATTCAAATATGTGCACTCTCAAAACAGAAAAAAAAAACTTGATATGAAAATTTTATTTCTGACATCTTAGAAAATTGTAATAGCAGCTAAAATAGCACTTTACTTCCAGCGAAAACTATATTTTTTAGCGCATTTAAATAAATTAAAATTCTTAATTAGCATATTTGTTCGGCTTCCTTTTTTCCCCTGAAGCCTAAAAAAATCTCCAATTAGTCAAATTATTATAGAGGTTTCACAACGACAAATTGTACAGTAGTAAAAACGCAATGGTAGAACACCGCATATATCGAGTTTGTTGAAGACATGCTTTATTTATTAAAGTAAAATTATTTAATTGTACAATATTTAATTAACAAATAAATAAGATATTTTATTAAAAGTTTAAGAAATTTGAGAAATGATATTAATTTTGTCTTGTTATTTCAAGCAAATATAGTTAGATTTTTCAAACGTTTAATTATGTTTTCTAACAGCGAAAATAACAGAAGATTCATTATAATATTTTATGAGAAATAATTAGAATAGATTTATAGTATTGTTTCATTTATTCATTATATTTTTTTATACTAAACTAAATTACATACCAACATTATTTTAGCTATTCATTTTAATATTATATATATATATATATATTAATTTAAATTAATTTTTATGTGAATGTTATTTTTATCACTATTATTATAGAGGTCACATTACAGTGACATTATTATAGAAGTTTCATAAGAACGATAAATAGTATAAGTACAGTGAAAGCCTACCTTACGTTTATGCATGTAAAATTATTTCTTGTACATTATTTAATTAACAAATAAATAAGGTACGTTGTTAGGAGTTCGAGAAATTTGAGGGATGATATTAATTTCGTCAAATACATTGTTATTCTCTGCATATAATTACATTTCTCTAGCGTATACAACGAAAATATCAGTTCAAAAGATTAATTAGAATGTTTCATTGAAATTAATTAGAATATTGATATTCATACTGCTTTCAACAGCCTATTTCGTTTTCCTAATTTGATACGTTCCCTATGACGTCATATGTTTTATTAAAAATTCCACACATTTATATGCGTGAAGTTTGAGATCTTTTGGTTACTTATATGATGAAGTTTTAAAATTTAGTAGAAGGTTCGTAGAACAAGGGAGTGTGAAACATGATGAACATTCTAAATACAAATTAGCTTGTTAATATTCTGACTAGGTATATTTCGGATATAATTAAGAATAAAATAAAAATAAGAAATTATAATAATAGGAAAACAGGAACACTTCAAAAACACTGGAATTCTAGAGCGAAGGGTGAGGCTTTTAACGCCATTATTTGAAGTAACAATGAAATAAAAAATACTGCTGGTAATAATGGAAGTGATTAAGTTTCAATGTCATTAATTATGATAAAGATACCGGAACAAGCTGACGAAGTACTTCTAATATTTTATGATTACCTATTTAACGTATGTTGTAATATTTTCTTACGTTATACCATGAGTAAAAATTCTCAATTTCTTTGTAGTAGCTTGTCCAGTGTAACCGCAATTTCTTTTAAAAACAAATTACAGTAAAACCTGCTCAGAAAAAATTGCAAAAGACCACGAAAAATTCCGTTTTCTGCAAGGCTCTGTCTTTGAACGTGCTTCGTCCATTATAACCCTATTAATATTGAACATATAACTCTAACCTTTTTCGTTAATTATATTGTATTTCGGAATCATAGAGTTTTCTTGCGAAGGCAGGTTTTCCTTATACACATTTTCAGTTTTTGCAATTTATAAAGCGCTAAGGAATGAAATTCCGCATTGTAACTATGCTGTTGTGCATAATCTTTATCACCTGCTTTAAAAATCATTACACGGGTAAAATTGTCAGTTTTGTTATTCCGGTTACTAAGAATCAAACAAGTTTTATTTTCTTGCTTCTAATTTTTAGGGTTTTGTTCATCTCACGAAACCCTTGTAATCTGGCTTCTCCTGTCTGTTCGTCCGTCACAGAAACTATTTAAGTTACGGACTTGGTTTTTTTTTTTTTTTTTTTTTTTTTTTTTTTTTTTTTTTTTTACGTAGAGCTTAATATTCCCTGACCTTCTCAAAATAATAAATTTTTGAAAAATCCTTATATTATTTTAACTAAGCGAATTCGTTCTTTTTCGATTTCAAAACAAATCTTAAATTCAGCAAATTTCGCCGAGCACCAATTTCGCCGTGGTAACGAAAATTTCTCCCACGCAGTAGATTGTTGGTTCGAATCTCACATGCGGAACTTCAGAGTTTCGATTTTTATCATTACACTTCATTTTCAGATGGATTGAATAAAAGAATATTTTTTTCTTTAATTTTCAAGGCTTATTTTATTTTTTTTTTACGCAGCAGTAATTTTTAAAATATTTTTTATTTCAGACAGAAAAAAATCTGAAATTAAAAAAAAAAAAAAAAAAAAATCTGGAGAATTATTGCGCATACAAAAATTGCACATTTAGTAATTTTTAACAATTAATTCTATACAGATGTATAAATATTGGATTTTTTGTTTTCTGCTGCCATCTACAGGTATTTTTTTTTTGAAATAATACACTTCTTATGGACATTTTTTTCCACGTTATCTATATGCATTATTGAGAAGTTAAACGGCATTTTTTTCTTTTTTATTTCGATTTCTGATGCATGTTAACATTCTTTTTTGGCGCCATCTAATGAGTTTTTGAAAAGCAAAAGAATTAATATGGATTTTTACTGAATTATTTCAGCATTTTAAATATCTTTTAAGGCTGTTCTTAACTGCTCTGCTCAACAAGCGCAAAACGTTTTGACACATTTACAAATTCATTTTTTAAAGGTAAGATATAAAATTAGAAAGCTTGGCCATGGAAGCGATTTGGAATTGAACTGTTTTTTTTTTTTTTTCATTTTTTGATCAATCAATTACCTATTGAGTTATAAGCGTTTTTGATCACGTGACAAACACGTTTTTCGCCCGCTCTCGAGTGCTTATTCTCTGTTCGTGTGGAAACTTGCCTCAAAACGTCCACTTTAACACTATTTTGTAAAAGATCTATTGCGTTTGCAAAAAAAAAAAAAAAAAAAAAAAAAAAAAAAAAAAATGGAAAAAACAGCTCGATGATATAGTTTCTGAACAACAACACTAGCTAGTTTCATGCATTTCCGAACAAAAATAAATTAAACCTTATGTCAGAAAGTTGCCCTTTTGGATTTGAGAACACCCTTAAACAATTTTTTGCTTTTAAAAATATTATTTTTTATTTATACCTCCGCTAAATTTTTGAAATTGATGAATTTAAAATTATTCGAATTTTTAAAATTAAATTAAATTTTTTATTTTTTATTTATTTATTTATTTATTTATTTATTTTTATTTATATATTTTTTTGTGATTTCATACCCAAAAAATCGCCTTTAAACAATAAGGGGATGATATTTTACTGGGATATACTTCACCTTTATAGAAAAATAACTATATTTTAATAAATATATTCAATTCTGTAATTTCTGTGAATATGGAAAGTACGATATTTAAATATATTAATTTTATAACGTCAATATAATAGTTTGCATCATTATTATTTATTCTTATTGTGATATTTATTCGGCAATTACAGATAGCTAATATGATTAAATCAAATGTTATATGTCTTATAATTTCAAAAATATGATTTTTACTTTAATAATACACAACAAAATTAAATTTTTATGATTAAGCAAATGGGATTTGCTTTATACTAAAATTTAAACTTTTTGATTTGAAAAATGATTAAAATGCTGACTTTTAATTTTAATATATTGACTGAACCCTTTTATCGCGACCTTCGACTGAACTCTTTTATCGTGTTTAAAAATACGATATTTAAATATATTAATTTTATAATGTCAATAAAAAAGTTTGAACCATTGTTATTTATTATTATATATTGATATTTTCCGGCAATTATAGACAGCTAATATGATTAAATCAAATGTTATATGTCTTATAATTTGAAAGATATGATTTTTACTTTAATAATACACAACACAATTAAATTTTAATGATTAAGTAAATGGGATTGGACATACTAAAATTTAAACATGTTGACTTGAACAATGGTTAAAATACTTACTTTTAATTTCAATATATTGACTGAACCCTTTTATCGTCACCTTTGAATGAACTCTTTTATCGTGTTTAAAAATATGATATTTAAATACGATATTTAAATATATTAATCTTATAATGTCAATATAAAAGTTTGCATCATTATTATTTATTATTATTTTGATATTTATCCGGCAATTACAGATAGCTAATATGATTAAATTAATATATTTATATATCTTATAATTTGAAATATATGATTTTTACTTTAATAATAAGCAACCCTATTAAATTTATATGATTAAACAAACGGGATTGGCCCAATACTAAAATTTAAACCTGTTGACGTGCCGTTAAAATTTAAAATGCTTATTTTTAATTTTAATATTTATCATTATTAATAAGCTATAAAGTTAAAGAATAATTATGAGATGGCAGCAGTGTAATTGTACATTTACTTCTATCGCAATCGTTCTATAATAATGTATTAAAAATCCCCATTTTTAAAACTAAATTAATCAGAAATGAATCAATATATTGTAATTGAAAAGTATTTTTTTTCCCCCACAAATATTCAAAAGTTTAATTTGACACACTTTCATTTAAATTATATAATAATGTCTGATGATAAAAGCATTGAATATCGCTTAGTTTGTCAAATAAAATTTTAAAATCCATATAAACACAATCTTTAATATTTTTAAACGAAAAAAAGAAAAAAAAGATTACCATGCCTGTAAATCTATTTTCCCGTATAGCCTCGAGTACTCTGTTATAGTGTAAAACAAAAATATTCAACTCTATTTGTTGTGTTAAAAATGTCCCAAACATGAAAAGCAGATAATTTTGCTTCTGCTTACTTCATTATTTAATGGATATTATTTTGTACACAATTATTAAATACTGAATAAATGAAGTAAACATATAACATTCAAATTAATTTTAAATATACATTTTGACTTCTAAATTACATAACTTATTTATGATAACATTTTTTCATCGTTTATTAATAATTATTGAAATCAAAATTAGTATTAATGTTATTAATATGTTCGCAAAATATGTGTGTTAAATCATTACTGGTGGAAAATATTTTTTTTTTTTTACAATTTAATGATTAATCTAGTGTTTCTATCATCAGATAGAACTAAATTTTAATATATTTTATATTTTTATTCATAATAAATTTTGTATTTTTTAAAGTAATTACTTTTTAGCAGCTTAAAATTATTACTAATGATGTATATGATATTTCAAATTCACAATAATTTAAAGTATATAAATTATTTAATTTCATAATATATTTTTTAAACTTTTATTTTATTTATTTATTTATTATTATTATTATTATTTTGTAGAGCAATATTACATAACGTTAATGAATCAAGTAATAAACAGAATAAACTTATTTAAACGGAACAATTTAATGTATTTTTTCAATGTCTAATAGTATATAATCTCGCAGTAATTTTAATATTAATAATTTTAAAAATAATTTTTTCGACATTTTCCATCATAGTTGAAAAGAATTTAGGAATTCGATTTGTCTGTCTACCCGTGATATAATTCATTATTTAATCGAAATTATTTTGAACACAATTATTAAATACTGAATAAATGAAGTAAACATACAACTTTCAAATTAATTTTAAATATACATCTTGACTTATAAATTACATAACTTATTTATGATAACATTTTTTCATCGTTTATTAATAATTATTAAAATTAATATTAGTATTAATATTATAAGTATGTTCTCAAAATATGTGTGTTAAATCATTACTGGTAGATTTTTTTTTTTTTTTTTTTTTTTTTTTTTTTTTTTTTTACAATTTAAAGATTAATCTAGTATTTCTAACATCAAGTAGAACTAAATTTTAATATTTTTATTCATAATAAATTTTGTATTTTTAAAAATAATTACTTTTTTAGCAGTTTAAAATTATTACTAATGATGGATATGATATTTCAAATTCACAATAATTTAAAATATTTACTTTATTTAATTTCATAATTTATTTTTTTAACTTTTATTTTATTTATTTATTTATTATTTTATTTTATTTATTTATTTTATTTTATTTTTTTATTTATTTTTGCAGAACAATATTATGTAACGTTAATGAATCAAGTAATAAACAAAATAAATTTATTTAAACGGAACAATTTAATGTATTTTTTTAATATCTAATAGTACATAATATTGCAGTAATTTTGATATTAATAATTTAAAAAATAATTTTTTCAACACTTTCCAACATAGTTGAAAAGTTTGTGTTTATGAATTCGATTTGTCTGTCTGCCCGTGATATAATTCTCGTAAATATATTCGGATTGCCATGAAATTTACATATGAGGACCCCACACTGTAAAAAATATCTGTAAAGTTACTAAAGTTTTTCTAGGAAACTGGGATTCCTAGAACTCTTTATATAACGGCAACAAGAAAAATTCCTGTAAAAGACACTGTTACAGGAATTTTTGTTGTTGTCGTTACAGAAAAAGCTCTAGGAATCCCATTGGAATTGTGAGTGTATAAAAATTTTAAACCATATACAGAGCTGCACAAAAAATTCTCCAGTACATTTCCGTTTATTGACAAAAATTGCTGAAGTGGAATTTTCAACTGTGCTATGCGTTTCCTAACTGAACTACATTTTCGCATACTATGTAGATATATGCAATTTATAGATAATATACAAGGCTTAAATGTCAGCCGACATTTAAGAGTGAAAGATGTCAAACTGGATACCGTCCCCGTAGCTTACTGGTAGAGCGTTGGAGCGCTATTCCAAGGATCCGGGTTCGATTCCCAGCTTGGACATTTTCACTCTATTGGTTTACGCTTAGTTAACAATGTGAAAAAAAATCACGTATTTAATATTTATTCATTTCGGGCGTAATTTCAATATGAAAAATTAATTAAAATTATACTTATATCTTTAATGATTTTCAAATCTTAATGCTTACATATATATGTGTGTGTGTTCTCAATGTCATTATTATCATATTTCCAGAAAGGTATTAAATAAGAATATTGATAACAAGATAAACGATTTAAATATATTTAGAAAATGAAAAGATATATTCGTGAGAAGAATTATAGACTAGCATAAATATCACAATCTGTTAAAAATATCTGAGCCACTAGTCTAAAATTCTTACAGAGGTAAACAAGAATGGTGCCTTAACCGATTAAGACCGAGTTTCTTGTAAATAAGGACCGTTACATAATGGCTTTATAACGACAGCCGAAAGTATAACAGCAGTACTTAAAAATACCTAAAAGTAATTGTTGTTCTTTTATTGACTTCAGAGATCTCCAGAAGTTAAGAATAGGACTGTTAGTAGCGAAAAGCTTCTAAACGATCTTTAAGAAAAGCAAGCTCCGGCAATTATATTCAGCTGTTCGCCCGGTTAATAGCCGTCGAAAAAGGTACGATTCCAAAACCATAAACCCAGTTCCCCCTCCTTAGACATATCCATCGTTGGGCAACAACAAAATAGTAGAAAGAAAGAAAAGCAAGGAAAAAAACTTCGAATAAAGAAAAATCTCAAAACTTTCGGAAACACGAGAGGGGAAGAGAAGACTATCGCAAAGAGAAAGAGAGATCGGGGGTGGAGGGAGGATTAGATCTATCCATCACCCCAACCCGTGTGGGAAAAGGGAAGGCTTTAAGGCAGGGGAGGGGGAGTCGTCAGCAGATATGGGGGAGGGGGCCGCCCAAACGACGCGCGGCCGCACCAGATAAGCCCCTCCGTCTGCTAGTGATTGGAGCCCCGGGTTGGGGTATTGGAAAACGATTCTGCTCCTCAACTTCTTCCTTCCCTTTAATGCTGCCAACCGTCATCGCTACCCCAGGAAATAGGATGGTGGCATCATGTGCCGGAGGAGAGGGGGTGAGATGGAGAGAGACACGGCCCTCTTCCTTCTCTCTATTTCTCTCTCTTTCTCTCCAATGGTCGAGACGTGTCTCTTGTACAGCATAGAAGTCTTTCCCTCCCCCATTCTGGAAAAATCATTTCTCTTCTTTTTCTCTCCCGTATTTTTTTCTTTCCCGTTCATTTCTTCGTTCCTTACCTCTTCCTTCTTTTTAGTTCCATGTTGTCGTTTTTGTTGTTATGCGTTCTTATTTTTTTTCCTTATGTCTATGTATGTGTATGTAGTCTCGCCTTGTTTGTTTGCAGTAATGCCAGAGAAGAATATTTTTGGGTAGTAGTTTTTTTTCTCTTCTGTTCCCGCACACGTTTTGTTTCCTCAGGCTTCGCAGTTTTTGTCGCTCTTCTGTCACATCCGGCGTTTTCCGGAATGTGTATTTGAGTTGTTTTCCTTCCCCTTCTCTCTCTTGCACCTTTGTTTACCCATCGGCATCCCAGATAGTGTAGTATCTATCATATAGGCAACATCGTCATGGGTATACTTGTTACAAACCATTGTTTCTTTTCCTGTGGCAAAAAACATGCACGAATATTCAGCATATGAAAAGTAAAAACTATTGTAAAAAATTTAGAAGGCTATAAAAAAATTACTATTAAAATTCAATTTTGATATGTCTTATGTGGGAATAAGATCATTTGTATTAAGAAATATTTTTATGCAATTTTTTTTTATGAAAATTTCGGATTTTTGTATCCTTTTAAAAAAAATACGACTATAAAAATAAAAAAGTTGATTTTTTATTTATTAATTTATTAATTTTATTTTTACATATTTCGTGAATTACATTCACTCCATTAAATTCTATCTTAATAGGAGTTTCTCAATAAAAATTTTTTTTAATGAAAATCATGAAAATACATTTTGTTAATGCATTATATCTTTTTTTCATATATGATATTGTGTTAAATGGTCAAATAATGTTTTTCTTTTAGCGCTAACAACATTTAAAGAAAAAAGAATAAAGCACTATTTACCGCCATTAAATACAATAAAATATATTTTAAAAATCGATTAGTGTTGTCATGTATACAATGCAACAATGATGAATCCTTTTTCATTTGTAAAACAACACAGAAAAGTTTTTTTTTTTTTAAGATAAGACATTTTATCTGTATATTAGTGCTACATAAAGCCTTGAATAAATATGATAAATAAAATGAATAAATATGATAAACAAAATGAATAAATATGATAAATAAAATAAAATATATTTATGATGCATGCAGTTACAACGAAAGCATTTCTAAACATAAAGAAATAAAGAATGAATTAACATATATAATTATAATATTAGTGAATCTACAGATCAGGAGCCTCAAAGTCAGTTCTGCAATTCATTGTTTATTAATCTCACTATGCGTAGTATTTAAAATCCTCCAATCTTCAATTTAAATATCTTATATATTAATATCTTATATATAGGTATTTATAAGCATTTAAGGTTTCTCGAAGCTTCTGGAAGTTACCTGTTAGAACTGTCACAATAAACAATAGATCGGGAGACGGCTGCGCAAACCATCACCTCATCGAGTTTCCAGGATTAGTTAAAATTCCTTTCGCATATTATAATGCAACTGGTCTGCCAATTAATATCTTGGTGGAAAACACCTGCAAACTCGATTTTAGTGGTTGACTGATAGGTTTACCATTGTGTTTTTTCCTGTTCCCAGTCGCCCATGTTTTCATAAATTTGGGTGCATGAAAACACAATGGCATACCCACCATTCAACCGTTAAAATTGGGTTTGCAGGTGTTTTCCACCAAAATACGACTTGGCAGACCAGTTTTCATTTTAATATACTAATGGAGTTCTATATAATCCTTCAATTTCAGCCGCCAACTTGATGAGGTGTTTGTCTGTGCACGTGCGGTTGCCTCCAGATCTACAAGGTTTTATGCACTGGAGCCGCTTATTCTTGTAATGTTTTCTTTTAGAATAAAAAGTACATTTCTTCAAGGGGCTTTTCCTCTTGAATCCATGTCTTCACTTTAATATTATGTTAGCATTTTTTTTAGTAATTAGTAATTATGCTGTTTTAGGATTTGATTCCATGTACGGGTGCGTCTTGCGTTGTAATTTCATCGCCATAAGCATCTCGTAATGTATATGATATTTTATCATATCCTTACAGTAATACTTACTTACCTTTCAACTACGAAACATTTACATCTGTTGCAATTATTGGATAAAATCTTGTGCAATGAAGATACGTATACAATTGTAAACTCCTCTTAGTACGTGGTTATTATCTAATTTAAACAATTGTATCATTTTAGTTTGGAGAAAACTGTTTTGGTAACCATTCTATAGTTTTTAAGAGAGCTCTTATCCAAATAAAAATCTATTTCAATAGAAAAGCGTACTAAAATCCTCCAAAAATTAGCTATTTTGCTAATAAAATATTGTTTCAAAATAGTGCGATTTTCTTGAATTACCTTTTTTTGATGTGCTTTGAAATACAGTAGCTAGGCAACAGTTAAATAAAAGAGAACAACAAAAAAAAAAGGAATAAATAAAAAAAATGTAAAAATAAGAAAGTAAAATATTTTACATTTTTCGAATAGATGCATAAAATTTTCCTTTAAGACATACAATTAATTTCAAAATTTTCAGAAATGTATTGACTTATTTTCAAATAGATTGCATAAAGTTAAGACATCCATTACGAAAACTTAGCATCCATAATTTAACGTTTAAATTTATCATACAAATTTGTCATTTTCTTTTTAGCAAATAGTGATAATATAATTCATCTAAATTCCCATAGAAAGCCACTATGACATAAAAGAAAATGTTCATATTTTTCAAGCGAATGAACCAAAGTAAACGTGAACTAACTATACAGTAATTTCTGAGTACTTCACCAACCTATTTTCTAAATATCAAACTAATGTCATGCATTTTGCGGCATGTTTTGCCAGACAGACATGAAAAATCCATCGCTCTCTCCATAAAATCTCCACAAGACATTTTGGAAAATATAAAAAACATCTTATGTTAGACATTTTGGTATTTTAATTTTAAACTAAAAGAATACAAAAAAGTCATTAGGAGAACATTTCTCAAATGTTTACTTGTATTTTGTAAATTGAGAACTTTGATGTGAAGCCTGATATGATAAATAACTACATTATCTGTGTATAATAATGTGATATACCTTATTAATATTATTATTAGTAGTAGTACCATCATTAATTCATTATTATTAAATTAATTACTAACGTGCAATTTTTAATTATCAATACAAAAATTAACTTTTAGTTATCATTTTATAAAAATATGAAAGTCAGCGTACAAAAAATTGTGAGTTTTGAAACACATCGAGCTCATACAGCATAAAGAGATATAAAGGCATAGACAGTTGGAAATGTGTAGACAAATTGGATTTTCTTATGTTATAACACCTATTATTACCATTATTATTATCATCATAATAATATCTACCAGAGCTTCCCGGGTTACAGAATATCAGTGAAAACATTTATTTTAATGGAAAACTAATAATTTTTTTATATGCAATAAGTGTTTTCGATTACCCACACATTAAAACAGCATTTTTCATATGAAAAATACGAATTATATAATCAAATAAATTTTTGAAATTTATCAAAAGCGATATTTTATTATTCATAATTTCAGAGCTTATATATATCTGTTAAATTTGTGTTTTATTTATATTATTTTATTTATTTATTCTTAGGAAAGTTTTTTTTTTTATGGATATTAGCCGTAAGAAAATGATGAACTCTTTATTTTGTTTTAAGGGCGAACGGATTAATCTTTCGTAATCGAGCTCTGCGCGATATAGATAAATGAAAAAATATTTGATGCATTAAAATTGTTTTTAAAACCATAGACAATCAGTAAACTGAGATGAACTTTGCAAACAAATTCCATTTGGAAGAAAAAAATCCTATTTGATGATCTAAAAATTTAAATTCTATGATTACAAATATGTTAGATGTGTTTTTTTTTAAATATTTTTCTTTTATTTGTTTATAAAAGAAGTATTAATTTCGTTAATTTGTCATTCACAAATATGTTAGATTGGGTTTTTTAATATTTTTCTTTTATATGTTTATAAAGAAAGTATTAATTTAGTTATGCAAAAATAGTCAGAAACAAATGCTGAACAATGCTTGTTGCTTTATGTGCAAAATGTCTATTATTATTATATATTGAAACCGACACGTGTTAAGATAAACTTAAAAAAATCATGCTTAACAATTATTTTAAAAAACATAATACATCAGTCAATTCAGATACAGTTTTCAAACAAATTGCATTTGAAAGTAAATTTTTCCCTATGCGACGAGAATTGAAAATGTACGATGGTCAGAAGATTAAAAAAATGCAGTAGCGAAAATTTCAAAACCGAAATTTGATCATGAGGTGTTGCCATTCGCAAAATGACGTCAGCGTTACGCACAGATAAGTTTGTTCTTTATAATATAGATAGATACGTAATCAATAAAATATAATAAAGATCAGTTATTACGATGTGGTTATCAATTGAAGCTCTTATGCTTGGTATTCCGGAATGAAAAACAGCAATTTTCACCTTCCCAAAATTTGCATACGCACTTCTCATATCCATATTCATCATTTTTTTAAAAAATTGTATTTTGTTTGATCACTTTAAAATCATTTTAACTCAAAACTTGAAGTCACCATTGTCAGCAACATCTTTTATGAATAGACGCACTCTTTACTTGAGATTCTAATCTCAATTCCGGAGAGTAAAAATTTCCGTAATTTGTTTTTTTAGACGAATTTGTGTTAAACGGTTTAGTTTTATCTAAGAAAATGATCGTTTTCTTTTAAATATGACTTCATTTTCACTTAAATAAGCATTTCGCCTAGTGTCTGAAATTTAGTATCAGTACACATGCTGGAGGAAAAACAATATAGAGAGTTTATGAGGAAAAATGCGTGTTTTCAAAAGCAGTATGTCATTTTCCGTTATTATTCCCCTAATATAATATTATGCTCCTAATGGGATTTTGCGTCACGAAACCCTATACAAAAATTTTTATAAACAATTTTGAATTTTTATCAGAAAATGGCGTGGATAAAGATAAAAATATCTCATTTTTTTCTTTCTTGTCTTCAATAATGAAAGCTATCTAATTTTGATCATTTTGGAGAAATTTCATAAAATGCTTTTAAAAAATATAAAAGTAGGGATATTAAAAAAAAAAAGATAGTGCGATCACATCTACAAATGAACAGCTTTCAGTTGAAAAAAATATTAGTAAAATTGGTTCAACAGAAAGATCAGGGCAGATGACTAAAAAACACGCTTGTGTTTTAAATATATAGATTATATAAAATTGTGAAAAATTGAATTAAGCAAATTATGTTATTTTGATAAATTTATAGTAGAATGTCCTAAAGAATAGCATTAAAGTTTTATTATTCGAGAGAATTTTGGATAATAATTTCAGGAGTATGATATTATTTTAAACCTCGAGTTATTTGTTTGCTTGTCTAACTCGGCGAAGCAAATCCACCCAGGCAAGAATCATCAATTTCTGTAATATAAATCGCTATTATTTGCATGTCACCTCTCTTTTATAAAGACACTCTAAATTTTTGTAAAACATTGCGTTTTATCAGGGTGTGATTGCGATTACATTATCTTCAAAAGTGAAGCATTTCACCTGTGAAGAATTTGAAAGCAGCTGGGCTGTGAAAATGACGCACTTCTACAAAACATAATTCAGTTTTAGGAATTAAAATACACGCTATTTTATAAAATGACGTCATTTGCATCCGCTAAAGTAATCCACTTTTACAATCCAATCATAAACTTCGTCTATAGAAAAGTATGCATATGACATCATTATCGCGGAATAACAGATAATATTCTTGACATAGCCGTATTTTAATTTAAACTTTTTTTTTCAGGTTTTATGAGAAAATGGTAACAAAAAGATACAGTAATCTCCTATTTTCGACTATTTTCCGTTTACTTTCAATGACCTTTCAATAGAAATGGGGTACTTTTGTTGCCACGATTGGAAAAATAGTATTAAAAACTACAAAAAATTAATATCTCAAAAATAAATTGAGATACAGCTTTCAAACAAACTGCATTTAAAAGAACATTTTTTTTTCTTATACGACGGTGTAAAAATTTAAAATGTGCGATGTTTAGAAGTTTAAAAATTTACTGTAGAGAAAATTGTAAAACCAAAATTTTATTTCAAATTTTAAAGTGTTGCCATTCGCAAAATGACGTATGCGTTACGTACAGATATGTTTGTCCTTTATAATATAGATAATTATTATTATTATTAATTATATTTCTAAAGTAGCATTTTTAAATACCAATCATAAAAACGAATTTAAGGTATCATTTTATAAGAATATGAGAAACTGGGTACACGAAGCTGTGAGTGTTGCTTCTGTTTTTTTTTTTTTTTTTTTTTTTTTTTTTTTTTTTTTTTTGGCCGGCATCGTGCTGATACAGTGTAAGGAGATTTACAGGCAAAGACACAGTCGGGAATGAGTAAATGAACAATTAGAAACTTCATTAATATTACAAAAGCACCGCAAAAATTTGGATTTTTTCAGATTATAAACACCTATTATTATCATTATTATCATCGTAATTATCATCAACATCATAATTATTATAATTAAATACATTTCTAAAGTAACATTTTTTAAATATCAATCACAAATATACCGAAACTATCATTTTATAACAATATAAAAATCAGCGTACACGAAACTGAGTTTTGCTTTTCGTTTCCTTGCACACATCGCGTTCATACAGTGTAAGAAGATTTACAGGCAGAGAAAGAGTTGGTAATAGCTAAATAAACAGTTAGAAACATTATTATTACTAGGGGATCGAAACCGAGCTCCTCGGGTTACAGAATACAGATGAAAACCATTTTTTTTTTTTTTTTTAACCTCTAATTATTTTTTTACACATAATATATGCTTCAGATTGCCCACTAACATCAAAAAGAATTTTTATATGAAAAATATCAATTATGCAATCAAATAAAGTTTTGAAATTTATTAAAAGCAATACTTTCACATGTCGTCGCATGCCAGGAGTTATTAACCCAAGATTTTGCGGCTTACGTCAGTCTTTCCGATAATTTCGGTGCTGTAAGCGCGTGGTTCAATCACATGTCTGTTAAATTTGGTTCTTATTTACATTATTTTATTTATTTTTCTAAAAAGGAGGTTATAATTTTGTTATGGAACATTAGACGGAAACAAATACTGAACTTTTTACATTGTTTTAAGGGCAAGCGGATTAACCTTTCGTAATCGAGCTACACGTGATAGAGATAAATTAAAAAATAATTTATGCTTGAAAATCTATATATATATTACGCTATCGTACGTGGCACAGAAATCGCGATTATTTGTTAATTGTTTAATGACAACGCCCGAATGAAACGCATCTCATTGGTTACTGTGTAATATTATTAAAAATGGAATAACAATAAATAAATAAAAAAGTTCAATTAATAACTATAGAACAAAACAATTTATAAACAATAAAAGTTTATTTTTTAAAGTTTATTTAAATTTATAAACAATTTATAAACAATAAAATAAATAATTTATTAATAAATAAACAACAACATCCGGGTTACCATATCAAGCAAAATATCGACACTTTGGCGGCTGTTAAATACCCCGGTGCGTATATGACATTGGTGTCAGAAAAAAGTCGCGCCAACGTAGTGCGTATATGACACCTATGCCGTCTTTTATTCATCTAATTTAAAATACAATAAATAAATAAATAAATGAAGGAACTTTTCCGTTATAGGTACTTGGCGAAATAGAGAAAAGGTACATGGCCAGAAACGAAATTTTTTTCTGGCAACCGATTTAATCAAAATATTTTTTTTTTCAAATAAAACTACATAAAAGTTGCCGTAATCGCAAAGAATTACTTTTATGTTAACTGGGCGCAATTCTCGCCAATAGCATTTTTTAACTCGCCAGCAGCATTTTTTTTTTTTTGAGGGGTAAATTAAAACAAGGCTTTAAGTTGAAATTAAAAGGTTTATGGTGTTATTTATTCTTTTTCTTTTTCTTTTTTTTAAACTAAAGTCATGAATTTTAAAGATTTTATTTTTAAATTAAAGTTATCCATTCTAAATAAAATGAGTGAAAGGATTATATTTTAATCTGAATTAACGAAATGTGGAAAAAAAATGCGACGGGTACAATGTTTGGCGATTTATCACCTGTTCCCGACTAACATAAAAGTAGGGAGCTCTCGATTTCTCTATCAGAATCTTCCAATTTGCCAAAGGATTGAGCAAGTAAATTAAATTATGAATAAAAGTAATAGGATACAATGCCTAGCATACATTTAAGGGAGACCAAACTGGTTGCCACGGGCGGCTAGTTATTTTAAAAACCATAATAACTCAGTCAAATAAGATACAATTTTCAAACAAATTGCAAGTAGAACAAATTGAAAGTAGTTTTTTTTTCTCTATTTGACGGTTTAAAAATTAAAAATGTACGATATTTAGAAACTTAAAAAATCCCTCACATAGCACGTATTTTAATTTCAATTTTTTTTTCAGTTTTTATGAGAAAATGGCAACAAAAAGGTACAGAAATATAATATTTTCTTTCCTCCGTGATTATTTTCCCTTTACTTTCAACACTTTCAACCCTTCACGACTTTCAACAGAAATGGAGTTCTTCAGTTGCCGCAATTACAAAAAATGTATTAAAAATTACAAAAAAATTAATATATCAAAAGTAAATTGAGATACAGCTTTCAAATAAATTGCATTTAAAAGAGCATTTTTTTTCTTTATACGACGGTGTAAAAATTTAAAATGTGCGATGTCTAGAAGTTTAAAAATTTGCAGCAGAGAAAATTGCAAAACCAAAATTTTATTTCAAATTTCAAAGTGTTGCCATTCGCAGAATGACGTATGCGTTACGCACAGATATGTTTGTCCTTTATAATATAGATAGATAGCAAAAGAATCAGAAAAATTAGGATTTTCTTATATTAGACACACCTATTATTATCATTATCAGCGTAATCATAATCATCCTACAGTCGTCCCGTTTAAACGAATAGTGTCAGTTCCAGAAATAATATTCGATTAAGCAGGATATTTGATTAAACTGGTCATCATAACTGTAATATTTAATGCGTAATATAAAGGTAAAATAACCACCTACGGTATTTTAATTAACAGCATAATAAATCGTTAATAGAATAGCATAAAACTAAAATAAATACAAATGCCAATATAAAGCAAATAAGTATTAATATAATGTCAATACATATAATGGTTTACATCACACTTAATGCAGATCGTTTGAATTTGGTCAAAACTTTGCTAATTCTAATTTACGTTACTTATACTGCCATAAAAAATCGTTTAAAGTGGTTTGTTTAAATGGAATTTTAAGGGAGTAAATATCGAGTTATTTTTCGAATAGGTGCCAAAATATCACAACTACAATCTCGAGTTTGCCATTAAAGCCTGGTTAACAGCAAGAAGTGATGGTGGGGAGATCAAAGTGGCGAAATTATTTGACCTATCCATTATACACCTGCCGGCCAAAATCATTGCAGGACGAACTGAAAATTTGTTTTCAGCGTAAAGGAACAGAAAATGACAAAAGGTGGAAGGAAATTCCAGCTGAAACGTGCTTTCCGCTTCTATTTTCAAACATCGATCACACAGTTGTTATTCGATTAAGCGGGGACAGTTCGTAAGAGGTATTTGCTTTAAGCCGGGAAAAATAACGTAGAACCAATAGGAATAAATTCTGTTCCGGAGGATTATATTCGAATAAGCGTAGTATTCGATTATCCGTGGCCCGATTAAGTGGGGAGGGCTGTAATCATCTTCGTTATTATTTCATACACTTTTAAGTAACATTTTTAAAATATCCATCACAAAAGATATTTAAACTATCATTTTATAACAATATAAAAATCAGCGTACACGAAACTGAGTTTTGTTTCTTGTTTTCTTGGCAGGCATCGTGCTCATACAGTGTAAGGAGATTTACAGGCAGAGACAGTTGGGAATGGGTAAAATAACAGTTAGAAACTTCATTCATATAGCAAAAGCTTCCGAAAAATTAGGATTTTTAGATTCTACACACCTATTAGTATCATTATTATTATTATCATCATTATTATCGTAATCATCATCATCATAATCCTCATCTTTATCATCATTATCATTATTTAATACATTTTTAGGTGATATTTTACAAATATCAATGACAAAATGTATTTAGACTATCATTTTATAACATTATAAAAATCAGCGTACGCGAAACTGAGTTTTGCTTCTCGTTTCCTTGGCACACACATCGCTTTCATACAGTGTAAGGAGATTTACAGGCAGAAACAGTTTGGAATAGGTAAATAGAGAGTTAGAAGCTTTATTAATATAGCAAAAGCATCCCAAAATTAGGATTTCTTTACATTATAAAAACCTATTATTATCATTATTATTATCGTATTCATCATCAACATAATTATAATAATTAAATACATTTCTAAATTAACACTTTTTAAATATAAATCACAAAATATACTTAAACTATCATTTTATAAGAGTATCAAAATCCAAATACTCGGAAACTGTGAGTTTTGCTTCTTGTTTTCTTGGCAGGCATCGTGCTCATACATTGTAAGGAGATTTACAGGCAGAGACAGTTTGGAATGGGTAAATAAAGAGTTAGAAACTTGATTAACATAGCAAAGGCATCAGAAAAAGTAGGATTTTCTTAGATTTTAAACACATATTATTATCATGATTAATATCGTGTTCATGATCAACATCATCATCATCATAATTATTACAAATTAAATACATTTCTATAGTAAGACTTTTTAAATATCAATCCCAAAAGATACTTAAACTATCGTTTTATAAGAGTATGAAAATCTGAGTACACGAAACTGTGAGATTTGCTTATTGATTTCTTGGCAGGCATCGTGCTCATACAATGTAAGGAGATTTACAGGCAGAGACAGTTTGGAATGGGTAAATAAAGTGTTAGAAACTTTATTAATATAGCAACGGCATCAGAAAAAGTAGGATTTTCTTTGATTTTAAACACCTATTATTAACATTATTAAAAACTTGTTCATGATCAACATCATGATCATAATAATAATTATTACAAATTAAATACATTTCTAAAGTAAGACTTTTTAAATATCAATCACAAAACCAAATTTAATCTATCATTTTATAAGAATATGAAAATCTGAGCACACAAAACTGAGAGATCTGCTTCTCGTTCTCTTGGCAGGCACCGTGCTCATACAGTGTAAGGAGATTTACAGGCAGAGACAGTTTGAAATAGATAAAGAAACAGTTAGAAACTTCAATAATATTGCAACAGCATCGCAAAAATTAGGATTTTTTTTAGATTATACATACCTATTATCGTCATTACTATCATTATTATCGTAATCATCATCATTATTATGATCTTTATCATTATTATTATTTGATAAATTTCTAAAATAACATTTTAAAAATATTAATCACAAAAGAAATTTAAGCTATCATTTTATAACAATGTGAAAATCAGCGTTAAATAAACTATATTATTTACCTTTTTATTGGTACACATCGCGCTCTTACAGTGTAAAGAGATTTACAAGCAGAGACAGTTGGGAATGGGTAAATAAACAGTTAGAAACTTCATTACTATAGCAAAAGCATCACAAAAGTTAGGATGTTCTTAGATTATAATCACTTATTATTATTATTATTTATCATTATTATCGTAATCATTATCATCCTCAGGCGTATGTATCAGCTGGACGAAGGCATCGGCGCAATTAAATTGCGGGGTCGCTTTAACAAGGAAGAACCAACATATAAAAAATTTTTTGAAAATGAAAAATGTTTAGAAAATGATGAATATTTTTCTTAATGAAAAATATAAAATATTTGTTATTTTTATTATTGTTATTTTTTATAGGCTTGTTTAAAAACCAGTTTATATATGTACAGTCGTGGAAAAAAAAAAAGTAAACACCCCTACCAACTCCTCAACAAATTATCGTAGAAGAAAGTTACTGCTACTGAACGATTGGAAATAAAGTCTACTTTTAAATGATGTATATAAAATTTGCTTGGGGGGGGGGGGGGGCATCTTCATATTAAAACGAACCATAACTTTGTTTTTTTTCAATGGCAGTACACAATTCTGATAGCATAAATGAACTCTACACCCTTCAATCAGCCTAAAAACGAATTTTTATGCAATTCGTAACATAAGTTTCCGAGAAATTAATTATTTTAAAACGAGCATATTTTAAGGGCTGTATCCAAATTGAAGTTCCGTACTCGATTGCTAACCGAGAGAGCCCCTTTCTTGATAAAGGTACCTTAAGCGCCACTCAAGGAGTCAATGAAGCCTGTTAGATTACAGTACAGCAGAATAAATTTCAAAATATCTACTCACTTCCATCATAGATGGCCCCTTAAACCATCATTTTGCCGTTTTTTACGCATAATTTGATAACTACTTGGAAGAAAAATGTGAAATTTTGGTTTTCCATAAAGCAGGACTTAATAAAGCCAATTCCATAAAAAATTGTAGGTTGCAATTCATAATTTTTTCGAATATTAATTTCATAATTCATATCATAAAATTATGAAAATTGCAAACTCAGAGTATTTATGTTTGGGTATATTAGTATTATTGCTACAAAAAAAAAAAAAAAAAAAAAAAAAAAAGCACATTAGGAACACAATTTCAGGAGATATAAAAAAAAAAATATATATGAAAATGTAATTTTACATTAGAAGCACTAAATTTTGAATGTTTATAATTCAAAAATTTATCATTCAAATGACTTGAAATTTCGTGTCTAGACATAGTTTGAACCGAAGATTTGAAATATCTTGTTAAAATTGGGAATTGCTATTGAAAAAAATGAAGTTTGGATTTGTTTTAATATATAGATGACCCCTAAGAAATTTTATATACATCATTTAAAAGTAGACTTTATTTCCAATCGTTTAGTACCAGTAACTTTTTTCTACGATAATTTGTTGAGGAGTTAGTCGGGGGTGTTTACTTTTTTTTCCCACGACTGTACAATGTCCCTAATATCACTAATTTAAAAGCTTTTCATGTTTTTACTATAATAATAGTGAAATATAATAAAAATATTATATTTTACAGTTATTTTAAAAACATAAAGGACACACGTTTATGTTTCAAAACATCACTATGTGAGAAATTACTTTCCATATGCGTAATAAAAGTACTTTATGTAGCATATGAAGAAAGGGGAAGTTTTCAATAGAAAACACCACTTGTTTAATTTTTATTGTCATAAGTAATTTTATAGATTTATGCTTAATGTCCTTACTTTTGTCAGATGAAAATTTTATTCATTATAAAGAATTTTATTTTAGTATATAAGGATCGAGCACAAAAAGTAAAATCTCACTCACTTTAGTCTACAAAAATCAAGATATTTATAAAAGCATAAACTGTATTTTAGGGACAAGGGATTTGTTTACAAATATTACAATATATGAACTTTATTTTGTTTATCTCGTTCTACTTAATATATTTAATAAAAACTACATCAAAAATGGATCATTTTATTTATTAAAATTAAATGTAGCTTTCCAGTATTTGACTATACACCAGAAACTAGCTATTTTTCAGATTATTAAAGTGATATATATTTGTTGATTGCAGCGAAAATCATTTACCTACATCATTAATTTTAACCAAACATACATCTTGCTTTTAAGAAATAAAATTGGGTTTAAAAATAAAGACACACTAAGGAGAAATATTCGACCAAATATTTTAAATGAAAATTGACTTAAATTTATTGAAAGTTTAATACATAAAACTTTAAACTTCACTGAGTTCTGAAAATTAAGCCCCTTTAAAAATTCTGCAAATAAAAGAAATCTTTGTCGCACCGTAACATAATTCTGAGTAAATAGGTATTATAAGAATTTTCTTCTATTTCGCTGAAATAATTTTTAGATGGCTGAAGCAGAAAAATTATATAATGAGGTATTTTATGGAAATACGAATTTGAAGTTCATCACAATAGAGAGTTGTGTAAATATTTACTTTGATATATGTCTTTGAATCATTAATATTGTGTTAAATGAATCCGCTACTAGTATTTACCAGCGACACCAAAATTTGTTTAAACTGATGGCATTTTTTGAGTTAGGGTGTACGATTTATTTGCTTTTCATTTAAATTTTCTTCTTTTGTTTCAAATTAAAATAAGTTTATATTAAATTTTTTCAACATGTTTCTGGAAAAGAATGACCGTTAATAGTTTTTTAAGGAAGTTATCATGACATAATAATTTTTATTTAACATTTCACTCAATTTACACTTATCCCTGTAGTAAAATTTAATATTTCTGTGTTATTTGTAATTTAAACAGAGAAAAATATTTTCTATTAAAACGAAAATATTTTCCGAACAAAAAAGAGATTTGGTATGTCTGAAGTTTACGTATAAACTTACATGCAATCAATGTTTGTTTTGAATTATATTAATATCCAGATGAATCTGCTTCATATATTTTTAAGCTTTTGGAATGCTATACAGTTATTTTTAAATTATGGATAAATGTATATATTTTTTAATTGAGGGGTATAGGTTAGAAAACGTCGAATAAAAAGGCTTCGGTTCTGCTAATTTGAATATTTTTTTAACATAATGCTTAGAGAAATAACCGTAGGTATTTCCTGTTTAAATGTTTCGCTAGCGTTATACGATATCAAGAGAAAATATTTCAGATTGATACAAAATGACAATGCTTTTGCTCTGACAACTTATCTCATAGGTTTTCCCTAGATAATGACAGAGAAAAAAATATAAATAATCCAAATATGTATGTTTATTAGTCTATATAATAAGTAAAAAAACGTTTCTTCTTTCTTAAATACACACAAAAAAGTTTCATTTCAAAATTTCACTATTTCTAATAGAAACTTGGTTTCTATATCATCTTTGCACCTAGATTTTATTTTTAATGTAAGAGTTTAGATTTTTATAAATTAAAGTTATCTATATACAGCCAGACTATAAAATTCTAATTTATAATATTTTTGAAAAAATACAACCAATAAAAAATCTGCAATAGGAATAAGTATAAAGTAATTAAGTCTGAAAGCATATTTGTTTATCTTATTCTTCGTCGCTGCATAGCAAAGAAAAATACAGCTGTTTTGTTTTTCTTTTCAAAAGAGATTCAGATCTTTTTAAATAAAAGAAATTCAAATAGGTATCTGAAACAAGAAATTTTAAAATAGATAAATTTATATGAAAAAATGGTTGTTTTTTTTACATAACTGTTTATCCATGTATATTAGTATCATTTGCATTATTACAACATTACTTTCAGCAGCAGTATTTTCTTCTGAAATGCCATTCATTTTAATATATATTAAACATAGCTCTTGATGATATTTTATGTTGAAATTCAATTTAATGTCACAATCGTTAGAAAAAAATTCTTTTCGTTTCTTTTCTTTTCTCTAGTCTTTTTTGAACTGTAAGTTCTAATTTGTTGATTTTTTATCAGTTTTTTTTAAAATCATGAACATAACATGAAAACAGAATTTTGAGACTTTTTAAAAGTGTATCATTTGAGAAATATATATGTATACACACACACACATATATATATATATTTGGAATCGCTGTGAGTGGAGAAAAATATAACTGGAAATCCTAACAGCGTTTCTATCAAAAGAAACTTGTCATCATCTCTTGTACAGATGGTTCCCCAAGAGGTGTGGGCAAAAAGCGAAGTGACAACTCGCCGGATTCTGAAAGTTGAGATTGATCGATACCTTTGTATATATACTTCACTTTATATGAGGAAGAGTGGTGCTGTGTAGTTTCTAAAAACACCAAAGCTGGAGATTCCCCTTATTTTTTTCTGGTCGGGAATTGCATTCTTTCCTAAAACTTTATCGTTTTCATTTATTATGGTACGTTGCATGTTATGATATATATATACCAGCCTGTTTTTTGCGTTTTTCCTATATCCATTTTACATTATACAAACATCTATTTAAACTATAACAAAGTGATTCTTCAAAACTCATTTTAATGTTTTACAGAACTATAGCTCGTATTTATTTGCTTTAAAAATTATAGCAAATAGTAGATTCTGATATGTAAAGAAAATCCATAAAGAATTATTCTCAGTAGTTTTATTTTCTTAGGAAATAGACTTTTCTGATTGTGTCTTAAAATTTCAATACATGTGTGTACATGTGTGTATACAATGTGTGTAAGAAAAAAAATTTAATGTCAGGAGTACACCCAGGAGTTTTTTCTGACTATATACTTCTTTTTCTTTTTCTTTTCTATATACAGTCGGACCTCGTTATCCCGACACCCTGTTTTCACGTCACTCCACTTATCACATCCGTTTTTCAAAGTCCCGATTTTCTGTATATGATTTTAATGTAAATAAACTCCGGATTTTACGTCGCTGAATAATTTTCAACTCCGGATATCCCGACGGTTTAGAAAAATTGTCCACTTTTCCTAATACATCTTATAAGCAAAGAAATTAATCGGAAAGAAATTCTTAGCCAAACGTTTCACAAAAAGTGTCTAAAATATCCATTAAGATAAAGTAGATACTTTATTTCCATCCTTTAGCTGAATAAACAAATCCACACACTATAAATGACCCACTCAACAGATGACCAGTTCATCAGATCCTGAGTGCATAGAAGGCAATGAAGAAGAGGACGTCTCTCTTCCAATATTGCTTAAAGAGTTGTTAGATCGCGAAATAGATATAACGTTAGATGTCCAGATGTATATCGATTTTGGTAAGCATGTTACCCCATAACCAGATGCAACGACCTCTGAAATTGTAAAAGAGATAAATGAGAAAAAGGCAGAAATTCTTTCAGACTCGGAGAACGAAAGTAATATAGAGCTGGAACAAAACAATCCTCCGACTAAAACCGAAGCACTCCATTGCAATGAAAGGGTCAGAAATTATCTAACCTGTATTTATGAAACAACGGATATTAATTACAATTTATTCTAAAATATTGAAAAAGAATTGTAGAAAGCACATCTAGGGATAAGCAAACCGAAATTCACAATACTTCATGTAACAATAAAAAAGTAAGTCATCAGAAATCTGATTTTTATTAGTTTCAATTTTTTTTTTTTTTTTTTTTTTTTTTGTTTAATAATAATGTTTTATTGCATAACATGCCAGAAAAGTTATGAATTTAAAAATTGTCTTAAATTATTTAAAAATAAAGTTTTTTATAAACATATTTTTCTCCAACTCCGGTTACCGCGACACTCCGCTTATGACAACACTTTTTTATGGTCATGGGAGTGCCGTGATAGCGAAGTTCGACTGTAATTTGAGTTTCTCTTTTATTATTTTAAAATAGAAATCTTGAAATATATTTTTTATTCCATTTCTAGTAGAAGCATTCCAGAAACCGCAGTGAAGGCAGACTCGTAAATAAAAATAAATAAAATAAATGTAGCATTCCAGGATGAACTGTGTTTTGTTTGAAAACGTTTGATTCTGAATTTTAGCAAGGGGGGGGGGGGGATTTATTTATGATACAATGTAAAGAGAACTTTTCATCGTATTGACTTACAATATATTATTCATTTTAACATTCGAGAGCGTTATGAGAATCGTAGCAGAGTCCTTAATCCTGAAAATGAAAAAAAAAAAATGTACCTTTTATTCTTTAATAAATTACAAAAACAAGCAATTCCAGAATACCATTACATAAAATCGTGTTTAATGTGTCAGTTCTACACTGTAAAAAAACCCGAACAGTATTCCTGTAGGAATCGGAAAAATAGTTGCCCTTATCGTACCGGAAAATTTTCCGACCCAGCTCGGATTAAAATCCGTAAAGAAAAAGGAAACATTCATTAAAACGGTATTTTACGGATTTTATTCCAATTTTACGGATTTTATTCCGATTTTACTGATTTTATTCCTAGCTGGGTCGGAAATTTTTCCGGTACGATAAGGGCAACTATTTTTCCGATTCCTACAGGAAATCTGGTCCTATTTTTTTTTTTTACAGTGTAAAAGTTCATTTCCAACAGCTTCAATAAATATTATTTGGTTATAAATATATATATATACACACACATAGAAATGGTGGCAAGACCTGCAAATCATTTCTTAACACCCCCCCCCCTTTTTTTTTTTTTTTTTACTTTATCATTTAATACCAGGGTGGATCCTCAAATGGTAATATGCTGGGTTTTTTTTTTAACCCATTTCAATCCAAATTTTTTATATCTTAAATTATTTCTAGTTTCATATTTTCTGGATTCAATGTGTACGGTAGCCCCTTTTTTTTTTTTGCATCCTTTAGCTTTTTAGGGCTAATGCAAAAATGAAATCGTACATGCTATTTGTGGTGATCAAGGTAATTAGGGCCTGAAGATTCTTTATTGGTTCCACAAACATTTCCATTTTTTCATATTCAATGTTTCTCTTGTTATAAGAATATGTTTAAAGAATTTTGGTACTTGTTAGTTATCCCGTCGACCAATTTCGCCAAATTATATAAATCACCAAACCACTCGCCAAATTATACAAATTGACGTAATTTTTATTTTAAATAACGAAAGAACAAATAAATTAATATAACATTAATAAAAATACAAATAAAACGTTGAAATAAAAATCACTTGATGACGTAAACACGTGTTGTTAAGTGAATATGAAATTTACGATAAACCATTATTGGCATTTAATCTTACAATTTGGCAACAGTAATTTGGTCGATGAGGTAACTAACAAGTACCAGAATTTTATAATGGCTTATGCATAATTTTTAATTTGAATAAATTCCTTTATTATTTATACATTCACATTAGTTGTTGCGAATTTGTATTCGTATATAACGGTTTTATATATATAGACCTTGTAGACCTGACGTGGAGGTATCTGATCTTCAGATTTACTAGCTGTAATATAGTTGGAGAATTTAGAGAAAACAACATTACATCTAATTACGTTAATTAAAGGCATAATTACTATGTAAATGTCACATATAAAATAGTTTTTAATAAGGGTAGTATTATAAAATTTCGCTATACATTGTTTTACAATTTTAGCATGATATTTCTAAAAATTACATAGGACTCTTTTCGCCAGTTAATATTTTAAGTTAATCCTTTATTACTTGTTTCAACTAACCACAGTCATACTCATACTATAATAGTCCATGCATAAGTATCTCAAGCAACAGCTGTATTGCATTTCTATGATGTAAAGTATCTTCCCGGTAAATCAATGTAAACATTTAATATCAGTAAATGCATTAACGTTGGGAGTTAATCTCGGAATAGATCAAAGGCTGTTACACTACGTTACAGGAGGGTAATGCTGTTTAGTAGAGTGTTAGCATAGCGAATACTATAGAGCAGAAATTCTAAACTGCTGCATGATATCGTACAGAAATACTAATAGAACAAAATGCATGGAACAAAATTTATAACTTTTAAAAACAGAGAATGAATTCCCTTTTTTTTTTTTTTTTTTTTTTTTTTTATTCCCTTAATGCGGAAATATTTAATGTAGCATCATATTGTGCATGATATTTTATAAATAAATTATTTACCATTGTCTATTTTTTTTTTAATCTAAAGGAAGCAAATTTTATATTTCAGTTCAGTTACTTTTAAATAGTTTTTAATAAGGGTAGTATTATAAAATTTCGCTATACATTGTTTTACAATTTTAGCATGATATTTCTAAAAATTACATAGGACTCTTTTCGCCAGTTAATATTTTAAGTTAATCCTTTATTACTTGTTTCAACTAACCACAGTCATACTCATACTATAATAGTCCATGCATAAGTATCTCAAGCAACAGCTGTATTGCATTTCTATGATGTAAAGTATCTTCCCGGTAAATCAATGTAAACATTTAATATCAGTAAATGCATTAACGTTGGGAGTTAATCTCGGAATAGATCAAAGGTTGTTACACTACGTTACAGGAGGGTAATGCTGTTTAGTAGAGTGTTAGCATAGCGAATACTATAGAGCAGAAATTCTAAACTGCTGCATGATATCGTACAGAAATACTAATAGAACAAAATGCATGGAACAAAATTTATAACTTTTAAAAACAGAGAATGAATTCCTTTTTTTTTTTTTTTTTTTTTTTTATTCCCTTAATGCGGAAATATTTAATGTAGCATCATATTGTGCATGATATTTTATAAATAAATTATTTACCATTGTCTATTTTTTTTTTAATCTAAAGGAAGCAAATTTTATATTTCAGTTCAGTTACTTTTAAATATTTTTCTCAGCATTAAATATGTTAATTCCAATCTCATTTACTACAACAATAGTGTTTTATTTATGAATGGTTTCACACTATCAAGTGGGAAGGAGGGGAGATTTGCTATTTTGGCACAGTTGATTGAATTTATTGAAAATTTGAAATAGCCTGTAAGAATCTAATCATTTCAATTTTAAACATCAAAAAGGTTTTTGCAAATAGAGGGCTTCTTATGGAAAATGAAGAATTCAGTTTTTTATGGCATAGATTTGTGTGTTTCTGTGGATAAACTGATTTAAAGGATAATGCTCAAGATTACTTCAACACTTCAAATTTATATATATATATATATATATATATATATGTGTGTGTGTGTGTGTGTGTGTGTGTGTGTATGTGTGTGTGTACGTATGTATCCGTAATGTTAAGTCTATGGGCGTAGAATGCATTCGTATATTTATAATATCTCCTCGGAAAATTAATATTTTTCACTGCCTTAAAGAACAGTTTTTTCCTTAGTTCTCAAAACATTTTTAAAATATAGGCTTAATTTAATATGTTATGTTTTAAAAACTGACGAACTGTGAGTAAGATTTTAACACTTGACATAAAAATAAGTATATATTTTAGAAATATTTTGACAACTAAGGAAAAAAGAGACATCCTTTGAGAAAAGTACACAGAAAAAATAAATTAAAAATATTGATTTCCTGAGGCAACATTTTATATATACGAATACATCACACGCCCATAGACTTAGCATTACCGAGGGGAAATCCGAAGTTAAATGACTATCTGTCTTAATATAACAATCAAAATATGTCTTAGCTGTACTGCATTTCTATGACGTAAAGTATTTTGTTGATAAATCTGTATAAATACTTGATATAATATCAAAAGCTATTATGTTAGGTAGCAGGAGAATAATGCTCGTTAGTATATTGTTTCAGTAGCAAATTCTTTATCACATAAGATTTTAAAGTGCTATGTGTTTTTATGTATAAATCCTATTAAGTAGATTGATCAAAATATATATTTTTACAAATGCAATGGATTAATGTCTTTTCAAGGAAAAGTATTTAAATTAGCATATCGTTTCTTAATATTTTAATTTATCATTACATAATTTTTTCTAATATATATATATGGGTTCTTGACAGAAATTTCATTAGATAATAATTTGAATAGCTATTACTTGAATAAACTTTCAAATAAAATAATAATTTTTGTTTCATTTGGGGATGATTTTATGCTTTATTCATAATTTATATATTTTTCTAATTAATTTTGTTTCACGTTATTTTTCTTTACATTATTCTTAACTACAATGAAAATTTTCATATTGATATTATGAATAGAAATTTCAAAAAGTGGACCAAAAGAACATACAGTTTGCACAATTCAGTTATTTGATGCTAAATATGTTTTAGTTTTACCATATGAGAACGGTTAAAATATTAACTTTTTTTATTTATACCGGGTGTTTCAAATGTTCGGTGCGAAAGTGAAAAGCGATTAAAAAAAAAAAAAAGATATATTGGTCGAAGAGATGGGTCGATGTGGTTTGCAGATAAATATTCAGTGTGGTACGGTATTTTTATATGACACACACACACAAAAAAAGGTTCAAAATCTCGGCAATAGAGGGCGCTATTGCGGTAATTTCATAGAATAGTTCTATATTGGTTAAGTAAAATAATGCTATAAAGTGATAAAATATCATTTATTAAGATTGACGATCGTTTCGTCGCACCAACGGCGCCATTTTCAAAATCATACACGATAGAAAATATTTTCACATAATTTAAAATAATAAACATAGTAAATAATGTCACGAGACATGATGCATAATGAAATATTGCAAACATAAAACAAATTAAAATTAAATTAGTTATTTGTGAACGTGGATTAGTTTTTACATAATTTAACAAAACAATATCATGGTAAATAATGTCACGAGACAACATGCATAATGAAAAATATTGCAAAACATAAAACAAAATATAAAATTATCTTGGCTATTTGCGAGCGTGGATTAATTTTTACTATTGGTACTAAAATTATATAGCATCTCTTTCCAAATTTTAGGTAAATCTAGGGACACTGAGTCATTGCAAATATTCTTGTTGCGTAAAAATATCTCTATTGATTCTCGGATTATAGATGATAAATAAAATCTTGATGTGTAAATTAACTTGCTATTTTAAAAATCGATCCGTAACGGTTCTTCGTTGCATAATCTGGCCAAAGCTGTGGTTCTTCTGTTGTATTTCATGTCTGCTATATGTTCTTTGATTCTGGTTTTAAGTTTTCTACTTGTCATACCTATATAAAACTGCTTTCTTCCATTTTCTTTGGTGAAAGGTATTTCGTATACTCCTGATAACTGGTTTGACTCTATTGGATCTATTTTCTGGCATATTATATATAGATAGAGTCAAACCAGTTATCAGGAGTATACGAAATACCTTTCACCAAAGAAGATGGAAGAAAGCAGTTTTATATAGGTATGACAAGTAGAAAACTTAAAACCAGAATCAAAGAACATATAGCAGACATCAAATACAACAGAAGAACCACAGCTTTGGCCAGATTATGCAACGAAGAACCGTTACGGATCGATTTTTAAAATAGCAAGTTAATTTACACATCAAGATTTTATTTACCAACCCATAATCCGAGAATCAATAGAGATATTTTTACGCAACAAGAATATTTGCAATGACTCAGTGTCCCTAGATTTACCTAAAATTTGGAAAGAGATGCTATATAATTTTAGTACCAATAGTAAAAATTAATCCACGCTCGCAAATAGCCAAGATAATTTTATATTTTGTTTTATGTTTAGCAATATTTTTCATTATGCATGTTGTCTCGTGACATTATTTACCATGATATTGTTTTGTTAAATTATATAAAAACTAATCCACGTTCACAAATAACTAATTTAATTTTAATTTATTTTATGTTTGCAATATTTCATTATGCATCATGTCTCGTGGCATTATTTACTATGTTTATTATTTTAAATTATGTGAAAATATTTCCTATCGTGTATGATTTTAAAAATGTCGCCGTTGGGGCGACGAAACGATCGTCAATCTTAATAAATGATATTTTATCAATTTATAGCATCATTTTACTTAATCTGTTTATAAGTGATCATTATATATGTTTTTATAGTTCCATATTGCTCACACAACGCAAGATTCTGATACAAAAACATTAGGGAATACTGCATATTTACTTTTTTGCATCCAAATCTTGCGTTGTGTGAGCAATATGGAGTTATTCCATGGAATTGTATGCAGCATCGTCATCTAGTGTTAAGATTTTTAACTAATTTTTTGTTGGTAAGTAGGGGAAAAAGGAGAGTTCAGCGCCATAAGGCGGATTGCGGATTGTGTGGATGTGGGTGGAATCCACCTTGTGGATGGAGGAGGAGGGTGGAATCCACCTGTTGGGAGACTTATCCTATAGTAGGAGGGGTTAAATGTTGGAGGGGGCTTAATTTTTGAGGGGGCTTAATTTTTGAGAGGGGCTTATTTTTTTTTTTTAAGTAGAGAATCGATTTAGAGTAGAGATGGAAATATTATACTATAACATAGGTCTTTTCGAGAGGAAGTATGAAGACACTAAATTTTTCGATGGGCTTAATTTTTGAGGGGGGCTTAATTTTTGAGGGGGTTTAATATTTTTTTTTTTTTTTCGAATTGATTTAGTATTAGAATGGAAATATACTATAACATAGTGAGTTAGGTGTTTTCGAAAGGGAGTTTGATGGGTCTAAATATTTTAGTGGGGCTTATTTTTAGGGGGGCTTAATTTTTTTTTTCTTCAAATTGACATAGAGTAGAAATGGAAATGTCATACTATAACATAGAGATGTAGGTATTTTCGAAAGAGAGTTTGAGGAGCCTAAATTTTTTAGAGGGGCTTATTTTTTTTTAGGGGGCTTAATTTTTAAGGGTGATTTTTTTTTTTTTTTTTTTTTTTTTTTTTTTTTTTTTTTTTTTCTGAATTGTCTTAGAATTTGAATGAAGATAAAAATGTCATATGTTTTCTAAAAAAAATTTTCGATGCTGCCATCTGTATGCGGTAGTGCGAATTTATTATTATTGAAAATAGTATTTTATTTTTGAAAAGTTTTGAGGAAGGTTTGAACCTGCAAAATAGTCTCTTGGCTCGATGATATGTTGAAGACTTAACTAATCGAGCCAAGAAACTATATCTATATGTTTAGATTTTAGATATTTCAAAATAAAAAATTGTATTCCCCCTTCTGTATGCGCAAAGAGAGGTTGGTTTCTTAAGATAACTCATTAATACCTATTTTAACTGCTCACTCTGCGAATTTTTTTTTTTTAATGTGTATGATTTTTAGTTTAACTGATTTTATCGATTTTGTGAATGAGAGTTTGATCATTTTAGAAAGCCGTGGTTTCGAACCTGCGAACTCCCATTCAAATTTCATTTTTTGTAACTGATAAGCTATCCACTATTCAAACCGCGTCCCGACAATTACTGAATTACTTTTGAACACTATATATTTTTAAAAAATACCTACCTCTTCCTCTTTCTTATACTAGGGAAGTTAATACAATTTATGTTTAAATTGAAGAAATAATTAATTTTTTATATTTCTTTAATAAGCAAGTCATTTTTCTAGATCGATTAGAAAACTACCAAACGATTTGAATTAAACATTGTTTTTACCAGTATTAATCCTCTTACCTAATTTTAAAATTATACTTTTTCTTGTGAACCATATCATATTCATTTAATCGTCTGAAATACACTTCCTAAACCCTCTTATCAGCGTTACTCACTATCTATCACAAACATCCGATAAGTCTAATCAGCTTTTTCCAACAGAAAATAGCTAATATGTAAATAATGATTTTAGAAGAGATTATTTCATTTGTTTACAGATTTTAAATGAAAGTTTGAAATATTTTTCAGATTTTCTATTTATCGATTATTATAAATTGAATCAACTCATAGTTTGTTATTGCAATAGATAATTATTTGATGATTCTACACTAGTTCTAATGAATTTTAAAACTACTACTTCAATTCAACTCATTCTTTTATACAGTTTAATAAATTTAGTTTGAATTAAACCATTAGTTTGTTATATATTTCACTGAAATAATAAAATTAATGTGTAAAACCTTAGAATGACGAATTCAAAAACGTAACATGATGAATCATATACTTTTTAAACATTACATAAATACATTTGGATTGATTCACTTTCTGTGAACTTCCTACACATACTTTTTTATACCACGTGTTTTTCTGAAATTTTTGCACCAATCATATTACATGATTTGCACTATCGTAATAATTTTTTAACATGCGCCCCCTATGATTATATATAAAATTGAATGAAACGAGACTTTTTCATTAGTGTTTGCTATTTTTTGAGTGTGTGAAGACGCTTTTTTCACTTAAGATAATATGGCTAGTTTTCAAGATGGACATTCTACTATGTTAAGCGATGATGTATCACGTTTGAATAATCAATATTTTTCATCAAGATTAAATGATCAAGGCATGGGATTAATAGTACAACCTAAAGTAGAACCCGTTTCAGATAATGAAGCGGAATTCTCCTCATCAGAACTGAAGAAACAGAAGCCACCTTTTTTGTGTACTGTTTGCAGCAAATCTATTTCACGAAAAGGCAATTTAAAACAACATTTGATGATTCATTCAGAAGAAAGACCATTTATATGTGATATCTGTCAAAAAGCATTCTCTAGAAAGGCTATTTTGAATCGTCATAAACTATCCCATTTAAAGATTCCTTCCCAACATAAATGTGAATCGTGCGGTGAAGCGTACTCAAGAAAGTATGACTTATTAAAACACATGAAGATCCACAAGTCCTCCAAAAACGATAAATGTATTCAGCGTAGTGAAATATTCAATCCCAACTCCAATTTTTTATATCATTTGAAAACTTCACAGAGAGTTAGATGCAAAATTGATAATTCATCCTCTTTAAAAGATATGTTTTTTGAGAAGGTTAAGCATTTTAAAAGGCAAAATGCGTTAAACATATTTACTAAAACTGTAATCAACTCTAACGAGGAGAATGTTACAGACTTTAACACATTTTTTAATAGTATTCATTCGGACGTTTTAAACGAATTAAACTACCAGATTCAAGTTAAAAGATCGATGAAATGGTATGCAAGTGTACAAGTTGTTGTATATCGTGTAACACAGGAGGGTGTCTTAGAGATTGCCACACCCTATTTCCTTTCAAAAACTATACTTGAATTAACGAAACAAAACTTATCTGAACATGTTGAGGATACCTTTGCAAAAATTATTAAGTCCTATGAGAAGTCCACCAGACGTGGTTTTAATTGGACATTAGATAAAATATTGAATTTAGAACTATCTACCTTTAAAATATAACATGATTTGAAATGTTTATACTTTTTTGAAATATGTGTACTCATGTTTTCACTATTGTAACTATTGAAAACGACGAATAAATAATGTGTAAATGAAAAAGCTGTTGTCTGATTATTTTTGTTAGAACAACTCGTGATTTTTAATAACTCATGAAGTCGTAACGACTTTACTTACTATTTTTTTTTTAATTTCTAATCAAATGAATAATGAGTTAACTATCTTTTAATAATTTCATATTGAAAGTCTGAAATTATCCCTTGAAATAGTTATTTTTCAATATTTCTAATTTTTTATAATTATTTTTAAAGTTTAATATATCACTCGTTGTTTGTATAAACAACTGTTATTGCTCAATAATAATAATATTATCATTTATTACCATACCATTCTTTAAAAAAACCATAGAACCATTAACATAATATATCATTAACCACTTTTTTAAAAACTGTTACCTTGTGTTGCCATTGAATTCTTCAAAACAAAAAAGAATAAAACTAAAATCATTATCATTAAATATCATACACCACTTATATAAAAATTGTTACTTTGTGTTGCCATACAATTCTTCAAAAAAAGAATAAAACTAAAACCATTAACATTAAATATCATATACTGTAAATATAAAAATTGTTACCTTGTGTTGCCATACTATTCTTCAAAAAAGGATAAAACCATTGACATAATATATTATTCACCACTTAAATAAACTGTTTATATATATATTTTTTTAGACTTAAACTAAAATTAATGACATTACAAATTCTTTTAAGTGTTTATCTGTAACCGACACTGATTTTTAACGTATATTAAGGGATGTGCTGTTTCTAAACATTCAGTTTCCAACTGATTTTTGTTCTAACTTCATCTAATGTTACCTTTATTTTTTGAAAATGGGTTCTGTAGTAAATATGTTAAAAAGATCTTCCGACAAAGTGGCTTCTTCTTCAAAGTATCAACGTTTAGAAGAACCTAATGATCCCACTTCCGCAAGTGAATTAAATATACCAAGATTGGAAACTCCTAATTTATTAAACACTGACTGTGGGACAATATCACATGATTTATCCACTACTGATTACTCACCGAATGTGAAATCTGAAATCGATATGAATTTTTTTATCCCTAACTTTGGTGATGATACTACATCTTCCGAGAATTCATGCCAAAAGTCAATTTCTGTCGAGGACTATTTGAATATATTTTTCAAAGACATGAATTTTGAATCCGCTTTAACCTCGACCCCAGCTAGTAACATAATTTCACAAGACGAATCCTTTCAAGAACGTACTATTGACCAAGAGGTTTCTGATTCCCAACCAAGCAACCTTTCTAAAGCAAGTGATGAATTACAAAGCACAACCCCACCTACGAAAGTCATTCCACAGTCTAAAACTAGCAAATCCAATCATCCTATTGTATTTCGAGAAGAACTCAGTGACTGTATCTTTTTAATTTTAAAGTTGCATAATAGACAATTTCATATTCATATTCGAGAATTTAAACGCAGTGGGCTTACTAGTGAAGAAATTCTAACGAAAAATGGTATTATTATGGATGTTAACAGCTGGTTCGAATTTTGCAAGAAAATTTTTTCATTTAATTTGAAATATAAAAGTTCCTCATTTGTTTCTAATAACATGATATTAGTGTTAAATTTTAATAATTCTATCATGCGAATTAAAAATTTAAAGAATTATTCTCACATTGACTTAAACGAGTATCAGTTGCTGAAATTAAAAGAAAAAATACATGATTTGAATAAGGAACTTCTTCAGCATATATATGTAAACCATATACCAAGCTTAATTAGGCAGAAATGTATCATTGGTCATATATCTACAGAAAATGAACTCATGTTGCAGTCTAAACTTATAACATGTATTGAGAATAATGTATTAACTATACTAAACCGCATTTTTGAATGTGATGGATGTATTTTTAATCAGAAATCTCAAAGCCCTCATTCCTGTTGTATACTAAATAATCGACAAAAATTTGAAAAACTAGGAGAGATGTTATTAACACTTATAGATTTAGATTTTGTTATTTCCTCATTTTTAAACGGAGTGGATTGTGTTAGTGAAAACTTTTTATCAAACATTCATGTAGAAACAATTCAAAACGAATTGTTTAAAATAATAAAATAAAATGTATTGCTATCCTTTTTAATACGTGTGTGTTTATTTTTCTAAAGTGTATGTTTATTTTGTTATGTCTTTTAGAACTTTTAATAGAGTGTTAGACTTAAATTTGCATATGTATATAACTAAAGAAATCAACAATTCTTTAGCAATTAAAAAATTAACACAAGTTTAAAATATTAAACTAATAATCTTAATACTATAATTTCTACTTTCTAATATATATATATATATATATATATGAAACTTAATTATATAAAAAAGTTTTCAATAATAATAATAAGTTTAGAAAATTAAAAAGTTTAAAAAACAAAATTAAGAAACTCATTAAAAAAAATATTTGAAAAGTTAAAAAAAAATAAAGTTTTCAAAATTAAAAAATCTTTATAAAAAAAATAATAATAATTAAAAAAAAAAAATTAAAAAGTTTACAAAAGTTAAAAAAAAAAATATTAAAAAGTTTACAAAAGTTAAAAAAAAAAGTTGGGGAAAAAAAAACTCAAAAAAAAAAA
The DNA here is from genome assembly GCA_963932465.1 of Maratus speciosus. Lineage (NCBI taxonomy): Eukaryota > Metazoa > Arthropoda > Arachnida > Araneae > Salticidae > Maratus > Maratus speciosus. Next base: position 511,290,177 of record OZ010795.1, read on the forward strand.
TTAAGTTATCAAAATTAAAAAAATATATATATATAAAAACTTAATACATTAAGTTTTCAAAAGTGAGTTTACCTATTCGTATATGTATACATGCATGTGACTTTCATTATGTTTCAGTTTAATACTTCTTTTTATCCTATAAAAGTGTTAGATTAATATATACTTATAAAAATATTTGTAAGTTAAATTAAAAAAAAGTAACTTATAAAAAAAAAAAAAATTTTACAAAATTAAAAAAAAAAACAAAATCTTTCTAAATAAAAAGTTTTCAAAATTAAAAAAAAAACTTTTTAAACAAAAAATGTTTTCAAAATTTAAAAAAAAAAATTGTAAATAAAAAAAAAAGTTTTCAAAATTTAAAAAAAAAATACTTTGTAAATAAAAAAAAATATTAAAAAGTTTACAAAAAAAAACTTTTTTTATAAAAAATATTTTCAAAATTAAAAAAAAAAATTGTAAGTAAAAAAAAAAAAAAGTTTTCAAAATTAAAAAAAAAATAATTTGTAAATAAAAAAAAAATATATTAAAAAGTTTATAAAATTTAAAAGTTAAAAAAAAAACTTTGTAAAAAGTTTTCAAAATTAAGTTATCAAAATTTAAAAAAAAAAAAATAAAAAATAAAATAAATTATGTTATCAAAAGTCAGTTCACCTAACTGTATATGTATCTGACATTCATAATTAAAAAAGTTATCAAAAAGTTGAATTAGATTGCAAATACAAGTATACAATCAATCATATATCAATCAGTCATAGCAATTAACCAATCAATGATATCAATCAATAAATCAAACCAATCAATCAATCATATTAATCAACCAAACAATAATATCAATCAATCATATCGATCAATAAATCAAACCAATCAATCATATTAATCAACCAAACAATAATATCAATCAGTCATATCGATCAATAAATCAAACCAATCAATCATATTAATCAACCAAACAATAATATCAATTAATCATATCGATCAATAAATCATATTAATTATATCAAGCTATCATATCAATCATATCAATCAATCAACCAATCATTCATATCAGTCAACCAATCATTCATATTAATCAATGATTCATATTAATCATATCAATCGATTAATCAAGATACTGAATACAAGTATTCATACAAATAAATCACATCAATTGCAGTTCAAGTATTACAAGTTAGTATAATAACATTATAAGAAAGTTTTGAATTAATACAATGATTAACTATCAACATTTTGCAACAGCACTTTTACAAAAGCAATGTATGAATAAATATTTTAGTTACAAAAAATATTTAAAATGCTTTTCAAAGTTAATAAAATTATTTTCCAAAAATGTTAAAAACATTACAAGCTGCTAAAACCTACAATTTAACAAGAATGAGTTGTCCTATATTTCCTTTGTATTTGCATGTCCTATATTTCCTTTCTATTTGTATTTGAGTATATGTATACGGATTCCTCCTTTTAATTATGTTTTGTAGTATACACTTAAAATATATATAGTATATATAAAACATTAAATTAAAATATTCTTTAGTTATTAAAAAGTTTAAAAAATCAGCAATTTTTTTAATATTATAAGATAACAAAAATTATTTTGTAATTTATTAAAAGTGAATTTACCTATCGCTATATATGCGTTTCATAAGATAAATCTTATTTATGTTAACATCCTACCCACATTTTATTTTATAGTTATACACATCGAAACGAAAAAAAAAAAATAAACAATCTATTATTAAATTCTTCAATTTAAAATTTTAATACATACATACTTAAACATTTATATAAAAATAATGAACTCACCATGTTTGAACTCAGAAAAGAGATGATGAGCTTATCACATGGTAGATTGTGACGTAATCAATTAGATATCACGTGTCTTCCTCGTGCCTTTTGATTGTCTTATCTACAATCAGATTGTATTATCAATCACGTGATCTAACTGATATGAGTCTATACCAAGACACTAGCCATTTTCACTTCAGTCATCGAATATGTAGGTTGTATATTTTTTTGAAAGTCTTTTATTTTATGGAATCTTCAGCAACATGACATCAGATATTTGCAAATAAAATCCTATTAAAATCTTTCTCGCAATTATGAACAAAGATTAATTTTCATATTGTTTAAGTATAATCATTGATTATTTAACTGGATAATAATATTTTTTAGAAGTAACTTAAATTTCTTATAAAAACGGAAGTATTTATTGCATCATTCATAGAATTCAAGTTTGAATATTAACCAAGTTTTTTAAACTTTTATAATTTATACTAGTATTTAGTATATACTAGTACTTAGTAAAAACTAGTATATATTCTAGTATAAATTATAAAAGTTTAAAAAACTTGGTTAATATTCAAACTTGAATTCTATGAATGATGCAATAAATACTTCCGTTTTTATAAGAAATTTAAGTTACTTCTAAAAAATATTATTATCCAGTTAAATAATCAATGATTATACTTAAACAATATGAAAATTAATCTTTGTTCATAATTGCGAGAAAGATTTTAATAGGATTTTATTTGCAAATATCTGATGTCATGTTGCTGAAGATTCCATAAAATAAAAGACTTTCAAAAAAATATACAACCTACATATTCGATGACTGAAGTGAAAATGGCTAGTGTCTTGGTATAGACTCATATCAGTTAGATCACGTGATTGATAATACAATCTGATTGTAGATAAGACAATCAAAAGGCACGAGGAAGACACGTGATATCTAATTGATTACGTCACAATCTACCATGTGATAAGCTCATCATCTCTTTTCTGAGTTCAAACATGGTGAGTTCATTATTTTTATATAAATGTTTAAGTATGTATGTATTAAAATTTTAAATTGAAGAATTTAATAATAGATTGTTTATTTTTTTTTTTTTCGTTTCGATGTGTATAACTATAAAATAAAATGTGGGTAGGATGTTAACATAAATAAGATTTATCTTATGAAACGCATATATAGCGATAGGTAAATTCACTTTTAATAAATTACAAAATAATTTTTGTTATCTTATAATATTAAAAAAATTGCTGATTTTTTAAACTTTTTAATAACTAAAGAATATTTTAATTTAATGTTTTATATATACTATATATATTTTAAGTGTATACTACAAAACATAATTAAAAGGAGGAATCCGTATACATATACTCAAATACAAATAGAAAGGAAATATAGGACATGCAAATACAAAGGAAATATAGGACAACTCATTCTTGTTAAATTGTAGGTTTTAGCAGCTTGTAATGTTTTTAACATTTTTGGAAAATAATTTTATTAACTTTGAAAAGCATTTTAAATATTTTTTGTAACTAAAATATTTATTCATACATTGCTTTTGTAAAAGTGCTGTTGCAAAATGTTGATAGTTAATCATTGTATTAATTCAAAACTTTCTTATAATGTTATTATACTAACTTGTAATACTTGAACTGCAATTGATGTGATTTATTTGTATGAATACTTGTATTCAGTATCTTGATTAATCGATTGATATGATTAATATGAATCATTGATTAATATGAATGATTGGTTGACTGATATGAATGATTGGTTGATTGATTGATATGATTGATATGATAGCTTGATATAATTAATATGATTTATTGATCGATATGATTAATTGATATTATTGTTTGGTTGATTAATATGATTGATTGGTTTGATTTATTGATCGATATGACTGATTGATATTATTGTTTGGTTGATTAATATGATTGATTGGTTTGATTTATTGATCGATATGATTGATTGATATTATTGTTTGGTTGATTAATATGATTGATTGATTGGTTTGATTTATTGATTGATATCATTGATTGGTTAATTGCTATGACTGATTGATATATGATTGATTGTATACTTGTATTTGCAATCTAATTCAACTTTTTGATAACTTTTTTAATTATGAATGTCAGATACATATACAGTTAGGTGAACTGACTTTTGATAACATAATTTATTTTATTTTTTATTTTTTTTTTTTTAAATTTTGATAACTTAATTTTGAAAACTTTTTACAAAGTTTTTTTTTTAACTTTTAAATTTTATAAACTTTTTAATATATTTTTTTTTTATTTACAAATTATTTTTTTTTTAATTTTGAAAACTTTTTTTTTTTTTTTACTTACAATTTTTTTTTTAATTTTGAAAATATTTTTTATAAAAAAAGTTTTTTTTTGTAAACTTTTTAATATTTTTTTTTATTTACAAAGTATTTTTTTTTTAAATTTTGAAAACTTTTTTTTTTATTTACAATTTTTTTTTTTAAATTTTGAAAACATTTTTTGTTTAAAAAGTTTTTTTTTTAATTTTGAAAACTTTTTATTTAGAAAGATTTTGTTTTTTTTTTTAATTTTGTAAAAATTTTTTTTTTTTTATAAGTTACTTTTTTTTAATTTAACTTACAAATATTTTTATAAGTATATATTAATCTAACACTTTTATAGGATAAAAAGAAGTATTAAACTGAAACATAATGAAAGTCACATGCATGTATACATATACGAATAGGTAAACTCACTTTTGAAAACTTAATGTATTAAGTTTTTATATATATTTTTTTTTTAATTTTGATAACTTAATTTTTTTTTTGAGTTTTTTTTTCCCCAACTTTTTTTTTTAACTTTTGTAAACTTTTTAATATTTTTTTTTTAACTTTTGTAAACTTTTTAATTTTTTTTTTTTTTAATTATTATTATTTTTTTTATAAAGATTTTTTAATTTTGAAAACTTTATTTTTTTTCAACTTTTCAAATATTTTTTTTAATGAGTTTCTTAATTTTGTTTTTTAAACTTTTTAATTTTCTAAACTTATTATTATTATTGAAAACTTTTTTATATAATTAAGTTTCATATATATATATATATATATTAGAAAGTAGAAATTATAGTATTAAGATTATTAGTTTAATATTTTAAACTTGTGTTAATTTTTTAATTGCTAAAGAATTGTTGATTTCTTTAGTTATATACATATGCAAATTTAAGTCTAACACTCTATTAAAAGTTCTAAAAGACATAACAAAATAAACATACACTTTAGAAAAATAAACACACACGTATTAAAAAGGATAGCAATACATTTTATTTTATTATTTTAAACAATTCGTTTTGAATTGTTTCTACATGAATGTTTGATAAAAAGTTTTCACTAACACAATCCACTCCGTTTAAAAATGAGGAAATAACAAAATCTAAATCTATAAGTGTTAATAACATCTCTCCTAGTTTTTCAAATTTTTGTCGATTATTTAGTATACAACAGGAATGAGGGCTTTGAGATTTCTGATTAAAAATACATCCATCACATTCAAAAATGCGGTTTAGTATAGTTAATACATTATTCTCAATACATGTTATAAGTTTAGACTGCAACATGAGTTCATTTTCTGTAGATATATGACCAATGATACATTTCTGCCTAATTAAGCTTGGTATATGGTTTACATATATATGCTGAAGAAGTTCCTTATTCAAATCATGTATTTTTTCTTTTAATTTCAGCAACTGATACTCGTTTAAGTCAATGTGAGAATAATTCTTTAAATTTTTAATTCGCATGATAGAATTATTAAAATTTAACACTAATATCATGTTATTAGAAACAAATGAGGAACTTTTATATTTCAAATTAAATGAAAAAATTTTCTTGCAAAATTCGAACCAGCTGTTAACATCCATAATAATACCATTTTTCGTTAGAATTTCTTCACTAGTAAGCCCACTGCGTTTAAATTCTCGAATATGAATATGAAATTGTCTATTATGCAACTTTAAAATTAAAAAGATACAGTCACTGAGTTCTTCTCGAAATACAATAGGATGATTGGATTTGCTAGTTTTAGACTGTGGAATGACTTTCGTAGGTGGGGTTGTGCTTTGTAATTCATCACTTGCTTTAGAAAGGTTGCTTGGTTGGGAATCAGAAACCTCTTGGTCAATAGTACGTTCTTGAAAGGATTCGTCTTGTGAAATTATGTTACTAGCTGGGGTCGAGGTTAAAGCGGATTCAAAATTCATGTCTTTGAAAAATATATTCAAATAGTCCTCGACAGAAATTGACTTTTGGCATGAATTCTCGGAAGATGTAGTATCATCACCAAAGTTAGGGATAAAAAAATTCATATCGATTTCAGATTTCACATTCGGTGAGTAATCAGTAGTGGATAAATCATGTGATATTGTCCCACAGTCAGTGTTTAATAAATTAGGAGTTTCCAATCTTGGTATATTTAATTCACTTGCGGAAGTGGGATCATTAGGTTCTTCTAAACGTTGATACTTTGAAGAAGAAGCCACTTTGTCGGAAGATCTTTTTAACATATTTACTACAGAACCCATTTTCAAAAAATAAAGGTAACATTAGATGAAGTTAGAACAAAAATCAGTTGGAAACTGAATGTTTAGAAACAGCACATCCCTTAATATACGTTAAAAATCAGTGTCGGTTACAGATAAACACTTAAAAGAATTTGTAATGTCATTAATTTTAGTTTAAGTCTAAAAAAATATATATATAAACAGTTTATTTAAGTGGTGAATAATATATTATGTCAATGGTTTTATCCTTTTTTGAAGAATAGTATGGCAACACAAGGTAACAATTTTTATATTTACAGTATATGATATTTAATGTTAATGGTTTTAGTTTTATTCTTTTTTTGAAGAATTGTATGGCAACACAAAGTAACAATTTTTATATAAGTGGTGTATGATATTTAATGATAATGATTTTAGTTTTATTCTTTTTTGTTTTGAAGAATTCAATGGCAACACAAGGTAACAGTTTTTAAAAAAGTGGTTAATGATATATTATGTTAATGGTTCTATGGTTTTTTTAAAGAATGGTATGGTAATAAATGATAATATTATTATTATTGAGCAATAACAGTTGTTTATACAAACAACGAGTGATATATTAAACTTTAAAAATAATTATAAAAAATTAGAAATATTGAAAAATAACTATTTCAAGGGATAATTTCAGACTTTCAATATGAAATTATTAAAAGATAGTTAACTCATTATTCATTTGATTAGAAATTAAAAAAAAAAATAGTAAGTAAAGTCGTTACGACTTCATGAGTTATTAAAAATCACGAGTTGTTCTAACAAAAATAATCAGACAACAGCTTTTTCATTTACACATTATTTATTCGTCGTTTTCAATAGTTACAATAGTGAAAACATGAGTACACATATTTCAAAAAAGTATAAACATTTCAAATCATGTTATATTTTAAAGGTAGATAGTTCTAAATTCAATATTTTATCTAATGTCCAATTAAAACCACGTCTGGTGGACTTCTCATAGGACTTAATAATTTTTGCAAAGGTATCCTCAACATGTTCAGATAAGTTTTGTTTCGTTAATTCAAGTATAGTTTTTGAAAGGAAATAGGGTGTGGCAATCTCTAAGACACCCTCCTGTGTTACACGATATACAACAACTTGTACACTTGCATACCATTTCATCGATCTTTTAACTTGAATCTGGTAGTTTAATTCGTTTAAAACGTCCGAATGAATACTATTAAAAAATGTGTTAAAGTCTGTAACATTCTCCTCGTTAGAGTTGATTACAGTTTTAGTAAATATGTTTAACGCATTTTGCCTTTTAAAATGCTTAACCTTCTCAAAAAACATATCTTTTAAAGAGGATGAATTATCAATTTTGCATCTAACTCTCTGTGAAGTTTTCAAATGATATAAAAAATTGGAGTTGGGATTGAATATTTCACTACGCTGAATACATTTATCGTTTTTGGAGGACTTGTGGATCTTCATGTGTTTTAATAAGTCATACTTTCTTGAGTACGCTTCACCGCACGATTCACATTTATGTTGGGAAGGAATCTTTAAATGGGATAGTTTATGACGATTCAAAATAGCCTTTCTAGAGAATGCTTTTTGACAGATATCACATATAAATGGTCTTTCTTCTGAATGAATCATCAAATGTTGTTTTAAATTGCCTTTTCGTGAAATAGATTTGCTGCAAACAGTACACAAAAAAGGTGGCTTCTGTTTCTTCAGTTCTGATGAGGAGAATTCCGCTTCATTATCTGAAACGGGTTCTACTTTAGGTTGTACTATTAATCCCATGCCTTGATCATTTAATCTTGATGAAAAATATTGATTATTCAAACGTGATACATCATCGCTTAACATAGTAGAATGTCCATCTTGAAAACTAGCCATATTATCTTAAGTGAAAAAAGCGTCTTCACACACTCAAAAAATAGCAAACACTAATGAAAAAGTCTCGTTTCATTCAATTTTATATATAATCATAGGGGGCGCATGTTAAAAAATTATTACGATAGTGCAAATCATGTAATATGATTGGTGCAAAAATTTCAGAAAAACACGTGGTATAAAAAAGTATGTGTAGGAAGTTCACAGAAAGTGAATCAATCCAAATGTATTTATGTAATGTTTAAAAAGTATATGATTCATCATGTTACGTTTTTGAATTCGTCATTCTAAGGTTTTACACATTAATTTTATTATTTCAGTGAAATATATAACAAACTAATGGTTTAATTCAAACTAAATTTATTAAACTGTATAAAAGAATGAGTTGAATTGAAGTAGTAGTTTTAAAATTCATTAGAACTAGTGTAGAATCATCAAATAATTATCTATTGCAATAACAAACTATGAGTTGATTCAATTTATAATAATCGATAAATAGAAAATCTGAAAAATATTTCAAACTTTCATTTAAAATCTGTAAACAAATGAAATAATCTCTTCTAAAATCATTATTTACATATTAGCTATTTTCTGTTGGAAAAAGCTGATTAGACTTATCGGATGTTTGTGATAGATAGTGAGTAACGCTGATAAGAGGGTTTAGGAAGTGTATTTCAGACGATTAAATGAATATGATATGGTTCACAAGAAAAAGTATAATTTTAAAATTAGGTAAGAGGATTAATACTGGTAAAAACAATGTTTAATTCAAATCGTTTGGTAGTTTTCTAATCGATCTAGAAAAATGACTTGCTTATTAAAGAAATATAAAAAATTAATTATTTCTTCAATTTAAACATAAATTGTATTAACTTCCCTAGTATAAGAAAGAGGAAGAGGTAGGTATTTTTTAAAAATATATAGTGTTCAAAAGTAATTCAGTAATTGTCGGGACGCGGTTTGAATAGTGGATAGCTTATCAGTTACAAAAAATGAAATTTGAATGGGAGTTCGCAGGTTCGAAACCACGGCTTTCTAAAATGATCAAACTCTCATTCACAAAATCGATAAAATCAGTTAAACTAAAAATCATACACATTAAAAAAAAAAATTCGCAGAGTGAGCAGTTAAAATAGGTATTAATGAGTTATCTTAAGAAACCAACCTCTCTTTGCGCATACAGAAGGGGGAATACAATTTTTTATTTTGAAATATCTAAAATCTAAACATATAGATATAGTTTCTTGGCTCGATTAGTTAAGTCTTCAACATATCATCGAGCCAAGAGACTATTTTGCAGGTTCAAACCTTCCTCAAAACTTTTCAAAAATAAAATACTATTTTCAATAATAATAAATTCGCACTACCGCATACAGATGGCAGCATCGAAAATTTTTTTTAGAAAACATATGACATTTTTATCTTCATTCAAATTCTAAGACAATTCAGAAAAAAAAAAAAAAAAAAAAAAAAAAAAAAAAAAAAAAAAATCACCCTTAAAAATTAAGCCCCCTAAAAAAAAATAAGCCCCTCTAAAAAATTTAGGCTCCTCAAACTCTCTTTCGAAAATACCTACATCTCTATGTTATAGTATGACATTTCCATTTCTACTCTATGTCAATTTGAAGAAAAAAAAAATTAAGCCCCCCTAAAAATAAGCCCCACTAAAATATTTAGACCCATCAAACTCCCTTTCGAAAACACCTAACTCACTATGTTATAGTATATTTCCATTCTAATACTAAATCAATTCGAAAAAAAAAAAAATATTAAACCCCCTCAAAAATTAAGCCCCCCTCAAAAATTAAGCCCATCGAAAAATTTAGTGTCTTCATACTTCCTCTCGAAAAGACCTATGTTATAGTATAATATTTCCATCTCTACTCTAAATCGATTCTCTACTTAAAAAAAAAAAAAATAAGCCCCTCTCAAAAATTAAGCCCCCTCAAAAATTAAGCCCCCTCCAACATTTAACCCCTCCTACTATAGGATAAGTCTCCCAACAGGTGGATTCCACCCTCCTCCTCCATCCACAAGGTGGATTCCACCCACATCCACACAATCCGCAATCCGCCTTATGGCGCTGAACTCTCCTTTTTCCCCTACTTTGGTATCATACATAATCTTGTACCACGTTGAATATTTATCTGCAATCGCGTTTTACTTTTTCACCGAATTTTTGAAACACCCGGTATATCATTCTAAAACCAAGCATTTCTGTTTTTCAAGATGTTCCTACTCCAAATTTCCAAGAGCAATGTTATTCAGCCTGCCGTCCATCTGTAAAGGTGGTTTTTGTTAGTCCAATATAGGACAGGGATGAAACCAGGCATTCTGGGATAAACATTTTCTCTAGATTAAATTAAGAGTCCACACTAGTCACGGAAAAAAAATAAAAGGTCTAATGTTAAGTCTATGGAAGCATTATTTTCAAATATCTCGCTTACATTTTAATATTTTTCAATGATTTTTTTGTGCTGGATAGCTGAGGACGATCTACAATTGGATAGGTTTTACTTTTTCGATTTTGGTTTCAGATATTTAAAAAAAAATTACTTTTACTTTCGGAACCGGTTCTAAAATTGAAACTATCCTAATAAATTAAAAAAAAACTATAACCAAAATCGAAAAAGTAAAAACTAGATCGGTTGTAGTTCGTCTTCAGCTATCCTATGCAAAAAAAAAAATAAATATTAAATATTAAATATTAAAATCAAAGCGAGAAATTTGAAAATAGTGCACCCATAGACTTTACATTAGCGTTTTCCTTTCGACCCGTGACTGAAGTGAGCTCTTCAATGTTTTCCGGATTAAATGCTATTTGTCTGTTTATTTTCCAATATGGAATAAAATGCATAAGTATCAGTGAAAGAAGGAGTAAAACTAATGACAGTTTAAAGTTTTAAGTTTGTTCTGATTAAAATTTCGAAATTTAAAAAAATGACCAATTTTATTAATTTATATCTTAAAAAGCACATTACAAAAAAAAAAAAAAAAAAAAAAAAAAAAAAAAAAATTTTTAAATACAACTATAGATAAATGTTTCTTTTTCGTTTCCTTTTTTTTTCTTTCATAAAGGGAAGAATTAGTTTTTATAAGACTTTATTTCAACTTGTCGAGCAGAAAAGTGGAATCGCACGAAAGTATGGATGAAACAAAAGAATTTGTGCATGTAAAACAATCTAATTATAAAAGTCTTGTACTTACACCGAACCTAAAATAATTGTATCTATTGCATTTTTATGTTTTAAAAAGAAACCTGTATTTTGCTTATATACAATTTTAATAATATAAGAAGAAAAATATTTTTTCTACAAAACAGATGAAAATGATAGACTCTACATCATACACTGTATAATCTCAAAATTTCGTGAAAAAATATTGAAGAATTTTTAAATGGCCTTAAGTGCAATGCCCCAAAATCACATTTTAAGAGACTTTCAAGTTCTTCCTTTGAATATATTCCATATTTAATGACTATTAAGAGTGTCATTTATTTTGTTGTAACGTGCTTAGATTTGATTACTCTTTAATATATATATTTTTTTCAAAAATTGAATTTTTTTAAGGTTTAAGAGTTGTAAGTTCTCTTAAAAAGTGCTGAAAATAAAATTTGTGATAAAGGAATAAAATTCTTTATAAGATATTGTATATGTTTAAGTATTATTGTTCTTTAAAATCTTTTAGAAAGAATACATCAATTAAAATAATATTTTGTTGCATATTTAAAAAAAAATAATAATTGAAAAAATAAAATAAATCACATTTTTTTAAATTATAGATTACTAAAGCAATCAATTGAAACATAAAACCCAAAACGTTCCGAAACTTTATTGGTTTCTTTTTACACACTGTCCTATATATTGGACGATGGTACAAGTCATTAATATAAACTCTGTACATCCGTTTTGTGCCATTCCATTTACTCAGCAATATTCAGTTTCATTCAGCAAAAATTCTTAAGACTTGTATGAACGAAGATAATTTTGTCATTTTTGACACACAATTATTGAAAATTGAAAATAAAAATAAAAATAGGTAAGCTATGTCAAATAATATACACTGTAAAAAAGAGAAATGTTTCTTAATCTGTGAAAATATAACCACGAACGAAAATATACTACAAGAGAACAGGAATTCTGCTTTTTTTTTAATTTAGTGCCGCCCCCTACATTTCCATTACTTCATTTTCTTCTGATGGACTGGTGGTTTCTATTATTATGAAACAGCCATTATAAATAAAGCGTTTAGGTGAAGATGAAAGAGCAGTCGTAAAAAGTTAGAACTCAGATTTTCTGGTCAGAATGGGGGGTGGGGGGTAGGGTTCATATATATATATATATATATATATATATATATATATATTTAATTATGGCCATTTTTTCCCCCATTTTAACCAGAAAATCAGAGTTCTAACATTTTACGATTGCTCTTTCATCTTCACCTAAACGCTTCATTTATAATGGCTGTTTCATAATAATAGAAACCACCAGTCCATCAGAAGAAAATGACTCGATTAAGTGGGACTCGGATAATCGGGACTCTACTGTAGTGCAAAATATATTTCAATTTTAAGACTTAAAGCTCACCCTTTTTTTTATGCAAAATGACGTCATTTGCATTAATATAGATACTTAAAATTAAATATAGTTTATAACAGCTCTATGTTTTATCATAAATCATTCATTTATATTTTTCTCAAAATAGCGCGTATTTTCATTACATTTTTTCAGTTTTTATGGGGAAATGGAAACAAGAAGATATAATTTCTATTTTTCAACTATTTTTTCTTTACTTTCTACATAAATGGAGTACACGCGTTGCCAAAATGAAACAAATGTCGCTAAAAACTACAAAAAAATTAATCTTTCAAAAATAAATGGAGATGCAGTTTTCAAACAAATTGCATTAAAAGTACATTTTTCCCCAATACGACGGTATAAACATTCAAAATGTGCGATGGTTAGAAGTTTTAAAAAAGGCTGTAGAGTATTTAATTGCACAATGGAACATCGGCTTTTGTTTTACGGCTGGCTTATACAAGGTAACGTTATTTATTGGAGACGACACAAATAAAGCTGGGAGAAAGAAATAGCATGCCGGGGGCTAATAAACTCTTCGGAGTTAGCCGTGATTCCGAAAAGTATTCTTTTTCTTTAGAAAACTCAGGAACAAATATATTTTCGAGATTTAAAGAAGCATTTATCAAAACGAAGTTTCTTTTACTGCCGCCGAATTTCGGAAACGTTTTTGAGTAGTTATTATTATTAAAGTGTATTCATCAATTTTCTCTAATTTCAATATTAATTTTCCAGATACTGTCAATACTCAAGTAAACATTTTGATGTTTAACAAATGTGTTTTACAGACAAACATGATAAATTAACAGCGTTAAAATCAACAGTAAAATTAATACTATTTTGTTACTCTTGCATGTATAAATTCAATTAGGAAGCTGAAAATGTTTAATTGAGAATCTATAGCATCCGGAAAATATATACTTTGGTTTAATAAAACGGATTAATACACTATAAAAACTACTTGGAAAGATAAGTGGTAGTAAAAAAAAAAAAAAAAAAAAAAAAAAAAAAAAAAAAAAAAAAAAAAAAAAAATGTTTTAATAAAGGTTTTTTTTTTTTTTTAAATCTTGGAAATATATTAGTTTTAGAGGTTTCTAAAGATAAAGAACGCTTTTTGGAATCATGGTAACTAGGAAAAGGTTATTGTATATTTTTGTTCTTAAATAAGTTATATTTTCTTAGATTAAGGCTGTTCTCAAATCGAAAAGGGCAACTTTCTGACACAAGCTTTAATTTGTTTTTGTTCAAAAATGCATGAAACTAGCTGGTGTTATTGCTCAGAAACTATGTAATTGAGCTCTTTTTTCCATTTTTTTGCAAACGCAATTGATCTTTCAGGAAATAGTATCAAAGTGGGCGTTTTGAACCGAATTTCCGCACGAAAGAAGAAAAGGCACTCAAGAGCGGGCGAAAAACGTGTTTCTCACGTGATCAAAATTACTTATAACTCAGTGAGTAATTGATTGATCAAAAAATGGAAAAAACAGTTCAATTCCAAATAGCTTCCATGTCCAGGTTTTCCAATTTTATACCTTTCCGTTAAAAAATGAATTTATAAATGTGTCAAAACGTTTTGCGCTTATTGAGCAGATCAGATAAGAACAGCCTTAAGAGAGATTTGTCTTTCTTTTTTACAATACAGTAGCCCCCCCCCCCCCCCCCAAAAAAAAAAAAAAAAAAAAAAGTTATTAGAATTGAAATTGAAATGATTATAAGTAAAATAAAACTTAAAATTTATTTTAGTAATGGTATCATAAATAAAAAAAATAAGATATAACTTGTGAAAATTCGATAGATCTGAGTTTTTCCATATATTTATATACAGGGCAATGGTAAAATAAGAATTAAACACTGCGTAAAAGTAAATTATTTATTTTTAGCCTTTTACAGCTTTGGGACTTCAATGAAAGTAGCCTTTGTTCTATAGTCGAATAATACAAGAATTTCATTCAAAAATTTACAAAATCTTGACTTGACTCAGAATTCCTCTAAAGCGCACGGGTTCTCTTGAATATCCTCGTGTCACAGTCTCTAAAGTCTCCCGGGGCTGCAGCCGCGTCACGAAAGAACGAATATATAAAGAATAAAATATATATACATAGGCGGCAAAGAAAGAAGAGAAGAAAAAAAAAAGAAAAGAAAGGACATTATAAATGGAGCCTCGTTCGAAGGAACAGTGGGGCATCTTTCATTTTACTTGAGCGTTCTCTTTGACAGTTTCTGGGTAGTGACATTTTAGCGGTGCGTTTGGATATTTATTGGTGGACATTTTTTGGTGGCTGCAGCCACGGGGCTTTTCGGAGTGCGAGCACGGGCGGGCGCATATCTCATCTGGACTCTTTCTGATTGCTCGTGACAGAAGAAAAAAGTTGACTTCGGTTGAGCTCTAAACAGATGGAAAAAAAGGATTTTCGAAGGGGTCTTACTTTTTTTTTAAGTTTTCTCCTCTCTTCCCTAGGGTGTCGGGATGGATTTTCATTTTGAATATTTAGGAGTTTTTTCTCCTTTTCTTTTGGCCCATGATGTACCCGGGCAAGATTTGTGCTCTGCTTTGATTTAAGTGACAGTTGACTGAAAGTTTCTGAATTCCCGTATTTCGAAAGAGTTGAACTTCTCATTTTTATTTTTTCAAATAACCCGAGTGAAGTATGGATGCTCCCTACGTCAATCACAGACTTTTATTCATTTTTTAAAATTTATTTATTTGACTTTTCTGGAATTTCTTTATATTTAACTATATAAAATTCTCTAAAAGTGTAATTTCTTGGGGCAATGTCTGTAACGGCATCGAAATGTAATTTGAAATAACAGGTGCATAAAAAAAAATCAATAATTTAATTCCACCGAAACATTTAAATATTTTATAACTGTGGTTAACAGTACAACTGAAAATTTTAATTTGGTGTTTAATCTGTGTAATAATAAAAGATTCTTTTTTGCTATATAACAATGTAGTAGCATCAAGGAATGCTGCACTTTTATTACTATTATTATTATATACTTAATTTGAATTTATTTAATCGAATAACCTTTAACGATTAAATAAGGCCAAATTTAGTATATAATGATACTGGTATTAAAGTGATGCAGAGTCTTCTGACACTACGCCACTGCTATATAATAAGCAGTTGCATAATAAAGACAATTACACAAATACAGACACACATTTTTTTTTCATTTATATATAATATGTGGTCAACCAGTAAAAATTACAATTAACAAATGGATAAATAATAATAATAATAATAATATTGTCTTTGAAAATATTCGAATAAACAAATTAAAATATATTTATCAAAACAAAATGTACTTAATTAAATTAAATAATCTTTAAATAACGTATTAATGTGTGATAAATTAACTTAAAACGAATTTTATGCTCTACTGCTTATTATTTATCGTTTTCCCTTAATACTGACACTCTAAATCCGACATTATTCGTTCCTGATTTCACCTGTAAATGTAGTTTTCTTGTTATAAATGTTGGGCAAAAGTGAAAACAAACGTATTGGGATACATATTTTCTCCGTCTTAAGTTATAGAATTTTAATTTTAATTTATACAATTTTTTAAGTTATTGCTTGTGTTTGATTTTTGTATGTAATAAAATTTGTAGATGTTTATGAAACAAAAGCAAAAATTGGTGATAGTTTTTTAGAGCTTTATGCAAGAGTATATTTATGTTATTATCTTTTTTAATACTTATTGCATTGGAATAAAAATTAATTAAAATATACTTTAAATAGGATGATAAAAATATTTTAAATGAGGAAAAAACATGCTTAACTTAATTATGTAAAATAACTAATTATTAAATTATTATATTTTGTAAACGGATTTTCTATCCTATTTTACATTATTTTTCTCAAGGTTGTTCTAAAATGAAAAGGACAACTTTCTGACATAAGTTTTAATTTATTTTTGTTCGAAAATGCATGAAACTAGCTGGTTTTGTTGTTCAGAAACTATGAGCTGCTTTGAGCTGCTTTTTTCCATTTTTTTTTTTTTCAAACGCAATAGATCTTTCAGAAAATAGTGTCAAAGTGGTCGTTTTGAACCGAATTTCCGCACGAAGGAAAAAAGAGCAGTCAAGAGCGGGCGAAAAACGTGTTTGTCGCGTGATCAAAATTGCTTATAACTCAATTGGTAATTGATTGATCAAAAAAATGAAAAAAACTGTTCAATTCCAAATCGCTTCCATGGCCAAGCTTTCCAATTTTATACCTTTCCACTAAAAAATGAATTTTTAAATGTGTCAAAATGTTTTTCGCTTGCTGAGCAGAGCAGTTAAGAACAGCCTTAAGCTAAACTTCCAAGAGGTGTTCTGCCATCCGATCTAGCGTTTGCCTGTACATGTTGTTTTCTTTTTATAAATGTCGGGCAAAGGTGAAACCAAGCGTTTCGGGTTACGCGTTTTCTCAGTCTAAATTTTCTACATTTTAAACATTATTTATGTTTGCTTGCAACATGCGATGGAATGTGTTAGTATGTCTGAAAAAAAAGTAAAATTAATAGAGGATTTTTAAAATCTGTATTCTTTATGGCATTTTACTTATTTATCTTGTGCAAATATAATAACACACAAGAAAAATATATTAATAAAATGAAATACAAAAGGAAATAAATAATTTTAATAAAGATACAAACTTTCCCAAATTATTTACATAAAGTCTGAATAACTAATTATTGCATAATTAATTTCATATCATATTCTATAAATCAGTACTTAAATTAAGTTTCCAAGGGAAATGTTATTCTACCTACTGTAAACCTGTAAATGTTGTTTTGTTGTAACTAATGCCAGATAAGGATTAAATCAAGCGTTCTAAACTCCATATTTTGTATTTGGGAAACAATAAATAAAATATATGACTTCTTTTAAAACTTTTATATTTGATTACATTTTAGTTATTCATCTAGTCAAATATTCAGCATGTTCAAAAAATATTTTATTAATAGAATAAAATACTAAAACCTAACATTAAAAACGAGAAACAAACTAGATTAATTGAATTAAATGTAAAATTAAATAAATTACTATCACATAATGCATTCATTCGACACGAATGTTTTGTGCTATTTCATTATTACGTTACTTAAACTACTTTTCCAATTGAATTTTTATCCAGTCTACAAGTTCATCTGTAAATGTTGTTTTCTTAACATTAATGTTGGATAAAGGTGAAACCAAGCGTTTGGGGGAAATATGTTTTCTACTTCTAGAGTGAGACACTTTCAAGCATAATTATTATGTTTGACATTTATGTTTGTTTATAATACAGCTTCAATATAAATGTAGTATTTATGAAATAAAATAATGATTGATTACACTTTTTAAATGATTTATACTAAATTACATTATAATTTTATATTTCGTGCGTCCCTTTAAACATAATTAAAAAAAAAAGTAATACAACAAATAAATAAATAAATAATAAACAGGAGAAACAAACTTGCTTTATTTAATTAAATAAACTCTGCATAACTAATTATTGCATAAGGGGTTGTCTAAATATAGAAATTGTAAAATGTGAAAATCCGTGACACAGAGAGTGAAGAGTCATAACCCCGCGAAATTTACGTAACGCAATGAATGGATGCCCCCTTAGGAATTCCAAACTTTAAACCTGAATAACTGGTAAATTACGTCAATTAATGGCTTCCAGTTTGGTTCCGAAGGTGAAATGTACCAAAGAATCCAAATATGATGTTAAAATTATGTGCTAGTATCGAAAATTTTAAAGTGCGGTTTCAATTTCTATGTGCAGATGGGTCCTTAAACAAAATTTAAAAACATCATTCATTAGTAGGCGGTATCACTAGTCGGTTGGCACCAGTAGCATTTCTATAGAATGATATCGCCAGAATTAGCAGAGTATATATGTATATATGCAGAGTTGGGAAATTTTGAAATTCCAATTATCTGCATTGTAATTACAATTTAATTATATGTAATTACACTAGATTAATATTAACACAATTATTCTAATTGGTAAACAAATCATATTAGCTGTAAATTTCCAATTGGGCGAAATCCTGGTCCGGACATTTTTCGCCCAATTGGAAATTTACAGCTAATATATGTAATTAATTACTGTTAAATTTACATGCCGTAAAAAATTCTTGCAATACTATAGCCGAACAGGCCCCATCCCATTATTTAACAAAATTCCTGCGTTTGAATGTGTCTAACTATATTTAATTACATGCAATTAGCTTGTAATTACATAAAATTCAAAAATTATAACATTTAAATGTGACAAAAGATCAATAAAATCAGGAAGCCGAATGCATTAATATATATACCGGGTGTCCCAAAAAGGACTGACTGATTTTAAAATTCAATAACTTGCAAACGGTGACAGATATTTAAAAAATTCTTGCAGGAGGGTTATGCATAAGGTCAAAAGTTTTTTTTACAGTGATTTTCAATTTTAGTTCGAATTACAAACAATATATGGCGCTGCGATCAATAGACGCTGAATTCAGGCTCGATTTTTGGTACTTCGTGGCCCGGATAATACATTTCCATCTCCTTTTTCAGCATGGAACAAGAGAAAGGACTAGAAATCGAGCCTGTATTTAGCGACTATTGCTTACAGCGCCATCTATTGTTTGTAATTCGAACTAAAATCGAAAATCACTGTAATAAAACTTTTGACCTTATGCATAAACCTCCTGCAAGAATTTTTTAAATATCTGTCACCGTTTGCAAGTTATTGAATTTTAAAATCAGTCAGTCCTTTTTGGGACACCCGGTATATATATATATATATATATATATATAGGCAATCAGAAATGTTTTACATATTTTGTCAAACTATTTGTAACTAAAACATTTTAAAGAATGAAAAAGACTAGAAAAAATGAAATCATTGACAGCACCATTAAATCCATTGTCCGAAATACAGTATATCATATTGGGAAATACATGTTTTTTTACATTCCTTTTGTAATTTTTCCTATTACATTTTCAGTTATTTCACTTTAATATACAGCATTTTGGATAATCAGTTTTATGTTATCATAAATCATTTTATTTTTCTGGTCCATTTTTCATTTGTTAAAATGGTTTATAATTACAAAAAAGTTTGACTATATACATATATTAGCCTATATATACATATATTACATAGACTGTACAAATATTAATCCTATTAATAAAAAAAAGCATTAAAAATTATTCAAAGCACAATAAACAAATTTGCCTAATTTAATTAGCCCTTTGATTACGTGTTTGTAACACAATTCGTCCCAGGGACTATTTATTTATTCTATTCGCATAATCTTTTCAACAATAATCTATGCCATACACTTATACTAAGATACTTTCTAAAGAAATTTACCACAAACATTTTATTTATTTATTTATTTATTTATTTATTGTAAATTGTGGTACAAGTGAATATAAAAATAGTCTCGAGTCCTAGCCCGTAATAAAGAGATTAATTAATCCGTACTTCCTTAATTTTTACATAAATAATTCTTATTATAGGAATTTTATGCACAATTTCACATTACATTTCTTGAGCTACCTTTCCAAAGGAAATATTTCATTTTGCCTGTAAAAGTTGTTTTCTGGTTATGGTTATCTAACGAAGGTGAAAACAAGCATTGCGGGGTAGGCATTTTCCATCTCTAAAATTATGCGTTTTCAGATATAATTGTAATTTTATGTACATGCTTTCAATGTAAAATAAAATATGTAGAATATTTTCAAAATAAAGACTAGAATTGATGGCAGTTTCAAAAAGTTTTTTTCACAGTTTGATCACATATGTAATATTTATTTTACCTAAATATTCACCACGTTCGAAAAGCATTTTATTAATAAGGCAGAGTATTAAAAACTATTCTAAATACAAAAGAAAAAAAATGGTTAGTTTAATTAAGCAATCTATAAATAAGTAATTATTACTTAATTAATTCATTGTACACAAATTTTATGCTCTATTTCGTATTACATTTGCAAAACTACTTTCCAAGGGAAATGTTCTGCATGCAGTTCGCCTGTAAATGGTATTTTATCGTTATAAATATCAGACAAGTGTGAAATCAATCATTCTAAGGGGTACATTTATGCCCATTTAAGATATTCCTTTCCAGGCATAACTGTATATATATTTTTTTTTATGTGGAATAAAATGTTAGATATTTTTGAATCAGAGACTAGAATTGATTCCAGTTCATGTTTGGGTTTGATCACATTTTGATTATTTATTTTGTGCAAATATTCCTCACATAATAAATAAATAAATAAATAAATAAATAAATAAATAAATAATAATAATAATAATGGTGATGGTGATAAATAATAATAATAATGGCAAAAACAACGACAACAAAAGTAACAACAACAGCACTAACAACAACAACAACAACAACAACAACAACAATAATAGTAATAATAATAATAATAATAATAATAATAATAATAATAATAATATGTTCAAACTATTTAAATACAAGAATCAAATTTGTTTAATTTAATAAAGACATTTGTAAATAATTTAGTATTACATAATAAATTCATTATTTTATGTTCTGGCGTATCACACTTTTTAAACTAACTTTTCAAGGGAAACAAATGTTCAGTATGCAGTTCGCCTGTAAAATAATAATAATAATCATAATCATAATAATAATAATAATAAAATAATTTATTCAAACTATTTAAATACAAGAATCAAATTTGTTTAATTTAACAAAGAAATTTTAAAATAATTAGTATTACATAATTAATTCATTACGCATGAATTTTATGCCCTGACGTATTAAACTTTTTAAACTATTTTATCAAGGGAAACAAATGTTCAGTATACAGTTCCCCTGTAAAAGTTGTTTTCTTATTATAAATATCAGAAGAGGGTGAAACCAAACTTTCTGGAGTATTTTTGAAAAAGTATTCTTTGGATGCACTTCAATGTAAAAAAGGCGAATTTTTCAAATTTTCTGATAGTGCTACCGAAAGGTTAATTTATATATATATACCTCTTATTAAAAATATGTGAAAAATTGAAATTTATTTATTAAATTTTTTTTGTCGATAAAATTAATTTTCATTTTTAAGAGTTTTTTTTTTTTTTTTTTTTTTTTTTTTTAATGTTATGAAAAATTAAATAACCTAGGTAATACATATTTTTGATCGGTAAATAAACTTACATTCATAGTAAATGCGTTATTTGATTATTATTATTATTATTATTATTATTATTATTATTATTATTTTACTTTTTGCCTTTTACAGTAAAGACGAAAAGATAAAAAACTGAAAAATTTTGAAGTGTCTTTTTTTCGATTTTAAAAACTAAATAAATTTATTTAAAATGATTTAGAATTACTTTTCAAGTATTTAAATCTTGGGAACCGGTGTTATATATTCCTGCAGCCGCCGTCTTGAAGTTTTTCTTGGCGTGAAAACCCCTTTTGCGCCAAGTAGTAAATGACGCCAAGCAGCGATTTATACCCATGTCAAGCTTCACGGGCTTGCCAGAACACGTCACTCGTTGGGGTTGTTTTATCAATAAACGCCAACAAAATATCGCCAAGAATTCCAAAATGGCGGTCGCGGGAATATATAACATCTAAGCCAAATCTTGTTTAAACTATTTAAAAATGAAGTAAAAATTGAAAAATAAAATTAAATTGTGGATTAAAAGCAAATTGGTTATGAAAGTCGGTTGTACATATTTTGAAAAGTAATCGGTCCTATACATGCATTATCTTCCTCTACTGTTTTTTTCTTTTTTTAATACAGATATTTATTTGATGTACTTTTTATTCATTTTGTTGTGATATTTCACAATATTTCACATTTCGTAATTGTTAGATTTCTTTCTTATAAAAGCACCGTCAATTGAGAAACATCTGAATTCATATATTTACTAAGCACAATTATATTTATATATACATATATAAATGCAGTGCTACATATAATTCCAGATATTTACGAGCAACAACACCAGCAACGGACTTCTAAAACATATAATTGCTTTTACCTGATTTCTCAATCTATAATCTTCTTCTGCATCAAAGTAGATACATAGAATACTAAAACATGACAGCTTTTCTTTCACATTTACTTTCATAGCTTTCTGTAAAAGTCTATAAAAGTCAAGGTTTGCCAAACAAATAAAGCAAAAGGTTGTCTATAAAATCTAGATAAAACAAAGTAAGATAACAAAATTCCTTCGTTCTATTTTTTGTGTGTTCATCAAACTTTTTCCCATTTATAAATTCAAAATTTCTAATTTATTAAAACACGTGTTAAACTACCAGTAATCCAGAAAGTCATTTTATGTTGCTAATTTCGAAATGTAAAATTATCTCATAAAAAAAAATAAATAAATAAAAAATAAAATAAAAAAATATTTGTTTATGATTTATAATCTGGAATCTTAAGTTTTTTTACTGTGAGAGTAACAAGAAAATGCTGTGATCTCTTTTCTTTTGTTATAACCCAGTTCGATTGCATTTATCAGGGTTTAAAGGTTTCGTGTAGATTTCTAACACTTTTTGACATAGTTTTCCATAAATTCCAGAACTTTATGAGCAAAAACTCCAACAACAGACTCTTAAAAGATGTATATATTTCTACCTGATTTCTGAATCTATAATCTTTTTCTGCATCAAAGCAAAGATATAGAATACTAAAACCTAACCACTTTCCTTCCATATTAACTTTCATGGCTTTATCCGGAGTCCTATAAAAGCCAAAGTCTTGCAAACAAATAAACCAAACGGTTGCCTATAAAATCTGGATAAAAACAAAGAAAGACAACAAAAATCCTTCCCTCCGGTTTTTCTGTAATTAGTCGCCAGGCACGGAAGTTTCCCAAAGTATTGCCATCATAGAAAGCTCCCCCAACTCTCGTTTGGGCGGCCTTTCCCTAAAGTCACGATCTTTCTTCTAGTGCGAAACGACCCTAATTCTTTCCTCCAACCTCCCCTTTACTCCCGGCCAAAAGTCGTTTCGTCTGAGACGTGACACCGGCACCCCCACACCATGATCACAGTTTTCTGTTCTTCCCAGAGTAAAAATCGTAAAAGTTTGCTTTTCTTTTACTGGAGAGCCAACGTTGCTCCAGCTATTGTTTTGTTCTTGCAGCAGCAAAACAAAGTTTTTGCAGCCTTACCCTCATCAAGTGGAGAATTACTTTACCTACGGTTTTAGGATCCTGAGGTTGGAAATTGTTCCAAGGGATTCTGATATATAATAAGGTTCGGATGGTCTTGTTCGTTTAAGTGTGCCCTGATAATGGCTCCGAACATTGCGTGAAATAAAACTTTGAAGGCCTGTGGATCATTCTATAATTTTTAGTTTTTTTTCTCTCTTGAGTGGCATTTACTTCTTTTGCACATAATTTTGTTTATTTCGAGACTTAGAACTTTTGCATTTTACGAGGGATTATAAAATTGTAATTGCATGAGAATAAAGATTGTCTACAGTGAACATACACTTTTTCTAAATTCAGTCAATGACTGACTATCACTCATTCACTTTAAATGATTTAAAACCCAAAATTCTTGAAAAATTTTGCTTTTATTTTCTGGAAAAAAAAAAAAAAAAAAATTAGTTCAATTAAAATAACCCTTGCTACGCTCTAGCAGTGTAAACACCCAGAAACTTGAAGGTGTTCTGAAGCATTGCCCAACAGCAGCTTACCATATACAAATATAATCAAATATTTATGCTCTTCTACTTTTATTGAGTTATTCTTTTGAATTTTTTCTTGAGTTTAAAAATAATTTAAATTGTGCTATTGTATAATACAAGGATCTTTGAAATTAGTAGTTCGTGTTTCAGATTCTGTCACTTTCGCTTGAATGTTTTGAAATTCCAAAGTCTTCAACATTCAACGTTTTTAACTTATCTCTAGATTTTAATAAAATTAGAATAATCTGTATTATTTTAATTTTTCTACTTATCCAAAGATTATTTTAATTTTAATGATAGGAATAAAGGGATGTTGCTATGATTTAAATTGTTATTAAAACAAATTTAAATGTTATTAAAATAAGATTTTACTATTTTTATGAAAAAAATATTAAATTAATAATTCTACTGGTTAACGTCATAATACTGAATTTAGACGACTTTTTAAACAAAAAATAAGAAATTCAAATTTAGACTAATGACTACACTTTGTTTTGTGCTTAATATTTACTTTAAGAATCTTTTGCTTAATATTTATTTTTAGAATAGCTTTTTGTTTATTTATAAAGATAATTCAAAGTATTACAAGTTTTTTTAATTATACATAGATTAGTTTTAATTGTTATTTATATATGCTACTATTATTTTGAGCTTACTGACATTTGTTGAGTATATTCAGAAAATGAAACTTCAGAAAATTTTCTATTTGTATAAAATTTATGGAGATTATCTTTCTATAGACCACTTATATAAATTCTTAGAATTTTAATATTGCATGTGTAATATGTAGTTTTTTCTAACACCGATAGTAAAGTTTAGGACATATGCGAATCTATTAAAAAAAAGGTTCTGACTCATTAATTTATATCTGTACAAAAAAGAGAGAAAATGCATGTCTTACGATTTTTCTTCGTGAAAGAATCTTCTAGTACTTCTTCATTCAAACCCCTTTAATAAGAAAATCTTCCCCATGACTTACCATAAATCCCACCAGGCAAAAACTTCATTTTACTTACCAACCCCTTCCCCTTCTCCCGACAAAAACTCCTGTTTGGAAAAATCAACGAAAATACTAAATAAATGCCGTCGAACCTCATTTCTCTGCGCAAAAGGAGGCACGTCGATCGTCCTTCTGCACGGAAGTTTTTGCACCCAAAATTGGGATTAGCTGCCTTCACGCACCGTCGGCTTCTTTGATGATCACGTGCGTGCTGGCCTAATGACTCCCGCGCCTCTCTTCTCCTATCGCGGTGTCTTCAACTCGTCTGTCACTCAAAAGATGCCTGTTCTTGTCATCTTAACTCTGAATATTCTAGTAGAATTCGATGCAGATTCCTATAAGGAGTTTGGTGTTCATCAACAGAATTTAGAATGCCGTAAGATTACAGATTGCATTAAAACTTTGTTCTTCTAACACAGGGTGGCTTGAAAAAACGTGGCACAGATGTTAGAAATTAATATTAAAACTAGAAAACAGGAACTCTGCTTTTTCAGAATTTAGTGTCGCCCCCGATGGAAAAAAAATATATATATACAGTCAAACCTCGTTAACATGAACACGCTTAACGTGAATTGCTTTTAACATGAATTGTTTTCACACTCCCTTATAAAAACGAATACAAAGATTTGATAGTTATAACATGAATTACTGATAACATGAACAAAATTTTGATTCCCCTTGAGGTTCATGTTAACGAGGTTCGACTGTATATATATATGTATATAAATATAGATAGTACAAAACATACTTCAGTTTCAAGACTTAAAACACACGCTTTTATTTTATATAAAATGACGTCATTCTCATCCGGAGGAAGAATTCCTCATTTACAAATCTAGTTCTGAACAACATATACAGCAAAGTATGCATATGAGGTAAATAATACACAAATCCAAAAAAATATATGTTTTCATTCAAGAAACTCGACAAAAAAGAGCTATCTAATGATTTAAATGCCTTCATTTGTTTGTAAAATTAATATAGATATACTTAAAATTAAATATAGTTTATAGTAGCTCCATATTTTATCAGAAATAATTCCTTTTTATTTTATTTTTCAAAATAGCACGTATTTTAATTGAAGTTTTTTTCAGTTGATATGGGAAAATGGTAACAAAAAGATATAATTACTATTTTCCAAATATTTTTCCTTTACTTTCTACAGAAATGGAGTACTTCAGTTACCAACGTAAAAAAAAAAGTCTTTCTAAAATACAAAAAAAAAGTCTCAAAAATAAATTGAGATGCAGTTTTCAAACCAATTGCATTTGAAAGTATTCCCCCCCTCCCCCAATACGACGATATAAAAATTGAAAATGTGCGATGCTTAGAAGTTTAAAAAATTACAGTAAAATATCTAACTGTACAATGAAACATCTGCTTTGTTTTACGGCTGGCTTATACAACGGGACGTTATTTTTTGGAGACGACATTTTAATTGCTGGACGAAAGAAATAGCATATCGGGGGCTAATAAGTACATATACTACATGACTTGAAGCGTAGAGATTTGTTTGTTCATACATTAAAATTTTGTTTAGTAAAGTCAATTAATATTAACATGTGCATACATCGTTGATTGAAGAACATCAAGCAAATATTCCATTTCATGCTGCGTACATTCTAAAATATTTTCAGTAATGCATGCCAATGCAGAAGTTACACACATTAGTATAGTTCTTCAATATTTTTCAACTTCAATTTCTTGAAAAAAAAAAAAATTTTTTTCGATAAATCTGCAAAGCAGAAAAAAAAAACAAGAGGTTTGGAGGTTATGCAATTAGATTATTTCGTCCAATCTCCTTACTTTAAAATTCCCGAATTAAATAATTACCTAATAAAGCATCCCAGCGGGATAGTGTTCTGTCTTGCTTCCACATCATTTTTAGATGAAAATAGAAAATTTTCGGTACGAAAGAAATCTAAATGAAATTGAATTTCGGTTAGATATCGTTCGCAAAAGGGCAGGGGCAAAATTTTTAATTTATATATATATATAGTAGTTGTGATTATTATTATTATTATTACTAAAAACGGATTTAAAACATCTTTTTTAACCATATTCAATAAAAATAGCATACATTGAATAATTTGAAAAATAATTTTTTGAAATAACAAAGTATATATTTGACTGCTATCAATAGAAGAAAAAAAAGCGTATGCGACTCTAAAAATTAAAAAGTTGAGTTTAATTTAGAGATTTTTTTTCCTTTAATGTATAGTAATATTCTTAATATAAAAACTGTTCAACTGACCGACTTATAAAGGCGTATAATCTAAAATATTAATTATTGTTCGACAATAACTTACTAAGATGATGAGGAATATAAACAGAAATCAGAGACTCGATCTTGCTTCTTATAAAAATACTTTTAAAAACACTTTATTTGTGAAAATTATCATTAGGATGACGCTTACAACAAAGCATTAAATAAGAGTAAAAGAGAGAAGTCTAAAAAATGAAGGTATCGGAAAGAAAATATTGACACCCGAAACTCAGTAGGCCGGTGTGCATTCACTCCCTTGAAGAACAGAAGAGTGTTAACTGATAATGCCCCCCGGTTGATGAGCGTTTCTCTGAGCCTCGCTGATGATTATCAGACGCAATCACCATGGTAACCATTCACGTTAAGAGGATGCAAGAGGAATCTTTCTCCCTCCAATCTCTTACACTTAGCAGTGGAGGAGACCAAACAATTAATGGCACCAGCAGAGAACATGCCAAACGGACTTTGAAATTATTCCTTTCCCACCCTCGAACTACCTCTGATTTTATTACTTTTTTCTTAGGCATCCTCCTTTTTTTTTTTATTCTCCCTGAATGTGCTGTATATTTCAGCCTGAAGGGCACAGGCAAGTTCTCCGTTTTTACAGTTTTTTTCCCTTCCTTTTTTATTATTATTTCGTAATTTTATTTCTCTTGCGTACCGGAATTTTTTTTTCAGGATTTTTATTATTATGTTTATTGCTGTTATCATTTTCTTCTTTGCCGCTAGGAGATTTTTTGACTTTAATGAATACCCCTCGTCTCGGAAGTAGCAAAATTTGCAAGATATTTTTTCTTCGAGTTTTTGCTTTTGTTATATTTACAATCGGGGCTGATATCTCCCCCTGCTTCCAGGAGACCTTAGCAATATTTCATTGATCTTGATTGAAAGTATTTGGTAGCGGCCGTAGCAGCTGATCTTCTCGGTTGAAACTGATTATTATTCATGAATCTTAATTGAAGCTGTGTGGTCATCACTCAGAGCTGATCGTTTTGTATACGCAGTGAATTGGAGAAAAGTTATCTATCATTCCTTTTGAAAGCGCATATATTCTCTTTTTACGCGTCTGATATATACCAACTAAATTTCCAAATAGAAAATTATATGTAGTACATACAAGCACATATGTATATATATGTGTGTTTTTTGTTGTTGTTGTTGTTGCTGTTGTTTGTTTGTTTGTTTTTTTTTATCTGAGCTTAGGGGGAAAAATAACAATCATAAATTTGTTGATCTGAAGATTTCTGCCCTAACTTAGTCTTCTACTGTCCCTCTCGCTTCATCCGTGACTTAGCTAAAGAAGAAGGATACAGTCCTTCAAAATGCCATAACTTAATATTGTGTTTATGTTGTTGTTACATCATCATTTTACATTTTATTTCATTATAAAATTTCCTATTTAATAGAAACATAGAGCGCAGGAATATATAATAGAAATATTGAGTAGGAATATAGAATATAGCATTATATAATAGGAATATTGAATAGAAATATAGAAGGGAATATAGAATGCGAATATTGAATAGGAATGTAGAAAGGGATATAGAATGAGAGTATTCAATAAAAAATCTTATAAAATAGTGATGAAAATGTTAGCTTCTAAATATTTTTTATTTATTTATTTATTTATTTACAGTCAGTGTAGGTATATATATATTTTTTAAGTAGAGAAGGGGGGTGGGGGGAGAAAGAAAGAGAGGTGGTGGGGAAAAGGGTCAAAAGAGAGATGAGATAATTTTGCAAGTTAAATATATTTTTAATAGAAATAATAGTAAGATAAGTAGTTTAAATTCCAATTCTGATTATCAAACAGTTATATTGTTTATATTCTCTTTTTACCCACCTTCTATATACTAACCTTTCGGAGAAAATTTTTTTTGCTGTTCTTTCAAAAACATAACTTTTTTTTTTTTTTAAAGTACCTGTGACTAGAAATAAACTCATTTATTAACTATGATAACTTTGTTGGTTTTAAAAATCCTACCTTAGCCTCTACACCCTTTTGCTTGATCCATGTTTTAATAAAGAAGAGGATGTTCATTGCTTCGAAGCGCGTATTTAAGAATAATTTTTTATGTATTATTTCATTATAAAATATTTTACATAAAGTATAGGAAACACAAATTATTATAAAAATATTATTATTATTATTATTATTTATTTATTTATTTATTTATTTATTTATTTATTTATTTATTTATTATTACCATTATTTATTTTTTTATTATTATTATTATTATTCAGTTTATTTTTAAAATGTATTTTTCCCTAGGATAAGTCTGTTCATTTATGAAAATAATATGAAGGAAAACACAATTGCTTAAATTAGTCGCTGAAAAAACGTTGCTGAAATAACTTAAATACAATAATTTGTCTTAGATAACAAAGACTACAAGAAAGGGTATACATTATTACTTTTCCGTAATTGCTGTTACTGTTGTAGATTGTGATGCTCTCAGTTTAAACTTAATTGAAACTGTACTGTCATCACTCAGATCTGGTCGTTTTGTATAGGTACATAGAAAAATGTAAGACCTAAAACGGTAGAAAAATACCCGAATTGGTCAGAAAGGCTCTTAGGTATGAGCCATTTTGGAATTTTTCTTGTTTTCCAAAATGGGTATTTAACAGTGCTCAAAATGGATACACAGTGGTAACTAAAACAGGTATATGGACCCAAATTGGGTAACCTCATACCTAAGAATCTTTCTACCCAATTCGGTTATTTTTCTACCCGTATTAGGTCTTATTTTTTTTGTGTGTAATAAATCGAAGAAAAGTCATCCATATCATTCCTTTGGAAAGCACATTATATTCCTTTTTTACGCAATTTCTATATACTAACTTTTCAAACAGATTATTCCTAGTGTTTTCACGCATATATAAATTTTCCCACACTTACGCATAGAATGAAAATTATTTACTAGTGATATGTAATATTAAACATCTCTTATTTAGTAAATCCTGTGTTAGTTTAACCCTTTTATTATTTTAACTTCATTCATGTTTTAACTAAAAAAAGAGAAAACTTTCTTTCGAAACACAAACCTTTATTTTTGGTTTATGTGTAATTAAGGATTTTTTTTTTATTATTATTTCCTTTTGAAAATATCCTAGAAAACATACTAGAAATTTAAAAAAAGTAATCTTGGCAATACTACTGCTTAGAATTCATTTTATTTATTTATTTATTATTATGTGTTTATCCCTTACCCCCCCCCCCCCCAAAAAAAAAAATAAATAAATAAATAAATAAATAAATAAAAAATAAAAAAGATTGTTGGAAAGACGAAAAATTAGGGAAAGATTTTTTTTTTTTTTATGTATAAAAAATATGTTTCTTAATAATAATAATAATAATAATAATAATAATAATAATAAAGGGAAAATATAATAAATTACCAGTGGAATTTTGAGCTCTAATTAGTTTAATTATTTTGCTGTATTATTATTACTGTTAAGTTCACCAAAAAATATTTAATTTTGTACAATAAAGGTGTTCATTTATGAAAATAACGAAAGAAAAACAAACACTGCTAATACGTGTAAAAGGGTTGCATTACTTGCTCAAATACTTTTCGAAATATTTTAAATTACAAAATAACAATATTTCAAAATAACAATGACTACAAGGAAGCGTATTATATTGCTTTTAAATTATTGTTATTGTTATTATTATTATTATTATTTATGGTTCATTAATTTTTTTTTTCTTGCGTTACTATCACTTATTCTTAAATTCTCTTTAAAGCTCTTTCGATCAACTTTTTTTAAAACACATTTAATCGCTCCGATTTTTAAAAAAATATTTTGCGAATTCGCTAACACATTCTTAATTTTAACAAGGAATCGACTGTATTTTAACGCCGTTGTTAATAATATAAATACTAAAATTCGGGTCATATTAAATTCATCAGTATAAAATCTATTAGAATTAAAATAAAATATATATTGGGTATTGTCGAAATCAGATTAGAATTATTTTTTTTTAAGTGCTTCTAAATTAGACTCGCTGTCAGGTATTTGTAGGAACACGCTATATATAAAAATCTTTGATCAAAATAAAGAAGAAAGAAAAAAAATATAGCTAATATTAGTAAAAATTATGTTAAACAAAGTTTTTTTCTTCTTTTTTTAATTTAAAAACAGTTAAGTAAATAAAGACGTGCTAGTTATTACTGGTTTTTCGTGATACATGAAGAATTAACTCTCCAAAGTCCATCAATAAACTTATATATACTGTATATTTTCAGATTCATCCGCTGTATTCTATTGTTTCCATTAAATAATATATATATAGATATATATACCAATTTTATTAAAAAGTACTTGTAGTGCTGATAGTTTGGATCGTCAGATGTGGGTTAGGCATACATTTAAGACATCATCATAGCATCATAAAAATTAATCAAACATTCGGAATACTACAAATATCAATTTTTTTTTTTTTTTTTTTTTTTTTTTTTGGATTTTTAGTCTAAAAAAAGGAGACTAATTCAATCTTTTTCATGTTTGGAGAAGGTACAAAACTTTGAAAGGTTATGGTATCATGTCTGAAAAATCCGAGAGACATGGGACTTTTTTTTATGATTGGATAAACTCTTCTAGATGCTAATAAAGGTGCCACGGTACATAGTTACTTAAAATTTAAGCCTATAAGAGGTCAAAGACGCGTCAGCCGGAAGTGACACTGGGCCTTGGCAGGTTAAATTACGTCGTAAGTATCATTTGTACTTCAAATATTTTTCAACCCATATATACACGTGAATAAGCACAAAAATGTATCATGGCACATTTAGGAAAAATATATAATTAAATTTAGTCCTACATAGGGATTATTATTATTATTATTATTATTTATTTATTTATTTATTTATTTATTTATTTTCTTATTGTATAATTATAAATAGGTATGAGGCGCTTCCCATTCTTGAAAAGAAATTCTGAAAACAATACTCATATATTTTATATAATATTATAATTATTTTCTTTTATACAATAATATTATATTGGTAAATAAAGTTAATCATAAGAAAAGTTAGTTTCATTTAAATTTTTCTTTGTATGGCCATATAAATACTATTTTATATGACCAGATTTTCAGATCATATATTTATGTACCATTTAAATGTGTACTATTTATTAATAGTCGAAAATTAAACGAAAATAAATTAAGAGTAAGAGTTGGGGGGGGGGGGATGACATAGTTTAGTTTTATAAAGTTATTTTTATATTTCTTTAGTGTGAGGGGGGTGGAGGGGTGGCCATTACATCATTAGAACATTTATTTATGAAAAATTTCTTTTGTCGTAAAAATAAATTTTGATGCACTTAATCAAAATACGAAACAGGTTCATTAAAGCTTTTATGGAAGTATTAAATTTGAGACAAAATTCCAACGTAATTACTTAGAACTTAATAGAACGTCAATGTGAAATTCTTAGGTGTGTTCTAAAAAAAGTGGGAGGAGGGTGCAAAATAAAGTAATGCAGATGAGTTCCAAAGTGAAAAAAAATCTTAAGATAGGCACATGATGATTTAGAACTGTCGCATTTAGCTCGCATAATAAAATAGAACAAAGAGAGGAAAGCAAAAAACTTTGGGATACGATAAAAAAAAAAAATGTCCCCAACAAAAGCTAAAAAAAAGTAATAAAAATAAAAAAGAGTGGAGAATGAAAAAAAAAAAATAATATAAAAATAGCGATCAGTGGGGAGGGGTAAAAAAAAAATAACGAAGGGTGGCTATTCTATAAAGAGCGAGTCTAAGAAGAAATCTTTCTAGTGACAGGGGGATAAGCCCCGCCCCCTCGTTCGAGCCAAAGATCCACAAGTCACTTTGAAGAATGATATATGGAGCAACGGGGTTTGCGCATCGGCACAACTCAACCAATGGCACAGTCTGATCGATCCAAATAAAATTTAAAGAAGAAACAGGGAGATCAGAAAAAAAGGGTAGAAAAAATACTGAAGAAAAAGTATCAAAAGGGATAAAAGAGAAAAAAAAGATACTGTCCAACCCGAGGGTGTTAAAGCGACACAAAAGAGGAGGGGGATGGTTATGTCCGAAGGGGGAAGCTTAAGTCTCCATAAAAAATAGAATGATTCTGTCTCGTTCAGAGCGCTGGAAAATATGAAAATGTGCAGGTATGACTCTGATTTATTGTGCTGGCTCTTTTCTGAAAGGACGATAGCTTTTGTACTGGGTCTTAAAGCTTTGTTATCCACAGTACTTGGATGTCTGCAGGGGAAAGTACCAATACAGGATTGTAATGATAAAAAAATGTGTTACACTTCACTGTCTATAGAATGAGTTTCCTTTACTGCAAAACGTAATATATTAAGTGTTTGAATGGAATAGGCATATGTTATATGTCCAGAGATTGGTGGACATTTAATCCTTTTTTTGGCGTTATAAATTTTAGCTTTTATTTTGTAGCACATATTTCAAATATTTATTGTTATTATCATTATTAATATGAAGAAGCAAATTTCGTCTTTACTGTCATTAAAAGTTTTTATTTTCATTGTTTTTTTTTTTTTTTTTTTTTTTTTTTTTTAAGGGAAAATAGTAAAATTTCTAAAACAGTTAATTTACAAAACATGGGTTGTTTAAACTTTCACTCTTGTCCAATAATCGAACTTAGAACATGCAGCTTAGAAGACTCTATTAATCATAATAAGAAGTTCTCAATGTATTGAAAATTTCTTTTTGGTGGAACTGCGCGTAAAATCAGTGGCATGGAGGGTTCTCTCTGTAGGAGATTGGTAGGTATGTGCGTGTGTATTGAGGGGAGATACTGAGCCAAGAGATTTCTCCTTCTGTGACAACCAAAGTTAAGAGGAAACTTTGAGACCAAAAGTGACCGGTGTTGTGCCTTGTTAAATAGAAGCTGCCTCTCGCTTGCCCAACGTCTTCGAGACCTAATTTGACGTCTCAGGCGGCTAGAGGGCAAATGACAACAACAATAACTCCTTTTTTTTTTTTTTTTTTTTTTTTTTTAAATATAACAATCAGAGTTTATTAACTCTTAATAAATCCAAAAGAAGAAAAAAAGAAAAACTGTCCAACCTGGGGATATCAAAGCGACACAAAGAAGAGGGGGATGGTTATGTCTGACAGACAAAGCTTAAATCTCCATAAAAAGAAAAAAGAAAAAAAAATCTGTCTGTCTGTCTCCTTTAGAGCTTTGGATAATATGAAGATGCGAATCTATTTATAGTGCGGGCTGTTTTTTGGTAAGAAGACGATAGATTTGTATTTAGTCTTAAATCTTTGTTATCCACAAAGTACCAAAATGTCTGCAAAGGAGAGTACCAATACAGGATTGTAATTATATAAATATAAGTTATACTTCAGTGTCTATAGAATAAGTTTCTTTTACTACAAAACGCAAACGTTTAAGTAAAAAGTGAACTTTTGTTTTATTTTTATTTAGTTATTTATCATTTTATTTATTTTTGTTTTCATTTATCTGTTTATCGTTTTACTTGGTTTTATTTATTTATTATTTTTATTTTACTTTATTTTATTTTTATTATTTGGCGGTATACATTCCAGCTATTATTTTGTAATATTTTTAAAGAAAAACAATAAAATTTATATAACAAATTATTTAAAAAATTAATAAATATTCCCTTCGAGTCCAGTATTATCCAATATTAAAACTTGGAACACTCAGATTTGCAGATTTAAGTTTGTATTGGAAACTTATAGGAAGTTATTATTATATTCAAGACTTATATGGGAAGACTATTAAAAAATAGTAATTAATGTTTATTTATTGTTGTAAGAACCGAAAATTTGCGAGTAATAAGTGAAAATTTTGGTATTTATTCTAAAAATAACTGAACGAAAAATGTTTCTAATTATTCTAAATATAAACGAAACAGTTTCTGTAGTGTAAGAACACGAATATATAGTCAAACGCAAAGATCTATATTTTATATATTACACTATAAATAATAATTTATTTTATTATTTATTATTTTATTATCAGGTTGTTTAAAAATTTAGCGTGTTCTTTAATATTAGCTTTTTTTTAAAAAAAGAAAACATATGTTCATTGTTTTATATATAATGTTACTTGCTTTATAAAATAATATCTTTGTGAGAATATTATATTTTAATATTTGTTTTAAGCAAGGCATTCAAAAATTATTAAAATGCGAAATAATTAAGTAAATATTAATCTATATTGTTGAACCTTATGTTGAACGCAACTAATGTTGTCAGATATCCCATGTAAATCATAGTACTCCAAATGCTCTAGACACGACTAATTTCTTACAATTTATTTCGCCATCTTTAATCGCAGATTATTCCGCCATTAGATAAAGCGAAGAAAATTACTTTAAAATACTGGTGTCCAATGCATTTGGCTACCCGATTTACGCGAGATACATGGCAACACTAAACACAACCATCAATGAATTATGTTTGGAAGCTCCACACGTACATAGTTAACTGAGATTTATATTGCTTAACTGTATTTATCTCTATACCCTCCGCGTGAGTCAGTTTGATGCAAACAAATAAAAACGTTTTGAATCAGAAAAAAAAAGGCAAATGCAATTTAAGTTAAAATTTTATTTTTTAATATTAAAAATTTAAGTTCCTGTTTTGAAACAAGTTTATTAGTCCTGGATGAAATCGACACCTGTCTTATGGTATATTAAAAATACACGTTCTAATTTGTTTAGCAAAGCAGTGAAACAAATAACAACAACAGCAAAAAGAATACCGTACAGAAAACCTACTTTAGTGATTTCATAGCTACTTTCTCAAAGGAAGGTTTCCAAACAAAGAAACTATGTATTACTTTGTACGAAAATATATCGAATCACTACTTGTTAAAAAAAATTTGTATGAAAGCTTCTTTTTTAGTGATGGGCAGCATGAATGTTTTTAGGTGCGTTCGGAATTATATAAATACGTAGCGCCTATAGTCGTCGTTCAGTACGTCTGTCTGTCCGTCTGCCCGCATATAACAGAGCAAAAACTACCCAACCGAATGGTTTGAAACTTTAATTATATAATTGCTGCACAATTTTGTCGAGTTATTTCCAATTTTATGTAAATCGGATGTATAGTTTAATTACAAGGACAGTCAAATTTTTTCGTTACATTACGGGGAATGGGAATAAATTATTGCAAGTGCATTTTAATGATGTTACAGCCTTTCGAACAGGATGAAATTGATATGCACTGATGAAGTGAACTAAAATATACAATTTTTACAATATGCGGTGCAAAAAATATTTCTAAATCTAATTATTAGTACGAAAGCACCTCATTTGCCACGTTTGACGTGCAATTTCCAACTTGTTGGTATTCGAATGAATCATTAGGACATGCACAAAAGTATAGCTGCCAATCTTCGTGTGTGTGTGTGTGGGGGGGGGGGGGGTATGTTTCTGTCAGAATTTTTATAAAAAATAAATAAGTAAATAAATAAAGCTTTTTATTTTAATTAAATTAGCCACAAAAATTAAAAACGTCTTTTTTTTTTTTTTTTACAAAATTTTTGGAGGTAATTGATTAAACAAAATACGAAGGCTGACAACTATGCTTTTGCTCATCTTCGAATAATTCATTCGAATGACAAATTCATTTATTATGTCACTCGGATTACAAAATCCTTCATTGTGTCCATTACTAATCCTTTTCATTGTAACATGATTAAATATATTCTGTAATTCTTCAATCTCTTTCTTAAATAAAAACGACTTCTAGAAAGAATGATATCTTTCTTTTCATGCTTACTTAATGAATTTTCATGTGTATCCGAAACTTGTTTATTTGTTTATATCATGACTCGCGTGAAAATTTGTTTAGTTTTCAAACTAACCTATCTTTAAAATAAAAAAGTCTTCAGATTTTATTTTGATTCATTATGTTATTATTACTATTATTATTGTTATTGCACTTAAACATACAATATGTCAGTGGAATACCAATAGATGTATACTAGTTTAGTAAATTTCAAAATATTTCTATAAAAATAAATATAAAATTTGACCAAAAAGAAAAAAAGTGTAAAATCATAAATTATGTATATTCCTTTCTTTTTTTACTTTAATTGTGCCTCTTTTGGAGAAACATATCATCTCATTAAAAGAACATGCAATTAATAAAAACAAGGGATTTTATTAAAAGAACGCTTATGTATACTTTTATGAAATTCTGGTCCAATTCTCCGAAAAAAGAGAAAGCGACAAAGAAAGATAGAACAAGAAACAAAAAGTAAAATCACAGCATGTAAATATAGTGCGTTCCATATCCATAAAAAGTAGATAAATAATTAAAATAATTAAACGAATCGACTAACTCTACAATTATATTTTCAAAGGACAGAAAATATTCAAGAAGAAAAAGTTTTCTTGCACCAGCAAACAATGTACCAAATAAATAATAATCTGTCTTACTTTAGAAGCTAGAAAAGACCGGACAGTATACGAGACATTAAATACCCTATAATTCAAGTATCAATAAAAACGTTCTTTCATGAGAGACTCAAAAACATTATTACCAAAAAACCCTTTTGGCGCAATTTTGCATAAAAGGCAATCTGAAAATAATAACAACAACAACAAAAAAAGATTTATGCTTATTTAATTTTGCCCTCATACGATCTGTCTAAAGAACGAAAATAAAATTGAACATTATTGAACTCATACCGCTATTTACTTAACAAATAACTTTCTACTGCATTTTTGAAAAAAAAAGGAAAAAAAATAATAAAATAAAGAAAACTTCTGCAGTCATCCACAATCGGACTCATTGTTAGGAGATCGGTGTACGGGATCATGAAACATAATGGAAATATTTTGGAAAAGGCAACAGCAGAGCCTTAAGGCCATGTAAACACAACAATCGCAGAAACGACCTTATCTTGTTGCAGAAGCGCATTTGAAGGCTGAGTGGTCTTTTCTCGCCATTCTCTGCCTCTCCCAATCCCTGATGCTCTTGCGCTTCTTTTCTCCACCCGACCGTTCACCCCCACATCTTCCTTACTTCTCTCCACCCCCGCTCCTCCTTTTCTCTCCTTTTCTTTCTATCTCTTCTGCTAGTGTGCTTTTTAAGCTATTTTTCTTTTGTTACATCCAGTGCCTGCTCCTTATTTTGTGATTGGTTGCAATTCAGGCGTACAGAATTACACTGTCGGTGGAATTTTACACTCAATTTCAGTTCTTAGGCAATGCTATTCATTGATGCTCCCGACTGTCGAGACCCTCATATGTTTTATACCATTCTCAAAAATTTTCTCTTTATTTTGCAAAATTTCACTCAAAAAATAAACGTTTTGAGGTGCTTTTGATGAAAAGAAAAAAAATCCCTGTTCTAAATTTATTTTCGTTACCTGAATGTTTGATGAGTAGCGAATGATTCGTTCAAAGAAGAAAAGTATTTTTCTATGATTTTCAAGAAAAAATAATGCTAACCGATGAACAAATTTTAATGAATGAGGTTAAGGTCATATGTGTATAAAGTTCAGTATTGTTGACTGATAGCTCTCGTAAAAAATATACAGGGTGTCCATAATTAAACAACCCTACTTTAAAGTTGTCTACAGACGAAACTATTGGTCAGTAAATTGTGAAATTTTTCGACGGACATAATAAAAAAATGGGAATTTGTTTCAGCGGGGGAAAAAAAATGTAGTTCAAAATGTTGCCACCAGGGGGCTTTTTTAGTGAATTACACATTTTTTAAAGTTTTTGCTCTTTATTTTTCTCAGATTAAATAAGACAAATATACAGACCGCCCCCTGAAAAAAACAAAGCGTAAAAACTTACAAAAAATTATTGGTGTTGAAATTGAATGGACCGTATAAACTCTGAAAAAAAAAAAAAAATCCGACTACAACAACCGCCATTTTTTTTCTCAGAGCTCAGGCCTAGTATTCAGTGGACGATAGCTAAATGTGTAATTTATTAAAAAATCGTCCTTTGGTGGCGAAATTTCGAACTAACATTCTTTTTTTTTTTGCTCAAACAAATTCCCTTTCTTTCTTTTATCTCCGACACAAAATTTCACAACTTTCTGACCAATAGTTTCGTATTTAGACAACTTTAAAGTAGGGTCGTTTAATTATGGACAGCATGTAGATTGGAATTAGACAAATTAAAATCGAATTATCTAAAATAAAATTT
The DNA here is from genome assembly GCA_963932465.1 of Maratus speciosus. NCBI lineage: Eukaryota > Metazoa > Arthropoda > Arachnida > Araneae > Salticidae > Maratus > Maratus speciosus. The sequence goes on from OZ010795.1 coordinate 511,330,040, forward strand.
TACATTATTTATTTATTAAAAGGTATTTCTAAGCTTTAAATGCACTGTTTCCACTTTCAGAAAGTACAACTTTAGTTTAATCTTTAATTTGTTATAAATAATGCACGAATAAATATGTAAAATAAATTTTTCATTTTTGAGACATAAGTATGCTTATATGATTCAGCAGATTTTTTGGGGGCAAACACTTGTGTTTGCAGAGGGTTCCCTATTTTATAGAACTAAGGTTAAAGGAAAAATAAATATATTGTTTTTTACATGTGATGTATAAATTTACTTTTGACGTTACTCTTCTTGTCGTAAAGTTAGGGGCTTAGGCGTAGGTACTTATTTAAAAAATGTCGTTAACTGATGATATAGAAAATTATTAATCCTGAAAAATAACTCGTTAAACATAACTAAAAAAAGAACTCGGGGTTAAGGTCATATGTGTATAAAGTTCGGTATTGTTCACTGATACAACTTGTAAAAAAATGTAGATTGGAATTAGTCTAATTAAAATCGAAATATGTATAATAAAATCTTGCATTTTTTATTTGTTTATTAAAAAGTATGTATAAGACTTTAAATGCACTGTTTTAACTTTTAGCTTAGTGGTTAGTTTTGGGTTAGTGCACCACCGTAGTGGAGATTGCTTTGGGGCATATAGCAACTATGGCTTTTCGCCTCGAATGATCCTTATTATATACAGAAACAACCACAAGTCACAACAATTTTTATTTATTGTTAGATTACATATTTATATAACTACAAAGCAACATCCGCAAATACATCCATGTCTTCCCCGAGGATTCGAACCCGGGCCCCCGCCGTAGCAGCAGCTGTCGCTACCGACCACGCCACTGGGCGACAACTGTAGCTTTAGCTATAGATATTTTTATAGAACTATGGTTAGTGGAAAATTAAATATATTGTTTTTTATATGCGATGTATTAATTTACTTTTGACATTACCCATTTTTTTCGGGAGGTTAGATGCTTGGGCGTGTTAATGCTTTAAAAAATGTCTTTAACAGCTGGTATAATAGATTATTAATACTGAAAAATAACTCGTTAAAAACGAAGGATTTTTTTTTATGAGCATGAACCTTGGTATATGAATAATTATTTTGATGATAATATATTTAAATCATATTAATAAGTTATCATTATTTAAGCATATTTTTCGTTACATTAGAGTTTAATGTGTATTAATAATACCAATTAAATAAATAAATATATATATATATATATATATATAAATTTTCTCCTATTTAAATTAAAAGAATGTAAATTGATGTATTTCATACATATATTACTCACGTGTTTTTTATCATTTTCAATGTTTTTTTCTCTTTATTTTGGGGGAATTAATTCTTAAATGACACGTTTTTTTTTGTCTAAGGATTATTTTTTTTTAATTGGAAATTCTTTAGTCCTATTCTTTTGAGACCTATGCGTCTGCTTATATGATCCAGCAGATAATTGGGAAAGCTTTTGTATTTGTAGAAAGTTTTCTAATCTATAGAGCTAAAGTAAGAGTAAAATTAAATATATTGTTTTTTATATGTCAATAACTTTACCTTTGAAACTTCACCCTTTTTTTCTGGAGTGGTGGTGGTGGGGGCCGGGCGGGTGGGGTTAGTTAAGTGTTGATATGGTATATGGGAAATTATTGATCTCGAAAAATAACTTGAGAAACTCAAAAGATATATTAATTTAATAAAAGTTGTTCCAAATTTAATATTTATAACGTTTGTATTATGTCTTGATACTCAATTTATAAATTATATTTCAAATAGATGATGATTTGTAATATTCTATAATGGTTATATATATATATATCATATATTCTTTAATCTATAATTAGTACTTAAATGATCTTAAAACAAAATTAACACATGCGTAAAAAAATTACAAAAAAATATATAAAATAAGAAAATAATTATAAAAAAAATTAAAAATGTAAAATAATAATAAAAAATTATTATAGGATGGATGGGTGGGTAGATGTTAGAGTACGGAGGAGGGTGGCGTTATCTGGATAATACGCAATGGTTAATTTATTTTATAAAAAATGGGGCATTTGATTCATAACTACGTTGCTAATACACATTTTATAATGGATGTTGATTCGATACTTTTATATGTATAAAAGGTGTAGTTATATTTTTATATTTATCAATTCATATTAAATTTATTCATATTCATTAATATTTAATAATGTTAATGATTAACTTGTATTTAAATTTTAGCCTACTCAGGACAATATCATACTAATTTCTAATGCAAAGTATACTATCTTAAATGAGAATAAAATGCATGTTTTAATAATTTTGTTATTTGTTCTTCCCTCTCCCCTTAAAATATGCGTATTTAATTTTTAAGAAAGTTTGTAGACGCATTAAATGTAACTAATTAATTTCAAAATTTAATTATTATTAATATTAATTCCTTAGCATCTTAAGTTTAATATTTTTTTATTTAATTATAAATTAATGCAAGTGATGATGCAATGTTGTCACAGGAAATTAAGTTGTGATGTGATATAGCCAGGTACAAATATTTATGTGAAACATTAATAATAATAAATTTCACCATTTTACATATCATTTTTATTTAATATATCAATTACTAAATTTTTCTAATACAATTCTATATATATATTAACTTATTTTTAAATTTTAATTAATTATCATATATCTATATCTCTAAACAGTATTTGCTTTAAAACTTAATCTATTAATAGTTATAAATATTTTTTATTATATAATAGTTTTTATTTTGCTAATAAGTTAACAGATGGCAGCACCACACTGATTCATTTGAATACATGGAGCAGTTCATTCTGAACTCTAAATTATCTATGGAGGGCGCTGGTTATATATAATGGAAGTGTACTTGGCTATTCTGTATATTGTTGATCCTTTGTCCACCATCATACAAAAAAAATTTTGGCAACATGTGCTGGTGATCTCCAGTGATTGTATTATAATATGCCTCAAGTTAAGACAGTATGGATTTCAATTTGGTAATTTGTTTTTATTTTTCCTCTTTTTTTTTAATGATGATCTTTTTAAATCTTGTTTTATTATGAACTTATTTGGTATTCAATGGTTCGTTTCTTTGTTTTATGCGTGTGGTAGACCCAAATTCATATTCTTTAGCTAATTTATGGCTAATATGAAGATGAAACCACACATTTTATTTGTGGAATTTTAGGCATTTGGGACCCAACGATTCTGTCTAAGTTCTACAAATTTACATTATTCCATTTCTGTTATTCAATTTCTGTTGTTTTCTACTATGTTTTTGGAATCTTTGTTAAGTGTGCTGGGGGAACGGTATTTTTGTCAATTTTTTAATGTACTTTTATTCATAATTTCACAGTTTTTGTTGGTGGTCGGTAATGTGTATTTAATGGTTATATATATATATATATATATATTAAGTATGAACACTGGTATATGAATAATTGAATTATGATGATAATACTATAATGAAATTATAATAGAAAGTTATAATATTTAAGTATATTATTAGTTTCATTAATGCTTAATGTGTATTATTATGTAAAAAATAAAAGTTTTTTGATGCGTCTAAAGGAATTTTTATTTATTCATTTTTATTTTTCGTTGTCTGAATGTTAAATGAGCAGCGAGTGATTCCGTCCATATATATATATATTAATGTTTATTTACTAATAACAAATATTTCTGGTGGTATTATATTAAGTAACGAAAACATGTTAAATGTAACAGGAGCGGTAAGAGGTGAATTGTAACAATGTTAAATAAGAATCTGTTGTCAAATTCAATTCTTTCTTCTGCAATTGTTCTTTTTTTCTGTAACTTTCCCCCTTAAATAAATCAAACTATTACACGTGCATTATCTTAAATTTCATGAACTTTCCACCAAATCTATATCTAACATAAAAAATAAAGCAATTTTTAACTATTTTAAATTAAAGGAACAAAGATTTGAATAATTCATTAATATTTTTTTTGTGATTTGTTTTCTAATATTTTGGTTTATTCTTATATAAGAGTGATTATTTTATGCCGCAAAATGTTTTGGGTGATTTAGTTTTATCCAAAAGAATATTCCTGGACTAAAATAATATCAAGAAGTCTTCAAAAACGTCAAGATTTGATTTAATTTTTTTTCGATTCTTCGTATAATTTTCGAAAAAAAAAAAAAAAAAAAAGTTCTGTATTACAATACGTCTTTTATGACGAACGGAGCTTCAGATATATGCACTGTAAACTGAAATGTCTGAAATTCAGACATATATGTGTCTTAAACGGAGTGTTCAATTTTCAGACATCTTAAAATGTCTTAATTTTTCAGTCGCTTGTATGCATCTGAATTTAAGACACTTCAAACGTCTGACTCGCATCCATGTTTGACCACCTTTCATTTCTTGGCAATAGGTCACTTTTTCACCTTTTTTTTTCTAAGCATGATTAATTGAAAAAAAAAATGTATCCGTTAAAATGTGGAAATTGTACCGCCAATCGAAACGCCAGTGCAATTTACGTATTTTAATGGAAATTATCTTCCGTAAATTCCAGAAATTTTCAATTTTTTTTGGAAATTTCTATATTTGAAAAAATAAAATGTAAGCTTTCAATGGATGACCCACACTTCATTCAATCAAAGGTCACATATATTGTACAGGATTTATTTATTTAATTCACATTACCATAACCGTGCAACACTTACCCCTTGCAGGATCGAACCCGGGACCTCTTGCTTACTAAGACTGCGACATATCGATTCGGACACGCCTTCACGAGAGAATGTTTCAAATATTGCTGTTTATGAAGTACACGAAATGTATTTTATGGTAGTAGTAATTTTTTTTTTCCAATCTAGTATAGTTCTCAACGTTTTACAAATGTTCTTTCGGGAATTATGGAATCTGAATTTTGAATCTGACGGTGGTATACGCCGTATACTTTCTGGAATTTTTTAAGAAACAGCGTATACCCTTTGTTTCTCAAAAAAGCTATATCATTCACTCTCTAGGGTATACCCTCTGCATAGAGCGTATACTCTCTAATTTTTTTACAATTACACCACTGAGAACAATGCTTTTCTTTTTTTTTTCTACTCACGGATAATTTTTTAGAACACAAATATTATTATTTTATACAGAGAAACGTTATTTTTGAAATATTAAAATATTTAAAATGTTTTAATAATGTGTATATATTCAGCAATCCCTTAACATTCGCGAGTTTTGATTATTCTCAAAATAGAACATTTCTCGAAGAATATTTCAACATTCGCGAATACTTAATTTGGTTATTCACGAATTTTGATTTGTTTACAAAGTAAATTCGCTTTGTTATACCAATTTCGTAAACTATTTTACACTGGACAACCCTGCAATGTACTGTATAGCCTAAGTTTGGAGAATTTCAGCCCTTGTATTGAGGCAAAATGTATATCGGCAGTTCAAAATGAATTTAAAAATGAATCCGAAAATAAGCAGTTTGGATTTGAATGAATACACCCGTAATAAATACATTTTTGCATTTCAATTGCTTTTCTCAATTAAAAAAAAAAAAAAATTATACACGCTAGATGGCGCTACTCCTTATCTATAAAATCACCTGATAAGAAATCTTAGGAAAATAATTTTGCAAAGCTTCTAAAATCCAATTTATTTTAAAATGTAAAATATGAAATCATAAAATACTTAATACTGAACTACTTAACCCTTACCGCCGCGGAGTAATTCTGTTTATAAACTGATGAAATAATGGACTGACACCGCAATTTATAAACGAATTTATATTACATATATATTACATGAACTTGCTTATTTTCATGTACATTATAATAGGAAAATTTTAGTTAAATATTCTTGGTGCCGTTTGTCAGTTTTGGAATTAAAATTAGGTGTCCTTTTTTTAAGGACGCCGCGCCGAAAAGGGTTAATCAGCTTTGTATATAAATATATTAATTTTTCATTTAAGACAGGATTCTGTTATCAACAAATAAAACATTATCATCTTAACTATAAAATCAGGGCCGAAACTATCATTTTTTGCACTCAGGGCAAACATGGATTTTTGTGCCCCCACCCCTCCGCAAAATATATTTACAAAGAAATTTTACCAATTTTCTAATAGCCGACTTATTTTAAAATTTGAAATATGTAATCATAAAACATCTAATGTTTTATAATCTAATGCCATCTAATTTGTCAAATATTGATTCAATGAAATCTTGAAAACGGAATCGAGAAAAATTCCGCTTTATACAGGATCCTTATGCCATATGCATATTATCCTTAGATTCTGCTATGCTTTCGCATATCCCAGACAGGATGGATTTAACAATACCGTGACATACATAAACAGAGACGTAAGAAAAATCGACAAACAAAATCTTCATTTGGCGCCCCTTCGTTCTGGTGCCCGGTGCACATGCCCCCTCTGCCCCCCCCCCCCCTGGATTCGGCCCATTACAAAACATTATCTAGATGCTGAACATTATCTATCTAATAGAAGATAGTTAATGGTATTTTTTGTAGCAAACAACAAACAAAATTTTCATTTTGCGCCCTTTTCGTTTTTCATTATGCAGCCCGGGGCAGGCACCACCTCTGCCCTCCCTCTAATTTCGGTCCTGGTTTGATTTAAATAAATACATCATGTAATATATGTGACTTTGGATGGTAGTTGAAATATGTTGATTTTTCCTTGAAAGATTGATTATATTTTATTTTTTAAAGGGAAAATTGTAAATACGAAATATGCAAAAAAGGGGAGGGGGGATTTCTGGAATTTACGGAAGAAGATTTACCTAAAAATACGTACAGTAGCAGTACAATTTCCATATTTTAACAGATATTTTTTTAAAGTGCAATAAAGCTTTCAAAAGAAAAATGGCTGCTGATCAAACATGTCTGCGATTCAGACGTTTGAAATGTCTTAAATTCAAACGCATACACGCGCCTTAAAAATTAAGACACTTTAAAATGTCTGAAAGTTGAACACTCCGTTTTAAGACACTTATATGTTTGAATTTCAGACATTTCAGTTTGCAGTGTTTATGCCATGATCATATAGTAAGGCACTTAAGTGTCTTAATTTTAGACACCTATGATGTCTGAAATTTCATATTCAGACACTTAAGTGTCTTAATTACTTTTTCAGTCACATATGTGTCTGAATTTAAGACGCCTCTTTTTGCAGTGCGTCTATATAAAAGCATTACTTTAAAATCACTTCTGTCAAATTATAGTCTAAAAATTTCCAAAATGCAAGTCTTCAAAATTATGGTGTACTCTGTAAAAAGGGTTTTTAACCTTTCCCATCCCTTTCTTCTTTTCTTTTCTTTTTTAACATTGCAAATTTAGACAATCTCGTAGTAATAATCTGTTCTTTTTTCTTTTTGCCTTTTCTTTTCTTTTCTTTTTTTAACAAATTTGAATAATCTCGTCTTAAAATAACTTCTATTTTTTCCTTTTTTGCCAAGAAAAATGTTCGTATTGGAAAATAAAACATAAATTGAAAACTGGAATGTAATTCTTATTTTTAAAATGTTGTAGAATTTATTGTTTTATCTACTCAAAAAGAAGTACTGCAAATAATTTTTAAGTTGGAAATTGCCACTAATCAACAGTGAAATTTTCTACATTAAGGTAAGAATATTTTTTACTTTTAAACCACAGTAGTTTTATTCTTTTTTTCGGAATTATTAATTTAATAGAAGATTGGTAGCCATTTCTCCTCATTATATATCCTTTTACAGTTAATACTTTTTAAACTTAATGAATAGCTGATATTTTAAATTTGAATATTTAATTGTGAAGTCTTGTACAGCAGGATTTTTTTTTTTTTTTTTTTTTTTTTTTTTTGTTTCACATATGATTGGCATTTTAAAGCAAATAACCCCTGAAATCATGTAGCATTGTTTTTGACAGCCGCATACAAATGATTTTCAATCCTGCAACTTTATTACTTTAATTTATGACTTCATTGGTAGGATCTACATTGTTTCAGTTATATAAAAGTCTCGACAATACTCAACTTATAGTTTTTTTTTTTTTTTTTTTTTTCCCGAATCTTTGAGGATTGTTTATGTGGGGTTATATTTCATAACGATATCATAAAATCGAAAAGTTAGTGAAAATTCATTGTCAACTTTGCGTTGAATTTTGAATATTTAACAAAATTTTGCTTTTAAGTAGCTTGATTAGTAGTTTATTTGTTTTTCTAACGATGTTCTATTTACAGAGATTTTCCTGTATCTTTATAATGCGTGGAAATTAAAATATATAAAAACCAAATCATCCATAATTAAATTACTTTTCCCCAAATTAAAAATTTAGCGAAAGCCAGATGACTAAAACGCTCACTTTAATATTGCATTCGTGAAAAAGAATTCTAATGCTTCAATTAAATGCACTTGAGTAGTTTTCATAAAATTTTAAATTAGTTTACATATTTCAAAAATATTTTGTCGCTAGCTTTAAAAGAACGTTATCTTGCAGGAAAAATTTTTCTGGCTACAGTTCACTCCTGAAATTAATGTTTCGATAAAAGTCGAATTTGATGCACGCATAAAAGAAGCACACACTCCGATCCATCTTTATAATTCATTTTATAAACATTTTGATGTCATTGTTTTTGAAAGGTACTCAAGCCAGATTTACTCGCAGATATTTTCTATAAAAAGCCGTCACTATCTATCGAGTTTCCGCCATTCCAGATATCCGAAAATTTAAAAAAAAAATTCCTAATCTTGCTTATCGCGTCTGCGACAGCTTCGCGTATAGATTTCATTTAAAACCCAGTCTGCCCAACTTAGTGTATACACGGAGAAAAGAAAAAGATTTTTAAGCAACAAAACTAAATAACAACAATACTCGAAGCACGGGAAATAGAACCGTACTAAATAGGACTAGGCCGAAAAGAGAAGCAGAGAAAAAACTCCTCAACCCTTCTGGAAAACTTGTCAGTGGCTTTAGTAATCTTCCTCCAAAGTTTTAAGGATTTTAGGGGTTTTGGTGAAGGAAACTTAAGAACAAAAGAAGCAGAAAACAATGCCTCGCGAAGCAAGATAGACAGAAAGTGAGGGTGGGGGCGACAGTCAGAAAGTATCAGCGGTGAAAAGTGATGCTGAGGGATTGGAGAAACTTTTACAAGAGTAAAAGAGAGGAGGGATTGTTTTCGGTGGAGGCTTTTGTAGCTGGGGGAGTCAACTCAGCTTTAGAGGGGGGAAGGTGGAAGGCGGTCAACGCAGAAGAATAGTTGAAATGGGGAGGAGGTTTTTATGCGCGAATTTTGCGCGTAGCTTGGCTGATAAAAGGACTAAGAGCAAGGCTTTCTCTGGATTAATACCGCAAGCTGGAGTCTGCCTCATGCCTGTGCTGGCACGATAAGGTTTCAGTACACATGGATATATTTATATACAGGAGGAATTCTTCCTCACTCTACGTAGACAGGGAAAAGATGAGGAGCACAGAAACCGTTCTCTCTCTTCCTCTCTCTCTCTCTTTTTTCCCCCATCCCAGTTTTTCATCTTTCTTTTTGGAGGTCCTGATGCCGTTTGGTTTGAAAACGGTAAACCGCATTTTCAAAACTCATTCTTCAACGCCCTTTTTGTGGCACAAATAATAAAAAAAAGGAGATGACTTAAAAAAAAAAAAATGGGCAATAGGAAATAGCAGATCTTTTTTCTTTCATCCTTCTTTTTTTTTTTCTCTTTTTTGTAGATTTAAATGTTTACGTTAAGCCATTAAAGAGCTTAGCGTGTAAATCCAGGGATTTATTTATTTATCTTCGAGGGCGAGAAGGCAGCTTTTAATATCAGTCGTAATCCTGGGATTCAACCATTTTCTTCAACTTTTCTATTTGAGAAGTTCAGGCACGTTTTTTTTTTTTTTTTTTTTTTTTTTTTTTTTTTTTTTCCCAGCCATTTATATTTTTTATGCATAGTAAAAATCTTTTTGTGTATATATTTTTTCTAAAGCTGTCAGCGATTTAATTATCCTTTTTTTACTTTTTCTACGAAATTTTGTATTTCCTAAATTCTTTTTATTTTGCCTAATAGTTTTCCGATATTTTTTATAGTAGAAGTAGAGTACTAAAAGATTTTACTGGGGTATTATATTATGTACTCAAAGCAATTACAATATATTTGTTTTCTTAAAAAAAAGTTGTAGATGTTTTTATTTGCAAAAAGTAAAATATATTTTTCAAAAGACAATTTGCTTTACTAAATAATACCAAAATATTTTAATAATCTCCGTATTTTTTTAGCTTATTTTTAAATGTATGAGGGATTTTATTATTTTGTTTTATCCAATTTACATAATTTTACGTTATTTAGTACATCATTTAATTTTTATATAAGCGTAAATTCTAAACTAAAAGTTGGGTTTTTAATTACATAGTCTATATAATGAAAATTGTTATAAAGAAAAGGTATTTGCATTTAATTTTTTTCATGCATAAATCATTGTTGTATCTACATTAAATGTGCTAGATAATCCTTTTTTATATAGAAGAGAAATTCTAATTGATTTAAAGTAAGTTATAGAAAATATGACTTAATTTCGATGTCTTATTAAATGATTATTGGTGTTATTAACATTACTTGTTTTCATAAAAAAAAATTAAAATAGATAAATAAAAATGAAAAATAGCAGAACATACATTTGTTTTTCGTAAGGTTTTGGCAAACATTTGATTTTTTTGTTTTTCAATGAAATACTACATTCCAACATAAGAAGGAAAATTATCTAATTTAAAATTTTCTAATTTTCCATTAAATAAATGCGAAATTAAAACTATTTATTTTTTCTTAACTCTTTTTGAAACTGAAATTTTTTTTTAATATACTAATAAAAAGTTATAACTAGCGAATGTCATGTAATTTTAGCCCATTTTTTGGAGAAATTCTGATTTAGTTATTTTATTAGATAACATCTGTAGTGAATAGCAATATTTTTCATTCAATACCTTTCATTTAATTAATAACGTCTTTTTTTGCTCTAAGCACTTTGTTTTTGGAAGAATATCATAAAACTAAATTTTTACATTTTTTAAAAATATATTACCAGCATAAAGAACGTAATTTAAAATCAAATGCCTTAATAAAGAATGAAAATAAAAGAACGAACTATGAGGACTTTGTAATGATCCATACGTTCTTTTCTATGGATGTTATATATTTTTTAAAAAGAGGAAAAAAGTAAAATAAATATTTCTTCTTTTTTTGTTTTTTTTCCTTTTTTGCAGATTTTTTTTATCCGCAATGATTAAACTTTTAATATAATTGAAGGGTCAGTGGCGAAAGCGATTATAGTCACATATAGTGCTATAATAGTTATCCACCGTTCTTTATTTTACAACGTCGACTTTCATCGTTCTTCTCTCTTTACACCAATCCTTACATTTTTTTTTTTTTTTTTTACATCATTCTTTCGATTTCATACCTTTTCTAACTATGTATTTCAAAAGATTTCACCCATTTTTGCTTGAATCCAAGGTTTTCAAACGATACCTCGTCTCTCAAGCTAACACAGATGACACTGTCATTTCAAATTTTACACGAGTGGACTATCATCATTTTTTCCTCTTGACACTTCAACTGAATTTGAAAACAAAGTTCAAAACTTGGCATTGAGCTTTAGGCTTTATTTATCTATTTATTTATTCAGAATCTTGAAAAATAACTCTCTAACAGCAGTTTCCTCAACTGGCCAAACATTTTTTCTAACCGTCTAAACTCTGCCTTAACTCAAACTTAAATTTCAAGTTCAGTTACTATTATTGTAATGGTGGTATGATTTCCTTTCCACTATATTTTTTTTATTATTATTGTACGACTGCAGGATCTAAATCATTAAGTTAGATTGAAGGCATTGAAAAAAAGACTTTGTAATTTTAATCTTATCAGGCCTTTATAATCTCCTAGTTAAAAAAAATCTGTATAAAAAATTTAATGTGACAAAAAAAGTCATTTTACTTACAACAGTTTCTTTTTTTACAGTCTTGTTTTAATACTACTAATTGAATATTTTATTAACATATGTGTTTTTTTTTTCTTTGACAGGTTTGGTTTCAAAACCGTCGTTCCAAAGAACGCCGTATGAAGCAGCTAAGCCAAATGGGGACCAGGCGTCACTTTTTCCGCAGCCCGCGAAGAGCCATGCGACCCCTTAGGCCTGGCATGTCTCCGGATGGCTTGGACGACAGCCCGGACATGGTCGGTGGACACAATGCTGCCGGATACGCCTATTTCTCAGGTAGTACTGCGCAATGCCTGCTCTTCGATTATAGCGCCCCCTATTTCGATGATTTTATGCAAATGTCTCCTTTTGATTCGCCGACTCATACGTCGCGGTTTGTTTACTATGATACAGAGAATTATTAAGAGAACATCATACTGGAAACTATAAACAAACGATTTGTGAGATTATGAAATACTTTTTCCTCTTATTGGAATATTGTGAATACTCTGGAGTGAATAAATAATAATTGTTAACTGAAAATTAGACAACAACGAATAATAAATTATTTTATTTTTATACATTTTGATTTTTCATTTCAATTTAACCAAACATAGATTATTAAAAAATGATATTTGTATGTATTATAAATGGGCAATAATCTCAATACAAAGTGTAAGTGAAATTGATCAAAAATGATATACTAATGACTCAAACAGTTACTTTTTTATGTATTATTTTGCAAATTTTTAATGCTTTGGTTTATAAAAATCAAAATTTCTCTGAATGAATTCTTACAATATACAATTGAGTTTACAAATTTATACCTATAGTAACAGAACTTTAATAGTAATAGTAAGTTTACTATTTCTGCAGGAATAGTAAAGAATAACAAGTGTATAAATACGTGATTTAGGTTTGTGAGTCTTTTTTAGTTTTTTCGTATTTATAATATTTTTCATAATTATTCTTTCTCGTACTTACAATTTAATCGCCAAATTTTCAACACGAAAATTTTTTTCTATAATATGATTTTCATGGAAGTAAATCTGTAAGTTTTAAGACAAGAGTCCTTAAAGCATCTGCAAATACAATTATATTTTTAAATACATACAATTTTATTACCCCATAATAAAAACTTCCCGTCTGCCTCCAAATCATGCTTTCATTTATGAAAAGATTAATATATTTTTTTAATTATTAACTAATGAATAAAAAAGGGCATTAGTAAAATATGATTTCCTTTATTAGGATTGAAATTTGAAAAAAAAAAAAAAAAAAAAAAAAAAAAAAAAGTGTTAAAGTTGTACAAAAATGATAATAAACGAGGACTTTAAAATTCTTTCAAAATATTGTTTCTCCGATTTTATTTTATTTATTTATTCAGTTTTTTGCAAACGTTCTTTTCACTGCTTGTATTTTGCAAACTTATTTTCCATCAAAGTGTTTGAAATTATACCTGATTAATATTCTTTCAGTATTTCCGCATAAAAACAATAAGGATTATATAGGTAAAAAAGAAAGTTTCTGAAGTTCACTGAAAAGTTTTAATTATAAATATTAGATGATAATAATAATAATAATAATAATAATAATAATAATAATAATAATAATAATAATAATATATTATTTTAAGATCATGCATCTTGACGAAAGATGCAAATGATAGATTTTCTAGTATAGAGTTTCTTCATCTAATGTCTGCATTTTACTTCGTTTTATAGCATAGAATGCAGATTTACTATGTTATTTTTAATCCTTATTACTAACTGCCGCAATTTTTTCCACTAATCCTACATGTAAGACAACATTTTGTTTATTTCTAATTATTTTTGCAATTCATTTTATTTAGATATCGAAAAAATGTATTATCAAAATAACTATCAAAGGGCAAAAATAAATTTCAAATCTTAAATAAATCAATAAATAAGTAATAATAACAATAATAATAATAATAATTATTATTATTATTACTTTACTTGAAATGTTCTGAGTCTTACATGCAAGAAATTATTTTTAAATAGCTAAATTACAGTCGACAGAGTAGTTATAAAAATAAAATATCGTGTTACATTTAATAATCTAGATTTTACTAATAGAATTTTGTTTTTAATTCAAAATTTTATTTTTTGTTGTTAACGTTTAGATTTCTTTTTGTACAGTTAAAACATTTAAAATAGTTAAAGAATTATTTAGTAACATTATATTCAATTATTTGGTAATATTCTTACATTCTATCCAATTTCACATAAATATTTATATTCAGTTCCTAGGATAGACTATGTACTTTAAATTTTTATTACATCTAAATGTTTAGCTTCATTTATTTTAAACAGAAGCTGCAATGATCTTTGCAAAAATTACATTTGGGGAAATTTAAACACTGTATTACACATCACTTAATATAGCAATAAAAATTTTATTTTCACCTTAAGAAATTTGGGACATCTCAAAACGTACGTACAACGTTTTCAAAAATTATTTTCATGAATTATTTTTATTCAAAGCGATAATTTTTTTTTAATTTTGCTCAAGTAGAAATTAAAGTAGAAGATTAATCTCTTAAAAATTCGTTCCTTAATATTTTCTCTTCTACTTAAAAAAAAAAAAAAAAATAAAATAAAAAAATTTAAATGTTAAGAGAAATATTTTAAAAACTTAAAACACTTGTATCGGATGCTAATTTTATTATTGCAAAAACCCAGATAACAACTCGAAACTTTTTGACTCATTTTTAAACTTACAAGTATGATATCTACAGGCATGGTTATTGAAGTGATTTGTAATCAAACTTTTTTTAATTTTCCGATAAATGAATTACATCTTGAGCTAGAGACAATTGTTGTCTCTGGAGAGCATTTTTTTTTTTTTCCTGGGCTTTTGCGTCCTAAAATTCGTTTCAAAACGTCAACTTTGACAGCCTACATTTCTGAAAAATATTCTACTTGTACAGAAAAGCGAAAAAAAGGAAAACCCAATTCTATTTATTACTTTTTGGATAAAAGCACCAGCTAATTTGATACTTTTCGAATAAAAAAGAATTTTAAAAAGTATCAGAAAGTAACCAGTGTGGATTTGAGAACAACCTTAAGAATTTCTATGTACAATATAGAAAACTAGTTGGAAGTGCCAATCCTAAATATTTCTTCTATCTTATAAATCTTAATGTAACGAAAAGTAGTTACAAATGTTAATACTTCAATATTATTAGTTCAGTACTATATCAACTATGATTTTCATCTTAAATTTCTGCTTCAGCCAATTAATCGCAGTAAAAACGATTTAATCTTGTTGATGATATTTAATAAAATCAATATTTTTCGTTATTATGCTGTACCTCAGCTGTTTGCGAATAGCGGCTTAGCAGAATGCGAATTTTACGTTTCTGCACGAGCTGCCGATGTAAAACAGAACTACAAAAAATCGAGAAAATTACAGAAAAATCGCTATTATGGCCATTACAGCTCCCCCTTCTTGGCGGAATATTTCCAAACTCAGAGAGGATCTGGTTGCCAAACACACACATAGGAAATTTGGTTAAATTCAATGTATAACTTCATTCACTTTTCGATGGTAAAATAATGAAAATGGTACAAAAATTGATATTACAACGCCCCTTTCGGCGGAATATTTCCAAATTCAAGGAGGACCTGCTGCCCATAGCCAAAAACATATACTACATGAAATTTTTTTCAATTCTATGCATAACTTCATACTCTTTTCGATGGTACAATAGCGACATACGGACTGACAGGCAGAGATTTTGTATAAATATGTTTTTCGGGGTCTCCGAAGCCTAGAATTTTTAAATCCATCGAAAACCGGAAGTCGAAAAAAATTTTTATAACAATTCTTTCTTCTATTATATATAGACGAAAATAAAAAATAAAAATGGTACAATTTAATTTTACACGATTTCTTCACATTTGTTAAATTTTGGGTTTCATTACACGATAGCACTTGTTAAGCTAACTTTTGCCAAAATAGACGAATCCCAAGCTCTTCGATGAATTCAACAAATAGATACATTCTACATCTCTTCCGAAAATATAACTGTCGTGACCAGCTCTCCGATGATAAAACGCTCGTTAGGATTGTTAATTAAAGCCCTTCTCCGTTTCACGCAGCCATGGACCCGATAAACACAAGCAATTGACTTTGCCATACACCGAAAAAAAAAAAAAAGGAGAAACCCTTTTACTCTATTGTCTGGGAGTTTTATCTCCGGGCAAAACGTCCGTAAGACATCAATTTCTTTTTCGTCAAAATAGTTGGACGATACTTGTTTTGTGTTTGGTTTGTTTTCGGGTGGCAGAGTGACTTTTTTCTACGATTTTCTTCAATATTAAGAGTAACGTCGTTTATATGCTTGTTTGGTTTTTTTTTTTTTTTTTTTTTTTTTTTTTTTTTCAAAATGATATTTTACATTTAAAACAAAAATTTTTATGATGTGCTAAGTAAAAGAAACTTTATTATTTGACCAAGCAAAACGTCTGTAAGACATTTTTTTTCAGGCAAAATAATTCAACGATACATATTTGCGTTTGATTTGTTTTGGGGTAGCAGAATGACGTTTATAAAACAGCAGATTTTATGTTTGTATGGTATGTATAAAGTAAATCTGTTAAAACTTTCTCAATATTCGAACCAGTAAAACATCGGTACGATATCAATATTTTTTTTCGTCAAAATAATTGGACGATACTTGTTTTGTTTTTGGATGGCAAAGTGACTTTTTTCCTTGATTTTCTTCAATATTAAGAGTAACGTCATTTATATGATTTTGTTTCCCAAAAAGTTATATATCTTACATATAAAAAACCACATTTTTTTTATGATGTGCTTAAAGTAAAAGAAACTAATTAAAAATATTTTATTATTTGACCAAGCAATACGTCCGTAAGACATTTTTTTCAGGCAAAATAATTCAATGATACTTATTTGTGTTTGATTTGTTTTTGGGTAAGCAGAACGACGTTTATAAAACAGTAATGTTTGTATGGTATGCATAAAGTAAATCTGTTAAATTTTTTTCAATATTTGATCCAGTAAAACATCCGTACGATATCAAAAATGTTTTTTTCGTCAAAATAGTTGGACGATATTTGTTTTGTGTTTGGTTTGTTTTTGGGTGGCAGAGTGACTTTTATTTTCGATTTTCTTCAATATTAAGAGAAATGTCATTTACATGATTTTTTTTCCCCCCAAAAGTCATATATCTTACATATAAAATAGCACTTTTTTTTTTAATGATGGGCTTAAAGTAAAAGAAACCAATTAAAATATTTCATTATTTGACAAAGCAAAACGTCCGTAAACCATTTTTTTTCCGGCAAAAGAGTGAAGTTTATAAAACAGTAAATTTTATTTTTGTACGCTAAAACTGTTAAAACTTTCTCAATATTTAAAGCAGTAAAACATGCACATGATATCAATTTCTTTTTCGTCAAAATAGTTGAACGATACTTGTTTTGTGCTAAGTTTGTTTTCGGATGGCAAAGTGACGTTTTTCTTTAAATTTCTTGAGTAACGTGATTTATGCGTTCGCGTTGGTTTTTCAAAAATTTTCATTTATTATCTTTAAACAGCAGTTTTTATTTTGTTATGCTATGCATAAAACAAAACAAAAAAAATACTATTAAAAATACATGATCATTTGACCAGATATATTGTCTGTGCATGACATCAACTTCTCTTACGTCAAAACAGTTGGGCGATATTTATTTTGTGTTTAGTTTGTTTTCGAGTGGCAAGGTAACTTTTTATTTCCAGATCATCAGTATTGGCAGTAAGTGATTAATTTATGTATTTTATTTTTTTCAAAAGTTTTATATTTTGCATTTAAAACAGCAGTTTTTGTTTCGTATGAAATAAACGAACTATATTAAAAATATTTGGTTATTTGAATC
The DNA here is from genome assembly GCA_963932465.1 of Maratus speciosus. Lineage (NCBI taxonomy): Eukaryota > Metazoa > Arthropoda > Arachnida > Araneae > Salticidae > Maratus > Maratus speciosus. The sequence continues at coordinate 511,347,904 of OZ010795.1, forward strand.
GGCAACACATCTGTAATATTATTAGTATTATTGTCAAAGTATCTGATTTGTTTTCGACTCATATTTTCTTTGAACATCTTCAGCATTGGCATGCATGATTAAAAAACGTATTGTATTTTTTCAAAAGTTTTACATTTTACATTTTTATGCTATGCAGAAAGCAAGAAAAAGCTAATAAATCTATCTTATTATATGATTTGTTTTTGAAAAAAATAGTTGCATAATACATATTTTGTGTTTGATTTACTTTTTGGTCGAAAAGCTTTTTTAATTATTTTTTTTAATTTCTTCAGCACTGACTAAACTCAAATCTAAATATATTTTAAATTATAAGCATAGATATGTATTTTTTTCGTCCTCTGCAATGCTTGAGTTTAAAGAAATCAAATGAGGAGGAAAATATTTTATAAGTATTTTTATAATTTAGTTTTATTTATATGTGATTTATTCTCCGAGTTGTAAACGTAAAAATTTAACAACTACAGAATGTATATCTCTTATTAATATTATTATTAAATAATTTTAAATACATCAACATAATTTTAAAATTATTGGGTCAATCCATTTCAAGTGGTCCAGCACTGGTTGCTCGACCATTTTTAAAAAATCTGAAATTTTTTGTACAACAACCCTAACATGATGGAAGTTCAAAATGACTATTATTTTAATTTTATTAATTTTTGTTTGTACATGACGGCCATCTTTGTTTCATCGTCTGCAGCAATTTTCTCATAAGAAGGGTTTACGGAATTGTAAATAATTCATCGTTTATTTATCCAATTCAACTGCGGATTAAAGCAATTTGTACAGAATACATTGGGCTAAAAGTTTGGTAACAGAGTAGTTTCCGAAATTAACTGCTTATTGGTAAAATTTAAGCATATAAAGTTTCAGTTTTTTTTGAAATATTTGTCCGTTTACAAGAGGAAATTTTTCCAGCAATGACTGCTGTCAACATGACATAATTTGTTTTACAAATAGGCCGAAAGTACTTGTACTTACACGCCGAGTTCCAGTTCTGGGACTTGCTTTCTCTTCGCTAAAAAAAAAAATCCCAAATTTTTCAAAAATGACAAAAATCGCACTTTTCAGGCTTTGATATCTCTGGTGGGGCACAAGATAAAAATCTGAATTTTTTTTTTTTATAAGTGTATTGTATGGTAGTGTTATGCACAAGAAATTTCAGGATGGAGATTTGACTACAAGCTGAGATATGGCAAGGGCAACATGTCAAAACAATACTGCCAAACTATTGTTTTGTTCTAGTCACAGCTAAGTATTTATCTCAGAGTATCATTTAAATTTACTTTTTAGATTATCTTTAAATAATAGTAACAGAAAATAAAGTCTTTTGGATTAATTTAAAAAATAATTATGCCTAAGGACTACATTTTGTATGGTTTCAGTAATTTTTGTTGTTGTAATTTTAGTAACTAAAAGAAACCTCAGCACTTTTACATATACAGTTGAACCTCGTTAACATGAACACGCTTAACATGAATTACTTTTAACATAAATTATTCTCACAGTTCCCTATAAAAACGAATACAAAGATTTGATACTGATAACATGAATTACTGTTAACGTGAACAAATTTTTGATTCCCCTTGAGGTTCATGTTAACGAGGTTCGACTGTATATATATATATATATATATATACAAGACCTGAGACAAAAACAGAATAGGGAAAGAGAAAAGCTGTTAATGTTGGCATACTTGTTGAGACATGATCAAACGTGTCAAACACATTCCTGCTTGTTGGTTTAAAAACCACAATTTTAATGCTGCTTGCCAGTCCCTAAAAATTGTTCCTACCACAAGTATGTTCCTGTAAAAAAAACATTATGCGATGTTACCATGCATCAGCCTCAAATAATTTTCAGAAAGTAAAGATACCCAAAGCCTTTTCAAAATTTATACTGCAGAAAAATCACATTTTTGCATAAAAAGTAAGCTAGGAATTATTAATGAATTGAAACTTGCACATAGTAATTTCAAAGTATATTTCTATGAGCCAGCAGGGCCAAGATCTTCAATCAAGTTATCAAGAGATGAGAAGATTTATATCCTACAAATAAAATCTTGAGAAAGATCAAAATAGTGGTTTTTGAACCAACAAGCAAGAATGTGTTTTGACACGTTTGATCATGTCTCAACAAGTATGAAAACATTAACAGCTTTTCTTTTTCCCTATGTTGTTTTTGTCTCAGGTCTTGTATAAAAATATTTTTTTTCTTTATGTAAAAGTGCTGAGGTTTCTTTTAGTTACTAAAATTACTTACAACAAAAATTACTGAAACCATACAAAATGTATGGCCTTAGGCATAATTATTTTTTAAATTAATTTCTAAGCTTTGCAAAGGGCTTTATTTTCTGTTACTATTATTTAAAGATAATCAAAAACATTAATTTAAATGACACTCTTAGATAAAAACTTAGATGTGACTACAACAAAATAATAGTTTGGCAGTATTGTTTTGACATGTTGCCCTTGCCATATCTCAGCTTGTAGTCAAATCTCCATCCTGAAATTTCTTGTGCATAACACTACCATACAATACTTTTATAAAAAAAAAATCAGATTTTTATCTCGTGCCCCACCAGAGATATCAAAGCCTGAAAAGTGCGATTTTTGTCATTTTTGAAAAATTTGGGATTTTTTTTAGCGAAGAGAAAGCAAGTCCCAGATCTGGAACTCGGCGTGTAAGTACAAGTGCTTTTGGCCTATTTGTAAAAAAAAAAAAAAAAAAAAAATTGTCATGTTGACAGCATTCCTTGCTAGAAAAATTTCCTCTTGTAAACGGACAAATTTTGGAAAAAAACTGAAACTTTATGCTTAAATTTTACCAATAAGCAGTTAGTTTCGGAAACTACTCCATTACCAAATTTTTAGCCCAATGTATTCTGTACAAATTGCTTTAATCCGCAGTTGAATCGGATAAATAAACGATGAATTATTTACAATTCCGTAAACCCTTCTTGTGAGAAAATTGCTGCAGACGATGAAACAAAGATGGCCGCCATGCACAAACAAAAATTAATAAAATTAAAATAATAGTCATTTTGAACTTCCATCATGCACAGTAAAAAAAAACGGTAAAAATTACAGCTGATTTGGCTGTGAATCGCTAAAATACAGCGTTTTATTAACTTCCGTATCGATTTACAGTAAACTGCTGTTATTTCAACAATGGCAAAACCGCCTGGACTGCATTCCAGATGAGATACCTGCCCTACAGGCACACTGTCAAGCCAAAGCAAAGTAGTGTCGTACGAATGTTAGCGTCGGTGTGAATATGTGCCTATTATGAATTCAAAATGGCGATTTTGGATACTTATATGCAATTCTGGATTACATATTTTAAAAAAATCAGAGTAAGTTTTATTTTTATGTTTATTCGTATCATTGATTTAATAACTGTATCAAATAGGCAGTTCTCTTATATAATGTAAGATACAAATTTTGTATTTGCGTACATATATATAAACGTTGACTGACAGTAGCTTTGAATCATTTGTATAAGGATTAAATATTTTGTCTTAAATTATAACAAAAGAGCATATTTCCAATTTACATTTGAAAAAATTATTATTTTTCTTTTCTTTTTTCCATCATAGGACTTAGTTATTATTTACTTATGTGTCAAAGTACCAGATTAAAAAAAAAAAAATCAATATTTTTGAGATATGTTTTGCTTTGCTATTATATATTTTTCGCAATTTCATTTTTTCCGTTATTTGTATTTTAACATACCTTACTAATCTAAATTATACAATATTTTTTAATTGTCTAAAAGATTTAAGTGCGCTTTTTGTACTAATTTAAATGTTTTTATTTATTTAATGTATTATTATAGTTTATTAAAATTTCAAAAACAATTTTACGACTTATGGTCCGATTTACCGTCGGAGTTATTCACATTTCATAGATGCTAGTTTTTTACGCGCATTTCTTTACATTTTTTATATGTAATTTTTAAATCATTTATTGTGTGTAAGCTGGATACACTTCTTTATTGATCCATAAAATATTCCAAGAGTTTGCTTACTATTGTCGCAGCATTCAAAAGCAGCAGATCGCATTTTGCTTTTGATAATTATCGAAAAATAAGAAGTAATTAGCACTAGATGCTGAAATTAGATATTTTGAATGTTGTCAATGTATGTTATATTACGCAGTACATTTGAAATTCACATAAGGAAAATTCTTTACAATGAGTTACAATAGTTTAAAATTTATGATTTATTGCTTTTTTCGGCGTATTTTCCTATTTTATTTATTATTTTGCTTTATGGTGCTAAATTTGTATCTTACACATGTATAACAGAATTTATTATATAATAATATTATTAAAACAATGATATAAGTAGACATAAAGATAACACTTATAGAGCTCTTAGTTTTTAAAAGATGTATCATAGTATACAAAAAAAAAAAAAAAAAAAAAAAACTCAAAGTAAACAAACATTGCAGGGCGGGGGGGGGGGGGGGGGGGAGGAAGATGCAAACGTATATCTACAAATAATAATAATAATAAATAAAATAAAATAAATACAAAATGTATATATATGAAAACAAAAATATATACCGTTAGAATGTCGCATTCACCTTGAAAACTATATCGAAATAAAATTAAAACTTGCTAAAAAGGTGCATTTAATGTCATAAATATAAAAAGATATTAATAAGATGTTTTTAAAAGATGTATCATAGTATACAAAAAAAAAAAAAAAAAAAAACTCAAAGTAAACAAACATTGCAGGGCGGGTGGGGGGGGGGGGGGGAGGAAGATGCAAACGTATATCTACAAATAATAATAATAATAATAATAAATAAAATAAAATAAATACAAAATGTATATATATGAAAACAAAAACATATACCGTTAGAATGTCGCATTCACCTTGAAAACTATATCGAAATAAAATTAAAACTTGCTAAAAAGGTGCATTTAATGTCATAAATATAAAAAGATATTAATAAGATGTTTTTAAAAGATGTATCATAGTATACAAAAAAAAAAAAAAAAACTCAAAGTAAACAAACATTGCAGGGCGGGGGGGGGGGGGGAGGAAGATGCAAACGTATATCTACAAATAATAATAATAATAATAATAAATAAAATAAATACAAAATGTATATATATGAAAAAAAAAAAACATATACCGTTAGAATGTCGCATTCACCTTGAAAACTATATCGAAATAAAATTAAAACTTGCTAAAAAGGTGCATTTAATGTCATAAATATAAAAAGATATTAATAAGATGTTATTACATAATAAAATAGTTTTTATAAACTTCCAATATTTCATGCCTAGCGCTTTCGATCACCTACTGATCGAATAGCGATAGTGATCGAAAGCGCTCGGCACGAAATCTTGGAGATTTTTAAGTTTTTAAAAACTGTTTTATTATGTAACAACATGTTATTAACATCTTTTTTATATTTCTGACATTAAATGCACCTTTTTAGCAATTTTTTATTTTATTTCGATATAAAATAAATAATAATAAAGGCTAAAAAATTACTGTTATCTTGTTAAAAGTGCTGTAAAATTAACAGCAAAATATGCTGAAAAAATACAATTTTTTGTAAAATCTAAAAAACAAAATTACTGTAAAATTAAATGTAAAAGTGCTGTAAATTTACAAGTTTGCTGTTTACCCGTGGAAAACAAAATTGCTGTAAATTGACAGCAAAATTTGCTGGCACCCATATTGCCAGCATTTTTTGCTGTAAAGATACAGTGATTTTTTTTACAGTGTGTTAGGGTTGTTGTACAAAAAATTTCAGATTTTTTAAAAATGGTCAAGCAACGAATTGATGATTTTCTGGACCACTTGAAATGGATTGACCCAATTAGATAAATAAATACCTTATGTATTAGATTTCTTTCTTTTTAACATTTGTGAAGTCGATACGAAAAGTTACAAAATATTAGAATTGTTAATTAAATAAATGTATACTACGTTTTTCTTAGAGGTTATCATATATATATATGTGTGGGAATTTCGCAAGCAACACCTGCATCAGACTGACCCCGTATTTTCCGCTTCGAGATTAAAAAGAAAAACGAGCCTTAACGAAGCTGTGTGAAGTGGAAATGCAGAAAAAGTAAATAGAACGAAAAAAGTTGGACGACGCGGGTTTTGTAGAAGAATCAGAATATTTTCGACGCTACAAAACGGAAGGTTTAAACGACGTATAGAAATACAAGAAATATTCAACGACGTTTATAAATGAAGCCTGAATTATAGCCTTTAAGCTAATTAAAGAACGAGAAGAGTGTTTTTTATCTGTATTTTTGTTTGTGTGTTCGTCTCAATAAATGTCAGTGCTCGTCCTAAAAGTGAGTTGTGATTTATGAATACAGTCTCATCCCATATATATATATATATATATATATAACCATTAAGTAAGCAATACCGGCCACCAACAAAAAACTATGAAATTATGAATAAAATGACATTGACAAAAATACAGTTCCCCCCAACATACTTAACTATATATGCACATATATATAATTAAACGTACTTTATAATGCATAAACGTTTATTAATTGGAAGATATATACTGCGAAACTTAATAGAATTAATCTTTGGAAGAAAGGGGGAAAATGTATTTCTATAAAATCTTTTATTTTAAAGAAAGGTGCTATTAGTAACCATTCTTCCCATAACGACTAAACCAGCTTGCCTTACATAATAAATCTATTCCAAACTGTGCTAATGAAACTGCACTTAGTGCATTAAAAATATGTGTCAACTTTTATGTCATTGTCACCTAAAACAGAATATAGTGCATTATGTCATTATTAAATCGATATTACAAAAAATAATAATAATAAATAATAATAAAAAAATGCTTGTAACCCCATTTTTAACTTAAATGGCTCTACAAAAGAATTACATCATTTCCATCAATAGTGCTGGGGATAAATACCATGTTCTAAAAGCTTAATACTCTAGTATAAAGAGTCTATAACTGCAGTTCAAACACTCTACCCTAAAAGCTGCTAATGCACCACAGATTTCATTTAAGTGGAGGGGCAGGAACCGCTGCGGACAACCGCTTAGTTTGGCAAAGGGTCGCTGTGGAAAAAGTTGAGAACATGCAAAAACACTACAGTGTAACTCCCCCGCAGTGTAGTGGAGTATGCTCACTCCCTGTATTGCCCCCGCAGTACGCCGTAGCATTGCTTCTGTACGGGCACCCCCTTGAGCAAGAAAAGCTCGAATCCTCGAGTTTGACTGTGGTTCGAAAGTGCTCTTTTTTTCCATTGAGTTCTTAAAAATTCAATGTAGCAACAGATGGTACATACGATGAGTTAAATGAAAAATTAATAAAATTAAAGTAAAGTTTGGCAAACAACAATGTGACATTTAATTTGTGCATGCAAGTGAATTATAATCATCTGGACGCTTTTTGATTTCCTCATTTTAAACGCCATTAAAAACTGGCAAAATGGATTTTTGTAAGACAATATATATATATCGGATGAAAAAATGCTTTTCTTCTACTTGCGTTTTAAAATTTGCTTTATCTTCAATGATTTTCGAAAATATATATATCTTTTAAATTAATTAATTAATTTTCAAAAATGTATTTTTTAGTTAATTTATTTACTTATTTGTTAACACTATACATGTGATTTAAAATAATAAAACATTCATAGAAAAGAAGTACGATTAAAGAAACACAATTTCTGTTATTTATAACAATAGATCAACATCTTATCACAAAACTCCCACAAAAATATCCTTCTCTTCTAAGATTTTGTCCTGCTGGCTCCAGTGATTAAACTGAAAGTGTATTTATAATTGTATATCTTACCCACTGTATATTGTAATAATGTGTGGTCATCATGTTATTTTTGGAAATATTTTTGAGGAGACCTTTCGTAATGTGAAATTTGCATTTTTGTCTTTAAAAATTTAGACACCTAAATAGACACCTAACATTTAGACACCTAAAATTTTAAAGGAAAAAAAATTCTACATATCATACATTTATTAGAAAAATAGATTTAAGAAAGAAATTTTCAGAAAAGGAGAAAATGTTTACTAGCGTGAGGGCGACTTATTTTCTATTTTAAACAGATCGGAGATTAATTCGATGCTTTGATATTCTGCGTCAAAAATATTATGTTTACTTCCAGTCAGAATCCATATCATTATTTGAAATGTTGTCTATAAGAATAATGTGTAACATCAAACGTAAAACATAACAAACCCATCCTATTTCATGCATTTTCAAAATATAATTATGTTTTTAAAAAGTGTCTGTAAAGTACTTTTGTATATTAATACATGGAAAATATTCCAGAGAGAAACATTCGCCTTGCATACAATATTTCAAATGAAAATCAAATTTCAAAGTGATTGCTTAAAAGGCGCAAAAGCCAACATAGTGAAAAGGATTCCAAGCCGGGACACGAACCCGGGCCATCAGTATAGCGCACTGAAGCTAGGTATCGTTCCAAGTGGTTTAGTCGGTAGAACGTCAGTGCGCTATACTGATGGCCCGGGTTCGTGTCCCGGCTTGGAATCCTTTTCACTATGTTGGCCTTTGCGCCTTTTAAGCAATCACTTTGAGATTTGATTTTCATTTGAAATAAGTACTTTTGTACTTTACTAGTATTAATATCTAAAAAAACAACAAATACATGTATATATATATATATTTTTTTTAGTTTTAGCACATTTTAAATAGGGATGCATAAAGTACTGGTATTATCTTGTAAAAGATAGAATGTGAAATGCTATAACAGAAGCAAAATAATAGCACTCGGCATTAATACTTTAATGTTTGCTAATTAAATTCTATTACAGAATCGTTCAATATTTACTTCTTTATTTGCACCCATATTATAATAACCATTATCATCAGAATTAACTGTTTAGTTCTATAAGGAATGTAATGTATAACACATTTGCCGACTAATTTACTGCTTATTCTTATCTCTGAAAACAATATTAGTGGCTTCCTTGTTATAATCAAATGTTGCTAAATAACCATTTAATTTACAAAATACCTATCGCGCATCTTTGTTTTCTATTCAAGTATTTGTGCATTCATTGATTCTCGATTGACTTTTAATATGAAATAGATAATTCTAATATCCTTCTAATGTAACGGAAAACAAGTGTGCTTTTGTTAAACTAAACCACCACATCTTAAGAATTAACACAATAGAAAGGGAACTTCTATGGTATTAAGAGCTCATTCTCCGAACAATTGGATAGCCCAGCTCATTTCGCCTCACTTCTCAACTTTAAGTCCATATTTCACCTTAATACTCCTTTGTCCTGCTGGTCTGAGTTTTCCCAACGTCCGAAAGGAGATGATCCAAGGCGGCTTAATGTCCGCATCTTAGGGATTTTCATTAAGGTGGGCCGCTCTTGCTTTTAAAAGCACAGCGACATCCTTTTCTTTGTGCGCGAATTACACGAGAAAATCTCAAGAAATTAAGCGCTTTATAATGATCTGCGATTTTAAAAGTTATTCTCCTTTCTCTCTTGCTGCACGGCTTCCGATGGCTGCAGCTTTCCTGTAAACTGGAAGCAATTAACCGATTACAGAAAAGGCAGCGATAAATCGATTAGGGCGCTCGGAAGCCCCGGCATCGATTAAGCGATTAACCGACAAATCGTTTTTTAATTGAAAGTTAATCGTGGAGTATGCCAGGCAGAGAGATATAGAGATTGTCGCTCATTCAGTTCCCTAACAGTGAGCGGCTATTAATCAGCTGTTTTGCCGGAGAAGTGCTTTTTGAGACTATTCCCCGTCATTTTGAAGATGCCAATTTTAATTGTGTTTTTTAAATGGTTTTGTAATAGTGTCTCTGCTTGTAGGGAGGGTCGGACCATGTTGGTTTAACGATACTGTAATGTTCTTCCGTCTGAAATATGTATTTATGATATTAAAACTGATGATTAAATATAAATAAATTCAGTTAAGATAAACAATTAAAGTTTTGAAAGAGAGAGGCAGCCTGTAGCTTCGTTTATATTTCATGAGAAAATAAACGAGCCACATCAATATGTATTTTCCAAAATTTATTACACGTTCTCACCCAATAAATTACAACTTATATTCAGAATTTTATCATGTGTGATGATATTTCGAACTGAAAGATAAGTGTATGGAATTTGTTATACCTGAAATAAAATTCTAGTTTATATCACAATAACTTATCTATAAGTGTTTTCCAAAATTTATTACACATTTTTACCTCATAAATTAAAATTTATATTCAGAATTTTATCATGTTTAGAATACGATGATAGTTTAAAATTAGATATAAATATGTAGAATTTGCTATATTTCAAATAAAATACTAGCTAATTTTACATTAACTTTTTAAAAGATAGTACTTGATTAGTTTTTTGAAAATCATAAATCTGGATTATAAGTAGAAATGATCGTGGAATGATATTTATTGTGCTTTAGAAATTTTACTCCTCGGCAGTTTAAAGATATAGTCAGAAAACCCAGTTAATTTTTATAGTATACCTTTGCAGAAAAAAAAAATTGATCCACAACATAATCATCAATTTCATCATCAATATACACAATACTAATCATACTGCGTGTACAACTGAGACAGTTGACAGAATTAGCGAGGCTCGGTAAAAAATAATATTTATTTCTTCCCCAAAATTTGCAAAATATCAACCTTTTTTTTTTTTTTTTTTTTTTTTTTCTGCTTTCTTTAGAACATTTATGTAGCACTGTAAAAAAAACGGACTAAAAAACGGAGATTCTACTGGCAATCGAAACGTCAGTACTATTTCCGTATTTTAATGGAAATCCCCCCCCCCCCATAAATTCCAGAAAAACTGAAGATATTCTGTCATTTATGAGGAAAATTTTCCGTAACAATACGGATTTCTGGAATTTCTGGGGGTAAATTTCCGTTAAAAAATACGGAAATAGTACTGGCGTCTCGATTGCCAGAAGAATGTCCGTTTTTTTTTTTTTTTTTTTTTTTTTTTTTTTTACAGTGAGTGGTATTTGTGCATGTGGGACATTTATGTGGTGGCATGTGTAATTTTTCTTAATATAACTTCTCTTAATATACGAATAATTATTTAAATTATTGAAATTTTTATTCAAAACATTTCGAGATATCACTCAAGTTGTGGCGAGTTAGATTTTAAAACCGTTGTGAAATATCTTGAGAAGCAGCAATTGATGTCATTTGTTGTTATATCAGAGCTTTCCTCGTTACGACGAAGTTTTCTATCATATATATTTCTGATAAACCATTTTGTTTCTTTCTGTCCTTTAAGGCTGTTCTCAACTGCTCTGCTCAACAAACGCAAAACATTTTGACGCATTTACAAATTCATTTTTTAACAGAACGATATAAAATTGGAAAGCCTGGCCATGGGAGTGATTTGGAATTGAACTGCGTTTTCCATTTTTTGATCAATCCCTTACCTATTGAGTTATAAGCGATTTTGATCACGTGACAAACACGTTTTTCAACCTTTTTTGTCTGTTTTTTCTCCTTTTGCGAGGAAATTTGGTTCAAAACGCCTACTTTGACACTATTTTCTGAAAAATCTATTGCTTTTGCAAAAAAACGAAAAAAACAGTTTGATGACATAGTTTCTTAACAACAACACCTGCTAGTTTCATGCATTTCCGAACAAAAATGAATTAAAACTTATGTCATAAAATTGCCCTTTTGGATTTGAGAACAGCCTTAAAGCCAGGATCTCTTGACATCCAAGCTCGTTATATACTATTTTATTCTTACAAAATATCACACTGAACATTTACAGTATTTTGAATATTGGCTGTATAATTAATTTTCTAGAAATGGCAACATCTGATATTTGTTTATATAGTTTTTCTATCGAACTCATTCGAACTATCAATGGCTTATAATAACTCTCATATAATATTTATTTGTAATGTAAATATGTAATATATTAGTAGTAATGTGGTAAAATGTCTCATTAAACATGTGTGCTTTATCCAGAGTATTCATTCATCAAAATATGCAAGTTTCAGGCCACCAGAGTCACAACATATACGATTGTGAGTAACTATAATGGTTACGCTTCCCTTTCATTTCTCAGAAACCTTAATTTCGAAAAAAAAAAAATTATGATAACTCACAACATTATTTATTTCGATGATTTTACCTAACTTAAATCCAAATTATCATTAAATGTAGAAGTGTAGAAAATATAGGATTCAAAACCTTTCGAGAAACCACTCGAGTTGTGGAACGATAGATTTTGTAACAGTCGTAAAATATCTTGAGGAGCAGCAATTTGTATTCACCCTCCGAAGTTATTCGACAAGATCATTACAATTGGTCTTGCACTTTTCCGTATATCGGAGTTTTTCTCATTATACAACCCAATTTTATGCAATATATTTTTATGCGACGAACATTTTTTTTATACATTTTGCTCATTATAATCGGGTTCTCAAAGGATACGTTACATTAATTATCCATAATTATTCGTTAGCAATCGTAGAATATCTCAAGGAACAGCGATTTATATTCGCCATCCGAAATTCCCCATTGGCAAGAACATTGCAATTGGCCTTGCCATTTTCATTATATCAGAGTTTCTGTTATTACAACTAAATTTCCTGCAATATATTTTCAAGTTTTAAAATATCCGGAGGAACAACAATTCGCATTGGCTCTCCAAAGTTCCTCACAGGCAAAAACATTTCGATTGGTCTTGTCATTTTCATGATGTCAGAGTTTCAGTCGTTGCATCTTAAATTTGCTGCAATATATTTTTATGACAAATTTTTTTTTTTTTTATTATCCTTTTTGCTCATTATAATCGGGTTCTCGCAGGATACTTTACATTAATTATACATAATTATTCGTTAGCAATCGTAAAATATCTTAAGGGTGTTCTCAAATCCAAAAGGGCAACTTTATGACACATAAGTTTTAATTTATTTTTGTTCGGAAATGCATGAAACTAGCAGTTGTTGTTCAGAAACCATGTAATCGAGCTGTTTTTTTTTTTTCCTTTTTTGCAAATGCAATAGATCTTTCAGAAAATAGTGTCAAAATGGGCGTTTTGAACAGAATTTCCATGAGAAAGGAGAAAACCCATTCAAGAAAAGATGGAAAAAGTATTTGTCACGTCATCAAAATCGCTTATAACTCCATAGGCAATTTATTGATCAAAAAATGGAAAACACAGTTCGATTCCAAATCGCTTCCATGGTCAGGCTTTCCAATTTTATATTTTCCCGTTAAAAAATGTATTTGAAAATGTGTTAAAATATTTGTTGAGCAGAGCAGTTGAGAACAGCCTTAAGAAACAACAATTTATATTCGCCCTCTAAATTTCACCATAGGGAAAAAAAAAACGATTAGCCTTACCATTTTCATCATATCAGAGTTTCTGTTATCAAAACTAAATTTCCTGTGGAATATATTTTTAAGTAGTAAAATATCTGGATTCTGGAGGAACAGCATTTCGCATTCGCGATCCAAAGTTCCTCAGAGGCAAGAAATTTCGGTTGGTCTTGTCAGTTTCATGATGTCAGAGTTTCAGTCGTTACAACTAAATTTGCTGCAATATATTTTTATACGACAAACAATTTTTTAAAATCCTTTTTGCTCTTTCTAAGTGGGTTTTTGTAGCATCCGTTACATTAATCATCCATAATTATTCTCTAGCAGTCGTAAAATATCTTGCGGAACGACAATTCTTATTCGTCATCCGAAGTTCCTCATAGGCAAAAACATTAGGATTGGTCGCCATTTTCACGAGTTTTCGCCATTAAAACTAAATTTCCGGCAATATAATTTTATAGAACAAACAATTTTCTTGTTTTTTTTTTTGTTTTTTTTATAACCGTGTTCTCATATTACATTCATATATGTAATATGAGATATATATTACGAATGTAATATATATCTCATATTACATTCGTCATATACGAGTTTGAATATTGCAGCGTAACAATAATGCTGAGCAGATAAGTATAGAATTCGGATATCCCTTTTATTTTTCATAACACATTTCGTAGTAACTGGGTACATTATTAATTACTTGGATCATTTAACATAATTTAAATACGGATTTTCATCTAAACTACAGAAAATTTTATTAAAATTTTTGAAGAAACCAGGATAGATTTTGTAATAGTCGTAAAATATCTTAAGCAGCAGGAATACGTATTCACCATCCAAAGTTCTTCATCGGCAAGACCATTACGATTCTCTCTTCTCTTTACATCCTTATCATCTATTCCATGGTAGATTCTCTGGATGAAGGGGGTCCGAATTAAAGGGGGTAAGAAGGATTTCTCCAGCGATCATGGATAAAATAGAACCCTCAGGGGAGGGGGCTCTTCTGTGCGGTCGAGCCTAACCTTCCCTTGCGTATTCCAGTCCTAAAGTGAGAGGGGGGGATGAAGAAGATTAATGCATTGTGTTGAGATGGGGATTAATCTGCATGAGCATATAACTATCCGATTGGAAACACTTGTGTGTCTTCAGGGGTGACAGCGACAGGAGCGTTTTGTCCACCACCCTTACCCCATGAATATGCAAAGGGGGAGGAGGTTTTATTCAGTGGGTAAAAATGGGAGGATATGCCTCCTGGCTACGACGCGATAGCGTAGTCCCTAGGTATGGCCGTGTCAGATATGTGGCGGAGATATGCAAGTGAGTTGGTGATATCATACTTAAAGTCACTTATAAGAATCGGAAATTGTGGTGTTAATTTGAACGATTTGATATTTTCCTCCACACCAAGACGGAAATTCAAAGTTTAACCTGTCTTTAAGGAAAATCGTTGAATAGTTTAGTTAGAAATTAAAAATTTTATGCTTTAATTGTAATTTTTTTCAAAATAATAGATAATTTCTTTACAGTGCTATAAAAACATTGATTTAAATTGCACTGAATGCTTACCGTAGGTGAAATTTTTGTCTTGAAAAAATATTAACTATTTTTCAGGAGAATGTAAAATATTGTAATGTATCTATTTTTAGTGACAAAGTCTTAAACCTTAATATAGTTTACATTAAGTATGTAATGTAAGCTATATTTAGTATTATTTACAAATGTTTAGTATAATTTGTAAACATTACTAAAAACAGGATGTCCTAAAAAGAACTGAACTTTTTTTTTAAATTCAAAAACAAGTAAATGAAGACAGCTATTAAAGTTATTCTTCCAGTAAATTAATTTGTGAAGTCGGAAATTCCTTTACTGACTTTCTTCGTCTTAGTTCCAATTTTCACCTACAGATGGCACTGCACTGTCCAGAAATGTTAGAATGCGCACTAAATCTAACGCACAAAAAATAAAGTTCACTCAGTTTTTAACATTCATTCTGCATAGCTGTAGAAAAACACCAACAAATTGTTTACGTTTCAAAATTGCAAGGTTATACATCCATGTGTTATTATGAGCAGTATTACAGTTTTAGATTGAGCAGCGCCATCTACAAATGATATCTGAAACTGAAAGAAGGAAACAGAGCTAAGAAATTCTTGACTTGACTTCACCTGCAAATAATTTCAATACCACATTACTATTATACGATTTACTTGTTATTGAATTTAAAAAGCGATCGGTTCATTCTAAGCCCATTATTTACAAAACAATTAATAATTGCTGTCATAAAGTTGCTCGTCCAGAGAATTTTGCGATGACAAATTACATAAGAAATTTATTTACGGAATCCCGTCTGCCAATATATCTATGTATATTATAAAGGACAAACATGTCTGTGCGTAACACTAACGTCATTTTGAGAATGACAACAGCAGACGATAAAATTTCGCTTTTACTGCATTTTTTAAAAATATTTTTAAACTTCTAATCTTCGCAGATTTTCAATTTTGACACAGTCGAATAGGGGAAAAAAATACTTTCAAATGCAATTTGTTTGAAAACTGTATCGTAATTTGTTTGAAACAAGTATAGCAATTTACTCAATTTTTATTGGTTTTTAAATAATTTTTAAGCAGGAAATTTTTCATCTCTCTCGCCTGCAGACGATAGCGAAAGATAAATCCGTTTGCACTTTAATATAAATACCTTATCGTTTGTTTCCAGATTATATTCTATAACAAAATTAAAACATCCATTATTCAATAAGAAAAACAATAAAATATAAATAAAACGCAAATTTAAGGCATGACTTCGGGGATTTCTTCTGCTGTTAAATCCTGACGCGAGAACAATATGAAAGGATCGCTTTTAATACATTTCAAAACTTTATGTGAACGCATTTTTGCTGTTTTTCCTATAAATATGATTTTCAGTATTGTTAATGGACATGCTAAAAAAATATATTAAATGTAAAAAATCTCTCTCTCTCTCTCTCTCTATATATATATATAAACAATAGATCCGTCCAAGGTTTTCTTTCCGCAATCTTTGAGATTATTTGTCGATGAGGTTTTCATTAAATGAAAATTTTTTTTAAAATCAAACAACGCGTTTTAACGATATATAAGCATACTTACATCGAAAGCCGCTTGCGGCACCTTTCGAAAAATACCTCATTCATCGTTGTATCTTTAGTATGTGCATACAAAAAGGAGTGTTGACACCAGAAATAATATATGATGGTTTTTACCTATATTTTGTAGCCCGGGTTTATTCCCTTGTATCAATAAATGATAAATAAATAAAATCAGGTAAATAAATAAAATCAATCTGCTGGAGTTTGCTTTAATGTTCGTATTGATTAAAAAATTGTTTACAAAGAGTTTATTCTATTTTTTCGTATTTTTAGATTTTTTCATAGGCTAAAAAATAGTATGCTATGTTCAATGTATACTAAAAATGAAATTAACTATTCATTTTATATCGTTGTAATGAATAATGAAATTATCTTACATGTAAAATGTAAAAGCAAAGATAGTGTTATCTACTTCCTCTGATGCCATGTTTTGGAAATTGTAAGAGATATATCATAATTTAAAGACCGGGTGAAAATATTTAATGTAATTTCAAAATGTAATTATTGTTCCAAATCAGCAACAGATGTTACCGAAATCATCGGTTATTATAATTATTTTCGCTCACCTAAATTTAGTAAAAGTCACTCGACATATCAATTAAACTAGGAGTTGTGTAAACTGATAAATTCCAAATCGACTGTTATAATTTTTTTTAAGTTTTAAGTTTTTGAGTCATTTTCACACATTTTTAATTTCTTTAATAACTTCATAGTGCTTTTAGTTATTTAGTTACCTCGAATCATTATATTTTAAAACTATGATCTGAATTACCGTATAAGTTATATGGTCAAAAATTATACTTTTAATACTAAAATACATTTAAAGGAAGTGGTAGTTAATAATAATTTTTCTTATAACGAATAATTACTTAAATAATTTGTCCTTTTATTTTCTATATATAAAAAAAATGTAACGATTTGGAAGCTGGCCAAAAGATTTGGAAACGGACCAATAAAAATCTGCGTAGATACCGCGAAACGCATCTGATTGGTCAGAGATTTCTGTTTTTTTCTAAGCGAGAATTGTGCTTGGCAAAAACGATGAAGGTAGAGATTTATATAGGATGAGCGGGGAAAAGGAAGAATCTTCTGCATTTCGATAGACTTGTTTTTTTTCCCCTTAGGGGTCGATGGCAAAAGTGATTTTTACAGAAAGTAGATAATTTCCATTAACTAATGAGAAGGGGTGTGGGGTCATCCGCGTTTGGAATCTAAAAATTGAATGCATAGAAAATAAGGGGCCGCTAAGCGATTCAGAATGGATATGCGAAACAATTACGTCCGGGGTTGGCTAGAAAATAGGGATTGCTTGGCGATACCTAACGAAATCGCGAGGCGATTACGCGGGGAGTTGGCGAGCGTAGCGAGTATGGGTGACAGAGCCCCCTAGTTGAACTGAGAAAAACTGTTGAATGGTTTTAATTACATGTTAGCCATTGTATGCAATTTTATACGTTTTGTATCTAAGTAATTTATGTTTAGATACTGTAGAAAAATGTATTTTTATAAAAGTTTTATTATTGGAACAAATTATAAAAGTAAAATTATTTGTTACTATTTATTTATCGATTTTAATTTGAAGAGCAATTAAAGATATTAAATAATAAGAAAATACTAGCTTTGACATTTTTTTAAAAAATTAATAATTAAACAAATGCGTCATTTTTGGGATTTAAAAAGTTTCCGTTAGATTGTTTATCTTTTTGAATTGATTTTAAGATGTAGCATATAAAGTATTTTTGTCGATATATATTTTAGATTTTTTTTTTCTCCTAACGAAGGTTTTAAAGATTAAACCGAAACGTAGAGAGTTATTTTATTCATATGTTTATTTTACATCTTTTAATTTGTGAATAAATAGTAGTACGTTGGATAGCAACACCTTTTATGTTTTGTATTCGATATTACAACGTAATGTCCTTAATTATTATGCGTCATTATGTTTTGTAACAAAAGATATGAGCCTTCGGATGAATATATATTAATTACTATATTAATTACTATGTTAATTACTATAGCAATACTCTATTAATCCTCGGTAAAATTTTAAAACATGATAGGCCATAACTAAGGCCCTATAAATAATCTGGAAAATTTACCAATAATTTCTAATAGAAATATTCATTTTATTTAAGATAAGGTTCTCCTACAAAACTTTAAAAATGTATAAATATATACAGGATGTCCACTCTTAGCGGTGTCCAACGGCTAATTTCTAAACCGTTGACCATAGATATATAGTTCCACTTACAAAAATGTTTTAAATGATGTAAAAAATTATTTTAAAAGTCGTTTTGATCAATAAAAACATTCCTTAAAAAGTTACGAAATTTAAATTTTTATACGGATATATAATTGATATTTAGTAAGGGCAGTTTGATTAGAATCCTATAGTTGATATTTAGTAAAAATTTCCTATTACATTAACAAGGAAGACAAAAAAGTCCCTTTCATCTAACACTAAAATTGACCGAGTTATGAAACTTTAATTGCATGACTTATGCCAATTGTCTGCATCTGAACACTGATGAATTGGACCATGCTTCGAGGGATCGTACACAAAGTGCCGATAGTATTAGACGGATTTATTTCGCGTGTACATTTCTGCTTTGCCACCGAAGGGAATAACTTGATGCAAGTTTTAAGATAATTAAAATTTTTATTAAGTTTTAGATTATATAACCTAATAGCATTTTAAAATATGTATCATTTTGTAAATAATTACGACTGTTGCTTTTCATTATTTTATTTTAAAAAAATCTGTTATTTTTTAATTTATCTTTTTAGTACAAGTTGTATATTTTTCTTTAATATGTCAAAATATAAATAGATTTCAAGTTTATATTGTAATGTTAATTCTACTCTCAACTATTATTATTTTTTAATATATATATGAGTATTATTTAAATTCCTACAAAATTTGTGAATGACCCCTATTTCGCAGCAAAAGGGATGCTTCAACTTTAAGAAGCTATTAGTACTTGGTCAGTTTTGATCGTAGAAGAATGGGACCTTTTTTTTTTTTTTTATTGTAATAGGTTATTTTCACTAAATATAGCTTACAGGAAAGAGGGACCATATAGAAATTTAAATTTCGTAATTCTTTAAGAAATGTTTTTACTGGCCGAAATCGCTTTTTAAATACTTCTTTATCTCATTTAAAACATTTTAAGCAATTGGAATTATATATCTATGCCTAATGTTTTAGGAATTAGCCATTGAACACTGTTGAGAGTGGACACCCTGTATTGAGCTCATTTCTTGAGCTCTTAAAGTATCAAGAATATGCCCTCAAAACTGTTTTTGTTCAATCCGACATTTAAGTCGTGACATCAAGTTTGACAGACCAATATCACACTGACAAAAGGGCTAATCAAAAACTTTAACCATTTATCTACTGACGGCAGTTATAAGTACCATTAAAATAACTTGTTATAAAATTCTTTTAATACATCGATTAGTTAGTAATACAGTTTAGAATGAGTTACAGATATATTACTTTATCTTGTTCCAAAAGCATTATTGGTTCAACAAAACAAAAATATTTTTAAAAGGATGATTTCTTTTGCCTTTGCTGCTTTGTATCTTTTCAGTTTCCTTGGCGTTGGGAGGAGGGGGAATTTTTCAATTCGGAAATATTTCTATATTTCTATTGTAAGAACATCATAATTGTACATTTCCTAATTCTACAAAAGACTAAGAAAAATATTTAAAAAATATATTTGAGTGGAGTTATAAATATTGCACAAAATCCCTATAAATTCAAATTTAATTAATCCTTCTAAATCCTTCAATCCTTCTAAAAACCTTCTAAAATTTATTAAATGATTATGTAAATCTTCTAATGTAGTTTTAAAAATTCACGAAAAATGCTTTAGAAGATAAAATTTTCATGAATTCATAATTCAGTACATAAAGGGTTAAACGCATTTTTCCCGAAACCATTTTCCCCCTTTGAATAAATGTTCATTTTCACGCTTAAACCATTCAAGCTATCGATGTTTTTCTTTTCTCAAATTTTTGGATTAGTTTTTTTTTTCCTTTTCCTAGTTGGAGAACGAAACTTCAATAAATTGAATTTTTTTAATGATATCGATTTTTTAAACAGTTTAAAAAATTAAAAATTAGAGCAAAAAATCGACCTTAAAATTCAAACAGCCGACATTTTGCGAACTTTTGATTTATCTGATCAATATTGGGTAGGCATTCAGCTAATTTAATATGTTTTAAGAATATGAATCCATGTGAATTTTTTGTTTAGATGTTTATTAAGACTGTAAGTTACTTACACCGATTTGCTGTGAGCGCTTTGTGTAAGCGTTTCATTGATTTTACAAACTTTATTAAATTTAATTTAATTTAACAATTTAGTTTATTGCTTTACTCTGTGTAATCTAAGCATATCAGACAACAAATATGGCTGTATTTGAGAGTCTTTTATTTATTTATTTATTTATTTATTTTGTTATTTTATGTGAAAAGCTATATATGTATAACTCAACTTTTTCAAATAATGTAAATATTGAAACATATGATAATCGACACAATATAAATTAATCTATAATAAGAATTCGGTCGAAAAAATATACCCAATTAGAGTTCTGATTATATATATAAACAAAGTAAAAATAATAATTTAAAAAAATTACAGAAGGGAACAATATTACAAAAAAGAAAATAGAAATTTATATTGGGAAACACTTTATCATGTTCAATATTCCATAATATAAGTAAGTCGAAGTCGCAAATGATTTCTGTTTGAGGAAGCAATCAAGCCGAAATTACTATGTTCAAATTGCCCGCTCATCTACAACACTACATATGAAATAATTGTAAAATTAAGATCAGTTCTAAACACCATATTAGAAGAAATAACAAATCAATACCCATAAAGGAAAAGGAAAAATAAAACGAAGAATGTGTACTTATCTGCATAATTTTAAACTTATAAACAGGACCAAATAGTGTGAAAATCATTTTTAATGATTATATGTTATCAGTTTATAATTTGCAGTTATTTCAACAAAATTATGAATAATAACACTGACCATAAGAATTTAATAAATATAAATGATAAATAAATTGTAAAACTATTAGAAAAGAATATCTGATTGAATGACACACAAAAAAGAAAGAAAGAAAAATATATATTTATCTAGTAACAATAGAAAAAACAATAGGCTATATGAATAATTTTTAAGTAATATATATAATACAAGGTTCGTACGTGTTCTTACATTTTCCCTCTTGAACTTGAATACCGGTATTTCTATAAAGAAAATTTTGTAACATGTAATATTCGATTACACACTTTATAGAAATACTGGCATTCAAAAGGGAAAATGTAAGCATGAGTACGAACCCTGTAATATTAGTGCTGCCATCTATTAACAGGAATTCTAAATATTCTAATGGATGTTATTTGGTAAAATAAAACAAAAGTACTGCCATCTTTCATCTAAAATTAAAATCAGAAATTTAAAATTAGCAAGCGAGGAAAAAAGTATCTTGAATACAACAAAAGAAAGAGAAATTATAGGAAACCAAAACATTATTTCAACGAAAATAAAAATTGAAATGTAAAATAATTTTGTTTCTCTAGAATAGTTTAAGTACGTCATCATAATATAAAGTAATCTCGCATTGTATTATACTATTTTAACAAACAGAGGTATAACAAATTTGGATTCCGCTCGTATGAATAAAATAGATTATTAATGGAATATTCAAAACATCTAAGTCTACAAATAGAATAACTTGAGCTGTATGTTTTAGGATTACGTTTAAAATTAAACCATACATTTTTAAGTACAAAAATATGTTGTTTTGTATGATATTAGGAAAAAAATATATATATATATATATAAAGAAGAATTCATAAAGCATAAATGAACCACTTATTTTTATTTTACTTTTATGTTATACTCTATTATGTTTTATTTTCAACAAAACAAATTAAAATACAATTTAGTAAATAAAATATTCACTGTTAGTCTTAAGATATGCATTCAATATATGAATTACAATGTAATCTCTCCATAAGCACACAGGAATTATAACCACTATCCCAGGAGTTCTTTATAAAGCTCTCTGTGCGAGGCAAACGAAACCTTAATCCATTTGAAATGGAATTAAAATTTGTAATTGCTTTTATGCGCTCAGTTTCACCTTTCTTTCGACTTCAACTGTTTTTACATCAATACAACAGTAATATTTTAGGTTACATAAGAATTGGAGTAAAAACAAATTCGTATTTTTTTCTTTAAAATGTAAGCAAAATAAATGAAATTATAAATGTTTTAGTCTAACAGAATCTCTGTTGCACAAAATAAGTATCTTTATGAACAAAGTATCTGTGTGAAAAAAAAAGATGCGTGTAATTTTGGTTAAATTCATTTTGGGCCACGAAAGTCCTTAAAAAAAAAAAAAAAAAAAAAAAAAAAAAAAAAAAAAAAAGCGTGAGCAGTGAATTGATTAATAATATATATATAATTTTCTGTACCTTTTTTTTTTTTTTTTTTTTTTTTTTTTGACAAGGCAACAGAGAGAGAAAAAAAAGCATTACCTAAATTGTCTATTCAGGATTTCTAAGTCGTTTGCTCAATGTATAATCATAATTTTGTTAATATTAAAGTAATTAATGATGAAAGAATATGTTCATTTAATTGTTATTTTTATTTATATTTTCTTCTTTTAGTGATTACAATATTTTGTTGTTGTAGTTTCACCGCCAGTTGGTCTGTTTCGTCCAGAATGGTTTGGCACATAATTAACTCCGTTTTTTGCAACTCGTATCGTTTTTTGCTACTCGTATATCTTAAAAATATATAAATGTCGTACTGTCATTGGAACACACCTGTATACGTGATTTTTCTAATCCTAGCCTATCATAAAATGAGTGAAGTGAATATTACAAAATTCCGTCTTTACATAACATGAACCGATTACGTTAAATGAACAAGTTGGAAATTGATCGTCAAAATTGGCAAATGAGGTGCGTTCGTACTGTAACTAGTTTTATAAATATTTTTTGCACCGCATATTGTACTGAATGTATATTTTAGTGGACTCCATAAGTACATATCAATTTCATTCTGTTCAAAAATCTGTACATCATTAAAATGCACTTGCAATAATTTTTTTCCCATTGGCCGTAATGTAACGGAAACTTTTGACTGTCCCTGTAATTAAACTATACATCCGATTTTCATAAATTTGAAAGGACTCGATAAAAGTTTGCAACAATGATATATTTAAAATTTCAGACCATTCGGTTCGCTAGTTTTTTCTCTGTTATATGCGGACGGACGGACCGAACGACGGACCGGTCAGACAGACGGACCGAACGACGACTATAGGTGCTACGTATTTACATAATTACGAACGCACCTAAAAAGTATAAAAATCTAAAACTCTTTCGTTATTTGATAAAAATTAGGGTCCATGCTTACTCATTCTCACTGATTTTTGATGTAAGATTTTTTTTAATATATTACAAAGGATATGATACATGGAAACATAGGTTGTTTAACAAAATTTAATGTATTTTAACTTAAAATAAAATTATAAGAAGCTCTTATCCCACATAGCAATTTTAGTTTGCAGAAAATTTGCAGCAGTCTTGCTTTGCAAACCTGCAAAGTTGCAGTAAATTCAGCATGACAAGACTGAAAGTTTATAACAAGACTGGAGCAAGATAACCAAACGTCAAAGTCAACACATTGCACTTGCAGCTAACTTGTCGTGCAAGTTAAACTCTTGCTGTATCAAATTTATTGCAAATTAACGGCAAACAAGTAGAAAATATAGTTCGGTCATGACAAAAGTACTGCAAATTCTTTGAAAGCTAATAGAAAATTTAGCTTTGTCTTGTCAAAAATACTGCACACTTATTGCAAAGTTAGTAATCTTGTCATGCCACACAATCTGTTTTCAATTGCCTCACTATAAGTTTAACCCCTTCAGGTCTATTGATGCATACGCACAGTCAGAAGGTACATGCATCGCTTTTATCACCATTAACAAATAAAGATAATATTTGTACTTTTAAATTACAGTCTTTTTTGCATTTGATAAGTAAAGCATTTAAAAAAAGCGGTGCCAACCGAATAAAACTTGTGTAAGGGATGCAGTCCCGAAAGTATTAAAAATCATAGGCTCGAATGGGGGTTAAAGGCAAAAATAAATAAATAAATAAACATCAATTAAAATGATATTGTAGAAAAATTCAATAATATTGAGAAAAATTCATTTAAAAATTAAAATTTTCAATATAAATTTAAAATGACCGAAGATGTAAACATAACTTAGTAAATTAACATAACTTTTTAATTTGTAAGAATATTTATATGAAATAAGTTGCAGATTGTAGATAAAATGTTACTTTACAAAAAATAACTACATTTGAACAGTTAAAATAATAAATACCTCTTTCTGGGTTCCTTAACTTAACCAATCAATGAAAATGAGATTCCATAACGGTAACAATGATGTATGTGTCTTGTCTTTGAGTAGCACCCAATTTCTGCGCATGTGCTAATTGTCTATTCTCTCAACAGGGGGATTTTTTGCTTTCGTTACTTTCGTGAATTAAAGACAGTCTTGCATCCGTTTCACAACAAACTACTCAAGCATAAGTGGGTGATGGTCTACCTTGCGGGGGATTCGCTGCGAACTTGTCAAGTCAAATTTGTCACGGCAAGATAATATCAGAAAATAAATCAAGCTTGCTGCTAATGTGCATGCTATCTGGGATAACACCAGTATAGTTTTTATTCCCATTTTAATATTTCAATAATAACATAAAGCACATTAAAAAGACCAGGCTGAATTTATAAGCGCATATTATTGAAAAAAAAATCAAATTTATAATTTAAAAAAAAAAAAGACAAAAATCATGCATCAGATATACAAATAGATTGTGAAACACTCTCCAAAGTTAACAGAATATTATTAAGGCCTTCATTAAAATGACTGTTTTGGTGAACATTTTTTTTTTCTTTTTAAGAGCAATCCTTTACGATCAATTCTAAACCTGTTTTAATTTTATTCCTATGATTACTAGAACAGGAGTTATAGCCAATTTAATAAACAGAAAGTAATGAGACAGATACCGGAAGTGGATGTTGGAAGGTCAGGAGAAAGATTAATCGAGTACTTTTGTGAGTCTCTGTAAATGAACAATAAATGGCAAATGCTCCATAATCTATAGAAAATATGTTGTAGATTAATTCAGTGATTCATTTAAATTTTATTACGTTTGAAGTATCATAACATCATTAAAATGTACCGCAAAAGATTTCCTCCGAATAGATCATAAAGTAACGGAAATCTGTTGTCAGTCCCCGAAAACGAATTATCAATGCCATACACTTTATATTCAATTCAAAATATTCTACAGCAAACCTCAATAACATATAAAAGTTAAATAGCTATCCGATTATATTTAAGAGAGTTAGACAAACAGAAAAACCGAATTCATAGACACTTTTCAACTCTGCTGAAAATTGTTAAAAAGATCAGAATACATTAAAAGTTGCTAAATAAACCTAAGTTTCTGTCCTTGTGCAACGCATTTAAAAAATATCTTGAATCAACAGTTACAGGGCTGCCATAGGCGACTATTTTTATATTCTATTCGCACCACTATTTTAAGAGAATACATTTTTATTTCTCTTGAACATGTTTCAAAGTGTATAAGAAAATTTTTTGTTTTATAAAAGTGGTGCGAGAGAGAATGAAAAAAATTCGCCTGTGGCAGCCTTGCAGTTATAAACAAATAAATATACAGACATGAACATCATAAGCATCATTGCATGCACATCACAGGAATATCACATCATTTCACTTAATAACTCTGTCAAAAAATAGAAAGATAATTAATGTACATTAACTGTAATTAATGTACACTGAAAATTAAAAATAAATAAATAAAATTATTATTTTTCTATATAAGAATTATAAATGGTTGATTTAATAAAAATTCTTTAGAATTTTAACATTGATCATATAACAAAAAGAGAAATATATTGTTACGCAGTTAAAGAATTTGAACGTATTGGCTCACTCTTTTAGTAAAGTTCTTTTCTATCGTGAAAATGTAGGCAATAAACAAACACAAAACCAAACTCTCAGATACAGAGAAAGTATCTTTCCATTAAAGCACGAAAGCAAAATATATAACGCTGTAAAATACCATTCCTTACATATTACCGTGATTTTATTTCGACCTTTAAGGATTTCCTCCTTAAAACAAATATATCACAATTAAACTACTAATGAAGATTGTGTGACAGAAAATCTATAAATCTGCGCAAATGATCCCCTACATGTATAACCCGGTGTCCCATATTTTACCTTCACAGTGAAAGAGGTTGATAAAGCCGGAGGCTTCTCTAATGAAACTTAAGTTTATATCACTACTTGGAAATCAGGTATGTAGTAAAATATCATTAAGGCATGCTCTCTTGCGATGGCAAGAAAGTTACTCCTGTGGAAAAAGAGGAAATAATAATAAAAAAAGAAGCATTGGAACATGGGTTCGAACCAGCTCCTGCCATGTGGTCTTATCCCCCCCTGCCATCTCTGACCACAAATCTTCCACCACAGCCAGGTACCTCCCATGTTTTAACGTTCCAGACACTTTACGGCACCCGCGTAAAAAACTGTGTTTACATTGGGCGCCCATAAAACGCCCATTGAGATAGGGCCCCTGCGGCTGAGGACCCTCGTATATATTCCAGGGCCCCTGCAATGAGGCATTTGCAATTGACAAATCTGTCTCTGTCGGATGCTGGCGAAGCAGTTACTTGTGTAAAATATTATACCTTTAGGAGAATGAGGAGTGTCATTGGGTACTTTTGGATTAGAAACGGTTGTGAATGAACTGTTCGTTTGAGAATAGTTCACCGTTTGGTTTCATTTTATTCATCGGATTTTTTTCAAATAGGGAGTTTAGAAAATGAAGTGAAATCGTGTTAGTGCACTTGCTATTAGTTAATTAAAGTTTTGAATTTAGGGGAGGGTGGGCATCTGGGGCATTATACTTTTGTACATTAATGTATTTTTGTACATTTTATATTTTGATCCATTTTTACACAATGAGTGCTACATGTTGCTAGATCATTTTGGCTTAGTAAAAAATAAAAACGATTGAAATAAATGCCTCAGATGAATTTTAATTAAAAAATATATGTAACACTTCTAACTGTCTCAACCGCTCCCGCCAAGTGTGGAAGGATGAGATAGTGGGACTCTTTTTAAAGACATTATTCGGTAAAGGAAGATTTGATAATGCGATATGTGATAATGTGTCATTGGGTACTTTTGTATTAGAAATGGTTGTGAATGAACTGTTCGTTTAAGAATAGATCACTATTTGGTTTTATTTTATTTACCGGATTTATTCAAATAGGGAGTTCAGGAAATGAAGTGAATTCGTAGTAGTGCACTTGCTACTAGTTAATTAAAGTTTTACATTTTGGGGAGGGCGTGCATGTAAGACATTATACTTTTGATTAATGATTTTGTACATTTATTGATCCATTTTTATGTAATTCTGCATACTGCTAGACCAGTAAACGGGTTAGCGAAAAATAAAATATACGGAAATTAATGACTTAGAAGAAGTTTAATTGAATGAACTGTACAACTCTTCAGTTGTCACAACTTGTCCCACCAAGTGGGGAAGGATGGGACTGTTCAAACACTTGTAATAAACATTTTTCCGTAAAGAAGGATTTGATATTGCTATATGCAATGATAAAACTCTCTATTCATTAAATATTAAATTAGAATAATTGCAGAAGAAATATTTTAAATATTAAATTAGAATAATTGAAGAAGAATTATTTTAAATATTTATAAAGGCATTGGTAATTATCGGACGAAACTTTGAAAGATCGACTTAGACCTTTTCAATGAACTAAAATTCCTCCAAATATTAAAACTGCATAACCTTCTATGTAATATTTCATACCTCAATCATTTATAGTAAAGTCTGAAACGGAAGAAAAAATAATCTCTTTTTCTGCATGTAAGGTACGCTGTCAAATAGAAAACATTACTTTGGAGATTTTAAATGGGGTTTAAATAATTGTTTTGGATAAATATTAAATAAGTTTCACTAAGCTAAGCATTTAAGGAAGATAACTTTTCTTTTCAATTCACCATATTTAAGAGATTTTATTTTTTTAATTAAACAAACAATAACTCAGTGCAGAAGTTCTGCCCAAATTTAAGCAGAAACTTTGAAAGATTGGCACATATTACAACTTCGTAAATGCACTTACATTTATTGATGTGCTGAAACTGTGTGACATGTCTTGAAATATTTCATCCCTTATTCCTTTTTTTTTGTAAGGTATGAAATGGAAGAAAATGTTTTTTCTCTTTTACCTGAGACTAGGTCCGTTTCAATTACTTTAATAATTGTTTTAAATAAAATATGTTTAAAAAATATATATATTCCATATCTTCATTAAACTTTTAAAACAGTTCACTTCTTAATTATCTTCACAATTTTGCATATCATTTCCTTTCATTTCTTTCTGTTTTTTTTAACCATTTGGAAAAATAGTTATTGTCCTCGTCAGGGTAGGAAATCAAAAGCATATCTGAAGCTTTTTATTGGTTTAATTCGCATTTTATTCGTTTTCTGATTGGTCTATACAATAATCTGTATTTCCCTTTACTTTCAACAGAGATGAATAGTTATGTTGCCACTATGACAAAAAAGTAATAAAAACTACAAAAAAAAAATTATAACTCAGAAACAAATTGAGATACAGTTTTCAAACAAATTGCATTTAAAAGTACATTTTTTTCCTTTATACGACGTTGTGAAAAGTATTATCGTAGGATGTTTAGAAGTTTAAGAATGAAATTTCATTTAAAATTGGTCGTCAGATTTCTTGGACGATGGAAAAGCCTTTTCCCGAACAGCCAATGAAATGCTTGGATAATACGTAAGTTTCAGGTGGACAATACGTAAGTTTTAAGAAATCTGACGGGTCGCAGGCGATTTTTGTCGCTTGCAATTTTTACGTGTAATAACACTATTAATGTTTAATTCGTGGCGTACGTAATGTATGATCAACTCCGTGCGATTTTTTATGTCTTAAATTTTAGTCTTCGAAAAAATCATTTTCCAAATGGTCGTTGTAATTTGTTAAATTGTTTTTTGTTTTTAAT
This sequence comes from Maratus speciosus, assembly GCA_963932465.1. Classification (NCBI taxonomy): domain Eukaryota; kingdom Metazoa; phylum Arthropoda; class Arachnida; order Araneae; family Salticidae; genus Maratus; species Maratus speciosus. The sequence continues at coordinate 511,377,581 of OZ010795.1, forward strand.
TATTATTATTAAAAGACAATAACTCAGTACAAAATATTACCCAGATTTAAGAACAAACTCTGAAAGATCTTCCTATATTAGACCTTTGCAACGCGCTCAGATTCATCGAAATGTTTAAATTGCGTAACATGTCGTGAAATATTTCATCCCTTAATCATTTATAGTAAGGTCTGAAACGGAAGAAAATGTTTTCTCTCTTTTACTGCAGATTAGGTCCGCTGTCAAACAGAAGCCATCATCATCTTCGGAGATGGATGGTGTTTTAATAAGAGGAGGCTGGAGAGGAACTAACAGAACTCATTGCAGCATGGGGAATTAAGACGTTACGGGAAATTTAAAGCGCATTTGTGAGTGCTTGGCAACATTTTATCGGATGCCGAAAAATGTATTCCAGCGAGATCATCTGAGCTCCGCTTCATCTTACTTTTAGTAAGTACATTGGAGTATTCAGACTTACAATTTCGGAAGGGGGGAGGGGGGAGAGACTGAAATACATTAAAATTTACTACGATGGAATCGTATGAGGCCAGAAAAAAGTTTGACAAGTTTCTGTTTTAGAAGTTACGTTGTCTCTTATACTGTAAATTCTGTGAAAATGTAACCTTTTTTTATAACATAATACTGTTTTAGACGGAATTTTTTTCTTTTTTTTGGTTTCGAAGAACACAATACAAAAAATTGTAATAGATGGTATGCCTGCACACACGGAAACCTGTCTAAAATGAAACTAGTTTCAGTTCCTTACGATTCCGTACCAGCAGGTTTTTAATAATTGTATTGTATTCTTTTAGCTGAGAGCATTAAATTTTTCGTTTAAGACAGGTTTTTGTTACACAAAGGTTCTGCTTCTGCAAGTTTTACTTTACTGTACAAGGAAAAGTTTACCAGCAAAGAAAAATCTTTCTAAAACGGATATTTTTCGGTTCTTTACGTTTACGTTTTCTGAGGTTTCATCGTAATGTTGAACAAAAAAGTCGCAATTAAACGTTATATTTTCTTCACATTTAGGAAGGAGGCTGCAGTTCCACCTTCCCCACCATCTCTCTGTAGATTCCGCTGCATCATTACGAAGGAGGTTTCGTGAAACTAGAGGAAATAACTCGTGAAAATAAACTTTGAAGTTTGATCAATAAGTAAACTTACAAGTACAATTATAGCAGAAAAACGCAAGTAAATATTTTTAACAAATATTGAAGTAGTTCTAACTCAGTTAAAATGTGTTTAGGATTTTTGATAGATTTTTTTTTTCCTCTGACTCTGATCAACTCAAAATTTTGAAAAAAAATTTTTGAATAGAGAAGGTACCTTGATGCCTTTTCGGTATATGCCTTAATAGAAAATTATCATTTTATTAGAAATAATTTTCCGCACTAGTAATTAAGAATCATTATAGTGTATGAGAAGCTGTTATTTTTCACCGTATTTTTAAAAAATTACTTTTTTCTCGTTTTGTTTTCTTTTTTGTCAAAATGAAGAAAAATTGAGAAAGCTATTCAGGTGCTCCTTGCCTATTTTGTTTGAAAAATTATGGATTAACCCCGTGTATTATATGGTGTTTTTATTATTAATTTCAACTTTTTCTACATTAAATTTTACGTCTGCCCCTTTTCCCTCAAAACGCGCAAAATTCGCGAACATAAGCTCAAAATAAACTGAAATTCTTCAGTCAAAAGACAGAAACTTTTTCGAATAAGAGAACATTTGTTTCCAATCGTACAATGTTCCGGCAACTTTCTGGACTGTACTTTTTGCGTCTTTTGACGATAATTTTTCTGGAGTGTATCTCAAAAAAGTTAATTTTTCACGAGTTCCTCTTCTCATAAAAAAATCTACGTTATATTTCTTTCATTTTCAAGCCCCCTATACCTTACTTCAAGTAATAAATTGAAATATGTCAACTTTTTTTTGTTCTTAATTATCAATGAATTAAGATGTAAAAGAAGGTGTTATTTAAAATTACAATAAAATGAGAGTGTATACGTATTCATTCTTTGTGTTTTATAAATTAATTATTATCAACTTAACTAAGGGGGCATTAAGAAATTAAATACAAAGTTGAAGTATGATGCTTAGTCTGAAAATATCTGCAATTCTCATTGCATTACCATAAAACAATTTATAAATAGCTTGTATACGGTTGACGCACAGTAACTTTTACACACTGTTTTATAAAATATTTTATTTCCCAAAAAGTCTTTAGACAGCACCATGGCTTTATAGAAACTCTGATACCTGAATCGAAAAGTTGTTATTCCGCAACATAACACCGAAATAATTATTATTCATTTCAGATCCATATACATATATTATATCGGTAATTAAATTACAGATAAATAACCGCGTCATTCAAATGCGGCTTAATGCACGCGCATGCAGATAAAGATATATGGCAATGTCCATAAGCACCCTCGACATATATGCAAACCTTCCGCAGTGTTGCAAGGGTAATCAAACGAAAGGCGCACATAACCGAAGAAAATATTTCGCAAAAGACATCTGTTAATGGAGATTAGGCAGGTTGTCATAGGGAAGTCATATTGGAGAGATAAATGGAGTTTTAATGAGCTGGAATCGGAATTATCGAAGCCATGGGAATTGAAGTTTCGCGATTTTATTTCAAGGAGAAGGATTTGGGAGGTTTAGAGAAACTGGAATTTATAGAAATAGCTTCTGTTCCTCATAAAGGATAACAGATAGTAAGACGTCTGTAATCCGTAATCAGCAAGTATTATTTTAAGTTGTAATATTTATTGAAGACACGTGTCTTAAAATGAAGAAATTATTTGAATGTGTTCTTTTGCCTCAAAAGTATTAAAATACTTTTTAATAAATCCGGGATATTGAAATATGAATTTTAAAAGTGTATGCTATACCATCGAGCGCGTTTATAACGAACTTGAATGTAACATTTGAATCGGTTTTAATTCCTGAAAAATATTAAAACATTCTTCAATAACAATAGGATATTAAGGCTTGAACATTTACAATGCATTTTATATAGTCAAACTCGTTTATAGCGAGCAATAATTTCACATGTATTCGCTTTTAACGAGGAAAAAAAAAAGTAAAAGTAAAGAAAACAAAAGGGCAAAATTTAAAGAAAAAATATGTTCGTGAATTTTTTTAAATAATATTATAAATGATAATTAAAATTTCTTCCTTTATATATATATTTTTCCTTCATTAATTTAGAAATGTAAAATTATTAAAATTAACATTAATTATAATTAATAATGCAATTTCATGCAATTAATTTAACAACGTGAAATTGCTTATATAATTTAATGATTCAACGTTAATGTCAATACTAATTTTTATTTTCAAAACTGACTTGTTTTGATCTTATATTTCTTTTAAAAAATATTATTCTGGTGTTTACCATTCCCTTAGCACTTCGCCAGGAAAAAGCCTCGCAATTTCACGGATTTAACGTGCACATGCCTAGGGTCATCAGCTAAAACTCTAATCCAAATCCATCTAACTGCGAAAGCAAAGGTTTAAATTTTCAGTTATTGAAATTCATGACAATATACTGCAACTAGACATTACATGTAATTATTCCAACTTAAATTTCATGAACTTTTACAGATCATTCATGTAGCCCTGTAGCATTATGGAATCAAATTAGTTAGTGTAATAGAAACAATCTTCCAACAATATCAGGAAAATAATTTTCATTTTTTTTTCCATAAAAAGTGATAAACGAAAATATATTCAAAAAGCATTCTTCGCACTCCTCGCCACCACTTTTTTTTTTTTTTCTTTTCATTTAAGGCAGTACAAATATATAAAATTAACAGTTAAGCATTTTTATTATTAACATTATAATTTCTTACGACAATAATTAAAAATATATTATTGTTTAGAATTGTATATTTTGCATTAATTTATGCTTATACTTTATGAGGTAACACTGTTATTTAATAAACAATATTTATATTTTGTTGCAATTATTTTTCTTTAAATTCAATTTTCATTTAATTTATTTACCTAAGAGCAGTGGAAATATGTTGACGTTTGTATAAAAGATTTATGAAATTTATACTGGATTCAAATTGTTTTACCAAAAAAATTGCTTTCTTGAGAGTTTTTTTTTTCTTTTAATTATAAGGACATTAAAATTATTTATTCAAAACAAACTTTTTAGGATTATTTAATTGCGAGAAACTGTTTCTTTATGTTGGTAGCAACTAATTTTTTATAGTCCACCTCCCCAACCCTTGAAGTAAGTAGAAAATAGCGATTAAGTATACTTTTTGTATACCAAATAAATAACTTAAAATAAAAAGTAAGATATCTAAATAAGGGGGAAAGATGTGTGTATTAAAGTATGCAAAAAATAGAGATCAAGACTTCTCTCCTTTTATACTAAATAAATAAATAAAAATAAAACCCCTCAATAAAAGGCGGCGGGGGGGGGGGGGGTTATAAAAAATATTTTGCATAAATATTACACTAAATAAACGAATATCCGAGGAAAAACTATGATTTATAATTTATTACCAAATATTTTTTTCTAATTACAAGAATAATATTACCATGAAAAATATTTATTCCATACACATTTTTAAGGCCTTTTTTAATCACGAGAAACTGTTTCTCGACTAGTTTAGTTTTCTAAACAAATGGAAAATTTAAGCTCAAATTTAAGCTAACCTAAACATAAATTTTGTTTATAACTTTTTTACTTGATGTAGACAAAAAATAGCGATCAAGTCTTTTATCCTTTTATACAGGAAAAAATAAAATAAAATAAATAAATAGATCTAAATCGAATATTTAGTATCTAAATAAAGGAGACGGGACGAGGGTATCAGTAGAAAGTATTTTACATGGAATTTTTCGAAATAAACTGATAGCCGAGGAAAGATTATGCTAAATAAATAATTGTCACAAAATTGTTTTCAAATGTACAAGGATATTGCAACATGTAAAATATTTATTTCGAAAACATTTATTTTTTAAGATTCTTATAATTGCAAAAAACTGTTCCTTGAATATTTTAATTTTAAAAGTTGGAAGCATGGTTTTGTTTTGTTTTCTTATAAAGAGAAGCGCCCCCCTCCTTCCCCCAAGCCTCCCTGTAATAGGCAATGAATATGTATCATTTCCCCTTTTCTTTTATACAAAATGATGATAATAGTAATAAATCTCTGAATAAATGTAAATAACATGTATAAAAAATATTTTACATGAATGTTGCATGAAATAATCTGATATCTGATGAAAGATTATATTTTGTAATTAATTACCACATAATTGTTTTTAACTATAAAAGGTCATTATTACATGGAAAATATTCGTTCTGTAAATCTTTTTGTTAGGATATATATATTTTTTTTTAATCAAGAGAAACTGTTCCTTGACTATTTTCATTTTCTAAGTTGGAAGCACAAATTTCGTGCAGTTTTTTCCTTGAAGTAAGCAAAAAATAGCGATCAAGCCTCTTCCTTTGTACAAAAAAAAATATAAAAATAAAATCTCTAAGTAAGGGAAAAAAAATGTATAAAAAAATATCAAAGTCGATAAGTCGCCAAATTCCGGCCACCCCAAAACTCTCTGCAGGTTTCTTCATCTTTCTTCCTATCCTGAGTTTTCTCCAATCCTTGTTTCACTTGCCCTTATCCCCCCCCCCCCCCGAACATCGATTTCCGATTGGCTGCTTTGGGGAAAAAAAGGGGGGGATAGCAGAGGATTATTTTGTTCGCCTACCCTATGGTATAAATATTTTCCCACGGGTTTTCGGGATTATGGGCGCTGGCTTGAGGTATTTTATACCTTTCGATGCTGGCGACCAAGACGAGCAGGTTATAAAAATATTTTTCGTTTTATTTATGGGTGAGAGGGTTTGGTTCTTTACTTGCGAGCTGTCTGCGAGGTTTAAGGCATTCAAGGGCGAGCAGAAGCTTTAACTTGAAAAATGGTTTCTGAAGGAAAATTTGCTCTAAGGCACGTCTGAGGCGCGTCAAGCACGTCGGAGGATTAATAAGAAAATTCGTCTCACAGCGTTTAGCAGAGATATGAATTATTTAGTGTATGCTTTCTGGGGAGAAATTATGCTAGCTAAGCAACTGCAATTTCTTTTTCGTCCTTTTTTTAATGTGCATTTAGTGAATTTTGAAGTTAAATATTCAAAAAGGGAGTAGACCGGTTCCGTGTTTATATTTCAAGTATCTTCATATGTGAGCAATTGATACATATCAACAATAAGTATAGCAAGATTAACAATAACATAGAAGAAGAAAAAAAGAAACTTTTACAAGTAGATGTTATTCAATTTTCAAAATGCTTTTGAACTTTTTATACAACACTAGGAAGTAGTTATTTGATTATTAAAGATGCAAGAGTAAACCAAAAATAAGATTAACATTATGTCATGTTTAAAGCTGAGGAGGGAAAAAAAAATCTGACATTTATTAATAGAATTACAATAGAATTTAAATTCTGAATTAAATTTAATTGTGAGGGGGGGGATTCTATAGCAGTATCAGGCGCGTCTAGCACGTCAGGGGAAAATTCGTATCTCAGTGCTTAATAAACATGGTGAATTATTTAGTGTATGCTTTCCGAAGAGAAATTGTGCTAGCTAAACAATTTGAATTTCTTGTCTATCTTTTTTAATGTATATTTAGAGAATTTTAAAGTTAAATTATTCAAAAATGAGTAAACCGGTTAAGGTTTTATAACTGAGTGAGCTTTATAAACAACTCTTTGAATTTTCCATATAATACCTGAAGTGGAAATATTTATTAAGTGCAGTAAAGCCTGCCGAGTTGACACTTCTAAAAGCTGAACACCTATCTCATTAAGTTGGACATTTGTTCTGAGAACGGAATGTATCCATAGGATTAACATTATGTGCAAAATCTATAATTTGGAGACCCCTCTAACTTGGATATTGAACACTCAAGAATTCTCCTGAATTGGACACTTTCTTCTCATTTAAAAGGGGAAAAAACGGCAAGTTTTTTCACGATATTCAATACATTATCTATTGAAATTTACACCAGGAAACAGCATTAAATATCGTATCTAAAAACAATTGTTTGCAGTATCTATGAATTGACCCCATTTTACCTTTGAAAACATCTTTCTTTTTTCCCAGTTAAAATATAATACAGTTACAATCACCCAAATTTAATGTTTTAAATACTGTCGAACCTCGTTAACATGAACCTCAAGGGGAATCAAAATTTTGTTCATGTTAACAGTAATTCACGTTATCAGTATCAAATTTGTGTATTCGTTTTTATAGGGGACTGTGAAAACAATTCATGTTAAAAGTAATTCACGTTAAACGTGTTCATGTTAACGAGGTTTGACTGTACCTTATCCAGCTTAAAAGTATACCCATAAGTTGAAGCCACACTACTACAGTGCTGTCTGAAACATATGCTATTGCACGGCCAAACTCGATCGCTTGCCTTATAGGGGATCGAGTTTGGCCGTGGCTATTGTTACTCACTGGCTTGGACCTGCTTTTTCTGGCTGCAAGTAGGGTTATTTTCAAGACTGAGTGGAAGCTGAAGATGTAAGCAACATGCCGAGCATTTGCGAAGTAATCGCTATTAAGTGGTTTAAATAGTAGTGTTAAGCCCAAGAATTAAGAACAACTATTTTTAGAGTGCTCTGATTGGTGGAATACAAGCTGATATATATATCATAGAAGAAACAAGCAGAGATAAGCTCGTCACTGACAAAGATAATCTACTATTATACAATTGCGTTTTTTAGGTGCGTTCGTAATTATATAAATACGTAGCACCTATAGTCGTCGTCTGGTTCGTCCGTCTGTTCGCATATAATAGCACAAAACTACCCGATCGAATGCTTTTGAAATTTAATATATATAATCGTTGCAGAAATTTGTCGAGTCATTTCAAATTTTATGAAAATTGAATCAGATCTTAGAAGATATTAATAAAAGATTTCTTCATTCTATTAAATCCTGATATTCCATAATAGGTAATGATTCTAGGTTGCCATGGTGATTACGTCCTATTTAAGATGTAGTCATATTATTTCCGTATAGCTGAATTTATGTAATGAACATATGTAATGTATTACATATGATGAATATATGTAATTGTACTAAATTTTGTATTCATGCTTTTTTGTATAAGAGAGCAACAGCTATTACAGCAAGATCTGAATATTTATAAAACTAGTTATAGTACGAACGCACCTCATTTGCCATTTGACGTACAATTTCCGACATGTTTCAACTATTTCCCTCTTGAAAAACCTGTTTATGAGAAAATATCTTATACCGCTTATGTTAGGGTACGTGTGATTGTAGCTTTAACAAAAATACAGCTGTTTTATGACACAGTTAAAAATTACAAAAAAGTTAAAAACAAACAAAAAGTTTAATTACCAAATGAGTCACATGGTATTAACAAATGCGTTAAATATTCAAATATGTGTGAAATAGTCCTATTACGTTTTTATATGCAAATGAATTTTATATGAGAGCACTTGATATTAAGAGAAATTGAAAGAGACATTTAGTTATTTTTAGAAACCCCAACAAAAGTTATTAAGAAAAAGAGATTTTTATAGAGAATATAAAGAAACTATAAAAATGACAGAATTTCCTATCTTAATTAGTATATAAAATATTTATTAAAAATTATAGTACCTAATCTAATTGATTATTTTTCTGTTTCTTTGCTTTCTATATTTTCTATAATTTATTTTAATATTTATGAAACCTATTTGTTTTACACATTGAATCACATCAATTTATTTAATTGGCTAAAAATTAAAAATTGGTAAATCATAACTTTAATATAATGTAGTGCTAAATACAACGATAGACTTCTTTGGCAAACTTTCTATTCAAATCGATCGACATGCTGAAATAAAAATCCTACATTTAATTTTTTTATATATATATATTTTTAATATGTCTGCTTTTATGCATTTTCTACTTTTTTTTTTTTTTTTATACTCATGTAATGTACTTGCAATGCATATTCAATCATTATATATATATATAATTATGTGGGTTCAACATTATTTAGTTGTTTTTTTGTTTCATATGTCTTTAATAGATTTTTTTTTTTTTTTTTTTTTTTTCAAAATTTGGTGGTTTTTCGTATGTTAATATGGATTAATCGTATGCAATGTGCTAGTCAATTGATGGATTTTGCATAGTTAGTATTACTTGTATAGGGTACCATCTGTATTTTGTATAATGTTACAGTTATAATTTACTGCTAAATTTATTAATTTATTGAATTAATTATTGTAATTGGAAATAGATAATGATTTGTAATTATATTATGGCTATATATATAGGGTGCCCCAGAAGTAATGGGACAAACTTTAAGGGGAGGTAGGGGACATCACAAGGATTCAGATTTGTATAGCAACCCAGGGTCGGAAACGCTTTCCTGTCGTGGTAGTGACGACACAAACACAAGAAAGAAAGGACACGAACAGGGAGAAAAAACATGTTTATTATTCTTAGTACTGCAAAAATGCCGAGACAATGCTGGAAAGTGTTGAGGAACTTGTTGCACGCATCGTGGCAACTGCTGGGGAAGTCCGGGGCACTCCCAGTATTTTCGAGAACATTAGATCTTCCATACGACGGAGATGCGCTTCCATGCATCGCGGCCCGGGGTCGTAATTTCGAACACCTACTTTGATGACAATCGTTATCCCTTTAATGTTCTTTCTTCTTAGTTTTTTTTTATGTACTAAGGATAATAAACATGGTTTCTCCTCTTATTCGTAACCTGTCTTTCTTGTGTTTTGTGTCGTCACTACCGCGCTAGGAAAGCGTTTCCGACCCTGGGTTGCTTTGCAAATCTGAATCCTTGTGATGTCCCCTACCTCCCCTTAAAGTTTGTCCCATTACTTCTGGGACACCCTGTATATATATCAAGTTTATCGCTATTTTTTTCATTCTACTTCAACTAAATGTTAATCTAAGTCATTTCTTTATTTTTTCAATCAATTTCATTCTTTTTTTTGGGGTAAAGATGGCAGCACCAAACATTATTGTTAATCATCCAGTTCCAATTTACATTTTTTCCTTTCTCACACCAGATGTCACCAATGTTATGGGTTTCAGTCAGATAATCAACTGTAGGCCCACATGTTAAAATAGTCCTAACTCTGTTTTACCATCCAGTCATGCTGCAGTTATGCTTCCTAGTATGTAATTTAGGTATTTTGCTCTATTAATTTTTAATATCCTGTGTGAGGTGTATCTTTTTTTGATCTCTTGGATTTTTATTATCTATTTTCTGTTATTTTTGCGTTATAAGGAGCTAAATTTTGTCATTTTAGGCTTAATGCCGAAAAAATTGGATGAAATAACGCATCTTCTATGAATGAACTCACAAGCTCCTCTGAAGATTCTGTGAGTTATTCATAGTTTCTTATTTTACATACTGGTTTCCTATGTTCATTTCTAATTCATCTTTAGAACTTTACCAATATATTGATACATTTGTGATTTCAATTTTATTATATATATATATATATAATTCCCTAAAAACTGCGAAATTTATAAGTTTTAATTTAAAACCATTTTAATGCTAAATACAACCATAGATCTCTTTAGCATATCCTCTTTTTCAAATTGACAAACAGGTGAAATAAAAATTCCACATTGCATAAAAACATGCGCAAAACAAAACAATTCATAACACATCTTTTAGGCAAAGACGGGATAACTGTGACCCTGCACTGCATGAGGTTTCCAAGGTTTCAAAAATAAATATTGTATTAAAGTAGAGAGTTGTACGGTGAAAGAAAAATTGTATATTGCATGAAAATATTTTTGATATTTTTCAATTTATATCCTCTTTTTTCTGGTTTTTTTTTTTTTTTTTTTTTTTTTTTTTTCATAAATGTGAAATCTAATTGTCATCATATTCAATTCGTTAAATTCATTTTATTCGCTATTTTTTTTTCAATTAATAAGTTCTAATTTTACTAGCTGCAATGTTAGACCTCTCTAGAATGTCTTGTTTTAAAATCGACCCGCTGAGTGAAATAAAAATTCAACAGTGTAGGAAAACGTTTTTCCCCCGTTTATTAATTTATTTTTATTTCTTTATTTTCTATATATATATATTTAATATTTATAAAATCTATTTGTACTATATATGAAATCGGATAAATTTATTGAAACCAGTGAATTCAAATTTTACAACCTGCTCGAAACTTCTTTTTTAAGTGTTTCTTAATTTATTTTTCTATTTTCTAAATTTTCTTTAATGTTTACAAAAACTATTTGTACAACATATTCAATCGGATAAATTTATCAAAATTGATAAATTCCAGTTTTACGATCTTGTGATGCTAAATACAACGATAGACCCCTTTAGCATATCCTCTTTTTCAAATCGACCAACAGGGTGAAATAAAAATTCCACATTGCATGAAAACATGCGCAAAACAAAACCATCCATAACACATATTTCAAGCAAAAGACGCGATAACAATCCCCCTACACTAGCTGCCGTTTCACGTTTTTAAAAATACATATCGTAATAAAATCGCATACCCTGCCAGATTTGTGGCTCAGTGGCTAGGGCGCCCCCCTAAACGTGAAATACTAGCGATTGGGGAGAGATGATAAAATAGGAGAAAATTTCCTTTCTTTTAAGCGCGCACCGAGTTTTGAACTGATTTAGAATTGGGGGTTAATGCCTTTTTTTTTTCCCCCTTCTTCTTCTCCCCTTCATATCGCCGAGTCAAAAATCGTAATTTTTCAGCGCTTAAGTTTCATTTGAGTTTTTATTTTGCTCGTTCGTCGAGTTTGTTTTAGTCAGTTTCTGCTAACAGCTGCAAGTGGCGTTGGCTCTGAAATAAGCAGCTTTAAATAGATGATGTGCAAAGGGGGTTTGTGTAGTTATAGGATAGGATAGGATACTAGCCGATGGAATTTTGCGAGCTGTTGGAGAGAGGACCGTTCGCTCGGTTGAAGCATTCATCGGAGTTGTGCTGTTTATGTGCTGGGTAGATAATGCGCGGAATTTATTTTGTAAAATAATTTGCATGTAAGGTTTTAGAGTGTGATAAAACTTTTAGAATTTGCGGATGAAAAGAAAAAAATAATATGTAAAGTGGTGAAGAACCAAGCGCAAGTTATTGTTTCATTAATTATGATTTTTTATACGTTACGTTAGTTATTTGTAATGCTGATTTTTCACAAAAAATAAATATAAAAACACCAACATATATTAGAAGACAAATAATGTCGTTTACATGTCATTCTCTTTATCAATTTTATTTTACATCCCTTTTTTCTGTTTTTATAGCATAATTGAAGATGTTAATTTTACCTGCTTTTTCTTTTCTTTTTCTTTTTTTCCCCTTCCACTAGTATGCAAGTATTAATATATTTTTGAACTAATTAATTTTGTTACAGGACTTTTATCTTAACGATGGATTTGAATTCAATTTTATTATAAGTGACTTTTGCGAATTCATAGTGTTGAGCGATTAGGTACCTTGAAATATAAAATTGTCTTAAAAATTATTAAATTCACTTTATAAAACTGTAAACGAACATTTAATTAATTTCAGCTATACGGAATTTTTCTTTTGCTTTGAAGTAATAAAAAACTTGTGCTTTTTTTCAAAAATATTTGGTACAACATATAAAAAATTAAATAGAAAATGTCAGTATTATAACAATGGAAAACAAATCGCCCAAGATTGGCAATGCCTCCTTGGTCTTGTATTGACAGTATATTTATACATTTTGCAAAACAACTATTAAAAAATCTTTGAAATGCTTCAGAAGTTGAAAAAATTATGCAACTTATTGACTAAAATATATTACATAAGAAATAGAAAATTTTTATAATTAATTTGCTTAAAAGTGAAAATTTTAATTATATACAATCATTTTATTGGTTATATCGCATTCACACAAAAACACAGTTTTGGGATAAGAATTATATAAATTTAAATTACTGTGAAATATACTCAAAAATAGTCTAATAAATTAGAAATGTATTTTTTTATTTATAAATTTTCTCAAATTTTTAGTGTCTAATTTGCTTTAAAGTGAATGTTTAGTTATAAATTTTCTTCATTATAAATAAACGTTTTTTTCTGTAATTTCAATAATTGTTTAAAGTAATTATAATATTTTGTTTAAAATCTGTTAATATTCCATCAATTAATGGTTAACAATTTTGCTTTTGCTTGTGGTATTGAGACCTCAATATTGACCAAAGTTTTTAAAACTTTTTAGTCACTAGTTTCAAATTTTCTAACTAATATTCGATTTTCTTGCATTACACATTTCTTTAAAGTCTCTTAAATTATCACCTTCTAAAAAGAAAAAAAAGGGGGAAAAATAAAGAAAAAACGAAAAAGCTTTATTTAAAATATCTTTCTTACTACAAATAAATATAAATTTTACTTTTACCTTGTTACATAGAGCTGGATGTTGTGTAACACATCTAAATTCTCTAAATAATATTTAATTCTCTCCTAAAACACACTTTTAAAAAGTCACTTATTTAATAATAATTCTAAGTTGAAAAATTCTTAATTGAAGTATCTTTGGTTTCATTAAATGGCCATTATTTTGTTAACACAGTTCTATAAACATGTTGATGTATTATCAAAACAAAGTTACAGAAGTCAAAAGAAAAAAGAATATCAATATCAAAGTTAATTTTTCTCCTTCTAAAATTTTAAGTTTTCTCTTTTTTAAATTCCTGTGGAAAATCCGTAAAAATGACAATTTTCGTAAGATTACCTTGATTTTAAAGTTATGTTTTGTTTTACCAATGAAATATTTGAATGGATTTAAAATTATGTTTAAGAGGTAAAAAATGTGTTAGAGAAATAAAAATGCATCTGTTAAAAGTCACGTTTTTTCTTTAAAAGATTTATTAATACAGTAAACTCCCTGTAAGGCAGGCTCTGTTTAAGACGGAAATCTGTCTAACTCGGAAAGATTTTCAAGTCCCTGCGAATCCACAGACATTGAGTAAAATTTGTCTAAGGCGGAATATTGTCTACTATGGAAAATTCCCTCGGTCCCGATCGACTCTGCCTTAGACAGAGTTTACTGTATATTACAAATCTATATTTTCTATTAATTTGTTTATTACACTAATAAAAAATATTTTAAACTGACGCCTAAAATGTTTTAAAATAATTTGAATAAACTAATAAATTCAAATTTCAACTTTCATCAATGTTGTTAAAGCCAAATGGTGACCAAAATTTTACTTTTAATACAACTTATTTCGAAACAAATCTAAATTCTAATAATAATTTTCTTTTTTCCCTAAAATACACACACTCTTTAACGTTTATTGTATTATACCAAACAAATATATATATATATGTATGAGATATATTTCTGTTTATTGTATATACCAAATGGTACTTTTTCTTTCATATCCATTATTGATTTATCCAATTGTCCGATGTCTTGTATTATAACTAAAATTATTATTATTATTATTTTTAATTTATGGGGGTTTTATCTATCGAAATATTTATTTTTGTATTTTTTTTTCTTAAAAAATACTTAAAATTAACATCAAATGTTTTTAAAATCATAGAAATAAATATATACTCTTTTACATTTTTTCTTTCATCCATTTTATTTAAAGTTAGATGTTAGCCAAAATAACACTTTTCATTTAAGAAAAATCTCAATTCACTGATTTATTTTAAATTTTCTCCGCATAAAAAAAAAAAAAAAAATCATTAATTTAATTTTCTACAAAACTTTTTCTTTTACATGTTATTCTTTATATCCAATACTCATTATTTTTGTGAACATAATTAATTCTGTAAATATGTTGATGAACTGTCCAAAACGAATTCTTTTAAAATGCCCTTTTTAAGAAATGCTCCTTTTCATGTTCGAGAAGTCAAAAGAGAAAAGTATCTCAAAATTAATTTTTCCCATTCCGAAATCTGAAGTTTTCACTTTTTAAAAATTCTCTTGGAAGCCATCCAAAATGTCTTTTTCCATCAGATTACCTTGACTTTAAAGTACCTTTCTTTCTTTTTTTCATTGGACAAAAAAAAAAAAAAAAAAAAAAAAAAAAAATCAATTTTAAAGCTATGGTTTAAGAGACGAAGGGGGGTGGAGGGGATGAGTGACAAAACAAAAATCCACCTCTTTAAAAGACTCCCCCCCCTCCCTATGATTTATTAATATAATATAAATCTTTATTATCTATTAATCTGTTTATTACATTTCAAAAATATTTTAAATTGATATCCAAAGTGTTTAAAAATCAAATTAATTAATAATAATCTAAATTAAAAAAATTTCTTTCATCAATAACACTTATGGCTATATATTGACCAAAATATAATTTTTTCATTTGATCGTATTACAAACAAACCTAAATTCTTTAAATAATCTTTAATTTTCTCCCAAAACCCACACATTCTATGACTTTTTTCTTTCATATATTTCATTAGTTTAACCTGTTCTTCGATAACTTGTTCTATTAAATTATTTTTAAATATTTTATTTATAATTTTTTTTTCTTTTTTTTTGATTGATCAAATTGTTTTCCTTTGTATTGTTAAAAGAAAATCTTTAAATTAACATGCAAAGTATTATCTAAATCATTGAAGTAAATTTATACTTTATTTAAATTTTTCCTCGTTCGCTAGGTTCGCTCGTTCGCATATTCGCTAGATATTGACCAAAATACCACTTTTCATTCGAAATTATTAAAAACAAATCTAAATTCCCTGAATAATTTTTAATTATCTTCAGATTTAAAGAAAAAAGTCGTTAGTTCAATTTTCTACAGAAAACTTTTAATTTTAAACTTAGTATTTTAAATCAAAAAATCATTATTTTTCGAACAGAATTCTATGAACATGTTGATCGATTGTCAAAAACGAACGCTTTTGAAATTTGATTTTTAAGGGAAGCACTTTTTCAAGATCCAGAGTACAAAAAAAGAAAAGAATCTCAAAATTAATTTTTCTCATTCCAAAATTTGAAGTTTTCACTTAATAAAAAGTCTGTTGGAAGCCATTCGAAATGTCACTCTTCTTTAGAGTACCTTAATTTTAAAGTTATGTTCTTGTTTTACCAGAGAAAAATTTGAACCTATTTGAAAACTATGGTTTAATGAGGAAGTGGAGGGGGAGGGGGAGGGGTTAGCAAGATAAAAATACAGCTCTTTTAAAAGTCATTCTTGTCTTTTTGAATGATTTATTAATTTAAAATAAATCTTGATTTTATATTAAATTATTTTATTTCATTTATACATTTGTAGTACGTATTCAAATTTGGCAATTTAAATGCCTGCATCTAATATAGAAATTGTATGTTTAAGTTTTCTTAAGTGTAAAATATCTGCACATAATTAAACATGGAAAAATAAAGTAAAATTTGCTCCAAAAGAAACACGTGAACTTTAAAATTCAACAATTCCTTAGCTATCTAGAATAGAATTGATTGACATTTTTATGAGGTAATCTATAAATTTTGTACACAGTGATTTTACAAATAGCGCAAATTTTAGTCAATAGATGGATGCATTATTCATTCGGTAAGAATGCTCAAACTAACATATTTTTTTCATAGGAGAAACGGAATAAGAAAACTCTGAATGCTCTTTGATCCAGCTTTGCAGGTTAGTTTGAGCATTCTCAGAGTTTCCGATAACGTCTCGCCATCTATTGTAAAAAAATGTAACTATTTTCAACATTACTGTTTATAAATTTAGGTTCTACTTTATAAACGTGTCATCTTTTATAGTTAAGGAATTATTTAATTTAAAAATTCAAGTGTCTTTTTATGGATGCCCTGTACATATTTATGCACTCACTCGTTTGTGACACAATGCGTTTTCCATTAGCACAACAGTCTCTGAAGTAAATTAATAATATGATTTTTTATTATAATTGTAAAATGATTATCCTTAAAAGATTTTAGGATATTTTTATAATATTCACAACATATTTTACACATTTTTACAGAAAAAAAAGTTTTTTTTTTCTAATTTAAATTTTTAAATAAAATAAAATAAAATTTGTGTTTAGAACATCTTTATTCATATCAAATAATCAATGGAAACACGTCTCTATAAATGTGTTAATATTTTTGCGAAAACGCATGTTTTTAAGTGCTATTTTTAAGGCGGGATTTCTTTTAAAATTTCAAAACAAAAGAGATTTTAAATTATTTTTTCTCTTTATGAAATTTGAAGTCTTCTCTTTTTTTAAATCTTCCGGAAGTCATTAAAAATTGCTCGTTTTATTTGCAACATATTTGAATTGATTTAGAATGCGAATTTAAAGAGAAAATTGTTATAATTACTGCGATAATTAGGGATGTGATACTTAAAATTTTTAATTTAATCGATGTTGTTTAATGTTGGATGTTAACCAAATATATATTTTCCGTTTAATTTATTTTTTTTTTAAGTTAAATTCTCTTAATAATTATTAATTTTCGTTCGGAACTCATTTTTAAAAATATCATTTTTTTTTAATTTATAAAAATAAATCTTATTTTGCAACTTCTTTGTTTATATCAAATAGTCATTCTTTTTTTAACACACTTCTGTAAATATGTTGATAATTTTCAAAAACAGATGCTTTCAAAAATCCATTTTTACGGGACCAGTCTTTTACTTTTGGAAGAGAAAGGAGAAAAGTTATTTTAAAAAATCGATATTTAAAAATATGTTAACCCTTTATGACTCAACAACTCCGATTTTTAAAATATTTACCCAGGTGTTAGAATACGTCATTTTAAACATGAAAAAAATAATTAAAAAAATTAGAACATAAGAATAAAAAAAATAATTACTAAAAAGTACTTTTTCACATCTTCAATAAACAGAAAATTCCACACTTCTCATCAATATTATCAAGTTTCTAATACAAGATTGTAAAGTATATACGAACTTACCTTTGTATGTAAGATCTATTTTTGGACTCCTTCAGACTTGTTAATTTTGCTAAATTTACGAAGTTCATTTTAGCAGAAACGATGAAAAACTGCTCAAATCATAAATAAAACTTTGTCATGAAAAATAAACTCAGTTTTGGCCATCTGTTCAGAATTCTATGAACAATTTATATTAACTGCAGTGTTGGGATAGCAGCAATAAATAAAATCGTCCTTTGTGCAACACGGTAATAAGGAAGAAAAAAAATATTATTAAGGGGATCCGCGGCATATTTTTAAATAATTTTTATGTATTGAGTTAAAATTGTAAAATTTTTTATGCTGGTTAACCATATTATTTGCAAACAAAATTACGTGATATCGTATAGTTTAAAAAAAAAGAATTAAATTAAAATTTATTATAAAAGTGGGGTATTTAAAATCGCTATAACTCGAAATATTGTTTATAGAATTTCAACTTTTTTTCATTTAAATTAACAAAAATATATACGTTTTAATTTTGATTCAGCATTTTTAAGAATATTAATTTAAATAAAAATTAAAAATATTTAAATTAAAAATTAAAAAAATATCATATTTTCAAAAGTATTTTTTTTTTTTTTTTTTTTTTTTTTTTTGAATTAAAGTAAAATAATTGAAAAAGACATGTTCCAAGTTTTAACCATTTATCTTTAACAGTTCTTGACTTATAACAATAGGAAAAATAAATAGGAAAAATTGTGAAAAAACCAATCATGAAGGAAAACGCATTTTCATAAGAAGTCGTTTCTATGACCAGCATTGCTTGAAAGCTAGATTCTGAAAACAAACCAAAACGAAAAAAGGAATATTTTCTGTTCCAAATAAGATAGAAACACGATTTAAACGTCAATTTAAGCAGAAAAAAAAAGGTTAAAAAATTACGCAATAATATTTTTTAAAGAAAATTTGAAGATTTTTGTGTTCCGGACCCCCTTAATATGTTATCCAATGATGTGACATTTAAAATTTTATTTTCATATATACGTTATCTAATAAAGCAATAGATGTTGACCACAATAGCACTTTTCATTCGAACTTATTAAATAAAAAATCTGATTTCACTGAATAATTTTTAACTATCTCCCCCAACACATATTTAAAAAGAAGAAGAAGAAATAATTTATTTAATTTACGAAAAGAAAAAAATTCTTATTTCCCACATATCTGTTTATATCAAATAATCATTATTTTAGTAACACAATTTTGTTAACATGTTGATGAATTGCCAAAAACGTATGCTATTAGATTCCCATTTTTAATGGAAGAGTCTTTTCAAATTTCGGAAGACAAAAGAGAAAAATGTTTTAAAATTATTTTTTCTCATTCCAAAGTTTAAAGTTTTCGCTTTTTTCATATTCTTCAGAAAATCTTCCAAAGTGTCACTTTTCTAAAGATCATTTTTATTTTATAGTACCGTTCTCTTTTTACATGTGAATTTTTCGAACTGATTTAGAAAATTAAGCTAAAGGGAAAAAACGCGACTATTAATAGGATATTAAACATTTCATTTTCACTTATTTCATTTAGATATCTAGATAAAATTAACAGTTTTCATTTGAAGTTATTAAAAAACAAATCTGAATTATCTGAATAATTTTTAATTTTCTCTCTCAACACGATTAGTAAAAATGTCATTTATTCAATTTTCATAAAAAAAAAAAACCCAATTCTTTTAAATAATATTTTTATTTAAATGAAACAACCATTCTTTTGGGTATACATTTCTGTAAACATGTTGATGAACTGTCAAAAATTCATGCTTTTAAAATGCCATTTTAAAGGGATGAGTGTTTTAAAATTTCGCAAGTTTTAAAGAGAAAAAGGTTTTAAAATTAATTCAACTCATTTCAAAATTTAAAGTTTTCTCTTTTTCAAGATGTTTGGGAAGCCATCCAAAATGTCACTTTTCTTAGGATTACACCTACATTCTCGTTTTATGTCTGAAATATCTGAACAGATTTTTGAAATTAAGTTAAAGGGGGAATTAAAAAATAATAAGAATAATTAGTTATTGAAAACACTTTTCCATTTGAATGATTTATTAATAGTACGAGCGTAAGTCAGTAAGTAGGTCACAAACTGATAGGTTGGTTGGTTGGTTGCGTGCATGACGGCCAATTATCAACACGAGGGATATAGGCCCTAAGGGGGTAGTGCCCTCCGTGAGGGTCTTTCTATAAGGGAACCTAACCCGTATTTACGCATGGAAATCCATGATTCGAAGAAAACCACGAAAACTTCGAACGATTAGGCCGACAGGCGCGATTGGGTTCGAACCCAGCACCTCCCGTCTACCAGCTTCGAGAGCAGAACCTCTCGGCCACTGGTGGGGCCACAAACTGATAGGAGAGGTCGGAAATTAGTAGTAAATTGTTTCCAAATATGCCAATAGGTGGCAGCATAATCCAACTATAATATGAGACAGCAGTTGTACAAGATGAGCAGGATCGTTCAAAAGTTGTTGACAAAGAGCGAAGTGGTCATCCAGTTGAGATTGCGACAGAAGAATCAGTGCAGAAGGTTGAGGAAATGGTTGCTATGCTGTCTATTGTTGGTCGCATGTCAGCTCTAACCATTCCCTCAACCTTCCGCACTGATTCTTTTGTCGCAATCTCAACTGGACGACCATTTCGCTCTTCTTCAACAACTTTTGACAGACCCTGCTCATCTTGTACAACTACTGGCTCATAAATTCGAAATTAACATCTTATAGTTGGATTATGCTGCAAACTATTGGCATATTTGGAAACAATTTACCTCTAATTTCCGATATCTCTCATCCATATCAGTTTTTCTCATATCAGTTTGTGACCTACTTACTGACTTACCCTCGTATAACATACACGGTGTCCATAAATTATTGTGAAAATTCCCTCACCTCATAACTTTCGTTTTAAAAACATAACGAAAAATATTACTACAAAGTGCAACTAAAAAAGCTTTTTTAATAGCACACACAAATTTACATATTGCGTAAATTTGCAACCCAAAACTTTATTAATCAACTATTATAATTAAATATATGAATTTAAATTTTATCAAATTTTATCCGTCCCAACGTGTTATATGAGATAAAAGGCCACCATGGGGAAATTAACTTTTTGCTCATAATTCATTAATAACTTTTTGATAAATTTGTTAAAACTTTAATATTAATTATCATTTGATTAAAATCTTTATTTGATTAAAAACGTTTTGAGTTGCTACTTTATACATATTTAGCTTTGTTTGTGTTATTAAAACAAAAAACTTTTTGATTTGTACTTTACGAATATGTTATAACATTTTTCGTTATGTTCGTAAATCAAAAGTCATGAGATACGGAAACCCCGGCAGTAACCTATGGATACCCTGTACATATAGTTCTTTTTTATACTTTTAGTTTTACCACATTTTTAAACTTGCGAGAAAAGTATTTTGTTAAGAAAATTAACCCTCATTATTTATCTATTTTTGAAATAATTGTAATAAAAACAAGTTGGATTTTTTAATATAAAAAAATGCCAGAAAATCTATATTTAATTTTTAAAACTTTGGAAACAAATGAATTTTTATTGAAAGAATAATTATAGAAATAAGGGGATTTATTAGTTTTGTTGATTTTTGAATGAAAAATTTTAAAATACGTATGCGTTTTTTTAATATAAAAAATATATTGCAATATTTAATTTTTAAAACTTTGGAAGGAAATGGATTTTTACTGAAAGAATAATTATAGAAATAAAGAGCTTTTTTAGTTTTATTGATTTTTGAATGAAAATTTTTAAAATACGTATCATTGTTACGGTCAACAGAAGTTTTTATGATGAAACGTAAAATATACTAATTCGGAACTTTGAAGCTTCATGTCGTTAGTCTTGTATTAACATGCAAAATAATGACTTGAGCCATGCAACTTCACCGATAAAATCGAATTTATTTTCAGATAAACCGAAAATTTCGGTAAAAAATTAAACAAAGTTATTCTCTGCGTGGCTATTGCTCTATTTAAAAATAATGATGAATAAAAAGAAAAAAAAAAAGAAGAAGAATGGAGAGAAAAATGAGCCCCGTTTAATAGCTTTGTAGTCATAACAATTTCAAATTCTCATCGGTAAAAATTATATTAATCCAATAACTTGTAACTGTAGAATGTGAATGGAGTGGAGGGGGGGGGGGGGTGCATTCACCTAGCTAAAAAGAGTTTTTTAAACGGAACATTTAAAAAACACAAGCGTTGCAAAAAACATTATTTATCTCTTTTTACACCATAAGAATATTAGCATACTACACCCACCAATAATTAACCACTTCTAATCTCACTCGCTAATTTAACAGAAAATTTCTCATTAAAAATTATCTGTAACTAAAACTACTAATAAACTACTACTTTCTAATGGCCCCTCTCAATTGCTGCGTAAAACTGGAAGCTATTAAGCGAACACATGCCCTCCTCTGATCAGCGTTACATCACACTTTGCTATACTCCCCATTCCAGCTACAAAAAGAGCTTTGAAAAACTGGTAAAAAAACAGAAGAAAAAAGTAAAAACTTAACTCTCAGATAAAATAATGTACACGCGGCACAAGGCCGATCTTTTCATTAGGGAGGGGCTTGTGTGAGAGAGTCTTTCATTATAACGTCACCCCGTAGGCCCATCAACAACTACGGGGACCGTATATGCGGTGAGCTAATGGTTGCCCAGTGTGTTGCATGAGAGAGGGTTGTAAAACCTGAGGGAGTGATAAGTTTTTGCTTGGATAAAGCAATAAATTGAGGTTTAAAAGCGGTTGGATAGAAAAGTCGTAAACGTTTTGCTTGATTTGCAATCGCATGAATGAATAGAAGTACTAGTGCAGGAAAAGGCTTCCTTTAAACAGGATGCGTATTACTTTTGAGCACCGCTAGTCTCGAATAGTAGTCTGCGCTTTATTTAATCGAGGTGAACACTTTCTGCGTAATTTCTGCGATTAAATAAGGCAAAGTTTTCCATTCAGAAATAGTGGTATTCAAAAATAAGGACCGCATGTAACCTGTTTATAAAATTATTGCATACTTAATTTACTTCATAACAAATGGGACATTTTGATTTTAAAATGTAATGCTTATTATGCTTTGTAGGGAAATGATGATAAACGAATGTTATTTGTGTTAGTTAAGTCTAGGAAAATATTGATTATACATTGGGAAATAATGGCAGTGGTGACATGAATTAGGAGCACAAATTGGAGTATTTACAATTTAGCAATATTGAGGCAAAACTGAACGAGAAATATTTAGACATTTGCCAATCTTTTCAAAGTAAAACATTGTTCCTGCAATATAGGCATTTTATTAGACAGATTCCCAATATCCAATGCGTTGCAGGGTAGAGGGTTCTAAAACTCATAATTTTAAACTTGTGGGAGTAATAAGTTTCAGCTTGAACAAAGCAATAAATTGACGTTTAAAAGCGGTTAGATAGAAGAGTTGTAAACATTTTGTTTCCTTTGCAGTCGTATGAATGGATTTCGTAAAACGATTCCTTTATAAAATTAATGCATGCTTAAGTTATTTCATATACAAATCAAAAATGTAGATTTAAAACGTTATATGTATTAATTAACCTTAGTATAAAACATTTCCCAACGCCAGCATTATTTGTAAATTCTACTGTCTAGTCTTTATGTTCGTTTTTTTTTTTTTTTTTTTTTTTTTTTTTTTTTTTTTTTTTAAATCTTACTTATAAGGCTGTTCTCAAATTCAAAGGAGCTAGTTTCTGACACATTTTTTAATTTATTTTTGTTCGGAAATGCATGAAATTGACAGGTGTTGTTATTCAGAAACTATGTAATCGAAGAACTTTTCCATTTTTTTGGTAACAGCAAAATATCTTTCAGAAAATACTGTCAAAATTGGAATTTTGAAGCAAATTTCCGACGCCACTCCGCAAGAAAGGAGAAAAACCAGTTTTTTCATTTTCCACACAATTGCTTATGACTCGATAAGGAATTTATTTATCAAAAAATGGAAAACTCATTTCGATTCTAAATCTCCTCAATAGTCAGACCTGTCAGATTTATGCCTTTTGTTTAAATGTGAGTCGGAAAATGGCGTAAGAAAGTTTGCATTGTGGAGCAGGGAATTTGATAACAACATTAAAGTAAACCACATAGTTATGTATCAAAATTAATAGATTTTAATTTCTAATTGAGATTTTAAATCGTAATTTGTTTTAATTATAACGCTGTAAATGGCAATATGCATTATCTTAAAATTGTACACATAGAGAGGAATGTACAGTAGTAAAGTTACAAATTGTGTTTTTAAAAAAGTCACACTAAATGTAAACAATGTGTATAAATGGATGTAATTGAATTGCAACATGTATATGACCCTTCGAGCTCTCTGGATGGTTACCCATTTATCTATTCTCTCTATTGCGTATAGTTTAGTTATATCGTAAGCAGTATTAGCAATTGTGTCATAGAAAATTGCCTCAGTGTTGGAGTGTTACATTTTGCCAACATTGCATACTAATATTGGAAAGAATTATTTCGCCATTTTATTTCCAATATTTCCAATTTAAAAGCAGTATTTCCCCCAATAAGTGGCCTTTTCTTGCAAATATTTACCATATAAAGCCAATATTATAAATTGTATTTAATTAAAAATATTTCAATATAGTTTGCAATATGGCAATATATTAGACTCCAATGTCGTCAGTACAACCACCGTTGGTTTCTTTACGATAGAAGCATCTTTAAACTAAAATATTTTGATTTTGCGCATGTTTATTTTCTAGCAATTAAAAATAATCGAATAAACCAAGTATCTGAGGCAGTAAATATTGAAAGTTTACTACAATTATTTATTTTTAGTTATTCTAATCCTAAAGGAATCCTATGAAAAAAAAAAAAAAAAAATCCAGTATATATATTTTTTTCTTTTTAAGATAAACAACAGCTGAATAGTTTGAAAGAAAAGCATATTCCGATAACAAATTGCTCTATTTTTCTCTGTGCTCTGAAATTTAGCTTATAATATTCACTAATAATATTCACTTATGTGCTTTTAACAAAAAAAAGAGTGATAATTCTTTTAATTTTCATGCATCAGTTACTACAGGTAAATATATTTTTGTAAGCTACTTAAATTTATGCTTACTTCTCTAAGGTCCATTAAATTCCATTTAACACAATTTATAACCAGATGAAAATGAATCTTGAACATATTTAAGGTTGAACAACTATGATTTTATTGCGGAAAACTTTTATGTTATTTTTTCTCTCTTTTGTAGTTATCTTTTGCGGTATGTTTTTGTATTTTAAAAGGTAAAAATGTTTGTTTTTAAGCTAACATAATATAATTCAGCTTGTACCTTCTTAAAAAGAAAAAAAAACATACACATCTTCCTTTGTAACTTTATTTATGCAAAAAACAAAAGAAAAAAACTATAAATACAATTCTGTTGAAATTATTTGTTTGTAATTTTCGTTTTTGTTTTTATTTAAAAAATATTTCCAATGAATGGTTTTATGGACTTCGTTGTTTTAAATATTTCTCGATTAAGAATGCATATGTTTATTTGCACATAAAATTTAATTAAAATTATGTCAGTTGGTTTTTGTTTTCTTTTAGATGGAAAATGGACAAATTTTTTCTTATAGGGTTTGATTTTCTTTGGTTATGTAAAGTTGAAATTGTTATTTTTAGTTTAAAAAAAATTATACTATCCAATTTTATTTTTTGAAACTATCATAAAATTATTCATTCCAAATGCATTTGTGATAAAAGCAAGCTTCTGATTTCAATATAATTTAAATACTTGTATTTTTTGTAATTAAAGCTCGTGAGACGACTTTTAAAAATTTTTTGCTCAAGGCATTTCGCATTACAGCAGCTATTTCTAAGTTAACCACATAAAACGACGATAGACTTAAAATTTAGATGCATGTACTTTATAAATTAAAAACATAATTGCATGCAAATAACTGAATTTTTGATGGAGATAAATTTATATACAATTAACACATATTTGTATTTTATATATGTTTCCAAAAGCGAAATTATTTATTGAAAATCTCTAGCTTTTTCAGCATGAAATTTTCATTTTTGCTGAAAAAAATGTGTATATTTAAATATTTGATTAAAGCTATATACAGTCGAACCTCCATTTAACGAAGTCGCTAAATCCGGGAAAAAGTTCGTTATATGGAAAATTCGTTAAATAGAGATTCACCTTTTAAAATACTTTAAACTACATAAAACAGATTTTTAATTCATAAACACTAAATATTTTTACTAAAAGTAATTAATCACATTTTTTTAAATAAATTATATCGATTTGTTTTATTTATTTTACCCACCAATATCCATCATCAATTCATTTTTTCTATGTGTTTAAATCTTTGAAATCTGCAAGGAAAACAAAACATTGTCCAGGAATACACTGTATTTTCTGTTTAAAGTAAATAGTTTTACATTAAAATTAACGGAATTTTAATGACATTATCGTATTTATTATTATTATAACAAATAACTTTAACCATACATTAACATATGCATCCTTAAATTTAATTTCTGAAAAATTCTTTTAATTTTGCCTGAGTTTTTTCTTTTAAAAAGTGCTTTCTCTCATAATACGTTTCGCATTTTTGCATAGCACCAAAAACCCCTTCATGCGTATTCTCTTCTAACTATAATCCGCGTCGGATTGTTTCAAATGATTTTAGCATTTCATCATACGAAGTTTTGTTAATTCCTGCATAATGATCATCACAAGCATACAGACTAAGTTCAGAATCGAGACCCTAAAAACAGCATTTTATCGATGAATATAACCCACTCCATACGTTCGACCTCCTTTGTTGTCACCATGACTGAGTGATTTCTGCTTCTGCTTCGATTGGACGTCTATTCCTTGCAACATCATCTATCGCTGGTAATTGGAACTAATACAAGGAATCATTGTAAAAAAAACTCCTGACATCATACATCACTCTCCTGCAAAAATTTCTTTAAGAGCTGTCACCGTTTGCACTTTATTGAATTTTAAAATCAGTCAGTCCATTTTGGGACACACGGTAGATGATTAATGTATGGTAAAACAAGTGGAAAATTACATAATTTAACAATACAATGACATACAAAAAATATGGAGTAAAAAAAGAAAATGAAATATTTATCTTGGAGCAAAAGGAATTAATAGCACTGCAAATAGAGGCGTCTTAAATTTAGACACATATGTGACTGAAAAAGAATTTCAGTCACTTAAGTGTCTGAATCTGAAAATTCAGACATAACAGGCGTCTAAATTTAAGACACATAAATGTCTTACTATGATCATGCTATAAACGAACCGAGAAACATGTGTAAATTATCCAACAACCGTCTGATTTTAAGACGATACGCTCCAAGCGATAGTTAAACATCATCTTTGGTCATATTCTTAACAGCCAATCAGAACGGTGATTTCCGCGCGTGTCATCTACAGCACCTTCATGAGATAAGAACAGAAACAATTAAATTTTCACCGCCGCCATTGCTTGGATTAAAAGGAAATGTGTTAATCTGGGTATTTACTGAACGAACGAGTAAGTCATATTTAATTCTAATATTTTATTCCGATAGATTTGTATCCTTTTGAATATGAGTGAAATCGTTTATAAAAATTTATCTCTTTTCTGTAGTTTAATGCTAAATTTTTGATTTCACTAACGGTCGTCTGTTATATGCCTTCTTAATGTAACGGAATGAAATATAATTGTTTTGAAAATTAAATAGCAATCCTGTAATTCTATTTGCTTGACCTTTGTAAATAAACGAATGAGTGATAGTTTAATCTTCATTTTCGATAGGGTGATGTGAAATAATTATAATTTGTCTTTGCTCAAAAACAAAACTTGCAACATAGGTTTGAAAAGTTGAATGATTCATCGCTTCATTTATCAGAGATAAAAACATTAAATTGAAGCCATTTGTAACTGTGTTTATTCAATGTTTGTTTTTTACTGTTTACTGACTATAAACGCTTGTAGTATATGACATCAGGCATTTATTTTATTTTTTGTAATTATTATTTTGGAGCTAAATATGATGATTCATATTATTATGATATTAGGAAAAGTTTTCAGATTGAAAAAAAGCATTAATACTGTGAAATTTGACTGTATATATTGCAGTTTTTAATCACGGAAATTGAAACTTTATAAAGATTTATTCTTATTGATTTTTTAAATTTATTATTGAAAATCGTAAATTTTGATATCCAATGTTTCAGATTTAACATTTACCAAATTTCTAAAAATAATATGAATTTTTTATATCATCCAGTAAAATTTTTGAAACATTAAACAAACGGAGAAACATTTTATTCATATTTTGCACTTTACGTTGCAGTTTAGCAGTATAATTATAAAGTTTAATTAATATTTTTTGTGTTTTTTAAATTGGTATATTAATTTTTTTATTTATATGCAAGCATTTTTTTGCGATATTTTATTCATGATTTTAAATTTTTAAAATTGAGTAATGCGAGAAATAATTATTAAATTTCCTTTTACTGCAATCGAATTTGCAACGTTTCTGGTACAAGTAATTGTTGGCACACAAAAAAAAAATTACACATGATAATTTAGACATAAATAAAGAGTTGTTTATGCCTTGATATGAAGTTTATGTATAAAGCTGCCTTATATTTTTAAAAGTTCGTATTTACTTATATGATACAGTATTAAATATATTTTTAAGCCATTTAATAACTTCTTTTTTATGTTCAAAACATTTTTCAAACAATTAAGAATAGTGCATATACTGTCTGATATATATATTTTTTTTTACTTTCTATTTTCATCTGTTTTTTTTTCTATTTCTTAGATCAATATTTTCTTATCAAATATATAAAATCTATTTAGCTCATATTCAAAGGATACAAAGTTTACAGGAATAAAAAATAAAATAAATTAAATATGACTTATATCGTGTTGTTCCATAAAAAAGAATAGTAATGATATACATTTTTAAGCAAAGCGTGTGAAAATTTTAAATTGAATACGGAATATGTTTAAAGAAAATTATATACATATTCCGAAGAATGATATATAAAATTAGATACAAAACTGGTGTTTACTTTTAACTAAACAATGACAAATTACCTAAAAAGAAAAACATATCTTACACATTTTTACTACTTAAAATGACTTAACTATTTTATTTATATGTACTTAAATGACAAATACAAAAATGGCTATGTTTTGAAATTAGAAGTAATTTTTTTTCTCAATGCTATTAAAATAGAATATTTATTTACTATTTTATTATTTACTCATGGTTATATAGCTGTTGTGATTACCATCTGATACATATGTAAAATTGCCTATGGGGCAAAATCTAATTTTTGAATTATATGAATTTTCCTTTTTTGGAGGGCGGGACGGGGGGGGGGGGGGATTTTCTTGTCCATTTTCACGTCCACGGGATTTTTTAAATCTCTTTCGACATTCCACCGAGTATGATAAATATTTTGAACTTTTAGAGTAGGGCAAGACAAAATATATATATATATATATATATATATATCCATATACCTTAAAAACCCTTTATAGCGGACACTTCGGGACCGCGAAATTTGTCCGATAATCGGAGATGCCTGCTTTTGTGAGGTAAAAATAATACAAATATGTATGCCTTGCGGATCAAAAAAGTATTAGCTAAATCGAAGTATCCGCTATTCGGGAATGTCCATTAACCTCCATAACGGATACTCCCGAATACCGAGCATCTGCATTTAGCTAACCATACTGCAGGGTTGCATTTTTTGCAAAAGGACTCCTTGATTAAAGCATGCGTAGTGCCCGTTCTCTTACGATTTTAGTTCCCCAAATTTCATGTGCAATATTTGCGAAGATTATATTTTAAATCTCTTTCGAAATTGTACTGATTATATATAATCAATATTTTGAACTTTTAAAGTAAAATAAGATTAAAAACAAAATTTTAAAAAATCTAATATTTAGATAAATATTTTTTCTTTTTAATCTTATTCTACTCCTGAAGTACAAAATATTCATTATAATTAGTACAATGTCGTAAAAGATTTAAATTATCAGCTTTACGAAAATTGCATACTAAAATTGGGAGCACCAGAAAATCAGGCGGTATGGGGGTAGAGGGGGCAGGACAACGGCCAGATATTTTCCCAGTATTCAGCGTGGTCAAACATGGCTACATAAAATGCTTACAAAAATGTCTGCGATTCAGACATTTCAAGTGTCTGAAATTCAGTCGCAAAAAGTGTCTGAAAAAATTCAGACATTTTAAAATGTCTGAAAATTGAACACTCCGTTTCAGACACTTAAGTGACTGAATTTCAGACATTTTAATTTGCAGTGAGTCTATGGATATTTTTTATATCTAATATAACTTTGAAAAAAATAATAATAACAATATCTTATAAATTCATATAACAAAAATGACCGAATCTCCTATTTAGAGATAGCATGTAATAGTATTTTACATAATTGTTATAGTAAAAAAAATATAGAAACATCTTAATAAATAAAATCTGTCAGAAAATCTCAATGTATTAATCCATTTATGCCTAGCGTCCCATGTTTAGGACATTTCGAATTTTAATAAATTTGGATATATTTTTTACTTCTGTAACCTGAAAACTGCATTAAATAATTAGCTTTAAATTCTTTTATCTGTTACCGAGAGATAACAGCACAAGATGGATATTTATAAGCTTAAATGAAGACTTTTTTTCGATGTTCATGGGTTTTTCATTGTTCAAGATGGCGAAATGTAAAAAGCAAGTTTATTAGCATTTGTTTTTCAATTATAAATCCAAATAAATTAGTTATAATTAACTTAGAGACTTCTTTGATATACGTATTCTTTAAAATTGTTAAATTATGTATTCTAGGTTATTTTTTTATGCACGTTTGTAACGTCCCAAATATAGGACGCTAGGCATGGATGGGTACTTGCTTTTATTATCCATTTAGGAAGAGTTTTTTTATGTGGAGTTCTTTTCAAAATGATTATAAAATAAGTGTTTTTTGAGCCTTAAATAGGATTATTCTTAGTTTATTAAAAATAACAATTATTATTTTATCAGTCTCTGTAAATAAAGAAATATACCTTTTTAGTTAGACACAAAAATACTAATTATAGCATGTAATATACAATTTAAAAGCTTATTTTATATAAATCTAGAGAAAAAAAAATAATAATAATTATGCATAGCACATTTTTATAAAATTATACATGCTTATGCCCATGTTTATGTAAGATGTCAAGAGTTTTTTTTACAGCGATTTCCTGTTGTAGTTCCTACCAGCAGCGATAGATAGCGTTGTCAGCGATAGGTGCTCAATCGAAGCCAAAAACGAAATCACCTATACTCCCTGTAGGAAAAATCGGCTTTTGAAAGACAAACGTCCTCTTTTCATTTTCCCTTCGTTACCATAGTTACTAACCTAAGATAATGGCCGAGGAGTGATCAACGAAGGGAAAATGAAAAGAGGATGTTTGTCCTTGAAAAGCCAATTTTTCCTACAGGGAGTATAGCATTGATGCAAAGGAAGGAGCTTAAATATATGGAGTTGGTCTCATTCACTAATCCGATCTTGTTGTTAGGTGTCCACTCCATATATTTAGCCTCCTACCTTCGCATCAATGCTATGTGACTTCGGTTTTGGCCTCCATTGAGCGAATACTACTTGCAGCTCCATCTATCGTTTCTATTTGGAACTAGAACCGAAAGTCGCAGTTTAAACAAAAATAACTCCTGATATCATACCGATCTTAACCCTAAACATTCATAACCCTCCTCCAAGAATTTTTGTAATAACTGTCACCATTTGCAACTTACTGAATTTTAAAAACAGTCAGTCCATTTTAGGACACCCGGTATATATATATATAAATATTATAATTAAAAGGAAATCACACTCATAGAAATAAATGGTAAAAAAAATGCAAAAGATTTAAAAACACAATATATGTAGTATTTCTTTCACCATAAAACTGTGACAAGAGACAATACAACAAAATCTTATATCTTAACAAACTGACGTTAAATTTGGTGATATTCCCCCAGAAAACCAAATGGCATCAAAAACTAAACTCGCTAACACCATCGTTGAAACTGTTACTCAAAATAGCAAAAAACAAAGCTAGAAGCAAAGAAGATAAAAGGAAAAAAAGGAAACTAAAGATTTCTGCTCGCTAAAGCAGAGATGGCCTTCTTTCTTAATTTTTCCTTCTTTTTTTTATCATTTCTTCTTTTGCCGCATCTTTTCATTCTTTTGAAGACACCATTAAGAACATTACGATGATCTCTGCCGTCTCTGTGAAAATTGTTACTTCACATTCGGTAAATATACGCAAACCGTTCGGAGTTAATGGTAGAGGGTTTTTACAGAGATGTGTCGTCGTAAGAAAAGTTGCCTCAATTCGATTTTTTTTTTTTTTTTTTTTTTTTATAACAAAAAATTTATTTTCATAAACAAAATTTCTTGTGCAAGAAAGCGTTTTTGAGGACATTTTGTAGTAGTTTATTATTATTTTTTTACGAACTTCTTGATAAATTTATCGCCAAAATAGAATTTGTAAAAGACACCTTGAAAGTAGAATTTGATTTAAAATCGTGAGAAATTCTTCTTTAAAATGAAATAAATAACTTCCATTGTAGGTTTTAAGCTCTTTTTTTTAAACATACTTACATAAATAATTCATCATAGATTTGTTGCATGAATATTCTTTAAGTATGCTTTAAAATAAAAAATAAAAAAATTATCGGTGACTTTTATTTTATTCCGAGTGCCAATTTAATCCATTTGTATGATTAGCACGTTTATGCATTCATTTCAGGAATTTCTTCCTTCCTTTCTTTCTTCTTCTTTTTTTTTTCAGAAATTCTGATTTCATACCAAAAATTCCGTATAGTAATTTTTGCTGTATTCAATCAGACGTTTCGTGTGTACATAAAATAAAAAATTCTTCTTTCGTGATTTCTGGTAGGGATCCGAAATTTATGTATAAAAAGAAATTTCTGAAATAGGCGGATATATCTGCTAATGATACAAATGGGTTAAATCGTAAGATACATAAGTAATATTATATGAATTTCAATTGATGTGACAATTTTTACTGTGTTAGCAGTGATGTAGAATTTTTTCTCAGTGATCACTGAATATATATATTTTTTAGATTTGTGATAACATAAATACAGAGTTCGTGCTGTAGGTAAGGGGCTGTACAGTGTACATATATAACTTTCTGGCAGTTTTGGATCCCCCCCCCCCCCTTACGATATCATACGTCACCATTCCTTGAACCTCCACTCCCTTATAATTTCGTTATTAGTGTCTAATTTCTTTCTTTTTTTTTTTTACAATTTTTTTTCTTCAGTTTTCTTTTTTATACGTTTGCATATATTGCATACGTGCGTGTTTCAATAAGTTTTTGCCCTCACACAGAAATAATTGAGTGAAATTTATGAAATTGCTACATTTTATGAGTCCTTTTTTATATAGTCAGTGTGCAGAGTAACACATTTGTGCAACCGGTATTTTAAAGTGAGGGGGGAAGATGTATTCCAGGAGGCGCGATAGTAGACCCAAAGGGGGCATTTTCCTAACTTTTACCGAACCTCACATGTGACATATTGTTGGAAAGGTCTGTGACAACTTATTCATGCTATTCACCTCCCGAGTTCCTCCCCCCAAAATTTTCCCTCCGGGGAGGGGCCTTTTCTAAATTTTCTGGATATCATTTATGCCCCCAGGGGACAAATTGGGGTCATTTCATATAAAATAAAAGCGTGCGATTTAAGTCTTAAAACTGAAGCATGTTTTGCACTATCTATATTTACATACATATGCATTTATTTTCATCCGAGGCGACACAAAATTCTGAAAAAGCAGAATTCCTGTTTTCTTGTTTTACTATTTTTTTCTTTCGCTTTCTTTTTATACGTTTGGAATGATATATTGATATGGTTATCCATTTATTATTTGCACACTTTACTGATTTAAATGAAAAGAAGAAGCTAATAAAATATTATTATATGAAATAACGTTATGTCATATAACACTTTAAAGAAATACTTACTATTTAAAAGTATTTAATTATAGCTTTTTGTTACATAATGCATTCAGCAGTGATATTGTTTTCTTGCACATGCTCCCTGCATGGGGGTAAGCAGAACTTCTTATAAACAAAACAGATGGACAACATTCTTCCTACTTTTTTATTTGTAAAAATAACAAGTATCATTTCAAACTTAGTTTCTCTAACAACGAATTATGTTCGCATGTGTTAGAAGAATAGGAATGGCGACAGTTGGACTATTCCATGTTTTGGAATGTAATGATTTTATAACCATTCAATGGTTTTAATAATAACTTTGTCTTTTCATAAAAATATGTAGATAACAGATGTAAAAAAAAAAAAAGCTAGAGTTA
Organism: Maratus speciosus; assembly: GCA_963932465.1. Classification (NCBI taxonomy): domain Eukaryota; kingdom Metazoa; phylum Arthropoda; class Arachnida; order Araneae; family Salticidae; genus Maratus; species Maratus speciosus. The sequence goes on from OZ010795.1 coordinate 511,411,928, forward strand.
CAAAAAAAAAAAAAATGGTTGGATCATAAATGATAATGATATCAAAAGATAACCCCCTCCCCCTAGAGATATATTGCGATATCAAGTGCCAGAAACTACTTCCCCTAAAGTGATAATGTTATAATATACAACCCCTAAGTAAAATGGATAAATTAAGTGTACTTGTTTGAAGATTAAATTTATTTATTTTACTATTTTCTTATGAAAATTCTATCTTGTTTTATGATTATCTTTCTACTACTTCTGTTATTTTATATAAAAGAGTGAATGATTATGTGCACGCGTGTGAATGATATCTGAATTGCAATAAACTGTATTGCGATTTTTGAAAGTCTATTTCAAGTTATCATTATTATGTGTACAAAACAGCGGTTTTAATTTGTCTATTGCTTCTAAAATATATGGCTAATTTTTTTTCTAATCCTGTATTTTCTAAGTCATTATTAAATATAATTAATAGATTTTAGTAAGGCCTTCTTATTATCATACGTGTTTTTTCAATATTTTAAAAAAAATAATTGCTGTCTCTTTATTTCCTCTTTTCTGTTCTTTTTGTCTCTCTCTTACTTTTGTTTCTTCCATTTTACACAAGTCTCACTCTTGAAGTGGTATTACTTCCTTTTGAATCGTTCACATCGTTCGAAAGAAGCAACGATTTCCGCATTTTTTAAAAGTTGCTAAAGAAATAATTATCATTGGATTGTCAGATGAAAAGGAGTCACGTGTAGCGAGAAAGAAATACTCATAATATAAATACTTTGTGTAATTTTCTGGTATTTCCTAACGTGAAACTAAAATATACATACACATACAAGCGATAAACGAAAAAAAAAAATGAATAAAGTAACGGATACCTCTTTGTTGCTCACTTCATTAACATTACTATGTACAAAATTACCCACCAGCCAACACACCCTATCAATGAACCACAGATGGAAGGGGACTCTAGGGGTAAGGTCCCTATTCTTTCAATCTGTGCCACTTCATTAACTACCGCTTTGGGTCCCACAGGCGTCCCAGGGAGTCATCACTTCCGGAAATCACGTGCCTAACAAGATTTCCGCATCACGCAGAAAAACTAACTTTGTAGATTGGATTAAGAGAATTCAGCTGTTTGGTAGGTGGCTCTTCCAAAAATTGTACTAAGAGAAATTTCAAGGTCATTCATTTAAAATTTTACCTTTATCCTGTTTTTTTTCTTTTCTTTTCTAGAAATAAAATATAGAAACATTCCTTAAAATTCAAAGCTTTTTCGGAAAACTTATGTCAACTGGAGAAAAAATAATCGATTTTTTTTTCACTATAATCTGCTGTTTTTTTTTTTTTTGTTGTTGTTTGTTTGTTGGTTTTTTTTTGTTTTTTTTTTGTTTTTTTTTACATTTTTGAATTCTTTTGATATTATCAAGAACTGGCATTTTATCAATGAATTCATTTATTCAATATCTCCATCAGAAAGTATCTTCTTACTACAGATAAATAATAATAAAGTCCCATATAAAATCAAAGTTAAAGTAACTGCAATGTATCCTGATTTTTAAAACTCTTTGTATTAGTGATTGTGAAAAAGACATTTCGCCCTCCGCTAACAAATAAAGCAGTAAAAATTCCATCTTTCTATGACCAAAACTTACCGAGTTATGATACTTTGAATTTCATGAATTTTAAACATGTTCTGGCACTGAAAAATAATAGGCTATTATTGCCAGAAAACTCTAAAAAATAAAGTACGAAGTATCGTTACTCTGTAAGCTTCTGCCGCGTAAAAATAAAATTTTTACTGTTTTATTTGTTATATCACGGGGAAAGATTTTCTAAATATAACTTATAGGACTAAATATAACTTATACTGTAGTATGTTTAGATAATGGGCTAAAGGACTTTATTTTATTTCCTAATCACTCTGAAAGCACATATGCAACAGGTGGTTTTATGACAGTACCATCCCGCAATCAATTCGAAAAAATATTGCAGTTAACCATTTGAAAAAAAAAAAAAAAAAAAAAAAAAAAAAAAAAATTCAAAAGCGGTCAATTTTTCGAAAAACTTTTTTCCCTTATGACAACGCCCTCCCTAGTCCAATTTTAGAGGCACCGACAAACCAAAATATTCTTTTAAAGCTGAAACCTTCTTCTAATCAATGGTGTAATCAGTTTTTAAAAATATGATTTTTAACCCTTTCAAATATACCGGCGAACGCAGGTCACTTCGCACCTCTCGGAGACGATATTTTTTCTACGCTAAAAATATAACTAAATGTCCGTATTTTAACACAATCTTTTTAGAGAATCTCAATACACCAGATTTACACCACCTACAAAAATTTCGAAACGTTCGGATGGATAGAAATATTTTTTACAAAGTAAAACGTGTGAAAATTTCGACAAAATCAGTAAAAACTCGAGTGTTTTTTTGCGATTTAAATACCAAGCATATAGTCGGAAGGAGTAATTATGACTACTTTTTACATTTTCAACATTTTATTTATTTATTTTGCTTATTTCTATTTAAAAGTTGTGTTTTTATACATCGGAAGTAATTTTGATCCTTTAAAACGATCCTTTAATTTTGATCCTTTGAACCTTTTAAAAGTTTTAATACTCATAGCTGATTTTTTTTTTTTTTTTTTTTTTTTTTTTTTTTTTTTTTTAAGGATGGTTATAATTACCCCAGCAAAAACTCACAATCACATAAGTTTGGGGTAATTAAGACCACTAGTGGGGAAATATAACCAGTATATTTTCTCTTTATACTTTCCAACACACATTTGTTTGGGGTAATTGTGACCACTTTGAACTCCAAAGTGACAAATCTGTTTATCAAAAAATTTATGGACTTAGTTTCAAAATTGCTATTCGGATCTCAAAAAGGCTTCAGACTGGAATAAAGAATATCTAAGATGAAATATACATTATGAGGTTAATAAACAAACTTGAAACAAAATTTTACCATACACAGTTTTCTCCAATATGACGGCGGTCATAATTACCCCACCTGACCCTATACTTTCAATTCAATATTTTGTTGCGATTTTTTTTCCTTTAAAAATATAAATTCAGAAAAAATGGAGTTAAAGATACAAATCATACAAATTTGAGGTTCATAAAGGTTATTATCACGGGCCCGGGCAACGCCGGTCGGGTCATCTAATAATATAAATAAAACTTCTAATCGACTGCGCACTTAAACCATTTAACTAAATTATCAGAATCAAAGACGTTGCTATGCAAGTAGCGAAACCTTTGGTGATTTCTTAGGCTAATAACGCCGGGTAAGCAGCTAAGACGAAAGTATCGCTTTTAATAAATTTCAAAACTTTTTATACATTATTGATATTTTTCTTACAAAAATGTTTTTTGCTGTGTTGTTAGTGGCTAATAAAAAAAAAAAAAAAATGTATATTAAATGTAAAAAAAAAACCATTAACTTTTTCATAAAAAAAAAAAAAAAAAAAAAAAAAAAAAAAGATTTTCACATGAGCTCTGTGAACCGGGAAGCCAGAGCGTTGGATTCCCTAATAATAATAATAATACTAATAATAATAATAATAATAATAACCACAGAAAACAATTAGAGATATATTTTCATGACGTAAATCTCCCGAAGTCGAATTTACAGGAATATAGCTTTGACATTTCCATTTATAATTCGCGTATCTAACAAGTTTTGAAAAGTCCAATATATCAAAATGTCAAATTTATCGACACGAGTTGATTTACTGTAATTTTTCGTATCATGAATGGGGTGCTCAAAAGTTTAATTCTGAATGCAGTACGAATACGAATGTACTTTCAGATGTAACTGAAAATAAGCCCATCTAAAAGGAAAAGTGAGACGGAAAGAGCGGGAACTTTAAAAATCTTAAAAGTTCCTAGTTTCACATCTTTAAATGGTAAATACAGATATTGAACTCGAATTACTCTTTAGGCCTTGGATCTTTCGTAAAAGCATTAGAGGTGAGTGAGCCCAAATAAGATATATATGTATACATTTTTTTTTTTTTTTTTTTTTTCTTCTTCTGAAACTCACACGAGTTTCAAAATCGACAAAGGCAAATGTTTAAATTCTCAAATACACAATTTTTTAAGTATTCGTAGAAAGCAAGTGCAAAATATTTTATTTCTAAAAGAAAAAAAGATAAAGAGCAAAAGAAGTTTTCATTTAAAAAGAAAATTATATAAATGTATAATCTCACCAAAACCTCTCAGGAAGAAAAGCCTTGAAAGGGGTTTTTTAAAAAACGGAGAAAAAGAAACATAAACACACACATACACACGCTACATACAAACATTCACATGCAGCACAAAAAAAAAAAAAAAAAACGAAGTATTTTCTTAATGCTGTTCACGATTCAATTGGTCTTCAAGAAGGAAGGAGTGGATGGGAAGATTTTGAATGAAAGTTCGATTTTGTTATAAGAGGGTGTGGGTGTAGTATAGTATATATTTAATGCGTTTAAAAGAGAGAATGCAGCAGCATTAGGCAGGTTTTTTTCCAAGTGAGATGAGAGGGGTGCATTTAAAAAAAAAAAAGATATTTAAAAAGTTCTTGGGGTTGAAGGAAATAGCTCTTCTATTTTGCTTCGATGAATATTAAAAAAAGCTGGATGAGTCTGAAAGGTTTCTTAGGTTAGGAGAGAAATTACGCGAGTAAACATATTCAAAAAAATATATATATATTTGTATATACATATTTATATGTTTGTGAGTATGTGCGTTATTTAGAAAACATTTTCTTGTTTGAAAAGTTTAAGAAAGTTTTGAGTTAAAAAAATAAATTAATTAAAATATTTTTTCAACGCAAATTTCTTATCAATAATGAAGAGTATCATTAGAGTTATTGACGCACATTTTTGCAATTTATCATATGGGTTAAGCCGTAGCGGAAGCTGGTTCGGTCTCGGAAATAACATTGTATCGACTAAGACTAGTGAAATTTTTTTGATGAATGTGTTCTAAAAATGTCTCCCATGCATACATTTTTTGAAAATTGAATTTTTGTTTGTTTGTTTTTTGTCATAAGTTGAATGTTCAAAGTACATAAATATGCAATTTAATAATAACATTTAAATTAGGGAACTTTGTGATACCCATAAATAAATGCAGTACCCTGTTACGTTTTACATTTTCTCCTCCCGTGTTACTGATTAAGCAAAGTCAATTTCTTCAAATTTTCATCCCAATGGCTTAGCATTTCGCAAAATTATAAACAGAAACCCGATTTCAGTTAACGTGGAACACCCTGTATTTTTGGCGGAATAAGTGGATTGTCTTGTCACTTCATGTTCCTGTGTTATTATTGCTTGGTTTTAGGCTCCTAACCACCTTGAAAATTATTGAATAGTTATTCTGAATCTCCCGGTATGTATATAGATTTGCTTGAAGACTAGATTAAGTCTGAATTTAATTTTTAGGGGAAATAATGTTTATAGGCACAGATGCCATATACGCACCGGGTTTTGCGTGATTTTTTTTATGACAATTTGGCGAAAACGTCGTTTTCGAATACCAGTTACATATAGCGTGCTATAATAGCACGTTATTTTTTATTTCAATATGAAAACAAAATAAAGTGATAAACAAAACATTTTCTATTATTTTTTAAAGAAAATATCAATCAATAAATGACATAATTATAGAACAAAACAATTTATAACAAAAATAAAAAATAAATGCAATTTAACAAATTACAACGACCATTTGGAAAATGATTTTTTCAAAGACTAAAATTTAAGACATAAAAAATCGCACGGAGTTGATCATACATTACGTACGCCAAGGATTGCATTTTTCGATACTGTAAATTTTTTAACTTCTACGGAGCTGGTCATTCATTACGTACGCCATGGATTAAACATTAATGTTCCTGGACCAATTTTAAATGAAATTTCATTCTTAAAATTCTAAACATCCCACAATATTACTTTTTACTCCGTCGTATAGAAAAAAAAATGTACTTTTAAATGCAATTTGTCTGAAAGCTGTATCTCAATTTGTTTCTGAATTATTATTATTATTATTATTATTATTATTATTATTGTAGTTTTTATTACTTTTTTGTCATAGTGGCAACAGAAGTATCCATCTCTGTTGAAAGTAAAGGGAAAATACAGATTACTATATAGACCAATCAGAAAACGAATAAAATGTGGATTCAACCAATAAAACGCTTCAGATATGTTTTGATTTCCTACCCTGACAGAGGACAATAACCATTTTTCCAAATGGTTAAAAAAAAAGGACGATAAATTCGAATGAGCGATAAAAGAAGTTGCAGTATAAAGAGACGCTACTGTATTAATGAATAAATGAAGCTCACAAGAAATGAATAATGAACAGTTTTGTTTGGATGGCTAAAATGACACAACATGTATGTCCCATTCTTGTTTCATGTAAAAATATGCATGCCCTAAGATGCACTACAATTTGCTTGAGCCGCCTCAGTGTGCGGCTTGCAAAGAAGTCCTCAAGAAGTCTTGTACCTCAGACATAAAATCCTTTCAACAGTTGAACAAGACTATTATACGCATATGATGGAGTAGTTAGAGGAGATTGTAGAAGTTGGAAACAGAGTTGGGGGGGGGGGGGATAAAATACTTTTGTAGCATCAATTTCAATTCATAAAATTAAACTTTAGTTTTATTTTCTTTTTTGGGGGGTGGGGTGGGGATGGAGGGGCTTTTCGTAAAAGCGGATGCACCGGACAGTTGTCCCATTATAGCGTGCGCTAATCAAGTTCTGGATATATTCCACTGAACGGCATAATTAGTGGGGTAATATATTGATAAATAGCACAAGCACCTATTTGATTTATAAATACGTCGATTTAATACATTTTATAATGTTGATTCGATACTTTTATATGTATAGTTGTGTAGTTATAAATATATTTATTAATTCGAATTAAATTTATTTATATTCATTAATCATTAATTAATAATGTTAACGTTTAACTTGTATTTAAATTTTTAGCCCAATGAGGTCAATATCATATTAATTTATAATACATAGTATATTATATTAAATGAGAATAAAGTGAATGTTTTAATTTTAAATTTTATTATTTATTCTAACCTCTACCCTTAACCTGGTTTATTTAAATTTTTAAGAAAGTTTGTGGACACATTAACCCTTAAATGCCTGTTTTTTCAAAAATCATTGTAATAATGTTTTTTGGCTTTCATTTTTTAAATAAATTATTAGAAAAATACTTTAAAAAATCATATTTTATTTTAAGTATGGTTTACGACTAAAAAACAGTTTGTTACTAATCGGTAATTCTGGTCTTTAATTGAAAAAATAATTTTCCTTGATGAAATTCTATAACATTAAACACACAAGAATTTTAGGAGCTATAATAAGAAATAAATTTTACTTGCTCACTGCATAACAAAATAGGGTATTTCGCAAGCTTTCAAACAAAACAAAAAGAACAAGTAGCAACAATTGAAAAAATAAATCTATCTTTATTCTTAAACAGCATAAGTGTTGCCATCAACATGTTGAAAATCGATTTAATAATATTTTCAGAATGTATTTTATTGGCAACATTAGGCATTATAGCTTCAATATTATTCTAATAGTATTTTAGAGCCTAAATTGTGTATGTTGCCGAAAAGCAACACCCGGCATTTAAGGGTTAAATGTAACTAATTTATTTCAAAATTTAATTATTATTATTATTATTAATATTAATTCCTTAGCATCACAATTTTAATAATTTATTTCTTTATATTTAATTATATCTATTTAAGTGTTGATGCACTGTAGTCAACAAAGGAATTTAAATAGTGATATGTTATAGCTAGGAACATTGATGCAGTCGAACCTCATTAACGCAAACACTCAAGGGGAAACGTTTTTTGTTCGTGTTATCCGAACTTAAATACATTACATACAACCGTACGGGCAATCGAAAACAGTTCGTGCTAAAAGTAATTCGCGCTAACCGTGTTCATGCTAACGAGGTTTGACTTATATGTGAAACATTAATTAATGAATAATCAATATCACCAATTTACATATTAATTTATGTGAAACATTAATTAATGAATCACCAATTCACATATTAATTTTATTTAATGTGTCATTTTCTTATTTATTCTAATATAATGGTATAAATTTATTAACATATATTTAATTATTATTTAATTATCATTTATTTGTCTCTAGACAGTATTTGCTTTAATGCTTAATCCATTAATAGATATAAATAGTTTGTGTTATATATTACTTTTTATTCCAAAACAATATATTATACTAAATTCTTAAGTTTGCAGCACTTCACTGATTCCATGGAAAACAAAGTGATATTCATTTTTAAATTATCTATAGAGGGCGCTGGTCAGATATATTGAGGAATATGCTTGACTATACTGTACATTATTACTCCTTGGTCCCTTAACATTTTAAAAAGTTTTTTTGGCAACATGTGCAAATAATCTCATTTACTGGTATTTAATGCTGCCTCATTCTTGGTCAGCAATGCTTTCAGTATGGTAATGTGAATTTTATTTCTTAGTTCTTTTTAATCGCGTTTTATATTGAAGTTATTTGTTTTTCAATGGTTTATTTCTCGGTTTTTTGTGTGCTGGTAGCCCCAAATTCATATTCTTTAGCTTTTTTTTTTTTTTTTGTATGGCTAATATGAAGATTAAGCCAACACTTTATTTGTGGAACTCTAGGCATTCGGGACCTGAAGATTCTGTCTAGGTTCTATAAATATACAATGTTCATTTTCTGATCATTTTATTTATTTATTTATTTTCTATTGCGTTTTTCAAATCTGTGTTGAATATGTTAAGGGGAACAGTTTATTTGTCAATGAATGAATTTCTTTCCATTTGTGATTTCACATTTTTGTTAGTGAATTGTAATGGTTTTTTTAATGGTTATATCTATCTATATTATTATTACTATTGCTTTTATTATTTATTATTTATTTTTTACTTATTTATTTATTTGTTTTGCTTTTTTTTATGTGTCGAGGGCTAAAAGGACTCAACAGGTGTCTAGTTCCATTGAGAAATCAGGGTTGTGAGAAATTCTATTCTTAACACGTGCATCTCAATCACGGAAACCGTGGATTTAACCACCGCCATCGCTCCTAAAAATCACATGCTCTCCTTTTCTACATAAAAAGTGTTCGCGTGTAAGTCTTGTACCTCCTCCTAAATCCTTTCAACCGTTGAACAAGATGATTATAGCTTAGCTGATGGAGCGGTTAGAGGGAGGATGTACAAGCAAGGGGCAGCCTTGATGTGTGCAATTTGGAGCAGTGGATGTCCACAAGGAAGCCCCCCCCACCCCCCTCACAAGCCTTGCTCTATCATTAACCTTATGTCATTTCACACTTTGATGGTAAAATAAGACATTAGGACATTTTTATTTTTCACACAGTTTTTCCTGAATGTGAATATTATGTAGGAGAGATTTGTGATGAATAAATCTGTAAGTTTTATATTAATCCCATAGTTTTCGAAATGTTTCTTTAAAAAAAAATCATCCTTTTTTTTATTAACTAGTATTAAAATGATCAAACTAGTAATACAGACGTAGCTCGTAGCTTAAAATGGAGGGTTTTTTCCTCCTTAAAATACTGTAGAAATATACCACTTGCTCTCATCCATGTTTCAGACCTATAGGATATAGTCTGACTTATAACTGAAATATATGGTCTTATCATGTGATTAATGAGCACAGCTTTTGAGGGAAGCACTGATGAAAAAGAAGAATTCGTATCGATGTAACTCAGCATTTCTTCAACTTCACTTAGATTCCTAAAGTGATTTTCGATTTCATTCAAGTTCATGAAATTTGTTAAAAGTTAAGAAAGATAACAATAATGAATATGTTTAATTAGAATTTTTCTACAAAACGTGTGTTATTTCAAGAGTTCTGCAAGAATTAAAAAAAATTGAGCAAAATTTTTGCAAACGATAATTACTGTTAATATAATAATAATAATAATAATAATAATAATAATAATAATAATAATAATAATAAACCGTGTGTAATGTATCTGACTTTCATATATATAACTGATTCATATACCGTGTTTACTCGCGTAATAGTCGCCCTCGCATAATAGTCGCACCGCCGTTTTGAAGCAGAAAAAATCGTCAAAATATTTTCTTCGCATAAAAGTCGCAGTCGCGTATTTGGCTTTTATTTAAAAAATAGAAAATCATCAGCTGTTCTCTTCCCAGAACTAGTAGTCATAATGGATTCATGTGTTCTGTTACTCCCATTGACATACCCCATCCCCATGGTCACTCAATTCTTCAGATGCAGATTCACATTATATTAGTGGTACTGATATACCTTCAGTGAAAGTGATTTATTATGAGGGTTTTTTGTTAAAATTTTCACAAAGATTATCTGTAAATTTTATGTCTATAAAAATATTACCGTAAAAAGAAAATGGTATTTAATAAACAGCACATAATCTGGAAACCTTTAGTAAATAAAATTTAATATGTGTTTTTTTAATACCAGTAATGTTTTAGCATTAGAGTGTACAACATTGTGTAGTAGATTTCCTCGCATAATAGTCGCACCTAGACTTTCACAATGAAAAATTGGCAAAAAAAGTGCGACTATTACGCGAGTAAACACGGTATATATATATATATATATATATATATATATATATATTATGTATTGCATTGTGTACAAACCAAAGAAAATATTACCTGTAAAAAAAATTGTTTTAAAAGAAATCTAAGATAAAAATTGAATCTATCATTCGTCCATAAGCATTGAGTAAACTAATACCGAAAGAGACACATTGGATAAATTAATAATTTGAAGATTTAAAACAGGTAACATTTGTAAAGGTTTGCCATTGACAATGCACGTTGCTTTGCAAAATTTCAACTACAAAATGACCCATAACCATTTAATTGAGTACTTATATTCGTTATAAAGAACCCGTTGAAATTAATTTTAGAATTTATGTAACCTCATTGACAAAGCACAAACTTGAAGGATGAAAAAAAAAATCCATTTTCTGCTTTCATCCATTAATTCCATTTTTTTTTTTTTTTTTTTTTTTTTTTTTTTTTACCATTTGGAAAAATGGTTATTGTTCTCGTCAGGGTAGGAAATCAAAAGCATATCTGAACGTTTTCATTGGTTTAATTCGCAATTTATTCGTTATCTGATTGGCATATACAGTAATCTGTATTTCCCTTTGGTTTCAACAACGATGGACAACAGAGTGTTGCCACTATGACAAAAAAGTAATAAAAACTACAAAAAAAAATTAATAAATCAGAAACAAATTGAGATACAGCTTTCAAACAAATTGCATTTAAAAGTACATTTTTTTTCTCTATCCGACGGTGTAAAAAGTAATATTGTCGGTTGTTTAGAAGTTTAAGAATGAAATTTTATTTAAAATGGGTCGTGAGATTTTTTGGAAATCTGATAATAGAAAAGCCTTTTCCCGAACAGCCAATGAAATGCTTGGCTATTACACAAGTTTCGTAGGAAATCTGACGAGTCGCAGGCGATTTTTCTGGCTTGCAATTTTTACGTGTAACAACGCTATTAATCTTTAATTCATGGCGTACGTAATGTATGACCAGCTCCGTAGAAGTTTAAAAATTTACAGTACCGAAAATTGTAAAACTGAAATTTCTTTTAAAATTTGTTCATAATGGGTCCAGGAATTTTATCGTTTAATCCATGGAGTACGTAATGTAGGATCAACTCCGTGCGATTTTTCATGTCTTAAATTTTAGTCTTTGAAAAAATCATTTTCCAAATAGTCGTTGTAATTTGTTAAATTGCTTTTTTTTTTTTTTTTTTTTTTTCTTTTACGAAAGGAGAGTAATTAGAACTATGTTTAAAACGTTGACCGTGAAATTTGAAATGTATATCAGTATTTCACAGTGTAAAATTAAAAAATAAATTGGTTACACATTTTGACTGTTATTTACGGATTTTACGGGTTACAGAATATAAGTTAAACAATTTTTTTTTATTGTTATTATTGAAACTCCAATAGTTTTTTTTTTTCCATTTACCGTATTTTATGGAACAAACGCCGCGGCGTTTAAGAGTTTAAAAGTTAATTTTTTTCCAAGTGCGGCGTTTACGATATTTTTTAAATACCAACTGAGTTTCCTTAATTCAAAAATTCAAAAAAATAGTTAAAATCGGATTTAAATATTTTAAATAAAACTTCAGACATCTTAAGATATTAAAAACGAAGCATCCTACACTGCTGAGAAAACTTTGATTAAAGTTTGGTGAATGTGACGCTGTCGACAAAATTAGCGTCCCGATGGATGCAGCGTTTACAACGGGTGCGGCGATTACGATAATTTTAAGCTTATTCAGGCCAATTTGAGGAGTGCGGCGTTTCTTCCATAAAATACGGTAATATTATTTTTGCAGATCCCACTATCAACATCAAAAAATATTTTTATAAAAAAAATGTGAATTATGTATTCAAATAAAGTAAAGAAATTTTATAAAAGTTATACGTTCGTGTTAGCCGCACGCCAGGAGTTAATTATCGTATTTTATGGAAGAAACGCTGCACCCGTCGTAAACGCCGCACTCCTCAAATTGGCCTGAATAAACTTAAAAATATCGTAATCGCCGCACCCGTTGTAAACGCCGTATCCGTCGGAACGCTACTTTTGTCGACAGTCTCACATTGACCTAACTTTAATCAAAGTTTTCTGAGTAGTGTGGGATGACTCGTTTTTAATATCTTAAGATGTCTGAAGTTTTATTTAAAATATTTAAATCCGATTTTAAATATTTTTATGAATTTTTAAATTAAGGAAACTCAGTTGGTATTTAAAAGAAATCGTAAACGCCGCACATGGCGTAAACGCCGCACTTGGAAAAAAATTAACTTTTAAACTCGTAAACGCCGCGGCGTTCCTTCCATAAAATACGGTACCAAAGAAATCGCCTAAGATTTCGCTATTTATATCATCAGCATTTTTTTTATTCTGATCATTTCAATAATTTAAGCGTTTAGTTTTAATACATACTTATTAAATTTGTGCATTATTTATATTATATTATTTATTTATTGATGAAGTTTTAATTTTATTATGGAATAATCGCTAGAAATAACTGCGGAACCATTTTTGTTGTTTTAAGTGTGAACGCGTTAACTTTTTATAATAATCCTGCACGATATACATTGTATATATATATGCATGTTTTAATCATATTTAAACATTATTTTTAAACCATAAAAATATATATATTAGTAAATTGAGACATTGTATTCCAACAAATTGCATTTGAAAGAACTTTTTTTTTCCTTTTCATATTCGAAAGTGTAAAAAATTTAAATTCTGCAATCTTTAGAAGTTAAAGAAAAATTTAAAATAAAATTTAAATTTATTTATCAGAAGTAGTCGTATGACGTCAGCGTTACACACGGACATGTTTTAACTTTATAATATTCATACTTAGTAACCAAGTTGAGATGTTTGTGTTTACATTTTCAACTTTATCAAGGACTTTTCGTCATTTCTACTTGAGTATAAAATGTTCCAAATCAGAATCATCAGGTGTCTGCATTTAAACATATACATCAGAAACGCTTCATTTAAGCCATAGCATCCCTCTCTTCCACCTACATCACTCTGACGTAATATTATAAATTTCCTCCAAATCACAGGTTTTCACCTGCTTAAAAATTCACCATTTCATGGGGAGATTCTCACCTTCACTTGGAATCTTCATCTGAACAAGATGATTACAGGTTACCAAAACAGATATCTGCCTCACTTTGAAAGAAAGGGATGTGATGATGAAGGCCAGCTTTGAACAATTTATCGCATTTACGTCCCAAATCATTGGGTCTTTACAGCACCCTATCATTACACACACGTCGTTTCGCACTGCATCTCAATAAGAGAGTTTTTTTTCTTTTTTTTTCATCTTATGGTTATTTCTATAAGAGTATAGTTGTTTTTTCTTTCCATTTTCAGCTCTCTTTTTTTTTCTTCTTTAATGTCTCGATGTTAAATTTCATAGCGCTACCACCAGCCTCCCAATGAAATTATGGAATAATGATTTTTCCATTGGTTTTATCTAAACGTTTAATTTTTGATGATTTAGAGCTCTTCGTATTTTTAGAAGGGGAATGCAGTGAAGAGTATCGTTAAATTAATAACTTTAACGGAAAATGGTCCTCATATAAATTACCTTTTTTTACCGCTCTCTTCTTCATTATTATTTTATTTCCGTTTTTATGCTAGTGTTGTATGTCTATTTTTTCGCTTAAAAACTAGAACGGATAATTTTCCCCCGCGCTAAAGGACTTTAATTAAATTGCGTATTCTTTTGAATAGTTTTTAATTAAACTTTTAGGAGGAAAAAATATGGAATTGTTATACTACCGGTGTAATAGAAAATGTCATACTGGTAATTTATCTTAAACGTACGTTTTATTAAAAAAAAATTTTAACAAAAATTTGAAATTGTGTTTATTATTAATTTAGTTGCGTTCATTTCAACTAAAGTGTCTTTATCTATTTTAAAGTCTTAAAAACTTGTGGGTAAGGAGTTCAGACATTAAAAACATCTGCTCCAAAATTTCAAAGTATAATTCTTAATTAATGTTATTTTAACGTTATGAAATGGATATTATTTAATTCCTATTAATTTCTCCCTCTCTCTTCCCTCTCCAACCCTTTTTTCATTTTTTTTTAAAAAAGAAATTGAATATCTATAATTACATTGTCAGTTTATTTTATTTTCAGATCTAGCATTATAACATTTAAATTTAAATTTTATTAGTATAAGACATCTGAAATCCATTATGACTGATGTAGTTTAAAAGTACTTGTTGTAATAATTTTCATGTCAGTAACTATGTATTTTAAAAACGATATTATAAATGATAAACATATATATAACATATCATATATAAATTTCATACATCCTTTTACAAAATGTATTCAAATTTAAAACAGTAAGACACATTAGATATTATTAACTTTATAACATTTTTCCGCAGTACTTTTTAATAAATGCAAATAATACGCCATTGCAAAACATAACAGAATGTAAGCAGAATAGGTATTGAACCCCATTCTTATGGACCTTGACATAAACAAACATTTCTGTGAAACACACGCACTATTCCTTTCCTATTATCTGGAGTAATTTGGTGAATAAACACCTCTGAAATAGGAAGAAAAATATCTATATGTATAACAATTTTCAATCATTTTTAACTTATCGAGATATCCAATGTAAAAGGAATAATTTACAAGGCTTTTCTGATGTTTAACAGGGCAAAATAAGGCTCTAAAAATAGAATTATCGTTAAGAAAAACTTTTCTTTTTCATTAATTTCCTTAAAAACTCACATTAGATCTCAATTGTTACTTTTTTGCGTCATATAAGAACAATAGGTTATGTAAGTCACATCGTTTACGCAATTTTCCACAAACATGCATTTCTGAAAAATCTACACTTTTATTATTATTTTGAGAATTTGTATATAAACACCGCTGAGCAGGAAGAAAAAAATCTTAATTTATGACAATATTCAGTTCTTTTAAGTATGTTCGAGTATACACACGCAAGAGAGGTACTTCCAAATATTTTCTGAATTCGGGATAAAAAGAAAGAAAAACATAAAAAAAAAAATAGAATTATCGTTAAAAAAAACTTTAATTTCATTAATTTCATGATATTATTTAATCATATTCATATTCACTGTTTCTGTTTCATAACATAACAATAATAGGTTAGTAGGTAGTACCATATTGTTTTAAGAGCATGTTTCTGTATCAGACCCACTCACAGTTACATCCTTAATTTCTTAAGCATATGTACAGAAACACCTCAAAGATAGAAGAATTTAGAATAGAGGTCTTTAATTGTAAACAACCTTTAATTATTTTAAGATTATTCTCGTACACTCCAAATTTCTGGGAGGGTGGGGTGGAGACAGAAAGACTGAAGAAAAATAGAATTCTTGTTAAAGCTCGGTAAAAATTTATCTTTCATTCATTTTCTCAAACTTGGCACAGTTTATGATGCATCATATAATAATAATAGCTTATAAAATACACTCTTTTAGAAACTTTCCATGAAAATGTATTTCTTTGAAATCCAAACATTACTTATAGCATGTGGAGTATTAAGTATATAAACAAGTCTGTTAGAGGGAATATCTTAATTTATAACGACCTTCACTTATTTTAAGCTTATTATCATAGGCTTATTCAGGAGAGTAATTTGCAAATACTTTACTACGTAACTTGCCATGAACACACATTTATCTGAAACTCTCACACCATTCCATTCTAATTATCTGGAATATTAGTAAACATCAATGAGATAAGGAAAAATGACTTAATTTGCAACAGTATTTAATTATTTCTATTTCATTCTTGTTTACTCATGTAAGAGAGATACTTCACAAATGCTTTCAAAATTCCTGCTTAAAAAAACCCCCCAAAAAACATAATTCTCATTAAAACTAGCTTTCTTTTTATTAATTTAATATTCGATACACTCATATTCAAACTCGGCCGCTATTTCTGTTGCGTCATAGAAGAATAATAGGTTACGAACCACATTGTTTACGGAACTTGCTTCTCTATGAAACCCACCCACTATTCCATCCTTAATTTCTGGAGTATTTGTACATAAACACCTCAGAGATAGGAGGAAAAGGGGGAGGTCTCCGGAATTACCAACCTTTATTACATCCGCATTCTATCCTGTGGAGAGTAAAACAAGGGGACCACAGTGAAAACAGCCGGTCATCGAGAAGACCCCCCGGCCATCGGTCAATGTCTGGCCAGAACAAAAACATTCCCCAAAGCCCATCCTTCATACACAGGGTAGGTAGGCATCGTGGGGGAGTTTACGCAAAACGTGCGCACATCTTATGTAGTTGAATAGGTGAGGTTGGGGGGAAAACTGACGATGTTAATGGATGTTTCGCCAAGTATAGTTAAATTAGTAGAAAAATAAAGAAAACAATACATACATGCTCGTAAATAATGCTTATATATTTTTGACAGTTCTTAATTGTTTTGGTGTTGTAAAAACATGTTATTTAAGACGTCTGAGAAAAGTTTCGTAGTTAGTTCTTGTGTTCATAGTTTGTTGTGCAGCAGGTGCCGCTTCTCGGAATCAAGATTGAGAATAAAAAAAATTGAGGCATCGGCGGCTTTTTTCAAATAGCTTATTTTAATGTATTAAAAAAATTACACAATGAAGCACAATTTAAACGTTTCTAAAAGGGGAGGGAAAAAGGGCAATGGAAAAAAGGCAACAGAAAAAAGAACACCGGAAAAAGGAGCACTCAGAAAAAAGTACACATTTTATATGTCACACTTGTAGGGCCGTTTAAGCAAAATGTGCGCGTATCTTATATGTAGTTAAATAGGTAGTACTGTTAAATTAGTAGAAAGTTATATATATACACAGTCGAACCTCGTTAACGCGAACACTCAAGGGGAAATTTTTTTGTTCGTGTTAAAAGTAGTTCGTGTTATCCGAACTTAAATACATTACATACAACAGGATGGGGCAATCGGAAATAGTTCGTGCTAAACGTAATTCGCGTTAAGTGTGTTCGTGCGAACGAGGTTTGACTGTATATATATATAACAGATTCATCCTCACAAATATTTTTTATATTTTTTTGAAAGCTGTTAATTGTTTTGGTGTTGTAAAATCATGTTAGTTAAGATGTTTTTAAAAAGTTTTGTAGTTTAGTTGTATGTTTGCTATTTTTTCATACAGCAAATCCAGTATGTGAATAAGAATTTAAGACATCAGTAAATTTTTCATGAAGTAAGTAAATAAGAATGTAGGATATAAGAAAAATTTTCACCAAGAATGTAAATAAGAATTTAAGACATCAGTAAATTTTTCATTTGGCAACAAAAAACTCCAGAACTCTTATGGAAATTTCTAACGCACATAGCATAAGAAAATTAAGGAAAATTAAATTAATATTTTTAAATATTATTATCAAATTGTCAATAATTTATCCATAAACTATCAAGCACCATGTCTCCTTTTTATTAAAAAAAAACTATTTTTCAAATATTTTCTGAAAAGAAAAAAAAAAATAGGACTTTAATAAAAATGATATCATCCTTATATTATGTGCAAGTTTTTGAAAGATGTAAAAATTTATTTTTCGTCTTTAAATCGATTTAACTTTTATAAATATTTGCTTTAGTTGTGTACATATGAAAACAAACAAAACATCTTTAAATACATTAATATAATTTAATGTTATTCGACGTTTCATTATGTATCAAGGTTATGAAGTTTATTTTTTGTTAAATATATTTTCAGGTAAATGTTTTTTAGAAACGATGCCTAGAAAACCTTTAAAAAGCACTTCACTCTGTGTGTGTGTGCGTGTGTAAATATATACATATGAAAATATTACTATGCTGCAATTATTAAACAATTAATATATGTATGAAACTGCTGACAATTTAGTAACCTCAATAAGATCAAACGCAGATAATTTCTAAAACATTTTGTTACTTCGTATTTCCTGTAAAACTACTTCTACTGCATATTTACTACGCTGAAGGCAAAAATCAAATATTCGGAAAGCATCACACTTTCTGAATACCTTCTCAAAGCTTTCTCGAGCATGTTACCAATGCGCAGTTGCTATATTTCATAGAAGTTATTATTAGTTGAAAAATGTATAATAATTTATTTTTGCATAAGTCATTTGAAAAATATGTTAACTGGTGTATTTGGAAATATATGTTAATAATGCTATGTGCATTTAAAGTTATTTGAGAGAAAATATCACATATAGTACATTTATACGAAGAGAAGGGTGCAATCTGGTCAAAAAATACAATATTTTACAATAGTGCAATAAATAATTGGATCATGTGTCAGCTTTTTACATCCCATCTGCCTATGTACATTTTTTAAAACTAAATTTTCACATGGGATATCAAGAAATGTCTATAAAAATTTTATTCAAGTTATAAAATAGGATTTTTTTTTTTTTTAAGTTTTAAAAAAGAATATGTACTAGAAGTGATATTTGTATGTTAACCTTGCATAAACTCTCGATGTCTCTATCTTTAGGAAAAATATTAAAAGTATATCTGCAACAAACAAACAAATAAATATCATGTATGTAGTACGTATATATTTTATATGCTAATAGTCTAATAATGTTATGTACATTTAAATTATAATAAAAATATCACCTATAGTACAATTATATGAAGTAAAAAAGAAAAAATGGTCATAAAATATAATATTTTCAAAATATGATATTTTGCAGCAGTGCAATAAATAATTGCATCATAGGTTAGTCTTTTACATTCCATCTATCTATGTGCTTTTTTTTTAAACTAAATTTTTACAGTAGATATCAAAAAAATTCTGTAAAAATTTTACTCTATTTATAAAATATGACGTTATTTATTTATTTATTATTACTTTGGAAAAACAGCAATAGAAATGAGATATGTATTTTAAACAAACATAAACTCTTAATCTCACTATCTCTCTCTCTCTTTTATGTAGCAAAAATATTATATGTATGTGCTATAAACAATCAAATAAATATGATGTATATACAGTCGACTCTCTGAAATCCGCCAGTGTATAATCCGCAAATGCCTATTATCCCCACTAGATGTTGGAATGTAAACAATGAAAATTTTCATTAACAGTTAAATTTAGTATATATATTTTTTCAGTAATCAATTTTCCAATGAATAGATATTTAAATATAAATTGGATATAAATATTTGAATTTTCTTGAGTAACAAAATTTTATCTCTGTGCAAGAAGTAACAGTACCGTATTTTATGGAAGAAACGCCGCGGCGTTTTCGAGTTTAAAAGTTAATTTTTTTCCAAGTGCGGCGTTTACGCCATGTGCGGCGTTTACGATTTTTTTTTTTTTTTTTTTTAAATACCAAGTGAGTTCCTTAATTTAAAAATTAATAAAAATATTTAAAATCGGATTTAAATATTTTAAATAAAACTTCAGACATCTTAAGATATTAAAAACGAAGCATCCTACACTGCTCAGAAATCTTTGATTAAAGTTAGGTCAATGGGACGCTGTCGACAAAAGTAGTGTTCCGATGGATGCGGCGTTTACAACGGGTGCGGCGATTACGATATTTTTAAGCTTATTCAGGCCAATTTGAGAAGTGCGGCGTTTCTTCCATAAAATACGGTAAGTGTTCATAGACTACAAAAAAAAAAAAAAAAGACAGCAAACCAAAACTGAAACTACCATTGTATTGTGTCAGTGTTTAAAATTTGTATTGTATATAATCTAAATTTTCTTTCATCTTAGTTATTAAATATAATCAACCAGTGTTGCATTATGTTTTCCTTTTCCATTGTAACTTTTGTGCAGTTGTTCCTAATTTATAGGCAGACTTTAAAAAATAAACTGTAAACAAAGGGATGATCTACAATCTGCAAAAATGTATAATCCACAAAACCCTTGGTCCCTAAGTGTGAGGATTTCACAGAGTTGACTGTATATTTTTTTCATGTAAAAAAAAAATATATATATATACCTTTTCTAAAATTAGTTTAGAAAAAAATATTTATGATATAATGGTATTAATTTTTTTATTGAGTTTTATTAGAAAAAAGCATATTGCAAGGTGCTTCTTTATCATCAATATATAATCAGATGAACTGGTTGTAGTATATATTTATTTAGAAGATGCGGAAAAGAAATCATGTTAATCGCTCTTGGTTAACTACTTAAAAATGCTTTCTCAATGAAGTGAAGAGCATTTCTTGTCTTTAAATAGCAATAAAAATTTCTCTTGTACCCGATTCTCCAATTAACTCTATAAACGATCTCCAACTCAACCTGGCTTTAAACACTGCCACCTATATTTTCACGTGGAGAATATTTTTGAAACCCGCGAAGAAAAATACGACGAGAAACATCCCTACGTAGCGGTGGCGTTAAAAAGGACTTGTTTATTGGTTTCGTTTGTCTCTCGTGGCATCATAAACACGCCTTGTGAATTCTGGAGCCTCCGAAACTAGCTCGTAAATCAAAAACCCCTTGCTTGCCTCCCCTTCAGCTTACACCTTCCACCCCTAGGATCGGATCGTAAATCTGAGCAAGGGGAGGGGGCAAATGCCCTCAGCAGGGGGTCTGAAACCCCCGAGGGGGCTCTAATGGAAGGGCTTTGGTTTTACAAGCGACCAGTTGGGGAAACCGCATTGTGGCTCTAATGTTTAGTGATATTTTCTCCATGTTTTGCTTGTAGAGAGAGGTTCAGCAGTTTTTGTTCGGGGTCGTTTAGATAAGTATCAGTGTGTGTATGTTTAGTAATGAAGAGCTGAAATGTTGATAAAAAGTTGTTCCCTTATCGGTTAACTTCCAATCATTTTTAGCAAATGTATACGTTTGTAAATTTCACAGATTTTTATCTCTTGTTTTGCACTTTTCTATGTAAATCGTGGGAGTTATTAGTTATTCATATTTCTAGGTAGAAAAAAAATTGGGAGATATGATTTTTTTCATTTTTTTTTTTTTTTTTTTTTTTTTTTTTATTATTATTATGATGGCTGATAAACTATAGTTATTTTGAAACTTGTAATTATAGTTTTTCATGATGTAAAATTTTCAAACACATCTCTTAAATTCATTTTTCCAACAGTTATTTCTATTGAACCTTATTGAAAAAGGGATTTTTTTTTAATCTATTGATTCGTTCAGTGAATGAATTAGTAATTTAATGTTTGTTCTATAAACTAATTACAATATATATTACAAATTAATTTCATATGCAATAAAGAAAAAAATACATGGTATTACAAAATTTACATTAAAAATCAATCAAAAGGGTGCTCACTTGCATACAAATTCCACTTTATAGAACAATCCTAGAGTAAAATTCGCATTTCGACATGAGATAAGTTATTATTTAAGTATCTTATTTAAATGTCTACTCTGGATTTGGTAATTTTTATTAAATATGATTTTAGATCAATAAATTTTACTATACATTTTAGTAAATACATGTACTTAATGAAAAATATAAAGATCTATTTAATAATATAAAGCTATTTAAAACATATAAAAATAAATTAACGCTTCCTACATATATGGATATAAAATATTTTCGTACTTTAACTAATTTCATAATATACAATTACTACATCTTACAAGATAATATTATTTATCTACAAATAGTCGGAATGCCACAAGGCGGATCTACATCCAGTTTGATGCCTGATTTATATTTATATCATTATGAACGTATTTTTTGTAATGATAATATTCTAATGTATCGTTACATTGCTGACATAATTTTAATTGACACTAACCAATCAAATATTTCTCAATTTCAAGTTGATTATCCAACTAATTTAGAATTGACAGAAAACCTTTTACCAAATAATACTATTAACTTTTTAGATCTAAAAATCAAAATAGCACAAAACAAAACAATTACTGATCTGTATGACAAACGTAAAGACTTTCAGTTCAAAGTTAATACATTTACTCATTTTAAATCCTGCCTACATATTTCAGTTTACTGTAATATACTACTTAATCATTTGCATAGAATCAAGAGTTTATGCTCCTCACATCTTATAAATAAAAACATTAAACAATTAATATTTGATGCATTAAATCATGGTTTTTCTAAGAAATTCATATATTCCTTAATCTACAATTAGTTAATTAGTGATCTAAACAATGGATAGTAGGGTTGTTTCTTGTAAGTTACTATTAACATTTTGCGTATTTAAAAAAATATATAAAAAAATAAAATAAGTAAAAATAACCAAAAAATATATATATATAATTAAAAAAAATTAAATAGGTTGGCTGGATGGATAGATGTTAAATTATGGAGGAGGGAGGAGTTGTCTGGATAATTTATACGCAAAGGTTGATATAATAATAATAATAAAAAAAGGAATGGTACGTTGTATTTATGAGTTTCTATGTTTATTTTGGTCCTTATGAATTTGCTGTCCTTAGTACTGAACACAAATAGTATTTATATTATATTAATTTACATCAATTTTATTAATTTACATCAATTTTATTAATTTACATCAAATATTATAATTTATAAATAGTGATCTCTAATATTGTGTATGATACATGTATTTATCAGCATGTAGAATTGTTGTAATTTGGTTGTATTTAACCCCCCCCCCCCACACACACACACACACGCACACACACCACCACCACTCCATCTGTAAAGAAACAATTTAAAATTTATAAAATTAAATTTATTTAGAGCTTAATAAAATCATACTTTTATATTATCATACTTATAAGTTATTTATAGTTATTATTAATTTATTTAATTTGAACTGAAATATAATTAAAAATAATGATAAACATTGCATTAAAGATGCTAAATGATTATTATAGAAATTCTGTTGAGCTGATTTAGAATTATAATTATTGTGTTGTTTTAATGTGAATGTGGATCTAATATATCCAATATGCAATTTTTCTACTTAGTTATTTTTGGTAATCTCCGATAGATGGTAGCACTACTAATTATTTCTACTCCTATTAGTAGAGACTGCGAAAACGAATGACATTTTTAATTTTTTGAAGTTTCGGTAGATCGCAGCATTATTTATTCAGTTCTATAATAATTATGTTGCAATAATTTACTATATTATTTATCTCATTTACTACCTGTTTATTTTAAACAGCTACTTCTTTTTGTCCTTTTTAGTAATAATTTACTCCCGGAACCTTCAATTAGCATATAAAATAATTTTTAATATTTAGACTATTTACGTTAATTATAATTATTATACTTATAATAGTGTTAATATTATCTGCAAGGTTTGATGATTTGAAACCGTATGGATTCGCTTTTAACTGTGACCATTTAATTAGGCTGTATTTACGCTGTGTTAAAAGGGATACAAGTTTGCGAATTTGATATGGTCATAGAAATTCTCTTACTGTGTAAGTTTTAAATTTACATGTTTCAATTTGGTTCATGTTGTTCATAATTACGGCTCTTGCATTGATTATTTATTTATTTATTTCATTGAATTTATATGGCATGGTAAATTTTTACTTTTTGGATTATAGTCGATTGGGTCATTGGATTCTTTTACAGAAATCGACTATGTGTTGCTTATATTTGTATTTCATATACCCCTGATGAAGTGAAATGGAATATGAGCTTCCTGATACATCCATCCAATTGATCTTTTATTTGTTTATTATATGTCTTTTAATGGTTCAATATTATTTCGCTGGTTATTTGTATCTTTTGTCTTTAACTGGTTATTGCATCAAATTTTATTGTTTTTCATATAATTTTAAATGGATTAATCGTCCGCAATATGCTAGTGAATTAGTAGTATTGTACTTGATTTTGTGTTACAAGTCATAGGTTTCATTTTTATTTTGTATAATGTCAGTGTAATGTACTGAAGCTATATTTATTTATTTTATTTTATTAAATGGAAATAGATGATGAATTGTAATTATATAATGGTTAGTTATATATATATGTATGTCCTTTTATTCATAATTTCACAGTTTTTGTTGGTGGTCTGTAATGTTTATTTAATGGTTATATATATATATATATATATATATATATACCGGATTCATCCTGTAAATAGGAAAGCTACATTAAATGTATTTAACATAAAAATAATAATAGTAATTTACATAAGGTTTTTCTTAACACCTTTGAAATACACCAAATAAACTTATTTTCATACCAAAAGTATTAAGAAATATAAATTACTTTTTTTTATTTTTACTTTAAATATAGCCTTTTTTTTTTTTTTTTTTTTTTAATAGGCCAGTAGTCCAGTATGGGTTAATTGCTTCGTTATTGATGAACTAAGCGCAGTAGATGAACTCGAAAAATAAATAAATAAAAATAAAGGCTATTATATGTATATATTCCTTAGGTATTCGACCGTTAGTTTTATACTAACGACCTATAGGCAGGTAACTAGATTTTGCGATCGACATACATGCATCACAACGCTGATTCCTGTATAGTAAAGTTCATTCGATCTTATTCCTAAATTACCAGTTCTTTTATTTAAATAAAACTGCAAAAAATAGATGTCTGTTTGCATAATCAAAACTTGTTAATTTCAGAAGAAAAAAAATCGCTAACGAAAAGATTAGCTGCTGCAAAGGAAAAATATTGCCTAACTACATTTATCTCGACATTTTAATTGCTTGTTAATGACGAGTTAAGCTCAGAGAAAGATTCTTAAATAATAATAATATAAAAAAAAAAGGAATGCTGAAAACAAATGTTTAAGGTAGTAGTACTTGACCCTTTCTACTATTAAGACGACTCAAGATAAATATCTACACTTTGTGGTCACAGTGCTGGCATTAAATTTATTTATTAATTTCATCTGCGGAAGATTTTAATCTAGGAGCTTTTTGTGCAGTGGAATGAAATGAGGCACAAACAGAAATAAATGAATTTTTTCTCCATTGCCGCGCTTTCTTGCAAAAGAAAAATTAGTTGCATTTTCAAGATAGCTTAAAGAAAAGGAGGAGGTGAGGAGTGAGGTGTAAAAAAAAATCTTCATTTCCTTCCCGTTAATAGCGTTTTATACCAATTTTTCTTCATATGCATGAAATTTTTTTCCAGTATTTGCTTATGAGTTAAGTTCTTTTTATATCATAATTTACCTGGAAAGCATTAACGTGTTTATTAAGATATTTTTTTTTCATTTTTCCTTAGCTTGCGCTACATCACAAAGAAATCTGGAGGGGAGGGGGGCGCTAAGGTGTGATGATATTTTACACATGCGCTTCTCCTCCTATGCATACATACTTTCTATTCAAAGGAAATGTAATAACCAAAAAATAAACATGAAAAAAAAATCAAAATTATAATAAAAAAAACTGCCCTTATTCTTTATTTAATCAAAGGTTTTGCCACACAGTTAGAGTAAGACATCAACACTTTCCGTAATTTCCATGTAAATTGCACCAGTTATGAAACTAGCAGTGCATGAAATTACACCTGTGCTGAAAAAAGAAAGCGTTGCCAACACTAGTAAAAAAAAAGGAAAAAGATGAATATAAATAAATGTGAAAGTAATAATGAAAGCGCCGGCAAACCAAATTAAATCTTTTAGAGCAAACGGAAAACCACAAGGGGGATCATCATCTTTAGTTTCCTAATCACTGTTTTTGAAAAAGTGAATCATAAATAGTATTAATTTCGTAGAGGTAAATCTCTTAATATGAAGTTCTCATTTCGCTGCGTTTTTTGTTTCCTTTCTCCTTTCTTTTCTTTTTTTTTTTTTTTTCTTGAAGTATAGTTTCTCCAAAAGCAGGAGTCAGACATGCAAAAAATGTAATCAAGAGGTCCTTGTTAATTGGAATAAAGAAAAAACTATGAAAGAATTTTCTCTGTTAGCCGAAAATTCTCACTTATCAGAAGTTCAAAATCATGTGAATTCTTCCAGGGAATGATTTTGTTTTCCGTTTTTGTTTCTTTTATTAAAAAAAAAAAAAAAAAAAAAAAAAAAAAAAAAAAAAAAAAAAAAAACTTCTCCTGAATAGTTATTTTGATTTATTTATTAATTTTTCTGTTTTTAATAAGAAATATGTCTGGCTGAACATTTAGTTCATTTTCCTGAAAAGTATTGATCTCCAATGAACTTGACGCTTCAATAAAATGGGTAGAAATGTATAAATATTTTTCATACAGCCACATAAATTAATTTTCGAGTTTTCATAAATATTTTGCATTATTTTTAGACATATTTAGTAAAATCATTCAAAATTTGTCATTTACCAAATACTAAAAATCACGTGAATTTTTCCAAGGAATGATTTTGTTTTCAGTTCTTATTTCTTTTAATTCTTTAGAAGTTTTATTATTTTTTTTACTTGATTTATTTATTAAATTCCATATTTTTAATAAGAAATTTGTGTGGCGAAACATTTAGTTACATTTGCTTGTAATTATCTCCATTGAATTCAGTGCTTGAATAAAAGAGACTATATGCATAGATATTTTTCATACATTCACATAAATAAATTTCTGTGTAACCATGGTAATTTAACTTGAAAATATTATATTTAATTTTAGAAAAGTTTATTAAATCTAAAATTTTCACTTACCGAAACATTGCGAAAAAAAATTACAAAAAAAAAAAAAAAAATAATAAATAAATAAATAAATAAATAAAAACATTTTGAATAGATATTAAATTTAAATTTAAAAAAAACCTGTGTGATTTAATATACATTTACTTAAAAAGAATTGATTTTCATAGAATAATATTTTAATAAAATGTGTATATTTATCTATAAATATTTCCCATATATTCATATAAAGGAATTTCAGTTTTATACCATTAAAATTTTACGTTTAATTTTAAAGTACCACGATTAATTTAAGATAACTTCAATAAAAATTAATAAAAAATTTGATGTATCAGAATTTTAAAATCATATATATATATATATTTTTTTTTTTTTTTCAATGTATGATTTTGTTTTTGTTTTCATTTTTTAAATTTAGAAACACATTAGGACAGTTATATTTACTTTTGTTGTGAATAAGTAGAAATTCAAGAAGCATTTGTATGACTGAATATTTTAATTCATTTGCCAGAAAATATTTATCTTCGATGAACTTAACGTTTGAAAATATATATATAGCAATATATATAATATTATAATGTTAAAGATTAATTTCTATATCAATATCTTTCATACACTGTTGAAAAATGTTCTGAAAAATTACAGAGAATCTACTGGTAACCCATTATCTTAAGGGGACTCTTCACTCACTTGAAAGTACCCGCTCCGTAATGTTAAACCAATGGGCATGTTGTTTTAGAATTTCTCGTTTAAACTTGAATATTTTTAAACTTCTTTTTCCTTTTTTTTTTTTTTTTTTTTTTTTTTGCATAGGATGGCTGAGTTTGATCTTTAATATGGTTATTTTTTACTTTTTCGATTTTGGTTGCAGATTTTTTTTTTTTAAGTACTTTCAGCTTCGAAACCGGTTTCGAAAGTGAAAGTACCTTTATTAAAAAAATCCGCATAACCGAAATCGAAAAAGTAAAAAATAACCACATTGAAGATCGACTTCAGCTATCCTATGCAAAATTACAATCATAAAATTAAGCATTCCGATCTTAAAATCAAGTTTGCCAATTCAGTGCTGCTATTTATTGAGCGTTTAAGGCTGTTTTTTTTTTTTTCCCATAGGATCTTTAATATGGTTATTTTTTACTTTTTCGATTTTGGGTGCAGATTTTTTTTTTTTAAGTACTTTCAGCTTCGAAACCGGCTCTGAAAGTGAAAGTACCTTTATTAAAAAAATCCGCATAACCGAAATCGAAAAAGTAAAAAATAACCATATTAAAGATCGACTTCAGCTATCCTATGCAAAAAATTGTTTAAAAATATTCAAATTTAAACGAGAAATTCTAAAACAACCTGCCCATTGGTTTAACATTACGGAGAGGGTATTTTCAAGTGAGTGAAGATGAGCCTTAAGTCTTATGTTAAATTACTGAGATTAGAAAAACAGAGATTCTGTTTAACAGAGAAATTATTCGATGCATTTAGAGAGTAGACTATGTGAATTCACATCGATAAAAATACACAAAACTCTGTAAATTTATTTAGTTTTTTAAAATTTTTAATGATAATAATTTAGTTTATTTGGACGAGCACCTTACTGACTGTGCTATAGGAGCTGCTACTACTGTATGCAAAGGATGTATTCTATGACTTAGTGGAGAAAAATTTACATACTTTTAATATTATTAAGCTTTATGCACATGGTGAATGAAACAACTGCAAAGTGATTGTCGACAAAAATCCCCACTGACTCCGCGGAGACGAATTTTCCCTTTCTAAAATATTCTAATTATAATAAAATGATTTTTAAACCACATATTATACTTTAACATTTCTAATAAAATTGTAAAAGAATTTTAAAAGTGCGTATTTTGAATTACAGGTTATAGCAAATATAAAAATATCTTTAAATAAGGACAGGGAAATCCCTACAAGGAATTTGATATAAGAGAAGGAAAATGTGTGTAAAATGATGAACTTTACAACATACTTATAACTACTTAAAAGGTGACACAAACATATAAAAATATTATTTAATGCAACTCTGAGATCTTTCGAACACACACGCGTTCATTTTCAAAGGGAAAAGATGACTGAAAGAATAGAATCTTCTCCCTTCGAAAATGAACGCGTGTGTGTTCGAAAGATCTCAGGGTTGCATGAAATAACATTTTTATATGTTTGTGTCACCTTTTAAGTAGTTACAAGTATGTTGTACAGTGTATTAATAACAAGGTGAAAATTTCCTTCACGACACTAGATTTTTTTTTTATGTATACAGTGTTTTGACTCTATTGTAAAATGATGATTCAGAAACTCAATCGAATGCATCCGAGATCTAGTGTAAGTTTACACAGAGTCTCGGTTCTTTTTCTGTGTTTTTACGGAATTTTTTAACAGTATACAGACAAGGAGATTTATCTTCAACCTTATTATAAATATTTTGCAAATGTTTAACTGCATAAAAACATAGTTATTTTCAGAGGAATTCGGAACGGATACTCACTTTAACTTTCTCTCAACAAATGCTTTTGATTATAATTGGTTATAATCCAGATTGGTTATATTTAACTATACATAATCTGATAATTAATATTTTCTCTTTCTATTTTAATTAATAATAGACAGTTATAATAATATAAAATATAACAGAGGCAGAGAAAATGAGATTTGAAACACAATAAAAATAGGTCAGCAAAATATGTTTCTGTAAATCTATTTCAAACGCCTCATCCCTCCTCTCTCCATGCCAAAACAGACGATATATTGCATTTTTATGTTATAGAATTATTTTTTCTATCAGTTGTTTTACAAACACACACTTTACTCCTTAATCGTCGCGCAATTTTTAGAAAAAAATTGCGATTTTGATCACGTGACAAACACGTTTTGCCCTCTCTTGACTGTTATTCCAATTTCGCGCGGGAATTCGGTTCAAAACGTCCACTTTGACACTATTTTCTGAAAGATCTATTGTGTTTGCAAAAAAAAAAAAAAAAAGAAAAAAACAGCTCGATTACATAGTTTCTGAACAACAACAACAGCTAGTTTCATGCATTTTCGAAAATTAAAACTTATGTCAGAAAGTTGCTCTTTTGGATTTGAGAACACCCTTAAGCACTTACAATAATCCTGGAAATGACAAATTCAAAGAAAATACTATAATATATTAGCTAAAGTTAGGAGGAGTTCAGGCCGTGAGGGTCACGATTAAACAGTTAAAGCATATTTTTTACTGTTAACTTTCTGTTGAAAACTAAATGAAAAACCTAACTAAAAATAATGATTAAATTATGTTTTAATTGCAATGATTAAATTATGTTTTTCTGAGTTTGAAATTATAACCAACTAGCAACTAGCTCACCTCTTCACGAGTTTCTAATTGAACCCACGTTCTCAATGTAATCTAATCATGAGAGAAGAGGAGATCAGATTAGATATGAGGACGCTTAGTCATTATTCAGAGAACCACTAAGCTTTGAAAACAGTAAGTACTTGGAAACCAATGGAAACGCTTTTAACCCGTGCTACTGAACCACAAATCCAAAGTGTAATTCAACAAGGGCATTTGATTGAAACCTCATGGTGATGATTTTCTAACCTTATTTTTATATGTTATACATTGTAATATAATATAATAATAATTAAAAATATTTTCGCATTATCTTAAGAATATTGTTGAGAACATTGTTTATCCGAGGGCCTACAACATGGAGAAAGATTAATGAATACAAGTGATTTTGATTGAAAATTCATCGTGCTGAATTTCTGTTTTTTAATCCGTCATAAAACGATATGAAAACAGTAAATGTAATTTTATTTAACTAACCTAAAATATATTATTAATGACATTGGTTAACATTGGTTCAATATAGTGGAAAATAATAGTTCATATCATAATTCTTTTCATGCTGAAATTAGATATGCATTTGAAACTTTATGTGCATATTCGTAGTTATTCATATACATGTGGCAAAATTCAACCCAGCACTATTTTACTGTTATTTTTTAGTGCATAATTTTGGAATAAGACTGCACTTCTTGGTTTGTTGTAAAATTATTAATTATGGGTAGAAACAATATGACTGCTTTACCGCTTGTAATCATTAATTTTGGATGCCTCATGATAAAAGTATTAAGAAGTAACTACAAAATTATTTGTGTAATAGCAAAAGTATATACACGATGTTATATATATATATATATTGTTGTTGTTATTAAAACAGTTTTTTATTGTTATAAGGTATATTTATTTACATCATGTGGCAACTGGTATGATAATTAAACTTTTGTGAGTTTCCATTTATTTTTCCCTTCAGAGAGTTTATTATAATGAAATATTCATCAATAAAATCCCAATACCGTTTCTGTTTTGCGGTATGATAAAAAGAAATTTTCATGATATGCGTTTAATTAACATTCAATCTTATACTTATAAAAAATTACTTCTGAATACATAAATATTCTGCTTTTAAACTATTGTTATCAGCTTCTGTTTTGACAAGAAAAAAATTTAAATAATGTCCGCGCATATAATTAATGATTTATTAATCTTAGGAGATATAATATAAGCAATCACAAATTTTCTATATTATGTTTATGATCTTTGAATATTTCTAAAACAATCTTTTTATAAGCTTATTAACGAAAGCAATAATAAATCTTTTCTGAAAATCTCACTAAACGTATCGACTAGACCTTTTCGGCAGAACCGTGAAGGCAATCGCTGTAAAAATGAACCGAGGCGAAAACTTTACAAACATAACTGTGTCTGGTGTTCCTTTAATATACTACCTAATGTAACCCGACTTCTTTCAATTTATATGGGAACGTAACGTTTTCATTGAATAGAAACAAGGAGTTTTCTGTCTGGGTACATTAATTAACCTTTAATCTGTTCTCTTTTGGGCCAAGAGTAGCAAAAATACATCTTAACTCTGCAGGTCTTTTTGGTCATATCTTTAAAACTACGACATGACTGCGGAGAAATTAAGATTTAAAAGCGAAACACTACAAAACTCTGCCTTCCGAATAAAATCCATTTAAATCCTTCTTCCCCCAGTTCATTTAGGCAAATTGAAAGAATTCCTCATTACTGTAATCGAACCATTAGCGGGAACTTTTCCCTGAATTAACTTCATCAAAAACGCGTTACCCCCCACCTCGTTGCAGTTTTAAAGTTTGTGGGAATGCCCCACGACATTTGCAGATGCTTTCTAAGTGTCCGAAAAGATTTAGGTAGTATTAAAAGCGGGCCTGATCTTGAAGATGAAGAACATCATTACTGGATAAGAATTTATCATTTGTACTTTTGAGTAAGAGAAAGATGGAAAGATTTTTACGAAGATAATTGCAATTTTAGAGTAGGGGGAAACATTTTTGATGTTTTGCGCTCTGTAAGAGGCCTGAAGGATCAGAAACAGAAGCTGTATTACCATATCTGAACAATTATAAATTGAACCTCATGAACCGAGGAGTGCTCGGGAAAAAAAATTCACTAAGTATCTTGCTATGAAAACAATGGTTTAAAATTTTACTACTGCAGATGATGGTAACTAGAAATTAAAATTCGAATCATTGCAATCCACATTTTTATTCTTTGAACAGTATAAAGAAAAGTTATTTTACTGTTTGAGTCAGTAACCGTGGATGAAATTTGGTTTAGTAAAAGTTTTACCATGAAGGCGATTTTCCTTTACCAAAGCATAAACAATCAGGAGTTATCTTGTATATTTTAATAGTGTACCAGGAAAGACCTTTTTTAAAAAAAAAAAAAAAAGTTTTACTTCTGCATATGATGGTGCACGAAATTAAAATTCAGGTCGTTTGAATTCATATTTTTAATTTTTGAACGATATTCAAAGGAAAGTTATTTTGTTAAGTAAATTGTTGTGTACTAAATGTTGTTCGGAAAAATTGTTTAAATGTAGACAGCTTTATATTACTGAAAGTTTATATATCAGGAAGTACCATGTATATTTTAATATCATATTTATGGCAGATTTCGAATTAGAAAAGGGAAAAATTGTATTTTTGACATGTATATAAAAGGAGAGGGAATTTTAGTTTATAACTTTTCTTTAAAAAAAGATTTGTGATACATAAGGAAGACGGAAGTGTAGCATTTATTTTAATTTCAGTCATTCAGAGAGAAAGGTAAAAAGTCATAAATTTCAGTAGCGTTTTTGATGTTTAGTTTTTATTGTGGTATATAGCTTCTTCCGTTATGCATTAAATCTGAATTTAATCATGTTTGTTAAATCTAGCGCATAAATAAACAGGGATATATTAATATTTATAACAGAAGCGTACCAGAAATTTTATTTGGACAAATATTTACTCTTAAAAATTATCATTAAAAAGAAACGAGCTGCAAGCTAATATTTAACAATAACCTGCTATTTTATAACTAGGAATGATAAGAAAACACTTCATAGTACACATATATTATATGTATTATATATATGTATATTATAATTTTGAAATTTAACTCATTTTGATAAACTCTTATCGATAATTGATTTCTATTTAGTATATGTTTTAAAAAAACGATTCACTGAAATAATGCAGTCGATATCTAGGATAAATACGGTAAGGTGAGATATTTTTAATTTCGTATAAATGCTTTAAAAAATGTTTTTCCCAAATACTAGCCCTAGCAAACATAGTCGTCTAAAAAAAAAAAAAAAAAAAAAAAAAAAAAAAGACATAAGGTATGACAAATCAATGCAATAAAAACATCTTTTTAAATAATTTAAATATTCAAAAAAATTAAATCTCCTAAAACTTAGTCTTAAAAATATAGTAAATTACCCAAAGTTTCAAAACTAAATACATAAAAATATTTATCCTGTTTATTATATTATCAAATTCAGATGTTAAAATAATGAAACCCTTTTTATTTTAAAAAGAGTGTAACTAAATAAAATAGGAAACGTATCGTTAATTGTAACGTAACAAAGAGGAACAAATGATTACATACGCTAATGACACAATACGCTAGAGATTTTTAAAAAATGTAATAAAAATTGATGTATGATTTAAACTTTGCTCAAAATCTCAAGTAAATGCGAAAATATTTAGCTAATTCCGATGATTTTGTGATAAAAGATGAAAAAAGAAGTAAATGGATCATCCTATCAGGATGGAAAAAGATGAAAATTTGGGAACATTCTTCATTAAACGAGAAGTGTTAGATTCGCAACGGCGTATATATTTAAAAATCAGATAAAAA
This sequence comes from Maratus speciosus, assembly GCA_963932465.1. Classification (NCBI taxonomy): domain Eukaryota; kingdom Metazoa; phylum Arthropoda; class Arachnida; order Araneae; family Salticidae; genus Maratus; species Maratus speciosus. Next base: position 511,446,242 of record OZ010795.1, read on the forward strand.
ACTCATTTTTAAAATGTCAATATTTAATCACGATTTTTAAAAATTAGATTAAAAAAACACCTACTCTTGTACGCTTTTTTATTACCTAAAAATTCACGCGCATGTCAAAATATTTCTCTGACCTATTCCACAGTTTCGTATTAAAAGAGGAACACAGAAACTAGCGAGAGAGATTCCTCTGATCAGGATGAAAAAAGGTGAAAGTTTGCAAACTTCTCCGTCTAACAAGAAGCATTACAAGAGCAACAGGTATATAATGATAGTTAAAAATTACGTTAAAAAATTGATTTAAAAAATCAATAATTAGTCAGAAGTTTTAAATAAAAATTAGATCTAAAAATAGAACTGATTTACACTCTTCTATGGCAGAAACTTCACGCAAGCATTACGTCAAAATTTTGTGCAGACAGTTTTCACAGCTTCAAGATTGATGCAAAAAGAAGCAAATAATCCCATTGACCATGGTGAAAAAAATTAAAATTTGCAGGCACTCATCATCGAGCGATAAGTATTAGAAAACCGATAGCTTATAAAGATATTTAAAAATTAAGTAAAATACTTATTTTAAAAAAATCTGTAATAGATCATCATAATAGATCATCTGTAATAGATCAAATGTTTATATATCAATAGATATATAAACTTTATTTAGAAATTTGGTTAATATTGTTATATGAACTTGTCAGGTAAATTTTGATTCAAAGGTATTTTACACACTTACACACAAACACACACACACACACATATATACAGTCGTCCCCGTTTAAAAGAATATTGACGGTTCCATAAATAATATTCGATTAAGCGGGAAATTTGATTAAACGGGGATTCATAACTGCAATATTTAATGCGTAATAAATAGGCAAAATAACCATCTACGGTATATTTAATTAACAGCATAATAAATCGTTAACAGAATAACAAAAACTAAAATAAATACAAATGCTAATATAAAGTAAATACTACGTATTAATTTAATGTCAGTACATACATTTATATGGTTTACATCACACTTAATACAGCTCGTTTGAATTTGATCAAAAATTTGCTAGTTCTAATTTACGTTACTTATACTGCCTTGAAAGTGGTTTGTTTAAGTGGAATTTTAAAGGAATAAATATCAAGTTATTTTTCGAATGAGGGCAAAATATTACAGCTACCATCTCGAGTGATGGCGAATTGTCATTAAAGCCTGGTTAACAGCAAGAAGTGATGGTGTGGAGATCAAGGTGGGAAATCATTTGACCTGTCCCTTATACACCTTCTGGCTGAAATCATTGCAGAAAGAACTGAAAATTTGTTTCAAGCCTAAACGAACCGAAAATGACAAAAGGTGGAAGGAAGTTCCAGCTGAAACGTGCTTTCCGCGCCTATTTTCAAATATCGGTCACACAGTTGTTATTCGCTTAAGCGGGGTCGTTCGTAAAAGGTACTTGGTTTAAGCGGGAGAAAATAACATAGAACCAATGGGAATACATTCGGTTCCGGAGGATCCTATTCGAATAAGCGGGGTATTCAATTATCCGTGACCCGATTAAGTGAAGAGGACTGTATATATGTATATATATATAAACCACTAGTGTACACTCTTTTATTACCCCAAAATTCAGGCATAAGCCAAAATATTTCTCTGGCCAGTTTTACAACTTTGCGTTAGGAGCAGAAAAAAGAAGCGGGTGAGGGAGATTCCTCTGATATGGATGGAAAAAGAAGCAGCAAACGGCAAAAATTTGCAAACGTTTTCCGTCAAATAATAAGAGTTACGAGAGCAACAGGTATATAATAATAGCTTAAAATTACGTAAAAAACTGATTTAAATCAATAAACAGATCAGCAAATACTGATTTAAATCAATAAATGAGGACGTGAGTTTAAAAACTTGCCTTATCCAGAAAATCAAATTTTGGGAAATCGCGAAAAACCTCTGACCGCATCCATTAATTTTCATTGTAAACCAAGATTTTACAATGCTAGAAATACACAATAAAACTAGTTTTTTTTTTTTTTTTTTTTTCCCAGATTGTAGTGTTTTTTCGATGCAGGGTCACCAATAGAATAGTTTGATAGAGAAAACAGGAACTTCTATAGCACAGTCTTCTTCATCAAATATGGCAAAAAGCACATAAATTAAGAACTATTGGATACTAGTTATTGAATATACAGAAGTAATTCTTAATATTGATAGATCAATAGTTAAAAAAAAAAAGGTTATTTTTATGATATATTGATGATGTATGAAATTTTAAGTAGAACTGTTACAACTGATTCAAGTTGACCCATGCCTACTTTATTTTATATGAAAAAAAAAATCCTTTTAATTTTGAATAAGTCGAGTTTTGAAACTTACGTCCTCAAGTAATAAAAATTACATTAAACAAAACAACAACAACTACGAAAAAAAAAAAAAAAAAAAAAAAAAAAAAAAAAAAAAAAAAAAAAACTGATGTAGACTCTTCCATGTCTCAAACTTCACTCCAACATACGTCAAAACTTTTGCGCTGACAGATTTCACAGCTTCAAGATATCGTGCTAAAAGATGAAAAAAAAAGAAAAGATCTTCCTCCGATCAGGATAAAAAAAAAAAAGTGAAAATTTACGAACACTCTCCATCGAACGATGAGTGTTATATGCAAGCAACAGGGATATAAGTTCCGCCGGCGCACCTCTGCGAATTCCAAATAACGAATTGCTCGGTTAGCAGAAACACAAAAATAATCCTTCGTAGGTCCAATCAATTATTTTCTCTCTTTATGCAGCACAGTAAGTGCTCTCGTTTCTCAAAATCCAACCATCAGCAACACAAACCATTCGGTTATGGTGCATGGTTGTGCTTGTTTCTACTTTGCGGTTCAAGGGGGCCCCTCAGATGTACCGATTCCCAACAAAGAAGTACGCGCTTAATCATCAATCAAATTTTAGCAAACTGCGCTGCATGCGTAAATATTCACCAGCTTTTAATGTTCTTTGACTGCCCAATTTTCTGGATCCCAGAGAGAGAAAATAGAATAATTGATTTCCCGATTATTGATGATCTATCTGTGTTAAAACTCCTTTATTGACCCCATCCTAGCCTAAAGCTGCGACTCGAGTTACATTGCCAGCAACCGCTGTTGTTGTTTCAAGTGATAGCTGAAAAAAAGTCCAGAAGAGAAGTTTTAAAAGTCCCGATTTGCATTAGATGAAAGGTCTGCTTGGAAGAAGAGAAAAAAAAAATCCGTGAAGGAATAATTTATATTGATAAACTATAAGTTGGAGTAAATAATTACCTATTGACTTCATAGATTAGTCTTTATTTTCTTGTCAGGAGTTCCTTAATCAATTAATAAAAAGCATAAGCTTTACTACTAAATTCAGCAGACAACAAAGTCTTACTTCGTGAAAAATTGAGTCTAAAGATTTCGATATTTAGATGATCTTGCATAAATAGCAAGTTATTATTTCTCTTCTCGTTGTTTTATTTTCTTAAAAGTAATAAATAAATAAGTAATACAAGTTGAAATTTTTTCAACCGAGTTAAAAAGTAAGTATCCAGGCCGGGAATCGAACCGTAAGCTTTGGCTTAAATTGCCACTGCTCTTCCATTAGAGGTACCTGGATCGGCAATAAGCCAACACAATACACTCAGACAACCTTTATTTGGCAATAGCAACTGGTCTTCCACGTAGGTAGAACAACAGAATATTGGTGGATCTAGGTAACTGAATTCGTAAATCATTGACAATTTATGTCAAAAGTTCTAGGTTAATTCTCGACCTGGAAACTATTTCGCTCGGTTGGAAAAAATTAATTTTGTATGACATCTTTACATATCAGTATGGTTGTATTAAAATAATAAAGTACATCTACGTTTCCATCATTTAATGGAGTTCGTTTACCCCGGCTTATTCTGTTGTACTACTTTCATCATAGTTTGTCATTTGGTGTTCCAAATATTTTAAGTCACCTGGTAAAAATACGTTTCTCTTCTTTTTCAAAATAATCATAAAAAAAGAAGAAAGACAAGAAGAAGAAGAAAGAAAGACAGAACTAAAGGGTAATTTAATTTCAAAATAAAGAGAGGTATCATGATTTTATATCAACTTTGTTGTCAACCGTATTACCAAACCTTCTTGATCAAACTCATAATATTCAAATTTTCAAAAAATTAATACCGACCTTGATACTATTTCACTCGATTAAAAAATTCTATCTTGTATGATATCTTTACCGATCAGTATGATTCTGTTAAAAAAAATAAAATAAGTAATAATTAATTCATACCCGACTAAAATCTATCAACGGTAAAAAATATTCTGTACTGAAAAGGCAAACAGGTGATTTTGTGTATATGTATTTGATAGTATAAGATAAAGTAGCAACAAAAGCACTGCCTAAATGGCAAAGATAACAATGGAAAACTTACAATTTAAAAACCGTAAATTACTCTTCGTGTTTAATTGCCAGATATCGCTGTTAGTGTTCCAGTAATTAGCTAAAATTCCAAAAGAGTATCGTTAACAGGCTTTAATTTTTTTTTGCAAAATTGAATATTATAGTTTTGATACTTGTATGATCTTAAAGAAATTACAAGGAGGTTTGGTATTACAAAGTTGGTGTAAAGCTATGATACCTCTTTTTATTTAGAAAATAAATTTCTTTTTCGTTCTTTCTTTCTTTCTTCTTCTTCTCCTTCTTCTTCCTTTTTATGATTACTTTGAAAAAGAGGAGAAACGTATTTTTACCAGGTAACTTAAAATATTTAGAACACTAAATGGCAAATTATGATAGAGGTCAAATTGCTATTTTATTTTTAATAATAAAACATTATTTAACTCAAAGTTTCTATAAAGAAATTAACCTTCCTTTTGGATTTTTTACACATTACAGACCCAACCAACTACAGAAAAATATTAACCTAATTAAAAGTGAAACAAATCAGTCGAAAAATCTGGTTTATCGCTTAAGAGATATGGAGCCGCAATATGCCACCTGCCTTTACATGAGACACTGAAAGATTTACAATTAAAAGCAATTAAAAATCCTTTCGCTAATTATTATTAACAGCCAAAGGAATTTCATATTAAAGTGAGAAGTAATAACTTACAAGACAATCAGAATAAAAAATGCAAAGTTTAGAATACAAACTATAAACATACATTCTTTATAAAGAAAAGAAGAAAATAAGATACTTTGTTTTAATTGAGAAAAAAACTGTATTTTAACAGTTCCAGGTATTATTTTTATAATTTTACTTTTCTATAAATCTCTGTAAATCTACTAACCCATAAATGCAAATATTTATTGATACTCACCACGTTATGTTAGATAATTTCAAAGGAAAACTAAAAGAATATAATTTACATATCACTCTATATTAAAATAAAACCACTGAAATTTTCCTGAATTAAACCTATATTTTACAAAAATAGTTTTTCGTGGATTACTTATAAATTCAATACCTCAGTTTAAATTCACTAACCTCTAACCAGCTCATTTACAAGAAAAATTTTACTCAGCTTGTTTTTCTCTTGTCTAGACAGTAACATAGACAAAAGGATTTTTATTGACAAAAAAATTACAGACAAGATAAAATAATTAATCAGCTTGATCATTTAATCCTTTTATGTCAGCTACTTTTTTAATATATCTAGCATTGAAAGTTAAAGACTTAAAAATGTATAAAGAAGAATTTGTTTCGGCGTTTGATTTTGCAATATATTTAACAATTTTAACACCGAATCAGTAAATTTTATTATTTAGATTTTAGTATTAGGAAAGAAGCGTTTAAATGTTGCAATACAACACATTAATTACTCCGAAAATACAAATTTACAGCGAAATTTTGGAAATTACAAAGTAAATTTATTTATTAAAATTTGTATATAATTTTCTGCTATAATTCTTAAAATAAAAGTTGTTAATAGATTTAAGTAAATTCGGAATTTTTATAGTAAAATATTAGTTTTATTTCTTCCGAAAATTCTAATTTAAATCTCTTATTAAAACTCATTTTTATAAGTTGAAAATGGTATTAAAGTACATTATACTGTAAATAACTCGGAAACTGCACTTCAAACGCGGCAAATGAGGTATGTTCGTACTATAACTAGTTATATAAATTTTCAGATCTTGGTGAAATAGCTGTTGCACTCTTATGAAAAAATGCACGGGTACAAAATTTATTACGATTCTATATATTAAATTCAGACATACGAAAATAACCCGACTACATCATAAATAGGACGTAATCACCATGGCAACCTAGAATCATTACCTATAATGGGACATCATTGAATTAATTACGTATGAAAGGATTTAATAGAATGAAGAAAACTTTTGTTAATATATTTTTAAGTTTTGATTCGATTTTCATAAAATTTGAAATGGCTCGTCAAAATTCTACAACGATTATGTATATTAAATTTCAAACCATTCGGTTGGGTAGTTTTTGAGCTGTTATATGCGGGACCGACAGACAGACGGACGGACCAGACGACGACAGTATATGCTACGTATTTATATAATTACGAACGTGCCTAAAAATAGTTCATAGAGCAGAGTTATGGGTTATTATTATCCATCACGTAGTGTGTCAATACTTAAAAAATATGCATTCATTTATGACTTAAAAACTGATTGAAAAAATTAACATATTTCATTTCTTAAATAGAAAAAATAAAATGATTAAGTTGCTAAAATATTCTTTAAAAGTTTTGTACAAGAGGTTCTAATAATTTAAAAAATAACAAGCTTTACAACTTTCACTAACTTTTGACATATCAAAGGTTCGTTTATATTTTTAATTATTTTATGAAAACGAAACTGATTAGATTCACCATCAAAATTTTTCTTAATCACCATTAAAAAATTCTCCAAGATAATTAATTCAGCTGAAAATCTACATATGAACGACTGTATCACTGTATTAGAAAATGCATTTTATTATTTTTTATTAACATTTCAACTTTAAATATTTCTATTTTTATTATTTTTATTGCTATTATTTTCACAGTGAATATTTATGCGTATAATTTAACTTTATGCATTTGCGGCTAAGTAGAATAGATTAAATATTCTTATTCCCGATTCTATGGAAATGCTCTTATGTTCTGTCTTATGCATATGCATTCTTTTATCATCTTTTGTTTTCTTTAATCTATTGAAAAAGAATAGATTTTTTTAACTATATATAAAATATGTTTTAAAAAAAGAGTGAATGTGCTCAGAAACACTTGTATGTATTTCTCTCTTGTCATTTGCATGTGAAAGAGATGATGGTTTTGAATTTTCTTCAAAGACATTTTGGAATAATTCTTTTTCTTTTTCTTTTCTTTTCTTTTTTTTCTGCAGAAACAGTTTCCTTTTTTCTGTGCCAATAGAAGGTTATATTTAGCAAGAATTTAAATCATTAGGATCGCAAGAAAAGAAATAAAAAGTACGCAAATAAAGCTTATGTATTCTTGAAACTTTACTGACGGAATTGCAAGTTTTATGAAGAAATAAATAATGTTTCATTAATAAGCATTAAATACTAAAAATTTTTATTTCATTTTTTATCAAATAAAATGGTTATTAAAATTAAGATATAATAACATCTCACTTAGAAAGACAAGAAATTCTTTTCTTTTCTAAAACATAAATTCAATATACAGCAAATTATTGAGACATATTATCCAGCAGCGATAGTTATGTAAATATATCGCAATGTAACTCAGGAGTGTATGAAATACCATTTAATACAGCAGACAGATCAAAGAATTACTATATTGGTATGACTAGCAGAAATTTAAGCATAGAAAAAAGGAGCATGTAGTGTAGCTATATTAAATATAATAGAAAAAGCACAGCCCTAGCAAGATTATATCAAGAAGAAACTATCCAAATAAATTTCAATGAAAGTAAGATAATTTTTCATTCCAGTCTATATTATCCATCCATTATAAAAAAAAAATCATAGAGATTGTAACACGCAAAAATTCAATATGTAACGATGCAGCATCATTTAACTTACCAAAATGATGGCTCGAGCTACTCAATGGTTACGAAAATAAAACAAACATCCAAGTAAAATAAAAAAAAATAACGTGCATAATAGGAAAGAATACGTAGATAATTGAATAGATGGCGTTTAATAGACCGTGTAATTTTAGAATATTTTTATTTATTTGTTTCGAAAACGACTCGGGTAGAGTTGAAACACGTAAACAGTCGAATAAACTTACTTTTTACTGTTTTTAAAATTTAAATTTACCCCTTTCAGCAATTAAAATTAGTAAATAAATTCAATGTTTTTTTTAATTATTATTCAATGTTACAGCATTTTAACTTTTATTTGATCACGATAAATTCGGAAGTTATCTCTTTTGTTTCCCTTTGATGTCTCCTGAGCAGTGAGGTTGTTCTGAAAGGGTACTTCAAGATGTAGAACATTTAGTATTCTGCTGTCCCACATTTGATGGCTCTAGACTGTATCTTTAAAATTATTTAAGTAAGTTAGGTGTGACTAAATTTTTCTTGAAAACTTTTCCTTTCCAGCCTTAAATCAGTAAACGTTTGTGTTTTTAGGAAGTCTAGGCTGCTGTTCGTTCCTTTTGTCTGTTTTGTTAATTTATGAAATGTTTAACTGACTGTTTGAATGACTTGCATAACAATGAAATAGATGAAAAGTGAAACATATGTATACTACATGTAATACTATTGTGATGTATGAGGCATTCCGCGTTCAAATATAAAAAAAGAGAGCGTGTGTGTGTGTGTGTGGGGGGGGGGGGTAACAGAATCAACATACGTGTTCTGAGCACATGTACTCTTACTGTCATTTCCCCTTCTCTCTTCTCATCTTGTATCCAAGTAGTCTAAAGAGCTCTCTTATGAATTCTTTAAACTGCTGTATATAGCATTTATACCGGGCGTTTGTTCTTTTTTTAACGTGGCTTTTCTGCACGTTATTTATTTATCTTACCATAAAAGTTTTTGTATTCTTATCGGTATTTAAATGCTGGGTGAAAATTTTTAAAAAGTGATAATCAAATAGAAGAAACTATTAACAATTTCGTAAAAATAATTTTTGAGATAAAGAAATCAGCCAAAAACATTTAAAAAACCAAAGCATAAAACTTCTTTTACATTTAAAAAATGTCCTTTCTTCGTCGCCGCGTATTTCTAACCTATGTGCTCCTTCCTCTTTTATAATTAAGTCATCTTCTGCAAACGAGCGCCAATAGTCTCGTCTATTTTATGTCCAGGAAATCATGAATATGTGGTGCGAAAACGTGGATCTAGAACATTTGCCATAGTCCATCACGTGATCTACCAGAGAAGAGGGATGGACTGTGCGTAGGTGTAAGGATTAGCCGCAGGGAACGAAGAGATGCCTCGTTTAATTTCGCGGTCCAGAGAGCCTGGGCTCTGGCTTGGGACCTAGAGGCCTAGATGGAGGGGTGATTGTGTGATGACTCGAAGAGGAGGGTGGAGGAAAATGTTCTAGTTTTATTCTTCAGTTAGCCAGCAACATGTGCCACTGATGTCAAATGAGTTGCTTGTGCCTGCACCAGACAAGTGTTAAGTGTCCCTATTTTGAGGTTTTTGATTACATGATGAAACGTTTCACGTTTCATCTACTTCATTATTAGAGAACAAAGAAAAGAGAAAAAAGATAAGCGGTGTTGAGTTTGTATATATGATAGAAAATACATTAGGTTTCTGTGATTTAATATAAAAATATTTTTAAAGCTTGTATTAATAGGATATTTAAAATATAAACGAACTTTATCTCTATTTTTACCTACACCAAACAAATGACAGATATCCCTATTTTGAGGTTTACGATTGCATGATGAAACGTTTCATGTTGCTTCGATTTTATTATTTAGATATATGGAAAACAAGAAATGCGATGTTGAGTTTGTATACCTCACAGGAAGTGATTTTTTTCTTAAATTTATTTCCGAATAATATAACATTTTTAAGGCTTATTTTTAAAATATAAGTAGACTTTCCCACTATTTTTATTCGTGCATACTTTTGTCAAAAGTATAAAACCTGTTCAATGCTGAGATAATCTCTTCTTTAATGAAAAGTTTGCTAATAGCCTGCTGTATATTTATTAGTTTATTATAATCGAATCTATTTATAAAAATACACTTCTTTAAAAATTCCGAGTGAGCTATGTTTTTTTTTACTGCTGTGCATGCGAAAACAAAAGATGTTAAATAATCTACCTGGAGAAGAATTCAAATAAATAAAATAATTCTTTAAACAAAAAAGCAGAATTATTTGGTCTAAAATTCCTATTTTTATTCCTGTAAAAGTACTTACACTGTTTATTAGACAGTTATGAAAACGAAAGCAAAAGATATTGAATAGCTTTTCTGGAGTAGAATGTAAATGAATAAAATAATTCTTTAACCAAAAAAAGCAGACTTATTTGAGATAAATTTCCATTTTTACTACTGTAAAATTATTTACACTGTTCACAGATAGCTATGCAGGCGAAAACAAAAGCTGTCGAATAGCTTTTCTGGATTAGAATGTAAATAAATAAAATAATCCTTTAACCAAAAAAGCCCACTTATTCGGGATAATTTCCTATTTTAACCCCTTTAAAAGTACCTAAACTGTTGATAGGCTGCTCTGTATGCGAAAACAAAAGATGAGAAATAACCTTTCCACAATGTAATAGTAGAATGTAAATAAATAACATAATTCTTTAAACAAAACGACAAGCTTATTTGGGATAAATTCCCCTTTTTACTCCTGTAAAAGTACTTACACTGTTGATAGACAGCTATGCAAGCGAAAACAAAACATGTCGAATAGCTTTTCTGGAGTAGAATGTAAATAAATAAAATAATTTTTGAACCAAAAAGCAGACTTATTTAGGATAAATTCCTATTTTTACCCCTTTAAAAGTACTGAAACTGTTGATAGACTGCTCTGTATGCGAAAACAAAAGATGTGAAATAACCTTTCTCCAATGAAATAGTAGAATATAAATAAATAAAATAATTCTTCAAACAAAAAAGCAGATGCATTTGGGTTAAATTCCCATTTTTACCCCTGTAAAAGTATTTACATTGTTGATAGACAGCTATGCAAGCGAAAAAAAAAGATGTCGAATTGCTTTTCTGGAGTAGAATGTAAATAAATAAAATAGTTCTTTAACCAAAAAAATAGACTTATTTGGGATAAATTCCTATTTTTACCCCTTTAAAATTACTTAAACTGTTGATAGACTGCTCTATATGTGAAAACAAAAGGTGTGAAATAACATTTCCCCAATGTAATAGTAGAATGTAAATAATAAAAGAATTCTTTAAACAAAAAATCAGACGTATTTTAGTTAAATTCCAATTTTTACCTCTGTAAAAGTATTTACATTGTTGATAGACTGCTATGTATGCGAAAACACTAGATCTAGTTATACAAATAAAATAATTTCTAAAATAAAATGTCAGAATCACTTGAGTTATTTTTCTATTCTTATTTTTGTAAAAATGAGTCTACTGCCTATGCATGCAAAACACAAGATGTATATACTTTCCGGATAAGAATGTAAATAAATAAAATAACATAAATTCTCATTTTTTAACCCCGTAAAAATATTTCCACTGGCAATTGATTACTATATATCCAAAAACACAAGATGTATAAACCTTTCCGGAAAATAATGTAAATAAAGAAATTAAATTTTTAATAAAATATCAGAATTATATTGATTAATTCAGATTTTTTTCTTTAATCGCTGCAAAATTTCTTTTTCTGAAAATAGAGCACTATATATGCAAAAATACAAGGCGTACATACCTTTCCATAAAAAATGTAAATAAACAAAATGTTTCTTAAAAATAAAATAACAGAATTATATCAATTAAATTCCAACTATTATTCATGAGGGAGCACAAGAAGTATAACCTTTCGGGAGAATGCATATAATTCAAAAATAATTTCGAGAAAGAATTTAAATAGCTAAAATAATTCTTCAAATAAAACATCTGAGTTATCTGGATTAAATTCAAATGTTTATTCCAGTAAAAGTACTACAACTGTCGATATGCTGCTAAGCATGTGGACACACAATATATATAACCTTTGGGCAAGCATGTAAATAATTTAAAATAATTACGAGGAAGAATAAGAAAAAAATACTTCTACTGCCGATAGATTGCTATTCATGTGAAAGCAAGAATGTAAATAATTTAAAATAATTCCAAGAATGAATGGATAAAAATAGAATAATTCTATAAATAAAATATCTGAATTATCTAGATTAAACTCAAAATTTTACGCCTGTAAAAGCACTTCTACTATCGATAGGCTGCTATGCATGGGAAAAACAAGTTTGGGCAAATAAGTAAATAAAATAATTACGAGGAAGAATGGGAATAAATAAAGTAATTCTTCATATAAAATATTTGAATTATCTGGCTTAAATTCAATTTTTTTTTTTTTAGTGCCGGTAGGCTGCTATGCATGTGAAAACACACTATGTATAATTATTGGGAAATAATGTAAATGATTAAAATAAGAATGGAAATAAATAAAGTAATTCTTTAAATAAAATATCTGAATTATCTTGATTAAATTCAATTTTTACCCCTGTAAAAATACTTCTACTGCCTATAGACTGCTATGCATGTGGAAACACAAACTGTATAACTTGTAGGCAAGAGTGTAAATAATTTAAATTTCGAGGAAGAATGGAAGAAAATAAAAGAATTCTTTAAATACATTATCTTATTTATCCGAATTAATTCAAATTTTTGCCCATGTAAAAATACTTCTACTGCAGATAGACTGCTATGCATGTGACAACATAAACTGAATAACCTGTGGGTAAGGATGAAAATAATAAAAAATAATATCCAGGAAGAATGAGAATAAATAAAATAATTATTTAAATACAAAACTGAATTACTTGGATTAAATTCAAATTTTTACCCCAGTAAATGTACTTCTACGGTCGAAAGGCTGCTATGCATGACAAAACACAAGATCTATAAGATTTGGGCAATAATGTAAATGATTAAAATAGGAAGGGAAATAAATAAAAAATTTCTTTAAATAAAATATCTGAATTATCTGGATAAAATTCAACCCCCCCCCCCCCCCCCCTGCAAAAATACTTCTACTTCCGATAGACAGCTATGCATGTGAAAACACAAACTGTATAACTTGTAGTCAAAAATGTAAATAATAATAATTTCGAGAAAGAATGGAATAAAATAAAAGAATTCTTTAAATAAAATATCTCAATTATCTGGACTGAATTCAAATTTTTACCCCTGTATAAGTACTTCTATTGTCGATAGAGTCTTATGCATATGAAAACACAAGGTGTTATAACCTTTGGACAATAATGCAAATAATTAAAAATAATTTTGAGGAAGAATGAGAATAAATAAAGTAAATATTTAAATACAAAACTGAATTACCTGGATTAAATTAAAATTTTTACCCCTGTAAAAGTACTTCTACTTCCGATAAGCTGTTATGCATGTGAAAACACAAGATGTATAACCTTTTGGGCAGTAATGTAAATGATTGAAATAAAAAGGGAAATAAATAAAATAATTGTTTAAATAAAATATCTGGATTATCTGGATTAAATTCAATTTTTACACCTGTAAAAATACTTCTACTTCCGATAGACTGCTATGCATGTGAAAACCGAAACTGTATAACTTGTAGGCAAGAATGTAAATAATTTAAAATAATTCCGAAGAAAAATGGAATAAAATTAAAGAATTCTTTAAATAAAATATCTGAATTATCTGGATTAAATTCCTTTCTTACCCCTGTAAAACTTCTAATGCCGATAGACTCCTATGCATATGAAAATACAAGATGTATAACTTGCAGGCAAAAATGTAAATAATAATAATTTCGAGAATGGATGGAATAAAATAAAAGAATTCTTTAAATAAAATATCTTAATTATCTGGATTAAATTCAAATTTTTACTACTGTAAAAACACTTCTACTCCCGATAGAGTGCTATTCATATGAAAACACAAGGTGTTATAACCTTTGGACAATAACGCAAATAATTTAAAATAATTTAGAGGAAGAATGGAAATAAATAAAATAATTATTTAAATACAAAACTGAATTATCTGGATTAAATTCAAATGTTTAACCCCTGTAAAAGTACTTCTACTGTCGATAGGCTGCTATGCACGTGAAAACACGAGATTTGGCACAAAATTAAATTTTGAGAAAAAATGTAAATAATTAAAAAATAATTCCAGAGAAGAACGAGAATAAATAAAATAATTCTAAATAAAATATCCGAGTTATTTTCTTTTTTACCGCTGTAAAAATACTTCTATTGTCGATAGACTGCTATATATATGAAATCTCAAAATGTGGTGTAACCTTTCCAATAAAGAATTCAAAATAAATAAAATAAGAGGGCAGTCATGCTTTTTCCTCTGTTTAGACAAAGATTGTATAAAAATATATTAAATTGAAAGTGGTAAAAAAAAAGTATAACCCGTGAAGACGAAACATATATATAAAACAGTATTGCCTTAAACTGAAAAATTTCCAATGTCCCGGAGAAAAGAACACGGTACAATTAGAAGAGGGAATGGCAAGACTTGCAGTCATGGAATTCTGTGTGATTTTTAACATAAACATTGCATATTTATAAAACATGGTTTTTTAAAACTACTTTTACTTTTATATTTATTTTTCAACAATTGTTATTATTATACAGTTATAAATATTTTATGAATATTTTGACAGCGATTATAAATTCTGCTGTTCAATACTTGGTGATGTGTCACACATGTTGAAATTTCGATTTTAAGACTACGTCTTTTAAGGGTGTATTCCGATCTAAACTGCTTATTTTCTGATTCATTTTAAAATTCATTTTTGCTCTCAAACGCATCAAACTGGGAAATTCTCTTATTTAGAAACTACATAATGTGCCGTGCTTCTTAATTTTTTGATAAATGCAGAAAATACTGTAAAAAACGCTGTCAAAGTTGGCGTTTTGAACCGAATTTTCCGAAGCGGGCGATCTGGGAATGAAAAAAATGGTCATACTGAGAAAATAATTGTTTAAAAATCAAATTCTAATTAATTGAACTGAAAATGAAATCACACGGCATGTTAAACATGTCTTCAGAAATCACACCAGCAAGTTTCATGTTTTTACTTTTAAAAATGAGTCTGAAAATGTCTCAGAAAATTTCGAGCTGTTGAGGGTGAAAAAATATTTTTTCGAATACACCCTTAATTTGCAGCCAGACTTCAGTTACGCATTAGCCGCGCTTCCTTCTCAGTAAGGTAAAAAAAAAAAAAAAAAGAATTAAGGCGGTCCTCAAATGAACTGCCCAACAAGCCCGAAATTTTCTGACATATTTTCTAACTCATTTTTAGACATAAAGGTACAAAATTAGCAGGCTGGCTATTGAAGCAATTTGGAATCAAAATGAGGTTTTTTTTTCTTCTTTTTTCTTCTTTTTTTATAAATTATTTATCGAGTTATAAAGGATTTGGGTCACGTGACAACCATTTCCCCCCCCCTTTCGGCTGTTTTTTCTTCTTTCCTCCGGAAATTCGGTTCAAAACGCCAACTTTGACGGTATTTTCTGAAAGACCTTTTAAGTTCATAAAAAAAATGGAAAACGTCTTTCGATTACGTAGTTTCTGGCTAACAACACCTGGTAATTTCATGCGTTTTCGAATAAAATTGTATTAAAATTTGTATCATAAAGTTACCCCTTTGGATTTGGGAACAGCTTTAAGAGTATCTATTAATTATCGTCGATAAAATAAGCTCGAAATCCGTTGTTGCCAAAAGAAAGAAAAAAGATGAAGGATTTTATCCAAATATAGTAGTACGTGCAATATTGTGTACGCTATCTTGGCATTAATCAACAGATATTTGAATACAGCTCATCATCTTTTTGCTTCCTTTTGGGAACAACCGATTTCGAGCTTTTTCTATCGACGAATAATTGTCAGAATTTTCAAGCTATGCTTTTGAGACTTTCACAAAAGCTGCTCTATACACTTAGCTAATGCATTATGCACATTATATTTTGATTGCATTCGTGCATGCGCAGTGAAGCATTTTTTAGTAAACCTGCTCATTTTTCATCCGATTTTTATTATTTTTTTAATTCTAATTGCTGGGTATTTTGTAAATGTTGTTTATCATGTTTTCTGAAAAGAAAATTTATTTTATATTAAGAACTCTATATTTTATATTAAGAACTATAACTCTTTTATGAGCGAAAAACTTTGCAATATTTCGGACTGTTTTTATAAAAACCTTAATTTTTCTACTAGTATACATGCTATCCTCATAAAACTGAAAACACAGTTTATTACAATAAGCCTCTTAATCATGTTCTACAGTTTGAACGCTTTTGCTACACTAGTTTTTACAGGGTTACCCAAAAGATTTTCGTTCTTTTTCAATTTTTTGACGGTCCCCTATGGAGTTTCGGGAAAAAATCTTCGCGGAAATATATGACCTATACAATTCTGTTTACACAGCTGGAGTTTCAGGATAATTCCTCACGTATTTTTCTGGATATTTAACAAAGCGTCTAAAATCGTAAGTGACCAATCATCATTGGCCATATAGCGTATTTGAAATTAAAAACCAATTGTCACATTGTCCATTTTTCATTTCTAAGTCTGAACAAAAATTACACATGAGCAAATTTTGCGGTGTACAAACAAAATAATGTTGTATTGGAATCAGTAGAAGCTAATCGGAACCCAGCGAAACCAATAAACAAAAAAATTATATAAATGATGATATTCTATGTTTTTTAAACCTATCAGTTTATGTTATTAATACAAAGTTCAAACAACGCTTGAATTCTGACGCTGCTATAACTCTTGCGCGCCAATCAGGTTTCTTTGAAATACTTGGGAACAACCAACCTCCCTCAAAATGACAAAGCTTACCTTTATCGGTTTTCATTTCCGCTTTTGCACATTTTATTACATAGCTGCGATGTACGGGCTTTTCAAATAAAAAAACATACATACATAGTATTATGTAACTTATTCAATAAAATTATATAATAATGTGAAATTTTTCTGATTAAAAAAAATGCTTTTTTGATTAAAAAAAAAAAAAAACCAGAAGGTTGATAGTTAAGTTATTATTATTATTATTATTATTATTATTATTATTTTATCTAGTTTTATCACTATATATTTTAATATATATGTATTAAATCATAAATAATTCATCTTTTTCTAAGTACCTATTGAAAATCTAGCATCTTTTATTCAACAAATGTGTAAACTACATATGCCTACATTTTTTAACATGTCAGATTATGTTATTAATACAAATTTCAAACAATGGTTGAATTTTGATGTTGTTGTAACTTTCCTGCTCTCCAATCAGATATTATTGAAATACCAGGGACGGACGTTTAACCCTAACCTCCCGCAAAATAACAAAGCATCGCGTTACCTATTCCCGGTTACTATGGAAACTTCCAGATCGGTTGATACAGTTGGGGGGCGTCGAATGTCCCGGAAATTCTATTCCAGATTAAATCGGGAACTTATAATCCCGTCGCTGAGATGCATTATAGAACACGAGATGTTCCGGGTTTGTCTCTCCGGACCCCCTCTTTTGTTCTAACGTTTTATGAAAAAAATATATATATTCGGGTTTTTGATTTCGAATGAATCTGATGATTGAATTGGGTATGCAAATTCTTTTCGAAGAGGCAGCCGCTCGGTGTTTCTTCCATACGCTTATTTGCTAAAGAAAATTTGAATATTGTATTATCCTGACCAGCAGATTATTTGAATAAGATTTCTTTTCAACGAAATTTTCGAAGTCTCGCAGAATATTAAAATGGTGTTTTTTGTTTGGATAATAATCCGGGATTGAGAATTGAATAAATATATTTATGAACTCGTGAAAGTATTAGACAGACGTTCTTTTTGTTTGATTACTTTCTTTTGGGTTTTCGGTATGTACAACTCAACATTATTTTCGGTTAAATATCATCATAGTGTTATTATTAAAACATAAAACGATAATTAAATCAGGAAAGGAAATTTGCTTAAAAAGAAAGTTTTTGCTATTATAATAATCATCGTGTTGCAACTTTTATCTGATACTTTGGATTACATTTTCTTTTCTCCGGAAAGATTTTATGTGTATAAACTTAAAAGAACGTATAATAATTTTCATATTATTGCTTTATTTTTTTTTTCAATATCTATTAAGTTCGAATCAATTTGAATAATTATTGTCTAATTAAGAAAATTATTCAAAATTATTAACAACATTTTTAGGGCTTATAATGAATTAAAGTTGAAGAAAGCTAGGGTAAACTTAAACGTGTAAAATGTCAGTTCATCTAACTTTAGCCGCTAAATTTTTTCAGAATTTGCACAAAATTAATAACAATTAAACTCCATCATAATAAAAATGAAATTTTCTTGAAAAATAAATAAAAAATATTGCAGAATTTTTCAAGGAGGTTTCAGAGAAAAATTCCAAGTCTCTTAGAATGTTAAGATGGTGCTTTTTTTGTTTTGATAATAATCCGGGATTGAGAATTGAATAAATATATTTATGAACTTGTGAAAGTATTAGACATACGTTCTTTTTGTTTGATTACTTCTTTTAGGTTTTCGGTATGGACAACTCAACATTATTTTTGGTTAAATATCATCATAGTATTAGTATTAAAACATAAAACGATAATTAAATCAGGAAAGTAAATTTGCTTAAATTGAAAGTTGTTGCTATTATAATAACCATTGTCTAGCAACTTTTATCTGATACTTTGGATTACCTTTTCTTCACTGGAAAGATTTCGTGTGTTTAAACTTAAAAGGACATATATTAAATTAAATTTCAGATTATTGCTTTATTTTTTTAAAATATCTATTAAGTTCGAATCAATTTGATTAATTATTATCTAATTAACAAAATTATTAAAAATTATTAACAACATTTTTAGGGCTTGTAATAAATTAAAGTTGAAGAGAGCAAGGGTAAGCTTAAACCCGTAAGATGCCAGTCCACCTAACTTTAGCAGCTAAATTTTGCAGAATTTGCACACAGAAATCACATTTAAATTCTATCATAATAAAGTTTATTTTTTCTTAAATAAATAAAAAAATATTGCATATTTTTTGAAAAAGGTTTCAAAAAAAATAAATAAATAAATAAATAAATAAATAAGTCTTTCAGAACGTTAAAATGCTTTTTTTATTTGGATAGTAATATAGGGTTGAGAATTAATTAAATATATTTATAAATTCGTGAAATCATTAAGCACGATAGAATTTTTTGTTTGGATTGTATAGCTAAACATCATCATATTTTATATATTTAAAATGCAAGGCGGTTTTTCTGTCACCTGCACTGGACTTTCTACTGAACTTAATAATTTACTTAAGATTAATTAAACTAAGCTTAGTTAATATATATTTTTTTTTATACTGAAAGCTGTTTATCTGTAGATGATTATTATGATTTAGATGATCTGTAAATATATTACCTTTTTTGATAATATTTCTTTTCTTACATTTTAATTTTAATTTTAAAATTTACTGAAGAAATTCCTTCAAAATTGTGGAAATCGGATGACTTCCACTGTTGCAGAGAAAAGAAAAATATCGGGAATTATTATATCTTTACTAATGCCATTTTCTCATTACAATTAAGCTTTTTTTAAATTTAAACAGGAAATGATGTCAAATAAAAAAAAAATAGAAGTATTGTTACTCATAAAACTGTTACATTTCAATACAGTCAAATGATTATCAATAATCTTTCATTCCTTTGGTACATAGTTTGAGTCGTTAATTTCAGAAATAGGCAAAATGTTTTATCGAGTGAAAATGAATTCATATTTAAAACAGAACGAGCATTTTCTTTGGTAAAACTAAATATTTTACTACGAAAACGTTCAAACAACGTAAATTTTTGGACTTTTTACTCGCCGGTACTAAATATACATCTCAAGTCAAGTGTGCAAATGTTCACATGCGACGTTGTTACTGCAATCATATCAATTTTGGAAATATGTTTATTAATAATCTATTACGCATTAAAATATTTTTTTCAATTGTACTAAGATAAAATATATTAGAAGTACGTATTAAAATTTCGCGCTAGTGAAAATGACATTATTTTTAGATTTATGAAAAAGGATATGATAGTTTTAAATACTTATCTTGATTAGATATGACTGACTATTCAGACAAATTAAGTTTAAAAATAATAAATATATTACAAATCATCAGACATAAAAGTAAAATTACATAAATACATTTAATACAATTAAAAAGCAAACATTTCAAGCTAAATTTTAGCCCCTCATCAGTGCAATAAAACATTCAAATGACAGAAAACTATATATCATGTTTACAGTTAAAAATTATTAGCAGTTAAAATTAAATAAAGTATAAAATATTTTTAAAACAATGCTGAGTATTCAGGAGGAAGTGCACATGATTCATTTATCGGCGACGTTTGCTTACGAGTGAACACACCTTCCAGAAAAACTCTACTTTTATTAATATTATTGCAACCGGATCTGATAACTTTCATATTCGTGAAATCTGGGATATGGTCGGTATCCAAAGAATGCTGTACAATTTTAGACTGTAGGTTTCCAGATTTGTAAGTACGTTTATGCTCGGCAAGGCGAATGGCGCAAGTCTGGAACAACAATTCAATATAACAAATCTGGAAACCTACAGTCTAAAATTGTACAGCATTCTTTGGATACCGACCATATCCCAGATTTCACGAATATGAAAGTTATCAGATCGGGTTGCAATAATATTAAAAGTAGAGTTTTTCTGGAAGGTGTGTTCACTCGTAAGCAAACGTCGCCGATAAATGAATCATGTGCACTTCCTCCTGAATACTCAGCATTGTTTAAAAAAAATTTATACTTTATTTAATTTTAACTGCTAATAATTTTTAACTGTAAACATGATATATAGTTTTCTGTCATTTGAATGTTTTGTTGCACTGGTGAGGGGCTAAAATTTAGCTTGAAACGTTTGCTTTTTAATTGTATTAAATGTATTTATGTAATTTTACTTGTATGTCTGATGATTTGTAATATATTTATTATTTTTAACTCGTATATCAGACGTTAAACAACGATTATTTATTTTAAAATTAAGTTTAGTTTTCAATAATTTCAAATGATGAAATTAGAGGGAATAGTACTTTGGTAACTATAATGTAAAATAATATTTGTTTTTGTTTTACAAGTTATGCTAGCCAGTGTAATGTTGATTTTTTATTCTAATTATTTTCGTAGGTTTATCATAAGTTAAATAAATGTAACAGTTCTTATAAAAACTTTCTCTTCGCCGAATTTCTACGGGCTCTACCTCGTCTATATATTTAAACACGGTTTTGTTTTTGTTTTTCATCATCTGCCATGAGCTTTTTGTTGAACCTATTGCAATAACTATTTTGTTTTGTTCATTTGCCTATGAGCCCGAGCTAACTATTTTTTTTAACATTTTCATTTTTATATTCAATTTTTTCAATTTTGAATTTTAAAAGTTATTAATGAAATTTCTTCAAAATGGTGGAAATCGGATGCAGTTTATTTGAAATGAATGAAGTTTATTTGCTCGTGTGCCGCACTAGTTAGTTTTTTTAATTTTCCCATTTTTATATTTTAATTAAAAAAAATTTCTGAAATTTCTTCGCAATAGTGGCAATTGGTTTATTTCCATTATTACAGAGAAAGGTAAAATAATGGGAATTACACAGTCTTTATTTATGTCATTTCCTCATTACAGTTAAAAATATATAAATTTATTTTAAATGTGGAATAGAAAATGACGTTATGTTATGAAAAAAAAAAAAAAAACACTTTTTTCTTTATTAATCTGTTACAGTTTAATATCTTTCATTTCGCTAATACTGAGATTCAGACGATAATATCAGAGGGAGGCAAAATGCTTAGTTGAGTAAAAAATGACGTGACAGTAAAAAGGAAACGAGTATTTTCTTTGGTAAAACTATTTGATATTACTTTGATAAAATATTACTGCAAATAGAAATAATGGGATCAATATATCTTTATTATATCTTTATTGATGCCTATTTCTCATTACAATTAAAAAAGAAATTATATTTTTAATTTGAATAGATTGCGTGTAACAAAAAAAAAAAAAAAAAAAAAAAAAAAAAAAAATCAAGTACCTGAAGTTATTTATGATGCCAGATTTAGAATTAAATCATATGCTTCAAGTTTTCTTTTTTGTTGCTTCAAATTTTGTTGCTTCATTTATGAAAATATTTTTCTCTGTATGATAAATGTAATTATACATATTAATAATTGATTAATTATTATTATTGTTATTTTCAGATTCAGGTAGTCCAGGAGACTTTGGTTACGGTGCGCAACCAGGTTTCTACGACTTTTTCCCCGGCCAGCCCCCTCCCCCAGACGCCATGGGCTACCATGGAGTCTCCCTGGGACAACCACCTCCACCTCCCCCACCAAATAGCATGGAACAACCACTTTCAGCAGTACCTGGACAAGGTAAGAAAATTTATTTTATATTTTTATTATTTTATATTTAAAAAGATAGCTATAAAATGAATATTATAAGAATTGTTCTTATTAAATTGATTGATATTTATGGCTATCATAATACAAAATAAATATTATAATTTTAGTTTTTTTCTCCATCAAATTCATACAAACAACTGACTTCAATAAAAGAAAATAATTGAATTATGATCTGTGTGCTATTTTCACTGTACTGATTCATAAAGACGACTCATTGTAATATCGGGCAAAATTAAAATTATAATTTGAGTTCGATTTTAATTATTCTGATTCACAAAAGTAACTAACTGTAATATAAAATACATAATTATAATTATAGTTTGTGTACTGCTCTCATTGTATTGTTTCATACGAATGATTAATTTTATTACAAAGAAAAAAAAATCAATTTGCACATTGTTCTCTTGAAGAAAACTAAATCATAAAACAACTAATTGGAATAAAAACAAAATTACTATTTACATTCGGTTTAAAGAATTATTTACATTCTTTTTAAATTATTATTTCATTTTGTTCCTATTAAATTGCTTCATAACGAGTAATTTTGAAAGAAAAAAAAATCAACCATGACTTCAAATGACTTGCTTGCTCGCATTTGAGTAAAGAAACTCTTTCTCTTTTTATTTTAAATATTTACTAATTACCAGTTGGCATTTTATAGCGAGAATGATTTGACAGAAGACAATATTTTTTGTGACAATTTAATTTAGGTTGTTGCATTTCGAGTGTCTTTACAAATAAAAGAGCGGAATCACGCGCATTCTCAAATTAGATGTTTCTGTCTAAACTGTTCCAATCCACACTCCAGAAATTGACAATACTCACCTGGATAAGTTCTATTAAACTAGTCAGACAAGTTATCAAACATTAGTTTGCCGGTAACAGCGGGCTTGCCTTTGTCTAAAATCTTATCGACTACTAATTGTATTGTTCTATGTCGCTACTATCTATATATGGGGGGCTCACAACCATAGTAAACCAAGTCCATTTTGAAAAAAAAAAAAATGACCTAGTCTATTTAGAAGGTGCATAAAACCTGTTTTATCCACACCCACAGTGAACCAAGTCTATAAACAGATTGCTTATATGAGAGAAAGTACGTGAAAACAGACTGGGTTCCATGTGGGAGTGGATAAAACAGATTTTATGCACCTTCTAAATGGAATATCTCTTTTTTTTAATGGACTTAATGGTTTTTTAAAATGGTTTAATGTCTACTATGGTTCTGAACCCTTCATATACCATGTTTACACGCATAATAGTCTCTCTAGCGTAATAGTCGCACCCCCGATTTGAAGTAGAAAAAATCTTTGTATAAATATCTTAAAATTTTATTATTTTATGCTAAAGAGGCCAATTTCGGACATTCATAACGTTACCTGCTCCAATGTACCACCAAGAAAAAGAGTTTTAACTTTTTTCCAGGTGGTTCTAATGGTAAACAACGAATGCATAAAGGAAACGGATGATTTTTTGATAATTTCGTTAAGAGATGGCAGGCTGATTTATTGCTTTTTTGAAGATAGAAGAACTTTTCTATAAAGAATTTTTCTGTATTTTGTTATGTCCGAAAGTAACGTACGTAACAAAGCATTTGATTTTATTATTATTATTACTGGATAACAAAAAATTAATTATGCATATATATATGTATACAGATACAATTATAGGACACATTTACTACATTCTTAGTCTTAAGAATTTTTTAAATACTTAGAGCAACGTCCAAAATCTGTAACGCACGTGCGAAAAAATGTCCAAAATTTGTAACGTACACAACTGCTAATTAAATGCTTTAATAATTAATTTTCCAGAATAGTGTCTATCTTTTAATGTTTGTGTATAATTTTGTAGACATACTATTAAAAATATTTATATATTATATTTATAGACAAAATTTAAAAAAAATTGGCCTTAAATTTGAAAAATTTAAAAATTATATATAGTTAACGTTTAATGATCCCACTTTTTGAGAATCTCCCATGTAAAGAATGAACTTTCAGGAGGCAAATCAGATCGTGTGATAATTCCTGGAGGATTCACATCGATTCTGCAACCGTTGGTCGTATCGGTTAACAAACCGTTTAAAGACAATATAAGACGAGTATATGGATATTGGATGGTCAATGGGAACAAAGAAAAAACTCCCAGTAGAAAAGTAAGGCGTCCATCCCTGGAACTAATGTGTAGTTGGATATTACAAAGCCAGACTTTAATAAAAAGTGGTATAATTTCAAAAAGTTTTAAGAAGATTGGTATCTCCAACGCTTTGGACGAAAGCGAAGATGGCATTTTATGGAATGACGGAGATTCTTCAGACACCGATTCACATTACAATAGTGATACTGATACCTTAAATGAAAGTGGTTTATTATAAGAATTTTTTGTCAACATTTTCACAAAGATTATTTCTAAATTTTACGTCTATAAAAATATTACCATGAAAAGAAAAATGGTATTTAATAAACAGCACATAATCTGGAAACATTTGGTAAGTTATTAATTTTATTATAATGTGTTTTTTGATACAAGTAATGTTTTAGAAATTAGAGTGCACAATATTGTGTAGTAAATTTCCCCGCATAATAGTCGCACCTAGACTTACACAATGAAAAATTGGCAAAAAAAGTGCGACTACTACGCGAGTAAACAGGGTAATAGCAGTCTATCTACAATAGAACTCTGCTCAATGCTCACTCTATTTCATTCAAAGTCCTAGAGACCAATAATATATTATTACTTGTATGTCTCCACACTGTAAAAAAAAAATTTGTAAAGTTACTAAAGTTTTTCTAGGAAACTGGGATTCCAGGAACTTTTTATGTAACGGCAACAACAAAAATTCCTGTAACAGACTCTGTTACAGGAATTTTTCTTGTTGCCGTTACACAAAAAGTTCCTGGAATCCCAGTTTCCTAGAAAAACTTTAGTAACTTCACAGATTTTTTTTTACAGTGCACTTTCTTGTTTATAAAGACATTCTAGTTGCTCATCGCTCAAGATTTTGCCCTGTTTCTTTTCGAACAATCAAATTTTATTTCTCATATGCGACTTTTCTTACATTTATAAAGGCAATCTATGCCCATCACTCAAGTTTGAAACGCAGTTTTCAATCATACATTAAGATATTTACACGTGTACCTGTGAAAAAAAAGAAAAAAGGAAAAGATAAATTATACACGATATGTTGAACCCTATTAGCTTAAAACCTTCATGGTTTGCTAGAATTGTAGCGTAAAAGTGGCATTCAAATCCGGACCATTCTTGTTTAAAAAAAATGAAAACATACATATATCTTCAATTTCGTCAGAATGTTATGAATAATCGTAACATATACATACATGCATATATATAACGACCAAAAATAGAAGCTTCTGTTTTTTTGGAGTCGCTTAAAAATAGTTCATTTAATTTATCAAAGAGTCATACATGGTCATTCAAGGCCGCTAGCCTATTATGGCTTAAGGCATTGAAACTTCTGTGAAGACATGTAATGAGTCATATAGCTAGTGATTTCTTACTTTCTTTTGAGATTACCTTTCCGATTTGTAATTATTATTTACTCACATCTTCTAGACAATCTTTCATCTATTAAACCATTATTAACTTACAAATTGCTCTCTTAAAATGATTTATATTTTTTATTTATGTTAAACTATTCAACGAAACAAGCAATAAAAAATTTTCTTCTTTATACAAAAGTCTTAGCATCTCTCCTGTTACAAAATACGTCATTTACTCAACCTTAAATAAATAAATAAAAAGAGGTGAAAGAAGTGACACTTTTTTTTTCGTGCAATTTTCTAAACACAGAAGTAATTTAGTTTCAGTGTTCAAGAGATTTAAAGAGAAAAAGTAATTTTTCTCTGATACTGAAACTGTGGGTTTTATTTTTACAGGACAGCGTCTGAAAAACAAACCAAAAAATGTAACATAATAGCACTCCTTTGAATGTTATGTGCATCAATACCCGGCCTCTAATTTGTCACCAAGTTTAATTAAAGTCGAAATATCTACCATCTGCCAATGCCCGATATCGAAAAATCGCTCAATATTGCCATAGAAGGAAAAATACGAAAAAAAGAAATAGCCAAGAAATGAGCCAGAACTAGGGTAGATGGGTATGGGGAAGCCTTTTTCCTTCTATTTTTTAATCTGCACCCCTTTTATAATCAATCTGCAAACGACACCAGGATTTTTTTTCTTCACCCTGATCGATCAGTAATTATCGAAAAATTTCCCTCTCCCATGGTTTTCAATATGTATCATCAATTTTTGAAAAAATGGTAGTATTGTTTCAGACATGTTTTTGGCGCAGATTCCTGGTGAGCTTAATTCAACACAAAAAAGTCCAATTCCCAGTTTTTTTTTCGTGGAATATTAAAAAACTGAACTAAGTAATTTGGCTTTTATGAAAATGAATACTAAAAAAAGGAATTTTTTTATATAACTTTTAATTAAGCTCGAATTATTTCGAAAATTTCTTGGAGCCTGATAAGAAGAAATAAATTTTCTACTAAATTTATTGTATGGACATTAGTTAGTCAAGTGCGTAAAGAACAGTTTTTAAAAAAACAAAATGCCCCCCCCCCCTTTTTTTTTTCCTCCGCTTTTTCTGTTGGAGAAAAATGTTCAGAAATTATTGAAACTTCTTTCGTTGAACTTCGGAATGTTATCTTCTTTCTTTAAGTACAATTTTTAAATTCAACATTAATGAATAACTCCTTTTTCATTTCATTCCAACGAATATATGTTTAAAAAATATTTCATTTTTCAACATCTCATTAAAATGGACTTCAAAAGACTTCTTAATAAACGTCCGTCTTTTTAGATAAACCTGGAATCAAAAGAAATGTCGCAGATTTAAAATTTATCTTTAATTCTTAGATGATTACTGTTGCAAGTGATACACATTTGAAATTAACTTTTAGCAATTTCGGGGTGCCTGTCGACATCTCAAAAGAAAATGAATCTCATTTCGGTTTTCAAGAAGGAATGATTTATTTTTCTCTAATTTTTTAGAAGGGGAAAAAAAAAGAAAATTTAAGATTAACGTCATGTTCTCACATTTTTCATCAGTTTTGATGAAATGTTGATAATTTATTTATTATTTTTTATATGCTTTGATGAGTAAGATATTTATGCAAGTAAAAGGAAACTTGAACTTAATTTATTTTGTCGTTTTTGCGCTCTTTATTCTAATGGAAGTATAAATTAAAGAACTTTTTTCAAATAATCTCCGCTTAATACAGACGTCAGTCGTCTGGATTTTAAAAGCTATGACATATATTAAACAAGAAGTTCTGGCTTAACTCAAAAATTCGGGGCAGTTTATTATCTCTTAGAAAAGCAAAATAAGATTGTAATTATAGTTACCTTATCAAAAACTTGTTATAAATCACAATACTCAAAGCATTATTTTCTTTTAACTTAAATGCTTTATTGACAATAATCTGAAACCGAATCGGAGAAAAGCTTTGAACTTTGATTGCTCATGAAATATATAACAGTTAAACTTTTGATTTTTTAATCACATAAAATAGTAAAATTTGATATCGAGAAGAACTGTATTCCATATTGCTTCGCAAACTTTACATTTTTTTGTGTGGGAAACTGTATGAAAATTCCATTCTTTATACACACACGCATATATTATATATACGAGTGTAACTACAAGATAAATGTCTTGTACTCACATTTTTCACCACTTGCTGATGAAGTGTTAATAATTTATTTATTACTTTTCAGTACTTGTGCTTGGATGAAGATATTCGGAGTGAGAACTTAATTTATTTCGTCGCTGTTTCTTTGTTGATTCGATCTGAAAAACAAATTACATACATTTCTGAAGTAATCTCTACTAAAAAATAGTCAGTTGTGTGGATTTTCAAAGCTTTGACATTTATTAAACAAGGAAAAAGTTTGAAGTCTGATTTACATTACAATTTTAGTATTTTCACTGATTTTTATTTTTTTTTTTCGGAATTTTTCAATTCTTTCAAAACTTTCATTTTCACACCTTAGGTTGATAATAATAAACTAGCGAAATGTTAAGAATAAGTTTTAGAAAGAGAATATTGTTCATGATTCTTTTAACACATTGTAAACGATAATTTTAACAGTAATCACATTAAACGATGATCACTGAAACCACTCTGATACTCATCTGATATAATTTCATTTAACCTTAACCACCTTTTCTCTTCTGAGCAATTGGCAGTAAAAGATGTTAGATGAAAAATTACATGAACACTGTTACTTTGATTAAAGAGAAGGTTTTTTTTTTTTTTTTTGTGTGTGTGTGTGTGTGTGTGTGTGTGTGTGTTTTAAATATATATGAGAGAGTGAGAGAGAGAGAGAGAATTAGTATATTCAAGCTAATGATAATTTTTTAATATGTACGATCAATTAGGGTAACACCCTAATACCAATAAATCCATATATAGATTTATATTTTGTAATTCTGACATTTGACAATTTTCTTGGTATATGTTCAAACATGGTGAAACCACATTTTAGCATGTATACTAATCTATAAATTCACATATACATGCACACACAGATATATACTCAAGGGGGGAGGATGAGTCATAGTGAAATAAAACTTCATGCAATATTCATGCGACAAATTTTCATTCTTTTGTTCTACTATTGTGATAACATGGTATAATATAAACTATCTGTTGATACATCACATGTTCTTGCTTGATTATTATTTATCTGTCTCTTCTGTTTCAGGTCCTGTCAACCTAGGTTCCGATGCTCCCTACTTAGGGCCGCACAATGACCTTATGTCACAGAGGTCAAGCCCGGATAGCGTACTGAGCCTTGCCTCTGACGCGTATGGTCCACCTCGGTCTTCTTCTGCCGGATTTCCGGCAGGTCTCTCCGGCCATCCGGCAATGCCAGAGACACAGGTCTGGTGACGGCACGCCCCATACCTGGCGCCGCCCTTACCAGTCTCCTCGGACTCGTGAGAAAAGACTGGCACGCGCGCACTGTACAGTACCACAAAATATATGTACAGGACATGTATAGGATCCTGTAACGATGTTACATAAGCAGGACAAAAGATAAATAGGTTTTGCAAAGGTCATACGTTCATGATCGTGATTTGTGAATTTCAGAATGTCTTTTGATCTATATTTGAAAGATTTATTTAACTTTATACGCGAAATCTCAAATCCGCATAAGTTTTTAAAAAAGTTTGATTTAGTAATTTTTATAGCTATTGATAAAAAGTATTTTTAGTAAGCTCTCGTGTAAAACAAAAGCTATATAAATGCGCACAACATTTTATGGCATTAAAATTAATTTTTATTTTGTTTTATCTTAAGAAGTTTCATATTTCTTAATAAAAGAAAGAATATTCTTCTATCACCTTTACTTTTAAGTCTGGGCAAAATATATTTATACATCTTAAATTTTAAACTAAAAATATTCCTATTTTTAAAGAAGTGAACATTTAAAAAAGTTTTTCTATTGTGTAAGTTCCAAAAGTATAGCTCTACAACAGATATGTTTTATGTCTGAAAAAAATATATAGATACGATAGAATTAGGTTAAAGAATAATAATGAAATTATTTGATTATTTTTTTTTTCCAAGACTAAAAGTGATATCTGTCATTTTAATTTTCTTTTTTCATAAAAAATATTCATACGAACTTTATATCTTAGTAACAAAACGATATTGGAACAATATTCGAAATATTGGTTTAATATATATTGGTTTGCTATATTTTTGCTACATTTCTGCAATATTGGCCTCAATATAACCATAATTATGTTGCAACTAGGGTATTTATAAATATCATAAATATCATAGCTGCCTACCTTCCGTTTTTTCTCTGTTTTTTTTTTTTTTCCAAGAAAAATAAACAAAATTAAGACCATAAAAAATATTTAATAAAATATTTATTTTTTTCAATATGGTTACTAATTAATTTATTTTATTTAACAAAATTTTTGATATTTGATTAAAAAAAAATAAAGGTTGGCAGGCAGATATTCATAGCACCCAGAATTTTTTATTAGATGGTAATTTGCTATAATATTTAAAGTTAATAATAAATATTTACATTATATCTATTACTTTCTTCCAACATATTATTCAATATATATATTTGTTAAGAAGCATTGTACCTGCTATTGTGTTGGAAATCCACATGCAATGATCATGAAATGTGACCTATGTAAATCCGCCTTAATCCTGGTTCTTGAGCCTCAAATTTCGCCAAAGTAGGAAACTTCACGTTTTCCACACCACAAAGTGACTACACAGCTGAAACACAGGGCACAGAGCTGAAAAGCAGAAAGCATGAAATATTCTTCGGAGCTTTTAAAGCTACTGCAGCTTTAAGTGATGTGCAATACTGAATTTCATCCTTGAAATGAAAAAGAAATAGTAAATAGATAGAAATGATGTTATGTGATTTTATTTTGTATTTAATATTTTAAAATCATGGGTACATTTGTACATTTGTTTAAAGATGTTTTTTATATTTTTCTATGTTTATATTTTTTCTCTGATTTTTTTTTAAAATTATAATTATTATCGTGCAATTAAGGAAATGTACCACTTACATTATTGTTACCAAATATGAATCCAAGTTTTATCTAAAATTCATAAAATTAGAAACTAACAAACTTCTAAACCCCTAAACCCTCCCTCGAAATATTTCCTCATAATTTGTAGTTTTTAAGTGTTAAAATTGCTTTTAAAAACTGCAATATAAACTTTTAAAATTAGATTGTTGTACTTAAACATATTCTTGAACTTACCTAAAAATAAAATTGTAAACCATTTAAAGCTTGAAGTAATTTTATCATTGCATTTCAATAATTCTAACGATAGCATTTTGTTTTTATTATTATTTTTTTTTTTTACAAACAACAACAATTCAAAAAATAATCAACATCATAAATATTATCTCAAAAATAGAATAACAGATTATTTCCTCATAGTCAGTCATTATTAATAATGTTTGAAATTAATTAATTTTTAATTAATAAAAAATTCAAATATTTTTAGTAGTTATTTGATTGATTTGCTTTTATTGTCTTGATTAATTATCTTATGAGCCTTCTATTGTGTACTTGGAAAACATTACTTGGCCTTTGTAAAGTTTTGAAGAAATTTTCTTTTATAAATAAAAAAAAGTTTATCAGAGGTTTGTTTTGTGCCTCAAAAAATTAATAATGACGAATAACAAAAACAGCAAAAAATATTCTGTCGTATATCGTCATTAGAAAAGTTATTAAATCACGAAAATTAAAAGTGCTTAGAGGGTAATAATCTAGGTAGCATTATCATATTTAGTTCAAAATTATGCAAACAAGATGTTTTACTTGTTTAAAAAGCTTTTCGGAAGAAATCATCTATAGCTTGTAGCGGGAAGATATTCAAAAAACCCTCTAAAATTTCTTTATCCACTAATCTAAAAAGGTGGATTTTCCAATTCATTATTATTGCTTTATTATCCTTTTTTTCTTTTTATTCTCTTACTTTCTCTCTTTCTGTCTCTACTGCTGCTTTGGACTCTAACTTTCCCTGGCGAAAAAAAAAATGTGTATTGGACAGACTACTGCTTAACTCTATTTTTAAAATTAAAAAAAGAAAAAAGTAAAAGTAAAAACAACAAAGAGTAAAGTTGGAAAAACAAAGAAGAAGGGGAATTTTCAGCCCAAAATTATTCTGTGCATGGTTCATCATGGTTGGGAAATACTGCAGGTGCGTTTCACCGGAGGCACTGCTTTAGACTGTGTTGGTGTGTGGGGTGTATAACGAACGTATACGCACATATTTATGTTCTCTATATAGAGATGTATGTGCGTATGTCCGTATATATAGATATTTATATAAATATATCAATCTACCAAGGTTAGGAGTGCAGTGGAGTTCTATATGAGCAAATTTCTCCCAGCTGTTTGGATCACTAACTACGTAAAGGTTTTTTTTTTTTTTTTTTTTTTTTTTTTTTTTTTTTTTTTTTTTTTCAGTAAAAAGTATTTTCGCCTGTTATTTTTTTCTTTTGTTTTTGTTTTTTCATCATCAACAAAGCTGCAAGCGCGTGAGTAGAAAATGGAGTAAGAGATGGGGGAGAAGTACTTTAGTTTAATACAGAGTTTACGCATTTATTGATGGAGTTTGGAGAGGAAACATAACTGCGATTTTTTCTATTTTTTTATATATTTATTTATTTTTTTACTCCCCCCTTCCCCTTACCATCTAGCTTCAAAAGTTCATTTCTGAAGTTATTCTATTTTGCACCGCTCGCTTGCTTTTCTTTTTATTCCATAGAATGCTTGTTGCATTTTTTCTTCCTTTTTCTTGTTTCAAAGTTTGTTAATGGTTTTTGAAAAATAAAGAATCGCGAGTTTTCTTTCTTTCTTTTCTTTTCTTTTTTTTTCATTTTTCATTTTTTTTTTACCATTTTTATTTATGTCTGTAAGTAATGTTATATTGCCTAAAATTACGGTCAGCCATTATATTAGACTCTTCAATATACTGGGTAACTTATAAATTTTAATTTGGTTAACATTGTTAAATTATTTTACTATAAATCTTCCAATTTTTTTTTATTATTAACTTGATATTTATTCTAATCCCAAACATACTGTCACATCATATAACTCATTTCTTCAGAAAACAGTGCAAATAAACGTTTCAAAAGAAGTGTGTGTGTGTGGAAGGGGGGGGGGGATTTTGCCCTACATAAAGTTCTGAACAAAACATTTTTCCAATTAAAATCCTACGCAAAAAATTCCATTGGGGTCACTTATTGTAGATTTGTTCATAAATATTCAACATATCTATTGCTTTTCTAAAAATCTTCACTTTAAATTTTATTTTCAAAATTTTAATTCGTAGCATTATTACAATTCTAATGGCACTTCAAATTGACCACTATCGATTAAACTGTTTGCACTCTATTTCAATTAAGTTTTAAACACAATAAATAAACCTATTTTATAATATTTATTTCTTTTTAACCTTCTCACGTAAGTATTATTTTTGAATAGCTGAAAAACATATACTAAATATAAAATGAATCCCAATGTATTTTAAGAATGTTTAAAAGAAAATTTAAATCTTTCATTTAGTACAAAACTACAAAACAAATCTCATATGAGGCTCACAAGCACTGACAAATTATTATTAGTAGGTACTAAATATATCCTATTCAGACCTGAAGGTAAAATAGCACTGCGAATACATATTCATTGATTTTGCACAAAAAAAAAAAAAAAAAAAAAAAAAAAAAATGACTTCATAGACAACAAAAGGAGCCCTTTTCTGAAAATGATACTTTCGGGGGCTGGTAATTTAGGTTCACAAATATGGTTCTATAATTACTAATACCCTTAAAATATCAATTTAATTACTGATAACCTAAATGACGCAGTAAAAAAATGAAGGCCTTTAATTAATTGAACGATCTACAAATCCTGAAAATTTTTTATTGTAAAGGGTTTAAGTTAATTAATTATGAAAATTTCTTACTTTCTTTTACACACTGTCTGGACTGAATTTTGCAAACTCAGTTGGTAATAACACTTATTTTATGAGGAAATAAGCATCAGTGCTGCCATTTATTGGTTTTGATCCAAAACTAAAAACATTCAGCTATATAGAAGTAAAATAAAAATGTAAAAAAAAATATCAAATAGTACATATCCTCCTCCGAGGAGGTTAAATATATTTTTGCAATAATTAAATTTCGAATGCATTAACAAAATAGAAAGTAAAACCCCATTTATTTGAATGAATGGAATGCTGCATATTTTTAACATTGTAGTCCCACTGTGTTTCTCAAAAAAAAAAAAAAAAAAAAATATTGTTAATGATGTTTTATCACTTATTTTATTTTATTTGAATCAAGAGTAACTTATAAAATTATATATGAAAAGTACTTAAAATCTTCAAACTAAGTTAATACTTGCTAAAAGTTATAAAAATACACTTAAAATGCAAATAAATACCTTTATCCACATGTTTCATCACTCAGATAGCGACTTTTTCAAAATCTATAATGATACAAATATTTTCACAAAAAAATTTAAAATCTTTAAATTAATTTAAAAAAAATTTTAAATCTTTAAATTATTTTTAAAAAATTTAAATCTTTAAATTACAGTAAAACTTGCATTTAACGAAATCTCATCGTTACACTTAAACACTTCGTTATCAAGAAAATTCGTTAAATATAAATCAACTTTAATTCGTGAAATTTGTTTAATAAAATACGCATTTATAATATGAAAATATCCATAAAATGGAAATATTGAAAAAATGTATTTTAATTCGGGCAGTAACTTTTTCGAAAAATTTAACTAGAATAATGTTTTAAAAAACACGCAATAAAGAGAGATAAACAAAAACTGAAGCGTAGTGTACCTTTTCTCTTTTTTCTCAAAATACCCAAATCCTTAACTTAAAAAAAGTCTGCAATATTACTTTGTACAAGTTTCTTATTAAAAATACACGTTCATAAAAAAATTTTGCACTTTTGTAAGTATCCAAACAGTTAATTGATTTGTACCATTTTCGTAAAACTGGAATCCCCTTTTTATTTCATCGAAGGATTTTATCATTTCTTCTTTTGAAGGTCTTTCAATTTCTTCTTCATTATCATCTTCATCGCTCACTCTAGTTTTTTCACTACATTTTATTACACTTTGCAATATGTCATTGTCAGTAGGATATTCAGTTATGATTCAGTTGTGATAAGTGGAATAAACTTCTTTATATGGAATATATTTTTCGTAATGTGAAGATTAATTTACATGTTAATGGTGCTCAAAGTCAAGATTCAGCAGAAAATTTCGTTAAGTAGAAAACTTCGTTAAATAGAGACAGGTTTAAAAAAGGGATTAAAGGGAAGTTTCACTGTATTTTATAAAAAATGTGAAAAAATTTGTATCATTATAGATCTTAAGAATGTTGCCGTTTGAGCGACGAAACAATCTGAACAACGATCTGAATAAAGATATTTATTTGCCTTGTAAATGTATTTATAATTCTCGTAGCAAGTATTAACTATGTTTAAAGAATAACTTATTTAGCTATCTTTAATTTTATTGTGTATCAAATTGACGAGATAATACATTTCTCTTAATATATACAACTTTTAACCCTTTGCACTCGAGGCTCCGGAGCGGAGCCATTTAAAATTTGTCTTCAAACTCGAGGGCTCCGCTACGGAGACAATGCAAATAATTTTGTTATACCTGTTTAGAAAAGCCAAGATTGCATATTGGCAATTGCTTCGAGAGGTATTACACTTTGGACGTTTACAAAATGTAATAATTTTATATATTTTTTAAAAAATATATATCATAATATTTTTATTCATAAAGAATTAAAAAAAATGATAAGATATAACTAAAATAGCTTCGAGTTGCTGGTAATACGAATGAAAAAAAACTTCGAGTGCAAAGGGTTAAACTTAGTTTCTTCATTCTTTTACCCAAGTAAAAAATTCCCTTTTCGATGTCATGAAAAGTTATTTTAAAGTTTCATTTCTGTTAGAAACTTGATTGCGTCACTGAATATCCAATATGAATAGGGCAGTAGAGGTTCCTATTGAATTTGCGTCTATTTAAGGACAAAATGACTATCTGCAACTATTTATCGTTCCTAGGAAAGTTATGTATAGTAAGAAACAAAAGTTTGGAAATGCCCAGTTATATGATTTTGAGTGACCGCAATCAAGTTTTGATTTCTGACTGATTTAAAATTAATAAAACTATTTTTCAGAACAGTACCTGCTGCATAATCTAAACATTTTCTGAGCCACAGATTTTAATTCAAATAAATAACGGATTTCAGTATACTGCAAATTTAATATTGTGTTTTCAGATTTTCTCATAAAGAACTTATTCGTCAAAGCAACTGACTGTATTAATCAGTGATTCTATCTAAGTAGGAAACAGGCATTGTTTATATTTGTTAAATTGAGGTCCAATAATGCAATCATCAAAAATACTCTCGGTGAAATTCCCATTTTGTTTAAATATTAATTTTTACATTGAAAAAACACTATTTCAGAACTATTGGCAATGAATGACAAAATATGATTTGTCAATATTGGTACAATATTGCCGAAATGTAAACATTCTAATGTTATGCCAATATTTCATTTTTATGTTACCAATATTAAGAAAAATATAGCCAAGACATAGTCCATCTTGGCCAAGTATAGCCAATGCAGATAATATTTGTCTAAAATTATTTTGCTACTAGGATTATGAGCAGCATCTACTGTATTTGCGACTGTATTTCACGAATTTTTTGTTTGTTTGTTTAATTTTTTTCTTTTTTTTTTTAAGAATAAATTCAGTATTGCACTTAACAAGCATTATTTTAATAAAAAATGATGCTATTTCAAATGCAAGTGAAATATTTTGGGCAAAAAATACAAGAGAACGACTAAGAATTCCCACATACACATTTTAAAGGAAATAAGAAGTGGTGTCATATATCATATCATTAAACATTTCATCGCATTCTGTCCTCAGTTCTGTAGCCCATTCAGCAAGAAAGGACTGTTCATTTGTAACTAAGGTGAAAAACAATTTTCACAATGTACGTATGGACAAACACAACAAAGTACTACTGTGAAGTAGTGCAAAATTTTCCTAAGCCCTAATTAAGAATCGACGATTCACACCAAAAGGTTTGTGCAATGTTCAACTGACTCTACAAGCTTTGCAGGACTGCAAAATAATATATATAAATATATATATATATATATATAGTAAAGAGAGAGCCACTGCCTCTTTGTAATTGTACATACCACCGTTTTGTTGCCAATATATGTTTTAATGTCGTCCAAATAGGAATTAAAGCTTGAATGTTATCTATTTATAAAGAAACTTTTGAAGAAACAAAAAAGGATTTTGACGGCTATTGGTGTATTGGTTTATTTTCCAGATACGATTTATTGAATGATTTTATTTTTAATATTCTGTTTTGGAGAAGAAAAAAAAAATTGTTTTTCTCTGAAATGTCATGGTTGTTTTTTGCAAAGTTATGTAAATTTTATTGGTGCAAATATTAAAACTGAATATTACATTCTAATAGTTGTCGTTTGTTTATTTCTACAGCTTTGACAATACAAAATACTTGACACACAAATATTGGTCACTACATATATTTTCGACAGAATGAAAAAAAATTTTCAGTATTTTTAGAAAATTCATTAACCACTTTTCTGCTAAATTTTTTTTTTTTTTTTTTTTTTTTAAGTTTGTTCTGAAAATGCTAATATTTTTCATTTTCTTAAGATGTCTTTATAATTAAAAAAAAATAATAATAAAATAATAATAGAAAACAACACTTACATTTTTAATGAAGCAATTTCAAAATATTAATTTTTTTTCGCTGAATTATTATCTCAGGCAAGAGTCTTTCGAAAAAAAAGAAAAAAAATTCCCGTATCTGACATGGACAAGTCAGGCACTATGTTGCCAGAATGAGGAGTTTCTTTTATTTAAAATATCTACTAAATTTTTCGAGTAGTGGTATTCGCTTTATAGCGAGAAATGCATGTCATCATAAAATAAAGAGAAGATTACTATTAGAATATTATGGTAGATTTTTTTAATAGAAAATGTCGCAAACAGTTAAAACAGTGGTCAGACAAGTGGTCAATTACAAAGCTCTGCTCATATATCATACTAAAACATAATGTTTGAAATTATTGACAAAATTTAGGATATGTAGGAATTTCACTCATTTATTATTATAAAATTACTGGATATCTATCAGCATGCAACGTTTGAAAGATAACCATATAATGATGCACAATATCACCAAAAAGATATCGAAATTTTATAATCAAACAATTTTAAACTATAATAAAGATGAAATGAGTAACATGCTTTAAAGGTAGATAGTATTTTTTTTATAAATTAAAACTAAAAATGGTTCAAAGTTTAAACAATAGGTAAGTAATCTGTGAGAATACTAAAGTTGACGAGTAAAGCTGCATCAAAATTCGCTCAAATTTCACTCTTAATATTGTTTAGCTGTGAACTCACAAAAAAATACCTGTGATAGTTTTGATGTCTGATTGAGCATTCTTACAGATGTAGTGAAGCGCCATCTATTGGTTAAAATTAGAAATATTCTTAAAATTACCATATTCAAAATTTAGGGGTTTTCTTATAAACACGTTGCTAGTTATACTTTTAAATCATCGTCGTCATCATTAACAACAACCGTTTTCAATTCACTGTTGGATGTAGGCCTCCCCCAGATTTTTTTACATTGTTTCTTGTCTAGTGCTTTAGTCATCCAAATAACGCCGGCCACTTTTCTGATTTCCTCGTTCCATCTTACTTGAGGTCAACTTTTTGGTCATTTTAAGACATGAAAAAAAAAAAAAAAAAAAAACAGGAGTTCAATATATAAACAGATCATTACTGTAAAAAGATATTGGCCTTTTGCCTATTCGATAAAAATCATACCAAAGAGCTCATGCTTCTCTTTCTTGCAGTTAAACGTTGCGAGATTTTCAGCCTTCCTTTCCAGCTTTTTCAACCGATCATTGTAGAGTTTCTTCTACTAATCACAATTCCATTCTCGTAGATCGTGAACTTTTACTGATTTATTAATTTATCACCGTAGATTGTTGTATTTCATGGAGTTGAATCTTTTCGTTTGAACATTCATTCATTTCATTTGCACATAACCTCGGTCATCCTGACGATACTGGCGATCTTGTCAATTATTGCTTCTTTTCGTAGATTTTAGACACTTATAAAGAATCACCAAAACAAAATAAAAAACAAAAAATAATAAAATACATCTCGTACGTTGTGCAAGGTTTAATGTTTAAGGGACATTCTTTGAGTGAGTTCTCACTCCATTGTTTCATACATTCTGCACAAGTTGAGGTTTTGTTAGGCCTGTGCCATACTGGGTGTTTTGAATAAAAAAAAACATTTACTTTATAAGGGTTAGGCATTTTCCTCTCATTGCTTTCTATTTTCTTCTTGTATTTTCAAAATAACTTTTCTCGCTTTTTCTTCAACTATATTACTTCTTCTATTAAGTACGATTTCATTTCTACCATAACAATCAAATTTATTAACAAGGTCTAATAATTCCTCGTATCGAGTACGACTCTTCTTACACTTAAGTTAAATATCCCTACAAATCCAATATCTATTACTATGTCCAACCTCTTCCCGTTGAAACCTTTTTTTCTTCTTTCTCGATTGAAATTTTTCTTTTTCTTGTTCTTTTCGCAATCTTTTGCTTCTCTGATCGCTTATAACTCCAAGACGGGTTTTGAAAAATCTTCATCGTAACACTCTGACCCTAACTAAATGTTGATTAGGTATGAAATTTTAAATTTCTCTGGAACAATCAATCCTAGAATATCACATCAGGTTATCTAATCCACTTTCCTTGCTCTATTTAAAAACTGATTTCATTTCTCTTGATTATTTTATAACAAGATAAAATTATATTCATCAGTGCACTAATAGACTCGATTACGGAAGTTTATGTTCCATACTTTCCATCCTAATTCAAATATTTAGCTTTCACTCAAGATACTAATTATTTTTTTCTTACTTACCGGCATAAAACATTGCCTTTTTTTGTCACTTCTTGGCGAGCCCCCCAAAGTTGTTGAGGGATTCAGACTGATAAGAAAAGTACTTTATCACAACAAGCATCACAATTGAATACGAAGACGAACACAAACATTTAATGGGACGAGAAATACACTAAACAGGAGTTCGATACATAAACAGATGATTACTATAAAAAGATAATGGTCTCTTTCCTAATCGATAAACACCATACAAAAGAGTGCAGTTATGCTTATATTTCTCGCAGTTAAACTTAGAATCCTCTTAAACCTTACTGTAGGTCTCGAGGAAATGTCGCTGCACAGCAAATACTTATGCACTTTTCAGAACACTTTTTAGAACACTTATTTTGTCACCTTTTTTAGAACACTTTGAAGCGCACCTTTTGGAACTGTTTTTAGAATACTTCTGAGAACACTCATTTTTTCAGCACACTTTCTAGAGCACTTTTGAACACTTTTGGGAACGCGTGATTTCACAAGTGTGCCCAAATGTATTCTCATTCTGTTCTCAAATATGTTCCCAAGTTTAAATTTAACAAATATCTCGAGCAGAATACTTTCGGTACACTTTCGGAACACTTTCTTTATAGCGGAGCATATTCGGAACACATTTCAGAACACGTTAAGGTAAATGGAACACTTTTTTTTTAAATCGAAGTGTTCCAAGTATGTTCTCAATGTGTGCTGGGAATTTTCAGTGTGGCTGTGTTTGAACTTGGGATCTACTATACAGAAGACGAGAGCGATAGCATGGGGAAAAGGATAGCTCAAATGTTCCGAGCCAGCGACTCATCATATCGCTCACCCGCAATAAAAGTGACACATCTATACAAAATTAAATTTCACAGGAGGGGCAAAAGAAGATTTGCATATTTTTAATGTCACATGAAATTATAGCTCTTAGCTCTGCATGCAGCACTAAAAACGTGCATAACAACATAAAACCCTTAACAATGAAGACGTAGATGACGATTGGAAGGACTGAGTAATTTTACCTTCCCACAGAATCACCCCCCCCCCCCTTCTGTAGTCACGAATAGACATATAGCATAATAAAGTGATTTTCTGGATAACTACACTTGTGAAACTTTTATTAATGTAGCAAGACAAACCTATGACAGACCTATGTGTGGAATAAAATGCAAAAGGGATTTTTACGAGGTTTGTCACTTTTCTTGCGGGCGAGCGATATTTTGTTCATTGAAGTTGTTGTTGCCAGAGATTACGTCGCTACACTTGCTTTCCTTCTTTTTCTAACCAACAGCTGTCGAGTTTCTTCTATTACTCACAATTCCATATCGTGAACTCGCACTAATTCACGAATTTATCACAGCACGTGGACTGTTGCATTTCATGCAGTTAACACTTTTCGTTTGACCGCTGCTATTCCTTCCCACCATATATTATATACACTATATGGCC
Source organism: Maratus speciosus (assembly GCA_963932465.1). NCBI lineage: Eukaryota > Metazoa > Arthropoda > Arachnida > Araneae > Salticidae > Maratus > Maratus speciosus. The sequence continues at coordinate 511,487,818 of OZ010795.1, forward strand.
TTTATCCACCGGATACTTTCAGTTTTAGACATTTTGTCGAATATTTAAAGATGTACTTGTTGGATTCTTCTGGAACTTCAAGATTACAAAGAATATGTTTGACCTCATATTTATCAACGTCTATATGATAAGGAGGACAATTGGGGGTGGGGGGTGGGGGCAACAAAAAATAAAATAATAATAATAATATTATTTGGTATCAACCTGTAAAATAAAATGCACGAAATGATCTATCACTAAAGCACACAAATATGTGGATATAGTACAAAATGTGTATTTCTTTGTGTAAGAATAGCACATATATTCATGGAGATATAACGATTTTTTTTAAAGTTCAAAAAAGTTATAATAAACTTTGATTATTTTGTAATAATTAAACTAACTTTAGTTTTATTTATTTTGCAGTTAAACCAAACTTTAAATTTTTTTGTTATGATTAAATAAGCATTTGCAATTTTCTTATCATTAAATAAGCCTTTATACTTTTGTTATATTAAAAAAGCTTATTTCTGAGATTCGTTAAAATTCGTTTTAATCGCTTGAATTTCCTTCATATCCGATTATTTTTGCGGAAGTTAAAGCCATGACGAACAAGCAAATATTTAGTCAGACAGTCTTACAAAAGGAACTAATAAACATTTTTCAAACAGCATACTATAATTTTACGCAGATAAAAAAAAATTATCATTAAATTTCTATTTATATATCAATATCTACTTTGTTGTAATAAGAAAAAAATATATATTAAAAAAGACATTTACAATGATGCATACAGCAAACAATAAATTTTGTTTATTCCTGTCCCTTATAGGAAAGCACGTACGGAAATGACTGTATTATAAATTCTTATTACTCATTATAAAAAAAAAAAAAAAAAAAAAAAAAAAAAAATCTGACATTGATTTTTACCACAAATAATATATAGTTATTTAAATTGCTCATTATGCCAAAAATCATAAAAATGTATCATAAAACGCTACCTAAAAATGAAAATTCATCTTTTAAAAACATAATTTATTGAAGTACAAATTTATTTCCAGTTACATTCCTCATGCCAGACTTCACAACTGGAAAGAAGCCTTTCGAGGGCATTGGCTTAAATGCTAATATTATCACACAACAAATTCTCAACATAACTTCATCATACAGTAGAAACGCTGGTCCACCTAACAACAACCTTCGCTCCCCTACTCCATTTCCCTTCAACTCCGACATAGCTATTTCCGGAAAATCCGGAAAGCCCCTGCCTCTACCGATCCTTTTCCAGATAAAGCGTCCCACCATCCCCATCCGTCTGTTCACGTCCTGGGGTCTTACATGTTCAACCCTATCTTTTCATAAACTCCTGAATATTCGGTCGTGGGTGTCATTTGTTTCTGATGCTTGATTTAGCCGAGTGTACATCAACGGAAGTGCGCAGTTTTTATGCTTGTGTATTTGTGCAGTTTTGGAAGGTAGTCGAGAGAATGTAACTGGTACTCTTATGTTCGCTTTACTACCTGTTTCTAAAATATTTCAAGGAATTTTTTTGAGTAGGAACGCGAAGAGTAGTTAATAAAGATAAAAAGGATGGAATAAGTTCAAATGGCATATTTTGGAAGTTATATGGATAGTGTCGAAAAAATATAAAATTGATTTAGTTTTGTTCTGCTTAAAATTTTATAGAGAGTACTATTAACCTACGAGTAGATGCTATTAATGAAGCTTTCCTTGGGTATTTAATTGAGAAATGCATTATTTATCAGAAAAAATATCAAGCATCTATCACGCCTATCCGTATGTTTCCGTCCTGAAGTATTTTATGTTCAACTCTATCTTTTCACAAACTCCCGAATTTCCGGCCATGGGTATCATTTGTTTCTTATGTTTGATTTAGCCGAGTGTACATCAACGGAAGTGCGCAGTTTTTATGCTTGTGTATTTGTGCAGTTTTGGAAGGTAGTCGAGAGAATATAACTGGTACTCTTATGTTCGCTTTACTACCTGTTTCTAAAATATTTCAAGGAATTTTTTGAGTAGGAACGCGAAGAGTAGTTAATAAAGATAAAAAGGATGGAATCAGTTCAAATGGCATATTTTGGAAGTTATATGGATAGTGTCGAAAAAATATAAAATTGATTTAGTTTTGTTCTGCTTAAAATTTTATAGAGAGTACCATTAACCTACGAGTAGATGCTATTAATAAAGCTTTCCTTGGGTATTTAATTGAGAAAAGCATTATTTATCAGAAAAAATATCAAGCATCTATCACCCCTATCCGTATGTTTCCGTCCTGAAGTATTTTATGTTCAACTCTATCTTTTCACAAACTCCCGAATTTTCGGCCATGGGTATCATTTGTTTCTTATGTTTGATTTAGCCGAGTGTACAACAACGGAAGTGCGCAGTTTTTATGCTCGTGTATTTGTGCAGTTTTGGAAGGTAGTCGAGAGAATATAACTGGTACTCTTATGTTCGCTTTACTACTTGCTTCTAAAATATTTCAAGGAATTTCTTTTTGAGTAGGAACGCGAAAAAGTAGTTAATAAAGGTAAAAAGTTTCAATCAGTTCAAGTGGCATAATTTTGTAGGTTACATGGATATTGCCGAAAAAACATAAATATGATTAAGTTTGGTTCTTTATAAAATTTTATAGAGAGTACTATTAACCTACGAATAGATACTATTAATCAAGTTTTCCTTGTGTATTTAATTGAGAAAAACATTATTTATCAGAAAAAAAAATATCAAGCACCCATCATCCCTATCCCTATGTTTCCATGCTGAAGCCTATGTTCAACCCTATCTTTTCAAAAACTCCTAAATAATTGGACATAATTGTTATTTGTTTCTGATACTTGATTTAGCCAGTGTACAAGTACATCAACGGAAGTGCATAGTTTTTATGCTTACGCACAAAAGGTGTTAACACAATTTCGTAATGATTTTGGAAAACGATATATGTAAAAAAGATAAGAATTTTATTTTTTAATATATTTAGCCTGATAGCCCTTTTGTTGAACTATCATATTAAATCTTGATTTCCAAGATAAAAGAGCTTTTCTTAAAATATCAAGATTGATTTTTTTCCTCGACCAGAATCTTCCAGAGTCTATGCAATGTTTTGGGATGTCGCTTATAAAGAATTGGTTTTAAAAGTCAAAATGCATTTAATTCATAGGAGGCACGTCGAGTGACTTGATTGAGATGCATTTAAATGGATTAGCTCAAGTCCGACTTTCTTTCTCATTTTGTCTAAAAGTAAAGCAGTAAATTTAGAGGTACACATGGTGAACATAAAGTTTTTTGTTTTGATTGACGTTACATCAGGTTTTATTTACAATTTCTATAAATATTTTTAAAGACTTTGCCACAATTCTTTGGGAGGGGTAGGATTTTCTTTTAAAACACGAAATGTAACATCAACTACAATAAACGGTGAATGTTCCTTTGTTGGATAAGTATTTTTTTACCTTTTCCCAATCAAATGTAACCTTTGATGTTTTATTTCATTTATTATTAATTATATTACTTATTTTACGTATATAAATATTAAAAATATGCTTTTACAAATTTTTCAAATATCAGAATAAGAGAATTTCTCTTCGGATGGCGTAAATGTATAGCCTTCAATCCATTGTTTATTATCCAGCGACATTTTAAAGCAAAAAATATTTTGAAGGACGCATGTGATAATAAAACCTTATTCCGAATTGATGCCATATAGGGTTGTTGTTGTTGTTTTTCTTTCTCATTTAATTAAAAATCTTAGAGAAAGTCAAAATTGTTTCAAAAATGTGTGATCGCCTTCTATATTTATGTCATTTTAGAAGGTAGTCGAGAAACGGATACTCTTATGCTCCCTTTTCTACCTATTCCAAAAATATTTCCAGAAATGTTTTTGAATAGAAACAATATATATATATTTACATGTTAATAACGATAAAAGGATAGAATGAGTTCAGATGGTATATTTTTTTTAAGTTGTATGAATTGTCAGAAAAATATAAAGATGATTTAGTCTGTTTATTTTTAAATTTTGTACAGATTAGTATAAATTTACGAGTATATGCTATAAATGAGATTTTTTTTTAGGTATTTTATTCAGTAAAACATTTTACTCAGAAAAAATACCAAGCACCTACGATCCCCATTCGCATGTTCATGTCCTGGACCATCATATGTTCAGCCCTATTTTTTCAGACACTGAGAAAATACGGTGCAATAAACATCTCCATGTGTGTCGTGTATTCATGTCCCAAAATCTTGCATGTCACACTCTATCTTTTGAGAAACTTCTGCTTGTAAATATATAACAGATTAACATCTTGTAATAATATACCATTTCTAATTGCTAAAAAGGTGTAAGATTAAAACTTTAAAATCAGTAAAATAGTTTTATTTGACTGTTGACTTGTTTCGACCCTACCCGAGTCATTTTCAAAACAAATAAATAATAATCTTCTGAAATTGCACGGTCTATGATGCAATGATCTGAAAAGCCACGATTCAGTTTTTCATGTAAGGCACGTTATTATTATTATTTTTTTCTTACTTGGATATTTATTTCTATTTTCGTAACCATTGTGTAACTCGAGTCATAGTTTTGGTAATTTAAATGATGCAGCATCGTTACATATAGAATTTTTACGTGTTAGAATCTCTATGGTTTCTCTTATAATGGATGGAAAATATAGATTGGAGGGAAAAATTATCTTGCTTTCATTGAAATTTATTTGGAGGATTTCATCTTGCTATAATCCTGCGAGGGCTGTGGTTTGTCTATTATATTTAATATCAGTTACATGCTCCTTTTTTCCGTTCTTAAATTTCGTTCTAGTCATTCCAATATAGTAATTCTTAGATCCGTCTGCTCTAATAAATGGTATTTCCTATACTCCCGAATAATTCTCAAAATTAATTGGATCAATTTTGGTGCAAATGATACATTTGCAGGTGTTTTCCACCAAGATGTGACTTGTCAGATCAGTTGCATTTTAATACACGAATCGAGATTTAAGTAATCCTGGAATTTCAGCTGTGAACTCGATGAGGTGATGGTTTGTTCATCCCCCTCCCGGTCTCTAAGTAAGGCTTTTTTCTTTTTCTAACACTCTAGCTTTTATTTAGCATTCTTTTACGCTCTAAACTTTTTGCTCTAAAACCTTGATAGCTAAATAGTCGAACAACCTGAAAAGAGAAAAAAATTCTAAATTTATATGCATAAAAATTCTTCATTATTTTTACAAAATTTTATTTGAATTCTAAAAAGTTTTCTATACACATTTAAAAGAACACTGTATCAATAAAATTTAATAGGCAGAATGTAAAACTATCCAAACAGTTGGGGGGGGGGAGGTACTTTTAATTTTGTTTGATGCAAGATAAAAGTAAAGTACCGTTTTCAATCAGCAGAAGGTAATTTTATAAATGTATATAGCTTACTTTAACAATGGAGGTATCAGAGAAGCGTTAGCATTCAAAGGCAACATTAATATTTCATCACATATTTAAAATCATACAATAAAAAAAAACAAGAACGAAAAATCAGGCGTCAAGCATAAATTATGAAACGCTTTCCAACACATTCAGAATAATGTAGCAGAACTTTACTGTTTACTGAGGTGTCGAATTGAACAATTTGGTAAACAAATAACACATTTAAAAACCCAATTTCAGTAGTAATACCCATCTACAGTTGCAAAATTATTCGAATTCTTTTGTGCAGCTTTGTATGGGATACTTTGAACTGCATCTATAACCTACATATATTCAAAATTTTAGTTCAGTTAGGAAATACATACCACAATTGAAAATTCCCCTTCAGTAACTTCCGCTAATAAGAAGAAATATACTTACATTCTTTTGTGCAACCCTGTATACGATCCATAGAATTTATGCACAACAAGTAACATGCAAAAATTAGTTAAATCTAAAAGCGCACACCGAAACTCGAAAACGCACGTCCAGAAATTATCGCTCAGACAAGCCCTGTAACCAAATTCTTTTGTGTGTCCCTGTAAAGGAAAGATAAATGCTATGAATGCCTTATTCTATAGTAAAGATCTTGTAGTGAACTTCACAGTGATTTATATCAATTTCAATGCATTTGAAATAGCGAAATATCATAAAAAATCCCTGCCGGCCCGGCCTACATGCGGAAGTAGATTTCGAAGTTAAGTATATTAATTACACAAACAAAAACTAAATCTTGATGAGATATAAATCCACTTTAACAGTTTTTTCTGGCCTCCTTTGACGAGTTTTTATTTCATTTTTATATAATAGCTGGTTTTATCAGAATCATGTTAAGGCGGTATTAAAAAAAAATGCATTTCCATGCTCAACAACTCGAAATTTTCTGGCCCATTTTCAGATTAATTTTTAATAGAAAAAATACGAAACTTGCTGACGTGATTTTTGAAAAGATTTATAAGCGACATGTGTTTTTATTTTTCTTTCAATTAATTGAAACTTGATTAATAAACAATTATTTTCTCAGTAGGGCAATATTTTTCGTTTCTAACACAATCGCTTCGGGAAATTCTGTTCAAAATACCCACTTTGACATCATTTTTTGAAATATATTCTGCCTCTATCAAAAAAAAACGATCATTACGGTACATTATATACTTTCTGAAGAAGGGAATCCATCATTTGGACGCGTTTGAGAGCAAAAATTAATTTAAAAATGAGTAAGAAAATAAGCAGTTTGGATTTGAATACATTCTTAATAAGATGATTTTTTTCTTCAACAGCTATGTATTTTTAATTTGTTTTTGTTGTAAGAATTGGTCCTATCAAAAACTTGTCTATATAAATGTTGAAGACAATATTAAGAAGATATATGATAAATTCATGGGGATTTTATATCTTGTGAATTGACGGAGTTATAGAAATTTTTCTTCTTCACCCCACTTTTTTTGTTTTCGTTTTTAATTTTTTTGCGGTACGAATTGGTCCTATCAAAAACTTGTAAAAGCAAAAGTTGTAGATAATATTAAGGAGATGTATAATAAAATTAATTGGATTTTATATCTTGAGAATTGACGAAGTTATGAATTTTTTTCTCCCAGAAACCCTATTTTTGCGCCCCTTGAGCCCATTTTTAATTTTATCCAAAATCTGTGATACATAAATTTTTGGTCCTATTTTTAGAAGTAATAAAAAGTTTAAAATGATTTGATATGTACAAAAATTAAGAAGTTATGGGTTTTTTTCTGTTTTCACAAAACCCCTCCCTATTTCCATCCCCTTGGTCCGATTTTGCCCATTCACGAACTTGACCGAGATTTTATGCCCCTTGATTTTATGTATCAGTTTGGAAGAGATTTGTGTAGAATTGTGAAAGTTATTGTGACCAGAAGAAAGTGATATATATATATATATATATATATATATATATATATGTGTGTGTGTATATATATATATATATATATATATATAGATAGATAGATAGATAGATACATACATATATTATATATATATATATATATATGTGTGTGTGTGTATGTATATATATATAAAGTTTCTTATTGATGGTGGTTTTGGGTCCTAGGGGTCATGATCGGTGTAGATCTACAAAATATTTTCAGAAATTCCAACATAGGAACTACGCCAATAGGTAGTATTTCATACGAAATCTACCTAAAAATACACTGCAAACTATTTTTCTCCATTAAACATAATGTAACGGATATCTTTTGAGTACCCCTGTAAATGAACTATTAATGCTATACTCACTTTCTTTTCAAAATCGAGCATGCTATGGTAAATATCATTAACACATATCAATTACATGGAAATTCGAGCATATTTATGCGAGTTAGAGCATGGACGGACGGAGAGACAAATCGAATTCATAAACACTTTTCAACTATATTGAAAAGTGTTACAAATGCGGAAATACAAAACATTTATCAATTTTAACTAAAAGCTAAATGAAATATAAATTATCAAAATATTAACCACTTAAGGGGTCTCAGGACTCTTAAAGCTTTAAAATTTTCGAAATTTTAATTTTTTTAGATATTAAACTACTATCTTTTCTGAACATTTTGGTATAAATGTTTTCTTGAAATTCCTATTAGAACAGAAGTTATGGTTTTTAGAATTATACACGCTCAATAGCCGAAGCGGCGTTTCAGAAACTTTGAAATCAATTTTCTCCAAATGACGTTTTGGGGCATAACGCGCATGATATCTCAAAAACTTCTGAATATGTTTTCATGAAATTTTCAAAACATATGTTTCATGTTAGTCTGTATAAACTGAGCCTAAAATTTCCTTCTTATTGTTCAGAAATATATTCTTTATAGGTGATTATACTGTTGAAAATTTAGAAATTTTGCATTAACTAAACACAACTTTGTATTAAAAATAGAAAAATGCTTTAAATACAAATTTATTTAGGTTCAGAGTAATTATTACAATGTGAAGCATAAGTAGGATTCAAAATTTTCCTTCTACTTGCAAAATTTATTTTGTAATCTTGCGCATAATCTGTTATGCCGATTTTCCGCTTGTCAAATGTCTGGCATTTTGGAGCCCGCTGTAAATTCTAATTCAGCATCTTTTAATTTTTCAAACACATGAAATGAAAGAACATGCTTACATCTTTTATCCCAATATAAAATTTGGTCTTAAAATCAATTTCATTTTAAGATATTATACATTGAAAATGGTCTTTTTTTTGTCGATTTTTCCAATTTTAAGAGTCCTGAGACCCCTTAATGTTAACATGAAACGTCGGTTATTTTTTCATTGACCTCAGAGTAATTTATACACTTCATAACTTTTTGTTTTGTAATGATATTTTGTAAAACCCCAAATATAACACTCATTCATATTTTAACTAAACGCTTTTTTGGAAATAGCACTAATTAATATCATAATTAATTGAAATACATAAATAGAAAGCTACATTTTATTTTTCTCTTCATTAAAATCGGTAAGGTCGATAGCATACAAAGAAAAAAGTTTCATCATTCACCGATATTCTGAGGGTGCTGTGCCATTATGAACAAGTATGTAACTAGAGCGGTGAATGGTCCGCATACTACGTAAAAATGTAAAATCTATTTCAAGCCTTTTAAAATATGCTAAATATTGACATGGCTTAATAATAATTTTATTTTGGGCCAGAAATCAGACGTACTTTTTCTAATGGTTATATCCGCATAGTTTTAACTCTTTCCAAAGTAGTTTTTAAATGTTTATGAATTCTTTCTGTCTGCCTGTCTCTCCGTGCTCTAACTCTCGTAAATACAATCGGGTTTCCATGCAATTTTTATATGTTATTTATATTTGCTATAGTATGTTCGGTAGGATGTGGACATATTCATGTGGACACACAAAAGAATTCCGTTACCTTATATGGCCTTGGGGGGGGGGGGGGGTAGGGATCTTTTGCGATGAATTTTAATGATAATAAAATTATTTAAACAGAATAAACTTGATATGCATCACTGATGTGGATTAAAACATGCTTTCTATTGTGGTGGTTGGACGCTAAAAGGCGAAGAATATCATCATACAGTTTTTTTTATTTAAATTCTGAAATAACATTAATATTCCAATAATCATATTTTGTGATCATTAAGCAGAATATAGAATCGAGTACACTGAGTTATGGCCACAAAAGACCACGCCGACATGACAATCATTATTAAAAATGATTCATTAAATAAATATTCATTAAACAAAAACATAATTTTCCGAACAAATTAAAAAAAAAGCAAATTTATTTCCTACATTATTTCAGCCCGAGAAGGGACAGATATTAAGATATTTCATTCAGTTAGTTCTACATTTAATGTTAAATTTTTGTAACAAATTAGTTAAACCAAGTGAACATTAAAAGATAAAAATAAAATTCAAACAATATGATACTTAAACACCCTAAAAACGTAGATTCCGTTCAAATGAAATCGAAATAAATCTTAGACCTTTTTTCCAAATTTATATTGCAAATATTTGTATTGCTGATTTTGTATTATGTTTTCGGTAGGTGAAAACAAATGCTTAGTCACATCTAAAATACAAACCTTCCAAAAAAAGTCTTTTTAATTCGTAAAAACATTTCTCACGTGGAAATATTTTAACTGAAAATTAATCACTGTAGATAAATTATTATTACGGCTTTTGAATTTTTTGCAACAATAGAAAAAAAAATGTTAAACTTTATAGCAAAATGTCCATTGATTCTCAATGAAAAAAAGCGAAATTTGGAATTATTAAGAAAAATATTTGAATAACATAAATAAAGCTTAGGCTATGTTACTCTCTGCATTATAATTCACACATATGCTAAGCCATTTTATCATCCGTTTTGACCCTGACGTCTGGCAAACCTTTTCGTACTTTGAATTTACAATATCATTAAAATTACAAAGCAGTATTGTATCATCAGGGACAAAAGGTGGGAAGAAAAAGCCAAAAAGTTATGATCTCCATAGGCTTTTCTATGTTAAATTAACATTGAGAAGTGACACTGGAAATAAATAAGTATTGCGCTGCCGCGCAATACTTAAATATATACTTGATAATCAAGAACAAAGAAATTAAGGGTGTATTCCAATCCAAACTACTTATTTTCTGATTTATTTTTAAATTCCTTTTTGCTCTCAAACGCATCAAGCTGAGAAATTCTCTTATTTAGAAACTACAGAATGTGCCGTGCTTCTCTATTTTTTTATAAAGGCAGAAAATATTGTAAAAAATGCTGTCAAAGTGGGCATTTTGAACAGAATTTTCGGAAGCGAGAGATCTGGGAATGAAAAAAAAAATGGTCATATTGAGAAAATAATTGTTTAAAAATCAAATTCTAATTAACTGAGCGAAAAATGAAATCACACGGCCTCTTATACATCTCTTCAAAAATCACCTCAGCAAGTTTCATGTTTTTACTTTTAAAAATGAGTCTGAAAATGTCTCAGAAAATTTCGAGCTGTTGAGGGTGGAAAAATATTTTTTAGAATACACCCTTAAAGCAGAAGTATTACCTGAAGTGACCTAAAAAACAAAAGTGGTGGATGCAAATAAAAGGAATGCACTGAGAATCCAACTTCGAAAATCTTTATTCATAAAGAATTTTCTGGAAAAAAAATATATATATTCATAATGGATACTCTTATTTACAGATCCATTTTTTAGAATGAGTAGTAAACAATTGATGTTTTTCAATATTCACTTATCATGAGAAAAAAATTAAAATTTTCTCTCGGGGATTAAGGAGATACTTGTCCTAAAAATCAAACCATTTATATGATTTAGCAGCAATTCAAAACACAGAACATAGCGCCAGTCGAATAAAAATAAACAACTTTTCCACACAGCATCAGTAGGTTATACCCACTTAGCATTACTAACAATCATCGTTGCATCTCCGTTGGTGGAACTGTTATCATCCTTGCCGTAATCAGAAGAAAATATGCAGCCCATCAAACCATCATAATTTTAAAAATTTTCTTTCATTTTACTGCTTTTGCTGCACGCACATGATTCTTCGCAAAAGGCAAGCAACTACCTTCCGCGCCTGTAGTAAAAATGCTAATTGGGCAAAAGCGTGCACACTCTGCGTTGCAAGAGGGAAAGGAGGTTGCCGTAACAATTAAAATCGCCAATTGTCGGGGTTAAAAAATACTAGAATCTCGCATTGGCATAATTTGTAATGTTATAGTATATAAAAACTGCTTTATTTTAGATTAAATTTTTATAGATTTTCTTAAGATAAGATGCCAATTAGTAGTAAAGTGTTACAATTTTTGATATTGCGTTTTAAACTGCTTTGAATTTGATTGGCTAAGGGATGAGCTACAAGAGGGCGTGACTTCACGTTTAGGAGGTTGTAGAATGTTCTCGAGGATTCCTTTCCCGGAAGTTCAGATTTCAGAACTATATTTATGATTTTAAAATGAAACGAAATGCTACATAACAATGAAAAACTTACAGGGGAAGCTTTAAAAAGGAAGGAATTAAAATAATTTTAGAATGCGAATTTTAATATTAAAGGAATAAAGATTAATAAAATATTTCTTAAATTAAATTAAATAAAAATATGGCAGTGGTTGTAAGTAACCACAAAATCTACAGATTAAGGTTGTTCTCAAATCTAAAGAAGCTACATTGTGTCACATGTTTCAATTCATTTTTGTTTGCAAACTCATAAATTGGCAGGTGTTCTTATTCAGAAACTATACAATCGAAAAAAGTTTCCCATTTGTTGGTAAAGGCAGACGATCTTTCAGAGAATACTGTTAAAGTGAGCGTTTTGAAGCGAGCTTCCGAACGCGATATTGAGAGAAAGCAGAAAAATCGGTCATCATGTGACCACAATTGCTTATAACCCGTTAAATAATTTATTTATAAATAAAAATGGAACTCATTTCGATCCGAAATTGCTTCAGTAGTCAGGTCTGCCAATTTTATGTCTTTGCGTTTAAAAAAGAGTCAGGAAATTTCGTGATGTTCAGTAGGGGATTTGAGAACCGCCTTAAAGAGTGCGTAGCATTTATTGTTAATTTGCAGAAACGCATAAAACAATTCTTTTACAGGGCGGACTATGATGGATTTTATTGTATGAAAAAATTTAATTTATTAATAATATTCTGCTAGCTTTGGAAAGTGTTTCATAATGTGTGCATGATGCCTGACTTTCCCGTTCTTGTTTCAAACTTCAGAACACTTTTCTCAATTAAATTAAAACGATAAAACTTTGTAAAAATCCACATAAAATCAAAACAATGTATAGGACGCGTTTCGAGCTCGAAAATTAACAGCCCGACATCAGCTACTGTAAACATGTGTCCGTACCTCAGAGTAAAGATAAGAAGTATGAAGATTATATGAAAAGTCTATGGTCCGTACCGAAACAAGGTCAAAATGAACAGAAAGGGAAAGGAGAAGACATTAAAAGGGCGACAGGTGGAGCTAGCAGTAAGATAAAAACCATGGAGGAAAGAGATAGATGGAGATGCAGTATGCCGTAAAAACGGTTTGTAATATGATGGGTGTTATTTCTCAAATTTAAATGTCCTCATTCGGCCCAAGCAGAACAAGCACGGGGAACAGAGACCGAATTCTTTGACATCTCCCGCGCATTTCTTTCTCTAAATGAAAATAATCTGCTCATATTTAAGCATTTTAAAGTAGCATTTCATTGTATTATGAATTAAAAACTGCATTACTATAAGTTCTCTTCTTTTTTGTGAAAGCATGTGTTTGTGTTTGGGCCGAACGTAACGGATTTTAGGGTTACATTTTTGGCGTCCCCTCCAGCCACCACACTTCATCTCTATTCTTTCTATTTACTCAATGCTAAAAACCAATCACAGAGGATCACATGCAGAATTGAAAAGTGTTGCCACAATGATAGAAAACATTAACAAAAGAGAAAAAGAAATAAACAAAATTAAAAGAAGTAAAGAAGTAAAGCTAAAATACCGGTATTCAAATTTGAAACTTTTTTTCGCCTTACATGGCAAGTTTTTTTTTGTTTTGTTTTTTTTTTCCAACCGGTTTTAATGAGTTAAAGTAAGCTTCGTGAAAATCCAAGTGAGTGGGAGAGACAGGAGAATAAATAATTCTCGCCGTGGAGAAATTAAACCAGTGACTGGAAGTCCAACAGTGAGAGGCAATAGAAGATTTTGATTTTATGATGATTTTTTACAAAGTTTTATTATTTTAATTATGCGTTATTGCCAGTTTTTCGGTGCTCTTTCTACTACTTTTCTCAATGTTAATAATTTCTCTAAGAATATTTTATCTCTGTAAAATTTATGTAAAACTTTATATTTCAGAAAAATTAAGCATGATAAACCAATTAAAAAGAAAATCTTAATTTAACTACCTTAAAAGGGCTTTTTAACAGAAGTAAAACTTGTTGAGAGATTATAATCGATAGTAAAAAGAGAATTATGCTTTTTCATATAATACTTGTTTCCGTAATCTCTTTAAACAATTCTCTTTTAGTGTAAAAAATGAAGAATAAGATTTATAATTATTCTTTCTGATTCTTTTTGCATGTATTACAGATTACAGTCACTTAAATTCATGAACAAATACTATTACAGTAAAACATTTTTTGTGTGCTTTGGAGAGGAAACGTCTAAAAACCAAAAGTAAAACGCAAATCTGAAAATAAACGCAATGAATTTTAATGGAATAAAAGGGAAAGGAAATATAATATTAAGATTCCAATAAAATGTTTTAATGATTTAATGATTGCTTATAATTGTAATCACTTAAATTCATTTTAAAATATTATTACAGTAAAACTTTGCTTATATATTTGAAGAGAACGAACAAAAATGCAACCGAGAAAAAAACAAGAAAGATAAATCATGCGTCAAGCGTAGATTATGCAACACTTTCCAACACTTCCAGGATACTTTAACAATACTTCACTGTTTGACAATTTAAATAAGACACCTAAGTAATCGTTTTAGGAAACGAATAACATATTTAAAAAACAGGATTCAGCAATTACCGTCCATAACTAGAAAATTACTTCAATTATTTTCTGGAAAAATACTTGAATTATTTTGGACAGCCCTGTATATTAGCTACCGTTTTTTATCCACGCTACGTATTAAGCTGAAATTTAACTCAGGCAAAAAGCACGCTTAAATCTACTAAAATCACACTTTTAGAAATTATCCTCCATAATTGGTCTTGTATCCAGTTCTTTGTGTGATCATGTATATGATTTTATTTATATTCTACAAGCATCTCTAAGTATGCTAAATATAGTTCAGCTTGAAAATACATAATTCAATTAAAAACCGCCTTTAAACAATTCTTGCTCATATTCAGTAATGGTTATGAATTCTTTATTGTACTACTGTATACGATCAATGGCATTTATACATACCCCGTAATATGCAAAATTTAGTTAAACTTAAAAACTCATGTCATAAATGAAAACGCATTTCTACCAATTATCACTAATTGACAGCACTCCGGATACAGTACTGTACCTGAAATCTTTTGTGTATCCGTGTAAATGAACCATAAATGATATCAATGCACATCATATTCTACAGAAGTATATTGATGTAGTAAAATTCAGTAATGTATATAAATTTCAGTGTATTTGAAATAATGTAACATAATTAAAATATGCTGCAAACAGTTTAACTCCGTAGACCATTATGTAATGGAGTTCTTTTGTGTGGCTATGTAAATAAACAATAAATACTTTGCACCCCATGTTTCAGAGAATGCATGTGATAGTGCACCTCATAAATGCATACATATTTCATTATCTCTGAAATTCTGTAACATGATTAAAATGCATACGATTTTTTCCTATTGGCCGTAATGTAACCGAATACTTTTGCCTTTCCCTGTAAATAAACTATAAACTTTACCGTCTTCATTTTCAATAGGGATTATGCTATAGTAAATAACAATAACATGCTAAAATTACAGAGCAATCCGAGTATACTTAGGAGAGTTAGAGCACGGACGGGCGAACAGCCAAACAGAAGTCATAAACACTTTTCAACTACATTGAAAAGTATTAAAAAATGCATATCTGAAAATTAATTTTTGCACACTGATCTACGATAAAAGACCAAAAGAGAGGCAAATTATAATATTACATGTCTCACGAGGGTGAATCAAACATTAAGGAGACTTTCTTAATATCAATAGAAATTTTTGCTCAAGAAATTTGTTTTTGCATCCTTTTATTCTTCATACATTCATTTATTTAGTAGCTTGCATTATGAATAAGCCCAAAGTACCTAGTGAGATTGCACGTTTTTACACTCAGAAAGTAACGTTTTCTGAGAATGACTTATTTGCTTTATCGCTGTAGGCTAAAATAAACAACAAAACTTTCCATTTCCGCCACCAGTATATAAAAATAAATAAAGGTAAAGAATTTAATTTAAATCTCCTTTGCAGACATAGAAACCGATATATTCTTAAATGTCATTAAATGGCCAAAGAAATGACCCTAAAGACGACCTAAACGTTCTTAGAAGGAGGTTAGATGTTTGGATATGGTCCGTTGGATTCTACCTCCCATCAGCATCGTCATCCGAGAGGTTTCCTAGTAGTTATGGACAAGCATCGATGACTTGAAGGACCTCTAGTTTTTCTTTACTCCGCGGAGTTAATGGAGCATGCAACAGTCATTTACTGCAAGGAAACCGCTCTAGAAATGATTCAAAACACCCACTGTGGTCTTCAATCTTTGTAAAAATACTTATATGCCAATAGATTTATATATATATATATATATATATATATATATATATATATATTTTAACCATTTTATAATAATTTTCAAATGAGCGTAAAAAAGGAAAAAAATTACTTTTTTTTTATTCTAACAGTTTTATGCTCGCTTAAACCGTGTGTATAGTGCAGATTAACTCGTTTATGGTGAACTCAGATATCGTGTGAAAGTGTAAAAATAATAGAAATGGATTGAAAAATAGGCAATTATTACAAGGGAACCGCTCCAGAATTGTCTCAAAACATCCACTGTCGTCATCAATCGTCATACAGATACTCATATGCTAAAAGCTTTAATAATTTTCAAATGAGCTTTTAAAAAAAAAGAAAAATTTGGAAGTTTTTTATTCTAACAGTTTTATGTACTATAGTAGTATAGTTACTAATATAGTAGTATAGTTAATGGAGCATACAGTAGCCATTTACTACAAGGGAACCGTTCCAGAAATCCAAAAATGTCGCATAACATACAATGTGGTCTTCAATCTTTACAGGTACTTATATGCTAATATACAGGGTGTCCTTAATTAAACGACCTTCTTTAGAGTTGTCTACAGACTAAACTATTGTTTATATAAAATTGTGCAATTTTGTGAAAGACATAATAAAGGGATTGGAATTTGTTTAAGCAAGAAAAAAATTAGATGAAAATTTCATCACCAGTGGGCAGTTTTTAATGAATTACGCATTTAGCATATATTTACCATAGTTTAAAAAAATTATTTATTAAATTTTCCTGATCTTAAAGACAGCATTTCACGGCATGTGTTCTTAACATTTTCCAGAACACACTGCGATCAACTGTGGAACTTATGTCCTTACAATTCTAGATGGTATCTGAAAATGATGACCGTCGTGTGGAACATGTTTGGTTTTAATAAAGTTTGTAAACTATCGTAAATGTATGCTAAATATGTAATTCATTAAAAAAAGCCTTCTGGTGGCAAAATTTTGAACTATTTTTTTCTCTCAAACAAATTTCCATACTTTTATTATGTCCTTCACAAAATTTCACAACATTCTGAACAATAGTTTCGCCTGTAGACAATTTTGAAATAGGATCGTTTAATTATAGACACCCTCTATATTTTTTTCTTTTGGAATTATTTTTTAGTCATTTTTAAATAAAATAAAAAAAAACTTTTGGATGTTTCCTATTATATTTATTCTAAATGTGCCGATCCTCTGTATATATCACAGTCAAATTTAATTATAAGAGCACGGATGTAACAAAAGATTTGTTCAACAAACAGGAAAAGAAAGGAAATAAGTCATCTAATATAAAAATGCTTTGTAAAAACTCACTTGTAAAGTCACTCGGACATAACTAAAACAAAGGATGTAAATTTTTTATAATGTTTTTTCTTCTCGGAGTATTTTTTAAAAAATTGCAACTGAACTTAGAATAAAAAAAAGAAAAGTCTGAAAGTTTTTATTTTAACTACGGGCTAAACCAGATAGTTAACACAGATTTTTTATAGTAATCTCGAACCTAATAACAGATCGGTTCCACAAGCAGAAAAGGAAGTGAATAATTAGACTAATATAAAAATTTTGGGTTGTCTTTTATTTTTCTTATGTAATGCTATCTAAAACACAATAGAATAAACGGTCAAGTGCGAGCATTACTCGCATACAGAGGGTTCCGTACAATAAATATATGAATTTGTATTATATATATATTTAAAAAAAAAAAAAAAAAAAAAAAAAACGTTGCTAAAAGAACACTAAGACTTTGTAAAAAACTATACAACGTAGGGTTGGGTATAACTGTATGTATTAGAAAAGTGTAAATGGGTATACCATGAAAGTTCAAAGAGATATGGAACCTAAATAATATCAAATATAGCTATTCGTATAACTCTTTTTTTAATATTGTCCTAATCTGTTTATGATGAACTTAATTCGGTACTGACAATAAAAGCAGTGCATAGTTAAACTTCATTTGGCATTTCATGAAACTAAATTCAGCGTATAATAACCTTTATTTCTACAGCATAGCTAAAGCAAAACCTTTGTTCAAAGTTGAAATGTGGCATTGTGCTAAGCGCACTTCGAATTGAGGTCTCAATGTTACAACGCCGCCTTGGTCAGTGCTGCGTTTTTCCAGATAGGTGTTTAATTAAAAGTCACTCGAGGCCTATTGAGAGATACAATTAATGCAAACTATCGCGAATCCCACAGTATTTATGCGATTCATTCTAATTAAATCTTTCGAGGGCGATGCCCTTAAAAAAACGGACACCTAATTTTAATTCCAAAACAGACAAACGGCTATAATATTTAATTAAAATTTTCCTTTTATTATGTACGTGAAAATAAGCAAGTTCGCATTTTCTAATAAATTCGTTTATAAATTTTGGTGTCAGTTCATTATTTCATAAGTTTATAAATAGAATTACTCCGTGTCGGAAAGGATTAAGTGGTCGCAGGACTCTTAAAGCTTCAAAATTTAAGAAATTTTTTTTTTTAGATGTTAAACTCCTATCTTTTCTGAATATTTTGATATAGGGTAACTCCGGGAGAGTCGCCGCATACTGGATAGATTACCCCTTGTGTTTCTTGTAATTATCGATAGATGGTCGTCAAACGCACAGTATAGGTACGCAATGAGATTATTTTAACCAGTGTATAGCGTGAATCCCATTTCGATGTTTACTTGTAGAAGTACAATCCTTAATTTGACGTAAGTGCATGATTTCAGTGTCCAAACTTTTAAACACGTTATGTTTAAATACTTTTCATACACTAATTACTAAATGCATGCATGATTTCAAAGTCAAAACTAAGTGTAGCATTTGTATAGAGTACTGTGTGTATGGTTACACCATTCCCCTTAGCGATGACATGTAACTGTGACGGCCGACGTCTGCACCATGCAAAATGGGGTACATGCCGCACTGCTATTCCGGTATACATGCCGCAGTTTCGTTTGAACGGGATGATTAAGTGTTATTAACTTTTCCTTTTAGTTTTGCACAGACTAACCATGTTAGGCATGTTATCAAGTTTACTAAAACCGAAGGATAAAAAACGGAAAATAAAAAGTAAGAAGGGCAAGAAAGATGCAAGTCAAGATGATAATAATTAAAAATTGAATTACGCGTAACGCAGACGTTCTTTGGAAGGAATGTTTAGAAAACTACTCCAAAAAAGAGGAAGTGTAATTGGCTTCGTTGCATCATGTGTTTAAATACAGTTACATAGAGACTGTACTTTTTCGACACTTTTTCTGTAGATCGAAAAAGCAGGTCTCTTAACCCATTCGGGACCATAGGTGCATCTAAGCACCTTAAAAAAGAGCTTTCAAAATTTGTTTCTGGCACCAGTAAAAAAGAAAAGTAATATTGGCTTTGCTTAATTAGAGCATTTTCGTGATTATTAAAGTGAAGGTAACTCTTTTTAAAAAAGTGGTACCAACCGGATAAAATTTGTGTAAAAGACACCGGTCCCAAAAGGGTTAACAAATAAATTATGTAAACACAATTTTACTTTTTTCTTTTCCCTTTCTAATACATTGTTGTTACGTTGTTGCTGAAATGACAATTAAAATTTAATGTAAAAAAAATAAGTCGATAATTTTAATAGTGAAAGTAGGCAACAATTATTTATTTGAATCTACTAATGCGTTTCACTGAACTCATTTAGTTTCATTTTGTTATTACATCGTTAATTATAGTCCAGATATGAATAATTTTTTTAAATATTTTTATTTATAATTTCATTCTGTTCGTATTGCAAGCGCGGCATAACTACCGCACAAGTGCGGCGTCTCAGTCTGAATGTACGGGTGACGCGCCGCAGTGTAATGTTTTAGAAAAAAATTGTTAAAAAAAATAATAATTTGTTTTGAATTTTTTTGTCGCAGTACTCGAGTTGTATATTTAACATTAAATAGCACAGCGTGATTTTTTTTATTTTATGTCCACCATGGGACTTTATACACAAATTCAAAAAAAAAAAAAAAAAATGTGCGGCATAAATCCCGGAATTACCCTAATTGTTTCCTTGAAACTCCCTTTAGAACAGTTTTGGCTTTTAGAATTATACCCGCTCAATAGCTGAAGCGGCGTTTCCGAAACTTTAAAGTCATTGTTTTCCAAATGGCGTTTTTTGGGCATAACGCACAGGATACCTCAAAAACTTCTGAATATTTTTTCATGAAATTTTCAAAGCATACACTCTAAATTAAAATGTCTGAAATCCAGACACTTAAGTGTCTGAAATGGAGTGTTCAATTTTCAGACATTTTAAAATGTCTGAATTTTTTCAGACACTTTTTGCGTCTGAATTTCAGACACTTCAAACGTCTGAATCGCATCCATTTTTTTGTAAGCATCATACGTAGCCATGTTTGACCACGTTGAATCCTGGAAAAATATTTGGCTGTGGTCCTGCCCCCCCCCCTTCCCCCCCCAATACAGCCTGATTTTTTTGGTGCTCTCAGTTTTGGTATACAATTTTCGTTACGTTGATAATTTAAATCTTTTACGACATTGTACTGATTATAATCAATATCTTGAACTTCAGGAGTAGAACAAGATTAAAAAACAAAAAATATTTATCTAAATATTAGATTTTTTAAAATTTATTTTGTTTTTAACCTTATTTTACTTTAAAAGTTCAAAATATTGATTATAATCAGTACAATTTCGAAACAGATTTAAAATATAAGCTTTACAAATATTGCACATCAAATTTGAGGGCACTACAGTCGTAGGGGGACGGGGCACTTCCCAGTTTGCCCTTCCTTTAATCAAGAAGTACTTTTGCAAAAAACGCAACCCTGCATTATAGTTGTCTAAATTGAGATGTCCGGTAATCGGGAGTATCCGTTGTGGAGGTTAATGGACATTCTCGAATAGCGAACACCTCTATTTAACGAATACTTTTTTAATCAGCAGACATACATATTTGTATATTTTTACCTCAAAAAAGTAGACATCTCCAATTATCGGACAAATTCCGCGGTCCCGAAGTGTTCGCTATTAAGGGCTTTTAAGGTACATAGATAAATATATATATATATTTTATAATCTTGTCCTACTCTAAAAGTTCAAAATATTTATTATACTCGGTTGAATGTGGAAAAAGATTTAAAATATCAGATGTACGAAAATTGCAAAAATCCCCCCCCCCCCAAAAAAAAAAAAATGAAAATATAAAAAAATATATTGCCACATAGGCAATTTTACATATACATCACTTGATAATCACAACAGCCATTTAAATATGAATAATGAAAATAAATAAATAAATATTCTACTTTAATAACATTGGGGAAAAAATGACTTTGGTATTTTGTTAAATATATTTGCGTTTTTAAACTTGTCCTACTCTAAAAGTTCAAAACTTTCATTATAATCAGTGCAAGATTTAAGATATCAGCTTTACAAAAATTCATGCAAAATCCCCCCCTCCCCCCCCCCCCAAAAAAAAATGAAAATACTTATTTAAAAATTATGTTTTTAAAAAATTTATATTTCCACATGGGCAAGTTTTTATGTAGATCAGAGGGTACTCACAAAAGCTATTCAACTATCAATAAAAACAAATAAGTACATATTCTATATTAAAAACATGAGGAAAAAATAACTTATGATTTCCAAACTTCTTTCGTCTTAAATATATACAGTAACATCTGTCATTTTTGTATTTTTCGTATAAGTGCATATAAATAAAGTTACCACAATTTTAAATACGAAATCTAGTTAGAGGTTTTTACTTTTTCCCATTATAAATTTCAAATTACTTTTTTAATAAAAATAATAAAAAAATCAGTATTAGAGTTGATTGCAAATCAAATACATATGTATATTTTTACAGGCAGCTTCATATAATAGACCAGTCTCATTTACTTTATTTATCTTTTTTTAATCTGCGGTTTTATGCCAGGAAGTAAGAAAGCATTAGGTCATCTTTCAAAGTTTTTTTTTCTTTACTTCCTTGTGGCCGTTATTTACTGCGAGATAAAAATTATCAATTGAAACTAAGAACTGACATTGAATATATAATTCGTAATAAAAAAGAACGTCATAAGTTTAAAAATATATACTTCTAGAATTAGTGGGGTTTTTTGCGAACAGATTCAAAACTAATTAAATTTCATGCAGGATTTTGTTTAGTACAATAAATAAAATCATAAAATACACTAATTTTACTACTATAAAGAAACTTACTTGAGTTGCTGCAAGAGGTAAGAAATATTCCTCGATTTGAAATTTTAAAAACTACCACAACCACAGTGAGGGAGAAAGACTTTCATCAGTTTAAAAGGTAATCCCATAATACATCCGACTAGCCATATTTAAAGAATGAGATGTTTCATCCTAAAAACAGGGCCCGCCAGACAAAAGTTTCTTTTTTTTTTTTGCCAGCTTCGACAGGACCAAGATGAATAACACAATATTATTGATATAAATTGATACGAGTTAACACTAAGCCCATTGCACACGCTTTGTAGAATTTCCGGGTGTAATCTTCAACCGTCGTCTACTTCTGTTCTGTGTCTATCCCGCCCTTGTATCGACGACAGCTTCTAAGAGACATTTGATGTCGAGCACACACGTCAGATGTATGTATTCAATAAATAAATACTCCAAGTTAATACGAATTAAAATCACAGTACTTCACATTTCGCAAAAAACGAATTAAAATACACGCGTACATAAAAACAAACTTTGTTTGAATTACAACGTATACCACTTCGAACGAAGACATCTAAAACGCATGCGCAACTGGGAGTGCTAGTGCCCCCTGGTGGTTATTGCGTCGGAAGAATCAAAACGTCTTAAATTAAGACACGTTTAAAGCAATGAAGTCTCTTAAAATAAGACGTTTGCGGATATTTTAGACATTATTCTCAGTTCGTTTACACCATGGTCATAGTAAGACGCTTATGTATCTTAAATTAAGACATCTATAGTGTCTTAATTTTCAGATTAAGACACTTAAGTGTCTAAAATTCTTTTTCAGTCATATATGTGTCTAAATTTAAGACGCTTCTATTTGCAGTGTATATTTCATGTTAATCTGTATAAACTGAACCTAAAATTTCCTTTTTATTGTTCAAAAAAATATTTTTTCATGTGATGTTACTGTTGAAATTTTCAAAATTTTGTATTAGCTAAATGCAACATTGCATTAAAAATATAAAAATGCTTTAAATGCAAATTTATTTATGTTCAGGGAAATTATTACAATCTGAATTATAAGTAAGCACCAAAATTTTCATTCTAGTTGCAATATTTATTTTGTAATCCTGCGCGTAAACTGTTATGCCAATTTTTTGTTCGACAAATGTTTAACAGTTTCGAGCCCCCTATAAATACTAATTCTGTATCTTGCAATTTTTTATCCCAATTAAAATTGTGTTTTAAAATCATATACATTTTAAGACATTAAATGTTTAAAATGGTCTTTTTTTCATTTTTTCCACTTTTTAGAGTCCCGAGACCCCTTAAATTAGTATGTTTTTAACAATTTGACGCTTATTGCTTTTATACTGTTACTGGATATTACATTACACATATATATCATTAAAAGTTGTTAACTAGGCATAGAGTACGCCGCCCCTGTCCTTGTGTATGTTCAAACTGACCGTACCTTTAAGGGTTAATATCTCGGCTAATTACCGATGATTTTTTTAGAAAATCATTATCAACACTGCTTTTATTCTTCTGCAACGATAGGTATATTCAGCGATGCTCAACAATTTTTCTGAATGCTCGTAAATCGAAATTTGTGTGTAACAGAAAAATGCTAATTACTCAAAAAATATGTGACCTAGGGTAATCGCTATAATTTTCCGGCAAGGTTTACATTAACGTCTACTACCTCTAATTTTTTTCATAATTTTAGTTTCAGTAGATTCGGAATTAGATGAGGGGGGGACATATTTTTGCGCGACATTGTCAACAATATCTTTGAAAATGTAATACCTAAAATTAAAAAGAATGTATTTTTGAGTTCAACGTTACAAAAGCTTTCACATGATACCCCACATGATATGCAAATAAAAGATTTTTTTTTAAGTAGCATAATTAGCCCCTCTACTTTTTTACTAAATATATTTATGAATGTTTATTAATCTGAAAATATGTGGGTCAATGGTCTTTATTACTTCCCCGAATTTGAACTATCCACGTTCCATAGTTTACGAGTAAAATGGCTGTGACAGACAGACAGACACAGGAGTGATCTTATAATGGTTCCGTTTTTACTTTTTAAGTACTGAACCCTAAAAATAAGAAAAGAATATAAACAGCGAGAAACAAAGATTTATGTTTACTTTTACTCTAAGATGATATTTCGGTTACAAATTTTCGGAGGAATACGTATAAATGAAATTTAAAATTTTCTTCATTTTATTCTATACTCTACCTATTGCTATCATCTTCAACAAAGAGGCTTCATGGTAGTTCGATTGACTTGAAAGTATTAAAAAACCTCAAGTTTTACTTTCCTTCGCAGCGTTAATGAAGCATGCAATAATCAGTTATTGCAATGGCAACCACTGTAAAATACTTCAAAATCCCCACTGTTGTCTTCAATCTTTTACTAATGTTTAGATTTAAAAAATGTTTGATTTTTTTTAATTATTATAATTATTCTAAGCGTGCTAAACCTCACATTAGATCCCATATATGGCAAGCATGTATGTAACGAATGATTGAAAAAGCGGAAAAAGAAAAAAAAAACAGTTGGACTAATGTACACATATTGCGAAAAACTCTGTTATAACGAAAGAAACTCAAATACAGCTATTAAACATCCACAGTGGTTTTTTTTTATATATTTTTTCCTTCTGGGAGTACTTTTTAAATTTTGGTGTTATGGTATTATTTATGACAACCGATTATCTGAACGAGGGATATAGGCTTGAGGGGGAGTGCCCTCCGTGGGTGTCTTTCTAAGGGAACCCAACCCGTATTTACGCAAGGTTAACCAAGGTTCGAAGAAAACCACGGAAAACTCCGAACGATTAGGCCGACGACCGTGATTGGGTTCGAAATCAGCACCTCCCGTCTACCAGCTTTAAGAGCAGAACCTCTCGGCCACTGGTGGGGCTTTTAAATTTTGGAATTGAACTTAGAAAAACTGAAATTTTTGCATCCTAACTATTCTATACAGGCTGAATTACATATAGATAGCAACTTTGAGCTCATTTATAGCGAGCTTGGATGCAACGAGAGATAGTTAGAACAAACAAAAATAAGAAGAATGGTTGGGCTAATGTAAACACATTCAGTTATCCGTTATTTTTTCATGCGATGCAATTCTGAAAAATAGTAGAAAAACCAGAAAGGGACATGAAAAGCAAGAACAAGGTTTCTTACTCTAAAATGATATTTGAGTTCGAAAATTTTGGAAGAAATCGTATAAATGATGCATAAAATTAGTGGTCTCTACCTCTTACCATCATCATCATCATCATTCTACAGGTTTTCCAGCATAAGAAAGCACAGATGATTTGAAAGGCCTCTAGTTCTTCTTTACTCCACGGAGTTAATGGAGTATGCAACAGTTATTTATTGCAAGGGAACTGCTCCTGAAATTTCTCAGAACACCCACTGTGGTCTTCAATCTTTATATAAATACTTATGCGCTAATACATATTTTTAATTTACAATTTTTCTTCTGGAAATATTTTTAACAATTTGTAAATGGACTTAGAATAAAAGGGAAATGTTTCGAATTTTTGTAAAACTTTCTCTAAGATAAATGCACAATTTTGTACCCTTTTCTGCACATTCTATCAGAAATTGATGAAATATTTCTAAAAACTGATCTTTACTGCATTTATTTATCTTATTTACTTTATAACCTCTTCGAAACAAAATAAGCACGTGAAATTATCTTTCAAAAATTATTTACTTACAATTTAAGTAGTTTTTTTAAAAATGAATAAAGTTTAAAATTTTTATTTGAACAAAATTTTTAAAATTTACCATCTTTTTACAAATTTTTAAAATATGAGAGAATTTTTAAAAACACAGTACGTCGAATCAAGCATCTACCTCTTGATGGTAAAAACGAATTTTGATAACTGAAAGGCTTGCAGCAAGATGGGATAGCTCCACTTTTGACATTTTTTAAGATGTCCACTTTTTTGTTAAAAAAAAAATAATAATAAATAAAAATAAAAGTCCTTTCGAATAGATATGTTTTGAATATTATTGAGACAAACTATGCATAGATGCAGAGACTAAACGCATAAAGGGAAAAATACTTTCGACAAAACTGTAGCATTTAAATAAAAAGAAAAAAAAGAAAGCGGACATCTCAAAAATGTCAAAAATGATAAATGAAGCTACCTCTTTCTTACTGCAACCCCTTCAATTGACTCAGGTAATAAGTAAATCCTATATTTAAGTATCTCCATACGTTAACACGGAATTTCGTGATCGGCAAGAATCACTGAAACGTGCCCTTGAGCAAAATTTGTTTAATCAAAACAGATTTAATCAAAAATTCTTTTGAAAATAATAGTAAAAATATATAGGATGTTTTGCGCTTTTAATATAAATTTGTAATATGTAAATATATTGTATTTAGAACTAAACATATAAAACAAAATGTATGAGATACATGAAAATATTATATGGGATTACATGAATAAAGGGTCCAATTATCATCATCCAATAGCTAATTCCTAATCCGTCAGTTTTAGAGGTATAGTCATAACAGCAGAAATATTTCAAATGTTGTTCTTCATCACATTAAATCTTATTAAAGCTATTTAGATTTTTTCATTTTTTTTTCTTTTGTTAAATTAAAAAAAAAAAAAAAAAAAAAAAAAAAAAAATTGAGGTCAGTTTATCTCGTAAGTTAAGTATATTTTGAAAACTTGTTAACACTCTTATAAGTAAAGCAACAAATTTTAACAACTTAATTAAAATTATCTGTATATTTGTAGTTGTTTTTAATTAATTGTGAAAAAAGTAACATCTTTTTTTCACTTTAAAACAACAAAGTTTCATTTTTATACGATCAAAACTTGCCGAGATATGATACTTTTAATTTTATGAATTTTCAGCGTTTTCTGGCATCTAAAAGCGTTTTCCGGCTCTTTTGTTTCCCCTTACAAATCAAATTTGGACCCAATACTAAACTTTTATTTTTATGAAAGTGAAAATGATCAAAATCACTATCAGTTTTATTAAAATTTACTATGCATTTCTGCAAACTCTCCTCTAACAGAAGACAATGCTATCATAAGATCTGTAGCCTCCTAATTCGTAAATAGGAAACGGATAAGAGTATCCTTGTATATCCTAAGGGATGAGAATGACTGTGCATCTATGTGTTCACAGTCCCAGAGGGATAGTAAAACTCTGGTTAACAAATATCGAGTCACTGTTGCGAAGGTTCGGAACAGTGACGGCGTTAAACGGGAAAAACAGGACGGAGGGATGCGAACTGGGAATAATTACACACCGAAATGTTTGTGAAGGGAAAGAGATGTCTGAAAGTTTCGGAAATAGCTCTTGGGTCAGATTTGGCGAGATAGCGTCATTGAGGGGAGAGAAAACAGTAACTGGATTAATATTTTTGGAAATGTTATTATATGTTCATTGCAAACTGATTATTATTCAGGCCGATACTGAAGGATTTTTTCTTGCACAGATATGAAATAATAAAAATATGATATATGAAATATGGAATTAAGATATCAAAAAATTTAATGTTGGAATAGATATTTTCGCAATCACTTGTTTGTAAATTCTAGGTCTGACAAGATTTATTATACGGAATCAAGATTTAGACAAATTATCAGCCGCAAATAGCAATTCCAATTCATTTACACAGTCTTGCAAGAAAATAATAACAATAGTACAACCATTTTAAATGATATTTTTACGACAGTTTTAACAATTGCTTATTGGCAAAGAAATGAGCAGAAAGGTAGTTCATAATCAATTCAAAAAAACAACTAACGAAATTTTTACAGAAGATATCCTTCCATATAAAATAGCTATGTGATTGGAGAATCCATTCCTAAGTTATACAAATTTAAATAATCAAAACCACATAAACTCAAATTTAACAATTGACCTACATATAAATCTATATGAGTCGAATTAAAAACTCAAATTTTTCGAAATTGTTTAAAAATAAAAAATGTAATTTTCCGTTACACTAATCCAGAAAAAAAAAAAAAATACTGCTTATTTTCTTAATGATATGAAATTAAAGATAACCTTCGTTTTAGTTTAACGAGAATTTACATCTTCAGGAGAGCTATTAATCTCCAAATAAACTTTTCCAATTAAAACCCAGCATTAACATCATTGCAATTTTAATTGATTTAAAATAAATCGTTGAAATATTATATTTTTTATTCCTAAAAAATCGAATTGAAAATTTGCACCTTTTCAAAATCGGTTAAAAAACTAAACAGGGCCTGGCTGCACTGCTCATACAGTAAAACTAAGAACAAGAATTTATTTTATTGTTTGCATCCTTGGTGATATAAAATTAACGAGAAACCTGTTTTTTTTTTATATAATAAAAATTTATCTCTTCAAAAAATTATTAATATACTACATTCCATTATTAAAATTTGAAATGCTTCAAAAGAAATCCTATAAACGCTATGCTCCAAATTCCTCGAAAAGATAGATTGCATCGCCCTCGAAAAACCTTTTCACAACATTTCTTTATAATCAATGCATCTCAGGCATTAAGATAGTTTGCATTTAAAAAAAATATATTTTGTTGACGTTTAAGTTTTTCCCATCTTATCGTGGCATCTGTATGTGTTCCAGTGTTTACAATATAGTACATTAAATATACACAAACTAACATTGGAGTGCAAATGAACAGTACAGAGTATATATAAACTTATATGATGGGTCGAATTAAAAACTTGAAATTCTTCAAAATTGTTTTTTTTATTATTATTATTTTATTTTGTTAATCTAACACAGAAAAGCCAAAAACATCGCATTTTATTGTTTTTTTCATAGGAATATGAAATTAACGGGAAACTTCGTTTTGATTTAACAAAAATTTATCTCTTCAAGAAAATATTAATCCCCAATAAAATCTTCACTACCATTACAGTAAAACACAGCATTCCCACTATTAAAATTTTAATTAATCTAAAAGAAATCCTTCAAACGCTATATTCCTAATTCCTTGAAAAGATAGATTGCATCAAACTGGAAAACCCTCTTCACAACAGTTCTTTATAACAACTGCATCTCGTGCGTTAAGATAGTTCGCATTAAAAAAAAATGCATTTTGCTGTGATTTATGTTTTTCCCATCTTATCGTGGCGTCAGTTTGTGTTCCACTGTTTTCAATCTTCCCTTTTCTTCGTTTGATGCTATCTTCAAAAAACCCCACCGAAATTATTTTCCAGGCAGAGCGTGAATTCATGGCTGGCACACATATAAGTTCGTGATCCCTTACATAGGCGCGTGTGTTTCCATCATAGGTGCATGGGAGAATTGAAATAGGCTTGGAAAAGCAAAAATGGAAAAATAGTAATTAATTATGTAGCAAAGTTTCTGTATCACTCTTTTGATCGCGTACGTTTTAGTGAGCTCGGTTTTATTTGAATTTGGAATGTTTATCCGAAGGTGGAAATTATTAATTTAGCTACAAAATATCAAATATTATGTAGGATTTGTTTTACTCAATTTTTTTTTTTTTTGTATTAGTCACTGCATTATTTAGAAAGAAGGTGAAGAAGATTAAAAAGATAATGAAGCAGATTAACGAAAAAAGCAAAATTTTGTGTTTGCTAATGTTATGTGAATGTTTATTTTAATGAAAATTTAATTATTTTTACCGATTCAATTGTAAGTGCTCAAAATTGCTCAAAAGTTATATTTTCACTTTCTTCTATCTTTACAAGAAGAAAGTATTGGATTCGTGAAAAATTTCGATTTCCGGTTTTCGGTGGATTCATCAGTTTTAGAAGGTCCCGAACACGATTTGACTGTTTTTAGAAAATGGCTGTCTGTGAGTCTGTCTGTATATGACACTAATATTTTGGGCAGTCCATCTCAAGAACTAATGCACGGAATTTAATAAAACTTTAGATTCGGAATGTTTATCCGAAGGTGGAAATTATTAATAATTTAGCTACAGAATATCAAATATTATGTAAGATTTTTTTTTACACTTCTTTTTTTTTTTTTTTTTTTTTTTTTTTTTTTTTGTGTGTGTGTGTGTGTGTGTGTGTGTGTGTGTGTGTGTGTAACTGAATTATTTAAACAGTAGATGAAGCAGACTAAACAGATAATAAAGCAAATTAGCAAAAAAAAAAGCAAAAGTATGTGTTTTCTAATGTTACCCTATATATGCGAATGTTTATTTTAATGAAAAATTATTTTTGACTATTCAATTATAACTGCTCAAAATTGCACAAAAGTTATATTTTTAATTATAAAGTGATGCTTGTACGCTACTATTTGAGATCGCGTAAATTTTACTCAATGGAGATCATTTAAATTTGAAATGTTTATTGGCTAATGAAAATTATAAATTGTATATTTAATTGAATATTTAACACAGTGCTTTTTAGGTTTATTTTTGTCCCATTGCATACTTGTAGAAATAAGAAAACAGATTGAAAAACACTTTTACACTATATATAAAGAGTAATAGAATTTTAGTGAATTACAAATTGCCCTTATTATCATTATAATTATTCTTTTAATTATAATTTACTTATTTTAAATGGTTAAATATTGCTCAAAATGTTTTTAGTTATTTAGAAATTACATAAGTAAGCGGATAATGTATGCATTATTATTATTTGTATCGTGTACCTTTTAGTAAACGAAGATTTTTTTTTCGATTATTCATTTAATAGTAGGATTTTTTAATTTATTTCCTGAACATATAACCCTTTGCAGTTCTTTGCAGAGTGTGACTCGACAACGCTTGTCGCTACCGCTGCAGCAGATTTATGCTTTACCTACCCTATTTAAAAATAATAATAATCTCCACAGTAAATTTCTACAACTTTGTGATAGGAATCTACTATGATGAAGTAGATGTCTGAACGTGCCGCAATTTCCCACACGGGCCCGGCTTGTGCTATTATTAGTGAAAACAGGCCCGGCCCGTGCAAAATTTAATGCAAACAGATCCGACTTAATTTCCCCAGAAAATACCGATTTTTTTTTAACATACAATTGGGATTTTTTTTTTTTCTAGAATACATGTTTATGGAAAATTTAACATTATAGAGTAGTAATGTTTTAGATTACTATATGTTCGTAAGCCATAGAATGCAGAATAGCATCAGTACGCCACGTAGGCAGTATGTAGAAAGAAAATTTAAGCATGATCCTATGTCCGGGCCGAGTCTGTGGAAATAATTAAGCCCTGGTTCAGACAAGATGCAACCGCAGCTGAACATGTTATATTTCTGTACTGATGTGAATCTAGCTTCGGTTCGTACAAATATTTGCAGTTATCCTCGTCTCAGTCACGTCCATTGAAAGTTATTCGCATTTTATTGGCTTAGTTTGATCTTTTTAAATTTTATATCGGGCTGAATGTTTTCCTTGGCGTCGCCCGACCCACTTAATTTTTTTTTCTCATCGGGGCCTGTTAAAAAAATTGTCCTTAACTCACCGGCTCGTTGGAAATTTTCCCTTGATTTTGCCAGCGTGGTACGGACCTCGGGCCAAGCCCGTATCAATGCAAACCTCTACCACGAAGCTTATACATAGAACTGGTACAGGGGCACTCAAAAGAATTTTGTTGCAGTACTGTTTATGCGAAATAATTGCTGCAAATGCGTTTTCAGTTGAGGTATGCTTTTTAAATTTAACTAATTTATTTCTTTTTTTTTTCTTTTGCATAGTACTTGGTGTGTATAAATTCTTTGGATCGCATACAGGGCTTCAAAAGAATTCGAGTACATTTCCGTTTGACGAAAATTTTCAACTGCGCTGTGCGTTTCCTGACTGAACTAAATTTTATCACACTATATAGTATGTACACAAATCTGTATATAATATACAAGGTTGCACAAAAAATTTTTATACTTTTCCTATTGTAGATGGTAATTATTGAAATTATGTTTTCAAATACATTATGCATTTTTCAAATTCTTTACTTGGACATCACCTTTCAAATTTTTTAACAATGAAATTTTATTACCGAATTCTGAATATGTTGGAAAATGTTTCAAAATCTGTGCCTCACGGATGATTTTTTTTCTTGTTAAAAGTAATTTTCTCAAGATGGCTTGGTTTAAACGTGAAAGATACTATAAAAGAAGTAATTTGTTTACAACAGGGAAAGGTATACCGTATATTTCCGTGTGTGAGCCGATCCGTGTTTGCGATTTTTAAGTAAAAAATCTTCCCAAAGTAAAAAACGCCCCAAATCGGAAACCCGTATATAAGCCGATGTTAAAAAATGACGAAGAATTCAGCGAACGGAAACTTAGCATATAGTTACTTGTGCACATCAATAGAAAAAATGCACTTTCCGAAATTATTGATCTATTCTGTCTTGCCAAATCATCATATATAGGTTCCGCTCATCCTGTTATGTCTTGCTTATTCATAAAAACCAAAATTCTTATTTTTGTAAATCGGAAAACCTTTTTATGCATCACAAAACTATGAAAATGACGGTAATTTAAAAAAAGTTTACATTGACTCTATATCTGAATAGGTGAAAGAAACTTGACTTGAATTACAAAAGAAAAAAAAAAAAAAAAAAAAGATCATCCGATCTTACATAAAATTTCACATCAGTAAAATGCGACGGACAGAATTCAGGATAAGGCCATATTTGAAAATGATGATGATGATGGTGAGTTAGTCACTGATGATATTTATCCATATGTACCAATGAAAGAGATGGATTTAAAGGAGTTGCTTGAAAATTCTGATGAGTTGGATAAAAAACGATGTTTTATGACCTCTTTAATTGCAAAAGAAGGGAAACTTATAGCATTTTTAGAAATTGTATGTATTTTTATTATTATTTACAATCATTTATAGTTTAGAATATCAATTTTGGAAATTTTCTTAGGCTCGTGTATAAGCCGATCCTCCCCCCCCCCCCCCCACCACCACCACCACCTCCCACATTAGAGCTAAAAAAAATGACCAAAATTTCTCGGCTTACACACGGAAATAAACGGTATTAGTCAAATCATTAATTAGAGGTTATTTTAAGCTGTGATTTTTTTTTATTTTTTAACTTTTACCTTTGTTCAAAGTAACAGAGAGGCGTCTTGAGATATAAATATATACAAAATCATATCAGAAATAATTTATACACATTTTCAAGAAAACCGTTTTAATTTGGAACATCCAGATCACATCAGAATAATTTTACAAAAACAATGTTTATCATACTTATCTGTTGCTTTACTATATAGCACATTGTCGGGATTTGCACAGAATAGCAACTATCAAAATCTATTTCTGATTGTTTAACTTTTACTTATACGTAAAGGTATGTATAAATTTTATACATTTGTAAAGGCATTGACAAGGTTCATTTAGGTGGAAATAAAATAAATTCTTTTCGTACGATATTTTCTTTCTTTTTTTTTATGTGATTTCGTAATGACTTATAGCCAGCAGAATATCTAAATGAATCTAATAATAACTAATTTATAAAATCATGTATGAAAGTCACTTACAATAATCCAAAATAAGCTAAAAAGGATTAAAAAATACACTTAAAAGGCATATAAAGACCTTTATTCAGATCGAAATATGTTTTATCGCTCTAACGGTAACATTCACAAGATCCTTGTTGATACAAATATTTTCAAAAAATTTTTAAAAACATGAAATTGGTAAATAAAATCACGAGACCATATGCATAAGGAAAAATTAGTACAAACATAAAATAAAATAAAAATCTGTATTTGTGAACGTGAATTAATTTCTAATATTGTTTCTTATTCTGCAGAGCATCTCTTTCCAAATTTTAGGCAACTCAATGGACGCTGAATCATTGCAAATATTCTCACAGCGGAAAAAGATCTCTGTTGATTCCCGGATAATGGATGGTAAAATCTTGATGAATAAATTATTCTACTATTTTCAAAATCAATCCGTAAAGGTTCTTTTCATGCATATAACATTTTTAGTTGGCTCCCTGCAGAATGATCCTGACCCTGTAAAGGTTCTTTGTTAATAATTTGGCTAAAGCTGTAGTGCTCTTGTTGTGTTTAATGTCTGCTATATATTCTTTGATTCTCGTTTTAAGTTTTCTGCTTGTCATACCTATATAAAATTGCATTGTTCCATCCTCTTTGTTGAAATGTATTTCTTATACTTCTGATAACTTGTTTGGTTCAATTGGATCTATTTCCTTACAGACTCTGTTTTTCAATTTTACGGAAGATTTTGCAATAAGGGAGATATTGAATTTATTGAGTTTATATTTCAATCTTTCGAAGAAACCAGGAAAAGATTCACGATGCAAGATATTCTAGTCACGATGGTAAACGCATCTACTAATTTAATAAAATAATTAACATTTTAAAATATGTACTAATATTATAAAGAAGTAATGGCTGTTTGTTTGTGTGTGTTTTGGTAGCGGAGTACCGAACCGATTTTAAAAGTAATGGTGCGAAATTGATGGTGACATTGCATAAAATTTAAAGGCTTTTAGCTTAATTTGTGTTACTTAATTTGTCAAAATCACTTCAGTGTTTTTGGTATAAACATAATCTGACTGATATACACCAAAAGATGCATCACGTTACACGTGTATTTCGTTTTGTTTCGGTATCTCAGGTAAATATTGAAAAAAAAAATGAGTTATTACTAAAAAAAAAAAAACTCTTAAAACTATGCAAAATTTTAGGCTTAACCAGCACAGTGATAATTAACTCCATTCGTTAGTGAGATATTTCAGTTCTTTTATACCTAAAATATCATCCGCTTAAAGGTAGAATTTCATGTAGAAAAATTGCTGATTGACACTTGACTGACATATATCTTCATGGAGGAGAACATTCAACAAAGAAAGTTCTTTTCACACAATGCCAATCTCGTAAAGTAATTATTAAAATAGAAAAATGTAACAATCAACATTCCCCAACTGAATCATTTCTGCGTACTCTACAGATAAACATGTGTTGTTAAAGTACTATCTTCTGTTTGAAAATCATCATTTTAAAAGTATTAAAGAGATCTAGAAAATGGGAAACTGTTTCAGCATATGCATTTTTCGAAGAAATACTATGCTTAGAAATTTAGTGTTTTCTTAAGATATTTTCAGAAGAGCACTGTCCATTTTATTCACGATGGTAAATGCATCTACTAATTTAATAAAACAATTAACATTTTAAAACTTATAATATTATAAAGAAGTAACGTTTGTTTGTTTGTTTGTGTGTTTGTAGGGGTAATCTCTGGAACTACCGAACCGATTTTAAAAGTAATGATGGCAAACAGGTAGTGATAATCGCTGTTCCGACATAGGCTACATTTGACGTCGGTTCCAGTACTCCCAAGGGAGGTTCAGGAGCAGTATAGGTTCTAAAAATGCGAATTTTGTGTTACTGAAGGACCTAGAAACTTGAAATTTTCAATAGTAGTTACTTACAAGAAATAAATTCTCTCTAAGAGCAGTTTCTAAAAAATTCGAAATTAAAAAGGGGTGAAAATGAGCGAAAAGCGTTCTAAAAACGTTCTAAATTACGATTTCTATGGGATCTCAGGAAATACTAAACCTATTTCAAAAGTAATGGTTGAAAATTAATGGTGACAGTCGCTGATTCAACAAAGGCTAAATTTTATGTGGGTGCCACTACCACCAAGAGATCGCAGGAGAAAAAAACATTCTGAATTGCGATTTTTGTGATACTGAAGGGCTAGAAACTTGAAATTTGGCATGGTAATTACTTTTAAGATGTAAATGTTCTCTAAAAACAGTCGAAAAAAAAAATTCAAAATTTAAAAGATGTGAAAAGGCGCCAAAAGCGTTCTAAAAACGTTCTAAATTACGATTTCCATACAATTGTTAATTATAAATTATTTATACGAATAGTTACAAAAATGTTGAAATTTAAAATTGCGAAATGAGTGAATAGCTTTCTAAAAATTTTCTAAATTACGACTTTTTTGGAATCTCAGGAAATACCAAACTGATTTCAAAAGTATTAGTAACAAATTGATGATGACAGTCCCTGCTCCAACATAAGGCTATATTTTATGTCAGTGCCACTCCCAAAAGTGGGGGTGCAGAAGCGAAATATGTTCTGAAAGTGTAATTTTTGTGATATTAAAGGGGCTAGAAACTTGAAATTTGGCATGGTTACTTAACAGATATAAATGCTCTCTAAGAACAGTTGAAAAAAAAAATTAGAAATTTAAAAGGGTGAAATAAGTGAAAAGAGTTCTAAAAATGTTCTAAATTACGATTTCTATTGAATTGTTATAGATAGAGACTTGAAATTTGGCATGGTAGATACTTATAAGATGTACATGCGCCGTAAGAACAGTTTCTAAAAGATTCGAAATTTAAAGGGGTGAAATAAGCGAAAAACATTTTAAAAACTTTCTAAATTACGATTTCTATGGAATCTCAGGATATATCAAACATATTTCAAAATTAATGTTGGAAAATTGATGGTGACAGTCCCTGTGCCAACATAGGCTATATTTTATGTTGGTGTCAGTGCCACCTAGGTGGACCTATAGACTAGAAACTCAGAATATGGCATTGTGGTTACTTTTAAGATGTAAATTCCGTGCTAAGAAATATTTCTCAAAAATTCAAAACTTCAAAGGAAAACTAAAACAAGCGTAAAAACTTCAAAATTATCCTTTATTTAGAATTTGTTTCATTTCTTCTCATTAAGTTAAGTGTCATTTTCGCCAAAAGCAGTGTAATAATGAAGCTTAGTCAAACTATCGCTTAATTAGTAATTTTTGAATTATTCGTAGCAGTATACTTTCTTCTAATATAAATTGGCACACAAATTCTACTTGGCATATTTCAACTATTACGCAAACAAAGCCGCGGGTTTTGCTAGTTTATATATACATAATAAATCTGAAATCACAAATATATGAACAAATTGGTAAAGTTCTAAAGATGAATTAGAAATAAACTTAGGAAACCAGTATGTAAAATAAGAAACTAGAGATTAACCCACTGAATCTTCAGAGGAGCTTGTGGGTTCATTCATAGAAGATGTGTTATTTCATCCAATTTTGTCGGCATTAAACCTAAAATGAAAAAAAAATAGCTCCTTATAACGTAAACATAACTGAAAATAGATAATAAAAATCCAAGAGATCTAAAGAAAGATACACCTCACACAGGATATTAAAAATTATTAGAGCACAATACCTAAATTACATACCAGGAATCAAAACTGCAGCATGTCAGGACTGAAAACAGAGTTAGGACTATTTTAACATGTGGGCCACGGTTGAAACCCATAACTTTGCTGCCATCTGGTGTGAGAAATGAAAAAAATGTAAATTGGAACTGGATTATTAACAATAATGTTTAGTGCTGCCACCTTTACTCCCCCCCCCCCCCCAAAAAAAAAGGGAATGAAATTGATTAAAGAAAACAAGAAATGACTTTGATTAACATTTAGTTAAAGCAGAATGAAAAAACAGGAAAAAACTTAATAAGTACAGAGTAAATACAAAATAAAATAAAGAATAGGAATAAATTAATACAAAATAAAATAAAAAATTATATAAAAAATAAATAAATAGAAGAGCAATTGATTAAATTAACTATTTTAATGAGAAAATATTGTAATATAAAAAATGAGAATATAAATAACATTTAAAAAACAATGAGGAATATTTTGAGATAGTAAAATATAGCCGTGTATTAAGTAACTAAATGTGAAAATTAAAAAAAAAAACAATGAGGAATATTGAGATAGTAAAATATATCCTTGTATTATGAGGCAATATGTGAAAAATTATGAGAAATTTATGATGTTAAATGCATGATACCCTATATATTTTTTAAATATATCCATACAATATATAAGCATATATGCATATACATATGCATATACATGCTCACACACATATAAAAATGTAAGGTTTTAAATTTTTTTTTTTTTCATTCCCGACTTCAACCCTCCGTAATGGTATTTTTATTTTTTATGTGTTTTTTTTTAAATAGTGTATAATGTATGGAAAAACATACACACACACATACTTTATATATATATATGTGTGTGTGTGTGTGTGTGTGTGTGTGTGTGTGTGTGTGTGTGTGTGTGTGTTAGATTATTCTAACATTGGTAGGTTTTACTAGTGAACGAAATAAACTGGTTGTTTACCAGTAATGCAATGTTAAAATAATAGAAACACAGGTAGAGTTGAATTCTCGTCGGCAAATATAACGAATTTTGAATTTTAACGAAGAGAATGTTTCGTAGTAAATCAACATGGATATTGGAAAGTAGTTGCAGTCATCGAGTGATAGGCCAGGTAACACATTTATCCAGTGTAGGTTTCTCCGGAATAATTGAGACAATGCATAATTTAACCCAGGATTTTATTGAAAGAGCTTTCGGCGGTGCAGTTTCCACCAATTCATTTTAATTAAGCCATCGCTACGTAGTATTTAATTATGGGTAAGCAAATTAATAGAAAATATCAGATGGCGACCAGAGGAAGTTATCAAAGTAGAAATACGACAAATTCTGCTGAAACACAGCGAGTATCGACTTTTTGTTCGTCAAGTGTAAGAATACAAATATGATGTAGATCGTGCTCTCAACCAATGAATAATAAAGAATATCACGTCATGAAAAAAGTGCGGACAGAGCAAGCAGATGAATTTGAAAGGAAAAAGGATAACATCAGAAACGCGCGGGAAAGTAAAAATGGAAGCTAAAAGAATATTCTAGAAAAAAAAAGCGCGGGAATGGAACATTTAATTTAAGAATACTAAAATAATTTAAAATATAAATTTTTATATTTAAGAAATTTAGACAAGTGAGACATTAAATTAAAGGGAATTTAACAGAGTTAACGATAGAGATTATTTAAGGATAAGGATTTAGTGAATATAAAGTAGTAATTTAGGATAAGATAAGGAAATCGTGGAATTAGATCTAATAATGTAACACATATATATATTATATATATATACATATATATAATTTTTTGTGTATGTTTTTTTATAATTTTTTCAGCAATCCACATCACCCTCCATAATAGTGTTTTCGATTTTTTAGTTTTTTTTTTTATAAACATATTATATGCCTATACTGGTAAAAAGTAGATAAAGATGAACATTAAGATTTGAGCCATGCAGATATAAAAGAGATGGGATAATTATAGGACAATGCTAATTGCTTTAATTTAAAAATGTTAGACTGTAAGAATTGGGAGGAACATAAACGTTTGATACGAAGACTATGATTAAGCAGAATATTTCTATATACTGAAATATGTAAGCAGGAATTGAAGCTCGTAAAATTAATTACATTAAATGAAAATTCATTGCGTTTATCTTAAATATTGAATGTTATAGTATTATTAGGGAGAATATTAATTTTAACATCCATAATTTTGATACTAGAATTATTTGAAAAGGTGTATATATATATATATATATATATATGGGAAATTTAAATCTAAAATATTTATTTTGATATTAAATGTTTACATTTTTTCATTATTCTTAGTTATTAATATAGTATCTTATCTAGCCATACATCATATATATGAAAACCTGTTTTTTCCAAAAGAAATGCGCGAAAATCGCGAAAAACGTTCTAAAAACGCTCTAAATTACAATTTCAATGCAATTTTTAAAGATATAAACTTGAAATTCTGCATGGTAGATACTTATAAGATGTAAATACTCTCTGAGAACCCTAACAGACCCTAAAATGTTATCTTTAAAAATAAAGAAAAACAGAAAAAAAGGAGCCCGCATTAAGTTATGTTGAATTGTACAGTTCCCTAGTGTTATCTGTACGAAGCCCTATTCATAGTACTTTCATTGCCAAAATTTTGATTTTGTTTCTGAACTTTATTCTCAAATAGCTTAACAAAACTAATATTTTATTTTAAAAAAAATTCATGATAATGCTTTTATTCTTGTTTAACATTTTAATTAAACACAAGATATACAAATTTAATAGTTGCATTTTAAAACTGAAGAAATTGTTTAAACAACAGTAATTTGAAAATTTAAACTATCATTTACATTAAAATTTATCTTTTTAAATTAATTTACAGCGCCCTTTTTATAAATTAAAATCCTACTCCTTTTCTTTTTCAGGGAAAACAGAAATTAGTGGATATTTCTTTAAAAAGATGTTAAATATATATTTATTATATATATATATATATATATATATATATATATACACTTTCTTTAATAAATGTGACATAGCTTTCTCATGCAAAAAAAAACACATTTAAATGTACAAAATTAAAGGATTTTATTGAAATATTTTTATTCTTTATCAGTTTCTTTTTAATATAAAGAAACGGAAAAGAAAAGAAACATTTTTTCATGAGAGAAAGCATTTAATTGTGTACTTAAATATTAGAATTTTGAAATTTAAAATAAAAGAAAAACTGCACGTTTAAGTGAAATATAAAACAGCTTATGAATCATTGTCAGTTATAATCTATATATTTATACAAAATTCAAAAGAATTAATTTACTTTTTATTGCGTGATTGAGGCACTAAAATTGACAAACTCTTTCACGTTTATGAAATTTTTACTTATAATGCTTTATATAATACACGACACGTAAATATGCATGCACATGATAAAAAATAAATAAACAAATAAAAGTAAAACAACTAAATAAACCTAAAAATATTATCTCCATGAACATGTAACTGTAATTTTAATATTACTTACTGAAGTACAAAAAATTGTGATACTATTACTAAAGGTTGAAAAAACGATCATTTAACAATTTTTAACAAAACCAAGATAACGAAATATATTTATTATACCTAAAATTCAAGAACTTTTATTTAAACTCATCTTGGCGTCATTTTATGCCGCCAAAATCCCATCCCGGCAACCCGTACTATGTGAGCCCTCTTGCGCTTCAAACGCGAGTTTGTGGTCTCCAAGCAACACTTTTGGAGGGGGTCTTAAAGTGACCGCCCTGAGCCACAAGGGGGTTGTTATGGCCTCAAAATCCCTTTTTCTTATCACCCTATATCACTGGGATACATGCAGATTGGTATATATATCTATCAACAACGTATGCATCTGTAACTGTTGTTGATCAGCGAAATAATTGATGAAATCTTTTGTTGGAAACACACGGTAGTACACTTATGCAGCAGGGGTTATTAGCTCTATAGATCGCAGTTAAATCTCCTTTTATGCGTAAATCTAGGACCCGGATAGGGAAAATGTGTACCCTAGATAACACATTGTTGGGAATCCTTACACAACTTGACTTACGCAATCAGTTTAGTGATTTGTACGGCATCTTCAAATAATATGAAAAAATATTCGTTAAGGCTGTTCTCAAATCAAAAGGAGTTACTTTCTAACACTTTTTAAAATTCCTTTTTGTTCGAAAACGCATGAAATTTGCAGGTGTTCTTATTCAAAACTCGAGAAACCAAAAGAAGTCTTCCTTTTTTTTTTTTTTTTTTTTTTTTTTTTTTTTTTTTTTTTTTGTGTGTGTGTGTGTGTGTGTGTGTGTGTGTGTGTGTAAAGGCAGAAGATCCTTCAGAAAATACTGTCAACGTGGGCGTTTTATACCGAATTTTAGCCCGTGACACCGTGATAAAGGAGAAAACTGGTTGTCGCGTGACCACACTTGGTTATAACTCGATAAGTAATTTATTTATCAAAAAGTGCAAGTCTCATTTCGATTCGAAATCTCTTCAGTAGTCAGACCTGCCAATTTTATGCCTTTACGTTTGAAAATGAATAAGAAAATGTGTCAGAAAATTTCGGGATGTTGTACAGGAGATTTGAGAACCGCCTTAAGACACTAATTCTTATAGAAATGAATATAAACCATTAGAAATTAATATAAACAATCACAATTTTTTAAAAATATTTTAAACATTTGTAACAGATATAATACATTTTCTTTAGATCATTAAAATATTAAATTAATTTTCAAGTTCACTATACTCGGGGTAAAATTTAGTATGGAATTCAAAATAGAGAGCTCTCCAAACTAGGCTAATTTTTTCTATGTATAAACATACAAAGAAACTCAGAAAGAACAAAGTTAGTTAAATTTTTAACCTCGTTGAGAAGAAATTGAAAATCAAACAAACTAATACAAAGTTATAAAAAAGGATGCAACCTTGATAAAAATAAATTCTCCTTACTCCACTGACACATTTACATCTTGCTAATCTTTTCCGTACAGCCATTTTATTCCTTACAAGATAATGCTTTAATAAAAAAGCAAAAACCAACAATAGTTTAGTACAAACCAAAAAGGAGAAAAAAAATTCAGAAGGGGGTAGGATGCGTCCACACTTTGTTGATGGGTGTCCTCTATGAATCTGCAATGAGCGTCTGGCAGCGGTCCGTTTGCATTTTTCATGAGTTTTTTCTTCCACTTTTTCTCTTTCTCTCACTTTCTCTTTTTATCTATTTTTTCCGCATTCGTAAATATTTGATTTCGGAAATCTCTCTTTGACGCTCGTCCCATATATAGGTCCGTTGTTGTAAGCCATTGTTACCATCGTTACTACGTGGAGCGAGCAAAAACAGGGAACTCAGAAGTTTGGTAGAAATTGGTATTGATTAAGCAAGGAGAAAAAACAACTTTTTATTTTCGGATTATCTTTTTCGTTTTGGCAGAAAACTCGGTAAAAAAACAAACATCTAAAATAAGAAAGAGATTATGCCTTGGAAAGTGTTGTTTGATTTGTGGAGTACGTTTGTTTCGTAGAATTGACAAGAATTTATATGTTTAGATTGGGTTTGAAGAGTTAAATAATGATTAATTGGAATACAAGTTTAAATTTCAGTCCATTATTATTATTTTTTTTTTTCGTAAACAAGAAAGATTTAAGTAATATGTGAATATATATTGTTGAATATATATATATATATAGGTAAAAATATTGTTCGATTTTTAGGTATTTTTGTTTCGTAAAATTGACAAGAGTTTATACGTTTAGATTATGCGTGAAGATTTAAATAATGTTTAATGAATACGCAAGTCTAAATTTCGTTCTGTTATATTTTAGATGTTTTAATAACTAAAATACGAAATACATTATGCCATGAAAAGTATTGTTGGATTTGTTGAGTACGTTTGTTTCGTAGAAATGACAAGAATTTATATGATTTCATCGGATGAAAGAGTTAAATAATACTTAATCGAAATTCAAGTCTAAATTTAATAGTATTTAATATTACGGTAAACGAGAAACATATTATTAATATGTATTGATT
Source organism: Maratus speciosus (assembly GCA_963932465.1). NCBI lineage: Eukaryota > Metazoa > Arthropoda > Arachnida > Araneae > Salticidae > Maratus > Maratus speciosus. Next base: position 511,531,407 of record OZ010795.1, read on the forward strand.
TTTTAATAACTAAAGTACGAAATATATTATACCATGGAAAGTATTGTTTGATTTGTTGAGTGCATTTGTTTTGAGGAATTGACAAGAATCTGTAAACTGGTTGTGAACAATTAAATAAGAATTAAATGAGCTGCAAGTGTAAATTTCACTCTATTAAATTTTTGGTAAACAAGAAAGATGCCATTATTATAAATTGATGTTTTTAAAATTATAGTACACTTTTATTTTAACATTTTGTGCTTCAACGTACTTTGAAGTCTTATTAAATTAGTATGTTGCCGCCATCACAAATCTTTCTTCTATAAATCACGTCAATTAAATCATTTAAGTAGTACAAGAAATTACATCAATTTAGCACCAATTCATATCAAAGTATATCTGAATTTGAAGTTTGATGAAAATTAGTGCATTAGCTCTTGAGATAGAGCTATAGCGGAAATTTTGAAAAATATAACATAGCAGTGCCATCTGTTGAATGATTTGCACCAAAACATAAACAGCACTAATTTATATCAAGGTATACCTGAATCTGAAGTTTGTTGAGAATCCAAGCTTTAGTTCTTGAGATAGAACTATTGCGGAAATTGCAAAAAATGCAGCATACCTGTTGAACAATTTACACCAAAATCTATAAAACGTCAATTCATGTCAAGGACTAACTGAATCTGAAGTTTGATGAAAATCCGTGCATTAGTTCTGGAGACTGGGCTATTGTGAAAATAGGGAAAAATGCTGCATAGCAGCACCACCTATTGAGCGATTTATACCAAAGACTAAACAGCACTAATTCATATCCAGGTATATCTGAATCTAAAGTTTGTTGAAAATCAAAGCATTAGTTCTTGAGATAAAACTATTGCGAAAATTACAAAAAATACAGCATAGCAGAACCTAAAACCTGAGCGATTTACACCAAAATGTATAAAGTGTCAATTCATGTCAAGCCCTAACTGAATCTGAAGTTTGATGAAAATCCGTGCATTAGTTCTGGAGATTGAGCTATTGTGAAAATCCTGAAAAATGGTGCATAGCAGCGCCACCTGTTGAGTGATTTACGCCAAAAGCTAATCAGCACCAATTTACATCAGGGACTAACTGAATATAAAATTTTATTAAATTCCGTGCATTAGTTCTTGAGATAGAGCGCCCACAAAATTTGTGTCCCATACAGACAGACAGACTCACAGAATCACAGACAGGCATTTTGTAAAAACATGTTTTTCGGAATCTCTGACCCCTAAACATGCAAATCCGTCGAAAACCGAAGGTCAAAAATTTTCGCGAATCCAATACTTTCTTCTTGTAAAGATAGAAGAAAGTAAAAATTATATAAAATTTTACGACTATTAACAACAGCAGATGTTAGATTTCAAGCAAAAGATTTTGTTTTACCTTGCTTAGAAAGCACATTCAGTTTTACGAAGTTAAATACTTTTTAAAATGAATATTGTCTCAACCGTTACGTACTTACGCCACTATGCTGTTGAAAGTTGCATAGTGGGAACTTTTACATCGAAAAAAAAAACGCTCATTTACATATAAAAACGTAATATATTTACTTTTATTATTTTAAAAGAATAGGGAGATTTGGGGAAAGAATATTATTTGTTAATTATTCGAAGTGTTTTTGTAAATACTTTTAAAATTATAAGTACTGATTTAATAATTAAGTTTTAAGAGGAAATCGTTTCTAAATTTCCTAGTATTAATAAACAGGGAATTCTGATTTTTGGTAGAAATTAGTACTGATGATGCAAGGAGAAAAAAAAAAAACTTTTTATTTATTTATTTTATTTTATTTTATTTTATTTTATTTTGTCAGTAAACTCGGTAGAGAGAGAAAAGCAACTAAAATAGGAAAAAGGTTATGCCTTGAAAAGCATTGATTTATGTGTGGAGTACATTTTTTTCGTAGAATTAACAAGAATTTATATGGTTATAATGAAAGGGAAGAGCTAATTAATCTCTAGTTGATATACAAATCTAAATTTTAGTTTATAAAATTGTATGGTAAAGACAAAAGATGACATCAATAGCATTGATATTTTAAATTTATATTATACCTTAGTTTTAACACTTTGTGAATCAATAGAACTTTAAAGTAGCATTAAAAATTTTTTCATATAAAACTTCTTTTATTAAGTGTAGCCATAATTAAGGTTGCTATAAAAAAATTATTCATAAGCGTACTTGTTTAAGGTTATTTAAACTAAGGTAGAAAACTTAATAAATAAATGGGAAGGGGAGGAGAGTATTATAGAAACTTAACGAAGCTGATAAATACTGCTTTAATAAAGTATATTATAAATAAAATATATATATTCTGTAATTATGAGTTTTCCTATTAATACTTTATTAAGGTGTCTCAGGACTCTTAAAGTTTTAAAATTTTCGAAATTTAATTTTTTTAGATGTTAAACTGCTATCTTTTCTGAATATTTTGATATAATTCTTTCCTTGAAATGCTCTTTAGAACAGAAGTTAAGACTTTTAGAACTCTACCCGCTCAACAGCTGAAGCGACGTTTCCGGATCTTTGGAGTCATTTTACACCAAATGACGTTTTTTGGGCATAACGCGTTCGATATCTCAAAAACTTCTGAATATTTTTTCATGAAATTTTCAAAACATATATTTCATGTTAGTCTGTATAAACTGAACCTAAAATTTTATTTTTATTGCTCAAAACAATATATTTTTAGGTGATTATAGTGTTGAAATTTTCAAAATTTTGTATTAGCTAAATACAATTTTGTATTAAAATTATAAAAATGCATTAAATACAAATTTATTAAGGTTCTGGGTAATTACTATAGCCTGAAATATAATTAGGCATGAAAAATTTCATTCTAGTTGCGAAATTTATTTTGTAATCCATAATCCTGCGTGTAAGCTGTTATCCCAATTTTCTGCTCTTTAAATGTCTGACAGTTTGGAACGCTCTATAAATACTAATTCTGCATTTTGCAATTTTTTAAATACATGAAATTAAAGAACATACTTATATCTTTTATCCCAATAAAAAATTTGTTTTTAAATCATATACATTTTAAGATGATAAATGTTAAAAATGGTTCTTTTTTTTTTCTTTTTACCCGACTGCCAAGAAGGATTATATGTTTCACGCGTATCTGGGTATGTGGATTTCTTTATACCCTCGAAACATCCCAACGGCTGGATGGATTTTAATGAATGAGGTCTCTATCGATTCGTCCTAACCGTCCAATGGTTATAGACTAGGTTTTGTTTTTATAAATTCAAAATGGTGGCCGTAAAATACAAAATGGCGGTAGAGACAAAAAAAAAATTACGCATCCTATTGAGTGGCATATCATTGGATTGGTCTTTCAAAATGAAGACGATGTTTCATTGACTCTTTACAGTCAGAACCTCCGTTAAAATATTATACAGCCTGGAAGTTGGGTAGGTAGGATCTCTAGCTTGACTACAACTTTAACCATCATAGACATCTATCTAGACCTCATCAAAACAGTGTTTATAGATAGGAACTAACAATTAAACACAACTTAAAAGTCATCAATACAAGTAAATAAAAAAAATAGGTAAGTAATATAAACAATTAATATAAAAAAAAATATTTTAAGTCAGTTCCTACTTAGGTCAATAAGAGAATTTTTTTTCTCCCATTCTTCTTTCCTCTTGAGTGGCGCTTAAAAAGCCTTGATCAAAAAGAGGGCTCTGTCGGTCTTAAAATACCTTGATCAAGAACAGGGCTCTTTCGATTATTGAAAATTAATTAATTAAATTTAATTAATGAATTAATAGTTAATAAAACTGGATTAACATCAAGTTTCATCCACTACAAGTTTAAAAAGATTTATTTGAGCTTGATTGGATGAATAATAAGTATTTTATTAACGATTGGAAATTTGAACAAGATATATATGGCAAGAGTGTGAGCTAATAGCAGGAATTGAAAAAAAAAAAATAGTTTCACATTGATGATTCCGCAGTCGGGTTCTTTGATTTTTTAAATTTAATTGTTTATTACCAATTTTAAGAGTTCTGAGACCCCTTAATAAGAGTAACCATTATAATTTTTAAAATGAATATTTTTTCAGCTACTTACGATGAATACATTCTGTGCTATTGAATGAAGTCTACTGGAACATTTTATAATAAAAAAATCTCACATTTACAATTAAAACTACAACATTTTTTTTTTTCATTTTTTATGAGAATAAAAGTATCTTTTTGCATATTTTACAAAATGACATATATAAATACTGATTTAATAATTAAGTTTTGATGAATGAAACCTTTCTAAACTACATACTATTGAAAAGCAAAGAATTCAGAAATTTTGTACAACTTATTAGTATTGATTTAAAAAGCTATTTTATTTTTGAATTACTTTTTTTCAGTTTGGAGCAAACTCGGTAAAAAAAATTAAATTAAATTAATAAAAAATAAAAAAGGAAAGAGATTATGCCTTGAAAATATTGTTTGATTTATTAGGAATTTTTGTTTCGTAAAATTGACAGGAATTTACATGTTTACATTATGTGTGAAGATTTAAATAATGTTTAATGAATATGCAAGCCTAAATTTCATTCTGTTACATTTTATGGTAAACATTAGAGATGCCGTATGAAAATATTGATATTTTTAATTTGACCTTTATTTTTAACTTCATCGTTATTTTAATTCTTCGTACAATAAAGGAATTTGAACGGCCCGTTAAAGAAATTTTCGTATAGCATTTATTTAATCCGACTATTAAGAACTGTGGATTTTATTTTTAATGCCAAATAAGTTGTTTTATCATATTTAGAAGGAAAAGCCAAATTTGCAATACTAGCTTCTAAATAAAAAGGAGTGACTATTCACTCCTGGAGTGAATAGTCACTCTATCACAGAGTCAAAATATGCCCGACCTCTTTAGAGTGACTATTCACTCTGAGCAAAAGTGGAATCGTTGATTCTGAAAGAGTGAATAGTGGGCAGTGAATATTCACTCTAAACAGGTGTGGATAATCACTCTTTCGGAGGAGTAACTATTAACTCTTGCTAAAGGAGTGGGGTCTTCACCACTAGTAGGAGTGAACAGTATAGGAGTGAATGTTCATTTTTTATGGAGTAAATTGCTTTTATGCGCATTTTAAAAGAATCATATCTTTTAGAGCATGCAACGAAAATTGATACAAGCATGGTAAGGATTGGAATAAAATACTTTACTGGTAATATTTATTTAATTCATAGTTTGTAACACCAATTGAACTTTTAAGGAAAAATTCAATTAAAGCTACGAATGAATTAAATTAGATTACTGACAGAAATAAAGTAAAATATTTTATTCCAATATTATCCCTTGTGTTTGCTTTCATTGGATGCCCTATAAGTATATGATAGTTTTAAAATGCCCAAAAGGGGAAGTAATTAATCAAAATCTTAATCAGTTAATATTACTTCTTTCTTTTCAGATACCCATTAAGTTGTATTTAGTATTTTAATAATTCCCGTGATGTACGTTAATTTTGTTCTTTTTTTCATGAGTTATTCAAGTTTTAAATATTTAGATCTCAGCACGTATTCACTGCTAATTAATTTAAATTCAATCAAACGTTATTGTTTATTGTCTTTTTATCTTACTTTTCAGTAAAGTAAGTTTCAGTTTTTCTCTATTTTGTAGAACCCCATTGTTCTAAAATATCTTTAATTTTTCAATTAAAAACACGTTTATCAACTCGCATCTTTTTTTAATAAGTTCTAAGCCTGATCTAAATATTAATAATGTGTAAGGGTTTTTTTTTTATGTGCTGTTATTTGCCATTGTTTTGTTAAATATAAACATGGAGTCTAGATTTTTTATATTCTTTGGAATATGTTTATATTTTTCTTTTAAACGTATTCTTTAACTTAATCATGATTTCGAATTTTCTTCCGCTATATCTGAAGAACGAATATTAATACCACGATTATTTATGGAACGACATAAAAAGCCATAGTTAATTAAAAAAATTTATTCCCGTATATATTGTATTTTGTGATTATGAGCTAAATAGAATTCGTATGTTTTATAAGAAAAGATTGATCTAGGAAATGAAAAAAGAAGAGAAATGACTGCATATGTACTGTTCTTATTGTTTGAAAAACACTTTTAATGTAAAAAGTAATTTATCTCTTTAAAATATATTCAGCCTTATTATATATAAGTTATACTATGAATATTTAAAAAATATATACGAAAGCAGTTTAATCTATAAACTTCCTATGAGGCGTAAAAACACTTTATTTCAATGCTTAAATATCATATTTTATTTTTTAGTGCCAATAATTACCTGTATGATGAACGTATAAAATGAGTTTACAATAGAAGAAAATTTAATAACTGATTCAGAATGTCTATAATTAAGTGTTTTGATTAAAATCATAAAAAGCAGAAAAATGCTTACATACAATTTAAAAAAGTGAGTATACCAATTTGAAAAACACTAAAAATAATAATTAGCATTTTATAATTGTACTATTAAACAACAACAATATTATCGATAAATACTGTAAGTGTTTATAATCAGAAAACATTAAAAAACCGAAAAAAATTCAACAGTACACTATCTCAACAGATTTTCAACAAATCTCAAAGGAAAACAATTTTAGCTCAATCTTTTCCTCTATAACATAAAATTATTTAACGCATAATCATAACATACAAAATCTACAGGAATAAAATATTAAATTAAATAAGACTCCATAAATAAACTAAATTCCATAAAAAATCACTTTAATAATATCCATATATTTTAATCCTAAAATGACGGACGCTTTTCTCTTATGTTTAAAAAAAGCTTCGTAGACTTGCTGTTTTAATTAGCTGATGAGTAATATGAATACATACAATTAGAGATCGACAGAAAATTCGTTTTCGTTTTCGTCGCAAAATCAGGGTTGCGCCGAAAATTAGTTTTCGGCGAAAATGCTGCCAAAAATTCGGCCGGATCGAAAATTGGCCGAAATTATCTATATTCCATAAATCTCATTTCTTCCTTCGGAAATTTTCAATATTACCCTTTGATAAATTGACTTAATAAAATAGTCCAATCTTGAACGCCAGATTCACCTTTGTTTATTATATAAAAACATGGAAACATTTAAAATGCTTCATTTAAAACACATTACTACATAGGTGTGATAAAAAATATACAAATGTTTTCTAAAATTAAAAACACTAGATGTTAAAATGACAAAAAGCTACTCCGAGCGCTTTCGGCTAACCTTAAGCCTTTGTCAAGGAGAAGAGAATTGACTGACAAAAACACTCGAAGCTCGATGTTCACTGCTACAGATTGACCGGAAACTCACTTCAGGAAGCCCGCAGGTCGTCGTATCCATTAAACTGAAGGAGGGGGAAGGTAGAGAAAACTTAATCCTCCGAGAGACCGAACTCTCCAGTAATATTAAGTAAATTAAACCAGATACGCGGAATTTGGTATGATAATACGTCATTACAACAATTTTCTGCTTGCGTTAAAAATTCCAAAGACTCTAAAATAGCACAACTATTAAAATCAGAAGCCTGGATAATGACTTTTGCTCTATTGAAAAGGGTGTCAATATCTTTAATTTGAAACAGCCTTGAGAGGGCGGTAGCCGGTCTATTTTTATTAATATCCTGCATTTGTTTTTTAACTCTTCTTTAACTCAATTACATTGGTATGACCACATGAAAATTCCAAACAAGAGTTAAAGAACATATGCAGGATATTAATAAAAATAGACCGGCTACCGCCCTCTCAAGGCTGTTTCAAATTAAAGATATTGACATCCTTTTCAATAGAGCAAAAGTCATTATCCAGGCTTCTGATTTTAATAGTTGTGCTATTTTAGAGTCTTTGGAAATTTTAACGCAAGCAGAAAATTGTTGTAATGACCTATTATCATACCAAATTCCACGTATCTGGTTTAATTTACTTAATATTACTGGAGAGTTCGGTCCCTCGGAGGATTGAGCTTTCTCTACCTTCCCCCTCCTTCAGTTTAATGGATACGACCACCTGCGGGCTTCCTGAAGTGAGTTTCCGGTCAATCTGTAGCAGTGAACATCGAGCGTCGAGTGTTTTTATCAGTCAATTCTCTTCTCCTTGACAAAGGCTTAAGGTTAGCCGAAAGCGCTCGGAGTAGCTTTTTATCATTTTAACATCTAGTGTTTTTAATTTTAGAAAACATTTGTATATTTTTTATCACACCTATGTAGTAATGTGTTTTAAATGAAGCATTTTAAATGTTTCCATGTTTTTATATTACCCTTTGATTTGGGCTGTATCGGCTCAAATGAGACACTCTTTATTTGATACTATGTACAGTCGTGGAAAAAAAAGTAAACACCCCATCTTAACTCCTCAACAAATTATTGTAGAAGAAAGTTACTGGTACCGAACGATTTGCAATAATGTCTACTTTTAAATGATGTATATAAAATTTGCTTAGGAGGGCATCTATATATTAAAACGAATCCAAACTTAATTTTTTTCAATAACAATACCCAATTTTAACAAGATATTTAAAATCTTCAGTTCAAACTATGCCTAGACACCAGATTTCAAGTCATTTCAATAAGTTTTTGAATTATAAACATTCAAAATTTAGTGCTTCTAATGTTAAATTGCATTTTCACATTTTTACTAATATCTCCTGACATTATACTCTTAATGTGCTAATTTTTTGTGTAGCAATAACTCAAAAATACCCAAACACAAATATGTTGAATTGGCAATTTTTTACAATTTTATGATATGAATTATGAAATTAATATTCGAAAAAATTATGAATTGGAACCTACAATTTTTTTGATAGATTCAGATTTATTAAGTCCTGCTTTTTGGAAATCCAAAATTTCACATTTTTCTTCCAAATAATTTTCAAATTATGCTTAAAAAACGGCAGAATGATGGTTTAAGGGGCCGTATGATAGAAGTAACTAGATATTTTGAAATTTCTTATGTTATCCTGAAATGAGGCAGTCTTCAATGACTGCCTGAGTGGTGCTTAAGATGCCTTGATCAAGGCATCTCTCTCGGAGATCAAGACTCTCTCGGTGAACAATCGAGTAACGAACTTCAATTTGGATACAGCCCCTATTATACGCTCGTTTTAAAATAGTTAATTTCTCGGAAGCTTATCGTACGAATTGCATAAAAATTTGTTTTTAGGCTAATTGAAGGATGTGGAAGTCATTTATGCTGTCAGAATTGTGTACTGCTATTGAAAAAAACAAAGTTATGGTTCGTTTTGATAGGTAGATGGCCCCCTAAGCAAATTTTATATGCATCATTTAAAAGTAGACTTTATTACCAATCGTGTGGTACCAGTAACTTTCTTCTACGATAATTTTTTGCAGAGTTAGTCAGGGGTGTTTACTTTTTTTCCACGACTGTACTTCCCTGTGTATAATTATATCTGTCATGACAGACTCAACACGTGAGTAAAAATTATAATGCCAGCAATGAATATTATAAGTCAACTTTGAAGATACTTTTCACGCGCTCGGTAAAAACTGCAGACTTAACAGTAATGGAAAAAACTTAGTTTGAAACCGTTAAAGTGTTTCGAATTCTGTTTGAAAATGTTCTATCATTTTGTATCCTTAATGAAATAATTACATTTAATTTTATATGAAAATAAAAAGTTATAAAATAATTACTTTAATAATATCCGTATATTTAAATTCTAAAATTACGGACGTCTTTCACTTATCTTAAAAAAGAGTCGTAGACAAGACTGTTCTGATTGGCTGATGAGTAATACCCATGCAATACTCACTCCTGCTTAGAATGAACGTTCACTCTAAGCAGAAGTGAATAGTCACTCTTTCAGAGGAGTGTCTATTCACTCTTGAAAAGGAATGCGTTGTAGTACCAAATCAGTAATTTGCAAGGTTACGTTATGAAATGGAGGTTTTGAAAATTAAGAAGTGACATATTTTGATGCTTTTCATTATGTTACTCTAAATATTGGTTCAAAGTTGAACGGAAGTTTTTTTTAAGTGCATAATGCCAGGCTTTCACTCTCGTCAGTGGAGTGAGATATTTCACTCTCGAAAATGGTGTGAAATATTTCATTCCTTTCTAGGGAGTGAAAAATCCCGCTCTTCAAGGAGTGTATTTTTATAAAATTCACTCTTTCAAAGAGTGAACTGTTCACTCTTCCCAATTTCAGAGTGTAAATTATTTTTTAAAAATGGATACATTCTTAACCCCTTAACCTACAATGACGGGCATAGCCCGCGTACGATGCCAAATGTAAATTCTTCTTACCACTAAAATTTCACAGTAAATATAGTTTAATTTAATCATCGAAATTCCATGATTAAACAAGGCGAAAATCTCTATTAAATTTTAGTGGTAGCTATGGATTTGCCAAACCGTGGCTGTTGAGATTTAAATCGTAGGTTAAGGGGTTAATCATTTACGTGCGGATTGGTGTTATGCTAGTGAATGATGAGCGGCAGAAAATTTTACAATACAATATATCTCACATTTATATATAAGAACACAACATGTTTACTTTTACCATTTTGAGATATTTTAAAAAATGGTATTTTTTAGTTAATTAAATATTTTTGTAAATATTTTACAAAAAGGTTTATAATTGCTGAGTTACTAATTAAGTTTCGATGAATGAATCCTTTATAAATTTCACATTATTAACCCCTTGAGGGGCACCGGTATATATTATATACCACCTACGATTAATGAAGTTTTACACCAGAAAAATTTTATTAAATTTTACTTTTCTAACTTTGGTGGAAAAAAGCCGTAAAATTGCTTTTACTTATTTTAAAATAGAATTTTTCAAAGATTCCGGTGGGAATTCAGCATTTCACAAACGTAATTGCTTGCCCCTCAAGGGGTTAAAAGAATTGAATAAAAATTGGTATTAATTAAACTTTTTATTTTAGTTTTTGGTCATCACTTTTTCCGAAAAGTAATTTTCATCTTATTTAATCTTTAAAATTCCGTGATTAGATGATGCGAAAATTACTCTTCGAAACAGTGTTCGTCTCAAAAGGTTTAATCCTGCATGCCCCGACGGTACTTTCAAGTCATTAAGGGGACGGTGGAGTTTAAAATCCTTAAAAATATTTTTTTTTTTTTTTTTTTTTTTTTTTTGTAAATTTCAACTTAAATATTATTCAAGGGTACATTATATACATTATAACATGCATTTATCCCAAAAAAATTAAAAAAAAAAATTATTTTTGGGAAAAAAATGGAATTTTACACGTCGTGTTAGAAATCTTCGAAATGCCGCATGCGTCTTCCACATCAATGAAAATCCCCAATATTTTTTTATAAAAGTTTGGTTTATATATAGAAATAAAATATAGCATCAAATTTTACATATTTGAATTTAAAGGTTAAAAAAAAATAAAAATTAAAAAAATTTGAAATTTTTTTGAAAAATTTTCAAAATTTCAAATTTTTTCACTTTTTTTTTATTTTTCTGTAAATTTCATCTTAAATATTATTCAAGGGTACATTATATGCATTATGGCATGCATTTATCACAAAAAAAATAAAAAAAAAAATTATTTTTGAGAAAAAAATGGAATTTTACGCGTCGTCTTAGAAATCTTCGAAGTGCTCCCTGCGCGTTCCATATCAATGAAAATCCCCAATATTTTTTATAAAAGTTTGATTTATATATAGAAATAAAATAGAGCATCGAATTTTATATATTTGAATTTAAAGGTTAAAAAAAAATTTTTTTGAAAAATTTTGAAATTTTTTCGAAAAAATTTTGAAATTTTGAATTTTTTTTTTTTTTACTTTTAAATTCATATATATAAAATTCGATGCTCTATTTTATTTATATATATAAACCAAACTTTTATAAAAATTATTGGGGATTTTCATTGATATTGAAGACGCATGGGGCATTTCGAAGATTTCTAAGACGACGCGTAAAATTCCATTTTTTTCTCAAAAATAAATCTTTTTTTTTTATTTTTTTGTGATAAATGCATGCCATAATGTATATCATGTACCCTTGAATAATATTTAAGTTGAAATTTACAAAAATAAAAAAAATCATTTTTAAGGATTTTAAGCTCCACCGTCCCCTTAAAATAACTTGTTATAAAACTAATTTAATATATCGATTATTAGTAATTAAGTTTAGAATAAGTTATAGATACTTTACTCTATCTTCTTCCAAAAGCATTATTGGTTGCATAAAACAAAAATATTTTTAAAAGGATGATTTCTTTTTCATTTGCATCTTTTCAGCTTTCTTGACGTTGGGGGTAGAGGGGTATTTTTCAATTCGGAAATATTTCTATATTTCTATTGTAACAGCATTATATTTGTACATTTCCTAATTCTATAAAATACTACAAAAAATATTTTAAATAAAAGGTTTGAATGGAATTATAAATATTGCACAAAATCCCTATAAATTCAAATTGAATTAATTTTAATTGGCAAAATCCTTCTAAAATTTATTAAATCATTGTGTAAATTTTCTAATGCAGTTTCAAAAATTCACGAAAAATCTTTTCGAAGATGAAATTTTCATGAATTCATAATTTGGGATATAAAGGATTAAGCAATGAGAAAAAACATTTAATGTTTGGATTAACTTTTTCCTTTTAGTCGCAAACTGGCTAAAAAAGAAACAACTAAAATAGGAAAGCTATTTATTATGCTGTGGAAACTGTTCTTTGAATTGTGGAGTAACGTTTGTTTCCTAGAATTGACAAAAATTCGCTGTTAAAAGGGGGAAAAAATTGTAACTTTTACAGAAAAAAACTGCATTTTTTACAAAAAAAAAATAAATAAATAAATAAATAAATAAAAAATAAAAAATAAATAAATAAAAACTGTTTTAAAGAAAAACAGTTGAATGTTTAGATTAGATGTACAGACGAATGGGTTAAATATTAATTAATAAAAATACAAGTCTGAATTACATTTTATTAAATTATTTGGTAAGCAAGAAATATTTTATAATTAGGTAGTACTGATATTTTTATCTCATTCTGATCAGATTTCTTTACGGTTTTAAATAGTTAAAGAGAACTGTCTACACGGTAAAAATCAAATTTTACAAAATATAATAACCAGTTGGAAGTTTAAGAGACAGTTTAAGATTTTTATTCATACAGTAAATGTAAATACACTTTTGTAGGCAACTTCCATTAACCTATTTGCATCCGTTTTAATCAGGGGCTGATTAATGCAGGGGCATGTGGGTTCCGGGTTCACGATTTAGAGGGACCCATTGGAATAATCAGGATTTTCATTAAAAGATGGCAAATGCTTAAAATTGGTCAAAAGTGATCCAAATTCATATATTTTCAAACATTTAAAAATGGAGTGCGCCCACCCCCTCTCTGTTTCTTAAACCCTTCCACCCACGCAAAAAAAGCACTAAATCCTTAAAAAAATTAATGATTTTTGCAAGCAAATACTCCCGTCAACCAACGAATAATTTTTGTCTACCATTATCCCATTAACTCTTTTTCTTAAAGTTGTGACCATCTTTTTGTGATACCCTGAATAGGGCAATTCCACAGAAATTCATCCTTTTGGGTGGGGGGGGGGGGGGAATCAAATTTATAATATGTTTAATTTAAGGGTATGATTGGAAAACTTGATATTTTTATATTCTATAGAAATATCCTAATAAAAAGGCATTGTAAATTACTGTTTACAAACTAAGTTAAGTATCATTAATATCTTTGTAAAGTCATAATGTTACGTCAGTTACACAATAAAAGTTACGTCAGTTACACGTGTAAATGCCAATTTTTTCTTTTTTATTATTCAGAAATTAATTAAACAAGTTACTGTTATAATTTGGCATTACTTAGTGTTGTGAAGAACATTAAATCCCCTTTTTTAACTAGATAGTTTTGATAATGTTTACACTTCAATGAAGGCAGAAAAAATGATTGTCTATTTTATGTCACGTGTCAGTTACAGAATTTTGAATTGCAATTTTTGGGACTCAAAGAGAGATTGAAATAATCTGCAGGTATTTGGGTATTAAGACCTTAGTACGAAATATTTTAAATTGTAAAAATTTGTTCTAGCTTTATTAGTAAATTTTCTACATAGATTTGAAAACAAAATTCGATGATAAAATGTTACGTCAGTTACGATGGAATTGCCCTATAAAGATGTGAATAGTACTTGGTACAAAATTTATGCATACATACAATATGTAATGAAGTTTACTACTAGCCACTTCCACATTATTCGGGAACAATCTCTATTTATAGCTAGAAGGAGGCCCCCCAGAATGATGCTTGCCCCGGGGCGCTAGCCTAAGTCGAGCCCTGGTTTTAATCAAATTTCAGTTACTTTTTATTTCTGCATTATAAGATGAACCCTGCTGAAATAATTCGAATGAGTTCATTTGTATTATATATACCTTTATTTTAAATGTACACCAGGTGATTCAAAATATAGATAATGGTGAATATCTCCCAAATTGCTGATAATAGAAACATATTTCAAACCACGAAAAGCGTATAGGTCAAGCCTTTAAATATAATTTGTAATATAGATTTAAGCTATGACATTCGCTTTACAAGGAGATATAAATGTATTAAAATGCGAATTTTTTTCTGCGCCCGTTTTTTCTGTAACTTACATTTAAAAAAATATTGCTCTTCGTTTAAGAAAGACATTTAAAGAATCAGATGTCGCAACGAGTAAATATTACTGAGTTATGATACTTTGAATTTTATAAAATTTTAGTGTTTTCTTGCACTAAAAACGGAAAAACACCTTTTTAGACCCAAAACACTAAAGAATCCTAGTTAATTACAACAGTTCTGCAAAAAAAAATTATCTTTTTCAGCTGCATGGGATATTTTTGGTTAATTTTATGTTTTTTAGGGTGCTGAATCCAAAAATGACCTCCATTTCCCTCCATCACGTACAGTATTGTTGCAAAACATGGGGAGTTTACATTAGAAAAACACAACTGCGATGAAAAAAATCACTAATTTATTACAAGTAACTCAAACTATACTTTCCCCCTTGCTTAGACTTTGCATTTCAGGAGCTGTGTGAATCGTAGTAGAAGCTTATGACTGTGTGTAACTGTTTTTGTTCGTTCGTCAAATTCCTTGTATTTTCTATTTGTATTTCTCTTGAGTGTTACTCTTAGAAATATGAAATTAACAAGGCCGAAATTAAGGGAGGGGGGGAGCTGTGCAGAGGAGGCATGTGCCTCGGGCGCTAGAATGAAGGGGCGCCAAATAAAGATATTTTGTTTGTCGATTTTTCTCATGTCTATGTTTAGCACGGTATTCTTAATTTCGTCCTGACTGGGGTATACCAAAGCATAGAAGAATCTAATGATGATATGACATAAGGATCCTGTATAAAGCGGAATTTTTTTATTCAGTTTTCAAGATTTCAATGAATTAATATTTGACAAAGCAGATTACGTAGTTCAGTATTACATATTTTTACATTATTTTAAATTTTAAAATAAATCGGCTATTAGAAAATCAGTAAAATTCTCTTTGTAAATGTATTTTGCGGAGGACGGGGGGGGGGGGGCGCTAAAATCCATGTTTGCCCCGGGTGCAAATAAGGCTAATTTAGACCCTGGAAATTAATATATGGAATCATTTTTGGATATGGTTTTTTACTCAAGAATAGGATACCAGATTTCATTTTAAAAAGATAAATTTTATGCTTACTTAAACTAAAAACATGAGTTTTGCAAGAAAACCTGACGTGATGAACTTTTTAAAATCTTTTTCTAGGTTTCAGCGAGTAAGCATGTATAAGAAACAATCAATAAATCCTATGCAGTTTTTTGGTTGCAGACCGGACTAATTATCATTTTTTTTCTTGTTAAATTTATTTCCCGTGATCTTAGAAATTACACCGTGTGTATTTTTTGATCTCGAAACACATCTACTTTAATTATGGGAAACATAAGAATCTTTGACATTAGTCAGGGATGGAGATCATTTTCGAGACCTTTACACATCTATATACATAGGATTAAACGAAGTACTCTGCGACTGTAGCTTAAAGACATACAATAATACATTATTAAATTAAAGCAATTATAAGTATTAAATTTCTATCAATTGAAATTAGATTCATAAAACATGTCTTTTTTTATTTATTTTTTTTTAAACGCCAATCGAAATGCACTCTAGTAATTAGTGATTTTCATTATAAATCTTTAACGTTAATATTTTTGGGAATTTTTCCGATACAAATACAAGTAATTTGCATTTTCCTTTCAATAATCTATCTCTCGCGTTCCGAAAAGTGTTAGTGCGGGCTTTGGAATCGAGGGATTAAAAATGAATAATCCTCGTAAGGAAAGGGAAAAAAACTGAAATCTCTCTAAAATACCTCCGCAGCGAAGAACAAAAAAATCATTTAATACACCCTTATAATGCAGCATCTTCTCAATAATTAATTAATTTCGATACATTATTCCTTATTCGAACCGCCATGATTAATTGCTTTCATTTGCCTAATCCCTCGGTATTAAATGCTCAGAAGCGGCGAAATAGGCAAAACGGAATTTTCGCGACAGTAGGCGGCAGCGATCGTCCCGGATATATATTTCTGATAGGTGCAAAAATAAAGATTTAAAATGAATGCGATGGCGGTATTCTGATATTGTTAATGGATTTTTATGTGCGTGTGTGAATTTTGGCAAAATAGGTCAAAAATATCATTTTACCCCTTTTTCACTGAAGGGGACAAGAGACCTTCAAAATAATTTATTTATTTATTTACTTTTTTTTTCCACTTTAAATACTATCCAAGGGCACTATATGCATTATGGCACATATTTACCGCACAAAAAAATAAAAATAATATTTTTTTTTTGGAAAAAAAGGCATTTTCTTAAGAACTTTTCAAAATGCCCTAAGCGCATCCCATATCCGTTAAAATCCCCAATATTTTATTAAGCACGTTTTTTTATATATGCAAATAAAACTGTGCATCAAATTTTATATGTTTTAATATAAAGGTAAAAAAACAAAATATTTTCTAATCTTTATAAAATTTTAAGCATTTTTACATCCTATTTCTGCAATGAACTACCTTTAACTTTTAACTTTTCCAATTAAATTTTAGTTAAAAAAAAAAAAATGCACAGTTTTATGACACATATAATGACAAACAGATATAAAAAATATTGGGAATTTTAATTGATACGGAATGTGCAGGAAGCATTTTTAAAAGTTCTTCATAACGCTTAAAATATTCAAGAAAATTCCTTATTTTACTCCATTTTTTTTCTTGTGAAATAAATATATACCATAATGCATTTAGTGTGCCCTTGAATAGTATTTGAAGGGAAATTTAAAAAATAATAATAAAATAATGAGTTTGAAGGTTCCTTGTCCGCTTAAAATATATTTAGACATTATGTATAGGCTGACAAGATAAATTTCCACGAATTAAAAATATTAGAAGATCAAACTTGGACCACCTGTGTTACAAAATGCAGATGGAAACCATTTTTTTTTTCATTGAAAAGACAAATAGATTTTTTAGACTTAATCTATATACAATTTTTTTTTTTTTTTAGATTGCCTTTTAACAACACCAAAAAAGCATTTTATATTAACTATATAAATTATGAAAAAAATTAATTACATAAATTTTTGGCTCTTTTCCTAGAAGTAATAATAACTTTAAACTGATTCGATATGTAACATAATTAAGAAGTTATGGGGGTTTTATTTGTTTTCACAAAAACTCTCCCCATTTCCACCCCCTTCATTCGATTTTGCCCATTAACGAACTTGATCAAGATTTCTGCCCCTTGATTTCATATATCAGTTTGGAAGAGATTTGTGCAGAATTATAGAAGTTATCGTATTCATAAAAAAGGGATATATATACAGTAAAACCTCTGAATAGCGGCCACCACTGGGAGCACGGTAAAGTGACCGTACTTCGGGCGTTGCCGTTATTCAGAGGTTCCACATTTTAAAACCTCAAAATTACATTACATTAAAATAACAATAACTGACCAAAATGATTTTATTTTTACAGTTAAAAAATACATACTATTATTTTACACTAAAGAAATCACAGTGAAACATCCCTGTGCGACCGCCTCCCTGAACGACTATATTTTCAAGGAGCGAAATTTATTCCCATAAGCTCAATACTAATTTTACCTCTATTCAGAGACCACACCAGTTGAACTCCCTCCATGAGCGACCCATTTCGTTAAAGAAAATGAAACAAATCCATTTTTTACTGGTCGCTTGAAGAAGGTTTTATTAGAATAATAATTCCGGAGAGCATATTATTCATCAAACTTCTAAACTAAGCTTAGAATTTTTATTTATTCCAGTAACTTCAAAGTTTTTAAACTCCTTTGTGCATTTTTATGCAATGAATTTAACTCTGATGACAAAGCAAGGATGATGGTCCATAAATTCCCCTACCCTATTCTGTCAGGAAACTCTCAAAGAAACAGATAAATTAATGAAATCGTCCTTATTTGTTCCCGTCCCCCCCAAAAAATTGCATTTATTTACTGAACTTCGAAAGGACTTGGAAATAAAAGTTAAAGGAGATAAAACCGTAAAATCAAAGCAAATGTCGGTTTTTAAATTCTGCAATAATTAACTTATGTTATTAACTTTTCTTCTGATGCTTAAATTTTCATATTTTTTCCTAATCTGGAAAATAAATTTTAGTAACATTAATTGCTAGCATTTTTCTACAATTCAAATCTAGATTAAACATGACCTCCATTAAGAGACCACCTCTCGGAGCAACCAATTTTTATTGGAACGGAACGTGGTCGCTTTAGGAAGGTTTTACTCTAGTTATTCACATTTTTTTATAAAGCGTATCTCTTTCTCTAAATGCATAATCATTTCCACAGATTTGTTGTAGAATTCGTTATCATTTTGAGTGAATTCAAAATTTCTCTGTCCAGTTTCTCTGCAATGTCTCGACCATTTTCATGCAACAATAGTCCAGAAATTGGGAGATTTTTCTTTCAAGAGTTCGAAAGCCATTCCAAAAGCAACTTATCAATCTCATCATAACTAGTTCTTTTGACGCTTAGTTTTAGATTCCAAATTTACACCTCGAAAAGTTTGTTCTAAATAAAAGTCACTTTTTTTCACAATGTCATCTGTTTGGGTCCTTCCGCAAATGTCATTTCAGCTAATTTTCATGCACTTACACCTTTTTTGCTGTCCTATATAACTTTCAACTTATCACTTAAAGTTAAAATTTTTTCACTTTGAACTCATTCTTTTAACTAAAAACACGTGCTACACATAGACAAGAAATATCATCTCGTGATTCAAAAAGAGTACATTTGACAGTAGTCATTTGACTACTGCTTCCTCACACATAAACTTAAATTTCGTCACCCCCACCTCCTCTCGCCACACAACGAAATTTTGCTAAGCAACCACTAGAGATTAGTAAGGAAATTATAAGGATGTCAAATAAGAAAATCCACCTCCGCATTCTTTTCAATGTTAGTTATAATTTAAAAAAAAAAAAAAAAAAAAAAGCTGTGGGGTGGCCGTTATTTGGAATTCGCTGTTCGGAGGTTTAGTGTAATGTTATTTCTATGGAAGAGATTCGGTAATACTAAAACATGGCCGGTATTCGGAGGTTACCGTTGTTCGGAGTGACCGTTGTAGGAGGTTTCACTGTATATAGATATAGATATGTAAAGTTTTAAACGGGGGCTGGTTTTGGGTTCAAGGGGCATCATTGCAGAGATTTTAGAAAAAAAAAAATTCAGCATTTCAACATAGGGGAGAATGTAAGGTAGTGTTTCTTAAGGAATCTACCTAAAAATCAGTAAATTGAGATAAAAGTGCTTTTTTTTTTTCTATTTGCAAAAAAATGAATTTGTGTGATATTTAGATGTTAAAAATGCGATAAAAATAAATTGATCGCTTAAGGGTGTACTCAAATCCAAACTAGTTATTTTCTGATTCATTTTTAAATTCATTTTTGCTCTGAAACGCATCAAATTAGCAGATTCTCTTATTCGGAAACTAAATAATGTGCCGTTCTTGTCGATTTTTTTTTTTATAAAGGCAGAATACAATGCAAAAAAAACGCTGTCAAAGTGGGCGTTTTGAACCAAATTTCCCGAAGCGAGAGAGCTGGGAACGAAAAAAATATGGTCATACTGAGCAAATAATTGTTTGTAAATAAAGTTCTAATTAACTGAGCGAAAAAATGAAAACACACGGCTACTTACACATCTCTTCAAAAATCACATCAGCAAGTTTCATGTTTTTATTTTTAAAGATGAGGTTGAAAATGTGTCAGAAAATTTCGACCTGTTGGGGGTTGAAAAATATTTTTTTGAGTACACCCTTAACTCGTTGCCACAGTTGATATGACGTCAGCAGAGCCCGATTAACTCTCTGTTGGACCCGGGGCACACAGGCCATGTCGGGGCCCCCTTTCTCAAAACAATTCATGCATTATAATCTTGACAAACACTTTTACGTGCAGTTTACAACGAAAAAACAATAATTATAGACATATTGTAAAAATGCATTAAAATATATAGGAAAGTAAAATCTTCTGTACTACATAGCCTTCAGAGTGAGTAAAACTCTAAACTTATAAGTTTGAATGAAACATGTTAGATGTAATATCCGTTCATCTCGCAATTTCGAAGTTTACAATTCATTGTACGAAGTTACGAAGTTTGTTACGAAGTTAGTAATTCATTGTCGTTAGTGAAAAACTGAGATAGTTTAGTTTACATGAATGGGAAAAATACATTTTTTTTATGAACAACAAATGGAAATTTACATTAGTTTGTTTTTTCAGAGTGCACAAAATGCCTTTTGGGGCCCCCTGAAAAATGTGGGTCCAGGGCACGTGCCCCATGTGCCCCTGTGATAATCAGGCTCTGGCACGTCAGCGTCACTCACGTGCATGTTTTTGCTTTATAATATAGATTTTAGAGTATTGTGCTTATTTCACTTACCTCTATGCTAGAGTCTTAGATTTAAAGAAAAGAACTCGAAATAAACAAACTAAAATTAGAAAAGTTTTAAAACCTGGTAACATACGTTACTCCACCCTCATTAATAGCAAGTCGCGCTATTCACTTAGGATCACTATCCTATAAATGGACTCTTCAAGAAAAATCATGTTCCCTCTATTTAACTCCAACCGAGCATGTGGCCGTCTTAAAAAGGAAGGGCGTCTTCGAAGAATTTACTGCTGAGAACATTTCTCTCAAAATACGGGTTCTTAGTCAAGAAAAGAGTTCGTTAAAACTAGACTCACTCTTCGATGAAGAATTGGGAAAATCAAATAAGGGATGAAACATTTCATTGTGCGGGCACAGAGTAAGTTGTTGCTTGTTGGAGGAACTGAGGAATGCACAAATTTCGTTGATTTTGTATGCAGTCCAACAAAGGTAAAGTGAGAATTTAGACGTTACGGTTGTGGGTAATTATTTACACATGTTTGAAATAAAATTTCAAGATATTTTTAGCCCTCGATATGCTATTTCTTTCTCCCAGCAAAAAAGATGTCGTCTCCAAAAAATAACGTTCCGTTGTATAAGCCAGCTGTAAAACAAAGCAGATGTATCATTGTACTGTTAAATACTCTACTGCAATTTTTTAAACTTCTAAGATTTTTATACCGTCGTATTGGGGAAAAAAGTACTTTTTAATGCAATTTGTTTGAAAACTGCATCTCAAATTATTTTTGAGATATTAATTTTTTGTGCAGTTTTTAGCGCCATTTGTTTAATTTTGGCAACTCAAGTACTCCATTTCTGTAGAAAGTAAAGAAAAAATAGTTGGAAAATAGTAATTATATCTTTTTGTTGTCATTTTCCTTTAATCACTGAAAAAAAATTAATTAAAATACGTGCTATTTTGAAAAAATATAAATGAATGATTTCTAATAAAACAAGGAGCTATTATAAACTATATTTAATTAGTTATCTTATTTCAAACAAATGAAGGCATATGAATCATTAGATAGCCGACTTTTTTTGTCGAGTTTCTTGAGTAATATCGTTTTTTTTTTTTTTTTTTTTTTTTTTTTCCGATTTGTATATTATTCAGCGATAGTGACGTCATATGAATAATTTACTGTAGATGTTGTTTAAGATTGGATCGTAAATGAGGAATTCTTTAGAGGATGCGAATGACGTCATTTTATATAAAATAAAAGCGCGTGTTTTAAGTCTTAAAACTGAAATGTGTTTTGTATTATCTATATTTATATACATATATATGTATTTTTTTTCATCGGGGGGTGACACTAAATTCTGAAAAAGCAGAATTCCTGTTTTCCAGTTTAAATATCGTGTCGTGACGCGTGTACCAACTGGAACTCGCATGTAAATTCATTTATTGCATGTGTGGAGATGCGAGAGAACATGTTGTTCCCGGAATATAGGCATCATATAACAGAAGGACTGCTAACAAAATCGAAACCTATAAAAAATGTTTTTTTTTTAATACCATCAAATTTGAATTTTTGCTCATTTTTCAAGTGTAAAATAAAACTAGGTCAATTTAATATTTTTTTATTGTTGACCTATTATGGGTGTCTTCTTGTTACTTTGCATTTTTAAGTGCTTAAACTTTATTTGAAATAGCACGTAGGTTTTCTGTTACGAGAATATTCTAGGCATAGTGTACTGCCAGTACTTTAAAGTACCACTTTAATTAATTACCTCCAACGAATTAAATTTCTCACGGGTGAGTATTTTTTTAATTCCTTTAATTTTCATTGTACTAACTGAAAAAAAAAAAATGCAGCAGATCATAATGCAGTAGATAAAGTGTTAAACAAGAATGTTTTAGAAACAAACAGGATAACTTAACAGCATTAATATTAACATTAAAATAATTATTATTTAGCTACTCTTGCAATATAAATGCTATTATGCAGTTAAAACTTTTTAATTGAGAATAAATAGCATCCTAACCTAAAAAATCGATATTCCGGTTTAATAAAACTTATTAATAATACTATAAAAAGAACTGGCAAACGATTCCTACAATCAGTGGCAGCAAAAGAAACTTTGTTTTTATAAATATTTCTTTAAATTGCCAAAATCATGATATTTTCTGATGTTTCCAAAGATAAATAACGCTTTTCGGAATCATGAGTAACTCAAAGGAGGTTATTATATATTTTCATTCGTGGTTATATTATACTTTTGTAGAAAATTTAACCTTTTTCTTTTTATATATATTGTGCATCCTCATGGCTAAATCTATACCTTGGAACAAAAAGGGCCAATGTCCATTTTTCTCAAATGGCAGGAAACCCAATTTAAGTTTGACACATTACACTAACAGTAAGTAACATTGGCCTCGACAAAATATTTTCAATGATCTAATATTGGGAGGACTTTGGCCCTTTTAACAATTACTTTATATCGCATCCTGAATTCATTCGTGCATTTAACTCAAATTTCTCAATTTTGGACATTGGTCCTTTTGTTCCAAGGTACAGAAATATTCATTTAACTATAAATTGTGCTGTTCTTTTTCTATGCTTTAATTGAAAATTAAGTTAATATTCTACAAATACAGCATGTTTCAAAATTATGTGGTTGATTTCAACTCATTATTTGATATTCAGAAATAGTTTAAGATATAATTTCACATATATGCCATGTAAGACCAAGTTTAAGCGGTAATGACCAAGTTTACGCAGCACGACATTCCTGAATAATAATGCAACGTGCCGTTTTTCTTGTGTGCCGTCTATTTTGAAAGTCCGCCGTGCCTTTTTACGAGTACACCACACTGTTCTTTTTTCTAACGTAAACATTATCTAAAGCTCCTTAAAAAGACTTTCAGTAAACTATTGAAGTTCCTAGTATGGTTAACCATATATTTTTTATTGTGATGGTATTTATGAATTGTTTATCAATAGTGTACATTTGTGCATGATCCATTATCTTTCCTCAGGTTGCCTTTATAAATTTAGCCAGTTCATCCAATCGTTTGGGTTTAAATCACCCAATCAAACAGTTTATAAATGCATTGGTTATCGTAAATAAAATTCCCACACGTTCAGCGTGAGCACAACTCTTATTGTGCCGTTACGTTTCTGGGTGCACCGTAACGCTTTTGGAGGTGCTAGCCACCATTCCGTTCAGGTCCGAAACTAGCTTTTTTTAGCCCGGCGCAAACATTGATTTTGGCACCCCCCTCCCCTTCCTCCGCAAAGTAAATTTAGAAAGATAAGTTTACGAAGTTTCTACTAGCCGACTTATTTTAAAATTTAATATGTGTAACAGTAAAAGACGCAATACTGAAATACGTAATCAGCTTTGTCAAATATTTATGCATTAAAGCCCGGAAAAAAGGAATCGAAAATGTATTTTCCTGAACTTAATGCTAATTTTCAAAATTAAGTGTGACTCAAAACAACAACAATAACAAAATTATTAAGTATTTACTTTTTATTTTGGGAATTTTCGACCTCATAGTTTGTATTATCGCATGCAATCCCCTGACCTCGTCGGACAAATATGGATGTAAAAAAGAAATTATAAGAAAAAGAATGGGGTTATTTATTTCCTGTCTCGCATATTCTAGACAAATCTTTTAATCTATTTGACAACTTTAATGCATTTTACTCAGCTTTTCTTTTTGATTTTTCGGTTAGAAAATACATTTTACCCAAATTTCACAAGCATATATATATATATATATATATATTGTATAGAACGAAAAACTAAATCTTTATTTGACGCCCCCTTCGCGTGCCGCCCGGGGCACATGCCCCCTCTGCCTCCCCCCCCCCCCTTAGTTTAGGTCCTGATTCCGTTTTACGACTGAGCCGTGTTGTTTTTTTTTTTCTACCATAAGCACTACGTAAATCCCTTTAAAAACACTTATATTGTACAATTGAAGTTTCTAGTATGTTTAACAATATATTGTTCCATTAAGTGTCCATTTCTGCATGAGCCATTATCTTTCCTCAGGTTGTCTTTTATAAATTTAGCTACCTCACCTAATCAATTGGGATCTGCGATCGCAGTTCCTGGTCCGCAATCGAGAAAATAGGAACTTGGTATTTAAACCCCGGCTCTATGACACTCGGCACTAACTAAATGGGAAAATGATAGGGCCGAGCAGTCTCTCAGGCGCCCTTAAAGCCCCAGTACGTCCCTCGGGGATAGGGCGGCGCCAAGCGGCATTACGAACCGAGTATTTACCTAATACTGCTCTTCGGGGAAGTTCGCCGTCAGAAGCTTGTCCTTTTATGCAAAATATTTCTTCTGGAAAACTGTCAGCATTAGTGGATGCCATAAGCCCTCCCTAGGTTGGATATGCATTTTGGAGGGGGGGATATTTTCTGGCCTTTCCCTCCCGGTTTGCTGAGGGTTGTCGAAATGAAACGATCCTGGTTAATCCCGTTTTTCCCCCCGTCTCATAACGCATCCTGGACTTTCTGGAGAATTAGAGTAGGGGACTTGGTTTGAAAAGCTAATACGGGAGACTAGATCTAAAGCATAGGACTGAACAAGACTGGCCAGGTTCCTCAATGAATTGGCTTTCCAAACGCCCAGTGAGTTTCTATAAGTATTAGAGGAGAAGTCTAGTGATTCTGTGGCCAGTTTGAGGTGAAGATTTTAAATGTCACATTTCTAAGTTTTCCATTTTTGGAATATAATGGCGGGATTATTTCAGTTCTCGGACGAATCTGAGATGTCTATTAAAGAAAGAATATTTTATATAAGAATTCCGACGCAGTTAAATATTCAAACTTTTCACCAGAGTTTGTGCAGTTTATAATAATAGTATTTTTCATCTAGATTAAAACAAATGTATTTCGGATTTAATGGAGCTGCAAAATTTTATTTTCTTACTATTTCAAATGTGATCATATCTTCATCGAAATATGTAATTTAATAGTTTTTCCTTTATCTTTATTTCAAGATTTGTTTTTAACAACTTGACTAAAAATCATTTTTCCCAGAAAATAACTAAAAATCTAAAATTATGATCAAAATCTTCAGTTTATATTTTCTAATTAGATCATAACAGAGTATGATAATCCGGAAAAATAATTGACTAATTAGCCAGAATGTAGTCTTTTTAGAATAGTCTCAAAATGTTTAGACATAGGCAGACCTGTATATAAACAGAAAGTTTGGATCAGCTTTTTATTTATTCATTTTTATATTATTAATTTTACTTGATTATATATATATATATATATATATATATATATATATATATATATTTATTTATTTATTTTTATTTACTAGCTGACCCGCTCAGCGTTGCCCGGCCCCGTGATAATATTCTTAAATGAACCTGAAATTTGTATGCTTTTATCTCTAACTTGATTTTGTCTAAAATACGTACCCGCTGACTGTTTAAAAAAAACTGATATTTAGCTGTAAAAAGGCTCCAAATGACAGCAACAGGAAAAGTTTACGACGACTGCGCAATTTCCCTGCTAAAATGTTGATATTTAACTATAAAAATCACTGTTAAGTCATGTAACTATTTTTTCCCATCGAAATCCTGAATGAAATATTTTGATTTTAAAACTAATTATACCACCCTTAAATCCCACTGTACCTGAATCCAATCGATACTCGATCATTAGCTTAATGGTTAGCACTCGTATATAGTATTAAAATTTCAAAGCTATTGTATAAAATTAAGAAAATATTTTAAATCAAAACATGCGTAATGATCATCCTGTGTCAAATCCTAACCGTAACTTAACTGTAACGTAGCCGTAACCTAATCGGAAATTAGCCGCAACCTAACTGCAACGTAACTGTAACCTAACCGTAACTAATTAACCCTAACCTAACCGTAACGTAACTGTAACCTAACTGTAGCGTAACCGTAATCTACACTCTTAAAACGAAAGAGCCAAAATAACTCAAGTTGAGCCGAAATCCACTCATCTCATGATTTGAAAGTCAGCTTCTCATAAAGAGTTGAAACAACTCGAGTGAATGAGTTGTTTTTAGGCAACTCATGATTGAGTGGTCTCTATTTTACTCATACTTGAGTGAAATCAAATCGATGGAAGGTAAAATCCAGTAGTACTTGAGTGATTTGTAACCAACTCATACTTGAGTGAAATTGAGTCATTTAAGACTAAATCCAGTAGCACTTGAGCTATTTGTAACCAAGTCATACTTGAGTGAAATGAAATAATTTAAGCCTAAATCCAGTACCCCTTGAGCGATTTGTAATCAATTCAAACTTGAGTGAAATGAGGTCATTTCAGATTTAATCCAGTAGTTCTTGAGCGATTTGTAACAATTCATACATGGATTAAATCAACTCATTTAAGAGTTCATCCAAAATCCCTTGAGTGATTTCTAATAAACTCATTCATAAGAGAACTTGCAAAATTACCAAAAAAACCCTTGAGCGATTTCTAATTAACTGATTAAATAAAATCATGTCATTTTAAATGAAATTCAGTAACCTGTGATTGATTTTTATAAACGTAATTCAAAATAACACAGAATTCTTGCCACATTTTCAAATTAAAATAACTAATTTTATACTCCTTCATATTGGTTTATATAACTGTAATTCTTATTTAATAGTAAATGACTATTTTTTGATTGAAAAAATAATTTATAATTAAATAAAAATTACAACAAAAAAAAACAAAACTTGAAATCACCAAGGGAAGGAAAAATCCCAATGACAACTTTTAAAAGATGACTGCTCCCCTTAAGGGTGTTCTCAAATCCAAAAGGGCAACTTTCTGACATAAGCTTGAATTTATTTTTGATCGAAAATGCATGAAACCAGCTGGTGATGGTGTTCTAAAACTATGTAATCGAGCTGCTTTTTCCATTTTTTTTTTTTTTAAACACAATAGATTTTTTAGAAAATAGTGTCAAAGTGGAAGTTTTGAACTGAATTTCCATGCGAAAGGAGAAAAAACATACCAGAGCGGGCGAAAACATTTGTCACATAATCAAAATCGCTTATAACTCAACAGATAACTTATTGATCAAAAAATGGAAAATCCAGTTCAATTCCAAATTGCTTCCATAACAAGGCTTTCCAATTTTATATCTTTCCGTTAAAAAAATTAATTTGTAAATGCATCAAAACGCTTTGTGCTTGTTGAGCAGACCAGTTAAGAACAGCCTTAAGATCCTACACTAGTCGCTAAAAAAGATCTGGATGCTTGTGTTAATCTTATGGAGAAGTTATTTTTAAATACATTGTTTGGATTAAAAAAAAAAATATATATATATTTTGGAGGGAGGGATATAGGATCTTTATGCAGGCTAATTTTTAATTTTGGTTAGTTTCTCTTATACAGTAGACGTCCAATTTTACGAACTGATGTTACTCCCATTTACGAACACATTACATGAATCCCACTGAGTTCGTAAAATCGAGCGTCTACTGTATTAAGATATAAATTTTAGAATTGGTTCCAAAAATGAAAGTATTTACAATAAAATATAAAACCTAAATTAAAAAAGTAAAGACTAGCCACAATACATATTGTCTTCAGCTACCATATGCAAAAAGAATCATGTACAAATATTAAAAATCCAAGCAAGATATTTGAAAATAACTCCCCCATGGAATTAACATTATCACAGGTCTTGTCACAGTGTTAGGCCTTAATAAGTAAAATTGAAAATATTTCAAAAAAGATAAACACCCACCTATTATATACTTTGTTGTAACTATCCCTTGATTTAATTCACACTACTTCTTAATAGACTAACTTTTAAAGAAATATTTATTGTTAAGCCTTTTTTTATGCTAATTAGCACTGAGTGATAAATGTCAATTTAATGCAGTTGATACATTTACAAATAAATTATGCACCAAAATAACTGTAGAATATTGAAAAATAAGGTTTGGGTTCACTATTTAACATTTGAAAAGATCTTTTAATGCAAATGAAAATCTAAAATGGCCTTTTACCGACCAATAGACTTACAAATCTGTCTCGATATGCAAATGTTAGGAATTTTATCCATTTTTCATGCACTATGTGTACTTTCATTTGATTTGGATTCAAGTATCCTAAAACTTATAGCTAGAATTTTGGTCATGATACTATTTTTTTTTTTTTTTTTTTTTTGTATATGAAGAACCTTCCACTAAATATTGTAGTATAAAAGTCAAATGCATAAATAACTGAAAATTGAGCTTATTGACTCAAACAACGTGCAACTTAATTCTTTATATCATTTGTTGAAACTAAATTATGTTCAATAATAATTTTTAGAATTTAGCTTCTGGATTAGAAGGAACAATGTCTTGAATGGATAAACACCAACCCATTAGGTACTCTCTTGCAGTTATTCCTTCTTAATCTTGTTGTGAAATATAAAACTTTAAAATGGCATAAGATTGTAGCTTTTTATGTCAAAAGCAGGAGCCAAATGTGCAATTCAAAATATTGTGGGGGAAAAAACAACAACATTATTTACTAACAATTTTATTTAACAAAAAGAAAAAACAAACTTAGCAATGATAGCAATTTTAACAACAAATGCAGTGCATTGATAGCAATTTTAACAACAGATGCAGTGTTTTCATTAAAAACTTTCTCGTCAAGACAAGAAAATATGTATTCTTCTCTGCTGAAGATGCTTCAGAGATTCGATAGGGCTGTTGAATTACATTCCTCGCAGTGGAATTGCATTTCTCCATGAGGTCACTATTCTCCTGTGTTAAAAGAAAATATTGAAATTAAGTTAAATAGCAAAAATTGTAATGTAAAGGAGTGATTATGAACCTTTTAAAACATTTTAGTTTTTAGATTAAAGTAAATATAAATAAATTCTTAAAGTCTTAAGCAAGTTCTTAAAATATTGTTGAAAATTCACCTTTGTTACCATTTTCAAAACGTATACAAACATATCTTTTTAAACAATAATTTAAATTTGGGGGAAAAAATGAAACTACATTTCATATTAAATTTATTCTAAATATGAAAATACATATACAGGGGTCATTCCAAGAAAAATTTAGGGCCCTTCACAAAAATCTATTTAATAAAATAAGCCCCTTCACAAAAATAAATTTAATAAAATGGGCCCCTTCGTAACATTCTTTTTCATACAAACTGTTTTAAAATGTGTAAATTGTAAATAAAACCAGCTCACTGAAAACAAACTTTAGCAAGGGGATTTAAAGGAGTTTTGTCAAATTCTTCATTTAAGTTTGAGTAACTGGATTTCAACTTTCGCTACAAAATATTATTTTTCACAAAAATAACTTGTACTTTTCACAAAATCGGCCCCAAGAATAAAAACAAACAAACAAAACACACACAAACAATCACCTCCCCATGCATATTCGAAAAGAAAAGAAAAAATGAAATAAAAAACCATACACTAAAACTTTTAGCTTTATATAAAAAGTTACACCACTGAAAATTCAGCCAATTGTGAATAAAATGGAAAATGAATAAATGAAACCCTCTGTGCGATCACCGGGGTTCGTTGATATATATCAATCGATATATATCTTGATATATATCCAATATTTATTTTCAAAATATCAAGATTTTTGATATTTTCATATTGCCTGATATTTATTTTCAAAATATCAAGATGCATGATATTTTCAATATTTTTCTATGTTTGATATTTATTTTCAAAATATCACTGTGTAAGATGTTTTTGATATTTTCAGTCAAAACAAGAGCAAATGAAATTTCCAACTGTTATGGACTGTGTTGTTCTGTAAATAAGAAATTTATGTCTCTGATAGTTACTTTTTTAGCCGAAGAAAACAAATATCTTTTTCAAACTTTATGTTTGAATTTTTTACTTTTAACTGTAGTAGATTATTATGAGGGACATAATTCAGAACAGACACTGAAACATAAACTGTCTAATTTAGATACGCAGTTATATATACAGCTTCACTATAAAAGAATCTGATGTAAGCGTATAAAGCAAATTGTTTCTGTTTTCAATTAGTTGATTTTAAATTTTGTTCTAAGTGTAAAAAAAAAAAGAAAGAAAAAGAAAACTGCACTTTTAATGTATTGTTTAAGTTTTCATGTTAAGTGGAATATGTTTTAGTTTCTAATTTATATTATGCTTGAATATATTTATTATCAGCAATAAGGTGACTATTTGAAAATATCGGATATATATAAAAAATATCAGATATATATCAAAATATGATATTTTTTATACTTTCGAAAATATCATTTAAATTTGGGGGGGGGGGGGGAGAAACTACATTTAAATTCATTCTAAGTATGAAATGTTTTATTACAACAATGATGTTTAACCTTACCCCATAAAATCTAACTAAGCAGTCAAACGGCAGTTTTCTTCCAACAGTCAAATGCATGTGTCTGAGACATACATGTCTAATTTAATACAGTATAACCTCGAAAATCAAGACTAAGACTAGATTTATAAAAATTCTAGATTTCACAAAGATAATCGAAACTTTCAATGTTCTTAACGGTACCTTTAATCATAATTTAATTAATAACAAAGTGATAATTATGTAAGAAAAAGGAAAAAATAATATCGAAAGGCTTACTTTCATTGAAATTTGTTAAAACTTTTTCAATAAACAGTGAATTTTGAAAATCCAATTGCAATTTGCTTCCTTTTTTTTTTTTTTTGGGAACTATTTTTAACAAAAATGTTTTTCATATTAAATACATGTTAGGAATATCTATTTCAGAAATACAGACTTGTTTTTCTAAACTGCATAATGTTATGACAAAATTAAATTTTATATGCTATTTCTATACCGCCAACATTACTCTCTTCTATTTTAAAAATTACCTATCATTAAAAAGAAAAACTTCCAAATCTAACACATGTCACGGATTTCTATCTAATCTTGGAAGAAAATGTGCATTATTGGGCAAATGTATCTGATTGATAGATGATACTAAATAAATGAACTGAAACTGGATAGCACTGCATTCTAAACACATAGGAAAGATACACTATATGGCCATTAAAAACCGACAATTTTCAATTTTAGACATTTTGTCGAATATTTAGAAATATACTTGACAGATTCTTCTGAAATTTCAGTATTAAAAAAACAGGTATCAGGGGTCTGTCCACACTTTTCTCACAGGGTCCTGTTTTTGTGAAATTGTGAAGTTTTTCTTATTTTTGTGAAAATTCTAGTCATAATTTTGTGAATTTTAAATTATCGATGTCTTCATGTTCTATCCTTCATATAAAAAAAGCTAAGTAATATGCTCTTTGGTGAGTTCAACTGTTTACTTACAGACCAGATTTTATTTTTAAATGACTAAATTTGTGAAAAATTCAATTTGAAGGTGAAAATATTCTGTGAAAGGTCTATTTAAGAGACAAATAATTTTGTGAAGGGTCCTGTTTTGGGATAAAATGTTTTGTGAAGGGTCCTGTTTGGGGATAAAAAATTTTGTGAAGGGTCCTGTTTTAAGATAAATTATTTTGTGAAGGGTCCTTTAAAGGACCTAAAATTTTCCTAAACATATCCCTGGGTATGATCTTATATTTAACAATGTCGATTTGTTAACGGGGGGGGGGGGGGGGGGACAATTAGGGGCCAACAAAAAAATCAAAGAAAAAAATAATACTTGGGATCACCCTGTAAAATGCACGAAATTATCTACCACTACCGAATATAAATAAACAGACATTGTGCAATATGTGTAATTTTTTGTGTAAGACTAGCACGTATATTAATAGAAATATAGCGATTTATTTAAAAAAATAAAATTCTTGCATATTTTTTGCTTATAACATGCAGGGTTTTCAACCCAATTTAACGCCAGTTTCAGAAAAATTGACAATATAATAGAAACAATATAGTGCAATTGGAATATAGCTATATTAAATATTTTAGGAAATATGAGCAGTTGTATGAAATAATTTTTATCTGTGCATGCGCAAACGATAACAAGGATCATTTTACATAATTTAATATTCTATAGAGCAACTTATTAAAAAAAATCTACTAGTCAAATATCGTAAAAATTCAGAAGGATATCGGCATTAAAGTGAGCAAATTTTTAGTTTTTCTCTAAAAGTAACTGAATGATAAGGGATTTTCCACAAATTGTCAATTTTTATTAACTGACTTTCAGAAAAAAGTATTTAGTAAGTATCAACAAGTAGATTTGGAAAAAATGCTTCAATTTTTATACTTCTTTTGATCATGGTATAGGCTCGTTCTGGTGGTTATCCAATAACTAAAGCATCAATAAAAAATGGAAAAAAAAAAAAAAATAAAAATGACAATTTGTGGAAAATCTCTTATCATTCAGCTGCTTTTAAAGAACAACTAAAAATTTGCTCACTTTAATGCCGATATCTTTCTGAATTTTTATGACATTTGACTAGATTTTTTAAAAATAAGTTGCTCCATAGAGTTGACTATTAAATTATGTAAAATGATCCTTGTTATCATTCATGCATGCACAGATAAAAATTATTTCATACAACTGCTCATATTACCTAAAATATTTAATATATTTATCCCAATTGCACTATATTGTTTCTATTATATTTTGTCAATTTTTCTGAAACCGGCGTTAAATTGGCTTGAAAATTCTGCGTGTTATAAGCAAAAATCATGCAAGAATTTAATTTTTTTAAATAAATCGCTATATCTCTATTAATATACGTGCTAGTCTTACACAAAAAATACACATATTGCACAATGTCTATTTATATTCGGTAGCGGTAGATCATTTCGTGCATTTTATTTTACAGGGTGATCCCAAGTATATATATTTTTTCTTTGATTTTTTGTTGCCCCCCTAATTGATCCCCTTATTAAATCGACATTGTTAAATATGAGATCATACCTGTTCATTTCAATCCTGAAATTCCAGATGAATATGTCAAGCATATTTCTAAATATTTGACAAAATGCCTAAAATTGAAAGTTGCCGATCATTAATGGCAATATAGTGTAAGATGCTAGGTATGAAGTTTACTAATATGAAAACAATTTTTTTTTTTCACATATGTATCTGTAAGGTCACAAAATAATTACAAAACACACACACACAAAAAAAAGAAATTCCAATGACAAAAAACTTAAAAAATATATTTAAGATTAATATGTAAATTTATACCCTGTCTTCTATTTCTTGCTGATAATACACCTCCTCAGGATTATCACGTGCCTCTTTGATAGTCCTCTTTGTTGGTACTTCTTTTGGGATGGTGTTAAATTTAACTTCATTGTTTTAAACCTCCATTCAACCATACCAGCTTGAGCGATAGGATCAAAGTATTGTTCCTAAAATGAAAATGTGCAAAAACAATGTTATCGATTTAAAATGTTTCAATGGTTTTAACTTAAAATTTCAAAACACAGACGTAACGATGAGTTTATACGAAAGTGCCTGAAACATACAAAAAAGGAAATTCATTTCCCTCCAATTTACCCAAGCAATAAATTGGACCGATGGGACTGTTGCATAATTGAAAATATATACAGTATAAAGTAAATTATCTGGAATTGTTGGGTTCACGTGTTTTTGGATAACTGGCTACTCACTGCATTAAGCTATCCCTTTGTTGCAATTAAAATTTATTAGAATAGTCAGATTAAAGCTCCTTCTCAGAGATAAGTTGCTTTTTCACTTTCCTGTGTTATTCAATGGCCTTTGAAATGCCCCACAATTCTTGGAATATCTCATCACAAAATTCATATTTATAATTAATTTCTTTTTTATTAGATGCTTAGAAGAATTGTTTTCTCAAACTGTCAAAAAATTTAGATTTTATTTTAAATAAAAAAAAGGTTATTTTTGAAAAATCTAAATCACTTCCTTCACTACCTATATATGCACATATTGTTATGAATTGGTATCAATTCTGCCTTATACCAAAATTTAAATTTCTACCCTTTCAGATTTGACAAAAAATCTGAAATCGTAATCTGAAAAAATTGTACTGAAGCTCAAAAATCATTCAAAATAGACTAAACTAACAACTGGCACTGTTGTGGTATTTGTAATTGACTGCAGGGTTGGCAAGGTTTTGGACACAACGGTAAAATCCATGGTTTAAACCGTACTGTCCAAAACCCTTCTGTCTAAAACTGTCCAAAACTATATTTTGTAGTTAAATTGTATTAATCAGAACAATGCTAAAAGTTAAAAAAATTGGCAAAAAGTTTACAATAGAAAAATACCAATTTAGTATTAACAACCTAATTACCCTACGTTATACTACCTAACAATTTAGTAGTAACAACCTAATTGCCCTACGTAACAAAGTAATTACATTAAAAAGATATTAAATTTAATTATGTATCATAATTTTAATGTTATTCATTTAAATAATAGTAGTTAATAGAAGTACTAACGATTTTATGACGAATACATTCTGATTCTTTTACTGAAAGTCCCGAGAGTTGTTACTGGAAATAATTGATAAATGGAGTTCAGGTTCAGCATACTGATTAAACCAGCTTACTGCTGGCAAATATGTATATGTGTATATTAAGAAATAGTAAAAATAAAAATGATTTTGTTTGATTATGAGATATTTAGTTATTGACTATTATTATAACACTGTATTATATGACTATTATTATAACAACACTATTTAACTCTTAAGAAATAGAATGTTCACTAGAATTAGATTAAATTCATAATAAAAAATACATATTTTAAAAAATAACTTCTACATTTTAAATTAAATATTTGTGTTTTCTTTCATTATCCTATAATCTAGAAAAGATAATTTACAATGAAACATTATTTAAAAGAAATTTCTTTGTAACATTTTCTTGCACAAAAATTGAAACAAAAGCAAATCTCCCCTCCCTATACTACATGTGTGGTATTATACAGAATTTCTTATTATTATAACTCAATTTTAACAGAAATAGAACTTTTTATGTTACACAGATATTAGAAAAAATTGAACTTTTTTCATTTACCATAGAATTAAATTGAATGTTAGTAAAATATATTGTGATATAATTATATTTATTCATATGCTTAACAAATGTGAAGTGGTAACATGTGGAATGTTGCTTTTTTAAGGTTTTGGACACTTTAGTACAGTTTTGGACGCTTTAGTACAGTTTTAGACACTTTAGTACAGTTTTGGACAGTAAAAACCCACATGTCCTGTCCAAAACTAGTTTTGGGCGTCCAAAACCCCAACCGTGATTGACTGAATTTAATTTTGAGAAATTATAACCAATCCACGCCTCCTCTAAAAATATATATATACAGTAGAGCACCTAATTCACTGACCTATAATTCATGATAAATTTTTTGAATGTAAACAAAGATTTTTTTTTTTTTTTTAATGTTTGAATGACAACGAAATTTTGAAAACTAATTCAATCAATTTTAATAAAGGACGAAGTTATTTATAGAATACAAGATAAATTTAATAAACCAAAGACAACAATTGATGCCATGTTTAAAAATAAACTAGATGGAATCCGCCAAAACTTGACGGCAACAATTTGAAAGCACCACAGAAAAAAAAAGTATTTTACAGCTAAAGAAATTTTTAAAGGCTAATTTTTAGGAAAACTTTCAATAATTGAAAAAAAAAAAACCCTGCATTTTATACCCAGGCAAATGACCCATTATTGCCAGAGTTACATTCACCCAGACACAGTCAAAAGTATTTTTTTACATTACACCCAATGGGAAAATAGTTACTTATTACTTTCTCAGGAAGAGTTGGACAGTTACATAATCAATGCTTAACACATGATTTCTTCATTTTAAAGACTACTGTAGAACACAGTACAGGACTTTAATTTCAGGGCGGGATTCATCACCAAAATTTTGAAATCCCACCCAAAAACACATCATGAGCAGGAGGCTTCCATCTAAAAAATTTGTTTTCAAAAAAGTGTTTCATTTTAAAACAAATCCTGCGAACCTTGTGATATTTTCGGACGACAGGTTGATACATTTTGCGGCGAAAGATTGTTGAAATTCATATTTTGGTCCTGCAACCGAGAGACAAATTTTGAGATTCCCCCCCCCCCCCCCCCCCCCCGAGATTGAATGACAAGTTTCTCGTTAATTTCTGTGACTGATTGCAAATTGAGGGGCGATTCTGTTCCAAAAATTATGAAAAATCATTCATCAGTCTGGAAATTTGGACATAAAAAAATATGTCTCATATTTCGAGAAATTGTCACCGAAAAAATCAATTTCGTCAAACGTTAGCTAAAATAAAAACACCAATTTTGTTAAAAGTAGGGATGCCAAAACCTGTGGCCTGCAATGTATTTCGTCAATTTGCCACAAAAAAATTTGAAAATTTCATCAGTCAGTTTAAGAATCGTGAATTTCATTGATCGGGCATGGAAAAATTGTGCGTTTTGTCGATTGTGTACAGGAACATTGAGAATTTCGTTATTGTAAAATAGCGAATTTTCTCGATGCACGAAGAAATTGAGAATTCTGTTGATCGACTGCAGAACCAATCATGATTATCATCAGTTTATAGAGAGAAAAAGAAATCTCAAATTTGTCAATTTATTGCCTGAAATTTTTTTTAAATTTCATCAGAGATAATGCAGAATCATGAATTTCATGATCAGTCAGAAAACTTGCAAATTTTGTTGATTGATAATCACTAATTCCGTTGGGCAGACACGAAAATATGTTATTTTGTCCATAATGCATGGAAAATAGCGAATTGTCGATCAGTCTCAGAAAAATCAAGAATTTCATTGGTCTGAAATGAAAATATCACAATTTTTGTCGATAATGTGCAGAAAAATCAAATTTCGTCGATCAGCTACTCGAAATAGAATTCTCTCACGTGTGGGCCTCGACAAAACACTTTTTCTAAAAAGCCCTTATCTTAAAAAAGTTGTGCACCCGTAATTAAAAAGATCACGAATAAAATAAGTTTTGTCTAAGGATTGCAAATAAAATGAAAATTTCGTCAAAGGATGGGGAACAAATGCATGTATCGTTAGAAGATAGCAGAGAAAAGAAAATGGCAACTCCTTCAAAGGATTACGAAAAAAAAAAAAGCATATTTTGTAAAAGAATCCAGAAAGAAAATGCACGTTTCGTCAAAAGATAGCAGAAAAAACGTTTTGACAAGGGACCCCCCACCCACAAAAAAAAAAAAAAAATAAATAAATAAATTTCGCCAATGGATCACGCGAAAAATGTGGAATTAGTCATAATGTCGCAGGACCCCCCCCCCCCCCCCTTGCGAAATTCATCAAAAGGTCGCTGAAATAAATAAATTTTGCTAAAGCGTTGCAGAAAAAAAAATTGCTAAAGGGTTGCAAAAAAATAAAATAAATTTTGCCAAAGTGTTGCAGACACAGTTGTATAATATAGACGCATGTGCGGAAAATTTTCCAAAAATTCGGAACTTTGCGGAAAAATTTTTTAGAAAAAAAAAAAAACTTAATTTTTGTCCTTGTAAATTTTTTTTTTAAATACCGAAAAATTAAAAATATTCTCCAATTTTATGTACGATTTATTTGCCAGACAGATTATTATTCAGGGGTCGATGCAGGTTTTTATTCTTGGGGCCCATTTTGCGAAAAGTAGAAGTTATTTTTATTAATTTTATTATATTTTTGTGAAAAATAACGTTTTTTTAACGAAAGTTGAAATCCAGTTACTCAAATTTGAACCAAGAATTTATGAACAAAATCATTTTTTACATCCCCTTGCTAAAGTTTCGTAACCTAGTTTTATTTACAAATTACACATTTTAAAGCAGTTTTTATGAAAAAGAATGTTACGTAGGGGGCCTTAATTTATTAAAAGGAATTTTGTGAAGGGGCCTGTTTTATTAAGTTCATTTTTGTGAAGGGGCCCATTTTATTAAATTTATTTTTATGAAGGGGCCTATTTTATTAAATGGAATTTTGTGAAAGGGCCCTAAATAGGCCCCAAATTTTGTCTGCATTGACCCCTGTTATTGTTTGACAGACGCGATTCTGTTCCAAATTTTCAGAAAATTTTAAGGCATTTGGTTTTGAAAATTTAAAAAAATCAGCCATCAGTCCAAAAATTCAGACATAAAAAGATACCACTGCGAATTTCAACAAATGGTTGCCGTAAAAACGCAAATTTCGTGAAAGGATCGTAAAAAAAAAAAAAAAAAAAAAAAAAAAAAAGAATTTCATAAAAGGAGTGCAGGAAAAAACGAATTTCGTAAAAGAATAGCGCGGAAAAAGCCTAAATTCTGTCAAAGGATTTAAAAAAAAGGGAGCAAATTTCGTAAAAGAATCGCGGAAAAATGATCATCAATTGATCGGGAAAAAAAAAAAAAAATTGTCAAAGGGCCACAGAAAAAGGTGTGAATTCCATAAAAAACGCAAGAAAAACACGAATTTCGTAAAAAGATCGCAGAAAAAACGCGAATTTCGTCAAAGGACTGCAAAAAAGAGAGCAAATTTCATCAAAAGCGTGCACGAAAAAAACTAATTTCTTAAAAGCATAATGGAAAAAAGCCCGAATTTTGTCAAGATTGTGAAAAAAATGCAAATTTCGTAAAAGAACGCGTAAAAAACTAATTACTTCAAAGAAGCGTGAAAAAAAAATGCAAATTTCGTCAAAGCGCTGCGTAAAAAGTGCGAAATTTGTCAAAAGATCATAGGAAAATGCGAATTTCGTCAAAGGATTGCGGGAAAAAACTGATTTCATGAAAGGATCGCAGATAAAATGTGAATTTCGTCAAATGATCACAGAAAAAAAAAAAAAAAAATGAGAATTTCGTCAAACGGCCACAGAAAAAAATGATTTTTGTCAAAGGGCCACGGTAAAAACTCACCGGTCTCTTTAATGATGATACCTATGAATGGACCTCTCCCTACAAAATGTGATTTAGTTGTTTCAGTAGCAATGTCACATTATTTCTGCCCTTCTTATCATGGATTTTTAGCTTTATTTTTTTTTAACCAAAATAATTATTCTTTGATTAATATTAATTATTTTTAAATTTAAATGGTAATTACTTTAAAACTACTGTTTTTAATCCATATCGTTAAAATAACATAACACGGTATTTTACGTTATTAAACATTAAATTAATTTGCAGATAGTTTTTGACCCAATATTTATGTGCACAGAAAGTTTTTGGTTTTATAGAAGTCTGGTTGCAGAAAAAACACAAATTTTTCCAAAGGGTTACATAAAAAATGGAAGTCTCTTTAGAAAACAGCACATACACAAATATCTATGTTTATTATAACAGGGATAGTTTTTAAACTTAAAAAATATACCAAACTAACTTTTGAAATTTTGGGTTTAACCCGAACCCAACTTGCAGGAATTCACACTCAGCCTCAAATCAACCTGAACCAAAAACAGAGTTTACTCAACCTACAACAAAAATAATTATCGATTGTTTTAACAAATGTTAATTCATAGAAGAAACCATTAAATTTAAAATTTTATTAATTAAAAAAAGGGTCATCCTTTAAATAAACACAAAGCAAGTTTTTTTCCCAATATGAAATTTACTATGTAAATGTAATTGGTTTTATTAAATATTATGTAAAGTTGTTTTAAAAAATGACATTTTAATACCTTTAAACTTTGAAATATAAAAAGGTATTTGGCCAAACAGTTACTATTCGGCTAGCTGAATATTCAGTATTCGGCCAAATCACTATTCGGTACATCATTAAACCTAACTTGCTACTTTGAACAACACTCATAATCTTCAGTTTTAATTTTTAACTGAATTGTTTACATATCAAATACATGTGTGAATTATTAGTTCCTGCCACTTACTGAAATTAGTTTCTGCCTGATGATATGAAAAAGTAAAATGTTTTAAAATTTTACTGCTGTATGATATATTTCTCAAATCATTTTCATTTATTAATTTTTTTTTTAGATTATGTGAAATTATGGCTAAATTGATCAGTCGGGGGAGGGGGTACATCATAAAAAATACCAGAAATTTTAGCGAACACAGTATTGACTAGAATAAAAAGACTTTTTACTGCAAAAACATTATCCCCCCCCCCCCCCCACAAGATTCTTTGACAAAATTCATATTTTTTTCATGATTCTTTAGTGAAATTTGAGTTTGTTTTTTTTACAATTCCCTGGCAATATTCGCATTTTAATGAAATTAGTGCTTTTTAACTTTTGACAAACTTTGTATTTTTTTCCCTACCCCATTATGTGAAGATACTCGCGGGTTAATGCTATTCTTATTTGCATTTTGACATTTTGAATATATATATATATATATGTATGTATACATATAATTTTTTTTTTTTTTGGGGGGTGGGTGGGGGGGGGGAGGGGGGTTGGACATCTGAGCTTGATCCTCATGGCACTCATTTACTTTTTCAATTTTGATTGCAGAATTTTTTTTTTTTTTTAAGAGAAATTACTTTTACTTTTAGAATCTGTTCCAAAAATGAAAGTATTGTCTTAAAAAAAAAAAAAAAAAAAAAAAAAACCTGCGATTAAAATTAAAGTAAACAAGGGGCACTGAAGATCAAATCAGCTATACAATGCCACAAAAAAAGAAAAAAAATGCAAATGAGATCAGCCAAAAACCTCCTCATAGGAATAGCACTCGAGTGTGGTCCCTCTCTACATCACTACTCAACAAGTACAAAACATTGACACATTTTCAAATTCATTTTTTAACAGAAAGATATAAAATTGGAAAGCTCGACTATGGAAGAGATTCAGAATTGAACTGTATTTACCATTTTGTGATCAATAAATTACCTGTTGAGTTATAAGCGTTTTTGATCACATGACAAGTTTTTCACTTCTGGGTGGTTTAGTGTTGGGGACACAGAAATTTTTTGATGTTTTTATGAGGTACCTCCAAAAAACTTTTGTCATGACAATGTCATGCTTCCAAAGGAGTGAGGTGGGTGGGGTTTATATGCAAGAACTAAAATTGAGTTAGGATGGATGTAATTTCTCCCTCCTCCTCGGTGTATGCTGCTATCCAACAACTCGAAGTTAGGTGTTAGCTCCGTAGCAGAAACTGTGCAGCACGGCAGCAGCGATGCAGGTTATTTTAGACCTTGCAGATTAATCTACCAGCTTAAAAAAATTCACCAAAAATTTACTTTGATTTAAGAGTTTTTGTATTTCTTATTAATTTTCTATGTGAAATGCAATTTCTGTTTATTTTATGGGTCACTATAAGTATTTAAGATAGTAGCTTGTTTCAGTATTGTTAGGTTGCAGATAAATTTTGGTTTGCTGCAGATGGACATCTGCTATTGGGGACATTAGGAAAGTGGAACTTTAGTTAGGGTCACCCGGGGTAAAATGGGTATAAAAAAAGCTTTTTTTTTTATTTTAATGTTTCATAGCAGAAACATTATGAAATATTATCATGTTTTTGTTGAATATTTTTTACATTATGTACTTTAGGTCTAAATTCAACATAATTACCCATTTTATCTCAGTTCGGGGTAAAATGGGTATATGCTGGTTAAAGTTGAATTACATTATAATTAATGTATAGACCATTCAAAAGTTTTGTACCTTCATCCTTTGAATCATATGTAAACTGGGGCGAGGAGGGAAGACAAAAAACTGTCTCTTTCACTTTGTTTACATTTTTTTCTTGACAAATAAAATCTCTTATGAAACTAATAGAAATAAGATACAAGTACACACAAATCCTATCCCCCCCCCCCCAAACTGTTCTTAATTTTCACCACATCAATTTACGTCCATGCTCTGAATCATGTTTCTAACAGTGTTTCATTTTAAAAGTTGTTTTTTTTTTTTTATTTAATGCAGCTCAAAAGCAGATAGATATCAGCATGAGTATCTGTAGGAAAAAATGAGAAATTAAGTTAACTGAAAAATATTTTAAATCAAAAGCAATTTATAAAGTTAACTAGCTATAAGTGAATGAAAATTTATGTACAAAATATGTATATGGCAACGACTGGTACAGCTTAGTTGAGATAGACTTCCTGACAATTTGGGATGCCTCCACATCAGCAGACTTAGATAAAATGTAAAACTGTCTGCGAACTCAAATAATTTCTTTAAAATTTTCTGCAAAAAACGCCGTGCTCCTCCCGAGTGCTGTATTGCCGCCAAAAGCAAAAATGAAAAGTTATATACAAGCACATAAACATTCACTAAAATTTCCAACCAAATAAACTTTATATTTAAAAAGATTTGAACATTTAACATTTATTTTTTAACACAAAATTTATTTTTAATCTGTTAAATTAATCTGCAAAGCCTAACATAATCTGCAGCACCCGCGTCAGTGCTGCACTGTTTCTGCTACCGGCCCTGACGGGAGGGGGAAAAAAAAAAGGAATTGTACCTGCCGTTCCGGCATAAGCACCGCACTTACAATATTTTAAAGTTTTTAACTCGTATGAGCCGCGACGCTTCTTCCAAAAAATACTGTACTATGGTACATGGCAAATACTTTCTAGCAAACTTTTTTTTTTTTCTCCCGTTGAAAAATAGTCTACAGACCTTGTCAATAGTCTGCAACGTGCGTTACACCGATTCTTCGCCTGGTGTCTTGTTAATTGCTTTTTTTAAATAAAGAAACTTGTAAAAAAAAACCCCATCAAAACTGCCTGCAAACTTTGAAAATTTTCTGCGAACGGCGTTCGTCTATATTATCTCACTCTGCACATCAGCAATGTTGTCTTTCTCAAGGAAGACTTAATCCGGCAGATTACTTTGTTGCAAACTTTACAGTGTATTCATCTTCGTAAAGGATATCAATAATAAGACCTGTAAATTCTTGAACAGACTTCTTTACACTGAATTTCACAACGACCCAGCCACCAATCATTGGATTCACTGCAGC
Source organism: Maratus speciosus (assembly GCA_963932465.1). NCBI lineage: Eukaryota > Metazoa > Arthropoda > Arachnida > Araneae > Salticidae > Maratus > Maratus speciosus. The sequence goes on from OZ010795.1 coordinate 511,575,131, forward strand.
GAGAACCTTTGGTTTAACTTCCTTGGATTGCTTCGACTCTTTTTACTGTTTATCCTGTTATAAGGGTGTATTCAGATCCAAACTGCTTATTTTCTGATTCATTTTTGCTTTCAAACACCTCAAACTGGGAAATTCTCTTATTTAGAAACTACATAATGTGCCGTGCTTTTCGATTTTTTGATAAATGCAGAAAATATTGTCAAAGTGGGCATTTTGAACCGAATTTTCGGAAGCGGGAGATCTGGGAATGAAAAAAATGGTCATACAGAGAAAATAATTGTTTAAAAATCAAATTCTAATGAATTGAGCGAAAAACGAAATCACACGGCCTCTTATGCATCTCTTCAAAAATCACCCCAGCAAGTTCCATGTTGTTACTTTTAAAAATGAGTCTGAAAATGTCCCAGAAAATTTTGAGCTGTTGAGGGTGGAAAAATATTTTTTCGAATACACCCTTAATCCACCCAATTTAATAAAGTTAGAACATATGTTTTAATTTAATTTATGGCCGGAAATATGGTACTTTGATTTAATGTGATTTTTCAAAAATTGTCGGTTAACAGCGATTTTTAATGTTTACATTCCAAAGCGAAGTGCGGATAACAGATGTTCGCAACTAATTTATAGCCTAATTTCATATAACAAAGCACAATTTCAGTTTTAAACACAGGATCAATAAAAATTTGCTCTCAAAAGTCTTTCAATTTTGATCAATTTTCATACATTCATATATTGACCTCAACTAGCATAAAAAAGATGGCTTATACCTATTTTACCCCATGTGACAAGAAATGCTATAAAATTTTTTTGAATAAATAAATTTACTCATTTTTTGAGTTTTCTATTAGAAAAATCCTTCTTTAAAATCCAAACAGTTTATTTTTTACGATCAAAAATGCTTATAACTCAACAGCTAATTTATTGATCACAAAATGGTAAATACAGTTCAATTCCGAATCACTTTCACAATACATAACAAATTCTTCCTGTAGTATATTTTTCTGGAAAGAGGTTTTTCATTCACTAAAAACACTTCGTTCTACTTTCTGAAAAACAAAATGACTGCTAAGCCCAGTATATATGTAGCTAGTTTGTTTTTACCAAGTTTAAATAACCCTTCTGACAGTCTCATTTCCCAATATGAACCAAAATTTAATTTTAAATAACAGAAATGTATCAAAACACCCAAAAGACAGTGGACAACCTCTGGCCCAGTAATGGACAGGACAACCCATTAAAAAGTAATAAATATAATTGTTTTTATGACTGTACTTAGAAACAGAATTTAATGAATACACAGAATGAAACAAAATAGTTATTTTCAAATAAATTTAACAATTAGGATACCAGTTATTAATAAAATATTTGTGATAATCATTTACTGTTTCCATCAGTTATTGTAATTATAAGAAGATCGATGTTTTAATTATTTTAGATGGATAGTTTAAAATACTAAATATCAGGCAATTACAGCTATCAAATTATTGAAACGGGAATTTAAAAGGTATAATTAAAAAAAAGTTTTGGAATATTAGTGTTTAGTCTCACTATTTTAAGCAATTATTCTTCCAGAGACTACTTGATGTATCATTTATAATAATTAATATTACAAATATGAAAGAAATGATATTTTGAGTTGAATATTTTAAACACTAAATAAAATAATTTCAAAATAAAACTGTAGAACTGATGTTTGAGGCCACTGATCTGCAGATTTACTTGTTTCATGAATATTACCTATAACTTTCATTAATAGTATTACTTTTTGTGTGTGTGGCGGGGGGCTCAGAGGTGAACAAGGAAACATTTAAGACAGAAAATAGATTTTTAATAGCTTCTGTAACTTGTTTTTATTTAAACGGAGAGGGATTAAGCCCTATGAGCCCCTTTTTGACTGTGCTCTTAAACAATATTTTCTGCTTCCTGGCTGATTTGATTGCCAGATTATAAAATATGCAAGGTATATATAAAAAAAACATAAAATATTAAAATTTTATCAATCAATAAAATAACTTAAAAGCAGTTATTTATAAAAATTTTAGTGTTATTACATTCTGGTAAGTGCAATTTAAAAATTAAAAATTGATTACTTAAGTTTTCAGTTAAGTCAAAGGATTTTAAATGCATTATGAACGTTACTGAAATTGCATTTTTAGCAATGCTTACATGGGGTGTCCTTTACTGGAAATTGACTAATTAAGTGTTCCAGTAATGAACACAGACAGGTCTTAAAATCTTAAAAATAAATGAAATTTTGTAAATGGCCGTTAGTACATAAAATTCTAAGTTTTCTATTGCTACTCAAACAAAAACATTCAAATATTGCAAGAAAATAAAAAATATATAAATTAATTAAACAAAGCCATTTCTTAACCTATGAAGAGCTTCATTAAGATTTTCACAGAAAAACAGCGAAACTTTAAAACATTTTCTGCTTCCTGATGGGTTTGATTAAAAGTGTCAACAATAACCCAGTGCAAGGGGGAATTATAAAATAAATAATTAAAGATAAATATTTATCTGTTATTTTTTTTTTTTTACCAAAAACATCAAGGGCTGTCCATTACTGGCACATCTACCTATTATAGAGATGGAAACAATTCTTTCGAAATTCTTGTAATTTTTCACAAAATTATTTACTACAAATTATAAAACATATTTTAGGTTGATATGATTCATCTGAAAAATTACTTTCACAAAATACTTAGTACTGTTATATCTGACAAAGTTTGTCAATCGAAAAAGAAAACTTTTATTATTTTCACCTCCCCTCATCCCCCTTGGTTTTACATGACGCTATGATCAGCTTATTTATTTATTTATCAACAAAGTAATAAACAGGACATTTTAAACGAAAATAAATAAGTAAAAAATAAAAGGGCAGAACAATTTTAAAATATAGAAGCATTTCTAAAATAAGCTGCCGGCAGTGACGCTGAGCGTATGCAGGAATCTTTAGTTATTTATTTTTACAACAAATTAAGAAATGCAGGAGAATTTTTTCAAAATTTTAAAGCTTTATATGCTAGGGAGGCACAGTATGTGTGTAAATTAAGTTAGTGTGTATACGAAATCCGTTACCACGTGCTTCAAGATTAAAATAAAATCAGTACATACAATTCCACTAAAAACTAAGTATAAATTAAATGCTTTTATAAAACTTACCGAGTAAAACAGGTCCATCCTCTTCCTCAATGTTTCATCATTAAGTAAACTTCTTTAACTTCATGTTTACATTCGCCATATTGTGAGGACAGGCGCGGCGCGACGGCGAGACGAGACGAGACGAACGAATCGCAAAGAACGGCTCGGTAATGAGTGAATTTTTATCAAGTTGAGTTGTTTCATTTCAGCTCTCCTTGAGCACAATAGAAAAATAACAGCTGAAATCAAGTTGAGCTAAACATTTAAAAATCAACTCATTCACGATCCAATAAATTAGAACTCATTTTTGAGCAACCAAATCCACTCATTCGTTTTAAGAGAGTAACCATAACCAAACTGTAACTTAAACGTAACTTAAATATAACCTAAATGTAACCTAACCGTAACCTAAATGTAACCTAACCGTATACTAACTGTAACCTAATCGTAAAATAACTGTAACCTATCCGTAACCTAAATGTAACCTAACCGTATCCTAACTGTAATCTAACCGTTACCTAACTGCAGCCTAATAGTAAACTAACTGAAAGCTAACCGTAACCTAACTGCAACGTAACCGTAACATAAATATAACCTAAACGTAACCTAATCCTAACCAAACTCTAACTTAACCCTAACCAGAACCTAACTACCCTAACCATGCACGCGCTGAAAAGTACTTTAGTTCCACTTTCCACCGCCAGGGGGTGTAATATGTTTTATAAGAACATCCAACACGGATCACCGCCGCCTGCGGCCAGGTATATCAGGCGTGCTACACACGCTCCGCAAAATCGTTTAGTTTCACTTTCCACCGCCAGAATGCGCACTCTTTTGTAAACAAATCTATACCCGAACGAAACTCCGATTTTCAACCTATCCGTAGGTATATTACACGATGGGGTGGGGACTCAAATAAAAATTTAAAAAATTTGCTGAAATTATTGGTTACCACCAACTATGATCCAATATCCAATATGATCTATAAGAGCCTCCGACACGGCTCCCTGCTACCTGCGGCACCGTATATAGCAGGACGTACTGCGTATACACTCTGTAAGTTTGTTAGTTGCACTTTCCACCTCCAGGAGGCACGCTCTGTTCTAAACCTATATCCGAACGAAACTCAGCTACTGAACCTATCCGTAGATATATTAGTTGAGGGGGTGGAGGACTGAAATAGGAATTTAAGAAATTTGCTGAAATTACTACTTGGAAATAATCACTACTCATAAATTAAGGGCGCAATATGTTCTGTACAACATGCGACACGGGTTTCCACTGCCTGCGGCACTATATAGCAGGCGTGCGATAAATTCTAACCCTTTTTCTGCATTTAAAAAACAAAAAAGATCAATGAAAAACAAGCATTTAAAAATGTGTTTAAAAATTAATATAAAAACACCTCTGAAAAAAAAGAAGTATCATTAATATAAAAAATGATAATTTAAATTCTATTTAACCTTCCGTTGGTCGCATCGCAACTCTGAGACTCCCGAGTTCAGGAGCAATGCGCCTGACAGGCGCCTGTTAGAAAATCGTCATTAGCAGTTAATTGACGCAATTCTAACAGTCTTAAAGTGATCAGTGACCTTCATTAGGATGTACAAACAGAGACTTTTAAATTTGAATGGAAAAAACCTCGTTTATTACACTCAAAGTAAGTAACTCTGCACGCTCTTTTGGCAGAGAGGAAAACGGAAATAATTGTGATGTGCCTGTCAGACCTAGTGCGACCGATGGAGGAAAATGTTGCTACTTGCTACAGCAATAGGAAGAATTGGAATGCAACTGCTTACTGTTGCCAATTTCTAATTTCTAGTGGTAAAAGAGGTAGTAAGGAGGGTCCTATTCTTTTATTTAACGTTTAAAACCTATATTTCTTGTTATCTAAATATATCAGTTTCAACCGCGAGCCTCCAAATGTCCTCGAACAACCAAAATCGCCTATTTTTTAGCAGATATATTCGTCAACCAATCAAAATAGAGAAAAAACAGAAAACCGGTGGACAAACAAAATGCCCGCCAGGTTGTCAAGTTGATTGCTAGGGTGTGACGTCATTTGAAACTGATCTATTTTTTAAAAAAATCATTATTATTAAATACTAGCAAACCCCGCGGCTTTGCTCGCGTAATATTTGAAATATGCCAAGTGATATTTATATGTCTAATTTTTATCAAAAGGTATTAACTAAATTTTTATTTTATTAAAAGGTAATATTTTATTTTATTAAAAGGTACTTATTACTTTTAGGAATAATTCAAAAATTACTATTTAAAACACAGTTTGACTAAACATCATTATTACACTGTATTAGGCAGAAATGACACTTAAATTAATAAAATGAAATAAAACTAAATAAATGATAATTTAGAAAATATTTTGAAACTTTAATGCTCAATTAATACGCTCATTTCAGTATTCATTTGAAGTTTTGAATTTTTTAGAAACCATCTTCTTACATCTTAAAATTAACCATCATGTTGAATTCCAAGTCCTACCACCTCTCTGAACATAAAGGGCTATGTTGAAACAGGAACTGTCACCATTAATTTGCCAACATTAATTTTGAAATCGGTTTGTTATTTCCTAATAATCCACAGAAACGTAATTTAAAAAGCTTTTAAAGCCCTTTTTTAGAACGTTTGTTGTTCCTGTGAACCCCAGGTGGTAGAATCACCGGCATAAAATATAGCCTGTGTAGGATCAGAGACTGTTACCACTGATTCGCAACTATTACTTTTATGATCGATTTATATTCCCTGAAATTGCATAGAATCGTAATTTAGAACTTTTTTAGAATGCTTTTCGCACCTCCCCTTCACTTCACCCCTTTTTAATTCGAATTTATCTTCGACGCTCCTTTGAGGGCATTTATATTTTATAAGTAACTACCATGTCATATTTAAAGTTTCTAGCCTTTTCAGTATCACGGAAATCGCAATTTAGAAAGTTTATAGCTCCTGCAAATCCTCTGGTGGTAGTGGAACAGACATAAAATATAGCTTATGTTTGAGCAGGTTCTATCACCAAAATTTGTCATCATTATTTTTTTAATCGGTTTGGTAATTTATAAGTTTGCTTAAAAATTGCAATTTATAACGCTTTTCACTCACTTCATTTTTTTAAAATTTGGAATTTTCTTTCGACTATTCTTAGAAAGCAGTTGCATCTTGTAAGTAAATACCATGCCATACTTCAAAGTGTTAGACCCCTCAGTTGTGCAAAAAATGCAAATTAGAACATGTTTTGCTTTTGCAACCCTCAGATGGTAGTGACAGCAACATAAAATATAACCTATGTTATAGCAGGGACTGTCACCATTGATTTGCAACCATTAGTTTTGAAATAGCTTTGGTATTTCCTTAGATTGAGTAGAAATCGCAATTTAGAACGTTTTTAGGACGCTTTTCGCACATTTTCACCGCTTTTTAAATTTCCAATTTTTTCGAAACTGTTCTTAAAGATCATTTATAGCTAATAAATATGTACCTTGCCTAATTTTAAGTTGGTAGCCCCTACCGATCACAAAAATCGAAATTTAGAACGCTTTTTCGCTCCTGCAACGTCTTGGTGATAGTGATACCGACATAAAATAGCGTCTATGTTAGAGCAGAGGCTGTCAGCATCAATTTCCTACCATTACGTTTGAAATCAGATTCATTCTTCCTGAGATATTGCCGACAAATCGGCATCTAGAACGTTTTTAGAACGCTTTTCGTGCATTTTGCTCCTGCATCTCCTCTGGGGTTGTGGAAAAAGATATAAAATATAGCCTATCTTATAGCAAGATCTGTCACCATCATTTTTACACCATTATATTTGAAATCGGTTCAGTACTTCCTGAGATTGCATAGAAATCGCATTTTAGAAAGTTTTTTATAGCGCTTTTTGCGCATTTTGACCCCCTTTTAAATTTCGATTTTTTTTAGGAAATGTCCTTAGAGATCATTGATATCTTATAACTAACTACCATTCCAAATTTCACGATTCTAGGCCCTTCCGTAACGCAAAAGCCGCAATTTAGAACGTTTTTTGCTCCTGCACCCCTTTTGGGGTAGTGGCACCGACATAAAACATCGCCTATGTTGGAGCAAGGGTTTTCACCATCATTTTGACGCCATTATTATTTAGATCGGTTTAATATTTCCTGAGATTGTGTAGAAACCACCATTAGAACGTTTTTTAGAACGCTTTTCGCGCATTTTCACTCCTTTTAAATTTCGAATTGTTTAAGAACTGTTCTTAGAAATCCTTTATATCTAATAAGTAGCTAATATTTCAAATTTCATATTTCTAGGCCCTTCGGTAACGCAAAAATTGGATTTTTAGAACGTTTTTTGCTCCTGCACCCCCTTTGGGGTAGTGGCACCGACATAAAACATAGCCTATTTATTAGAGCAAGGGTTGTCACCGTCATTTTAACACCCTTATTTTGACACCATTATTTTTTAAATCGGTTTGGTATTTCCTGAGATTGTGTAGAAACCACCATTTAAAACGTTTTTTAGAACGATTTTCGCGCATTTTCACCCCTTTCAAATTTCGAATTGCTTAAGAACTGTTCTTAAAAATCCTTTATATCTAATAAGTAGCTAATATTTCAAATTTCATATTTCTAGGCCCTTCAGTAACATATAAATCGCATTTTTAGAACGTTTTTTGCTCCTGCACCCCCTTTGGGGTAGTGACACCGACATAAAACATAGCCTATCTTGGAGCAAGAGTTGTCACCGTCATTTTGACACCAATACTTTTTAAATCGGTTTGGTATTTCCTGAGATTGTGTAGAAACTACCATTTAGAACGTTTTTTAGAACACTTTTTGTGCATTTTTAACCCTTTTAAATTTCGAATTGTTTAAGATCTGTTCTTAGACATCATGTATATCTTATAAGTAATTAATATTCAAAATTTCATATTTCTAAGCCCTTCAGTAACGCTAAAATCGCATTTTTAGAACGTTTTTTGCTCCTACACCCCCTTTGGGGTAGTGGCACCGACATAAAACATAGCCTATCTTGGAGCAAGAGTTGTCACCGTCATTTTGACACCAATACTTTTTAAATCGGTTTGGTATTTCCTGAGATCGTGTAGAAACTACCATTTAGAACGTTTTTTAGAACACTTTTTGTGCATTTTCAACCCTTTTAAATTTCGAATTGTTTGAGATCTGTTCTTAGACATCATTTATATCTTATAAGTAACTAATATTCAAAATTTCATATTTCTAAGCCCTTCAGTAACGCAAAAATCGCATTTTTAGAACGTTTTTTGCTCCTACACCTCCTTTGGGGTAGTGGCACCGACATAAGATATAACCTATGTTCTAAGTTGGACTATCACCATCATTTTGATACCATTACTTTTGGAATCGGTTCGGTAGCTCCAAAGATTACCTCTAACAAACAAATAATTTTTACTTCTTTATAATAGGAGTATAGATGTATCCAAAGCATGTGTTTCACCTTCGTGCTAAAATTTAATGTTCAGTTGAAAGAAAAACAATCATTCTTGAAACATCAAACTCTCAAATTGGTTTCTTTGAGTGTGTTCAGAGGTGCAGTTTGCTCCGCGCGCGCGCTCAGAAGTCTATGCCATGGAGTAGGTCTTATCGAAGAAAGGGTTGGGTTGGGTTGATTTTTGACGGCCAATTATCTACACGAGGGATATAGGCCCGGGGGGAGTGCCCTCCGTGGGGGTCTTTCTAAGGGAACCTAATCCATATTAACGCATGGAAGATCCACGGCTCGAAGAAAACCACGAAAACTCCGAACGATTAAGCCGACGGGCGCGATTGGGATCGAACCCAGCACCTCCCGTCTACCAGCTTCGAGAGCAGTACCTCTCGGCCACTGGTGGGGCCCATCGAAGAAAGGAATTTTAAAATAATTCAATTATTTCATTATTTTTAATGGTTCAAAAAAAAGGTAAAACCAACGACTATATTTCTTTATCCTTCCAAAACATGGTTTTCGTAACAGAAATACATGCCTATGTACACTCAGATAAAATCTAAAATAGTCGGGAAAAAACATCACGTGACCTTCTTTATCTACTTTAGCCCATTTAGAATTTAAAATTAGTTAACCAACCGCACACAAACTCCCCGCGAGCTGCTCAAAAAAATTGTGTGGGCCATTTCATCACGTGATTGTGCGTTGTTTGGTAGGTTGATTGATACAATTTAAGAATTCAATTGGTGATCTAAAAATTTTAACTTTTTAACAATTTTCTTTTTATTTATTTAAAAATAATTTATCAGTTGTTTTATATCTTCCGTGATAAATAGAATGCTGTTAGTAAACCAAGATTGTGATATCAACATATGAGATTTGTTTGTAATCTACTATACTGGATGGATTTCAATGGAATTTGCACTGTTAGTTAGACAATTTTTCAGAGAAGGTTTTAATATATATATTTCTTATTTTATGATTGCATATTTTAATACCGTGTGGATAAAAGACCAAAATACATCATAAAACATGAGAAATAAATGGCATTCAAAATTCTGTTAGTATAAGCAAAATACTTACTTATACTTTCAGTAGAAAATTTATAAACATTCTAATCATGTTTTATTCACTACAAAACTAGACAGCAAACATATATATATCATCTCTTTAAAAAATATATGTACAGATATTTTTAGTTAAAATAATCTACAACTATTACATTTTATTTTTATAATGTTCAAAGTAAAATATGATTTCCAACCTAGTCTCGATAAAAATTCACTCCTAAAGTATTCAAAAAAAAAAAAAAAAAAAAAAAAAAGAAAGAAACAAGAAAATCACGGAATTATCCTACGCGCAAAAGGATATTTTCGCACAATATATATTATTTTTTCATTTGGATTTGCTTAATGTTTATATCATTATACATATACATACTGTATATATAATCACTTAGAAACGAAACTTTGAATATTTAAAAGGCGTTCGGATTTAAAACTTTCGTCTCGAAATACCTCATTTTCTCACATTTAAATAAGTATTTTATTATTATAATAAAAATACACGTGCCTCTGTATAATAAAAGTAAAAAATATATCTTCATCAAAAATATCTTATTCATTATGAAAAATATAAAACAACCAATAAACAAAACACAAAAAAAAATTATGATACAATGTGGGACGGGACCGATTCGAACCCAGAATCCCTAGTCTCGAGTTCACTGCCTTATCCATTCAGCCGTCTAACACACGTCCCTTTGGCAACAAAATTTTTTTATAATTAGCACCATAATTAATCAAATCCATGATCTGTTCCTGAACACACTACGTGGACTTGGATTTATTCCATCCGTGATATTGACCCACTCCATGTTCCTGTCTCCTGAGCTCGCGCGCGTAGCGCGCGTGCAACTTGAACACACTCTTTAACTCTACCCCGGTATATTTAATTATTTCTGCAAAAGCTTTATACAACCAACCAACCGAAAGCAAGGCGGAAAGAAAGAAATGTATTTTTGATCAGCGAAGCTTCATGAACCAATCAACCGAAAGCAAACGGGGCAAAAAAGCATACTTTTGATGAGAGTGAGTTGCGATTTTTAATTAATAACTTAGCAAATAATTATAAATTTAAAATTCTGAGACTCCGGTGCATTAGAAGAGGCCTTCGACTATCTTCACAAAAACTTTCAGCCTCATACGTACCGTAGATTTCGCTAGCCATGGCAGACACACACACACAGACAGACAGAGCGAAACTTTCTTTTATTAGTATCGATTTTTATTTCTTAGTATTTCTTCTTATTATTTTCTGTTCATACGCAGCCCGATCCAGGTAAACATCAATGAAATCAGGTTTGGGCTGACACACTTTTTACAGAAAATACTGGTATTTCTTAACAACATTATTCTACAATTAAAATTATTTTAAAAGAATACTCCATACCATATTTATGGACAAAATTTAAGTAACGTATTCGTCAGATTATTATGTTCTTGCCTTCAAGTCATTTAATAAAGAATAAGAATATTATTCATCACTTACAAGGAGAGGGCCAACCTTGTTAATCACAGATTTTGATTATTTTAATATATGTTGTAGGGTAGACACCCCTTAGTGCCAGGTTCAACGGATTTTATCCAATGCCCTATAGTTCTTGAAAAACCAGGGGGTCTAATATTAGTAGACAACTTAAATACTTACTTCGCAGCAAAAACGACAGGTTAGTCGTATCTCAGTTGGCATGGCGTTTGCCGGCTGATTCGAGGGCCCGGGTTCGATACCTGAATGCGCTACATTTGTTTTTGTTTTATAAATATAGTTGTAATTACAATTTAATAATTTCAATTAAAAATTTTAACATCAAACATTAATTATAATGTTAACAAACTTAAATTTATCATTTCTTATTTGTAAACTATTATTTCTCAACCATTAAAGAGGTTTAAAAAGAAATTGGATCTATTATTGAATGATAAAAATTCCAAAATCGTGACAAATTCTGTTGTGGTGCCATCTAGTTATGATAAAAAAAAAGGAATATTCAAATAAATTAAAAGCAGAAAAAAGATAAAGGGGAAAGCAAAATAATTGAAAGCGCAAGCATACTTATTACAAATTTAAAAATCTTTAATATGCAAAAAATCGGTTGTAATTTAATTCTGATGCTAATTTTTAATATGATTATGCTTGTTACTTTAAAAACAGAATAATATTATCTCATTGACTTCCTTTGTTAAAGCAATGCGTAAATGATGTTTCTTTAAAATCACGAATTGACACAATTGCTCAATATCATTGCATCGATAAAGAATATATGAAATACATTTTTAAAGTGATTAAAAAAAAAAAAATAACAGTTTTATGATGTTTTATTACAACTATTCAGTTAAAAGTAAAAAATTAAATAGGTTAAAATTATAATTGATATACAATATTAAAAATTTTAATTGACAGTGAGATTATTAAGTTATACTTACAAGTAAATTTATAAAACAAAAAATGAGAAAAACAAACGTAGCGCATTCAGGTATCGAACCCGGGCCCGCCAATCAGCCGGTTAACGCCATACCAACTGAGCTACGACTGACCTATCATTGTTATAGCAAAGTAAGTATTTAAGTTGTGTACTAATATTAGACCTCCCGGTTTCTCAAGAACTAAGGAGCATTGGATAAAATCCGTTGAACCTGACACTAAGGGGCCTCTACTCTACAACATATATTAAAATAATCAAAATCTGTGATTAAAAAAGTTGGCCCTCTCCTTGTTAGATCAGTGGTTCTCAGCCTGGGATACGCGTACCTTTAGGTTTACGCGGCGTACCGTTTGAAGTAAGTGAATATAATAAAGGTAATGGCAGAAAACACTAAAAATAATAGGTTAAAATAAAAGCATAAATATTTTTCGTTTACAAAGGGAAACTTATGTGAATGTTGAGGCTAATCGCGAAATTTACCCCCCCCACCCCCCTCCCTTGTTGCTAAAGCCATTAATGCCCGTTGTAATTTTCTTTTTCTTTTTCTGGGATTCCGAGACACTAGGGAAAATGTCCTCCCCCACAACACACAACCCTTTTCTGTGTTCTTTTCATTTCTAGCAATTCTAGAAAATCTAGAAAAAATACCAAATCGTCTGTTAACTTTCGATTTTAACGTTTTCATGTTAAAAAATTTTGAAAGAATCTTTATTTTAATGTTCGACTGAACGCTGGCTCGCAGTAATGTGCGCATAAATAGTTGTAGCTTTGTCATATTTTTTGATTGTCTAATTTTAAATATTTTTCTTTTGTTTATCGTTTTGAGTGAATTCTCTTACTATTGTATCAACTGGTTGAAAACTGAACGCTTCGAAGAGCTGCAACTAGCTGTAGCAACTGGCATAAGAACACTGATTTTTAAGGTGGTTCTCAAAAAAATAATTTTTCACCCACACCATCACGAAACTTTCTGACTCATTTTTAAACGCAAAAGCATTACACTTGCAATTCTCCCTATTGAAGTATTTTTTAACTAATTTTGTTTCCCATTCTTCGATAAATAAATTACTTAGCGAGTTATATGCGGTTGTTGTCACTTGACGACAGGTTTTCTCCCTATCTCGTGCTGTCGCGTCCGGAAATTCGGTTCAAACAACCAACTTTGACAGTATTTACTGAAAGATCTTCTGCCTTTACCAAAATAGAGGAAAAGACCATTCGATTACATAGTTTCTGAATGAAATCACCTGCTAAATTCATGCGTTTCCGGACAAAAACGAATTCACAAATGTGCCAAAAAGTACCTAGTCCTTTTGGATTTGAGAATAGCCTTAACTACAAATACTGTTTTTTTTTTTTTTTTTTTTTGTTTTTTTTTTTCTTGAGGGTACCGGTGGAGCCGCGGTTGGCTTTTGAGAGGAGGTATACTTATAAATGAAAGGCCTAAATAAGGTTACGTGAAAGAAAAAAGGTTTTGAAACGCTGAATTAGACAATTACATACATGCAGGCATTTTTAAAAATATGCAGTTTAGAATATTAGAGAAAAAAAATTAACGAATATCACAATTTTAACTGCTTTACTTTTCCATAAAAGACGTACGAAACGACACGGAGGTGAAAGGATAGAGGATTTTCTTTTAAATTTAAAATAATAATAATAATAATAATAATTTTTATCGGCAGTTTACTAAACCAAAACAGAAATTAAAATTAAGTTCATTCTCTTCTATGTAACTTTGTATTTCTTAAAAACAAATAACTTTCTTATTTATTATTCTCGAAAATTCTTTACTTTTGATATCCATTTTGAAATCATGACGCACGAAACGAGAAGAAGGGGAAAGGATGCAGGATTTTTCTTTTAAATTTAGAATTATAATTATAATAATTTTTATCTGCAGTTTGCTAAACAACTACAGAAATTAAAATTAAGTTCATTCTCTTCTTTGTAACTTTGTATTTCTTTTAAAACAAATAATTATTTTTTAATTAGTCTCAAAAATTCTTTTCTTTTGATATCCATTTTGAAATCATGACGCAGGAAACGACATGAAGGTGAAAGGATGCAAGATTTTCTTAAATTTAAAATAATAATAATAATAATTTTTATCGGCAGTTTACTAAACCAAAACAAAATTAAGATGAAGTTCATTCGCTTCTTTATAATTTTGTATTTCTTATAAACAAATCACCTTCTCTTCTTTTTTCTAATAGTCGGAAAAATTATTTTCTTTTGATATCCATTTTGAAATCATGACGTGCAAAATGACATGAGGGTGAAAGAATGCAGGATCATCTTTTAAATTTATAATAATAATAATAATAATAATAATAATAATAATAATAATAATAATAATAATTTTCATCGTCAGTTTACTAAACCAAAACAGAAATTAAAATGAAGTTCATTCTGATCTTTGTAATTTTGTATTTCTTATAAACAAATCACTTTCTCTTCTTTTTTCTAATAATCTGAAAAATTCTTTTCTTTTGCTATTCATTTTGAAATCGTGACGCACGAAACGACATGAAGGTGAAAGGATGCAGGATCTTCTTTTAAATTTAAAATAATAATAATATTAACAATAATAATTTTATCGGCAGTTTACTAAACCAAAACAGAAATTAAAAGGAAGTTCATTCTCGTCTTTGTAATTTTGTATTTCATTTAAACAAATCATTTTCTCTTCTTTTTCCTAATAGTCTCAAAAATTCTTTTCTTTTGATATCCATTTTGAAATCATGACGAACGAAACGATATGAAGATAAAAGGATGCAGGAACTTCTTTTACATTTAAAATAATAATAACATTAATAATAATAATTTTATCGGCAGTTTACTGTACCAAAGTGGAAATTAAAATGATGTTCATTCTCTTCTTTGTATTTCTTATGAAGAAAAAACAAATCCCCTTTTTTTTTTTTTTTTCAATAGTCTCAAAAATTCTTTTCTTTTGATATCCATTTTGATGAATAAAAAGAGACGCACGTTTACTCCTCTACCAACAGACATGGAGATAATATCATTCCGAATAATTACGAAAATTGTATTAAAGGCAACGCACATATACCTTATATTTTTATGCAATAACTAAGAACTCCATACAAACTTACCATGCCATAATTTTGGATTTGCTTTCACTGGAATAAAAAGTTAAAGTGTCAAATTCGTTTAAGGTAGGGATGCACAACCTGTGGCCCGCGGGCCAAAAGTGGCCCGCCATGAGTTAACTTGTGGCCCGCGACCACAATTTATATAATTTCTTCGTTTTTTTGACACAATTTCATATTATAATTTTCATATAATTTCGTTTTTTTGACACAATTTTCATATTATGTTATTTCAATTTTTTATAATTGGAAAAATTGCAATTTTTTGTCCATATGTCGCAGGAAAAAATTGCGAATTTCGTCAATTTGCTCCAGGAAGAAATTGCAAATTTCATCAGAACCAACTAAAAATCGCAAATTTCGTTGATATAGTTCTGAAAAATCGCAAAATTTATCAATGAGTCGCAGAAAAATCTCAAATTTCGTTGATCAACTGGGGAAAAATCTCGAGTTTTGTCAGTTTATCGCGAGAAAAAAATCGCGAATTTCGACAATTTGCCGCTGAAAAAAATGCAAATTTCGTCAGAGTCAATTAAAAATCGTGAATTTCGTTGATCGGACGCCTTGAAAATCGCGAATTTTGTCGATTATGTAATCCTTGGTCGGTTACTGGAAAATCTTGTTAGTTGATCGTGAGAAAAAATCGGAATTTTGTCAATTTGCAGCGGGAAAAATTACAAATCTCGTCAGAGTCAGTTATCAATCGTAAATTTCGTTTATCGGGCGCAGAAAATTTTCGAATTTTGTGGATCGCGAGAGGAAAAATCGCGAATTTTGTCGACTCGGCGCGGAAAAGTCTCAAATTTCTTTAATCGGGCACAAAAAATCGCAAATTTTGTCGATGAGGTACGGAAAAATTGCAAATCTTGTTGACCGGCTGCGGAAAAATCGCGAGTTTCGTTAGTTTATCACGAGAAAAAATGTCGAATTTCATCAATTTGCCGCGTAAAAATTACAAATTTCTTCAGAGTCAGTTAAGAATCGCGAATGTCGTTGATCGGAAGCGAAAAAATCGCAAATTTTGTCAAGGAACTGAGGAAAAATTGCAAACTTTCTTGATCGGCTACGGAAAAATCGCGAGTTTATCGCCAGCTTATTACGGGAAAAAATCGCAAATTTCGTCAATTTGCCGCGGAAGAAATTACAAATTTCATCAGAGTCAGTTAACAATCACGAATTTTGTTAAACAGGCACAGAAAAATCGCGAATTTTGTCGATGAGGTATAAAAATTGCAAACTTCGTTGATCGACTGGGGAAAAATCTCGATTTTGACAATTGATAGAAAAAATTACATATTTTGTCAGTTGGTTGCAAAAATATTGCAAAATTTGTCAATCGTTCGTGAAAAAAAATCTTGAATTTTCCCCAAAAATTCGCGAATTTCGTGAATAGCTGATGGAAAAAATTACAAAATTTGTGTGTCCGTCCCAAAAAATAACATGAAGTAGAAATCCATTGGTCGCAGGAAAAAACTGCAAATTTCATCGATTGTGCGCGTAAAAAAAATCGCGATTTTTGCCAATTTATTGCGCGAAAAAAATCGCAAATTACATCAATATTTATCAGGAAAAAACCATGTTTCGCCAATTGGTCATTGGAAAAAAATTGTAAATATTGTCAATCTGTCACGTAAAATATCGCAAAATTCGCCAATCCCTCATGAAAAAAAAAATCGCGAATTTTGTCAGTCGTTCATGGAAAAAACTTGCAAATTTCGAAGATCGTTCGCAGAACAAAACAGTCGCGAAATAATTCGATCGGGGGCGGAAAAATCGCAATTTTCGTTGATCCGTTGTGGAAAAAAAATTGCGAAATTTGAAAATTTATAGCTGAAAAAAAATCGCGAATTGCGTCAATTTATCGCAGGTATCGCAAATTGGTTATTTGAAAAGATTGCAAATTTTGCCAATCGGCAATGGAAAATTACCACGAAATCTGTCAATCGGTCGTTGATAAAAAATCGCAAATTTCATCAATCAGTCGCACTTGATTGGCAAAAGAATAAAAAACGAGTTTTGTTAATAGTCCGCAGAAAAAATAGCATAATTAGTCCATCAATCGTTGTTATTTCAAAAATAAGTTTCTGTTTATTTTAAATGAATTTATTCTTCAGTAATTTTTTTTAGATAATTTTCAATAATGTTCAATTATTTAGAAATTTTGTGTAATTTCTTTTCTTCAAGTTACCATTTGTCAAGAAGGAATCGTTAGTCTTCATAAAGTGTTGAATGGTTATTCATACAGATGCGAAGAAGCCCTGCAAATCCTTCATACAATTATTTATTTCCGTTTGTTTATTTTTATTATAGACAAAAAATAATTATTTATCAAGAGTAAAGACTTATTACCCTGCCCCCTACCTGCCCAATATAGAATTTTCTCAGTGTTACTGATGTGGCCCTCGACAACCCAAACATTTTTGTAAGTGGCCCTTCTCTTAAAAAGGTTGTGCACCCCTAGTTTAAGGGGACGGAGTACCTTGAAAATGGTCAAAATATCGATTTTATTATTATTATTATTGGCTTAAAGTATAACTACATCAAAAATATACTGGGGAAATTTCAAAGGTGTATCTTTAATAATAAAGGCGTTATTAAATACTTTATACACGATGACATAATTTAAAGGGACGCCTCGCCCACGCAGCAGTCTTGGTTAATTTAGATCACTAATGAACAAACCCAAGGACATAGCGAATTATTTCGTTTCAGCCATTGCGAAAACTCAGTGTACGATCTAACCTTAACAGTTTGAGTTAATTTGGCATGTGAAAAGACTACAGGAGCATGTACCAAAGAAGGAGGAAAACAAATGCAGTTTATGAATTAGCACTGGAAAAAAATAAGCCTGCTCGCAGCCGCAGGGATCCATAAAAAATGAAAAATGAGAGGCTTGCATATAAGGTTGGCTGTTTTTACATTTTTATACTAAGTGTACAGGAAACTTATTCATGTTCCCGCATGATATATATTATTAGTAAGTAGTATTTTATATAAGTAATGACAAATGAGACAATTTTCCCATTTTTAATTTTTCGGTGATTAATGAATTCATGACATTACTTCACTTACTATATGTAACTAATTTATATACAAAGTGTTTATATGTACTTCAATTTATGTGTTTCATAAAATTGTGCGTGAACTTCACTCATGTTAGATGATAAAACATGTTATTTTTGCAAATGAGAACTTTAAACTGATTTTCTCCATGTTCATATTTTCATAACTTGCTTGTTCAATAAATTCTGAGGCTTTTTTCCGAAATCAGATAGATGTTTGAATTTTTCTTTTAACTTGTTTTCCATGGTATATTTAATATTCCTGTGCATGGATTAACATTCAAGTTTATTGTTATTTAGAAAAATATATTTACAAGGTTGTTCAATTTCCTTGATTTTTTTACTATACGCGAGAGAGAAAAAATCATATTAAGTGTAATATCCCATACATCTAAAAAACCATGCACAGTTTTATTTAGTATATTCTAATGGATGTGGAAAATTTTTTGAAGCAGAAATATCCATATTTAAAACTATAGTAGGGATTTTTAAAAAGTTAAATTTTTTCAAGTAAAAACTAAATTTTTGTTAACTACCATGTACCACAAGACTGATTTTTTAAAATTACATTTGCTTTTTATTATTAAATATAATGCCACCACAGATGTTACAGAATTGTTCGAAATTGAAAAAAATAGTTTAAAAGGTACTGTGACCCCTTAAAAAACGTTTAATTTGTTTATTAATCAGATCTTATCAAATAAAAGTAAATAACAGAGACTTTACTAAGTCTGAAGGAAGGGTGAATTACTAGATTATGTTGCATTAAAAAAAGAAAAAAAAAAAAGACACATAAGAGAAATTATTACGTTTACCATTTCATTTGTTTCGCATAACGAAAAAAAAAAAAATCAAACTATCCAAACTTCGAATTAAACAAAACAGTCGATATATAAAAAAACAAAAATCGTTTTTAAATAAAACTAAGAAACGAAATACTGTAAATAAGTAAAATTAACATGAAATGATTCTTACCTTTAAAATCGTCATCTTAAAGCCAGATCTCATCCTGAAAACATACATACGTCCGGGAGCTTAATTTTAGGCACATTTCTATTGACACATAGAAAAATTGCATGCATAACACTAATTAATTACATAATCTCGCTTGAAGATATTGGTAAACTTTTTTTGTTTGTTTGTTTTTACACTTCCAATAGAATCCCCAATATCTCGTCCGTTCAGTAAAGACTTTCGCTATCATTAATTCTTATAAATCGTATGTGAGTGTGAGAAGTAATTTTAAGGATGTTACAAGCACCGACACATAAAAAAGTGGAAAACACAAAAAAGTGGGACTTAAAGCTATAAATCAAAACAAAATATTTTTACTCCAATGATTTCCTCTAGATAATCAGGGAAGAAAAAAAAAATTGCATTTTTCTGTTATTTTAAGCTCAAGAAAATTTAGGATTATTTAATTTGCATACAAAACTTATAAATTGACTTTATAAATAGTCCATTTGAAACGTCAAATTCGCCTTTGTTTAATGTGCAAAAAATTTGAAAACCTTGAAATGATTCATTAAAATGATTCAAAAAAAAATGATTCATTAAAATACATTACTAGAACAGATGTGATGAAATATACAAATGATTTTAAAAAAAATTAAAAACGTGAGATGATAAAGTACATATAAAAAGCACTCAAAGCGCTTTCGGCTAAACCTGAGCCATTGTCAAGGAGAAAACCAATGAAGAAAAAAAAAATAAAAGTATTTTTTATGTATAAAAATTTAGTTAGAGGCAAAAACTAATTACCCAAAATAATAAATATTAAATTTGATTTTGATTATATTTTTTTAAATATTGTTTTCAATTCTGATTTGAAGTTGAATAAACACCTTGAATGAATTCAAATTTTCCAATTACGAATAAAACAAAGTCTACATTTTATAGGGTTTTACGATTACACAAGGAATACACAGCTAATTGAAGTACAGTCGGACCCGCTTAATCGGGTAACGGATAAACAAATACTCCGCTTATAGAAATAAAATCTTCTAGAACCAAAATTTTTCCCATAGAGGCAATGTTAAAATTTCCCACTTATTCGAATAATTTCCCCGGATAATGCAGTAACGGCCAATCTGCTGTGACAAATATTTTTCCTAGAAAAGGTCTTTTGTTTGAAAATTTCAAACCACCGAAACACAGGTTTATCAGGTTTCTCAGAGGAAAGGGAGTAATGGCGTTATCACATGAAGTCCAGCTACGCGCATCACGTCAAATTCGAACAACTTTTTCCAGGGTCGCCATAGCAACGCACGTCTCGAATGAAAGAGGTGTTGAGGGGGGGGGGGAGGGAAACAGAGACTACGCCTGTATGATTACGGTAAAGAAAAACGGATTGGTCACGTGATGTTGTAGAATATTCGAGGCTATTGCACTGTGACACTGAAAAAATAGACAGTTCTGACCAAAGTTCGATTCTCACTTTATTTATTCAGTTTGTTTTAAGGTTCTGAAGTAGAAAAATATGACCGCGAAAAGAAAAGATTTAGGTTTGTGCGATAAATTGAAGGTTTTGGATGCCACAAAGCACAGAAAAACACAAGCTGAAATCGCTGAAGAATTTCAAATTTCCCAGTCTCAAGTCTCGACCATTAAGAAAAATACTGATAAAATTGAAGAAGAATTGAGAAACAATGGAAACCTACACCGAAAACGGAAAAGAAAATCTAATGACAATCTTGACAATGATGTGTTCGAATGGTTTCATTTAAAAAAAGCAAAGGAGCTTTAACAAACGTGCAATGATTATGCAGAAAGCCGAAGAAATTGCGAAAGATTCTATTAATGAGAATTTTTCGCCATCTAAAGGATGTTTATATAGATTCCAGCAAAGACACAATTTAACATTTCAGAAACTACATGGAGAATCGGGTTCTGATACGATGCAGTTTGTGATGAATGGATTGAAGAAACTTTACATCCAATCCTTGCTGAGTACAAACCATGTGATATTTTTAATTGTGACGAAACAAGCCTACTGTATAGAGCTATGGCAAAAGGAACAATTGCAAAAAAAAAAAAGGAAGAAAAGAAAAACTACACGGATTTAAAATAAGTAAAGATCGCATAACTGTGCAACACCGTGTAAATCGGACGGGAGAAGATAAGCTTCAACCTCTTCTCATTGGCAAAAGCAAACAGCCTAGATGTCTAAAAAACGTAAGAAAATTATCCTATTGCATATGATTACTCACAGAATGGTTGGATGACAAAACATATTTTTCAAAGTTGGCTGACAAAATTAGACCTAAATATGAAAAAGCAAAATAGAAAAATTGTCTTATTTATGGATAATGTTGGCAGTCACAAAACAGAGAAATCAATTCGACTGAATAATGTCAGAGGAGAATTTTTGCCTGCAAATACGGCGGCCAAAATCCAACCTGTTGTTCAAGAAATCAAAAGAGATCATTCAAGGCGTTATATAGACGGGAGATTATTAATGAATTTCTCCATATTTTGGACTTGGAAACAGAGAACTGTAATGAAACATTTTCCAGTCTTTCAAAAAAAAAAATTAACCTTTTGACTGCTATATGTATTTCTGCAACAAAGCTTGGAATAATGTTCCTGTTAGTGTAATTAAAAACAGTTTTAAAAAAGCGTAATTTTTAAAGCCTAAATCTGATGAAGGGGACTGTTGGGACACATAAACTGAAATTTGTGATCTTCAAAAATTTCAAGAAGGGCTCTATAAACTCCAAATTACACAAGAAGAACTTTTGGAATTTACAGAATTTAAGGAAAATGAGGCTGCAGAAACTAATGAGGTGTCAGAATAATCAGCTTGCACAGAAGAAGATGAAAATAATGAAGTTGTAATAGATCCTTCCCCATACTCGAGTGAAATTCAGAAATCATTATCAATTATACAAAGACATTTTGAAACTCGAGGTGCAGGTTATAAAATATTATATGGTTTGGAAAAAGAACTGCAGAAATGTACTCAAAAGACATTAAATAAACAATCAACTGTATTGAATTTTTTCAAAATATTGTAATGAGTAATCTATAAAACCAAAATATTCATCATGTAAGTTAAGTGAATGTGTATTATAATGCTTAATAGTATAAGAATTTTTATTTCATTTTGTTGTTTTCTTTTTTTTTTTTTTTTTAAGAAAGTAACTTTTTTACAATTAAAATAATTGTTTTTTTTTTAACTACTATAGATTATTAGTTGGATTTTAAGATATTATTAACGATGTGGTAAGGTAGAATAAATTTCCCCACTTAATCGAATAATAGATGTTGGAACCAAACATATTCGTTTAAGCGGGACGACTGTATATATTCCTTAAAAAATTTTCTATTCAGGTAAAAATCGTAGGTAAAATATGCATATGAGTATAAGATCTTTTATAAACGATGCTAGCGATAACATTTAAATCATTTAATATTTTTAGACGAAAAACAAAAATCAGTAAACCATTTGTATACTAAAACATTAACATCATGTGAAATATCTTCAATATTTAGTCAATATTTTCAATATTTTCTCTCCTCATATTTTAGTTTTAGCCTGGCATAATTCATTTAAATGTTAAAAAACAAATGAGAATTTTAGTAGTAAAAATTATTTTTTTAAAATACTTTTTCGCATAAACTTCCAAAGTATCTGCTTTCTATTTTTCCGTAAGCCCATTCTACGTGTTCATGAAACCGATTCTTTTTTAAGAAAAAAATAAAATGAAAAAAAAAAAGATGACTTAATTACTTTTGGGTCTCGTTAAGAAGTGCTACGACAGGGGGTGTTTTCGGCTCGTAAATTTTCATGCCCCCCTTCTCGTTACCATGGTTACTGCCAACTTCGGAGCATCGCCACAGTTTGTTTTTATCTACAACTTCTTTTCTAGATAGAAAATTGGTTAAGAGAATGAAGAAAAGACAAAGCTTTTATAAAAATATTTCTTGACCCGCACGGTTCGATATATTGGCAACAACATTAAAAATGGTGGCTGCCATAACCGTTTCAAACCTATATCGTAAAACTCGAGGTGAAATTACTATACCCAAGTATAGATAAAGCCATATTGGCAACTTGGCGAACTTAAAACTTAGGTAATGGCGTGATATTGACAGAAGATTTTTTTTTATTATTACCATATTCTTGTAAGCTTCTTCAAGCCTAGGTCTCTTGACACCACGCCGGGTTCTTTATTTGCTTATTTATGGTGTACGCTTTTAAAGTTTGTTGTTGAAAATTAAAGTTTGGCGAAAAGTTGTTTTTAATTTCACCTTCTGGAGTTATTACCTTCCTAATCTTGTTTATCAAGAACTTAGTTAAGGACAGAACAAAAAAAAAAAATTCTAATGGTATTCACTTTCTCCCGGAGAACTTTGTCTTTTCTAATCAGTTAAGCACTTCGGGACTAAAGAATTTTTAAAACGAAAATTCTGTACTCGGATGTGGTGAAAAGATATTTAAAGTTTTAGAAACGTTGTGTGGCAGCAAAGTAAATGACATTCAGGGTGATATATTATCGAGATATTCGCAGTTAAGTGGGCGAATTATTCTTCCATTATTAGATAGTTTCGTACGGGCCGTGTTACCTTGGCATAATCTAGTATTTCGTCAGTTATTGATGCGGTCAGTTTTCAATAATTATCTGTAAGATGTATTGAAGTGCCTTTAAGAGGGCCATTATTTTTATGCATCATGGGAATATTTAAACGTTACGACCTTTAATGTACCGTGCTAATTTTTAATGGCGTTTCCAATAGATATATAGATGACATTGTATACTTTTAAAATTCTGTTATCGAAACTTTCACTACTAGTTCATAAAATGTCGGTATTTTTCATGTTATGTAAAAGAAATAAGAAGTAAAATGCTGTGATAAGTAATTATTTTATGCAGTATTATTTTATGCATGCATCTTTTAAATCTTACAGAGAAAAAATATATAAATAATTAAGTTTTTACTGAATGTAATTCTTAACAACATCCTCATTATTAACGCTCTTTAACATAGTTAAAAGTATTTATGACTTAGTTTGGTCTGCCTGTCTGCCCGTCTGCCTACTGTTTGACTTTTGTAAATATATTTGAAAAGTTATGAAATTTATATGAAATAGATGTTCTGCATACTTCCTATTGAAAATCATTTGCGCGATATTTATTCTTCATGTGCAGAGCTCAAAGAAAAAAAAATGCGATTCATTAACCTGTATGAGGGGAGTAGTAACCAGCGGTTTACTAGAGGCGGAAGTGAGGGGGCATGGTCGAAGGTCACGTGACCGGAAGGGGCGTGGTCAGCTGTCAATCAAAAGGGGGGGGGTCGGAAATGGGTCACGTGACTGGATCGTCTAAGAGTACGGGGGTTCTAGGTTGAGTTGTTTTTTGCTGAATGTTGAGTTGTTTTGGGGCTGGATTTTCGAGGGGTCAGAAAAGGGGGAAGGGGGGGGGCGGTAGTGGATGTATCACGTGACTGGATCGTCTAAGAGTACGGGGGTTCTAGGTTGAGTTGTTTTTTTGCTGAATGTTGAGTTGTTTTGGGGCTGGATTTTCGAGGGGGGTCAGAAAAGGGGGAAGGGGGGACGGTAGTGGATGTATCACGTGACTGGGTCGTATAGGATAATCAAGGTTGAGTTGTTTTTTTTGCTGGATGCAGAAGAGGGGGAGGTGGAAATGGGGGGATGATTTTTTTTTTTTTTTTTTGCTGAATGTAGAAGTTTGGTTGATTGGTTGGTTGTTTTTCATTCGCTGGATGTTGAGTTGTCCGTTCAATTAAATTGATTAATTACGGTGTAATTAATAATCATTAGAGACGATTTCACTCACCGCGAGGTGCATGACGTCATACATTCATGTTGTAATACGTTCGTTTCCTGTTTCGACTTGAACGCTGATCCACGTGGGCAGTGACGTCAGACATGCATGTTAGAACACAAACCTTTGACTGTAACCGATTGCAAAGTTGAGTTGTTTTTTAGCTCAAGGTACCGTTTAACTGTAACCGGTAATGAAAAAAATTTGTCATACAGCAAATGGCAACAGTTGTATTTGTTTGCTGTTTACAGGTGACCACGTGCTAGCGTTTTCAGACTTGTTGTGATCGGACTAACTTATTTTTTTGCTGTGTTCTGTAGAATTTTTATTTTTTTTCTATGGATTTATCCCGCAAACGTTCTATGCAAGATGTCGAGTATGATGATGATGACGATTTAGTAAGTATTACTTCTTTTGTTTCATATTAATTTTATTTATCAATTATATCAATAATTTAATATTACTTATCATTTATGTATATATATTTTTCAGATTGGGCCATTATCCCAAGAATTTTTGGAAGTGACTGATGATGTAAGTTTATTAACGATAGATATTTATTAAAACTGATTTTTTTAATTATTTATGAAATATATTAATACTTTGTTTTGCTTTTTTAGATAGGGATATTAACCCAAGATTTTTTGGAAGTGACTGATGATGTAAGTTTATTAAAGATAGATTATTAAAACTGCTTTTTTCTTTTTTCAATTAAATGAATATTTTTTATTTTGCTTTTTTAGATAGGGATATTAACCCAAGATTTTTTTGAAGTAAATGAGAATGTTATTTATTAAAACAAAATGTTTTAATTAAAAGTTTATTTAAATGGGTATTTATTTAATTATCAATGAATACCTTTATAGTGTTATGGAGAAGTTTCTCAAGGTTTTGATGAGGCAACTCAGTTTTTTGAGAAGCTACCACTTTATTACCAAATTGGTCATGGATTTGAGACTCGACCCTCGACTGAAGGCGGTTTGCCGTTTGTGGAAGAGGGCCCAAATGTTTGCGAAGTTGATGTAAGTATTATTTACAAATTTATTATGAAAAGTTTTTTTCCATATCAAGTTTTTTACAAAATTTATTTTGTAAAGTTTTTTAATATTATGTCTTTTTTTTTAGTTGGAAAACGCTATCATATTAGAAGAACGTGGTCGCAAACAAAACAATAAATACAACGGTGAAGAAATTTGCTTTCGTGCCCTGGTGGATACTGAACGACTGCCCCAGCATTTGATCGGAGCCCCACTGTGTTCCGCTGTACTGAGGGTGCTGTTTAACCTATTGCTTCGCCGTACCACGGAAAACCTAAGACCGTTTGACCTCATTCGGTTTTGTTTTCAAGCCAACAGTTTGGACAAACCGACCTCTACGTGCCTGATGCCTGTGTCCGACGTTACCATCGAAAAAGTCCTGGCCATTGTGATGAAGGTGTTGCAGTCCCACGAGGAAATAGACCTGTCTAGTGGATTTTCAGTGGACGTGATCACCATTCGACGGGATTACGGCGATGGTCGCACTAACAGGAGGGTAATCAACGTGGAGGTCGACAGGCTACGCAAGAAATGTATTTTTCCCATCCCCTATGACAACGAAGGCCTGTGCTGTGCCAAGGCTATTGTCTACGGCTTAGCGTATGTAAACAAAGATCGAACAGCTCTGAATGCTGTTCGAGATTTCAGGCGCCCAGCCCTGATGAACCGAGCGAAAACATTGCATGAAGCGGCTCAAGTTCCCCTGGGTCCCTGCACCTTCACCGAAGTGGCCCTCTTTGAGCAACATCTCAATGTGCAAATAGCTGTTTTTTCCACAGATGCCCTGAACAAGGTACTTAGGTTTTTTATTAATTTATTTTTTATAAAAATATATATTTCTGTTTTTAATCTAAAACAAAAATACGTTTTTTCTTTTTTCAAGTTGGCCTACAAAGGACCCCAACGCTTCGATCCCGAGACAGATGAACTCCAACCCCGCATCAACCTTTGGCTGCACAACAACCATTATGATGTGATTAAGAGCATGAAAGCATTTTTTGGCTCCAATTTCTTTTGTGAAGACTGCGACAAGTCCTTTCAGAAACCTGAAGATCACCACTGTGCTCATGCGTGCCATATTTGCAAGAGATCGCCGTGCCCTCGAAATCAGCCGAGACGTTGCTCGGACTGTGATCGACTCTGCCAGTCCGAAAGCTGCTTCACTGCCCACAAAGCCGTCACAGAGAAGCAAGTATTATCTCTGTGCGATCGAGTACGTATTGTTTTTTGTATGTTTCTGTTTTTAAATGTTTTTATTTGAAAAAAGTCTAACTTTATATTTTGTTTTAGGTCTACCAGTGCAGACAATGCTGCAAGGTGATTGAACGCAGAAAATGCCCTCGAGAAGCCCATCGATGCCACACCATTAAGTGTCCGTCTTGCAGTCAATATGTAGTGTCCGAAGAGCATCTATGCTTTTTAAATAAAGTGCCAGCCAAGAAACCGTCAGAAAACCTCTTGTTTTTTGACTTTGAAACGGACCAGAGTTCAGGAGAACACCTAGTGAATTTCGCGGTGGCTCATTATGCGGACGGTACAGAAGAAGTATTTAAAGGGTATGATGCTTGTTTGAACTTTTGCAAGTGGCTTTTCAAACCGAAACACAAGGGCCTTACAGCCGTGGCCCACAACATGAAGGGGTAAGTTTTTTACAATTTTATTGCTTTTTAAAATTTTATTACATCATGTCTGTATGTTTATTGGATGTGCGTAATCGTTTTTTTTTATTCTTTTACAGGTTTGACGGCCAGTTTATCATGGCATGGCTGCTAGAACAAGGGATTGCCCCTGAAGTCATCCCCAACGGCTCGATGCTCATGAGTATTTATGTAAAGACTCTGAACATACGTATCATTGACTCGATCAACTTCATACCCATGTCTCTCTGCAATTTGCCAGCCTGTTTTGGCCTCACAGAATTGAAAAAGGGGTATTTCCCCCACTTTTTCAACACCATGGAGAACCAAAACTATGTAGGACCCATGCCAGACCCTTCTTTCTACGGCCCTGACACCATGTCGTCTACTGCAAGAGAGGAGTTCACGCATTGGTATGAAGCTCATAAAGAAATGGTGTTTAATTTTCAAGAAGAAATGTTGGCGTACTGCAGGTTTGTTTTTAACGCATTTTTTAAGCTTTTTTTTTCTCTTAGACTATTTTTTTCTAATGTCTCGTTGTCTTTTTTCAGATCGGATGTTGATATCTTGCGGCGTTGCTGTTTGGAGTTCAGAAAGCAATTTTTGGAAGTCTCCAAAGTCGACCCGTTTCAGTAAATAAATTTTAAAATATTTTTTCTAGTGTGGTTTTAAAATATAGTTTTAATTATTAAACAAGTCATTTATTATTATTATTATTACTATTTTTTTTAGGTACGTCACGATCGCTTCAGCATGTATGGCCGTCTATCGAAGCAATCACATCCACCGAAACACAGTAGCCATGGTACCCATCCAAGGATATATTAATCACACTAATTTTAGTGCTGATGCCATACGATGGTTGGACTTTGTAGCCCAAAACGAAAAAGTGAACATACAGCATGCCTTGAATAATAAGGGAGAGAAAAAGATTGGAGGTATATCAGTAGACGGATACTGCGAAGACACAAAGACTATCTATCAATACTACGTAAGTCACTTTATTTTCATTTGTTTTCTAAGAAAATGTAAAAAAAAAAAAAATGTTTTTTTTAATGTTATTATTTATATAACGGATTTTACAAAATCTATCATATATATATATTTTTTTCAGGGATGCTTTTTTCACGGGTGTGAAAAGTGCTTTGAATCGGACATTCAACACCCTTTTAAAGGTGTTTCGATGGGCAACCTCCGTGAGAAAACAAAACAAACAACAGAAAAACTCAAAACATTGGGCTTCAACGTCATTGAAATGCGTGAACACGATTTCCTGAAGCAAAAGAAAGAAGACGACGAATTGAAGTCTTTCTTAAAAACCCACGATCTCCAAGATCGTCTCAACCCTCGTGATGCCTTTTTTGGAGGGAGGACCAATGCTGTTCGCCTTTATTATCAAGGCCGAGCTAAGTATGTGGACTTTACGTCTTTATACCCATGGGTAAGTCTGTTTTTAGGTGCGTTCGTAATTATAAAAATACGTAGCACCTATTGTCGTCGTTCAGTCTGTCTGTGTGATCAATTTTTTGCATTCACATTTGGTTTGAACTTTTCATTTTTTTTTTTTTTTTTTAGGTGAACAAATATTGTTTGTACCCTGTGGGCCACCCCGAAGTAATAACCGACGGCTTTAAAGACATAAAAGATTACTTTGGCTTTGTCAAGTGCAAAATATTGCCACCTAAGAACTTACATCTCCCGGTACTTCCCTACCGCAGCAATGGAAAACTCATGTTTCCCCTTTGTCGAATCTGCACGGAAACCCTACAACAGACACCTTGTACGCATTCGGATGAAGAAAGATCCCTGACAGGCACATGGGTAACGGAGGAAGTGAAATTAGCTTTAAGTGAAGGCTATCGATTGGTTAAGGTATACATTTTAAATTTTGTTTTTTCTTGTATTTTTTGTTTTCTAATAGAGTGTTTATTGATATACTTAATGTTTTTTCATATATTTTTCGTTGCAGGTCTATGAGGTGTATCATTTCTCCCAGACATCAACGGCTCTCTTTAGGTCGTACATCGATCTATTTCTCAAGATCAAACAAGAGAGCAGTGGTTGGCCAACCGACTGCCAAACAGAAGAGCAGAAATCGCAGTACATACAGACCTACTTAGAGAAAGAAGGGGTACTATTAGACGCTACCAATATTATGAAAAATCCGGGTCGGCGACAAGTCGCCAAATTAGCCCTCAATAGTTTTTGGGGAAGGTCAGTATTTTTTTTTGTTTTATTTTTATATTATATTCGTTTTATCGCTTTTTCAAATGACATAACTAAATATGTCTTTTCTTTTTTAGATGGGGCATGAACTTGAATAAAACCCAATTAAGTTTTGTGACGACGATATCCAAATTCAATCAAATGTTGGTCGATAGCACTAAAAAAGTAAGTTTCATAGACAAAGTATGAATTGGTATTCTTTTTAATTGTTTATGCTTTTTTTTTATAGATATATTGTTTAATTTTTCAGATAAAGGATGTCTACTTTCCCTCGAAGGAAATAGCAGCCTTTCAATGGGAAAATCAAAAATTATTTGTTGAGCAAGACGCCGTGACAAACATTTTTTTGGCCGCCTTTACCACCGCCTGGGCTCGAATTAAACTTTACTCGGAAATGCAGAAGCTTGGAGATGCTGTCTTGTATCATGATACAGACAGCATCATTTATGCTACGAACGGACTGAATGACCCCCCTCTCGGCAACTTCTTAGGGGAATTTACCGATGAATTAGACGGTGACGTGATCACCCAATTTGTATCCGGTAAGTAAGTTTTCATTTTGAATTAAATGATTTATAAATAGTTTTTATATAATTTTAATTGCTTGTTTTTTATTTTTTAGGAGGTCCCAAAAACTACGCATTTCGCACGGAGAAGGGCAAGAAGACACACTGCAAAGTTCGAGGGTTTAGCCTCCATTTCAAGAACTCTCAACTCTTGAATTTTGACAGCATCAAATCAATGTTGTGCAGTCTGGACCCCAAACCCATACCGCTTCACAACCCGAGAAAGATATGCCGAGATTCTAAGAGACGAAAGGTGGTGAACAAGTCTGAAACCAAACTCTACAAAATCGTGTATGACAAGCGGGTAATAAAACCCGATTTTAAGACAGTACCCTACGGATATTAGTAAGGAAAAAAAGTTCCTTTTCAAGACACTAAATAATCATGAAAAAAAAAAAGACATTTTGATTTCTTTATTTTTTCTTTTTGTAGAAATACAATGGAAGAATAAAACATGTAAGGTTTTTTTTAAGTTTCCAAACTAAATTGTTGTGTACATTTTTTTCAATAATAAATAATTGTGTGAATATATTTGTATGTTTTTCTTTGAGTTTTATTTTAAATTATTATTGTTTCTTAGAAAATTTTAGATTATTTTTAAAGTTAACGTTATAGAATGAATAACGAGTTATTGCAATTTTTTCTCAGGAAAAAAAAATTGTATCAATATATATTTTTTAGGTTATAACTTTTTTTTCTATATTTTTTCAATATAAAAATATATTTCTAAGTTGTATTTTTTTTTTATTTGTTCCGAAGCCATTTTCTTTTTTAAAAAAACATTTATATTGATACTTTTTTTTTGTGTTGTTGTTTGAGAAGAAAAAAAAAGGAATTTATGAAAAGAAAAAAAAGATATTTCTGTATTTTATTTTATGAAAATAAGAAATTACACATACATACATGATTATAATTGTTTAAATTTTTTATTTTTTTCTTATTTAATACATCGAAATTTTAGACATAAGTTTTACAGTTTCAACCAGGACACTGGTAAAGAGCCTTTGTAAGACGACTTTCGTTTCGTAAGTCTGGGTTCAGGTCTTGCAAGAATAATTTTCTGTTCATTTTTTAAATACTTGTTTTTTATAAAATTTCGAGGAAAGTTGATATTTTTCAAATATTCTTGGAACTGTTCAAAAGCAACAGGTCTTTGTTTTTTATCTCTTAATAAAAAATTGATCAGCTGGACAACATCTGATCCGACGATTGTAGTATGATCGATTTTCAGTTCTTTGTTTTCTGTAGAGGAAAGTTTATTTTCTTTTAAAAAATCAATTATTTTTACAGCAGTATTTTTATGTTTCGCTGGAACGGATTTCAAAACTTCATTTTCCAAATCAAATTTATTTTCAAGGGGTTTTTCGGTAAGCTGTTCTTCGGGGGTTTTCACCTCGTTCACATGCGGGAATGACACAAACTTTTGCAAAATCTGTGTATAAAGCCTCGCTTTTTCATCATCCTCTAATTTTCTTTTCAAAACAGTTT
This sequence comes from Maratus speciosus, assembly GCA_963932465.1. Taxonomy (NCBI): domain Eukaryota; kingdom Metazoa; phylum Arthropoda; class Arachnida; order Araneae; family Salticidae; genus Maratus; species Maratus speciosus. The sequence continues at coordinate 511,607,133 of OZ010795.1, forward strand.
GAATCTGCTTATCCAAATCACTTACATGCTCATAGGCAAATTCCTGATCTCTGTCAGATGGAACAAGTCTGAATTTACGAGCGAACTCCATTGATCAATGTACTGAGCACTGATACTGCAGCAGGAATGAGTATAGATAAAAACCCTTCTCCTTTTTGTACGAGGAGTCTTCTTTTCTTAAACAATGGTATTTTCTTATCTCCCAGGCGACGCAATGTTCTTTTATAAACTGTTAATCTATTTTTCTGACGTTTAGAGACAGGTATGTTACCCTTTACAAGATTTAAGGCGCATTCACAGACACCTTTTATAATACTATTGGGACACTTTTTAAGAAAGGCTCCTTTTTGCTTTGACTTGCTTAGCAATTTGAGATGTTCCACGGTCGACATCCTGAGTACAAATGCTGATTGTTGAACTTAATCTCTCTTTTATATGCATACCGTAAGCAAAAGCTTTAGTCAAAGCGCAGTGTTTAAAACCGGATTTGTGATAGGGACAGTTTACCACTGGAATATTTAATAAATCAATCTTGGGGCAATTAAAATCATTCAGATTCAAAATCTTTCGTCCGGAAATTCGCTCCAAAAATTTCGTCTTTTCTAATCCTTTGGTATAAATATTCTTATAAGAAAGAAACAAAGACCAAAGTAGGGGCTCTAATGTTGAAAAGGGTAAATCACCACTATCCCAGTGCAAACCATGACGATATCGAGTCAACCAAGCAAATGTCTTTCTTTTTAGAAGAGGTAATTTCTCCCAAGGATACGGATAGAGAAAACTCCAACGACAGTGGTATCCAGAATCGAGCGCATAAAAGGCAAGTTCTATGATAATAAAATCGCTCGAATTTACCTGAAAGCCTTCGAATTCAACTACAACGGAAGACATGTTCATCGAATGACGTACTATGGATAAATGGCTTATCGAAGTTCATACACATAATGTTTATCACCAGGAAATATACTTGTGCGCAGGCGCAAGCTTTCGCAAGAATCTGGTCTTAAATCAATGAATAAGTAACTGTAAGGTAACGCAGTAGCATCATTAAAAATTTCTTGGAAAGCCTTGGATTTACCAGGAAACATCTGTCTGGCTAAATGCATTATTTGACTTTTATCTCGAGGATTCTTGTATAGTATCATGTAATGGGAATTTAAATTAATATTTCGCATTTCTTTACCATGATGGAATAAGTTTTGCGTTATAAAAATGACCGAAAGATTTCGGTGATGACTGCCTTTCGTGAAAAGTTTGCTCAATCGCAAATCACCAGCTAATTCTGACATTAAATCGTCGATAATAATTAAAGCATCTTGAAGGGAGTTAAGGTTGGAGGGTAATCCTTCTTCAAAATGTACATCTTTCATTGAATTGAAAAGAGGTTGATAGCTTCCATAACAGTATATAATACTTGATGGCATAGGGTGAAAATATTTATAGTCAATTAATTTTTTAACAAACACACTTTTACCCGAACCTGTCGGTCCAGAAACTAGTACCGTTGAAGGATGTACTAACTTGAGTAATTCCATGTTTTAAATGAAAGGAATGAATGAAATCTTTCGTATTTATAGTTTCAATGAGAATGTCAAAGAAATAATTTTTCGTATTATAAAAATCAACTTATGTATCATTTTTTTTTTTTTTGAGAGTTTTTTGAACAACACGAAAATTACTTTTATAATTTTTATTACAAAAGAAAGCAAAATCTAAAAACAGTTACTTAAAAAATTACAGGTAAATCGTGATGAGAGTTAAAAATAAACAATAAACACACAAAATAAGATAAAATCAGTTTATTTTTTAAAAACTATATTTACAGCATATCTTTTTTTGACAAACTGATATATTCGAAAATCATTCTTCTTTCTGGATAATACGTTTATAATAGAATTCATACAAAGTCCTTGACATCGTTTGACAAGAAAGAAAATACAATATTGACCACAGACATTGGATGTTAAATTTTGAAGCGTTGCCTTGTTCCAACGAATTCGGTGATACTTCTTCACAAATCTTGTTATGTCTTCTCCATATGCTTCAGGAGGAAGTCCGTAAGAATCGAAAAAATCGATAGTTTTTTTGTCTTGAACGTAAACTGCCAACCAATGGGTTCCTTTTTCATCATGTTTATCAGTATTGAGCACTAACGCACAGGGAAACTTTTGAATTTCAGGTATTTTGTCAGAAGGGAAAACGCCTGCAAAATCTCTCGCAGAAACAGGATCACGAGATAAAATTCTATAAATTTGCGATGAATTCATTAGTTTCCAAAATCATACAGAATGTTGCGAGATTTGTTGATTTCGATTAAATTTTCAAATTCAGCATACACTAGCAAAGAGACAGTTTGCGTCAAAGTCGTTCCGAACTTAATTTCTAATCTTAAATTGCTATGGCGAATGAGATTAAGATGTGAACCATCACATAAATCAGGTGACAGCTCAAAACAAAATAATGAATACCCTTGTGAAAATTCTGATCTTGAAAGATACAAGCCTTTGTTTTCTGCATTCGTAAATAAATTCTGATATGCGCGAATGAATAAATTGTTTTCAAAGTCAGGTTGTAGTGGATTGTGAGGAGCGGGTTGACCGTCCACATAGACGCCTATAAAATTAATATTGTAATGTTTGAACTCAAAAGGGGACTTTTTATAGTCACCGTTAAAAGAGTCATTATCCACACAAGCGATTACGACGCGATTGGGCATCTGTCCTGTAAAAATATTATCTTGAACAAAACTCATATTGCCTGAAGGAATCGAATATGTTTTGCAAAGCACTCTGTTAATAGGGTATTTGGCTGTTGTTTTTTCTAAGCTTTTAGCATGTCCTAAGACAACACCAGGACTTACACGTACTTTACGAACAAATAAGGAAGCGTGTTCCAGGGAAACTTTAAACTCCCCCTCACTTGCCAACAAACAAAACTCTGGTTTACTACGAATCAGTTTAATTTTCACATCTACCATGTTAAGGAGGAGTCTTTCTTGATGAAACATATCCAGGTGCAATCGCCCAATCATATCGACTGAAGTACTGAGTTTAGTCATTTCAGCACGTTTACTAAATCCTTCATTAGGGTTTGCATCTGCTGGATCCACAACATTCATACGACCAGTAGTATCTTTAAAAAATAATTCTGAGGAAAGTTGAGAGGTTTTCGTATCATAGCCGTGATTCAATAATTTCTCTATCATGGCTCTGTAAGGATAAGTATTATTACTGGAAGAAACTAGTCTATCGTTCAAACTAATATCAACTTGGGAGAACATGGAATGCAAAAAAAGATTGACGGGTCCCACTTTACATTTATCCGGAATGGGTTTGCCATCCTTTTTCAAAATCTTCACTTTGACATATAACTGAGTTTGAGATAAATCAAGGTAATCTTCTCCGCTTCCAGAAACATTAAATTCTACAGGACCTCCATCAGAAACATTGGAAAGCGGATGAAATTCAACCCATTGGCCTCTTTCAATAACTGTTTGTGTAGGAGGGAGATGAAATAATTCTAATTCCGATTTAGCACATTCGGGAGAGTCCTTTAAAAGAAAGAGCCATAGTGCAATGTGGAAGTTATCAATCAAAAATATCACGTCTTTGCACCTTCCGTACTTTCGATGAAATGATGCGTTTCGCAGGTTTGCGCTTCCTTTTAAGCTTTCCATGGCCAATCATTTGATCCGCTTTCTCAACTGCTTTACTAGCTAATTTCTTTCCGGTTTCTTTTGCTCGTGTTTTGAGAGACGATTTAAAATTTTGGCCTGGTAACACATCATTCGCAACCATAGTGCCTGTTCGCAATGCTTCTTTTCCAATTGTTTTGGCGCCACTTATCAAAAACGGCATCGCACTGCGAAACAATTTAGCAAAAAATCCGCCTATACCGTATCCTCTCTGTAAAACTGTTCCTCGATAGTAAGGCAAGCCATCTCCTGTTTGTCCTGCATAATAATCTTCGAACTTTTGTGTACAACACGTATAAGGTACCAACATTTTGTTGATCTTTCTTTATCGCAATCAAAAAGGAAAATGAGATTAATTTAAATGTAATGCTCTTTTATATGATTTGCCGTAATCGAAAATGCAACGTTACAAAAATTTTACCTCTTTCAAAAGGCACTAAATCACCAGAATGAAGTCTGATATCGATTTGTACCGTTTGGAAATGCTGACGAATAACTGGTACGTACAGTGGTCTAGTATAATGAGCATTAATAATTTCACCATCGCTCCCTTCGACAGACACAATTTTTAATAGAGGGGCTTGAACATCACCTACGATTTGAGGTTCCACGAGATCACAGTACACATACATCACGGGAAACGATAACTTTGGGTCGGCTACAAAAGGACTTTGTTGCAACCCCGTATATTCTCCGGGTTCAAACCCTAAAAGTTCTGCTAGAGCTTCATAAAGAACTACTTTAGATTTTTTATCTGTCTTGATTGTAACTCTTTTTGTCACAGGGTGAAAATGAAATTCAATTTTATTTTTATGCGATGGTATTGTCATACTTTTAATGAGGTCCGGTATGGTTTCATAACATCCAGAAGGAACTCTCCTGCCTTCAAATTTTCCATCCCCCAAGTCGAAACCGAACAAATTGTTATCATTTCTAACGTTATACCATGAATGCGGATAAATGAAATCGACCAAAGCCATCTCCCATTCACCATTTAAATTAATGGGGGTGGGCAGTTGAGTTGTAAATTGCGATATTTTATTATTTGGGAAAAAGCTCATAGAGCTGTCGCTGATGAGTGTGACGTAGAACGACATCTTTTGACGAAATGAATGGTAAGTACGATGACTACTCTATTTATATCATTCGAATATCTTTAACCCATGCATTGAATTTTTCCGGATAGCCTTGAAATTTCACAAAATATTGAACTTTCCCATTACGTTTCCGTTTCTTCAAAACTTTCTCCACAGGATAAAAACCTGAATCCGAAATCTTTTGCAGCTCTTGCTTGTAAAATGTTCCTTTTATGATTTCTCCTGCTAAATCTTTTAATTTATAGACAACGGGTAACCTTTGAATTATTTTATGAACAGTAAAAATTTCTCTTGTCCAATTCTGTTCGTATCCTTTCTCAAAACGTAGTTTCTCCTTACTGATGCGAACGGTATCACCGACATTCAAGCCATATTTCATTGCAGGGATTTTGTCATTTGCGTACAGTGCTTTCCAAACCTGACTTTGATTATCAATGTTTACTGACGCTGGCTCCATTTTAATACTACGATGCCACGTGTGGTTATAACTGTGTGTTAATTTATCGATTACATCGATATATCTCTTTGTATTCTTTTCTGTAAAATATTTCCACATTTTCGTTTTAAGCGTACGATTAAAGCGTTCTACTATTGAAGCTTTTGTGGTGTTATTGGTTGTAAAAAAGTGAACATTCTGTTTTTTTTAAGAAATCTTGTACTATCTTATTATTGTACTCCTTCCCATCATCGCATTGTAGAGTTTGTGGTTTACGCTCCGAAAATATTTTTTCAAAAGCTCGTTTAATACCTGGAGCTTTTTTATCTTTTAACGGTATGACCCATGCATATTTCGACAAAATATCGATGCATGTCAGTAAAAACCTATATCCGTCATTCAAAGAAGAAAGAGACTGCATGTCTACTAAATCAGATTGAAACTGCTCGTTTAAGCCTCCTACTATGACACGATTTTTCGGGAATTTGTGTCGCAAAGGCTTGTGCAAAGTATACGAATCTTTCGTTTGTAGCCATTTCTTTATCTGTTGCGTTTTTACTCGACCTTTTAAAGCACGTTGCAAAGCACTGATACCACCGAAACTGGCTGGTAACTCCGGATCCCGATACATCTGATTCAAAACTTCCATTGCAACAATGATTATGATCTAAACGAAAGTTAACATTCATTTATATTTTAAGCTACAAATTAACACGATGCTTATCGTTTCAAAGTTTTACTGAAAATGAAAGTATCATGACAAACCTTTGAAATATATACCAAATTTTTCTTTTAGATTTCCTTTCAAGTTTTTTTTTTTTTTTTTTTTTTTTTTTTTTTGGTAAAGAAAAAAGGAGAGAGTTACTCTTTTTAAAATGATAGAAAATATAAACAAGACACAGCATAAAACAAAGAGAAACAAAATATACTGAACAGAATATGAATTTAATTATCAGACAATATTACATTACCATACAAAATTATTCATTGTTAATGTACAAATTTTCAATGTCTTTGAGCACAGAGGAGACGTCTAAAGCTGAAAAAAAATTGTCTATAGGTACTATTGAAAAGTCATTAGCATTTTCGTGATAAAAGTCTTTGGCTAATTGTCGAAAGTCCAGTTTATAAAATGCCAATACAAAATATCCTTCAAATTTTTCAACTGGAGACTGATTGATGCAAGCATGAAGATCCGACTTTGGATAGTTTTCTTTGCATGCAAAGCAATCAAAGAGTTCACAAATTTTAATACTCACTGATTTTGTTAGACACTTTGTTAACGAATAACTCAAATTAGCGTAGTCGTGAAAGTCACAAAATATCTCAGCATTGCTGCTGTCCTGTATTGTTTCAGAATGGCTATGTTCCAACGATACAAAATATGCTAAAGTCTGTTGAATTAAACATTCTTTAACTTTCAAATTTATGGCAGAAAAAATATCCTGCATGTTTGCCATCTGTGATCCTGCGAGAATGATATTTTCAGGCAAAAACTGAAAATTCAGATTTTTTCGCTGAAACATTCGTTGAAATACATAAAGGTTTCCTTCTTCTGAGATTTCACGTGTTACACACAAGTCTTTCTCTATAATTAGAAATTGTTCAGCAAAGTTGTATGATTTTCGCTGAAACGAATGCCACACTGATGGGGAGAGCGAAACACCATTTTTCGTTGGGCGAAGAAATCCTTCTTCATCGGTTACAAATCTTCTAATATGCACACGTGTGTGGCTAAGGAAAAAGACAACAGACACATAATTTTCGCCACCAAGATGAAACATTGTGCTTGGTAAAGACTCCCTTGTGTAAAAGGTTTCTCCGGAGTCATCAATTTTGATTCTTTTTGCAGCTTTGTTTTTAATTGCACTCTGAAGAAGTAGATCTTCATGGAGCTCATCAGCAGCTTCTTTACGCATTCTGGATTCAAAATTACAAATATCAGAACTAAGCCTTTTCATTTTAAAAACTTTGTTTAAAAAATCTGCACAAACACTTAAACAAAATCCACAGTTCCCCAAACGATGCTACACTCACCAGAAAAATCTCGGCAACTGACGAATACAACTGTTGCCATTTGCTGTATGACAAATTTTTTTCATTACCGGTTACAGTTAAACGTTACCTTGAGCTAAAAAACAACTCAACTTTGCAATCGGTTACAGTCAAAGGTTTGTGTTCTAACATGCATGTCTGACGTCACTGCCCACGTGGATCAGCGTTCAAGTCGAAACAGGAAACGAACGTATTACAACATGAATGTATGACGTCATGCACCTCGCGGTGAGTGAAATCGTCTCTAATGATTATTAATTACACCGTAATTAATTAATTTAATTGAACGGACAACTCAACATCCAGCGAATGAAAAACAACCAACCAATCAACCAAACTTCTACATTCAGCAAAAAAAAAAAAAAAAAAATCATCCCCCCATTTCCACCTCCCCCTCTTCTGCATCCAGCAAAAAAAACAACTCAACCTTGATTATCCTATACGACCCAGTCACGTGATACATCCACTACCGTCCCCCCTTCCCCCTTTTCTGACCCCCCTCGAAAATCCAGCCCCAAAACAACTCAACATTCAGCAAAAAAACAACTCAACCTAGAACCCCCGTACTCTTAGACGATCCAGTCACGTGATACATCCACTACCGCCCCCCCCCCTTCCCCCTTTTCTGACCCCTCGAAAATCCAGCCCCAAAACAACTCAACATTCAGCAAAAAACAACTCAACCTAGAACCCCCGTACTCTTAGACGATCCAGTCACGTGACCCATTTCCGACCCCCCCTTTTGATTGACAGCTGACCACGCCCCTTCCGGTCACGTGACCTTCGACCACGCCCCCTCACTTCCGCCTCTAGTAAACCGCTGGTTACTACTGAGGGGGGAGGCGTCCAGAAATCAAACCTATGCGACTTAAATCGAATGTTCAAAAGTATCTCAGGTTAATGTTCAAAATTTTCTTGCCAAAACAGAATTATAAATATGACAATCAAGTCAGACATTGGCGAAAATATTTTTAAAAAATGTTTAATCTTATGTGGTAGTAAATTAAACGGCATTTATGGAGGTATATTATTGAGCTATTGGCAGTTAAGTGAGCAAATTCTTTTCCATTAGTATGCATTTTTGTACGGCCAGTGTTACTCTGTCATAATCTAGTATTTCGTCAGTTATTGATGCGGTCAGTTTTCAATCTGTAAGATGCATTGAAGTGCCTTAAGAGGCCCATTATTTTTGTGCACCATGAGACTATATAAACGTTACGACCTTTAATGTACCGTGGTAATTTTTAATGGCGTTTCCAATAGATATATGGATGACATTATACACTTTTAAATTTTTGTTATCGTAACTTTCACTACTGGTTCATAAAATGTCGATATTTTTCATGTTATGTGAAAAAAATAAGAAGTAAAATGCTGTGATAAGTAATTATTTTAAGCAGTATTATTTTATGCGTGCATCTTTTAAATCTGACACAGAAAAAATACATAAATAAATAAAGTTTTTCTTAATATAATTTTAACAGCACCCCCATTATTAACACTCTTTAACATAGTTAAAAGTATTTATGACTTACTTTGATCTGTCTGTCTGACCATCTGCCTGCTATTTGACTTTTTGACTTTCGTAAATATATTTGAAAAGCCACGAAATTTATATATGAAATAGATGTTCAGCATGTTTGCTATTGAAAATCCTTTGCATGATATTTTTCCTTCATATACGGAAGTACAGAAACTCACAAAAAAGCATTATATAATGGTGTATATATTTAAAGGGGGGGGGGGCGGTTCCAGAAATTAAACCTCCGCGAATAAATCGAATGTTCAAAAGTGTCCCAGGTTACCATCGAAAATTTTCTCACCAAAGAAAAATTATAAATATGATTGATTGTTCGACAATCATTTCAAGCATTGGTGAAAATATTTATAAATTTTTTTTTTTATGTTGTGCGGCCGCAAAGTAAATGAAACTCAAGGGGATATATTATCGAGCTATTTGCAGTGAAATTGGAAAAATTATTTTTCCAGTAGTAGGTATTTTTGTACGGCACCTGTTATCGTGGTGTAATTTAGTACTACTAGCCGCCCTTGGCGACCAGTTTGGTCTCTCTTAAAATTTATGTTTGGGAAAGCATGCTAAACATTGTATCATGTTACTTTTATTCATAATTTAATTTACTTGGACTCCCTTAAATATAATTAATATAATCCCTTAAGCTAATATTAGTTTTTGTTGCATTAAAATATCTCAATTTCTTGATTTTCTGTAAGCAAGTAAACCCTATTGGTTCACAATGGGAGTCTATGGGAATTAGGCGAAATATTAGAGATATCGCCACGTTGGCGTCACTTTTGGTGATTAATTTTGGCCGCCAAATTCAGCAATGTATCGCCAAGTTGGCGACAGAACAGGGTCCCCCTATGGTAACACCCCTTATAGAGATGCATTAAATGCTGTTCTATAACCAATGACATGCGTTTCATTCAAGCATTGCTGTTTATTTTTGAAAATTGAGAATTTATAAGTCCCGCAAGAACACGTCGCGAATTCTCCTCGATTGAAAATGTGAAATGAACTGAGTAGAGAAAGTGTTGTAAAGTAAGATGGCGACCAGAGTGTTCGCTCATCGTATTATGATATAAATAAATTGAAATACAGTCCAAAAAATATTTCTGTTTAATGAGTAAAGTTCATACAATTGCCATTAAACAATTAACAAATAATCGCGATTCCTGTGCCACGTACAATAGCGTGATATAGATATAGGTGTTACTGATTAATCCAGTCAGTTTCCAATAACTATTTGTACATTGATGCATTGATGCATTGAAGTGCCTGAATAGTACGGATTGGAATACCGCAAAGTGGGATCCTGCGGTTTTTCATTCCTGCAAGACTACCGCAATTAGCCCAATTCGGTAATGTGGATTCATGCCTGAAAGATACAGGAAGATCTTGACAAATGCTCAGTTGATGAAACAAAGAAACGAAAATAATTTAACTTTGTTGACAATTGCATCTAACAAATATTTTATACACAAATAATGCATAGTTAAAATTGTTTGAATTGCTTTGAAAAGAAATATAGTGGGGTTACGTTGAGTAAATAAGTAATTTTATCACAGCAAGAATTACGTTCAAATACAAAGACAAAGACAAACGTTTAATAATAAGATTAAATATGCAGATAGTACTTAAACTTTTATTTTTTAAATGGAGGAGCATTAAGTAATAATAACGGCATTTTGCCTGTTCAATAAAAAGCATACTTTGGAAGCTTCTTAAGCCTTGCGTAGAATAAACCAACCAACACCTTTGTCTGAAATCTTCATAATCATGTTTGCATGCAGCTGGTGCCTCTGTTATTACTTTATTGAGTTACTGAGTTCGTACAAATGTGGTTGTTGATCCTCAATCATTCCCACATATATGTATATTTATATACTATATGTATATATATATATATATATATATATATATATATATATATATACCACACCACCACCACCACCACCACCACCGTTTTGTAAAGTACATTTAAAATTTAAAACATTAAATTTATTATGTGCATAGTATTAACATATTTTAATATTAGATGTAAATTTCCAACTGGGCGAAAAATGTCCGGACCAGGATTCGAACCAGGGATCTCCTGGCTGAAGCTGCCAGTGCACTACCATCTGAGCTATCCCGGACGAATCTGGTGGAACTGGGTGCATGATTTTCGCCCATGTTTAATTTTGTTAAAAAAAGCATTTTTTCAAAAGTTAAGGCACGTTAGCAAAGGCTGGATCAGTTTCAAACAATCAGTCTTTCCGAGCAATGAATCGTTTTCCCTGAGCAATATAACAGCAATATTTATCATTTCTGTTAGCTATTTAAGATGCCGAAGTTACAGAATTGATAAAAAATCCAATTTTAAAATATTTAAGTTTAAATTGAAAATGAAAAGTCTGTTGTTGAAATTCTATAATATAAAATTGTTCAAAGCGAGAGATATACAGAGTACTTGCTAGAAATGACAATTTCGACTGAAAACCAAGATGCATGTGTGGAGGTTGGAGGATAAAAAGCGGAGTATATCATTATATAGTTTTTATTAACACTGAAATAATATTAATAATCCAATAATTATATCTTGTGATCATTAAACAGAATATAGTATCGAGTACACTGAGTTATGGCCACAAAAGATCACGCCGACATGACAATCACTATTAAAAATAATTCGGTAAATAAATATACTTGATAATCAAGAACAAAGGAAATAAAGGAAAAGTATTATCTGAAGTGACCTAAAAAAGAAAACAGTGGTGGATGCATTAATAAAAGGAATACGCACTGAAAAATACAGCTTCGAAAATCTTTATTCATGAAGAAAAAGAATTTTCTAGAAAAATATATTCATAATGGAATCTCTTATTTTTAGATCCATTTTTTAGGATGAGTACTATACAATCGTTGTTTTCAATATGCATTTGTCATGAGAAAAATAATAAAATTTCCTCTCGGGCATTAAGGAGGTATTTGTCATGAAAAACAAATTATTTATTCGCAATGGCAAAAAAAAAAAAAAAAAAAAAAAAAAAAAAAAAAAAAAAACACCTCTTACCACACAGCATCAGCAGGTTCTATCTACTTAGAATTATTAACGATCGTCGTTGCATCTCCGTTGGTGGAACTGTTATCATCCTTACCGTAACCAGAAGAAGTTATACAGCCAATTAAACTATTACAATATTAAGAATTTCTTTCATTTTTTGCTTTCGCTACACATATAAGATTCTTTTCAAAAAAATGCAAGCTACCGCCTTCCGCGCCAGTAGTAGAAAAACAAAAACAGGAAAGTAAAAGCTCTCCCTCCAAGCAACGCACACTCGGCGTTGCTAGAAGGAAAGGGGGGGGGGGGTTGCCGTAACAATTAAAATCTCCAATTGGCAGGGACAAAATACTAGAATCTTGCGTTGGCATAATTCGTAATGTTATAATAGGATATGAAAACTGCTTTATTTAGATTAAATTTTTATAGATTTTTTTTAGATAAGATGCCAATTAGTTGTAAAGTGTTACAATTTTTGAAATTACGAATTAAACTGCTTTGAATTTGATTGGCTAGGCCAGGCACTAAAAGAGGGAGTGACTTCACGTTTAGAAAGTTGTAGAATGTTCTCGAGGATTCCTTTCCCGGAAGTTCAGATTTCAAAACTATATTATCATTTAAAAATAAAACGAAATGTTACGTAAAAGCTTAGAGGGGCTAAGAAAAGTTTAGAGAGGAAGCTTTCCTTAGATTTAAAATGGAAGGAATTAAAATAATTTTAGAATGCGAATTTTAATATTAAATGAATAAAGAGTAAAAAAATATTTCTTAAATTAAATTAAATTAAAATATGGCTGTGGTTGTAAGTAACCACAACAACATGCAACAAATGTTCAGACTGATCGAAAAATTGGTAGATTTCTGTTAAAGCAAATTATGTCCATAAGGCAAAGTAAAAATAATCTCGGTGTCAATGTCTGAATATTTCGGTGTTAATTGCAGTACATTGTTTAGAAACACATTATACACATATATTATAACACATATATTATTCGGGTTTTTTAGGTGCGTTCGTAATAATATAAATACGTAGCAACTATAGTCGTCGTTCGGACATTCTGTCTGTCCGTCCGTCCTCCGCATATAACAGAGCAAAAACTACCCAACCGAATGGTCTGAAATTTTAAATATATAATTGTTACAAAATTTTGTCCAGTCATTTCAAATTTTATGAAAATCGGATGCATAGTTTAATTACAGGCACAGACAAAATTTTTCCGTTACGTTAGGGCCAATGGGAAAAATTATTGCAGTGCATTTCAATAATGTTATTATGCCTTTCGAACAGAATGAAATTGACATGCACTTATGAAAGTGCACTAAAATATACATTGAATACAATATGCTGTGCAAAAAATATTTATAAAATGAGTTATAATACGAGCGCACCTCATTGGCTACGTTTGACGTGCAATTTCCAACTTGTTAAAATGTGTAAACAGTAAACAAAAATTGGCTAATTAAAAATGTGAATTAATTGTCTATTCAGATAATAGACTTTTGAATTAAAAAAAAAAAAATAGCAATTTAACAAATTACAACGACCATTTGGAAAATGATTTTTTCAAAGACTAAAATTTAAGACATAAAAAATCGCACGGAGTTGATCATACATTACGTACGCCATGAATTAAACATTAATAGTGTTATTACACGTAAAAATTCCAAGCGACATAAATCGCCTGCGACTCGCATTTTGTGTGAAATATTTATATGTATTCATTCCTGTCCTATTTATCTTTTTTTTTCTTTTTTTTTTTAATTGGCTTATTCCATTTTTCTTTTGCACGTGAAAATCTTACAAATTAAAATTAACTCTTTGGCAGAAATTATTATTCATTTTCTTTCATTTTCAATAGTTATTATCCACCTGAAACTTACGTATTATTCAAGCATTTCATTGGCTGTTCGGGAAAAGGTTTTTCCATCGTCAGATTTCCAAGAAATCTGACTACCAATTTTAAATGAAATTTCGTTCTTAAATTTCTAAACATCCGACAATATTACTTTTTATACCGTCGGATAGAGAAAAAAATGTACTTTTAAATGTTTGAAAGCTTTTGTTTGAAAATTTGTTTGAAAGCTGTATCTCAATTTGTTTCTGAGTTATTAATTTTTTTTTGTAGTTTTTATTACTTTTTTGTCATAGTGGCAAGACTCTGTTGTCCATCTCTGTTGAAAGTAAAGGGAAATACATATTACTGTATAGACCAATAAAATAACGAATAAAATGCGAATTAAACCAATAAAAACCTTCAGATATGCTTTTGATTTCCTACCCTGACGAGAACAATAACCATTTTTCCAAATGGTTAAAAAAACATCGAAAAAATAGCTAAATGTAAAAAGTAATTGAACACGGCGCATCACAATCTAGTCAAGTATTTACTTCCAAAGGATGCTTAAAATGTTATTCACAGTTTTTAATCCTATAAAACTTTAACTGAACTATCTTGATCGATTTCAACATTAAATAGCGCCTAAAGTAATTTTTATATTTATAAATTGTCTGTTACAGAATGTTTATCATACATTTCTCTATAAAACTAACAGTTTTTATATTTTTGTATGCTATAGGCTTAGGAGAAAAGGACATGATAGATTCAGTAACGACAGTGTTACTTACATTTTTATTTTGGAATACAGATTTTTAACTTTTTATTAATGTTATGTCTAACTTCTAACTTATAATAATTCATGTTGCATAAAAAATGAATTAAAAATTTATTAGAGATTTTTGCTTTTGAACCTTCGGTGGAAAATGCTTGCCACAGAATCATTACTGAACAATTTTAGAACTATAATTGATTATTTCTACCTTAGCTTCTGATGGATTCCAGATGTAGCAAAGTCTAATTCTGTTACAAAGGTTTCTATTTTAAAATTTACACAATTAGGAGGCTTTGCCCCTACGAGGCTCACCCGTCCAAACCCAACGGTCTCTAAATACACGCTAATTTGCTGTATTTTAAAAAGAATGAAAAATTGCTGCAAGTGTAGAACCTCAATAGCAATTTGAAAATAAATATTATTTGAAGAAATGAACTCAGTGAGCGCAATAAGCATTAAAAGCGCTTTAAATTTAATAAAAGGTCATCTCACGATAACATAAAAGCACCGAAATTTGTTTCAAATATGACATTTTAAAGTATCGTTTTAAATATGATGTAATTTTCACCACTAAATTATTTTCGCACGTAATAATTTATTAATTAAAAAAATTCTTACTTTTTTTAATATTCACGTGATGTAAATATATTTTTCGATTGAAAAGTGTTTGTAAGTATTATTATTACTTGTTTTTCTTTCTTTTTTTTTTTTTTTTTTTTTTTTTTTTTTTTTTTTTTTTTTATTGGAAACAGTAGGTAGAAAACGGATATTTCAAAATATGAATAAATTCTTGATTCAGATAACGAAATTTTGAACAAAAAGTTTGAAAAAAAATTCAAATTTAAAAAGTGATTGGACACTACACATCCTTATATAATCAAGTATATGCCTGCAAAAGATAGTTAAGTCGCTATGCATCAATTTTTATCCTAAAAATATTACGTAACTAGACTAGATAGTTAAGTCGCTATGCATCAATTTTTATCCTAAAAAAATTACGTAACTAGACTATCTTGAATTTAAAAACTGTTAGTTTCAACATGTTTAGACTACATTTCTTTACAAAACTACCAGTTTTCACGTTTCACATATGCAGTATTTTTTGCAGGATAAGCTGAAGAAGTGAAAAGGACACCATAGATTCAATACCGGCTGCATTAGTAACATTTTTGATTTTGATTTTTTTAATAGAAAGAAAATTAACCATTTGCCTATATCATTATAGATTTACTTGTTGATCAGCTGATTGGTTTACACTGTTCTTGGATTAGAACATGTTCTTCATCTTTCTTTTACATTAACAAGCTGACTAAATACCCTGCCTTTAGGTTACTTTCTAAGTAACAAGAATACGTTAGTAAATTAAATAAATTGAAGATGACATCATATTTTAACTTTTACAGAGATGGTGGCTGTACTAATGGTACAAATGCTATAAATACATATTCTTTAATTCTGCGCTAGTTACACTATACCGCTTATTTGCAAAACTACCAGTTTTCACGTTATTATATGCAGTATTTTTTGCAGGATAAGCTGAGGAAGTGAAAAGGACACCATAGATCCAATACTGGCAGCATTAGTAACATTTTTTATTTTGTTTTTTTTTAATAGAAAGAAAATTAGCCATTTGCCTATATCATTATAGATTTACTTGTTGATCAGCTGATTGCTTTACACTGTTCTTGGGTTAGAACATGTTCTTCATCTTTCTTTTACATTAACAAGCTGACTAAATACCCTGCCTTTAGGTTACTTTCTAAGTAACAAGAATACGTTAGTAAATTAAATAAATTGAAGATGACATCATATTTTAACTTTTACAGAGATGGTGGCTGTGCTAATGGTACAAATGCTATAAATAGATATTCTTTAATTCTGGGCTAGTTACACTATACCGCTTATTTGCAAAACTACCAGTTTTCACGTTATTATATGCAGTATTTTTTGCAGGATAAGCTGAGGAAGTGAAAAGGACACCATAGATCCAATACCGGCAGCATTAGTAACATTTTTTATTTTGTTTTTTTAATAGAAAGAAAATTAGCCATTTGCCTATATCATTATAGATTTACTTGTTGATCAGCTGATTGCTTTACACTGTTCTTGGGTTAGAACATGTTCTTCATCTTTCTTTTACATTAACAAGCTGACTAAATACCCTGCCTTTAGGTTACTTTCTAAGTAACAAGAATATGTTAGTAAATTAAATAAATTGAAGATGACATCATATTTTAACTTTTACAGAGATGGTGGCCCTGGCCCGAAGCCCGATCCCAGGCTCAGGCCCATTTCCATTCACGTCACTCGGGACTGGTATGGTCGCCACTCTGTTCGGGCCGGTCCCGGTCAATACGCTTTTCTGAAAGCTCGGACCGGGTCGGGTCTAGTCACTACTCTTTCCGGGCCGGGACGAGCTTGGGCATTTTTCCCTGAAGGACCGGGCAGGGCTTAACTTATTTTTTCCGTACCGAGATGGACCGGTTTTATTCTTCCTAGTCTTCACGGCCCAAAATTTTCAGTCCCGGTTTTGCCTCAGTCCGTATGAAAATCATTGTCTCGGCGTGGCCTAGTCCGTTCACAAATCAGTAAAATTTGACCTGACCCATAAATTTTTGCAAAAACTGCATACGTTTTTAAATCGACATTATTCTACAATTAAACATTAAAATTTATCCTTTTAAAAGAATAGTAGATTTTCAGGCTTATTAAAATACAGCTAAATTAAAATGTGTGAAGAAGAACCTGCCTATGACGGAATCCTGTCTTAAACGGAAAAATATGTTGATCCATGCAAAATTAATATACTAATACGTAAGAAAAGAATATATAATACATTATACCTACTAAGAAGAGAACTTGTCTATAAGGCATTTTTTTTTTCGTTCCTATGCAATTCCGTCTTAGAAGATTTTACTGTATAGCATTTTTCAGATTTTTAAGTCTCCAATACATGGAATATGGATTAACGATATTAATGATAACTGAAATATTTATATACAACAAATAGAGATTCATTAAAAATATAAATATCGCAGCCTACGGTTCTATAAAAATAAAGATTTATACACGTAAAAAAAAAAAAAAAAAAAAAGCTAAGATAAGTATTTTTGGTCGGAACTCCTCGTACGAGACAAATCTGTGACCAAAGCGACGTAGAAATCAATGTTTTATAGATATTCGCTGAGGGCAGGCCGGGCCGGACTAGGGCCGAGATTTTAACTTTTTTCCAGGACGGGCTTTCTCGGTCCGAACTTTTAGCTGTTATACCGGGCCTGGTAGGGCCAATAACTTTTTTACGGGACGGTCTCGGGCCGGGGCAATATTGTTTTTGTACGAGCCGGGCCGGGCTCGGGCCGAACTTTTAATTTTTATACCAGGCCTGGCTGGGCCGAATTTTTTTTCAATGGCCGGTCCCGGGTCTGGGAATTTTAGCCCGTGCAGACCGCTATCTCAGCACTAAATCGGTATATTGAGATTGAGATCTGGGACGCACTCTACTTGAAATAAAGTTTACATAAAACAATTTTTGAACAAAAATGTGCAAGTTATGTGTTCCTTACACATCTTTTAACTCTATAATCTTGCCTGAAAATAATTTTTGTTAATTAAAAAGAAAAACAAAAGCTGCTCTGAAATAGATAAGGATTAGGAAGTTTACTTCCTATTATAAATCTAATGACCGATTGAAGGTGCAAGAAGCTAAGTTTTTTGTAAGTAAATTTCAACTTTTCAATTCCAATTCGAATGCAAAAATGTTTGAAAGGACATTTTCCATTTCTTTTTTTAGAGTAATTTTTATTCAAATGGCATAAAAATCCCTCCCAATCGCTTCTATTTCTTCCACTTTCTAATCCTTGCGCACGCGCGCAAGCATATTCTTATAATATGAACACGATATAAGACTGACTGTGAGCCTTCGGAATAAATTTGATACATCCTTCAAGATAAAGTGTATATAGATGTGGCACATTTTTCTTCAAATGCCTGAAAACTGACTTGCAAAGGAGAAGAAAAAAATACATCACCAAACTTCTCTTTTTACACATGGACGCGGTGCTTATTCAAAATGGACCCTACTTTGAGGATTAGCAGAAATATTTATATTGATTTTAGAAATTTTTTTTATCTACATTGACTCAAACTGTTTTTCCTGCACCAGCTTTCTTTGAGCCTACTGTATATATTTTCCCTCCATCACTATAGTAGCTCTATCTTTCGTAGCACTCTTTTCATAGAGGCATGAACGGGGAGAAAAAAACTGTCCCTTCAGTTGACTAAAATCGTCTAAATTCTTCCAGCTTTTTTTTTTATTATTATTAGTATTATTCTCTCTTCTCATATATTCCATCAGCTTCGCTTTTCCCACCTTATTTCTGAAAGCTTTAACCCGTGTGAAAGCTTGCATATATTCCGAGACCTTATATATAAGATCCAGTGGGGCCCCACTGTGCAAACTTTTATATGGAATATTTTTCCACCCCTTTTTTTACGAGTGCTTTTTTTTTCCTTTTCTCTTCTTTCGTCATCATCTTTTCCTCCTTTCCTTTTGCTTCAAAATTCCCTATTCAAAGTAGGGAAAAACTCTATTTCGCATAGAACGCTTCTCCTTTTCTCCCCCGCCTTCTCTCCTTATCTCATTCTGGAACCCGTTCCTAAAGGATAGAAACTCAGTTTATTTTTACGAAAAATACAAGAAAAGTTTCTACCGGAAAAAAAATACTAAAAAAAAATTTCAAATTTCTAGAATCTATGGGGACAAAAAAAAATCGTTGCCTCCGTATTTTTTTATCGCCTCTCTAAGATATGGTTATATGCTTTATATTTTCTTGCCTCACCTAGCTAAATAGAGAATTGCATAAACATACAATCACACTGTAGCCATACGACGCTCATATGATTTCTGGCTGCAGTTAACTGATTTTCTATTTTATGCTACTGGAAAAAGTTTAAATTTTTTGTTGTGATGTATTTTTCTGCATTTTCATATTTGAATGAAGAAGAACACCTGACGTTATTTTATCTTCATCTTCATTTCGTAAGGATTAGAGGAACGATTGGAAACGTCACAAACATTTTCAACCATTTCATCGTAATCGGAAACGGTACAGTTAGATTGGAAGTTATTGCAAAGCTGTCAATCATACCAAAATGAATAATGAAGTTCAGCTAATTCAATCAGAAATAAGATTTTAAATCCTACGTTAAATAACTACTTTTAAAAATATATTTCTCACCAAATTGAATTTTTATCGCATGAAAATATCTAATTTTGTTTATTATTATATTTGAAACTTTTTATTATGCAACATAAATTATTTTTAAACGACTTCAAAAACATAAGTTTCTATTTTCGATCGTTGTGTGTGTGTATATATGTCCTCAATTTTCTCAACAACCACTTAATGGATTTGAATGTAACTTTTACACACTACAATTCTAGTGCACCAGGGAAGGTGACAGCAGCATCGTACAGCAGACTAACAGTATCGTACCGCGTATAGTTTTAATTTATTTATTTATTTATTGTTTACAGGGACACGTCAAATAATTTAATATATGATTGTCAACTGCGTTTCAAACATGAGCGATGACCGATGAGAAATAGATTACCTTTATAAAAGTGAGAAAGCTGGCTTACGATAAATAAAATTTGATAGGTCAAACTAATTTCGGACTAAATCTTGAGCTATGAGCAACTATAGATTGCCTTTATAAATGGCAAAGCAGCGACATGCGAGCAAAAAAATTTGATCAGTCGAGAAAATTTTGGAAGAAATCGTGAGCGAAGAGCATTTAGCGTATCATTATACAAATCCCAATCACATTACATCATATCACAATGGCGATACACGAGCTGTAAAATTGGATAGGTCCAGAGGATTTTGGACAAAAACTGACGAGCTGTCATTATCGCCACTATTTGTTGACTTGCCTCATTCATCTAATAGAAGTTGTCCAGGCGAGTGTACAAAATTCTGGGATGTAAGTTGATACTTCCAATATGAGCATGCACCAAGTGCGTATGCTGTTATTCTTTTAGTTACAAAGACACTCAAATGGCAACATTGTAGAAAAGAGTGAATGTGGTTGTCACAAATAATGTAAAAAATTAAAAAAAAAAAAAATAAGAAAAACACTCTTTTATAAGCATTTAATGTTTATCTTCAAAATCACTCTTAATTTCATGGCTGCAATTCGTGATTTTTCCAAAGGTATTCGTTACAAAATGTTAATCTGGTTTGGGCACAGAACTCGATTATGGAAAACCCATTCTTTATTTTTATGCTTTGTAAAAAGTATGAGCTAGTAAATTTATTTTTTTAATTAATTTTTGCTCTTTTTTTTCTTAATTTCTTATATATATATATGTATATATATATATATGTCCAGCCTATCAGGAAGAGAGTTAAAAAACTATCACAAAATTCTATCTTTACATACAAAATCCAAGTTGACTTAAGGCTGTTCTCAAATCCTAAGGGGCAACTTTATGACACATGTTTTAATTCATTTTTGTTCAAAAACTCATAAAATTATGAGGTGTTGTTATTCAGAAACTATGTCATCGAAAGACGTTTTCTATTTTTCGGTGAAAGTAAACGCTTTTTCGAAAAATACCGTCAAAGTGGGCGTTATAAACCGAATTTCAAGACGGAAGAGGAAAAGACTGCCAGAGTGAGGAAAAAAACCGGTTGTCACGTAACCAAAAATCGCTTATGATTCGATAAATAATTTATTTATAAAAACAAAACAAAAAAAGAAAGAAAAGGAAAACTCATTTCGATTCCAAAATCACTTCAATAGTCAGCCCTGCAATTTTATATCTTTACGTTTAAAAATGAGTTAAAAATGTGTCAGAAACTTTCGAGTTTATTGAGCAGCGCAATTGAGAACTACCTTAAATACAATAGTGTAAAAAGATGTGCTAACTTTTACTTAAGTTATCTGCCATAAAAAGTATCGATATTTGAAGTTTTCCCAAATTAAAAGTCGAAAATCCCAAATCATTTATTGAAAAAGATTTCCTATGTGTGGGTCGTTAATGCACTCTAGAAGTGTTTTGAAATTCGAATGTACGGAAACATTTTCAGTAAAAACCTTCGAAGAACGCAACGCTTGAAAAAATTATAATACATATTACGCCCTATTTATCGTTAATCACCTCAACTTAAATCTTTCATTTGAAATGGTCGATCTACACTGGAGTTGAGGAACAGGAACAGAATGCTCGATTGTACACGGTTTGTCGAATATCTAACAAAATTATTGGAGAATTATTGTTGAACTTCTGGTCTGTAAAGAACGTGTTTGATTTCATATTTCTAGGTGAATCTCATCAAATATTCAATATATTGATGTTTTAATTCCAGTATATTGCTGCTACTGTTCTTTGTCAGGTTTTCGGAAAGTTGTGTTAAATTTGGTTGAAAACTCTGTATGCTATAAACTAAAAAGTTTTGAGTTTTTCACAGGCACGATAACATCTTCACGAATATGAGTGCTATGCCTTCACAAAAGCATACAAACGTTGAACGGGACCGAAATAGTCATTTAACACAGAGACAAACCATTTCAGCCTTTTCTGTTAGATAGGTGATCGAAAATATTATTTTATTATTAAATTTATTATTAGCCCCCTAATTGTCCTCCCGACTAAATTTTCACCGAGAAATATAAAATCAGGCACGTTCTTTACAGCCCAAAAGTTCAAGAATAATTCGCCAATAATTTTGGTAGATATTCGAAAGCGTGTACAACCGAAAGCATCCAGTCCCCGTTCCTCAACTTTTGGAAGCCAGTGTATATTCTGTCTTTAACAACTTATTTCAGCATTAATTATTGGTCATTATGCATATATAAATTATTTAATTGTTAAAAATATTATTACAATGAAAAAAAAAGCAATTTTTATGAAGACATCTTAAGTAAAATCTTTGGTTTGAATTCTCTGAATTCCGACAAACATTAGAGACCATTTAGTCCCGTTAATGGTTTCATGTAGTAAATCACCTATGGTTAGGTTATTTTGTACGGTCTACCCTCACAAATTCGAAACCCACTATAACATTAGACAACAATGGTTCTTCTACTGAACTGAAATTAGCTGTTTCTTATTCGGCTGATTCCGAATCTAGTTTTGGATTTTCTCCAGCACATCTAGTTTTTGAGATATTTGCATATTTCGATTTATGCAAAGTTAATCCTTTTCTGTGCCATTTTATGTCAATTTTAGGTATAATAAATATTAGACTGGCTTTTTGTATGAAATAATTTTTAACTGCGCATGCGCAGAAAATTTCAAAATTCTTATTTCATAATTTGGTAGTCAGATATTTCGGGCAACTTCTATGAAAAGCCCAGTCAAATATTGTGAAAACTCAGAAAGATATAATGAGTTGATTGAAAATTTGTCGAAAATCCCTTATAATGAAGCTATTTTTAGAAAACAACTCGCTATATCGCCCCTATCTTTTTGAATTTTAGCGATATTTGACTGGACTTTTTATATAAATTTCCCTAAATAACTGACTACCGAATTACGAATAAAAATCTTAAAATAAAATTTAATATTTTAATTTAAAATTTAATTTAAAGTTTAATTTAAAATTTTAATATAAAATAAAATAGCCCATATCTCATCAAATATTCAATATATTGATGTTTTAATTACAGTATACTGCTGCTACTGTTCTTTGTCAGGTTTTCGGAAAGTTGTATTAAATTTGGTGGAAAACTCTGTAGGCTATAAACAAAAAAGTTTTGAATTTTTCACAGGCACGATAACATCTTCACGAATATGAGTGCTATGCCTTCACAAAAGCATACAAACGTTGAACAGGACCGAAATAGTCATTTAACACAGAGACAAACCATTTCAGCCTTTTCTGTTAGATAGGTGATCGAAAATATTATTTTATTATTAAATTTATTATTAGCCCCCTAATTGTCCTCTCGACTAAATCTTCACAGCGAAATATAAAATCAGACACGTTCTTTACAGCCCAAAAGTTCAAGAATAATTCGCCAATAATTTTGGTAGATATTCGAAAGCGTGTACAATCGAAAGCATCCAGTCCCCGTTCCTTAACTTTTGGAGGCCAGTGTATATTCCGTCTTTAACAACTTATTTCAGCATTAATTATTGTTCATTATGCATATATAAATTATTTAATTGTTAAAAATATTATTACAATGAAAAAAAAAGCAATTTTTATGAAGACATCTTAAGTAAAATCTTTGGATTGAATTCCTCTGAATTCCGACAAACATTAGAGACCATTTAGTCCCGTTAATGGTTTCATGCAGAAAATCACCTATGGTTGGGTTATTTTGTACGGTCTACCCTCATAAATTCGAAACCCACGATAACACTGGACAACAATGGTTCTTCTACTGAACTGAAATTAGCTGTTTCTTATTCGGCTGATTCCGAATCTAGTTTTGGATTTTCTCCAGCATATCTAGTTTTTGAGATATTTGATTATTTCGATTTATGCAAAATTAAGACTTTTTTGTGCCATTTTATGTCAATTTTAAATATAATAAATGTTAGACTGGCTTTTTTGTTTTATGAAATGGTTACTGGACCATTTGCTTAGGATAAATGTCGCAGTTTGCCTATATTCTTAACACTTATCTGTCAGCGAAATTCTAAAATGGAAGGCCAAAATCACATTCAGGTGAAATACAGTCACCCCATTGGTTATGTGGTCGCGTGGCTTTAAAAGAGATAAGGGTGAGGATCACCAACTTGTTTCTCCATTTGAATTTTGAAAGGAGTGAGGGGAAAAGTAATTTTGAAGCGACTGTAACCTTATTTACATTTATGCATTATTTACCTTATTATTTTGTTCGCTTTTATTTATAATAAACAATCGAAATTAACTCAATCTGGGGGCACGGCAGTGCCCCTGCCAAGTCGAGAAAGCACAGCCGTAAGCATCCTTTTCTGGAAGCAACTCAGGGTACTTTTGACAGCCCTATATCCCTTCGCTGGAATTTCCCAGGAACTTGAAACTTTGTTTTTCTAAAAGTACTCTTCAAATGGAAGCAAATGGTAAAATTTCCGCGTTTCCATCTTTTCTAGTTCAGAAAATATATGAACTCAAAGTTTCGCTTTTTCGACACTGACTGACTCACCGATCATCAAAAATCTGAGGTACATCCTGTAGCCCTAGAAGCTTGAAATTTGGTAAGAAGGTAGTGTTTGGGATACAGAGAAAGGAAAAATTAAAAAATTTGGAAAATTTGAAAAAAAAAATCGAAAATCTTTTATTTTCCGTAATCGGAACTGTTGCCAATACTGTTGCTCACTGATTATCAACATGATTAAACGCAGTTTGCCAACTAAACCATCGGTTTTTCAACTATACTAAATCGAGCACGAAATAGCTGGGTCCTGAATACAGTAAAATTCGTTTTAATTGACTAGAACAAATAAAGGTACTACTTGATTATGCCGTCGACCGAAAAACTATCGCCAAACTATAAGATTAAACGCCAATAATGGATGATCTTAAATGTCGCATTCACTTGACATTAAACACCATACAAGTGTTTGTTACGTCATCAAATGATTTGTAATTCGACATTTTACTTGTAGTTTCATTAAGGTTTTATTAATTTATTTGTTTTTTCGTTATTTAAAATAAAAATACGGCAATTTGTATAATTTGTCGAATTGTTTGGCGAAATTGATCGACGGGATAATCAAATAGGGCACAGATGTCATATTCGACCCATATTGGCGCGATTTTTTTCTGACTCCAATGTCATATACGCAATGTATACTTAACCGGCGCCAAAGTGTCGTTATTTTGCTTGATATGGTAACCCGGATGTTGTTGTTTATGCTGTTGATGTTTTCGCCAAATCAGCGTCGGAAAAAAAACGCGCCAATATGGGGCGAATATGACATCTGTGCCTCAAATAGTACCCAAATAAAATTAATTTATTTTACCAAATGTTAATTTAGTGAATTTAAATATTTTATAAACATTCTGCAAATATGCTAACATTCCTTGATAGATAGCAGCTCTTATACTTTTGCTATATTTAGCATCACTACCATATTATTTTAAACATCGCTATAGTTTGATGCAATGTCAATAGACCATGGCGCAAAATTAGCAGCAGTTTTAAAAGCAAGAGAATTTTGCTGTCAAACTTACCTCATATTTACAAAATAGCTCACATTTGTTGCCAAACTATTGACGTAGACGTAGACAACAATTGTTGAAGAATAATAAATTCAATGTTTATAAAACATGGAGAGTGGCACTCAGAATATGACGTAAAAAATGTTTATTTTTTTTAATGGCAATACAAACTCCCCTGCGATGTATAATTTTTTTAAATATGTTTTTTAGGTACTCAAATTATCGATTTGGAATTCAAAATCAAAATTCTACATTCCCCTCTTTCCAGAAAAAATGACATATTGAAAAGAAATCAATTATTTTTATATTTAAAACTTAAACATTATCACTTTTGCACCCCTATGACGTCATTTTCTCTGACTAATCCCTTTCAACCGTGCTAAGACTACGAGTGGTAGATATGGCCTAATCGTTCCGAGAAATCACGTTCTCAACAGCTCCAAGAAGCTAGAGCTCTCTATCGTCAAAACCATTTTCGAAAACAAAAACACACATTAAAACGTTACAACGATTCACACTCTGAAATGGGAAGACGTAGCTCGCTAAGAAGTCGCGCGCTGTTCTGTTGCCCACCCTGGTATGAATATTGGAGCTTACTGACGAAAAATGTCTAGAGGTAAGCTGCAGTTTAAAATAAACACTTTAGAAAACATTACGAGAGCTATAACTAAAAAAATGGGAAATAGACTGGAAGCAGACAAAGTTATAAAATGGACTCTGCACAGTAGAATTAACTTTGGAGGACTTTGATTGAACAGCTGATAAATTGAAACAAAAACTAATATAGTTACTAGAAAATTTGAATGAATGGATTTCAAATAGTAGCACATATGCCAATTCGCTTTTCTAGGAAAAGCGGAACATCGAAGCAATCAGGAGCCACAAAGTCTATGAAGTTAAAGATAGTGTAATTGAAATCGACGCTACTGGAAAAGCTTTCTTTGGCTTTCTCCTTACAAAAAGAAGTGAAATCCCATCAAAAACATCTCATGTAAAAAAAGCCAAGTCTCCTGACTCTTTGACCATAAAAAGTTCTGAGATCATGTGTAGAGCCAAGCTTAGCTCTCCTATTAACTCTAATATTTTAATTCACAAATTACTTCTAGTCTCTACACCTTTAGTAAAGGATTATTTTGTGACTTGGCAATTACGCAGCACAGAAAAGTTATTACGTTAAACACTTTACTTTTGTTTTGAATTGGGATTAGATTATTTGATTAAGGCTGAATATGAACGCGAGGGATAGAAGCCTGAAGGAGGGATGCACCGATTGGGGGTCTTACTAAAAGAGGGGTCTGGCTCGTATTCACGTTACATAGGAAGAAAATCACCCAAAATTCCGGACATCAAGTTTGACCAGCAGAGAATTTTCGCATCCGAGATTGCAATGTAATGTAAAATTATTTCCATGCTACAAATACATATACGTTCAGTGCTCTTATAGAAACTATTTTATGCAAAACTTTATAAATAAACGTTAATATTAAAATGTAAACAACAGCCTTTACATTCTCGTGCTGCGTCATTGCCAAGTCACAAAATAATCATTTACTAAAGGTGTAGAGACTAGGAGTAATTTGTGAATTAAAATATCAGAGTTAATAAGAGAGCTAATCTTAGCTCTACACATGATCTCAGAACTTTTTACGGTCAAAGAGTCAGGAGACTTGGCTTTTTTTTACATGAGATGTTTTTGATGGGATTAAGATATTTTGATAACCTTTTATACACCGATAGTGAATAATTTAGATTATAAGTTATGCCAATTTTTAAATGATATGACATGACAAATAAATATTCTTTAATAAAAATTTAGTTTTCATTCAAAAATGCTTGTAATATCATTTTAAAATTGTCTATAAATTCCGTATGGTAAAAATATCAATAAATTTTCTCTTCTACACCCCCCCTCCCCCCCCCACCACCACCACCATTTAAATCCATAAAGTCACAAAAAAATATTAGACTAGAAAAAGTCAACAACTATTAAAAAAAAAAAAAAAAAAAAAAAAAGACCTTTTTCTAGACTTTAAATCGGAAACTTTAAATTAATAAAATTATATTAAAAAAATACACAAATAATTTAAAAAATACAGAATTTAATGGTTTAGCATTAAATGAAAAAAAAAAACTGAAAAATAAATCCAAAAACTATTTTTTAATTCCCTCCAGGTTCTCTGACATAAAATAAATATGAAAGTGAAAAAGGTTTTCTGTTTTTAACCCTTTATGCCCGACGGTACATTAAAGTGCCATTAAAATAACTTGTTATAAAACTAATTTAATACATCGATCAGTAGTTATACTGTTTAGAATGAATTATGATATTTTTCTTTATCTTGTTCCAAAAAACATTATTGGTTGCACTAAAGAAAATTAACACACACACACACACATATATATATATATATATATATATATATATTACACCAGGTGGTATTTAACACTGAATATTGGCAATATTGTAAAATTGATATTAAACGATGTAAAATTGTTTTTAGGTATTTTAAATAATGTAATTATTTTCTATATATATTATATTAATTGTATTTATCACGGTATTTCAAAATGAATTAACTGAATCCATAGGTTTTAATTTCTGTGTTAACTTAACTGTTTTATTCACCTTAATCTTATCATGCTTATGGATTCCATGTGCAGGAATATATTTTGAACATCTACTGGGAATTTATTCGGTAAGTTGTGTAAGATTTCTATTGCTATAAATTAAATATTTAATGGGTTGTAGGGTTTTTTCCATTTCATGACATTTGATAATGTTCTGTTTTCATCTTGAGACTATTCTTTTGGTTCTATTGGTTTTTCGGGTACAGGATAAAAAAAAAATAAGCTTTTAGCTTTTTTCTCACAGAAAACAACCGATTTGCTTATATCATTGAATTCTGTACTCTTGAAAACGTAATTCAATATATAAGTTTTTCAATTTTTTTCGGAATCATATTCTTCTTTTTTATTCTTCCTTATTAATTCTTGTAATTAAGTATAAGGTACTTTATTTTATACATACAGTTCTATATTATAGGTTGACATCTTTTATTCTGAATCCATTCACAATTATGCGGTTTTTGATGATGGTCGGTAATATTTAATTAATGTATATATATATATATATATATATAATTGACGGTGGTAGGTTATGTTTAATTAATGTAATATATATATATATAGCCATAATATAATTACAAATCATCATCTAATCCTATTACAATAATTAATTTAATAATATATAGATATATATATATATATAGCCATAATATAATTACAAATCATCATCTAATCCTATTACAATAATTAATTTAATAATATATATATATATATATTATTTGTCGGTGTCCACTTTCTTATTTTTCCTTCCATAATAATTCTTATAATAAATTATTTGGCACTTTTTTTATACTTACAGCTTTAATTCATACTATTACGGTTTTTGATGGTGGTTTAGGTTATGTTTAATTAATGGTTATATATATATATATATATATATATATATATACATGAATATATATATATATAATATATACACTAATTTTCTTAGTTATAATATAAACACATACATACCTTTTCGTAAAAAAAAAAAATATATATATATATATATAACTAGGGGGCTCTGCCTCCTGCAAGCTACGCTTGCCAACCCCCGCTCAGACACCGCAGAATCTAAAAACACGCTAATCTGATGGATTTTTAAAAATATAAGAGAAGATTGAATTATACTGAAAAAAACTGTGCAGATCTCACTGTAAATAGGTTTCCATTCAATTCCCTTTGATTGCAAAAATGTAAGGGCGAACTAGTTGCTGTTAAGACATCCAATGGATATTTTCGTTTTTGATTAAAGAGGATCAGCTAAACATTTGAAAAGTAGCTAAAATAAAATGAATTAAGTATACAGAGTCTTTGTCTCCCGGTATTTTAAAACAATCTCTATAACAATAGCCTAAGTCATGTGACTATAATCAACAGTTTCGGGCAGGCCACTTCGCTTTTTATACTCTAGGTGCCATTTTGGTACTTTAATGTTAGCCATGCACAGGTGATAAGTCGTCAAATATTATTTTATCGCCATCATTTCATCTATATTATAATAGTTCAAGTCATCAACTGTCATAAACAAATACGGTCTGATCCCTTCGCCTTTCATATGAAACTTTGGAACAGATGTCATATACGATATTGGCGCTTTTTCTTCAGACGCCAATTTGGGGAACGCATCAACAGCATAAACAACATCATCCGTCTTACCATATCAAGCAAAAGTAACAATACTTTGGCGCCAGTTAAGTACCCGTTGCGTATATGACATTGGCGTCAGAAAAAAAAATCGCGCCAATATGGGTCCGTATATAACATCTGTGCCAAAAATTTTCCATTTTGATTAAAAAATCAAATTTTTTTTCGAATAAAACTTTATAAAAGTTGTCATGGTCACAAAGAATTCTTGGTACTGTTACGCTAGCCGGGTGCAAATCTCGCCAATAGCTTTTTTTCAAATTGCCAGTTAGCAATTTTTTTCTATTTTTCGAGTGGTAAATTAAAACATTGATTTGAAGTTGAAATTAAATGTCATGGTTTGTTGCAATATTGGAAAGAGTCCCATATTGTGTGCTGGTTGGCGCGATTGGCGAATGAATCCAAAATGGCGCCAAAAAGCCATTTTAGCGTCTTATAAAATTTTTCAGGATGTCGGAAAAACATGGTCTTTAAATATTTGTAAACATATATATATATATATATTTAATAAATGTTATATATGTCGCATGTTAAAAAAGTACGATGTTTATACAGACAGTTTTAGGTACAGATGTCATATTCGCCCCATATTGGCGCGATTTTTTTCGGTTGCCAATTTGGCGAAAACATCAACAGCGTAAACAACATAATCCGGGTTACCACATCAAGCAAAATAACGACACTTTGGCGCAAGTTAAGTACCTGTTGCCTATATGATATTGGCGACAGAAAAAAATCGCGCCAATATGAGGCGAATATGACATCTGTACCCAGTTTTATATATATTACGTATAGAGATATACCTTATACATACATAGTATATATACACCTATAAATAAATATTAAACAAAAGCATAATCTGAAGAACAAATTAAAAAAACGAAATTTATTTCCTACATTGTTTAAGCCCGAGATGAGACAGATATTAAGTTATTTCATTCAATTAGTTCTACATTTAATGTTAGATTTTTGTAACAAATTAGTTAAGCCAATTGAAGATTAAAAAATAAAAATAAAATTCATACAATATGATACTTAAAACACCCTAAAAAATAGATTCCGTTCAAATGAAATCGAAATAAATCTTAGACATTTTTTTTTAAGTTTTGTATTTTGCATGCATCTTATCATTTAATGCACAATTGTCGTAAAGATAATACAAAATCTGCAATACAAATATTTTCAATTCAAAATGAAAGAAGTCTAAGATTTATTTCGATTTCATTTGAACGGAATCTATTTTTTTAGGGTGTTTTAAGTATCATATTGTATGAATTTTATTTTTATTTTTTAATCTTCAATTGACTTAACTAATTTGTTACAAAAAATTAACATTAAATGTAGAACTAATTGAATGAAATAACTTAATATCTGTCTCTTCTCGGGCTTAAACAATGTAGGAAATAAATTTCGTTTTTTTAATTTGTTCTTCAGATTATGCTTTTGTTTAATATGTCAAGTTTTTCAATAACTACTGCACTCAGACGAACGCATTTCAAAATTAATAGAGAGTATCATCATCAGGCTCTGATGTATGCGGTATTGCATCACAATGTGGGATGCAGTTTACCAATGTGTAATTCAAAATGTTTCACCACTGCAGTAATGCAGGTTGCGGTAGATTGGACAAAAACTTCCAATCTGAACATAAAAATCTATAATCAAATCATAAAAATTTAACTTCACTTAAATTTAGATACCCTATTTCCCACTCAGGAATGCTATGAAATTGTGTAAATGTAAATTGTGTTGAATCCTTACTACAAATATTTAACAATATTATAGCTGTGGTACAGTAAAAAATAAAAAATAAAAGTTTTACTTAAATTTTTAGACCTTATTCTCTCCCAAGGGATGATGTAAACACATAATAAAATTATTACCTAAGCTTAACTTGGGGTATAAATAGTTCTTATCTTGGAAAAAAGTATACATTTTAAAATTTAAGTTATGTAATTCCCCACTAAGTTCGCTACCTGCGTAAAAATAGCTATCCATTAGAAACTTTTTACTAAAATATAAACTTGACCAAAGCAAAAACTTATTCTGAAAATGTACTTTTTATTTCCACTATGACGCCATATTCACCTTTTTAATTTTTGAAAAAAAAAAAAAAAAAAAGAAAAGAAAAAAGAAAAAGAAAAAAAAAACTAGCTCAATTTAATACTTCACGTTAAAATCTTTCAACTAAAAAGAAATAAATTATTATTACGGCTTTTGAAATTTTTGCAACAATGAAGTAAAATGTTACATTTTCTATGAAAAAATGTCCGTTGATTTTCAATGAAAAAAGCGAAAATTGGAATAATTGAATAATGTAAACAAAAATTGGCCCATGTTTCTCTCTGGGTTATAATTCATCCATATGCAAAGGCATTTTACCATTCGTTTTGACCCTGACGTCAGGCAAACGTTTTTACACTTTAAATTTATAATATCATTAGAATTAGTCAAGAATAAAAAATGAGTGGCATCAGGGACAAAAAGGTGGGAAGAAAAAATGAAAAAGTTATGATCTCCATAGGCTTTTCTATGTTAAATTAACATTGAGAAGTGACACTGGAAATAAATAAGTATTGCGATGCCGCGCAATACTTAAATTACGTACTTATATTTTATGTATTTATTATATTTATTATATATGTCAAATTAAAACAAAAGTTATATATTTTTCCGAAAAATATAGGCTAAATGCAAAAAAAAAAAAAAAAAAAAAAAAAAAAACGCAAAAAACACATGAATAAAGTCCATTCCAGAAAAAAAGCAACCCCAAAGGCTGATCGCAACCACATCGATTCATTTAATGGCAAAAAAAAAAAAAAAAAAAAAAAAAAAAAAACAGCACAAATATGGAACTCTTCCCGCATTATTTAACATTTGGCCAGATGTCACATACGCACAGCAGGTTTGGCGTGATTTATTTTTTCTTTTTTACGAAAATTTGGCGAAAACCTCGCTTTCGAATACCAGTTACATATGCATTTTGTGTATTACTTAGTTATCCCGTCGACCAAAAATCTATCGCCAAACTATACGATTAAATGTCAATAATGGTTGATCGTAAATGTCACATTCACTGGACTTTAAGTAAGTTACACATGTTTACGTCATCAAGTGATTTTTATTTCGACGTTTTATTTGTATATTTATTAATGTTATGCTAATTTATTTGTTCTTTCGTTATTTAAAATAAAAATTATGCCAATTTGTATAATTTGGCGAAATTGGTCGACGGAATAACTAAGTAGTACCGTATCATAATATTAAAATATTTATTTGCTTAAAAGACGTTATAAAAACACATTAAAAGTAAATTAAAAATCTATATTACAAATATATTTTATCTATACTTACAAAATATAGATTTTTAATTTAATTTTAATGTGTTTTTATAACGTCTTTTAAGCAAATAAATATTTTAATATTATGATATGATTAGTAATGGACGTAACTTTGATTTACTACTCGTACTTATTTACGTAAGTAGTACCGTATTTTTTAATTATTTTCAAAAGGAAAAAAAAATAATAATAACTATACAACAAAACAATTTATATAATTTAAAAAAGAAATAAAAGTAAATAAACACTTATTATTAAATAAACAACAATAGCCGGGTTACCATATCAATCAAAATAATGCCATTTTGGCGCCAATCAGAATCTTTCGATTTGGCGAAAGATTGTTCAAGTAAATTGAATTATAAATAAAAGTAGCACGATACATTTCTTAGCATATATTTAAGGGAGGCCAAATTCGTCGTCAAATTAATTTAAAATAACCTTTTCTGAAATCTGAAAAAAAAATATCTGTTCTGATTAAAATTTGAGTTGCCATCATTAGAAAAATGTACTTAAAATTAGAAAAAAAAAAATTAATATTTCGAAAACTAATTCGAATTTAAAAATTCTAATACCAGTTTTGAGATCTGCAGATCAATACGGATTTTTGGTGTTAATTTCATCGCAAAGTATTCCATATTTTAGGAGAAATAGCCGTGAAACTGAATCAGTCGTTTCAAAGAATCGTTTCATAAATTCGTTTCATTAGGATTTTATATATATAGGGTAGATATATATCAAGCAGGACGGTCGTTCTGCCAAGCCAAGCTATAAAAAAAAAAAAATGCTAACCCCACCAAACAAACAAACGCCAAGAACCAAAAGCCAGAACCGCGTAACTGCTTATTATACTGAAGACAATTTCTCCATGTTAAATCGGCCAAACGTGGCATTTTAAAATTTCAGATATTTAAAAAAAAAGCATCGCAGAGAAATAAAACTAAGACTTGAAGAATCTACTGAAGAAAAGATTCAAATTGAGACCAAACTCATCTCTATAAAATAATTATAAACAGAGATACAGGATTTTTAAAAAAAACGTCGAGATACTGAAAATGATCAAAAAAATCTTCGTCAAACATATATTAATTCAATTAAGCTAGAGACTTAAATAATGGACAGAAAAAAGTATAGAATGCATTTACGGACTGGTAATTACCCAATCTACGTGCTTTTATAAAATTTAGATTAAAAAAATTGAAAATTCTATTCTTTATAAGCAAAAAACTGTTAATTCATTCTAAAATTATCAAACTATGCCAAACAGTGATAAACCCGCCAACGAGCGCGTTATATCCACATTATAATAGCACAAATCCACTTCAACTTCAATCTGGTAGACGAGTATTTTCCATCCAGATTATTTTTTCGATAAAAACTGCATAAAAGTTACATTTTTAGAAAGATTTTTAAAATAAAAATAATATTTTAGAGAAATGGTACCTTTTAAGAAGTATGCATTGAAAGTTATCGGCATTTGAGGTTTCATTCCTAATGTAAACAAAACTTTTGAAAATGAATTGAGGTCACAAATCTCGACAATAGCATTTTTTTTACCTGCA
This sequence comes from Maratus speciosus, assembly GCA_963932465.1. Classification (NCBI taxonomy): domain Eukaryota; kingdom Metazoa; phylum Arthropoda; class Arachnida; order Araneae; family Salticidae; genus Maratus; species Maratus speciosus. The sequence continues at coordinate 511,641,903 of OZ010795.1, forward strand.
AACAGAAATTGTTATTTTTTGCGTGTGTAAGTTATAAACAATCTTTGGATACTGAAATAAATTTTTTTGTTTAAGATAATATTATTTATTTATTTATTTTGTGTTTTAAATGAAGTAAGTGAAATGGGTGTATTTTAAATGCCTATAATATATGCTTTTAAACTGAATGTAGTATTTGAAATGAAAGTTGTGTATTGTAAATGAAAAGAATGCAATACGAATGATGTCAATGGGAACAATATTAAGCGACATATCTGTTCGATCACGTACTTGAAAATTGCTCAGTTTAATGTCCGTGATTTATGAACTACTCAAAAAACTCGTTAATGACTTCAAAACATTGCAACCATGTTTGTTTGTAGGATAAATCCACACTCATCTCTCTAAATACTTATATAAACGTAAATAAAACACCTTTTCACACTCAAAAATAATTAGAACAGCTATCAAAAAAACATTTATTAACTTAACTAAAAACTAAACTCAATCGTTGCCACATACGTTTACCCAAAAACATATTCTCAATTTTAAAATGTGACATTGATTAAATCATACACCATGGAGGTAAGCCAAAATTTAGTTAGATATTCCAAAAGGTAGGAAAATAAGAATAAATTAATGGAATACCTAACATACTCCCACCTTGCAATGTGGAATTACAAATGTAACATTGCAACAATATTATAAACATCAAATAACTGCAATACATAATGTAACATTACAAAAGACTTTTAGAAATTGTTTAAGGAAAAATTTATAAGAAAAAAGAATATTGTTTTATAAGTCCAGGCGATCAGGTATTTTAATTTTCCTTCCAGATCTAGTTATTATTGGAGGAGTCTCTATGACATTTGGAGTGTAAACACATTTTGTCTCTGAATGAGATGGTTCGGAATCTTGTAGAGTGAAATCATTAGGTCCCAAAGAGTCCCCTGTTATATCATGAGACTTTTCCAAAACTTCTGCATCAGACCTTGATGATATTTCTAATGAAAAATGTCTTTGGAAAGGACGAACTCTTTCCCCTATAGATATTTTCACTTTTGCAACTCTCGGGATTCCATCTTTCCCCGGGTAGATCTCCACAACAATCCCAAGTGGCCAGTCAATTCTTTTGGCTGTGTCACTGCCTATGAGCAGTACATCTCCAATTTTCAGCTGATCATTCCTTCTACATCCTCGATGAACTAAGAGAGATAAATATTCACCTTTAAATCTTTGCCTCAGATCCTCACGAATTTTTTGGATATATTTAGACCTTTTAACTAGAAAAGATCTATCTATGGTATCGAGATCTGGGGTCTCACTGGTGGTACTTCCATGAATAAACATTGCCGGTGTCAATGGCATCAAATCGTTCGACTCATTACTTATATATGTTAATGGCCTCGAATTTATAACTGCTTCGCAGTCACACAATACTGTCAAGAGCTCTTCATAATCGACAGTAGCTTTACCAAGAACTCGTCTTAAAAGTTCTTTGAGCATTCTTACCATACGCTCCCACCAACCACCCCACCATGCGGCAGTAGGCGGGTTGAATTTCCACGAAATTTTCTGTTTAGTGGAAAAAGAAATAATACTGTTCCAGTCTATTGCTTTTAGAGCATTATTAGTACCGGTAAAGTTCGTGCCGTTATCTGAGTATATAACAGATATTCTTCCTCTTCTGGCTATAAACATTCTTAAGGCCTGAATGAAGGTCTCAGTGGACAATGACTTTACTAATTCAAAATGCACGGCACGGTATACTGCGCAAGTGAATAAAACTACCCATGCTTTTTCATTTGATCGTAAATAAAGTGGCCCAGCATAATCAACCCCTGATACGTCAAATACATTAGTCGGAGTTACTCTATCTTTGGGTAAAGGGGCGAAAGGCACTTCTAAAGGCTTAGCAGCGTACCGTCTGCAAATTACACACTTAGAAATGATCTTTTTTGCTAATTTGCTTGCACCAAATATCCAATATTTTTCTCTTATCCTTGCTAATAACGTAGACAAACCTGCATGCAAGGATCTCTCATGTTCTTCAGTTACCAATTTCGAAATTATTTCATGACTTGATGGCAACAAAACAGGATTTTGAAATTCATTTTCTTCACTCTCAAAAAGTTTAGTTTTTATGCGTAGTAAACCATTCTGATCTTTAAAGGTTTGGATTTTCTTCAAAAATTTACTATCGTGTAGAGTTTCTTTTTGTATCAATTTGAAAACTGCAACTTCAGCCTTTTTATATTTCTCACAAGTTAATTCTCCTTTCAATTTATTAGCTTTACACAGGGTGTTATGGGAAAATCTGAACATCCATCCAACCACTCTTACAGATTTTCGATAACTAGAAAACTGTTGACTGATGAAACTATCAACATCTTGCAGATTGACCATAGATGACACAACTGTCTTTTTTTTCTCTTTCAATATTTCTTCTTCATTTATAGAAAATTCTGATTTGGGCCATTCTTCGGGTTGAGAATATAGCCAATTCGGCCCTTCCCACCATTTTGTCTTTAGTAGCTGGCGGGCAGTACATCCTCTACTAGGAAGATCGGCAGGATTTAACGACCCCGAGAAGTGTCTCCAAGATTCTGTGGGCGTCAACCTTCTTATTTCTTCAACGCGATTTTGTACAAATACTCCCCATGCTTCTTCCCTTTTTAACCAGAAAAGTACGGTTGAAGAATCTGTCCAGAAGTATACATTTCTAGTTTCAAATTCTTTGAAAACTTCTGAAGCTAGACGAGCTACAATAGTAGCGGCAAGGAGTTCCAATCTTGATATCGTTGTTTCTTTTTCCCCACAAGGAGTAATTCTAGCTTTTGCTCGCAGCGAATGAACTTGTATAGAGCCTACTGATGTGCGAATTCTGACAAAAGCAACCGCTGAATATGCAGATTTACTTACATCACAAAAGAAATGCAAACTCTCAACTTCATGATCGCACTGCAGCCACCTCGGTATTTTAACGTCTTTCAGATAATGTAAGTTTTTCATCCATTTTAAAAACTGTGGTTTTGTATCAAAATCTACATCTTCATCCCATGAAACTTTCGACTTCCACAAGCGTTGCAACAAAAATTTAGGAAGCAAAGTAACGGGGCAAGATATACCCAAAGGATCAAAAATCTTATGAGCTGCTGCTAAAATTATTCTTTTAGAAACCTTTTCAAGTGAATAATCTTCTATGCTTGGCACGTTTAGACTGAGAGTATCTGTACTACGCTCCCAGAGCATTCCTAATATACATGCTGGTTCTACAGTTTTGGAGTCTTCATCAGAGTACTCCCACCCTCTTAAATCAAATTTCCTTTAGGCCATAATGTCCGTTGCTACTTTAATTAACTTTTGTAATTCCATTTCATCTTCAACACTTGTTAAGCAACTGTCCACATAAAAACTATTCGCAAACTTTTGAACCATATTTACAGGATATTTTGAATTCTCGTTTAATGCCTTAATCAATGTTGATTCTATATGATACTGGATTACAGAGCCGAGTAGAAATGGACTACACGAAACTCCAAACACGACACGGCTGTGTCTATAATGCATAAGTTGGCCGTTATCATCGTTCCAAAGAAATCGCAGAAAATTCTTGTCTTTAGGGTTAAGGCCTATTTGTAAAAACGCTTTCCGTATATCAGCAGAAACTCCAATTTTTTTCATGCGAAATCTTGTCAAAATTGAAAGTATTAATTCTATTCAATTCAAACCTTTCTCAAGGCAGTCATTGAGACAAGGTGACGATCTTTGCTTGGCTGAAGCATCGAAGACGGGCCTTATCTTAGTAGTGCTATTCTCCTTCACAACATGCCGATGAGGTAAATAATGGCAAGGTGTCTCCATTTCACACATAGGAACTTTTTCTATGATACCTTCATTTTCCCACTCCTTTAAAACTTCGCCGTAGGCTTCATATAAATTTTCTGATCTTAATTTTTTGACAGTGGAATCTAATCTCTTCAAAGCTAAGTTAAAATTATCTGGTAAGGGAGGATGATCGTCAAGCCATGGTAAATTAACAACAAATCGATCATCTTTATCAACCACAACTGTGCTCAAAAAATGCTCTTTTGCTGCTTCATGGAGTTCTTCTTTTGTTTTCTTCTCTGATGGGTCCAGAATTCCGAGTGAATCTAAGGTCCACAAATCAGAAATCGCTGCATCTTTAGTCAATAGAGTTGTAACAAATAATGCTATACTTTCATGAGCATTTGAGGTAGGATTCTTACCCATGACAGTCCATCCTAACTTAATCTCAATTGCAGCAAGCCCCGAATCTAGTAATTTGTAGCCTCCCGTCATCAACTTCCCAGCTACATCAGCTCCTATTAAAATTTCTATAGGACCGGCTTTTCGATCATGGAGATGTATACCGAATGCTTCAAGCTCTTGCATCCACTCACCTGGTCCTATTGGGGGAATAGAATTACAAATTACCTCCTGTCCAAGAGCATCAGAATGACAGTTATAATTTCCATCAAGTTTTGAAAGAGCTATATTAAAAACTTCATGAACTAAGACATCTGTAGTACTCCCTCCAAACAAGGAATGCCTCAGTTGTTCATTTTTTATGCATTCATATCCCATTGCTTCAGCAGTACTCTTCAAAATATACGATCGTTGTGAAGCTGTATCAACTATAACACGAGCGTTACACTTCTTATCATTACCTCGTAACGTGACCACTAATGTCTGCAAAATAACATCAGGTGATCTCGAAAAATTAGCAAGAACCTCATCTTGTTTAATAGATAATTCATCATTTTTCACAGTGTTAACATTATCTTGTTGTTTTGAGAAACTTCTACATAAAAGTAAGTGGTGTCTTTTCCCACAAAGTAAACAACCTGCTTTTATTCTGCACTTAGCTACGACATGACCTTTCCTCAAACATAAAAAACAAGAGTGTGCCTTCTCAACTACAGCTTGTCTTTCAACTAATGGCATCTTACGTGCTTTAAAACAGTCGTTTGATTTATACATGCCTGAACAAAATATACACATATTCTGTGTTTCATTTGACATAGCAATTAATGTAGCTGCCGTTGCTCTGGAATTAGACTGTTCACATTTAAAAGGTGTGCGCGTAACTTTTGACTGTCGATTTTGCATGCCAGTATCAAAACATCTACTTGCTATGCATACACGTTCTTCACCCTCAATTTCATCAAGTAGAAATAACAGCAAATTATCTAAATCCGTACGATGTAAAGAGTCCGTGCTAATTTCTTGTAGCGTAAGATTTTCGCTATCAGTTGTACTATTTTTATTCCTGCGGTGCTGAGATCTAAACCTTTCCCATACGCGAAGTGTTTCATCAGGCAATGACGATTCTACCAAAGGATAGAGCATTGCAGCATACTTATCCCTAGCCACACCAAGAATTTCCAACGCACGCAATTTTGACTCTAAGCTATCATATAGTTTACGTAAAGAACATTTTTTATTTGAGTTCTTCCTCAGCACTAGAGAAAGAAGATCCCTGACATAAACATCAATTAGTAGATCTTCCCTACCAAAACGGGAATGAAGTTGTTTCAAAGATTTATCATAACTTTCAGCGCCAGGAGGAAAGCTTTTAACCAGTTCATCGGCAACTGATCCTTTTTCCATAGCTTGGGACAAATAAGCGAATTTATCGTGTTTATCTAAATTGGGATCTTTGTCAATTTTTTGAAACTGTCCCCAAAATCCTAACCAATTTTTAATTTTTCCGTCAAATACGGGCAGTTGTATTTTAGGATAATTCAATAACTTGTTTTGCGGAGATTCACCTATTACAGAATTTTCTTTCTCTGATTGTATAAGTTTAAATAATTTCTGCTCTAAAATTCGCCATTTATCAATGTAAGCCTCGGACTCATCAATTTCTTTTTCAATTTCCTGCTCAGTTAAATCGGCTGTTGCATTATCAAATTGCTCTTGCCTAATGGCATACTCGGTTTCTAGCATTAATTTTGCTTTATCTTCAATTAATCTTAAATGAATAATTTTTTCGTCTGCCGATAGTTCAACTTCCTTTTTAGAATATTCATTACATGTTTTTTGTAAAAAGCCTTGTATTACTTTTACGAATATTTTTCAATTTATCCATGATAAACAAACAAAAGTTGCTTACCTCGCAGTTAGAAGTCCTGTTAGCGGACGCCAAATGTTCGATCACGTACTTGAAAATTGCTCAGTTTAATGTCCGTGATTTATGAACTACTCAAAAAACTCGTTAATGACTTCAAAACATTGCAACCATGTTTGTTTGTAGGATAAATCCACATTCATCTCTCTAAATACTTATATAAACGTAAATAAAACACCTTTTCACACTCAAAAATAATTAGAACAGCTATCAAAAAAACATTTATTAACTTAACTAAAAAACTAAACTCAATCGTTGCCACATACGTTTACCCAAAAACATATTCTCAATTTTAAAATGTGACATTGATTAAATCATACACCATGGAGGTAAGCCAAAATTTAGTTAGATATTCCAAAAGGTAGGAAAATAAGAATAAATTAATGGAATACCTAACAATATCACTTCTCCCGGATAACATAAAATTACACGATCTTTTCTTTACGTTTAAAAGTAAATAAATCCTACCTATGTAAAAATATTTAATTAATCAAATTTTAAAACGAATCATCAGTTAGTTTGGTTGTGCCGAGAAGATTGATCACCGAAAACTATTGTTGATCGTAATCATACCAGCCATTCTTGATGGCCAGTGGCGTTCAAAACAATATTTTGATGTGCTTTTATTAGGTGCATAACATCAGATGGACGAACTTTAGCTAAGATATTAGATTGTCTAATCTTTCTTAGTCGAGTCTATTGCCAAGGTTCGGGTGAAAAAAAATATATTTTAACTATATAAATGAATATAACTGTGATATCATTAAAGGCTTTCATAGAAACACTCCATTGTACCAAATTGTATTAGCTAAATAGGTCTATTGGCTATGGACCCAAATACCGAAGATTATTAATTAGGTTTAAAAATCTCCGGCACAGATGTTATGTACGCATATTGGAGCGATTTGTTTCTGACGCCAATATCATATACGCAATTTAACTGGCGCCAAAGTGTCGTTATTTTGCTTGATATGGTAACCCGGATGTTGTTGTTTATGCTGTTGATGTTTTTGCCAAATTGGTGGGTGTCGGAAAAAAAAAATCGCGCCAATATGCGTATATGACATCTGTGCCAAATCTCCGTATAATCGAACGTATTTCAACATATAAGCAAACGGAGACAAAGATGTCTCAGACGCACCGGGGTATCCTTTTAGTACCAAAATGGCATTTTTATTCCCTAGCAACCAAGAAATGTTGACGATATTATCCTCCATATGACAATCCAATAGAAGAGATTGCGAGTGTTTTAAAATAAATTAAACTTTGTGCATTTTATAATAAAATAATTAGTGTGTGTTTCTAATAAAAGTTTTAGCACAGATGTCATATACGCCCCATAATGGCGCGATATTTTTCTGACGCCAATGTCATGTACGCAACGGGAATTCAATTGGCGCAAAAGTGTCGTTATTTTTCTTGATATGGTAACCCGGATGTTGTTGTTTATGCTGTTGATGTTTTCGCCAAATTGGCGTCAGAAAAAATGGTACTTCTTAGTTATCCCGTCGACCAATTTTGCCAAATTATATATATCGCCAAACCACACGCCAAATTATACAAATTGACATAATTTCTATTTTAAATAACAAAAGAATAAGTAAATTAGTATAACGTTAATAAAAATACAAATAAAACGTCGAAATAAAAATCACTTTATGACGTAAACACGTGTAATTCAAGTGAATGTGACATTTACGATCAACCATTATTGCCATTTAATCTTACAATTTGGTGACAGTAATTTGGTCGACGGGATAACCAAGAAGTTACGAAAAAATCACGCCAATATGACATTTGTGCCAAAGTTTTGTGTATTTTATAATAAAATTATGTTTTTATACCAAATAAACAGTTTCATAATAAATAAAACCAACATGCTATTTTCGCCAGCTAGGTCTAACAGGTACCCGGAAACGTGGTTTTCTCCCCAAACTGGCTCAAACATAAACAAAAAAAAAATATATTGCGCCGACCGCGAGGCGTTTGAGACAGCGCTGTGCTCAAACGAACATGAAGCATAAATGCCTACGTGAGTTAAGCGGTTTTCTCAAGAAAGTTGAAATACATAACAACGAAAAAGCTACACAATGTTGACATGATCGGAAGAAGTTCTTGGTACTTTTATGTTAGCCAGGCTCAAAACTCGCCAATGGTATTTTTTACCTCGCCAGTAGCAGTTTTTATTTTTTGCGTGGTAAATTAAAAACAATGCTTTGATAATGAAATTGGCATTTTTTAATTATTTTTTTTCTTTTTCTATTCTTTTCTTAAAAAAAAAAAAAAAAAAAAAAAAAAATTAAATAAGTGAAAGGCATGTATCTTAAACGTTTCTATTTTAAATTAAAGTTATGATTTTATGTAAAATAAGTGAAAGGATTATAGTTTAAGTAAAATTAAGGCAATACGAATGAATGGGAAGGGAACAATAATTGGCGATTTATCACCTGCGCCCGCTAACATAGAAGTAACGAGTTCATGATTTCTCTATCAGAATCTTCCTAATTGGCAAAGGATTGACATAGTTAATTAAAATTATGAATAAAAGTAACATGATGCAATGCTTAGCATACATTTAATGGGGATCAAACTGCTAGCCAGAGCCGAAAATAATCTAATAAATTCGAAATTGAAAAAGAGTACAAAAGAAAAGAATTTCCTAAAATTCAAATTTCTGTGATACCATTTGGAATAGAAACCGACAATTTGGCACATGGTGGTTATTTTAAGTACTCGATAAGGATGATTTCTAAAAAAGGTCGAAATTAAAAGTTCGAAACGACAGAAAAGCGTTCTATGAGCGTTCTAAATTATGACTTATTTGCAATTGTTAATCTGGAACAATTGCTGAATCTGGAAATTGTTCGAAACATGAAATTTGATGTGCTTTTTACTTATAAGACCTAAATCATATCACAGAAAAATTCCTAAAAAATTCGAAATTTGAATGGATGCAGGCCTAAAAAAAGTTCTAAAATTGCGATTTCTGTAATACCGTTCGGGATAGAGGTCTGAATTTCGGCATGCCGGTTTGTTTAAAGATGTAAATGAAAGCTAAGAACTGTTAGTAAAAAATCGAAATGTTAAGAGGTGAACCGAGCGGAAAACGTTTTAAGAACGATTTGCATTATGATTTTAATGAGATTGTTTGTTAGGAACAGGAAATTTGACACGGATGTTATTTTCTAAGGCGTAAATGCTTTGCGTTTTCTAATAAATTAGAAATTTATAAGTGTACAAGAGCAAAAAAATTCTTGTATTTTTGAATCTGTGATACTGTTAGGGATAGAATCCTTAAATTTGGCATGGTGGTCACTTATAAGATGAAAATGCTCTTTAAAATCTGTTTCTAAATAAATCGAATTTTGAAAGGGTGAAATGAGTGGAAAGCTTTTTAAAAACGTTCTAAATTCCGGTTTGAATGGAATTGCTAGAGCGTGAACTTGAAATTTAACATGATTATTGATACTAAAACGAAAATGCTCGTCTTGAGCAATTTCTAAAAAATTCGAAATTTAAGAGGTTGCAAGAGCGAAAGTCATTCGTAAATTAAGATTTCTGTGAAACTGTTGAGGGGAGAAACTTAAAATTTGATATGGTGGTTACTTTTAAGATGTCAGTGCTCGCTAAAACCTATTTCTAAAAAAAAATCGAAATTTAAAATGATGAAACGAGTAAAAAAGCTTTCTAAAAATGCTATAAATTATGATTTATTTGGAATTCTTAGTCCTAAGGAAATAGAAATTTGATATAGTTGTAACATTTAAGACGTAAATATTTACTATGAACAGTTCCTAAAAATATCGAAATTTTTAACGGCGCAATAGCAAAAAAGTTCTAAAATTGGGTTTATCGTGATATCGTTAAAGATTGAAACCTGAATTTTGGTAAGCTGTTAATTTTAAGATCTAAGCGCTCGTTCAGAACTGTTTCGAAAAAAGAAGTGTCTCTTTAAAGAGATTAAACGAGCAGAAAACGTTCTAAATACGTTCTAAATTACGATTTAAATAGAATTGTCAGAGCATGACCTTGAAATTTAACATGGTTGTAACTTTTGAAACAGTAATGCTCTCCGAAATCATTTCCTAATAAGTTCGAAGTTTAAAAGGGTTAAAAAAAAAAAAAAAAAAAAAAAAACGCTCTAAAATTCCAATTTTTGTGATACCGTTCGGGGTAGAAGCCTGGATTTGGCATACTAATTATCTAAAATATCTAAAGGTTCATTAAGAACCGTTTCTAAAAATATCTGCTCTGTTTTGTATGTCGTGCTTCATTCTCAGATTAGCCGTAGATATTTGATCTACAATTTTGCAAAAAATAAAATAAAAAGTTATCTTTAAACAAATATCTGACTAAATATCAAACAATAAACAAATATCTAACTAAAAGACCAACTATAGGTCCATATGTTATTTCGACTCTATCAGTTTTTTTACAAAATTTGCATTCTTCATAAAAATGAAAATACCATATAAATTCAAGAAGTCTGATGCTTTGAGAAAAGAAGTTGGCTTTCATTGCTTTTAAATCCTTAATTACTCTAAGAAATAAATGATATGTAAACAATATGTACACATATTGGGTTTCCTTTCTACTTACATCGGTTCTAATAGAACTCATTTTAATTTAAGTCAGTAGATTATTTAAATTATACATAATATCTTAAAAAAAAAAAAAAAAAAAAAAAAAAAAAAAAAAAAAAAATGATATCTACTAAAAAACAACTTTTCAAAAGTAAAAAAAAACGATGAAACTTGTGGCTAAAAAATGGTGTGATATCATATTTCCAAGCTTATATTATGGTACTTTTTCAACATTTTCCACTAAAACATTTACCATTTGTAAGTCGAGTGACTTCGTATATGTTGATAGAAATCCCCTTCTCCTGTACTAAATTCATCATAACGTGTTTCTGAAAATTCAAATGTTTTAAAATTATGCATCATGGGCTTGGCGGCCATCTTTCCATATTTTACACAAATTTCTAAGCACCCAAGTTTGTAAAGGGTAATAAGTTTGCATTAATAATAATTTAGAACTTCTGATTTTAACTACGGACAAATAAATTTAAAAAGACTTTTATTTTGAGAAAAAAGTTCATTGTTACTGCTGTTAAATGATTAATTACTCTAAAAAAGTAATCATAAAAGGAATAGCGAAGATATGTCACCACTACCTTAACACATAAATTTCTAAGCACACAATTCCGTGAAGGAAAGGCATAAAATGTGTGCTGTGGTAACAATGTCGAACTTTGGTTTTCAACTGCAAACATCGATAAATTGAAAAAGACTAATATTTTGAGAAAAGAAATAGATTTATATTACCTTTAAATGATTAATTACTTTATGAAATAAATCACTAGATGAATCCTTTAGATAAGTCACTATTATTTTAAGACACAAAGTTCTCCGAATACAAGTCCGTAGCGGAAAAGCTTAAAATGTCTGCTTAAGTAACAATTTTGAATTTCGGATTTTAACTATGGATTAGGGTACATAGAAATTTGTGTAAAATATGGAAAGATGGCCGCCAAGCCCATGATGCATAATTTTAAAACATTTGAATTTTCAGAAACACGTTATGATGTATTTAGTACAGGAGAAGAGGATTTCTAATCAACATATACGAAGTCACTCGACTTACAAATGGTAAATGTTTTAGTGGAAAATGTTAAAAAAGTACCATAATATAAGCTTGTAAATATGATATCATACCATTTTTTAGCCACAAGTTTCATTTTTTTTTTTTTTTTTTTTTTACTTTTAAAAAGTTGGTTTTTAGTGGATAGATATATACAATAATTCCTTTTGCCTTTGCATCTTTTTCAGCTTTCTTGACATTGATAGATTTGGGGGGTAGGAGGCGAAAGTTTCTGTCCGGAAATATTTCTATTGTAAGAAATTATATTTGCATATTTTGTAATTCTACAAAATATTAAAAAAAAAAAAAAAGATTTTAAATAAAACATTTGAGAGAAGTTACAAATATTGCACAAAATCCCTATAAATTCAATTTAATTAATTGATTTTAGAAAAATCCTCCTAAAATGCATTAAATGATTGTGTAAATATTCTAATGTAGTTTCAAAAAATCACAAAATATTCTTTAGAAGATGAAATGTTCATATATTCATAATTTGGGATATAAAAGGTAAACATTCTTTTATAGACATTCAATGTTTATCTTAAAAACCAAGCCTAGTTTCATGACTGCTATTCAAGTCCGCTACAATGTGTTAATTTGGCGTGCACCCCAATTATGGAAATTTCCTTCTTTTAATTTATGATTAGAAAAGCATGAACTTGTGCATTTATTTTAAAAATCACACTTTTCTCTCTATTTTTTTTTCTTTTTTTTTTTTTTTTAAACATATGCAAAAGGAAAAAAGCATAGCTTAAACAACCTTTCAAGATTTCTAAATTGTTTTTTGAAACATAAAATCATTAATTAATTAATTAATTAATTAATTGTTTATTCTTAATGATTAAAATCGGTTTAAAAACTGACATTATTTTTTTTATTATTATTATTTTCCATTAGGCAAAAATTTATGCCACTTGTGGAGTAAGTGAAATCTATAAAAATGCATAGTATAATGCAAAAAAAATTTACATAAAGTTTACTTTGATTTTAGACTTTTGGACGGCATGACGCAAAAGCTAAATCAACATATTAAAATAAATACATTTAAATGCAATATAGCCCCAGAGAAAGTGTGATATATTTAATAGTGTATTGGAAATTTAAAACTTATTGTTTGAATGTAAAATATACTTTAGAAGACAAGATAAAAGTAATTTTAATTGAATTTTAAAACAAATCTTTTAAATTCACATTAAAGCGTCACACGAATTTTGATACCATTTCTTTTAAAATCCATACTTTGAATATATGAGAGATGTGAATGGAAAACATCACGAATAAATTTTATTTATCTTTTCATACTGAAAATTATTTTTGCACTTGTGAATATAAAAATAACAAAAATGAAAAAGCTTAAATATATATATTATATATACATATACATATGTATTAATAGCATATCGTCACTCAAAATTTGATATTATTATTTTTAGGTTCACATTCAAAATTCTTAGAGCCATAAGGTAAAGTGCTGCGTCACAAACTTATAACCCGTTAAGGGGTCTCAGGACTCTTAAACCTTTAAAGTTTTCGAAATTTTAATTTTTTTAGATGTTAAAACTTTTTCTGAACATTTTGATATAATTGTTTCCCTGAAATTCTCATTAGAACATAAGTTATATGAATTTTAGAATTATACCCGCTCAATAGCTGAAGAGGCGTTTCCGAAACTTTGAAGTGATTTTTCTCCAAATGACATTTTTGGCCATAAAGCACACGATATCTCAAAAACTTCTGAATATTTTTTCATGAAATTTTTCAAACATATGTTTCATGTTAGTCTGTATAAACTGAACCTAAAATTTCCTTTTCTTTGTTCAAAAAAAATTTTTTAGGTAATTATACTGTTGAAAATTTCAGAATTTTCCATAAATACAACTTTGAATTATAAATATAAAAGTGCTTTAAATTACCAATTTATTTAGTTTCAGGGTAATTAGTACAATCTGAAGTATAAGTAGACACCAAAATTTTCATTCTTGTTGCAAAATTTATTTTGTAATCCTGAGCGCAATCTGTAATGCCAGTTTTCTGCTCGTCAAATGTCTGCCAGTTTGGAGACCCCTGCAAATACAGATTCGGCACCTTGCCATGTTTCAAATACATGAAATAAAAGAAAATAATTATATCTTTCTTTCCAATAAAAGTTGTGTCTTAAAATCAAATACATTTTAAGATATTAAATGTTGAAAATGGTCTTTTTTTTTATTTTTTCCAATTTTAACAGTCATGAGAACCCTAAGGGTTTTTGTACTGATTATATACGCAAAAAGTTCGCATTATCTTCTCAGAATGACATCAATTTCGGATTTGAAAATGTTTCAGTTGAATCTGAATCTTTATTGGCATATAAACTTATTTCACATACGCAGTTTCTTTTGTGTCAACGGTAAAGACATAACTTGCATTAGAAAGAAAGAAAAAATCTATAATGAATATGTTAGATGATTGAAAAAAGGAGTAAAGAGTGATCTGGAAAATTTTAAAGTTATCAGTAATTTTACTCTTGTTCAAAGAGTATGTATATAGACTTGTATAACGAAAAAACAACCAAAAGTGATTTATATAGATAGATAGATACAGATTATTGTTAGATTTATACATTTCTACAGTTTCAGAAAATTTTCTCAAACATTAGCGAAAGTATATAAATCACCCAATTCTAAACTTTAAGTAAATCTTGTAACTTTAAATTATTTAATAACTGGCTGACCCGGCCGGCCTCGCCCAGCATTTTTTAGCCCTGTATATGCTGTGGATTTTTTGCTAGGCATCGCACACACACAGACAAACACACAGAACGAAACCTTTTGTTATTAGTGCACTAGCTAACCTCGCCCCCCGGCATTGTCCTGGCCTGTGATAATAATCTTAAGTGGATAAGTGAATAAATTTGCATAATTTTATACCTTTAACTCGATTATCTAAATTTATATCTTTAAATGAAATAATAATGAAAAAAAAAATTACATTTTTCGTGATAAAAGCGCTTACAAGACTTTTTTATTTGAGTAACAGGATTTCACCTTTCATTGCAATATTTTTCACAAAAATGTAGTAAATTTCACAACCAATAATTGTGCAAATGCTTAAGATTTAGACATGTTATATGAAATGCGTGGCCGCTGACTGTAAAAAATCTGTTAAAATAAAAAGCAGTAAAAGTGCTATAAATAGCTGCAACGGGAAGGGTTGGGGGGGAGGGGGCGGTTGTTCAAGGTTTAAAAAAATACATTTCTTGTCGCCCAAAGCATGAGTATAATTTTCATGCTAAGACATTGATATTGAGTTGCAAAAAGCTTGTGTTTTCTTCTGTTAATTTTCCCTTTCATTCTGCTTTTCTTTCTGATAGATGGGACTGGCGTTGACTGGGCCCGTGTTAATAGCTTTAAATGAACGTTAAGGGGACACAGTACCTTTTAAACTACTTTTTCAATTTTGACTAATACTGTAAAATACTTAAATATAATGTCACTACAGATATTAGGTACTATAAAGCAAATATAATTTCATATAATTTCAGAAAAAAAAAATCTTGTAGAACAGCCTATTTAACTAAAATTTAAATTTTAAAAAAGTAATTTAAAAAAAAAAATCCCTACTACTTTTTAAAATATGAATATTTTTGCTCCAAATTTTTTTTCCATAATCCTAAAAACATACTAAATAAAATTGTGCATGGATTTAACATTCAAGATTATAGTTATTTTTTTAAGAATTTCAATTATTTTTCTTTGATTTTTTAATATACAAAAGTGAAAAAGATTGATATTAAATGTAATATCCTATACATATAAAAATCCATGCACAGTTTTGTGTAGTATAATCTAAGGAATATGGGGAAAAAATTTGAAGCAAAAATATTCATATTTAAAAAAATAGTAGGGATTTTAAAAAATTTTAAATTTTTTTTCAATTTAAATTTTAGTTAAATAGGCTGTTTTACAAGACTTTTTTTTTCGAAATTATATGAAATTATATTTGCTTTATAGTACCTAATATCTCTAGTGACATTATATTTAAGTATATTACAGTATTATTCAAAATCGAAAAAGTAGTTTAAAAGGTACTGTGACCCCTTAAATTTATATTTTATATCTTTAACTCGATTTTGTCTAAAATAGTACCCACTGACTGTGTGAAAAATCGGGTTAAAAAACTGTTATTTAGTTGTAAAAGGGCTCAAAATAACTGTAATAGCAAACTAGAGTAGGGGCGATATATTTCCGATCACTGTGCAATTTTCGTGCTAAAATATTGATATTTATCTGTAAAAATAACTGTTTTAAGCATCAATATTTATCTTTATTTTTATTTTTTATTTTTTCACATCGAAAACCTGAGAGAATTTTTTTTTAAACTGATTATTTCATCCTTAAATCCGATTTTACCCCAACCAAATCGATAATCGATCATTAGGTAAAATGTTAGTGTACAGTACTAAAGTGTCACAGCTATTGTATAAAATTAAGTGTATTTTTTTAATCAAAATATGCGTATTGTAAATACTACGGCAAAATGCGGGGGGGGGGGGGGGGCAAAAAGTTACTTCGAGGGAATGAATTTTTTTCAAAGAGTTAATTTTCGTATTTTTTGAAATGGCTTTCAGTGATGCAAAGAGAATTGAAAGTATATAATGCTTTGTATTTTCTTTTTTGCGTATTTTGATTTTCGGTGTCAATGCGTAATCTTTGAAATTACCGGAAAAGGGCGCTCGCGTTTGCTAACATTGCCACTTTTTTACCAGTCAAGTAAGGCGAAAAACTGAACGGGTTTTTTCTTTGTGTTCCAAAAATTTCTCGTCGTGGTTAGTTAAAATTCGCCCAAAATGAATATTTTTATTTTTTATTTTTTAAACGATTCTCGAATGATTCTCCATATAGCGATATTAAATTTAAGTTTGGATAACAAAGTTCAGATACAGAAATCATTTAACAAAAACAACATGGTACGGGAAAAGGCACTTTACAAAATTGTGTAAAATCCAAAAATCGCATACGAATTCCTAATAAAATTTATTTATAAGAGAACATTATATATATTACATTTTGTTAAATGATTAAAATCAGAATCCATTTACAAATGTCAAAAAATCTCCGCAAAACGCGAAAAAAAGCGGTAAAAATCTCATAAAAAAATAAAATAAGATAAATCTAATGAAAACAATAAAAAATCAGAGTCTCAGATGCACTTGGACTATGTTCCTCTTTACAGAACCAAATTTTCAGACCTCCTTGTGCGTAGATTTCCCTAACTATCGTAAACAGACGCATGGACAAACATATTACTACTAGCAAAATCCGCTTCTTTATTGGCGTAATAGTTGAATAATGCCAAGAGGTATTTGTGTGCTGTGCCTATTTGTATTAGAAAAAATTACACTGTTAGGAATAATTCCTTTGACTGTTCACTAAGATGGCAAAATTTTGGAAGACATTTCAGGATCTGAAACTGTAGACAGATTACCCATTATTATTTCAGGTAAAGGTATTGATCAGTTACTTGGTGTTCCAAAACTTCAATCAGGAACAGGTGAGGCAATATCTTCTGCTGTTAACGAAACACTGGAGTCGTGGGGACTACAGAGCAAATAAAATCAATGAATTTGATATAACCTTTGTTAACACTGGATTATCAAGAGAAGCTTGTGCTCTTCTGGAACAGAATACGAACAAAGAAAAGCTTTGACTTGCCATCATGACATCCTTGTTCTTTATCTTTTGTATGAAATTTATTGTATTTCTCCATGAGTGCTACCCTCAGAGTAAAGATAAGAAGTTATATGAGAAGTCTATGGTGCTACCCCACTTTCAGCTACATCATTAACAACTTTTACTGATGTCGATAGTGCCTTACATGTCTTGTAGTATTCATTTTCATTCCAGTTAGTCACATCTGTTTAAAAAAAGTCTGAAAATAAATCCATAATTTAAAAAAAAAAAAAAAAAAAAAAAAAAAAAAAACTCGCAGAGTGCTGCTTATTAGGAAATCTTGCAAGTCCTTTTGGAGAATGACATCAGGATCAACCCGTGTACGTTTCAAGGGTTCATAATTTTCTTCATTTTTCAAAGCATGCACCATTTTTCTTTTACTTTTAAAAAAGACATTACCATCAAGAAATGAAAAAACAATTAGTTCTGTCAAGTACTGAAATGTCCTAGGAACTTCTTCATAGCACACAAAGAAATGATTTTATTTACATTTTTGTACTTTTTCAAGCTCTTCAGGAGCAATAAATCATTGGGCCTGATACCAGCTGTGAATGTAGATTTTCACCACAAATAAGCAAACTTAACGAACCCCAGATTCTTCCTGCTTGGAGAATTTAAACTGACCTCTAAATAAATAAATCTTGATCGAGTATATGGCCTTCACCATCCATGGAGCTCGATGCAATCCATCTGGGACTCTACAGTAAACACCTCTTTCGGGTACTCCTCCTAGGAAAATGATGGCAAGCTCTATCAGTTCCTTGTAATCGTTCCTTGATTGAAAATCATTAAGATGATTTTGAGCAAATTCTATGATTTCTGTTGCATTATCTGTCATTTTTTTCATTGATTAAATTGTCAGTTATGAAAGTCTGAAACATGCTATGATCGATAGACATTCACAAAATTGTAAATCGTTTGAATAACAGTATGTTTGGTCCGCTTGAAACTCCGAGTCACTTAACAATAACTTCTTCAAGCATAATTTCAAGGTTATGATGATGGCAAGACAAAGCATTTCTTTGTTGATATTCTGTTCTAGAAGAGCACAAGCTTCTCTTGATAATCCGGCATTAACAAAGGTTATATCAAAGCTCATAGATTTTAATTGCTCTGTAGTGTCCACGACCCCAATGTTTCGTTAACAGCTGAAGCCATTGCATCACCTGTTCCTAACTGAAGTTTTGGAACAGCAAGTAACT
The DNA here is from genome assembly GCA_963932465.1 of Maratus speciosus. Classification (NCBI taxonomy): domain Eukaryota; kingdom Metazoa; phylum Arthropoda; class Arachnida; order Araneae; family Salticidae; genus Maratus; species Maratus speciosus. The sequence continues at coordinate 511,660,598 of OZ010795.1, forward strand.
GGTCAATACCTACCTGAAACAATAATGAGTAATCTGCCTACAGTTTCAGATCCTGAAATATCTTCTAAAATTTTGCCATCCCAGTGAACAGTCAGAGGAACGCTTGCCGAAAACACTTTTTTTAAGTTTTAAGCTGTACTTGCTCGGCTCTTGATACGAATATGGACATTTAGTACAACATTTTACGAATATAAAAAAATCAAATTGTATAATTTATAAACATTATCTTATAAATTTGTAAGCATTTTAGGTATTTAAGATTAAAAAATAACGGAGAACTATTTTTCAAGGAGGAATGTTACTGTCTCTGCCTTTCACAGTTCTGCCAAGTTGAGATAAAACAGAGTGTAGGCATGAAATACTCCTGTCTGTGTTTGGACAATAGACTGGGTAAATATGTTGAAACTTGAAACAAAAGACAATTTTTACAGCCTAATATCATACGATGACAAAATTTGGCAATGACTAAGGATTTGTATTAATAATTTATAATTAGTTTACAAAACATATCAAATATGTCAATTTTTAATTTTTTTTTTTAAGATTCAAGCCTTGGTAGCAATCCTTAAAACATGTTTTAAAATTTTGAAATTTTTATGGAAGTCATTATTTTATATATAGAACAAAGTATGAGGGTGCCCCATACAAAATTTAAAAGTTAATTTTTAAAGGACCACCCTAATATATATATATATATATATATAACCATTAAAAACAATTACAAATTACCACAAAGAAATATATATATATATGCTCCTGCATATCAATGTTAAGTATGATAACGAACACACATCATATCTTTACCAACCATCAATTATTCCTGAAAATAACGATAATGCAGTCGTAGGTGGCGAAGTGATAGACAGGACTTAATCTAACATTGGGAAGAATTTCCCTTTCGATCAAATAATAGAGGCAGAAAATCAGGTAAAACAGGGCTGCTAAGTCTCCGGCTTTTTGGCTACCAGTATTTTAATACAGAAAATTTTATTTTATTTTATTGGAACATTTGGGCGATTTATAAGAACCAGATGTACTTTAAGATAATACGTGTGTGCAAAAAGCCGGAAACTTGGCAACTCTGGGTAAAACCATCTCATGACAGTTCCACTAGTATATTCAATTCGCTCTCGTATCTAGCTGTACCACTTCATATTAAAGCTCGATGATGTTAAAAGGCCTTAGAAACTCACATTTTAAAATCCTTTCCACCAAGTGACAAGTTTTTATAAACAAAACGAAAGCCATACAAATCTTCTCTTCCAGGTCAGTGTACGCTATTAAACACTAAGAGACAAGCGCAAAGTTACATTGACGCACTCTACGCAGGGCCAATTAAACCACGCTAGGGGGACGAGAGGAGAAGGGGGCCCTTAGCCATAAGACGAAAACCCAGGAAGGAAGTGGGAAGCTTTGACGTAGAGACAGGACTCTTTATTGAAAGTGGAAGCTTTAAATGGGGAACAAACTAGAAGCGCCAAAACACTCGCAAGGCACCATGGGATATCGTATGATATTTTAATAAAAGATAAAATGTTATTAATAAACATTCGAAAGCAACAAGAATTTAATGTCTCAAAATATGAAAGAATAAAATAAATTAGTGGATTTTTTACAAAGAAGTGCAGCTATTAACAGATTAAGGTTTTAGAATAAGAAATAAATGGCATTTCGGCATATGCCGGGAGGAAGGGGTAGCTTTCATATATCTTGATTTTAAAATTTTGCAAATTTTACTCGAAGCTAATTTTACTCAAATTTTAAGAAGCTAAAATGCGGCGAACCCGATAAGAGAATATTCGTCAATACTGAGTAAATTAGTAAGTTATAGCCAAGTTGGCATCATTTTTGGATACTTATTGTTGTTCGCCAAATTTGGCAATATTTCGCAAAGTGCTGCCAAGCTTGGCGAGAATTTGAAGTTAACGGATATTAACCCTTAAATGCCTGACTTTTCAAAAATCATTGTAATAATGTTTTTCGGCTATCGTTTTTTTAAATAAATCATGGGAAAAATACTTTAAAAAATCATATTTTATTTTAACTATAGTATACGGCTAAAAAACTGTTTTTTACTAATCGGCAATACTGGTCTTTAATTGAAAAAATAATTTTCCTTGATAAAATTCTATAATATTAAACACACAAGAATTTTAGGAACTATAATAAGAAATAAATTTTACTTGCTCACTGCAGAACAAAATAGGGTATTTCGCAAGCTTCCAAACAAAGCAAAAAGAACAAGTAGCAACAAATGAAAAACAAATCTATCTTTATTCGTAAACACTACAAGTGTTGTCATCTACATGTTGAAAATCAATTTAATAATATTTTCAGAATGTATTTTATTGGCAACATTAGGCATTTTAGCTTCGATATTATTCTAATAGTATTTTAGAGCCTAAATTGGGTATGTTGCCGAAAAACAACACCCGGCATTTAAGGGTTAATAATATTTCAGCATTGTGCGGCAGTAAAAATGACCGCCATTTTGAAACAAGATGGCGGATGAAACTGGCCAACGAACTCGGTCGGTATGTATTATACATACAATCAATCTCATCCAAATCAGTTTATATATACGAGAGTTACAGCATGACGAAAATAATATAGTTTAAAAATGTCAGCCACCCTAGAAATTCAAACTGCTATATTTCAGCCATTTTTTAAGATAAAGACGAAACAAAATATGCTCCGGAATCCTTGTATTAAGGTCAAACTCATAAGAAAAAAAATATTTTTCAGTTTATAATTTATTCGCACCGCTTTTTAAATTTTTAAATATAAAAAATATTAAATGGCCGCCATTTTGAAACAAGATGGCGGATGAAGCAGGCTAACGAACTGGTCGAGACATTGGTATATACTAAGCATACAAATAATTTCATTTAAATCGGTTAATAAATACGAGAGTTATCGCATGACAAAAATCAGATATATATATTTCATATATTTGTGATTTCACCTTTATTATATGTATATACACAAGTCACATTTCAACGGAGGGTGGTTTTGGGGGCTGGGGGCCATGATCGGTGAAAATATACTAAAATTTTCCGGATGGCTGCGATAGGTAGCTTTTTACTTTTTGTAATGAAAGCTACCTAAAAGAATGCACTGAATTAAAGGCATGGGATTAAAATATAAAGGATATTTAAGTATTATTAAAAGACAGGTAAAAAAGGTAGCTATTATACGAATTTGGAATAAATTAACTAAATTAAAAGCGAAAATTTTTTATTATTACATATATATATATATCCATATATATTTGAATTTTGTCATGGGATAACTCTCGTATTTATAAACCGATTTGGATGGGATTTATTGTGTGTATAGTACATAGAAATGTCTCGACCGAGTTCGTTGGCCAACTTCATCCGCCATCTTGTTTCAAATGGCGGCCATTTAAATATATAAACTAAAAAAAAATACACAAAAAATTTAGAAATACAAATTTATTTTATGTTTAAGTGTTAGGCCTTGATACAAGGATTCCGGAGTATTTTTTGTTTCGTCTCTAACTTAAAAAATGCTTGAGATATAGCAGTTTGAAATTCTAGGGTGGCTGACATTTTGAAACAAGACAACAATTAAAGAAAATCAGGTACTAATTTATGAGTGTTAGTGAACGTTAGCTTCAAATTCTCACCAAGTTCGGCGATACTTGTCAAAAAATCGCCAAATTTGGCGACCAAAACTAAGCAAGCATAAATTATGCCAACTTGGCTATAGCGTACTAATTTAGCGCAATTCTCATTCAAATTTAGTATTGATAAATATTCTTTTATCGGGTTCGTTGCATTTCAGTTTCTTAAAATTTCAATAAAATTTACAAAATTCTAAAACCAAGAAATAAGAATTTTTTATTGAATCATCTAATCGAGTGCCACTAATTTTAGCTTCGAGTGTTTGAGTAAAATAAGTTATATTTAAAAAAAACAAGGAATATGAAAGCTACCTTTTCCTCCCGGTACATGCCGAAAAGTCTTTTAGGTAGCTTTCATTACAAAAAGTAAAAAGCTCTACCTATTGGAAACGTTCGGAGGAAAGCACTTCCGAAAAAATTTTGGTATATTTTCACCGATCATGACCCCCAGACCCCAAAACCATCCTCCATTCAAATGTGACTTATATATAAAATATTTATATGAAAAATTAAAAATTGTAAAATAATAATAAACAATTACTATAGGATGGTTGGGCAGGTAGATGTTAGAGTACGGAGGAGGGTGGAGTTGTCTGGATAATACGCAATGGTTAATTTAAAAAAAATGATGGGGCTTTTGTATTATAACTACATTTCTAATACGTATTTTATATGGATGTTGATTTGATGTTTTATATGTGACTTTTTTTTTTAATTTCAATTTATATTAAATTTAGCTTATTTAATCAAATTCAAAATTAACTTGTTTTTAAATTTTAGTCTACTCAGGACAATATCATATTAATTAATAATAGTATACCCTCTTTATAGTGATTAATATGCATATAAGTTTATTTGATATAACTAATGTTATACTGTATGTATTAAAATTGGGTAATTAGTTTTATCATTATTCCTCTATACTTTTTAATATTGTTTTATTTTCAACTTTGTATTCCATGATTAATTATCTGTTTAATGTGTTTGATTGTCAAAATCATATTTTTTAGCTTTTTTATGGCTAATATGAAGATAATCCACACACTATATTTGTGATCTTTAGGCTACTGGGAATTTTAGAATCTGACAATCTTCTATAAACATCCATTTTTTTCCCTGTTCATTTTATTAATTTATTATTTTTTACATTTAATAGTAATAATTAAAGTTTTTTATATTTTTATTACATATAATTTATTTTATGTTATAGCATATAGCTATATTCTATATATTATCAATGTTATAAATTTTTTAATTTCTCAGTGTAGATTAAATGGGTTAGGTAATATGATATATTGAAAGCATTTTATTAACATTTAATTTATTTAATTTTTTTTAATAATGATATATAGTATGGTATTATTTATATATTAGGATTTGTGTGGTAATGCAGTTGATATATTTTAATTTCATTAGCTTTTATTAGGTTCTTCTTGCGACATTTGAATAATAATAATAGTTTTAAAATAACATAATAGATGGCAGCACCAAAAATTTTGTCTTTTAAAGTTTCTATTAAAGTAATAATTTTAATTTTTTACACCAGGTGGTATTGAACGCTGAATATTGGCAATATTGTAATATTGAAAATAAACAAATTAAAATTGTTTTTAGGTATTTTAAATAATGTAATTATTTTCTATTTATATTATATTAATTGAATTTATCACGGTATTTCAAAATGAATTAACTGAATCCATAGGTTTTAATTTCTGTGTTAACTTAACTGTTTTATTCACCTTAATCTTATCATGCTTTTGGATACCATGTGCGGGAGGATATTTTGAAAATCAACTGGGATTTTATTCGGTATGTTGTGTAATATTTCTATTTTTTATGCTATAAATTAAATATTTAAAGGGTTATATTGTTTTTTCCATTTCATGCCATTTGATAGTGTTCTGTTTTCATCTTGAAACTATTCTCTTGGTCATATTGGTTGCTTGAGTACAGGAAAAAAAAAATTCAGCTTTTAGCTTTTTGTCTTACAGAAAACAACCGATTTGCTTATATCATTGAATTCTGTACTCCTGAAAACGTAATTCAATAAAGAAGTTTTTCAGTTTTTTTCGGTATCCATATTCTTCTTTTTTTCTTCCATATTAATTCTTGTAATTAAGTATAAGGCACTTTATTTTATACATAGAGTTCTGTATTATAGGTTTGTGGTATCCATTTTTATTGTCATTTCATTCACAATATTGCGGTTTTTGATGATGGTCGGTAATGTTTAATTAATCTATATAATAATAGCCTAAGTCATGTCGCTGTCATCAATAATTCCGGGCTGACCGCTTCACTTTTTAAATGCCAAACGGCCATTCCGGTACTTTTATGTTAGTTGGGCTCAGGTTATACACCGCCAAATATTCGCCCATCGCCATCATTTCTTTTAAAATGTAAACCTATCACTCATTTCATTTAAAATACATAACTTTCATTTCAAACACATAAATTTAAAATACATATATCGGATACATTAAAAATACACATATTTCATTCACCTCATTTAAAATGCAATAAATAAAGAGATAAATAAATAAAGGTATTTTTCCAGTATAGGTCCTTGGCAAGAAACAAAAATTTACATCGTATTTTCCGGCTATATCCTATTTCATATACATAAGCAATTTTTTCCATATGTGTACAATTTATTTAATCTAAAGAAGCCAATAATATTTTTATATAGAAACAGAAGTAATCTGGATACTCCTTAGGGTACTTCTTAGTTATCCCGTCGACCAATTTCGCCAAATTATATAAATCGCCAAACCACTCCCCAAATTATACACAGTGCCATAATTTTTATTTTAAATAACGAAAAAACAAATAAATTTGTAAAACATTAATAAAAATACAAATAAAACGTCGAATTAATGGTTTTATTGGCCATTATTGGCATTTAATCTTACAATTAATTAATTAATGGCAAACCATTATTGGCATTTAATCGTACAACTTGGCTATAGTAATTTGGTCGACGGGATAACTAAGAAGTACCCAATTTAGTTATCCCTTCGACCAATTTCGCCAAATTATATAAATCGTCCAATAATACAAATTGACATAATTTTTAGTTTAAATAATGAAAGGACAAATAAATTAGTATAACATCATTAAAAATACAAATAAAACGTCAAAATAAAAATCACTTGATGACGTACACACGTCTAACTTGCTTCAACTCAAGTGAATGTGACATTTACGATCAATCATTATTAGCATTTAATAGTACTACTTAGTTATCTCGTCGACCAATTTCGCCAAATTATATAAATCTCCAAACCAATCGCCAAATTAATTTTTATTTTAAGTAACGAAAGAACAAATAAATTAGTATAACATTAATAAAAATACAAATAAAACTAAAAATAACTAAAAATAAAAATAAAAATCGCTTGATGACGTAAACACGTGTAACTTGCTTAAAGTCAAATGAATGTTACATTTACGATCAACCATTATTGACATTTAATCTTCTAGTTTGGCGGTAGAGTTTTAATCGACGGGATAAATAAGTAGTACCCATTTAATCTTATAGTTTGGCGATTAATTATTAGTCGACGGGATAACCAAGTAGTACCGTAATTTGTATATACACAAGTATTGTATGTATATGTATAAATAAAATGTTTATATGCAAATAAATACATATAAACAAAAATAAAATTCACCAGATTTGTTTTCATAGCTATTTATATATTTTGCCAACGTGTTTCACTTTCTGAAGCCGAATTGCGAAAAGATTTAAAAAAATATGCCAACGCCCCTGTAGTAGAAAAGTACCTAAATAAATAATTAAGCGCAATAACATGAACTAAAATATTTCATTTCAACATCAAAGTATAGTTTCTAATTTACATTCAAATAAATATATATTCTAAGATAACTTTAATTGAAATTTGGTTGACATGTTGGGGCGCTGCTTTTAACATCAATGTTTAAACTATATTCGTATTTTCAGATATTATAAATCTTACGATTAAATATATTTAAAATGATTCACAAATCCCACTTATTTATTCGTCGAACATCTCTTATTTTTACAAAACAAAAACTGAAACTTTTGAGCTGTTGCCAACTCAACAAAACTAAATAAATTTAAGCCACAACATTTTTGGTCACAACAGTACTCTCCTCCCAGTAACGAAGTTACGTTACAATATATACAAAAAATGTTAATTACAAAAATAACAATGCACTAAAATTTGAACATTACTTAAAAAAATTATGTATGTGCTAGTCTCGAAATCTCACAGGAAGTTTAATCGTTCGTCCCGAACGTGACTGTTTTTCAGGAAGTTTTTGGTCTTGAATATGAGAATCATGTGGTGCTTTTGCAGGTTGTATTTTCTGTGTTGGTTGGTTTGTAGCAAAGTCTGGTGTTTGCAAGAAGTATGCAGGCTTTAACCTATCAATAGAGACAGTTACAGTTTTGTCTTTGATTTTGAGCGTGAAATATTTTTCGTTTCTATCAACGACTGGAAATGGACCTTCGTATGGGGGTTCCAGTTGCTTTTTAACTCTGTCTTTGCGAACAAACACATGTGAAGTGGTTTTTAAATCTTTAGGAACAAATATTTTTTGTACATACTTTTTTGACACAGTTCTTGGTCCGACTTCTTCCATCACTTTTTGAAGTTGTTTGGCAAAATTATCAGGTGGTGTAGGAATTGTACTTTCATGGAAAAATTCTCCAGGTAAACGTATGTTTTGTCCATAGACCATCTGGGCTATAGTATGTGCAGAATCTTCTTGCATGGCAGTGCGTAGACCAAGAAGAACAGTTGGCAGTGTTTCACTCCAGGCTACATTATTGTGTGCCATGAGTGCGGTCTTTAGAGTTCTGTGTAATCGTTCGACTTTTCCATTGGCTTGGGGGTGGTAGGCAGTCGTGTGCTGCAATTTTATCCCACACATTTTTGTCAGGATGTTTAAAAGCTCTGATCCAAACTGTGAACCACGATCTGTGACGAGTCGATATGGAGTTCCAAATCTAGAAATCCAATTACCGTAAAATGCTTTAGCAACTGTGTCGGCTGAAATGTTGTTCAGCGGAATCACTTCCATCCAGTTAGTATACCGATCTATGCAGGTCAGGCAGTAGATATTACCGTTTGATGGTGGTAAGGGTCCTATCAGGTCAATATGAACATCACTGAACCTTTCCGATGGAGGTTGAAATTCACCGAAGCTTGATTTGGTATGTCGATTGATTTTGCTCTTTTGGCAGGCCATACATGACCGGGTCCATAGCTGTACATCTTTTCGGATGTTTGACCAGATAAATTTTGATGTCAGGAGTTTTACAGATGATTTAACCCCAGGATGAGACATTCCATGCATTTGATGAAATATTTTCATGCGATAGGATTTAGGAATATATGGTCTTATATTACTTGTTGAAGTTTCACACCACAAAGACTTTCCTGAAGGTAGCGGATACTGCTTGAATTTCAGGGAAGTTTTGGATGTCTTCAAGTTTCGGAATTCTTCATCTTGACCTTGCTCATCAGCTATTTTATCATAATCGATCAAAGAAATTTCTTCAACTCTAGATAGTGTATCAGCAATGATATTTTCTTGACCTTTAATATGTTGGATGCGACAATCCGAAAATCTATCTGCAGTGGAATCTGTCGCTACATCTACTGCAGATCTTAGTTTTCCTGTTTAGAATCGGTCTTTTTATTCCAGGCACAAGGCTGGGTGCATTTACCAGGAAAACAACGATTGCCGAAACGGAAATGAAAATAACACAGTTTGCCATTAGGATTGTAGCGCTTACGAGATCTGCTTCGCGAGCCAGAACGGTATTCCTTATTTCGAGAATTAGCTCTGGAGTTTCGGGAAACGCACAGTTGCGAAATTTGCTGTTCCAGAGAAGCAATTCGATTTACAAGTTCATTATTAACGTGAGATCCCGCATTATCATTAATATCAGATTTATTATTTGTAGAAAAAATTTCAGGTTTTGAATTCATATCACTGATTTTATCTGCCATTACAGCTAATTTTTCTAAGTTTTCTTCGCTGACCAGCAATATATTTTTTATGCCGTCGGGCAATTTTTCAAGCCAAAGTGTTTTAATTAGGTTTTCAGAAACGTCAGAAGTAGCTATAGTTCTTAGCTTTTGAAGGAGCTGACTAGGTTTCATATTTCCTAGTTCAATTCCGGTTATCAATCGCTTAATTCGCACGTTTTCGCTTTCTCTAAATAAATGTAGCAACCTAGCTTTGGAATCGGAATATTTGGTTAAACTGTCGCTATTTATTATATCCCATACATTCTCTACGTATTTAGATTCAAGTTGAGCAACTAAATAATTAAATTTTGTCTCTTCCTTAGTAATATCATTAATTTTAAATTGTGCTTCAACTTGAAAAAACCATATTTCTGGTCTATCAGTCCAAAATGGAGGAATTTTTATGCTCACCTTGTTTAGTTCCGGCGTTTCTTTCACAGAAGGATCATTACTGTTCGGCGATACACTTTTAGACATTTTTGAGCTTCACGGGTCACCAGTTTGTTGGGGCGCTGCTTTTAACATCAATGTTTAAACTATATTCGTATTTTCAGATATTATAAATCTTACGATTAAATATATTTAAAATGATTCACAAATCCCACTTATTTATTCGTCGAACATCTCTTATTTTTACAAAACAAAAACTGAAACTTTTGAGCTGTTGCCAACTCAACAAAACTAAATAAATGTAAGCCACAACAGACATCTTACTATCTCACTTCATAAGGTAAACAAACACAAGAGATTCATTCATCATGAACAGTAGAAAATATTATGCCGTGAAGGTAATCATTCGCAAAGCAGGTTCGCCAACAATGAATGGATAATTTTCTTATGACATCATAGTATGTAAATTGGCGGCTCTAACGTTTGTTAACGGTTTACATTCACGAGGGTTTTATTTTGCTATTTCTCTTATTTACGTTACTTTAGTGTCATATTTATAAACTCAGAAATCCAATTTATAAAAAAAAAGTATATATATATATATTCATTATTTAATTATTAAGTAGTGAAAAAAAATTATAAATGCATGATTTGAAAAATTTAAATTAATTTATTAATACTAAAAGATAACATTGAAGTAACAGCATATTTAAACGAAATAAATTTAATTTAGATAATTTATGACTAAATCTAAGTTTAAACTCTTCAATTTTTACTCATTTTTACAGCTACAGAAATTAAGTAACACTTGTGAAAAAAGACGAAATACGCATAACAACAACAACAAAAAATTTATGAAATGTTATCAAGATCACAAAGAATTTCTCTATCAGAATCTTTGGATTTGGGGAAAGATTAAGGAAGTAAATTATTAGTTTAAGAATGAAAGTAACATGATGTAATACTTAGCGTACATTTAAGGGAGACCAAACTGTTCGCCAGAGGCGGCTAGTATATATATATATAGAAATATCGCCAAATTTGGCGACCAAAACTAAGCAACCATAAATGATGTCAACTTGGCTATAGCTTACTAATTTGGCACAATTCTCATTCAAATTCTGTATTGACGAATATTCTTTTATCGGGTTCGTCACATTTTAGTTTCTTAAAATTTGAGTAAAATTTGAAAAATTTGAAAACCAAGAAATAAGGATTTTTTTTAAAAGCTACCTTTTCCACCCGGCACATACCGAAAGAACTTTTTAATCTGCATTTGGTCGAAAATTTGTTGAGATTCATTTTTATAATATTGAAATATTTTGTAATTATACGCATTCACTTTAATTGTTACTTTTAATTAGTTTTCAATTTGTTAAGGAAAAAATGTTTCACATTTCTTGGCTAGCGAATATGCGTTAGTGAAAGTATGAAGGCCAACTAACCAGCCTCTCGTGTGTACATTGCCTAAAGTCACGAAGTGCAATTCAAAAATATTAACATTTATAAGTTTCCCACGATGTATTTCTCTAAGTTCTAGATGAAATATTTTTACACTTAATATAAATTAATTATTTTTGCGCTTTCTTAAATTCTGTCATACAATTTTCAATTGCATCTGCTGCTTCTTGCTGATTTGCTTTAGAGTAACATTTCTTGCTATTTTTCTTTAAAAACTAAATTTTTTGCATAGTAAATTTTAAGATTGCTTTCTATATCTGTGAAGCAAAACAAAACAAAAAACCTTTAAAAACATGCTTTTTCTACATTACTTCTATATCTTACTAAAGGGTTTTTAAAACAATTTCAAATAACATAGTATATTAAAGTTGAAATATGAGATATTATTTTGGGGGGTGGGGGGATGGGGGGAATGAAGGTGAATTAAAATCACAACTCGTTACACTGGTGTTTAATTTTTTTTTCATATTTTCATGATTAACCACAAAAAAAATAATAACATCAGAACAAAAACCCTTTACGGGTTAAAAATGTTTATGACGCAGCATTTTACTTTATGGCTATACGAATTTGAAACATGGGTCTTAAAAATAATGATATGAAATTTTGAGTGACGCTGTGCTATTAATTAAAAAATATATAGAAAGAGTGATCAATTTAAAATAGTACCCGTTTGATTTTTGTATTATGCGCATCTATAATATATGTAGCAAGATTTTCAATATCATTGCTTATTTAATATGTCTATATTTAATGTGCGGTATCGGTTTTTTTTTTTCACTTTCTAAATGCGAAAACTCGTTTTTTAAACATAAATTCCCGTGAACATCATTATTAATTTTTAATCCGATTCTGCGCAAATGATTTGAGTAAATCGTCTGCTTCTTTCAACGTTTTAATTTTTTTTAAGTCCTGTAGACATCTGTGAATTTAAACAAATCATAACTGAAAACATCTCATCAATAACACCAACAATGTTGCGAAGTGTGTCTAACAACTTAGTTCGACATGTTCATGTTTGCATTCAAAATGGTGGCGAACAGTTTCAACATTCGCTGTAAGGAATGGTAATGGAAAAATTTTGAATTAATTTATATTTTTCAAAAATAAAATTATCACAGGATTAAGTAACATTGTGGATCTCCATTTCTATTTTACCTCACGAATAATGTTGTAACAGTCCAACAGTGTTGGAAATTGTCTCACACTTAAAAAAGGTTCAAATAATTATACTTCAATGTTAGAATAGTAGCCACATCCGTCAGGTTTAAGGGTAATAAGAAAAACCAACGGGTACTCTTATAAATTGATTACCCTAATAAATTTATTTCATCATTTTCTTTTTTCTTCTGTTTATATCACAGTGTAAATAGTATCTTCAAAATGAAAAGATATATAAAATTTACTCACTGACGCTTTTTTAGTCACATCTCTCGTAAATTCAAAATATAGGTTTTAAAAGAAATGATATCAAAATTCGAGTGACACCTTCGCGTGAGTTTAAAAAAAAATTAAATTCCATTACACAATAATTTTAATTTTCATATACAAAGTCAAATATATCACACATATGCACCCTATGCATCACACTAATGTATTTTCACACGTTTCACTTAGTCTGGATATTATGACACAAAGTAAACATTTACATAAATTTTACTTACAGTTTCGGATAGCGTGATGCAAAAAAAAAATGAATCAGTTTATACAATAAATACATTTCAATGCATAATATAGGCTCAGTGAAAATGTGATATATTTGACAGTGTATTGGAAAATTAGAAGTACTGTTTGAATGTCTAAATATACTTTAGAAGACAAAGCAAAAATAATTCCAAGGGTATTTTAAAACAAAGCATATAAAGTTTGAATTTTCATATCATTTCTTTTAAAACGAATATTTTGAATTTTTAAGAAATGTGAATGAAAAAGCACCAGTAAGTAAACTTTATATATCATTTCATGTTAAAAATACTACTTACGCTATGAAAAAATATAATGAGAAAATAAAAAATATGTACATATATTTTTTGAAAGCGTAGCGTCACTCAAAATTTGATATCATTATTTTTAAAACCATATTCTAAATTCGTATAGCCATAAAGTAAAGTGCTGCGTCACAAACTTTTAATCATTTTCTTCCCTATATATTTATCTTGAAAAAGGTCAGTGTTCGCTGAAGAAAATTGTCCTATGAAAGTTGTGTTGTAAAATCTCCATAACGGACACTCCTACATAGAAGACACAACTATTTAGGAAGCACATTTTTTATTAACAACATGCACATATTTTATATTTTTTTACCTCAGATGAACAGACACCTCCGAATGGCGAACAAATTCCACGGTTCTAAGGTGCCTACTGTTGAGAGGTTTTACTGTATTGCGACAAATATTTTAATTTTTAATCCTATTCAACTCTATAAATTCAAAATATTGATTATAATCAGTACAATGTCGAAAAAGATTTCAATTATCAGCTTTACGAAAATTGCATACCATATTTTGAAGACCCTAAAATCAGGCTGTGTGGGGGAGGGAGGCTATTTATATTTATATACATATATTTTTCCAGGATCAACGTGGTCAAACATGGCTACGTAGAAGGCTTTTAAAAGTATGGCTGCGATTCAGACGTTTGAAGCGTCTGAAATTCAGACTCAAAAAGTGTCTGAAAAAATTCAGACATTTTAAAATGTCTGAAAATTGAACACTCCGTTTCAGACACTTAAGTGTCTGAATTTAAGACATTTCGATTTACAGTGAATAATTTTAATTTTCATATACAAAGTCAAATATATCACACATATGCACACTATGCATCACACTAATGTATTTGCACACTTTTCACTTAGTCTGGATATTATGACGCAAAGTAAACATTTACATAAATTTTACTTACAGTTTCGGATAGCGTGATGCAAAAAAAAAAAATGAATCAGTTTATTAAAATAAATACATTTCAATGCATAATATAGGCTCAGTGAAAATGTGATATATTTGATAATGTATTGGAAAATTAAAAGTACTGTTTGAATGTCTAAATATACTTTAGAAGACAAAGCAAAAATAATTCCAAGGGTATTTAAAAAGAAAAGCGTATAAAGTTTGAACTTGATATCATTTCTTTTAAAACGAATATTTTGAATTTTTAAGAGATGTGAATGAAACAGCACTAGTAAGTAAACTTTATATATCATTTCATGTTAAAAATACTACTTACGCTGTGAAAAAATAAAATGACGAAATAAAAAATATGTACATATATTTTTTGAAAGCATAGCGTCACTCAAAATTTGATATCATTATTTTTAAAACCATATTTCAAATTCGTATAGCCATAAAGTAAAGTGCTGCGTCACAAACTTTTAATCATTTTCTTTTTTTCTTCTATTTATATCACAGTGTAAACAGTATTTTCAAAATGAAAAGATATATAAAATTTACTCACATCTGCTTTTTCAGTCACATCTCACATAAATTCAAAATATTAATTTTAAAAGTAATGATGTCAAAGTCGAGTGACACGGTCAAGTATTTTTTTCCTAATGCAGAATCGCATACACATAACATTTATACGGATAGACGAATAGAAATAAACAAAAACAGAATTTTTAATATTAATTGACAAAAGTACATTTATTAAACTTAATACTAAATTTTAATAAACTTAATGTTGCCCTTTTTTTGTCTTATGTGTGATGGAAAAGCACTGTATTTATTTAAAGATAATTATTAATTTAGATTTTAATTATTATATTCTTAGTTTCAGGGTTTTGTTTTTTCTCGAATGTGCCAGCGCAACCATATAATCACCCAAATCGAAACTTAACGAAGTTCTTGTATATTATAAAATTAAATTTCAACAACACGAAATGAAATACTAGCATTCCTTTCTTTCTAAATTCCAAAAAAACTGAGAACAAAAAAAAAAAAATAAATAAATAAAAATAAAATAAAATAAATTGTAATTTAATAGATCACAACGACCATTTGGAATTTATTTCGTCCACCAAATTCCGCCGTATCCTCTTCAACAACAGATCGCAAAGATCAAACTTCAGACGACCAAAACCTTCATCGATAAACTCTCCAAGTCCCGTTTCAAGAAGAAAAACAGTTTACAAATCGAAAGCAGTTCCACTGAATCATCTATAGATTGCTACAAATTACCTACGTTGAGCTCAATTTTTCCCGGTTAGAATCGATGGATTGTAAAACGCCGTGGCTAGTGGATTGGAGCCCCTCGAGACATGGTCCTTTACTATCAATCGATTAAACATTAGATTGTTTCCTTTTTCGCGTTCGTCTTTTATTCTGTAATCGATTTTCATGGGCTACAAAATCAGTTGAAGACCTCGATTTTCATGGGCTACATAATCAGTTGAAGACCTCGATTTTCATGGCCTACATAATGAGTTGAAGACCTCGATTTTTGCTTTGCAAGACGATTTTCATTTCGGCGTCGCTCTTTAGCTTTGGAGTTTTCCATATCTGATAATTTGCGCCTACCCATTTTGTAACTTTTTCAATTTTTAACGATTTTATGCCTTTCTGTTACCTATTCAAATAAAAATTCTTCTAAAAGTAAAGAACATCGCTGAATTTCGTTAAAAAAAAAATAAAATGCGAGCATCATTTGGCCCCATCCTCGATCGAAAACAACAACCATTTCCAAATCCTTCTATATGTAAAAAAAAGTTTTGATTTGGAAATGGACCAATCAAAATCTGCGTAGATACCGTGAATTGCATTTGATTGGTCAGAGCTTTATGACGCTATAACGGAGGTTACCAAGAGAGAACCCGTCTCTCTGTCGCCAAAAGTGGCGCCAACTTGGCGCTATTTCCAGTATTTTGCCAAAAGTAATGGTATTTTTCCGTTATACGGACAGCATGCCAAAATGTATGCTAATGCGCCAATTATTTCAACCCTGGTCGTGAAAAGGATTTTTATTGTAAACCATACGAAACATTGTGATTTGTTATTTATGAAACGGGAATTACGTGAATGATTATTATTTAACCTTAACCTTGGAAAGCTTTTTAATTTGCTATTATTCGAATTAAAAATGCTATTTTTTATATAAAGTTATAATTTACTTTTACTTCTGACGCTGAGATGGATTTTACCGTTTGGCAATTACCAGATGATGAGAAAGTTGCGATAAAACTGTTTCAGGAATTTGGAATTCTGCATGATAAAAGGTTGTGTTCAAACAACCATGAAATAAAATTATGGATGAGTTCTGAAAATCCGAAATGGAGATGTAGCTTACGATCATGCGAAGAAAGCGTAGGAATACGACAAGAAACATGGTTTGAAGGATCGCGGTTGTCTTTTCTTAATGCTTTGACGTTTATATATTTATAGTGCCAAGAGTTGACATCGATTGAGTTTTGTGAGCTGCAACTTGATATGAACCACAACACAACAGTGCACTGGAATAGTTATTTTAGAGAAGTTTGTGCAAATGCTTTATGTTCACGACCAAATAGAAAAATCGGTGGACCTAATAAAATTATAGAAGTAGATGAAAGTTTTTTTACCAGAAGAAAAAGCAAAGTAGGGCGTGTTCTTCCTCCTCAATGGGTGTTAGATGGTTTATGCCGTGAAACACGGGGATGTTTCCTTACTCCTATTCTCGATCGTACAGCTGAAACTTTAAAGACGGCAATAGAAAACAATGTAGCTGATGGAAGTATTACTTATACCGATTACTGGAAAGGATATAAAATAGATGAACTGCGAAGTGCTGGTTATGATCATTTCACAGTAAATCACAAATACAATTTTGTCGACCCTAATACTGGATGTCATACTCAAAATGTTGAGAGATTATGGGGCATCGCAAAATGGCGCAACAGAAGTTATCGGGGAAATGTTCGTCATCATTTAGAGTCGTATCTCATAGAGTTTATGTGGCCACGTCTTCATTCAAAAAATGAAATGTTAACTGCAATGCTAAAAGATATTTATAATTTTATGGCAGCAGTTTAATATGATTTTTTATTTTATTACTTTATTGGGCACAGATGTCATATACGCGCGTCATAATATTGGCGCGATTTTTTTCTGACGCCAACGTCATATACTTATCGGGTACTTAACTGACGCAAAGTGTCGTTATTTTTCTTAATATGGTAACCCAGATGTTGTTGTTTATTTATTAATAAATTGTTTCTTTACATTTATTTTCTTTTTTAAAACTATATAAATGTTTTGTTCCATATTTATTAATCAAACCTTTTTTTATTTATTGTTGTTCTCCTTTTTAAAAATATATCCCAACAAAAAATTTTCGGTAAAAAAAAAGCGCCAAGTTCTTAATGTTTCGGCCAGAAAAAGTAGTGATATCTGAAGTTCGCACAAGTTAACAGCCAAACATGCCAAATCTTTCATTGAAAATGGCTTCCTGCGACTTGGCTGTTAATGCCTTATACAGCATTTACAAATTAATGATTGGAAATTATGCATTTATGAATTATTTAAATATTAAAAGTAATATTAGAATGCAAAGAGGCAACTTCACATGAAGACATTATAAGTAAAAGATTTCTGATAAATACCATTCAGTTTCAACAAACATTAGATATCATTTAGTCCACTTGGGATTTAATTGCCAATTTGTACGGTCTACTAAAGCTAAAGTCATTAACATAAAACACAACAAATAAAACAAAATTTACTTACAGTACATAAAATTTACTTACTTCAAATCTCACAATATGTGACATTATATTTTAATGTATTGTTATTCCCCTTTTTAAAAATATATATGTAATTGGTATTCAAAAACGAGGTTATCGCCAAAATGGCGTCGGAAAAAAATCGCGCCAATATAACATCTGTGCCCTTTATTGTATAACAGTTATTTGTTCACTTATTTTAAGTATGAATTTATGATTTAATAAAATAGTTCGTAAAATTCTGTAATTTTCAAATGTTATATTTTTAAAATGCTCACTTTACTATCGACAATGTTTTTTCTTTTAGTTTTCAAATGTTTCAATTCACGTGATTTTCATTTTGTGCCAACTATTGCGCTTGGCGACAATGCTGTCCGTATAACGGAAAAGTACAAAAAAAAGTAATGCTTTGGAAATGGACCAATGAAAATCTGCGTAAATACCGTGAAATGCATCTGATTGGTCAGAGCTTTATGACGCTATAAGGGAGGTTACCAAGGGGGGACCGGTCTCTCTGTCGCCAAAAGTGACGCCAACTTGGCGCTATTTCCAGTATTTCGCCAAATTTCCATAGACTCCCATTGAAATACAATAGGGTTTACTTGCATGCAGGAAATCAAAAAATTGAGATATTTCAATGCAACAAAAACTAATATTAGCTTATGAATAGCTTATAATTGAACTATTTACATTATTTTTAAGCACAAACAGTGTTGCCAGTGGGCAATTTTTTTTAATTCAGATTGGGCAATTTTTTTTAATTCAGATTTCATGAATGGCACCATTTTAATGAAACGGTAAAATTAACTTTGTTTTTGCCTTAATTAATATGTTATTAAATAAGGCACATTTTACCATTTCAAAAAAGTGGTGCCAATCAAGAATCTGATTTTTAAAAAAGTAGCCCATCTGGCAACACTGAGCACAAACAATAATCTGGGGTTGGCTAGAAAATAGGAATTGCTTCGCGATACCAAATGGAATAGCTAAGCGATTACGCGGAGGGTTGGTGAGTGTAGCGAGCAAGGGGGCGGTGCCCCCCTAGTGGTTAAAAAAAAGAGGGAGGGGGAGTAGACCCAACAAAATCCAGTTATAAAACTTGACCTCAACACGTTAATAAACTTTTAACTGTTATCCCTTTCAGAAACTTCTGCGTAGTTTACTGTATAGTAGTCTAAAATAGGATTTCCAAAAATGTGGTAAGCAGAGATCTTGAGGGTACATGAAGAGGTTCAAGGGATACACGACGAGTCTTTGACAAAAACCAACATACAACCCGGTACTGGCAACCGCAAAATGATTTTTCTCATGTCATTGACTGACCAAAATATAACAATACGCTAGGACTAGATGTTAAAAGTGACTTATGATCATGCCTCAGAATATTAATACCGAAATTTTAATAAATATTCAACAGTAAATAAATGTAATCGCCACATTATAAGCACTACAACCTGTGATTCTTACATAAATTTTAAATAAAGTTTGTTAATTTGTATATATTCATTGTTATTTTCTGTTTCCATTTTCTATTCACGATTCTTCCATGTAAAAAAAAAAAAAAAAAAAAAAAAAAAAAAAAAAAAAAAAAAAAAAGGGATGGGGATACACAAACTACATGAAATTCGTCTAGGGGTACGCGAGGCATAAAAGTTTGGAAAGCACTGCTTAAAGGAACGACCGGGAAAAATATGCGTATCTACACACATATTATATTTATCTAAGATAGAAATAAACATAATCTGAATTTTCAACATTAATTACTGAAAACGTTTTCATTAAAATGTTTAATAAATTTTAATATGCACAATGTTGAAAATTTTTATTATTCATGATGCATCATATTTAGGCAGGGTTTACTAAAATCGACTGAGCGTTTTTAAAATTCAATAATAAATAAGCGCTCGTAGTTATTGAAGTTATTTTTGAAGGTGGGTGGTGTCTGAAGTCGGGGTTTATTTACTGGGATCCTTTGTTTTAGTTCCAGATATCAGCAATAGATGACACTGTTCTGTCACAAATTGTTAGAACGTTTGAACTAATTCATAAATATGGATAAAATTTTAGTCAACTCTCATTCGGTTTTTGAGCAGTTTGAGACAGGTCAGTACCATTCATTGGTGACATTTGGAAATAACTCTTGTTGATTTCGATTTAAAAAAAAAATAATCTATTTTAGGACACGACATCCTGTACAAATATTACTATTAATGTAGGCTGTTATGTCAGAGAACAGCTCTGGGTTCCCACCAAAAATTACTCTTTTGTCAACACAATTGCTGCCATATAATTCGCACTGGCACACAAATTTGACTGGATGCCGATAGGTCCAAGATTTCGTCGGGGATTCAAAATCAAAAACATTTGCCAATCCAAACGATTCAAAAAACATCGGCCCGAAAAGCTCACAAAAATTCACATCTTACCGGGTGTCCCAAAAATGACTGTTGAATTTTAAAATTCAGTAACTTCCAAACGGTGACATATATTTAAAAAAATCTTGCAGGAGGGTGTATGATGTCAGGAGTTTTTGTAATGTGATTCTTGATTTTAGTTCAAATTCCAAACAATAGATGGCAGTGAGAGACGCTCAGTCCAGACCAGATTTTTGGTACTTTGAGATCCATTCAATACATTTTAATCTTCTTTTTACGCATGGAAGAAGATAGAGGCCGAAAAATCGAGCCTGAATTTGGCGGTTATTGCTTTCAGCGCCATCTATCGATGCTATTTGTAACTAAAGCTGAGAATCGCAGCATAAAAACTCCTGACATCTTACATAACACTCCTGCAAGAATTTTTTAAATATCTGTCACCGTTTGCAAGTTATTGAATTTTAAAATCCATCAGTTATTTTTGGGATACCCGTATATAATTTTCTCTATAATTTTTGACTTTTTATTCAAATAAATAGTTTTACTACTCACGTTCCTGCTGTGTCGATACAACAATCATGTTTCATCAGAACGTGACTTCAATTAGTTACAAACTTTATAGGAGTCTTTGGTTGAATATTTAACCCCTTGGAGACGTGCCGCGTAAGGTGCTCAGAATCAGTGATTATTGTCACCAGTAAATTTTTATTATAAATTTTGCCTTATTTAATCCGAGCATTTTCCCCATTTAATTAGGCAAAAATTTCTGTGGTGAAAAACCTTAAATATTAAAACAAAACATTAAACATTCTGTAAAACACGCTCGTCCCGAAGGGATTAAGGATTTTTGTATGTATGTGCGCATAATGGAAATTCTGTTCATTTTAAAACATAACATAATAAAAATTTATCACAATCTAATAATATTAAATGTAATAAAATGCATGAAACGTATTAGAAATAATTCTTTAAAAAGTTTAATGTTACACACACATGCCTCTAGTTTATGCGTTTCTAAAGTTTCTGAAAAAAATTCCGATACACCAGCGAAAGCATATCAGTAAATCAACTTTCTGGAAACTTTAAAAAGTTCTTGTACACTCTAAAATTAAATTTCAACCACACAAAATACTTTTTTGAGAATTATGGGGATCCTTTTCTTTCTAAATCTCCAAATACTTAGTCTCACATCGTCAAGAACTAAAACTCAGTGCAAAAAGATAAAAGAGAGCGGGAGGAGGGGAAGAGTCCCAACAAAATCCAGTTCTAAAACTTGACCTCAGCACATTGACGAAGTTTTAACTGTAATCCCTTCGAAAACTTCTGTACAGTTTTTAATTACAAAAACAAGTCTAACTCCTCTGGGCTTCATACGGCATTGTTAACATTACAGCAGGGTATTGGATTGGGGTGCACCAACAATGGGAGCTTTAAAGTAAAACGATCCTAAATTTGGACCCTAGAAACATGTTTTCACTTCTTTTTATTTTTTTACTTTATTTTTTTATAATCCGCTTCAACTTAAGCCGATTGAAAACAGTATTTAGGAGTACAGCTTAGAGGAAAAAGAGGATGCCCCGGATTTTAATCTTTTTTTTTTTCTTTCTTCCATTTTGTCAGTTTTAGTATTGAAACGGTCATCGTATATTATTTCGAACGCTTCTTTGTAAATAAGTTATGTTTTCATTAGTCTTGGGTTAAAAATGAGCAGAAGGACAGAGAGATTTCACTTAATTGGATGTCTTAACAGAGGAGATGCAGTCTCAACCTCATAGAAAAGCTTATATAGAGGGGGAAATATATTTTATTATTAACTAAATTGAATTACAGTATCGTATACATGGAGAAAAATTCGTACACATGGAAGAATGTTTAATGGTAAACTGGAAGGAGAACCACAAGAGGATTCGGAAGCCAGAATCATTAATTTTTCTTACGTCGAAAGATTAATGAATTCTGTAGAATAAATAGATTTTGACCATTAAATCTCGTAGCAAAACAATATTGGACCAATATTATTAGTGTTGGCTTTACTTTGCTAAATATTACGTATAGCGTAGATATTTTGGCCAAGTTATCAATAATGGCCGATTAATTGGTTTTGTATATTATACCAATATAGCACCAATATTAATAAAAAGTATATCGCCATTTAATTTCCAATATTTCCAATGCAAAACCAATATTTTTAAAGTATTGGCGTTTCATTGACCATACTTTTACATAAAGACAATATTTTCATAATTGTGGCATTTTATTAGAATTAATTAGTATCGATATTAAAAATATAAATAACCAATATTTCTGTTCCAATCAAGACGATATTTTCAATATTAGGCCCCAAAATTACTAATATACAGTGAAACCTCCTTGTGAGACCACCTCCGTTAAGCGACCACCTCGCTGAACGATCATTTTTTCATGGAACGAAATTTATTCCCATAGGTTCTTTACATTCATTCAGAGACCATCCCAGTGGAACTCCCTCCGTGAGCGACCAATTTCTTTGAAGAAAATGAAGCAAATATCGTTTTTTCATGGTCGCTTTAAGAAGGCTTTATTATAAAAATAATTACGGAGAGCGCATTATTCATCAAACTTATAAACTAAGTTTAAAATATTTTTAATATCTTATTCCGGTAAATTTGAAGTGTTTAAACCCCTTTGTGCCTTTTTAGGCAATGAATTTAACTCTGATGACAAATTAAGAATGACGATCAACAAACTCCCCTGCCCTATTCTGTCAGGAAACTCTCAAAGAAATAGATAAACTAATGAAATCGTCATTATTTGTCCCCGTCCAAAAAAGAAAAAAAAATCGCATTTATTTACTGAACTTCGAAAGGACTTGGAAATAAAAGTTATAAAAGATAAAAACCGTAAAATCACAACAAACGTCAATGTATTCATTTTTTAAACTCTGCAGTAATTAACTTATGTAATTAACTTTTGTTTTGATACTTAAATTTTCATATTTTTTCTTAATGTGAAAAATAAATTTTAGTAACATTAATTGTTACCTTTTTTCAACAATTAAAATTTAGATTTAAACATGATCTCCATTAAGACACCACCTCTCGTAGTTACCAATTTTTATGGGAACGGAACGCGGTCGTTTTAGGGAGGTTTTACTGTAATCAATTTTGAATTGTTATTAATGTTTACCAAGGAGAAAGGCAGATTATTACAGTTCAATTTTCTAGCAATGTATATCTTGAGCCATGCAAAAAGGGAAAAAATATTTAGAGTCTATGAGAAGATTATTATAGAAGAAGCCTATACGTTCTTTTGAATCGAGTATAATCTTAGTAAAAAATGTTTCAATAAAATTTATTGATTAATGTAAAATATTTCTTTGTTTTAATTTTATTCATTTATTTATTTATTTTTCATTTTTTTTTTGTATTTATTTTTATTTATTTATTTATTTACTTATTTGTAATTTTAACATTATTGTTTTCTTTTGAATTTAAAAATTATTTGTAGTTTACAAGAATTACGTTAAAACTGTTTCTATAAGAATAGAATAGTTTTAATTTCTTTGAACTTTCTAAGGCAAAACATTCAATAAATGTCAGATTGAATTACCTTTTCTAGATTACAACCACTGAATCATTTGCTTCAGATAAATATCAAGAACTGCATATTCTTAACATATCTGTCTGTTATTAAGCCTAACTTACTTTTTTCTTTTTTTTAATAATGTAATGTTTATATTACTTTCACCTTTAAAGCAATTGTGACAGAATTCACGTAATGTTTTTCTAGACTAGATTTTTATGCTGATTTCAAATCTACAATAGTTTCCTTCTATCACATCTAGTTTTCGAGTAAAATAAATTTCAATTTCTGAATGGTATTGGTACAAGTTTGATATAAAATGCCTTTTAGGTGTGTATAGCTTTACTGCAATGTCAGATTCCTATCAGAGGCATAATCACCAATGGTTATAATCGAAAAACAATTGAAAAAGTAGAATCTATCCTAACTAGCTGAAGTACACCATAAAGCCGCATAAAAAGCGTTTTCTGGCTTTTTTGACCAAAATATAAAATTTCACTTTTTTCAAAAACTAAACATAATAGAGGAAAACGAACAACACTTGTATGGTATTGGCACAAGTTTGATATAAAAATGCTTTTTAGAGGTATATAGCTCGCTCACTGTCAAAAGGGTTAACAATTTCAGGTTCCTAAAAAAAAAGCATATAAACCATTTCAGTCTATTTAAATGCTTAGAAGTTAAAAATAATAAAACACTTGTATTCAGAAGATAACATTCCAATAGAGCTAATTGCTAAAACATAAATACCCGTTTTAAACAGTTTAAAGAGAATAAATGTATTCTAAGGTCATTGCAATTCCTCTTAATATATGCAAACAAACTACAGTGCGTAGTAAAAGTTTAGACAATGGTCGATTTTGCTTCTGTACTGAGAAGTATGCAACGGATTGTTAGCACACTCCTGCCACATATTACTTGTGACTTACGCTTTATTTACAAACAATAAATTTTAAATTATACACTTTACATAATATATAAAGACAACAAAACGAAATTAACATTGTGGCAAAAATATAGACAATCTGTATATTTACAGAAAAATAATCACAAATTACAATTGAATGCTAATTGCCCTATTGTTTGCAATTAGTGCAGAAATACGACTTTTGATTAAAGAAGCTAAATCTTGCATCACTCGGGGATCTATTTCTTACCAAGCACATTCAACAGCAACTCGAAGTTCACTAACAGAAGAGTATTGCCGAAAATTTGCGTAAACCTTACAAAACATGATGCCACAGACGTTTTCGATTGGGTTCAGATCAGGGCTACACGCGGGCGATTGAGAACAGTAATATTTTGGGAGTTAAACCAAGTTTTTATTTTGTGTACAACAGTAATGGACTTATCTTGCTTAAATACATACTTTGGACCAGCTAAAAATTCACCAAATGGCTATAAATTGTTCTCAAATGTATGCATGTAGTCTTGCGCTGTTCGGCGACCATTGAAGAACTCCAGAGATGTTGACAAACATGATGTTGTTAAAACAAAATGAGGCCCAAATCATTAAAGAGCCACCACCTTGTTGCCGGCTAAAGAAAGTCCGAGGCTCTGTACGCAGTTAGTGCCAATAGCATGCCCATCCATCTAGGCCATCCAAATTCCACTTTTTTCGAGGCTGAATATCGCAGTACACCACTGGGGTACATATGACATATGTTTGCGAGGCCGCTGCATTCTCATCAATTTTTGGTGATACTTCAAAACTGGTTATTTTTTCATTTTTATGTAAACTAATATACTTCTTTTCTTAATTCGCCTACGAATCGTATCCGTTGACGTAGAAAGTCCTGACTCACTTTTAATCTGACTGGCAATCATCATCTATAAAGATGCCAGTTTATGGATACTAGTATTATCTCGTTTTCTGGCCACACGAGGCCTTCCAGATCTATGTTTTGCATTGTAAGGGTCCCCCTTAGACAATACTCGATAAACAGACTTACTTCTTTAAATGATTCAAATTAGCTGAAATTTCGGCAACACTCTTCCCTTTCGATTTCAGCTCCCATTTTTCAATTACTTCAACTACCGAATCTTTCTAGCTCGCGGCATCTTCACTAACCATTGCTATCACCAGGTGCATTTAAATACCCCATGCATGTGACTTCATAAGTTTAAAATTTGAAATTTTCCCTGAACAGTTGCCAAAAATCAAGAAAGTGTCTAAATTTTTGCAATATGGAAATTTCCTTTTTTTTCGGTTAAATTAAATATTATTCTATATTAAAACCATTATTTCCGTCCTAAAAAGTTTAAATTACATTTAAAAATTAATATAGCGATTTTTATAACCCAAGAGTTCGTACTTTTTATTTAAACGTTAAATATCATTAGTGTCCACACTTTTGCTAAGGACTGTATAATAAGTATTCAAATGAAAAAAAGTCTCTTTCATCAATGCATAAGATTTCAATATTATACATTAAAATATAATGTAACATATTATGAGATTTGAAGAAATTAAATTTTATTTTATTCTTGAGTTTCGTGTTAATGACTTTAGATCGTACAAAATTATTAGTAAACCAAACTAATGTTTGTTGAAACTCAATGGCACTTTTTAGAAATCTTTTACTTATAATGTCTTCATGTGAATTTGCCACTTTAATTCTAATATTACTTTTAATGTTTAAATAATTCATAAATACTTGACTTCCAATCATTCATTTGAAAATGCTTTAGAAGGCATTAACGGCCAAGTCGTAGGAAACAACTTTCAATGAAAGATTTGTGATGTTTGGCTTTTAACTTGTGCGAACTTCAGATATCAGTACTTTTTTCTGGCCGAAACATTAAGGAGAAATTGGCCTTTTTTTTTTTTTTTTACAGAAAACTTTTTGTTCAGATATACTATTTTCCTAGAAATATAACCCTTTTTTTGCAGGCTTTCTTTTAACTTACAATTCTATTTGTTTGTATGTGGCAGTAAAATCTTGTGACTCATTTTTCACCCACTTCCTGTGGGCATATATCTTTGAAATTTGGAATATATATGTATTCCTAATGGCAATATATGAATTGGACATTGGTTTTTAAAAATTCGATCTCTATGGTGGGGGGGGGGGGCAACATGATGAAATATCGCCAAATTTGGCAAAAAAAGTAAGCTGTCATATATGAAGTCAACTTGTTGATAGCTGGCTAATTTGACGAAGTTCCATTTTAAATCTATTAATATATATATTTTCTAAATTTTAATTAAAGCATTTTTTTTTTTTTTTTTTTTTTTTTTTTTTTTTTTTTACAGATTGATACTTTCCCTCCTGAAAATTCATAACACTTTCGGAAGATATTTAATTTTTGAAAAATCTCGATCAATAAATCAAAAACTTTTTAGTCTTATTGTATTATATGCCAAAAATGACATTTTTCGTATAATTAAATTATTTCTTAATTGAGACTTATTGCGATAGAAAAAAAGTCCTTCCGGCCAGTGCCGGGAGGAAGAGGTAGCTTTCATAATCCTTATTTAAAAAAAGCCGTCAAATTCGGCAATTTCTTAAAGTGCCTGTCATTTTAAGACAACATGGTGGATGAGGCTAAGCAGTGAACTTGGTCGAGACCTTAGTAATTGCTGTGCACATGCTCACTCACATCGGAATCGGTTAATATATAGGAGTGCTGTCGCATGCAAAAAATCAGATTTTTCAAAATGTCACCCACAATAGAAATTGAAACTGCTATATCTGAGCCATTTTTTAAGGTAAAGACAAACAAAAAATGCTCCTGAATCCTTATATCAAGATCAAATACTTAAGAAAGAAACCTTTTTCAATTTCTAATTTTTTTGCACCTCACTTTAAATATATATATATTTTTTAATTTAATGGTCGTCATTTTGAAACAAGATGGCTGATGAATCTGTCCAGCGAACTTGGTCGAGGTGTTGATGTATACTATCCACATGCCTTCTTATATCGAAATAGGTGAATACGTGTGTTATCGCGTGACAAATACAAGATCGTTTCAAAATGTTAGCCATGCTAGAAATTCAAAGTGCTATAAATCAACCATTTATTAAGATATCAACAAAAGAACAAATTTTCAGAAACAAAAACTGCTCCGGAATCTTCGTATCAAGGCCAAACACATAAAAAAAATCTTTTTCATTTTCCAATTTTTTAATACCTCATTTTGAATTTTAAATTTAATTTTTTTTAAATGGCAACCCTTTTGAAACAAGATGGCGAATGAAGCTGGCCAACGAACTCGGTCGAGACATTGGTATGTACTATGTACAGACCAAGTTACATCCAAATAGGTTCATAAATACGCCTGTTATCGCGTGACAAAAATCAGGTCGTTTTAAAATGTCAGCCACAAGAGAAATTCAAAATGCTATTACTCAGCCATTTTTTTTTTAGATATAGACGAAAGAAAAACTGTTCCGGAATCTTTGTATTATGGTCAAACACATACAAAAAAAAAAACTTTTTCATTTTCCAATTTTTTGGTATCTCATTTAAATTTTTTTATTTTTTAATTTTTTTAAATGGGCGCCATTTTGAAACAAGATGGCGGATGAAGCTGGCCAACGAACTCGGTCGAGATATTTGTATGTACTATGTACACACCAAGGTACATCCAAGTCGGTTCATAAATACGCCTGTTATTACGTGAGAAAAATCAGGACGTTTCAAAATGTCAGCCACGCTAGAAATTCAAAATGCTATAACTCAGCCATTTCTTAAGATATAGACGAAACAAAAACTGCTCCCGAATCTTTTTATCAAGGTCAAACACATAAGAAGAAAATATTTTTTTCAATTTTCAATTTTTGATACCACATTTCAAATTTAAATTTTCTTAAAAATTTAAATGGCCGCCATTTTTAAACAAGATGGCGGGTGAAGCTGGCCAACGAACCCGGTCGAGACATTGGTATGTACTATAAAGAAACGAAGTTACATCCAAATCGGTTCATAAATACGCCTTTTATCGCGTGACAAAATTCAGGACGTTTCAAAATGTCAGCCACGCTAGAAATTCAAAATGCTATAACTCAGCCATTTTTTAAAATATAGACGAAACAAAAACTGCTCCGAAATCTTTGTATAAAGGTCAAATACATAAGAAAAAAATATTTTTCCATTTTCAATTTTTTGGTACCACATTTCAAATTTAAAATTTTTAAAACAATTTTAAATGGCCGCCATTTTGAAACAAAATGGCGGATGAAGCTGGCCAACGAACTCGGTCGAGAGATTGGTATGTACTATGTACACACCGAATTACATCCAAATCGGTTCATAAATACGCCTTTTATCGCGTGACAAAATTCAGGACGTTTCAAAATGTCAGCCACACTAGAAATTCAAAATGCTATAACTCAGCCATTTCTTAAGATATAGACGAAACAAAAACTGCTCCGGAATCTCAGTATAAAGGTCAAATACATAAGAAAAAAATATTTTTCCATTTTTAATTTTTTTGTACCACATTTCAAGTTTTAAATTTTTTTAAAAATTTTAAATGGCCGCCATTTTGAAACAAAACGGCGGATGAAGCTGGCCAACGAACTCGGTCGAGACATTGGTATGTACTATGTACACACCGAATTACATCGAAATCGGTTCATAATTACGGGAGTTACAGTGTGACATAGGTCAGATATATATATATATATATATATATATATATATATATATATCAATTTTGAACGGAGGGTGGTTTCGGGGTCTGGGGGTCATGATCGATGAAAATATACCAAAATTTTTTGAAATCGCTTTCCTCCGAACGGCTGCAATAGGTAGCTTTTTTGTAAAGAAAGCTACCTAATATAAATATACATACAAAGAGATGTAAATCCATACACATACATAGCTAGAGTGCGAGAGAAATAGCGAATCAAAGCATGTTTTAGTCAGCTTTCGTGCCTAGTTTTCATCAAAACACAGAAATATGTTCAATAGAATTCTTAATGAATTCTATAAACGGAACTCAATGCATCAATGCCTATTCTGATGTACGATCCAATTGGTCGAAAATTTTCCATTTCAACACATTTGATTATCTGCCTATTCGCAAGCATCCGAGTGAGAAGATGATCATGTTTATTCATTGACCTTGTTTAAATGCAGAATATTTTAACGTGCTGTATAGGCAATAAATTATATTGCTCCACGCAAAAAGTTATTTAATCCTTGACTGTTATGTTTTAAAATATACAGTTTAATCGAGATACTTTTATATAAATGTGCTTTGTTAAATTTTTTAGACGCGCGTTTTATTTAGTTTAGTTTAAAAGTACAAAATTTATTGACATCAACAAAACACTGAATTTCATTTAGAGCTTTTAATCAGCATCTGAGGTACTATTTCGCTCAATTAAAAGATATATAGAGCATCTTAAAATGAACTGACTGATTTTAAAATTCAATAACTTGCAAATGGTAACACTTATTAAAATAATAGTTGCAGGAGGGTTATGTAAGATGTGGGGAGTTTTTTTACTCCGATTCTTGTTTTTAGTTAAAAATAGTAACGATAGATGGCAATGCAATCAATAGGCTTTAAATCGAGGGCCGATTTTTTTTTTTTTTTTTTTTTTTTTTTTTTTTTTGCCTCTCTCTTTTCCCAGCACTGATTCGGAAGCAGGGGGTTAAATATATGGAGTGAGTCTCAGTCGCCAATGCAATATTGTTCTTAAGGATCCACATCCACTCCATATATTTAACCTCCTTCTTTCACATCAAGGCTGAAAGAAGAGAGAGACCAAAAAAAATCGCGCCTCTATTTAGCGCTTATTAATTGCAGTGCCACCAATCACTGCGATTTTGAACTAAAACCGAGAATCGCAGTACATATAACCCCTGGCTTCCTAAATAACCCTCCCGCAAGAATTTTTTAAATAGCTGTGACCATTTGCAAGTTTAATTTTAAATTCAGTCTGTCCATTTTAGGACACTATGAAGTTTTTTTTATTATGATTTGTATCAAGTGCCTAGCAACTCCGTATGAAGGTACACTGTAAAAAAAAGGGGGGGGGGGACTAAAATACGGAAATTGTACTGGCAATCAATTTTCTTCAGAAAAATTTCCGTTTTCCTGGAATTTACGGGGGAAATTTTCCGTTAAAGTAGGGAAATAGTACTGGCATCGCGACTGGCAGTACAATTTCCGTATTTTAGCCCGTTTTTTTTTTACAGTGTAGTCTATGGTTGAGTAAGCTTTGAACTTCGTTGCGTGCGATCGTGTTCTCCTGAATTCTAACATTTGTGCGTGAATGTGTTACCTATTCTGTCATCATTTTAAATTTCGTAAAGTATGCCTGAATCTCCGGGAATCTGATTTTTACAGTCATTTTGTACAATAAAATGGTAATTAGATATCTGCACTGTAAAAAAAAATAATAATATAAAAAATGCAATTTAACAAATTACAACGACCATTTGGAAAATGATTTTTTCAAAGACTGAAATTTAAGACATAAAAAATAGTACGGAGTTGATCATACATTACGTACGCCAATGAATTAAACATTAATAGTGTTATTACACGCAATAATTGCAAGCGACAGAAATCGCCTGCGACTCGTATGTATTATCCACCTGAAACTTACGTATTATCCAAGCATTTCATTGGCTGTTCGGCATTTTTCCAAATGGTTAAAAAAAGGACTAAAAAACGTAGATTCTACTGGCAATCGAGACGCCAGTACTATTTTCATATTTTAAATCCCCCCCCCCACCACCACCACCACCACCATAAATTCCAGAAATCCGTATTTTTACGGAAATTTTTCCCCACAAACTACAGTAAATATTCCGTTTTTCTGGAATTTATGTGGGAAAACTTCCATTAAAATACGGAAATAGCACTAGCGTCTCGATTGCCAGTTAAAATCTCCGTTTTTTAGTCCGTTTTTTTTTTTTAAACACTAAGTGGGTGTTTAATTTGCTATAGATACGGCAATAGGAATTAGATTAAATGGATTAGACGCATCTTACCCACAGTGTTAATCTTCTCAAGGCTTCCTGCTTTTGAAGGTAGAGCTTAACGAAGTAACAATTTTGGCCATTTTGGGAGTAGCATCTTTCGCCATGACTTCGCCAGCGTGGTAAGAAGTTAAGGTTTGGTATTTCAAATAAAAGAGTATACTCTTTTATTTGAAATACCAAACCTCACAGAAACCCCAGGGTTCTTCTTTATAGTATTATATTACAGTATTTTAAGCGACAATTTTCAGTGACATTTACATTTATAGTATTTCCAGCGACGTTGTATATTGGGTTACAGGGATTTTCTAATTATATCCTGCAAACGATCAGCGTCGTCAATTTTCTCTGAGCTAAGTGTTTAAATTTAGTATGTTTCTTGGAATTCTTTAATGATTCTCCCTTTCAGTTTTCAATGTTTGAGCTTATAATTTTATCATCTTCAGTTAAGACCGCCCGATCCGCTGCCATCTACCATTATTATTGTTTTTTAAATAAGCTGTTGTTATTGTTAATCTTATGCTAGGGCTACTTTTCAAGGTAATTGCCCACAAGGGTTCGACACAGATTTACTGTTCCTTTAGCAGTAATCTGGATGCAAGGAATTTTATACAGAACTCCATAATTTTAAAATCCAACAATTCATTAGCTACTGTAAATATAAAGATGAAATAAGCAACATGATCATCACGTAGCTTATAAGTTTTGTATACAATCATCTCTATAATAATAGCCTAAGTCATGCGACTGTCATCAACAGTTCCGGGCTCACCACTTCGTTTTTCATATGCCAGGCGGCCATTTTGGTACTTTGCCATGATCGCAAAGAATTCTTGGTACTTTTATGTTAGCCGGGTAAATATCTCGGGAATAGCATTTTTTAACTCTCCAGTTAGCATTTTTTACTTCGCGTGGTAAATTAAAACAATGCTTTGATGTTTAAATTAAATATCATGGTTTATAGTATCATTTATTATTTTTATTTTTATTTTATTTTCTTCCTTTTTTAAAGAAATAAGTAAAAGCCACGAATTTTAAATGTTTTAGTTTTAAAATAAAGTTGTGTATTTTAAACAAAATGAGTGAAAGGGTTACATTTTAAATGAAATTAATAAAATACAGAAAAATGCGACAGGTACAACGTTTGGTGGTTTATCCCCTGCGCCTGGCTAACATAAATATACAAAGTTCTTGGCTTATTTATGAGAATCATGAGAATCTTCCGACTTGGCGAAGGATTGAACAAGTAAATAAAATTATGAATAAAAGTAACATGATGCAATGCTTAGCATTACGTTTAAGGGAGACTAAACTGGTCGTCAAGGGTGGCTAGTTTTTTAAATAATTTCATAAATAGATTACGCTGAGTTGACTCAAACTGTAAGAATGCTCAAATTACCTTCAAAATTGCAAAGACAGTTATTTTTTTTTAACACCTGGGTAGAAAGAGGAAAAAGAGTAAAATTTACACGTTAGTTTGAGAATTCATATAGTTGAAACACTGCGACGACATCTATTGACGATAATTTAAACTATTTTTTAAATTACTGTATACAAAACATATGAGCTACCTAATAAACATGCCACTTATTTCATCTTTATATCTATTAGTTGAAACCCGTCAAAACACGATTGCTTGATAAATAAATGCACAAATCAGTCCGCTCATGGCACACCGGTTGAGCCTTAAATTAATGCATACACTCTCAAAAAGATCCGTGAATTGAAAGAATTTTTTTATTGATTGTATTTCGTTAAATCACAAAAATTTTCTCTTTGATTTACACCCGTTTTTCCCCCAAAAATACCGAAAATTCATCAATCAAACTTAACAAGTATATGAAACGGAATTTATACGTACCGTATATTACCGTTTATAAGCCGAGTAGTATTTTTCAGTGAAAAATCGTCCAAAATCGGAAACCCGTATGTAAGCCGATGTTAAAAATAAAGGTAATGAAAAATTCAGCGAACGACTAATTGTTCGCAAATATTTATTTAAGAAATGCACTGATTTTTCAGAAGTAGAGAAAAGGAGAGACTTTGTTTTTCTGAAGGTTACATCATATCTATTAGACCGGGAGCCGGCAGCACAGACAATCACCTCATTGAGTTCACGGATGAAATTCTAGGATTAGTTAAATCTTGATTCGCATATTAAAACTCAATCAGTCTGCCAAGTCATATCTTGGTGGAAAATACTTGAAAACCAGATTTTAGCGGCTGACTCGTAGGTTTACCATTGTGTTTTCCTGCTCCCAGTCCTCCATGTTTTCATACCTTTTGTTCCGGCCCGGTCTATATATATTTTATTATGATGCCACGATAGTGCACTTATGACCTATTTCTCTGTTTGTTTTCTGTCTCTACACTACCTATAATAAATAAAACTTTCAATATTAATAATTTCCAATTCAATATTAATAATATTAATAATATTAATAATTTCAATATTAATATTACAATAATTATTATAATCATAATAATTTCCATGTATTAATATAGTTTCTATCGATATTGGATTTAATTATGTTCCGTGTTTGCCCCAGTTCGGTGGCTCACGTTGAATATTCCATCTTGTGCTGCGTTTGTAGCCTTGCCAACATATAATAGTGTGAAATTTTCCGTGCTGGGTATCGTTCCAAGTGGTTTAGTCGGTAGAACGTCAGTGCGCTATACTGATGGCCCGGGTTCGAGTCCCGACTTGGAATCTTTTTCACTATGTTGGCCTTTGCGCCTTTTAAGCAATTACTTTGTACTTTGAAATTTGAGTTTCATTTGAAATATTGTATGCAAGGCGAATGTTTCCCTCTGGAATAATTTCCATGTATTAATATAGTTTCTATCGATGCTGGATTTAATTATGTTCCGTGTTTGCCCCAGTTCGGTGGCTCACGTTGAATATTCCATCTTGTGCTGCGTTTGTAGCTTTGCCAACATATAATAGTGTGAAATTTTCCGTGCTGGGTATCGTTCCAAGTGGTTTAGTCGGTAGAACGTCAGTGCGCTATACTGATGGCCCGGGTTTGAGTCCCGGCTTGGAATCTTTTTCACTATGTTGGCCTTTGCGCCTTTTAAGCAATTACTTTGTACTTTGAAATTTGATTTTCACTTGAAAACTTTCAATATTTGGAAAGCCCCACAAATCTATAATTACTATCATTGATAAAACTGTTACGTTCACTCGAAGATTGAAAGAAACACAACTTGCAAATTAGTTGCTAACCCGAGACTTATCGAGCACTTCCTACGAAATTCCCGTAAGCTTCAAAATATTAATTTTGCAGGCTATAGACATTGTTCATTATTGTTCTCAGATAGCATTTTAACTTTGTTTTTTTCTCGATAATTTCGTGACATCCGTTGCAAGAAAAACTCATTTCGCCCGAAATTGTTGTTTACGATAATTTAGCAGAAAGGACTTTACATTTTCTATCCAAATGTGTATCATTTAAAATAGGCATGAATATTTTAAATAGGCATACTTTTATCCATTTTTACTTACATGTCATACGTAGTATAGGGTAAGTTTTGTAATAGTTTTAAAAATCGAAAATATTTTTTTGACGGATTTAAACGTTTCAGACACTGGAGATTCCAAAAAACATATTTTTAGAAGAAAAAAAAGATTGCCGTCTGTGCGTGTGTGCGTATGTGTCTCTAAACGCTCTATCTCAAGAACAAATTGAGATAGAGACTTAAAATTTGGTGTGTGCTTAGTATGTAATGATGGAAAGAAGTCTACTGAATATCAGTAACCTCGATTACCCGGAACTATTTTTTTCGGACGCTCGAAATATTCGTTCAGATAAAAGTTATATAAAAATTTATATAAAATTGTTTATTTTAAGGAGTGAATATGAAATACAATAAAAAAACATAAATTTTGCATAAAGAATGGAGACAATCGAATAATTTGTTGCCGAGACATTTTTTATCATATTTTTCACACTCTTCGATTTTTTATGACCCTGTATTTCATTCAAATTTCAATTCAAAGATATATTTTAATTGAAAATAAGACGCTTAATCCGGCGCAGCAAACTGTGAGTTAATATGTTTATTCTTTTTGGAGTTATAAGGATGTTTCTTTTACCCAATTCGGTACTACTTGATTATCCCGTCGACCAAAAAACTATCGCCAAACTATATGATTAAATACCAATAATGACTTATCGTAAATGTCACATTCACTTGACATTAAACACGTTCCACGTGTTTGTTGCGTCATCAAGTGATTTTTAATTCGACGTTTTATTTGTATTTTATTAATATTTTACTAATTCATTTGTTTCGTTATTTAAAATAAAAATCATGCCAATTTGTATAATTTTGCGAGTAGTTTGGCGATTTATATAATTGGTCGACGGGATAATCAAGTAGTACCCTCAATTCCGTATAATAGAGCATTACTATATGTTAAAAAAATTTAAATATATGTTTAAATTTTATTTTGGAATTGCAATGCATTTTATTACACATGTTTTATTTTCATATTTTATATTATGCATATCCATGATTGGTAAATATTACGTTGGCCCCAACGACTTGTTAAAGTAAGTAAACGATCGATTTGCTAAAATTTAATGATTAATAAAGGTAATATGATTTTAAAAAAATCTTTTTAGGATGTAGAGCTGTGGAGTAAAAGTAGTTTGAGCACAATGGCAATATCAATGTCTGTCAAACCTGCTGTTTTTTTAATACCGATATTTGCGAATAGAAATATTCGTTTTATTTACTGACAGAAATTCTGAGATTAAATAAAACGAAAATTGTTATACGGAAATAGTGATACTCAAAAACGGGATGGTTGACAGATATTGATATAACCATTATGATCAAATTACTGTATATATATATATATTTCTGAGAGCTAATAACTTTGTATCATAATGACTTTTAGAAATGCTTTTTTCAGTAATTTAAAAAAAAATAAAATACAGTCTTACTTGTTTATATGGAACTTAGATATAATGAGAACCCTTTAACATACAAAAGATAAAACGCTACTTTTCGGTTACCGGGCGCCAGTGTTATATATACATATTTATATATATACATATATGTAAATATACATATTTATATACATACATATATGTAAATATACATATATATACAAATATATATATTGTATATATATGTATATATATGTATATATACATGTGCATAAAATATATATGCATGTATAACACTGGCGCCAGGCTAACTGAAAAGTACTAATAAAACTGTGGTATATTACAAAAATACATTAAAAAACTCAGTTATTATCGTACTCAGATATACATAACGAGGTGAACAATTTTGGAAATACAATATTTTTCCTTTTTTTCAATTTTACTCGCTTTTGGTAAGCAAAATTTATTGTATGAATTCACGTGTGTGTCTAGAATTTTAAAGAAATCAGGTGAAATAGCTCAAAGAGATTAAAATTTATCCATTCCTTCTTCTTAAGTGTGTTCGGGGGGTCAAAATATCCTTTTCTTTACTTACAAGCATTTTTTAATGATTTTTTTTTTATGTGTCTTTTTATAAAGATTAATTTTCAAATTAAATGTTTTGAAAACTTTAAATTAAAAAACATATGTTTTTTTTATTTTAAACTTAAAAAAAAATGATATAGCGCATGAACCATTTCTTGATTTCATTGCTTTTTTTCCTATTGTATTCAGAAAAGGGTTATTATTAATTTGTCTTCAGGATTTATTTAAAAAAAAGATTACTTACAAAATTTATAATAAATTTAAAAGTTTAAAAAAAATGGATTTTTGACAGTGATTTTTACTTTGAGGAATGTAATTTTAAAAATTTCACATGAAATTAAAACTCCCGAAGACAATTTATTAACCCATTCGCTGCCAATCAGGAGTATACTCATGGCTTTAATTTATAAATCACTTTGTCACCACTATTTTAGAATTAAAAAAATTGCCTTATTTATTAACAAAAATTTCACTGTATTAGTAAAGCGAAATTTACCTTTCTGATTTTGTGGTGGAAAACGACTTTCAACAAAAAATTTGAAAATTCTTACTTTATAGTTTTGGCAGCGAATGAGTTTAAAACAAAACGCAAAAACTCTGAACAAAATTTCATTATTCAGAGTTTAGCTATACTTTTTTTAAACATGACAAATTATGAAAAAATCCATTCTGAGATAAATGGACTTCAGTTACGAGCAGGGAAAGTCTGATAGTCAGGGTTGCCGGCTTTTAGCCAGGCCAAAAAAAGCCGGCCGGCTTTTTTTGGTTTTAACCACTTAAAAAAAGCCGGCTTTAATTGAAAAAAGCCGGCTTTTATTTTTCAAAAAGGCAGTTTATAGATAATTCATATAAAATTTGGATTAATTTATTTTTAATACACTTATAAATATTTTCTACTAAAAAAATATAAACTTCTATTAAATTTTGTCAAGTCCTTATAACTGCTAGAATGCAACTGTGAAGGCATTATGTCAGAAAAAAATTATAAATATTCAGAAGAATACATTAGACTCTTAAAGTATTGGTTTGGAATTCTTTATTATAGCTCTACACATACCACACATTTTAAGGATTATATGAAAGAATAAGAAATGTCACACATCATCTTACATACTGATATTTACTTTTAAAATTGATTAAAACTAAATAGCATATGTATTTAATAACTGGAATTATCTTATATAATACTTGAGAACACCCAGTGATAGGCAATTGATATTCTGATAACTTATAAAAATGATATATGTAAAAAGTTTTTCTGCTACTAAGCTGTTATGTAACTTATTTCAGATAATGTCCATACGGACAGATTAAAATCGTAGAATGAACAATGTTGAAAGAGAAATTAGGAAGGACATAACATTTGAAGAAATTTTAGTACATTTAAGTGCATAAAATAAAGAGAACAATTAAAAAAAAATTCTCCAAATAAAGCTTGTTGAATTGGAATTTTAAAAAGGTAGTTGCTACTTAAAATAGTGCATATTGATGCATAAATTAATGCATTTGTTATTCATAATACTGTTTTAATAGAGATAAATTATGTTTTTATTAAATGACTTTATATGTGAATTTAAATAAATGTTTATGAGAAATGAAATAAGATTTGTATATTAATATCTGTTAAAATTAGTTAATAAAATATATAACTAAGCAACCATTGTCCTTTTTAATTATATAAAGCAGTAAAAATGAAAAAAAAAGGATGTTAAGGTCAGTGTAAACCAGAGAAAGCAATTGGTATGGCCTTTTATTCCAATATTAATGCTCCCCAGGGAGATACCTTCTTTAGGTATTCACGGGCTTCGCAACCCGGGGTACCTGAGCGATCTTTCTCTTTTCCTTCTTCCTCTTATTTCTCTTTATCTTTCTTTCCTCATTGTTTCACTCTCGTTGTGGTTTCCTCTTCAGAGGTGAGGGCAATTCTGTATGAGCCGATATCATCCTGTATGTCGACTCATGGAGAATTGTAAACCACCCACATGTTTGCCGTGCGTGGCGACTCGTGTCCCTGGAAAGGGGGATCCTGGCAGTTGAGGGAAACCAACACGCTGCTTTGGCCTCTGCTTCAGGTAGACGGGAGGTGCATATTGGTCCCGTATGCATCAATCGGCTTGTCAGCTGACTTGTCACTGGCTGGAGATGAGCCGAGCGAGCATTTACTAGCCATCTTGTTAAGGGTGGAGACTGGCATAGGAATGTCTTGTGACCGTATGGGCCCTGGTTAGCACTGGTGCACAACTGTGCATCCCCTTGTTGGGCTCGGTAGTGGGTGGTGCGGCCGGGTTCTGAATTTTTATATTTTCTAATACGGATGGAAAATTTTCATTTCCTTCTAACTCTTTCCCATGTAGAGAGCAACAAAATGTACAGAATATTTCATTCAATCGATTTTTTATTATTAAGCGTACTGATAGCCTCTCTGATAGTTCTTTTAAGAGAACTTCACCTTTTCTTATTCCAAAACATTTCATTCTGTATTTGGTGACAATTGTTCACTTAAAAAACTGCATTCTGGAGATTTGCTTGTTGAGGTCTCTTCAGCCAGCCAATCTCAACTTCTTTCAAGCTCTAGAACAATAGGATCTTTCTATGTTTCTGTTAAAGCACACCAAACTCTGAATACCTGCCGTGGTGTAATATCGGAACTTGACCTTTTACTGTTTACAAAAGAAGAACTTTTAGAAAATTTAAAAGATCAAAATGTTATCGATGTGATCGAGCCGTATAACAATTCGTCAGAATGAGAAAGTGCTTCCCACAAAACACATCATTCTGACTTTCAATAGTTCTACTCTACCTACTAGAATTAAAGCAGCTTACCTGAGCTGTCCTGTCCGGCCTTATATCCCAAATCCTCTCCGCTGTTTCAAATGTCAACGATATGGACATACCAATACTACTTGTCGTGGTTCTGCTACCTGCCCTCGTTGTGCAGAAGTCGGCCACGATGGTAAATCCTGTGAAAAATCTGAACGCTGCATAAATTGTAAGGGTGATCATCCAGCATACTCCCGTTCTTGTCTAAACTGGATCCGTGAAAAAGAAATACTCGCTCTTAAAATAACCCAAAAAAATTCCTATCCTGAAGCTCGTAAACTTGTTGAGTCTAGAACCCCGTCTGTCGGGGTTTCTTACTCTAGTTTACTGAGACAACAATCGAAATCCATAAGGCACATAAGCACCCAGACAGATTCTCCTTTTCTGCCAATTAACTCCTCTACTACACAATCAATCAGCACTTCAAATAGAGAAACCCATGATGTCTGTTGTGGTAGTAAATGCTATGCTACCCCATTATTAGAACGTTGGCTACCATCATCAGAACCAGTTACAATAGAATATAGACTTACTGAGTCACAGAAATCTCCAGTTGGATCCAAAAAGTTATCTAATCAAAAGACTGAAACTAATTCTGCTTCATCTCCAGTTCTACCATTACAGAAACCTAATTCTCCCCGAACATCATCAGTTAAATCAAAAATATCAACCGAACATAAGACTAAACAAACGCCAGCTCCAGACAAAAGCAAATTGGTAAAACCTATTGTTTGTCCAACTCAGAAAGCAAATGAAAAAACTTGTGTGCAAAAAGAAAGAAAGAAACCTCCAACTCAAATCTCTTCACAGTGGAAAACTGAGAAGAGAAAATACAATAAATCATGTCTTAGCCCAGCAATCAGTAATATAAAAGATCATAAACAGCTCCTGAACTATGCAGAAGAGGCTATGGACTCTTGTAGCTATGACTCTGGTAATGACGACAATAAGACTGTTTTCGAAGTTATTAATCCTACGTGACTTTATATCATTTTTAAATTTTGAATTCTAACTTTGTTTTTAAAGCAGTATTATATAACATTTTATGTTTTATTTATTTATTTTTTACTAATTATAATTTTCATAACTTTAGAGATTTTAGAATTTAGAATTTTTTAATTTAAATATTCTTGCCTTTTAACTATTTTTTGTCTTTTAAAACCTTGTGTATTGTCGCTTTCATTGTTCATTATTTTTAATTACTTGTATCATAACATTGCTTTCTTCATTTTGCTTTGTTTTTTCACTTTTATATCTCTGACAATCTTTTAATGTAACATTTAATTTTTAACTATGTTTTACTCCTTAACTTTTTCTTGGCGCAGCATGTCCCTATCAGGACTTTGTGCCATAAAACTCCAATCAACCAACCAACAAATATTAATGTCTTCATTATTGAAAAATTGGGTTATATTGATTTCTATCTCAATAAAATGTCTTTAAAACTAATTAAAAAACACATAAAAATGTGTCATTTATAATTAAAATGCTTCACTGTATAAAAGCCAATTTTAGCCAAAAAGGCCAATTTTGGCCAAAAAAAGCCGGTTAAAACCAATAAAAGCCACTAGCGTGGCTTTTTTTAATTTTAGCCGGCTTTTTTGCAACCCTGCTGATAGTACAACACAGAAATTGTTATATTTGCTGATGTAACAATCGTAGATATACGCGGTTTGCTTTATTTAATTTATTTAACTTCATTGTATTTTATTAGCAAAAACAAAAAATGAATGCGGTTTTTTAGAATTTCGACTACCGGACCCCAGTAAAATTCTTTAGTTTTTTATAATTGCAAATTTAAGGGTTACTTGTTTCTTTTAATTGAATTCATATAATCTTAAATTTAGTTACTAAGGGAAGTCTGATAAAATTAGCAAATCACGTGGCTGCATCGTCCTCGTATACGAATTTTGACTTCCATCTGCAGTAAACATGCAAGATCGAAAAAGGCTAAAATATTTCATTGAAATTGTGAAACGTTTAACTACAATATGTCCAAAAAGAACAACTGAGAAACAAAATTCAACAATTCATTAATTATGATAAATATAAAAATGAACGGGATGGCATAAGTGTATAAGGTTCCGCACGTAGCTATAATTTAAAAAGTAAGCTTTAAAAAAACGCTGAGCTATCTCAACGTGTAACAATATTCAACTGTTGAAACGCGATATATACAGGATGACAAGAAAAAATAGCCTAAAAAATAAAACGAAACAACCAACAAATGGGTGCATAAATATGTTTTATTCCGAGTAGAAAATACAGATAGATAGTCTAAATTTAGGAAATACCATGTTCGATGTCCCTACCATCACGTGCAATTGCGTGACGCATGCGTAGAGCAAAATGTTCCATTACAGACTCAAGTGTT
This sequence comes from Maratus speciosus, assembly GCA_963932465.1. NCBI lineage: Eukaryota > Metazoa > Arthropoda > Arachnida > Araneae > Salticidae > Maratus > Maratus speciosus. The sequence goes on from OZ010795.1 coordinate 511,703,371, forward strand.
GGCACATCAATTGCCTCCATGTGTCGTTAAATGGCAATCTTCAACACAGATTGCCGCTTTGGGATTCGTCGAATACACCTTGTATTTCAGATGTCCCCACAGAAAAAAAATCACACGGGCTAAAATCAGGAGAATAAAGGGGCCAGTTAATGCCTATTCCTGTGCGATCCAGATACACCAGACCAATTACACGGTGCTGAAAGTTCTCTGCAAGTAGAGCAAACATGTCGGAGGTGCGGTGTGTATGCGCACCATCTTGAATAAACCACGTCCAATGGAATCCGGAAGCGCTTTGAATGATCGGGATGAAATTATGGGCCAACACGTCACAGTAGCGTTGACTCGTGACAGTACCATCGATAAAAATGGATCCGATTATTCCTCGGGTGCACATTGCGCACCAGATAGAGACACGCGGCATATGCAGCGACCTGTCGATTTCAAAATAAAGGTTTTCTGACACCCAAAACAACCAATTTTGTTCGTTGGCGTACAACCATCAACATGGAAATGCGCTTTCTCGCCAAACCATAATTGAGCATGAGCGTATCAAATTTGTTAGTTTAGTTCAGTCGCGAAGTTCGAACCATTATGTTCAGTGGTTTTCTAGATATTACACATCCTTATTAGGGCGTTTATTTCTTGTCACCCTGTATATACACACACACATATGTATAAAGAGTTTGTGTTTGAAGTTTTGAAGTTTATATGAGCATTTTTAGAGGTTCGGATAGTGTAGTGTTATTTACTGACTAAAATTTGAACTATTTTTTTTATTGCTTTGCACCAAATTTATTCAGCTACTTTATGAAATATGTCACTTATTTCGTTTTAATATTTATTTTAGTTAAAGAGCTGTTGAATGTTAAAATTTAGATAGTCTTTTAGGGACAACCTAAAACTTTTATCTATGGAGTAAAAGGTTTAAAGCGCATTTCTCTTTTTTCCCCTAAGAATAATAAAAGATAACAGTGAACGCTACATTCACTGTTTTTCTACTTTGTTTTATTACAGTGTAGATAATAAACATTGTCCCTTTACATCTACCCTCATACACATCGCTAACAATTATCAATAAACTAACAATTACAATAAATATTTAGAGCATAATTTCAGCCCCACCCCTTTTACTTGTGAGTGTGTGTGAAAGAAAAAATTATATATGTGTAAAATAAAATGTGTTATTTGAAAAGCCTGTTTATATATCTACCAAGAAAACAAAAAATTTCACTTTTATTTCTCTACTTATATGCATTGTTTAATAAAGAATTTCTTCAAAAGCATTTAAAAATATCATCTACAACTGATAGTGATATTTTGAGCATTACAGTTTCTTAATATCCGCATTAAACGTATTTTAATTCACATAACAGACTAACAAATGTTCTTAGTTTTTAAAAAGAAGCACTCAGCAGAAGTGATAGTTTATGTTTTAAGACCTCTCGTGCGTTGCTCTTCTATAAGACAACCGATCCGCACCAAGAGACTGTTAATTCAGCCATTTAACGTGATTCTGTTGTCAGTAAATATTTTCCGGAAGCAAGCACTGATTCCAAGTTTCAAGGTTCGACTAACTATAAACTATGGAGTCAACATTAGCACTCAACAACCACAAAAATGCGAGAAAAATAAATTCCAAAGTGTCCCCCAAGCAGAGAAAATATCTCGGGTGAAAAGACCTTCAAAATCTATACCTTACCCTCCATTCCCGCTCTCAATTTTTCCGCCCCCGTGAAAAGTCCTCGTGGGTGCATCAGCGTGTACACGCACGCACGCACAGTCTTCCTACTGCACGTGACGTCCCGAATGTTGCCACCGCCCGTAACGGAATTGACATCCACGCATCATTGGTCAAAGTAATGAGGAACGAGTAGCGTCGAAAGAAAACTTAGCCAGCCGGAATGGCAACCGAACCTACTCCCTACCCCCACCCAGTCTCGTTTGAAGCAGCCGCAACTTGCAAGCCCCCCCCCCCCATGCTTTCGTAACATCTTCCCCCTTTCCAATGCACTCTATCTTGCTCAAATGCGTCTAGCTGAACATACACACATACATAGATATCAGTGAATTTTGAGAGTAGAATTTCAGATTGAAAGTGATATGAGTTAAAAAATGATTCCAATTTCGGTCAAAAATATTAAATTGATATCAATAATATATTATAAGGTACCCTATTTCTTCTACTTAAAATACGAGAGATACCCGTTTACAGATAAACATTTTATTACCAATATTATTTCTAAAAATAGGTAATACAGGAAAAGGATTTACACTCAGTGTTTTATCGTATCTTCAAATCACTATAAATTATTTGAAATAATGTTGCTCCTAGAACATATATTCATCAGAACTATTTATTTAATTAGTTTGGAAACGAAAACGAGAAGACAGTTTGTGTAGCTGTAATAATTAGCATACTTATAACTTTCAAATAAGCATTTAAAATTGGATAAAATATTTGTTATAATTTTTGTCTTTCTAATAAGTTGTTATGTTGTACACTAATTCATTGTATAAAATATTTTCTCAAAAGGAATATTTGAAATGTACAAATATTAAGCTTTGTTTGAACATGTGTACATGGTGTTTTCCGTTTTTTTCTACTCGATTCCGTCTTCTGTGAATTTCTATTTATTCTTTTAGATTCTTCAATAAATTTTTTTAGGCAATTTTTCCTTTCCATTTTTTTTCTGTTATTTTTTCTGTGTGTTTTGTTTTTTCTCCAGTTTTTAACCTAAGCATGCAAGAACGCCATCCCATAATTTTCCTTTTGATTCTACATCTTCAACACAATCAAGTGAACTCGCAACCAATGTTAGGCATGAGCGCGCTCATTGAGCGAAAACTTACGAGTTTAGCTCACTTTCTGTGAACGTTGAGTGGAACTCGACTCACTTTTTGATGAACAAGCGTGAGCTTAAGGCTGTTCTTAACTGTTCTGCTCAACAAGCGCAAAACATTATGACATATTTACAAATTCATTTTTTAACGGAAAGATATAAAATTGGAAAGCCTGGCCATGGAAGCGATTTGGAATTAAACTGTTTTTTCCATTTTTTGATCAATCAATTACCTATGGAGTTATAAGCGAATTCGATCACGTGACAAACACGTTTTTAACCCCCTCTTGAGTGCTCTTTCTACCTTCGCGCGGAAATTCGGTTCAAAATGCCCCCTTTGACACAATTTTCTGAAAGATCTATTGCGTTTTCAAAAAAATGGAAAAAACAGCTGAATTACATAGTTTCTGAACAACAACACCAGCTATGTTTCATGCATTTTCGAACAAAAATAAATTAAAACTTATGTCAGAAAAGGATTTGAGAACACCTTTAACGAAAACTAAAAAAGTCCGCGAGTTTGAACGAAATTTATAACTCAAACTCAATTTTTTTCATAATTTGTTTTAAAATTTTCCAGCCGTTTAGAACACGCTTTTCCCTTTCAAATGCCATTTAGAGGCCTACACGGACTCGGGACGCGTCGAGTCTGATCATCAGTTTTTGTGGGTCGAGCCCGGGTGTTGCTTTCTCTGGAGGCTTGGCCCGAACCGGACTTATTTCTGGGTCTGTGCTTTATTCTTCCTAGAAGTCTGCCCCGATTGAAATTTTCTATCCCGGTCATAACCCTTCTTGTATGAAAATCATTTACCCGTTCCTGTCTGACTCGAGCAAAAATCAGTGGAACAACCTCCTTGGGTGAACAACTTTTGCCGAAAATACATACATTTTCAAATTACCATTATTCTACAATAAAAATTCTCTTTAAATAATAGTACACATACATTTCTAAGGGGGAGGTACAATACTGTAAAACCTGTTGTAAGAATCTGTGTATGACGAAATCCTGTTTTAAACGGAAAAAATCTTGATTGGTGCAAAATGGATATAACAATCCGTATGAAAATAAATAATATACTTCAAGAGACGACAGACATGGTAAAAAAGGATCTTAATTAACGATTTTTTTTCTCTACTAAGTTATTCCGTCTTAGAAGATTTTTCGATATAGAATTTTTCAGATTTTTAAGTCTCCAAGCCGTGTACCGTATTTTATGGAAGAAACGCCGCACTCCTCAAATTGGCCTGAATAAGCTTAAAAATATCATAAATATCATATCCCGTTGTAAACGCTGCATCCGTCGGAACGCTACTTCTGTCGACAGCGTCACATTGACATAACTTTAATCAAAGTTTTCTGAGCAGTGTAGGATGCCTCGTTTTTAATATCTTAAGATGTCTGAAGTTTTATTTAAAATAGTTGGTATTAAAAAAAAATCGTAAACGCCACACTTGGAAAAAAATTAACTTTTAAACTCGTAAGCGCCGCGGCGTTTCTTCCATAAAATATACGGTAAATGGATTAATGGTATAAATAATAATTCAAATATTTACATACAAATAGATCCATTAAAAAAATGATAAGGTTTACAATGGGATATATACCGGGTGTCCTAAAAAGGACTGACTGATTTTAAAATTCAATAACTTGCAAGCGGTGACAGATATTTAAAAAATTCTTGCAGGAGGGTTATGCGTGAGGTCAAACGTTTTTTTACAGTGATTTTCGATTTTAGTTCGAATTACAAACAATAGATTTCGCTGCGATCAATAGACGCTAAATTCAGGCTCGATGTTTGGTACTTTGGGACCCACTCAATACATTTTAATCTCCTTTTTCCGCATGGAAAAAGAGAAAGGCCAAAAAATCGAGCCTGTATTTAGCACTTATTGCTTACAGCGTTATCTATTGTTTCTAATTCGAACTAAAGTCGAAAATCACTGTAAAAACTTTTGACCTTATGCATAACCCTCCTGCAAGAATTTTTTAAATATCTGTCACCATTTGCAAGTTATTTAATATTAAAATCAGTCAATCATTTTAGGACACCCGGTAGAAAGAAATGTAGTAGATAAACAGTATTTTGAAAATAAATCCAATCTTGGCCTATCTCGGTCCGAACCTCTAGAAAAAAGTAATCACCAAACCAAGCTCGGACCGACTGCCGGGAAGCAAAATTGGGCCGGGTCCATGAAGGCACTTACATCGAATAACTAAAAAATTAGTTCAAAATTTTTTGTAAATTTGGATGATAAAGTTCTAATCTATATAGGGTTGACTAGGGACGGTTGACCATACGGGAGGCTTGACCCACCCATCAATTTCCATATTTAAAAGAATTTCAGAGTTTTATCAATAGGTGTCAACCAAAGCTACTGGAATGCTCAAACAACAATCTTTGTTTCATACAGCTAATCGAAATAGGTGTGGAAAAATCAACTGTGAAGCGTTTTTAACATAAAAGTTGTGTTTTTTAGAAATATTTTGTAAGCTTTTTTCAGATAAAATATATCATAGAAATTTAAGTAAGTAGGTTTTATGTAATGCAGAAATATCGAGCTTTCATTCCAGGCATAAAGATTGAACAGTAAGTTAGGCTTAACATAACAATGTGCTATTGTTTAGAAAAGGTCTATGTAGGGAGGTTTGACCCAGTCAATGTGAGGGAGTGGTTGACCAGATGCTCAAGGCTTCCTTAATTAAGTGGTTTTGGAAATATTTTTATTATACACTGTGCATAATGAAAAGTTAATGGTATATACATAAAAGAATGTAAATTTATTCTGTAAAGCTTCAGTAAAATGTTGTGATGGAAAAGGAAATGTTTAAAACTGATTATATAAAAATGTGAAAATTTTCTAGAAAATGGGAAAGTTGATAGGAACTTTTTTCCATTTAAATATTGCTTACAGTAGGTAAATAGAAACAGTAGGAAAGACCAGAAAGGACTAGAAAGGATGAAAGCAGCAGTCTTAACCCTTTGAGGGGCAGTGGTATATTTATAAAATCACTTTATTTTAATTCCGAAACATCACAATGGCACCAGAATTTTGCTAAAATCTTTTCCATTTGATATGTATGTGAAATATAGCCTTTTTCTTATTTCCAAATAAATTTGTTTCTAAATTCCGGTGCCAGTCATTTATTACAACATTTTAGTACCTAAAGTACTTTGCCCCTTAAAGGTTTAAAACATGTTAATGATAAGTGCTTATGCGGTTGCAAAAGAACACAACATCGATCGAAAAACTTTAGGAAGGTGTGTAGAAAAATTTCACCAGGGTGAATACAGTGAGATGAAGCCAAACTATGTGACAACAAGAGTTGTCAGATCGAGTGTCACAAAAATGAAACAAGGAGATAAAAAAGCGGGACAGTGGCTCCTAAATCCGGACATAATAACATAAAACACTATGAAAACGGAACCTGTCTCTAACAGAATACTGCCTTAAATATTAAAATGTCATTTTCCTTGCTGTACAATTATACCTGCTCAGACAAAATCCTGTTTAAAACAAAATATTTCTCCTCTGACTTGCGATTGCGACTTAACAGGTTGGTTTATGCCTCATATTTAAAAAAAATATTTTTTCCATTAACAATTAAAACATGTAGAATAAAGTTATTTTGCTTTTTTTTTTAAACTGATTTTATTTCTCTTCACAAATAGTGCAATATAAAACAAAGTGGGTAAAGCCTCCCATATAGTGGGTCAACCCTCCCATATATGGGGAGCCTTGACCCATTATTTTTTCATGATTAGAATCAATCATTTTTCAAATTTCTTATATGTTACAGTCATGTAGCAATTTTATTTTGATAACTGATTGTATAACGAATAAAATGATATATAAAACTTTATTATACGTTCAATAATTTAAAAATTAAAAATCATTTTGTAAAAAGTGGGTCAACCCTCCCTAGTCTCCCTTATATTTTTTTAAGAGAGTTTTTAGGGGACTTCGCTCACTTTCATAGATGAGTTTGAGTTGAGATAGTTCGTTTGAAAATTCTTGAATTTGAGCGTGAACTTGACTTATTTTTGAGAAATTGAATTTGAGTTTCAGTTAGCTCGGTTTTTTTGTTTTGTTTTTTGTGAGCGTGCCAAACACTGCTCGAAACTCTTCATTTGACAAAACATAACGAAAATATCAATTTTCTATTAACGCTTTCCAACATACCGGGTGTCCAAAAATTTACCGTCTGATTTTAAAATTCAATAACTTGCAAATGGTGACAGCTATTAAAAAAATTCTTGCAGGAGAGTTATGTCAGATGTCAGGAGCTTTTTACTGCGATTCTGGATTTTAGTTTTAAATAGCAGCTATAGATGGCGCTGCAAGCAACATGTGTGAAATCGGGGCCTAATTTTTGGCTTCTCTCAGTATTGGAGCGCAAAAAGGAGGTTAAACATATGGAGTGGGCCACTAAGAACAAAATTGCATTGGCCTTGCGACTGAGAAGCACACCATATATTTAACCTCCCTTCGCATCAATCCTGAGAGAAGAAATAAGCCAAAAATTGGTTCCCGATTTTAACACCTACTGCTTCCAGCGTCATCTGTCGCTGCTATTTTAAACTGCAATCGAGAATGGCAGTAAAAAACTCCTGACATCTTACATAAATCTCCAGCAACAAATTTTTTAATGGCTGTTATCATTTGCAAGTTATTGAATTTTAAAATCAGTCAGTTCATTTCAGAACACCCGATAGTTGAACAGTGTCATTCTCATAAATATATTCGGGTTCCAATGTAATTGTTATTACTGTATTATGGTCTCTATTGAAAATTATACCTGTAGCATTTATAGTTCGTTTAGAGTAGGGATGCACAACCAGTGGCCCGTGGGCCAAAAGTGGACCGCGATGCTTCTTCAATTTATAATTGGGAAAAATCGCAATTTTTGTCAATATGTCGCTGGAAAAAATCGGGATTTTCGTCAATTTGTCGTTGGAAAAAATTGCAAATTTCGTTGATCAAGTTTTGAAAAATCGCGAATTTTGTCGGTCATATGCGGAAAAATCTCAAATTTCGTTGAATGGTAGCAGAAAAATCGCGGGTTTCGTCAATAAATCGCAAAAAAATCGCGAATTTCATCAATCTCCGCGGGAAAAATTACAAATTTCGACAATTGTTAAAGAATCGCGAATTTCGTTGATCGGGCGCGGAAAATAGCGCATTTCGTTGATCGAATGCGAAAAAGTCGCGAATTTTGTCGGTGAGGTGCTGAAAAATTCTAAATTTCGTTGATCTGCTGCGGAAAAATCGCATGTTTCGTCAGTTTATCGCGAGAAAAAATTTCGTCAATTTTCCGCGAGAAAAAATTACAAATTTCGTCAGTCAGTTAAGAATCAGGAAAATCGTTGATCACGTTCAAAGAAATCGCGAATTTTGTCATTCATGTGTGGAAAAATCGCGAGTTTCGTCAGTTTACCGTGCGAAAAAATCGCGAAATTCGTCAGTTTAAAGCGGGAAGAAATTACAGATTTTGCCAATTAGTTAAGAATCACGAATTTCATTGATCGCGTTCTCAAAAATCGCGAATTTTGTCGATCATGTGCGAATTTCTTTTATCCTTTACCGAAAAATCGAGAGTTTCGTCAGTTCATCCCTAGAAAAAAATCGCAAATTTCGTCAATTTTCCGCGGGAAAAATTACAAATTTCGTCGGACTTAGTTAAGAATCGGAAATTTGTTTATCGGGCGCAGAAAAATTGCGAATCTCGTTGGTCGGGTGCGGTAAAATAACAAATTTAGTTGATCGAATGCGGAAAAATTGAGAATTTTGTTGATCGAGAGCGGAAAAAATGCTACATTTGTCAATTCGGTGGGGATAAATTCCAAATTTCGTTGATCGGGGACAGAAATATTGCGAATTTTGTCGATGAAGTGCGGAAAAATAGTAGATTTCGTTGATCAGCGGCGGAAAAATCGCGAATTTCGTCAGTTTATCGCGAGAAAAAATCGCGAATTCGTCAATCAGGCGCGGAAAAATCTCAAATTTCGTTGATCGACTTAGGAAAAATCGCGAATTTTGTCACTCAGAAAAATCAGGAATTTAGACAATTGTTGGAAAAAGTTTCAAATTTTGTTAATTGGTGGCAAAAATATCGCGAAATTCTTCAATCGCTCGTGGGAAAAAAGTCCTGAATTTTGTCATATTTTTCCATTTATCAAAAAGGAACAATTAGTCTTCATAAAGTGTTGTATGTTTATTCATACAGATGTGAAGAAGCCCTGCATACAATTATTTATTTCTATTTGTTTAATTTTACTGTATACAAAAAATCATTATTCTTCAGAATAAAGAATTATCCCCTCCCCCCTCCCCAAATTCCCCGATATAGAATTCTGTCTGTGTTACTGATGTGGCTCTCGACAACACAAACGTTTCTGTAAGTGGCCCATCTCTCAAAAAGGTTGTGCACCCCTAGTTTACAGGGACGTTCAAAAGAATTTCGCTACATTATGTCTATGGGAAAAATCATTTGCAGTGTATTTTAATACTGTCACACTGTTTCAAACATATTGAAAGTAATATACATTACTTAGGCGCACTACAAGAGACTTACTGTAGAATATGGTGTGCATAGCATTTATCTTTCATTTACAGGGATAGACAAAAAATTCGGTTACATTACTGTCTAAAGGCGATAATTAGTGGAAGTGCGGTTTGAATTATGGTATACGTTTTTTAATTTAACAATTTTTTTTTGCATGATACTTAGTAAGTTTAAATTCTATAGATAGTATACAAGGCTTCACAAAAGAATTCTAGTAAATTTCCACTTATTGGCAGAAATTGTTGAAAGTGAATTTTCAAATGTGTTACAGGTTTCCTAACTCAACTAAATTTTTGCATACTATGTAGTATAATATAGATTATAGATTTCCCTAGGCCATTGAATCCATTTGAATTCATTAGATTAGAGAATAATATGATTCACAGAATATTCTGAGAAAACGTTAGATGTATCTAGAAGTATACATATCGAACAGTAGTTTTTAAAGTAATTCGAAAATTTTGAAATAAGGCATATCTTTGTTATTTTGCCACATTGCCATTTTTGTGTTTCGGCACAAAAAATACGTTATTTTAGCATAATACTCTTATGGGAAATTATCACAATACGAATTTTACTTTTGCCTTCTCAGAATTTCATCACAGAGTGTTTCTCATTTGGCAATCGCAAAATTCTACAAGATACATTAAAATATTTATTACTTTTTTTTAATAATTCATTTATTAAAAAATAAATCTTGAAAGAAAAAATAATTTATAAATGAAAATTTATAATCGAGTCACTACACCAGTCAATGAGAAAGAAAAAAAAAAAAAACAACTTACTACATTTGGCGCTTTGACGCACAACGCGACTGGTGTTCGTGTACAGACAAAGTACCAAAAATTCCTTCAGTTGTATAAAAACTATTAAGTGCAACGATTTTTGTTCTAATTTATTGCATTTCAGAAAATTGTAAATTTTGAAGGTTAAAATTTGAGTATGAAAACTATATGTTAGATTACATCATCTGTGTTAGTAAAAAAAAAAGTACCATTAATTATTTAAGATATTCTGCTTCACATCCGTGGCAATTCATATCCTTTTTATTTATTTTTTTTTTTTCGTTTTTCCTTCAATTTGTCATTATTACAGTTGCTTAAATCATCTGTTCGATTTATATTTTTTCTTCTTCTTCTTTGAGATTGGCAACAGAACTTTTTCCTCCGTTTTCCGTGGGTCTTAATTTAGCATTCCACGCACAGATGTTATTGAGTTCAAAACTTGGGCTTCTCTAGTAATTAATTCAAAACAGGGATTGGGGGGGTCATGGAAAAAGAGAGGGCGAACTAAAAGAGTAAAAAGAAAAATGAAGGGAAACGCGAAAGGAAATTGCGACATGCTGGACGAGAACACTAAAAGCTCTTTAAAAATGTTCGTTCGATCGGAAGAAGAAAATTTTAATAGTTTTTTCTTCATTTTCTGATCAACTGAGATGATTTTATAGACGTTGTTTAGGAAACATTAATTAAAATGATAAATTTTCAATTTTGTTAGTTGAATTTCCTTAGTGATCGCATAATTTATTACCATTAATACCTAACTTTTTTTAAATCAAAAGGATGTCATGGAAGACATAAACTTTAAAAGTATTTCCTGGGGTGCATTTAAATCATTGCTTTACTGCTGGGCTAAAGGGTTTCTAGAGATTTTTCCATGCTTTGTAGATTTCTTAATTTTCATTTAATTCATTTTTTATTATGATCATGGCTGCCGTACATCCGCTGATATGGACATTGCAAAAAATATTCCGAAAAGCTATAAGCAATTTTATATGGATATACATAAACTACTATATAATTACAGATAGCAAAATTTTTACATTATGCAAAAAATAAAATAAAATATAGTAAACAAATAATTTTTAAGAAGCAGAATATATTTTAAAAAGTTAAATAAAAGTATCACAAATAATATATTTTCGACACTAAAAAAACTTTTAACCATACAACTTTTTTCACAATTTAAACGTTGTATGTTACTTTACGGTTTTTCTTCGTGTTTTCGAATCATTATATGTAGGTTTCTGGTATGAAAAATGTTAATTAAATGTGATAGTAGAGTTTTAATTAAATGTTATTAGTATGCTAAATAATAGAGTTTATATATTAAAAATTTAATACACTGCTAACACGATAGTTGAAATATATTGGATTATAAGTTATTTATGCTTCCTAACAAATAAGCCTGGAACTTATGATAAAGAAATCACTAAATTTTTCAGAGACAAACAAATTATGCGAAAAGGCAATCATATTAGGGAAAAAAGACAAAACAATCCTGAGAAAATATTCAATTTTGTCGATAGCATGAAATCTATGGCAAACTATAGTATTTGTAACTCATTGTTGTAACACATTTTAATTATGGTTTTTGCAACAAGTAGTTTCAGATATTAGAAAAGAACTTATTTGGTAATCACACTTCGTTAGATTTCTTAATATTTACGATTAATAAATGCTTTTAAGTAAGAATTTTCAATTTTCTTATTTATATTTAAAACACATATGATGGTCATTCTCCCAAAACAGAAGAAATACTAACTACTTAGCATGATTAAAAAAATACAAAAACAATTAAAACAATTTGAATTACTTTTTCATGTTCTGGGTTAGCTTAAACGTATATAACAAATTTGGAAGAAAAATTCAAGAAATTTATTTTAAAAAAATGAAGTGATCAAAGGTCATTATCCTGGCTTGTAGCTAAGAGCCAGCTATGTTGTTCTAAATGTTAAATAAATTTATAATAAAACCAGTTTTCCAGTAGCAATTAATTTAATACATTCATTATTTTATACAATAGAAAATAATTTCATTAATTTTTCACAATTAAAAAACTGCTAAAATGTATGTGACTGAAAAAAATATCATTGTCCTGGCTGGTTGCAATACTCAATACTTTATCTACATATAGCAGCAGGGATCTATCGGCCCCCCTCCTTTTGTCATTTTCTTTTTTGTGGAAGTTAGAAATTATTTGCCTTCAGAGTTATGCTTAATTTGGATCATTTTCCTGGCATCTACAGACAAACAACGAGACGAGCAAGAAAATTGTGTATTAGAATACATAATGCATTTATCTTTTAGAAAATATATATGTCGTAGGCTTGCAATAAACAGTTTTTGGGTATGCTGGTATTTTCTTCTTTTTATATAGAACCTAAAGAATAACAAAAAATATACATGCCACCATAGTAACCCTTTTTAACACTTTCCAACATAGTTGAAAATTGTTTATGAAATCGTTTTGTCGGCCTGTCTGTCTGCTGTCTGTTCGTGGTCTAACTAGCAAAAATATAGTCAGATTACCATGAAATATATATATGTTATTGGGGTTTACTATGCCACATTCACTATTTATGGTTCATTTCATGGCATATAATTTATCGTTAATTTATAGGGATATGCAAAAGAATTTAGCTACAGTATGCTCTCTACGAACCTACTGGAAGTGCGTTTTCAGTTGTGGTACGCGTTTTAAAATGTAACTGTGTTTTTTTTTTTTGTTGTTGTTGTTTGTTTGTTTTTTTCCATATTGCTTTGTATGCATAAATTCTGTAAATAATACTAGGGGATCGTACCCGGGCTTCCCAAGTTAAAGAATATAGGTGAAAACATTTTCTTAAATTGAAAACTAATAATTTTTTTATGTGCAATAATTTTTTTAGATTGCCAACTTACATTAAAAAAGCATTTTTTATATGGAAAATACGAATTTTACAATCATATAAATTTTTGAAATTTTCCAAAAGCGATATTTTCTTATTAGCTGCATGCTAAGAGTTATTTGACCAAGATTTTGCTACTTATGGCATCCTTTTATATTCTGATAATTTCAGAGCTTATACATGTCTGTTAAATTTGTGTTTTATTTATATTATTTTATTTATTTATTCATAGGGAAGTTTTTTATTTAAATGGATATTAGCCGTAAGAAAATGATGAACTCTTTATTTTCTTTTAAGGGCAAACGGATTAATTTTTCGTAATCGAGCTCCGCGTGCTATAGATAAATTAAAAAATATTACATGCTTTAAAATTGTTTTTAAAACCATAGACAATCAGTAAACTGAGATGGACTTTCCAAACAAATTCCATTTGAAAAAAAAAATCCTATTTGGTGATCTAAAAATTTAAATTGTACGATTACAAATATGTTAATGTTAGATTTGTGTTTTTACAATATTATTCTTTTATTTGTTTATAAAAGAAGTATTAATTTCGTTAATTTGTCTTTCACAAATATGTTAGATTGGTGGGGTTTTTTTTATATTATTCATTTAATTGTTTATAAAGGAAGTATTAATTTCGTTATGCAAAAATAGTCATAAACAAATGTTGAAAAATGTTTGTTGCTTTATGTGCAAAATGTTTATTATTATTATGTATTGAAACCGGCACGTGATAAGATAAACTTAAAAAAAATCATGCTTAAAAATTATTTTAGAAAATATAATACATCAGTCAATTAAGATACAGTTTTTAAACAAATTGAATTTGAAAGTAAATTTTTTCCCTATGCGACGAAAACTGAAACTGTACGATGGTCAGAAGATTAAATAATTGCAGTAGCGAAAATGTCAAGACGGAAATTTGATCGTGAAGTGTTGCCATTTGCAAAATGACGTCAGCGTTACGCACAGATACGTTTGTTCTTTACAATACAGATACTTAATCAGTAAAATATAATAAAGATCAGTTATCAGGATGTGGTTATCAACTGAAGCTCTTATGCTTGGTATTCCGGAATGAAAAACAGCAATTTTCACCTTCTCAAAATTTGCATACGCATTTCTCATATCCATATTCATCATTAAAAAAATAAAAATTGTATTTTGTTTGATCATTTAAAAATCATTCTAACTCAAAACTTGAAATCACGATTGTCAGCAACGTCTTTTATGTGAACAGATGCACCCTTTACTGGAGATTCTAATCTCAATTCCGGAGAGTAAAAATTTCCGTAATTTATGTTTTTAGACGCATTTGTGTTAAAATGTTCCGTTTTATCCAAGAAAATGATCGTTTTCTTTTAAATATGACTTCATTTTCACTTAATTGAGCATTTCGCCTAGTGTCTGAATCTTGGTATCAGTACACATGCAGAAGGAAAAACAATACAGAAATTTTATGAGGAAAAATGCGTGTTTTCAAAAGCAGTACGTCATTTTCCGTTCAAAATATTATATCCTTAATAGGATTTTGCGCCACTAAACCCTATACAACAATTTTTATCAACAATTTTGAATTTTTATGAGATAATCAAATGAATAAAGTTAAATAAACCTCATTATTTCTCTTTTCTCTGCAATAATGAAAGCTATCTTACTACCATCATTTTGAAGAAGTTTCATAGAATACTTTAAAAATAAAAATATAATAATGGGATATTTAAAAAAAAAAAACAGCTAAGGCGGGCACACAAAATGAATAGCTATCAGTTAAAAAATTCATTAGTAAATTTGGTTCAGCAGAAAACTCAGGGCATATGACTAAAGAACACACTTGTGTTTTAAATATACAGATTATATAAGATTAGGAAAAATTAAATTAAGCAAATTATGTTATTTTGGTAAAATTATAGTAGAATGTCTTAAAGAATAGCAATAAAATTTTACTATTAGAGGGCATTTTAGACAAACACTTCAGGAACATGATATTATTTTAAACCACGAATTATTTGCTTGCTTGTCTAACTCGGCGAAGCAAATCCATCCAGGCTTGAATCATCAATTTCTGTAAGATAAATCGCTATTATTTGTATGTCACCTCTCTTCTATAAAGACACTCTAAATTTTTATAAAACATTGCGTTTTATCAGTGTGTGATTTCCATTGCATTATTTTCAAAAGTGAAGCCTTTTCACCTGTGAAGAATTTCAAGCTGGGCTGTGAAAATGACGCACTTCTACAAAACATACTTCAGGTTTAAGAATTAAAATACACGCTTTTTTATAAAATGACGTCATTTGCATCCGCTAAAGCAGTCTACTTTTACAACCCAGTCTTAAACTTCGTCTATAGAAAAGTGTGCATATGACGTCATTATCACGGAATAACAGACAATATTCTTGACATAGCCCATATTTTATTTACAACTATTTTTTCAGGTTTCATGAGAAAATGGGTGCTTTTGTTGCCACGATAAGAAAAATGGTATTAAAAACTACAAAAAAATTAATATCTCAAAAATAAATTGAGATACAGCTTTCAAACAAATTGCATTTAAAAGAGCATTTTTTTCCTTATACGACGGTGTAAAAATTTAAAATGTGCGATGTTTAGAAGTTTAAAAATTTGCAGTAGAGAAAATTTCAAAACCAAAATTTTATTTCAAATTTCAAAATGTTGCCATTCGCAAAATGACGTTTGCGTTACGCACAGATATGTTTGTCCTTTATAATATAGATAGGGGACTTCACAAAATTTCTCAAGTGTATTTCCATTTATTGACGGAAATTGCTGCTGGGTATTTACAACTGTGCTATGCGCTTAATTGAAATAACTTTTACCATAGTATATATTATGTGCACAAATCTATAGATCATGTACAAAACTGCACAAAAAAATAAATAAATAAATAAATAAATAAATAAAAATCGCATGTTTTTCCGACTATTGATGGCAATTGCAGAAATCGGGAAATTATCAGAATTCTTTGATCAGCCCAATATATATTGTATTGCCCTATAGTATAGTAATTATCTTGTAGTGAAATTCAGTGATTTATATCAATATCAATTTATTTGAAATAGCGTAATATCATTAAAATACACGGCAAACGATTTTTCTCTATTGGCTATATTGTAACGCAATTCTTTTGAGTGCCCTGTAAATGGACTATTAATCCCGCATATTTCATATACAATACCAAACATGCTTTGGTCACCCTAAATAACGTTTATGAGTTAATCAAAATCCTAGTATATTTATGGGAGTTAGAGTGTGGACAGACGGACAGGCAAACCGAATGCATAAACACTTTTCAACTTTGTTGGAATGTGTTAAAAATAATCATGAAAGATCAGTATGCTTTGGTCACCCTAAATAACGTTTATGAGTTAATCAAAATCCGAGTATATTTATGGGAGTTAGAGCGTGGACAGACGGACAGGCAAACCGAATGCCCTTTTCAAACCTACACTTTTCAACTTTGTTGGAAAGTGTTAAAAATAATCATGAAAGATCAGTTTTAAGGAGGAATTAATTAAATCCACATAATAGCAAAGAATATATAGAAAGAACAAATTTTTTATCTACTTTTGACGATTCGAGCCTATTTTTGAGAATTTTTTTTAATAATGATTTAAAAATTTAGGATTTTTTGCATCAGATCCTCTTTTCTAATGCTTTCTTTCTTTCGTTTCTATTTTTTTAATAATGATTTTTACTACTTAAGACTCTTTTTAAACTCTCAAAAAAAAAAAAAAAAAAAAAAAAAAAAAACAGAAAAATTAACTTATTTTGTAAAATTACGAACAAATTCTTAAATAACCAATCTACAAATAAACAGATAATTATCTTAGTAGACAAAGGAAACATGAATAAGGTAAAATGCATGCATTGTATTATTTCCGTAATTTATTTAGCTATATGTCTATGAAAGAGGTACATACCACAAACAAAAACAGAAGAAAACAATGAATCATCTGAAAAGAATGTTTTATATTCTAACTGTAAACTTACATCATTAAATTATCAATACTAGCTTTTAAGAAGTAAGTAAAAGAGTGGTTTTAAATTTTGTGGATTTTTTTTCCACAGATGAATCTATATCATCTCCTCCAGATCAAAAAATTTCTAAATGAAAGATTTATTAATTTAGAATGTTATCTGATCTTCATTCCTTTATTTACCGTTGGGGAGAGGGGGAGAATTAATGCAGCTCTTCCCCCGATGAACTTATATCTAGGAATTCAGTAATTAATTCATAAGCAAAACGACAAAGAAACGGGGAAGACTAAAAAAAGCAAAAGATGCAAAAGGAAATTGTGACGTTCCAACCCAAGAATATTAAAAGCTCTTTAAATTTCGATAGTCAAAATGAAAATTTAAACGATTTTTTAAAAGGTTCTTTTGTTGCCGGCTGAAATATTTTTTTACCGTTGAAATTTAGAAGATTTTAATTAAAGAGATAAATTCTTTTGGTTTATTAATTGGATATAAGTTAATGGAGTATAATCTCTTCCTCTTTTTCCTCTTTATTTTTTCTTCCTTCGGTGTTTTAATCATAGATTTTGCCTTGCGTAAGAGTAGTACCTTTTACTTTGCAATTCTCTAAAAATATTAACGGATATTTCTTTGCCGAATTTGTATTACTTTTGAGATAGTTTTTAAAAAATGAATTATGAAATTGAATTAAGAATTGCTTTTTACTTTTTATAAATTAGCATTCTTTATTCGGTGATATTAAAAAGTTTAGTTGATAGATTATTCAATTTTTACTGGGCAGCTGTGAAACCCATATGGTCATTCTTTAACAAAGCTTAATTCCAAAGTGATCAGAAGGTGAAAATTAAATTTCTTTTAGCTCTTTTGTTCGACTAGAATTATTTTTCAGGGAAAATGAAAAATCGATCTTTTTAGTAATTAACACTTAGATCAAGATTTTTCTTGTCGAACTATAGAGCTTTCAATGAAATAAAAAATTTTCTTTTTGTTATAAATAATTAATACAATTTCTCTATATTATTATTAATTAAAATACTCCGTGAATAAAATAAGAAATAGGTAGTCGTTAAAAGTGCAGAAGAATTATAGAAAACATAATTATATACTGTTAAATATGTGTACTTAAAAGTAACCAAAATGTAACTTTTGAATATTTTCTCTGCTTATAAATAACTGAGTGTGAATCTAAAAAAAAATGCACTATTTTTTAAGTAAACCAACTAAAAAGGCAAATTAAACAAGACACATTTAGTTACACGGTTTATAGATTGAAGAAGCTTGAATCGACGGCAGTAAACTGTAATCGATTACGATTATGATTACTTTCAATTTTTACAGCCGGATTACATTTATGTCCCTTTTTATGAAAGTTATACGATTACGTGTCTGACTATCTATCCCCCCCCCCAAAAAAAAAAAAAAAATTAATTTTACCAAAAATTGTTTTGTTGAATTGCGATTATTGATCAAGTCAATTATGATTAGATTTCAATTATACTGTTTTTGTAACCTACATGAATATTTCACACGCTCCCTTTCAACGTATCTTTCTCCCCCTCTCTCTAAAATGCTCAAATGAGGTAAAAACAAATAAAAATACTTTTTTCATTATATTAGTTGCCTTTTAAGCAAAACAGTGAACTTTACAAAGTTCAAATTATATATTTTATAGGTAACAACAGTTTACCAGGACGATTAGATGGAGTATAATATTTTTTAATATAGAATGGTAAAGAAAGAAGAGGATTTGTTGTAATCGTGTGGTAGAAAAAAAAATTACGATTCTATATCTTCCCGATACAGATTACAGGTTAATTACAATACGATGAGATTATGATTATAATCTGATTTTAATTCCTTAATTATGATTATTTTTTTATTATTATGAAACTAAACTTCCACATTGTGGTTACAGTGCCAACTAAACTGTTTTTGCAATCGGTTGCAATCTATTATGATTAGACGATTACGATCATTGAAACTCGTTTTAGCTTACGATCACATTTCTCGCACGAGAGCTACAAAACTCATACTATCATGCACGTAAATGGGACTTTTGTAAGTGAAATAGGTAATAATACCTAGTTGATACCATGATCATAGTATTTCAAGTAATATCATATTATTTCTAAAGACTTAGCGGGGACATGCCACCCCCCCCCCCATCTACCCACGCACCTATGTACGCTCATGCATACTATCCCGTACGAACATCCTAGACCACAACGGGATTTAAACCCATAATCTATTGTCATATTAAGCAAAATAGTTCTTCATTTGATGTTACATAAGTCAAAATAATAATAACTAGTAAATCTGCTGATCAAGAGCCTCAACATCAGATTTGCAACTTGTTCTTTTTAATACACTTTGCGTAATATTCAACTTCCTACAAATTGCAATTTATTTCATTTTTCAAATTGCATAAATATTTATAAGAATAAAAAATACTTCCAAAAGTTTCAGAAATTAAAAGTGTTAAATTAAACACGTTGTTATGCAATGATATTCTGAAATTCAGATAAGCTGCTTATTCTGGTAAATTTTTAGATTAAAAAGTGCATTTCTTCAGGGGGGGCTCTGCCCCCCTGAACCCCCCGTAGTTTATTTAAATTTACGTTCGCAATTTTCTATTGATTGTGCAAACGGTTATATTATATCTTAGATTTATTTTTACGCTCTGATTTATAAAGATAAGCAATAGTTTGGACAAATATTTCATGTTATGCAAATATCCAAATAGTAACATTTACTTACCTGCCAACCACAAATGCCTGCATCTGATGGATAAGGAACTTATGAAAATGTAAACGGAATCCTCTAATTTAGAACTCTAATGCTTTTATAATTTTTGTTTCCGAAAAATAGTTTCCATCGCCGTTCTGTAATATTTAGATTTAAGATCTTATTTAAATAAATCTTAATCTACTCGATAGCATAAGATTACTGAAATCACGCAAAAATAGACATGTTTGGAGAATTTAAAACTAATGTGTAATCATTCATCATCGTGTCAGCGTAAATGCGTAAATACGGGTTAGGTTCCCTTAGAAAGACCCCCACGGAGGGCACCCCCCCCCTTATGGCCCATATCCCTCGAGCTGATAATTGGCCGTCATCAGGGCTTGCTTACGGAATAAGCCCGTGAAGCTCGTACTTACCCACTGAAATACAAAAGGGCCCCCAATTTTACCTTTCAAAACTAATTTTTAGAAAAAAAGAAACTCAATCAGGGTAAAAAATGCATTTTTTTCTCTTATGAAACTTTTTTTTTCTTACTATGTAGCAATTTGTAAATCACAAAAGATATTTTGAAATTCAAATATTCTCAACGGTAGTTCCATATTTGTCATTTACAAAATAAATTGGTGATTTACAATTGAACGTATAATAAAATACTTTTTCATATGTACATATAAGTAGTTAGTTTTACTTTAATATTAAAAATGTTAATTACTCTAAACTTTGATGGTAAAATTTCAAATTATTTAAGCATACGAAAAAGGAATTTAGTAAATAAAGAAGCAATTTGTAGAGTAATAGTGGGCCCCCTGTGTGACGTCGGGCTTCCCCTACCTCTAAGTGTTAAGCGGGCCTGGCCGTCATAAACACAACCAACCAATCATCATCGTGTTAGTGTCATTTGACTAAATGACAAACGTGATTTAGCGCTATAAAGTATTTTTTGTGATAACCTTTTAATAGTATCCAGATTCAATTTAAAACCACAATGCTACCAACAGTGTTCCTATTTGACGCAAACCTACGTTTCAGACCAAATTGCGAAAGATTAATTAATCTTTTATTTCTCCAAGCAGGTCTTTCTGCTTAATCTTTCGTAATCGGGATTATTTGATATGATTTTTTTGATAGAACACTAGTTGTTACCATTGACTTCGTTCACGTAGCTTTAAAAGAAAGATAAATGCATTAATTAAGCAAAGCATTTCACTCCCAATAATTAAATTCATGTTTAATTGAACAACACTTTGTCACGTTTTATAAGAGACAATAAAAAATATCTTATTTGTAGTGGTCTTGACACAACTCAGCCATAAAAACTGGCAAATTTTGTGCCAAATAATATAAACATTTGCCAAAATGAAATTGCAACCAATGAAAAAAGGAGGGCCAAGTAAAATCGTGGAAATCGACGAATCTTTCTTCCTAAAATGAAAAAAAAAAACGACGCTGGAAGAATTCTAGGAAAGAGTTCCATATCCTATTTTGGTCACCACGATTGGCGAAGGAATCCAAAATGGCGTCAAAAGGTCGTTTTAACATCTACCCTATATATATAAAATCCTAATGAATCGAATTGAAACGAATTTATGTAACGATTCTATGAAACGACTGATTAAACAACTGATTACGTTTCACGGCGATTTCTCCTAAAATATGGAATACTTTGCGATGAAATTAACACCAAAAATCCGTATTGATCCACAGATCTCAAAACTGGTATTAGAATTTTAAAATTAGAATTAGTTTTTGAAATATTAATTTTTTTCTAATTTTAAATACTTTTTTTCTAATGATGGCAACTCAAATTTTAATCATAACAGATATTTTTTTTCGTATTTTAGAAAAGGTTACTTTAAATTAATTTGGCGACAAGTTTGGCCTCCCTTAAATGTATGCTAAGAAATGCATCATGTTACTTTTATTCAAAATTCAATTTGTATTTCCTTATCATTTTATTTAATACAGAACTTTCATTTAAAATTGAAACCTTTAAAATAAATGGCTTTTACTCCATTCTTTTTTTTCGAAAAGAAAAATATTAGACACAGATGTCATATACGCAACAGGGTACCTAATTGGCGCCAAAATGGCGTTATTTTGCCTGACATGGTAACCCGGCTATTGTTGCTTATTTATTAATAAATGTTTATTTGAATTTATTTTCTTTTTATTTACAAAAAATGTTATAAATTGTTTTGTTCTATAGTTATTAATTAATTTTTATTTATTTATTGTTATTTCATTTAAAAAATAACAGAAAATAATTTAAAAATACATATGTAACAGGTACATTGCAAATAGAGGCGTCTTAAATTCAAACACATATGTGACTGAAAAAGCAATTAAGACACTTAAACGTCTGAAAATAAAATTTCAGACGTGATAGATGTCTAAATTTAAGACACATAAACGTCTTATTATGATCATGGCATAAATGAACTGAAAAAAATGTTAAAATTGTGATTATATGTCTGAATTTAAGACACTTGCAATTTTAGACATTTCATAAATTCAGCCATTTGAACCACTCACCAAGTAAAATGAACTGAAGTGAGTAGGTTTGTTTGTTGTTGCAAGCATGAACGGTGAGCGAGAAGAACGCGACCGGATTCGATTATTGCTGTTTTGGCGGGCAACGGCTTTTATTCAACGGATTGGCGAAAGTGAA
Source organism: Maratus speciosus (assembly GCA_963932465.1). Classification (NCBI taxonomy): domain Eukaryota; kingdom Metazoa; phylum Arthropoda; class Arachnida; order Araneae; family Salticidae; genus Maratus; species Maratus speciosus. The sequence goes on from OZ010795.1 coordinate 511,725,861, forward strand.
TTAAAGTATCTCAGTACAGTAAATTTGTCTGAAGTGTTAAAATTGCTTTTAAATTTATCAACATTTGATAAATTATTTGAAAGTGTGACGATATATTTTTCCTCAATCCGAAATCTCTATAATGACGTTTGTTATTCACATAATAAATGGAATTGTCAATCGTCGTTATAATCTTATAACGCATTAAAAGTTTCTGCTTTATTTCCAAAACATTACACTGATTGAAGATTTGAACTTTGAATTCTCTTACTTGTAAATCGAAGCTGAGTCAGAAAGTGAGTGTCTCATCATTAATGAAGAGAAAGTAGTGACGTAGTTAGTTACTTTCTTTTGTGAAATAGTATGCACATCTACATCTACATCCGTTGGTGTGTTAGTCGTTAGAGAAAAAATTTTTTAGCATAGTGATCCGATGTCTGTATTTTATATCTTTGTGTCTTCATTTTATAGATGCTAGACGAAAATTTATATTCTGTTTATTGGAATGGTTTGTCAGTACGTGCTTGTAAATGGAGATCGAAAAAAAATAATCAATTGGGAATTATATTTTTCATGGAAATATAAAAATTTCAGTATTTCTACGATAATTTTTATTCAAGACTCACCAAATATTCAAAAGAATAGCATGATATTTATAAAAATACAGTGGTAAAATAATATGAATACGCATATATTTTTAAAATGGCGTTCAATATCGTAAAATAATATTTCCCTCAAACTGGATTAGCTGTTACAGTTTTGGATATTTACGCCAAGGTAATGTATTCCACAGGTTTGGAACGATAATTCACAGAACGTTCTTACATATATATTATTATTTATTGATTATTTAAATTATTCTTATTAGATTAATTTGCATTTTTAATATTTTTGTCTTTTTTTTATCAAATAAAGCCTGGTGCTGTTGATGATAGTCACATGACTTAGGCTATTATTATAGAGATTGTTTTCAATTTTAAAAACACCGCAAAGAATAATATTTCCCAACGATTAAAAATTTATTTTCACGTGACTATTAAAAACGGAAAAAAAAAAAACTTTAAAATTACTATTAAATGTGTACGTATTAAAGATAGGAAAATATTGAAAATTATGTCCTGAAAATTGTATTTACACGTGAATATTAAAAGGGAAAGGAAACTTTAAAATAAAAAATACATTAATATGTGTTTAACCCTTTCACGGACAAGGCACTTCTATTCGCAAAATCTTGAAATCAGTGAATGGCAAGAATTTACAAACAAATTTCGAAATACAAAAATGCTTTTGTTCACTTACTTAATAAAAGGGAAATTTTCATCCTAATATTCTGATGCTAATGTGGCATTTAAGAATTAAAATTAAGTGGTCCAAAAATGAACCATCGCCCTTGAAGGGGTTAAAGCAGCAAATTTTAGTAATTGTATTATGTCAATCGTTTTATAACGCTATTAAAAAATACCGAGAGACAAAGACTCTGTTTACTTAATTCATTTTATTTCAGCTTCTTTTCAAATGTTTAACTGATCTTCTTCAACCAAACACGAAAACAACCAGTGGATGTCTTAACAGCAACTGATTCTACCTTAAATTTTTGCAAACAAAGGGAATTGAATGGAAACCCGTTTACTGGGAGATCGCTACAGGTTTTTTCAGTATAATTCAATCTTCTCTAATCTTTTTAAAACTGATCAGATTAGCGTGCTTTTATATTCTACAGTGTCTGAACGGGGGTTGGCGAGCATAGCTTGCAGGGGGCAGAGCCCTCTAGTCTTATTATATTTTTCAAGATGGCAGAGAAAAATGGTTTTTAAATTTTCGTAAACATCTATTTTTGTATTACAAATATTCTATATGTACTATTTATATGTGTATTATTTATGTAGATGAACATATATAAATACACATTATATATAAGTATAAGTACTTTAAACTTATATATATTTCAAAAGTTTTTAAAAAGTTAATAAATTAACAATTAACAATTAAATTTTTACGTTAGCCGCACGCAAACCATAAATCTTAGAATATGCAGTTTCTAGGTAACTAATGAAGGAAAATGAAAAAAATGAAATACGCGCATTTCAAATAAGTAAATTTATAAAACAAGATGTTTTATATTATTGAAACACATGTATAAGATTTTACCAAAAGTTATACACCTGATTTAAAAAAAAAAATCTTACAAATGTCTTGATAAAATTTTGAAATAATACACTGTTAAAAATTTTGCAGCATTCTGGCAGGTCATTCGACCGTTTTTTGAAAAAACGGTTTCATAACCATAATTTAACTATATTCTGACCATAAAATGGCCAATAATATGGCCAGAATAGTGTTAAAATTACGGTTGTGTAACCGCGTTTTCGGAAAAAACGGTCAAATGACCTGCCAGAATGCTGCAAATTTTTAACAGTGTAGGAATAATTTAAGACCATTATTGGAAAATTTCCGAATCTGTAATTTATCATTTAAATCCTTTAATCAACTGAGCCATTTCCTTTTGAGAAATGGAAATTTGAAAATCATCTGAAATGCCATAGAAAACATTATGGTGCAAAATAAAATTGTTCCATATTTTCCGAACACATGGGGCAAACAAAAAACAATAGAGCTGAACTCCGGGTACATTACCAACATTCTTATTTAATTTCAAACGCATCGGATGTATTTTGCGACAGTTATCGCGGAACAGACAGACTAACAGAAATCAAAGCATTTCGTGTCTCCACAGTAAGCCTTCACTGACGTTTCGGCAAATAGTAAATCTGCAGATCAGGAGCCTCAACGTCAGCTCTGCAAGTCATTGTTTTTAAACACACTTTGGTAATATTCAATTTCCTGCAAACCGCAATTTAAAGTTTTCAAATTACTTAATTATTTATAAGAATAAAAAAATACGAAGTTTTCAGCTATTAGAAGCGTTAAATTAAAACGTTGTTATGTAAGGATATTTTGAAATTTTAATGAGCTTCTAATTCTGGTATTTTTTTAGATAATAGAGTAGATTTCTTCAGGGGGGCTCCGTCCCCCTGAACCCCCCATGGTCTCATTAAATTTAGATATATAACTTTTTATTGATTGCGCTAATGTTTATTGTAAACCTTAGATTTCTTTTTACACTTCCGAGCCTTATATTTCAATACCAGTGGACAGAAAATGATTTACACTGAAGCAATTATATTAAAAATTTAGGTTTTATGAACGAAAATGTAATTTCCTTTTAAAAATAAAATAATTTTCATTCATATTTTCTGAAATGAGGCGGCATTAAGAAGTAACACTCGTGAAAAATTATTTTTTCAGACAATCTATTTAATGCTTGGTTTTTAAGAAAGAAAATATTTATTTTCTGATACAATGACGTCATTTTCAACAGAGATAATTTTGCAGTGCATAATTTTGACATTTACTATTTATTTGCTTTTCAAAAGTTTTTTTTTTTTTCTCATTGAAATTTTCGATTAAAAATTAAACATTTCTGTTAGCCGTGTGCAGACAATAAACCGTGGTAACATTTTTCTTTTTAATAATAAGAATTAATATCATAACACAAGGTCTTTTTATTTCAACCGCAAAGCGTATTCGTTTCATTTTTGATGTATGAGGTCAAATTCACCCCCTTTTCGTATTAGGTAGCTTTCTTTACAAAAAAGCTACCTATTGCAGCCGCTCGGAGGAAAGCGATTTCAAAAAATTTTGGTATATTTTCATCGATCATGACCCCCAGACCCCGAAACCACCCTCCGTTCAAAATTGATATATATATATATATATATCTGACCTATGTCACACTGTAACTCCCGTAATTATGAACCGATTTCGATGTAATTCGGTGTGTGCATAGTACATACCAATGTCTCGACCGAGTTCGTTGGCCAGCTTCATCGGCCGTTTTGTTTCAAAATGGCGGCCATTTAAAATTTTTAAAAAACTTTAAAACTTGAAATGTGGTACCAAAAAATTAAAAATGGAAAAATATTTTTTTCTTATGTATTTGACCTTTATACAAAGATTCCGGAGCAGTTTTTGTTTCGTCTATATCTTAAAAAATGGCTGAGTTATAGCATTTTGAATTTCTAGCGTGGCTGACATTTTGAAACGTCCGGAATTTTGTCACGCGATAAAAGACGTATTTATGTACCGATTTGGATGTAATTCGGTGTGTACATAGTACATACCAATCTCTCGACCGAGTTCGTTGGCCAGCTTCATCCGCCATTTTGTTTCAAAATGGCGGCCATTTAAATTTTTTTTTTAAATTTAAAATTTGAAATGTGGTACCAAAAAATTGAAAATGGAAAAATATTTTTTTTCTTATGTATTTGACCTTTATACAAAGATTTTGGAGCAGTTTTTGTTTCGTCTATATCTTAAAAAATGGCTGAGTTATAGCATTTTGAATTTCTAGCGTGGCTGACATTATGAAACGTCCTGAATTTTGTCACGCGATAAAAGGCGTATTTATCAACCGATTTGGATATAACTTCGTTTATACATAGTACATACCAATGTCTCGACCGGGTTCGTTGGCCAGCTTCACCCGCCATCTTGTTTAAAAATGGCGGCCATTTGAATTTTTAAGAAAAATTTAAATTTGAAATGTGGTACCAAAAATTGAAAATTGAAAAAATATTTTCTTCTTATGTGTTTGACCTTGATAAAAAGATTCGGGAGCAGTTTTTGTTTCGTCTATATCTTAAGAAATGGCTGAGTTATAGCATTTAGAATTTCTAGCGTGGCTGACATTTTGAAACGTCCTGATTTTTCTCACGTAATAACAGGCGCATTTATGAACCGACTTGGATGTACCTTGGTGTGTACATAGTACATACAAATATCTCGACCGAGTTCGTTGGCCAGCTTCATCCGCCATCTTGTTTCAAAATGGCGGCCATTTAAAAAAATTAAAAAATAAAAAAATTAAATGAGATACCAAAAAATTGGAAAATGAAAAAGATTTTTTTTGTATGTGTTTGACCTTAATACAAAGATTCCGGAACAGTTTTTCTTTCGTCTATATCTTAAAAAATGGCTGAGTTATAGCATTTTGAATTTCTATTGTGGCTGACATTTTAAGACGACCTGATTTTTGTCACGCGATAACAGGCGTATTTATGAATCGATTTGGATGTAACTTGGTCTGTACATAGTACATACCAATGTCTCGACCGAGTTCGTTGGCCAGCTTCATTCGCCATCTTGTTTCAAAAGGGTTGCCATTAAAAAAAAATTAAATTTAAAATTCAAAATAAGGTATTAAAAAATTGGAAAATGAAAAAGATTTTTTTTATGTGTTTGGCCTTGATACAAAGATTCCGGAGCAGTTTTTGTTTCTGAAAATTAGTTCTTTTGTTGATATCTTAAAAAATGGTTGATTTATAGCACTTTGAATTTCTAGCATGGCTAACATTTTGAAACGATCTTGTATTTGTCACGCGATAACACACGTATTCGCCTATTTCGATGTAAGAAGGCATGTGGATAGTATACATCAACACCTCGACCAAGTTCGCTGGCCAGATTCATCAGCCATCTTGTTTCAAAATGGCAGCCATTAAATTAAATATATATATATATATTTAAAGTGAGGTGCAAAAAAATTAGAAATTGAAAAAGGTTTCTTTCTTAAGTATTTGATCTTGATATAAGGATTCAGGAGCATTTTTTGTTTGTCTTTACCTTAAAAAATGGCTCAGATATAGCAGTTTCAATTTCTATTGTGGGTGACATTTTGAAAAATCTGATTTTTTGCATGCGACAGCACTCCTATATATTAACCGATTCCGATGTGAGTGAGCATGTGCACAGCAATTACTAAGGTCTCGACCAAGTTCACTGCTTAGCCTCATCCACCATGCTGTCTTAAAATGACAGGCACTTTAAGAAATTGCCGAATTTGGCGGCCAAATATAAGTTACTTTAAAGAAAAGCAGCTTGGATAAAGCTGACTAATTTCGCGAAATTCTCATTCATTATATTGATAAAAATTAGTATTGAATCTCCTATATTCGGTTTCCACTAAATTGAGCTTCGTGTGTTTGCATGATATAAGTTGGCTTTTTTTAAATAAGGATTATGAAAGCTACCTCTTCCTCCCGGCACTGGCCGGAAGGACTTTTTTTGTTTTATTTCCAATATGAAGACGTTATTCATGTCTATTTTTTTTTCATTTTCCTCTAGCACATGAAAATCTTTCAAATAAAAATTAACTGTTTAGGATAAACTATTATTCCGGGATCTGATTTTCTTGGCACCGTTAAAAAAAATTATTTCTAAATTTTATCCCAAAATGTCAATTTATTCCTTATGAAAATAATGAAATTTTTAATTTAAAAGTAAAATATTTGAACAAAATAAATCGAACACAGCCTTTCTTTATGTCTGGGGTAAATTCCATCTATGTGCAAAGACGCAAAAGGCATTAATTCATCCCTTTTGACGTTGATTTGACTCCAAACAATTACACATACGTTCACATTTACGATATTTTTAGGTGTAATTCCGTTGCTAGGTAACAGTTAAAAGAAAATTTAAACAATGAAGTATGTGTATTTAAAGAAAAGAAATTTTGTAAAAGAAAATATTTGATATTATTGGAACACATATATAAAATCCCTCCATAAGTTATAGACCGAATTTAAAAACTCTGACAAATGTATACACAAAATTTCAAACTAATATGAATAATGCATGTTTCTAATTAGGAAATTTCATTATCCATAATTTACCATTTAAATCCTCCAATCATATGAGCCATTTCCTTTCAACAAATGAAAATGGAAAAATCGTCTGAATTGCTATAGAAAAGCATTATTGCGCAAAATAAAGTATTCTATATTTTCCGAACGAATGAACCAAATATAACAAAAAACTATACAGCTAAATCCGGGTACTTCACCAACATACCCACTTAATTTCAAGCTAATCGGATGCTTTTTGCGGCAGTTATCGCGGAACAGACAGACACACTAACGGACAGACTAACGGAAAGCAAAATTTTTCGTGTCTCCACAGTAAACCTTCACTGACGTTTCGGCAACTAATTAAAGAAAATCGTAAAACACTCAAACAAGATAACGCGGATATAAATAAAACATTCTTATTATTATTATTTTTTTAACTGTAATCTTTCTAAATAAATAAATGTAGTTATACGTAATTTAACAAAATTAACATATTAAAATTTAACGGTATGGACATTTATAATTTTATTTGAAAAAGTGCATGTAATTTTTTAAAGTAATAAGTGTAGAATGTAAGTGATGAATCTTTACTTCAGTAATAAATGAACGGTATCAGATTATGTAATAATTTTCCAACGATTAAAAAAAAATAATTTATTTATGAGAGACTGCTTTAATTGAGCAATTTAAAATGTCTTTTATAATCAATTTTACGTGCTAAACTAGGGGTGTGTTATTTTTATTTTCTGTTTATTTATTCTTTGTTGTGTTAAATTAAGTATATGATTTTAATAGTAAGTTCTTTTAATATTTTCCTCTTACCCTTAAATGATAATTAAATTATTGGTCAAATATAGTGAAGCAACGGTAAGGTACCTGTACCATGAGGTCGCGTTAATTTTTCAGATCACAATGAACTGTAAAATCAGAATTACAATTTTAAATGCTGTTGGATCTAATATTTATGCACATTTTTACAATATTAAATCATGCATCTTTTGCGGGCGGTGGTCACAAAAGTGAACACCCCTTTTTAAGTTCACTGGCGCCCAGGATATTTAAGTAAAATTTTCCTTTTATAACGTACGTGAAAATAAGCGTTTACTTTCTAATAAATTCGATTATAAATTCTGGTGTCAGTCAATCATTTCATCATTTTACAAATAGGATTATTCCGCGACGGAAAGGTTTAATTAGCTTTGGTAATGATAATATACGATGAAAATGAAGTGTCCAATAATAAGAACAGGCCTTATACTGCCTGGCTTTGTTAGGGAATTTCTGTTTTTCACATATTTTACTTTCAAAAGCAAACATAATTAAAAATACAGATTATTTCAATCTATATTACCAAAGGTCGTTAAATTATCTCGAGCATCATACAAAGATGGTAAAATCCAATCAATAATTTGCGTTGATTTCATTTGAAAGTTTACGTAGTGTTTTTAACAACGACGTGCCGAATAATTCAGTGGTCTGAAAATGACGACGAAGCCGGTACCGGTTGTGATTGAAACACTTCAAGGACAGATAAAGTGTCATGTATATACTACCATTTTTCAGCCTGAGACAGTTTCTTACTAGATAGGCTCGTGGCCTTATTTGTTAGAAGTGCCTTACTTAAAATGCCTATACGACATACGCACAGCTCATGATAAAAAAGTAAACAACCCCTAAAATGTTTGCCACATATAAAATTGTCGAAAACAGATACTCAACTTTCAATGAATAAATTGGTCAAAATAACATCTAATATCAATTATACTTTTGATAATTTCTTTGGAAGGTATCTGTTAGGGAGATGCATTTATTAAAATAAGCCAATTTTTGAAATTTTCAATGATAATTCTCTAATTTAACTCAGTTCAAAAGTCTAGAATACTCCTAGACTTATTTTTATTAACCTAAATATACATTTTCACCTGTGATAAGTATCAGGGATAGAAATTATCTTAAAAATAACAAGATTTTAAAAGATATCCTAAATAATAATAAGCATTAAAAATTGCTTGATAATGCAGAGTTAATTTACTGCTGATATATTTTGTCGAGCAGTAGATCAATTATAATTACCGTATTTTATGGAAGAAACTCCGTACCCGTCGTAAGCGCCACACTCCTCAAAATTGGCCTGAATAAGTTTAAAGATATAGTAATCGCCGCGCCCGTGAGAACGCTACTTTTGTCGACAATGTCTCATTGACCTAACTTTAACCAAAGTTTTCTGAACAGTGTAAGGCGCTTCATTCTTAATAACTTAAGAGTCTTAAAATTTTATTTAAAATATTTAAATCCGGTTTTAAATATTTTTATGTAATTTTTAAATTAAGGAGACATCAGTTGGTAATAAAACCACCAAGAGCGCGGGACGCGGACCCCTCTCCTTAGGCGTTCCACATTTTTTTAAGGGTGTATTCCGATCCAAACTGCTTATTTTCTGATTCATTTTAAAATTCATTTTTGCTCTCAAACGCATCAAACTGGGAAATTCTCTTATTTAGAAACTACATAATGTGCCGTGCTTCTTAATTTTTTGATAAATGCAGAAAATACTGTAAAAAACGCTGTCAAAGTTGGCGTTTTGAACCGAATTTTCCGAAGCGGGCGATCTGGGAATGAAAAAAATGGTCATACTGAGAAAATAATTGTTTAAAAATCAAATTCTAATTAATTGAACTGAAAATGAAATCACACGGCATGTTAAACATGTCTTCAGAAATCACACCAGCAATTTTACTTTTAAAAATGAGTCTGAAAATGTCTCAGAAAATTTCGAGCTGTTGAGGGTGAAAAAATATTTTTTCGAATACACCCTTAATCGGTCGGCGCAACTATTGCATGCTTTTTATGAGTGGGTCGCATCCACTTTAGGCCTTCTTTAGTTTCTATTCGAAGCCCTCGAAATCTGGGGCGTTACTATCTAAGTGGATGTTGTAAATTTTCTTCGTCCACGCTACATGGTTCGGTATCATCATCGGAAATGTCACAGTTTTCATTATCGACGTTTCGCATTGTTGAGCAAGGAACTTGAGAACAAACAATCTTAAGGAAATTTTGTTTTATCCCAATTTTTATCTCGCAAAAAAATAAATAAATAAATAAATAAATAAATAAATAAAATAAAAATAAACAAAAATAAATAATAAAATAAATAAAATAAAATAAAATAGTAAATGCCGCACTTGAAAGAAAAATTAACTTTCAAACACGTAAACGCCGCGGCGTTTCGTCCATAAAGTACGGTAACTAAATAAATAAATATACATGAACTTTCTAACCTTTCGCTTACGGGGTCTAGAACTGTCGTTATTCAATTCCTACTATTAGTTCACACTCTCCCTATATTTATTTATTTGTTTATTTATTTATATATCTTGTTCAAATTTTCAATCGTTAATAAAATATTCATTATTCATCCTATCAAGTTGAAATAATTTTTTTAAACTTGTACTGGATGACAATTGATGTTAATACAGTTTTTTCAAATATTAATTAATTAGTTAAATTTTAATTAATTAATTTTATTTCAAAAATATATATTCTAAAAACACACTCAAAATATATGTTAAACATTTAATTGCTAAAAGGACGTCAAATGTTAATAAAATACATTAAAAGATCTTAATAATTTGACATGTTTCGATTGAATTTACTCAATCATCATCAGAAAAACAAATAAACACTAAGATGGAAAATGACAATAAACTATTACAAATGAAATTTAAAAATAAATAAAAATCACGCGCGTAATATTTTAACATGTTTCACGTTGCCCTATTTTATTTTCAAATTATCTAACAATTCAATCCAAATATTTGGGATTTGAAATGACAAGGAATCATTGCAGACCATTGAGTTTCTGACGTAAATTTCAATAGATTCTCTAATAAAAAGTTGCAAATAAAATGATGATTGAGTAAATTCAATCGAAACATGTCAAATTATTAAGATCTTTTAATGTATTTTATTAACATTTGACGTCCTTTTTAGCAATTAAATGTTTAATATATATTTTGAGTGTATTTTTAGAATATATATTTTTGAAATATTTTTAATGGACGTATAAGAGAACTTCTGTTTATAATTTAATAATTAATTTTAGTTTTGCATGGGAAACAAAATGGCGGCCATTGGTTATTGAATCATATAATGCATCATCATATCTATAAGGGGTGTTACCATAGGGGGGACCCTGTTCTGGTGCCAAATACCGCCAAGTCTGTCGCCAATTGGGCGATATATCGCCAAATTTGACGGCCAAAATGAGTCGCCAAAAGCGACGCCAACTTGACGATATCTCTAATATTTCGCCAAATTCCCATAGAGTTCCATTGTAAACCTACTTGCTTATAGAAAATCAACAATTTGAGATATTTTAATGCAACAAAAACTAATATTAGCTTAAGGGATTATATTAAAATTTTCTTTGATGACCTAAGTAGGAATTGACTTTAAAAACAAAGTTCTTATATTACTTGTTTTTATAATCAGATGCAACACAATTGACAACTGATTTTCTTGGTTATAGATAGCTCTTTAAAATATCTCAGTATAAGTGTATTACAGAGATTATTTTTCAAATAGTGGCACGAATATAACAAAAAAAGAAGAAAAAAGTTGTTGGAGACGTAATGTATCCCGGCCCCGTAAGCAAAAGGTGAAAAAGTCTTCCAACAGTAAGTCTTTTCCTACAAAATAAAATTAAAACTTGCTGGGCAACATATAACTATGATATGTTCCCGCACCATGTTGGTTAAATCAAAGTAAAATTGCGTAATTTGTTATTTCTGTTTGTATAAATATTTTTTATAAAATATAATTATGAGTGTAAAATTATAATGTTTATATATTTAAGTAAAATAAGAGTGTAAGTTCATACAAAAATTATTAAGTTGATTTTAAATAGTAAATATATATTTTTAAAAAAAATTGTTGTATTGTAAAATGAATGTATAACGTTGAATGGAGTTCGGATCTCAGACAACAACTAGCCAGACGCCATGGTGTCGTCTTATGACAAGCCAATGGAACGTGGTGTATAATTAGAAGTCGTAAAATCATAAAAACGTTGGAATCAATTTATGGCCTCAATAAAAGTGTTGGGATAAATTTATGACTTTTCAGACCACCCAAACTTTAAGGCAGATAATAATATTAAAGTATATGTTAGGGGCCATTTGCAGACTGCTAGCTAATAGGCCTATCGAAGTATAATAAAAAATCTTCTCACATCCAATAACAGTGGACTAGACAAAAATAGTTCCTCCCACTGCAGGAGCTGGTGTGCAAGAAGAATAAGTTTTGAAAAAGGATAGTCTGAAAAAAGATGTAGAGGATGCAAGAGCTCTCCTGAAAGCCCGTGCAATGAGTCCCGTAAGCCCTAGTAAAGCCCAGGCGAGATGGACCTATCGGAGCGAGCCTAATCCAGCCTAATCAAGCCTAATTGAGGTTGTCTTCCTGAGGTACCTATCGGAGTGAGCCTAATCAAGCCAAATTGAGGATGTCTTCCTGATGTACATATCGGAGTGATCCTAATCAAGCCAAATTGAGGATGCGTTCCTGATGACATTTTGCCATGATCCTAAGAAACGCATTAACTCGGAATTTGATGAATAAAGGCCACCATCCCGTATATTAAAAGAAGGTACTATTTTAAACATTTTCTTTTACCACTTAAGATCATATGAAAAATCTTAAAAAATACTTTTCTGATATCTTATGGTAGAGAGTTATCTGAGATCCGACCAAACCAATAATTAAATAAGATTAAGGTAATTTAAAAAAATGAAAGAGAGTATTTCTTTTAGCAAAAAGAAACAATTATAATAATTAGAGTACGTGAAAATATTGTCTTTTTTTTTAAAAAGATTAAACATACTTAAAATAATGAGAAGCAAACAAAAGTGTTGCTTTCTATTTTTTGAATTAATATTATGTTTTTTCTGTATATAGATATGTTCAATGTAAATAAAATATTTAATCAAGTTTTAAAAAGTTTCTGTAATTATTTAATTAATAATATTTAAAGTGTGTCAATTCTTTTTTTTTTACAGCTTAAATTTTAGTTTAATTCATAAGTGGAAGAGTTCGTCTAAATAATTCACAACGCAAACTCTTAATTTTATTCGTAATTATTCAAATTTAATAATTACTTTTTGACGCGAATTATAATTTAATTTTATTAATGCTTCGCGTGGCTCTTCTACTAGAATGTAGGTAAATACGATCACTTATATTATTTAAATTTATCTAAGGTATATAAAACTATATACCAATTTGCTATGAGGTTGCTTGGATGATTCGGACCAATTAACAATTTTGAATATATTTAATAAAAAATAAACAGGTGTAATTATCTGTCCAGCATCCCCCCTTCATTAAGTAAAATGGTGCTCTGACTCAGGAACGATCATCTGAGGTCATTAGAAATAATAATAATAATAATAATAATAATAAAAAAGGAAAATAAATTTAAGTATTATTTTAATGTCACAATTTTAAAGATATTGTAGGTATGTAAGTTTAATTGATTAAAATTTTATTAAAATTAATTTTATTATTGTAACAATAATGACACACATATAATAATTTTATATAAATAAAATGAATAATATATGTTAGTAAAAAACAAAAAGGAAATGAAAAAAATAATTCTGGGATTTATAATAGGTAAATTTAGGAATTACAATTTTGTTTTTTTTTTCTCTCTTTTCTCTTGTGGTTGGATCTCAGTTACCATTGAGAAATAATGGCATGCACATCACAGATGACACATTTGTAAAAATAATTTTTTTTTATATAATGTATAAATAATAATAATAAGAAGAATAATAAGTAAAATTTGATAATATGTCTGGTATAAAAATGATTGAAATGTCAATAGATCATGATTTTTGAAATTGTATCACCTGGATACAAAAGAAAATTTATGAGTCGTACTACGAAGTAGTAGTACACTATTTACAAAAAAAAAAAAAAAATAAGATTGTTTTTTCTGTAGAAAAAGACAGATATTTTTTCTGTTAAATGAAATTATGTTGTTTTTTTATATATACGTGTATTATAAATATTTTAGGGGTATTTATGTGTGTAAAAGAATAATCTACAAAACAACTTCATCTCCTAAGAAATTTTTTTTTAATTTTAGTGTTGTTGTTTTTATGTATTTATGCAATTTAGAATATTTTCATACATATGTGGTAATATAAAAATAAAAAGTATGATAAACAGAAACATTCTGTTAAAAGGTTATGCCCAACAATAAGCGAAAATTTAAAAGGAGAAGTGTAGATTTAAATACCTCTGGAGTTAAAACCAGAGGACAGAAAAATAAAATTATTTCTCTAAATTATTCGCTACAAAAAACTAAAAAGAATACAATGACTCAACCTAGTGTTGATACGCTGTTGAATTGTATCCCCGTCTTTGACGGAAAGAAAGAGTCGAATATTAAATTTTTTTTGAACGAATTCGATAATCTAATTAAACAAACGGAATTAGAGAATGTTTCGAAACTAGCGCTCTTGAAAACGAAATTAGTCGGTAGTGCTAGAGATAAATTAGCTAACGAAGAAAATCTTAATACAGAAAAGGACTATGGTCAATTTAAAGAAAAATTAATCGATACTTTTTCTACTAAAACAAGTTTTTCTGCGGCTCAAAGCAATTTTTTTTCTCTTAGGCAAAAACCTGCGCAGGCTATCGCTGATTTTATCAGTGAATTCAATGCGGCTGCAAAACTTTACCTAGATAAAAGTGGCCAAAATATTGACAACGGTAATGGTAGTTTATTTGAAATGATAAAATTCACAAGATTTTTAGAATCAGTTAGGGCAGATTTAAGTTTGGACATTCGAAGAATGGCGCCGAAAAATTTCAACGACGCATGTAAATTTGCGAAACAAATGGAAGATGCATACAATCAAGTTGCATCAAAGGAAATTAATTCGATTACAAAAACCTCCACTGAGGAAAATTTGGACAAATTGTTAAAATTAAATATGGAAAGCGCGGAGCAAATTAAAATTTTGACTTCCGAAATAAACAATTTGAAAGTTAAAACAAAAGATACTGCATCAAGCAGATGGTGCGAATTATGTAAAAAAAATTCGCATACTTTAGAAACGTGCTGGTACAAAAATGATAATAAAAATACATATAAGGATAGCAGAGATTTCGCAGGTCGGCATTTTAATAAAAGGTACTCTTATAATGGACAGTATCAACCGAGAGCGAATTTTAATCCTAGATTTGTTAACCCAAACCAGCAGTGGAATTTTCAATCTTATGCACCCACAGGTGGTTACTATGGATATTCTCCATATCCCCCACCCCCACCAAATTACTTCCCTCAGCATGTGCCATACAGGAATAGTCAACCTCAGAGTCATGCCAGTTATTATCCAAATGAGGATAAAAATGAGAATTTAAAAGAGAATGCTCAAAAGTATCCGAAAAAGTATAATAAAAAGGGTAAAACGGATGATCAAAGGGACAAGTAAGGGATATGAATTGGTATTAAAAATAAATCAAAATGCATAATTAATCGAATTTCAAAATTTAAAAATTTTCAAAATTTAAAAATAAATTTTTTTCTTTTAGGTAAAAAAAAAAAAAATTGAAACAAAATTAATAACTTGCCTTTTTAAAATTCAAAATAATAATAAGAAAGGATAGGAACATGGGAACGCCAATTTGTCTCAGGGTTACAATATTGAGCAAATGTGCAGGGCGCACCCGAAAACATACTTATAAAATTATGTAATGTGCTTCACAAAACTTCAATGGAGCAGTGAAATATTTCTCTCCAGGCAAAAGTTATATATATATTTTCTTTCTTTTCGAATATGAATTAGAAAATATAAAATCTTCACAAAGCCAAATAACATTAAAACTTAATTAATTTAATAGTAAATAATGTTGGAGTAATTTTCAAAAAAAAAAAAAAAAAAAAAAAAAAAGAGAGAATTTTTTCTGTCTTCTATAAGGGTAGCCTTTGCTAATAGCCTTACAATTTAGATGACAAAATTTCAGAATTACTCTTTAAAATGAGTAGGTGTAAGCTATAGGTTCAGGGTAGTTAGAACAGCTTTATAGCATACTCATATATATATTTTTCTTATATAAATAGATGGTTGACAAGGAATAAATTATTAGTGCACTCTATATTAGGATAGCGGTCAGCTATAAGCCTAAACATAATAAAATATACAAAAAGTGCTAAGATTTATTCCGGTAGTTCAATTACAACTTATATGCTAAAGTCTAGAATTTAGACAGCAGGGATAAGTTTTATGAACAAAAGTGTTATAAAAAAATTTAAAAAAAGGATTTTGGTGTAGCACATTGGTTTTTAAAAAAACATATATATGTATAACAATGGACAAGGCAAGTTATTTCAACATGATTGCACACAAAAATAATAGTAAAAAAAAAAAAAAAAAAAAAAAAAAAAAAAATACACAAATAAATAATTGAAGTAAAATTAAAATTTTCTCACCAAAGGCTTTCTGTATAGGGTGCAATTTTGGCCTACGGCTGGGTATGCACCAACACCAACAAAATATTTGTAGAAAATTTATCAATTCACAGATACATCAATATATGGTCCACCTAGGCATAAATTTCAGGATTCTTGGCTGAAAAAGGAATCGAAGAAAAAATTAAGTATGGTATAATTACTAGATGTTATGCTCAGAAACAATAAAATTAGTAATATTATATTGTAAAAAGCAGCATTTTGAGTTTTCTTTAGGAAAATTTTGGATTTTTAGGTTTTACACATTTATGGAGTGTCCAGCTCAGTAACAATAGTTCCTAGATTTAATAAAAAAAAATAATAAATAAAAATATAAGTTCGTGTTGTTTTCAAAATAAATAACAAAAGGTATAGCAATTAGCATTTACAGTTAAAATTTATGGAATTTTCATCAAAATTAACATTAGACAAACATAGTTTATATTATATTTAACTTGATAAGCTAATTTACTTTTATTAACGGTATTCAATTAGAATTAAAGTAGGCTTAAATTCAAGTTAAATTAATTAATAACATTGTTGTAGTGTAAAATTTTATGTAAGACTATTATATTTTTATTGTATATATAAAAATATGCAAATTTAACAATTAATAAAATGTATTAGCAAAATTATTTAAGATAAATATTAAATGACATCTTGCTGAAATCAGCTAGAAATTAGATTTTTTTTTTTTAAATAAAATATTTTATAAATTTATGTTAGTTTAGAATTTAAGCATTTTTTTTTTCTCTTTACTTTCCCTTAGAATTAAATGCAATTCTAAATTAAACACATATAAATATACATAGTATTGATAAATTTGAGTGTGTGAGTTCATAAATTTTTTTTTATATATAATTTGGCCAATTTAACATAAGAAAACAAAATAAATAAATAAATATATTTATATATATTGGCCTTATTTTTATTAAAATAGGTAGTATGGCTTAATAAATTTATTTACTTAATTTTTTTATAGTACATACAGTAATTATTTTTTAAAAAACTTAATCTGTAACAATTGGGTGTAGATATTTATGAGTATACAAAGATTCTTTTCTGCTGGCAGAAATTCTTTGGTTCGGCCGAGTACTCATGGGTTACTACATACGATTTTACGTAGTAATTATCATTTGCTTTTGTTTTTTTAAAACTATACAAGTGTATTAATAACATTTTTTTTTATAATTAAATAATAATTATTAATGTTGGATTAATAATAATAATTTATTATCTTTTATTTTTAAACATATCATTAAATTTTAGACAGTAGAATTCACATACGGAATGTTAATGATAAATAAAATTTTGAATAAATAAATTTTTATTTCATTCAGTAAAAAAAATAAATAAATATAAAAATTTAACAATCTTTTAAGATAGAATTGTTGGCTAAATAAATAATAATTTAAGACAAAAAAAATTGTTCTCTTCTTCGTCAATGGCATTTTCTGACAACACTATTTAATAGTATTAAATGAAGGTGCATTTTTAAGGTCAGCGTAATGCATATTTTGCATTTTTTGAGAGGCCGTAGAAGTCATTTTTCCGTGTTGTTTACATTTTAATAGTAAACAATATCATGAATCAAAATTTGTGTTTGTTAAAAAGGTCTAAAAATATACAATGTAATCAGTTAAAGAAAATTATATGCATTTTTTTTTAATCCTGAAAGGCAATTTGGTTTAGATTTAAACCTGTATGCATAAAAAGCCACCCTCGCTTCAGTTCCAGTACGAGGCAGGAGAATGCAGATGCCAGAATCGCCATTTTTCCCCTGCAAAATAATAAAAAAAAAAGGCAGAAGGTTTACATTAGATACGATACAAATACATACACTGTTTATGCATAGATTATGTTTAAAATTACATACAGGCATGCACAGTGAGTTAAGAAGAAAGTATATCAAGAAATTATACTAATTAATAAGGTAATTACAAGCATGAAATGGTTTTAAATACTTACTTTTTGAAGTCGTAAAATTTTGTCACAGCACAATTCACCTCACAGAAAGCGATTAGTAGCTTGACCAACCCCTCGTTTCGAAAGAATCGGGGACGTTCAAAACTGGTTTTATTCAATCCTCCTTCTTCTTTTTTTTTTTTTTTTCTCTCTTTCTCGTATCGGGTAAAGTTGGAAAGCATTGCGTAATGATATATTAAAGGAGATGAATTAGCTTGTACATTTTGACAGATCATACATGTTAGAAGTAACAAATAAATAAAATAATGTAACAAGTTTGTATACAATATTTTTCTGATTATAATTTGAATACATCAGATTAATTATGTGAAAATATAACATGTCATATTACGAGCATTGTATTTACTTTTATTCAGTATAAAATGTGTTTTAGATAAAACACTGTGTCATAAGGTTGTATGTGATGAAATAATATGTCGAATGCGTATGCCATTATTTTTCTTATAATGAGGTTTATTTCGGCATATTAATTTCAGACAAAATTATAGCTTTGAATGTATTTTGGGCACTTAAACTGTAAAGTTACAAAATTAGTAAACATGTGTGTGGTAAAGAAAAAAGGCTTCGAGAAAGACGTCTGATTGTCAGTACAGAGGTCTTCTATAAATGTGAATGTCAACAGACAACTATGCTATCATGTGTTGAACTTTCTGTTATGAAACAATAGAAGAACTTCTTATAAAATATACCAGAACCATTGATAATTGAACTTTACAGTCTTCGCTCAAAAACTGTGTAGATACACAGTCATATGGACACGTACATTCCTTCAAGCTTTACAAAAAAAATAAAACCAGCAATCAGTTTTTATTTTTTTTTCTTCCGATACCGGGAGAGATGCTGGGCAACATATAACTATGATATGTTCCCGCACCATGTTGGTTAAATCAAAGTAAAATTGCGTAATTTGTTATTTCTGTTTGTATAAATATTTTTTATAAAATATAATTATGAGTGTAAAATTATAATGTTTATATATTTAAGTAAAATAAGAGTGTAAGTTCATACAAAAATTATTAAGTTGATTTTAAATAGTAAATATATATTTTTAAAAAAAATTGTTGTATTGTAAAATGAATGTATAACGTTGAATGGAGTTCGGATCTCAGACAACAACTAGCCAGACGCCATGGTGTCGTCTTATGACAAGCCAATGGAACGTGGTGTATAATTAGAAGTCGTAAAATCATAAAAACGTTGGAATCAATTTATGGCCTCAATAAAAGTGTTGGGATAAATTTATGACTTTTCAGACCACCCAAACTTTAAGGCAGATAATAATATTAAAGTATATGTTAGGGGCCATTTGCAGACTGCTAGCTAATAGGCCTATCGAAGTATAATAAAAAATCTTCTCACATCCAATAACAGTGGACTAGACAAAAATAGTTCCTCCCACTGCAGGAGCTGGTGTGCAAGAAGAATAAGTTTTGAAAAAGGATAGTCTGAAAAAAGATGTAGAGGATGCAAGAGCTCTCCTGAAAGCCCGTGCAATGAGTCCCGTAAGCCCTAGTAAAGCCCAGGCGAGATGGACCTATCGGAGCGAGCCTAATCCAGCCTAATCAAGCCTAATTGAGGTTGTCTTCCTGAGGTACCTATCGGAGTGAGCCTAATCAAGCCAAATTGAGGATGTCTTCCTGATGTACATATCGGAGTGATCCTAATCAAGCCAAATTGAGGATGCGTTCCTGATGACATTTTGCCATGATCCTAAGAAACGCATTAACTCGGAATTTGATGAATAAAGGCCACCATCCCGTATATTAAAAGAAGGTACTATTTTAAACATTTTCTTTTACCACTTAAGATCATATGAAAAATCTTAAAAAATACTTTTCTGATATCTTATGGTAGAGAGTTATCTGAGATCCGACCAAACCAATAATTAAATAAGATTAAGGTAATTTAAAAAAATGAAAGAGAGTATTTCTTTTAGCAAAAAGAAACAATAATAATAATTAGAGTACGTGAAAATATTGTCTTTTTTTTTAAAAAGATTAAACATACTTAAAATAATGAGAAGCAAACAAAAGTGTTGCTTTCTATTTTTTGAATTAATATTATGTTTTTTCTGTATATAGATATGTTCAATGTAAATAAAATATTTAATCAAGTTTTAAAAAGTTTCTGTAATTATTTAATTAATAATATTTAAAGTGTGTCAATTCTTTTTTTTTTTACAGCTTAAATTTTAGTTTAATTCATAAGTGGAAGAGTTCGTCTAAATAATTCACAACGCAAACTCTTAATTTTATTCGTAATTATTCAAATTTAATAATTACTTTTTGACGCGAATTATAATTTAATTTTATTAATGCTTCGCGTGGCTCTTCTACTAAAATGTAGGTAAATACGATCACTTATATTATTTAAATTTATCTAAGGTATATAAAACTATATACCAATTTGCTATGAGGTTGCTTGGATGATTCGGACCAATTAACAATTTTGAATATATTTAATAAAAAATAAACAGGTGTAATTATCTGTCCAGCAAAACTATATATAAATTTCATTAAAAATCAATTAAAATCTCTCGATATTTAATGGAATTTCAGTAAGTAAATATTGCCCCGTTAGAAATGCATTTGCATTAAATAAATAAAATGAAATGATAAATTTTTTTAATTACTTTAATATATTCTCTCGGCCACATAAAAATAAAAATCAGAACTTAAATTTTTCAACTTGATATGCATGAATAAGCAGCGCATGTAATTCAGGTAATGCGCCCATTAATATTAATCCCATATACCGTATTTTATGGAAGAAACGCCGCCCGTCGTAACACCCGTCGTAAACGCCACACTCCACAAATTGGCCTGAATAAGCTTAAAAATATCGTAATCCCCGCACCTGTTGTAAACGCCGCATCCACCGGAGCGCTACTTTTGTCAACAGCGTCACATTGACATAACTTTAATCAAAGTTTTCTCAGCAGTGTAGGATGCCTCGTTTTTAATATCTTAAGATGGCTGAAGTTTTATTTAAAATACTAGGGGGCTCGGCCCTCTACGAGCTACGCTCGCCAACCCCCGTCCAGACGCCGCAGACTCTAAATGCACGCTAATTTGATCGGCTTTAAAAAGATTTCGAAAGATTGAATTATAATTTAAAAAACAGTGGCGATCTCCCTATAAACGGATTTCTTTTCATTTCTCTTTGATTGGGGAATTTTAACGCCAAATCCGCTGCGGTACTACTTGATTATCCCGTCGACCCATTTCGCCAAATTATACAAATTGACATAATTTTTATTTTAAATAACGAAAGAACAAATAAATTAATGCAACATTAATAAAAATACAAATAAAACGTCGAAATCAAAATAACTTGATGACGTAGACACGTGTAACAACATTTCAAAATAAGCTAATATAAAAGGAATTAAGTAAACAGAGTCTTTGTCTCCTGGTATTTTTTAACAAAGTGACAAGAATGTTCTTTTAAATGAGACATTTTAAATTAATCGTTTTTAATCTGACGTAATTTTGACCAAGCTATTCTTTCTTGCAATTTCTTGCTTTCTTGCAAGCTATGCAATATTATTTTGTATTCATTTTATGTAATAACTGTAATGTGACGTAAGTATGATGTAATTTCTCCTATTTAAGACTTCTAACGCATGTTAATGAATTTATTATTTTACAATATGCTTTCTCTTTTAAAATTCACGTGTATACTTTTTATGAAGTAATTTTCAATAAGTTCCTGCTTTTTATACGCAATTATTTAATTTTAATTTGAAAGTATCTTTTCTATTTATAATAGTGACATGTAAATAAATTTTTAATTTGAAGCAAACATTATTGTTTCCGTTGTTTATACAGTTGGAAACAGGTTAAATTAGTACAATTTTCTAAAATGAGTAAAAATTATCTCTCGAAATGCTGAAAATTTGAATTTAAAATAGAAATAAAACCTCGAAAAATGAGTCAAATTAAAAAATTAATGAATTCTGCACACCGGGAAATTATAACGTATAAAATGATCTAAAAATGATTAAATTCCGATGTATAGTTTTTGCTCCTATAAAACTTTTTTAGTGGAACGCTTTTGTCCAACTTTAGCATTAAATATCTCTTAAAATAATTCTTCAATTTAAAAACTGTCTGCATCAGCGTGTTTATCAAACATTTCTGTATAATACAAACGATTTTCATATTTTT
Organism: Maratus speciosus; assembly: GCA_963932465.1. Lineage (NCBI taxonomy): Eukaryota > Metazoa > Arthropoda > Arachnida > Araneae > Salticidae > Maratus > Maratus speciosus. The sequence continues at coordinate 511,748,198 of OZ010795.1, forward strand.
GTATGCATTTTCTTAATATTAACGAAGAAAGACCTCCGGTCACAAAAAATTCAAAACCGGCGGTGGCGGCGGTGACAGCAGTAGTTATTTTTTTTAGAATAGAGAGATTTAAATCCTATTTTAAATATTTTTATAAATTTTTAAGTTAAGGAAACTCAGTTGGTATTAAAAAAAAATCGTAAACGCCGCACATAGCGTAAACGCCGCACTTGAAAAAAAAAATTAACTTTTAAACTCGTAAACGCCGCGGCGTTTCTTCCATAAAATACGGTACTCTAATGCACATGGAGGTTTTTTTTTTAAAATACTACGGGGCACTGCCTCCTACGAGCTACGCTCGTCAACCCCCGTTCGGACACTGCAGACTCTAAATGCACGCTAATTTGACCGGCTTAAAAAATATTTCAGAAGATTGAATTATAAGTTTAAAAACAGTGGCGATCTCCTTATAAACGGGTTTTTATTCATTTCTCTTTGATTGGGGAATTTTAAAGCCAAATCAGCGGCTGTTAAATGATACAATGGCTGTTTCCGTCTTTGATTAAATAAAATCAGTTGACATTTCAAAATAAGCTAATATAAAATGAATTAAATAAACAGAGTCTTTGCCTCCCGGTATTTTTTAGCAAAACGAAAATAAAGTTGTTTTTTCTAATGACACTTTAAATGCATCGTTTTTAATCTGACATAATTTTCACTAAACTTTTCTTTCTCCTTTTATTATTCACGTGAAAATAATTTTGTTAGAAATGAAATATTATTTGCGCTATCCTAATAAAAATAGTTGAAAATATCATCTTAAAATATTACATAAATGTCTCGCGCAATTTTTAAATTTAAACTGTTTTGCAATATTATTTTTTGTTCATTTTATGTAATGTGTAATGTGATGTAAATGTGACGTAATTTATCCTATTTAAGACTTCTAACGCATGTTAATGAATTTATTATTTTACAACATTCTTTCACTTTTAAAATTCACAAGTAATATGGTTTTTATGATAATTTTCAATGAGTTCCTGCTTTTTATATTTTCTTGTTTATAATAGTCACGTGTAAAATAAAGTTTTAATTTGAAGCAAATATTATTATTCGCGCTGTTTATACAGTTGGCAACAGTTTAAATTAATACCAATTTCTAAAATGTGTAAAAAAATATCTCTCGAAATGCTGAAAATTTGAATTTAAAATAGAAATAAAACCTCAAAAAATGAGTCAAATTAATAAACTGAGTGCAGTCTGCACACCGGGAAATTCTGACGCATAAAATGATTTAAAAATGATTAAATTCCGATGTACAGTTTTTGATCCTATAAAACTTTTTTAATGGAACGATTTTGTCCAACTTTAGCATCAAATATCTATATATATATTACGCTAACGTACGTGGCACAGAAATCGCGATTATTTGTTATTGTTTAATGGCAACGCCCGAGAAACGCATCTGATTGGTTATTGTGTAAGAGTCCTTGGCAGGATTTAGGGCGATCGGGTTTGTTGTTATTTACGTTTTGCGTTTTCTGTGGAATATCTTTCGCTGCAATTATGTAGCTTCAAAATATCATTTGAAATGCCCGTAAAAAATCTCGGTGAATGCTTGAAAGTGAAGAAGAAGCCGAATTCGAGTCGAATCGAAATAGATTCGAAATCCAAATAGAATTGTTGAGAACGCCGTTAAGCGATCGGCAAAATAGGCTTAATAACTGTAGCATGCACGAGTTGCTACTGAAATCCAAATTACTAATTTAAACGTTCCGGGGCATGCATAACTGTGGGTGAAACGTGCAATTTATGCAAAGCACTGTATTGGAAATGCGAATTAAACAGCAGCAAGAAGTTTACAAAATGTTGTCATGACGTAAAAAGTAATTTTGTACGGACCTGCGATACGAATTTCAGGTTCATTTAAGAATATTATTACGGGCCCCCTCAAAAGTAAGATACAATAAAACCTGCTTAGACGTAAACGAAAACGACCAGTGATAAATTCCGTTTTATGCAGGTCATTAAATTGAACAACGCATAATAGCATTTTTTTTGGGGGGGGGGGGGGAAGAGCTGGAACTTTTTTTTTTCGTTTACTGCAGGATTCCGTTTTAAACAGGCTTTATTCTATTAGAAAATAAATTTGCTGGATGGTACTTTTCTTAAAAATCTATATAGTAATATTTGCTTACAATTTTATTATTTCTTTTTTCAGCATTACACTTTATGCTGTATTTGTAATTGCTTTTTGATATAAAGATTTTAAATAAAAAATTAAATTTTTGAAAATATAATTACATTTTAATTAAATTCATCAGTTAATTTAGAATAAAAAAGTTTAAAGTATGAGACATATAAAAATTAAAAATCTTAACCTTTGACTTTACACAACTTTTGAACTGAACAAGAGTCGGGCCCTGGTAATTTGCACCGTCCCCTCTGTACGGATCTGCGATAAAAAATTTCAGATTCATTTAAGAATATTATTATGGGCCCGGGCAACGCCGGGCGGGTCAGCTAGTCTCTTTAAATATTTCTTCGATTTGAAAACTGCCTGCATCAGCATGTTTATCAAGCATTTCTCTATAATTCCACCGATTTTCATATTTTTGTATACAATATTTTGCTAAATATTATCGAAGAAAGACCTCCGGTCACAAAAAATTCAAAACCGGCGGCAGCGGTGACAGCGGTAGTTACTTTTTCTTAGAATAGAGAGAAAGTAAAGTAAAGTAAATCTCCCAAAAATATCCAATTGAATATCTTTGAAAGAAATGAACAATGTATCCTAATAACGTGAATGCGAGCATACAATAATAATTATAACGAGAAGAAAATAATTTAGAGAATGTTATAAATAACTAAGCTTTAAAAACTGCTTCAAAATGTAAAATGAATTTATTGTTGATAAACTTTGTCGAGCGGTAGATCAATAATAAATAAATAAATATACATGAATTTTTTTAAGAGTATTAAAATATAATTACGCTCTTCCAATAGCAAGTTTTTTCCTACAAAATAAAATAAAATCAAGAATAAAATAAAATAAAACAAAAATGTATTTTAATAAAAATCAATTAAACTCTCTTGGCGTTTAATGAATTTTCAGAACGATCGGATCACCGTTAGAAATGCATTTATAATACATAAATAAAATGAAATAATACAATTTTAAAACTATTTTACTATATTCTCTAAGCCACATAAAAATAAAAATCAGAAATTAAGTTTTTCAATTTGATATGCATGAATAAGCAGTGCATGTAAACTAAGTAATGCGCCCATTAATATTATTCCTTTACTCCGATGCACATGAAAGTAAGAAAAAAAATCCCTAAAAACTATACCCAATTGAATAGCTTTGAAATAAATGAACATCCTGTATATCCTGTATATCCTGTTAATATGCCTGTGATCATACAATAATAATTATAATAACAAGAAGAAGAACTTAGAAAATATTACAAATAACTAAGAATTAACTAGTTGGATGTGCCAATCCCAAAACTTTCTTCTATCTTATACATCTTAATATTTCAAAAACTAGTTACACATGTTAATACTTCAATATTATTAGTTCAATACTATACCAACTTTCATTTACATCTTAAATTTCTGCTTCAGTCAATTGAACGAACTAAAAACGAGTTAATCTATATCATGATATTTGTTAAAATTAATAGTTTTTCCTTATTCTGTTGTTATCAGATGTCTGCGAATAGCCGGCTTAGCAGGAAGCGAGTTCCCGCCTTTGCACGAGCCGCCGATGGACAATAGAACTACGAAAAATCAAGAAAAGTATACAAAAATCGCTATCACAGAGCCCCTTTACCGCGCGATATTTTCAAATTGAAGGAGGACCTGTTGGTCAAAGCCGAAAACATACAAAAAAAATTTGGTTCAATTGTATGCATAATTTTATACACTTTTCGATTGTACAATAAAGAAAATGGCACAAACATCGCTATTACAGCGCCCCCTTCAGGCAGATTTTTTCCAATTTCAGGGAGGACTTGTTTGCCATAGCCAGAAACGTACACAAAAAATTTGGTTCAATTCTATGCATAAATTCATACACTTTTCGATGGTACAATAATGAAAATGGCACAGACATTGCAATTATAGCGCTCCCTTGCGGCGGAATTTTTCCAAATTCAGGGAAGACCTTTGTGCCATGACCAAAAACAAACACAAAAAATTTGGCTCAATTCTATACATAACTTCATACACTTTTCGATGGTGCAATATTCAAAATCGCACGAAAATCGCTATTACAGCGCCCTCTAACGGCGATTGTTTTCCAAATTCAGGGAGGACCTACTTGCCATATCCAAAAACTTAAAATAAAAATTTGGTTCAATTCTATGCATAACTTGATACACTTTTTGATGGTACAATGGCGACAGACAGACGGACACACGGACAGACAGACATTTTCTATAAACATGATTTGTCGGATCTCTGCCCCCTAAAACGTATAAATCTGTCGAAAACCGGAAGTCGAAAAAAATTTCGTTTACAATACTTTCTTCTATTGAAGATAGAAGAAAGTAAAAAATTGCTCCAAATGTAAAATGAATTTATTACTGATATGTATACTTTGTCGAGCAGTTAGATCAATAATAAATAAATGAATGAATAAATATAGATGAACTTTTTAAATATATTAAAAAAATAATGTCACTCTCCCAATAGTGAGTTTTTTCGTACAAAATAAAATTAAAAAAAAAAATAAATAAAAATAAAACAAAAATAAATTTCAGTGATTGATTTTATGAAAATCTCTTGACATTTAATGAATTAAAAAAAAAAAAAAAAAAAAAAAAAAAAAAAAAAAAAAAATTGAGTCGCCGTTAGAAATACATTCACATTGAATAAATAAAATGAAATAATACAATTTTCCAAATATTTTAAAATATTCTCTAAGCAACATAAAAATAAAAATCAGAAATTAAATTTTGCAACTTGATATGCATGAATAAGCAGTGCATGTAATCTAAGTAATGCGCCCATTAATATTATTCCTTTACCCCGATGCACATGAAAGTAAAAAAAATAAAATAAATCCCAAAAAACTATCCAATTGAATAACTTTGAAAGAAATGAACAATGTATCCTAATAATACGCGCGTGAGCATAAAAAAAAACCCTCGAAAAATGCTACAAATAACTAAGCATTGAGTCCTCGACACCCCTTTTTGGCTCCCTACCGCATCTCCATTGTGTCTGATTGCGATAAAAAGCTTCGCAAAAAAGGCAACAGTTTTGTTGTTCTCTCAGCGGGTGGGTGTAACGGTGAGAAGTGAGAGATTCCGGGAGCATATTCGGGACATCTTATGTTTAATGAAGCGTACCTAGAAAGAGGAGGAACGATTTAGAAAAGAATGCGTAGAGGGGGGTTGTGCCCCCGTTCATCGTTTGAATATTTCGCCAACGATTAGATCTGCATTCTATAACCTACCTTTGTAAGAGAAGTTAAACTAACATTATTCTTGTGCACGGCCTGTAATGCACAGATCAGCTTTCTGTTCGGTTATTCCTCCTGCAATTTACCTCCCCCACCCCCAAGCCGATGTATTAATCACGATCAGCATCTTTTCCACACATACACACACATCCGATATCAGGAGTGGGGCTAAGGCAGATTCTGGATGGAATTACGCTGAGTGACAAATCACTTCCAAACGGAATAGGAAAGTTGTTTTAAAAATAATTTTTGGGTGTTAAATTAATCGGGAAATTTCAAAAATCTATTATTTCTAGCAAGTAAGATGTGTGTTTTTCATTATTTATTTAACAAATTTAAATTTCAATAAGGAAAGTAATGAAATAAATTTAGAAGCCAAATACAAAAGTCTAAATATTCTAGACAGAATATTTAGACTTAGCGTTCTCACACCCACTCAGAGGCGCTATTTCATTCTCACCCACTCGGAGGTGCTATTGCATTCTCACGCCTGCTCTGAGGTGCTATTGCATTCTCACACCCGTTCTGAGGTGCTATTACATTCTCACGCCCGCTCTGAAGCTATCTTGAGTACACACAACCGAAAAAATATCTTTATGCTCCGTTGATCGTTTGAATATTTCGAAAAGTATTAAGCCTGCGTTCTATACTTGCCTTTGTCAGAGATGTTAAACAAACATTATTCTTGGACACAGCCTGTAAGGCACAGATCACCTTTGCGGTCTGTACTTCCTCCCACAACGTCCCACTCCACTCCCTAGTCGATGTATTAATCACGAGCTGCGTCTTTTTCACACAGGAGGAATAACCGAGGACAATATCTAGAATGTGGCTAAGTCAAATCATGGATGGAATTACGCTGACTGATAAATAACTTCCAAAACGAATAGATAAGTTTTTTGAATAATTGTAGAGTCTTACAATTATTTTTAACTCTCTAATGCAAGAATTGATTTTTAAATGGATCGGAAACATATTTTGCAATTAAAATAAATTTAAAATAAATTGTTAGGAACAAATACTGTTATTTTTTATTTATTTATTTTTAATTACTTCAAAATTACAAAACGAATGTAATATTAGGTTTACAAGCAATAAAAAGTTATTAATAATAGTTATTAAGTAGTAGTTTTTATTATTAATTTAAACATTGGATAGGGTGAAGCAAAATCTATATCATAAAGCAAAAACATACCCATGAGTAACAATGACGTCATATCAAAGGTGTCAATAATCGAATCAATCCATTTCCATTTTTTTTCCAAATTTAATTACTTCTCAATAACGTAAAATTTTAATCTTTACGCAGTCGAATAGGGAAAAAAAATTCATATGCAATTTGTTTGAAAACTCTATCTTAATTTACTGGCTTTTTATAATTTTTTAAATAAACGTCAAAGATGATTTTTTTAAATTTACTAGGGGGCTCGGCCCCCTACGAGCTACGCTCGCCAACCCCCGTCCAGACACCGCAGACTCTAAATGCACGCTAATTTGATCGGCTTTAAAAAGATTTCGAAAGATTGAATTATAATTTAAAAAACAGAGGCGATCTCCCTATAAACGAATTTCTATTCATTTCTCTTTGATTGGGGAATTTTAACGCCAAATCCGCTGCGGTACTACTTGATTATCCTGTCGACCCATTTCGCCAAATTATATAAATCGCCAAACCACTCGCCAAATTATACAAATTGATATAATTTTTATTTTAAATAACGAAAGAACAAATAAATTCGTACAACATTAATAAAAACACAAATAAAACGCCGAAATAAAAATAACTTGATGACGTATACACGTGTAACAACATTTCAAAATAAGCTAATATAAAAGGAATTAAGTAAAGAGAGTCTTTGTCTCCTGGTATTTTTTAACAAAGTGAAAAGAAAGTTCTTTTAAATGAGACATTTTAAATTAATTCTCAAAATATCAAATAAATGTCTAGCGCAATTTCTAAATTTAAACTTTTTTGCAATATTATTTTGTGTTCATTTTATGTAATAACTATAATGTGACGTAAATATGACGTAATTTCTCCTAAGACTTCTAACGCATGTTAATGAATTTATTATTTTACAATATCCTTTCTCTTTTAAAATTCACGTGTATACTTTTTATGACGTAATTTTTAATAAGTTCCTGCTTTTTATACGTAATTATTTAATTCTAATTTGAAAGTTTTTTTCCTGTTTATAATAGTCACGTGTAAATAAATTTTTAATTTGAAGCAAACATTATTGCTTGCGCTTTTTATGCAGTTGGCAACAGTTTAAATTAGTACAATTTTCTGAGATGTGTAAAAAATATCTCTAGAAATGCTGAAAATTTGAATTTAAAATAGAAATAAAACCTGAAAAAATGAGTCAAAATAAAAAAATTAATGCAATCTGCACTCCGGCAAATTCTAACGCATAAAATGATCTAAAAATGATTACACTGCTATGTATAGTTTTTGCTGCTATAAAACTTTTTTAGTGGAACGATTTTGTCCAACTTTAGCATTAAATAACTCTTAAAATAATTCTTCGATTTGAAAACTGTCTGCATCAGCGTGTTTATCAAACATTTCTGTATAAAACCACCGATTTTCATATTTTTGTATGCATTATTGTTGTTAATATTAACGAAGAAAGGCCTCCGGTCACAAAAAAATCAAAACCGGCGGCGGCGGTGACAGCGGTAGTTACTTTTTTTTAGAATAGAGAGATTATTAATCATGTCTAATCATCCCTATCGTGTGCAGCTCAATTATTAAAGATTAACCCGTTTGCACTTAAAACAATATACTTCAGCGTTAGTTTCCAGCTAGTATTTCATAACGAAATTAACACTTCATAAATAATATAATATAATATAATATAATATAATATAATATAATATAATATAATATAATATAATATAATATAATGTAATATAATATAATGTAATATAATATAATATAATATAATATAATACAAAACACATATTTACCAGATATATAATCGAACAACATACTTAAACACTGCAATAATCATAATGAAAAAGGCTGCTGCAAGTAGCAAACTCTTTGGCAATTTGTTCGGCTATGTAACTCTGACACGCAGCTAATAATAAAGTATAGCTTTTAATAAATTTCAGAACTTTATTTGAATATATAGTTGATATTTTTTGTATGAAAAAGGATATTTGTGGGGGCCAATCTAAAAAAATATATTAAATATAGTAAATATATTAGAGTGTTCCCGGAAAAAAAAAGGGATTTTCACCCATGTTCTGTACACCGGGCAGTATATTCTGTAATACTGACCGGTATTACAGAAGCCCAGGTTGGAATATCTGGTAGAAAGTAAAAAAATACTTTGAGCAATGTTCTTGTTTAGCTCTATTAAGAGCTCAAATTCTTTGAAAAAATCCTCTCTCATGAGGAACAGAAAAAAAATTATCAAAGTCGTATTTTCCAACTGAATATTTGAAAAGAAAATAATTCTGCCATCAATTGCTATACTTCACAAGCAATTTTGAACTTTGTATGAGGTTTATAAGTGATGAATAAATAAAAATAAAACATTCACAATTCCCTAATAGTTCTTTTTCTAAATAATCTCATCAGAGGTTATCAAGTATGAGAGAGTTAAGGCTGCCTATTTTGTTTTTCAAAATTATTTTTAAAACTAATTTTATAATTATGTTTACCGTGTTTACTCGCATAATAGTCGCCCTTGCGCAATAGTCGCAACCCCGTTTTGAAGTAGAAAAATTCGTCAAAATATTTTCTTTGCATAAAAGTCGCAGTCGCATTTTTCAAACCGGGCGCGATTAGAACTCAAAAACAATTAAACTGATGCTCCATTTTTTTTTATTATTATTATTTATTGACGGTGATATAATTTCTTGGAACTTGGACCATTTTCAACATTTTTATAAATATATATATATATATATATGTGAGTTGTGGTTTTAGATTCCCATAAAACCCTACTCATAGCAACAGATATGGTCAGCACTTTTCCATGAGAACTTGTTACCGCAGAACAGCAGATGTTTGAATTTGCTGATATGCAGTTTGCATTCTCTTCGTCTGGAAACAAGTGACAACCGAGAGCAGATTGCATTCTGACGCGGCCGATGGTAGGCATATCTCGCTCTAGACGAGAGCAGAGGCCGAGCTCTGACGATTCTGCGGGCGCGTATGCTGCAGAAAAACCCCCTACCCTCCCGTACTTGTAAATATAATTTCTATTTAATATGTAAAACTATAACCTAGAATCATTAAACTCCTTTTTTCATTAACTAAGGCCTTATCCTTATATCATCCTTATATTACATGGGAGCTCTAGGCCGATTTGAATCCAAAACGAATTTAAAAAGTAAAATCCCCTAGGCTTTATTACCGATCAGAATTGGAGAACTTCCTTCTCAGTCCCAACTCAGTTATCAACAGTTATCAACATTCGTATTCCAGCAGACGTGTGATTCATCCCCTTAGCCATCTGGTTGAAGTTCGTTTATTTTTATTTGTGCAAGATAGTTATCGCTGTACAAGGAATGAATCTTCGACTGCATATTTTTTTTCTACGGATCATTAATTGGATTACTTCAATATATCGTGGCGAGGAATTTATTTTTCAATTGGATAACTCCTTTTGAAGTAAGTTTATTTTTTTCTCTTTCCTTTCTTGCCTTTTAATATGGAATTACAAGAAATTGACTTTATTAAAAGCCAGTTGAAATCGGCTAAAACAGATAAAATCAAATTATTGCATGAATTTATATTTGGTTGCGATAAAAATCGCCAGAATAGAGCGAATTTAAGGAAATTTAAAGGTTTTTCTTTTACCGACAAAAGCGATGAGTATGAAAAAAAACTCAAAGTAATTTTGGACGATTACGATCAGCTACAATTGATTACTATTGCTAATATCTTATCCATTGACATCCATGGATCAAAACAAGATATAGGGCAACGTATTTTAAGTGCACTAGTTGATATTTCGGCTTTTAAAGACACGTTTACGGCAGTTTCCGAATCGGATACAGAATTTGATGATAGCCACAATAGTAGTGGAAGCACTGGTTTATCTTCGCCTTTGGCAGTACAGCCAGACCAGGCGCGTGTACACTGTACACACTCCGCGCCCAAACAGACAATTTCTTTCCATGACATTGATCATTTAATTACACCGTTTAGTGGTGATAAAACGGAAAACGTTCAAACATGGTTTCAAAGATTTGAATCTCTGGCCCATTCATTTCAACTGTCCGACATACAGAAATTTGTGTTTGCTGAGCGGGCATTAAAAAGTTTAGCATTATTGTATGTACGTAGTGAAAATAACATTTCTTCATATACATCACTCAAAGAGGCATTGTTTCGCGAATTTGGACAATTAGCTTCGTCCGCCCAGATACATCAATTACTAGCCGCTAGAGGCTGCCGCCCGAACGAAAAACTATTGGAATATTTTTTGAAAATGAAAGAAATAGCACAAAGAGGAAACATCGATGATATATCTTTAATTCACTATATAATTAATGGGATTAACGATACACCACATAATAAAGCTATATTATTCGGGTGCGCCACGCTTGCCGAATTTAAAAACAAGCTCCAAATTTTCGAACGAATTTGTGAACAGAGTTCTAAAGTTTACCAATCAAAGTCACCGACTACACCCAACACTCCTAAGATTAACCAGACGGAAAAAACTGCAAAATTAACTTGCTGGAATTGTTTAGCCCCAGGACACCTATCTACCCATTGTGTGCATTTAAATAAAGGAAAAATGTGTATGAAATGTGCACGTTTTGGTCACGTTTCCAACCAGTGTACAGAGCAAACGCCAGAACGCAAGCGTTCGACTCAAGGCACCTCCCCTTCACGCAAGACGTCGCCGCGCAGAGACGAACAAATCCACGTAGTAGAAATGTGTCATTCTCATCCGCGCATGCAGAAACCTGTAAAAATTTTTAATTTACAAATCAATTCAATCTTGGACACTGGAAGCTCACTGACGATACTGAGAGAAGACATTTATGAACAAATTGGGTCTCCCCCCCTCACCGGAGCTCCTGTACAATTGTCGGGCATCGGTAACCGTGTTATTTAACCTATAGGATCGTTTTTTACCAATATACAAATAGACGATAATACTTTTTCTACTTCTGTTTACGTAGTTAAGTCTTCTCAGATGCCCATGCCACTTATCATAGGGACAGATGTCATATTTCAGGGTACTCTCACATGCGACAAAAACGGAGCTACGTTAACTAAATCTCCACCCACACGTATTTTTATAAGCTGCATTACTGTGTCTGATAATGTATCTGCAACGAAATCTCAAGATAAATCCTATGTACCTCCATTTCCTGATGCAAGATGCACTATGGAAACACTTGTTTCAAATTCTTTCCCCCAAGATCTAAAACCGCCGACAGTAAATAAAGATTTTTCGAATGAAAATATTCCTACTGACATCGAAATTGAACCAGTGATTGACTCAGCACATCTGAAACATCTCGCAACATTATCGCCAGACTGCTTTTCCTACGATTTAAATTTCTTATCCTACAAGCTGTTCATGACTGTGCTCGTCTTATTGACCATCTATTTATTACTGTTTACGTCTGCCAACGGACTCATTTATCAGCATTCGGCGTTTCGTACATCCCAACCATCTCCAGATTCGAGTGACGTTACTAATTGGACCGAAATTCTGCGTTTCCTTATCATTTCTTGTTTATTTTTTATATGCCGACATTTTGTGAAGTCAACAACGAGAAAGAGAAAAAGTAGACTTAAATTTCCAAAAAGAAATATGCTTCACGTATATAGGTCACAAGTGCAACCAACGAATTTATCATAAATGTGTTTTTTATTATTACTACTATTTTTTTTAAACTGTGTTTATATATTCTGTGTTTTACACCTATATCTGCTTATTCCTGAGAACATTTATATCGTACAGACTATAGACTGCTACTATCTGTGACTTTCTTAGTAACTTTATTTCAATATCTTCGTTTTTTTTTTACGATTGCAGCAAGCATCCACGATTATTTTTTTTTTCTGGACGAAACATTAGAATGAGGTGTTTACCAGTGTAACTCACCATTTCAAGAGTCCAATCATTGATGGAAATCTTCAACACAGAACGTTTTTTTCTTCTTCGTATTTTTGTGTGTCATGCCATTCTACAGTGCGATAAACTTCAAGTGCTTTTTTTTTAAAGAAGTTATCGCGTACCAAGCATTTTTATCAACAGTGTTTTTTTTTAAATTATTCTTAGTTTGTGGAATATGTAACAGATTCTTTATTTTTTCAGCTTATATTAACAGAATTTATGTGCCTTTTTTTTCGAAGTCCTGTTCAACATTTTTTTTTAAAATCTCTGAGCGATATATATCTGTTCAAAACTTTTTTATTGAACCCTTGCGGTGATTTTTTTTTAGCGCATGGCAAGTTATCTTTCTCTCGGACTGCAAATGGTGCATTATTTTTTTCATTTGCCTGTTTCGCAACACGTGCTTTTTTTTATGTTGCGTAAACAACAACTTTATTTAAAATGACTATCTACACAGGACTTTATTTTTTTTTAACACTCACTTTTGACAAGAAGAAAAAGAATATTGTTGTATTTATACTTTTAAAACTGCATTTATATTTTTAAAACTGTATTTTATGTGTAAACTTTTTATTGAATTGCTATATATATGTATGTGTCCCCCCCCCCCCCGCATATTTTTTTTACAGAAGTAAGAGCTGGCTGTCGAAAAAAAATACCTTTTGGTGGGAAATCCCTTTTTTTTTTTTTTTTTTTTGCTTAGACGAGGCAAACCTCTTTTTTTTATTCTCGAATGACGTTGGGATAAAGATGTTTTTTTTTTACGAAATTCTACCTAAGATGAGGCAGATTTTAGTACGTTTTCGTGATGATAATATAATGGGCAGACGGCCTTTCGGATTATATTTTTCATCCCTGATGATGGCTCATGAGAAAGACGGTCTCATGGCGCAAATTGATGTTATCCTGAGTTTTTTTTTTTATTCTTTTGTTTGTTTTTTTGGAGATATCCCACGGCAGCTCAGCATCAATTTACATAAAATTTAGACTTAAATTATTTTTATTATTTAGCTCAATTTTCTTAATTATTTAATGACAGTTTTTTTTCCCTTTGGATCTTAATTATTTTTAGATAGTTTGTTTTTGTTTTTTGACATATCTTGTTGCTTATTTAACGCGCTGTCGAGGTCGACAAGCGGACAAGATGGCCGAGTGTGAGTTGTGGTTTTAGATTCCCATAAAACCCTACTCATAGCAACAGATATGGTCAGCACTTTTCCATGAGAACTTGTTACCGCAGAACAGCAGATGTTTGAATTTGCTGATATGCAGTTTGCATTCTCTTCGTCTGGAAACAAGTGACAACCGAGAGCAGATTGCATTCTGACGCGGCCGATGGTAGGCATATCTCGCTCTAGACGAGAGCAGAGGCCGAGCTCTGACGATTCTGCGGGCGCGTATGCTGCAGAAAAACCCCCTACCCTCCCGTACTTGTAAATATAATTTCTATTTAATATGTAAAACTATAACCTAGAATCATTAAACTCCTTTTTTCATTAACTAAGGCCTTATCCTTATATCATCCTTATATTACATATATATATATATATATATATATATATGTATTATATATATATATTTATATTATATATATATATTTATATTATATATATATATATATCATCATCATCAACAACCGTTTTTAATCCACTGCTGGATGTAGGTCTCCCCCAGATTTTTCCAATGTTTTCTGTCTAGTGCCTTAGTCATCCAATTTACACCGGCTACATTTCTGATTTCATCACTCCATCTTACTTGAGGTCGTCTTCTTGGCCGTTTTACATCTCTGGGATACCACTCTAGGGTGTTTGTGCTCCATCTATTGTCTTGTCTTCTTGCAATGTGCCCAGCCCATTTCCATTTTAGCTGTTTAATTCTTTCAATGATGCCAAAAACTTTCGTCTGACTTCTTATCCAGGTTATTCTTTTTCTGTCACTTCTAGTTATACCTAGCATACATCTTTCCATACTTCTCTGTGTTGCTTGTAATCTTTGTACCATCCGTTTTGTTAGCGTCCATGTTTTTGCTCCATAAGTTAGTACAGGCAAGACACATTGGTTAAATACCTTTCTTTTCAAACAAAGGGGCATGCTACTCTTCAGAATAATATTGTTCTTCCCAAAAGCATTCCATCCATTTCTTATTCGTCTATTGATTTCATTCATGATACCATTATCCGATGATATTTCCTGCCCAAGGTACACATAACTTTTCACTTCTTTAATTTCAGTGTTGTTGAAGACAATTTTCTTTTTTGATGCAAATGAATTGAACATCACCTTGGTCCTTTTCAAGTTTATTTTTAAAGCAAAGATCAAGCTTGGTAGAGGGGTAAGACAAGGAGACATTTCGCCTAAGCTTTTTACTGCTGTCTTTGAAAATATTTTCAAGAAGCTGGATTGGGAAAACAAAGGGATTAGAATAAACGGGGAATATTTAAGTCATTTCCGATTCGCTGACGACATTTCAATTTTCAGTAACAGTCCTGAAGAATTGGAAAATATGCTAAAAGATTTGGCAGAAGCATATATATATATATATATATATATATATATATATACATATATATATAAGCACGCCCTTAAAAGGAGTTGCATCGACCGTTCTGCAACCGTTGGAAGTATCCGTTTAACAAACTACTTAAAGACAATATAAGGCGAGTACATAGAGATTGCATGGTCAATGGGAATAAAGAAAAAACCAACAGTGAAAAAGTAAGGCGTCCATCCCTGGAACTAATGTGTAGTTGATGGATATTACAAAGCTGGACTTTAATAACAAGCGGTTTAATTTCAAAAAGTTTTAAGAAGACAGGTATCTCCAACGCTTTGGACGGAAGCGAAGATGGCATATTATAAAATTAAGAAGATTCTTCAGACAGCGATTAACATTATAATAGTGATATTGATACCTTCAGTGAAAGTGATTTATTATGAGATTTTTTTGTCAAAATTTTCACAAACATTATTTGTAAATTTTATGTCTATAAAAATGGTATTAAATAAACAACGCATAATCTGGAAAAATTTGGTAAGTTGCTAATTTTATTATATTTTTTTTTAGCCTTAGAATATGCAAAATTCCCTATCGTACTTATTGAATGAAGATGATTACAGAAAATTTGGTTTACACTTAAAAGTACATAAATAATTTAACATTTGTTTTCATCTAATGATCCACAAAGAAATGGAACCTATTCTTCCTTTCGGTTTAAGGCTATAAAAATCGCCATTTTACCTTATATTACATCACAAGAATACTGTCCATGGTTTCAAAAATTACTACCGGCTGTTCATCCATAGTACCAATCGAAATGTAACGTAACAGACCAAAATTTCGAGTTTGTCTCAAAATGGGAAAATGGTGGAATAAAAAGATCGTTTGGGCAACTATCGCAAATATATATATATATATATATATATATATGGGAGATGGGGGCATATGTGACAGTTCGCATAAATATAGCTTTTTCTCATAACTGGTTTAATTTCTATGAACAAAAATTACTCAATATAGTAAACAGAACTTTCTTTTACACATGGTAATTTTTTTTAAATCACCTCTGTAGTTCTTCTTACATTTTTTAATAGTTTTATAAATTCAAAAAATTGTTCACATGTGCCCCATCTACGGAGTAGATGTGAACACGCGTGGGGCACATGTGAACACAAGGAAAAAATATCCTTTGACATGCTGTTTATTCTGCTATTCATTTGTCATCGTAATCATTAGTTATATTACCTTTTAAATTCCCCATAAAGAAAAAAATATATATATTTCTGTAGTTTCTGGGTGATATGTTTAAGCAAACGATTATAAAATGAAAATAAGTAGATTTGGGGTGGGGAGGCTTAGATGATTCATTAAACATTGTTGCCATAAAATAAAAAAAATAAAAAAGCAATTTTGAAAAAGAAATTAAAACTTTTAAATTTTGCTTAAGGGTTTTTGTTTGGAGGAAATTTTAGGGAGGGGCATTTACATACTATTTATCGGAAATCTGACGAAATACGAAGGATTTTCACTCCTGTATTTGCCTTATTTACTTGTAAATTATAGATAAAGAAGGGCTTTTAATGATTTAAAAAAAATCCGGGCTATAACCCCCCCCCCCCCTCCCTAACTTCCTTTGCTTTTGAAAGAGGGGGGTGTACAATCGGGATTTTAAGGTAGTCATCAGTTTAAAAATATTACTTTCTTAAAATATTACTGATATCTATCTCCATTCAAAGCATTATATACATAACTGTTTTAGAGATGGAAGCAAGTCATCATTGCAAGTTTAGAACAAATGTAATAGAAAAATTTGCAAAGTTGTTCAAGATGTAGTTCTTTTGTATTAACAATGCATAAAAGATATTGATGTAAGCCGTTTAGTAAAATAATACATAACACTTATTGCATTTTAGAAAACATTAAGTTTATTTAAAGTATAATTGAACTTAAATTAGCTTACTTGCTCTTTATGTATTTGCTGAAAGATGTGTTTGTGGAAGTTTCAATACAAAATCAACTTTGTGTGAGGAAAACATCTTCTATTTCAGGAAAATTGTAGATAATGGAACTGACATTATTTCTCATTAAGTTAAGTGAAAGGAACAGAATCACAGAATGATTACTGGGGCACTTATGAACTGTTCATATCTGCCCCAACTAGTCTGTTCACAAGTGCCCCACATTGCTGCGTCTGTTAAATTGATAAATCATTAATATTTCTCAATTTTAGCAGAAATAACTTTATCAAAAATATTTATTAGTATTCATAGCATATGTTAAAACACTCAAATTCAAATAAAGGAATAAATAAATAAAGTTATTCGTTTATCAACTTGGAACAAAGATTTTACTTTTGAGATCTAAAAACAGTGTTTTGGCTACAGAGGACAAACAAAATGTCATAGAGCTTCAAAAAATTGTTATCAAATGCCTACAGGTGCTGTCATCTTTAGTATTTTTTTCAAATAAAAAAACTTATAATAACTGTCGAAAAATTGCGATGTTCACATCTGCCCGTGTTCACATGTGCCCCCATCTCCCCTATATATATATATATATATATATATATATATATATATATTACAACAGATTAGTACCTTTATTAAAGTAAAATTATGTTGTTATAGCAATTTCTTTCCATATTTTGTTTATCCTAAGTAATTTTCTTTATTCTTTTGTATTAACGAATTGTCTTCAGCTCCCTTTTTAACACGTTGAGTGCCGCGGTGACTGACACTGAAGCTGAAACATTTACAATGTTTAAAGTAATTTTTAAGAAAGTATAATCCTGTAATAAATAAAAGGTAAGTAAATTTTAAATAGATTTTCAGTAATTACTTAAAACAGTATATATATATTTTAGTTTTATATCATAGACAGTAAGTCATCGGTGAATGACGCGTACTATAAACGGAAAGTTCAGTGTCAGTCATCGGTGACTGACGTGGCGCTTAACGTGTTAACTAAAATTACTAAATTTTTTTTTAAAAAAGTTTCTTTTAGCATAAAGGTGGTAACCTATTAAAATTTTCTTTTTATGCAAAAGCTGAATTCATTTTTTAAGGGTATATTTTGCATCATTGAAATGCTTACATCGTTAACTGCTGATTTCGGTTAGTGCGGACGAAAAATAGTCTCCCTTGGCAGTCCGCACTAATGAGAATTCGCTGTACCTTAAAAAACGCTTATCAAACACTTCGCACTCAATACAAAAGCGTTGCTTTCTTGTATCGTCAATACTTTATAGCAGGCTACAGTTAAAGTTCAAACAGTTTAAATTAATATGTGTATCAGTTTATCTCAGTTCGTAAAACCAAGGATGAAACTAAACTTCAGCATCTGTCGCTTTATTATGGCTTTTTCGATTTATGATAGCGATTCCTTAATTTACCCCGAAATTGAGGAATAGCAGATGAAGTATTTGCTGTCAAATTCTGCGACAGCAATCAATTTTAGCATATTATTATCTAAATTTCTCAACACTAATTTTCTTAGATTTGTACTGTTTGCAGTTTGGGATCCTCAAATGGGACGGATTCACTCTACAAGTATTTCATTTCTTTAATCATCTAACTGATTCCAAATCACTCAGTAATAATTTACTCACATGTTTCTAACACTTTCCTACGCATTCCTTTGCAAAATGTGTGTGGAAGTACAGCGGTCATAGAATATCATTCTCGATATAGGATATAGAGCGGACACGTATCGGTGCTTGTGTCAAGAATGCGAGAAATGGCATTCCAAATGTCCAAATTTCCTACTGCATCGTTGGCATTTGTTACGCTTCCAACTACCGCAAAGGATTCCAGTGACTCATTCCTTACGGTCAGAGACTCTCAGTTGTGATAGTTTGTCCAGAGTTGTGGCAGCAGCATATCTAAGCCTTTCATTCGAAATGCTGATTAAACAGATACAGCCTGGTTCTAGAGTATTCGGATTCAAGTATGCTTAAAACGTTAAAGGATAAGGAGTTTATTTCAATAGTATGTGTTCTAAGTGATCTGTTTCAAGAGTTCCGATTTGGTAAAGTTCATTTTACGTTTGCATACATGATGATTTATGTCACAGAAAGTTTGCAATGATATGAAGTAGATGAAAACTTTACTACTCATTTGATTTTATCTACTACCGTGAACGCTGAATTAAATTCACTTGAATTCGACACAGACTCATATGCTTAATCGTAAAAGATGCGAAAAGAATGTTTTTTAGGCCTTACTTTTAAACCGACTTAAAAAAAAGGAAGTTACAGAATTCGATTATACATTTATTTACTTTTTTAATGTATGTCCGCCCATAGTTTTTAAACGGGTGCTCCAATTTTGATAATTATTTTTATGTTAAAAAGGAATAGTTTCGGTGTTGTTTCTGTATCAATTTCAGTGGGATCCAAAGGTGGTGTGTTTGTCTATGTGACTGTTTTTTTTTTTTTTTTCTAGGCTCTAGAATTAGTAAAAATTGGACAATCACCAGGAAATTTGAGTATTTTTTAAGATACAGAATACTAAATTTTCAAGACCTAGGGTATTACAGTTTTTATGATACAGTACAGAATAATACATTTCTTAGGATACAGAGTACTACATTTTTAAGGTCCAGAGAAAATGTTTAAAAAGTCATCGTACGCTTTATTGATTTTTTTATTACAATTTATTCTTTTGTTTTTAATAGACACGTCGGAAAATTTAATGTATGATCGTCCATTACATACCAGAACGATCAATATTGAAAACAATGGAGTTAAAAATTAATGTCGTCAACAATTAAAGGCTTCCAAAAAAAAAAAGTTTTATTTCAATCCACTTCCAATCAATTACGCCAACTGACATGGAATAAGTATATATGAATATAATAAGTTGAGCTAGAATCATTTCAACCTTCTTTTATTTATTTCTTAAAAATTACTTCTTTTAGGTAGCTTTCTTTACAAAAAAGCTACCTATTGCAGCCGTTCGGAGGAAAGCGATTTCAAAAAATTTTGGTATA
Source organism: Maratus speciosus (assembly GCA_963932465.1). NCBI lineage: Eukaryota > Metazoa > Arthropoda > Arachnida > Araneae > Salticidae > Maratus > Maratus speciosus. The sequence goes on from OZ010795.1 coordinate 511,768,239, forward strand.
TTTTCATCGATCATGACCCCCAGACCCCGAAACCACCCTCCGTTCAAAATTGATATATATATATATATATATATATATATATATATATATATATATATATATATATATATATATCTGACCTATGTCACACTGTAACTCCCGTAATTATGAACCGATTTCGATGTAATTCGGTGTGTACATAGTACATACCAATGTCTCGACCGAGTTCGTTGGCCAACTTCATCCGCCGTTTTGTTTCAAAATGGCGGCCATTTAAAATTTTAAAAAAAATTAAAACTTGAAATGTGGTACCAAAAAATTAAAAATGGAAAAATATTTTTTTCTTATGTATTTGACCTTTATACAAAGATTCCGGAGCAGTTTTTGTTTCGTCTATATCTTAAAAAATGGCTGAGTTATAGCATTTTGAATTTCTAGCGTGGCTGACATTTTGAAACGTCCTGAAATTTGTCACGCGGTAAAAGGCGTATTTATGAACCGATTTCGATGTAATTCGGTGTGTACATAGTACATACCAATGTCTCGACCGAGTTCGTTGGCCAGCTTCATCCGCCATTTTGAAACAAAATGGCGGCCATTTAAAGTTTTTTTAAAAATTTTAAATTTGAAATGTGGTACCAAAAAATTGAAAATGGAAAAATATTTTTTTCTTATGTATTTGACCTTTATACAAAGATTTCGGAGCAGTTTTTATTTCGTCTATATCTTAAAAAATGGCTGAGTTATACCATTTTGAATTTCTAGCGTGGCTGACATTTTGAAACGTCCTGAATTTTGTCACGCGATAAAAGGCGTATTTATGAACCGATTTGGATGTAACTTCTTTTATACATAGTACATACCAATGTCTCGACCGGGTTCGTTGGCCAGCTTCACCCGCCATCTTGTTTAAAAATGGCGGCCATTTAAATTTTTAAGAAAAATTTAAATTTGAAATGTGGTACCAAAAATTAAAAATTGAAAAAATATTTTCTTCTTATGTGATTGGCCTTGATAAAAAAATTCGGGAGCAGTTTTTGTTTCGTCTATATCTTAAGAAATGGCTGAGTTATAGCATTTTGAATTTCTAGCGTGGCTGACATTTTGAAACGTCCTGATTTTTCTCACGTAATAACAGACGTATTTATGAACCGACTTGGATGTACATTGGTGTGTACATAGTACATACAAATATCTCGACCGAATTCGTTGGCCAGCTTCATCCGCCATCTTGTTTCAAAATGGCGGCCATTTAAAAAAATTAACAAATAAAAAAATTTAAATGAGATACCAAAAAATTGGAAAATGAAAAAGATTTTTTTATATGTGTTTGACCTTAATACAAAGATTCCGGAACAGTTTTTCTTTCGTCTATATCTAAAAAAAAAAAAAAATGGCTGAGTAATAGCATTTTGAATTTCTCTTGTGGCTGACATTTTAAAACGACCTGATTTTTGTCACGCGATAACAGGCGTATTTATGAAACTATTTGGATGTAACTTGGTCTGTACATAGTACATACCAATGTCTCGACCGAGTTCGTTGGCCAGCTTCATTCGCCATCTTGTTTCAAAAGGGTTGCCATTAAAAAAAAAATTAAATTTAAAATTCAAAATGAGGTATTAAAAAATTAGAAAATGAAAAAGATTTTTTTTTATGTGTTTGGCCTTGATACAAAGATTCCGGAGCAGTTTTTGTTTCTGAAAATTTGTTCTTTTGTTGATATCTTAAAAAATGGTTGATTTATAGCACTTTGAATTTCTAGCATGGCTAACATTTTGAAACGATCTTGTATTTGTCACGCGATAACACACGTATTCGCCTATTTCGATGTAAGAAGGCATGTGGATAGTATACATCAACACCTCGACCAAGTTCGCTGACCAGATTCATCAGCCATCTTGTTTCAAAATGGCGGCCATTAAATTAAAATATATATATATATTTAAAGTGAGGTGCAAAAAAATTAGAAATTGAAAAAGGTTTCTTTCTTATTTGATCTTGGTATAAGGATTCAGGAGCATTTTTTGTTTGTCTTTACCTTAAAAAATGGCTCAGATATAGCTCTTTCAATTTCTATTGTGGGTGACATTTTAAAAAATCTGATTTTTTGCATGCGACAGCACTCCTATATATTAACCGATTCCGATGTGAGTGAGCATGTGCACAGCAATTACTAAGGTCTCGACCAAGTTCACTGCTTACCCTCATCCACCATGTTGTCTTAAAATGACAGGCACTTTAAGAAATTGCCGAATTTGGCAGCCAAATATAAGTTACTTTAAAGAAAAGCAGCTTGGATAAAGCTGACTAATTTCGCGAAATTCTCATTCATTATATTGATAAATATTAGTATTGAATCTCCTATATTCGGTTTCCACTAAATTGAGCTTCGTGTGTTTGCATGATATAAGTTGGCTTTTTTAAAATAAGGATTATGAAAGCTACCTCTTCCTCCCGGCACTGGCCGGAAGGACTTTTTTTTACTGTTTTGTGATTCAACAAAGAACGCTTTTTTATAAGATACTAAAATAGTCTAATATATCATTAAAAGTTGTTATCTAGGCTTTAAAAGCCGATGTCGCATAGATTATGTAATGTCCAAACCGTCCGTCTCTTTAAGGGTTAATATCTCAGCTAAATACCGATATATTTTTTTTCCAAAATCTTTATGAACAATCCTTTTATACTTCTGCGACGATATGTATACCTCTAGCGCTCATCAAATCCTTTGAATACCCGCAAATCGAAATTTATGTGTAATGGAAAAATGTAATTTTCTCAAAAACTATGTGATCTAGGGTCATCGCTATAGTTTTCCTGCAAGGTTTAAGTCAACTTCTACAGTCTCAAATATTTTCATAATTTTAGTTTCAGTGCATTTGAAAATAGAGTGGACGGGTGGAGAGGGACTTATTTTTGCATTACAGTTTCGACGATATGTCTGAAAATGCAATACCTACAATTAAAAGAAATGTATAGTTGAGTTCGGCGTTATGAAAGCTCCCACACGATATACAAAGAAAAGATTTTTTCTTTCACGTAACTTAATTAGTCCCTCTACATTTTTCCTACATATATTTGTAAATGGTTAATAATCTATAAATATGTAGGTCAATAGCCTTTGTTACTTCGGCCAACTTGAACTGTCCACGTTCCATTGTTTAGGAGTAAAATGACTGTGACAGACGGACAGACAGACACAGGAATGATCATATAATGGTTCCGTTTTTACGCTTTAAGTACGAAACTCTAAAAGTATGTTATTTGCTTTACATTCCTAAAGCACTGTTGAAGACAAAGACACTTTTACAGGTAAAACTTGCTGCAAAACATGTTTGCAATTAGGAATGATTTTTCAAAGTTTGGTTTAATAAAAAATTATCAAGTCGTAGGTAACTTCAAATCAGAAAAAGAAAACAGAAAATTGAGTGCAATTTTAAATGCAAGCTAAATATATTTTTTTATATTTTAATTCTTACACTGTTTTAGTGTCACTTCCTTTCCTTTATGTGATATATAAAAAATGGTAATTGGTGAAAGATACAGTAGTAAAATTCTCGGAAAGTTTAAGCATATAAAGAAATTTAAATTTTAAAAGTCTCATAATATGACAATAAATTTATTAAATTTATCTGGAATTGAATGAATTCCCGTAAATGAACATTTGCTGGCTGTTCATTCTTAGAAACGAAATGCTAAAATGAAATGAAACACAAAAAATATATTACTTGCTTTCCATTCCTAATGCACCATCGAAGGCAAAGGCACTTTTACAGACAAAACCTGCAACAGAAACCTGTTTGCTATTATAGATGATTTTTCAAAGTTTGGTTTGATAAAAAAAAAAAAAAAAAAAAAAAAAAAAAGTGTATCAAGTCGTTTCAAACCGGAAAAAAGCTAGCATTAAGTATAACATTAAATGCACACACACAAAAAAAATTATTTTAAATGTACTTTAAAACAGGGTTCGTACGGATACCGTTATTTTCAAGGCCCAATGTCAGAATTTTTTTATAGGAAAAAAAATCTAGTTTAAACGGACAAAATTTCGCCTTATTTCAGGAGAGATTTTTCAAAAGAAAATACTGGTAACGAAGAATTTCTTAGTCATGAAATTCACGCACCCGTACGAACCCTGTTAAAATATTTTAAATCTTATATTCTATTAGTGTCACTTCTTTCATTTATGTGATAAATTAAAAATTGTAATTAGCGAAAAAAACAGCAGAAAATTCTCGGAAATTGTAAGCATATGAAGAAATGTAATAAATTTTTAAAATCTCATAATAAAGAGTAAATTTCTTAAATTTATCTCAGATTGAATCCATTCTCGTAAATGAACATTTTCTGGTCTTTCAATCGTAGAAACAAAATTCTAAAATAAAATTAAGCTTAAAGAGTATATTAGTATTTGCTTTCCATTCCTAAAGCACCATGGAAGGCAAAGACACTTTTACAGGTAAAACGTGGGAAGAAATCCGTTTGCTGTTAGGAATGGTTTAAAAAAAAAAAAAAAAAAAAAAAAAAACAGGAAAATTGTTATAATTTTATGTGCGCGTTAAATATTCTTTAAAATATTTTAATTCTTACACTGTTTTAGTGTCACTTCTTTTCATTTATAGGATAAATTAAAAATGGTAATTGGCGAAAGAAACAGTTAAAAATTCTCGGAAATTGTAAGTATATGAAGAAATGTAATAAATTTGAAAAACTTCATAATAAAAAGTAAATTTCTTAAATTTATCTGACATTGAATCAATTCTCATAAATGAACATTTTCTGGCCGTTCAATCGTAGAAACAAAATGCTAAAATAAAATTAAACTTAAAAAGTATATTACTTGCTTTCCATTCCTAACCAGTGTTGGGCATTCTCACAAGAAAAACGAACTAATTCAAACTCAAATTCAATTTCTCAAAAATGAGTCAAGTTCACGCTCAAATTCAAAAAATTTCAAAGCGAAATCCACTAAAAACTCTATTTTAGGGTTCCGTACTTAAAAAGTAAAAAAAAACGGAACCATTATAAGATCACTCTTGTGTCTGTCTGTCTGTCACAGCCCTTTTACTCGTAAACTATGGAACGTGGAAAGTTCAAATTGGGAGCAGTAATAAAGACTATTGACCCACATATTTACAGATTAATAAATATTCATAAATATATTTAAGAAAAATGTAGAGGGGCTAATTAAGTTACTTGAAAAAAACATTTTTTTTCTTTGTATATCGTGTGAAAGCTTTCGCAACGCTGAAATCAAAAATATATTTCATTTAATTTCAGATATTATATTTTCAAAGTTATGGTGGAAAATGTAGTGTAAAAATATGTCCCCCCCCCCCTTCTAATTACGAATCTAGTGAAACTAAAATTATGAAAAAATTAGAGGTAGTAGACATTAATTTAAACCTTGCAGGAAATTATAGCGATTACCCTAGGTCACATAGTTTTTGAGAAAATCGCATTTTTCCGTTACACTGAAATTTCGATTTACGGGATTCAGCAAAAGTGTTGAGCAGAGCTGAAGGTACCTATCGTAGCAGAAGTATAAAAGAATTGTTGATCATGAATTTTGGAAAAAAATCGTCGGTAATTAGCCGAAATATTAACTCTTAAAGACACGGACGTTTTGGACATACATAATGACAGGGACGGTGTACTTTATGCTCCATCGGCTTTTAAGGCCAAGATAACAAATTTTAAGGATACTAAATTTATGTAATGCAATGCTCAGTACCAGTATAAAAGCAATAAACGTCAAATTGTTAAAAACAGACTAATTTAATGAGAATGAATCATATAAATACTATGGGATTCGCGACTAGTTTCCATTGAGTGGCTCTCTCAATACACCTACTATGTTTTTAAAGATTAAATAAAAACCTATATGGAATCACAACTATACAGAATAGCTATATTTGCTATTATTTAGGTTCCATATATCTCTGAACTTTCACGGTATATCCATTTATACTTTTCTAGTATACAGGGTGCAAAAGAAAGTCCCTTTAACCTGAAAATATTTGTAAACAGAGAGAGCTTCATGCAAGTGAGGTAACGGTATAGTAAAACAACTACGCTCGATTTAATGAACACGACAGCAGCGCCCCTAGTGGTGAAATTTGGAAGATAGCCACTGAAAATTGAAAACGAAAAGAGATACAGCAAAATTTCCAGTTAGAAAGTTTTAGAGCATCAATTAATTAATAGAATACGACATTTGGTTTACATGGATAAGATAAATCTTCGTTTGTTTGCCCAAAAATGTCCGAAATCGATGCACTCCATTTTGTGTAAACGTTTGAATGGATTAGTCAGAAGTATGAAGATATGCGCACAATTTATGCTATAAATACGTACTTATCTGAATACATTTTGATAACATCACACACACACACAAAAAGACAAACTGTCTCATAGTGATAAAAAGTTAATATTCAGTATGCTCGAAAAGTTCACCATTGCTCACGATACACGTTTATATTCGTGAGAGTAATTCTGCATGCACATTTCTCAGCATGGAACGTCTATTACAAACCTCTTCAATATGACGGCATAGATTTAACTCTTTCAAGGGTGGTGGCTAGACGGCCTAGCCACCTAATTTTAATTCCAAAACTGACAAATGGCACCAAGAATATTTTAATAAGATTTTGCTTTTGTAATGAAAGTGCAAATTAGCGGATTTTTGTTTTCTGAGAAATTCGTTTGAATATTCTGTTGTCAGTCAATTATTTCATCGGTTTACGAACAGAATTCTTCTGGCCCTGAAAGGGTTATTCTAAAATTTTAAATGCATTGGAAATTAAATCTTTACAGACATTACAACACAGCACAACGTCACAATCTGCAATTGTGCACTGCTACATTTCCGGAATGCGAATAGGCAAAGTAGAATCGTCGCTCATCGATTTCGAACATTTTTGGGTATGCAGGCGACGATTTATCTTATCCGTGTGAACCAGATGTCGTTTCGTACTAATTAATTGATGCTCTAAAACTTTCTAACTGGACAATTTTCCCTACCTCTTTTCGTTTTCGATTTTCAATGGCTATCTTCCAAATTTCACCACTAGGCGTGCTGCTGTCTTTTGCATTAGGTCGGACGTAGTCGCTTTACTGTACCGTTACCTCACTTGTATAGCTGTAGCGCTCTCCGTTCGTAAGTATATTCAGATTAAAGGGACTTTCCTTTGCACCCTGTTTACTATACAGCTATACTCAACCCTACGTTGTATAGTTTTTACAAAGTCTTAGTATTCTTTTAGCAACGGTATTTTTTAATAATACACTTAATAATTCATATATTTATTGTACGGAGCCGTCTCTGCGCGAGTAATACTCGTACTTGACCGTTTACTTTTTTTAATATATTAGAACTTTATCATCCAAATTTACAAATTTTTGTGAACTAATCTTTTGGTTATTCGATGTAAGTGTCATCATGTGCCCGGCCCAATTTTGCTTCCCGGCACTCGGTCCGAGCTTGGTTTGGGGATTACTTTTTCCTAGAGGTTCGGATCGAGATGAGCCGGGATTGGATTTATTTTCAAAATACTGTTTATGTACCTCATTTCTTTCTATATATCCTATTATATACTATATTAATTTTTTAATGGATCTCTATTTGTATGTAAATTTCTGAATTATCATTAATACCATTAATCCATTTACAAGGCTTGGAGACTTAAAAATCTGAAAAATTGTATATCGAAAAACCTCCTAAGACGGAATAACTTAGTAGAGAAAAAAAAAATCGTTATGGTTAAGTTCCTTTTTCACCAGGTCTGTCGTCTTTTGCAAGTGTATTATTTATTTTCAAACGGATTATTACATCCATTTTGCACCGATAAAGAATTTTTTTCGTTTAAAACAGGATTTCGTCATACACAGATACTTATAACAGGTTTTACAGTATTGTATCCCCTACCCTATAAATGTAGATGTACTATTATTTAAAGAGAATTGTAATTGTAGAATAATGGTAATTTGAAAATATATGCATTTTCGGCAAAATTTGTTGACCCAAGGAGGTTGTTCCACAGATTTTTGCACGAGTCAGACAGGAACGGGTCAATGATTTTCATACAAGCAGGGTTGTGACCGGAACAGAAAATTTCGGTCGGTGCAGACTTCTAGGAAGAATAAGGCACAGGCCCAGAAATAAGTCCAATTCGACCCGAGACTCCAGAGAAAGAAAGACCCGGACACGACCCAGAAAAACTGATGATCAGACTCGACGCGTCCCGAGTCTGTATAGGCCTCTAAACGGCATTTGAAAGGGAAAAACGTGTTCTAAACCGCTGGAAAATTTAAAAAATAAATTATGAAAATAATTGAGTTGTAAATTTTGTTCAAACTCGCGGATTTATTTAGCTTTCGTTCAGCTCACGCTCGTTCATAAAAAAGTGAGTCGAGTTCAACTCAACGTTCCCAGAAAGTGAGCTAAACTCGTGAGTTTTCACTCAATGAGCACGCTCATGCCCAACATTGTTCTTAACGTACCATCGAAGGCAAAGACACTTTTATAGGCAAAAAGTGGGGCAGAAACCTGTTTTCGATTAAGAATGATTTATCAAAGTCTAGTTTAATAAAAAAGAAAAAGATATCTTAGGTGTAACTTCAAATTAGAAAAAAAAAACAGCAACTTAAATATACTTTTAAATGCAAGCTAAATGTTTATAAAAACATACTGTTTCAGAGTCACTTCTTTTTATTTATGTGATATATAAAAAATGGTAATTGGCGAAAGAAACAGTACCAAAATTCTCCGAAAGTTTAAACATACGAAGAAATGTAGTAAATTTTAAAAGTTTCATAATATGACAGTAAATTTGCTAAATATATCTGACATTGAATCAATTCTCGTAAATAAATATTTCCTGCTTGTTCATTCATAGAAACGAAAGGCTAAAATGAAATGAAACACAAAAAGTATATTACTTGCTTACCTTTCCTAATGCACCATTAAAGGCTTTTACAGAAAAAACCTCTGACAGAAACCTGTTTGCTATTGAGTATGATTTTTCAACGTTTAGTTTAATAAAAAATTATAAAATTGTAAATATATCTTCAAAACAGAAAAAAAAAACTTGGAACTTAAGTATTACTTTAAATGCACGTTAAATATTTTTAAAAATATTTTAATTCTTACGCCGTTTTAGTGTCACTTCTTTTCATTTATGTGATAAATTAATAATGCGAATTGGCGAATGAAACAGTACAAAATTTTCGGAAAGTTTAAGCATATGAAGAACGTAGTAATTTTTTTAAATCTCATATGACAATAATTTTTTTAATTTATCAGGCATTCAATTAATTCTCCTAAACGAACATTTGCTAGTCGTTCATTCGTATTAACAAAATGCTAAAATAAAATGAAACATAAAACGCAAATTACTTTCTTTCCATTACCAAAGCATCGTCGAAGTCAAAGACACTTTTACAGGGAAAATGTGGGGCAGAAACATGTTTGCTATTAGGGATGATTTTTCGAAGTCTGGTTTAAATAAAAATTATCAAGTCGTAGGTAAAATTTCAAATCAGAAAAAATCTGGAACATAAGTATGAATCTAAATGCACAATAAGAAATAAATTTTAAATCTTTAAATATTTTTTTAGATAGTTTAATTTTCACACTTTTTAGTATCACATCTTTCCATTTATTTGATTAATAGAAAATGGTATATGGCGAAAGAAAGAGTAGCAAAATTCTCGGAAAGTTCAAGCCTATGAAAAAATGTAGTAATTTTTTTAAATCTCATACTGCAAAAACTTTTATTACTTAATCAAGCATTTCAATAAATTCTCCTAAATGGACATTTACCAGTCGTTCATTTCTAGAAAGTGAATGCTAAAATAAAATGAAACTTAAAAAGCAAATTACTACTTTATTTCCATTCCCAAAGCCCCATTGAAGGTAAAGACTCTTTTAGAGGCATAACGTGGGGGCAGGAACCTGTTTGCTATTAAAGATGATTTTTCAAAGTCTGGTTTAATAAAAAAAAAATTATAAAGTCGATATTATAACTTCAAATCACACTGTAAAAAAAATTCCGCAACGTTCCTGGGAAAAAATGGACAGCTGAGTTGCCCATTATTTCCAAGAAACATTTCTTGAAAATGACTGGAACTTTACTGTATATGTTAAAAACATTCTACAGAAATGCCAGTAAGTTTCCTGCGAAATACCAGGAATATTTCTGTTGACAGCAAAACATTACTGACATTTCACAGCATGCGGGATCCGCAGACGATTTTTACATTTCCAGTTGACAATTTTCGCTTTATTATCATTATTTGTTGGAATGAAAAAATATTTTAAAATTGACATCAAAATTATATATATATATATAAAAGCCGTTTTCTGTGTGTATGTCCTTTATACAAATCTTTAATTTTTGACCGTTTTGCCCGAAACTTGCTGCACATAGGCTTTAGAACGTGGAATAGATCCCTGTCACCTTTAAAAAATCATCAGACCAATATTTATCCCTTTTTTCTATCATCTTTCATAATTTAACATTATAGAAATATCTCATTTTAAATTTTCAAATTCAATAGCTTCTTTCCTGTTGCCACACATCTAAAAAACTGCTCAATAATTTTAAAAAAAATGATAACTCGAGTACTTTGTTTTATTAGCCAATACAAATTCAGACTCGACTGCTATATTTGTACATTTTTGAAATCGACGTCATTCTAATCAGAAAATGCACATTTTTATATATTTATGTAAAAACTTTAACTAAGCATGTTTTAAAATGACTTTAGAAGTACTTTAGTTGAATGTTAAAAAATCTATTTTAATGAAGTCGTTTCAATATCAAGAATCAAATAAGGAAAATGATAATAGTAAAAAAAAATCGTTTGCTAGATATGACGTCAATGTCATCAATATAATTTCAAACTGGCTCTAAAAACTGGATGCTACAATTTATTCCCTATTTCTTTGTAATCTTTAATTATATCATTTAGATAAATGTTTTAATACCTGAAATGCAATGATAACATTCTACGATTTGTATCGAATACGGTTGTATAAAATACGATTTTTGTACGATTTATATTAAATAGAAATTATAGCTACTATTTTTTAGGGTAAGCTTTTTTTCTTTTTTAAACAAAATTTCATGACTGACAGACTTTTTTGTTAGACGTTGAAATAATGGGATGCATGATGTTTAGAGATCAAATTGCAGTAAAAGCGTAATTTATGGTACGGTTTAGGTTGTTGCCACCAACAATATGGTGCTAGGCGTTACTCATAGATATGTCTTTTCTTCATAATATTGCCTTAATAGCAAACGGATATATCTTTCTGAATTGGGTTACAGGTATATTTAAAAATATATCCGTGATTGAAAATTAATATAAAATGGATAAACAATCCGTAAATTGAGATAAGCTTTTCAAAAAAAAAATTACTGAAAGTACTTTTTGTATTCTATTAGATTTTGGAATAATCAAATGTGCGATGTTTAAAGGTCAAATTGCAGTAAAAGTTAAATTTATGGTTGGGTTAGGTTATTGCCACCAACAATATGATGCTAGAGTTACTCATAGTTCATCAATGTCTTTACTTTATAATATTGCATTAAGAGCAAACAGGTATATCTTTCGTAATTGGGCTGCATGTAGGGATGAGATTTACACGTTTTTGCACACCGGTATATTCTTAAAGAAAATGTTGTTGTGTTAAATCAAGAGAGTGTCCCGTTTAATGGGAATATCATTTACTCTAACAAAATACTGGTGTGAAAAAATGCGGAAATCTTATCCCTGGCTGCATGCAAATCAAAAATATCCATGATTGAAAATTACTTTAAAAACCATTAAGATGAAAAAATTGAGATACAATTTTCAAATAAATTTCATTTGACAGAAGCTTTTTCTATTCGACAGTGTGAAAAACGAAATTGTATGATGATCATAAGTTTAAAAAATTTTAGTAAAGGCAAACTTTATGGATTAGGTCACTGCCATCATCAGTATAATGTCACAATTGGCATTGTGTTTGTAGTTTATATATATATATATATATATATATATTCTGAAGATGACTCAATGAAAGAGTCGAAACATGTAAATTTTTAATATTTTTAATGTTTTTTATTATTTAAAGGACGCTTTTTAAGCAAATAATTGTACTTTAATATATGTTATGACATTTGTTTGGAATATACATTATTATGGTATAGTTAATAGTAGACGCAATTAAAACTATTTTACTTATATTTCTTATCGGTCTTTTAACGATTCGTGGACGGTAATGCACCAATCTCAGTTATTGTCACTGCCGTATTATTTCATTTTAATGTATTTTACCCGGGTGGACCATTATTATTGACACGAGCGAAGCCGGGTAGATCTGCTAGTTATTTATAATTTACACGAAAAAATAAATTTTCAGTTAAAATTCAATAAAGTAAATATATATATGATATATTGTTTCTGAACTTTGCTTAAAATATAAAAATATATAAATGTAAATAATAATTAGAAAAAAATCTAGACATAAAATATTTTGGATTTTCGTCAGTAATTATGTTAGTTTACAAGTTAGATAAAATACATATAAATTTTCATGAAAAAAAAAAATCCTAAACGTAATTTTATATTTTTTCTGAAAATAAAAAAAAATTCAAATTTGCAGCAATTCAAAGTGTCAAATATATATCAAATTTAAATCAAATTGTAAAGTGTTAAAATATAAAATTAATTAAAAAAGAAAAAAAAAAGTCAAGAGGTAGCATCGAACTCGGGCCGTACGGGTGGCGTGCGAGCCTTCTGCGTCCACACCACGAAAGACACATTGAGAGCTGCAAACTAATGGGTATTTGAAACGTATGCTAAACCTCGGCATCTAATTTCTGAAAATCTAAGGCCCATTTGAAGAAATCCTTTCACAAGAATAATTAGAGATAAGAACTCTAAAACATACTTTAAATTAATCAAAATCGGTGAGAATCATGTTTGATGGTCCCCTGGTTAATGGAGATCCAAATAATAGGTGTATTTTTTTTACACGGTCTGCTCGTTAAACATTCCACAGACAAGTACGAGAGATAATCTCTTAGCGATGTCACAGAGGTATTGTATTTTCATCTGAATGGTCTTGACAATAGAGACGTAAAGGATTATGTCGTCTATTGATTTATTTGCATTCCATATTGATTTTTTTTACATTCATTTAAGGAATTCTTTTTCGACACTCGCGCGCGAGCAACGGATTATAGCAAAAAAATAATAAATGGCGGCCGCAGCGTTTTGCTGTTTCCAACTTTTGTTCAGGAACGTTTCAAATAAGAAAACCAGAATTTCACAGGAAAGAGCTAAATTATTCTGAAAACCTGAGAAAAGGCGAAACGTTCCTGGATTTTACATGGAACGTTATCATTTTTTTTTTTTGCAGTGCAGACAAAAACTGGAACTTAAGTATAACTTTAAATGCACAACAAAAAAATGAATTTTAAGCATATAAATATACTTTAAAGTATTTTAATTCTTATATTGTATTTGTGTCACTTCTTTCATTTATGTGATAAATTAAAAATGGTAATTGGCGAAAGAAACAGTAGGAAAATTCTCGGAAAGTTTGCATGAAGAAATGTAGTAAATTTTTAAAATCTCATAATATGACAGTAAATTTGTTAAATTTATCTGGCATTTAGTCAATTCTCCTAAATGAACATTTTGTGGTTGTTCATTCGTTGAAACAAAAGGCTGAAGTTGAATTAAACACAAAAAGTACATTACTTGTTTTCCATTCCTACATCATCATCGAAAGCAAAGGCACGTTTACATGCAAAACCTGAGGCAGAAGCCTGTTTGTAATTACGGATAATTTTTCAAAGTCTGGTTTAATAAAAAATTATCGAGTCGTGAGTGTACCTACAAATCAAAAAACTACAACTGGAGTATAACATTAAATGCGCAACAAAATATAAGATTTATATATTTAAATAGTAAAATTTGTATAATTTATTTATAGCATCAAACTTGGGTATTGCTATTAAAAAAAAGTTTGGGTTTGTTTTGATTTGTAGATGGACCCATAAGCAAATTTTATATACATCATTTAAAAGTAGACTCTATTTCCAATTGTTTGGTAACAGTAACTTTCTTCTACAATAATTTGTTGCAGCGTTAGTAGGGGGTGCTTACATTTTTTCCCACAAACTGTAAAGCAAAAAGTAAACTTTTAATTTTCAATATTAAAACTAACAATATTAACTATTTTAAATATTCTTTAAAATAGTTTAATTCTTACACTGTTTCAGTATCCCTTGTTTTCATTTATGTAATAAATTAAAAATGGCAATGGACGAAAGAAGCATATGAAGAAATGTAGTAAATATTAAAAATCTGATGATTTGACAAAATATTTGTTAAATTTATCATGCATTGAAGCAGTTCTCCTAGATGAACATTTTCTGGTCATTCATTCATAGAAACAAAATGCTAAAATAAAACGAAACATTAAAGTACATTACTTGCTTTCCATTCCTAAAGTACTATCGAAGGCAAAGACACTTTTACAGGCAATGCCTGGGGCAAAAACCCGTTTGGTATTAGGGGTGTTTTTTCAAAGTCTGGTGTAAACAAAAATTATCAATTCGTACGTATAATTTAAAATTAGAAAAATATAGGAACGTGGGCAACTTTAAATGCAAAACAAAAAAATACATTTTAAATAGTTACCTATTTTAATTCTTATACTGTTTAAGACTCACTTCTTTTCATTTATGTGATAAATTTAAATTAGTAATGAGTGAAAGAAGCAGTGGCAAAATTCTCAGAAATTTTAAGAATTTGGGGGAATGTAGTACATTTTTAATATCTCATCATATGACATTAATTTTGTTAAATTTATGAGGTATTTAATAAATTCTCCTAAATGAACATTTCTTGATCGTTCATTCAAAGAAACAAAATGCTAAAATAAAACATAAATAATATGTTACTCGCTTTCGATTCCTAAAGCACGATCGAAAGCAAGCACACGTTTACAGTTAAACCTTAAGTAGAAACCTGTTTGCTATTAGGAGAGATTTTTGAAGATCTGGTTTAATAAAAGATTATAAAGTCGTTGGCATAATTTCAAATCAGAAGTAAACTGGAACATAGGTATAACTTTAAACGCAAAATAGAAAATAAATTTTACATATTTAAATATTATGCAAAATATTTTAATTCTTACATTGTTTTAGTATAACTCCTTTTCATTTATGTGGTAAATTAAAAATGGCAATTGGCGAAAGAATCGGTACCAAAATTCTCGAAAGATAAGCATATGAAGAAATGTAGTAAATATTTAAAATTTCATTATATGGCGGTAAATTTGTTAAATTTATCTCACATTGAATCAATTCTTGTAATCAATTCTGGCTGTCCATTCATAGAAACAAAATGCTAAAATGAAATGAAACAAAAAAAGTATATTACCTGCTTCCCATTCCTAAAGCACCATCGAAGGCAAAAACACTTTTACAGTCAAACCTGGGGCAGAAACCTGTTTGCTATTGCGGATGATTTTTCAAAAACTGATTTAATTAAAAATTATCAAGTCGTCAATATAACATTAAATCAAAAAATAACTGAAACTTAAGTATCTATATTATAAAGGACAAACATATCTGTGCGTAACGCACACGTCATTTTGCGAATGGCAACACTTTCAAGTTTAAAATGAAAACTCGGTTTACAATTTTCGCAAATGAAATTTTTAAACTTCTAAACACCGCACATTTTCAATTTTTACACCATCGCACAGTGTGGTATTTCGCTAAAAAAGCTAGCCCAAAGTCAAAATTCCAAATGACATATTAAGTTGATCATTTTCTGGTTGGTATATGTGCACTATCCTGCCCATATGATAAGGGGTTCATTTCGTTCTGTAGCCTCTCCAATTGCCTGGTATTTCAATCGCAATTCATATCTTGTGCAAGTCTCATTTTATGTTTCTGGTCTATGTATCTTTTTATCGAACCTCTAAATAACTATTCTTAGTCGAATTTCAGAAACATTTTATAGTTTCTAAAGACGAAGGTGTATACATCCTTTTACATAAATATTTTTGAAAATATAATGCATTTTCATTATGATATTCACGTTTGAAACCATATTTTTTTTAATTAAATATTTTAGATAAAATGATAATTTTAATAGGGAGTTAAATTGAGTTCAATAAGAACGCTTGTGTTTCTCTAATGTACATGCCGGCTAATTAAAATATATAAAATAAAATCTACCCCCATTTGACCCTCCCTTTTTTTATAACTAAAACAAAATTTCAAAAAAGCTTTTGAAAAACATTTTTTTTTAGTTTATTAAACTTTTTAAATTATTAAAATGCTTACATTTAATATATGCTGTAGTTTCTTACTCCCTACTGGTGACCCTTTGGTGCGCAGACGACAAATCTGCAAACTGGGGTGAAAAAAACTTTTGTTTATCTTTTAAGTTTTCCGATGTGTTCTTTTCAAGTAAAAAGTTTTTTGATCGGATACTGATAATCTGCACTAAATGATTCTCTTTAAATAGCGTTATATTTTCGTTTTGTACCAAATGTTCGTATTATGTGAATTATATTGTGTTTTGTCTAAAATGCTATTGTCATTTAGAATAATATATTTGAGATCAGCCATAAATGAAAAGCGTTCTTTACTCACTAACGAGGTGAGTGAGTTTTATATTATTAAGAAAAGATGTACTAGATATATGTACATTATTTTTTTTTCAATATGGAAAAATCAATAGAAATATCAAGACAATATATGTGTGATGTAATAAAGCAGTGTGACAACAGAAAAATAAACAAGAAATTGGAGTTTCTCGAAAAGAAACTTGTCGAAATTATGAAATGTCCAGAAAATTAAATACATTTGCTCCGTAAAAAATTAAAATCTTTTAAACATACTTATAAAAATAAATGGGTTTCTTCTCGATTCACTGAACAACGTTTTCTAGAAGAAAAAAAAAGAGAAACCCGGTCGCCCAGAAAAAGAATTTAAAGATTGTAGTAGCAGAAGTAAGAGGCGTAAAACGGAACAATTAAGATCTGAAATAAGCCATGAACAATTGACATATGTAGCTCAAATGAGCGAAAGATCTGCTGGAAATGTAGATCTCGCAAAAATTATTAAAGACGTTCAGCCCAACTAGAGCTACAAAATATCGAGGAATTTTGAATTCTTCGGCTGAGACAACAAACCTAAGTACATTGAAGTTATCACCGACTGAGGCTTTGACCATGTTTGTTGCAGCGGATCTCACATGCAATCAATATAATATCATCCGAACTTCTAATAAATATACAGGGTTGTTATAATTAAAGTTCGTCTATTCAGAAGGCTCTAGAGCCGGTTCTATGGCTCCAAACGAAACAAAATTTCACTAGTCCGTAGTTGAAGAGATGCGCTCTGCGAAAATCGAAAAAAAAAAATAGTTACATTTTTCGTCAGTAGGTGCGCTGCGCCAATATTTAAGGCGATGTTTGCAGATTCATTTTATCAATTTCAATCAATCTAGACGAAGCACGCAAATTTAAAAGTTTCAACAAACCTCGAGGAACTGCGTACTGTTATAATTAAAGTTCACCTAATCAGACAGCTCTAGAGCCTGACCTATGACTCCAAACAATACAGAAAAATGAATATAATTTCATGTGATGTAATCTGCATCAACAAAAATAAAACATGTCGCTCGGAAACGAGGAAATAACGAATGAATCCTCCACCATTTTCAATAACGCATTCCATTCTCAGAATTGTGCTTTCTACAGCATTGCGTAAACTGTCCTATGAGATTGAGCTAATATGAAGTCTAATACTGTCTTTCAGATCAGAGATTGTCTGACATCTGTCTTTAGATACAGAATTTTTCAAAAATCCCCAAAACCAAAAATCGCATGGTGTTAGATCAGGTGATCGTGGTAGCCAGACTGTTTGAAAATAGCGACTTATGATGCGGTCTTCTGTAAAATGGCTTGTTAAGAAAGTCCGAACTGCTCTAGTAATGTGCGGTGGTGCACCGTCTTGCATAAACACGATATTTTGAAGGCAGCCTCGCTGTTGCAGCTCGGGAATCAGAAAATTTGACAACATATTGAGATACCTTCTCCCATTTACGGAACATGTAATGGGTCCTGGGGATGTTAGTTCCTCAAAAAAATATGGCCCTATCATAAACGTAGCTGTGAAACCGCACCACACCGTCACTTTGGCTGCATGCAATGGAACTTCTTGGACAACATTAGGATTCTCTTTCGCCCAAATTTGACAGTTGTGTGTGTTCACTTGTCCGTTTAAATAAAAATGCTCTTCATCAGTCCATAGAATATTCCAGGGCCAAGAATTGTCCACATTCATTTGTGCAAGAAACTGCAGTGAAAATGATAGCCGACTTTCGGTATCACCCTGTATTAGTTGTTGCACCCTCTGAATCTTATATGGATAGTAGCGCAAAATTTGACGCATCACTTTTCTCACAGTGGAAATCGGCATATCGACTTCATTCGCAATAGTTGGCACACTTGCATTACCAAATGATGACTGGCTTGCTAAATCCACGGCAGCAGTAGCAATATCTTCAATGCTAGAAATGTCTACCTTTTTTCGTCCTCTGCCAGGAAGAATGTCGAGTTTTCCTGTTTCCTCAAACTTTTAATCATTTTGTGAACTCCACGATCCGACATTGGACCACGTCTAACATCTTTTAGTTTCCGAAATTCTCGAAGAGTTGCAGCTGCGTTGCTGTTATTTTGATAAAGTAACTTTACAAGACGTGCCTTTTCTTTCAAAGTTAGCATTCTCCACAAAGCGTAGATTCAAATGCTTTTCAGAAACAATCAACTGTTCCAGTGTCAAAGAAATCACAGACACACTTTATCAGCAAGTTTTAAATCGTCAGGTGGTTAGAACGGTATTTCAAGTTTTCGAAGTTGCGACGTCACTTTGACGTCGTTCGTCAAAAATTTGAATAAAATGTGATTGATCTTTTTCAAGAGTTGGGTGAAATTTTGTGTGTTTCATCTGGATTGACCGAAATTGATATAACGAATCTGAAAAAGCTTACTTTTACCAACTCTGAAATAAAATTTTCTGTATTTTGTTTTTTACAAAATACTGGAAATATCGGTTTAAATATTGACGCAGCGCCACCTATTGACAAAAAAGTTAACTAATTTTTTTTTTCGATTTTCGCAGAGCGCATCTCTTCAACTACGTACTAGTGAAATTTTGTTTCGTTTGGAGCCATTGAACCGGCTCTAGAGCCTTCTGAATAGGCGAACTTTAATTATAAAAACCCTGTATATATCCTTGCTATTCATTTCTTCAGAGAGCTAAAGAGCAATGTTATCCAAAAGATATTACAATTACTGAAAACATGGCTGAAGTAAAACTTCAAAATCTTTTAGATCACACTACTCAAAGACTGTGTAAATACCTAGAAGATGTTTTCACATCAGCAAGTGAAGTAGAATTGAAAAATTTAGAACTATTGTGCAAATGGGGTTGTGACGGCTTCCAACAACAAATGTTCAAACAAAAGTTTGAAAACTTCTGTGATAGCGACTCAAACATTTTCCAAAGCTCTTTTATTCCTCTGAGAATAATAAGTAACATAAATGGATTTCAAAAAGTATGGTGCCAGAACCCTGTACCTCCATCTCCACGTTTTTGCCGTCCTATTCGAATAAGATTCATTCATGAAGATAAAGACATAATCCAAGAGAAAGTAAAGTACATTGAAGAGCAGGCACGAAATTTAATCAACACAGAGATACTCACAGATTATGGCTTACTGCAAGTTCAGTACAGATTAATGCTGACTATGGTCGATGCTAAAGTTTGCAATGCTATTACCAGCACCAATTTCAAGATGCGATGCTATGTTTGCAAACAATCACCCAAAGATTTCAATAAGTTGAAAATATTTAAAGACATTGACCCTGATTCTTTGAAATTCGATCTCTTAATGCTCCTTACTGTAATCAGATTTTTCTATTCAATTCTATATCTTTCTTATAAGCTTCCAATAAAAAAATGGCAAGCAATAAGTGATAAGGAGAAAGAAATTGTCCGTCAAAGAAAAAAATCAATACAAGAGAAGTTTAAAATATAGATGGGATTACTGGTAGACATTCCGAAAGCCGGTTTCGGAAACACCAATGACGGAAACACCTCAAGAAGGTTTTTCTCAGATCCAGAAACATCAGCTAAAATTACTGGAATTGACTTAAATTAATACAAAACTTAAAAACTATTCTAGAAGTGTTATCTAGCGGTTATAAAATAGATACCAAAAAATTTGTAGAATTTGCAAATGATACCTTTAACCATTATGTAAATATTTACGGTTGGCACCCAACGTCACCCACATTACACAAAATTTTGAGTCATGGAGCTATTATTATAGAACATGCTTTGTTCCCAATCGGGCAGCTATCAGAGGAAGCGGCTGAAGCCCGCAACAAACATTTGTGCTCATATAGGCAAAACTTTTCACGAAAAGTCTCACGCATACAATACATTAAAGATGTGATCAATCGTCTACTTTTGAGTTCCGATTCTTATTTAAGCTGTAGTACGCAAAAAAGCACCACAAAACGTAAAAAAATTTCAACAGAGGCATTACAGTTTTTGTTGCCAGAATCTATAGTCTCGAGTGATTCTGAAGAGGATGATGTGGAAGACTCTAATCAATAGAATGTTGGTCGATTGGACACTAATTTGTTACACATATTTGCGCAGCTTGTTCGAAGAGTAATTTGTTTTTTTTTATGTAATAAAATATTTTATGTTTTCTTAAAACATTTTATCTGCTATAGCACGCACAAAAGGTTTTACATAATTTTGGCCAGGTTTTTTAGCAAAATACCACACTGTGCGTCGTATACGGGAAAAAATGTACTTTTAAGTGCAATTTGTTTGAAAGCTGTATCTCAATTTATTTTTGATGTATTATTATTATTATTTATTTATTGCAGTTTTTAATACTTTTTTGTAATCGTGGCAACTAATGTACTCCATTTCCATTGAAAGTAAAGGGAAAATTGTAGATTAATGTATCTTTTTATTGCATTTTCTAATAAAAACTGAAAAAAATTGAAATTAAAATACGTGCTATGT
Organism: Maratus speciosus; assembly: GCA_963932465.1. NCBI lineage: Eukaryota > Metazoa > Arthropoda > Arachnida > Araneae > Salticidae > Maratus > Maratus speciosus. The sequence continues at coordinate 511,789,352 of OZ010795.1, forward strand.
CAAGAATATCATTTGTTATAAAACTCGGCGAATGTTGTTCGTTTTTATTTATCAATTAAATGATTTTTAGTTTATTGAAACTTAATTTACAAATGATATAACACTTTTCCTTTATAAAAATGTATTTTAAAGGATATTTGTGTTACTTATTTTCTACGCATTTACTTAATTCGTATAAAAAAGCTGAAAGAATGAATTTTATTAATCGTGTGTAATAACATTTTCCGATTTTGAAAAAATATTAATAAATGATTTCGGATAAAACATGGAGCTATAAAACAAAGATATGAAGGCATATGAATTATTAGACATCCGATTTGTTTTGCCGAGCTTCTTGAATGACAACATTGCTTTTTGTTTGGTTTGTGTATTATTCCGCGATAATGAAGTCATATGCATACTTTTCTACGGGTGTTGTTTAAGACTGGGTCGTAAAAGCCGAATGCTTTAGCGGATGCAAATGACGTCATTTTATATTTTAAAAAACGTGCGTTTTAATTCTTATTAAATATAGAAAACTGAAATATGTTTTGTAGAAGTGCGCCATTTTCACCCCAGCTGCTTTGAAATTCTTCACAGGTGAAAATGCTCCACTTAATCGAAATCACACACTGATAAAACGCGACGTTTTACAAAAATTTAGAGTGTCTTTATAGAATAGCAGTGACATAGAGCGTTCATGCTCAGATCGGATTATTCTCGCCTGGATGAATTCGCTTTGGGAGTTAGACAAGTAAACAAAGGAAACATTGGCAATAATTCCAGGTTTAAAATAATATGAGGTTTCCCAGATTTTTGCCCAAAATTCTCTCAACTAATAAAATTTTATTGCTTTTCTTTAAGACATTCTACTATAATTTTATGAAAATAACATAATTTGTTTAATTTAATTTTTCCTAATTTTATATAATATGTATATTTAAAACACAAGGCAGTGTTTCAGTCATCTACCCTGAGCTTTCTGCTGAACTAATTTTACTAATAATTGTTTTAACTGAAATCTGTTTATTTATAGATGTACCGCACTGGCTGTTTTTTTTAATATCCCCATTCTTTTTTTTTTAAAGTATTTTATGAAATTTCTTCATAATGGTGGTAATTAGATAGCTTTCATTATTGCAGAGAAGAGAAAAAAAAAGATGAGCTTTACTTATCTTTATTCATGCCATTTTCAGATAAAAATTCGAAATTGTTGATACAAATTGTTGTATCGGGTTTAGTGGTGCAAAATCCCATTACGGACATAATATTTTGAACGGAAAATGACGAACTTCTTTTGAAAACACACATTTTTCCACATAAAGTTTTCATATTTGTTTCCCTCTGCATGTGTACTGATACTAAGTTTCAGACACTAGCTGAAATGCTTAAGTGAAAATGATGTCATATTTAAAAGAAAATGATCATTTTTTTGGATGAAACTAAACATTTTTACAATGCGTTTAAAAAACATAAATTACGTCAATTTTTACTCTCCGGTACTGAGATTAGAATTTCGAGTTAAGAGTGCGATTGTCACATGCAAAGATATTGCTGAAAATCGCGACTTCAAGTTTTGAATTAAAATGATAAAATTAAAATACCAATTTTTTGAAAACGGTGAATACAGATATGAGAAGTGCGTATGTAAATTTTGAGAGGAAGAAAATGATGTTGGGTTTACATTTCATAAGGAAAAATTTATATGATCGTGAAAAAGTGGAACACAATTTGTTGTTTTTCATTCCGGATTACCAAGCATAAGAACCTCAATTGATAACTTCATCATATAACTGATATTTATTATATTTTACGGATTGCGTATCTTAATTATAAAGAAAAAACGCATCTGTGCGTAACGCTGACGTCATTTTGCGATTGGCAATACTTCACGATCAAATTTCGGTTTTGAAAATTTCACTACTGCAAGTTTTTAATCTTATGACCACTATATATTTTCAATTTTTAGAACATTGTATAAGGAAAAAATCTACTTTCAAATGCAATTTGTTTATAAACGGTATCGTAACTGGCTGATTTATTATGTTCTTTAAAATAATTTTCAAGCATGATTTTTTGTAATTTATCTTATCACATGCCGACTTCAATACATAATAATAATAAACATTTTGCCCATAAAGCAACAACAATTGTTCAGCAGCCAAATAGGGAAAACAAATCTTTTAATTAGAATTTGTTTGCAAAGTGTATCTCAGTTTACTGATCGTCTATGGATTTAAAAATAATTTTCAAGCATGAAATATTTTTTTAATTTATCTCTATATCGCTTGGAGCTCGACTACGAAAGATTTTTCCGTTTGCCCACAAAACAACATAAAGAGTTCATCCTTTTCTTACGGCCAATACTCCATTAAAAAAAGCAATGAATAAATAAATAAAATGATATAAATAAACACAAATTTAATAAACATGTAATTGAACTACGCGCTTAAAGCTCTGAAATTATCAGAATATAAAAGAATGCCGTAAGTAGCAAAATCTTGGGCTAATAACTCTACGGCTAATACGAAAATATCGCTTTTGATAAATTTCAAAACTTTATTTGATTGTATATTTGATATTTTTCCTGTGAAAAATGCTTTTTTATTGTTTGTGGGCAACCTAAAAATATATTGCCTGTAAAAACAAAATATTAGTTTTCAATTTTAAAATATGGTTTTCACCTATATTCTGTAACCCGGAGAGCCCGGGTAGGATCCCCTAGTAACTTTCAATGCGCAACAACAAATAAATTTTAAATAGTTACATTTACTTTAAAATATTTTAATTATTACGCTGTGTAAATATGACTTCTTTTCATTTCTATGATAATTTAAAAATGGTAATTGGCGAAAAGAACAGTAGAAAAATTCTCGGAAACTTCAAGCACATGAATAAATGTAATAAATTTTTAAAATCTCATGATATGAGAATAGATTTCTTAAATTTATCAGGCACTAAATCAGTTCTCCTAAGTGAACGTTTCGTGGTGGTTTACTCATGATACAAAATGCTAAAAGGAAATTAAACAAGATATAACATATTGCGGTCCATTCCTAAAACACAATCGGAGGCGAAGGCATTTTTACGGGCAAAACCCGAGGAAGAAACCTGTTTACTATTAGTGATTTTTTTTTTTTTTTTTTTCTTAAAGTCTGGTTTAAACAAAAACTATGAAGTCGTAGGTAAAGCTTCAAATCAGAAAGAAACTGGAACTTAAGTATGACTCTAAATGCACGATAAGAAATAAATTTTAAATCTTTAAATATTTTTTTAAACAGTTTAATTCTCACACTTTTTTAGTGTCACATCTTTCCCTTTATTTGATTAATAAAAAATAGTAATGGGTGAAAGAAACAGTGGCAAAATTCTCGGAAATTTTAAGCGTTTGAAGAAATGAAGTAAATTTTTAAAATTCCATTATACGAAAAAAAAAAAAAATTATCCGGCACTGAATCAATTTTTCTAAATGAAGATTCCCCAGTCGTTCATTTATACAAACAAAATTCTAAAATCATATAATATATAAAAAGCCTGATACTTGCTTTCCATTAATAATGCACCGTCGAAGGCAAAGACACTTTTGCAGGCAAAATATAAGACACAAACCTGTTTGCTATTAGGGATGTTTTTTCAAAGTCTGGTTTAAGGCTGTTCTCAACTGCTCTGCTCAGCAAGCGCAAAACGTTTTAACACATTTGCAAATTCATTATTTAAGGGAAAGATATAAAACTGGAAAGCCTGCACATGGAAGAGATTTGAAATCTAACTGTATTTTCCATTTTTTTTTTTAATTATAAATAAATTTTCCCATCGAGTTATGAGCAATTTTGATAACGTGACAAACACGTTTTTTACCCTTTCTTGTGTGAATATTCTTCTTTCGCGCAGAAAATCGGTTCAAAACGCCCACTTTGACAGTATTTTCTGAAAGATCTATTGCGTTTGCGAAAAAAGGAAAAAAAAAACAGCTCGATTACATAGTTTCTAAACAACAACACCTGCTAGTTTCATGCATTTCCGAACAAAAATAAATTAAAATGTATGTCATAAAGTTGCCCTTTTCGATTCGAGAACAGCCTTAAATAAAAATTATCAAGTCGTGGGTATAATTTCAAATTAGAAAAATGCAGGAACTTAAGTATAAAGTTAAATGCACAACAAAAAATAAATTTTATATAGTTACATATTCTTTAAAATATTTTAATTCTTACTCTTTGTAAGTGTCACTTCTTTTCATTTTTGTAGTAAATTGAAAATGGTAATTGGTGAAAGAAACAGTAGAAAAAATCTCGGAAACTTTAAGCACATGAATGAATGTACTACATTTTTTTAATCTCATATGACAATAAATTTCTTAAATTCATCTGTCATTGAATCAATTCTCCTAAGCGAACATTTCGTGGTCGTTCATTCATAGAAACAAAAGGCGAAAGTGAAATGAAATATAAAAAGCTTGTAATTTATTGCTTTCCATTCCTGAAACACCATCAGAGGTAAAGACATTTTTACAGGCAAAACCTGAGAAAGAAGTCTGTTTGCTATCAGGGATGTTTTTTCAAAGTCTGGTTTAAACAAAAACTATTAAGTCGTTATGTAAAACTTCAAATCAGAAAAAACTGGAATTTAAGTATAACTTTAAATGCACGATAAGAAATAAATTTTGAGTACTTAAATGTTCTTTTTAAATAGCTTAATTCTTACACTTTTTTCGTATCACATCTTTTCACTTATTTGATAAAGAAAAAAATAGTAATAAGTGAAAGAAACAGTGCCAAAATTCTCGAAAATTTTAAACCTTTAAAGAAATGAAGTAATTTTTTAAAATGTGTTTATACGAAAATTATTATTTTTTAAAATTTTTCCGGCACTGAATCAATTTTTCTAAATGAAGATTTCCCAGTCATTCATTCGTACAAACACAATGCTAAAATCAAATGATATATAAAAAGCATCTTACTTGCTTTCCATTCCTAATGCACCATCGAAGGCAAATACACTTTTACAGGCAAAACCTGAGACCAGAAACCTGTTTGCTATTAGGGATGATTTTTTAAAGTATTGTTTAAGCCGAAATTATCAAGTCGTAGGTAAAACTTTAAATCAGAAAAAATCTCGAACTTCAGTATATCTTTAAATGCACACACACAAAAGAAAAGTTGGATATTTAAATTCTTAATAGTTTAATTCTTACACTGTTTTTGCGACACTTCTTTCCATTTATTTGATAAGTTTAAAATAGTAATAGATGGAAAAAACAGTGGCAATATTCACGGAAATTTCAAGCACGCGAAGAAATATAGTAAATTTTTAATATCTCATTATACGATAGTAAATTTACTAAATTTATCAGGCATTGTATCATTTCTCCTAAATGAATATTTCCTGGTCGTTATTTCATAGGAACAAAATACTAAAATGAAATAAAACACAAAAAGTGTATTACTTTCTTTCCATTCATAAAGCACCAACGAAGGCGAAGACACTTTTACAGGCAATACCTAAGGCACAAACCTGTTTGCTATTAGAGGTGATTTTTCAAAGATGTTGAAAGTTTTCTTACTGTGACCCCATCAGTCACCACTTAAAGGAAAATTTATTATAACCTTTTATCAAGCAAATCCTTTTCTTTTTTTTTAAACCAGAAGGTAATTTGTTTCAAAAATTGTTAAATGTTAAAAGAAACATGCTTAAATCTTTCTAAGAACCTATTCATCTGCTTGGTGATAGGAAAAAAGACGAATTTTTACTTTTTCTTCTTTATAAAACCTTCAAATAATTCAATAAAATTTAAATTATCAGACATCGGATAAAATTTCAAATCGTAAATAATTGAATTTTAAGTATATGACTTTACATATACAAAAGATATTGTTTTAAACATTCATTATAAACTTTTATAAATCCTTTTAATGCGTTTTTAATAAAATGTATTTTCTCTCTATTCTAAAAAAATGTAACTAACGCTGTCACCGCCGCCGGTTTTGAATTTTTTGTGACCGGAAGTCTTTCTTCGTTAATATTAAGAAAAATATTGCATACAAAAATATGGAAATCGGTGGTATTAGAGAGAAATGTTTGATAAACAAGTTGATGCAGACAGTTTTCAAATCGAAGGATTATTTTAAGAGAGATATTTAATGCTAAAGTTGGACAAAATCGTTCCATTAAAAAAGTTTTATAGAAGCAAAAACTATACATGGGAATTTAATTATTTTTAGATCCTATAATGCACTAGAATTTCCCGGTGTGCAGACTGCATTTATTTTTTTAATTTGCCTCATTTTTTAAGGTTTTATTTCTATTTTAAATTCAAATTTTCAGCATTTTGAGAGATATTTTTTACATAATTTAGAAAATGGTATTAATTTAAACTGTGGCCAACTGTATAAACAGCGCAAACAATAATGTTTGCTTCAAATTAAAAATGTATTTACACGTGACTATTATAAACAGAAAATATAAAAAGCAAGAACTCATTGAAAATTACGTCATAAAAACTATATTTACACGTGGGTTTTAAAAGAAGAATATTGTAAAATAATAAATTCACTAACATGCGTTAAAAGTTTTAAATAGGATAAATTACGTCACATTACACTTATTACGTAAAATGAACAAAAAATAATATTGCAAAACAGTTTAAATTTAAAAATTGCTCGAGACATTTATTTGATATTTTGAGATGATCTTTTCGACTATTTTTGTTAGGACAACGCAAATAACATTTCATTTCTAACAAAAGTATTTTCACGTGAATATTAAAAAGAGAAAAAATAGTTTGGTGAAAATTACGTCAGATTAAAAACGATACATTTAAAATGTTTTATTTAAAATAAACTTTCTTTTCGCTTTGTCAAAAAATACCGGGAGACAAAGACTCTGTTTACTTAATTCATTTTATATTAGCTTATTTTGAAATGTTTAACTGATTTTATTTAATCAAAGACGGAAACAGCCATTGTATCTTTTAATGGCAGCTGATTTGACCTTAAAGTTCTACAATCAAAGAGAAATGAATATAAACCCGTTTATAGGGAGATCGCCACTGTTTTTTAAATTATAATTCAATCTTCCGAAATCTTTTTAAAGGCGGTCAAATTAGCATGCTTTTAGAGTCTGTGGTGTGTGAACGGGGGTTGGCGAGCGTAGCTCGTAGGGGGCGGAGCCCCCTAGTATTTCAAAAATTCTTAAATGTTAAAAGACTCATCCTCAAACTTTCCTATATATTTCTTCTGCTTAGCAGTAGTAAAAATAGATAGTTTACATGTATACAGTAACGCCTTTTAATGATCGTTTTAAAACAAAGTATAACTGAGAAAGAAGTTCAATCGAAATTGTAGTCGCCTAAGGTGTAAAATCTTTGACTTTAAAAATTTAATGCTGCAATCATACAAATTTGATTTTGTACTATTTTCGGTTGTTTAAGATGCACTGTATATTGAAAGAAAGTTTAAATATTAAAAATGTATATATTAATCATTCCTAAAATTTAAAAATAAAAGTGTGAATTATAAAACCGTATATCAGTTGCACATCTTGAATTACACATTTTTTATTCCATTATCGTACAAACACATTTTAATTAAAATAATCTTTAATCGTCGTCTGACGTGCCGATTTACTTCGAGACTTAAGAAAAAGCATTATGTATGGAGTTAAGTTCCTAGAAAGTCTTCTCACTAGTATTGTGAGACTCAAAAAAGGTTCAAATTGTGCCAATGCAGTTTAACAAATCTTTGAAAGAAGGTGGGATAATTTCTTCACTTTCTTCTTCCTGTTCTTCTTCGCTAATCACTACTTAAATGAGCATCCGGCAATCTGTTTTCTATTATTTCATCGAATGTGCATAATTTCGATGTCATACCTTCGGCATCACATTCGGAAAAAATTCAGAGAAAATAGGTTACTCCATGAAAGAAACGACGTATATCCGAAGTTATGCAGCGTTCGAAATCCTTGGTGGTCCGCTGGTCCGAGACTACCAAAAATGCAATCGGACCACTAATTTGAAAAATTTAGTGGTCCGCAGGACCTGTAACCTTTCCCCCCGCTCTCTCACAGGTAAACTTAAATTTTCCCGTCCCCTAGAAAACCGCAACCAAACACAAATCACAAAATAATAAATAAAAATTGCATTAAACCTTAGTCAGTTGAAATAAATAATTAGATAAATAAAATATCTAATTAATAATTTTATAGTTTTTCTTTATGCATACTGTTTATTTAATTTTTAGTAAATTATAATTTTAGTACATTTTACTAGGCTGAAAATGTTGGATAACTGTAAAGAAAGTTTGGTTTATATTCTAAGAGGGGGGGGGGGGGGGGGGAGGGGTCACTCAAGGGTTAAAGGGACTTACTAGAATTTTATGTAGCGGCCAGTGACGATGACTGCGGACCAGTAAATTCTTATACTTACTGGTCCTTGGGACTAGTGTCTTTTTTTTATCAATTCTACCGCTGTTATGCGTCGTATAAACTAAACAATGCAACATTAAAATGCATAGGGATGAATCGGAATCGCAGTGAAACGACTTGTAAATGTAAAAATATAAATGAGAAAGGTATAAACGGTGATTTTCAATTAAATTTAATCAAATTTATAAAATCATAGATAAAATTCAAAATTGGATAAAAACTGAAATTTAAGAATGATTTAAATATACAAAAAATCAATTTTAAATTTTAAATATTCTTTAAAATATTTAAAATTTTATACCATGATATAGTCTTTTATTTTCAAGTAAGCAAGAAACAAACAACAACAAAAAAAAGGTGTTAGGTTAAAAAAAAGCATCAAATTTTTTTCAAAGTTTTTGCCCAACGTAGAAATTTGGTAAATATTTAATATTACAGGAGATTACTATTATGTTACTTTTACAGGATGGTTAAAATTGAACTGGTGGTACTCAGATGCTCATAACTCCGGTTCTACTGAACGGATCCTAATGAAACTTTAGATATATGTTATGTAGATCATGCGGCCGAGGTTTTAATAAAAAAAAATCAAATTTCACCCCCAGGTGGCGGTTTAACAATGTAAATGAAAGATCGGAATTCAAAAAATAAAGAATAACGGAATATTTTATTTATTTACACACTTGTATGCTCTATGTGCATACCTTATTAGTCAACAATATGCTGAAAGCGTATCACCGCGTTATCAACGGCCGCACGTAACACATCAGAAGGAATATGGGAGACATGGCGTATGATGCTAGCTTTCAAGTCTGCTAAATTAGTTACACGTCTTTGATAAACATGATCTTTGAGAAAAACCTACAGCCAGAAGTCACAAAGGTTCAGATCTGGTGACCTTGCTGGCCAGGAAATAAGGAAAGTACGCGAGATGACACGTTCATCAGAGTAGTTGGCTTGAATCACATTCTTTACACATCTTGCCGTCAAATTTCACCCCCAGGTGGCGGTTTAACAATGTAAATGAAAGATCGGAATTCAAAAAATAAAGAATAACGGAATATTTTATTTATTTACACACTTGTATGCTCTATGTGCATACCTTATTAGTCAACAATATGCTGAAAGCGTATCACCGCGTTATCAACGGCCGCACGTAACACATCAGAAGGAATATGGGAGACATGGCGTATGATGCTAGCTTTCAAGTCTGCTAAATTAGTTACACGTCTTTGATAAACATGATCTTTGAGAAAAACCTACAGCCAGAAGTCACAAAGGTTCAGATCTGGTGACCTTGCTGGCCAGGAAATAAGGAAAGTACGCGAGATGACACGTTCATCAGAGTAGTTGGCTTGAATCACATTCTTTACACATCTTGCCGTATGAGCAATTGCTCCATTTATGCATGAATATTGTGATAGTCAAACAGCATCTTTGTCTTAACGCCGGACAAGATGATTCTCCAGGAGTCGGCTGTATCGGTCACCTGTTACTGTACGCCGTGAATCCACACCAAGCAGTGACGTATGGGGAATGTAGCAACTGTTGTTGCACGGAATGAGGATTGGTGGAACCCATATGCGTCAGTTCTGTGTGTTCACAACACCATCTAAGTGAAAATGAGCCTCGTCTGTCCATAAGATATGCGATGGCCAGTACCTATTCGCTTGCATCCTCGCCAGAAAACGCAACGCAAAATCAAGACGTGCAGAGTGGTCTCGCCGTTTCAACTGTTGCACGATATGCATATTTTAAGAGTAGAGCTTCAGGATTTTGCGTAAAATCATGCGCATAGTTGCTCACGGAATATCCAGTGCTCGTTCTAGTGAGCGGCCACTTTAAAGTAGCATTTGAAGAATTTTTAGGTGCTTCAGCTGCTGCAATTGCAACTTCCCCCGCATCGCCGGCTCAGTTGCACGTCATCCTCTTTCCGGTGCAACATCCAGTGAACCAGTTTTTTTCAAACTTACGAATCATGCATTTAACTGCATTTACGGATATGGGTCCTCTCCTTAAGTTTTTCATCCGTCGATAAGCACGGAAGGCTGCCGAAGCATTGCTCTCATTCTGATAAAAAAGTTTTACGATCAAGGTGCGTTCCTTCTGCGGACGAATTATTTTTCTGAACCATAAGTAGCACTTTTATAGCTAAATTGCACTAGCTACTCATTTGCATATGGTTTCAGCAGTACAGGGCCATCTGATGGTGAAATTTCAAACTTTTTTTCCCGGAAACCCCGGCCGCATGATCTACATAACATATATCTGAAGTTTCATTCGGATCCGTTCAGTAGAACCGGAGCTAATGAGCCTCTGAGTACCGCCAGTTTAATTTTAACCACCATGTATTATTAACATTACTATCATTATTAACTATTATTATTATTATTGTTATTATCATTATTGTTGTTGTTTCTGTATGTTCTATAAGTCATTCAAGGCATTTTCCTGAATGATCATGCCCTTGTCGTTAATCCATAAACAATTTAAAATGAGATTAAACTTATAGAGCATGGTACTTGCTTTCCACTCATAAAGCACCTTCTAATGTAAAGATAGTTTTACAGGGGAAATCGAAGACAGAAATCTGTTTCCTATGCTACTAGGCGCGATTTTTCAATAATGCTGAGACTTTTCTTACTCTCACCCATTCTTCCCATCATAAAAAAAATATATTCCTGATAATTTTTTGTCAAATTAATATTAGGAAAAAAAAAAAAAAAAAAAAACACTGGGATGTACAAAAATACTGGGATTGCAAAAATTGTTGTGAAACGGAATCTTGTACATTTGAAATGAAATTACACAAAATATTATAAAGCTTCTTGCTATCTTAAAAATTATTAGACCCTAAGATCCACTGCCACATGTGCAAAACTTTAAAAGATTATTTAAGGGGGGCTTTGCTTCAAGAAAGCCGGAAAAAGGGTGTTGTTTAGCATTTTTTTTTTTTTTCCAGAAAAGGAATAATGATTTTAGCTCCGGGTTTTTTAATGTTATTTATTATCATTTTAACAACATTTCAAAAAAAATTAATAAAAAACTGATGATGGAACTCGAGCTGCGTGGGTGAATGTCTTGGCATGCGTGCCGTGCACTTCCAATCGGGCGGGATCCGATAGATCACCAGAGTCATTTGCCATCCATTTTCGTTAAGGATTATGAAAATAGATAAATAGTACTGTATGGAGCTTCAAGTATTTTGAGGTAAAAAATTTGAAATCAACAAAGTGGCAACCATTTGAAAAGAATTTCTATTTCTACCCCCCCCCTCCCCCTTTTTTCCATTTTGGCGTGATTTAAAAAATATTTATTTTTTATAAAAATGGCTGAAAGTGGTCGAAGCTCCATAAATTATGTTACCTTTAATTTAAAAAACAAATAGCGATATCGGTTTAATAGTTTTTGCGTTCTGATCCCGCCCAGTTTCAAAAAAGTCATTTTGCGCTTGTAAAAAAAAATTAAAATGCGCTTGTAGTGCTCCAAAACAGTGTAAGCCTACGGACGCGTTTCACTAATGCGCTAAATAGTTACGAAAGAACTTCGAATTCGGTCCAATTGTTTCAGATGGATAATCTAAAAACTATAGGAAATAGAAAAAAATCGATTTTTTCAACCGAATAAAAACACATCCCCCCATAACCCTTTCCGGCACGGAATAATTCTGTTTATAAACTGGTGAAAGGATAGACTGATACCAGAATTTATAAACGAATTTTTTAGAAAATACTTACGTATTTTCAAGTACGTTATAAAAGGAAAATTTTAATTAAATAATCTGGGTGCCAGTAAAATAAAAATTAGGTGTCCTTTTTAAAAACACCGCCCGCGAAAGGGTTAAACAAACTTGACTCTTTTGAATTTTCCTTTTAAATAAACTAAACAGATTTAATTTCTATTAATTTTTATTTATTAATAGAAGTTCATGCTTTCAAGAATTCATTCACTGAGGGCAGAATAACACTCGCGTAGTTAGCGATAAAAGTATCTTTTTGTATCATAATAATAAAAAAAATATATATAGGAAGATTGCAATTCGGAAACATTTTTAAAATCTTTAAAAAAAAAACATACTTTTATTAATATTTCTTGAAGGAATAAAATTTTACGTCATCTCATTCAATATATAAAAGGTTTCAATTTCGTGAAAATTTTGATATGTAATTTCGATAAATCATTCGCATTCAAACCGCCAAAGAATGGTTTTCAATACAATTATTTTGAAAATGAACACTGCATTTATCGTATACGGCAATAGCTGACATTCTTTTTATCATAACTTTCGTTCGAATGCAAAATTTTAATTTTGGTTTAGAATATTACAGATAAACTAAATTTTAATGTGAGTGAATAATTAAAAAAATAATCCAAGTACCCGACTCCTTGCAATATGCATATTCAGGTGTTTCTAAAAGTGATTTCATCGCTTAGCGGTTTGTAAAATAGGCAAAATTCTTTTTTTTTTAAGCTCCCGATATGTTATTTTTTTCGGTCAGCAATTAAAGTGTTGTCTCTAAAAAATAACGTTTCGTTATATAACCCAGCTGTAAAACAAAGCGGGTGTATCATTGTACGGGATAATATCTACTTCAATTTTTTAAACTTCTAAGCATCGCACATTTTCAATTTTTTATACCATCGCATAAGCAAAATTAAGTATCTTAATTTATTTTTGAGATATTAATTTTTTCGTAGTTTTTTAGGGAATTTTTTTTTTTTTACTTATGTTGGGAACTGGAGTATATTTCTGTAGAAAATAAAGGAAAAATGGTTGAAAAATAGTGGACTATTATGTATTTTTGTTGCCATTTTCCCATAATAACTGAAAAAAAAAAATGTAGTAATTGAAACACGGGCTATTTTAAAAATATATAAATGAATGTGTTCCGGCTAATTCTCTAAACAGCTAGTTAGCCAGCGCATGCTCTATTTGAACTGTAACTTCTGAACGGAAATAAACTAATCCTTTGTTGATCTTAGAATGCTTTAGATGTAATTTGTCGAAGGTTCTGCTTTTTTTCCTCGTGAAGGAAGGTTGTTTCAAAGAATTTTTCCAATTGTGATCATTTGAGGTCATGCCGGCAAAAGCTGTAGCAAATACCTCATAGCTTAAATATCTAAATATCTAAAATGTGTCGAATGTCAGTTAATAGATTTTTATGTTCTGTTTTCGTCATTAAATGTTTGTTTGTGCCGTAAAGAATGTTGATTATTTGTAGAATAAGATACCACTGAACCACCTAGATACTAGATTTAATTTGAAATGAATGTTTAGATTAAGTAGAAAAGAATAGAACAGAATGATTTCTGATAAAACATGTAGCTATTAAAACTACATTTAATTTTAAGTATCTATATTAATGTTACAAACAAATGATTAGATTGCCGATTTTTTTTTTTTTTTTTTTTTTTTTTTTTTTTTTTTTTTTTTTTTTTTTTTTTTTTGATGGTGGGGGGGTGGGGGCGTTTCTTGAATGACGACATCGGTTTTTTTTTTTTTTGCTGGATTTGTGTATTATCCTGCGATAGTGATTTCATATGCATTCTTTTCTGTAGATGTTGTTTAAGACTGGATCGTAAATGTGGAATTCTTCAGCGGATGCAAATGAAATGACGTCCTTTTTATATCGAATAAAAGCGTGTTTTTTAAGTCTTCAAACTGAAAGATGTTTTGTACTATTCATATTTACATTTTTTTTTTTTTTTTTTATCGGGGGCAGCACTAAATTCTGAAAAAGCAGAGTTCCTGCTTTCTAGTTTTTTTGTCGAAAATAATTGTTGTTACATATCCAATGAATAAACTTTAAAATACTTATTTTTAACAAAATTATGTGTACCTATCTATGGAAAAATAAAACTTGTAGTTGGCAACTTCTGAGTGTCATTCCAGTACAAAGATTTCCATGCTATCCGTCAATAGATCTACAGATTTCACATGGAAATAAAAATAAAAAATCGACATAAAGTACACAAAATAGGAAACTTTTTTTTAAATCCGATTCTCAAATTGATTTTTTCAAAAGAAATGGCGGCTAAAAATCTTTTTAAAGGGATTTATTTTTTACGTCTCATTGACATATGTATGTTTATAGCAACATTGCAATTTCATTAGCTATTCTGATTTCTAATAATTTATATATCAGCGAAATTTTATATTTCTATTAGCTAACTAAAAGATGATGTACACTGTAATCATATATGTTTATCCCGTAAATTTCATTACTTGCTTCAATTTTTATGTATTACAGTTGCTTTTTACACTGTGCATTTTATATTATATATATATATATATTTTTTTTTACGAAAAGGTATGTATGTGTATATATTATAACTAAGAAAATTATAGCTGAAAAACAAACGTCAGTGCATTTTTTTTTTACTTATTTTGTCATTTTACTAAATTTAAAATGATATAGTTTTTGTGATATTTTAATTTTTTGGCTGTTATATACCATTAATTAAATTATATCATACATAAGAAATTAAAGAATCGGAATTTGAAATGTATAAAAATCGCTCTAAAATATACATGTGTGGGATTATTCATAACTTTTTTTCTTTTCGCATGATTGCGGTTTAAATTTTCTGTTTTCTGAAATTAGTTTCATTAATTGAAATCCGTTATTTAACTTTGTTAATAATATATAAATTTTCTAAAGTTTTGAATTACCTTAATAAATCTGTTTCATATCTCCCTTCTCTTCTTATCCTCTATTGAAGACTAAAAGAAAATTATTTCTTTTTTCCTATAACAAAGTGTTTATCAACAATTTAAAGAGCTAATATTTACGATGATGAGTAATTTATAATTGAAAGAAAAGCTAGTGATGATGGATTGTGTCAGATTGCTGACACTAGTGAGAGGTAATTAATTAAGAATACTGTTATCTAATATTATCTTTTACTTGTCTATTGTATTGCACATGTATCACTTTCTGCGTACGCTGGTTTAAGATAATATATTTCCTTATCTGGAAGTTGATTCGATATATTATAGTGGATCCCATTATATGAATAATTCCCGTTGTATCAATGAATTGCAGTTTCTCTTGCTATTCAAGAACGTAAGGGCCCAGATAAGAGAAACCAAAAAACTCCCTATCTTGTGGATAGTGAATGCCATGGAAAGAGAGAAGTTTTAGATAAGAGATGGGGTCTCTGTTGGCAGAGAAAAAAGCCCATAGGCTGATTTTGGGAGAGGAGTCGCTGAGAAAGAAAGAGTAGTTCTGGCGTCGACCTCAACGTAGTAGGTTTGTGTTTTTTGAGTGGAGTTTTCGGCAAAGAGTTTGAGTCTCTTGCGCATATAGCCGGCGAAACGGGGAGATCAAGGGTGATCCTCCCATAAAAATTCATGAGATACCATAGTGTCAGTGGGAAATAGAGTATTTTAAGTTAAGGGGGCTGGTCACTCAGCTTCGGAATTCTCCTCCGTAATGTTAACTCTATGGACTTTTGATGCATTCGTATATTTAAAATATCTTCTCGGGAAATTCATATTTTAATATCTTTTTCTCTGTGTAATCTTCTTAAAGGATGGTCTCTTTTTTTTCTTAGTTTTCAAAATACACTGACGGAAAAAAAAATCCCAACACCAAGAAAGACTTGTGTTAGATAAACGAAATTTGGTAGGCGTGTTTATACATCTGTAAGATGACATCGATTGAAATTTCGCGCTTCACGCATAAGTGTGGCGCTAGTAGCGCCACTCAGAACTTGCCGATCAGGTTTACTTTAAATGCGTGCTGTAAAGTTCATGGGCGTTATTTAGCTTCGAAATGTGACGTATTGAGTTGATGTTAGCCAAGAATGTCTTTAACAAGACGAAGAAGCCACTGTCAACAGCTCACCGAGTTGGAACGAGGTCGCATAATCGGGCTACGAGAAGGTGGATTTTCTTTCCGCGATATTGCAGAAAGACTTGGCTGGAATGTATCTACTATGCATGATTGTTAGAAGCAGTGGTCAAGGGATGGTATTGTCTGAAGAAGACCGGGTTCCAGGCGGCCACATGGCGCTCCTGAGAGGGAAGATCGCCGTACTCGGCGTACGACTGTGGCGCATCGTACTGCGTCTGCGGCAGAAATTCGAGCTGTAGTCGGGACCACAGTGACACAACGAACTGTTATTAATCGGTTACTTCAAGAACAGCTCCTAGCTAGGCGCCCTGTAGCGTGCATTCTACTGACTCCAAGCCATTGCCTTTTGCGACGCCATTGGTGTCAAGCCAGAGCTCATTGGAGGATGGAGTGGAGATCTGTTGTGTTTTCTGATGAAAATGAAACACAACAGATCTCCACTCCGCCCACCAATTAGCTCTGGCTTGACACGAATGACTTCGCAAACGGCAATGGTTTGGAGTCAGTAGAATGTACCCTGCAGGGCGCCTAGCTCGGAGCTGTCCTTGAAGTAACCGATTAATAACAATTCGTTGTGTCACTGTGGTCCCGACTGCAGCTCGAATTTCTGCCGCAGACGCAGTACGATGCGCCACAGTCGTACGCCGAGTACGGCGATCTTCCCTCTCGGGAGAGCCATGTGGCCGCCTGGAACCCGGTCTTCTTCAGGCAGTACCATCCCTTGACCACTGCTTCCAACAATCATGCATAGTGGATACATTCCAGCCAAGTCTTTCTGCAATATCGCGGAAAGAAAATCCACCTTCTCGTAGCCCGATTATGCGACCTCGTTCCAACTCGGCGAGCTGTTGACAGTGGCTTCTTCGTCTTGTTAAAGACATTCTTGGCTAACATCAACTCAATACGTCACATTTCGAAGATAAATAACGCCCACGAACTTTACAGCACGCATTTAAAGTAAACCTGATCGGCAAGTTCTGAGTGGCGCTACTAGCGCCACACTTATGCGCGAAGCGCGAACTTTCAATCGATGTCATCTTTCAAATGTATAAACACGCCTACCAAATTTCGTTTATCTAACACAAGTCTTTCTTGGTGTTGGGATTTTTTTTCCGCCAGTGTATTTTTAAAATCTATGTTGAATTTATTATTTTATATGATAAATGCGGGCGAACTGTGAGTAAGATTTTAACACTTCATATAAAATTAAGTCTATACTTTAGAAATATTTTTAAAACTAAGAAAAAAAGAGACGTCTTTTAGGAAGTGTATACAAAAAATAGAAGTTACAAATATTAATTTCCCGAGGAGATATTTTAAATATATGAATGCATCCAATGCCCATAGACTTTACATTAGTGAGTGGAAATCGGAAGCTTGGTGACCAGGCCCTCTTAAGCCAGTGCGCAGAGTCAGTGCACAGTTTGCTATATGTAACTTAGCATCGGGCCGGATCATCTATATCCGAGCTCTTAAATGTAAACAAAGTTTTTTTTCAATTCCTACTATTAGTTCACACTCTCCCTATATTTATTTATTTAATATCCCTATATTTATATCTTGTTCAAATTTTCAATTGTTAATAAAATACTTATTATTCTTATCTATCAAGTTGAAATAAAAATTTTTAAACTTGTACTGGATGACAATTGATGTTGATACAGTTTTTTTCAAATATTAATTCATTAATTAAATTTTAATTAATTAATTTTAGTTTTACATGGGAGACAAAATGGCGGCCATTGGTTATTGAAGCATTTAATGCATCTTCATATCTCATAGGGGGACCCTGTTCTGTCGCCAAACACCGCTAAGTTTCTCGCCAATTTGGCGATATATCGCCAAATTTGTCGACCAAAATGAGTCGCCAAAAGTGACGCCAATTTGGCGATATCTGTAATATTTCGCCAAATTCCCATAGACATCCATTGTAAACCAATAGGGTTTACTTGCTTATAGAAAATCAATAAATTGAGTTATTTTAATGCAACAAAAACTAATATTAGCTTAAGAGATTATATTAAATTTTTCTTTGATGACCTAAGTAGGAATTGACTTTAAAAACAAAATTTTTATAGTACTTGTTTTATATGTAAATTGTAAATAAATTGTTCGTTAATTTTAATTGAATAAGTTTAGCATTCTTTTTGATCATCCTTCCGACAACGTGCCCGATATCACGCATATAAATCGGTGGTGGCAGCATATCAAAATAAAAGAACATTTTTTTGAAGTCTGTGCGAGTAGTGATCGTGGGACTAAGAAAGAGTGCAACAGACTGGAATGCAAGTATAAAGGAAAATTAGCTGATAAAATACTTTGTAAGATAATCGTGCATATAAAGTGTCGACATTTATAAGTTCAATTACATAATTGAACTAGTTGGATGTGCCAATCCCAAAACTTTCTTCTATCTCATATATTATAACATTTCAAAATGTTGTTACAAATGTCAGTATTTCATTTTTATTAGTTCAATACTGTATCAAGTTCGAAAGAAAATTACACAAAAATTGCTATTATAATGCCCCCTTTCGGTGGAATATTTCCAAATTCAGGGAGGGATTTCTTGCTATGGCCAAAAACATACGCAAAAAATTTGGTTCAATTCTATGCATAACAACATACGCTTTCCGATGGAAAATACTCAAAATGCACAAAAACGCACAAAGATCGCTATTACAGCGCCTCCTACCGGCGGATTTTTTCCAAATTAAGGGAGGACCTGCTTGCCATAGCCAAAATCTTATAAAAAATTTGGTTCAATTCTATGCATAACTTCATACACTTTTGGATGGTACAATATTCAAAATGCCACAAAAATCAATATTACAGCGCTCCCTACCGGCGGATTTGTTCAAAATTAATGGAGGACCTGCTAAGTTTGTGCCATAGCCACAAACTTAAAAAAAAGTTTGGTTCAATTCTACTTATAATTTCATACAATTTCCGATGGTACAATGGCGATATACGGACACACGGACAGACAGACATTTTCTATAAACATGCTTTGGGGGATCCCTGATCCCTAAAACGTGTAAATCCGTCGAAAACCGAAAGTCGAAAATTTTCGATTACAATACTTTCTTCTATTGAGGATAGAAGAAAGTAACAAGTGGGTAAGTGTGATCACAGATCGCACAGAGGGTTTCGTTTAATATTCCTTTAAAACACTTTATCCTTTTGCGAAATCTGTTAGTTCCACATTTCGCAACCAGGGGCGCATTCTATTCTACACAAACCTCTATCCAAAGGAAACTCCGTTTTACAACCTATCCGTAGGTATATTAGTTGAGGGGATCGGGTCTATAGCACCCGAGATAGGTAGGCACCCTAGGAAATTGCACGGAACATTCTTTTATAAGCCTTTTATTATGTGTTATGAACTATGTCAAAGTTTCCAGCAGATTGACTTGTTAGATTTCATAATTTTAACAAAATTGCGTTATGTTAGTTGCAAATTCCACCACCAGGGAGCGCACACTATTCATAACAAAAGTGTATCAGATCGAAACTCTGTTAAACAACCTATCAGTGGATGTGTTACTCGAGTTGGTGGCGTCCTTAAGCGAGAAATTAAGAAATTTGCTGAAAGTATTATTCGGAAATAGTGGTAACTAAAATTTTGACATTTTTAAATTTCATAAGCAGCACGTGTCTGAATATATCATAGTCCTCAAAATACGACATCTAAAAAGGTCGTAAACGCTAATTTTTAAAAAAGAAATCCAGCGGCCCTCCCCCGCCCTCCCTTAACAGGAAATTGCATGCACCATTATTTTATAAGCTTTTTTTTATGTGTCATGAAGTATCTTAAAGTTGCAAACTGATCGCCTTGTTATATTTCCTAATTCTAACAAAATCACGTTACGTTAGTTCCGCATTCCACCACCAGGGAGCGCACTCTATTCTTAACAAAAGCATATCTGAATGAAACTCCTTTGCGCAATCTCTCCGTAGATACATGTTCGGGAGGGTGGCGGTGCGGTCTTAACCAAGAATTTAAAACATTTTCTGCGATAACAAACGCTAAGATTTAATAAATAAATCTAGCCCCCCCTCCACTCCTCGAAATATCACACTCCATTATTTTTTACACTTTTTCTTATGTGTTATAAAGTATCTTAAAGTTTCGAACACATCGAGTGGTGGTCTTAACCAATAATTTAAGATATTTCCTGAAATTACTATTCGGAAATAGTGGGATGAACACTTATAAACCTATAAACTTTTTCATATTGAATTATTAATACTTATCTCATAGAGCGCCGTCGCGTCGAAACACCCCACGCAAATTGTTAGATTTTCTAATTTAAATGAAATCTCCGTTAAAAAAGCACGTGCCTCCATCTTAATCTGGCATTTGATGGAAATAAAAGGAATTAATAAAATAATAATTAATATCTCAGCTCGTAATGAAGCTATCTCTTCGAACCGGGTATGTATGAAACCTGCGAGAAATTTCCAGCCCGGATGTCAAAAAATTTAATCGAAAAATTTAATATTTAAAAAGTTTAAATTTCGTATTAGACTTTCCTCCCCTTAAATTTCTCTCGCGCCGATATGTCTGAGAGACGACGACAGCTGCGTTCCGGTGAATGGAAATCTGTTTTCATTGTCTTTCCAAACACAGAAATTAAATTTTTATCGATCGATTTTTAGTGGATTTTTTGCGTTCTATCCTACGCAGAAATTTGAAATTTATACCAAAATAAAGTAGAATTTTTTCCGCGTATTTCTACACCTGTTACGAATTTGTACGACCGATACTTCGGCAGATCCGATTTTGCTTTTTAAAGGTCCACTTCAGTTATTGCTTAAATTACTCCATGGTAACCCTGCACCGGCTGATTTGACGGAGCATCCGCCGAATTTACTGGCAACCCTTAGGAGAAACTGAGGAGGATTTCGATAACGTGTGTTCGCACCTGCATTCAAAAGGTTGATTGGTTAATTTTAGAATTTAATTAGCCCGTAATTAGGTTAATTACCAACTTTTTCAAAATTTTATGATTTGTTGTTTGATGTGTGGTGTTCATCTATAAGTATGCAAAATTTCAAGTCTCTAACATGTATAGTTTCTGAGAACGGGCTCTGTGACGGACAGACAGACAGAGGAGCGAGACGAATAGGGTTTCGTCAGATGAACGAAACCCTAAAAAAGGGAAATACCTATGAATTAAGAATGACAAAATACTATTTTTAAAGTTTTGCGACATTTTTCAGTATCCATTGTATTCAAATATTTCATCTATGTGCAGTTTAAAAAAAAAAAAAAAAAAAATTGGGATAAAATTTGTCTTTCTGTTAGTTTGTTACTTAATTAAAGAAAATCTAAAAGAAAAATGCGGGCATCTACATTATACGGAAACCTTTTGGTTTAAAAGAGGAAAAACTGTCAACTTAAACACAAATTAGAAGAAAAAAAAAATTTTATTTTACAAGATTTTTTTTTTTTTTTTCCTACGAGCTTTTTGTTTCTCAATAGACAAATATACTGCAAACTGTGAAAAAAAGTACAAAACTAAAAAATAACGTATATGTTTCCGTAAAATAACTGGTTTTTACTCACTTTAAAAAAGAAAAATCTGTCTTTTTTTTTTACATTTGATAATCCTTAACCCATTCGGGACGAGCGTCTTTTACAGGATTTTTAATTTTTTATCACCGGTTTTTCAAAAAAAAAAACATTTTTGCCTAATTGAATCGGGAAAATGCCCCGATTAAATAAGGAAAAATTCAAGGATTCTGAGCACCTTATGCGTGGCGCTCGTCCTGAAGGAGTTATAGCTGTTCTCAAATCTAAACTGGCTACTTTCTGACAAATTTTTTAATTTATTTTTGTTCGCAAACGAATCATATTGGCAGGCGCTTTTATTAACAAACTATTTAATCGAACTGATTTTTAATTTTTTATCACCGGTTTTTCAAAACAAACTTTTTTGCCTAATTGAATCGGGAAAATGCCCCGATTAAATAAGGGAAAATTCAAGGATTCTGAGCACCTTACGCGTGGCGCTCGTCCTAAAGGAGTTATAGCTGTTCTCAAATCTAAACTGGCTACTTTCTGACAAATTTTTTAATTTATTTTCGTTCGCAAACGTATCATATTGGCAGGCGCTTTTATTAACAACTATTTAATCGAACTGATTTTTAATTTTTTATCACCGGTTTTTCAAAACAAACATTTTTGCCTAATTGAATCGGGAAAATGCCCCGATTAAATAAGGGAAAATTCAAGGATTCTGAGCACCTTATGCGTGGCGCTCGTCCTGAAGGAGTTATAGCTGTTCTCAAATCTAAACTGGCTACTTTCTAACAAATTTTTTAATTTATTTTTGTTCGCAAACGTATCATATTGGCAGGCGCTTTTATTAACAAACTATTTAATCGAGCTGATTTTCTGTTTTTCGGCAAAGACTCAAAGTTTTTCAGAAAATGCTGTTAAAGATAGCGTTTTGAACCTATTTCCTTACTTACACTGCGGTGCAGAAAAGGACAAAAAAACTTCATTATTAGATAACAATTTCCTTGTAATTCAAGGTATAATTTATTAATCGGAAAATAAAACAAAAACTGTTCGATTACAAATTACTTCAACAATCATGCCTGCAAGTATAATGCTTCAATATTTAATATGCGTCGTTATGAGGGGGAAATATTTTTTTGAGAATTGCCTTTAACTCAAAAAAGAGTTCATTTCGGCAAATGAATTACTGTTCATTTCGTCCGGACATTCGTTTCATATGGTATATGAGTTACAATAAATGACAATATAGAACACATGTAAAAATCAGTGGCAAAAAATATTTTTCTTTGACTGTACCGAGATGGCTATTAAATGAAGGATTTTATAAGACATGCAAAATATAATATAAATACTTTTAGAGGTAAATACAATCTATATAAAAGGAAAATATATTGTGATTGCACAATTTTGTATTGATCGCTCTTAGGCTTCATGAAACGATCAATTTGGGGATATAACAAATTATACCCATACAACAATGAATTAGGAAAATTGGCTAATCATATAATTCAGTGTCGGGTCTCGCGTTCTAGATTAATTTATTACAATTATAATAATTCCGTACATATCGCTCACCCGCAAGAAAAGTGACACAGCTCGTAAAAATTCATTTTGCGTTTTATTCTACAAGTCTGTCATAGGTATGTGTTACCACACAAAAAGTTTCATAAGTGTAGTTATACGGAAAATCACTTTATTACGCTATTTGTCCATTCGTGACCACAGGAGAGGGGTGGATTGTGTGGGGAGGTAAATTTATTAAACCCGCCAAACCTCATCATATGCACTGCAAATAGAAGCGTCTTAAATTTAGACACATATGTGACTGAAAAAGAATTTTAGACACTTAAGTGTCTTAATCTGAAAATCAAGACATTATAGATGTCTTAATTTAAGATACATAAGCGTCTTACTATGACCATGATGTAAACGAACTGAAAATAATGTCTAAAATTTCCGCAAACGTCTTATTTTAAGACACTTCATTGCTTTAAACGTGTCTTAATTTAAGAAGTTTTGATTCTTCCGACGCAATAACCACCAGGGGGCACTGTCAGTCGCGCATGCGTTTTAGATGTCTTCGTTCAAAGTTGGTATACGTTGTAATTCAAACAAAGTTTGTTTTTATGTACGCGTGTATTTTAATTCGTTTTTCGCGGAATGTGAAGTTCCGTGATTTAAATTCGTATTCACTTGGATTATTTATTTATTGAATACATACATCTGACGTGTGTGCTTGACATCAAGTGTCTCTTAGAAGCTGTCGTCGATATAAGGGCGGGATAGACACAGAACAGAAGTTGACGACGCTTGAAGATTACACCCGGAAATTCTACAAAGCGTGTGCAATGGACTTACAAGGGCACCACCAAACATGATACGCACAGATTTTGATGATTTCAAAGAATGTTGTAGAGGTCATACCTCTAATTATTCTGATGAAAGGGTTTCTTCAAATGGGCCTTAGTTTTTGAGAAATTGGGGGTTAAAGTTCAGCGTATATTTCAAATACCCATTAGTGTGAGTAGTAGGCAGGGGGATCTGGCGAATACAATGGAAGGGGCGTGTCCACCTGTCAATCAAAAGGGGGCGTGTCCGAACACGTCTTATAAGAGGGGGGTGAATTTTTTTCCGTGGGACCTCTGGCGAATACAATCGAAGGGGGCGTGTCCACCTGTCAATCAAAAGGGGGCGTGTCCAAACATGAGTTATAAGATGAGGGGTCATTTTTTTTCGCCTGGTGAAGGCACGGGTGATTTTTTAGGAGGGGGGAGGAAGTGGGGGATGACAATAGTGACAGGGTAGAGGAGAGGGGTGGAATTAAGTTTCGGTTTCTGGACGGAATCGGTGGATTTCAATTTAATGTCGTAAGGGGGCGTGTCCGATCACGTGCTATAAGAGAGGGGGGTCGATTTTTTTTCACCTGGTGAAGGCACGGGTGATTTTTTAGGAGGGGGGAGGAAGTGGGGGATAACAATAGTGACAGGCTAGAGGAGAGGGGGCGGATTTAAGTTTTCGGTTTCTGGACGGAATCAGTGGATTTCAATTTAATTTTATGGAATTTATTGAAATGAACTTAATTTTAATTGAACTAATTATAAAGGAGTTTATTTTAATTTAAACTTTTAAGGGATGATGAGTTCAGAATTTTTTATGGGTTTCAAAGCTATTTTTATTTTTACATTGATTAGTTTTTAATCGCGATGCTTTTTTTTTACTGAATAAGTTTTTAATAGGGATTCCTGTTTCATTTTTTCCCATTAACGAAATTATTTACTTATTTATTTTTTAATTTTAAATTGAATATTTTCAGAATTTTAAATTGCGAACTTGGTTTGATTTATTTTAAATTTCAACGATTTTATTTACTTTTAATTTTAGAATTTTAAACCAAAAACACATGGTTTTCGATTTTGCATATGTTTTCTCACACGACGCCATTACACCTAAAAATTTGATTAAAGACAAGTCTTTTTTTCTAAAATCGATCATTTTTCCTCCTCTCAAAATGACAAACCAAAATATACTTTCAATACGTATTATTTGTAAAACTTATAATTCCTAAAAATTTGATTAAAGACACGTTTTTTTCTAAAATCGATCTTTTTTTACCCTCACAAAATGACAAACCAAAATATACTTTCAATGCGTATTATTACTACGTATATATTAAAGATTTTTGCATTTCTAACAAAACGGAATTTACTTTTAAGGTGCCTGCCTACGTACGAAGCAATTTTTTCCAAAAAAGCTATTTAATTAGTTTTTTAACTTATTTTTACTAAGATTAGGACTAGAAAATGTGAAAAAAAGTAAAAAATATTTCATTTATTGATAAAATTTTGGTAAATGGAGGAATTTATAGTAAAATTTAGTGAAATTTGGCCCGAAACGCAAAACACTCTAAAGGAAATTCTACTGTATGTATCTTAATTCCCTTTTTACACTTCATATTTATGACATTGGTGAAGGCAATGAACTAAAATCTAAGAGATTCTTTAAGTATTTCAAAACTTATAGCATATCGCACCTGTTTACATGTTAATTTTCATAAAATTCATCGATGTCATTCCACAAAAACATCCATAAAACCAAAAATATTTATTCTAAATTTAAATCTTTAGTTCATTGCCTTCACAATAGTGTAAATAACATATATTTTAAATTTTATAGTGATATTCCAATAACTTTTTGAGAAATCATGTTTTGCGTATGGAATTTTCACCGAAAATTACATTTTCCAAAAAATGCATTTAAAGTTTAGATTTATGTTTTACTACAAGAACTTACAGTAATATACATCTAAATTTCATGGAGCATATTATTTACATTTCTTATTATTAAACAAATGCATACAAAATTGCGAAATTTCTCCAAACATACGACCCTTTAAAAGCAATTAAAAAATTTGAAAATTTTAAATTTTAAAGCCCTTTGAACTGCCCCTTCTGTTTGAGTGACAGCTGTTGAGTAATTTTAAAACCGCTATAATTCCGAATCTATTTCACGTACAATAAAAACAAATACAGTTTTGGAAAGGTAAAGAATTGGTCTTTAATAAAATAAAATAAAATCTATTTGACAATTTTGGTCGAAAATTGCATTTTCAACGTAGTCAGATACCTTAATACGGACTTACGATTTTTATTTTTTGACAAACTAAATATACTTTGAATTTTTACTGAAACTCATTTTTAACTTATTCCTTAATGTTGAATCAGTTCATTTATATCTTGTATATTTTGAAAGTTTTAAATACTAAACGAAAAAAATTATTTTTAATTTAGTAATACTTTTGTATCTCAACTGTTACAAATTTTAAGAAATAGAGATTATCTATCCACTTTGTTATCACAAAGCAGCCTTTATTTCTTTTCAAAGCGTATTTTCTTCAATTAAAGTTTATGTGTTTGAGAAACCGGAATATATTCCACAGTTTTGATTAAACACAGCCTAAATTCTAAACTAAATTCTTAAGACTAAATTTATTAATTTTTTCGTATACTCGAAATCTGAAATACTAAAGAACGAAATAACAGACGATTTTTTTAGAACAATGTATAGCTTATTTTTAAGCAAACACTTTTAAAATAATTTAATATATTCTTAGTTAGCTCAGGAATTTACCAGACTGTTAGTATACTCAAGTTGACTTTTTACCATTCACCTGTTCATTTTCATACACTTTTCTCGACTTATTTATGGATCCTTGTTTTTCGCACTTTTTTCTTGATTAATATGTAATGGATAATTTTTATCCTTTAGTATAGTTATTTAATTAACTAGTCATCTTGCTTAAG
This sequence comes from Maratus speciosus, assembly GCA_963932465.1. Lineage (NCBI taxonomy): Eukaryota > Metazoa > Arthropoda > Arachnida > Araneae > Salticidae > Maratus > Maratus speciosus. Next base: position 511,816,441 of record OZ010795.1, read on the forward strand.
TTTAAAACTTTTCTTTAAAAAAAAATAACAATGAGTTTTTAGTCTTCAGAAATGAAAATAGAAGTATATTTTTTATAATTTGATCCTTTTAATATTTTTTCCTAATTACAAAACTTTTTCCTAGAAAAGTATCTTTTTTAAACTGAATATATTTTTTCCTAAACTTAAAACTTTTTTTCCTAAACACATAACTTTTTCCTAAAACATAAACTTTTTTTTCCAAACACAAATCATTTTTCCTAAACACAAATCATTTTTTCTTAAACATAAACTTTTTTTTCCAAACACAAATCATTTTTTCCTAAACACTAAACTTTTTTTACTTAACTGAAAACTTTTTTCCCAAACACAAATCATTTTTTTCCTAAACATAAACTTTTTTCCCTAACACAAATCATTTTTTCCTAAACACAAATCATTTTTTCCTAAACACAAATCATTTTTTCCTAAACACAAATCATTTTTTCCTAAACATAAACTTTTCTCCCTAACACAAATCATTTTTTCCTAAACACAAAACTTTTTTACTTAATTGAAAACTTTTTTCCCAAACACAAAACTTTTCTACTGAACTGAAAACCTTTTTCCAAACACAAATCATTTTTTTCCTAAACATAAACTTTTTTCCCTAACACAAATCATTTTTCCTAAACACAAATCATTTTTTCTTAAACATAAACTTTTTTTCCAAACACAAATCATTTTTTCCTAAACACTAAACTTTTTTTACTTAACTGAAAACTTTTTTCCCAAACACAAATCATTTTTTTCCTAAACATAAACTTTTTTCCCTAACACAAATCATTTTTTCCTAAACATAAACTTTTCTCCCTAACACAAATCATTTTTTCCTAAACACAAAACTTTTTTACTTAATTGAAAACTTTTTTCCCAAACACAAAACTTTTCTACTGAACTGAAAACCTTTTTCCAAACACAAATCATTTTTTCCTAAACATAAACTTTTTTCCCTAACACAAATCATTTTTCCTAAACACAAATCATTTTTTCTTAAACATAAACTTTTTTCCAAACACAAATCATTTTTTCCTAAACTCTAACTAAACTTTTTTTACTTAACTGAAAACTTTTCTCCCTAACACAAATCATTTTTTCCTAAACACAAAACTTTTTTTACTTAACTGAAAACTTTTTTCTCAAACACAAAACTTTTCTACTGAACTGAAAACCTTTTTCCAAACACAAAACTTTTCAACTGAACTTAAAACTTTTTTCCTAAACACAAATCTAATTTTACAGTACATCATACTTTTTTCCTAAACACAAATCTAATTTTACAGTACTTCATACTTTTTTCCTAAACATAAAACATTTTTCTAAACACAAGGCTTTTTTACCTAGATATAAAAAATTTCCCAAACACAAGACATACATAAACTCTTTCCCAATCACAAAACATTTTTTCCTAAGCATAATCCTTTTTTCCCCCATCGAATGAAATTACAATTTGATTTTTAAAAAATTAGGTATAGAAACAGGACTTGACTATACTGTTACTATGCTCTAATTCACTTTTCACCATACGCCAGTTGATTTTCATACAACTTTCTCGAATTATTTATGCCTTTTTGTTTTTCCCAATTTTTTTCTGATTAATATGTTATGGATAATTATTTTTAGTAATTTTCATGCTTTAGTATCAACATTTTAATTAACTAACCATCTTGCTTAAGTTTTTATACAGGTAAATTAACTACACCGAAAATCCATATTTTGTATTTGTTCTTAACGTATTTTTTTATATTATTGAGATTTTTTTAGTGTAATTTTATGCATACCCCTAATTTTACGAAAGTATAAATTTTTCTATACATTAATATTAAGTTTTTAATTCTTTTTAATTATTATTACAGGTATAATCTTAAATTTTTATAGTTTACATATAGTTTGTGTATGAATATAATATTTATTAGGGAAACATTTAAAGAGCCTAATAGGTTTTTGTTTTGGTTCTTTAATTTCGTTTTAGTACATTTTACAATAAGTTTAAGATTACCTAGCTTACATAACTATATCCTTATACATACTATTTTTTACTTTTAGGAAAATCTTAGTTATTTCTTTTATAATTTTACACGATATAATTGATTTTACATATTTCTCAGACTGTTCAGAAAAAAATATATATATAAACTTCAGTATAACATTTAATATTTATACTTTATGCAAGCATGCTTGATTATAATCTTTAATTTCAAGTAATAATTTACATAAAAAATATCTACATTATATATTTGTCTTATAACATGGAACTTATAACAACTGGTTATCGTTAGATGCTTTTAGAGAACATTTCAACATTATATTGCTCATACTTCTGATTTTCAAAATACGCAAGATCACGTATCAATAGTTTGTATAGTGTAACCATTATTTTTTATTACATAACAGATAATTTATACAGTACTTTAAGATTAATTGTATTCATTTTAGTTGCTATAATTAAAATGAAATTTACTTTTTCATAGAAAATTCTCTGTTTATTCGTAATTTTTGAACTAAAAGAAATAATGGTACATGCAGCACATACACACAATTTACATTCTTTTGCTTTATACTTTAACCACTAATTTCAAAACATACTAAGTTAACTATACTATATCTAACGGAAAATAATTAAATATACGAATACACCCTTTTAAAAGTTACATTACTTTAAAATACTAGTACTTCTTAGACCTGTTATCTGTATAATACATGAAATCGAAACTAACTTTAAAATACCCCCAATGTACATAAACCATATAATTTCTGCTTAGATATCCAAAGTTTTAAAATAAAATCATACGTGTCTTAACGATAAGATGTCTTAACTCTGATAAGAAGAAAAAACACAAAATATCAATTGAATCAAGAATCAAATAGAAATTTTATACCAAGTAAAAATTCTCTCAAAAAGATCTTTTAAATTAATAAATGAAAAAAATGAAAAATCTATAACATTACAAGGAACAATACACAAAAACTTTCATAAAACGTACTAAAATATTTGAAAAAATATTTTACAAAAAAAAATCTTTCAGAAAGAAACTTACATAAAAAAATATCTCTTACAAAAAAAATATTTTACAAAAAAAGAAAAATACCTTTTACCATAAAGAAATTTTTTTTATAAAAGAATTTTTCTTTTACTCTAAAATATTTTTTTTTTTGTAAAACAATTTTTTTATCTTAGTTTCTCTCTGTAAGATTTTTTCCTGTAAAACATATTTTTTGTGAAATATATTTTTTTCTCTTTTTGTCAGACATTTTTCTTTTTTGAAATTTTTTAGAATATGTATTTTTTCATGTAACGTTAAAGATTTTTCATTTACTTTTCATTTATTAATTCTGTAAAAGATTTTTTTGCAAGAATTTTTACTTGGTATAAAATTTCTATTTGATTCTTGATTCAATTGATATTTTGTGTTTTTTCTTCTTATCAGAGTTAAGACATCTTATCGTTAAGACACGTATAAATTTATTTTAAAACTTTGGATATCTAAGCAGAAATTATATGGTTTATGTACATTGGGGGTATTTTAAAGTTAGTTTCGATTTCATGTGTTATACAGATAACAGGTCTAAGAAGTACTAGTATTTTAAAGTAATGTAACTTTTAAAAGGGTGTATTCGTATATTTAATTATTTTCCGTTAGATATAGTATAGTTAACTTAGTATGTTTTGAAATTAGTGGTTAAAGTATAAAGCAAAAGAATGTAAATTGTGTGTATGTGCTGCATGTACCATTATTTCTTTTAGTTCAAAAATTACGAATAAACAGAGAATTTTCTATGAAAAAGTAAATTTCATTTTAATTATAGCAACTAAAATGAATACAATTAATCTTAAAGTACTGTATAAATTATCTGTTATGTAATAAAAAATAATGGTTACACTATACAAACTATTGATACGTGATCTTGCGTATTTTGAAAATCAGAAGTATGAGCAATATAATGTTGAAATGTTCTCTAAAAGCATCTAACGATAACCAGTTGTTATAAGTTCCATTTTATAAGACAAATATATAATGTAGATATTTTTTATGTAAATTATTACTTGAAATTAAAGATTATAATCAAGCATGCTTGCATAAAGTATAAATATTAAATGTTATACTGAAGTTTATATATATATTTTTTTCTGAACAGTCTGAGAAATATGTAAAATCAATTATATCGTGTAAAATTATAAAAGAAATAACTAAGATTTTCCTAAAAGTAAAAAATAGTATGTATAAGGATATAGTTATGTAAGCTAGGTAATCTTAAACTTATTGTAAAATGTACTAAAACGAAATTAAAGAACCAAAACAAAAACCTATTAGGCTCTTTAAATGTTTCCCTAATAAATATTATATTCATACACAAACTATATGTAAACTATAAAAATTTAAGATTATACCTGTAATAATAATTAAAAAGAATTAAAAACTTAATATTAATGTATAGAAAAATTTATACTTTCGTAAAATTAGGGGTATGCATAAAATTACACTAAAAAAATCTCAATAATATAAAAAAATACGTTAAGAACAAATACAAAATATGGATTTTCGGTGTAGTTAATTTACCTGTATAAAAACTTAAGCAAGATGGTTAGTTAATTAAAATGTTGATACTAAAGCATGAAAATTACTAAAAATAATTATCCATAACATATTAATCAGAAAAAAATTGGGAAAAACAAAAAGGCATAAATAATTCGAGAAAGTTGTATGAAAATCAACTGGCGTATGGTGAAAAGTGAATTAGAGCATAGTAACAGTATAGTCAAGTCCTGTTTCTATACCTAATTTTTTAAAAATCAAATTGTAATTTCATTCGATGGGGGAAAAAAGGATTATGCTTAGGAAAAAATGTTTTGTGATTGGGAAAGAGTTTATGTATGTCTTGTGTTTGGGAAATTTTTTATATCTAGGTAAAAAAGCCTTGTGTTTAGAAAAATGTTTTATGTTTAGGAAAAAAGTATGAAGTACTGTAAAATTAGATTTGTGTTTAGGAAAAAAGTATGATGTACTGTAAAATTAGATTTGTGTTTAGGAAAAAAGTTTTAAGTTCAGTTGAAAAGTTTTGTGTTTGGAAAAAGGTTTTCAGTTCAGTAGAAAAGTTTTGTGTTTGAGAAAAAAGTTTTCAGTTAAGTAAAAAAAGTTTTGTGTTTAGGAAAAAATGATTTGTGTTAGGGAGAAAAGTTTTCAGTTAAGTAAAAAAAGTTTAGTTAGAGTTTAGGAAAAAATGATTTGTGTTTGGAAAAAAGTTTATGTTTAAGAAAAAATGATTTGTGTTTAGGAAAAATGATTTGTGTTAGGGAAAAAAGTTTATGTTTAGGAAAAAATGATTTGTGTTTGGAAAAAGGTTTTCAGTTCAGTAGAAAAGTTTTGTGTTTGGGAAAAAAGTTTTCAATTAAGTAAAAAAGTTTTGTGTTTAGGAAAAAATGATTTGTGTTAGGGAGAAAAGTTTATGTTTAGGAAAAAATGATTTGTGTTTAGGAAAAAATGATTTGTGTTTAGGAAAAAATGATTTGTGTTAGGGAAAAAAGTTTATGTTTAGGAAAAAAATGATTTGTGTTTGGGAAAAAAGTTTTCAGTTAAGTAAAAAAAGTTTAGTGTTTAGGAAAAAATGATTTGTGTTTGGAAAAAAAGTTTATGTTTAAGAAAAAATGATTTGTGTTTAGGAAAAATGATTTGTGTTAGGGAAAAAAGTTTATGTTTAGGAAAAAATGATTTGTGTTTGGAAAAAGGTTTTCAGTTCAGTAGAAAAGTTTTGTGTTTGGGAAAAAAGTTTTCAATTAAGTAAAAAAGTTTTGTGTTTAGGAAAAAATGATTTGTGTTAGGGAGAAAAGTTTATGTTTAGGAAAAAATGATTTGTGTTTAGGAAAAAATGATTTGTGTTTAGGAAAAAATGATTTGTGTTAGGGAAAAAAGTTTATGTTTAGGAAAAAAATGATTTGTGTTTGGGAAAAAAGTTTTCAGTTAAGTAAAAAAAGTTTAGTGTTTAGGAAAAAATGATTTGTGTTTGGAAAAAAAAGTTTATGTTTAAGAAAAAATGATTTGTGTTTAGGAAAAATGATTTGTGTTTGGAAAAAAAGTTTATGTTTTAGGAAAAAGTTATGTGTTTAGGAAAAAAAGTTTTAAGTTTAGGAAAAAATATATTCAGTTTAAAAAAGATACTTTTCTAGGAAAAAGTTTTGTAATTAGGAAAAAATATTAAAAGGATCAAATTATAAAAAATATACTTCTATTTTCATTTCTGAAGACTAAAAACTCATTGTTATTTTTTTTTAAAGAAAAGTTTTAAACTCAAGCAAGATGACTAGTTAATTAAATAACTATACTAAAGGATAAAAATTATCCATTACATATTAATCAAGAAAAAAGTGCGAAAAACAAGGATCCATAAATAAGTCGAGAAAAGTGTATGAAAATGAACAGGTGAATGGTAAAAAGTCAACTTGAGTATACTAACAGTCTGGTAAATTCCTGAGCTAACTAAGAATATATTAAATTATTTTAAAAGTGTTTGCTTAAAAATAAGCTATACATTGTTCTAAAAAAATCGTCTGTTATTTCGTTCTTTAGTATTTCAGATTTCGAGTATACGAAAAAATTAATAAATTTAGTCTTAAGAATTTAGTTTAGAATTTAGGCTGTGTTTAATCAAAACTGTGGAATATATTCCGGTTTTCTCAAACACATAAACTTTAATTGAAGAAAATACGCTTTGAAAAGAAATAAAGGCTGCTTTGTGATAACAAAGTGGATAGATAATCTCTATTTCTTAAAATTTGTAACAGTTGAGATACAAAAGTATTACTAAATTAAAAATAATTTTTTTCGTTTAGTATTTAAAACTTTCAAAATATACAAGATATAAATGAACTGATTCAACATTAAGGAATAAGTTAAAAATGAGTTTCAGTAAAAATTCAAAGTATATTTAGTTTGTCAAAAAATAAAAATCGTAAGTCCGTATTAAAAGTAAATTCCGTTTTGTTAGAAATGCAAAAATCTTTAATATATACGTAGTAATAATACGCATTGAAAGTATATTTTGGTTTGTCATTTTGTGAGGGTAAAAAAAGATCGATTTTAGAAAAAAACGTGTCTTTAATCAAATTTTTAGGAATTATAAGTTTTACAAATAATACGTATTGAAAGTATATTTTGGTTTGTCATTTTGAGAGGAGGAAAAATGATCGATTTTAGAAAAAAAGACTTGTCTTTAATCAAATTTTTAGGTGTAATGGCGTCGTGTGAGAAAACATATGCAAAATCGAAAACCATGTGTTTTTGGTTTAAAATTCTAAAATTAAAAGTAAATAAAATCGTTGAAATTTAAAATAAATCAAACCAAGTTCGCAATTTAAAATTCTGAAAATATTCAATTTAAAATTAAAAAATAAATAAGTAAATAATTTCGTTAATGGGAAAAAATGAAACAGGAATCCCTATTAAAAACTTATTCAGTAAAAAAAAAAGCATCGCGATTAAAAACTAATCAATGTAAAAATAAAAATAGCTTTGAAACCCATAAAAAATTCTGAACTCATCATCCCTTAAAAGTTTAAATTAAAATAAACTCCTTTATAATTAGTTCAATTAAAATTAAGTTCATTTCAATAAATTCCATAAAATTAAATTGAAATCCACTGATTCCGTCCAGAAACCGAAAACTTAAATCCGCCCCCTCTCCTCTAGCCTGTCACTATTGTTATCCCCCACTTCCTCCCCCCTCCTAAAAAATCACCCGTGCCTTCACCAGGTGAAAAAAAATCGACCCCCCTCTCTTATAGCACGTGATCGGACACGCCCCCTTACGACATTAAATTGAAATCCACCGATTCCGTCCAGAAACCGAAACTTAATTCCACCCCTCTCCTCTACCCTGTCACTATTGTCATCCCCCACTTCCTCCCCCCTCCTAAAAAATCACCCGTGCCTTCACCAGGCGAAAAAAAATGACCCCTCATCTTATAACTCATGTTTGGACACGCCCCCTTTTGATTGACAGGTGGACACGCCCCCTTCGATTGTATTCGCCAGAGGTCCCACGGAAAAAAATTCACCCCCCTCTTATAAGACGTGTTCGGTCACGCCCCCTTTTGATTGACAGGTGGACACGCCCCTTCCATTGTATTCGCCAGATCCCCCTGCCTACTACTAGTGTGACTATCTGAATGTGAATTCGTGGTGCAGCGGTTGCGTTCGAGCTTACTGTTCAAGACATTGCGGGTTCGATTCCTCTTCGAGGTAATTTTTTCTTTTTTACTTATTTTTATATTTTTTACACGTTAAAAATTTTAAGCAGAATTGGGCATTCTACAGCTTTGGACTTTGAAATTTTCTAAATAAATTACATTTACACTTTCGAATTTTTCATGGCAATTTATTTTTCTCTTCAATTTTTGAACTAATATTTCCATTTACAAAACTCCAAAACTAATTTATGCCTGAAACTTTTTTTTTTTAATTAATCATTATTTCATTTTTTATTTTAAGCACAATTCTGAAATTATGATTTTTCTTTTTTCTATCTTTTTTTAACTTTATGGAATTTAAAGGAAAATCTATCCTTTTCTTGTATAAATTATACAAAATAATTTTCAGGTGCAATTTCTCAAACGTATTTAGGATTAGATAATTCAAATAATGCATATCTTCGAAACAGTAATAAAATATTAAAGAGGTAATGCTTAAATACAAGTTTTTTACCAGTTGTACAAATTTTTAATACTCTGTAAAATTCATTTATCTTTAAAGTTCAACCTCAACATCATTTTTCGTTTGCACAAATAACAAGTTGGAAATTGCTCGTCAAACGTGGCAAATGAGGTGCGTTCGTACTATAACTAGTTTTATAATTATTTTTTGCACCCCATATTGTACTGAATGTGTATTTATTTGCAATTCATAAGTGCATAGTCTGTAACATCATTAAAATGCACTTGCAATAATTTTTTCCCATTCCCCTTAATGTAACGGAAAACTTTTGACTGTCCCTGTAATTAAGCTATACATCCGATTTTCATGAAATTTGAAATGGCTCGACAAAATTTTGCAGCAATTATATATTTAAAATTTCAGCCCATTCGGAAAGCTGTAACATCATTAAAATGCACTTGCAATAATTTTTCCCATTGGCTTTAATGTAAAGAAAAACTTTTGACTGTCCCTGTAATTAAACTATACATCCGAGTTTCATAAAATTTGAAATGGCTTGACAAAATGTTGCAATAATTATATGTTTAAAATTTGAGACCATTCGGAAAGCTTTAACATCATTAAAATGCACGTGCAATAATTTTTCCCATTGGCCGTAATGTAAAGAAAAAATTTTGACTGTCCCTGTAATTTAACTATACATCCGATTTTCATAAAATTTGAAATGGCTCGACAAAATTTTACAACAATCATATATTTAAAATTTCAGACCATTCGGTTGGGTAGTTTTTTCTCTATTATATGCGGACGGACGGACGGACAGACGGACGGACAGACAGACGGACTGAACGACAACTATAGGTGCTACGTATTTATATAATTACGAACGCACCTAAAAAATGACAGATTACATTTAAAAATATTTTTTTTTTATTATAGCAAATAAAAACACTCTCTACGTGATTCATAAAAATTCAACTGGATTGCAAAAATCGTCTGTTAATGAGATAAAATTTACGATACATATAAATATATTTATATATTTTTAAATCGTCTGCTTTGCTTTTCTCGGTAATATTGGAATAAATAAAAATTTCTTTTATTGATTTCGTTTAGCTTCTTTTGCAGACAATTAGAAGATTTGAAATATTGTTATTTATAGGGAAAAATTTGGTATGAAAATTAAAAGAAGGCTACAGATTGTGACAGAATGAATGCTAAAGATGATGGTAATGCTATGGAAAGAACTAGCGCTAATACGGAAAATTCTCGTTTGGAATAGAAACAAAACGGCCGATTTACAAATGCATTAAAATATTGCAAGACGTTGTTACAAAATGATTATCTGTTTACAAGTTCTCCACCGGATGAAATATCCCGAGCATTTCATGATGCAATTTTAGAAATATTAGAAGATCGACAAATTATTGAGGCAGAGGAATTGATATTGAATGAAGAAGATGAATTTAACGAATTTACAAAGGTGTGATTTTTTACTTTAGAAAAAAAAAAAAAATAGTTATATTTCATTGTTAAAAAATTCGAAATCCAACAATTGAATTTTAAATATTTTTTTATAGTGTCCGGGATTTCATGAAGATAGTGAGAATTTTGTGATTGAAGAATTTGCACCAGAACCACGCGATTATATTCCATTGTGCTACAAAAAGAATGCTGTTGCATTAGCTGAAGCCTGTAATAAATAAGTAAAAAAGTAAATAAAAGTAAATAATAAGAATAAGTAAAAAAGAAAACTGTGCCCCAGGGTAGGATCGAACCCGCAATGTCCTGATCCGTAAGCTCGCACGCTACCTCTGAGCCACGAATTCATATACAGAGAGTCATACTAATGGGTATTTGAAATATACGCTGAACTTTAGCCCCTAATTTTTCAAAAACTAAGGCCCATTTGATGAAATCCTTTTATCAAAATAATTAGTGGTATGACCCCTACAACATACTGTCGAAGCTGGTAGACGGGAGGTGCTGGGTTCGATCCCAATTTCGCCCGTCGGCCTAATCGTTCGGAGTTTTCGTGGTTTTCTTCGAACCTTGGTTCTCCAAGCGTTAATACGGGTTAGGTTCCCTTAGAAAGACCTCCACGGAAGGCACCCCTCCCCTAGGGCCTATATCCCACGTGCTGATAATTGGCCGTCATAAATACAACCAACCAACCAACCCTACAACATACTTTGAAATCATATAAATCTGTGAGCATCATGCTTGATGGTGCCCTTGTTAGTGTTAATTCGTATTAATTTATATCAATAATATTGTGTTATTCATCTTCGTCCTGTCGAAAATAGCAAAAAAAAAAAAAAAAGAAAAGAAAAGAAAAAAGAAACTTTTGTCTGGCGGGTCCTATTTTGAGGATGAAACATTTCATTCTTTAAATATGGCTAGTCGGATATATTATGGAATTTCGTACTAAAATGATGCAAGCCTTTCACCTTCACTGGGGTAGTTTTTGAAATTTCAAATCGAGGAATTTTTCTTAGCTCTTGCAGCAACTGAAGTAAGTGCCATAATTTCTTTATAGTACTGAAATTAGTGTATTTTATGATTTTATTTATTGTACTCAACAAAATCCTGCATGAAATTTAATTAATTTTGAATCTGTTCGCAAAAAACCCCACTAATTCTAGAAGTAAATATTTTTAAACTTATGACGTTGTTTTTTATTACGAATTATATATTCAATGTCAGTTCTTAGTTTCAATGGATAATTCTTATCTCACAGTAAACGACGGCCACAAGGAAGTAAAGAAAAAAAAACTTTGAAAGATGATCTAATGCTTTCTTACTTCCTGGCATAAAACCGCAGATTAAAAAAAAGTTAAATAAAGTACATGAGACTCGTCTATTATGTGAAGCTGCCTGTAAAAATATACATATGTATTTGATTTGCAATCAACTCTAATACTGATTTTTTGATTATTTTTAATAAAAAAGTAATTTGAAATTTATAATGGGAAAAAGTAAAAACCCATAACTAGACTTCGTATTTAAAATTGTGGTAACTTTATTTATATGCACTTATACGAAAAATACAAAAATGACAGATGTTACTGTATATATTTAAGACGAAAGAAGTTTGGAAACTATAAGTTATTTTTTCCTCATGTTTTTAATATAGAATATGTACTTATTTGTTTTTATTGATAGTTGAATAGCTTTTGTGAGTACCCTCTGATCTACATAAAAACTTGCCCATGTGGAAATATAAATTTTTTAAAAACGTAATTTTTAAATAAGTATTTTCGTTTGTTTTTTTTTTTTTTTTGGAGGGGAGGGGGGATTTTGCATGAAATTTTCGTAAAGCTGATATCTTAAATCTTGCACTGATTATAATGAAAGTTTTGAACTTTTAGAGTAGGACAAGATTAAAAACGCAAATATATTTAACAAAATACCAAAATAATTTTTTCCCCAATGTTATTAAAGTAGAATATTTATTTATTTATTTTCATTATTCATAGTTAAATGGGTGTTGTGATTATCAAGTAATGTATATGTAAAATTGCCTATGTGGCAATATATTTTTAAAAAAATCCAATTTTTAAATTATGAATTTTCATTTTTTTTGGGGGGGGGGGGGGATTTTTGCAATTTTCGTACATCTGATATTTTAAATCTTTTTCGACATTCAACCGAGTATAATAAATATTTTGAACACTTTTAGAGTAGGACAAGATTATAAAATATATATATATTTATCTATGTACCTTAAAAGCCCTTAATAGCGAATACTTCGGGACCGCGGAATTTGTCCGATAATTGGAGATGTCTAATTTTATGAGGTAAAAATATACAAATATGTATGTCTCCTGATTAAAAACGTACTCGTTAAATAGAGGTGTTCGCTATTCGGGAATGTCCATTAACCTCCACAACGGATACTCCCGAATACCGGACAGCTCAATTTAGACAACTATAATGCAGGGTTGCGTTTTTTGCAAAAGTACTTCTTGATTAAAGGATGGGCAAACTGGGAAGTGCCCCGTCCTCCTACGACTGTAGTACCCCCAAATTTGATGTGCAATATTTGTAAAGCTTATATTTTAAATCTGTTTCGAAATTGTACTGATTATAATCAATATTTTGAACTTTTAAAGTAAAATAAGGTTAAAAACAAAATAAATAAAAAAAATCTAATATTTAGATAAATATTTTTTGTTTTTTAATCTTGTTCTACTCCTGAAGTTCAAGATATTGATTATAATCAGTACAATGTCGTAAAAGATTTAAATTATCAGCGTAACGAAAATTGCATACCAAAACTGAGAGCACCAAAAAAAATCAGGCTGTATTGGGGGTGGGGGGGGAGGGGAAGTGGCAGGACCACAGCCAAATATTTTACCAGGATTCAACGTGGTCAAACATGGCTACGTATGATGCTTACAAAAAAATGGATGCGATTCAGACGTTTGAAGTGTCTGAAATTCAGACGCAAAAAGTGTCTGAAAAAATTCAGACGTTTTAAAATGTCTGAAAATTGAACACTCCATTTCAGACACTTAAGTGTCTGAATTTCAGACATTTTAATTTACAGTGTGCCTTCATTCTTAGGGGTTTTATACTTTTATGCATGTTTTTACTCCTGCATGCAGAGCTTAGTGCTGTAATTTCATGTCACAGAAATATCATACAAAATTCCCCCCTTTTGCTTCTCCTGTGAAATTTACTTTTGTCGAGATGTTTCACTTTTCTTGCGGGTGAACGATATGTTCTTTTTTGACGATATCAGGTTTTAAGGTTTTTTAAAACTAAATTTACTAGTAAAGATTTACAAATGTAAATCGCCTACGCGGAGCCAAATCATTAGACCAGTGTTTCTTTGTAGACAATAATAATAATAATAAAACTGGAATGATGAAATATGACTTCTTTAAAAAAAAAAGGACCCTGAACAATTGTTGACAGTGTCTCTCGGAAGACAAAATAAATAAATTTTAAAATAAAAAATCCTGGAAAGCAATGCGCAATAAGAAAATCATAGAAAAGAACTAATATTTTGAAAATATAATTAAGATAATTTCTTCCAACGTAATTCTGTAATTTGAAATTCTTTTACCCTTCATTAATACTTAATTCAGAATAAAAAATATACTGGGCAAAAGAATATAAAGAAAGTGGTCTGAGTTTCCTGTTTTCTTATCTGGACTATGATACACTACAATTCTTTCTCCGATTGCAGGATATTTTCTTGAGTGTATCGAACTAGTATTAAAAAATGCTCTGACGAGCACCAAAAAATGCTAATATGTTTTTAAGTATGAAAAAGGGTTTGACAAGTGATTCTAATTGAGCATGAAAAGGGACAAGGGGTACCTTCTTGGCTGCAGCTCACTGTCAATGCCAACTTTGAAAAAATCATTTTTGCGTTTTATCCATTCAAAATATATTCGCAGTACTTTAGTAAAACTTTCCGTCGTGTTTTACATGTTAACTGCACTGTTCCACTACTGTACTGCACATGCGTCTGCAATGCAACTTTGTACAGTGCACTGTGTACTATTATTTCTCTACAAACTATACTACACTCTACATTCCTATTATGCTTTTGAACCTCAGCGCACACTCACATTTTGCTTTTGTACTTCCGTATTAATGGTGTATGCGTCTAATGTTCGTTTATAATTTACATATGCACTGTTGTTCTGCATAGTACATCTTACAGCCACAACCACTTGGATATAATTTCAACAATCAATGAATGCATTATACTGTTATGCGTGCACATGTGGAATTGTTCCTGTGCAGACTGCTGCAACAGTTTGCACTGCACTACAAATCTGTTTTCTGTACGGTTCTACACTGCAGGCATGCTTGGTGGCACTGCATGAGTGTAATACGCTGCAGGAACTAAGATTTTTGGTACTATGTCGCCTTACATTCATATTTAATCAGGCTGCGTGTTTACTGGCTGTGTTTTTACACTACACATTTTTATCGTAACTGTGGCTGATTTTTTTTTTTTTTTTTTAATGGAAAAAGCGCAAATATGATTTTTTCAAAGTTGGCATTAACAGTGAGCTGCAGCAGCCAAGAAGGTACCCCTTGTCCTTTTTCATGCTCAATTAGAATCACTTGTCAAACCCTTTTTCATACTTAAAAACATATTAGCATTTTTTGGTGCTCGTCAGAGCATTTTTTAATACTAGTCATTTAAATTTTTTGATAATTACATATTGAATATAAATAAACCTGAGTTGCTTTTAAATATTTCCAATACTTTTATCTTATTTCGCACAATAATGCACTATTTAACCAAGTGATACAGACTGTTTTAAGAGGTTAAAAGTTTTTTAATCAAATTCACGTTATTTTTATTCATAATTTAATTTACTTGGGCTCCTTTAAATATTATTAATATAATTCCTTAAACTTATATTAGTCTTTGCTGCATTAAAATATCTCAATTTTTTTATTCTCTCTAAACAAGTAAACCCTATTGGTTTACAATGGAAGTCTATAGGTATTTGGCGATATATCGCCAAGTTGGCGACAAACTTGGCGACAGAACAGGTTCCAGCTTATGGCTACCCCCTTATAGGTATATAGAGATGCATTAAATACTGTTCTATAAATAATGAGATGCGTTTCATTCGAGCGTTGCCATTAAAAATTTAAAAAATAATCGCGATTTCTGTGACATATACGATAGCGGAATATATATATATAGATTATCGTGGAAATCGAAGGTTTAGGCCACATCGTATTGTTTAGATTGAGCGGTTATACTAACATCGTTGTCATGTTTTGCTGCAATTTCTTTTATTGAACAGTAATTCGCTTAAGCTTCTTACTACTGCTATCACTAAGCACTTTTTCATTGTTAGAAGCCATAATGAGAGCTAATATTAGCGCAAACCTGAGTAAAAGTAAAACAAAAAGTTAATTTTTTTACAGTAATAAAGGTACACAAAGCACTCTGATATGCACACCTTACTCCAAACTTGAGTAATAACAACAGTTATGTGAGGGTTCGCAACTGAACTATTCGGCAGCCTTGGTCGTGAACCGAGTATTGCACGCCAACGGAGTCAAATTTTGATCATCGAAGTTGGACATAAACCGAACTGGTCGTAAACAGAGGTGGTCGTGAACCGAGGTTCCACTTATATTTTGACCTATAAGTTTACAAATATGGCATTATTTATATATTCAATGGCGATGATCATTAAGCATCTTGGCGATTTTGGCGATGAAACTCACCGATTTCAAAGTAACGTTCCGAAGTGTACTTGAACCGCCACAGATGTCATATGAACATCACGTTGACGCGATTTTTTTCTGACGCCAATGTCATATACGCATCGGGGTACTTAACTGGCGCCAAAGTTTTGTTATTTTGCTTGATATGGTAACCCGAATGTTGTTGTTTATTTATTAATAAATTGCTTATTTACTTTTATTTTCTTTTTTTAAATTATATAAATTGTTTTGCTCTATTGTTATTAATTAAACTTTTATAAATTTATTTTTAATCTCTTTTTAAAAATATATATGTAACTGGTATTCGAAAACGAGGTTTTCGCCAAATTGGCATCAGAAAAAATATCGCGCGACCGTGGTGCGTATATGACATCTGTACATTACTTGGTACAACTTGATTATCCTGAAGACCAAAAAATTATCGCCAAACTATAAGATTAAATGACAATAATGGATCATAGTAAATGTTACATTCACATAACATTAAACACGATACACGTGTTTGTTACGTCATCAAGTGATTTTTAATTCAAGTTTTGGCACAGTTGTCATATACGCCCCATTTTGGAGCGATTTTTTTGACGCCGCCAATGTCATATACGCACCCGGTACTTAACTGGCGCCAAAGTGTCGTTATTTTACTTGATATGGTAACCTGGATAGAGATGATATATTAACGAGGTTTTCGCCAAATTGAAAAAAAACTCGCCAATATGGAGCGTATATGACATCTGTGCCCAAGTTTTTATTAGTATTTTTATTAATCTTTTAATTATTTATTTATTCTTCCGTTATTTAAAATAAAAATTATGTCAGTTTGTATCATTTGGCGAATAGTTTGGCGAAATTGGTCGACGGGATAATCAAGTAGTACCGTATATTTTTGCTGTACATTTTCGACAATATCTCATGCAAAAGTACCTAAAGTTAAATGAAACCCTAATTATTTAAGGCACAGATGTCATATACACAATGGGTTTGGCGCAGGGTTTTTTTCTGACGCCAATTTAACGAAAACCGCGTTTTCGAATAGCAGTTACACATATATTTTTTAATTACTTTCTATTATTTTAAAAAGGAAATAACAATAAATAATGAAAAGTTTAATTAATAACTACAGAACAAAACAGTTTATATAATTTTACAAAATAAAATAAAATAAAATAAAAAAATAATTGATAAATAAACAACAATAGCTCAGTTACCGTATCAGGCAAAATAACGCCATTATCGCGCCAGTTATGTACTCTGGTGCGTATATGACATCTCTTCCTTATTAAAAATAGATGGAATGGTATTTTTTAAGGTATGCTTAGTATGTGAAGTATTTATATTACTGCATAATTATCGCTTGTGTAAGTCAGGATGTTATGATGATAATTAAAAAAACCCTTAAATTTAGCTCCTGAAAAGAAGCTTGGGATTTACCCTGTTTTTCTTTTTCCTATCAGCTCGTTTGTGCTCCATTGTGTCTATTACTCCAGTTCAAAATATTAATCAAGAAAGTTTATATATTTATGAAAATTATGCATTATCTGCTTAGGTTGACGTCGATTTCAAAAATACAAAAATCTGTCAGTTGAATTCCAATTTTTAATAACTTATAAAAACAAAAGTACACGTGTTATCCTTTTTTTAAAATTATTGTACTGCTTTTTAGGGAGTGGCAACACGAAATAAATTATTGAATTAGAAAATTAGAAAATGAAAAGGAGAGATTTCTATAATTTTATGGGGACGTTATGTTATGTATTGAAACATACTTTTATGCTACCGGAGTGGCAACAGGCGGCACGCACGATATATGTAAATATACTCGATTGTCACTGCTTGATAGCTATGTTTCTGGCTTGTATACTAATATAATAAATAGGTTTAAGTTGCATTAGTATTAACTATTTATGTCTCGGTTAATACTTAACAATTGGCGACGAGGTAAAAGTATTCAACTACGCTAATAGTATTCAGGGAACTGCCAAAATTGCTGAAGATTGGAGCTACGCTTATGTTTTAGGCCTAACTGAGGAAACGTTTACCGACGCATCAGAACTGTGAGTAATATATACATTTTGCTAATTTCTAATAAAGAACTTTTGTTTCCCTCAACATTATTTTGTGAAGAGATGACTAGTTTCGGCAGCTTGGAACCTTTCGACGTATCGGAACCATCAGCGTGGGATGCTTACCATGAACGCTTGGAATGCTTTTTAGAAGCAAACGATATCACTGAACCAACAAAAAAACGGGCCATATTTTTGAGTATGTGCGGGGCGAAGACATACGCAACGATCCGTTCTCTCGTGTCCCCAGCAAACCCTACCACTAAGCCTTATGACGAGCTAATAAACCTTGTTAAGGCACATTTCTTGCCGAAACCTTCCGAGATCTTCCAGCGATTTTTATTTTATCGACGGAATCAACAGTCGGAAGAAAGTGTAAGTGCATTCATTGCAGAATTACGGAAGCTATCCGAGCACTGTAATTTCGGCGCGTCGTTAGATGTCATGCTCCGAGATAGGTTGGTGTGCGGTATGAGAGATGAAGCTCTCCAACGACGTTTACTCGCCGAAACATCGTTGACGTTTGCTCAAGCACTAGATAAGGCTTTGGCAGCAGAAATGGCTAATTCTCATGTAAAAGAGATTAGAGGATCTGGAACTGTTTCAATTATGCCTCTTGACAAGAGACAAAATCGAAATCAAAGGCATTGTCAGAAAGGAAATTGCGCTGGTTGTGGAGGCAACCATTCAAGAGCACAATGCAAATTTAAAGATGCTGAATGTCGTGCATGCAAAAAGAAGGGCCACATTCAAAGAGTCTGTCGACGCAAATCAAATTTTTCTCGGGAAACTGTACATGAACAGAATTTACAAGACAGTGACTCTGATTCCTTTGACGCAGAGAGTTTAGACATCGTCCATTTGAAAGTTGTGTGCCTCAACAGTATGGAAACATTAAACATGAAAACAACCATCCTGATCAACGGTAGACCACGTGTTATGGAAGTAGATTCAGGAGCTAAAATATCAATCATTGACAAAGGTACTTTAGACCAGTTATATCCTCACAATGTTCCACTGTTGAAAAAGTCTCCTTTCGTTGTCAAAGACTATAATAAACAACCAGTAGAAATCTTGGGTCAGTGCCAAGTTAGAGTTAAATATGCTTCATACGAGCGGGAACTTCCACTTCTGATTGCTAAGAAGAAACGCCAAGGAATTCTTGGTCTAAATTGGTTCGAACCATTAGGAATAAAGGTAACAGGCATCCATAGAATACTAAATTCTACTTTGGATGATGTCCTGAGTGAATTCTCTAATGTTTTCAAGGAAGAACTGGGAAAGTTTACAGGTACACCTATCAAGTTACATTTGGATCCCTCAGTTCGTCCAATTCAGCTGAAAGCTAGGAATGTACCATTTGCTCTAAGACCCAAGATTGAGAAGGAATTGCAACGATTACAAGACCAGGGAGTTCTTGAACCAGTTAGTTACTCTGATTGGGCAACTCCTGTTGTTCCTGTCCTGAAATCTAATGGAGAGATTAGGTTATGTGGTGACTATAAATGTACAGTCAACAAGGCTTTGGGCACCCATCCATATCCAGTACCGGCAGTAAATCAAATTCTTGCAGATTTAACAGGAGGCCGACTTTTCATAAAGCTTGATTTGTCCCAAGCATATCTGCAATTAGTCGTGGATGAATCTTCTGCCATGGCACAAACAGTTGTGACACATCGTGGAGCATTCAAGTGTAATCGCCTCCAATTTGGCATTTCCACAGCTCCTGGAATATTCCAGCGGTTCATTGAGACATTGCTCGCAAACATACCAGGGGTGTTTCCATACTATGATGATGTCTTGATCAAAGGTTCTACAGAAGAAGAACTAGCCAAGCGATTTCGTGAAGTTCTTGATCGATTCTCTAAGGCTGGGTTACGTTTAAACAAAAATAAATGTATTATTGGAACACCAAAAATTGAATTCTTAGGTTATGAAATCAACGAGAGAGGTATTAAACCCACAAAGGACAAAATAAAAGCTATTCAAGAAGCCCCTACTCCAACAAAGAGAGAGGAACTCCAAGCATTTTTGGGTCTACTGAACTTTTATCATGTCTTTCTACAAAGTAAAGCAACAGTGGCAGAGCCTCTTCATCGCTTGCTAGACAAGGGAGCAGTGTGGAAATGGAAGAAAAGCCACGAAGAAGCTTTTCATAAGGTTAAAAATCTCTTATCAAGTGATTCCCTCCTTGTACATTTCGATGAAAAGAAACCAATCATCCTGACATGTGATGCTTCCCAGTATGGTGTTGGCGCTGTTCTCAGCCACAAATTGTCAGAGGGAGTTGAAGCTCCAGTGGCATTCTATTCAAGAACGATGAACCCAACTGAGCGTCGGTATGCTCAGATAGACAAAGAAGCCTTGGCCATCATTCAAGGGGTTAAGAAGTTTCACAACTACCTTTATGGGCAGAAATTCGAAATAAGAACTGACCACAAGCCTTTACTGGGCCTTCTCGCCAGCGATAAACCCACACCAACAATGTTGTCCCCAAGAATGCAGCGGTGGTCCCTAGCTTTAAGCTCATATGATTACCATCTTGTATACAAACCTGGTAAATTGATTTCTGGTCGATACAGGACTGGTCGATACAGGACTATGTTACATAGGGGGGAGGAATGTTATGTATTGAAACATACTTTTATGCTACCGGAGTGGCAACAGGCGGCACGCACGATATATGTAAATATACTCGATTGTCACTGCTTGATAGCTATGTTTCTGGCTTGTATACTAATATAATAAATAGGTTTAAGTTGCATTAGTATTAACTATTTATGTCTCGGTTAATACTTAACACGTTATAAAAGACAATTTCGATTTTCTCAGCGACCATCAAACATACAAAGATGAAAAAAAAAAACCTATTCTAAGTTTTAACAAGAGGATCAAAATAAAAAAAAAACGAAGTTAATCTACCCACTGGAACGTTAGCTACACTTTGTTGAACTTTGTGTCTTCATTTCTGTAAAACAAAAAGTTAAATTTTTTACAGTAATAAAGGTACACAAAGCACTCTGATATGCACACCTTGCTCTAAACTTGAGTAATAACAACAGTTATGTGAGGATTGCCAACTGAACTATTCGGCAGCCTTGGTCGTGAGCCGAGTATTGCACGCCAACCGAGCCAAATTTTGATCATCGAAGTTGGACATAAACCGAACTGGTCGTGAACCGAGGTTCCACTTATATTTTGACCTATAAGTTTACAAATATGGTATTATTTATATATTCAATGGCGATGATCATTAAGCATCTTGGCGATTTTGTCGATGATCATTAAGCATCTTGGCGATTTTGGCGATGAAACTCACCGATTTCAAAGTAACGTTCCGAAGTGTACTTGAACCGCCACAGATGTCATATGAACATCACGTTGACGCGATTTTTTTCTGACGCCAATGTCATATACGCATCGGGGTACTTAACTGGCGCCAAAGTTTTGTTATTTTGCTTGATATGGTAACCCGAATGTTGTTGTTTATTTATTAATAAATTGCTTATTTACTTTTATTTTCTTTTTTTAAATTATATAAATTGTTTTGTTCTATTGTTATTAATTAAACTTTTATAAATTTATTTTTAATCCCTTTTTAAAAATATATATGTAACTGGTATTCGAAAACGAGGTTTTCGCCAAATTGGCATCAGAAAAAATATCGCGCGACCGTGGTGCGTATATGACATCTGTACAATACTTGGAACTTGATTATCCTGAAGACCAAAAAATTATCGCCAAACTATAAGATTAAATGACAATAATGGATCATAGTAAATGTTACATTCACATCACATTAAACACGATACACGTGTTTGTTATGTCATCAAGTGATTTTTAATTCAAGTTTTGGCACAGATGTCATATACGCCCCATATTTGCGCGATTTTTTTGACGCCGCCAATGTCATATACGCACCGGGTACTTAACTGCGCCAAAGTGTCGTTATTTTACTTGATATGGTAACCTGGATAGAGATGATATATTAACGAGGTTTTCGCCAAATTGGAAAAAAAACTCGCCAATATGGAGCGTATATGACATCTGTGCCCAAGTTTTTATTAGTATTTTTATTAATCTTTTAATTATTTATTTATTCTTCCGTTATTTAAAATAAAAATTATGTCAGTTTGTATCATTTGGCGAATAGTTTGGCGAAATTGGTCGACCGGATAATCAAGTAGTACCGTATATTTTTGCTGTACATTTTCGACAATATCTCAAGCAAAAGTACCTAAAGTTATATGAAACCCTAATTATTTAAGGCACAGATGTCATATACACAATGGGTTTGACGCAGTGTTTTTTTCTGACGCCAATTTAACGAAAACCGCGTTTTCGAATAGCAGTTACACATATATTTTTTAATTACTTTCTATTATTTTAAAAAGGAAATAACAATAAATAATGAAAAGTTTAATTAATAACTACAGAACAAAACAGTTTATATAATTTTACAAAATAAAATAAAAGTAAATAAAAAAATAATTGATAAATAAACAATAATAGCTCAGTTACCGTATCAGGCAAAATAACGCCATTATCGCGCCAGTTATGTACTCTGGTGCGTATATGACATCTCTTCCTTATTAAAAATAGATGGAATGGTATTTTTTAAGGTATGCTTAGTATGTGAAGTATTTATATTACTGCATAACTATCGCTTGTGTAAGTCAGGATGTTATGATGATAATTAAAAAAACCCTTAGATTTAGCTCCTGAACAGAAGCTTGGGATTTACCCTGTTTTTCTTTTTCCTATCAGCTCGTTTGTGCTCCATTGTGTCTATTACTCCCGTTCAAAATGTTAATCAAGAAAGTTTATATATTTATGAAAATTATGCATTATCTGCTTAGGTTGATGTCGATTTCAAAAATACAAAATTCTGTCAGTTGAATTTCAATTTTTATTAACTTATAAAAACAAAAGTACGCGTGTTATCCTTTTTTTAAAATTATTGTACTGCTTTTTAGGGAGTGGCAACACGAAATAAATTATTGAATTAGAAAATTAGAAAATGAAAAGGAGAGATTTCTATAATTTTATGGGGACATTATAAAAGACAATTTCGATTTTCTCAGCGACCGTCAAACATACAAAGATGAAAAAAAAACCTATTCTAAGTTTTAACAAGAGGATCCAAATAAAAAAAAAAAAACGAAGTTAATCTACCCACTGGAACGTTAGCTACACTTTGTTGAACTTTGTGTCTTCATTTTTTCGTTTAATATTAAATAAAAAACTACTGAAAGCTACAATAATTTTTTAAATGCTATCAGTTTATTCGTCTCGTCGAGTTCTATCTTTCAAATGAAAAATCATTGTCGTATGTCAACTGGTTCGCCAGAAATTTAAGAAAGCCGTTTGCATTTTCTATTTCTTAATCATATTATAGCTTAACGCTACCGCGTTTGCTATGATATCTTGTTCGTGGCGGGCATATCCCGATGTTCCAAACATAACGTTAGACTGAATTTCCTACCTTTTGTAATCAGAAATTAGTTCATTCTTTATTTGATCTCTTATTAGGTAGCTTTCATTACAAAAAGCTGCCTATTGCAGCCGTTCGGAGGAAAACGATTCCGAAGAATTTTGGTATATTTTCACTGATCATGACCCCTAGACCCCGAAACCACCATCCGTTCAAAATTTGTATATATATATATATCTGATCTTTGTCATACTGTAACTCTCGACGTATTTATGAACCGATTTGGATAAAATTTCGTGTGTGCATAGTGCATACCAATGTCTCGACCGAGTTCGTTGGCCAGCTTCATCCGCCATCTTGTTTAAAAATGGCGGCCATTTAAAGATTTTTAAAACATTTAAAATTTAAAATGAGGCACAAAAAAATTAGACATTGAAAAATATTTTTTTTCTTATGTGTTTGGGCTTGATGCAAAGATTCTGGAGCATTTTTAGTTTCGTCTATATCTTAAAAAATGCTAAGTTTTAGCACTTTGAATTTCTAGCATGGCTGACATTTTCAAACTATCTGATTTTTGTCACGCAATAATACACGTATTTATGAACCGATTTGAATGTGACAAGGAATGCGCATAGTACATAGCAATGTCTCAACCGATTTCGTTGACCAGCCTCATCCGCCATTTTGTTTCAAAATGGCGGCCATTTAAATATTTAAAAAATTAAAATTTAAAAGTGAAGTACAAAATAATTAGAAATTGAAAAAGATTTTTTCCTTATGTGTTTGAGCTTTTTTGTTTTGTCTATGTCTTAAAAAATGGCTGAGTTATAGCACTTTGAATTACTAGCATGGCTGACATTTTGAAACGATCTTATCTTTGCCACGCGATAATATGCGTTTTTATGAACCGATTTGGATGTGACAAGGCATGTGCATAGTACATAGCAATGTCTCGACCGAGTTCGTTGGCCAGCTTCATACGCCATCTTGTTTCAAAATGTCGGCCATTTAAAATTAAAAAAAAAATTAAAATTTTAAATGAGGTACAAAAAAACTAGAAATTGAAAAAGATTTTTTTCTTATGTGTTTGACCTTGATACAAAGATTTCGGAGCATTTTTCGTTTCGTCTATATCTTAAAAAATGGCTGAGTTATAGCACTTTGAATTTCTAGCATGGCTGACATTTTGAAACGATCTGATTTTTGTCACTCGATAAGACGCGTATTTATGAACCGATTAGGATGTGACAAGGCATGTGCATAGTACATAGCAATCTCTCGGCCAAGTTTGTTTGCTAAGTTCATCCGCCATCTTGTTTCAAAATGGCGGCCATTTAAAAATTAAAAAAAAGAAATTAATTTAAAATGAGGTACAAAAAAATTAGAAATTGAAAAAGTTTTCTTATGTGTTTCAGCTTGTTACAAAGATTCCTGATCATTTTTTGCTTTGCCTTTATCTAAAAAAAGACCAAGATATAACAGTTTGAATTTCGAACGTGTGTGACATTTTGAAAAATCTGATTTTTTGCCTGCAACAGCACTCGTATATATCAACCGATTTAGATATGAGTGAGCATGTGCACAGGAATTACTAAGGTCTCGACCAATTTCATTGTGAGCTTTGTTGCACCCATTATGTTGTTTTAAAATGGCGGTCTATCACCGATAATCCGGGTTAATATAATTATTAATATAATTCGGGATATCACCGAATTGGGCAACAAAATATAAATCACTTTAATAAAACCAGCTTTGATAACGGTGACTAATTTCGCGGAATTCTCATTCATATTCAATATTGACAAAAATTAGTATTTAATATTCTATAATCGGGTTCCACTAATTTGAGCTCCGTGTGTTTGAATAATATAGGCTGGCTTTTAAAAAATAAGGAATATGAAAGCTACCTCTTCCTCCCGGCACTGGCCGGAAGGACTTTTTTATTTCTGCATTGAAGTTTTTCTCAAATCAAAAATGGCTACTTTGTGACACATTTTTTAATTATTTGTTATTCTAAACGCATGAAATTGGCAGATGCTCTTATACTGAAACTATGTAATCGAACTTTTTTTTTCTTATTCTTTCGGTTAAGATAAAAAATGTTTTTAAATTTATGCTCCATTATTCAAACAAATGCCACTTTATACCTAATTTCCTGACACGCCAGTGGTCACAAGGTAAACAAGTGAGTAAGCATGATCGCAGATCGCACAGAGGGTTTCGTTTAATATGTCTTTTAAAACACTTTATCCTTAAATTAATAAATCAATATTGTATATTTATAATTATTAAATTCTTAATATTATTATTATTAATTATTATTTATTATTATTAAATAATATTTCTAAAATCAAAAAACTGTTTAAAACATATTTAAAATGCTGAAATAATTCAGAAAAAATCCATATTAGTTCTTTCCCTTTTCAAAAACTCACTAGATTGCACCAAAAAATAATGTTATATTAAAAACATATATTAAAATTCGAAATAGAAAAGAAAAAAATACCTTTCAACTCTCAATATTCTTGTCGATAAGTGGGAAAAAATTGTCCATAGAAGTCTATTATTTAAAAAAAGTGCCTGTAGATGGCAGCACCAAACAAAAAATATTTTTTGTTTCTATGACCTTAATCATTTTTAAAAGTATTTTGAAAATTGATCTTTAAAAAGAAATTCCGCTAAAATAATTACAAATTTAAGTTAAAAAATTTCATTGGGGGGGGGGGGGACGGAAGGGGAGGAACACAAAATACTTCGCAAATTTACTTTTAAAAAGAAATTCCGCAAAAAAAATTACAAATTGAAGCTTTGAGAATTTTCAACAGAAATCGGCGGGATTTGAACTCACAACCTTTTACATTCGAACCGAATGACCTTACCCACCGGACTATAACTTCTACGAATGAATTAGTAGTTCAGTCAAATTAGGCAGATTTTGGGTCATTTTGGGATATAATTACGAAAGTTTTGAAACTTGGTAATATTGTTTGGGAGAGTCTACTAATGAACATACTAAATGTCCTGATGGATGGGGGGTGAGCGCGAGAGGGGGAGGCACAAGAAACTTTTTCAGATTTTTGTTAATATCGCGTAATCATTAGTTCCCATTGAAAAAATGCTAATACAAAATATAAAGACAATTAAATTCTCTACAAAAAAGGTTATAAACATTTTTCTCTAGAGGACATAGTTAACGAGATAATCGCATTCAAAAATGAAGAAATTTGCCAAAAGTCACATCAGGCCAGAGAGCCGGTGAACGGCACTTACATTGCATTTACTTAATCTAAGCTTTCTTAAACGAACGTTAATAAATGTTTTGTGGTGAGCAGAATGGAACCTTGAACAATTACTTCTAAAAATTACATTTTTTGTTAACATAAAATATACAAAAATGAAAAATGCGTAAAATACAATGATATAAGAATAAACAATATACTCAAGTCCTTGATCATTTTTATTAACCCAGATTCAATGGGAAATTTCAAAAGATGCTGATTTGCGTTCCATTTCCATTAGGACATCCTCCTCAACAGGTGGTGGACTGTTTGAGCTGTCTCCATGGCAGTAGTGGCAGGCGGCAGTGCATGTGATCCCTGTTTTTCTATATCCATATTTTTGCCTACAATCAGTTGTACACTGGATGAGGTTTAGTACTGCCTCAGGGGCAACAGGATCGGCGGTTGTGATAGGCACTAACGTATGAACGAGCTAACGTTTCCAACAACAAATCTCAGGAATTCCCTGCCACAGTTGTATCTGTAAGCATATATTTTTATCTGAAGAGGTTAAGGCTATGTGAGAAGAACAAGTATATCCACATCCTGTCCAACAACAGTAACGTTGTCACTTTCACTCAGTGCATCTATAGCAATCTGATCAGGTCGGCATAATTAGGGCTTTGCTGACATGAGACTCCTTCGTCATTTAAATCGGAGGATAAAATGGGAATCAACATTTTCTTATTGTTCTTATTTGAGAGAAACTGATTTTGGGGAACACTGATGACAATATGTTCTTCATAATATATGTCAATTGACCTTTTCACTGAGCACCTTCTATTTTATTCAGCTACTTTGGTACTGTTTACAAGGTCAGTGTATTCTAAACTAAACTAAACTCTGTGGCTATACAATCCATGAAGGATTTGGGCCGACAGTGCCCACCTCTGTTTTCTTGACCCTGGGCCCCGAGGTGCTATACAGCATGCGTCCCGGCCAGGTGGTCAGCCTAACGCGAGACCCTCGGTGTTTAGTTCCCAAGCAAGCTTGGTACTCATTTATCGACCCCAAAGGGATGAAGGGCTGAGTGAACCTTGCCCAGTCGGGAGTCGAACTCTCGACCTGCGGTACGGCAGTCAGGGTCAGTGTATTCATCGAAAACAATTCTGCGTCCCTTTCCACAATAGTGTTTCTTAACGTACTTTATTTAGGTGTTGCAAATATCCAGTATTGTTGATCCCTTCTTCCACACCACCTCATGTAACAGGAAGCCACCATCCACAACTATTGTTTGTTGTTGGTCTATTATATCATCTGATTGTTCAAATATTTGGCACAAAGCACTTTTCTTTGTCTTGCGCATTCCGCAATCATTGAAAAGCGAGAGAGGATAAGGAGCCAATTCATATTGTAGGTAATTTGCTAAACCATCATTACTACGTTTGCACAAGGAAATCCGTTGGAATATAACTAGAGGATCCACAGTTTTAGTAGTATCATGAAATTTTATACCTGTTTTTCTGCCGTCTCATAGTATCGCGTCCGGAAATTCGGCTCGAAACGCCAACTTTGACCGTATTTTCTGAAAGATTTTCTATATTTACAAAAAAATGGAAAAGTCTTTCGATTCCATAATTTCTGAATAAGAACACCTGCCCATTTCATGCGTTTCCGAACAAAAATAAATTAAAAATGTCTCAGAAAGTAGCTTCTTTGGATTTGAGAACAGCCTTAATAACTTCACACTGTGACACTGTATAGTTTATACGCCATTTCCACAGTTGTTACACCTTTCCCTCCACATAATTCAAATAAATTTAATGTATTTAAAAAGAATTCAGTTGTATAATCTAAGTCAGTACTCAGAAGCAGCCAAACAGCTTTTATTAATATTGCAGTCCCGAAATTCCCCCACACAACAGGCAATCACTTATACATGACTTCTAAGAATTGTGCTAACTTTCAATTTCCTTGGAGCTTTATAGTAGTACTGAAACTACAGTTGGTATGGTATAGTTAAAATAAAATGACAAAAAATCTTTTAGTCAAAGAAAATAAAGAATTTAGTAGTTTCGATTCAAACTCGCAGAAAATGTGAATTCGGTTTATTAACTCGCGTTCTTTTTTGAAAAACTGAATATAGAACTCAACTCAAAACACATAAACTTAGTTTGTTTATAGTTTAAACAGTGAGTTCAGTCGTACTTAACTTTGGTGTTTAATTGATTGATTCAACATTATCTAAATTAACCTTAATATTCATTCTACGCCTAAAATGAGCCACTACTGATGGAAAATTTCATTAGAAAAAAATTTCTCTGTCAACAACAGTTAGTATAACAATAACATCAAATGATAATTGTCGAGTGAATACACTAAGTAGTGATTTCCCAATTAAGGGTGTATTCCAATCCAAACTACTTATTTTCTTATTTATTTCTAAATTCATTTTTGCTCTCAAACGCATCAAACTGGCAAATTCTCTTATTTAGAAACTACATAATGTGCCGTGCTTGTCGATTTTTTGATAAATGTAGAAATTATTGTAAAAAATGCTGTCAAAGTTGGCGTTTTGAACAGAATTTTCCGAAGCGGGAGATCTGGGAATGAAAAAACGGTCATACTGAGAAAGTAATTGTTCATAAATCAAATTCTAATTAATTGAGCAAAAAATGAAATCACACGGCCTCTTATACATCTCTTCAAAAATCGCCTCAGCAAGTTTCATGTTTTTACTTTCAAGAATGGGTCTGAAAATGTCTCAGAAAATTTCGAGCTGTTGAGGGTGGAAAAATATTTTTTCGAATACACCCTTAACTGCATGACGCCGTAACTTTTCACTTTTTCCCGAGGCCTATAAACATATTTTCAGCCAAAATTTTACTTAATAAAAGGAATCAAATATATATTACAATGAAACAAAAGACAATTTATTAAATAAATTTTTTGGTTCAAAACTTGTATGTTTGATTTGAAAACAAGCGCATGGCTGGCAGCTATGTATTTGACAATGTAACGTGGATGCTCTTAGATAACGCTCCTATAGGTGTAGAAATGCATTTGAGTAAGATAGAAAACTATAATATAAGAATTTTGTGTCTGTGTTCTACAATCTACATGTATCAAATCTATATCAGTATCATATTTAAAAAGGATAAATATATTTTTTAACTCTTTTCAATTATGTTAGCTGCCTGTTGACGTTTTGCTCTTTTCCCTTCAAGAATTTTAATCTCGTTTCCTCTTTTACACACACATATGCATATATATCGTCAATGATTTCATCCGACAGGAGTATAAACCTGTGATTTGAATTGTCAGATTATGTAACATATCTACATATGTAACATATGTACCATTTATATATGATCAATAACTGAAATCATTTAAAGTTTTTCTTTTTCTTGTTATTATTCCGAGAAAGATTAACGGTGTAAAAGAGTAATTGCTCGTCTTTGTTTCTTGAAAAATGCCGTCGTTGTAACTTCAAATATGCATAAGTTGGTGCACCGATAGGTTACGCCTATAATACCATCCATCTATAAATCGTTGGGGAGTGTCTGCCGTGTTTATTACTCCGAACACATATTAGTGGAAAAGTAATTTTTTTCGTTCTTAAACACTATTGCGCCTTCCCCTTTCGAAGAAGATATCCTTCCCCCCCTTTATCCTGACCAACAAAGAATAAGAAAAAAGAAAATCTATGAAACAAAACCAAAAAATTTCACGAAGAGGCATGTGAAGCAAGTTAGACAAAGATAAAAGGACGAAATATGAAAAGATGAGATTGGGGGGAGAGAAATACATTTCATGGGAAAAGGGGGGGGGAGTTAGTTCAGGGGTCATGACATCCATATCTGCCAAAGAAGCATGTCATTTGCAAGGAGGCGTACCCCACAACATACGTGTGAATAGTATGCTCATTCATCACTGTGGCAGATTTCTAATGAGTTGGAAAACCTCGGCCAGTTTTCGGACCTAGAGAAAGGAGGTCACCGAAACTCTTCGGAGGATGGGGAGGGAGGGCTTTTGTACCAGGGGAAGGAAAGCGTTGGAAGACGTTCTAAGCGATTGTTTCAGGTACGCACCAAGTCTTTATTACATTAGGTTTGGGTTGTGATTAATATTTGGGATGAGGGTAAGGATTTCGAGGCGTGGGCTTTAATCGCCGAGTGCAAATGGAAAATATGTGTTTGTAATACGGAAGAGGAGAGCGAGTTTTGAGCGATCTCTGCAGATGATGCAGTTCTGTGTAAACTGGACATCATCGCTCTTGTCATTGCGTCTGAATATACATGTTCTGGTGTGTGTCTTAATTTAGCAAGTTAGAGTTCTTCATTAATCTCGTCGTTTACTTTGACTAAAGTATATTAATTTTAGACAATATTTATGCGCGAAATTAGTTACAACTTACTTATTATGGCATTTAAATAAATTTAATGTCAAAAATGAATAAACTAAAATTTCATGCATTATTTTCAACGGCTGATACAAGATAACTTTTAGCTATTCAGCATAAAAAAAGTTAATTATTTAGGCTATGTTTTCATTAAATGCTACTTAAAATGCATTGTTATTTATACAAAGCAGAGTTTATTGAAGAATATTTTCTAGAAAAAAAAATCTCTATTCTAAGACGTTCCATGCGTTTGTTTCCGGTACTCACTCTTTATCACATTAGGTTTGGGTTGTGATTAATATTAAAGATGAGGGTAAGGATCTCGGGGCTTGGGCTTTAATTGCAGAGTGCAATTGGACATCATGGCACTTGTCATTACAGTTAGATATATATGTTATTCCTTTCTCTTATTCCAGAAATTTAGAGTTTTACCGTAATCTCGGGTCTTTTATTTTACTCCAGTATTTTAATTTTAGACAAAAATCAAGAGTAAAACTAGTTAAAATTTATTTATTTTGACAGTAATATTATTTATTGTAAAGATCTAATAAATCTAATTTCATGGATTACTTTCTACGAATGGCACAGAAGAAGAACTTTGAGGTTTTTACCTTGGAAAAAAATATCCTTGACGTATTGGTTTCATGAAAAGCTACTTAAAATGCATTTATATTTTGTGTAATGCTGCATTTACTAGAAAATATTTCCCGGAAGAAAAATTCTCCATATTTTTTATTGGGAGACTTTAGATACAATTGTTTTAGGTACGCACTAACTTTTTATTACATTACGTTTGGGTTGAGAATAATATTTTGGATGAGATTAAGTTTTTCGAGGCGTGAAATTTAATCGCGAAGTGAAAATTGAAAACATGTGTTTGTATTACCGAGAATGACTTTTGAGAGAGATCCTCAGATGATGCAGTTCTGTGTTAACTGGACATTATCACTCTTGCTATTGATTTGAATATACTTGTTGAGATGTGTGTCACAATCAATGAGGGATCCAATGGGAAGGTCACAGGGTAATGACCCCCCCCCCCCCCTCTCTGAACATCAACAAAAATATTCTAAAGATCATTTTTTAAATGAAATATACAGTAGAGTCCCGATTATGGGGCTATCCTCTGCAATCGCGTTGCCATGCTTTTCTGTTTGAATTGGCATATTTCAGTTACCATGACCTCATTCATCGCTGTAGTAATAAATGACGTCTGTTTTCGAGATTGATAAGGAAGATCAATTATACTTTTGAAAATTAGCTTGTATAAAATGATTAGGTTAAAAATGATGCTGTTTTTCTGAGTTTTATAACAACACTATGGACAATATTCTTCCTTTAGGTTTGGGGTTAAAAAACTCCATCTGCTTGGGAATAGCTTTCAGATCCATGTATTGAAAAGCATTGCGTTTCGAAACTTTACGCTTATACTTAAAGTTTAAGTCCTGATCGAGTTTTAGATATTTCAAGAACAAATATAGCTTATTCATGAATTCTTTTCTCTATTTTAATACGCCATCATGCATATTTTCAAGTTATTTTTACAATATATATTATTTGTATGGTACTACTTGATTATCCCGTCGATCAACAAACTATCGCCAAACTGTAAGATTAAATGCCAATAATGGATGATCGTAAATGTCACATACACTTGACATTAAACACGACACACGTGTTTGTTACGTCATCAAGTGATTTTTAATTCAACTTTTTATTAGTATTTTTATTAATGTTTTACTAATTTATTTGTTCTTTTGTTTGCTTTTTTTTAAATAAAATTATATAAGTTTGTATAATCTGGCGATTTGTATAATTTGGCGAAATCGGTACACGGGATAATCAAGTAGTACCGTTCGTATTAATTAATAAAAATTAAATTTAAAATTCAAAAAACCGACTGCTTAAAAAGCGAACTAATTAATTATTTCTCATCAATGTTAAACTATTTTTATATTACTTACCTATTTTTTTAATTTACTTGTATTGGTGACTTTTAAGTAGTTTTTAATTGTTAGTTCCTATCTATAAACACTGTTTTGATGAGGCCTATAGATGTCTATGATGGTTACAGTTGTAGTGAAGCTAGAGATCCTACCTACACAACTTCCAGGTTGTGTAATATTTAAACGGAGCTTCTGACTGTAAAATAGTCAATGAAACATCGTCTTCATTTTGAAAGACCTATCCAATGATATGCCACTCAATATGGTGCATAAAATTTGTTTTTCGTGACTACCGCCATTTTGAATTTATAAAAACAAAACCTAACCTATAACCATCGGACGGTTAAGACGAATCGATAGAGTCCTCATTCATTAAAATCCATCCAGCCGTTGGGATGTTTCGAGGGTATAAAGAAATCCACTTACCCAGATACGCGTGAAACACACAACCTTCTTGGCAGTCGGTAATAAGAATATCCTAATTTTCTAATATTTATTTATTGAATACTAATTCGTACAAAACAAATCGAAAGTATTTTGCGCATACATTTACCTGTATTTAAGCTGCATCAAGTGATGTAATATATAAACAAATTTCCTTGGTGCACTACTACCTAACCCTTTTGACTACCGTGTAACGTCAGATTAAAGGTCTCTGGAATAAAAATCGTTTTAAATGTATCGTTTTATTATATGACGTAATTTCCCCTATTAAATGCATGTCTAATATAATAATTTATTTATTTAAAAAAATTATGTTTTAAGATTCACGGTTTGGGCTTTTTACAAATGACGCAATTAACACCTTTAAATGCGTTTCGCGTGTGATAATTTTATTATTTTAAAGTTTCTGTACTTTTTTAATATTTATGTGTAAATTTTGACGTAAATTTCCTAATTTTCTGCTTTTAACATGTGATGATTAAATTCTTATTTTAAAATTTTCTTTCTGTTTTTAAGATTATTGATGTCATTTTCTCTTTAAAATTTGAAAGAAAACCCTTTTTTCCGTCTATGGAATTTGAAATTGACAGAAGACTTTTGTTTTCTAAAATAAATTGATTCCGGCTAATCAACATGTGGAATTTTTTTTTTCTTAATTTTTCCCGAAAACATAATTTAATCTTAATATTATTTCCCTATCAATTCAAATAAAAGATATTATTTCAATTATTAATTTGAAACTGACGAAAAAGAAGAAATCTAATAATCCCTATAGTTTTTCTTCGTTCTCTTCTTAAAAATAATAAAATAAAATAAAGGCGTAATTTTGTTGCCATGGCAGATTGTCACTACAAAAATGTAATTAAATTTAGAAAAAAATTAATATTTCGAAAACTAATTCAAATTTTAAAATTCTGTTACCAGTTTTGACATCTGTGGATCAATTGATACGGATAATTGGTGTTAATTTCACCGCCAAAATTTCCAGATTTTAGGAAAAACTTAATCAGTTGTTTAATCAGTCGTTTCATAAAATCGTTTCATAAATCCGTTTAATTAGGATTTTATATATACAGGGTTGATAAAATATTAAAATCTGATTGTATTTACAAATGTTAAATAACTGCCGGCGAACTTAGAAAACTGAAAAAAATACAATTGAAAAAAAAAAAAAATGAAAAATGAAAATCAGCAGACATTCCGAATCACGTTTATTGAAAACACGGGCACAATTTACTATATTAGAGTTAAAAAAAAAAAAAAAAGTGAAATCGGATTGCTCTTAAGAATGCCAGCAAACTTTGTAAAATCTTGTAAAAGCGCAAAAAATATAAAATGAAACGAATCTAATGAAAGAAAAATTTATCGACATTTCGAACTAAGTTTATTAAAAAAAAAAAGACAAAATTTATTGGGGAACAAGACTGAAGTAGGATTCATTTTACGAATCTTGAAAAATCGCCTTCAAACTTCGGAAAATTGGGAAAAAAAGCGTGAAAACTTGCATTCAATACAAAAGAAATAAAATATAATAAATATAATAATAATAGGAATCCCAAATATTTTCGGACCTGTCATTGTCTATCCGGAACAAGTTTTCAGGCCTTTGTGTGTCTTGTCTATAGCCCTCACACTCACACACAAGTGCGCACGCGCATAGAGATACAAACCCTTTATTTTATCAATACAGATGTAGTATTTATTTTTATGTTTACTTCAAATGAACATAAATTTTATGGAGTGAACTTCTTAAAATGAATAACGAAAAAAACCGCAAGAGATTAAAACAAGAATATAGTCTTATTCTTATGCCTTACTCCATTTCAACCAAATGCATCCTTTGCATGTCGAAGATCACCAGCGTTTTTCAGCAAATTTTCCTCCCGAACACATCCATTTAAACGTTATTTTTAAAAAATGTTGAAGCCTTTTAGATACCATGCAAGAAAATTGAAATACTCATATGTTAAATACATAAATATCTCTCTTTCAACTTTCTTTAACCAGCAGTACCGTATAATTGACTGTCTTAATAAAGAGAAAGAAGAAAAAGTATATTAAAACATTCATTAAGTGGTTTTTCGAAAGCCAAATGTAAATTTTAATGATATTAAAGCTTGTCTTTGGTTTCATAATCAAAGAATCCTTTTAAGTAACCAAATTTATAACATTTTCTTGTAAAATTCAGATAGTAGCTGAATAAATATTTACTGTTAAGTAAAAGATCGCTTAAAAGCATCAGTTGTTTTATTATAACGTGTTAATGGAAAAATAATGGATTGATGAAAATCAATGCATAAAGCGAAGACTAAAAACCTTTAATAAAATACAAAAGGAGAACAAATTTTTACCAATTTCCTTTAGTGTCTCTGTTTCCAGAAATTCATTAAAAATATTTCGGCTTTTTCCAGAGAATTTTTTAAATAAGTAAAATGCTATATTACAAATTCTGCAATAAGCAGCTAACTTATACATGGGTTAATTTTTAATTCTTAAAAAAAACTTGTCAAAAATCTCTTTTCTTTCAACAAATAAAGAAAGAAAGAATATATGTAATTATGCAAAAATGGTCTTCTTTACTAGACACTAAAATCGACTCTAAAAACGCATTCAAATTTATAGAAAAAATACATTGAACCTTACTAACAAGGGAACCACTTTTGGTGTTGCTCGCACCTAGCTTCGAGACCTGGTGCGTTTTGTAGCCGTATACATAAAAGTTACAGAACCGAAAAAATTTCTCTGTTAAAATAATATTTTATATACTTTTTTATACTTTTAATTTTTTATTATTACATAATTTGTTTATTTCACGCCAAAAGTGAGTTAAGTCGCCAAACATAGCGCTACAATTTTCCTGCCCGCTTTATCCAAAGAGAAAAATGTGCAGAACATATTACTAGAATTATATCAGATTGCGATTTTTTTTTTTTTTTTTTTATAATTGATAGCATAAGAAACAAATATTAGGTTTTTATTTTTTTTTCTATGCGGACGATAAATATATAAGTAATAAATATAATTCTATAAAAGCTTTGAAGATCATTGAAAACTATTTTTTAGTGAAATACAAAATAAGTAAACTATTTTCTTTTGAAATCGAATGAAATAAAGTTCGAATGTTTAAAATGAAATGTTGCTGTATTAAATGGTCCTTCGGTAAAAGTAATCATAAAGTAAATTAATATTTTTACACAATTTAGAAAAATTACTGTGGCGAAATATGTCGGACATTGCAATTTCTAGCTATTATAAATTCAGTATGACATTTGGCTAGGGTTGCCGGAAAGCTCTACTTTTGAAAAAAACGCTAACTGTTTCCCCGCCAAAAATATGAATATAAAGTTCCAATTTTTCATAATCAAATTCGTGGAGTTTTGAAGGAATTTTCAAACTTTTTTCAATATTTTATACTTATTATTAACTAATTTTTATTTTTAAATGCTTTTTTTTAAAAAAATTCAATGTTAATAGTCCGATAAGTGGTCTCGAAAATTGCATTTTCAGAAAGCTATGCTGCTGTATAATCAAGAAATATTATTTTAACAGAAAAATTTTATCGATTCTCAAACTTCATAATATAGGGTTTTAAAATGCACCAGGTCTCCATGCTAGGTGCGAGCAACACCAAAAGTGGTTCCCTTGTAAGTTGTTATCAATCGGAAACTCAGTCGAATTTTATTTAAATCAAAATGATTTTAATTTTACATAGAGTATAATGATGTTATAGAATCTTTTATTTTTAATAATTGGAAAAATACTTTAACATCATTGCTCTCCAATTACATTACAAAGAAGCTGAATGTAACTTGACTTTTCAATAAGGCTCGTTCTAAAATTCAAAAGGGCTACTTTCTGTCATATTTCTGAGTTCATTGTTCGGAAACTTGCAGGCATTCTTATTCAGAAACTATGTAATCTAATGATGCTTTGTAAAGGTTCTTCCTCTTGTTAAAGGGTTTGGTATTCTAAATAAAAAGGAGTGACTATTCACTTCTCCGGAGTGAATAGTCACTCTATCACAGAGTCAAAATATGCCCAACATCTTTAGAGTGACTATTCACTCTGAGCAAAAGTGAAATTTTTGACTCCATGAAAGAGTGAATAGTCACTCCTGGGAAGTGAATATTTACTCTAAACAGGGGGTGGATAACCACTCTTTCGGAGGAGTGACTATTCAGTCTTGCAAAAGGAGTGCGGTTTTTCACCCCTGGTAGTAGTGGATAGTCACTCTTTCATAGGAGTGAATGTTCATCTTTTATGAAGTCAAGTTGCTTTTAAAATAATCACATGTTTTACAGCATGCAATGAAAATAGACACAAGCGTGGTAAAGATTGGAATAAAATACTTTGTTAGCAATATTTATTTAATTCATAGTTTGAAACATTAATTGAACTTTTAAGGGAAAATTCAGTTAAAGTTACACGTGAATTTAAATTAGATTACTGACAGAAATAATTTATATATTTTATTCCAATCTTATCCTTTGTGTTTGCTTGTATGTGCTTGCCCTATAAAGATATTTCTTTTAGAGTTTTATAGGGTAGATGTGCTAGTAAAGAACACCCTTAAGGAAATTCTTTTAAAATAATTTTTTATTAATAGTTATAATTATTATATTCCAGTTTTTTCAATATTATATTAACCTATCAACAATATTTAACCATTCTTATAGTCCCATTTCCCAATATGAATCAAAATTTCATTTTAAATAACAGAAATATATCAAAACACTCAAATGCCCAGTAATGGACATACCCCATATAAAGTAATAAATATAATTGCTTTTATAACTGTATTTAGGACCAGAATTTAATGAATACACACTAATGAAACAAAATAATTATTTTCAAATAAATTTAAGAATTAGGATACCAGTAATTAATAAATATTTGTGATAATCATTTACTGTTTACATCCATTATTTTAATTATCAGAAGATCGATGTTTTAATTATTTTAGATGGATAGTTTAAAATACTAAATAGGTAATTATAGCTATAAAATTATTGAAACAGTGGGGAATTTAAAAAGGTAATTTAAAAAAAAAGTTTTGGAATATTATTAGTGTTTAGTTTTGTCTCACTATTTTTAAGAATTATAAGGAATACTAGCTGACCCGCCCGGCGTTGCCCGGGCCTTAATAATATTCTTAAATGAATCTGAAATTTTTATCGCAGGTGCATTGCATACAGAGTTTTTCCATTAAGTTTTTCCATTTTTATATGTCTCATACTCTTTTTATTCCAAATTAATTGATGAATTCAATTAAAATTTAATTATATTTTCAATAATTTAATTTTTTATTTAAAATCTGTAGATGAAAAAGCAATTACAAATACAACATAAACTGTAATAATTGGAAAAGAAATAATAAAATTGTAAGCAAATATTACTATATAGAATGTTTTAAAAAGTACCATCGAGCAAATTTATTTTCTAATAGAGTAAAGCCTGTTTCTAATGGAATCCTGCAATAAACAAAAAAAAAAAAAAAAAAAGTTACAGCTTCCCTCTCTCCCCAAAAATGTTATTATGCTTTGTTCAATTTAAATAACCTGCATAAAACGGAATTTATCACTGGTCGTTTCCGTCTAAGCAGGTTTTATTGTATCTTACTTCTGGTAGGCCCATAATAACACTCTTAAATGAACCTGAAATTCGAATCGCAGATCCATACAGAAGGAAGTAAACAAAATTACTTGACGTCATGACAACATTTTTAAATTTCTTGCTGCTGATTAATTCGCATTTCTAATATAGTGCTTTGCAGAAATTGCACGTTTTACTCAAAGTTCCACGGTTGTGCACCCCGGAACATTTAAATCAATAATTTGGATTTCAGAAGCAACGCGTGCACTCTGCGTTTATTAAGCCTATTTTAGCGATCGCTTATGCTCTGTGTTTAACTTTATTCCCGATTCAATCTATTTCAATTTTCTGTTCTTAATTCGGCTTCTTCTACACTTTCAAGTATTCACCGAGATCTTTTACGGACATTTCAAATGATATTTTGAAGCTCTATAATTTCAACGAAAGAGGGAAACATCATGGAGCTCTTTCCTCCTCTACGGCGAAATGTAAATAAACCCGATCGCCCTAAATCTTGCCAAAGGACTTTTCACAATAACCAATGAGATGCGTTTCTCGGGCGTTGCCATTGGACAATAACAAATAATCGCGATTTCTGTGCCACGTACGTTAGCGTAATATATATATAGATAAATATTTCAGAGACTACCTGATATATCATTTATAATTAATATTACAAATATGAAAGAAATGATATTATGAGTTAAATATTTTAAATACTAAATAAAATAATTTCAAAATAAAACGGTAGAACTGATGTTTGAGGCCACTGATCTGCAGATTTACTAGTTTCATGAATATTATCTATAACTTTAATATTACTTTTTTTTTTCGTCAGAAGTTAATAAGGAAACATTTAAGACAGAAAACAGATTTTTAATAGCTTCTGTAACTTAATTGTTTTTATTTAAACGGAGAGGAATTAAGCCCTATGAGATCCTCTTTGACTGTGCTATTAAACAATATTTTCTGCTTCCTGGCTGGTTTAATTGACAGATTATAAAATATGCAAGGTAATACATAAAAAAAAAGAATAAGATATTGAAATTTTATTAATCACATAAAATAACTTAAAAGCAGCTATTTATAAAAGTTTGGTGTTATTACATTTTGATAAGTATAATTTAAAAATTAAATTTGATTATTTAGCTTTGCAGTTAAGCCAAAATATTTTATGCACTACAAACATTATTGAAATTGCATTTTTAGCAGTGTCTACATGGGGTGTCCATTACAGGAAAATGACTAATTAACTATCGCAGTAATGGATACCCCCTCTTAAAATCTTAAAAATAAATGAAATTTTATAAATGGCCTTTAGTATATAAAATTCTAAGTTTTTTATTGCTACTCAAACAAAAACATTCAAATTTTGCAAGAAAATAAATAATATATAAATTAATTAAACGAAGCCAGCTCTTAGCCTCTTCATTAAGATTTTCACAGAAAAACAGCAAAACTTTGAAACATTATTTTCTGCTTCCCGATTGGTTTGATTAAAAGTGTCAACATAACCCAGTTTTATAAAACGTGCAAGGGGGGATTATAAAAAAATTAATTAAAGCTAAATATTTATTAGCTATTTTTGTATGAACAAAAAACATCAAGGGGTGTCCATTACTGGCACATCTATCCTAAATAACTATTTAATAGGTGGATGTTATATGTTTAACAATGCTTGATTTCATTTTAATTTTTGTTTTAAATATAAATTCCTATCTTTTTTACCGTACTTTTTCCGTGAATTATTGCTATTTTTGCGAAGTCCCAAAAATAGCAATGCAAAAATGTTATTGTTATAAAATATTGCTATAAAATTGTTATAAAATATTTGTAATTTGTTCACTTACAAAATAATGTTTATAAACTCGCATCTTTTTTAAATGAGTTAGTTCTAAGCATGATTTAAATATTAAGAATGTGTAATTTTTTTTTTAATCCGCTGTGATTTGTTTTTGTTTTAATATGATCATGGAGTCTAAATTTTAAGTTCTCTGGAATATGTACATATTTTTCATTTAAACATATTCCTTAACTTAATCATGATTTCTAATTTTCGACCATTATTGCTGAAAAATGGAATTAATACAGAACTTATTAATGAAACGATTCGGTAAGCCATATTTAATTTAATTTTTTTTATTCCTGTAGATATTGTATTTTGTGAATGAATATGAGCAAAATAGATTTTCTATGTTTTATAGGAAAAGATTGGCCTAGAAAATAGAAAAAAAAATAAATATAAAAATAAACACATTACATTTATTTGTATTTGTATGAATTTTAATAAAAATAAAGTAAATGACGATATGAAATGTTCTTATTTTTTGAAAAACATTTTAATGTACACAGGTAGTTATTAATATCTTTAATAAAATATTCAGTCCTACATTATGTAATAAATATGAACTTTTTAAAAAATATACTAAAGCAGTCTTATCGATAAACTTCAAAACAGGCATAAAAATATTTTATTTCAATGCTTAAATATCACGTTTTATTTTTTA
This sequence comes from Maratus speciosus, assembly GCA_963932465.1. Classification (NCBI taxonomy): domain Eukaryota; kingdom Metazoa; phylum Arthropoda; class Arachnida; order Araneae; family Salticidae; genus Maratus; species Maratus speciosus. Next base: position 511,857,925 of record OZ010795.1, read on the forward strand.
GTGCCAAAAATTAAGTGTATCAAAAACGTAGAAAATGTGTTTAAAATATAAGGAAATTTAATAACAGATGCAGAATGTCTACAACTAATTTTTTTCATATTACTCAGTCTCGAAATTTTAAAATTATAAACCGTAAAAAAATCCTTAAATACAATTAAAAAAAAAATGTACCAACCTTTTCGTAATGTCATATTCATTAAATATCATATTTAACTCCCAAACAGTAATAATGATGATAAATACTCTTAGTGTATTCTCTAAGTCCAAGTTGTCGCCTTTAGAAATCAGTAATAAACAACAACAACAACAACAAAAAATCTCATAGAACAGCAAATTATAATGTTTTCATCGTGTCTGCGATGAATTGAAAATATCCAGATATTCTGAGTCAGCCTTGCAAACGAAACAGATAAAACTTTTTTTTCAATCGTTGGCAAAGTAGGATCACAGTGCTGAATGGGAAGAATAAAATATATTTACACTCATTTTTTTTTATTATTCACATTGGCTGAACTAATGAAATTTTGATTATTTTTTGCTAAGCATTGTGTGCTATTCAATTGTTAAAACAATTACAGTAAACTCTCTGTAAGGCGTACTCTGTGTAAGACGGAAACCTGTCTAACTCGGAAAAATTTTCAAGTCCCTGCGAATCCATAGACATAAAGTAAAATTTGTCTAAGGCGGAATATTGTCTACAACGGAAAATTTCCTCGGTCCCGATCGACTTCACCTTAGACAGAGTTTACTGTATATTCCAAACCGCTACATGAAGAAATATAATAGACAATCACTTTTCTAGGAAATCAATTTTCTAGGAATACAATTCAGGAGAACACTCCACGATCAATTTTTTTTCTATACAAAATACAACTATTTAGCTCATAATCATCTATCTACACGAATAAATGGTTAAAATTAAATAAGACTTACCTTATGTGTTCCATAAAGAGTCATTTTAATGATATCCCAATCTGTTAATCCTAAGATGGCAGACAAAAAAGTGATCATTTTTCTTATCTTACAAAGGCAATGTCGCCTTGCTGTTCTGATTGGGTAATAAGCAATGCATACGTAAGTCACTCTTTCAGGAGTGTCTAATTTACTCTCGATGACGGAGTGAGATATTTCACTCCTTTCTAGAGAGTGGAAAATTCCACTCTTTAAGGAGTGTATTTTACAAAATGCACTCCAAACAGAGTGCAAATGCCTGTCACTCTTTCAAAGAGTGAACTTTTCACTCCTCCCAATTTTAGAGTGAAGATCCTTCAGAAAATACTGTCAAAGTTGGCGGTCGGACCGAGAGTCTGTATCGATTCAAACAAGTCTTTAGGGTAGAGAGCTTAAACACTCGACGTTGTTGAATCTCTAATCAGTCAATCATTCAAAGGGTGGCACCACATCAACTGGGATCAAGGTTCCGTCCTTTCTAGCGCTACTTGCTACTCCAAATTATATCAACCCTGGACGGGACATGTAATACCAGTATCTCTTCACCTCAATCGCACACGATCTATAATAGTTTTGGGAGTCTCGCAGGGTGCGACCATTTCAAACAAGACAAAAGCAAGAACAAGAATGAACTCTTTATTTAATCCTATGATTTTAGGGCCAAGACAAGGCATCTTCTTTCTAGCCACTCTTTACTCGAAACGATGATGACATCTCAGTTCCGGCTTCCTCGTTGTTTCGGGAAAGTTTTCCAATTTTATAAACTGGTGAGATCAGCTGTTTGCTTCTTGAGCTAATGTGGTCCGTCCTTGGAAAACCTCCTGAAATTTTACCAACGCAGCAACAGTTCATAAATGTGACGAATGTTTTTGTCCCATCCTGTCTCTGTGGTGTCGAAAGGATGATGCATCGGTTTCTTTGGTTTGTCGCCGTCGGAAACGGGAGTTAGTTTTTCTTTTAGCTAGAAAAGTCTATACATGGAGAACTCTTATACTAAGTTTTATAAGTTTAGGGAGAAATCTTAAATTACCAACAATTTCAAATTTGCTTCCATGACTTGAGAAAAAGGTTTTTTTTTTTTTTTTTTTTTTTTTTTTTTTTTTAAGTTTTTTTGGTGAATCTCAGAAGTTTTGTTATTTGCTTTAGATATTTAAAGTTTTTTGGGTGTAATCTTTCAAATAAACCATGTTTGTGAAGAGCTATCCTTATATACTTATACTCACTACCTTTCCTGGTAATTGTTGGATACCTTAAGAAGTCCTAAAAACTCTTGAAGCTGAATTCACTTTAAAATATCTTATCACGCACCCTTACTTTCGTATTAGCCAGCTTTTTCAATAATCTTTTCAGCTGAAAATCTTTAACCTACTTATTTTGAACGTATTTTTAAATTATTTTCTTTGCCAATTAGTTTTCACATGCTGTACCAATATGTGCAAAACTATAAACAGTAAATAGATTTTCCCACGGTCTTCACAGCTGAGATCCTTTTTTTTTTGTGGCTGATGTTTTAAAATTATAACTTGCTAAGACCATTTACAACGAGTTGCTTTTCGAGGCGAGAATATTTACTGCATTCTAGTGGAGTAGTCAAGTTTTTTTTTTTTTTTTTTTTTTTTTTTTCTTCTGTGGGGACAGCATAAAAATAGGCTAAATTGCGCTCAAAATTAGTTTTAAAAACATCGATTTCAGCTGAGAGGGGACAGCGTATTCTCTTAACCGTATAAAAATCGATCACTTGCAAATCAAGAATCAAATAGCGTGTAAATCAAGTGCTGAATATCTTATTTTTATTTTATTTTATATTCTCTAAATGATATAATTAAGCAAAATATTGATATTTTTATTCATATTAATGATCAAAGAGAATCTCCGAAATTAATATTTCTATCACTTACGAATAACTTAATCAGAATGAGAATGGATGTTCTGAAAACATAAGATAACTCAACCTTATCTTCCAGAACAGAAATATTTTGATTAATTGCAGAATCGTGCCAGCTTCAGAAAGTCATGATTATTTATAAATTCATTTTTACTGTCATCGTTGCAATGCGCATTACTTTTTTCCTTGCTGATAGCCATCTCTGAACCGGGCCATAAATTAAACATTCAAGGAAAATTCCACTTCTATGTTTCACGATAAACAGTTACTGGAATGTGGAAAGGAAGATTTCCGAATTTGATTTTAAAACTCTCTTCTGCATACTTGAACATCTTGAGGGATTACCAACGTTCGGAGAATTTATTTATTTATTTATTAGCACTATATTGGTAAAATAGATTTGGTTTTTAGCCTTTTTTTGCTAAATTCTGATATAAAATTGTAAAAATAGAAACTGTATTTTTTACCCTAACATGACCAATAACAATAATTTAAAATTTTACGGTCGAAGTTGCATAATAGTTACTTGACTATATTATGAAGAGTTCTCATTGGTCAGGTTCAGTTAACATCACGGTTAATGCTACAGTTTTCTGTAAAAACGGTCGAATGACTGGACAATTTGGTGCAAATTTTTAAGAGTATATTTGAACAACTTGAGGAAATTACCTACGCTGTTAAAAATCCGCAGCAAATTTTTATAGAAAACAGTTGCATAACCACAATTTACCTTTTCTGACTAACGAGAGCTCTCCAGATTGGGGACGAGTAACCGTTATCTATAAAAACTGTTGAATGACTGGACAGTTTTCTGCAGATTTTTAACAGTGTAAGGTAAAGTACCCAGTAGTTGACACCTTAAGGAATTTTTCGGCGTTCGTCGCCTTTGGTTCGTGCAGTTTTCAATTAAGGGAAACAGTTTGATCATTACTAGGGGGTTTGAACATTTTTCCACAAAATCATAACGTTTAATGTCCCGAAATGAATACATTTTGTAAAAATTATCTAGGGGATATGAAAACATGATTTTTGTCCAGAAGTTGACACCATCGTGAACGTGAGAGTTTAGTAGTTGACACCTTCGTAAACTAGTAATTGACACTGACTGCGGCGGGGCCTAAATTAATAATAATAAATACTCTTTATTATTATATTACTATTAATTGCCCCATATGAAGACATAATGATAAGAACCGTTAATTAGCAAAATTTTTTAAAGAAATCAGAAGTTTTAATGAAAGATCAGAAGTTTAATCAGAAGTTTTAATGAAAATAAAAAAAGTCCCATAGATCTGAAATTATAACATAAAACCACTTACTTAATTAATCTCAAATAACAAAAATGAAAGATCGAGTGCAAAATCAAGCACTAACGGCCGATATTTTACCTTTTCATTGGGGTTTTTCCCTCAACTTTGTATTTCAGAGTTTATCTAGGCACGTTAAATTTTTTAGCCGCTGTTTTGTACCCAGCTTTGTTGACTTTAACGTATTCTACGGCATCTCTCATGCTCTCTTCCGTGTAATTACTAAAATTTCCCTTCGTAGGTGGCATCTAAAAAAATAAATAATTAATTTTAGTAGTTGACACTCCCTAATTTCAATAATTGACACCCTGTGTCATCTATTGGTTTAAATGCATTTTTAGTTCTTCAAAGGTGAGTCATGAATTTATCTGGTAGATTCCAGCTTATTTTCATTGCACTGAATTAGATTAACAAAACCCCAACATGAGCGAGTAGTTGACACTGGGTGTCAACTTTTGAAAATCTGTTTCTTTTCATATTCAATAGTTGACAATCACACTCACTAACGCTATTTTGCACAAAATGCATCAATTTTACTCCAATACAATTCTTGGACATCGAAACAATCAATATCAATCAAAACATAACCAGAAATTAAGATAAATTACGGGTTTTAATACTTACTGTAACGTGCGATCCTTATCACTTTTCTTAAGATAAATACGAAAAATTCAACTTTGCACACATGCTTCTTTGTTGTCTTCCGCCATATTGAAATTGGGCTCGACTGTTTATAGTTTTAGTTCTCAGTTTTGCCGCAAAGTGATAGATTTTAAAAATTCTGTGTCTCTCATGTTCCTACCTGTGACGTTTTCTTGTTACACTACTGTTTCTACAAAAGTGTCAACTATTGCTCCAGTGTCAACTACTGAGTACTTTACCTTACTTTCAGAGAACTTATTTATTTCATTAGCACTAATTTAACAGAATATAACAATGCATTTTTTATTTCCGTTATAAAATGTGAAAGTAATATCATTTCCGATACATTTCGCTCGCATATGAAGGAGTTAGTAATTTTTACTTATTAGAGCTAAAATTGTAATGCGTATTACTTTTTACATGCTGGTTTCCTTGCTGAACTGCGCAACAAATGAAACATACAACGGAATTCCATTGGTATATGTTTCGCGATACAAAATCACGTCACTCGATTCCATAACAGTACTAGAATGTGGCCTGAAAGATGATTCGATTTTAAACCTCTCTTCAGTAAACTTGAACATCTAGACGGGATTGCCAACGATTGAAGAACGTTTTAGGTAGATTTCGTATGAAATACTATCTATTGGGATCGTTCCTATGTTGGAATTTCTGAAAACGTTTTGCAGATCTACACCGATCATGACCCATAGAACCCAAAACCACCCTCAGTAAAAAACTTTATATATCTATCTATCTATCTATATATATATATATATATATATATATATATATATATATATATATATACATATCACTTTCTTCTGGACACGATAACTTTCGTAATTCTGTACCAATCTCTTTCAAACTGATACATAAAATCAATGGGCATAAAATCTCGGTCAAGTTCGTTAACGGGCAAAATCGGACAAAGGGGATGGAAATAGGGAGGGGTTTTGTGATAACAGAACCCCCCCCCCCATAACTTCTTAATTTTTGTACGTATCAAATCAGTTTAAAGTTTTTATTACTTCTAAAAATAAGGCCAAAAATTTATGTATCACAGATTTTTGATAAAGTTAAAAATGGGCTCAAGGGGCGCAAAAATAGGGTTTTTGGGAGAAAAAAATTCATAACTTCGTCAATTCTCAAGATAGCAAATCCAATTAATTTTATTATAAATCTCCTTAACATTATTTACAACTTTTATATTCACAAGTTTTTGATAGGACCAATTCGTACCGCAAAAAGAATTAAAAACGAAAACAAAAAGGGGGTTTGAAGAAGAAAAAATCCATAACTCCGTCAATTCAAAAGATATAAAATCCCCATGAATTTATCATATATCTTCTTAATATTGTCTACAACATCTATATAGACAAGTTTGGATAGGACCAATTCTTACAGCAAAAACAAATTAAAAATACATAACGGTTGAAGAAAAAAATCATCTTAGTAAGGGTGTATTCAAATCCAAACTGCTTATTTTCTGACTCATTTTACAATTCATTTTTGCTCTCAAAGGCTTCCAATTGGTACGTTTTCTTACTCAGAAACTATATAATGTACCGTAATGGTCGATTTTTTTTTATAGAGGCAGAATATATTTTAAAAAATGCTGTTAAAAAGGGCATTTTGAACCGAATTTACCGAAGCGGATTGTGTTGGAAAAACCATTGTATTAAGGATGCACTCAAATCCAAACTGCTTAGTTTCGGACTCATTTTTAAATTCATTTTTGTTCTCAAACGCATTTAATTGGTAGACTCGCTTATTCAGAAACTATATAATGTACCGTAATGATCGATTTTTTGATAGAGACAGAATATATTTCAAAAAATGATATCAAAGTGGGCATTTTGAACGGAATTTCCCGAAGCGATTGTGTTAGAAACGAAAAATATCGTCCTTCTGAGAAAATATTTGTTTATAAATCAAGTTTTAATTAATTGAACAAAAAATAAAAACACAGGCCGCTTATAAATCAGGCCGCTCTTCAAAAATCACGTCAGCAAGTTTCATATTTTTTTTTAATTAAAAATTAATCTGGAATTATGCCAGAAAATTTCGAGTTGTTGAGCATGGAAAAGTATTTTTTTTTAATACCGCGCTTACATGAGTCTGATAAAACCAGCTATTATATAAAAATTAAATAAAAACTCGTCAAAAGCGGCCAGATAAAATTGTTATAGTGGATTTATCTCTAATCATGATTTAGTTTTTGTTTGTGAAATTAGTATATTTGACTTCGAAATCTACATCTGCCTGTAGGCCGGGCCGGCAGGGATTTTCATTTGTTAGTTCTAAATTGACAATTTATTAGGGATTCTGATATAAACCTATGAAAATACATAAAATTGTATTTAAATGGTGTCCTCGTATGAAGAAATTGGTAATTTTCAATTTTAGAATCAAAATTGCAATGCCTTTGCAAAAACTTTAAATTTTGTTTCTCAGGATCTTTCAAAATTCCAATTCTAAATTTTGTATTATAAATCCTGTAACATATTAAATATTTTGAAAAATATTATATCTTAATAATGATATTAATTAAACAAATCTTTTAGATCATAGAGAATTATTAGGAAAAGATTTCGAGAATTTCCGTATTCTGATGAATATCTCGAAGGCTGCCAAATTTCGGAAATGACGATCAAATAAAATCTCAAATTCTTTCTCTCTAATGAGACTAAATTAATTGATTCAAATTTCGTTAAAAATAACAATCATATAAATAATCACAATATTAAGAATATTTAAGAATATTAAAATACATTACTAGATTTTCCTTCTTGTAAATTCCCTTTAATTGAATCTTCTTTGCGACTACACTGCAAATTCTCAAACACAAAAATAAACACATTTTACAACACTTTTTGTCACCAAATTAACAACACATTAATTTGTTGTGAATTAGAAAACTTCATATACAAAATATTTTATGTGTTGTGATTGTGTTCTTAATATATTGCAAAAGTGTTGCTATCTAGAAATGTGTTCTAAAAATAGGTTGTTAATTGTGCTGAAATCGTGTTGTAAATAGTGTTGATGAAAATATTTTCTTACAATAGTGTTGTGCTGCACAGCACTTTGTCGCCAAATTAACAACACATTGTAAACACCACACAATAAATAACACTATAAAACAACACATGTAAAACACTTTCAAAACACTTTCTACATGGTGCCTTTAAAATTACACAATTTTAAAAATGAATGTTTTGAAAAAGCATTTTCTCCTCTTGAAGTTTTTAACAACACTTTTTGCGCAAACTTTTTATTTCACACTACACATTCGCAACACATTCACAGCACAATCGAAAATGATTTTGGTTAGAAGTGTTAATTATTATGTTCATTTAGTGTTGCAAAAGTGTTTCACGAATTTGCAGTGTACTGCGTGAGTCATTTTTGTTTCAGTGTTATTGGTGACGTTTCTTTTCAGAACTCTAGAATGACTATCAAACCCAACCACAAACTGTCTCCTTCGAATGTAAGTTCTTTCAAAATCCTTTGGTAAATAAGTCATCTCAATCATATCATCCCTTCCTAATATTTACAACAAATCTTACGTATGCACTTTAAAAAAACCACTGTAGATTTGCCAGAACAAACTCGATCACAGTGAATGTGCTGTATTTTTCTTTCGTTTCCTGACTATATTAACATGGAAAATACAGTAGTTGCGTAAAATTAACAGCACAATGTGCTAGCAATTTGGACGCATTTTTTTTACAGCACAAACTGCTGGCGTCCAAATTGCCAGCACATTGTTCTGTTAATTTTACGCAACTACTGTATTTCTATGTTAATATAGTCAGGAAACCAAAGAAAGATACAGCACATTCACTGTGATCGAGTTTGTGCGCGAGATGAACAGTACTTTGTACTGTAAAAATGTCATTTTTTTTTTTTTTTTTTTACAGTGTGAGTACTGGGTGAGTCGTTCTCGTTTTCTGTGTCATAGATGAAGTTTATTTTATCGTGTAAAAAGGTTAAAGAATTCTAGCAGAAAAATAAAAATCGCTTTTTAGCGAATTCTTATTATTATACTAACATTTAATTGCCTTACCTGACATCCTGATATTTATATCTATTCTTGTAAGAATGCTTTTTAATTGTGATGCCAAGTCATTTTGATATTAAGAACGAAAGAACACTCGGAAATTATTGTCCTCTAATCAGGGGTCGTACTTGTCCTGAAATTTTACGACCAGGAAATTCTTCGGTATCACTATTTCTTTTACAGAAAAGTTCTTCTTAAATAAGACGATATTTTTCGCGTTTAACTTAGATTTATTTTTCTTTAAACAAATACTGCTAATTGTCCTGAAATTTTCATGTAGAGTATGACCCCTGACTCTAATATATTTTGAATTACTTTTAGCTGGTTTATTGAAAATAAATTAATTTTAAATTTCCCTAAAAATAGCTTAATCATATGTAGATAATCATGGAGATGCTTAAGAATATTAAAATATGTTATTAAAATTCCCTTATTCTAATTAATTTTAGGGAAGATTTCTGAATTTCAGCAAGGACGATCAAGCCCAAACCTCAAACTGTCTCCTTGTAATGTAATTTCCTTCAAAATCTTTCGGTGAATAAATCATCGCAATTGTCTGCTGATCCCTTCCTAATGCTTACTTACTACACTTCGCTCTCGTCTTCTGTGCCATAGATGACGTTTCTTTTATTGTGTAAGAAGGTTAAAGCATCCTAATTAAAAAATAAATAAATAAATAAAAATCGCTTTTTAACCAATTTTTGTTAATATGCAAACATTTAAGTGCCTTACCTGATACATCTTAATATTTATATCTACATTTAAGAGAATGCTTTTTAATTGTGATGCCAAGTCATTTTGATATTAAGAACGAAAGAACGCTCGGAAATTATTGTCCTCTAATATATCCTGAATTACTTTTAGCTGGTCTACTGAAAATAAATTAATTTTAAATTTCCTTAAAAATAGCTTAATCATATGTAGATAATCATGGAGATGCTTAAGAATATTAAAATATGTTATTAAATGTCCCTTATTCTAATTAATTTTAGGGAAGATTTCCGAATTTCAGCAAAGACGATCAAGCCCAAACCCCAAACTGTCTCCTTGTCATGTAATTTCCTTCAAAATCTTTCGATGAATAAATCATCGCAATTGTCTGCCGATCCCTTCCTAATGCTTACTTAGTACACCTCGCTCTCGTCTTCTGTGCCATAGATGACGTTTCTTTTATTATGTAAGAAGGTTAAAGCATTCTAATAAAAAATAAATAAATAAACATCGCTTTTTAGCCAATTCTTATTAATATGCAAACATTTAAGTGCCTTACCTGACACATCTTGATATTTATATCTACATTTAAGAGAATGCTTTTTAATTGTGATGCCAAGTCATTTTGATATTAAGAAGAAAAGAATACCCGGGTATTATCCTCTAATGGGCTATTCCATGAGAAACGGACAAAATTTCGCGCACGTAACGCTTACATAAGTACCTATATTTATTAACTTATAAGTTGTTAAAATATAAACTACACATAAAATTAACAAAAAAGCCATATTTTCATATTAGCATAGTTGTTTTAATTTGAGGTTACAGTAGCATTGTTAAAACAGCAATAATATGTAGAAAAGCTGTTCCACATGTGATATGAATGGCCCTTTAAGGGGAAAAGGGATCTTTAAAACCTTAAAAATCAATTTTTTATTTTTTGTAAATTTCACTTTAAATATTATTCAAGGGTACATTATATGCATTATGGCAAGCATTTATCACAAAAAAAAAAAAAAGAAAAAAAAGAAAAAAAAATTATTTTTGAGAAAAAAGTAGAATTTTACGCGTCATCTTAGAAATCTTCGAAATGCGCCTTGCGCGTTCCATATCAATGAAAATCCTCAATATTTTTTATAAAAGTTTGGTTTATATATATAACTGAAACTGTGCATCGAATTTTATATATTTGAGTGTAAAGGTAAAAAAAAAAAATCAAAATTTTTTGAAATTTTTTTTTTTTTTTTTTTTTGAATTTTTATATTCAAATATATAAAATTCGATGCACAGTTTTATTTATATATATAAACCAAACTTTTATAAAAAATGTTATGGATTTTCATTGATATGGAATGCGAAGGGGCATTTCAAAGATTTCTAAGACCGTAAAATTCCATTTTTTTCATTTTTTTTTTTTGTGATAAATGCTTGCCATAATGCATATAATGTACCCTTGAATAATATTTAAAGCGAAATTTACAAAAAATAAAAAATTGATTTTTAAGGTTTTAAAGGTCCCTTGTCCCCAATAGGATTAAAAATCTCACCATTTAAAACCCTACACCTTAGTAAGATGATAAATAAATAATAAAAATAATAGATAATAAAAATCTCCACATTTTAAATCCTGGACTTAAGTAATCTGCCCGTTTCAGGGGCATTCCATGAAAAACGGATAAAATGTCCTGCGCGCGACACTTCAATATTAGATGTAAATTTCCAACTGGGCGAAAAATGTCCGGACCAGGATTCGAACACGGGACCTCCTTGCTGAAGCCGCCAGTGCTCTGCCATCTGAGCTATTCTGGTCGAACTTTTTCATCCAGCTAACCTTGATGATTACAGCATCTGGTCTGAAACCTGGTTCAGCTCAACAGAATAAATCTCAGGTAATGGAACTCCAGAAATCGCAGGATACGAAATTACACTAGATTAATATTAACACAATTATTCTAAATGGTAAACAAATCATATTAGATGTAAATTTCCAACTGGGCGAAATATGTCCGGACCAGGATTCGAACCCGGGACCTCCTGGCTGAAGCCGCCAGTGCTCTGCCATCTGAGCTATCCCGGACGATTCTGGTCGAACTTTTTCACCCAGCTAACCTTGATGATTACAGCATCTGGTCTGAAACCTGGTTCAGCTCAACAGCGATTTCTGGAGTTCCATTACCTGAGATTTATTCTGTTGAGCTGAACCAGGTTTCAGACCAGAAGGTTCAGACCCCAGGTTCCAGTCAAGTAGGTGTTGGATCAACGCACAAGATTTCGATCTTATTTTACTACACTTGAAACTTTGTGAAGAGGTAGCGTTCAAAATTTTCAAAGTATAAGGACAATATCAATTTTTTTATTCTTGAGGTAAAATTATTCCGTGTACCCTAAAGCAAAATTTCTGAGTCATTCCAATCAGAACATTAGCTAGAGTTTTTAATGAAAACTTCGATATAATTTGTTGAAACTCTGAATGAAGGTTTTAAACATATTTATCTCAACCACTCTCACCGTCATCACCACCATTTAAAAAAAAAAATAAATATTCGAAAGCCCAAGGCTTTAACAAATTTTTATTAAGGCTGTTCAAATCCAAAGGGGCAACTTTAACTTTATGACACATTTTTCAATTAATTTTTGTTCGATAATCCATGAAATTTGTAGCAAGTGTTATTCAGAAACTGGAGAAATCGAAAGATGTTTTCCATTTTGGTAAACGCAAAAAATCGTTCAGAAAATACAGTCAAAGTTGGCTTTTCGAATTTTTGTATGAAAGTTGAAAAAAAAACAGTCAAAAAGAGAAAAACCTGTTTTTACGTTACCAAAATCGTTTATCTTATAACTAGCTGAAGTACCCGGAGTTGCCCGGAATTTTAAGAATGTTTGTTTTGAAAAACAAATTTCAAAATTTAACATACAGCATAAAGAAATAAAGAAAGAAAAAACAGTGGATGTGTTGTACTATAAATGAACTTGGATTGGATCATTGGTATAATAATGCCAATGTTACAATAATCGAGTTTTTATCATGCTTCAATACATTTTTCCACACTTATATGAATTCATCACGTCCTTTATATTTCCATATGACGTAATATTCCATTTTTTTATTCGTCAAATTAATTAAATAATTATATTTTTCCCCATGGAAATCGTAAAACAGAAAAATTATGACGTAACGTTCACTTTTGTTTTTAATTTGTCAGACTATTTATTTTATCATTTTTCACGTGCAAATCTTGCAGTAGAACAATTATGATGTAGGTGTAATGTTCCCTTTTTTTTTAAATTCGACAAACGTTTATTTCATTTTTTCACATGAAAATCTTAAAATAGAAACGTAATTGTTGTGGTAAGAATTTTATTGTGGAGTTTTAATTGTTGGCAACAGCTATAACGAATAATGTTTGAATTTGAATGGAAATTGCTGTCAAATTTGTGGTTTTTTATTATTTAAAAATTAACTATAAATTATTTCGATTCCATATTACTTTAGTTGCCTCGGCCGTGTTTTAATACACGTGTACATAACATTTCACAATTCTGGCTTCCAAACTGTGGATTTGTATAGAATTACAGACAGACAAATTTTCATTTTTATATATTGGATAATAAAGAAAGAAGTTTGTGTGTGAATACGTCGACGGTGTTCTGAAGAGACCGCTGCACGAAGCGCTACAAAATTTGGAGGAAGGTACCGCTATATATGAAGTTTTGAACCTTGAAGCCCGATTTTCGATTTTTTTATTTAATTTTTTATGCGATTTTTAGCGGTTTTTTTATGTTTTGAAGCGAATTTTTCGCATTAGTGAAAGGAATACGGTTTCATTCTTTTAACCCAATATAGTAAATTTTGTCCTCTTTTCAATGAAGTTTATTTGGAATTAGTACAGCAATTTTTGAATTTTTAGCGACATTTTAGTGCGATTTTTAGCGTTTTTCCGCCTTTTTAGATATTTTTGGACATAGGTAAAAGAAATTTTGTCTCCAACTTTTAGCCTAAATGTACTAAATTTTGTCTGCTACGATTTTCGAATTTCAGTAGTTTTTAATACGATTTCAATGCGATTTTTTTGAGATTTTTGCGTCCAGCGTCAATTTTTTGTCATGAAGTATTTCCGATTACAATGTTTTACCCCATTTGAGTAAATTTTGACTCCTGCGATTTTTCAATATTTAGCAATTTTTAATGCATTTTTCAATGCGATATTTAGCGTTTTTTCGAGTTCTACTGCGATTGTTTGACATTCGTAAGTAAAATTTTGTTTCAAACTTATAGCCTAATATCTTAAATTTCGCTAATTACTATTTTGAATTTTAACGATTTTTAATGCGAATTTCAATGCTATTCTTCAAGTGCTGCGTCGATTTTTTGTCATTCACGAAATATTTCCGATTACAATGGGATAATTTTATATTTAGCGATTTTTAATGCATTTTTCAATGGTTTTTTGGCGGTCTTTCGAGTCCCAAGACGATTTTTTGACATTTGGAAAAGGAATTTGGTTTGAAACGTTTAGCCTAATATAGTAAATGTTGCCATGTTAGAATTTTGAACTTTATAGATTTTTAATGCAATTTTTATTGATTTTGCGATTTTCAATGCGATTTTTAGTGTGTTTTTTTTTTTTTTTTTCGAGTAGCAGGTCGATTTTTTAACATCTAGAAAAAAAAATTGTGTTTCAGACTTTTAGCCTAATATGATAAATTTTGCTATCAACGACTTTTGATTTTTGGCGAAGTTTAATGAGCGTTTTGCGTTCAACGTCGATTTTCTGCCATTCTTAAAATATTTACAAATTATAGTATTTTGAGTTGATTTTTTGTTATTAATGAAAGAAGTCTGATTACAATATTTTACACCATTTTAGTAAATTTTGTTCGCTGTTATTTTTGAATATTCAGCGACTTTTAATGCATTTTTCAATACGATTTTTAGCGTTTTTTCTAGTCCCACGGCGATTTTATGACATTCGGAAAAGGAATTTGGTATCAAATTTTTATACTACTATAGTAAATTTTGTCTTCCGCGATTTTTAAATTTTCATGATTTTTAATGTGATTTTTAGCGATTTTTCGAGTTCCGTGGCAAATTTTAACATTAGTAAAATTATTTCGGTTTCTAACTTTTAGCCTTCATACAGCACATTTTGTCCTTGACGTTTTCGAATTTTACCAATTTTGAATGCGATATTTAAAGTATTTTTAGCGATTTTTAGCGTTCCATGTTGCTTTTTGTTATTCATGAAGGATTTCCGATTACAATCTTTTTACTCTTAATATTAAATTTTTACAACAGTGACATTCAAGTATTTAGTGATTTTTAATGCAATTTTCTATGTGATTTTTAGCAATTCTCCGTGGCGTTTTTTTTTTTTTTTGTTTTTTTTTTGGCATTCGGAAACTGATTTCGATTTCAAACATTTTACCTAATAGTAAAGTTTTCGATTGCAATCCCTTAATGGTAAATTTTTACCCTCGCGACTTTTTAATACTTTGCGATTTTTAATGCGATTTTCAGGCTTTCACAATGATATTTTGACATTTTAAAAAGGAATTATGTTTCAGACTTCCAACCTAATGGGAATTTGGTTTCAAACATTTAGCTTATTATCGTAAATGTTCTGCTCTGCTACTTTTGAACTGTAGCGATTTTTAATGCGATCTTCAATGCAGTTTTTTAGCCTTTTTTTTTTCTTTTTTTAAAGTTCACGGTAATATTTGGAAACACGGAAAAGGAATTTGGTTTCAAACGTTTAGCCTCATATAATAATTTTCTCCTGTGCGATTTTTGATATTTAACCACCTTTTTATCGCGATTTTTAGCCTTTTTTCTGCCTTTCGTAGCTTGACATTCATCAAAGGAATTAATTGCGATTTAACGTTCTTTTGCCATCTGCTGCGAATTTTTCACATTCAAATTTTGACCTAAAATAAATTCTGCCCTCTTTCCAATAAAGTTTTTTTCTTATTTCGTACAGTAATTTTTGAATTTTTTGTGATTTTTTGTGTGTTTTCGTGATTTGCTACCCTTTTTCCAAATTCATAAAAGGAATCCAATTTCAATCTTCTAGCCCATTGTAGTTTTTATTTTTTTTTCTCTCTTTTCGATGAAGCTTATTCGAAATTTGTGCTGCGATTTTTACATTTTTCACGAATTTTTGTGATTTGCAGAGCTTTTTCGCTGTTCATACTGTTTTTTGACGGACTCGGGCAGATTAGCTAGTAACTCAATAAGTAATTATTTATAAAAAAAAAAATGGAAAACTCATTTCTATTCCAAATCGCTTCAATAATCAGGCCTGTCAATTTTGTACTTTTATGATTAAAGGAGTTAGAAAGGTTCGCGTTTGTTAACCCTTTCAGGGGCGGCGGTATGTTTATGAAACCACTTAATTTTAATTTCCACATGCCACAAAGGCACCAGAATTTTAGGAAAATATTTTCATTTAATAGCAAAGTGAAATATAGCCTTTTTCCTATTTCCAATTAAATTTGTTGGTTAATTCCTGTGCCATACATTTATTTCAACACTTTAGCATTGAAAATGCTTTGCCCCTGAAAGGGTTAAGCAGGGAACTTGACAACTGCCTTAAGTTTGTTTGCACTTTTTTCTCATTGCATCAAATATAAGAGATAACGTTGTGCTCTCAATATTTTAAAATATTTCTTTAAAAACATGAACTGTGTAATTTATGATTTTTCGGTATTTTATTGTATGCGGTTGAGCATTAAGAATTTTTTAAGTATTTAATTTAAGTGTGTGTGTGTAGGTGTACGTTGTAATAGGGAGGGTGGAGGGATATAATTTTTTACAAAAGGGCCTCAAGATTTTTGCCCCCGCAGTCTTAGACCCCAAGTTACGCCTATGCCAGCGGGGTTGTGAAGGATACTTTGCCGGTCGTTTTCAAAGTTTAAATGGCGTTCGTTGCGCGTTGTTTGTAAAAGAAAGGATAAAGGATTCTTTCCGTTTCATACATTAAAGCATTAAGTACAAAACTGTTTGATTCTTCTTTGTATTACAATAATTTAAATAGGTATATAACAAAATTAAGGTCACGAAACACTATTCTTACACTTGAATAAAAATAGGTTTCATCTTTTGCTTACAAGTTTTATTGACGGATTTAAAACACACTGAGACAGTTTTATTTCTTATAAAATTTATCCTATTTATTAATCAATATACATATAACTTTTTTTTGGTGGGGAGGGGGGGGGGGGGGTAAACTGTAAAAATACGATTTCAAAGTGTTATAAAAAAAATGTATAGTATTATTTCAATAGTTGCAGCAGACTTTTTTAATTACGCAGTTTTATTGCATATTTGTTACATTTTTGTTTCATTAAGAAATCTTAATTTTGTAATGATATATTAGCCGGAAAGCCTGGTTTACCCAGAAGTACTGTAAATGCTAATAGTTTGTTTATTAGAACATAAACTAGCCGAACCTTACTCATCTAAACCTTCCATATTGTCAATTATTTTTATCGGTTTTTCTAATTTTAAGTGTGAAACACAACTTTTACCCACCGTCCTAGGACGGGCATTTACACTCGGAGTGTAAGAAAGTTAAAGCATTCTAACAAAAATTAGAAATCGCTTTTTAGCCAATTCTTATTATTATACAAACATATAAATGCCTTACCTGACACATCTTGATATTTATATCTACATTTAAGAGAATGATTTTTAATTGTGATATTAAGAACGTGAATAATGTGATATTATATTTGTGATATTAAGAACGAAAGAATATCCAGGAATTATCCTCTAATATATCCTGAATTACCTTTAGCTGGCTGGCGGAAAATAAATTAATTTTAAATTTCCTTAAATCATACAGATGCTTAAGAATATTAAAATATAGTATTATTAGATTTTCCTTATTCTAATGAATTTTCTGGAAGACTACCGAATTTCAGTAATGACGATCAAACCCAACCTCAAACTGTCTCTGTCTAATGTAATTTCCTTCAGAATTTTTCGGTGAATAAATCATCTCATCCCTTCTTAATGCTTACACCGAATCTTCCGTACGACTACTAGGTGAGTCTTCCTCGCCTTTTAGAGGAAAAGATTCATTTTCCTCTGGCGGTCTGACATTTCTTGAATGAAGCAAGACAGGGGGTCCTACGGGTGGGGCCCCCACTGGTGATGACGGAGTAAACTGCAGGGGACCCAAAGGAAATGAATATGCTCCTAGTGCTACAGACGTTGATGTTGTTTCTCTAAGTTCATTTTATTTGTGCTTCCGAAAGTGGAAGAATTGAATTTCATTGGTTTGAAAGGATTGCAGGTATCTGTCGAAATCTGTCATCAGAATTGTAATTAAACGTAATAAAATTTCTTGTCTTTTGAAACATGGGGCCGATATGATAGTCTGAAACGTTGCATATGATTTTTATAGATTCTTTAGGGGGTGGGTGGAGGGAGGGGTGAAAAAGATTAATAAAAGTTTCCCTTGAAAAATTAATGTGAGAGATTTTTATATTAAAAACTTAAATAAAAAGACAAGTTACTGGAAAGACTTATGATGATGCTGGTTTCTCTAGGTTAATTTTATTGTGCTTCTAAAAACGGAAGAGTTGGATTTCCAAAACAGGCTTTGAAGGAATAGAGGCACCCTTGGCATCTGCTATTGGGTAATGTTGTAATTAATCAAAAATAATTTCTGAAAACTTAAGATTCCATGAAATATTGAGTGTATTTATTCCAGGATTGTATTGCCACATAGAGGAGAGAAATCAGTTATTAAAACCCAGAGCTCATAAAACCCGATAAGATGCATACAAAACTCTTCGTATTAAGATGATCAGATGTGTAAAAACCAATAGAAAGAAAATTATAAACAAAAACAAAATTCAGCATACAATTATTTCAAGATGTCATAATAGAAGCCCCTTCTTCAGTGCAAAATGAATGAAAGAGAAAGTCAGGAACAAGGAAACCGGAAAGTAACGTAAGGAAGCAGCAAAGTACGCATGTTACTTCTACTGTTTTTTCTCACTTTTTTTTAATTTTACTTTTCTGTGATAATTAAAGAAAGGACTCATTTTATAAAGTCTCAAAACAGTTGAATGCTAAATTTATTCTTGTAGATTCGGTTTTCGCAGAAATACAATTGTTTTTGTAGAAAAACCATAGTTCATCCTTGATATTAAATTGCTATTAAGTGGGCCAATTCTCGGGAATCTGTGCTGGAATGGATTTTTGTTTTTTGAAATATTGATATCGAGAAAGATAGAGGCAGTAAAAGGGAGGAAGAAACAGAAAAAAAGTAGGAAAATAGTCAGGAGTGGTTAAACGATCAGCCAAATACGGGAATTGTC
The DNA here is from genome assembly GCA_963932465.1 of Maratus speciosus. NCBI lineage: Eukaryota > Metazoa > Arthropoda > Arachnida > Araneae > Salticidae > Maratus > Maratus speciosus. The sequence continues at coordinate 511,876,817 of OZ010795.1, forward strand.
ATCTGGAAATTTATCATATTAACTTAAAATGGACGATGAGATTCAATAGTCCTTTTTATAAAATCGAATCTATTTGTAAATACTGTTGGAAAATGCTACTTTCCAAGAAAATTAATATTTCAAAGCAATCAATATTGTGATAAAGGTGAAATATCATGATTTGAAATGTATCATTTTAATTATTCCGAAATGAATAATATTCCAAGATGGAAATGTTTTGTTATTTTCCTCTACTGTTTGTAGAAATACTTTCGAATATAGAACCATTTAAATAATTGTTTTTGCGCATTAATCATAGTACATTCTTTCTAGAAAGCAACTAAGCCATCTCTCAGGAAAAATCTTCTTGGAGAAATTATTGTTAAAAAAAATATTTATATCGAGAAAGATTAAAGATAGAGGAAGAAAGAGAATTACAGTGAAAAGGGAAAAAATAGATAGAAAAGGTTAGACTATCAGCTAAATACGCAATTTGCGGTTTCGAAGTTTTTCAGATTAGTAAAAATACGAGTAAAGAGATTGTGCAGTCTGTTTCTAACATTGAATTTATTTTAAAAAACTTCTGAAAAATAGTGATTCACATGAAAATTAATAACATTCCAAAGCAGCCAAGATTGTCATAAAAGTCCGTTATCGTTATTCTGCGTGTATTGTAATTATGAGAAATACCACGATGGAAATAATTTATAATTTTTCTCTTCTCTACGTATAAAATTTCGTATACAGAAATATTTAAATAATTGTTTGCGTGCAGGAATCATAGTCCCCGTTTGTATGGAGAAATTCATGTTTAAAGAAATACAGTAGACGCTCGTTTTTACGAACCTCTTTTTCACGAACACTTGCGATTTTACGAACTATAGAGTGGTCCCGAATACACTCCCATAGAATCAATGTAATTTTTCGCTCCCATTTACGAACTACGGATTATGCAAATCTCTTTTTTACGAACTCAGTTTTCATACTTCTGCATTTTTTAAAAATATCTGAACGCAGTTTTACGTCAATTACACTCTATACAAGTACAATGAGACATCAGGTACAGTTCAATAATGTGTTGTTTTTCCCAATCTCTTTCGGAGGGAGAGGGCATAGCAACAATTTCAAGTAGTGGTTGTTAGGACTAAGGCACTTTTTTGAAGGGAACAATAACTGTGAAAGGATTTCAAGCATAGTTAAAATGGAAACATATATTTTCCAAAATGTGATTAAAAAAAAGATAAGTGATTATTTTCATTCCTAATTTTTTATCTATGTTTTCATCTATGTATTTTCACCTACTATGAACTAATCCAGTCTGTGTTTTCATATGTAATATTTTCAAAACATGTTTCAGTGTACTAAAATTACCTTTTGTGTATAAATTTGCATTTATTTCTTGTATATATATATATAACTTTATTAAATAATAAATAATCTTCAAATACTGCTTCATCTATGAAGAGGGGGTAGTTGGATAAAATTAAATAAGAATAACGTACGTATTCATATCATTTTTTGGCGTTTTTCTATTTTACGAACTTTCTATTTTACGAAATATTTTAGGGTTCCCTACGGGTTCGTAAAAACGAGCGTTGACTGTATTTATATCGAGAAAGATTAAAGATAGAGGAAGACAGATAATTGGAGGGAAAGGGGGAAAAAATAGATAGAAATGGTTAAACTATCATCTAAATACGCAATTTGCGGTTTTGAAGTTTTTCCGATTAGCAGAAACGTGGGTAACGAGATTGTGTAGTCATTTTTATAACATTGAATCTATTTTTGAAAACTGTAGAAAAACAGTGATTCACAAGAAAATTAATAATATTCCAAAGCAACCAAGATTATGATAAAGATCAGATATCGTTATGCTATATGTATCATCATTTTAATTACGGCGAAATACTGAGATGGAAATGATTTATCATTTCCCTCTTCAGTATGCATAAAATTTCGTATACAGAAACACTTAAGTAATTGTTTTCGTGCAGGAATCATAGTCCTTGCCTTGTGAGCGAGTAAGCCATCTCTCAGGGATCTGTTCTTGGAGAAATTCTTGGCTTTCTGTGGCTTATCACAGTGGGCACGGTTAGATACGCCTCCTTATGTAATGAAGACTCGTCCTTTTGATCATTATTTAACTTTCACTGGCTTTTTTTCCTTGATCTCTTAAGATCCACTTATCATTAAACGAGGCATGCTTTTTCCACGGTGGTAGGCGGTTCTTAGGCACGGTAGAATCCAACCTGATGGCAACAGGTGGGCTTATATTCAGTTGGGTAATTTATATGGATTGGAGGATATGGGTAGGGCAGAATTTTGAGGCTCGGTCTTGTCTTAAAGCAAAGGAATTTAATTTTCTTCGGACCTATATTGGTTAAATACCATGACAGGGTGTGTACTGAGATTTTTTTTCTCTCTCTGAAGGATCGCTGGCTTTTATTTTAAGGATCAAAAGGTTCCTTTGTTGAAGTCAAGGTCTTCAGAAATTTGTCGCTTGTGATATTTGATCAGAGGCTGATAAAACCATTGCTCTAAGAGTGTAAGTGATACGCTGTTCATCTTGACGCTAAGCAAAAAAAAAAAAAAAAAAAAAAAAAAAAAAACCTTTTTTTAATCTTTTTAAGCATCGGATTTCAAAAAATTTTGCGAAAGGAATACAAAGTAATTTTTATGCAATGTACTCTTTTTTTAATTATTGTAAACATGTATACAAATAAAGCCAATGATTTATGACTGTTCAGTGAAATTAGTTTACAGGATTTAATAGCTGTGATGAAAGATAAAGGATTGATGTATGATATCGTTTTATCTTATGTTCGACTTGCGATATTAGGGTGCAGGTAATTTTAGAATAAAGGGGACTTTTTTCGGCATGGCGCATTTTGAAAACGGCAACTAGCACTGGTATACGAAATAGGGTACTATTATGTCATAATTTGATACGAGTGATTCAGAAATGAGACGACGTGACGTTACCAGCTTAAAGTTCGGCTCAAATCTACGAGACAGAAGGCGATACTTTTTCCGCATTCTTTGATGTTGGAAATGTTTTGTTGCAGTGCAAGAGAATGCGAAGGAGGGTCCTTGCCATGCTTATCACCTATCCTAAAAGAGAATTTATTTTGTTGATTATATTTTGTGCACTTTGCTCCCAAAGCAATAAAAATGGTCACAATTGGCCACAGAGCATTTTGAAAAGAAAGCCTAGAGAAATTGCATGAGACTCTCGTCTCAGAATTTGATCTACACGGCGCCTAAAGTTCGATCCACATCTACGCGACAGAAGGTGGTTCTTTTTTCGACTTCTTTGACGAGAATATTCTTTTGTCATTTTGCGAACTGAATTTTATTTTAACGGAAATTTATTTTTATTTTACGAATTTTATTTTCGAACTTAATTTTTATTTACGGGAGATAGAAAATTTATGCGAATTGAATTTTATTTTTGAGGAGATAGAAAATATTTTGAGAAGATTTTTATTTTAGCGTACTTAATTTTTATTTTAGAGGAGATAAAAAATTTTATTTTGAGAAGAAATTTTTTTTAAAAAAATTGTATTTGTGTGGTTTTTATTCATTATATTAATCAATGAATATGTCCAATTTGTTACTTATTGGTGACGGCGAAAAAAAAAAACATTTTTGCCCTATTCGAAATTTTTCAAGGCTTTTGGGTGATCTTACGCATCGTGATGTTGCATCGTACTATTGTTGTTGGTGCTTGCATCGATTTTCTTCTGAAGTTGTTTAGAAAAGCATTCAGTGTATTGTAATAAATTTAAAGCTCAACGGATTCAAATGCCTAACTCATAACAACAATATACTCAAGTTTTCCTAGAAATGCCTTTAGAATTATTAGCAGGTTTCGAACCCACAAACATTTGACCAGACGTCTCATTTTTTACCCATCACATTAACCAGTGGACCACGTGGATCCGTTGTTTTCTTACATGAATATGCTTTTCATCCTTAAGTTTTATAGCTACTTATTTTGATCTATATATTTCCTTTTAAAACGAGTGGGAGATAGAAATTTAGCGTTTTATAGCATGATGATATTTTAAATTTTTGCTGCACGAATGAGTTTTACTTTGTTAACTTGGCAAACTATTTTTTTTCGTTTAAAATTTTCTATTATATTTTACTCAAGAAGAAATTTTATTAGTGAATGAGAGATATTATAATAATTTCAGAACATTTGGAATTGAACGGGTATTAGACAATTTTCGAGGGAAAGATCTACTTTCCTATAGAAGAGATTTCGCGTAGGGTGTTGCCACCGAATAAAGATTAATATAGCGTTCCCACTGAAAAAGATAAATGTATATAACGAATTAATATTGTATATAATTACGTGTATAAATAACGTTAATAAATAATTGTGTATAAATAACGAATTTGGCACTAAATAAAGTGACATGTATATAACGAAATAAAATTAAAAGATGTTATCGCTGAATAAAGTGAAAGGCAAGTAACGAAATAAAATTAAAAGATGTTGTCACCAAATAAATATATGCAAAGAAATAAAAGGTAATGCATCGAAATAAGAAAAATAAAGTGTTGCCATTGGAAAAATGAGAGACTGTAAGATAAAGTAAACATTTAAGTTCTTCTTAACAACACATAAGGAAAAAAAAATGTAAAATTTGTTTTAAAATTCAATTTCCAAGTTGAAATACTAATAATAATAACAGTGAAGTAATAATAATAATAATAACAACATTTAAAATCTTCTTAACATCACATAAGCAAATGAAATGTAAAATTTACTTTAAAAAGTAAGTAAATTAAAATATAGCAGTGAAATAATAATAATAATAATAATAAGAATAATAATAATAATAATAATAATAATAATAATAACATTTAAATAATAATAGTAATAATAATAATGATATACCAGATGAAAATTCTTTCACCTACCCCTTTTCATAATCTTCATGTCATCTTATACATACTAAAACTTAGTTAAGTTTTAAAAATATTGCGAGTGGCATAGTAGAAGAAAAAATTAATCCGATTGATTAGTTAACGGAAATTGTTAGACATGAAATATTTTAGAAAAGTGTAATAGTATACTGACTGATTTTACCTACATTTACCTAAATCCACCTTATTCAACATGATTGTGTAAGGAAATACCTAAGTTAATGTTATACATATAACTTATTTGAAATAAAATTTTTGACTCATTGAACCCTTTTTTAACCCATAGAATATTTAAGCTTTCACCATAAACTTATTTGAATTACGCAATATTCATCAACTGAAACTTTTTTAGAAGGAATTATCATATAAAAGCTTTGAAATGTCTTTAGATATTCCGTAAGAAATAATATTTGTTAGAACATGTTACCTGGTGGAATTTCTCGCAACCTTTCTGCATTTTATATAATCTAACGACATCTGATTTTAATCGTAGATAGCATATGCACGCAGACGCTCGTCTACCTTTCGAGAGATTGTCGTTGAATAATCAACGCTTGCAGATAAACAAATTCAACCTTGCTTTGGGTTTATCTTTCGGGAAAATAGGAATGTTTGTACAATAATAATTTAAAATTTTATCAATTCAGTATTAATGAGTAATACTCATTAGAATGTAATGTTGACTTCATATCAATACATTGTTCTGTATATTTAATTGAGAATTTAATTATATTATGTTTTTCTTGTGAGTCGCAAGTTAATGATTAAATAATTCACTTTTAGACATTCTGCGCATTTTTCAGTAAACATTAAATAAAATTACACTAATAAAGGTCATGAAATTTCTGCTAAGTTAACGGTACAATCATCTGACGTGATATATGTCACGTGACTAACAATTTTTTAAACCAATCATGTTTGAGTATTTATAATTTTTTGCACACGCGCGCCCCCTAAGATTGTATAAATTTGCATGGAATGAGATAATTTCATCATTCTGTGTACTGCCATCGACGTATAAGGACTTGGTCAAGTGTTTCATTTAATTTATGTTAGAATGGAAAGAAGCATGCAATCATCTTTGTTAAGTGTTGTTGATGAATCCAACTCGAAAAGTCAGCCCTTATGACCAGGATTTCATAATCAAGACATGGAAGTTTCACCATGACCTGTTTCGAATAAAGTGAAACCCTCACATCAGGATTGAAGAAACAGAAGTTAGCCTTCGTGTGTGTACTGCTTTCAACCAAGCCTTCTCTCGTAAATTTGTGTTGGTTAGACATATGAAATCTCATCTCAGGAAAAAAAACATTTGCTTGTGATTTGTGAGAAAAATCTTTCGTTCAAAATAGTGATTTACAACGACATAGGAGGATTCATTCGAAACCCATTCAAAAATATCCACGTGATGATTGTGATGAGTTTCTGTAACAAAAGTGTTTTACTGAGACATAAACGCACTTCACACAAGGTTTTACCCAAACAAATTGATTCTTCTTTAAAAGATGCCTTGTATGAAAAAGTAAAGCATTTTCAAAGACACAATGCTCTTAATTCGCTTTCTGTAATTAATCTCACACCTGACGAAGAGAATGATAAAGACTTACGCATATTTTTTAATAGTGTAAGATCAGATATTTTGAACAAATTAAATTACCAGATGGCAGAAAAAAAACACATTGAAATGGTATGCAACAGTTCATGTGGTTGTTAGCCGTTTAGCACATAATGGTGAAATGGACTATGCTACTCCCTTTTTCCGTTCAAAAGCAACTCTGGAGTTGACGAATGATAACATACCTATGCATATTGAGGAAGCCTTTGCCAAAATTAATAACTCTTTTGAAAAGTTCACACAGCAAGGTACTGGATGGATGTTAGATAGAATTTTGAATTTAGAAGTGTATTCAGCTAAACATGGCATGTATTAAAACTTGTATACCTTTTTAAACTCTGTTTACTTTTATACTCAATTTTGTAACTTTTGAAAATAAATGTTATGTGAGTGGATATGCTTCATGTTTTGTAATTTTTTTTTTTTACATATTAACATACTTTACCATTATCATGTACTATGTAAATTACTTTTTACCATTTGAATGTGTTAGAAAGACAAAAACTGAGTGAAATGTTCAAAACATTTGTTATATCATTCATAAATCTCTTATATTGCAAAATAAAATTCATATGAAAAATGAATGCTAAAAGATTAGAATTCTGTAGAGATTACTTCAATATACCTGAAACTACTTGTTTGAAATTCATATTCTTCGAACAGCGACTCAAAGTGCAATAAGAAAAATAAAAGTTGGCGTATTCTTTATCAGTTAAACACGAAGTCACGTGATATCACATGACTCCCTTCTACCATGCGAATGGCTGATAGTACAAACACCTTATTCATTATCAGCGATGTCAGTAACCAATAAGAATAGCTGAATTATCGTAATGCATAGCATTGCTATCTGAAACTTGTTTGAGCCTGTTTTTGTTACCTCACCTGTAATGTAAGTTAAGATTATTTTTAATTACTTTTAAAATCACCAATTGCTAATTGGAATTAACCCATAAGTGATTTAGTTTTATATTGTTTAAATTTCCTTTAGTAGTGATCTGAGAAAAAACTTAATTTTATTTTGAAAGTGAAAATCCTTAGATTTTATTCACTTAGTCTTTAAAATTTTATTTTGCGTGTTGGAAATTATTTCAAAGTATTGAACGATGTATTTGTGAAACGATCCTTTTCTAGAAAAAGGGATACTCGTTTTCAAATGTATTTCCTGATATTCCGTAAAATGCTTTCGCTGAAAGTTTTCTCTAACCTAAACATGTTACATAAAATGGTTGTCAGGTGATAACAATAGCTGGATTAGGAATCGCTTTTCATGTGTTTTTCTGAATTTTTTAAAATTGTGTTTTCAAATGACTTTTCTGAATGTCTGTAAAGTGTTTTTACATTCTAAAAGTTTTCGCTAATATAAACATTTTCAATCAAACTGTTGTTAAATATAAAACTAGTTCTGTTAGGAATTTCTTATGTATTTTTCTTGAACGAGTGTTAGAAGATGTTTTTTCTCTCTCTCAGCGGAAAGTCAATTTAGATTCATTCTCCTTGGTCTCTTAAACCATGTTTGCTATGCTTTGCATGTTGCAAATTATTTAAAAGAATTGAAAGTTGTATTTGTGAAACGGTCCATTTCTAGAACATGGAAAAATATTCATGAAAATTATTTGGCTCGAAAATTTTTGAAAGACATATAAATAACTCGAAGAAATTATTTGACTTGTAAAATATTCAAAGAATTCAAAATGATTTCATTGCAGGAAGATGAGTTGAAAAACATTTGCATAACCCGAAGAAATTATATGACTTGTAAAATATTTGAAAGTGTTTCCGTTGAAAAAGAACTTGGTTTCTTGAAAACATATGTTTGATTTCGAAAAAATTCATGAAAAATATATGCTTAAGGCGAATTCCATCAAAACTTGTCATGTCTGTCACACAGCTGAAAATCGCTATGCTTGTTAGCCACCGTTATTGTCGAAAAGTTTGCTTCGCGTTATTCAATTGATGAGATATAAGATGGGGGTCCATCCTCCGGTCCCAGGCCCTTTTCAGGCCCATCTGTCTACGCAAGGAACCACCCGTGAAGCAAGCCCCGCGGCGCGTCCCGAAGGTCGCCGCCAGACAAGCTCCAACAGAGCAGAACCCCACGCAAACTCCGGTCAGGCCGACGCACTGCCCAGCGCACGTCACGCCGGCTATTCCCAAGTTGGTGAACAATCGCTACGATAGTCCTCACCACCCAGCTAGAAAAACCAAGTGGTCCCTAAACTTGGTTACTCGAGCCGGTAGACCCCGCAAGCCATCGCAGGAACCAGACACCTATAAAGACGCTGGGCCCACGGACTGAACCGAGGCTTCCCGACCCGAATTTAATTTACGGAAGGCCCCCAAGATCAGATACCATTTTCCGGCAGAGACATTTTTGTGGACCAGCCGATAGGAAAGTTATTGAAGAGCTCCTAGCTTGAAAACCAGGACGGGGAAAGTCCCTCCGGCCGTAAAGCGACCCAGCTCCTGGCTTTTCGCCCAAGCTACCCGGCTCAACAGACGGAACCCCTCGTGGATCACGCCGGGAACCAGTTGGCCCAGACTAGGTGCCGTTAGCGACCCCAGGCGGGCACGGAAAGCTCCACCTAGACGGAATAGGCTCCGCCTCGCTAGGGGGTCGGACGGAACGGAGTCCCGCCAGCCCCCACCGACTCGACCCCATCCTAGGACAGAGAAGCCAGCGGAGGCCGACAGAAGCCCGCCCGCCACTACCTTACCTCACGGCCGTCGAGGGTACCCAGGCCCGAAGGCCCCTGACCCCGTGCAGTGACCGACCGCTACCTTTGTTAGTGCGTTCGAAAGTTAGGTGGAGACACCTCTAGGTCCTCATCACCAGGCGAGGAAAACTCCGGTACCGCATAGACACGGAGGACCTGGATCGGACCAAGAGTTCACCTGAGGCACGATGAGCCGCCGCGTTACCGGCGAGCCTCCGGCCCGTTTCCCTGCGGGAATAGTGTTCTATGGTGGACCTGCCGGCCGACCCCCTCCCATGGGTCACGGCACGACATGGAGCAACCAGAACCATACTGGCCTCCCCACGCGACCGCTCCTTGGTCAACGGGGGCACCGCCAAACCCTACCACCCTTACGGTCGGCTCCCAACTGCTCCAGCTGAGGTCCTCGGAGGGATGAGCCACCCAAGTCATAAAGTAACCTGGGCGCTGTCCGAAACCCTCGCCCTTCGGTTGCTCCGGGAGTCCCTGCATGGCGTTCCCGCGAGCCCCGTCGTCACTAGCGAGCACCGAGGACTTTCCACTACAAAGCCCTCACTCATACTTCAGGCTCCCTCTTAGTCAATTGGTGGATGGGGTCCTATCGCCTTAGCTAGTCTTTGCCCGGCGACACCGTCCGGCCCTTACACCGGCACCGGGATCGACCTATGGAGCGTCGCTACCCGGCTTGCCCAGAGAACCCGGGTGCCGGAGGACCGCACTTTCGACGGCCCGCCGAAGCGGGCTACGGCCCTATGCACAACGTCCGTTAACCGTGGCCACCGTGCTCAACGCCTGTCGGAGATGAGCCTCTCGAGGAGGTGGCGATTCGTCCCCATCCGGCCCCCTCGCATTCGTACACAACGAACTCTGCCGAGCTTCCGGTCACCTCCCCCACTCAAGGGGTCGGGTCGGAAATACCCGGAGGGGCTCCGATAAAATAAGTCACATTTTTCCGTTCTAAAATAATGGTAGCTAAAAATCGTAGTACGTGACAGACATGACAAGTTTTCATGGAATTAGCCTTAATAGAATGAATGATGAGAATCCTTGGTTTTTTTAACGTTTTTGAACACCTTCGTGGACGAAAGAACAATGAGAGTCTTTAGTTTCATGAGAACATACGCACGTTTCCTAAAAATTTTATGAAAAATGCATGCTTGGAAGAATAAATGATGAGAGTTCATGGTTACCTTTTGTGAACGTATTCGTGAAAAATCTTTCTTGATACTTCATGGGTCCTGAGTGTTGATAGTTTGCTTTGAAAATCTATTTAATGCAAAGATTTTGTAGGAAAAAAGAATGAGAGTCCTTGTTTTCTAAGTAAATTTGTTTGATTAAAGCTCAAAAAATATTAGGAGTTGAATGCATACTTGGAAGAAAGATTGATGAATGCCCTTTATTTTTTGAAAAATACATGAATTAAACACTTGCTTGGAAGAAAGAATGATGATAATCCTTGGTTTGTTAGAAGGTTTGCTTGATTTCTTAAAAGTTTTTGGTAAATGCATGGTTTAAACATATGCATGAAAGAGAGAACGATAAGAGTCCTTGGATAATTCATGAGAACTAATTTAAAAATAATTGTTAGTTAACAAAACAAAATTTTTGGAAAAAATATGTTAAAAGAATTTAGTTAAGAAAGAATTAAGTTAAAAAATAGTTAAAAAATTAAAGTTTAGAAAAAAAATTAAATTAAGAAAAAAAAATTAAGTTACGAAAAAAAAGTTAAGTTTAGAAAAAAAATTACTTTAAGAAAAATATTACAAGGTTGTTGGGGGTTATACTACACAGTTTTTCTTGGGACACCTGTTTACTAACACAATGTTTAAAAAGTAAAAAGTAAAAAAAAAAAAAAAAATGCATATATGCATCCAAATAAATATATAATCAGATAACTGTTTTTATAAAAACACCAATTACTACAAGAGTGAACATAAATCATTGTTAGATGAAAATGATAAAATATCCTTGAAAGTAAGAAAAAACTAGTTAACATTTCGTTAGTTTATTAAACAATTAAATTGATGTCTAACTCCACTATTAAAAATAATTTAAAATGGGGTACAAAACTTGGGAGCCCATAGACTGGACCTACATATGCCTTATAAAATAGCAGGACTTCGTTATAAATGTATTTCAATTCAACTATGTAGGTTCGACAGAACATTAACTTCGTTGATGTGAAATATTATGGATCACGATTTCGGTTATGTACTGTTAATTTTCATGCATTAAATTTGATTCGTTGCTACCAAAAAATTCAAAATATTTATTTACTCTTAAAATGCAAGTCAAGTGCGAATTGTACACTGTAATAAAAGACAAATGTTTCTCAATCTATGAATATATAGAATAACCACAAACGAAAATATAAAATAACCACTTCCGAATTACCCATGACTCCGAAAAACACTCTTTATTTTTAGGAAACTCAGAAACCAATATATTTTCGAGATTTAAAAAAGCCTTTATAAAACAAAATTTCTTTTGTTGTCACAGATTTTCGGAAACATTTCGGAGTAGTTTTTATAGAGTATCAATCAGGTTTATCAAAACGGAATATCGGTATTAGGTAGATTTCGTATGAAATACTACCTATTGGGATCGTTCCTATGTTGGAATTTCTGAAAAATTTTTGCAGATCTACACCGATCATGACCCCTAGAATCCAAAACCACCCTCAGTGAAAAAATATATATCTATATATATATACCTTTACATGTCTATCTATCTCTCTCTCTATATATATATATATAATATATATATATATATATATATATATATATATATATATATATATATATATCACTTTCTTCTGGACACGATAACTTCCGTAATTCTACACCAATCTCTTCCAAACTGATACATAAAATCAATGGGCATAAAATCTCGGTCAAGTTCGTTAATGGGCAAAATCGGACCAAGGGGATGGAAATGGAGAGGGGTTTTGTGACAATAGAAAACCCCCCATAACTTCTTCATTTTTGTACATATCAAATCAGTTTAAAGTTTTTATTACTTCTAAAAATATGGCCGGAAATTTATGTATCACAGATTTTTGATAAAGTTAAAAATGGGCTCAAGGGGCGCAAAAAATAGCGTTTTGGGGAGAAAAAAATTCATAACTTCGTCAATTCTCAAGATATCAAATCCAATTAATTTTATTATAAATCTCCTTAACATTATCTGCAACTTTTATATTCACAAGTTTTAGATAGGACCACCGCAAAAAAAAATAAATAAAAAACGAAAACAAAAAGGGGGTTTGAAGAATAAAAAAATCCATAACTCCGTCAATTCAAAAGATATAAAATCCCCATGAATTTATCATATATCTTCTTAATATTGTCTACAACATCTATATAGACAAGTTTTGGATAGGACCAATTCTTACAGCAAAATCAAATTAAAAATACATAGCGGTTGAAGAAAAAAATCATCTTAGTAAGGGTGTATTCAAATCCAAACTGCTTATTTTCTGACTCATTTTACAATTCATTTTTGCTCTCAAAGGCTTCCAGTTGGTACGTTTTCTTACTCAGAAACTATATAATGTACCGTAATGGTCAATTTTTTGATAGAGGCAGAATATATTTTTAAAAATGCTGTTAAAAAGGTCATTTTGAACCGAATTTACCGAAGCGGATTGTGTTGGAAAAATCATTGTATTAAGGATGCACTCAAATCCAAACTGCTTATTTTCTGACTCATTTTTAAATTCATTTTTGCTCTCAAACGCATTTAATTGGTATATTTGCTTATTCAGAATCTATATAATTTACCGTAATGATCGATTTTTTGATAGAGGCAGAATATATTTCAAAAAAATGATGTCAAAGTGGGCATTTTGAACGGAATTTCCCGAAGCGATTGTGTTAGAAACGAAAAATATTGTCCTTCTGAGAAAATAATTGTTTGTATATCAAGTTTTAATTAATTGAAAAAAAATGAAAACAGAGGTCGCTTATAAATCGCTTCAAAAATCACGTCAGCAAGTTTCATATTTTTTTTTAAATTAAAAATGAATCTGGAATTATGCCAGAAAATTTCGAGTTGTTGGGCATGGAAAAGTATTTTTTTTAATACCGCCCTAACATGATTCTGATAAAACCAACTATAAAAATGAAATAAAAACTCGTCAAAAGCGGCCAGATAAAATTGTTAAAGTGGATTTATCTCTAATCATGATTTAGTTTTTGTTTGTGAAGTTAGTATATTTGACTTCGAAATCTACCTCTGCCTGTAGGCCGGGTCGGCAGGGGTTTTTTTAAGATGCTATTGATTCTCAATGAACCCTCGGACTACCAAAAAGACAGCGTAAAAAAATTACGATAATGCATCCCACCGCTTTTAAAATTCATTAGTTTTTATTCGATATTCTTTTAAAATGTTCCTATTTTTACAAATTTAGATTTTTAAAAGTACGAGTTTTATCCTATTCAGCTGAATTTTACTGTATTTGAACTAATTCCGTTTTTCCTGTCGGGTCCATTGGACCCGACTGGTAGGCAAACAGATAAATATGTTCAGCTGCGTAATTCAATTTATACATGCAAGAATAACAAAATAATATTAATTTTAATATTAATGAGTTTTTAATGTGTTGCTAATTCATGATGTTTGTCTGTAAAAACATATTTGTTGAACATGAAAATATATTTACTTGAGAACTGATAGCATGTAAAACAGTTTCAGTCCCGATTTAATAAAACTGATTAATACACTATAAAAACTACTCGAAAAAGTCTCCCGAAAATCAGTGGCAGCTAAAGAAACTTTGTTTTTATGAATGCTACTTTAAATCTCGAAAATATATTGGTTTCTGAGTTTTCTAAAGATAAACAATGTTTTTTTGATATCGTAAATAAACTCGGAAGAGGTTATTGTACATTTTCGTTTGTAGTTATATTAAATTTTCTTGGATTAAGAAGAATTTTTTTTTTTTTTTTACGGTGTGTAATGCAATAATCTAAATAAAATAATCTTGCTAACACTAGAGCGAGGTTATTGTATATTTTCGTTTGTAGTTATATTAAATTTTTTTAGATTAAGAAGCATTTTTTTTTTTTTTTTTTTTTCAGTGTGTTATGCAAAAATGTAAATCAAACAATTTTGCTAACACAAGAGTGAAGCTATTGTATATTTTCGTTTGTAGTTATATTAAATTTTCTTAGATTAAGAAGCATTTTTATTTTTTTTTCAGTGTGTTATGCAAAAATCTAAATCAAACAATTTTGCTAACACTAGAGCGAGGTTATTGTATGTTTTCGTTTGTAGTTACATTAAATTTTCTTAGATTAAGAAGCATTTTTTTTTTCAGTGTGTTATGCAAAAATCTAAATCAAACAATTTTGCTAACACTACAGCGAGGTTATTGTATATTTTCGTTTGTAGTTATATTAAATTTTCGTAGATTAAGAAGCATTTTTTTTTTTTTTTTTTTTTTTTTTTCAGTGTGTTATGCAAAAATCTAAATCAAACAATTCTGCTAACACTAGAGCGAGGTTATTGTATATTTTCGTTCCTAGTTATATTAAATTTTCTTAGATTAAGAAGCATTTTTTTTTTTATAGTGTGTTATGTAAAAATCTAAATCAAACAATTTTGCTGACACTAGAGCGAGGTTATTGTATATTTTTGTTTGTAGTTATGTTAAATTTTCTTAGATTAAGAAGCATTCATTTTTTTGCAGTGTGTTATACAAAGATCTAAATCAAACAATTTTGCTAACACTAGAGCATTAAAAACAATTTAAACATCGATATTTTTTTTATTGTTGGTATACGTTTTTATTTGAACCATCGATCTGTCTTCCTATGAACATGTATTCAATGGAAAATTAATTTAAAATGTTACTAAATCTGCCGCAAAATTTGCGGAGCGCGGCATTCCGCGTGCCTGTCCTAGTACTTTTACTTTCTTTTCAATCTGACCACTCTGTGACACTTGACACGGAGAGGGGGGAAAATTGAAAAAGATGTCACCGGACAAATTTAAAAAGGAAATTGATCAAATGAAAGACGTTGAAAAGCGGGACGGGATAGGTTAGGGGCCCTGAAGCCATCGAACGACCGTTAGGACTTCGAACTTAATGTTCGTCTTATAGAATAGCCGGATGGCCAAATATCCAGTTGCAAATTCTGAGTGATCTCCAGTATGCAGTCAAACTGACATCAATTGCTTCTCAAGCTCAAACTAGATCTAGCCTACTTTTGCAATTACATCGTCGATACCATGTGAAACTATCGAATATGAAAATAGCCACTTTTCACGAAAACAACAAAAAAAAGGAGATCAAACTCAGATTTAAAATGTAAAACTTTTTGAATATCGGAGAATAATTTTGATCTCTGACGAAAAACCATTACTTATTCGTGGTTTAACTCTAAAAGGATAAATCAGAAGAAACTTTGTTCCTTATATACTTCTGATTGGCTGTAAAATGTATAGTTTAAATTAATAATTGCATAAAATTAAATATTATTTTCTGTATTAAATAAATAATCCAGCAAAATAAACGGGAATTTTATGGAATCAGATCGTTTAATAATATAGTGATTCCTGTTAAGGGGACTCTTCACTCACTTGAAAACACCCGTTCCGTGTTGTTAAACCTATAGACAGGTTGTTTTCAAATTACTCGTTTAAATTTGAAAATTTTTAAACGATTTTTTTTTTTTTTTTTTTTTTTTTTTTTTTTTTGCGTAAGATAACTGAGCTTGATCTCTAATAGGGCCATTTTGCATTTCTATCAATTTTAGTTGCAGATTTATTTTTTTTTTTTTAAAGGTACTTTCACTTTCGAAAAACTGTTCCGAAATTGAAAGTACCTTTATTAAAAAAATCTGCAATCAAAATCGAAAAGGGGAAAAATAGCTGTGTTAGAAATCCACTCCAACCATCGTATACAAAAAAAAAAAAAAAGACCGAGCAAGATCGAAACTACTTTTGTAATTGTTTTTTGTTGTTGTTGTTGTTGTTTTTAACAACTTAGATGTAATTTTGGTTTTAAGAGATCAAGAAATTTTCAGTGACAATAAGAGAGAAAACTTGTACCATCAAAACCATGAGAGGTTGAAAAAGTCCTTCCGGCCAGTGCCGGGAGGAATAGGTAGCTTTCATAATCCTTATTTAAAAAAAGCCAACTTATATCATGCAAACACACGAAGCTCAATTTAGTGGAAACCGAATATAGGAGATTCAATACTAATTTTTATCAATATTATGAATGAGAATTTCGCGAAATCAGTCAGCTTTATCCAAGCTGCTTTTCTTTAAAGTAACTTATATTTGGCTGCCAAATTCGGCAATTTCTTAAAGTGCCTGTCATTTTAAGACAACATGGTGGATGAGGCTAAGAAGTGAACTTGGTCGAGACCTTAGTAATTGCTGTGCACATGCTCACTCACATCGGAATCGGTTAATATATAGGAGTGCTGTCGCATGCAAAAAATCAGATTTTTCAAAATGTCACCCACAATAGTAATTGAAACTGCTATATCTGAGCCATTTTTTAAGGTAAAGACAAACAAAAAATGCTCCTGAATCCTTATATCAAGATCAAATACTTAAGAAAGAAACCTTTTTCAATTTCTAATTTTTTTGCACCTCACTTTAAATATATATATTTTTTTTAATTTAATGGCAGCCATTTTGAAACAAGATGGCTGATGAACCTGGCCAGCGAACTTGGTCGAGGTGTTGATGTATACTATCCACATGCTTTCTTACATCGAAATAGGCGAATACGTGTGTTATCGCGTGACAAATACAAGATCGTTTCAAAATGTTAGCCATGCTAGAAATTCAAAGTGCTATAAATCAACCATTTTTTAAGATATCAACAAAAGAACAAACTTTCAGAAACGAAAACTGCTCCGGAATCTTTGTATAAAGGCCAAACACATAAAAAAAATCTTTTTCATTTTCCAATTTTTTAATACCTCATTTTGAATTTTAAATTTAATTTTTTTTAAATGGCAACCCTTTTGAAACAAGATGGCGAATGAAACTGGCCAACGAACTCGGTCGAGACATTGGTATGTACTATGTACAGACCAAGATACATCCAAATATGTTCATAAATACGCCTGCTATCGCGTGACAAAAATCAGGTCGTTTTAAAATGTCAGCCACAAGAGAAATTCAAAATGCTATTACTCAGCCATTTTTTTTAGATATAGACGAAAGAAAAACTGTTCCGGAATCTTTGTATTAAGGTCAAACACATACAAAAAAAATCTTTTTCATTTTCCAATTTTTTGGTATCTCATTTAAATTTTTTTATTTTTTTATTTTTTTAAATGGCCGCCATTTTGAAACAAAATGGCGGATGAAGCTGGCCAACGAACTTGGTCGAGATATTTGTATGTACTATGTACACACCAAGGTACATCCAAGTCGGTTCATAAATACGCCTGTTATTACGTGAGAAAAACCAGGACGTTTCAAAATGTCAGCCACGCTAGAAATTCAAAATGCTATAACTCAGCCATTTCTTAAGATATAGACGAAACAAAAACTGCTCCCGAATCTTTTTATCATGGTCAAACACATAAGAAGAAAATATTTTTTCAATTTTCAATTTTTGGTACCACATTTCAAATTTAAATTTTTCTTAAAAATTTAAATGGCCGCTATTTTTAAACAAAATGGCGGGTGAAGCTGGCCAACGAACCCGGTCGAGACATTGGTATGTACTATGTATAAACGAAGTTACATCCAAATCGGTTCATAAATACGCCTTTTATCGCGTGACAAAATTCAGGACGTTTCAAAATGTCAGCCACACTAGAAATTCAAAATGCTATAACTCAGCCATTTTTTAAGATATAGACGAAACAAAAACTGCTCCGGAATCTTTGTATAAAGGTCAAATACATAAGAAAAAAATATGTTTCCATTTTCAATTTTTTGGTACCACATTTCAAATTTTAAATTTTTAAAAAAATTTTAAATGGCCGCCATTTTGAAAAAAAATGGCGGATGAAGCTGGCCAACAAACTCGGTCGAGAGATTGGTATGTACTATGTGCACACCGAATTACATCCAAATCGGTTCATAAATACGCCTTTTATCGCGTGACAAAATTCAGGACGTTTCAAAATGTCAGCCACGCTAGAAATTCAAAATGCTATAACTCAGCCATTTTTTAAGATATAGACGAAACAAAAACTGCTACGTAATCTTTGTATAAAGGTCAAATACATAAGAAAAAAATATTTTCCATTTTCAATTTTTTGGTACCACATTTCAAGTTTTAAAATTTTTTTACAAATTTTAAATGGCCGCCATATTGAAACAAAACGGCGGATGAAGCTGGCCAACGAACTCGGTCGAGACATTGGTATGTACTATGTACACACCGAATTACATCGAAATCGGTTCATAATTACGGGAGTTACAGTGTGACATAGGTCAGATATATATATATATATATATATATATATATATATCAATTTTGAACGGAGGGTGGTTTCGGGGTCTGGGGGTCATGATCGATGAAAATATACCAAAATTTTTTGAAATCGCTTTCCTCCGAACGGCTGCAATAGGTAGCTTTTTTGTAAAGAAAGCTACCTAAAATCGCTAATGGCTATGTTTGCCGATTTGATCAATCCAAAAGTGATACAGCAAACAAATTTTCTAGTGTGGAAAATGATAAGGTAAAAACTTCATTGTTCAAGTAACGAAAAGTGACAGAAGTTCGGCAGTTCCTATCTGTTTTTATACTTTTGCAATAACAAATTGTCAGTAATTTGTTTTCTAACAAAAATTATTAAATTAAAGAAAAAAGATCATTTTTTCAAGTAATGAAAAGAAAAATGACAGCAGTTACTTTCTGTTTTTATGCTTTTGCATTAACAAATTGTCAGTAAATTGCTCTCTAATTAAAATTACTAAATTAAAAGAAAAATATTATTTTTTCAAGTAACGGAAAGAAAAGCGGAAGAAGTTCGGCAGTTCCTTTCTGTTTTAGGTAGCTTTCATTACAAAAAGCTACCTATTGCAGTCGTTCGGAGGAAAACGATTCCGAAAAATTTTGGTATATTTTCACCGATCATGACCCCTAGACCCCGAAACCACCCTCCGTTCAAAATTGATATATATATATATATATATATATATATATATATATATATATATATATATATATATATATATATATATATATATATATATATATATATATGATCTTTGTCATACTGTAACTGTCGTATTTATGAACCGATTTGGATAAAATTTCGTACGTACCTAGTACATACCAATGTCTCGACCGAGTTCGTTGGCCAGCTTCATCCGCCATCTTGTTTCAAAATGGCGGCCATTTAAAAAATTTAAAAAATTTAAAATTTAAAATGAGGCACAAAAAAATTAGACATTGAAAAAGATTTTTTTCTTATGTGTTTGGGCTTGATACAGAGATTCTGGAGCATTTTTAGTTTCGTCTATATATTAAAAAACGGTTCAGTTATAGCACTTTGAAATTTTAGTGTGGCTGACATTTTGAAATGATCTGATTTTTGTCACGCGATAACACGCGTATTTATGAACCGATTTGGATATGACAAGGCATGTGCATAGTACATAGCAATGTCTCGACCGAGTTCGTTGGCCAGCTTCATACGCCATCTTGTTTCAAAATGTCGGCCGTTTAAAATTTTAAAAAAAAGATTAAAATTTAAAATGAAGTACAAAAAAATTATAAATCGAAAAGATTTTTTTCTTATGTGTTTGAGCTTGATACGAAGATTCCGGAACAGTTTTTGTTTCGTCTATATATTAAAAAAACGGTTCAGTTATAGCACTTTGAAATTTTAGTGTGGCTGACATTTTGAAATGATCTGATTTTTGTAACGCGATAACACGCGTATTTATGAACCGATTAGGATGTGACAAGGCAGGTGCATAGTACATAGCAATCTCTCGGCCGAGTTTGTTTGCTAACTTCATCCACCATCTTCTTTCAAAATGGCGGCCATTTAAAAATTTAAAAAAAAATAATTTAAAATGAGGTACAAAAAAATTAGAAATTGAAAAAGATTTTTTTCTTATATGTTTCAGCTTGTTACAAAGGTTCCGGATCATTTTTTGTTTTGCCTTTATCTAAAAAAAAGGCCGAGATATAGCAGTTTGAATTTCGAATGTGTGTGACATTTAGGAAAATCTTATTTTTTGCCTGCAACAGCACTCGTATATATCAACCGATTTAGATATGATTGAGTATGTGCACAGGAATTACTAAGGTCTCCACCAAGTTCATTGGTGAGCTTTGTTGCACCCATTATGTTGTTTTAAAATGGCGGGCTATCACCGATAATTCGAGTTAATATAATTATTAATATAATTCGGGGTATCACCGAATTTGGCGACAAAAGATAAATCACTTTAATAAAACCAACTGTGATAACACTGACTAATTTCGCGAAATTCTCATTCATATTCAATATTGATCAAAATTAGTATTTAATCTTCTATAATCGGGTTCCACTAAATTGAGCTCCGTGTGTTTGAATAATATAAGCTGGTTTTTAAGAAATAAGGAATATGAAAGCTACCTCTTGCTCCCGGCACTGGCCGGAAGGACTTTTTATACTTTTGCAATAATAAATTGTATGCAATGTGCTTTCCAACTGAAATTATTAAATTAAAGAAAAAATACCATTTTTTCAAGTAACGAAAAGAAAAATGAGAGAAGTTTGGCAATTTCTATCTTTTTCTTCTTTTGCATTAACAAATTGTCAGTAATTTGCTTTCCAACTAAAATTATTAAATTAAAGAAAAAAGATCATTTTTCCAAGTAACGAAAGAACAATGAGAGAAGTTCGGAAATCTCTTTCTGTTTTTGTACTTTTGAAGTAACAAATTGTCAGTAATTTGATTTCTAACTAAAATTAATAACTTAAAGAAAAAAGATCGTTTTTCAAGTAACAAAAAGAACAATGTGAGAAGTTTGGCAATTTCTATCTTTTTTTATAATTTTGCAATAATAAATTATGAATAATTTGCTTTCTAACTAAAATTATTAAAATAAAGAAAAAAATCATTTTTTCAAGTAACGAAAAGAAAAAAAAGAGAAGTTCAGCTATTTCTTTCTGTTTTTATACTTTTGCATTAACAAACTATCCGTTATTTGCTTTCTAACTAAAATTACTAAATTAAAGGAAAAACATAATTTATTTTTCAAGTACCGAAAAGAAATGCGAGAGAAAGGTCAGCAATTTCTTTCTGTTTTTATGCTTTTGCATTAACAAACTGTCAGTAAATCGCTTTCTAATTAAAATTACTAAATAAAAAAAAAGACCTTTTTTTTTTTTTTTTTTTTTTTTTTTTTTTTTTTTTTTTAAGTAACGAAAAGAAAAATGAGAGAAGTTTGGCAATTTCTATCTGTTTTTCTACTTTTACATTAACAAATTGCCAGTAATTTGCTTTCTAACTAAAAGTATTAAATTAAAGAAAAAAGATAATTTTTTCATGTAACGAAAATAACAATGAGAGAAGCTCGGAAATTTCTTTCCGTTTTTATACTTTTGCATTAACGAATTATCCGTAATATGCTTTCTAACTGAAATTACTAAATTAAAGGGAACATATAATTTTTTTATTTTTCAAATAACAAAAAGAAAAGCGAGAGAAAGTTCGATAATTTCTTTCTGTTTTATGCTTTTGCATTAAGAAATTGTCAGTAAGTTGCTTTTTAACTAAAATTAGTAAATTAAAGAAAAAAGATAATTTTTTCAAGCAACGAAAAGGACAATGACAGATGTTCGGCAATTTCTTTCTGACTTTATGCTTTAGCATTAACAAATTTTCAGTGATTTCCATTCTAACTAAACTTACTAAATCAAAGAAAAAAGATGATTTTTTTCAAGTAACGAAAAGAAAAAAGGAATGTTCGGCAATTTCTTTCTATTGTTATACTTTTGCAGTAACAAATTGTCCGTAATTTGCTTTCTAACGAAAATTACTATATTAAAGGGAAAATATTATTTTTTCAAGTAACGGAAAGAACAATGACAGAAGTTTGATAATTTCTATCTGTTTTTATATTTTTGCATTAACAAACTATCCATAATTTGCTTTCTAACTAAAATTACTAAATTAAAGGGGAAAAAAATATTTTTTCTTTTCAAGTAACGAAAAGAAAAGCGAGTGAAAGTTCAGTAATTTCTTTCCGTTTTTATGCTTTTGCATTTACAAACTGTCAGTAACTTGCTTTCTAACTAAAATTACTAAATTAAAGAAAAAATATAATTTTTTTTTCAAATAACGAAAAGAAAAATGAGAGAAGTTTGGCAATTTCTATCTGTTTTTCTACTTTTGCATTAAAAAATTGTCAGTAATTTGCTTTCTAACTAAAATTATTAAATTAAAGAAAAAAGAACATTTTTCAAGTAACGAAAATAACAATGAGAGAAGTTCTCAAATTTCTTTCTGTTTTCATACTTTTGCATTAAGGCTGTTCTCAAATCCAAAAGGTCAAGTTTCTGAAATAAGTTTTAATTCATTTTTGATCGGAAACGTATGTAACTAGCTGGTGTTGTTGTTCAGAAACTATGTCATCGAGCAGTTTTTACCATTTTTTTGCAAACGCAATAGATCTTTCGGAAAATAATGTCAAAGTGGAGCTTTTGAACCGAATTTCCGCGCGAAAGTAAGAAAAATCCCTCAAAAGCGGGCGAAAATCGGGCTTGTCACGTGATTGATATCGCTTATAACTCAATGGGTAATTGATTGATCAAAAAATGGAAAAAACAGTTCGATTCCAAATCGCTTCCATGGCCAGGTCTTCCAATTTTATATCTTTCCATTAAAAAATGAATTTGTAAATGTGTCAAAACGTTTTGCGTTTGTTGAGCAGAGCAGTTAAGAACATCCTTAACAAATTGTCAGTAACTTGCTTTCTAACTAAAATTACTAAATTAAAGAAAAAAGATAATTTTTTCAAGTAACCAAAAGAAAAATGAGAAATGTTCGGCGATATCTTTCTGTTGTTATACTTTTGCATTGATAAATTATCCTTAATTTCCTTTCTAATTAAAATTACTTATATATACATATTTTTTTTCAAATAACGAAAAGAAAAGCGAGAGAAAGTTCGATAATTTCTTTCTGTTTTATGCTTTTGCATTAACAAATTGTCAGTAAGTTACTTTCTAACTAAAATTATTAAATTAAAGAAAAAAGATCATTTTTTCATGTAACGAATATAACAATGAGAGAAGTTCGGAAATTTTTTCTGTTTTTATACTTTTGCATTAACAAATTGTCAGTAACTTGCTTTCTAACTAAAATTACTAAATTAAAGGAGAAAAGATAATTTTTTCAAGTAACGAAAAGAAAAATGAGAGAAGTTTGGCGATTTCTTTCTGTTTTTATACTTTTCCATTAACAAATTATCCGTAATTTGCTTTCTAACTAAAATTACTAAATTAAAAGAAAAATATAATATATTTTTTCAAATAACGAAAAGAAAAGCGAGAGAAAGTTCAATAATTTCTTTCTGTTTTATGCTTTTGCATTAAAAATTGTCAGTAAGTTGCTTTCTAACTAAAATTAGTAAGTAAAGAAAGAAAAAAGATCATTTTTTCAAGTAACGAAAAAACAGTGAGGGAAGTTCGGAAATTTCTTTCTTTAACAAATTGTCAGTAACTTGCTATCTAACTAAAATTACTAAATTAAAGAAAAAAGATCATTTTTTCAAGTAACGAAAAGAAAAATGAGAGAAGTTCGGCAATTTCTTTCAGTTTTTATACTTTTGCATTAACAAATTTTCGGTGATTTGATTTCTAACTAAAATTACTAAATTAAAGCAAACAGATCATTTTTTCAAATAACGAAAAGAAAAAAGGGAATGTTCGGCGAATTCTTTTTGTTATTATACTTTTGCATTAACGAATTGTCCGTAATTTGCTTTCGAACTAAAATTATTAAATTAAAGGAAAAATATCATTTTTTCAAATAACGGAAAGAAAAGCGAGAGAAATTCGGTAATTTATTTCTGTTTTAATGATTTTGCATTAACAAATTGTCAGTAAGTTATTTTCTAACTAAAATTACTAAATTAAAGAAAAAAGATACAACGAGAGAAGTTCGGCAATTTCTTTCTGTTGTTATACTTTTGCATTGATAAATTATCCGTAATTTTCTTTCTAATTAAAATTACTAAATTAAAGGAAAAAAAATATATATATATTTTTTTTTTTCAAATAACGAAAAGAAAAGCGAGAGAAAGTTCGATAATTTCTTTCTGTTTTATGCTTTTGCATTAACAAATTGTCAGTAAGTTACTTTCTAACTAAAATTATTAAATTAAAGAAAACAGATCATTTTTTCATGTAACGAATATAACAATGAGAGAAGTTCGGAAATTTTTTCTGTTTTTATACTTTTGTATTAACAAATTGTCAGTAACTTGCTTTCTAACTAAAATTACTAAATTAAAGGAGAAAAGATAATTTTTTTCAAGTAACGAAAAGAAAAATGAGAGAAGTTTGGCGATTTCTTTCTGTTTTTATACTTTTCCATTAACAAATTATCCGTAATTTGCTTTCTAACTAAAATTACTAAATTAAAAGAAAAATATAATATATTTTTTCAAATAACGAAAAGAAAAGCGAGAGAAAGTTCGATAATTCCTTTCTGTTTTATGCTTTTGCATTAAAAATTGCCAGTAAATTGCTTTCTAACTAAAATTAGTAAGTAAAGAAAGAAAAAAGATCATTTTTTCAAGTAACGAAAAAACAGTGAGGGAAGTTCGGAAATTTCTTTCTTTAACAAATTGTCAGTAACTTGCTATCTAACTAAAATTACTAAATTAAAGAAAAAAGATCATTTTTTCAAGTAACGAAAAGAAAAATGAGAGAAGTTCGGCAATTTCTTTCAGTTTTCATACTTTTGCATTAACAAATTTTCAGTGATTTGATTTCTAACTAAAATTACTAAATTAAAGCAAACAGATCATTTTTTCAAATAACGAAAAGAAAAAAGGGAATGTTCGGCGAATTCTTTTTGTTATTATACTTTTGCATTAACGAATTGTCCGTAATTTGCTTTCTAACTAAAATTATTAAATTAAAGGAAAAATATCATTTTTTCAAATAACGGAAAGAAAAGCGAGAGAAATTCGGTAATTTATTTCTGTTTTAATGGTTTTGCATTAACAAATTGTCAGTAAGTTACTTTCTAACTTAAATTACTAAATTAAAGAAAAAAGATACAACGAGAGAAGTTCGGCAATTTCTTTCTGTTGTTATACTTTTGCATTGATAAATTATCCGTAATTTTCTTTCTAATTAAAATTACTAAATTAAAGGAAAAAATATATATATATATTTTTTTTCAAATAACGAAAAGAAAAGCGAGAGAAAGTTCGATAATTTCTTTCTGTTTTATGCTTTTGCATTAACAAATTGTCAGTAAGTTACTTTCTAACTAAAATTATTAAATTAAAGAAAAAAGATCATTTTTTCATGTAACGAATATAACAATGAGAGAAGTTCGGAAATTTTTTCTGTTTTTATACTTTTGTATTAACAAATTGTCAGTAACTTGCTTTCTAACTAAAATTACTAAATTAAAGGAGAAAAGATAATTTTTTTCAAGTAACGAAAAGAAAAATGAGAGAAATTTGGCGATTTCTTTCTGTTTTTATACTTTTCCATTAACAAATTATCCGTAATTTGCTTTCTAACTAAAATTACTAAATTAAAAGAAAAATATAATATATTTTTTCAAATAACGAAAAGAAAAGCGAGAGAAAGTTCGATAATTTCTTTCTGTTTTATGCGTTTGCATTAAAAATTGCCAGTAAGTTGCTTTCTAACTAAAATTAGTAAGTAAAGAAAGAAAAAAGATCATTTTTTCAAGTAACGAAAAAACAGTGAGGGAAGTTCGGAAATTTCTTTCTTTAACAAATTGTCAGTAACTTGCTATCTAACTAAAATTACTAAATTAAAGGAAAAAGATCATTTTTTCAAGTAACAAAAAAAAAATGAGAGAAGTTCGGCAATTTCTTTCAGTTTTTATACTTTTCCATTAACAAATTTTCAGTGATTTGATTTCTAACTAAAATTACTAAATTAAAGCAAAAAGATCATTTTTTTTTCAAATAACGAAAAGAAAAAAGGGAATGTTCGGCGAATTCTTTTTGTTATTATATTTTTGCATTAACGAATTGTCCGTAATTTGCTTTCTAACTAAAATTATTAAATTAAAGGAAAAATATCATTTTTTCAAGTAACGGAAGGAAAAGCGAGAGAAATTCGGTAATTTATTTCTGTTTTAATGATTTTGCATTAACAAATTGTCAGTAAGTTACTTTCTAACTAAAATTACTAAATTAAAGAAAAAAGATGCAACGAGAGAAGTTCGGCAATTTCTTTCTGTTTTTATACTTTTACATTAATGTGCTTTCTAACAAAAATTACTAAATTAAAGAAAAAATATTATTTTTTTCAAGTACCAAAAAGAACAATGAGAGAAGTTCGGCAATTTCTGTCTGGTTTTATACTTTTGCAATAACAAATTGTCAGCAATTCGCTTTCTAACTAAAATTACTAAATTAAAGAAAAAATATAACTTTTTCAGGTAACGAAAAGAACAATGAAAGAAGTTCGGTAATTTCTTTTTGTTTTTATACTTTTGCATTAACCAATTGTCCGTAATTTGCTTTCCAACTAAAATTACTAAATTTAAAAAAAAAAAGTTATTTTGGTTAGCATTAAGTTTGAAACCTATATAATGTCTATGAAAAACTTAATTCAATTCATGCAGCAAAAGGAATTATTTTACACCATTCAAATGTTTATATCGTTTAATGCTTCGGTTAGTGTGGATGAAAATGGACTTCCTTGGAAGTCCGCACTAACGGGAGTTCACGGCAATTGTTATTTTTTTTAATTGTAGAATTATAATGACATGTGAGAAGGTGATCAGACATTTTCAACAGTTTTAATTATCAAAAATAATTTAATTTTTTTAAACGATATTTTTATTTTTTACCTATTTTTTTTTATTCATTTATTGTCGTTTTTGATTATTTAATTATTTATTTTGAAATTAACAAACAACAAAAAAAAACCCCGACTATAAACGCGTGCAAATTAAAATTTCAAACCATTTTTCGGAGACTATCTTATCATTTGTTTTCACTTAGGTGCTAAATTCGTACTAAAGACGGTAAACATGATTGTGAACAGCGAGTACTTGGTTGAGGGCGATAAACAGCGAATACTCGGTTGATTATTTCTGTATTTGAAACTAAACAAAGTAGGGTAGGGGAGTACACATTGAAACATGGTACACAGTAAGACAGCAGCCACTTTGACATATAGTTGTAATTTTTTCTTTAAGCTGGCACACACACATAACGACCTCATCTTATGCAACACGTGGATGTAGTTTCGGCACTTCAGTTACTCGTCCGACAAAATAGTAAATAATTCCTTATTTTATAGTCGTTAAAACTACATAAACGTCTATTTTAGAGTTTATTTCCTTCAATATGACATATATTTACTTAACCAAACCTAGCTTTTTCTAATAATAGACTATTTCGACAAAACGACATAAACTTTTTAAAGCGATGGAATGGATCTAACAGATGTGGCATCTAGTTTGTTACAACGTAACGAAAGTACACAGTGAGACGCACAGTTGCGGTACACACTGAGACGTGTCTTATTGTGTACCTACTATGTGGTTCTGATCTTAAAAAAGTTATTTATTAATAAAAGAATGGTTCTTCTCTCTCACTCGCTTTCTTTCCGTGTTTGTGGAAGTGCGATGGCTAGGGAAATTTACTAAACGTAAGAGGCTGAAAATTTCCATGAAGGTAGCCAAGGTCTGCCATTGTTCACCCGAGGCCCATATTTTTAATATTTTGAAAATCTAGAAACATTAATTAGAAATCATAAACTGCAGAAAATTATTGATAGAGTGTAAAAATGTATGATTTATAAAAATATATACATTGTCTCACTGTGTACTACTTCTGGTACACAGTGAGACAATTTTCAATACTCCGTTATGCTGCTTCTGTGCTTTTATAAATAACTTTTTTAAAACCATTTATACATTAGTGTGCAGCGCATTTGTGTAGCTTAAAGATGTAGCAAAAAATTTTCCAAAAGAATAAAAATCGGCGCCATTTATTAAGTAATAATAATTTTCGTCTCACTGTGTACTACCCTCCCCTAATTTTCTTGCTCACATTTCTTGCATTAAGGGGTTTCATACCTTTTAAAATCTCCGCCGCCAGTTCAAAAGTGTTGTGGTTTCGAGTTCTCATAACTTTTAAATATTCATTGAAATTACATAAAACTTTTTAATATATTAAGCCATATTTAAGAATTTATTAAATATAAAAATAAGCGCTTATAATATAATATAATAAAACATACAGTTCAATTATTATTACAAACACTTTTCACATGATATGTCGCAATGCGCACGATAACTTAACTTAGAATAACATAAAACATAAAACTTCATAAAACATAAAACATAAAATTCAACTTCATAAAACATAAAATTCAACATAAAACTTCTGCTAAAATTAACTTTAAACTGTACTTTATAGAATGAATTAATGATACATAAATTCTTTGGCAGAAGCCATTTTAAAAATTCAATTGAATTTGAAAACTGGAAAAAATGAAAAAATAATTAATGATTAAAAAATAATGAAAATATTTACTTATCTCAATAATTTTAATTCATTCTATAAAATATATTTTAGAGCTCATTTTAATATAATTTTTATGTTTATATATCTATTCTAAGTTACGTTATCGTGCAGATTGAGATATACCAGATTTGGGGGGGGGGGATTACAATATTAACTGAACTGTATTTTTTATTATATTAAATTATGTTTATTTTTATATTTTATAAAGCCTTAAATATGGATTAAATGTATTACAGAGATTTGTGTAATTTCAATATTTAGAAATTTATAAGAACTTGAAGTTACATCACTTTTGCACAGACACGGACATTTTAATATGTATGAGATCCTTTAAAAAATCCAAAACAGCTATATATTTGAATTATTTTTCTTCCTTCAAAAATTGGTAGACCAGTGACAGAAACCTACTGTGAGTAATGATCAGATCCTGCATTGAATTGTATTGCTCCTTAATTCACAAAAAAATATACATACTTTGTGTGTGCATATTTTCACCTGATAAATGAAAATTAAGCCATAGAGATGACAGCTGTCTTCTCTGAACACGTATATACATGCATGCCTCGTAATTCAGATTTTGAATTGGATATTATCCAATGACTTAATTATGCAAGTGATGAACCTCACCGGAAACAGAACTTTTCCGGAACAAGTGCATCCACTTACTACTTACCTACTGAATTTCTTGTAAAACTCCACTGTTCTCCCAAGATGTTTCTCTGAATCAACGGATTACAAGATTTAAAATGTAATATTGGAATATTCAAGAAAAAAATTTCAGTCGATGATGTAAAATCATGTCTTATTCAAAATACTGGGAAAGATTTTACATTCCCAAGGTTTGCCTGTATGCATTCATTTTCTGTGGAAATCATATCACGTCAATTCATTTTTATTGCGTGAAAAATTACTGAGAACCATCGCTTATATTTCTATTCAATGGCCATTAAAGAACCGTGCATCAATGAAATTTTAGAATTAAGGCGCAATATCATTTCTGTTTAAAGATGATACGTATCTGCTTCATAAATTGGACTATGTTAACAAATGCTAAGGCTGTTTAAGACATTATTTATTTTAAAAAATTAAACTTATTACATGTATTTAAATTTTAAATATCTCCGTATCTATGACAAGAAAGAGAAAATAATAAAATATAATTTTAGCTAATTCCTCTTTTATTTGATTAAATTTTCTGGAATTTTTTATTTACATGGACTTATAAAATTTCTATTTTGTTTTTCAATAATAGAATTTTCCCCTTTTTAGAATATTTTCGTAGCATGTGAAATTTAAAATCTGGCACTCAATAGTTCACAGAAAAGGGATACAAGCTTTTTCACAGTTCTGGTATAGTCAGCAAAAAGAAAATTTATTATTTATCTCTTATTCTAAAACTTTCACATGTCTAGCTATTCTATAACTCAATTTTTAATGTTAAATTTTTGCTCCACTGAAAATTTAATTAATCATGCATGTGACGATCTCACAGTAACAGTAAGCAGAATCTTTCCGGAACAGGTGCATCATATACTGGTTAGCTGCTGGATTTCTTGTAAAACACTAGTGTTCTTCTGCCACAATATTTCTCTTAATCAATGGACTCCAAGATTTAAAAAGTAATATCGTATTATTCAAGAAAGATTACGCGGTCGCAATGTAAAAATCATCGCTCACAGGGAAAAATCAGACAAGATTTTTATATTCTGAAGATTTGCTTGTCAGCATACATCTTCAGCAATCATATCAAGTCAATTCGTTAATACTGAATAAAAAAATCCTGTAAGCTTATATGTATGTCCAGATACCCTTAAAAAAAGACATATAAACGAAACTATTACAACCGAAATTTTAGATTTAAAGCGTAATATAGTTTCCCCATGAAAATTTCACACATATGATCGATAAATTAAACTGTGTGAACTAATTGTATGGTTTTAAGAATAAAGTGTAAAAAGTAGTGTAAAAATGTTAAGTTCATTGCATTAAAATTTTAAATTATTTCAATATCTATGAAAAGAAGGAAAAGATAATAAGTTAGAGGAGACCGGGGCTGGTTTGTCACAAAAATAAACTTTCTAATTTCCAAAAATTTAGGCATTCTCGTTTAAAATACATTACTCCAAACGAAACTATCATATTTAGAGCATATTTTTAGTTTTGTAGATTGATAACTTATTTGGAAGAAATTAATTTTTATAATTTTGAAAATGCTAGGAATAATGCGACACCTTGCCCCAGTCATGGGTTGGTTGTAGACTACTGCACGGGTAGGTTACAATTTGTTGGAGCAGATACTATCACCATTATTTTGCCACCATTATTTTTGAAATGGTTTCGGTAGTTCCATAGATCATCTTTTTTTACAAACAAACGAACGTTTTTTTTTTTTTTTTTTTTTTTTTTAATAATATTAGTAATAGATTGTCGCCAATAATGTTTTGTTTGACCAACATTTTCAATAAGGAAAAAATGGATAAACTTCATCTCTAAATTTAAAAAAAATACTGGCGTATAAATGGAAAGGTATCGGATAAACAATATATTTTCCTATTAAAATGAATATGTATGAAATGGAACCATAATGCACAACGTATAGATACAAAAGTCCTCTTAATATAAAGCGGTGATAAAAGGTGATCTATTATAACAGTAAAACAAGAACGAGAAATCATGAGTCCAGCATAGATTATGTGAAGCACTTTCCAACATTCAGAGTACTTTAACAAAACTACACAGTTTATTATGATGAAAGATGATGTAATGACGCATAACGCATATTTGAAAATCCAATTTCTGCGATTATCATCAATAGTCGAAAAAAATGTCCGATTTTTTATTACTTTATTTTTGTGTGTGTATATATATGCAGCCCTGTATATGATCTATAGATTTGTATGTCTGCTACATAGTATGGTAAAAGTTAGTGCGTTGAAACGAATAGCACAGTTGAAAATTAACATTCAGCGATTTCTGTGAATAAACGGAAATGTGCTTGAGAACTTTTGTGTAGCTCTGTGTAGGATATATAGAATTTATACACACCAAGTAATGTAAAAAAAATAGTTCAATTTAGAAATGCGTACCACAACTGAAATCGCACTTCCAGCAATTATTGTTCATAGGTTTCAGTAGTTCCATTGTTGTTCATTTTCTTCTGCAGCCAAATTCTTTTGTGTGTCCCTGTAAAGGAACGATAGGTTCTAATGCACCCCATGTGCTACTGTAGCTGCCGTTCTGTACACGTCAGTGATATATAAAAATTCCAATATGTTTAAAGTAGTGTAATATCATTAAAGTGTAATATCAAACGATTTTCCCCGTAGACCGTAAAGTAACGGGATTTTTTTTTCTAGCGTCCCTGTAAAGAAACGATAGGTTCTATGCACACCATATTTTACAGTAAGTGCCATGCAGTATACCTCAGTGATATATAAACAATTCAATACGTTTAAAGAAGTGCAATGTCATTAAAGTAAACCGTAAACGATTTTCCCTCGTAGACCTTAATGTAACGGAATTCTTTTGAGTGTCCCTGTAAATGAACCGTAATTGCTACACACTTTATTTTCCATATTGAACATGCCATAATGATACCCAAAAAGTATATGAATTTTATGAAAATATGACTATGTTTAAGCGAGTTAAAGCACGGGCAAAAAAACCGAATTCATAAACACTTTTCAACTATGTTGGAAATTGCTAAAAAAATAGCTATTGCTTATACGCATATTCAATTTTAATATATTGGCAATATGGCCTACCCAATATTGTTGTTGTAATACAAAACGAATTTTATATTTAAACATTCAAAATATACTTTTTAGTCACAATATCGATTTTCAATTTTTGAAATGTAATATCAGTTCCCAATGTTTTATCTTTTTTAATCGCTTATCTTTAATTGCAACCTACTTATTATGGAAGATACCAATCATCAAAAAGTACTTACACGTTGATTTTTTACATCAGAAATATATCAAAATCGTTTATAGAGTATTTTAATATCCTAACGCTATTTCAAATGTATTGAAACTGATATAAATCTGTGAATATCACTACAACTTTATTACGATAGAACAGGACATCCATATAGTATTTGTTGTTCATTTACACGGACGCACAAAAGAAATCGGTTACCAGTACCGTCTTTGAGCAATAATGGCTGGATGTGCGTCTTCAATTTCGATATGAACTTTTAAATTTAACTAATATTTTGCATGTTACTCATTGTGCATAAATTCTATATCTCGTGTACAGGGCTGCTAAAAAGAATTCACGTACCATTTTCCTCATTAGCAGAAATTGCTGAGGGGGAATTTTCAACTGCGGTATGTGTTTCTTAACTGAACTAAATTTTTGCATGCATGTAGTTTATAGATACAAATCTATATATACAGGGCTGCTCAAAGAATTCAGATAATATTCCGATTGCAGATGGGAAATGCTGATATTGGGCATTCAAATGTGTTATGCGTTTCCAGTTTCCATATGGCTGAATTAGACATTCTATTTCAACATATTAAACGGTGCAGTTTTCGTACATTATTCTGAATGTGTTGGAAAGTGTTTCATAATCTATGCTTGGCGCAGGATTTTTTCTTTCTTGTTTTAAATATATGTAGAGTAAAATCTGAGAAAATGGTCATGGTCCCTACGGAAGTAATATCAAATAAAATTGCCTACTACAGCGAAAGCATGTCTAAAACGGAATTTTCTTCATAGTGTTTGCGATTCCGTTTTCATGGGTTTTACTGTATAGAGAAAAAAATATATAAGGTGAGCGATAAAATAATTAAAATATTTTTTTAAAACCATAGTCTAATAAAATCGAATAATTTAGAAATACTCATTCAGAGGGGGGGGGGGGGGGGAGAACATTTTATTTAATTACCAATTCTTTTTAATTCTAAACTTAAATTCATCAGTCAATATATTTGCTCTGTTTTTGCAAAATGTAAACACGCACAGATATTTACCCCATAAAAAAAAAAAACATTTATTTTTTTACTCTTCATAAAATATTTGATAAATTTATATTTAATTGTATAAATATATAAATCAAAATATTTAAAACAAACCAACTTTTGTTTAAAATTCAGTAAAAAATTAATCAAACGCATTTAATTTTCTAAAAAGTAAATTAATTAAGACTAATTTACTGTTAACTGAATATACAAGATATCTATTAATGTTTAAGTATCCATTAAAGTGTAATTAGTCTTAAATTCTAATTAAACTGTTTACTTTCGCTCACCCCTCTTCGATCTAATTCTGATTCATTTTTTAATTGAATTTTTTGTCGTTTCTGTCAATAACTCAGTAATTGTTTGTGTTGTCTATCTGTTAATTGCTGTTTATTATCAATAAATGTTCAGCATTCTTCAATATTACATGCGATATAAAAATGCAAGGGTTGCATATTTTTAATTCTCTTTATAAATAGAGAATTTTTTCTCTGTTTAAGATTTCGAATTTATGCGGCAAATATGCTCAGTTTTAAACAAATATTTTTTCTCAAATAAAAAACAATTTTGTATTTTTCTCATGTAACTAGTGATATAAAGATAAAAATGCTTAAATAATACGTAAAAAATTGCCAGCCGAAAAAAAAGGTTTTATAGTGTACATTAAATGACATGAGAAGTTCAAATTAATTTTAGTAGGCATTTATATTTTTTACATATGCACACACATACATATAATACGTGTATTGTATATGTGTGTGCGTGCGCGCGCTCTCTTAAATTTCTTTTATCTATTTTTCGTTCATTTATGTTTATTAATGCATTTATTTTAGTCTTTTTTTATGTTATTTTATAAGATTAAATAAAATAAGATAGAATAACAAGATAAGAATAATAGAACAAGATTGAATAGGGGCCCTCAGCCCCTTTCGAACTACGCTCACCAATCCTCGTTCAAAGGCAGGACCGAAACTAAGGGGGTAGGGCAGGGAGCATGTGTCCCGGGCGCCAGAACGAAAGGGCGTCAAATGAAGGATTATACCTTTGGAATGGATCATTTTCTTCTGATGGACTGATGGCTTACATTATTATGAAACAGTCATTATAAATGAAGGGTTAGACGAAGATGAAAGAGCAGCCGTAAAAAGTTAGAACTCTGATTTTCTGGTCAGAATGAGGGGGGGGGGGGGATGGCGATAATTTTTTTTGACAAAAAAAAAAAAAAAAAAAAATGGCCATTATTTTTTCCATTCATCTTCATCTAACCCTTCATTTATAATGGCTGCTTCATAATAATGGAAGATATCAGTCCACCAGAAGAAAATAACTCGGTTAAAGCGGAAACTCGGATAATCGGGACTCTACTGTATATTTCATTTAAAAAATGATCTTTAGAATATTTTTGTTGGTGTTCTGAGGGGAGTCATGACCCCCGTTACCTCCCCCCTTGGATCCGCCATTGGAGATTACGTAGTTCAGTATTACATATTTTATGATTACATATTTTAAATTTTAAAATAAGTCGGCTATTAGAAAATTAGTAAAATTCTATTTGTAAATATATTTTGCGGAAGATGGGGGGGGGGGGGGTGCGCCAAAATCCGCGTTTTCCCCGGATGCAAAAAAGGCAAGTTTCGGCCCTGAAGAAAGTCGCATTAAAAATCGGTAAATTTCAAAAATCGAGAAAGAGAAAATTTAATAGGCTAAAAGTTTGAAACCGAAAATTCCGTTTTTGACTGTCAAAAAATCGCCGCAGAACTCGAAAAATCGCTAAAAATTATTTTGAAAATCGCATTAAAAATAGCTAAATATTCAAAATAGCTTGGGTCAAAATTTACTATAATCGGGTGAAATATGGCAATCGGAAATCTTTCAGTAACGATAATAGACCCCAGGCAGACGCTAAAAATAACATTGAATATGGATTTGAAATCGGTAAAATTCAAAAATCGTCAAGGACAAAATTTTCTACAGTAGGCTAAAAGTTTGAAATAGAATTCTTTTTACCGATGTCAAAAAATCGCCGCGATACTCGAAAAATCACTAACAATCGCATTGAAAATCGCATTAAAAATAGATAAAATTCAAATATTAAGAAGGCGAAAATTTACTACATCGGCTAAAAATTTGAAAACTATTCATTTTCGAATATCAAAAAATCGCTGCGGCTCGTGAAATACTGCAATCGGAAATCTGTCAGGAATAAAAAAAAAAAAAAAAAAAAAAACAGGTGGTTGCTAAAAATTTCATTGAATATCGCATTAAAAATTGATAAAATTCAAAAATTGTCGAGGATGAAATTTTCTATGGTAGGCTAAAGGTTTGAAACCGAATTCCTTTTACCAATGTCAAAAAATCGCCGCGTAACTCGAAAAATCACTAAAAAATCGCATTAAAAATCGCTAAAATTCAAAAATCGCTCAGGACAAGATGTACTACATTAGGATAAGAGTTTGAAACCAAATTTCTTTTCCGAATGTCACCTTGCTGCGGAACTCGAAAAAACATTAAAAATCGCAGGGGACAAAATTTACTATAATGTGCTAAAACATTGTAATCGGAATTCTTTCATGAAAAACCAAAAATCGACTCGAAACGCAAAAAATCTCTAAGATGTCTCTCAAAATCGCTTTGAATATCGCATTAAAAATCTCTAAATTTCAAAAATCGCAGAGGACAAAATTTAATATATTAGGCTAAAAGTTTGAAACCGAATTCCTTTAACAAATGTTTAAAAATCGACGTGGGACTCGAAACAATGCTAAAAATCACATTAAAAAAATTCGCGAAAAAATCAAAAATCGCTGCACAAATTCCGAATAAACTTTACAGAAAAAGGGCAAAATTTACTATATTGGGATAAAATTTTAAAACAAGATTATTTTTATTAATGAAGAAAAATCGCATCGAAACTTAATAAAAATAAAACGCTAAAAATAGCATAAAAAATTAAATTTAAAAAAATCTAATAAAAAAATCCAAAATTGGGATTCGAGGTGCATAACTAAATATTTGGAGGTCTTGTTGTTGTTATGGTTGTTATAATATGTTTGGCCCTTCTAAATTTTGTAGTTGTGCGGGCTCTTCAGAACACAGTGGACAGACACACACAAAAAATCTTCTTTCCTTATTATTATATGCAAAATTAGTAATTAATTAATGTAACTGATTGATTCATAGACGTCCTATTGTTTAGTTTAATTAATTATTCAATAATCATCAAAAATATGATGCACTCTACTTTTTTTACTGTTTTGTGCACTTTTAATTTAGTTAAATGAAGTTGTTTATTGAAAAAATGTCGATGATATTTCATAACTCATTGAGCTTGTAATCGGGTCTATTTCCTAATATTACTTTAATATAACAACTATTAAGGGAATAGCGATAAATTTGCATTCACAAAAGCTAGTGTATCTTATGCTTCTTCCTTTTAATATTTCTTTCAGACACTCCTAGAAGAAAAACACTAATATAGGTCGTAGAAAAGACCCACGTTTAGAATGTGTGAGTAAAACTAATCGTGTAATTGACATCCAGCCAGTATAATAAAAGAAGAAAACACGTGATTAATGGGGTATTATCTAACTTCTCCATCAGACTATAAATCGTAAAACAAGTTAAGAATCTCTAAAACGAGGCCGACTTCGGTGGGTTTTTTTTTGTTTTTTTTTTTTCTTTCCTTACATATTTAACTAATTCACTCATTCATATAAAAGGTTGCTTGTTTTTAGTTAGTGTCACAGTCAAATAATTTTTTAAGTTTAATTGATAGATCTTTTACACACTGAATCTAATACCGTTAACGCTTTGCAGACTGAATTTTCATATACAGAAATAGTTGAAATCGTTATTTATTTTATTTATTTATTTATTTATTTTGCATACGAGGCTCTTCGGACAGTTTGTTCTATACTGGATTCAAAAATTACAAGCTGTGGTGAGTAAAGTTGCGTTAAAATGGCAAAAATTGCTCTTTTTATAATTCTCTGTACATTTCCTCTTTTATAATCAAAACACACGAATTCTCTTTTCTTTTCATGTATTTCCAAAGAATGGTGAAACGTTTAGCCATTGTTGTAGTTTCATTTTTTAAAAATCAAATTAACCGTGTTTTAATGCTTCTGCTTAATTTTTCACAATCAAGGTTCGACGTTGACTTTTTTTTTCAGTTTAAAATATCTTTATGTCTAAAGGTTTTCACATATTCGTCTTAAAGCATTTGTAAATTGCCTTTCATAAAATCTTCATCGCCTTGAATCGCATATTTCATTCTCTAATTTTGATTCTGATTGAATAATTATTTTACAAACAAGCACTCTTTTACGCAATTTTTTTTTTTTGTTGTTGTTGCAAAAAATCTTGCAACTCAATAGTTCACTTATGGCTTCAAATTTACTCTCTGCTTTTCTGCCTACGTTTAAATTCGTATACAGACAGCCATAAAATAATCTTCAAACAAAACTATACTTACCATGAGCGTCGTATCACACTTGTTTCTAAAATTCAGCTGTCTACAACGCTCAGATTCAAATTGATTTCACTCAGTAAAATTTAAATTGATAGTTGAAAAAATGATTTTTAAAAAAATCATAAATTAAATTAAAGAATGTCTAATGAAAAACTAAAAGACGTGTTCTTTCATTTTAACATTAAAAAGTAAAGGAATATAAAATATCTCTACTTGTAAAGTAGGACGAAAGTAGTCTGAAGTGGAGGATATACATTGGTATACACTATAAAAAATAAATGTGTAAATTGATCGCTTTTATATAAGTATACGCGCAAATTTGTAAAATTACACCTTTGTCATAAAATTTACACTGCTGTCGTTAAAATTTACCTGTATTTATATGTATTTATCGTGTGATGAAGTCGACCGAAGCTTTCACCATTCTCAGCTCACACATAATTAAAGTTAAAATATAACACGTGATTTCTTTCCTAAGTTATTTATTGCTACGATTAAGTTAAAGTAACATAAAATAAAACTAATATTACAATCAAGTGTGAGACTCTCTCACTTTGCTTAACCTGTTCTGTAAACAAAACACTCCACATAAGTGTACACTATCGTACTCCATATACAGCATTACGACTATCCAACATCACGCTCCAAAAATGCAAGTCTAACTGTCCATACCTCTTCGCTAGCACTTTCTGACCAACTTTTACTTTTTTTCTTCTTTTTTTACTTGCCCCATCTAGGAGTATGACGAGGTCTGCTGCCATTGGTCAGTCACCCGCAGTTTCTCCGAGATGTAAAAATTTACCTTTTTGACCACCCTTGGGCACTTCTCAATGAGACAGAGAAACTTCTTTATCTTCTTCCCGCATTCCTTTCAACGAAAGGCTATTGTACTGCTCGGAACTATTTGTTGAATTTCCTACGAGTCTTTATGTGCCGAGAACACAATGTCACAATCGGCTTAATAGAAGTGAGTAATTTGTTATCCCTTCAAAAACTCAAACAAGTGTGTAAATGGTAGAAAAGTTTACGCATTTACCCGAATTGGTGTGTTAATGTAATTTACAAATTTTGCATATTACACAAATATCTGTGTATTTTGCTTATTACATAGAAATATGTGTAAAAATGTTGCTGTGTAAGAAGAGAATATTACGCAGGATTATGTGAAACAATATTAAGCAGAAATATGTGAAAGAACAGAATGTTACACAGGAACATGTGCACTTATATGAACACAATAACTATCGATACTTGAAAACTTGGCTTGTGTAGTGTAATAGCAGCTGGATGGTCAAGTTAATGGCTTAGAAAGTCGCAGATCGTGAGTTCAAATCCCATTCCGGTAAGTATTGCTTGTTTTCTATTGATTGAATTAAATAAAGTATGTAGATGTATCTTTTGATGTAGATGTATCTTTCAAAACTTGAGACCGAAATTGATCAAAATAATAATAATAATAATAATAATAATAATAATAATAATAATAATCCGACAAAATACAGAAATAGTACCGACGTTACGATTTCCATATTTTTCAAAATTTTATTTTGCAGTGTATTGATACAGATTATATAGATTCCATTCATAAATTATGACTACACTAATTTAGGGCTTCAAAACAATTTTAACAGAGAATGGCGTGCAGTAAATATAATTTCAGACGATCCTGGTTTTTATAAATTCAGTTATACTATTTTGTGGTCTAAAAGCAAATCTGCTGGAAAGAGAACAAAAACATCGAGCACACGTGTTTGTTCTTAACCCTTTACTGCTCAGCTTTGTATACATGCAAAACACAGTGTTTTGAATTTAATAGATTTTTTTTATTCGTATATACCTAATTCCCACCAGAAAATTAAAATAGCAATATTTGCTTTAATTAATAACATTCTGTATTTAAATAAAGCTAAATTAACCATTGAAACTTTCTGGTGTAAAGTGTGATTCTCTGATCTACGTAATTTCTAGAACGTAAACGTATTCTATCATGGAAATTAAAGAGTTAAAGATTAAGTTTTATAAAATAAATAATTACATAAAATAAGGTATTTGGGTACATACTTATTAAAATATTTACTAATTTGCAATATTTTAGCGTAAAACAGCCACACGACAGCAGTTTTTACTTGTATTGCAGATGTGCAACAGAAGAAAAGATTGTCGTATTATATGAAACATGTATCTCTTGATTTTTTTTCATTACTTTTCCTGTATAATATACCTTACAGAGAGTCATGTATAATTTTTTTCAAAACAAAATAAAAAATCGCGCATTTAAGGGTTAATGCAAATTTGTTTTCGACGATAAAAATATTTAGTTAAAAAATTTCATCTCAAACTATAAGTTTTATGTTGTAAGGTTATGTACACAAAATCCATCGGTATTTTTTTTTTTTTTTTTTTTTTTTTTTTTTTTTTTTTTTGTATTATACAGATATATGTGTACTCATGTGCAATTTGCATGTTAAACTGTGCATTTTTAAGTTATCTCATAACATTTTACACACTTAAGCCGCTTAATGTGCTTTTAAAATACACAGAAAAATGTATATTTTGAAATTGACACCTCAGGCAATGTGTTTGGCAATTTATACATATAGACAAATTGTTTTTGTATCATCAATATATCTATTTTAATCTGTAAATTTACGCTTTTATTTTTTTGAGCGTACGCCGTATATTTTCTGCCTTTTTTAAAGTACTCAGTATACCATCTGTTTCTCAAGCTGTAGCATAATACTCTCTAGTATAATCTTTGCTATAGCATATACCCTCCGGTTCTTTCACGACTACAAGTACCTACTGCCTAAAGGTCATCATATACTAATCTCCAAGCATTTATAAACTATCTTTTATAAAACCTTCATCATCATGTATTTGAATCACACACTCCACTCTAATGATTGAATGATTATTTTACGAACAAGCACTTTTCACGCAAACCGTTTTGATTGTTAAAAATATTTCAACTTAATACAGTGAAACCTCCCTGTGCGACCACCTCCATTAAGCGATCACCTCCCTGAACTACCATTTTTTCATGGAACGAATTTTATTCCCATAGGCTCAATACTAATTTTACCTCCATTCAGAGACCATCTTAGTTGAACTCCCTCCATGAGCGACCAATTTCTTTGAAGAAAATGAAACAAATTCCGTTTTTTCCTGGTCGCTTGAAGAAGGTTTCATTAGAAAAATAACTCCGGAGAGCGCATTATTAATCAAACTTCTAAACTAAGATTAGAATTTTTTTTTTTCGATAACTTTTAAGTGTTTAAAGAACTTTGTGACTTTTTAGGCAATGAATTTATCTCTGATGATAAATTAAGAATGGCAGTCAATAAATTCACCTGCCCTATTCTGCCAGGAAACTCTCAAAGAAGTAGTTAAATA
Organism: Maratus speciosus; assembly: GCA_963932465.1. Lineage (NCBI taxonomy): Eukaryota > Metazoa > Arthropoda > Arachnida > Araneae > Salticidae > Maratus > Maratus speciosus. The sequence continues at coordinate 511,918,587 of OZ010795.1, forward strand.
AATGTAATAGTCATTATTTTTTCACGTGCAAAAAAAATTTCAGCATTTATATACTGAACTTCGAAACAAAATTTATAAAAGATAAAACTGTAAAATCAAAGCAAACGTCCAATGTATTAAACTCTGCAGTAATTAACTTAGGTAATTAACTTTTGTTTTGATACTTAAATTTTCATATTTTTTCCTAATGTGAAAAATAAATTTTAGTAACATTGTTACCTTTTTCAACAATTAAAATCTAGATTTAAACATGACCTTTAATAAGAGACCACCTCTCGCAGCGACCAATTTTTATTGGAATGGAACGTGGTTGCTTTAGGGAGGTTTTACTGTAGTTCCCCATAGTTTCGAAAGCACTCTCTTCCCTTCTACCTAGACATAAAGGATTGAACAGACTACTTTTCTTTTCGTTGGAACGTTTCATATGGTTAGGCACTCCTTTTCATGTTTTATGATTTTTGTCGGATGTCTAGTGGTCAGGAATAATCGGTGGACGTCGCACAGTGGAGTATTTTTTTAAAAAGTTGGACAAAAGTCGAAAAATGAACTTTGTTAAAAACCTCAATACTTTATGTGTTTGTATAGCTTGCTAGTCAGCGCTTCCGGTAAACAATATCTTAGGAATGTTCGGTTACACTCACCGTCGCGTTATCAGTCTGAACACAGCTGTCGTGCATCGCAGATTTCTCTTTTCTCAACGCTGTGGTGAGAAGTGCATTATTTAATTGCAATTATTGTAGCATACAGTGGAGATCTGAATAAAACCTTTTATGGACATAGAATTGGGAGGTATGTAGCTTAAATTACTGTATTTAGTTTTAGTTATAAAAGAATATAATTATGAATATAGCCACATTGTTTTATCTTTAAAAATAAGTGTAATTTTACCTAGTTCTTTTATATTATTAATGATTTATAAATACGTTCCATCCTTTGTCGGGCAAAACTTTTTGTTGGAATGTAAAATATAGATATTCCTTATTATATTCATAAAATAAAATCTTGCCTCAACTTGCCCCAATTTCTTTTTTATTTTACCGTTTTATAAAAAAAATGGTAGATGATGATGATATTTTGAAAACGAAAAATCTTCATTTTTCTTTTAGAAACTTCAGTAACAGCAAAAGATCTTTCAAGAAAGTTGCTGTTTGACTTTTAAACAAGATTGTTCTTATAAGATACCACATGAAAAATTATGTTTCATGGAAAGTAATGTTACAAAAATGACGAAATGTCCGCTAGATAAACAAGTATTAAAACGTTCATTAAGCCGTTTCAAATCGGATTTTAAAGAAAAATGGGAGGCTCCCAATAGGGAAAAATGGCGCTTTCTTAAGATAAATTAACTTTGGCAAAACAGTTCCATAAAATTAGCTGTAGAATATACTATCTGTACAATATCAAAAAAGGTAGACCAACAAAAGATTTCGCCGAAGTGTGTGACAGAAGCAATTGACAAAAAACAAGAGGTTTAAGGGAGCAAGTTCCTCTTGATTAATTAACATATGTAGCTAGTACAAATCAACGAGCTGCTGGTAATATTGATGCCTCGACACTCATAAAATATATAACTCTAAGTCAAGAAGAGATACAAAATACAGAAAAATCATAACTTCAGCAAAAAAAAAAAAAAAAAAAGAAAAAACCACCATTAAGAACCATACACCATCAGAAGTCTTATCAATTTTTGTGGAAGCTGATCTAACGAGAAAGCAATGGGAAATTATTCATAGTGCAAATAAGAATATTTACTTATTATTCTCTGATTAAAAAAGCGAAGGAAGATAGCTGTATAAGTGAGGAGTCGATGAATGTGACAGAAACAAGTGCAGAAGTTAACCTACAGACCTTCTGGATCATATTTCTTTAAGACTTTGTAAATATTTAGAGGAAATTATTTTAAATAATACGAAGAAGAAAATCACAATTTAGAACAAATATCTAAATGGTGTTGCGATGGCTCCCAACAATCGCAATTTAAACAGATATTTCATAATACTTCTGATAGTGATGCAAATATATTTCAGAGTTCTGTTGTTCCTTTACGTTTAGAGGCACTGTCCAGTGGACATAGAATTGATGTTAAAAAATTTGAAAATTATACCGAAGAAACTGCAGATCTTTATGTCGAATTATATGGGTAGCACCCAATGTTTCCAACAGTACATAAAGTTTTAGCACATGGGGCCACAGTAATTAAACATGCAATATTGCCTATCGATCAACTTTCGGACGAGGTTGCTGAAGCTAGAAACAAACATTTCCGGCAATATAGGCAAACTTTTTGCCGAAAATTTTCTCAAGAGCAATGTAATAAAGAAGAGATAAATGCCTCTCAAACTCAAGAGCAATGTTTTGAACAGACGTTTACTAAATTCTGATCCTTTTATTAGTTCAAGACCATAGCTTAAGAAAAAAAATAGCCCTTTTCTAGCGAAACAACCAGAAACACCATACGGACAGCATCCAAAATAAGAAGAAGAGGAGGATGAAGACGAAACAGATGAAGATGAATATGATTAGAATAGTAAGTTACAGAAAGAACTTGTTATAAATATGTAAAAAAAACCGGAATATTTCCTTAAATATCATAAATGTTTATTCTAAACTGATTTAAATAGTAGTTTACTTATTTAAAAGCAAAGATTTTTTGTAAATTCGCAATTCCCCTCCCTCCACATAAAAGAAACCGAAAAAAGAACCGTCTTCTGTCGCGTAGATGTAAAGGCGAACTGAAAAATATTCTCATATCCAAACTGGTTACTTTCTGCCACATTTTTAAATTATTTTTTGATCACAAAAGCATAAAATTGGCAGATGCTCTTATTCAGAAACTTAGTAAACCTACTATTTTTTGCTGTTGTTGTTCATTTTTCGGTAAAGGCAAAAGATACTTTCAGAAAATTCTCTCCAAATGGGCGTTTTGAACTGAATTTCTGGACGCGACTGAGCGGGAAAGAACAAAAAATCGATGTCGTCTGACAGTAATTGCTTATAACTCATTTAGAGAAAAATAAAAACGTTTAATTACAAATCACTTTGTGTTGATCTTATCCAACTTGAACAATATAAAGCGAGTTACTAGCTTAGAGTCACTGGCTTAGACTTTCGCTCTACGCCAAAGTTCCCGCCTGCAGTTCATGAGATCCCTGGTTCAATACTCTCCAGTGCCAATCGACTCTGTCTTTATTGGAGACCCGAGCGTTATTTTAATAACAACGAGCATCGCACTTCATAACAAATAGATGACAACACCAAATAAATCATCTCCAGTATGCAAAGCTTGTGAAATACTCACAGCACAAAGCCTGTCATGTTGCGCATCCCATATGCGCGCGACAGCACAAAGTTTGCCACGCCGCGCTTTGCACATACGCACACGACAGCATCACTCACGAGTACATGTCGCACGTCAACAAGATGTCTTCGTCACTGGGAATGATGTGTGTCGCGATCGCATCTCTCTTGAACCGTATAAAGTGAGTTACTAGCTTAGAGTAACTGGCTTAGCCTTTTGCTTGACTCTAACGTTCTCTTCTACTGTTCATGAGATCCCTTGTTCCCTCTCCTGCGCCAGTCCGCTCTCTTTTTATATTCAATAATCATGTCTGCAAGTGTTATGCTTTTGCGTTTAAAAATGAATCAGAAAATGCGTCAGAAAGTTTTGCACTGTTGAGCAGGGAAAAGATTTTTTTTTTTTTTTTTTTTTTTTTTTAAGAACAGCATGCTCTGACTGCATGTTCTTGAGAAACTTCACTCTCAGACAACATTAGCATGGTTATAAGAGGTGCCTAAAATGATTCTCTTTTATCGACAATCTGAATTTTCCACCAACCACAACTCAGATTCATATAACCTGAAATTTAAACAATATATAACTAAAAAATAATATTATAAAGTTTGTCTTCTTTCACTCAAAAAGAATAGAATACGGAACACTTTACAAATTACGTTTAAAGGTCATCATATATCCATCTCAGAGCATTTATAAACTGCCTTTCATAAAATCTTCATCGTCATGTACTTGAATCTCATATTTCATCCTCTGATTGAATGATTATTTTATGAATAAGCACTCTTTTACGCAAGCCTTCTTGATTGTTAAAAATCTTTCAACTTAATAGTTCCCTTATGATTTCGCATTCACTCTCTTCCCTTCTCCCCACGCTTAACTTCATGCTCAGACACCAATAGAATGGCTATAAGGTGTCTAACATGTTTCTCTTTTTTTCGACAATCAGAATTTTCACACAAAAACTATACTCCCCATGAATGTTGTATCATCTCTGTTTCTCTGGTTCACGCCCCTAGCCGGTTCTCTCTAATGAAAGTAACCCAGAACGATCGTAATTTATCTGTCTAATAGATGATAGGGAGACGTTAGGGAAAAAAAATTTTTCGAGGTCACAAAGCAGCTATTCAATCTTAGTCAACGGCAACCAAAAGCGATTTTTCTTTTCGTCGTTTCTACTACAAGTACAAATTGTAAAGACTTTCGTTAGTTTTCGAGGAGGGGAGGAAGGGGATGGGGCACTTCAATGTTTTGTATTAACAAAATTTGTGGGATGCATAAAAATGATGGTAAATTCTTCTGAATAAAGATAAAAAATGGTAGAAACTGGTATGATAGTCTATGAAGTATGATAAAGAAATAAATAAATTCGGAGAAAAAGTATTATGTCAAAACAGAGATATCAATTTTAAGGATAATATACATATTTTCATCAATACTTAAAAGAAGAAATATGAAATATAAAATTTTGGAAATGTTTACATACTGGTCATTATTTTTCCTTAGCAATGTCGACAGGTTTTTGAGACAGAGAACATTTATCTTGTGCTTTAAATTATTTTATCCTGAATGATAAATGTTTCAAATAACGCTTTTTTGATGTTGAAGCTGAGCATTTGGTTGTTAGTCCCCTATATAGGCACATTGGAAGATCTTTACTTCTTTTCTTGAACCTGTAACACCTCAATTAAAAAGATTGATTTTCCATTCTAACTAAGAAAGTGTGGAAGATTATGACATCATTAATTCTGACATAATAAGAAAATCTATACTTTTTATAATGTCGTCATTTTCAGTTATTTGCCATCTTACAGGCGATTTGAAGTGAACAAATTTCAACGTCAAATGAAAATTGACACTTATAGAATGTTTCAGAAATACTATACAACTTTTAAAGAGTTGATTTTAATCATACACCTCGATTTCCTGGGATTTTTTTTTTATGGAAAAAAGTCACACGTGCAATAAAATTATTTAAGAATTGAAAATCGAAATGCACATTAACATGATTGACCATTGCACATATACTATTTGAATGCATAAAAAAATTCTTAAACTGGCTATGTCCATAAAATCGTATCTCAATTACGTATCACAATTTGAACAGTATCTCCTTCGAAAACAGTCACCTTACGCTGCCAGGGTTTCTGACACTGCTGAAATGTAGCCTGATAGTCATATTGCGCAAGTGAAACTTTACGATATGCGTTCCGGCTATCGGCAGCGGTGCAAAATTGCTGACCTTTCATTTGCATCTTCATCTTCAGGAAACGAAGTAACCAGGTGCTGAATCTGGTGATTAGTACAGATGCGATGGCAATAAAATGTTATAGTAAGCATGAAACTCGTGAAGGAAAAATGCTGGGAGTGGGAGTGTAATGTCATGGAGAAACATATTCTTCGCACCTTCTCCGACTGTTCTTCCTCAAGCACCTCAGAAATTCGTAGTTGAAATCTATATTGACTGTCCGGTCCGCGAAATAAGTTTTGCGAAGAACAACAATGCCGTGAATGTCGGAAGACCATATGTGTTGCATTGAGCTACGACTCCGTTTTGTCTTTTTAGGTTGTGAAGATGACGGTTTTTTGACATTACGACAACTGCCGATTTGACTCAAAGTCGAACCCGTATGCTCAATTTCCTGTCCCAAACTTATTTTTTTAATCTGATATATTTTCAATAATGAAATCGCAGACTACTGCACACACGTGCTCAGAAGAAAATAAACACCAGAATAATCCTTATTGTTAACATAGCTATGCGTCTTATTATTCTGCTTTTTCAGGATTGAAGGCCATTTTAGCTGCTGTTAACTATATTCTTGTGCTGCCATTTAATGTCGTGCTAGAGAACTAATTAGGAAACTTTTTGATACGTCCATATACCATATGCAATTGAAACTTGAATGCAATTTTACTGGAAATAAAAATAAATGTAAAATTAAAAGAAAAAAAAAATTAGGTTTGTTTATATGGTTTGTCTTTTCTCCCCCGTCACTCATTTGTTTTTATTTCGATACTTGAGTCAAAACGTAATTTTACCTATTCCATAGAAATAGATTCCATTATATTTTTTTATGATAATGTTAAAGATAGCGGAAATATGTTGGTTACTTTTATACTTTTTATGTTTATAAAGTGGAATTTTATTATCCAAAAAGTTTCTTAATATTTTTATTGGAAATAGTTGTTGTAACCAAGACCTTATGACGCGAAACAAGGTTTCCGAAACTAAAGCTTTGAACTGAAAATAATATATGGGGCATTCTCACAATCTTTTGACTTTGGGGGAAAAAATCTGCGAAATTAAACTTGCTAAAATAACATTTTAATCTGATAGACGAATGCCTTAATGATTCTTGTCTCCCCCCGGGATTGCACTTATACTCTAAAGCGAAAGCTGGGTTCCCGGGGCGGTCATCCCTGTCATCCCTGCCTTAATGATTCAAAATAAAGAAAAAAGGGTCAGCAGCGAAAAATTTTTTATTTAACCGAGGTTTAAGTTAAATTTGCGAGTTTGATTTTCCTTACCGTCTTACCTGTTTATTTTCTTCTAATTTTTACTTATAATGAATTTGCATAATACCCACAGGACATTCAAATAAGAAATAATAAAAATGTAGTACTTTTAATACAGAATTTTTGTATAACATTGTTAAAGGGGTGTTAAAGAAGGGACGGTAGAGTAAAAAAAGGGGATGGTATAGGGGAAAAGGGACGAAATGGTAAAAAAAGGGACGAAATTGTAAAAAAAAGAGACGGTAAGGATGGAACGGTAAGGAAAATTACCACCTATTTTTAGGAAAATCATGTTAAGACTAAGTGATAGCCACAATGTTCATTGATTTTTAGAAACAGTTGTTAACATTGGATTAAAATATATATATTTTTTTTTAATTTACCTCGAAAAGTGCCGGAATAAACCTTGGGGACGGTAAGACATACCAATAAAGCCACGGTGCTTGAAATTGGCATTTAAATGCTGATTTATATTCTGCAGTAAATTTCCTGTCAAAGAATTTTAGATATTCTTTCTCTAGCATACTTCTGCATGAGAAAAAACTTGAAAAAAATTCTGTCGCTGCATCTGAAGTGATTTTCTGTATAGTTTTAGAAGAGGTATGGTAAGGAATCTAAAACCCAGGGACAGAGTTCAAAAAATAATATCAACCTTAAAATGTGTACAAGTTAATTTTTAGCTACATATTTATGCAAAACAATAGTTCCAATTTCAGAAAAAAAAATTACATCGAATTATTTTTATTGAAACAATTTTATCCAGACAGCTCCAAACTTCAAAATCAGCATCAGGGACACGGGACGGTAGATGTATTTTCCATGTGTTTGAACCCCCAACATCGTCGAAAACTTATTTATCTCGTTAATATTGTTGTGCAATCATGCATTGGGATGTTCCCAAGTATATGAAATAAAAAAACACAAAAAAGTGTATTAAATAAAAAATTATTATTCAGGGACATGAAAGTCAAAAGATTGTGAGGATGCCCCATATATATTTTTTTAATCTTTTTTTATTAATATTAATTATGTCAAACTATTTTAAGAAAACCCTATGTATACTTCGTTCAATGAAAAATTAATTCTCGAAAAAGAACCAATTTTTAGTAACTGTCCTTTTATTCTAAATTAGGAGAACGTCATACGTTCTGTGATTTATTTTTCCTTTTATTAAAGATCATTTACCTTAATTTTCCAGAGTAATTTAAAAAAAAAAAAGTATTATCTGCCTTTATCTAATCTTTTCCGTTCAGTCTATCGAAATTGACATATTAGCAGTACAAGAAATTTTACTATGATATTAAATAGCCTAGAAAATATTGTATTTCATTATCTATATACTGATTCAAATAAATGATATCCTTGTACAGTAATTTTTCATAAAAATTAAAAGTAACCTCTTTGAGTCAATTTCAACATTGATGTAATGCATTCCAAAGCGATTAAAACTAATTAATAGCACTGTTTCTAAAATTATAGTCGGCTATCTAAAAATTATTTCTTAACATTTTGAAATATTATAATGAATTAAATAAATGAATTTTTTTTAAATTTATCACCCCCAAAATAGTTTTTTTTAATTTTTTCAAGTTGTTCCAAATTCCCATACCCTGGGAACAAATACTCACTTAATTCTTTATAACGATTTTCCTGTCAACCTCTATAATCGATTTCGGTGAAAATATTAGATCCCGAGAATGCGAATTCAAGAGGCTTTTAATTTGGGAAAGCCCAGCTTTCCCATTCATTTAGCACAGAAGAATGAATCAAAAGATATTTTGTCACTGTGAGAAATCGGGAATTTATTAAAATTTTCTGATTACATTCTGGTTCATATTTAATTGATAAATTCAATAATTCAGAAATACATTTTGTTAAATTTAATATGCACGACGATTTCTCAAATCGAAAGGTTCCGCTTAAGAATGTTTAACTGAACGAACAATTATGTACGAACAATTTATAGTCAATGAATATAACCAAATTTTCAACCAATGATTAGTGATATTTCTAAAGTTATTAATCTTTTTACTGACATCGTTGAAAATTAAATATATAGCTTCTGAAAAATTCTTAAAAATGGCTCTTTAACATAACGGCAGCAGTGGCGAAACCAGAATTTGGCGCTGAGTGGGAGGGGGAAGGGGGGAAGCTGTTCATAGTTAGCTCAATTGTCGATGCATGCTTATTAGCATCACTTGTTAATCGAATCGGACTATTATAATCAGTCTAATTTTTCTTTTTAAAAGAAAGTATGCATAAGTAGATAATATTTGCCGGTTCTATGTCAGCGGCGTACGCGGCGTGACCTTGAATGACCTTGAACGACCTCTGCATGCTGTTTGAAGGTTATGCGGCGTAGGTGAAGGTTATACTCTGGGAGGCGGGGTCAAGGTGATGCGTCATCTTATAGTATGAGGGGTAATTTTGAGTTTGATTTTTTTTTTTTTTTATGATAATTAATTTTAATTGGGGGACTTTAACTTTTTTCGGGGTAATTTTTGAAGATAGAAATTTTTGTGAGATTGATTTTTTTTTCTGACCGTACTACAGTACGAGGGGTTATTTTAAGTTTGATTTTTTTTTAAATGATAATTAATTTTAATTGGAGGACTTTAACTTTTTTCGGGGTAATTTTTGAAGATTGAATTTTTGGGAGATTGATTTTTTCTTTTACTGTACTACAGTATGAGGGGTAATTTTAAGTTTGTTTTTTTTTTACTAATGATAATTAATTTTAATTGGGGGACTTTAACTTTTTTCAGGGTAATTTTTGAAGATTGAAATTTTTAGAGATTCATTTTTTTTTTCTCACCGTACTACAGTACTTAGGGATAATTTTACATTTGAAAAATACATTAACGATAATTAATTAAGAAATTTTAATTGGGGGGGCTTAAACTTTCTTGGAGTAATTTTTTGAAATGTTTGGGACATTGATTTTTTTTTTTCGTCGTACGAGGGGTTATTTGAGTTTGATATTTTTTCATTAATGATAATTAATTAAGAAATTTTAATTGTGGGACTTTAACTTTTTTGGGAGTATTTTTGAAGATAGAATTTTTCGGGGAAATTGATTATTCTTTTCGTCGTACTCCAGTACGAGGGGTTATTTGTACTTTTAAAAAATTAATTAAGAATTTTTAATTGGGAGACTTTAATTTTTGGGAGTAATTTTTGAGTTAGATTTTTTTTTCTTTTCGAGGACATTTATTTTTTTAGCACACTTGAGTTTTCGGTGTTTTTACTGGCAACGATTTTTAATTTGGGAACTTTCAAATATTTTTTTCACGATTTTTCATTTTGCAATCGAATTGTAAACATTCATTAAACATTTTAATTGGGAGACTTTATCTTTTAACGCAAATTTTTAGATAAAAATGGAATTTTAAACATAAATTGGATGAGGGGACTTTACGCGATTCAATTTAGTGACGTATGCGCTAGAATATTGAGTATTAATTAAAATTCTGAATGATTGTGAATTTTTGTTATTTAGTGTTAGAAATTTGTCTGCAAATTTTTGAATAGTACTGCCCCACCCGTGGCTGAGAGGTTTTGCTCACGAAGCTAATAGACCTGAAGTGTTGGGTTCGATCCCATTCGCGCCCGTCGGCCTAATCGTTCGGAGTTTTGTTAGAGCCATGAATTTGCATGCGTAAATATGGGTTAGGTTACCTTAGAAAGACCTCCACGAAGGGCACTCCCCCCTTGGGTCTAGTGTAGATAATCGCCCGTCAAAATCAACCCACCTTTTAAATAGTGTTAATAAATTTTAGAATTTTTTTTTTCTGAATACGTGTTAGATCGGTGGTTATGTTTTCGCGGATTTAATCATAAATAGAAATTGTTAGGATATTTTTAAGGATATCAGTTTTCGATTTGTTATGCAATTTTTAGGCATGTATTGCTTAATTTATATAAAAATATATTTTGAAAAAAAAAAAAAAAAAACATGAAATGCCATTCATAAAGATATTAGGAAATGTATACCCCCTACCCCTAAATGAATATCTATATATTTGTAAAATATGGGGTTACCTATTCAATGGTTCGTTTGAATTTGTCCCTTCAAATTTTATTAACGCATGTTTTTTATTTTTTAAACAGTGTCATTATAAATTATCTAGATCTATTTTTCAAAACTAGAAAATCGATTTTTAAACATATATAATTTTTGAATGTTTCTATTAAAATACTTTGAATTTTTAATAAGATTTTGGGAAAAAACGCATTTTTTACAAATTTTCGCTAATATTACGCTTTTTAGAATAAAACTATTAAATACATAAATTTACCAAAAATTTAACACACTTACTTTACTTCAAATGACTCTCAGAGTCTAAAAAAACGCGTGTTTTTGTAGGAAAATGTCTACTATACTGAACCGTGGTCATCGTGCGTTATCTTTGGGAACACTCAGAAGTGAATCACTTTATCTAGATAAGGGGTTTTCCTTTTTATCGTGATAGGATATTAGATTTTAATTTCGTTTGACTAATGGTGGGGTACAAATTAAGATTTTCAAATAATTAATTTAAGATTTTTATTATCTCACTGATTGCGAATTTAATGAATGAATAATTAATATTACGTCACACAAAACGAATTTTATGAATAATTTAATATTGCGTCACAACTTTTGAATGATTTTATTAATATAAATTTTTTATCCAATTGGGGGTCATTTTTTCTCATAGATTTATTTTAAATAAAATTGGAATATTCATTTAGTAATACTATATTAACAATTTAATGCATGTGCGACATTTCTTTTGGATAAAATTAAAACTATTTTCTAATGAGACCTTTAAAAACGGATACTTTTTTAACTGATTCATTAACCGCGAGAATACTTCAAACATGTCCTTGATGAGTCATCACGAATAACACTCGAAAACATGAAAGTTTTAATAAATTTATTGAGGTTTATGAAAAGTAACACTTATTGAAATTTATTTAATATTTGAAATAAACATTACGCGCAGTGACCGTTACGCATACATTTTAAAATAGAGATCTAGTTCAAATTTTACTAAGTTTCGTAATGGAGGTCACGTTATACCCTAACCAATCATACTTTTTAGTCAGGGATTGCTATTTTGCAATTATCTAAATTAGTTACAAAACTTCTCATTTTTTAATAACTATACTAATCATAAGTCTTGTTTAATCAAATAAATATAATTTTTATCGTTTTTGTTACTTAACAAGATATAAATACCTTATACATATGCTATATTGATTCTGGTTTAGTTTAGTGCATATAAATTTTAACTAATATTTTTCTTTTAGTAGATATAACAATATTCGCCAACATATATATGTATTTTTAACATTATTCAAATTTCGCACAAACCTTTAAATAATTTTGGAAAAAATATTTCATTTTTAGAAGATTAACCATAATATTAATTTTAAACCTCTTAATTCTTTTTTAATTGAGGTAGTACGATAGAAAATTAATATATTCGACACAATAAAGAAATTACTAATTCATATTAACAATGATTTTAAGCATTATGTTAAAATTCGAGATTTTTCATTTACAAATAATTTGAAAAATAAAACATTTAAAAGTAAATTGACTTACTTGTATTAATTTTCCATCTAAATCCAAAAGGCTTTCAAACAGAAACAACACACCACATACAGTTTTGTGTCACTATATGAAATGAATTAGGATTTTTCACCCCAATCTCTTATCTCTGGGGTAATTCCTAGAACTGACTCATGCGATTCGCACAATATTACATCGTAATTTGAATCTAAGAACAGTGTTAATGAATTTAATATGATGCGTTATTAATAAGGTATTAAATATAATGTGTAATTAATAAGGGATTTAGTTAATTTGTTTCGTTATTAATTAAAACTTGAATATAATTATGTCTTTTTAAGTCTTATTTAATAGAATAGGAATACTTTTAAAATTTTCAGGAGGTTTTTTTCAGAAACACTTTTTAAGAATACTTTTCTTAATGAATGTGTAATTAACATTTTTTAAATTAATTAATTAATACGTAATTAAATTTTCAAAATTAAAATAAATATAAAATAGAAGAGAAATTCTTTTCAAATTTATTAAGCAAAATACAAGTTATTATTAGGTAATATTTCAAATTGCTGCAATTTTTAAACATGTTGAGTTATCACTGAGAACTTAATATCGAGGTATTTGAATAGTAATGCTAATCAGAATTTGAAAAAAAAAAAAGGAAAATAGTAAAAATAATTTTGATATTAACTAACTTGCATAACTTGCTACAAACATGACTTTCTTTTGAACACACTAGAATGGGATTGAACTTTTAAAGACATATTTATCTCACATATTTAAAATAAAGACTTGTGCTAAATTTTCAACGAAAATATTTCTCATTTTAAAGTTAACTTCTTTCATTGAAAAAGTTCTATAATTGGAAATTTCACATACAAATTTTTCTCACATGGAAAAAGACTTAAGTAATTGTATTAGAATAAAAACTTATCATATGAAAATTTTACTTGTGTAAATTGTATTTTAAAAAAAACTTATCATATTAAAATTCTTTATAAGTTAATTATTATTATTAAATCTATGTCTCCCACCACTCACTTTTTTTATAAATAAATATTTATCACTTTTTAATGGAAACAAGGATGGTAGGTAAACCTTTCGTTTTATATTTTAAAATTAATATGAGCCTTTTTTTTTTCATTGCGACTCCTTCAAATTTAAAACCCTTTGAAAGCTTTTATAGGGATAACATAAAAAAATCGAAGTCTCCCATTTCACCAATAAAGGATTTGTACTAAATACACTACAGACATTCTTGTTTTAACATGATTTGAAAAATTTTAATTCAAGTTCTTTTGAAAACTTTACTTATTTCATAGGGAGAAAAAAAACATGCATTTATAAATTTTTAGTTTCACATATTATACACTAAATAAAATATATATTAAGATTAAACATTTGCAAACTTATTTATAAAAAGGAAAGACATAACCTTATTTCACTTTTTCGTTAAGCATATTTTTAATTCACAAGCAGGCTTCACACATATTACTTAGCACACAAGTTACTTCAGCGAAAAATCCCTTTTCCTTATCTAAATGATTCATACCTCCCTCATGAATACGTTATACAAACAATGTATTAGTTTAATGAATATAAATTTTAACTGAATCCTTTAAAATTTATTTGATAACATTCGATCATTTTTATATTTCAAAACGAAGAAAAATTATTGAATATCACCTAACAAGCATATACTTTTACACTAACATGTTATAAAAACACTTCTCAATATTCAAATTTTATGATATTTCGACATCTCTCGCCAAGCTTTTTAAGAATGAAAGACTATTTCGTCAGAATATTTAGCTTTTTGTATACAATTTTAGCAATAAATACATAATGCACTCAACTTTACTTTGTCATTAAACATTAAATTAATCCATCGCATAGCAATTCAAACTTAGGATTTTTTTATTTAGGGTAGATAAGTATACGTGTATATATTTATATATATATATATACATGTGCATATATGTGTGTCTGTGTGCATTTGTTAATGGGGGAAAAATTTAAAAGTTATACACATTGAAAATTAATAAAATTATTTAAAAAAATTTATAAAAATATTTCAAGAGAGTATTAAACATTTTAAGACAGTATTAAAGATTTGAACAACTGATAAAAATGCTTTGAAAAACATTTAAAAATATTTAAAATGTTTCTTTCATATTTTAAAGTCAACAAATTTTAATACATAGCTATGTACATACAGGCATTTGAGCTATATACATACATGCATTTGACCTATGTTAACAGAACAAATGTTTTATATATTTCGATGCTATTTCCAAGTTAGTCAATTTATACTTTTTGAATATGCATATACATATATTTGTAAATTTTAATGTTTTCTCTTAAAACTGACTAGTTATTTATTCTAGCATTATCCTATTATTATCCTACTTATTTATCCTACATTTATTAACACAAAAAAACCAACTGCTTTTCAAACGACTGTGTGATTATCAAAACAACCCAAATCCTTTTATCTACACATATGCAAACATTTTAATAAACTAGAGGCCACATTTTCAATCGAATAAAACAATGACTAATCAAATAGGTTATATCCTAACTTAAATTATACCTTTTATGTGATATTGCTAAACATGCTACTACAATGTCTAATCAAATAGGTTATGTCCTAACTTGAATGATACTTTTTTTGTGACATCGCTAAACAAACTTCTAACTTGTAAAAATAGCATGATAACTTGTTTTCACTAGACAAACTTAATAATTTTCGTAGGTTTTATAAAATAATCGACATGTTTGGTTATCTCTCATCATAGTTTTCTAAAATATATCCAAAAAAGTTTGCTGCTATTAAAAAACATGCTTTTCATTCAGATAGTTTTCACTCTTATTATTTAAAAACATAAAACACAAAATATTTTTATTAAATAATCACTATTTTTCACAAGTTTGCAATATTTATATGCTAACTAGGGTTAGTAGTATTCAGACTTGAAAATATCTTTATAGATTAAACATGAAAATTTATATGTCTGACAATCCTTTGACTATTTTTAGTTAAAGTTCGTGTCATGAAATATAACCGCAAAGCTTAAAATTATACTTTGCAGTTTTCTAACTATTAAAAATTAATGTTTTAAAATTCATTAAAATTTGAAAAATTATTAAATACTATTACATTTTAATTTTTAAATTCATTTTTATATAAAAACACACAAAATAATAATACTTATCTAATTTGGCAGCTAGCAGTCTTAAGCGCAACCTTCTCTTTCAAAAACTAAAAACGAAATGAATAATTCTAAGTCCTTATCAGCTAATCTTATCAACTGATTAGATCTAGTCACGTGATATATGATAACGTCATTAGTGATATCATATACCACGTGATGGATATTCCCGATCACGTGATAACCCCAACGTCATTAGTGATAAGTGATGTCATATATCACGTGACTAGATCTAATCAGTTGATAAGATTAGCTGATAAGGACTTAGAATTATTCATTTCGTTTTTAGTTTTTGAAAGAGAAGGTTGCGCTTAAGACTGCTAGCTGCCAAATTAGATAAGTATTATTATTTTGTGTGTTTTTATATAAAAATGAATTTAAAAATTAAAATGTAATAGTATTTAATAATTTTTCAAATTTTAATGAATTTTAAAACATTAATTTTTAATAGTTAGAAAACTGCAAAGTATAATTTTAAGCTTTGCGGTTATATTTCATGACACGAACTTTAACTAAAAATAGTCAAAGGATTGTCAGACATATAAATTTTCATGTTTAATCTATAAAGATATTTTCAAGTCTGAATACTACTAACCCTAGTTAGCATATAAATATTGCAAACTTGTGAAAAATAGTGATTATTTAATAAAAATATTTTGTGTTTTATGTTTTTAAATAATAAGAGTGAAAACTATCTGAATGAAAAGCATGTTTTTTAATAGCAGCAAACTTTTTTGGATATATTTTAGAAAACTATGATGAGAGATAACCAAACATGTCGATTATTTTATAAAACCTACGAAAATTATTAAGTTTGTCTAGTGAAAACAAGTTATCATGCTATTTTTACAAGTTAGAAGTTTGTTAAGCGATGTCACAAAAAAGGTATCATTCAAGTTAGGACATAACCTATTTGATTAGACATTGTAGTAGCATGTTTAGCAATATCACATAAAAGGTATAATTTAAGTTAGGATATAACCTATTTGATTAGTCATTGTTTTATTCGATTGAAAATGTGGCCTCTAGTTTATTAAAATGTTTGCATATGTGTAGATAAAAATATTTGGGTTGTTTTGATAATCACACAGTCGTTTGAAAAGCAGTTGGTTTTTTTGTGTTAATAAATGTAGGATAAATAACTAGGATAATAATAGGATAATGCTAGAATAAATAACTAGTCAGTTTTAAGAGAAAACATTAAAATTTACAAATATATGTATATGCATATTCAAAAAGTATAAATTGACTAACTTGGAAATAGCATCGAAATATATAAAACATTTGTTCTGTTAACATAGGTCAAATGCATGTATGTATATAGCTCAAATGCCTGTATGTACATAGCTATGTATTAAAATTTGTTGACTTTAAAATATGAAAGAAACATTTTAAATAATTTTAAATGTTTTTCAAAGCATTTTTATCAGTTGTTCAAATCTTTAATACTGTCTTAAAATGTTTAATACTCTCTTGAAATATTTTTATAAATTTTTTTAAATAATTTTATTAACTTTCAATGTGTATACCTTTTAAATTTTTCCCCCATTAACAAATGCACACAGACACACATATATGCACATGTATATATATATATATAAATATATACACGTATACTTATCTACCCTAAATAAAAAAAATCCTAAGTTCGAATGGCTATGCGATGGATTAATTTAATGTTTAATGACAAAGTAAAGTTGAGTGCATTATGTATTTATTGCTAAAATTGTATACAAAAAGCTAAATATTCTAACGAAATAGTCTTTCATTCTTAAAAAGCTTGGCGAGAGATGTCGAAATATCATAAAATTTGAATATTGAGAAGTGTTTCTATAACATGTTAGTGTAAAAGTATATGCTTGTTAGGTGATATTCAATAATTTTTCTTCGTTTTGAAATATAAAAATGATCGAATGTTATCAAATAAAGTTTAAAGGATTCAGTTAAAATTTATATTCATTAAACTAATACATCGTTTGTATAACGTATTCATGAGGGAGGTATGAATCATTTAGATAAGGAAAAGGGATTTTTCGCTGAAGTAACTTGTGTGCTAAGTAATATGTGTGAAGCCTGCTTGTGAATTAAAAATATGCTTAACGAAAAAGTGAAATAAGGTTATGTCTTTCCTTTTTATAAATAAGTTTGCAAATGTTTAATCTTAATATATATTTTATTTAGTGTATAATATGTGAAACTAAAAATTTATAAATGCATGTTTTTTTTTTTTCTCCCTATGAAATAAGTAAAGTTTTCAAAAGAACTTGAATTAAAATTTTTCAAATCATGTTAAAACAAGAATGTCTGTAGTGTATTTAGTACAAATCCTTTATTGGTGAAATGGGAGACTTCGATTTTTGTTATGTTATCCCTATAAAAGCTTTCAAAGGGTTTTAAATTTGAAGGAGTCGCACTGAAAAAAAAAGGCTCATATTAATTTTAAAATATAAAACGAAAGGTTTACCTACCATCCTTGTTTCCATTAAAAAGTGATAAATATTTATTTATAAAAAAAGTGAGTGGTGGGAGACATAGATTTAATAATAATAATTAACTTATAAAGAATTTTAATATGATAAAATTTTTTTAAAATACAATTTACACAAGTAAAATTTTCATATGATAAGTTTTTATTCTAATACAATTACTTAAGTCTTTTTCCATGTGAGAAAAATTTGTATGTGAAATTTCAGAGTATAGAACTTTTTCAATGAAAGAAGTTAACTTTAAAATGAGAAATATTTTCGTTGAAAATTTAGCACAAGTCTTTATTTTAAATATGTGAGATAAATATGTCTTTAAAAGTTCAATCCCATTCTAATGTGTTCAAAAGAAAGTCATGTTTGTAGCAAGTTATGCAAGTTAGTTAATATCAAAATTATTTTTACTATTTTTCTTTTTTTTTTTTCAAATTCTGATTAGCATTACTATTCAAATACCTCGATATTAAGTTCTCAGTGATAATTCAACATGTTTAAAAATTGCAGCAATTTGAAATATTACCTAATAATAACTTGTATTTTGCTTAATAAATTTGAAAAGAATTTCTCTTCTATTTTATATTTATTTTAATTTTGAAAATTTAATTACGTATTAATTAATTAATTTAAAAAATGTTAATTACACATTCATTAAGAAAAGTATTCTTAAAAAGTGTTTCTGAAAAAAACCTCCTGAAAATTTTAAAAGTATTCCTATTCTATTAAATAAGACTTAAAAAGACATAATTATATTCAGGTTTTAATAAATAACGAAACAAATTAACTAAATCCCTTATTAATTACACATTATATTTAATACCTTATTAATAACGTATCATATTAAATTCATTAACACTGTTCTTAGATTCAAATTACGATGTAATATTGTGCGAATCGCATGAGTCAGTTCTAGGAATTACCCCAGAGATAAGAGATTGGGGTGAAAAATCCTAATTCATTTCATATAGTGACACAAAACTGTATGTGGTGTGTTGTTTCTGTTTGAAAGCCTTTTGGATTTAGATGGAAAATTAATACAAGTAAGTCAATTTACTTTTAAATGTTTTATTTTTCAAATTATTTGTAAATGAAAAATCTCGAATTTTAACATAATGCTTAAAATCATTGTTAATATGAATTAGTAATTTCTTTATTGTGTCGAATATATTAATTTTCTATCGTACTACCTCAATTAAAAAAGAATTAAGAGGTTTAAAATTAATATTATGGTTAATCTTCTAAAAATGAAATATTTTTTCCAAAATTATTTAAAGGTTTGTGCGAAATTTGAATAATGTTAAATATATATATATATGTTGGCGAATATTGTTATATCTACTAAAAGAAAAATATTAGTTAAAATTTATATGCACTAAACTAAACCAGAACCAATATAGCATATGTATAAGGTATTTATATCTTGTTAAGTAACAAAAACGATAAAATATATTTACTTGATTAAACAAGACTTATGATTAGTGTAGTTATTAAAAAATGAGAAGTTTTGTAACTAATTTAGATAATTGCAAAATAGCAATCCCTGACTAAAAAGTATGATTGGTTAGGGTATAACGTGACCTCCATTACGAAACTTAGTAAAATTTGAACTAGATCTCTATTTTAAAATGTATGCGTAACGGTCACTGCGCGTAATGTTTATTTCAAATATTAAATAAATTTCAATAAGTGTTACTTTTCATAAACCTCAATAAATTTATTAAAACTTTCATTTTTTCGAGTGTTATTCGTGATGACTCATCAAGGACATGTTTGAAGTATTCTCGCGGTTAATGAATCAGTTAAAAAAGTATCCGTTTTTAAAGGTCTCATTAGAAAATAGTTTTAATTTTATCCAAAAGAAATGTCGCACATGCATTAAATTGTTAATATAGTATTACTAAATGAATATTCCAATTTTATTTAAAATAAATCTATGAGAAAAAAATGACCCCCAATTGGATAAAAATTTTATATTAATAAAATCATTCAAAAATTGTGACGCAATATTAAATTATTCATAAAATTCGTTTTGTGTGACGTAATATTAATTATTCATTCATTAAATTCGCAATCAGTGAGATAATAAAAATCTTAAATTAATTATTTGAAAATCTTAATTTGTACCCCACCATTAGTCAATCGAAATTAAAATCTAATATCCTATCACGATAAAAAGGAAAACCCCTTATCTAGATAAAGTGATTCACTTCTGAGTGTTCCCAAAGATAACGCACGATGACCACCGTTCAGTATAGTAGACATTTTCCTACAAAAACACGCGTTTTTTTAGACTCTGAAAGTCATTTGAAGTAAAGTAAGTGTGTTAAATTTTTGGTAAATTTATGTATTTAATAGTTTTATTCTAAAAAGCGTAATATTAGCGAAAATTTGTAAAAAATCCTTTTTTTCCCAAAATCTTATTAAAAATTCAAAGTATTTTAATAGAAACATTCAAAAATTATATATGTTTAAAAATCGAGTTTCTAGTTTTGAAAAATAGATCTAGATAATTTATAATGACACTGTTTAAAAAATAAAAAACATGCGTTAATAAAATTTGAAGGGACAAATTCAAACGAACCATTGAATAGGTAACCCCATATTTTACAAATATATAGATATTCATTTAGGGGTAGGGGGTATACATTTCCTAATATCTTTATGAATGGCATTTCATGTTTTTTTTTTTTTTTTTTTTTTTCAAAATATATTTTCATATAAATTAAGCAATACATGCCTAAAAATTGCATAACAAATCGAAAACTGATATCCTTAAAAATATCCTAACAATTTCTATTTATGATTAAATCCGCGAAAACATAACCACCGATCTAACACGTATTCAGAAAAAAAAAAAAAATCTAAAATTTATTAACACTATTTAAAAGGTGGGTTGATTTTGACGGGCGATTATCTACACTAGACCCAAGGGGGGAGTGCCCTTCGTGGAGGTCTTTCTAAGGTAACCTAACCCATATTTACGCATGCAAATTCATGGCTCAAAAGAAAACTCCGAACGATTAGGCCGACGGGCGCGAATGGGATCGAACCCAACACTTCAGGTCTATTAGCTTCGTGAGCAGAACCTCTCAGCCACGGGTGGGGCAGTACTATTCAAAAATTTGCAGACAAATTTCTAACACTAAATAACAAAAATTCACAATCATTCAGAATTTTAATTAATACTCAATATTCTAGCGCATGCGTCACTAAATTGAATCGCGTAAAGCCCCCTCATCCAATTTATGTTTAAAATTCCATTTTTATCTAAAAATTTGCGTTAAAGGATAAAGTCTCCCAATTAAAATGTTTAATGAATGTTTACAATTCGATTGCCAATGAAAAATCGTGAAAAAAATATTTGAAAGTTCCCAAATTAAAAATCGTTGTCAGTAAAAACACCGAAAACTCAAGTGTGCTAAAAAAATAAATGTCCTCGAAAAGAAAAAAAAATCTAACTCAAAAATTACTCCCAAAAATTAAAGTCTCCCAATTAAAAATTCTTAATTAATTTTTTTAAAGTACAAATAACCCCTCGTACTGGAGTACGACGAAAAGAATAATCAATTTCCCCGAAAAATTCTATCTTCAAAAATACTCCCAAAAAAGTTAAAGTCCCACAATTAAAATTTCTTAATTAATTATCATTAATGAAAAAATATCAAACTCAAATAACCCCTCGTACGACGAAAAAAAAAAAATCAATGTCCCAAACATTTCAAAAAATTACTCCAAAAAAGTTTAAGCCCCCCCCCCCCAATTAAAATTTCTTAATTAATTATCGTTAATGTATTTTTCAAATGTAAAATTATCCCTAAGTACTGTAGTACGGTGAGAAAAAAAAAATGAATCTCTAAAAATTTCAATCTTCAAAAATTACCCTGAAAAAAGTTAAAGTCCCCCAATTAAAATTAATTATCATTAGTAAAAAAAAAAAAACTTAAAATTACCCCTCATACTGTAGTACAGTAAGAGAAAAAATCAATCTCCCAAAAATTCAATCTTCAAAAATTACCCCGAAAAAAGTTAAAGTCCCCCAATTAAAATTAATTATCATTAAAAAAAAAATCAAACTTAAAATAACCCCTCGTACGGTCAGAAAAAAAAATCAATCTCACAAAAATTTCTATCTTCAAAAATTACCCCGAAAAAAGTTAAAGTCCCCCAATTAAAATTAATTATCATTAAAAAAAACTAATCAAACTCAAAATTACCCCTCATACTATAAGATGACGCATCACCTTGACCCCGCCTCCCAGAGTATAACCTTCACCTACGCCGCATAACCTTCAAACAGCATGCAGAGGTCGTTCAAGGTCATTCAAGGTCACGCCGCGTACGCCGCTGACATAGAACCGGCAAATATTATCTACTTGCATACTTCCTATTTTTTTTCTTTTCTTGTGTGTTTTTAAGGAATATTAAAACAGTTTATATTCACGATTGTGTGACCACTGCCCTTTTACGACACCAGTATTTCCATAATCCAAACATCTATTATCCGTTTTCCATGTTTTTAAATAAAATAATCGGTATTTAAATAAAACAAGTTTGTTTGGGGTTTTATTAAACAAAGCAGTGAATTTCGATAAGCTAAAAACACTAATACCCAGTGGTTAGGGGTTTGAATTCGGAATTAATGGAAAGCTGAAAATTGTTTTAATCCGTTCAGTTTAGGTCTAGAATGAATATGCTATGTTTCCCCCCTCGTACTAGGTAAGCGTTAGGAAATATGTATAGATTTATAGTCAAAAAACACGTTTTTGCACATACCATAACAGTATCTCCAAACAGCTAACTCTGTCAAAAATATTATCAGTACAAATGTTGTAGCGCTTAAAATTCTGAGTAAAATGAGTACCTATACTTAATATTTTTGTTGAACATTAACGTCACAATTCCAGTTTAAAGTTTTAGACCCATGGTCAGGGGGTTGAACTCAGAATTAATTAGGAGGAAACTGGAAATTGTTTTAATCGATCCAGTTTAGGTCTAAAATGAACGTACGATCTTTTCTTCCTCGTACTTGGGTGAATGTTAGCAATTATGTACATATTTATTTTCGGAAAACACGTTTTTTTTAAATTACCTTAACAATATCTCAAAACAGCTAACTCTATAAAAACATTGTCAATACAAATGTTGTAGAGCTTAAAATTCTGAATAAAATGAGTACCATCATTAATATTTTTGTTCTACATTAAGGTCACAATTCTACTTCAAAATTTTTCAAATCAAGAGCTTGAAGCTAGGAGAGAACAATTTAACTTAACAATATCTCAAAACTGCGGCCTTAATATTAAACAAAAATATTAAGTGTAGGTACTCATTTTACTCAGAATTTTAGGCTCTACAACTTTTGTATTGGCAAGGTTTTTGATAGAGTTAGCTGTTTTGAGATATTGTTAAGTTGACTTGGTCTCTGCTGGCTTCAACCTCTTGATTAGCGATTAAGGCAAACTTTTGAAATAGAATTGCGACCTTAATGTTGAACAAAAATATTAATGATGGTACTCATTTTATTCAGAATTTTAAGCTCTACAACGTTTGTATTGACAATGTTTTTCATAGAGTTAGCTGTTTTGAGATATTGTTAAGGTAATTAAAAAAAAAACGTATTTTTCAAAAATAAATATGTACATATTTTCTAACATTCACCCAAGTACGAGGAAGAAAACACAGTACGTTCATTTTAGACCTAAACTGAAGGGATTAAAATAATTTCCAGTTTTCTCCTAATTAATTCTGAGTTCAACCCTTTGACCATGGGTCTAAAACTTTAAACTGGAATTGTGACCTTAATGTTCAACAAAAATATTATGTGTAGGTACTCATTTTACTCAGAATTTTAAGCTCTACAACATTTGCATTGACAATGTTTTTGACAGAATTAGCTGTTTGGAGATACTGTTATGGTACGTAAAAAAAGTGTTTTTTTACTATAAATCTATACATATTTCCTAACGCTCACCTAGTAGGAGGGGGAAAACATAGTATATTCATTCTAGACCTAAACTGAAGGGATTAAAACAATTTCCAGCTTTCCCCTAATTAATTCCGAATTCGGCCTTTTTTGGCTCCCCTACCACTGGGCTATAATACTGACGATGGTTTTCATTCATAAAAGTATCTAACATGGTTAATTAATCCTTTATCTACTTCATTATGATCTACTGCAATTTTTTTCATAAAATATTTTTTTCCAGTTACTACAATGAAAATTAAAGGATAAACATAAAAAAAATATTCACCAGTGAGAAACTTAATTATTTAGAGGTAATTAATTAAAGTGGTACTTTAAAGTACCGTCAGTACACTGTGACTAAATATCGTAACAGAAAACCCAAAAGGTATTTCAAATGGCACCAGAAAATATTTTCGATTTTATAAGTATATTTAATGTAGGCTTTTTTTCCCTTATTTACAATTAAATCTTTTGGCAAATTCCGGTGCCAATCATTTATTTCAACACTTTCGAATTGAAAATGCTTTGCACCTGAAATGGTTAAAAAACCTTTTCTTTTATTATTTTTTTTAAAGGTTTTGATCTTGTTAGCAGTCCTTTAATTATGCCATGTCTATATTCCAGGGACAACATGTTCTCTCGCATCTCCACATATGCAATATATGAATTTACATATGCCATTTCTAGCATAGCAAAAACGAGCCAGTGCCACAACTTTTTTTCAGTTTCTTATACAAAATAACAATGAAATAGAAAAGAAATACCAGGGAAATCATTACTACACTAGATTTTAGTAATTACATTTTAAAGCAGATGAAAACGATGGATAACTACACAGACAAAAAGTAAACAAGAAGTTTTTCTCCAATATCCAGTGTACTGACGGTACTTATAAGTACCACCAAGTAATTCAACTGTTAAATCAAATACATACACCGTTCACCTAAAATAGCTAGTCAAACTGTATTCTGAGATCATAATAAACACATAAAAAAATCCAACACTTATCTTATATTCTTTACTGTGTTTGCAATAATAAAAGACGAGTGTGACAATCTGTACAAAATGTCGGCACAAAACCCATCGTCTGTGTCAAAGATAGCCTCCTTCCTCGCTAAAATAACAATCCTAGATCTACTGCTGCCATGTATCCGGATAAAGTGAAGTTAAAAGAGTGTTTTTGCAAAGTACGATTAGAATATTAGTAATATTCACTATGTGATGAAAGTTTAAAGTGAGTGATACTTATAAGTACCGTCAGTAGATAAAGGGTTAATGATTCATAAAACCTGCAATTACTGTATTTTTGTCTCTGGGAGGGGTTTTAACCACCCCCCTCCTCTTCGCTGTGCCACTGACTACAAGACGTTATAAGGAAAGATGGGACACACTGAACAGGTGGCATACAAAAAACAATTCCTGCAAAAGAATTCAGGGTCGCAATCCATTTATTCAGTCAAAAATACGGGTTGTCTCGCTCCAATCCGAAGGCGGATTTTTATTTATATAACTTTAACAATAATGAAAATATTCTAATGAATTTTTAACGAACTTGAATTATTTTGTGTAAAAAACAATGATGTCACGAGAAGTGCTGAAACTGTCCATCCCCCTTAGGGCCTGATCAAAGCATGGGCTAACTGGGACGCGGTCCGGAGGCTCTGGTTTTGGAGGGATCAATTTTGAGGGAAACTGATATTTCAAACAAATATTGACCTTGTACTGATTATAAACCGTATTTCATGCTTTTAGAATTAGATAACGTTAAAACAAAACATTTATTTATCTAAAAATGTATTATTCATATCTGTGCAAGACATAGAAAATATTTAACTTTTTATACCAATACTAGGGAGCTCTGCCCCCTGCAAGCTACGCTCGCCAAACCCCGTTCAGACACCGCAGAATCTAAAAGCACTCTAATCTGATCTGTTTTAAAAATATTAGAGAAGATTGAATTATGATAGAAAAACCTGTAGCGATCTCCCTGTAAACGTTTTTTCATTCAATTCCCTTTGATTGCGAAAATTTAAGGCCGAATCAGTTGCTGTTAAGACATTCAATGGTTGTTTTCGTGTTTAATTAAAGAAGATCAGTTAAACATTTAAAAAGAAGCTAAAATAAAATGAATTAAGAAAACAGAGTCTTTGCCTCCCGGTATTTTTTAACAGCGTTATAAAACGATTGACATAATACAATTTATTACAATTACTACAATTTACTGCTTTAACCACTTCAAGGGCAGTGGTTCATTTTGGACCACTTAATTTTAATTCTTAAATGCCACATTGGCACCAGAATATTGGAATGAAAATTTTCCTTTTATTAAGTAAGTGAACAAAAGCATTTTCGTATTTCGAAATTTGTTTGTGAATTCTGGTGCCATTTACTGATTTCAACATTTTACGAATAGCCCCTGAAAGGGTTAAACCATATTAATGTATTTATTATTTTAAAGTTTCCTTTTTCTTTTAATATTCACGTGTAAATACAATTTTCAAGACATAATTTTCAATATTTTCCTGCTTTTAACACGTACTCATTTAATAGTAATTTTAAAGTTTTTTTCTCTGTTTTTTATAGTCACGTATAAATACATTTTTAATCATTAGGAAATATTATTCTTTGCACTGTTTTTAGAATTGAAAATAATCTCTATAATAATAGTCATGTGACTATCATCAACAGTCCCTTAGTTTTTTATATTCCAAATGGCCATTTTGGTACTTTAATATTAGCCAGCCACAGGTGATAAGTTGCCAAATATTATTCTATCGCCATCATTTCACATATATTATAATAGTCCAAGTCATGTAACTGCCATAAACAATTACGTGCTGATCCCTTCGCTTTTCATAAGAAAGGTTTCACATTTTGATTAAAGAATCAAAATTATTTTTTCGAATAAAACTACATAAAAGTTGGCATGATCGCAAAGAATTCTTGGTACTTTTATGTTAGCCGGGAGCAAATCTCGCCAATATCTTTTTTTTTCAACTCGCCAGTTAACATTTTTTTATTTTTCGAGTGGTAAATTAAAACAGTACTACTTGGTTATCCCATGGACTAAAAATCTATCGCCAAACTATAAGATTAAATGCCAATAATGGTTGATCGTAAATGTCACATTCACTTGACTTTAAGGAAGTTACACGTGTTTACGCTATCAAGTGATTTTTATTTCGACGTTTTATTTGTATTTTTATTAATGTTATACTAATTTATTTCTTCTTTCGTTATTTTAAATAAAAATTATGCCAATTTGTATAATTTGGCGAGTGGTTTGGCGATTTATATAATTTGGCAAAATTTGTCGACGGGTTAACTAAGTAGTACCATTAAAACATTGCTTTGAAGTTGAAATTAAATGTCATGATTTGTGTGGTTTGGCATGATTTTTTTTTTTACAACAATTTGGCGAAAACCTCGTTTTCGAATACCAGTTACATATGTATTTTTAAATTATTTTCTATTATTTTTAAAATGAAATAACAATAAATAAAAAAAAGTTTAATTAATAACTATAGAACAAAACAATTTATAACATTTTTTTAATAAAAAGAAAATAAATTTAAATAAACATTTATTAATAAATAAGCAACAACAGCAGGGTTACCATGACAAGCAAAATAACGCCATTTCGGCGCCAATTAGGTACCCCACTGCCTATATGACATCGGTGTCTTAAATTTTTCTTTTCGTTTTTTTTTTTTTTTTTTTTTTTTTTTTTTAAGAAAGAAGTGAAAGCCATTAATTTTAAATGTTTCAGTTTTAAATGAAAGTTTTGTATTAAATAAAATGATAATGAAATACAAAAAAAAAAAAAGGCGACAAATTGAATTATGAATAAAGTAACATGATACATTTCTTAGCATACATTTATGGGAGGCCAAACTGGTCGCCAAATTAGTTAAAAATAATAGCCTTTTCAAAAATATGAAAAAAAATATACGTTATGATTAAAATTTGAGTTGCCATCATTAGAGAAAAGTATTTAAAATTAGAAAAAAATTAATATTTCGAAAACTAATTCGAATTTAAAAATTCTAATACCAGTTTTGAGATCTGTGGATCAATGCGGATTTTTGGTGTTAATTACATCGCAAAATATTCCATATTTTAGGAGAAATAGCCGTGAAACATAATCAGTTGTTTATTCAGTCGTTTCATAAATTCGTTTCATTTCAGTCGTTTCATGAAATCGTTTCATTAATTCGTTTCATTCGGATTTTATATATAAAGGGAGGCGCATAATGCATATGAACTCCAGGGCTTCTATTTCAGTTTATTCGCCCTGCTTATCTAACCAACGATTAACTAGATGCTCCATACTTCAGAATGTAGATGACATTACATAAGGTATGTCATTGACCGAATTACTGTAAATTTCTACCGCTTTTTAATGGTTTCATCGAATTCCTTACAAAAAATTATATAGTTGTCAAAAATTTCCTTAAAATACCTTCATTATTGTTAATATGCACAGCGATATCTCAACTGAACGGACGGTTATGTGCGAATAATTTAAAATCAATGAATACTGCCGAATTTTCAACCATTCATTAGTCATATTCCTAAAGTTGTTAATCGTTTCAGTAAAGATTGACCGAAAGTTCGGTGTCGGGTCCCTTTGTGGCGAGTTTCGGCCTAGATGAATTTCGACGGACATTGGGTTTCGGTAAAAAAGCAGCCGAACTTTCGGTAAATACCAAAACTCTAGTCGGATCTCATAAGTTCTTCCAGGAATAACCCAGGCAGTTTTCAGATATTTTTCATTCTGCTATTATTCTTTGACAGACAATTTGAACAGTATTGATAACAATAGTGCTTACAAGAAGAGGATCTGAGGTTGGAGACACAGATTTCGGCGACACTTTGTGTATTGATAGATTATACATAATAGATAAACATACGCAAGTGATAAAGTGCAATATGCAGGGGGTCGTAAAAAATAGGCTCCAAAGTTCACCCAATGTTGTCACTTTAGTATATAATCAGATAAATTACTCTCTTTTACGAGCTCATGGATGGCACAGTTGGCAGCGTAATAGATTTCTAAATTTTCACTTTTGGAACTTTTTGGGTTCGATACCGCGACAAAGCTTTTTTTTTTTTTTTTTTTTTTTTCCGCAAACAAAATAATGATCAATTATTTTCGAACCGCAATTCAAAAATATGTATCTAATTATTTAAAATTAAGACAAATTTAAATGAAAATATGTTTCTGGGTGCACACACATACATTTATTTATTTATAGAAAGAGAGAGTTTCATTGCAGCATATGAAAGGAAAAACAAATACATAGATATAGTAGCATATCCGTATATTTTTTTGACATTCAACATTTTTGCATTTTTGTAAATTTAATATTTAGTTTTATTTACATTTATATTTATTTTACAATTAATTATATATTTTTTACAATTACTTACATACACCTATTTTAGAATTATTTTACTTTTACACTTTTACGTCTATACTATGTGCATAAAAATTAAATGTATCTATTAAAATTGAAGTTTTTATTATGTGTAGGAACCGGGGTGATAATTATCATCTAAATCATCTAAACATGTCAAACACAAACTTTTGCGACAGCGTGCACAGATGATTTTTTTTTTCTTTTTACAGGAACAAGATTGTTTGGAAAACACACTTCATTGACATTAATAAATATTGCTTTTTTATGTGAAAGTTTCAACGCATATCAGGCATACTTTATCATATTACAAAATACAGGTGCAGAGAGTTCAAAACATGTGTTCCCGTGTTAAAAGAAAAAAATCTATTTTTAAAATTAAAAAAAGAAAAAAATTAAAGAAATCATAAAACTTTTAAATTGTTAGATATTAGAAAAGATGAAAGTAACAGCATATTTTAATTTTATGTGGCTTATTTTAATTTAGAGAAAAATAGGGGTTTATTCATTTAAAAAAACTATAAATAAATGCGAAAAATTTTTTAATTTTAACGACTGAACAATTCGAATTATGTACTTTTTTTTTTTTTTTTTTTTTTTTTACTTTACATTAGATCCATAAAATAGCAATCTCTCTGTAAATAAATATGCGTGTAGAAGCATGCTTTTATTTATATCTGGCTTGAGTTTAAATAGTTAGATACATATTTTTGAATTGTGGTCGAAAACATTTGATTATTATTTTGTCTGGGGGAAAAAATCCTTGCCGGGTATCGAACCCACAGAGCTCCGAGAGAGAAAATTAGAAGTTTGGTGCTCTGCCAACTGTACCATAAAGGGGCTCAGAAATGAGGGTAATTTATCCGATTATATACTAAAGTGAACATTGGGTGAACTTTGGGCCCTGTTTTTTACGGGCCTCCTGCATATTGCAGTTTATCACTTGGATATGTTTATCTATTGACTATACTCTATCAATACACAAAGGGTCGCGGAATTCTGTGTCCCCGACCTCGGGTTTCCTCCTTGTTAGTAATAACAATGATTGTTCATCTTCCATACTAATACAAAATAAAACAAGATGTCTGAGACTAAATACATTGATGAAAACAGATGTTACATTGGTTCTGAATGCCAAGCAATTTTAAAAAATCTATTATTATTCCTTTTACTTATAATCCTTTTGACAATTGAATTTGTTTTTGCAAGAAGAATATTTTTTTTTCAACGAATGTTTATATAACATCATAACATTTTTTGTAAAATGATCGAGCTGTAGATATTCATTACAGAGTTTCCACTAAAAAGACCCTTTTTTTATTTAGTAACTTGTTTGTAATTGTTTAGTAATTGTTTACTGTTTCTAATCAACTACTTATTATAATCAAAGTTTATACGTGGGCTCTCTATCGATCACTATTGCACCAAATCGCGAAAAAATACTTCATTTGACGAATAATATAGCAATCAAAATTGCGAAATTGCGAGAGCTGTTTTTTTTTTTTCATTTATTACTTTTTTTCTTTGTGTGTTTGTATTGTATACACACAGGCATCACTTTCATTTGCGTTACGGAACTATTGACGCTGTTTATCGCGTTTAATCATAGCTTACTATTTTCATCGCTCTATTTTTGGAGTAATAAAAATCTTTTGTGTCTTTCGTTATATTTCTGCTTTATAAAAAGTTTATAGAAATTCTCACCCCTTCCTAAAATTTTTTTATCTTCTTTGCTAATCTTCTTCACACAAACTTAAAAAATCTTTGAAACTCTTCAATTATTTAACGTTTTCTGCATTTTTTTTTTACCAATTTCCAATATAGTTGAAAAATGTGTATGACTTCAGTTTGTCTGTCTGTCTACTGTCTTCCCGTGCTATAACTGTCAGATATATACTCGGATGATCATGTACATGATATGTATTATTGGGGTTTACTATAGCATGTTCACTATTAACTAGTATGTTGTGGCCATCACAAAACTTTCTTCTATATAAATCACGTCAATTAAATCATTTAAATAGCATAAGAAATTACATCAATTTAGAACCAATTCGTATCCTTGAATTCGAAGTTTGATGAAAATTCGTGCATTAGTTATTGAGATAGAGCTGTAGGGGAAATTCTGAAAAATTCAGCATAGCAGCGCCACCTATTGAGCGATTTGCACCAAAACACAAACAGCACTAATTCATATTAAGGTATACCGGAATCTGAAGTTTGATGAAAATCGGTGCATTAGTTCTGGGGCTAGAGCTATTGTGGAAATCACAAAAAATGCAGCACAGCAGCGCCACCTGTTGAGCGATTTACACGAAAAGGTACAAAACATCATTTCATGTCCAGAACTAACTGAATCTGAATTTTGATGAAAATCGGTGCATTATTTCTGGAGCTAGAGCTATTGTGGAAATCGTGAAAAATGCTGCATAGCAGCGCCACCTGTTGAGCGATTTACACCAAAACATAAACAGGACTAATTCATATCCAGGTATACCTGAATCTGAAGTTTGTTGAAAACCCAAGTATTAGTTCTTGAGATAGAGCTATTGCGGAAATCTAAAAAAATGCAGCATAGCAGTGCCACCTGTTGAGCGATTTACACCACAAGAGGCAAAACGTCAATTCATGTCAAGCACTAAATGAATCTGAAGTTTGATGAAAATTCCCGTGCATTATTTCTTGAGATTGAGCTATTACGAAAATCGTGTAAATGCTTCAAAATGCAGCATAGCAGCGCCATCTGTTGGGCGATTTGCACCAAAACGTTATCAGCACCAATTCATTTCAAGGATTAACGGAATCTGAAGTTTTATAAAAATCCGTGCATTAGTTCTTGAGATAGAGCTTTTGCGGAAATCCTGAAAAATGCTACATAGCAGCGCCACCTGCAAGGCGATTTACACCAAAAACTAATCAGCACCAAACTATATCAGGGACTACCTAAATATAAATTTTTATTAAATTCCGTGCATTAGTTCTTGAGATAGAGCGCCCACAAAATTTGTGTCACATACAGACAGACAGACGGACGGACAGACAGACAGACAGACTCACAGACAGACATTTTGTAAAAACATGTTTTTTGGAATCTCTGACCCATAAAACGTATAAATCCGTCGAAAACTGGAATTCGAAAATTTTCATGAAACCAATACTTTCTTCTTGTCAAGATAGAAGAAAGTAAAAATGAAGTGTGTAGCATTTACAGTTCATCTACAATGCAAAAGAATTCCGCTGCAGAATGGTCTATGGAGGAAAATCGTTTGTGGCGCATTTTAATGATATTCCGGGTTCTTCATATATAATGATATTTATATGTTTCACTAAGGTAGATTTACAACATGCTTTCTATAAAGCATTGAGTATATTGAATTTATAGCTCGTTTTCAAGGAAGCGAAAAAGAAATGCAGAATTCCATTATATTATAATCAATGAAGGAAAATTATTTGCAAAGTGCTTGAATGATAGTGAGGAGAACTACAAGGTGTTTTCTGCAGATTATAGAGCGTGTATTTTCTTTTGTTTTCAGGGACGCGAAGGGCACATACATGCGTTTTGGTGACCTCTGCGTTATCGAATTTTTTGGGTTTATTTTAAATCCTTATACGAGGTGGTTGCTGTATCCAGTGATGTTTTGTTGTGGTTGTTATTTGTTTGTTTTAATGTGCGTGAAGCATTCATACATGCATTATACAGATCGCTGCATTATAGAATTTCATTTACTTCTACTATTCCTGTACAACGAGGTTGCTGCATGCAGTGATTATTTTTCTTACATGGGCGCAAAGTGCATATACACGCATTTTAGTGACCACTGCATTAATGGATTTCTTGTATGTTTTTAGATTTTTAAACGCGGTTGCTGCACCTACTTTTTTTTGTGTGTGCGTGCGTGCGTGCGTGCGTGCGCGTGTACGTTTCATATGTGCGAAGTGCTTATACATGCGCTATACTGATCGCGACATTATCGAAATTCATGTACGTCTGAGATACGGTGTTACTGCATCCAGTGATTTTTTTTTTTTTTTTTCCTTTCATGTGCGCGACGCGTCCATCCATGGATATTGATATCTACGTTTCATTGTTGTACCTTTGCGTGAATTTATCTTAGCAAAATTCAATATAAATTTTAATTGCAACACAGGCAGCGATATAGATCCCAGTTGTGTTGCTGACATGTGGGTCATAATCGTACAAAGAGGTAATGCTTCCATCGTGAAAAATTATGGTACGATTGAAAGAAAAGTGAAATTCTATTCATAAATTTCAAACAGTTCATTATGATTGAGCCAGAAATTAAGTATTTTTCAATGTTCATTCGACCAGTCAAGAAATTAAAGGTCGCTTTCCTGAAATTCCCCGATAGCGAAATGTCATGTTAACATGCGGAAAAACAAAAATACATGATTACACATTACATAATATAACCAGTAAATCTTCCACAACGTCAATTTTGCAAGAAATTTTAATTTTTGTCTCAATTTTCAGAATATTTAACGTCTTGAAATCCGCAACTTAATAAGGTAAGATTATATGTATATTTTTAAGCATATAAGACATTTCCAAAAATTCAGATAATCTAACTTTAAAGAACTAAACACGATTCTATGCAATTATACTCTTCATCTAGTTACTGTTTCAATTTTGTAAGAATAAAAACGTGTATTTCTTCAGGGGGCCAATAATAGTTCAATTTCAAGATTCTATTACATCTAGTAGGTAGTGAGGGGGGCTTTGAGACTTATGAGCAGCACGGCTGTTATCCCGACTGATCCAAGATATTACATCTGCAAGTGCGTTTTAAACTAATGCTTTATATTATTCGAACAGATATACAAAATTGCATCAAAAATATATCGATAATTTAGAATTTCTGACTTAAGTATTGACAAAATTTGAAACTAATCAGAGACCCTAACTGGAAAGTTTTAGCAACAATAATTTAAAATTTAAATCAATTATCCCAATGTCCTTTTAATAAATATTAAAATTTAAAATCGTCTGAATTCACATTGAAAAGCATTATGACACAAAAGAAAATGCTCTATACATTTTTCGAATGAATGAACCAAATTAAACCAAAAACTATATAGCTCATTTTGGTTAACTCTCCAACAGACATACCTAATTACAAGTTAATCGGATGATTTTTTCGGCAGTTATCTCGACACATACACAAAACAAAAACACACACACACCAAAAGTTTTTCGTCTCTAAAGTAAGACTTCACTTGACTTTCCGAGACCATCCAAACATGTTCAATAGTATTGAGGTCCGGAGACCTCGAGGGCCAATTCATACGGCGAATATCCTCTTCTTAAAGAACATCATCAACAATCTGAGCTCTGTGCGACTTCGCATTATCGTCCATAAACATGAATTTCGGGCCTACAGCACCCCGGAACAACTTCACATAGGCTTCAAGGACCTCATCCCTAACGCCCGACGTCCAGTCGTGTGTGTCCCTTTCACTGCATCCAACAGTAGAGCCCCGTTGTTGTTGAGCCGAAGACGTTAGTCTTGGACACAACAAGAATTGGGCGTGTTCTTTTCAGCGATGAATCCAGATTCACCACGCAGAGTGATTCTCGTAGAATTTTTATCTGGAGAGAACGTGCAGGTCGCTATCATCCCTCCTACGTAAAAGGAATCGACAGATTTGGTGGCAAACAAATCCTCGTCTAGAGCGGCATAGTGTTGGGCAGTCGTACACCACTGCACGTCTTCAATGCGGGTACTGTCAACGCACATCGCTCTAGAGATGGCGTCCTTGAAGGCTATGTGAGGTTGTTCCGAGGTGCTGTAGGTCCGGACTTCATGTTTATGGACGATAATGCGAAGTCATACAGAGCTCATATTGTTGATGATTTTCTTGAAGAAGAGGATATTCGCCGTGCCGTATGAATCGGCACTCAAGGTCTCCGGACCTCAATACTATTGAACATGTTTGGGAGGGTTTAGGAAGAACCATTACACAACCCAACTCCCCTCCCAGGACCCATCAGGAGTTAAAAGCTGCGCTATTGGAAGAATGGGCTTTCTTGTCCAAAAAATTTATTGACACCCTCATAATCAGTATGAGAACTCGATGGGAGGCTTGTATAGCAGCGCACGGTGGTCACACTCCTTATTAGACAGACTTTTCCCGAGATAAATGCTTTATCTCTGATTCATTATTTAACACTTTTTAAGATACCCTGTATCTTACTTCACAATTGAAAAATTTTCCATATTTTTATATTGCTATATTCTTTCTCCCATTGTAATATACCTCTGTGCCAAATTTCGTGGCAACACAGGGAACAGCTCATCAGTTTTCACAGATTTTACGTTTGTGACCTTAATTTTGGACATGAGCGTACTAAGAAGAGTTTACTAACAAAATAATAATATTCTCATTAATTTATACTAGTTACATGCATTTAACGTAGCTCTACCAATTTGCCTGAACCTGAAAATCGATTGGCACCACTATATTAGAAAGATAATCTTCGATTTACTTAATATTAAATTTTCTGTCATTAAATAAGGCAAATTATTCTGTGTTAAAACAGTAGTATCTTGGTGGTGGTTATGCATCTCTAATTTAAAGTATAATCATATAAAGAATGTCCAAGTAGGTCACCTCAAGGGCCATCGCGAAGACTTTTTATTGGTGGGGGAGGGGATAGGACCTTAAATTGCCAAGTCAAATTTCAGTATTTGCCAACTAGTTTTATAACTTTCCCAAGTTACCACAGTTAGAAAATGTAATATAGTTCTTATTCGTAAAAAGTTTAATAATATTGCCAATTAGATTTCTAATTTTTGCTAAGTCTGTCAGAAATAGAAAATGTATTATGGTTTTTATTAAAGTTTTACACAAATTCACCCACTAAGTTTGTAAATTTGCCAAGTGTAACAGCATTCACGAACGTTTTGGGGGGGAGGCTCCCCCCCCCCCCCTAGCGAGGCCCCTGATAACCTCAAGTTCCAAATTAAATATTTCACAATAAAGATGAAATAAGTGGCATCTAATAATGAAAAATAAAAATAAAAATAAGTAAAAAAATAAATTTTCTAAACAGTAATTTATCAAATAATCCAAACTTCTGTCACTAGATGGTGCTGCACTGCCTCAACTTCTAAAACATCTGAAACTGGATAAAATAACCCTCAATTCTTTTTCTTCAGTTTGTTAAGCTGTTGGAACGCAAAACTGTGCATTCCCTAAAATTTTGATAGCTTGTATGTCTGTATGTCCACTGTTCAAATTTATATCCATATGATACAATCTTTATTTTTGTACATAGGCATATACCGGGTGTCCCAAAAATGACTGATGGATTTTAAAATTCAATAACTTCCAAACAGTTACATATATTAAAAAAATTCTTGCAGGAGGGTTATGCAGATGTCAGGAGTTTTTTTTACTGTGATTCTTGATTTTAGTTCGAATTTCAAACAATAGATGAAGAATTTCAAGTTATTCCACAATTAAATCACAGTTCACGAAATTGTTATAGGGAGAGCATTATTATAAGAAGTCAAGATTCCATTTAAATCATATTAAAGTCATCATATTTCACAAATAAAAGTTTTTACTTTTGTAGATTATTATTTACAGTTCGAATATATACATAATGTATATTATTTACATATTTACAGATGAAACATATTTAGTTGCTTTGCTCCTTCTAGAAGTCATGATTCTAAATACAATTAAATTTCCAGCAACTATTTTCTTCTATTAAGAAGCCATAAAGAACAATAGCATGATTTTATGCTCGAGATAAATTTTCCTTTTAAAATTAAAACAACATTTCTTCTAATTTTAGAAGACCAAGAGAAAAAATGCAGTCTACTTACTGCGTTCATATTTTACATTCACAAAACCAACTAAAAAGAAACAAGAAAGAAAAAAATGTTTTTTAATATCAATTCTCTCAAACGTCACGTGATCCTTCGCGGCGCCCGCCTGGCTAAGAGAGGCCCGCGAGAGAAGGTTGCAAAATATTCCACAAACTCCCCCCCGATGAACAAGGGTTCATCAAAATGGGGATTCAAATAATTAAAGTAGAAATAAAAATTATTCTAAAAAATTATCAGTTACACTATACATAAATACAATACAAAATCAAAATATATACTTACATACTGGACTTCAATAAAATAATTAAACAATTTAAAAGATTTGAGAACAAGTTTCCGCTACTAAAAATAGAAAGAACAATTTAAATCTATACAAATTCTAGAATATTCCTCACAAAAAAAATTAAACTAAAAATTAGACATATTATCAAACAAGAAACTTTCTTTTTTTTTTTAAGTGAAAAAAAATAAAATGTTGTTTAAAGTCAATAACAGAAACAATTCAAGATTTTTTCTAAAAGTCAAATGTCAATGAGAGTTTTTGAGTCTCTAATAATATCAAAGTTTTTTTTTTTTTTTTCAGTTCTATTAATAAAAAAGTTCAGACTTTTTTTTTAGTTTGTGAGCTCAAGATTGTACAATAGATTTATAGGTCTCTTAATAAATGAATTATTTGTTTTGAGTTCACAAGATCTTATCTTGCCGTCTCTGCCCATAAAGGTTTTAGTAACTTTTCCTAACTTCCACAAACTTCGGGGTAAGTGTTCATCATGTACAAGCACCACATCATCCACTTTAAAGTCTGAAGATTTATTCTGGTCCGTGTAGTGAACAGATTTTAAATTGAGAAG
This sequence comes from Maratus speciosus, assembly GCA_963932465.1. NCBI lineage: Eukaryota > Metazoa > Arthropoda > Arachnida > Araneae > Salticidae > Maratus > Maratus speciosus. The sequence goes on from OZ010795.1 coordinate 511,956,739, forward strand.
ATACTCATTTTTCCAACGCTTCCAAAAATGATTTAGAAGAGTCTCACGTAAACGAAAGCGTTTCACTAAAGATTCTTTCGTTGCTAGTAAAATCAAGTCGTTCACTTTTATGGTAGGTAAACACAAGATATGTTTTAGAGGTGCTCTAACTTGTTCACCAGGGCGTGCGTTAGATTTCTTCCAGATTGCACGTTTGTTTAGGACTGATTTTATGCGCTGTCTAGATTTTGAAATCCAAAACTTTTCACAAGTTTGCACTAATGTTCTGGGCACTTCTGAATGAAAAACTTTTTCATGTGCATCTTTCACGATTAATTCAGTCAATTTATGTTTTGCAGGAATCACATCAGGATGTTTTTCATAAAATGAGGAATCAGACTTTTGTAACCGTCCTCGTAGCAACAGCAAAACATCATCTGACAACATAGGATTTAACTGTAGAAGATTCAATTCTTTAGGGATACTCTTGTTACATTTCAAGCTTTTAATAACTTCAGGGAAACTTTCTTCCTGCACTAGCTTTAACCAAAAATTTTCAGCATGTAATATTTCCTCAGCTGATAATTCTGAAAATTTTCTTTTTTCTACCTTTAATTTTACATTAGAAATAAATCTAAATATCCATGCAGTTACTCGATACAATTTCTTTAGGGAGCTATACTTTTCAAGAATAAAAATGGGAATTTCATCAGATTTATTTGTTTGAACAACACAAGAAATGGTTGCTGATTTTCGAGACTTCTCTTTAGAAACATCAGGTAATTGTGTAGCGATAATTTTAACGCTAGGGCACTGATCTTCGGGCAAGGAAAGAAATTCAGGAACATACATATTAGGGTTAGCATCAGGAAAAATATGCAATTGGAGATGCTCCTTTTCCATGATTAGGTTGCTAAAATACTGCCAGGGAATTTTCAAGTGAGCGAGATCCGGGATTTCCGAAAGCCAATTTTGCCAATTATTTTCTAGTTCACCAGAAAAAATTTCATCCCATGATATTCTCATTAACAATAAATGTTGTAAGAGGCATTTGATGCGAATAACAGAAGGGGCAATATATCCGGCTGGATCAAATAACATAGTTGCAATTTTCAAAACACTGCGTTTCGTAGAAGAATCGTTATTTATTTTTTCTAACAAGGGTCGTAATTCTAGTCCTAATTTATCTTCTGTATTGTTCCAGATCAATCCTAAAATTTTCAAGGAAGTATTTGGGGGTTCGAAACACGAAACAGGAATATTTTCATCATCTAAAACATTAGAATTCAAGTTAGGGACATGATACAAACATTCGTTTAATGATAGAGAATCATCATATTTGGAAGAAGCATCATAGACTATGCGCATTTTTGTTGTAGTTTTGTCGTCACGGATAACAGGTCTGTGCGGCATGCAATAGGAATTATTAGAATGTTTCTCGGTGCACAATTTTATTACACCCTCATTAAACTGCTCTAGCAAAATGGAGTTATATTCTTTAAATAGAGAATCGTTTTTCAAGAATTTATTTTCTAAACTAGAAAACCGCTTCTTTGCTACTTCAAGATTATTTCTAAGTAATTCGCGAGAATCTTTCCACAATAATTTTGCTTCATAACGCCCATTTACGAATTTTAGATTTTCTTTAAATTCTTTTATTACCTCATGATCGGTAATGTTCTTTTCATTGCTTTCAGCAATGCCAATTGATTCAAGATCCCAAAATGCTTTCAGTTGGGTATTTATATTTTCAACTGAAACACGCAAACAAGCTACTTCTTTTTTATTAGACTCTATTTGCCCTTGCACCGTATGACCGAAAATAGTTTCTGCAACGTATAATTCTTTTGTCAATTTTCCCTCGATTCCCTTTAATATTTTCCACAAAAAGTCAGACCCTAGCAAAATATTTATTTCCTGTTCAAGACCTGTATCAGCAGGCTTAAAGCCTCTTGTTCTCATTATGTCTAGAAGTTCTGGTTCTAGTGTTTTCACAGAAGCCCCAGTTATATTATCAACCACAAGAGCTTCGATATTTATCGAGTTAATAGGTTGCACAACACTGGATAATTCTAGAGCAACTACTTCATAACAAGATTCATAAGGGCGTCTCCGCCCAAAAGGATAAACTAATAAATTTTCTCTTCGCAATGGCTTCAATTTTAATTTTTGTACTAGAGATCTCTTCACAAAACATTTTTCTGAACCACTATCACATAAAACGCGAGCCAACAAGCATTCCTTACCAGCAGACACAGAAACTGTACAAGTCTGCAATAATGTTGCTTTATTTTGTTTATACTTTTGTTCCGACATCATAGATACAATTGCACCTTTCATTTCTTTTTCAGGATTTTCTTTTGCTGTTTCTTTAAAACAAAACAAAGTACTATGGGTAGTGTTACCACATTTGGAACAAGGGTTAATTTTTGTTCTACAATTAATTGATAAATGGGACTTGTAAAAGCATTTGTAACAGCGACCTTCTTTCTTTAATTTATATCGTTTCTGTTCATCAGTGAATTCTGAACAATTTAGTCCTACATGATCAGAAGACTTACAAAATATGCAAAACTGTTTTGTAGATGTATTTAAAGCAGCAGCTGAAGGTATATTTTTCTTTTGCGGAAAATTTTGATATTTACTTGAAGGATTTTCATATTTAGTTTTAGAATTTTCATAAGTCTTGGTTTGGGAATTGTTTACTAAATTAGTAGCTTCACGACATCTTAATTCCGTTTTAATAAAATTTATTAAATCGGTGACTTCACAGTCCTTATCGGGGTCACGTTTTCGATGGAAATCTAGTATCAAATTTTCTGGTAATAACCTTAATAAAATTGGTAGTAATAAATGGCCGTAAGAGCCTGATGTTACTCCTAACGCATCAAGATTTCTCATACTAGTTTCAATATTATCGTACAGCTTCCTTAAAGAAATAACATTGTTAGAGGATTTCACTGGTTCAAGATTTAGAATTTTATTCATGTAACAGTTTATGATATTTTCCCGCTTACCATACCTCTCTTCTAACAATTTTAAACAAGTAGAATAATTTTGATCTGTCAGTTCAAAACCAGATACAATATTATATGCAGGACCAGACAACAAGGATTTGAGATATTGGAATTTTTCAATTTTTGATAACGATTCGTTTGAATCTATCGCACTAGTAAATAAATTAAAAAATTCTAAGAACTGGCTTGCATCACCAGAAAATTTTTCTATATTAAGTTTAGGAAGCTTCACTGCCGAAACTGGTTTACTTCCGATTTTTGAACCGTTACTTGATTCTAGTACAACTTTTGGTTCAGTTTCGATTTTACATTTTTTAAGCCTCATCTTAATTTTAAATTTCAAACTGGATATTTTTTCAGAATATTCTTCTACCGATTTTAGTTCTTTTTCATATTCAGTTTTTTCCTGAATTAGCTCATCCATTTCGGAATCTAATTCCTTTAGTTGAGCTTCCTTTTCATTTACGAGCTCTAATGATTCCATTAATGAGTCGCAATCAGTTTTATCAATATCAACAGATAATAATGTATCACATTTTGTGATTAATTTCGTAATGGCTGCACGAACAGTAGCTCTTTTACTTTTTAACTTATCAGGCTTATCCATGTTTAAATTTAAATTCAATGTTCAAAATAAATGATCATGAAAAATGTATATTTTCAAAAAATCAACAGTCATGCAGAATAATAAAGGTATTTCTTACCTTTTTTCCCGGTTGTTGAGGCACCAAGAACTTGAAGAATTTCAAGTTATTCCACAATTAAATCACAGTTCACGAAATTGTTATAGGGAGAGCATTATTATAAGAAGTCAAGATTCCATTTAAATCATATTAAAGTCATCATATTTCACAAATAAAAGTTTTTACTTTTGTAGATTATTATTTACAGTTCGAATATATACATAATGTATATTATTTACATATTTACAGATGAAACATATTTAGTTGCTTTGCTCCTTCTAGAAGTCATGATTCTAAATACAATTAAATTTCCAGCAACTATTTTCTTCTATTAAGAAGCCATAAAGAACAATAGCATGATTTTATGCTCGAGATAAATTTTCCTTTTAAAATTAAAACAACATTTCTTCTAATTTTAGAAGACCAAGAGAAAAAATGCAGTCTACTTACTGCGTTCATATTTTACATTCACAAAACCAACTAAAAAGAAACAAGAAAGAAAAAAATGTTTTTTAATATCAATTCTCTCAAACGTCACGTGATCCTTCGCGGCGCCCGCCTGGCTAAGAGAGGCCCGCGAGAGAAGGTTGCAAAATATTCCACAATAGATGGCGCTGAGAGCAATAGGTGCTCAGTCCAGTCCCGATTTTTGGCCCATTCAATACATTTTAATCTCCTTTTTTCGCATGGAAGACGAAAGACTCCGAAAAATCGAGCCTGGATTTAGCGGTTATTGCTTGCAGCGCCATCTATCGATGCTATTTGTAACTAAAATTGAGAATCGCAGCATAAAAACTCCTGACATCTTACATAACACTCCTGCAAGAATTTTTTTTATATCTGTCACCGTTTGCAAGTTATTGAATTTTAAAACCCATCAGTCATTTTTGGGACACCCGGTATATATATATATATTTGAAGACAAGTTTTAACTTTCTAACAAGTTGGTTCGGTGTGGCGCCATCTATTGATTGAAACGTCAGCTATTTTTTAAATTGTAAAGTGTACAAAACTTAAAGCTACCTCGTAAACGTGTCACTAGTTTTATCTTTAAATTTATTATAAAGAATTGTTGTATTTTAAAGTTCGTTTTTCTTCTTTCTGGACACCTTGTATGTAACACCCTTGAGATCTAAGTCATTTCTAATAATATATATGCAATAGAGACAACCTGAGAATAGATCTTTTTAGATTGTTTTTATAAGAGAATGTAGAATATCCATAACCATTCAAGAATTCTTTTCTACTGTGGTTTTCTTTTTTTCGAATACTCATTAATGAAATCCCATTTAAGACTTTTTATGACTTTTAAAACATGTGCGATATATTCGAAATAAAAGTACTCCAATATAGAAAAGGTAGACATATTCTGAAATAGTTGAACTTTCTAACCATAAGTTTTGACTGGATCGCTATTTACGAATTCTGTCGTACTTAAGCAAATGAGGTACACATAAAATTTTTCGGAAAATCTAATGGATAAGAATTTGGAAACAAGACCAGAACATACTCAAGAAGGAAAAAAGACCGAATAAGCAAGCATTGTTGTCCAAGGTTTCTCTCGAACATCCAGTTCCATTTTCATGAAAGCGAAGCAAGAACGTGTCAAAAACAATGACAAGCCACCACGGCGTCTGCTTAAATATAAAGCATATTCCCCTCCCTCCTATTGCTCTATATTTCTTTTCTCTTTTTTGTCTTCACACTACATTATTACAGCAAAAGAACTATCTAAGATATAGGGCTGATATTATTCATGCAAAGAGCAAGAACAACTCTTTTTTATTATTTTATTTTTTCCTATCTTATTCTGTATGCATTTTACTTTGAAGGTATGCCTCGTGAAACGAATAAAGGGTGGGGTGGGGGGCAATGTACCCCTATTTCTCTGCCTCCCCCCTCCTTCCTCTTATACAGAGAAGAGGAGCAAGAGACAGCTGTACATGTCCTTAGACGAAATGAACACGAAACGTACAGAATACAAACCCGAGAGTTCAGCCAGCCAATCAGTGGAGACAAAAGCCCGTGTCACCTGCACACGACACTCTAGGGGGGATGCAAGTGCTCGTATTCTTTCCCCCCTTGCGAATGCTGAGTTCATGAAATATTTACCATTTCTCGCAGCTTCGTCGTTTCTCCCAACTTACATAGCTTCGGGCTCCATGCTGGCGGCTCAGAGATTAGACGAGAATGTTTTTATTCTGAGATTCTCGTAAGAAAATGCGAAATGTATTAAGAGAGTTGCCGATGTTGCTTTCTTTTTTCTTTTTACTTTCATTTTTTACTTCTTTTTCTCGCTCGCCTGTTAAATTTGTTTCGGAGTTTATTCCTCCTACTTGTCCCTTCTTTCGATTAGTGTAAATTCATTATGCGCAATTTCTTTCCCCCCTTTTTTTATTTTCACTTTTACGACAGGCGAGTTTCGTTTCTAGAAAAATAAAAGTTATGCAAAGCTAGAAGTTTTAGTGAGAGGAGATAATGTTTCTAGGCAACTTTCTCTCAAGCTCCTTATGAATATAAGATGTCTTGCAAACATGCTCATGAAATGGCTGATAGTTATTTACGGATGATTACACACATTAACACTTACTTCATTGCCTACAAGTTTTTCATGATTACTCATATTCTTCTAGACGATTCCTTTAGTTCTGCAGAACTTAGCGTGTAAGAGTAACATCGAACTTTCTTTGATTATCTGCGAAACATATCCCGTCAATAATTGTTAGATCAAGAAAAATGTCAAAATGAACGCTTGCTGAAAGATTTCGCCTTGGGCACGTTCACCAGAATTTGTATAAAGATCTACCATTGCAATTTTTTTTCTTCTTTTTTTATCTTATCATACCTGGAAAGATATCAGCTTAGTAATTCCAAAAGCTTTGACCGTAAATGATTTTGACTTTTTTTTTTCACCCATAAATTCACTTATCTTAAGTGAACCAAATTATACTTGATTAGAAATAAAAGAATATAGATGACACCACCATGAACTAATTTATTATGAAATTAATTTATGAATTTTATTTAGCGCATATAAATTTCGGGCAAACTAGTGAAATTATAACATGTGACTATAGTTTAAGCTACACATTTCAGAAGAAAAGGAAAAGAAAACCGAAGAAATGAAGGAATGAAACAAAAAAGTTTCTTTAACAACAACAAAATTTCTTTAAATTAAAAACAACAAGGACAAAATTTTACATACGAACAATTATTTAACATACGAAGTTACATATTTTTTCTGATAAAGAACTTGAAGAACATTTGATTATCAATAAAAGAACACTTGATTTTAAATAAAAGAACACTTGATTAGCAATAAAATAGCACTTAATTAGCAATAAAAGAACTCTTGAATAGCAACAAAAAATATGAATAACACCACCATGAATTAAATTATTATGGATTTATTTTATGAATTTATTTGGTACACATAAATTTCGGGCACAGCAGTGAAATTATGGCATGTGACTATGATTTATGCTACACATTTAAGAAGACAAGAAAAAGACAATGAAAAAAAAGAAGGAATAAAACAAAAATGTTTCTTTAACAACAACAAAATTTCTGTAAATTAAAACCAACAAGGACAAAATTTTACAATTATTTAATATACGAAGATACTTATTTTGTCTGTCGAACTAACGAACTTGAAGAACACTTGATTAACAATAAAATAACACTTGATTAGCAATAAAAGAAAATGGATGACACCACCATGAATTAAATTATCATGAAATCATTTTATGAATTTTATTTGACGCATATAAATTTCGGACACAGTATTGAAATAATGACTTGTGACTATGATTTAAGCTACACATTTAAAAAGAAAAGAAAAAGATAATAGAAAAAAAATGAATAAAACAAAAAAGTTCCTTTAACAACAACCAAATTTCTTTAAATTGCAAACAACAAGGACACATTTTTACAATTATTTAACATGCGAAGTTACATATTTTTTTTTTTTTTTTTTTTTTTTGTCAAACTAAAGAACTTGAAGAACACTTTATTAGCAATAAAAGAATACTTGATTAGCAATAAAAGAACTCTTGAGTAGTAACAAAAGAATATGGACAACACCCCCATGAATTAAATTATTATGAAATTATTTTATTAATTTTATTTGACGAACATAAATTTCGGGCACAGCAGTGAAATTATGACATGAGACTATGATTTATGCTACACATTTAAGAAGAAAAGAAAAAGTCAATAGAAAAATTAGTCGGATGTACCAATCCCAAAACTTTCTTCTATCTCATACATGTTTAAACTTCAAAATTTGCTATCACACTGCCAAAATTAAATGGCAATCTAGGCATCTCATGACGATTCTAAAGATATGAAATTCCGTTCATTAGTTCTTGAGATATGACTATCGTTGAAATCGTATAAATCCAGCGAAATGCAGCTTAGCAGCGCCACCTATAGAATGATTTATACCAAATCCTAATCAGCAACAACTTACTGAATCTTACTTACAACTTACTGGTCTTACTGAATCTGAAGTTTGGAGAAAATCCGTGCATTAGTTTTTCCGATAGAGCTATTGAAGAAATCGTGAAAATTCCAGCATAGCAGCACCACCTATTGGGTGATTAACACCAAAACTTAATTAGCAACAACTTGTGTCAACGTCTAACTAAATCTGAAGTTAGCTAAAAATTTGTCCATTAGTTCTATAGATGCTATTGCGAGAATCGTGAAAAAGGCAGCAAAGAAGCGCCACCTGTTGGGCGATTTACACCAACACGTAATCAGCACCAACTCATATCAAGGACTAAGTGAATCTGAAGTTTGATGAAAATCCGTGCATTCTTGAGATAGAGGTATTGGGGAAATCATGTAAATCCTGCGAAATTCAGCATAACAGCGCCACCTGTTATGATGACAGGTGGGATCGACTCATATCAAGGACTAACTGAATCTGAAGTTTCATCAAAATCCGTGCATTAGTTCTTGAATTAGAGTTATTGCGGAAATTGTGAAAACTGCAGCATAGTAGCGCCACCTGTAGAGCGATTTACACCAAAAACTAATCAGAATCAATTTGTATTATAGAAACTAACTGAATATAAATTTTTATTAAATTCCGTGCATTAGTTCTTGAGATAGAGCGGCCACAAAATTTGTGTCACAGACAGACAGACAGACTCACAGACAGACATTTTGTAAAAACATGTTTTTTGGAACCCCTGACCCCTAAAACATGTAAATCCGTCGAAAACCGGAATTCGAAAATTTTCATGAATCCAATACTTTCTTCTTCTAAAGATAGAAGAAAGTAAAAAGAAGGAATAAAACAAAAATGTTTCTTTAACAACAACAAAATTTCTTTAAATTAAAAAGAACAAGGACAAAATTTTACAATTATTTAACATACGAAGTTACATATTTTGTCTGTCGAACTAAAGAACTTTAAGAACACTTGATTAGCAATAAAAGAAAATAGATGACACCACCATAAATTAAATTATCATGAAATCATTTTATGAATTTTATTTGACGCATATAAATTTCGGGCACAGCAGGAAAATTATGACATGTGACTATGATTTATGCTACACATTTAAAAAAAGAAAAAGACAATAGAAAAAAAGAAGGAATAAAACAAAAAAGTTTCTTTAACAATAACAAAATTTCTTTAAATTAAAAACAACAAGGACAAAATTTGACAATTATTTAACATGCGAAATTACATAATTTTTGTGTCAAACTAAAGAACTTGAAGAACACTTGATTAGCAATAAAGGAACACGTGATTATCAATAAAAGAACACTTGATTAGCAATAAAAGAATATGGATGACACCACCATGAATTAAATTAGCACGAAATCATTTTATGAATTTATTTGACGCATATAAATTTCGGGCACAGTAGTGAAATTATGACATGTTTCTATGACTTATGAAGGAAAGAAAATGACAATAGGAAACAAGTAATATAAAAATTTTGTTTTTAAAGTCAATTTTTACTTAGGTCATCAAAGAAAAAATTAATATAATCCCTTAAGCTAATATTAGTTTTTGTTCCATTAAAATATCTCAATTTGTTTCTGTATAGGCAAGTAGGTTTACAATGGAAGTCTATGGGAATTTGGCGAAATATTAGTTGGTGACAAACTTGTCGGTATTTGGTGACAGAACAGGGTCCCCCTTATGGTAACACCCCTTATAGATATGAAGATGCATTAAATACTTCAATAAGCAATGGCTGCCATTTTGTCTCCCATGTAAAACTAAAATTAATTAAAATTTAATTAATGAATTAATATTTGAAAAAACTGTATTAACATCAATTGCCATCCAGTACAAGTTTTAAAAAATTTATTTCAACTTGATAGGATGAATAATAATTATTTTATTAACGATTGAAAATTTGAACAAGATATATAGATACTTGTTAGCTACCCATTTCGTCAAATTATATAAATCGCCAAACTACTCACCAAATTATACAAATTGACAAAATTTTTATATTAAATAACGAAAGAACAAATAAATTAGTATAACATTAATAAAAATACAAATATAACGTCGAATTAATGGTTTTATTGGCCATTATTGGCATTTAATCTTACAATTAATTAATTAATGGCAACCATTATTGGCATTTAATCTTACAATTTGGCGACAGTAATTTGGTCGATGGGATAACTAACAAGTACCGATAGTTTATATATACGCTGCTCAAAACAATTAAAGGATATTGCAGTTTTAGGTGGATTTTGTATCTGGTAAACTGTTTAGCTGATTGATACATGGTCGACAGACATAGTAGGTTATATGAGAATAAATTACACATGTTTGGCAGAAAAAATGCATTTTATTGCGCATTTGTGTACTAAAGGAAAAAAACACAATTTGTGCATATGAGAAAAAAAGAATAAGAAAAGGTGTTTTCTTCAAAGAAAATCATTTTCAGTAGGGGGTACGGTTTCCACGGGCGGCCAGCAACGTTGAACACCTTTGAGGCATGGACTCAATGAGGCTATTAATGACGAGTTGGGGTATTCTGCCCCACTCTTCCAGAAGAGCTCTTTCCAGTTCTTGGAGAGTTTGTGGGGGTTGTTGGCGGCCAGAAACTCGTCTTCCTAGAGCGTCCCAAACGTGCTCGATTGGATTCATGTCTGGAGAACACGCTGGCCATTCCATTCGAACGATTCCTCCCTCTAAAAGGAAATCCTCCACCAGGTTTGCACGATGTGGCCTGCAGTTATCGTACATTAAAATGAAGTTATCTCCGATTGCTGCAGCGTAAGGGACTACAATAGGTCTGAGGATCTCATCCCTATATCGGCGACCAGTCAGAGCTCCATCTCGAATGATGTAGAGGTCAGTGTGCCCGTCAATGGAGATGCCACCATACACCAACACTCCTCCACCGCCAAATCTGACACTTTCGTGCACGAACGCAGGATTATTCCTACTGCCACGGTCCCTCCAGATGAAAATACGCCCATTATCCGGATGCACAGAAAAACGGGACTCGTCAGAAAACAGAATATTGCTCCATTCATTTCTCCTCCAGTTGACATGCTCGGTTGCCCACTCCCTGCGGTCGCGACGAGGCCTTGATGTTAATCTAACACATACCATCGGTCGACGAGCATACAGACCTACAGCATGGAGCCGGTTTCGGACAGTCTGAGTTGAAATCGTGGTGCCTGTAGCCGAGCGAAGGTGTTGTTGGAGAAGAGTAGTGTTCATGGTTCGGTGTCTCCGAGCTGTTAACGCTAAATACCGATCTTCATTGGGCGTTGTTGCCCGTCTACGACCTTGCCCTGGTCTTCGGCCTGAAAAAACGGTTCCAGATCCTGGAAATGACACTTTGTGACACTCCAATGGCTTGCGCTACTTCGGCTTGAGTTTGGCCCCCTTCTAACCTACCAACAATTCTCAAAGCTTCTGAATCTGTCAAATGACTTCGCTGAGACATCGTACTCATCGAAACAAAGCAATCACTGAATGCCGATCATCCTTGTCTTCATTCTCTTTTATCCAGTTGAAAGTCAAATTTCATTCGCTGCCGCTGAAGCGACGTTTTTGACGTCGAACTCAAAATTTGCATACTCCACAGTTTGAAAACCAGAAAAATTTGCATTTGTGATTCTCTTCTTCTATTTTCGGCAAAAAAAAATTTCGCTTACATCTTTATTTTATATAAAACTTCAAATATCCTTTAATTGTTTTGAGCAGTGTATATATAAATAAATAAATAAATAAATAAATATAGGGTGAGTGTGAACTAATAGTAGGAATTGAAAAAGAAGGAATGAAACAAAAAAGTTTCTTAATAACAAAATTTCTTTTAATTGCAAACAACAAAGACAAAATTTTACAATTATTTAACATACAAAGTTACACATTTTTTCTTTCGAATTAAAGAACTTGAAGAATACTTGATCTATCCATATATATAAAAGCCGTTCTCTGTGTGTATGTCCTTTATACAAATCAAGACTCCTTTATCATATTATGATAATAAGATAAGGGAGTCTTGATACAAATCTTCAGTTTTTGACCGATTTGCACGAAACTTCATGTACATACGTTTTAGAACGTGAAAAATATCGTTATCTACTTTAAAAAAACATCAGACCACTATGTATCCCTTTTTTCTACGACCTTCCATAATTCAACATTATAGAAATATCTCTTTTATTTAATTTTATAATTCAATCATTTCTTTCCTGTTGCCACAACTTAAAAAACGGTGCAATAATTTAAAAAAAAATTATAACACACGTACTTTCTTTTTATAAGCTAATAAAAATTCAGACTCAATCACTATATTTTTTCATTTCGAAATTGTTGTCATTGTAATCAGGAAATGTACATTTTTCCCATATAAAATAAAAACTTTAACTAAATGTAAGTTCAAATGACATAGTATATCTTCATTTGAATCTTTTTGAAGATAAAAAATCTATTTTAATACAGGCGTTTCAATATCAAGAAAATAATTTAGGGAAAAGACAATTATAATAAAAATAGTTTGCTAGATAATGAGGTGAATTTCTGATTAACTGACATTGCTGTTTTATTCTGAAGTTTTTACATATATATATATGAAAAATGTGCATTTTCTGTTTGGAATGACGTCGATTTCAAAAATGCAAAACTACAGCGAGAGAATCTGAATTATTTTATTGTGTTGCCACACCTTAAAAAACGGCACAAATAATTACAAAAAAAACAAATACGTGTAGTTTCTTTTCATAAACCAATACAAATTCAGTCTCTCTCGATATATTGTTACATTTTTTTAGTTGATGTCTCTCTAAGCAGAAAATGCGCATTTCTCATATTTTAAATAAAAACTTCAAGGCTTTGAGAAAACTGAAAACCTTCATTTAATATATATGAAATTACAATTTCACGAAAATATAGGCTTTTCTATTCCAAGAAAAAAGATCAGAGACACAAATCACTAAATACGGCGCCACTTTCAATAAATTATGAGGTCAATTTCGATAAATATGGCCTCAAACTGGTTCTAAAAACCGATTGCTATGATTTATTTCCTATTTCGTTATAATGTTGTTTCTTTAATCATACCATTTAGGCAAATGTTTTAATATTTTAATTGCAGTGATAACATTCTACGATTTACATCAAATACCATAATGTAAAATCTACTTTTATACGATTCATATTAAATTGAAATTAAAACATAACAACTATTTTTTTTTTTTAGAGTTAGCTTTCTCATTTTAAACAAAGCTTCATAGATTGACGTCATTTTCATGTTAATCGCTGTGGATTTGGATTTTAAGATTAGTATGAGTTCCCGTTTAAAAATTATAGGCAATAAGTCTTAGGATACCCGTGTTTAAAGGTACCTGGTATACTGCGCATTAACAAAACATAAATAAATATCGTTTTTAATTTGAAACACTAATATATTTAGTGTATTTTTTAGATTTCTCAAAAACTACATGAAAAAGCATTTTTGGTACTTTCGTATTATAGCGAGTAGTTAATCGTGAATATTTTCACTATAATTCTCTTATAATCTGAGTAGCACATTTCGCTTGCTGTGCTGGTCGGTTACTCCAAACGAATCTTGAATTAAATGAAATATATCGGTGAATTTGATCCGTCATTTTAATGCAATATGGGTCTTTATCTGAAACGTCCTTCCGCGTAGATGAAAACGTTACTAACGCCACTGCGTTATTATACTTTCTAATGTTTAAGACAAAACTTCGGTTGTTAAGGGCCAAATTTTTTAGTTGATGATTTACAGTAGAACTTGGTTTAAGAATAATAGACCAATATGCAATATACTAAAACTATCCCTGAAAAATTATCTAACATTTTAAAAGGCTAATAATTCAGAATGGGTTTCAACTGATTAGTAACTTTTCAGCTCAAAACATGTAGAGCAAAATGGGATATACTAAAATTATTATAGAAAAATGCGTGCATAGTAACAGCGCAAATTCCATCAAAATCTGCCCAGTAGAACTTTTTAAAAAGGCTAATCTTGTATAATCGGTCTCATCTGATTACTGAACTTTCTTCCATAATTTTATACATAAATGCCTGACGTAAATGCAATATTCTAAAACCATCCGTGTAAAATTATCCAAGAAACGATGCAAGTTCCAAGGAAGTCCATTAATAAAAATCTTTTTTAAAATACTAATCTTTCATAATCGGGTTCACATGATTATAAAACTTTTCCCTATATTTCTATGACTAAGCAACATAAAACAATATGTTATACACTAAAACCTTTCCTGAGAAACTGATAGTCACATTGAAATCCATCCAGAAGAACTAAAGTTATAAGTAGCCGGAACGAAATTCCCATTTGCATTTTCTATACATAATAGATTATTTTGCGTAGTTCGATTTGATATCTGTTAAATTCGTGTTTTATTTTATTTTATTTTATTTTGGTGTTTTAATTTCGCTTACCAATTTAGTTATGAAATATTACACGAAAACAAACAAGTACTGAATTATTTGCAGCGTTTTTGAGCAATTGAGTTAATCTTTTGTAATTGCACGCACATTTAAAAAATATTCATGCTTGAGAATCACTTTAAAATCTATAAAAAAATCTATAAATTGACATAAACTTTTCAAACAAATATTATTGAAAGGTTTTTTTTTTTCTATTAGACGTTGGAACAATCGTATGTGCGATGTTTAGAAGTTAAAATGTAGTAATCGAATTTGTGGATAGATTGGGTTGTTGTCACCAATAATATGATGACAAAGTTACACATAGACATGACTTTTCTTCATAATATTGCATTAAGAGCAACCAGGTTCATCTTTCGTAATGGTTTCGTTGGGCTGCACGCACATTTAAAGATATCCATGTTTGAAAATTACTTTCAAACCCATTAAAATAAAAAATAAACTGAGATACAATTTTCAAATAAATTTCATTTGAAAGGAATTCTGTTGTATTCGACAGCTTAAAAAATTAAATTGTGTGCTGTTTAGAAGTTAAGAAAAATTGCTGTAAAGGAATAATTTGTCTGTTAGGTCGTTGCCATGAACAGTATGATGTCAACGTTTACTCACTGACATATTTTTACTTTATAATATAGCTATACGCCATACAAACGAGAATTTCACTATATGATATGCCATTTGGTGGATTTGTTTTTCGTATTTTCAGAAAATTAAAAATTTTTCTGTTACACCAGCCGAAGAAAACGGGCATTGTGATATTAAAGCTCAGACATTTTATTATGGTTGCGAGACAATAACGTATGTTTTCTAATTGTCATTTTAATGATTTGTGGACGGGAATGTACAAATCTCAGTTATTGTGATTACTATAGTAGTTCATTTTAATTTATTATTTTATATGGAAGGCCTCTTACAATTGACACGGGCGAAGCCGGGTAGTTCTGCTAGTTAGCAATAAAAGAGCACTTGATTAGTAATAAAAGAAAATGGAATACCATGAATAAAATTATTATGAGATTATTTTATAAATTTTATTTGACGCATATAAATCTCGAACACAGTAGTGAAATTATGTCATGTAACTATGATTTGTGCTACATATTTAAGAAGAAAAGAAAAGGAAAGTAGAAAAAAAAAGAAGGAATAAAACAAAAAAGTTTCTTTAACAACAGCAAAACTTTAAATTAAAAACAACAAGGACAAAATTTTGCAATTATTTAACATACGAAGTTAACATGTTTTGTCTGTCGAACTAAAGAACTTGAAGAACACTTGATTAGCAATAAAAGTCCTTCCGGCCAGTGCCGGGAGGAAGAGGTAGCTTTCATATTCCTTATTTAAAAAAAAAAAAAAAAAAAACAGCTTATATTATTCAAACACACAAAGCTCAATTTAGTGGAAACCGATTATGGGAAATTCAATACTAATTTTTATTAATACTTAACCATTATTAATGAGAATTTCGCGAAATTAGTCAGCTTTATCCAAGCTGCTTTTATTTAAAGTAACTTATATTTGGTTGCCAAATTCGGCGATATCTTGAAGTGCCTGCCATTTTAAGACAACATGGTGGATGAGGCTAACCAGTGAACTTGGTCGAGACCTTAGTAATTCCAGTGCACATGCTCACTCCCATCGGAATTGGTTGTTATACACGAGTGCTGTCGAGGCAAAAAATCAGATTTTTTTAAAATGTCACCCACATTAGAGATTCAAACTGCTCTATCTAAGCCACTTTTTAAGATAAAGACAAAACAAAAAATGCTGCGGAATCCTTATATCAAGGTCAAATACTTAAAAAAGAAACTTTTTTCAATTTCTAATTTTTTTCCACCTTACTTTAAATATAATTTTTTTTTATTTGCTGGCCGCCATTTTGAAACAAGATGGCTGATAAAGCTGGCCAGCGAACTTGGGCAAGACATTGCTATATACTATACACATGCCTTCTTACATCGAAAGAGCTTAATAAATACACGTGTTATCGCGTGACAAATATCAGATCATTTCAAAATGTCAGCCATGCTAGAAATTCAAAGTGCTATAATTCAATTATTTTTAAAGATATAAACGAAACTAAAACTGCTCCGGAATCTTCGTATCAAGGTCAAGCACATAAAAAAAAATCTTTTTCATTTTTCAATTTCTTGGTACCTTATTTTAAATTTTTTTCAATGGCCGCCATTTCGAAACAAGATAGCGGATGAAGCTGGCGAACGAACTCGGTCGAGACATTGGTATCTACTATGTACTATGTATATACCAAGGTACATCCAAATCGGTTCATAAATACGCCTGTTATCGCGTGGTAAAGATCAGGTCATTTCAGAATGTCAGCCAAGCTAGAAATTCAAAGTGCTATAACTCAGCCATTTTTTAAGATATAAACGTAACAAAAACTGCTCCGAAATCTTTGCATCAAGGTCAAACACATAAGAAATTTTTTTTTTTTTTTAATTTTCAATTTTTTTGTACCACATTTCAAATTTTAAATTTAAAAAAATTTAAATGGCCGCCATTTTGAAACATGATGGCGGATGAAGCTGGCCAACGAAGTCGGTCGAGACATTGATATGTATTATGTATACATCAAAGTACATCCAAATCGGTTCATAAATACGCCTGTTATCGCGTGACAAAAATCCGGTCGTTTCAAAATGTGAGCCACGCTAGAAATTCAAAGTGCTATAACTCAGCCATTTTTTAAGATATAAACGAAACAAAAACTGCTCCGGAATCTTTGTATCAAGGTCAAACACATAAGAAAAAATATTTTTTAATTTTCAATTTTTTGGTACCACATTTCAAATTTATAATTTAAAATAAAAATTTAAATGGCCTCCATTTGAAACAAGATGGCGGATGAAGCT
The DNA here is from genome assembly GCA_963932465.1 of Maratus speciosus. Lineage (NCBI taxonomy): Eukaryota > Metazoa > Arthropoda > Arachnida > Araneae > Salticidae > Maratus > Maratus speciosus. Next base: position 511,974,230 of record OZ010795.1, read on the forward strand.
GGTGAACGAACTCGGTCGAGACATTGGTATGTACTATGTATACACGAAGTTTCATCCAAATCAGTTCATAAATACGAGAGTGACAGTGTGACAAAGATCATATATATATATATATATATATATATATATATATATATATATTAGGGTGGGTCGAAAAAACCGAAATTTTTATAATCGAAATGTAATAGCGCGGAAAAGTTGCCTTTTGTAATACAGAATAAATTTTTAAATATTACATCGATCGGTTAATATCTTTTACCGCCCAAAGTTTCAAAAAATCGCAAAAAACATGGTTTTTTTTATCATTTTTTTTTTAATTATCCAAATATACCAATACAATTTTTAATAGAACGCAATAGCTACATGAAGATATGAGAAATGTCCCGGTAAATGTTCATTACGATGAAATCATATCTTTATTTGCCGCAAAAAAAGGCCATATTTTTTGTAAAAATTTCAAAAATTTCAATTTTTCATTTTTATTTCTAAATTTTTGTAATTTCTATAATATGTCTAGAAATAAATAATTTTACTTTATATCTATTAATATATCATAATTTTTTATAACTATTTGTAATAAACTTGAAAATAAAGTTAATCATTCATTTTTCTTGACGATAGCTTCATCTACTGATGTTTTACTTCATAACAGCCAATTCATGCCACAAAAATTATATAAAATGAGCAAAATGTTTTAGTATTTTATTAATTAAAATATAGAGATGTTTAACCGAAACGGGTTAAATAAACTTAAAATGAAGAAGAATTTAATGTAAATGAATTTTATAATATAACTTGCTTTCAGATGAAGCCATTATTTCTCGAGAGGCCAAAACTGATCAGATGTGATCCTCCCTCTGTTCTAGTAAACAAACTTTATCAGTGCTTCAATGAATAATTTCACGCATCTTTCTAGTGATTGAGTGGGACAAGGAAAGTTATAATAGCTGGTACCTTTAATCGAACATTTTAAACTCACCAGCGTTTTTAGTCGATAAAGAAACCATAACAGGTGATTCCGTTAGTTTTCAGTTTTGTCAGTAGACTAAAGCCATACAATTTTAAACTTCAGTGTTAAAGTCTGCTATAATAAAGTGACGGATGGCATTATTCTAGTCCACAGAACTTCGTGCTTTTGCAATTTTCTTCATGGCTGGGGCCCTGATGTTCTCTTCTTCATATGCTATCATTCCAAAGAGGCTATTTGTATGATTTGCGAAATAGTCATTTCGTGAAAATACAGGAACTATAATCTTTCGTAGATTATCTGTCAAGTAACGTAAGTTACTAACTATAGTGCACAGATTCTGGAAAACATGCGTGATTCATTTTAATTGTGAACAACCAATTGTGATGCAGTACATTTTCAGGATGTACTCAAAGAGTATGACGAGTTAAGAAGAGGGTTTCTTTGTTCCAACGTAGAGCCTCAAAATTCGAATAGCAGTAATGATCCACCTTTCGTGAAATATTTGTCCAGGGACTCAGCAAAAAAGGTCAATTGTATACACGCGTGTTGAAAGAGCTTGCAATATTTCAGACATATACTTCTGGTCAATTGACAAATCATCTTTATCAACAGCTAGGTGATCAGATTAAATTGGCTTAAATTTTGCAATTGGTAATTAACTCGCAAATCGCAAGAGATCAACCAATTGGGCCACAATATGATAGAGAACCTGTTTTTTGTCATCAAGATGTTTGAAAAGATGTCTCAGTGGAAGCTCATTGAAGTGAGGTCAAGGAAGCCAATAAAGTGGTTTTTTACAAGTTGTTCTCAACTAATCCTATACTATAATACCACCTTTGCATCCTGTTTTGAAGACAGTTCCGCGAAATTCAACTGCAATTATTATTCCAGTCGGGATTTCATTTTTCTCCAAAAAATCTATAATGTCATTGCATATAGAAGTCGCCTTGCCAGACGATGGGGTCAAATGACGAAAATAATTCAGACCTGGTTCTAGTACAAAGAGATATGTTCCTCCTTGACTTCGCAAAGATGAAACTTTGCCACCTCTTTAACCTGGCAGATAGTTCTATCTTTAGGGCCATCAAAGTATAGAGTAAAAGGAGTACATTACAAAAAAATAAATAAATAAATAAATAAAAAACGAACAAAGTGAAACGTGGCCCTCTAGCAGCGAGAAATTAATTTTACGTGCAGGCAGCTGTAGGTGTTTCTATCATTGAGCAATTTTTTTTATAGAATTATAGTGATCATGGTTAACAATGTGCATGAAATTAACAACATAAAATGCCTTTCCCAGCCTATTAGAAATGTAAAAAATCTGAAAACATTACAAAAGTTATGAAAATTGAAAAAATGAAAAACTTTAATTTTTAACATTTTTTAGAAATTTTGGCCCTGTTGTAGTGGTAAAGCAATGATGTCACAAAAATGAAATGTTAATGTTACATTACTAATATCTTGGCGTGGCTACTGCGTTCTATTAGAAATTGAATAAGTATGTTTGGATAATTAAAAAAAAAAAAAAATTGCTAAAAGTATGTTTTTTGCGATTTTTTCGAAATTTGAACCCCTTGCGGCGGTAAAAGATATTAACCAATCGGTGTAATATTTTACGTATTTTATCTTTTTTACAAAAGGCAACTTTTCCGCGCTATTACGTTTCGATTATAAATATTTAATTTTTTTCGACCCACCCTGATATATATATATATATATATATATAGAATAATTCCGGGATTTATGCCGCACATTTTTTTGAATTTGTGTATAAAGTCCCATGGTGGACATAAACTAAAAAAAAATCATGCTGTGCTATTTAATGTTACATATACAGCGCGTGTAGTGCGACAAAAAAATTCAAAACAAATTATTAGTATTTTTTAACAATTTTTTTCTAAAACATTACATTGCGGCGCGTCACACGTACATTCAGGCTGAGACGCCGCACTTGTGCGGTAGTTATGCCGCGCTTGTAATAAGAACAGAATGAAATTATAAATCAAAAAATTAAAAAAAATTATTCATATCTGGACTATAATTAACGATCTAATAACAAAATGAAACTAAATGAGTACAATGAAATGTATTATTAGAATCAAATTAATAATTGTTGCCTACTTTCACTATTAAAATTATCGACTTACTTTTTTTACATTAAATTTTAATTGTTATTTCAGCAACAACATAACATCAATGTATAAGAAAGGGAAAAGAAAAAAAGTTAAATTGTGTTTACATAGTTTATTTGTTAACCCTATCCGGACCGGTGGCTTTTACACAAATTTTATTCTGTTGCTACCACTTTTTTAAAAGAAGTTACCTTTACTTAAATAATCATAAGAAATGCTCTAATTAAACAAAGCAAATACTACTTTTCTTTTTTACTGGTGCCAGAAACAAATTTTGTAAGCTCTTTATGAAGGTGCTTATATGCACCTATGGTCCTGAATGGGTTAAGAGACCTATTTTTTTTACTACAATCTACAGAAAAATTGTCGAAAAAGTACAGTCTTTATGTAACTACATTTAACCCCTTCGGGACGGGAGCCTTTTACGAAATTTTTAATCTTTTGTCACCGTTTTTTAAAAACAGAAATTTGTGTCTTCTTGAATCGAGAAAATGCGCTGATTAAATAAGACAAATTTTACAGTAAAATTTTACTGGTGAGGAAAAACAAGGATTCTGAGCGCTTCACGCGGCACGTATACGTGTCGCTCGTCCCCAAGGGGTTAAACACATGATGCAACGAAGCCAATTACACTTCCTCTTTTTTGAAGTAGTTTGCAAAGAACGTCTGCGTTACGCGTAATCCAATTTTTCATTATCATCATCTTGACTTGCATCTTTCTTGCCCTTCTTACTTTTTATTTTCCCCTTTTTCTCCTTTGATTTTAGTAAACTTGATAACATGTCTAACATGGTTAGTCTGTGCAAAAAGAAAAGGAAAAGTTGATAACACTTAAACATCCCGTACAAAAGAAACTGCGGCATGTATACCGGAATAGCGAATAGCAGTGCGGCATGTATACCGTTTTGCATGGTGCAGACGTCGGTTATCACAGTTACCTGCCATCGCTAAGAGAAATGGCGTAACCATACACACAGTACTCTATACAAACGCTACACTTTGTTTTGACTTCGAAATCATGCATGCATTTAGTAATTAGTGTATAAAAAGAATTTAAACATAACGTGTTTAAAAGTTTGGACAGTGAAATCATGCACTTACGTCCAATACTTCTACAACTAAACATCGAAATGGGATTTACGCTATACACTGGTTAAAATAATCTCATTGCGCACCTATACTGTGCGTTTGACGACCATCTATCGCTAATTACAAGAAATACATGGGGTGCGGCATCTATCCCGTATGCGGCGACTCTCCCGGAGTTACCCTATAATAAATTTGAAATCACAAATATATGAAGAAATTGATAAAGTTCTAATATATATATATAATAAATTTGAAATCACAATATATATATAATATATATATATATATATAACCATTAATTAAACATAACCTACCACCGTCAATTATTATGAATTAAAGCTGTAAGTATTAAAAAAAAAAATTTATTATAAGAATTATTATGGAAGAAAAAGAAAAAAGTGGACACCGACAAAAAATGGAAAAGCTTATATATTGAATTACGTTGTCAAGGGCACAGAATTCAATGATATAAGCAAAATGGTTGTTTTCTGAGAGAAAAATAAGCTAAAGCTAAAAATTATTTTCCCCTGTGCCCAAACAACCATTAAAATCAAGTGAATTGATTAAAAATGAAAGCAGAATAGAAACAAATAATATGAAATGGAAGAATCAATAAAACGTATTTAAATATTTATAGGATATAAAATATAAATAATAAACACCATACCGATTAATATTTCAGTAATTTACAAATATCCACGCGCACATGTCTACCAGAATATCATAAAGATTAAGGTGAATAAAACAGTTAAGAAATCACAGTAATTGATACCAAAGGATGCAGTTAATACATATTGAAATAAAATTTGAAATACCTTGTTAAATACATTTAATATAATATAAAATAAATAGATAGAAATTACATTATTTAAAATGCACTATTAAATTAATTAATAACTGTTTAACAATATCGTCAAAATTTAGCTAAAAATACCCCCTGGTGTATTAAATTATAACTGAAATGGAGCTAGAAAAATTAAAATTTAGAGCTATCTTAAAGAGACAAATTTTGGTGCTGCCATCTAGTATTACTTTTATTAATCAACTGTCGCAAGATAAATATTTGTAAGCATTTGAATGTAAATAATTTTTTAAACAGCAAAACCAAACATGTCCTTATATATAGAGAATTATAAACCTAATATAAACCACACAATGTATTTAAAAAAAACTATTGTTAATAAAATTTAAAAGCATACAAAATATTCTATTAGCTAACTTATTTAAACTAAACTAAGAATTTAAATAATTCTAGAACTTTGATAATATATAGCATATAGCTATATACTATAAAACAAAATAAATACAGTAATAATTAATATAAATAATTATTAAAAATAATATAAAAATTATTTTTTAAATCATTTATATATAAGATATTTATAAAATGAACAGGAAATAAAAAACATGTGGAAGTATATAGAAGGTTAAATGATACTTAAATTCCCATTACTAAAAAGCACAAATATAGAGTGTGGATTATTTTCATACATCCATAAAAATCCAAAAAGTATGAATGTGGGACATTCAAAAACATTAAACCGATAATAAATATTAAAAAGAATAGAGGAATTATAATAAAAATAATTACCCAATTTTAATACATACAGTATAACTATATTTATATTAAACATACTTATATGTATATTAATCACTATAAAAATGGCATACTATTAGTAATTAATATGATATTGTCCTTAGTAAATTAAAATTTAATAACAAATAATTGTAAATTAGATTAATCAATAATTAAGCTAATTATAATATTAATGAAATTCTCCAATTACATATAAAATATCAAATCAACATCCATATAAAATACGTATCAAAAATATAGTAATAATACAAAAGCCCCCATTTTTTTTTATAATTAACCATTGCGTATTATCCAGACAACACCACCCTCCTCCGTACTCTAACATCTACCCACCCAACCAACCTATAATAATTTTTTTTATATTATTTTACAATTTTTAATTTTTTATAGATATTTTTTTTTATAATTTTTTTGTAATTTTGTTTACGCATGTGTTAATTTGTTTTAAAAGATCATGTAAGAAAAGTACTAATTGTATATTAATGAATATATGAATTTTTTTGGAAAACCATGATTTAATGCATCATAAATTAGTTTTTTAATATTATTGTTAATTAGAGGAGAAGAACATAAACATTTTATTCTATATAAATGATTAAGTATTATATTTCGAAATACAGAATGATGTAGACAAGATTTAAAATTTGTAAATGTATTAACTGTGAATTTAAATTCTTTACGTTTGTCATATAATATATATATATATATATTACGAAACAATTTAATGGGTTAAGTCGAACAATCACGTTGTGTTTTTTACGACATATTACTGGATTAGTACACATATTAATCAGCCGTTGGTGATGTTGTATAGCAATCATACCACTTAGCACAAGCATCGCTAGTGAAGGTGTCAACTCTGTGAAAATTTAGAAGCTGTAGAGCGATGATAATATTGGTAGAGTCCAATCAACCTCTTATTTATTCATGATGAAGACAAGGCTGCGTGAGTGGTGAAAAAAGGCGTATGAAGAAATCTGGGGGTTTCCCAATTAAAAACATGGAAACATAGTCATAGGAAACTGTTTATTTCATCAGAACATACCAACATTAAACAATTCCCATAGGATGAGAAATCAGAGCATTCCACTCGAGCATGAACTAGTTACTCATGCGAAATAGATGTTAATTCACGAAATGAATATTCTACATGGTTTAGGACACCAGGTAACAGGTTATATAAACAATCAAACAGCACAAAAAATCTACCTCTGAACTCATGCTCTAGCTATTTTTTAGCATGCGCGGAGGAAATCCGATTGAAATGAAAACTTCAGGCTAGCCAAACCAAATCACGAACGAGAGTCGAAGTGAAACTGCGATCCGTCACTCAGCTAATGGAGAGCGATCGAGAATCGTCACAGAAAAGAATCCCGGCGCTGGTAATGGAAGGATTTCGATGAAAAAAGGCAGTCGCCCAGCTGGCGGGAAAATGAGATGAAATAGAATAAAAATGTAAAAATGGCTTTGATAAACATTCGAAAAATAAGTAACTGTGTCCAGAACTTTACAGTTTGGTAGACGATAAAAATTAATGAAGGGATTAAAAGTTTAGATTACGTTTTGGAATAAATTTATTATTAAGGTACGCGTTTTAAATTATAGGAATTTAACTAGAAATAAATAATAGAGCGTATTTTTAAAAAAAAGGAAATAATGAATATGCCGGCAATTTAGAATAATTTAAATGAATAGTAAAAGTAAAATTTTTTATATAACATATATATATATATATATATATATATCAACATTTGAACAGAGGGTGGTTTCGGGGTCTGGGGGTCATGATCGATGAAAATATACCAAAATTTTTTGAAATCGCTTTCCTCCGAACGGCTGCAATAGGTAGCTTTTTGTAATGAAAGCTACCTAAAAGAACACTTGATTAGTAATAAAAGAATTTGAATGGCACCACTATGAATTAAATTATTATGAAACTATTTTATGAATTTGATTTGACGCATATAAATCTCGGGCACAGTAGTGAAATTATGACTAGTGACTATGACTTATGCTACACATATATGAAGAAAAGAAAAAGACAATGAGAAAAAAAGAAGGAATGAAACAAAAAAAATTCTATAACAACAACCAAAGTTCTTTAAATTACAAACAACAAGGCACTGATGTCAGATTGGGGACTTAGTATTGTAATCGAAATTTTTTTCGACTTCCAGTTTTCGACGGATTTACACGTTTTAGGGGTCAGAGATCCCAAAAAACATGTTTATAGAAAATGTCTGTTTGTCCGTGTGTTCGTCTGTCCGTCTGTCTGTCGCCATTGTACCATCAAAAAGTGCATGAAGTTATGCATAGAATTGAACCAAATTTTTATTTTAAGTTTTTGGCTATAGCAAGCAGATCCTCCATGAATTTGAAAAAAAATTGCCGGTGGGGGACGCTGTAATAGCAATTTTTGTGCGATTTTGAATATTGTACCATCCAAAAGTGTATGAAGTTATGCATAGAATTGAACAAAAATTTTATTTTAAGTTTTTGGATATGGCAAGTAGGTCCTACCTGAATTTGGAAAAACTTCACCGGTAGGGGGCGCTGTAACAGCGATTTTTGTGCGATTTTGAATATTGTACCATCCAAAAGTGTATGAAGTTATTCATAGAATTTAACCAAATTTTTATTTTAAGTTTTTGGATATGGCAAGTAGGTCCTCTCTGAATTTGGAAAAAAATCGCCGGTAGGGGGCGCTGTAACAGCGATTTTTGTGCGATTTTGAATATTGTACCATCGAAAAGTGTATGAAGTTATGCATAGAATTGAACCAAATTTTTTGTGTATGTTTCTGGCTATGGCAAGCAAGTCCTCCCTGAACTTGAAAAAATTCAGCCAGAAGGGGGCGCTATAATTGGATCTCTGTGCCATTTTCATTATTGTACCATCGAAAAGTGTATGAATTTATTCATAGAATTGAACCAAATTTTTTGTGTACGTTTCTGCCTATGGCAAACAAGTCCTCCCTGAATTTGAAAAAAATCTGCCGGAAGGGGGGGGGGGGCGCTGTAATAGCGATGTGCCATTTTCTTTATTGCACAATCGAAAAGTGTATAAAATTATGCATACAATTGAACGAAATTTTTTGTGCAATGTTTTTGGCTTTGGCCAACAGGTCCTCCTTGAATTTGGAAATATCGCGCGGTAAAGGGTCTCTGTGATAGCGATTTTTGTATACTTTTCTTGATTTTTCGTAGTTCTATTGTCCATCGGCGGCTCGTGCAAAGGCAGGAACTCGCTTCCTGCTACGCCGGCTATTCGCAAACATCTGATAACAACAGAATAAGGAAAAACTATTAATTTTTGACAAATATCATGATATAGATTAACTCGTTTTTAGTCCGTTTAATTGACTAAAGCAGAAATTTAAGATGAAAATCAAAGTTGGTATAGTATTGAACTAATAATATTGAAGTATTAACATGTGTAACTACTTTTTGAAATATTAAGATGTATAAGATAGAAGAAAGTTTTGGTATTGGCACATCCAACTAGTTTTAAATAGAAATATTCGGCCTATTTAAAAATAGATTAAAAATTCTGAAAAATAATGCAAATTATACTGTTTTAAAAAAGTGGTGACAGTCAAATAATCTGAATTATAAAAGTCCTCAATTTGGCAATACTACAACAAGGACAAATTTTAGAATTATTTCACATACGAAGTTACATATTTTTCGGTCGAACTAAAGAACCAGATTTAAAAAAAAATCTTTAAAATAGCTTCTTCTGCTTTTTTTCTCATGAGATATTAAAATTTGATAAATCAATTTTAATTAATTCTTCAACTACTTCCCAGCAGTAGCAGAAGAATAGCAGTCGGTATCTGCAGTAGCAGCTACCGACTTATGTGAGTGAGAGATGCCAAGCTGGGCATCGTCCTCGTGGCTTAAATGGTAGAGCACTGGAGCACTGTTCCAGGGGTCCTGGTTCCATTCCCGGCTTGGATATTTTTCACTCTGTTGGTTTGCGCTTAGTTAGCAAAGTGATAATTCAAGTCTTTAATATTTGATAAATCAAGATTATAAGGGTAAAACTGCATAATGTAAAATACATTCATATCATTAAAAACATTTGAATCTCAAACAGAAAGTCCGACTGTCACTTCGATAATTTTTCTATAGATGATAGTTATTCCATTTTTAGTGTCAGCGGAACAATGATATTAAAAAAAAAAAAAAAAAGAAACTGAAAGAATCAACTTTTAAATACAATTACTCTTCTTTTATTGTATTCAATTGATGAAAAATAAGCATTTTTTTAAGAAACACATAAAGTTACGCAAAACTAGAAGTTTTAGTAAGAGAACATAATGTTTCTCGGCGTTTCTCAGATATTTCATTTTTAATTAATGTAAGATGTTTTTCAAACATGCTCATTAAATGGCTTATAATTATTTACGGCTGATTACAACGTATACACTCGAGCACTTCATTGCTTTCAAGTTTCAGGTTATTACTCATATTCTTCAAATCGACTTCTTTAAATATGCTAAACTTAGAATGAACAGGGAACATCGAATCTTTTTTTTATTATCTGTGAAAAATTTCGTCAATAATTGTCAGATCGTAAAAAATGTCAAAAGGAACACTTGATGAAAGATTCTACCTTGCCCAGTTTACCGGAAAATTTACAAAGATTTACAAGTTCAGTTCTCTTTTTTCTCTCTCTCTTATTATTCCTGAAAAGGATATCTGCTTAATAGTTTCAAAATCTTTTAACCTAAATGATTCAGACATCCCCCCCCCCCCCCCACACACACACAAGTGATTACATATCTTAACAGGAACCAAATTACAACAGACTATCATAAAAAGAATTTAGATGACACCATCATAAATTACCATTAAATGATTTAATAAATGTTATTTACGCAAAACACACACACACACACAATATACCGGGTGTCCTAAAAAGGACTGACTGATTTTAAAATTCAGTAACTTGCAAACGGTAACAGATATTTAAAATATTCTTGCAGGAGGGTTATGTATATGGTCAAAACTTTTTTTACAGTGATTTTCGATTTTAGTTCGAATTACAAACAATAGATGGCGCTGTAAGCAATAGCCGCTAAATACAGGCTCGATGTTTTGGCCTTTCTCTTCTTCCATACGGAAAAAGGAGATTAAAATGTATTGAGTGATCCCGAAGTACCAAAAATCGAGCCTGAATTGATCGCAGCTCCATCTACTGTTTGTTATTCGAACTAAAATTGAAAATCACTGTAAACAAACTTTTGACCTTATGCATAACGCTCCTGAAAGAATTTTTTAAATATCTGTCACCGTTTGCAAGTTATTGGATTTTAAAATCAGTCAGTCCTTTTTAGGACAACCGGTATATATATTGTGAAACATTAATAATCATCGTTTTCACCATTTAATATATCATTTTGATTTAATATATCAACTACTAATTTTTTATAATACAATTGTATATTTATTAACACATTTTTAATTATTATTTAATTATCATATATCTATCTCTAAACAGTATTTGCTTTAAAACGTAATCCATTAATTGTTATTAATAGTTTTTATTATATAATAGTTTTTATTTTACTAATAAGTCAATAGATGGCAGCGCCACACTGATTCATTTGAATACATGGAGCAGTTCATTCCCAATTCTAAATTATCTATAGAGGATGCTGGTTATATATAATGAAAGTTTGCTTGGTTATGCTGTATATTGTTGATCCTTGGTCCACCATCATATATAAAAAACTTTTTTGGCAACATGTGCTGGTGATCTCCAATGAATATATTTGTTATGCTTACTGCTAAGACGGTACGGATTTTAATTTGATAATTTGTTTTTTATTTTTCCTCTATCCGTTTTAATCTTGTTTTATTGTGAACTTAATTAGTGTTCAATGGTTTATTTATCTGTTTTATGTGTGTGGTAGTCCCAAATTCATATTCTTTAGCTAATTTATGGCTAATATGAAGATGAAACCACACATTTTATTTGTGGAACTTAAGGCATTTGGGATCCGATGACTCTGTCTAAGTTCTACAAATTTCCATTATTCCATTTCAGTTATTCAATTCCTGCTGTTTTTTATTATGTTTCTGGAATCTATGTTAAGTGTGTTGGGGGGAACTGTATTTTTGTCAATTTGTTAATGTCATTTTATTCATAATTTCACTGTTTTTGTTGGTGGTCGGTAATGTTTATTTAATGGTTATATATATATACATCTTTATTTCGTATAATGTCAGTGTTATGAATTGCAGCTAATTTATTAACTTAATTTTAGTAATTGGAAATCGAAGATGATTTGTAATTATATAATGGTTATATATATATATATATGTATATATATATATATAAGTTAAATTACAAACAACAAAAACAAATTTTTACAATTATTTGAGAAACTTACACGTATTTATTTTTATTTTATCAAATGAAAGAAATACCAGAAAGGCAATATTAGATCATTGGCGATGTAAGTCAAATGTTCTGAGTTCGAACCCGGTTTAGCCGGTTTTTTTCTCAGTTCGAGAAATTCAGTCCGTATAATATCTTTGTCAACCAGTATGATTGAGGGAAAAAAATGTATCTTTGAATTAGTCTTATATATATGATGGTTTGTTGTTGTTGGTTTGTTTTCTTTTCAGGAAGAATTTGAAAAAACAAAACTTTTGGGATAAATTTATTGGTAATAGAAGACCATATTTTTGGGATAAATTTATTGGTAATAAAAGACCATTTAAATAAATTAAAATGCTAGAAACTTCAGCATAAAATTTGACTGTGAATGTAGTGTTGAAATGTTCATTTTTACAAATAGCGAGATTGTGAGGTGACAAAAACATGACAACCCTTTTTAAATCGGGACTAAGAAATATAAACACTTTTCTTTTGTCGTTTTCAACTTATTAGGGTTAAATAATTCCCAAGAAACACAACCTGGAGTTAATTAAACATTGTTAGTACGGAATAATTAACAATAATTGTGCTCTTCTCAATATTCACAGATAAAATTCAAACAATATTATTTTTTGACTATTTAATTTGACTATTTATAATTATTGAATAAGACTATAAAGAGACTTAAGAATGATTTGTGGGTAGTACAAACAAAATTGTAAACAAGTGGGTAAGTGTGATCACAGGTCGCACAAAGGGTTTCGTTTAATATTCCTTTCAAAACATTGCGAAATCTGTTAGTTCCACATTTCTCAACCAGGGGGTGGACTCTATTCTAAACAAACTCCCTTTTACAAACTATCCGTAGATATATTAGTCGAAGGGATCTGGTCCATAGCACACGAGATAGGTAGGCGTCCCTGGCGGTAAAAATTGGAACTAAAATATATACGGCTATGGTGCATAATATGAAAGAGTGGTCAAAGGAATGTCGGCAAAAGTTAGAAAAGTGCACCCCAGGTGAAAAGGGTGGAGGTTAGAAAAATTGCTAAAAATACAGAAATTAGAGCCCGGAGAAATAAATAATATAACACTCTTCTAAAATTTCATGATTGTTCGTGTGATCGCAAGTGTTCTGCTATAAGTATGCAAAATGTCACATCTCCAAATTAATTAGGGGCTCAGTTCGAAAAAAAAAAACTTAAAATACATACGTTAGAGCCGAGACGGTAAATATAAGACTTTTTCAAATTTTTTTGATTTGTCGTTTGATGTGAGGTGTTCAGCTATAACTATCCAAAATTTCCAGTCTTCAACGTAATTAGGGGCTCAGTTAGAAAAAATAAAGCTTAAAATACACAAGGTAGAGCTCAGAAGGGTAAATATAAGACTTTTTCAAAATTTTATGTTTTGTCGTTTGATGTGAGGTATTCAGCTATAAGAATCCAAAATTTCATGTCTCCAACATATATAGTTTCTGAGAACAGGCTCTGTGACAAACAGACAGAGGAGTGAGACAGATAGGATGTCGTCAGACGAACGAAATCCTAAAAAGAGAAATGCTTCTTAATATACGAAAATGTAATATAATGAAGAAGGACAATATACAATAACCTCTTTCGAGTTACCCCGGTTTCCGAAAAGCATTCTTTATCCTTAGAAAGTTCAGAAATCAATATATTTTCGAGATTTAAAAATCATTTATAAAAACAAGTTTCTTTTGCTGCCAATAATTTAGAGAAAAGTTTCCGAATAGTTTTTATAGTGTAGTAACCAGTTTTCTCTGACAGGAATATTGGTTTTTAGCCTCTATCACCTCTCAGATAAATTTTCCATGTTCAACAAATATGTTTTACAGACACACATGGTAAAGTAACAGAATTAACATTAATATTATTTGATACTCTGGCATGTATAAACTTAACGCAACTCAAAATGTTTAATTGAAAATGGAAAACATCTAAAATAAACGGTCAAGTACGAGTATTACTCGCGCTCAGAGGATTCCGTACAATAAAGATATGAATTATTAACTGTATTATTAGAAAATTCATTACAAAAAGAAAAATAAGACTGTAAAAAACTATAAAACGTAGGGTTTAGTACAGCTGTATATATACTAGAAAAATATGAATGGGTATACCGCAAAAATTCAAAGAGATATGAAGCCTAAATAATATAAAATATTGCTATTCTGTATAACTCTTATCTGTTTATGATGAAGTTAATTCGACACTGACAATAAAAGTAGCGCATATTTAAACTTCATTTGGCATTTCATAAAACTAAATTCAAAGTCCTAATAATCTTTTCTTTTAATAGTGTAACTAAAACAAAACCCTTGTTCAAAGTTTAAACTTGGCATTTTGCTAAGTGCGCTTCAAAAGGAGATTGCAATGTATCAACGCCACCTTGTTTCGTGCTGCGTTTTTAAAGATAGATTTTTAATTAACTTTTAAAGACACGGGAAGCGTATTGAGAGATCTACTCAAGGTACACTAGTCGCGAATCCCATAGTATTTATGTGATTAATTCTAATTAAATTAGTCTGTTTTTAACAACTTGACGTTTATTGTTTTTATACTGCTACTGGGGATTGTATTACTCAAATATATCATTAAAAGTTGTTATCTAGGCTTTAAAAGCCGGTGGTACATAGATTACTCCGCCCCTGTCATTATGTATGTCCAAACCGTCCGTGTCTTTAAGGGTTAATATCTCGGTTAATTACCGATGATTTTTTTTCAAAAATCATTATCAACAATGCTTTTATTCTTCTGCTACGATAGGTACCTCCAGCTCTCCTCAACACCTTTGCTGAATGCTCGCAAATCCAAATTTGTGAAAAACGGAAAAATGCACTTTTCTCAAAAACTATGCGATTTAGGGTAATCGCTATAATTTTCCTGCAAGGTTTAAATTAACGTCTACTTCCTCTAATTTTTTCATAATTTTAGTTTCAGTAGATTCGGAAATAGATGGGGGGGGGGGGGTAACATATTTTTGTGCTACATTTTCGACGATATCTCTGAAAATATAATAACTAAAATTAAAATAAATGTATTTTTGACTTCAGCGTTATGAACGCTTTCACACGGTACCCTACACGATATGCAAAGAAAATTTTTTTCAAGTAATTTAATTAAACCCTCTACATTTTGCCTAAAAATATTTGTAAATGTTTAATAATCTGTAAATATGTGGGTCAATAGTCTTTATTACTTCTCCCAATTTGAAGTTTCCACGTTCCATAGTTTACGACTAAAATGGCCATGACAGACATACAGATACAAGAGTGATGTTATAATGGTTCCATTTTTACTTTTTAAGTACGGAACCCTAAAAACGATATTCCGGCTTGAGAACATTTTTTAATGCACCATCAAACTACTCGGAAATGTTCTCGAAAAGCAGTGGTTGCAAAAGAAATTTTGTTTTTATAAAGGCTTCTTTAAATGCCGAAAGTATATTGATTTCTGAAGTTTCTAAAGATAAAGAACGCTTTTTGGAATCGTGGATAACTCAGAAGAGGTTATACGTATTGTACATTTTCATTCGTGGTTATATTATGTTTTCGTAAATTAAAAAGCATTTGTCTCTTTTACAGTGTTGCAGGGCTCGAAATGTACCGAAACGATATTCCGGTTCGTGAAATTATGACAAATACTGTTCCGGTTCGTGAAATTATGGTAAATATCGCTCCGATCCGTGCAATTATTGAAACATATTGTTACAGTTCCAGAAAGACTTTATTATTTCCGTTCGGGTTAAGGTTCCTCCGAAAAAATGGATAGAACATGGGGTGATGCACATAACATCACTATGATAAGCCACCTCCTCCCACGACTGTGAAGCGGTTGCGATAGTTTCACCTCCAAATGAACTCATGAGGCAAATGACTATTAAATTTTAGTGACTAAATAAATATAGCAGGCCGAGCCTAACACATCCGAGTTTTTTAATTTTAATAGTTTGATATAACGAACATGGAAGCAGGCTCTGAATTTAGGCCTTATCAGGCAAACTCTATATAGCTTATTGTGCTTTCTGTTACTTTTTTATTTATTATTGAGAATCTTGGATGTATTACTTAATTTGTTTTTGTATGGTTAGAAATAAATTTGTCTATACTTTCAAAAAATTTGTACAGTCAACAATAATTTTGAAATAGCGTTCCAGTTCATGAATTTTTCCATTTCGAGCACTGCAGTGTTGTTTATACTAACTGCAACTTTCTGACATAAGTTTTAATTTATTTTTGTTCGAAAATGCATGAAACTAGCTGGTGTTGTTGTTTAGAAACTGAGTAATTGAGCTGTTTTTTCTATTTTTTTTTTTTTTGAAAACGCAATAGATCTTTCAGAAAATAGTATCAAAGTGGGCGTTTTAAACCGAATTTCCACGCGAAGGAAGAAAGAGCCCTCATGAGCGGGCGAAAACATGTTTGTCACGTGATCAAAATAGCTTATAACTCAACATGTAATTGATTGATCAAGAAATGGAAAAAACAGTTCAATTCCAAATCGGTCCCATTGCCAGGCTTTCCAATTTTATACCTCTGCGTTAAAAAATGAATTTGTAAATGTGTCCAAACGTTTTGCGCTTGTTTAGCAGAGCAGTTAAGAACAGCCTTAAGTCTCGTCGAAAAACAGAGTCTTATTCTATAATTTGCTACAATGAAATCTAATATGCAGACTAAAATTTCCATTAAATTATCAACATGCTATCAGTATATTCATAAACTACCCGGATGTGATAATCCCAACACTTTCTTCTATCTCATACATGTAAATATTTCAAAAAGTTGTTAAACATGTTAATACTCCAATGTTATTACTTCAATACTGCATCAACTTTGATTTTCATCTTAAATTTCTGCTTTATTTCATTAAACGGAGTAAAAACAAGTTAATCTCGATCATGCTATTTAAAAAATTCAATATTTTTCGTTTTTCTGTTGTAAGTAAGTTAGCTGCTTGCGAATCGCCGAGTTAGCTGCAAGCGAAGTCTTCTGCACGAGCAGCCGATATACGGCAGAACTGCAAAAAATCGGAAAAATTGACAAAAAATCGCTATCACACCCCTATCATCACCTTCCATGGGAATATCCCCATTGTCTGCTGGGACCTGATGTCCGTAGTAAAAAACATAAATATGAAGTTTGGTTCCATTCTATGCATAACTTCGCACACTTTCTGATGATACAATGATGAAAATGGCACAGAAATCGCTATTACAGCGCCACCTTCCGGCGGAATATTCCCAAATTCAAGGGCGATCCTGGCCATAATCGAAAAAATACATACATGAAATTTGGTTCAATTCAACGCATAACTTCAAACACTTTTCGGTGATACAAAGAGGGCACACACATACTCACAGGCATACGACGGACACACATACACACGGACAGACAGACATTTTCTAAAAACGTTTTTCGGGAACTCTGACGTGTAAAACGAAAAAAACCTCGGTTACGATACTTTCTTCTATTATAGATAGAATAAAGTAAAAAAGGGATAAAAAAAAAAGGGTAAAATATAATAGCGATAGAATATCAGAAAGTAATCCTCCATTTGTACGAAAGAAAGTGACCATGTCGTTGGGATTTTCTACAAAGAGCCATGTACGCTCTTTAAATATTCATGCATAAGAATTTTCCTAATGAATTCTCGCAGTGGAAAAAAAATATCTAAGAACTACGATTTTCCTTATAACAAAAATTAAACAGAGCTCTGCTTAATTATTTTTATTCATTTCAGCAGTCGTCGTGTTTTACAGGATGATGTATAACATATATAACGAATTTGTACAATAATTTATCTATTAATATTATTAAACTTTTATGAAGCACTCTCTGTTAATGCATGCCCGCATGCATAAATATCATTTTTCATCAAAATTTAATTTTCTTCAGATTTTGATTAATTTGACAGTTCAACAAGAAAGACATTAAGGAGAAATTCATATTTTAACACGGGCTACATTCACTTATGTCAGAGTTTGTACTTCCTTTTATGTTCGGACTCTTTTATGGTTATTTTTAGACTAGACGGGGAAATATTTAGCCTCTGTTTAAAATTTCACTTTTTTTCAAATATTTTTAAATATTTAAATTGATATTTCAGAAAAAATAATTCTATATTTTAAACTTAACAATAAATAATAATTAATATAATAGGCCTCGTCGTAATTTATTTTATGCTTACCCTTTTTTTTTTTTTTACTTTGACGGAATTATGAGTTGAATAGTTTAAAATAAATTTGGGTTTATGTTATTAATTTACCATTGATAGACTTTTCTAAAATATAAATATTTTGCATATTATATTTTTATAAGTGAGAACGTCACTTTCAAAACTCGCTTTATCCAGAAAATAAAATTTTGGGAAATCGCGAAAAGTCGATGACTGCGTCCATTGGTTTTCATTGTATACCAAAATTTTACAATGCCAGAAATACAGTCAAACCTCATTAGCATGAACGCGCTTAACGCGAATTACTTTTAGCACGAACTGTTTCCGATTGCCCCGTCCAGTTGTATGTAATGTATTTAAGTTCGGATAACACAAACTACTTTTAACACGAACAAAAAAAGTTCGCCACTGAGTGTTCGCGTTAACGAGGTTCGACTGTACAAAATAAAACTAGTTCGTTTTTTTTTTTCAACAGATTGTAGTATTTTGTCGATGCAGATTCACCAGTAGAATATATACTATTGATAGAGAAAACTCGATTTTTTTTAACTTTGGATAAGACGAGTTTTGAAATTCACGTTCTCAAATGTAAAAAGTGTTTCTTTCTGTAATCGAACAAATTTACTTGAGTTTTCGATGTTTACAACTTAAACTTTTTTTTTTCTCTTTTTGAGTAGAAGAGCCAATAATTTTTTTGTCTATCATCTACTTAGAAAAAATAATAACTTTATTTTAAGCAAATGCTCGCCCTATTTTTTTTTCTATATTAGATCTATCCACCCCCCCCCCCCCCCCGCTCCACCCCTACCCTTTTTTTGGCTATTAAATTAAACTTTCAAATGACTATAGCATAGACGAAACTTTAAATAGACTGCATTTCTAAGCGTATTTTGTAACACAATCTTTATCCGTTTTAATATAATTAACGGTTTTAATAGTTTAATAGATCTGTTCTGAATAATTAAAATATTTATTTATTTTTAACTCCATCTGAATAATTTAAAACCTTAGTCGTAGAAAAATGTAACTTTTTTTATTACACTTGCATTTAATATAAAAAAAAATAAAATCTGTCTATATATCCCCTAGGAAGCACTATTAATCTAAATTACCGAAAATACTTCATGCATCAAAAATAAATCTGATGCCATTTTGACTTTGTTCGTCACATGTTTAGAATCTGAAGCAATATCTTCAAGTTTTTATGTAAGCGTATTTTTTCTACCTAAGTTCTGTTACTTCAATTTTATTTTTAAATGTTGATTTAGAAAGATTTTTTTTTTTAAATTTACTAGGGGGCTCGGCCCCCTACGAGCTACGCTCGCCAACCCCGGTTCAGACACTGCAGTCTCTAAAAGCACGCTAATTTGATCGGCTTTAAAAAGATTTTGGAAGATTGAATTATAATTAAAAAAAACAAAAGCGATCTCCCTATAAGCGGGTTTCTATTCATTTCTCTTTGATTGGGGAATTTTACGGAAAAATCAGCTGCTGTTAAAAGACACAATGGCATTTCAAAATCATCTAATATAAAATGAATTAAGTAAAACAGAGTCTTTGTCTCCCTGTATTTTTTAACAAAGCGAAAAGGAAGTCCTTTTAAATAAGACATTTTAAATATATCGTTTTTAATCTGACGTAATTTTCACCAAACTTTTCTTTCCCTTTTTAATATTCACGTGAAAATGCTTTTATTAGAAATGAAATATTATTTGCGTTGTCCAAAAAAAAAAATAGTTGAAAAATTCATCTCAAAATATCAAGTAAATGTCTCGCGCTATTTTTAAATTTATACTGTTTTGCAATATTATTTTGTGTTCATTTTATGTAATAACTGTAATGTGACGTAAATTTCTCCTATTTAAGACTTCTAACGCATGTTAATAAATTTATTATTTTACAATATCCTTTCTCCGTTAAAATTCATGTGTAATTATAGATGAAGTAATTTTCAATAAGTTCCTGCTTTTTATAAGTAATTATTTAATTCTAATTTGAAAGTTTTTTTCTGTTTATAATAGTCACGTGTAAATAAATTTTTTATTTGAAGCAAACATTATTGTTTCCGTTGTTTATAAAGTTGGCAACAGGTTAAATTAGTACAATTTTCTGAAGTAAGAAAAAAATATCTCTCGAAATGCTGAAAATTTGAATTTAAAATAGAAATGAAACCTCGAAAAATGAGTCAAATTAAAAAAATAAATTAATTCTGCACACCGGGAAATTATAACGTATAAAATGATATAAAAATTATTAAATTCCGATGTATAGTTTTTGCTCCTATAAAACTTTTTTAGTGGAACGATTTTGTCCAACTTTAGCATTAAATATCTCTTAAAATAATTCTTCGATTTGAAAACTGTCTGCATCAGCGTGTTTATCAAACATTTTTGTATAATACTACTGATTTTCATATTTTTGTATGCATTATTTTTCTTAATATTAACGAAGAAAGACCTCCGGTCACAAAAAATTCAAAACCGGCGGCGGCGGCGGCGGCGGTGACAGCGGTAGTTACTTTTTTTTAGAATAGAGAGATAACAGCAGGTAAATAATTCTTATCTAAAGAAGCAGTTTAGTTATTTGTATTGTATATAATTACACACGTCTGCGATGTTTGTGTTTTTTAACTTTTGATAATTGATTTTTCTGTATTTTTTAGCTCTGATTTCGAAAATTACCTTCACTTTTAATCATCACGTCAGATTTATTTGCAAATCGTACATTTCAAAGATAAAAAGTTAAAAAAAATACCGAAAATCTGATACAAAAAAAAAAAAAAAAAAAAAAAAAAAAAAAAAATCACATCTATTTTAAACTTTTGATGATAGAATTTTATGTATTTTTTAGCGCTGAATCCGAAAATGACCGTAATTTTTAACCATGACGTCAGGTTTTTTCGCAAATCATACATTTAAAAGTTAAAAAGTAAAGAAATAGTGAAAATCTGTTTAGCCTTACCAAAAGAAGGCAAATGTTTTAAATATATTTGCGACTAATTTCAAACCTTATAAACAGCGAAAATGAAAGAGGACACCGAGATGAATCCAATAGAGAAAATAAAAGGAAAAGTGCCAAGCAGAGCATAAACCGGTCAAAAAATCTTCCAGACACGGAATAAAATTGTAAGGATTTTAAATACAGCACATATTTTACACGTTCAGCTGTAAAAATGCATAGTATAAGCCAAAAGATGAATAAATTATTATGAAAAAAAAAGTTTTACAACTATTTTATAGTGTCAGATTTTCGCAATTTTTCGACATTTTAAAAATTTGCGAATTGCGAAAAATCCTGACGAGATGTTAAAAAGGAAAATCATTTTCGGATTCAGCACTATAAAAAACATAAGAATCAATTATCAAAAACTTAAAAATACAACCATAACATCTAATTTATGGTATCGGATTTTTGCTATTTTTTTACTTTTTAACTTTGAATTTTACGATTTGCGAAAAAAGCCTAACGTGATGGTTAAAAATGAAGGTCATTTTCGGATTCAGTGCTACAAAATACATAAGAAACAATTATCTAAAGCTAAAAACCATGACACAACCAAATTTTTGATAACAAGTTGAACAAGACAGTTTTCAAATCGAAAAATTATTTTAAGATATGTTTAATGTTAAAGTTGGTAAAAATCCTTCTATTTAAAAAGTTTTGTAGAAGCAAAAACTATACAGAGGAATTTAATCATTTTTTCTAAGTATATTCATTAGAAACTCGCGATGTGCGAACTGCATTTATTTTTTTAATTTGACTCCTTTTTTGAGGCTTTATTTCCATTTTAAATTCAAATATTCGGCATTTCCAAAGATATTTTTACATATTTTAGGAAAGGTTATTATTTTAAATTGTTGCCAATTTTAAAAACAGCGCAAAGAATAATATTTGCTTTAAATTACAAATTTATTCACATGTGACTACTATAAGCAGAAAAAAAAACCCTTTCAAATTAAATTAAATGATTACGGTTAAAGGCAGGAAAATATTGAAAATTATGTCATAAAAATTGTTTTTACATAAGCATATTAAAAAGGAAAGAAAACTAAAATAATCAATCATTTAACACGTGTTAAAAGCAGTAAATGTGGGAAATTACGTTCTATTTCAAATTTCGAAATAATACCATTGCCAAACAGTTTAAATTAAAAAATATATTTACACGTACACGGGAGATTTATTTCATATTTCGAGATTATCTTTAACAATTGTTGCCAATTCTAAGACAGCGCAAATAATAATATTACATTTCTAACAATAAAAATATATTCAGGTGAATAATTACTAAGAGAAAGAAAAGTTTGGTGAAAATTACGTCAGATTTAAAACGTTACATTTAAAATCGCTCATTTAAATTAATTTTCTTATAGCAATGTTAAAAATTACCGGGAAGCAAAGACTCTGTTGACTTAGTTCATTTTAAATTACCTAATTTTAAAATTGTTATCTAATCTTATTTAATCAAAGACAAAAACAGCCATTAACAGCAGCTGATTCGACCTTAAAATTTGTCAGTAAAAGGGAAATGCTTGGAAACCTGTTTACAGGGAGATCGCCACTGGTTTTTAATTATAATTCAATCTTCCGTAATCTTTTTAAAGCAGATCAAATTAACATATTTTTAGAGCCTGGACGAGGGCTGGCGAGTATAGCTCGTAGGGGACAGAGCACTCTAGTACTGTAAAAAAAAAACTTCACCCTTTAATAAAGTGAAATATAATATCTAAATAAACAATTTGCAAAACGCATAACAGATATGAAATTCAGATACCTAACTTCAGCATTTACTATCTATAATCGATAATTTATCCGAGTTCTTATCTGCAGGCCTGTATATGATTTATAGATTTGTATATTTGCTATAACATAGTATATGCTACGGTTTAGTTCCTTAACAGGGATCTGTTTAGGAAAATTTTAGGTGCTTTAAAGGTCCCTTTACAAATTTTTTCGTCTTAAAACAGGACCCTTCACAAAGCTTTTCATCCCAAAACAGGACCCTTCACAAAATTCTTTATCTTATAAATAGACCTTTTACAAAATTTTACCACCTTCAAATTGAACCTTTCATAAATTTTATTATTTAAAAATAAAATCTGACGTAAAAAAACAGCTGAACTCATCAAATAACATATTACTTAGCTTTTTGTATATGAAGGATAGAACCTGAATATAACGATAATTTCAAATTCACAAAATTATGATTAAAATTTTAAGAAATATAAGAAAAAATTCACAATTTCACATAGACAGGACTCTGTGAGAAAAGTTTGGACAGACCCCTGCATAATTGCCGAACATGCCATAATAAACTTGGCATTCCGAGTTCATTTACGCGAGTTAGATCACGGACAGACAGACGCCCAGACAAACAGAAGGCCTGCCATACCGAAATCATAAACACTTTTCAACTATGTTGGAAAATATTAGAAACTAGTTTAAAAAATATTTATAAAAAATGTGTTTCAAATCATAGTAATTATTAAAAAAGTTCAGGAGTGACAATAAAAGTTTCATTTTTTTTTTTTAATTAGATGAACTTCCCTCCTCTGGTTTCCAAGTTTCAAAAAATTATTAATAATTTTTTATAAATATTAATAAATGCATTTCAACTTCTTCGTGTGGTTCCGGTAAAATCATTTGCATAGTTTTCAATTTCCTTTTTTCCTAATTATTATTTCTAAATTTAACATCCTGGTCATTATTTCAGCAACATAATAAACGTGTCCGAAAATAGGTATCGTTCTGAATGTTCATATGGTAAATATAAAATTAATTTAATGGTATCATTATTTCATATTTTAAACTATGCAGAAACGCTTCAATTTAATTTTACTTTTTATTAGATAACCCCTAAATATTTTAATTACATTTTAAATGTTTTTAAAGAATTTGTAAATAACATATTAGAGATATTTTACCTCTTCTCTTATATCAATTTACATGTTTAATCCAATATAGCATCTAATTCCATTTCGTTGTAGGTATATTTGATTTTCTCTAATAACAAATTATGTGTCATCAAATGAACGTTATAACCTCTCATTAGATCTTATCATTAAAACCAGTATCTTAAGAGGATATAGCTATTAAAGATGAGACCACTTTCACATCTGTTGCAGTCATCTGTGGTGCTTTTAAATTGCAATCTTTTTCAACTGCATAATTTGGAGTTGTATAAGAGATGTTGCTCTTGAATGCCCTCAGTTAGACTTCCTGTTCAGTATTTTTTTAATTAAAATGCGTATTTACAACTAATGCGTAAATATATAATTTAATAATTTTAACGGAGCTTAATCAAACGGAAGTTTTCCTCCGAAGATTATTTTGTTTGTTGTATTAAGGTAAATGACCCAACGCTAATTTAAACTAAAGCAGCATCAGAAATATATGTTGCTTTGTAAATAGAGGCTTTTATAGATATTATAAATACTTGTGTTTCATTGGTTTTATTGTCGTGGTCAGATTTTGCAACTTACTTTTATTAACACTTTCCAACATAGTTGAAAAGTGTTTATGAATTCGATTTGTCTTTGTCTGCCTGTCCGTGCTCTAACTCACGTAAATATAGACAAATTGCCATATATTTAATGTATGTTATTGGGGCTTACTATGGCATATTCGGTATTAAAAATGAATGAGTAACATTTACAGTTCGTTTACAGGGACATTCAAAGGAATTCCGTTACATTACGGTCTGGGGAAAGGGGGGGAATCACTTGGAATATATTTTAATGATATTACACTATTTTAAGCATATTGAAATTTATATGTATCATTGAGACGTACTACAAGGCGCTTACTGTATAATAAAGTGTGCATCGAATTTATTGTTCATTTAGATGAACACACAAAAGAATTTGGCTACGGAAGAAAATTAACAATAATTGAACTATTGAAGTCTCTGAAAAATAAATAGTTGACGCAGCATTTTTCGTTCTTGTTTTAATTTTAGACGGAGATCATATACTAAAGTTATATTATACAAAGAATTATTTTTATTACATGTTTATTTACTGATGTAGAATATAGTCGAAAATTCCTCATCAGTCAGATTTGGTGTTGCCAGTTGTTCGTATTTTCAAAGTTTTCAAACATTCGCTGCAGAATCACTGTGCAGAACGTCAAATGTGTCCTCCTTTATCTGCCTCCCTGTCCCGTTTTCGTGATAGTTCGCCTGGCAACACTTGTTAGATCTGAAATTTCCCTTAATCTTGTGATGGCTTTTGAATCCATTCGTGTTTTTTCAAATTTTTCAATGGAAAATTAAAATTTTTAACATATTTTTTTGTATACGACCGAGTTATGATCCTTTGGATTTAGCGTCAGAAAACACTGAAACATCCTAAAATGTAAAGTATTATATAGATCGGGAAGTTTTCACATAAAGGAAATGGAATTTGTACATTGTAAAAAAAAAAAAAAAAAAAAAAAAAATCTGTAATTCTACAGATGTAAAGTTACAGTAATCTGCAGGCTTACTAAAATTTTATCTGTACACTATACAAAAAAAATGAAACTTACAAAACTAGTTTCTGTAAAGCTACAAAAATCTGTAGCTTTACAAAAGAATCTAATAAAATTATAGTAATCTTACTAAAATTTTATCTGTAATCCGAGTCGCAGTTACACAAAAAGTTCTAGGCATCCCAGTTTCCTAAAAAATTCTTAGTAACCTTACAGATTTTTTGATTTACAATGCAAATGTGTATTTGTTACATTAATTTTTGTTGTTGCCGTTACATAAGAAGTTCTAAGAATCCCAGTTTCCTAGAAAAATTTTAGTAACTTACAGATTTTTTTTTTTTTTTTTTTTTTTTTTTTTTTTTTTTTTTTTTTTTTTTTTTTTTTTTTACAGTGTACGTGGCTGTGTGATTTTTGGATGTGTGTGTGTGTCTCCTATTTGTTATAGCGTGAGAAATATTTTTCTAAGTATAACTTATAGGACCAAACTTACGCATAAAATGTTTTCAAAAAGAACTATTTTGACGCAAAATAGCTTTTAATATGATGAGGCGTAACATTTGAAACATTTTTGCAGTTGGAACTATACCTTTAAGGGTGTATTCCGATCCAAACTGCTTATTTTCTGATTCATTTTAAAATTCATTTTTGCTCTCAAACGCATCAAACTGGGAAATTCTCTTATTTATAAACTATATAATGTGCCGTGCTTCTTAATTTTTTGATAAATGCAGAAAATACTGTAAAAAACGCTGTCTAAGTTGGCGTTTTGAACCGAATTTTCCGAAGCGGGCGATATGGGAATGAAAAAAATGGTCATACTGAGAAAATAATTGTTTAAAAATCAAATTCTAACTAATTGAGCTGAAAATGAAATCACACGGCATGTTAAACATGCCTTCAGAAATCCCCCCAGCAAGTTTCATGTTTTTACTGTTAAAAATGAGTCTGAAAATGTCTCAGAAAATTTCGAGCTGTTGAGGGTGGAAAAACATTTTTTCGAATACACCCTTAAAACTAACAAGTCGTGTATGTATGAGTTGGAGGTTTTTTTGTCTGTAAAAATCACGAATATGTTTAAAATACCAAATTTTTTATTTATCCAAAACCACTGACAGAAATCTGCCAAAAGTCACAGTTCCTATTCATTTAAAAAAGTCCTTCCGGCCAGTGCCGGGAGGAAGAGGTAGCTTTCATATTCCTTATTTTTTAAAAGCCAGCTTATATTATTCAAACACACGGAGCTCAAATTAGTGGAAACCGATGATAGAAGATTAAATACTAATTTTTGTCAATATTGAATATGAATGAGAATTTCGCGAAATTAGTCAGCGTTATCAAAGCTGGTTTTATTAAAGTGATTTATATTTGTCGCCAAATTCGGTGATATCCCGAATTATATTTATAATTATATTAACCAGAATTATCGATGATAGCCCGCCATTTTAAAACAACATAATGGGTGCAACAAAGCTCACCAATGAACTTGGTCCAGACCTTAGTAATTCCTGTGAACATGCTCACTCATATCTAAATCGGTTGATATATGCGAGTGCTGTTGCAGGCAAAAAATCTGATTTTTTAAAAAGTTACACACATTCGAAATTCAAACTGCTATATCTCGGCTTTTTTTAGATAATGGCAAAACAAAAAGTAATACGGAATCTTTGTAACAAGCTGAAACACATAAGAAAAAATCTTTTTCAATTTCTAATTTTTTTGTACTTTATTTTAATTTTTTTTTTAAATTTTTAAATGGCCGCCATTTTGAAACAAGATGGCGGATGAAGTTCGCAAACGAACTCGGCCCAGAGATTGCTATGTACTATGCACATGCCTTGTCACATCCTAATCGGCTCATAAATACGCGTGTTATCGCATGACAAATATGAGATCGTTTCAAAATGTCAGCCATGCTAGAAATTCAAAGTGCTATAACTCAGCCATTTTTTAAGACACAGACGAAACAAAAAATGCTCCGGAATCTTTGTATCAAGTTCAAACACATAAGGAAAAAAATCTTTTTCAATTTCTAATTATTTTGTACCTCACTTTTAAATTTTAATTTTTTTTTAAATTTTTAAATGGCCTCCATTTTTAAACAAGATGGCGGATGAGGCTGGCCAACGAACTCGGTCGAGACATTGCTATGTACTATGCACATTTCTTGTCACATCCAAATCGTCTCATAAATACGTGTATTATCGCGTGACAAAAATCAGATCGTTTCAAAATGTCAGCCATGCTAGAAATTTAAAGTGCTATAACTCAGCCATTTTTTAAGATGTAGACGAAACTAAAAATGCTCCAGAATCTTTGTATCAAGCCCAAACACATGTGAAAAAAATATTTTGCAATGTCTGATTTTTTTGTGCCTCATTTTAAATTTTAAATTTAAAAAAAATTAAATGGCCGCCATTTTGGAACAAGATGGCGTATGAGGCTAGCCAACGAACTCGGTCGAGACAATTTCTATGTACTATGCACATTCTTTGTCACATCCAAATCGGTTCATCAATACGTGTATTATCGCGTGACAAAAAAAAAAAAAAAAAAAAAAAAAAAAAAAAAAAAAACAGATCGTTTCAAAATGTCAGCCATGCTAGAAATTCAAAGTGCTATAACTCTGCCATTTTTTAAGATATAGACAAAACTAAAAATGCTCCAGAATCTTTGTACCAAGCCCAAACACATAAGAAAAAATCTTTTTCAATGTTTAATTTTTTTGTGCCTCATTTTAAATTTTAAATTTTTTTAAAAATTTTAAATGGCCGCCATTTTTAAACAAGATGGCGGATGAAGCTGTCCGACGAACTCGGTCGAGACATTGGTATGTACTATCATACTTGGCAACCTCCCGCTTTTTTTTAAATGAAAAGACATAATTTCAACCAGAAGATTTATTAAATCAAATGTTTCTTGCGTCGATGTGGTAGTTATTCGAAATCTACATGCTTTCCTTTATTAAATAAAATTTCTGGTTTCAAGTTTGTTTTGTTGATTTTAAAAAAGCGGGAGGTTGGCAAGTATGGTACTATGTACATACGAAATTTTATCCAAATCGGTTCATAAATACGAGAGTTACAGTATGACAAAGATCAGATATATATATATATATATATATATATATATATATATATCAATTTTGAACAGAGGGTGGTTTCGGGGTCTGGGGGTCATGATCGGGGAAAATATACCAAAATTTTTCGGAATCGTTTTCCTCCGAACGGCTATAATAGGTAGCTTTTTGTAATGAAAGCTACCTAATATCATTGTACAAATGCGGCATAAAGATGAGTTATGATTTTCAGTAATTTTGGAAAATCACTTCAAACAGAAAACGAGGATAGACAAAAGATATCCAATGGCCTCATTATGTTACTAACACTGGCCGTGTAAAAGCTTCAGAGTCCGAGAGAATATTTCTCCTTATATGTCATCAATAACAATTCAATTTCCTTTCAAACTGATTTTTAAAAGATTGTAATGCACTTTAGGAAACTTAAAACGCATTCTTGCTTCTCAAATAAAAGGTTTTTTTTTTCCTTTTTCTGATACGTTCGTAATTATATAAATACTTATCACCTGTAGTTTTCGTCTGGTCCGTCCGTCTGCCCCGTATAACAGCACAAATACTACCCAACCGAATGGTTGGAAATTTAATATCTATAATCGTTGGAGAATTTTGTCGAGTCGTTTCAAGTTTTATGAAAACCGAATCAAAACTTTAAAAAAGTATTAATAAAAATTCTCTTCAGGCTATTAAATCCTATCATACGTAATTAATTAAACGATATGCCATGATAGGTAACAATTCTAGGTTGCCACGTTGATTACGTCTTGTATAAGATGGAATCATACTATTTCCGTATTTCTGACTTTAATATATAAAAACGTAATAAATTTGCATCCATGCATTTTTTCATAATAGTGCAGCAGCTATTTTACCACGATCTGGATAATTATAAAACTAGTTACAGTACGAACGGTGCAGCTGCCCCTCATTTGCCACGTTTGACATACATATTCCGGCGTTTAATATGGGAATAAATAGAATTTTCACTGAGCTCATGCATGTCTTATCACATTACTTTCTGATAAATGGTTATATTCACTTATCTTTATTTCTACATAAAGAGACTGCGCTCCTTCTATTCACTTAACCCATTGGAGAGGAGCGTCACATATAAGTGCCACATAAGGTGTTCGGAATCCTGGATTATTCCTACCAGTTATTTTTTATTGTAAAGTTTGCCTTAATTAACAAATTTCCCCGATTACATTAGGCAAAAATTTCTGTTTTGAAAAACCGGTGATAAAAGATTAAAAATTCTGTAAAAGACGCTCCTCGCAAAGGGTTTAAAGATCTTTGATACGTACGGAATAAAGTTTCTGAAAATTACTCCATTTCCACATAATCATAACAAGTATTCAATAAAACTCAAACATTTTAGAATGATTGCGAGTAAATGGGGTACTTATTTCAGAAACGTCGAATAATTATGTTGGTGTAAATGATATCCTTCTCAAAAGTAAAGATGTATTTTCATAAATAAAAATAAAATAGCTTAACTAAGATTGAGCCAGTATGACATCATATTCACTGGCGTTTGTTAATGCACGCAGAGAGACTGAACACCCTAATGATCACTGGCTGATTTTTGGTAAGTAAATCAGAAAAAAGGAAAACTAATGAGTTGGTGTTCTGAGAAATTCTTTGTATATTTGGAATAAATGTAATGGAGTTTTCTAAGATATATTTAGTTGGCGAGCATCAGCTTTCAAGAAGCAGACCTCCCAAGTACATATCGCAAAAAAAATAAATATTTGAGTCTTTCAAACTTGAATAATCATACCTAGAAATTTGAAAATATTTTCAATAATTGTGCTAGAACATTTGTTTAAAAAAATAAATAGTCGTGACATGGTTAAAGAAACATAATTAACTGAAAAATTATTATTATTAATATTATTATTATTATTTCGAAGATTTTTTAAATCTATTTATTTATTTACTACACAATTTACGTATCATTTCCTTATCTTTCCCTTTCGATAAAAAGCTGTAACAAATCTTTAAAAAAAATCATGTCTTAAGATTCTTCTTCTTCTTCTTTTTTTTCCTTTAATTGTTGAGCTTATAGCTAAAAAGTTGAAATTATAAAGTTTATTCCACTAAATAAAGCGATTTTGGTTTCATGGTTGACAACGGAATGGGTGGCGCCATCTTACACTAAGATCAGGAACAACATAATTAGTTTCGGTTTCGATAAACCGAAAAATATTTATGTTCACTAACATTGATTAACTATTCTACTTAACATTTAACGTTAATTAAAATATGTACTATCTATTTATAATATGTACTATCTATTTATAATATGTACTATCTATTTATAATTAAAAGCATCAAATATTTTGTTATTACAGAAAATTATAATATAATATTATGCCAAACAACAGTTCAAGTTTTGTGTATAAAATTAAACTTCAAATTTATAGAAAAAAAATAATACTTTAACTTGTAACAGATTATAACTATAACAGTTCAAATTAATATTTCTACTAGTTCCGGAACATTTAACTTAAGAGGATTCGAGACACAAAATTTTATTTTTATTTATTAGACCCCGGTATGCTATTTCTTTCTCCCAGCTTATTTTGTGTCGTCTCCAAAAAAATAACGTTACATTGTATAAGCCAGCCTTAAAACAAAGCAGATGTATCATTGTCCGATTAAATACTCTATAGTAATTTTTTTAATTTCTAAGCATCGCACATTTTCAATTTTTATATCGTCGTATTGGGAAAAAAGGTATACCTTTAAATGCAATTTGTTTGAAAACTGTATCTCCATTTATTTTTGAAATATTAATTTTTTTGTAGTTTTTGGAGCCATTTGCTTAATATTGGCAACGGAAGTTCTCCATTTCTGTAGAAAGTAAAGAAAACATAGTTGTAAAATATTAATTATATATTTTTGTTGTCATTTTTTCAAAACAACCGAAAGAAAATGTAATTAAAATACGTTCTATTTTGAAAAAAATATACACGAAGGATTTCTGTTAAAACATGGAGCTATTATAAACTATATTTGATTTTAAGTATATATATTAATATTACAAAAAATGAAGGCCTATGAAACATTAGACAGCCGTTTTTTTTTTTTTTTTTTTTTTTTTTTTTTGGTCGAGTTTCTTTAATGACAGCATCTTTTTGCTGCATTTGTGTATTATTTCGCGATAGTGACGTCCTATGCATGCTTTACTGTAGATTTTTAAGAGTGGATCGTAAATGTGGAATTCTTAAGCGGATGCGAATGACGTCATTTTACATAAAATGAAAGCCTGTGCTTTAAGTATTAAAATGGAAATATGTTTTGTACTATTTATACATATATTTTTTTTCATCAGGGGTGACACTAAATTCTGAAAAAGCAGAATGTCTGGTATCTAGTTTATAAATACTTTTTACTCTTTTTTTTTATGTAGATTTATATACGTATTCTTTTTCAAATGTAAATTCTTTTTTAAATGTTTAAATTTAATTCTATTAATTAAAATTTTTAATTTCAGATATGTTTAAAATTTGACAGATCTTCTGAAAGGGTGACTCTTTTGAATATGTTAATTCAATTTTTAGTGCAGTAAAGAATAAATATTAATTTGATTTCGGTATTTAAAATATAGTTTCTTTAAAAACATTACAATTTTTAAAGGTAATTTTTTTTTTCATTCACGAGTACTTTTTACTTCGGTAACCCTATTTCCAAAATTTCCTTTGAAGACGAAAGACTCGATAACCTTAGTTTTCATAGAATTAATCAAGTTTAAATTTGTTAGAATTTTTTAATTTTAATTGCATTAAAATGTTATTTTTAGGTGCGTTCGTAATTATATAAATACATAGCACCTATAGTCATCGTTCAGTCCGGGTGTCCGTCCGCATATAACAGAGCAAAAATTACCCAACCGAAAGTTCTGAAATTTTAAATATACAATTGTTGCCACATTTTGTCGAGTCATTTCAAATTTTATGAAAATCGGATGTATAGTTTAATGACAGGGACAGTCAAAAGTTTTCCGTTACATGACGGCAAATGGGAAAAAATTATTTCAAGTGCATTTTAATGGTGTTACAGTCTTTCGAACAGAATGAAATTGATATGCACTTATGAAGTGAACTAAAATATACGTTCTGTATAATATGCTGTGCAAAAAATATTTATAAAACTACTTATAGTACGAACGCACCACATTTGCCACGTTTGACGTGCAATTTCCAACTTACAGCTTCACAGCGTCTTTTCATTGAGAGAACTAGTGTTTGGAGTTCATCTTTTTAATCACATGATGCCAAGAATCAATTATAACTTCAATCAGTTGTGTTTTATTAGATGGACGCTTTTTCTACGTGTGGAAGTGTATAAATTCTATAGTTCGTATACAGAGCTACACAAAAGAACTCACATATGCCATTCGCCTTATTAGCGGAAATTGCTGAAGGAAAATTTTCACCTGAGGTTTGTACTTCCTACCTAAAATAAATTTTTGCATCCATTTAGTTTATAGATTACAAATCTATCTAACATATAAAAATGAAAATTTGTCTGTCTGTCTGTCTATCTGTAATGCTATACAAATCCATAATTTTGAAGCCAGAATTGTGAAATGTTACGTACATGTGTATTAGAGCACTGCCGAGGCAACTAAAGTAATCAGGAATCGAAACAACTTATAGTTAATTTTTAATTAAATAAAACACCCATTTAACAGCAATTTCCAATCAAATTTAAACATTTTTCGTTATAGCTGTTGCCAACAATTAAAAATCCACAATAAAATTCTTACCACAACAATTACTTTTCTATTGCAAGATTTCCAAGTGAAAAAATGAAATAAATGGTTTGATGAATTTTAAAAAAAGGGTAATATTACATCATAACTTTTCTACTGCAAAATTTTCACGTGAAAAATGTAAATAAAATAAATAGTTTGACGAATTAATAGCAAAAGTGAATGTTATGTCATAATTTTTCTGTTTTATGATTTCCATGTGAAAAATTATAATTATTTAATTAATTTGACGAATAAAAATAATGGAACATTACGTCATATTGGAAATATAAAGGACGTAGTGAATATATAACGTCATATAAGTGTGAAAAAATGTATTGAAGCATGATAAAAACTCGATTATGGAAATATTGGCGTATTTTAACATTATTGCTCCAAACATGAATTAAAATAAGTTCATTAATAGCTGTATTCTTTTACGACTGCTATATAAATGTATACATTTTTAAATATTGGGTTTTCATTTGGTTCATGTGTATAACACTTCGAATGCTTTTTTTTTATTGTTTGTTTTATGTTGTATGTTAAATTTTGAAATTGATCTTTCAGAACAAACATTTTTCAAATTACGAGCAACGCCAGGCACGGTAGCTAGTATATCATATGATGCAGAGCTGCTCAAAGAATTCGGATAATTTTCCGGCTGTAAATGAGAATTGCTGAAATTGGGTTTTGAAATGTGTTATGCTTTTTCAAATAGTTCAATTAGACATCCTGTTTCAACTTATTAAACCTTGAAGTACTGTTACATTATTCTGAATGTGCTGGAAAGGGTTTCATAATCTATGCTTGACGCATGATTTTTTTCTTTCTTGTCTAAATCTGTATTTCTCATTGAGGTTTTAAATGAGGATATTCATATACAACCAGACAACATGTTTCTCATTGTTCAAATTATCTTAAACAACTGTATAAGATTGGAGGTTACTTGCAGTGAATGAAGCTACTGCTGCAAACACGTGAACGTGACAAGTGAGCTACTTGGACTTCATTCTAAATTACAAATTAATAATTCTATGCAAAATGAATTTATAAGGCAATTTTCTCATCTATAAGATTATCTTTCATTCTCTGGAAATGGTTGTG
This sequence comes from Maratus speciosus, assembly GCA_963932465.1. Taxonomy (NCBI): domain Eukaryota; kingdom Metazoa; phylum Arthropoda; class Arachnida; order Araneae; family Salticidae; genus Maratus; species Maratus speciosus. The sequence goes on from OZ010795.1 coordinate 512,009,014, forward strand.
ATGCACTTCTTTGATGCAGCAATGTTATATATACAGGGACTCCCAAAAGTGTCCGTACACTTTAAAAATTTGTAATAAAACAGAAGTACCCTGGAATTGAATTCGAACACTATGAAGTCTAATATTTTTTCACATCATCTCTATATTATTCTATAAATAACACCCAATATATATATATTTTTTTTAATTTTAACTGATTTTATTTTTATGCAGATTGGTTCAGATATACGTCAAAAATGTAAAGGCAGGTAGAGGCGACCGAAATAAGCAGATTTCGTATAGGAATGTGGGTACGGAAATGCAACGTTGTGGCAGTAGAGGGGGCTGTTACGTTCGGCGGATGAAACCGCTTCGCTGACTTGAATCGTCATTCTCCGCAAGGATTTCGAGCAACATGCATCATACACCAATAAGGAGCTTGTCAACATGTCTTTTATGTATGGGCTGCACAAGTAAATGGTTCACACAAACTGCAAGTCTAACAGCTCTCGAGTCTGTTGAAGAACTATCTGTTGAAGGACTATACTCTACTGTACGTAATACCGCTTCTTTCACAGCAAGAATTCTGCGATATCTTCCAGAGCCACGAAGTTCCACCACTTATCTTCCACCACTTACATGCCACGAAGCATAAAACGCGCTACTTGCGCGCAACTCCCAATGAAAACGCTCAAATGTTCGGTGATCGAATGTTCGAACGATTCCTACTCGGGAATCGTTCCATGTACATCCTCTGAGCAGCCGCTGCATTTTCTTGCGCAGCCCCATACATGAAATGCAGGTCAGCAAGCTCCGCATTCGTGCAACAATACGTGTTGCTCGAAATCCGTGCGGAGAATGACTATTCAAGCCAGCGAAGTGTTTTTATTGACTGAAATCAACAGAGCCCTCTACTGCCTCAACGCTGCATTTTCGCACCCACATTCCTACACGAAATCTGCTAATTTAGGTCTCCTCTATCTGCTTTTACATTTTTGATATATAGTTCTGAACCACTCTGTATAAAAACGGAAGAAGGCAGAGAAAGAATGCGCCACAAAAGTCTTCGTACACTGAAACATTTTCGGATAAATTCATGATTAAAATTATCGTCTGTCGCTTTATTTTTATTTTTGCATTCTGGGCACATTTAAAAATCCTTTGGCTGTAATTTTTGCTTGCTTTCTCCGTAATATTCTATTTATTATTTAAAAATATCTCGTAATCGTAAAGTAAGATCTAACAGCGTTCTAAAATTGATTATCTTTCATCATAGCAGTGGTAAATCAGTTCGGAATATTGCTAAATCAATTCATTTACCCCATTCTATGGTGAATTATGTAATAAAATGGTTTAAAGAAGAAAATCGGATCGAAAACAAGGTAAGAAAAGGTCTTTCGTCAAAGTTAACACAACGTAATGAGGGAATTATAATTAAAAAAATTGTCAAAAATCCTATACCGGGACTATACCTGTAAAATTAACAAAAGCGAACTAAAAACAGTAATGATCAATGAATGGTTAAAAATTGATGCAGAACTTACAAAAAAACTAGTGAAATCTATTCCCAGACGTTTAAAAGCTGTTGTAGATGTTAAAAGATATCCTACTAAGTACTAATTTAACGAAACATTACAATACTTGCTAATATGTAAAGATATTTTTAAAGTGTATGAAGACTTTTGTGAGGTGGCTTTTTAGCCCTCGGTACGGTATGCTATTTCTTTCTCCCAGCTTATTTTGTGTATTCCAAAAGATAACGTTACCTTACAGAAGCTAGCCGTAAAACAAAGCAGTACGATTAAATACTCTATAGCAATTTTTTAAACTTCTAAGCATCGCACATTTTCAACCTTTGTACCGTCGTATTGGGAAAAAAAAAAAAAAAAAAAGTTATTTTAAATGCATTTTGTTTGAAAACTGTATCTCCATTAATTTTTGAAATATTATTATTTTTTTTTTGTAGTTTTTAGAGCCATTTACTTAATATTGGCAACGGAAGTACTCCATTTCTGTAGAAAGTGGAGGAAAAATAGTTCTAAAATAGTAATTATATATTTTTATTGCCATTTTCTCATAAGAGCCGAAAGAAAATGTATTTAAAATACGTACTATTTTGAAAAAAATATAATCGAATGATTTCTGTTAAAACAATGGAGCTATTATAAACTATATTTAATTTTAAGCATCTATGAATCATTAGATAGCCTTTTTTTTGTCGATTTTCTTGAATGACGGCAATCTTTTTGCTGCATTTGTGCATTATTTCTCGACAGTGATGTGCTATGCATGCTTTAATGTAGCTGTTTAAGAGTGGATCGTAAATGTGGAATTCTTAAGTGGATGCGAATGACGTCATTTTATATAAAATAAAACGTGTGCTTTAAGTCTTAAAATTGAAATATGTTTTGTACTGCAGTAGAGTCCCGCTTAACCGAGTTATTTTCTTCTGATGGACTGATGGCTTCTATTATTATGAAACAGCCATTATAATTGAAGCGTTAGGTGAAGATGAAAGAGCAGCCGTAAAAAGTTAGAACTCTGATTTTCTGGTCAGAATGGAAAAAATAACCATTTTTTTTTTCAAAAAAAAAAAAAAAAAAAAAAAAAAAAATTATGGCCATTTCCCCCCCCCCCCCCTCCTGACCAGAAAATCAGAGCTCTAACTTTTACCACTGCTCTTTCATCTTCACCTAACACTTCATTTATGATGACTGTGTCATAATAATGGAAGCCACCAGTCCATCAGAAGAAAATGATCCATTCCAAAGGTATAAGTTCGATTAACTCGGATAATCGGGACTCTACTGTATCTATATTTATATACATATATTTTTTTGTCATCGGGAGCGACACTAAATTCTGAAAAAGCAGAATTCCTGTTTTATAGTTTATTATTGATTTCTTCAAAAGAACGTTTTCCTATGTTTTTAAAATATTTTATGTTGTTTTGTGAAGAATAAGTTATAGATCATATTACTAAATACCCATTCTGAAATATTAATTTTAAATAATGGATAAAGCGTTATTTCACTGAAATTCGTAAGTGTACAAACACTTTTGGGAGCCACTGTACATATCACTTAGTGTTGGGTGTATTTCTTTTAATCAATGCTCGCAGCATTTCGCATTCATTATAAGGGTGTACACAAAGACCCGTTACCATTACAAAACATTATAATTGAAGGCATATTCGAAATCAATGTTCGCAGTTTTTTCTAACAAGGAGAGGGCCAACCTTGTTAATCACAGATTTTGACTATTTTAATATGTGTTGTAGGATAGAGACCCCTTAGTGTCAGGTTCAACGGATTTTATCCAACGCTCCTTAGTTCTTGAGAAACCAGGGGGTCTAATAATAGTACACAACTTAAATACTTACTTTGCAACCGCCGTGATAGGTTGGTCGTAGCTCAGTTGGTATGGCGTTTGCGGGCTGATCCGCGGGCCCGGGTTCGATATCTGAATACGCTGCATTTGTTTTTCTCCTTTTTTGTTTTATAAATATACTTGTACGTATAATTAATAATCTCATTGTCAATTAAAATTTATAATATTGTGTATCAATTATAATTTTAACTTATTTAATTTTTTACTTTTAACTAAATAGTTGTATAAAACATCATAAAACTGTTAATTTTTTAAAAATCACTTTTAAAATGTATTTCATATATTCTTTATCGATGCAATGATATTGAGCAATTGTGTCAATTCGTGATTTTAAAGAAATATCTTTTACGCATTGCTTTAACAAAGGAAGTCAATGCGATAATACTATTATTCTGTTTTTAAAGTAACAAGCATAATTATATTAAAAATTAGCATCATAATTAAATTATAACCGATTTTTTGCATATTAAAGATTTTTAAATTTGTAATACGTATGCTTGCGCTTTCAATTATTTTGCTTTCACCTTTATCTTCTTTCTGCTTTTATTTTTATTTTATTTGAATATTCTCTTATTTTACTATAACTAGATTGCACCACAACAGATTTTGTCACGATTTTGGAATTTTTATCATTCAATAATAGATCCAATTTCTTTTTAAACCTCTTTAAAGGATGAGAAATAATAGTTTAAAAATATAAAATGATAAATTTAAGTTTGTTAACATTATAATTAATGTAGGATATTAAAGTTTGTAATTTAAATTATTAAATTATAATTACAAGTATATTTATAAAACAAAAAATGAGAAAAACAAATGTAACGCGTTCGGGTACCGAACCCGGGCCCGCAGATCAGCCAGCGAACGCCGTACCAACTAAGCTACGACCAACCTATCAATACGGTTGCAATGTAAGTATTTAAGTTGTGTACTATTATTAGACCCCCCGGTTTCTCAAGAACTAAGGAGCGTTGGATAAAATGCGTTGAACCTGACGCTAAGGGGTCTCTACCCTACAACATATATTAAAATAATCAAAATCTGTGATTAACAAGGTTGGTCCTCTCCTTGTAAGTATGATTCTATTCTTTAACTTTTTTGTTTGCATTCATAGTTGTTAACATTACAATGACAAAGCTAATTGTACAGTGTGTACGATTATGCGCTTAATTGATTGATAATGCCCAGATATCCTGCAGGGTACAAAGTCTTGTGACTGCTACTGCACATACTTTAAATGCTGTTAAAAAGTTTTCAAAAAACCGTGAGTTTTTATCTCCAATATTTCATGAGTTTTAACGTTCTGTAATGATACCAGGTCATTGTGGACACCCTGTATCATTACCTTAGCATTTTAATGTCAACAACTAAAGAAACAAACTAAAATTTAGAGACTGAACAATACTTAGAAAAAAACACGAGCATTTATCTCAAATACTTCATATGAAAGAGTATTTCATGTGTTTTTAATGGCAACCAGAACTTTATAATCACCCTGTATGTCACACTCGCAACGCAAAATACTATTTTAAAGAAAAAATAAATAGTACGAAAAAATAAATAGTGCAAGTGAGTACTACTAACTAAACCGTTCTTAGGTCAGAGATACCTTAAATCGTTCAGACATTCTCTGGTGAGAAAAATAAATACAATACAGCCCCGATTATCCGCGGAATTGGGTGGCAAGGGCACTGCGAATAATAACCCAAAAAAGACTGAAAATGGGGGGTGCAAACACGAAAAAAAAAAAAGAAAATTCAGCTTAAAAACTATGTTTTAGTGTACAAAAAACATAATAAAACGTTTAAAATACATACATATGCACAGTACATCAGAAACAATTGCTTTACGTCAGTAGACAGTAAATGAGAGTTCACCGGCGGCAAGCAGGAGCAAGGCTCCTGCGTTCTGAATATCATACTACAGTATACTATGGGAAAGAGGGACTCCTGTGTGCTGTCTCCTGCGTGTTGGTGTCTTAGAGTAGGAGGGTAAATTTTGAGGGGGGCTTATTTTTTGAGGGGGCTTATGGATGATTATCATACTACAGTATGCTATGGGAAAGAGGGACTCCCGCGGGCTGTCTCCTGCGTGTCGAGATGGTATGTTAGAGTAGAAGGGTCCCCACTCCCCCCCTTAATTTTTTTTTAAATAGTGTCGGTCTCTTTCGATGAGAAAATTTTTACGTGTTGTATCATATTTAATTTTTCGTTTGTTTTGGCATTGACAAAAATAGTAGGTTAGTTTTGTGAGATTAAACTGGACTTGTGTTATTAGATGATGGTGCTTTTTTTTAAATTTAATTTGTATTCTTATTGAAAGGTTTTTATGAACAACTCTGTTTTTTAGAAAAACTTTAGAGAATCTTCGAAAAAACGATAAATATTATGCTTTGCATTATTGAAAAAACAGTAAAGAAATTAGTAACCACATCTAGTTTTAAGTTATTTGATGGAGATCTGATTGCAGTGGAAAGGATTAAACACAGTTTAATTTTGCATCGTCCTGTATACGTTGGGTTTGTCATATTAGTACTGTTTTCTTTACGGGTTTCGAACCCTGAAACTCCCCATTATTCGAATTTCTGTAATGAGAATTTAGATGGAAACTTGAAAAATTTTTTTTAGAACTGAAAATTGTTAATTATTATTATCCTCTTGTTGCAAGTTCATACATCTCTTTACCTATTCGCCTGGTTACGAACCTACAATCTTCCCCTTATTAGATTATTTCTATAACCATTGGGCTGGGCGGGCCCCATTGTTTTTTCACTTGAATTTGCTTTCTTTCAGTTTTGTATCGACTTCTTTTAAAAAATGAGCAGAAGAAAGATTTTACGTTAGAAGAAATTTTAACAAAGTGTTGCCATTGAATTTAGAAAAAATGAGAAATAAACATTATATATTTTTATTATCGTGCACTTCGAGAAATTATTTAATTTTCAGATGAATAGGTTTTGCTAACATTTATTAATTTTAGTATATATTTCAACATTGGGAAAACTATTAACAGTGTGTTGCCCCTGTATTACGTACTGCATGAAATTAAAGACTGTTGCCATTGAATTTAGAGAAATAAACATTCAATTTTTAGATATTATGTACTTCGAGAAATTAATTCAATTTCTTAGATTTAATAATGTCTACTTCAACTTCTTGAAAGTATAGTAATTTGAGCGAAAAGATAAATCATAAGCTGGATTTTAGGAAAGTAATGAAATTTTACCGTAATGATATTTTTTCAATCAGGATTTTCTTGTGCAGTTAATTAATTTTTTCATTATCACTCACCCAAAATGTTTCTTTTTACTTATACTGTAACACAATTTATGGATTTTAGTTTAAAAATATTCGTCTTTGGATGGATTCGAACCATCATCTTTTGGTTAACAGCCAAACGCGTTATCCAATCTCGCCACAAAGGCATTAAAATGATATACAATTAAACCAAAACAAGTTTATTCCTAAGCTTTTAAAAACTAACCAGTTCTTCGATTTTCAAAGATTTGTGGTCATATCTATTTGTGTGTTTGTTGTTTCGATCATACATAAACAGGATGTACTGTTTATAATCTGGGTGTAATGATAAACCGTATTTCCGCTTTATGTGAAAAACAGAGATAATACTTCTTTTTTCCATTGTATTAGGGAAAAAAAATTTAATGGGTCGCTATTTTAATTAAGTAACAATTAAGAAATGAACCAGATTTTTTTTTATAACACTCGCATTTCAGTAGGATTCATAATAAAGTTAATCACTTAATGATAAAAACAGGTTAATTCAAAAGAAATGAATTTATAAAATGATTCATTTTGTACACTTGCTTATTAAATGAACACAACAGTTTATCTATTAAATCGTTATCACGTGATCTTCTTTTTTTCTGATGCGCCACCTACATTGATTTAAGTGTAGTTGGATTTCATTTCATGTCATTATTCTGTTTTCTACTGTTTTGAATACACGTGCTGTATTTTTGCCGTCGCAAAGTTAAAACACTTTTTAAATGAATATGGATGTTATTAATGATACACAATCGATTACTGTTGACAATTTGGATAAGATGAATGAACAGGAGATAAAAGATGTGTCCATTTCGATTAGTAAAAGCATTCCTGCTTCATCAGAAATGTTTCAATTGCCTTGTATTTGTGGAAAATGTAAAGCAGAATTTTACGAGAAACATGAGTTTTTAAAACATATGAACATTCATTTAGAAAAAAAAACTTTTTATGTGCGACGCATGTGGAATGTTGTTTTTTCGAAAGAGTTCTTTAATGGAACATATGATAATTCATCGCATGACATCTACGATGTACCAATGTGAAACATGTGGTAAATCTTTTTCAAGAAAGAGTGTGTTAATCAGACACGCAAAGTTTCATTTAGAAAAAAACCTTTGAGTTGTGACAAGTGTAAGAAAACATTCGTTCAACAATGTGATTTACGAAAGCATTTGCTAATTCACATTAAAGACGGAAAATTTCATAAATGTGAACAATGCGAAGAAACGTTTTCGAGAAAGATGGACTTAAGGAATCATCTTAAAATTCACATGTTAAAATCAGAGTTAAATGAAGAAAACTTAGAAATAAAAAATGTATTTCCAAAATATTATTAGAGTTTCATTCACTTAGAAAAAAAAATCAAGATCATTTGTTATGGAATCAATAAAATACTAAGGCATCTTGTTAAAATGAAAACATACACGTTTTTCCAATTAAGAAAAATTTTATTTTTCGTTAGTTACAAAAATGATTGCATATGTATAATGAAAACATATGTCTATTTCAAATCATTGAAAATTCGATATTTGAAGAAGATATTTCATTTTGCAAAGTTCTTAATTGAAGTGTTAATTCTTCTAATTGCTTAATCAATCCATTACGCTGTTCCAATTTAAGTTCGGTGGGTGAAAGATGAATTTTTCTGTGTTCAACTAAGTCAAATTTATCAGAAAAAACTTGGTCACAATCATCACATTTTAATTGCTTGGAAAGCTCACTTTTAAGTGAATTTTAAGATGATGGCTCTGGGATCAGACTATGGAGTGTCGCTACCCGGCTTGGCCAGAGAACCCGGCTGCCGGGGGTGGAAGCACGTCAACATCAAAACCGTGTCCACCCATGCACGACCTCCGCTAGCCGTGGCCACCGGACTCTTGGCCTGTCGACCGCAAGTCTCACTTGGAGGTGGCGAGTCGTCCCCATCCGGCCCCCTCGCATTCGCACACAACGAACTCTGCCGAGCTTCCGGTCACCTCCCCCACTCAAGGGGTCGGGTCGGAACCACCCGGAGGGGCGGCCACCCTTTAAGATGATAAATCCAGTCAGTGCAAACAAATAAGAAATGCGGCGCAATGAAGTATTATTCCTACCAATTAATGATTCGAGAGAATTTAGACAACCACAATTTGAAATGCCGTCAATTGTTTCACCAATACAATACATCGTAGATTTGTATGGAAAAATCGAAACAGAACGTTTGATATTCATCCGTTTGAATTAGACCAGGCTTCGCTCTGAAGAATACTTTCATTTGCGAGATGCAATTGTAAATGACGGTAATACAACTAACGTTGGAAGACTAATGATTTCGACATCTTCATATACAGGCAGTCCGCGTCATATGCATGAGGACGCTCAAGATGCATTTGCGTACGTTCGTCACTACGGCGTCCAGACCTGTTCATTACATTAACGTGCAATCCAGATTGGGACAGTATACAACAGCTCTTACTTCCTGGGCAATCGCAGGTGGAAAGGCATGACATCACGGTGTTTTCAGACAGAAGATGAAATTACTGATCGATTTCATGGTAAAACGTCAAGTGTTTGGGCCTGTGCACTGCTGGATGTACTCAGTGGAATGGCAAAAAGAGAATTGCAACACGTATATATATTAATCTGCTCTATAAAAATCACTTCAAATGAAATCGACGATGTAATATGCGCTGAAGTACCCGATGCCGACGTCGATATGGATTTGAATGAAGTTGTGAAGAAAAATATGATACATGGACCTTGCGGTACACTGAATCCAAATTCACCACGCAAGATAGAAGGAAAATGCTCTAAGCGATAACCTCGAGCATTATTTTCCAATACAGTTACAGGAAACTATGGATATCCTTGATGCAGAAGAAGATCAGCAGAAGATGGCGGTAAATTAGTGGCCTCACAAATGCAAAACGGTGGCATCGAAATAGATAATCGGCGGGTTCTTCCAATTTCGCCTTTGTTATCAAAAACATGCAAATCGCACATAAACATGGAATACTGTAACTACGTTAAATCGATCAAATATATTTGTAAGTATGTGAATAAAGGCAGCAATATGGCAGTTTTTGGCGTGCAACCAGAGAGAAGTGATAGGAATAGGGTCATACATATGAATGAAATCGCACAGTGCCCGGCTGGAAGATACATAAGCAGCAATGAAACTGTATTGCGAATTCTTTCGTTTCCCATACATGAACGAAGTCCAGCTGTTGTTCACTTAGCAGTACATGCAGAAAATTCATATCGCGGTTATTTCACAGCTGCAAATGTACAATAAATAGCACTGAATCCACCGGCTACAACCTTAACTGCTTTCTTCACGTTATGTCACAATTACGCGCTTGTGAAAACACTGCTGTATTCGGAAGTGCTTACGTATTAATCATGGAATGTGTGTAGAAAATCATTTGAACGACGCAAACGACGAGAGTAAGTCGACGGATAACCTGGCATATTCAAAGAAACTACAATTAGCAGACTGTCACTGTGCATCCCAATCAAGATGAATGCTTCTTTCTTCGCATGCTGTTGGTAAATGTGCCCAGTCGCATATAAACTACCTTTACTCGATTAGGGACAACAAAGAAGTTTCCGACCTCCTGATTGGTAGGTTTATCTTTCTTCATTTGAGATATGTTTAAAGCCTTTGAGAGATCTAATGTCTCCAATTGTAAAGTAATACACCATCATATAATTATTTTATTTATTTTTGTTCATATATGTGAATCTGAATTTCACATGAAACATTTTAATCCGATGCAGTTTTTATCCAATGTCTTATTAATTCGAATTCCGTAAAATTAATTTTAATCTGTGCACAATCAAAATCAAAATACATGCTTATACAAATTTCAAACTACAAAAGAAGAACAAGAAAACATTTTTTACGCACTTTTTTTAATGAACTTTTGTGAGTTTTCTTTGTAAAAAAAGCCATAAAGGAATTTCAAATTATAATTTTTTAATTAAAATAAAGTAGTATGTTGTGGCCATCACAAAACTTTCTTCTATATAAATCGCGTCAATTAAATCATTTAAATAGTAAAAGAAATTACATGAATTTAATACCAATTCATATCAAAGTATATCTGAATTTGAAGTTTGATGAAAATTCGTGCATTAGTTCTTGAGATAGAGCTATAGCAGAAATTCTGAAAAATGTAGCATAGCAGCGCCACCTGTTGAGCGATTTACACCAAAAATAAACAGCACTAAATGATATCAAGGTGTACCTGAATCTGAAGTTTGTTGAAAATCTAAGCGTTAGTTCTTGAGATAAAGCTATTGCGGAAATCGCAAAAAATACAGCATAGCAGCACCACCTGTTGAACGATTTACACCAAAAATTAAACAACACTAATTTATACGTCAATTCATGTCAAGGACAAACTAAATCTGAAGTTTGATGAAAATCCGTGCAATAGTTCTTGAGATACAGCTCTTGCGAAAATCATGAAAATGCAGCACAGCAGCGCCACCTGTTGGGCGATTTACACCAAAAATTAAACAGCACTAATTTATATCAGGGACTAACTAAATCTGAAGTTTGATGAAAATTCGTGCATTTTTTCTTGAGTTAGAGCTATTGCGATAATCATGAATAATGCAGCATAGCAGCGCTACCTGTTGGGCGATATTCACAAAAAAGTAATCAGCACCAAACTATATCCTGGACTAACTGAATCTGAAGTTTTATGAAAATCCGTGCAGTAGTTCTTGACATATAGCTATTGCAGAAATCGTGAAAAAGGACACATAGCAGCGCCACCTGTTGGGCGATTTTCACTAAAAACTAATCAGGTCCAGTTTATATCAAGGTCTAACTAAATGTAAAGTTTTATGAAATTCCGTTCATTAGTTCTTGAGATAGAGCGCCCACAAAATTTTTGTCACATACAGACTCACAGAGTGATAGAGTGGCAGAGTGACAGAGTGACAGACTCACAGACAGACATTTTCTAAAAACCATCAAATCGTGTTCTGGGCATTCTAAAACGTATAAATCCGTCGAAAACCGGTAGTCGAAATTTTTCACGAATCCAATACTTTCTTCTTGTAAAGATAGAAGAAAGTAAAAATATATAAATTTATGTTTATTATATAGATTGATGGCGTCAGAATTCATTTTAATTAATAAAAATACTTTTCATAAATTTCGACCGTAATAAGACTAATTTAAAATAAAAAACTTTATTGATTTAAGTGGTTTTTAAATTATTATTACACTTACGCGAAAGCTAATCTTTGTGTCCAAGGTTTTGATGATCTTGAATTTAATTTTCTATTATTGAAATTCCCAAATTCTTTCACCCCACTTGTTGTAATCTGCTAAATTTTGAATATTGCTACGAACTGCAATTAAATTTTGGCAAATTGAATCAATTTCATTTAAAAATGAAGCTGGAATTTTAACTTCCGAAAAGGTGGCCATTTTAGGAAAAAGAGAAGAAAAAACTGTTATTGAGCAGTTGTTTCAAAACAAATGTCTTGTGTTTTCAATAATGGCATTAAAAGAAATCACTTAAAAGAAACCAACCAATCAGGAAGCCGGAAATTCCTCTGTGGTCCCTAATCAAGTGAAGGTAGTTTATATGTTGCCCGGTCCAACGTCTTTCCAACAATTAAGAATTCTTAACGGCGTTGCACATGCCACTTTCCACAGTTGATGTCAAGCTCTGAATTTATTTCAGTACGACCGACACTGGGATGCATGCATTAACGACACGTGCAACGTCACATCCAAATCAAATTCGTGCATTGTTTGCAATCATATTGACCGCCTGCTCTCTTTTCTTTTCAACCGAGTTACGGGAGAAATATAAATCGCACATGGCTGAAGATATTTTCCGTCAAAATTCAAATATGAACCAAGATTTCGCAGTAGAAACCAACAACAAATTGTTGATAATGATTGAAGATTTGTGCCTAGAAATCGTGAACAAAGTTCTAAATTAATTGGGAATGCCATCACCGAATCAATCTGCTGTTGCTTAGTTCGATCTAGAATTGCGTCATGAACAAAATTACAACACGAGTGATCTTTTTTCGTATGTGAAATCAAATATTCCTAAGCTAACGCTTGAGCAAAAAGTCATTTACAATCAAATAATGCAAATTGTTAATAACTGAGTTAGATAAATCTTCTTCTTAGATGCAGCAGGAGGAACTTGTAATGCGTTCCTAATTATGTTCATTCTAGCAGCAATTCGATGCCAAAATGACATTTTGGGATCGAATTCCGGACAACGCAAGACCCTGTCGCCCGGAATAGCTGCGACATTACTACCAAGTGGAAGAACTACTCATTCAACTTTGAAATTTCAATTGAACATGCAATTCATTGAAACTCTCACGTGCAGCATTTTCAAAGCTTCCGACATAGGAAAAATATTGCAGAAATGCAAACTTATTGATTGGAATGAATGCACAATGGCGCACAAAAAATCGCTCGAGGCTCTTGATCGATCATTGCAAGATTTGTGTGAAAACCATTTGGAAACGCATTAATATTTCTTTCTGGAGATTTCAGGCAATAATTACATGTAATTCCTCGATCGACACCAGCGGACGAAATAAATGTTTTCCTGAAATACTCTACTTTGTGGAGGCACGCAAAGACTTTAAAATTAACTACAAATATGTGTATCCAGCTGCAAAACGATCGATCAGCTGAGATATTCTCACATCAATTGCTGAAAATTGGGAAAAGAAATGTGCCGATTGATCTGACCTCAGGACGAATTTAGTTGCCTTATAACTTCTGCAATTTAGTGACGTCGAAAGAAGAATTGGTTGAAAAAGTATTTCCCAATATTCAAACCAATTATAAGAAACTCGATTGACCGAGGGAACGAGCTATTCTTGCGCCCATAAACAAAGACGTCTACGAACTTAACAATATTATTCAGTCTAACATTCAAAGCGAGGCAGTCACATACAAGTCCGTCGACACTGTTGTGAAAGCAGATGAAGCGGTTAATTATTCAACAGAATCTTTGAATTCACTCGATCTGACAAGTTTGCCACGCACGTGTACTGCAACTGAAAATCGGCGTGTCAAATATCATGTTGCGAAATATCAACGAGCCAAAGCTTTGCAACGTCACGCGGCTTGCAGTAAAAAAATTAATGAGCAACGTCGTATAGAAGCAACAAACTTGAAAGGACCTTTCAAATGTGAAGATGTCCTCATTACTCACATATCTATGATTCCAACCGATATGCCGTTTTAATTTAAGAGATTGCAATTCCCAATTCGATTGGCATTTGCAATCATCATCAACAACACTCAGGGCCAATCTTTAGAATTACGCGGTTTAAATCTAGACACGGATTGCTTATTACATGGACAATTACATGTTGCGTGTTCTAAAGTCGGCAAACCAGACAATCTCTATATCTGCACAGACAATGGAACAACAAAAAAATATTGTTTACCCACAAGCATTGTGAAATTAAACATATTAGAAACGTGCGCTTTCTTTTTTCTTTCTTTTCCATTTAACCAGACTGAGCCACAGCAAGGGGCGGCCGGGTACAACTATTGCTAATAAAAGACTGATAAAACGATAAAAAGTTTCTCTAAATATGCAATTTTAATATGTATCGCTTGCACCTTTTCACATAAGGATTTTATAATAATTTTTAACAAGTTATTATTAAAGGGTGTCTCGAAATTCCCGCAAGAAGTAATTTTGATAGAAAACACAGGTTTATAATTAAAAATTGTAAATTAGTTATAGATTCATAATGTATAGGATATAGTTCATAGGGTTATGTATGGGATAGCAAATCATGTAAATGGCCTCCACGGCTTTCCTGGTTGTCCCAAAATTCACGCAAGATTTGAATCTTTCGCCATTTGTGCCTAAATTGCAAGTTATGGATGTGGACGACATGTGGTTTCAACAAGACGGTGTCACATGCTATGCAGCCCGAGAAACAATTCAATTGCTGCATGAGTCATTTACTGGTCGTGTAATTTCCAGTTTTGGTGATAGAATTGGCCGCCCAGATCATGTGATTTAACGTCGTTGGACTTTTTTCTTTCTTTTTTTTTTAAGTCTAAGGTTTATGACCAGAAAACCACGACCACCCATGCCTTGAAAGAAGAAACTGAACGCTGTATTAGCGAAATTCAGCCACATTTATGGAAAAGGGCTATGAAAAATTTCAAGAAAAGAGTGCATATGTGCCAGCAAAGCTGTGGAGGCCATTTACTCGATATGCTGTTCCATACATAAACCCTATACTGTATACTTTATGAATAAATAAAAAAAATTACAATTTTTAATTTTAAACCTCTGTTTTCTATCAAAATTACTCCTTGCGTGAATTTTGGGGCACCCTTTATTTATTTTAATGGGCAATATTCACAAACATGGTTATGAAGAGTTTGAGTTTTCTGAAAATGACGTGATGTTTAATAAAACACGTATTATAAAAATTATATAAGAAAAAAATCCCTTATTATCATTCAAATAATATACCTATGGTAAAAGTAATTACAGTAAATATAAAGATCTAAAAAACCTTTTAATAAACAAGTCTAGTTTCGTACACACATTAACGGTGACATTCTTAAGATTTTTAATGATAAATAAGTTGCTTTCAACATAAAATTGAAATATTGATATTTCAAATTATAAGCAAAAATGGATTATCATTATAGATCTTGAAAATGTTACCATTATTCTGTAAACGAAACTATTCGGTTTGTTTCTTAGAAGGTGTTTAAGCATTTGTGTTTTCTGTAATCACTTTTAGCATATGTATTTTATTTTAAAACATATATTATTGATGGTTCAGATTAAGATGATGTCTCTTTAAAAAAGGGGAAGAGCGTTCATTTTAAGCATTTAAAAAAAGCCACTATGATAAAATGACGTCACTTTCACTGATATTTCAACCGTCTGATACCGACATTAAGACCTCGAAAAAAAATTAAATGCTACGAGTAAATCAAGAAGAAGTAATTTTTCAGAGTTTTGATTGAAAAATGTCTTTATTGGTATAAATGGAATAGTGCTTAAAAGAAAACACGCAGTTTGATATTAACAAAAGAAATATTTTGTAACAATAATTGCTTCGAAGTGACAAATTTTCACATTTAAAAGTGCCTGCTCCTAGATTAAAATCTTTGAAATAAAAGAGGGGGTAGTGGATACGAATCATATGTGAAGAAACATTTACTTTTTGGATTCTGTCTCCTCAAATCTCTACCAAATTTAGAAAACAGCCTATTCGATAAATTACGAATACTACTTCATTCTTGTGGCAATCCCATGAAATTATATGCAGTATTTTTAAGGTAATATTGTAAAAACGAAGAAATAGACTTGCAATTTTATATAATAATACGATGAGAGCTATTTTAGTTTTGAACATTTTAATAACAAATTTACGTTTCTGCGCTTTTCTACTTCAAAAATATAAATAATAATAATAATAGGGAAAATTTCATAAGTTTATCTATTATTCAGAAGTTTTGTGTGCTTTAATCTCTGAATGTTAATGTTGATAATGGCGCATATGATTCCTTTACAAAAACGTTATGAAATGTTTTAAAATTTTCATAAATTATAAATGCAATAATTACTGCAAATGAACCAAAATCTTCGATACATTTTTTTTTAATGTAAATGCTATGACTGAAAATGTTTTAAAAAAGCTAGTAACATTAATTTTCTTTCATTAATCTAAAATTTTAATTTTAACTCAATAAAACCTGCAAATACCGAATCGCATGAAATTGCATTTTCCCATCTAAGACAGTATTCCAATATAGAAAAGTTCTGTTTTCGCAGATCGTTCTTTACAATTTCTTCATTTAAAATGATTTTGGATTCAGTCTATAGAAAAATAAAATTATTATGACTTTCATTTAAGAAAATTACGTTTCATAAAGTTGATAAGGTATTACCTTGACAAAAAAAGCTCTTGATTTTATAGTAAAAGACTGTCAAATAGCACCGCCAGTAATTTTTCTTAACCGTTTATTTTACCGAAAATTCTGTTAAAATAACAGAAAGTTCGTAGTAAGTACAGATTTTATTTTGGAAAAAATCTGTAATCTGTTCATTTTACGGGAAAATTATGTTAAAATAACAGAAAGTTCGTATTAAATACAAATGTTTTTCATAACATAAGCAATTTTTACTGGTATCCTGTCTGACGGTCTTTTTCTGTAAAATTAACAGATTTTTGTATTGTATACTGAGAAAAAGACCATTTATTTACTTTCTTTTGTCATGTAGGAAAAATTTTTAATGTATGCTTTACAAAATAAATCTAGCAGTCAGTATCTTATGTCCAAGTATTAATCTGAAATTTTAATATTAAATTCATTAAAACCCGGTAAGACCGAATCACATGGAACTGTATTTCCCCTCTAAGACCATCCAAGACAGGCTCTGTTCAGCAAAATTCTTTACAATTCTCTTGCGTAAATGATTTTTGATTCAGTCTGTAGAAAAAAATAATAATTATGAATTTCATTTAAGAAAATTAAAAGACGTTTCGTAAAGTTAATAATGCACCGCGCTGTAAAAAATAAAAAAATAAAATAAATAAAAATAAAATAAAATCCTATCAAATTGGTTGATAGAGTAAAAGACTGACAAAAAGCAAGCCAGTAAAAAAAAAAATTATTTTTCAGAAAAAAAAAAATACAAACCGTTTATATTATTAAAAAAATCTGCTAAAACAATAGAAAGTTCGCAATAAATACATATTTTATTACAGAGAAATTCTTTAAAATGTTTACTTTATGGCGAAATTTTGTTAAAATAACAAAAATTTCGCAATAAATACAAATGTTTTTCATAAAATAAACAGTTTTTTACTGGCGTCCTTATTCTACTGATGACCTTATTTTGTAAAATCAAAATATTTTTGTATTGTGTACTGAGAAACAGACCATTTATTTATTTTCTTTAGTCCTGAGGAAAAAGGTTTGCAAAATAAATCTAGCAGTCGAAAAATCGCGAAAGATTCCACCTATTTATTTTTCATAATGTTTGAGCTTAAATTATATTTTAAGTATTGATGTTCTGGCTAACAGTTTTTTCGATAATTTTCGGTTAGTCGGGCGCCAGTGTTATATTTACATCCATATATACATATATATGCACATCAGTGGCGTGGCGTCCGGTCATCTCTGGATGCGGCGATGACCAAGCAATATTTTAAAACTCTTAATAAGCTTTTAAAACTCTACGATCCAGTTTTAGCAGAACATTTGGAGTTCATGTATAAGTGAAGGTAAGATTTAAAGTTTCTTTTTTGAACATTCAACCATTGAATTTTAGAGTTAATAATTTTTCACCACAAACATAAATAATTGCGATGACCACCGAAAATTTTCACGCCACGCCACTGATGCACATATATGTACATATATATATACATATCTATGTATATATTTATATGTGTGTGTGTAACATATATATATGTACATATATGTGCATATATATGTATATATGGATGTAAATATAACACTGGCGCCCGGCTAACCGAAAAGTACCGTTTTTTCTTTAAAACCAAACAGACTTTTTAAATTATATTTTTTTTTCAACGTGTCATTTATAGATTATTTACATTATTTCATAGATTATTTACAGATTATGAATAAATGTATATTAAAATGGTGCAGATATTGAAATTTCTCGATAAATATCTTGCAATTTTGTTACATGCTAAAGATCAGATTAGCCCCTTGCTCTGCTAAGCGTAACTTAAGGAAAGGTAATTGCTATTAAAGGGGAAGGACCCGCTGTGATTTTAATTTGTCCCGGACATCTGATGACTTAGATATGAAATCGAAGAGATGTCATGCTATTACTGGGATTCACTATTAATTAACATTATTAAAATTCTTCTAATTTCTAACATCATATCATTGCATTTACCTTTCATTTAATTCAACTGTATAGTAGACTTTTTGACGATTTCTTTGAATTTATTTTTTAATGTGAATTTTATTAAAAACTTTTAATATAATTTCAGTATTAAATTTTCAGTACATTATAAAATAAAGAAAGATAAATCATGCTTGAAGCATAGATTATGAAACACTTCCCAACACTTCCAGAATACTTTAACAATACCTCTCTGTTTAATCAGGTAAATAAGATAGTTTTGGGAAAAAAACATAATATATTTGAAAAACAGGATTCATCAATTTAAAAAAGTACTTCAATTATTTCGTGAAAAAACCCTTGCATTATTTCGAACAGAGGCAAACAGAAGTCATAAACACTTTTCAACTACGTTAAAAGGTGTTAAAAGATAAAAGTTTCTTAATCCATGAAAATATAATATAACCAAGAACGGACATATACAATAACTTCTTCTGCGTTACTCATAATTCTGAAACGCGTTCGTTATCATTGAAAACTTCCTAAACCAATATTTTGTTCAGATCGGTTAGTGTGATGCAGCCATGGCACCAACTGCCGTCCAAGAGTAAGCACCGCCCACCGTGCGTCACTCTCCCTGCGCCCCAAACACCATTGGAAGTCATGGTCGCTGCGATAGAACCCATGTACTCAAGGATCAAATCACGTGGTTCAGGGATCACACCTTTGAGCTCCCAGGGACCCGGGTGTACATTCATGGGAGAGCCAGGCTCTTGGCTTAATCCCGGGTTTCCTTGGAAGTATTATTACCCTAATGGTAGCTTCCGGATATGAGGGCCTACGGAGATGATCACGGGCACTTCTGCCTAGGCTGTAAGTTCCAAGACCGAACGAATCAAGCCTACGAACTTCCAAACGTGAAGTGCTTTTCAATCTCATGAGGAGGAGATCCGACGGCGTCTGTGCTAGGGCGTGACCAAACTCTCCAGCCTTCTGCGTCCTGCATGGAGGCCCAGCAGTCAGGACGTGCCAAATTTAACGACTTAACAAAGCATAAACTAAATAAACTTAGCAACCCAGAATCCACCAATCATCTAAGTGGTGATCCGGCAGCTGTGACAATCAAAACAAACAAAACAATAGAAAACCTCAACAACGCGCTATCTCCTGAGTGGAGACCCAGACGTCGGAGTCAAACTTAACAAATTAAACAACAAACACACATTTTACATCTTACTATTAACTTACCGTATCGCGTAGGCGCATGAGAGAACTCCCGTGTCTACGAACCTGCACCATTCCTAGCGGCACCGCGGGAGCCACAGACCGGAACAATTGCGTTCGGTCATGGCCGAAGCTCACGATAGGTTCTGGCAAAGCGGCCAGCCCTTTGATGACACAGGTTGCGGTCTAAGGTTCTATCTAGATGCTTTTTTTGCCATCCTATCTACACTTTTCCCGGAAACCTTTTCTCCTGCACCCTTCTGTTGTTTATTCACAAAAGGATGCGCCAAATTAACAATAGGTCAGGAGTAAGGATCATGCAATTCTAAGTCATTAACCTTGTTAGCAGAAGGTCCACACAATTGTTTAACGTGTAAGGGTGATCGCATTTTAATGAAATGTTCGCAATTTTTTAATTTGCCCGTTAGAAAAAGGTTCAGTCTTGTTAAAACGAAAAGATTATACTTCAACTGTTTATCATCTGTTCACAACATTAGTCAATGTAAAAGTTTAAGTACATGCAAAAAATGTAGTAAGCGTCATCACAGCTTGATTTACCTAGAACGCGGTGAAGAAGGTATTGATACTAATCAGGCTATACCAACTCAAAACAGAAATAATCTTAGTAGTAACTTGTCGACAACCGCAACCGCATTTTCTCCTCATAGTTACACAAATAATCAGATGTCTGTCACCACTTTGGGTGAAAATGCACATTCATTTGATAACACGCATTCAACCATTAACAATACTGTAATGAATATGACATCTTCTTTTAGTAAACAAGTACTGCTTTCAACCGCGATAATATATGAGCAAAATGCTAGAAGAGAATTTGTTCCTCTTAGGGCATTGCTAGATTCAAGATCTCAAAATAACTTTATAACGAAGAAATGTACCGAGTTATTGTTCTTGAAGGGAAAGAAAATAAACGCATCAGTTTCAGGGCTAAGTGGTTCAGTCATGAATATAAAAGAAAGTATTATAACAACCATCGCAAATGAAAATAGAACTTTTAGTGAAACATTGCAATTTTTTGATTTTCCTAAAATTACGCGCATAACGCCAGATACATATCTAAACATCATGCCAATTACGCAGTTACAGACATTTCAGTTAGCTGATCCATAATTTGATAAACTAAGTCCAATACATATTTTATTGTCAAACGAAGTATATTTTAATTTAATGGGAGCAAATAAAATAAATATGCAAAATTTGGTTTTTCAAGAAACAGTTTTTGGCTATGTTGCCAGTGGTTCTAAGAAGACAATTTTAGTAATTATTGTGGATCCTTAATGAAGGGTTTTATGGAAGTGCATTTATGGATATTTTCCAAAATTTGAGAACGTTTCTCCAAAAATAAAATTAATTCATCTAATTTTGGTACTTCATTTACACTTATACTCATTTCATAATTTTTTCGAGTATCTTTGTTTAACTTTTGAAGAATGATGTTTAATATTAAAACATCGGAAAGATTGTTTCTATTATAGTTTAAAACGCTTAATGCGCGAATGCTTTTTCTTACATTGTCGACTAAATTTCGTAAGTCTTTAGCGGAAGGCTGCGTGAGCTTATCTGTGTTTAAAAGTGAATTAATATGTATTTCTATTACTACTCTATCATTTTCATATCTGTCCTTTAATGCTTGGAACAAAGATGAAAATGTATCTTCAGTTGTAATCATAACCCTTGCGTCATTTATTAATGCAGTTGATAAATAATGCAGTTTTTGAGCATCCGAAAGTTGTTCATTTGAGGTTATTATGCTGTTAAATTGTAGCTTAAACGTATTCCACTCTTCGGATTTTCCGGAGAATTTCAGAAGTGGAATTACAGGTAATTTAATGTTTATTGCGTTGTTTATTAGAGTAGATTTTGATTGAATTTCACTGGGAACTTTACTTTCTTCTAAACACTTAATTTGCTTTTTTTTAATTTTGAATTTAGTTTTCATAATGTTATGATGATATTCCTCACTAGTGTTAATATACCGGGTGTCCCAAAAAGGACTGACTGATTTTAAAATTCAATAACTTCCAAACGGTGACAGATACTAAAAAAATTCTTGCAGGAGGGTTATGCATAAAGTCAAAAGTTTTTTTACAGTGATTTTCAATTTTAGTTCGAATTACAAACAATAGATGGCGCTGTAAGCAATAGTCGCTAAATACAGGCTCGATTTTCGGTCCTTTCTGATGTTCCATGCAGAAAAAGGAGATGGAAATGTATTATCCGGGCCACGATGTACCAAAAATCGAGCCTGAATTTAGCCTCTATTGATCGCAGCGCCATCTATTGTTTGTAATTCGAACTAAAATCGAAAATCACCGTAAAAAAAACTTTTGACTTTATGCATAACCCTCCTGCAAGAATTTTTTTAATATCGGTCACCGTTTGGAAGTTATTGAATTTTAAAATCAGTCAGTCCTTTTTGGGACACCCGGTATATTTCATAATCTTTTTCAATAGTAATGACAGATTGTATTTCCTTATTTAAGTTTCTTAGCGATTGTTCTTTATCATTTAACTGTTCTAAAATTTCTGAGTAATTATAAATTTCTGGATTTTTGTCATGTATTAATGTTTCGAATTTACTAATCAATTTTGTAACAGACGTTCTTAATGATGAACGTTTCTTTTTCAATTTGTCAATAGATTCCATTTCAAAAACTTATAATACAGCAAAAAGGAATAATAAAATACTTCCTACCTTGTTTGCTGAGCAGACGATTTCTTCTTCTCATTAATCGAAGCATACAAGCTTATGAAATCCACCTTCGATAAAACTTTGACGAAAGAACTGGTGAAAATAGTTCATTTACAATCACAGGATTTTTTCAAATTGCGAAAAGTACCTTTTACGTTTCCGGCTGGACGATGACCATTTTGTAGCGGTGCGTATTAAACAAAATTAATAAACTCACATTCTTAAGGGCTGTACCTACTTTATTGACAATGCGATGTGATGCGTGCACTCATGGCAAGACAAAAGCATAAACTAAAATGAAGAAAACAAATACATTAGAGAACTAGACGTTGGGGGCCACCGTAATACTTACCCATCATGGATATAGATAATATAAAATATGAAAATAAAACATGTGATTGAGTCAAAACACTGTTTTAAACACTAGTGTCGTGAAGGAAATTTTCACCTTGTTATTAATAAACTTTATAATATACTTATAACTACTTAAAAGGTGACAAAAACATATAAAAATATTATTTAATACAACCCGAAATCTTTCGAACACACACGCGTTCATTTTCAAAGGGAAAAAAGATGACTGACTGAATAGAAATACATTTTAAAAACAAAAATAAAAATAAAAATAGTACGCATGCGCAAGCGGGGTTCAGTCCATTTCTCTGCAGAGGGGTGAAAAGATCAGTTCATATTATCAGGAGGTCTTGGAATATTTAGGACTAGCTAACTTGCCCGGCGTTGCCCGGGTACGTAAAAAACAGCACGAATTGCGAAAAACCTCTGAAAATCACAATAAGATATCGCGAAAAAATTTTAAATCGCTGCGCAAATTTCGAAAAGAGAAAATATATATATATATTGTGTTCGAAAATTGAAAGTTGATTCAGCTTGTATCAACGTCTTTCACTAATGTGGAAAAATGGTAGAAAATCGCTAAACTACACTAAAAATCACATACAAAATACCCGAAAAATTCGAAAATTGTTATGCGAAATCCGAATAAACTTTATTGAAATGAAGGTAGAAATTACTTTAGTATTATGGGTCAAAAACGGAATGTCAAAAAATTGCAGCAGATCGCGAAGAAACGTAAATATCGAATTAAAAATCACCTGATGACGTAACAAACACGTGTAAAGTGTTTAATGTCAAGTAAATTTGACATTTACGATCACCCATTATTGGCATTTAATCTTATAGTTTGGCGATATTTTTTTTTTTTTTTTTTTTTTTTTTTTTTTTTGGTCTATGGGATAATCAGGTAGAACCATAAATTATTTCTGTTCGTATTTAAAAGTAAATAAATAGCTCTTTTTTATATAAATAAATAAAATAAATATTGAAAAAAATGCTTATATGTATATGAAAAGTAAATAGTTTGCCAGTAAATATACGTAAAATTCACTTCACTCGCCAAGGTCATTTTCTCTAACTCACCAAAGCCCATATATTAAAAATATACCAAATACTCTTCAATCTGTTGCCTGATACTAAGTAATCACAATAATGCAAATAACTATTAGGCATAGATACGTACCGGGTTTGGCGCGATTTTTTTCACGCCAATTTGGTGAAAACATCGTTTTCGAATACCAGTTACATATATATATTTAAACTATTTTCTATTGTTTTAAAAGGAAATAGCAATAAATAATAAAAAGTTTAATTAATATCTATAGAACAAAACAGTTTATATAACTGTAAAAAAGAAAATAAAAGTAAATAAACAATTTATTAATAAATAAACAACAATATCCGAGTTACCATGTCAGGAAAAATAACGCCATTTTGGAGCCCATTATGTACCATGGAGCGTATATGACATCTGTGCCAACAAAACTTTCAATAATATAGTAAATATGTCATTTGATGGTGGTTTGCTTATCGAAGATTATAAAATATGTGTGTATATGGCACATTTTTACACTAAAATTTAAATACTTGACTACATAGTTATAATTTTAAATCCTTTTTATATAATTTACATTTGAATATAAAGATTTACTCCAAAATGTTCTCCTATACTTAAAAAAAAATTATTGCGACCTTCGCCTGGCTTATTTCACGCTTCTGCCTTTGTGGCTTAAAATTGCATTGTTTGGCGACCAAAGTAATAATTAAATAGCATGTAACTCACAAATAAAGCCTTTCTCCTGTAAGACATACGATGGGAAAATTACATAAAAATGATAATTAAATTGAATTTAAAAAAAAGGACTAAAAGACTGTTACTTAAATTTTATTTCTTCAGGTTTTTTCAGGCACATTTTTATTAACCTGGCGAAGCGAAAAATCGCCAAATAATGTATCAATTGCTTCTTTCATACTAATTTATTTTTTAAGTTTTATAAACATACCTTTCATATTTAAATTAAATATTTTCATTTTATTAATTTTATCTCGCATTAAAAAGGTTTTTGATTCTTTTTTTTTTTTAATTAAACAAATAACAGTTATTTTCTTTTAATTTCCGAGTTGTTTACATTATTTTATAACGGATATAGCCATTTCAATTCATTTATCAACTATAATTTTCGGAAAAATGACCACTGGCAACCCTTTCGTTGAAAATATCAATAAAATACAATAATCTAAGCATTGTATCATGTTACTTTTATTCACAATTTAATTTACTTGGATTCCCTTAAATATAATTAACATAATCCCTTAAGTTAATATTAGTTTTTGTTGCATTAAAATATTTCACTTTGTTGATTTTCTGTAAGCAAGTAATCCATATTGGTTTACAATGGAAGTCTATGGGAATTTGGCGAAATATTAGAGATATCGCCAAGTTGGCGTCACTTTTGGCGACTCATTTTGGTCGCCAAATTTGGCGATATACCGCCAAGTTGGCGAAAAACTTAGCTGCATTTGGTGACAGAACTATGTCCCTCTACGGCAACCTCCTTACAGGTATGGAAATGTATTAAATGCTGTTCAATAATTGCATAAAAAATTCGCTAAAAATTCAAAAATCGCTGCATGAATTCCGAATAAACTTTTTGAAAAGAGAACAAAATTTACTATATTGGGTTAAAAGAAAGAAACCATATTCTTCTCACTTATTTGGAAAAATCGCCTCGAAACATAAAAAAGCGCTAAAAATCGCATAAAAAATTAAATTAAAAAAAATCAAATCAAAAAATTGAAAATCGGGCTTCGAGGTGCAAAACTTCATATATAGACGTACCTTTTCCCCAAATTTTGTAGCTCTACGTGCAGTGGTCTCTTCAGAACGCCGTCGACACACTCACTCACTCACACACAAACTTCTTTCTTTATTATTATAGATATTGTACTAAAGTGCGGGAATATTATAGGAAAGGACATCGTTACAAACATTATCACTTCTAAGCAAAATTTCTATGGATTCACGGATTATTGACGAGTAGTGGTTAGATGTTGAAATAATTGTCTGAGCGAAGCGAAGGCTAATACTCAGCGAAATATTACTGTCCGGACACTTTACTACTAGGATGGATATTAACGCCATGTCCTACTAAAAAAAAAAAGCCTAATAAAAATCTTTCGTCAAGCATAACTCAAAAAATATTTGTCGGATTTCGTTTCTGATTGCACCAGAAGGTACCTATGAGGGTCGCCTACTGAATGCACCTACTATGAAAAATAAGTTCCAAACCGTTTAAAAATTATATAGAAAAAACTCTTAAAAAAGCACAATTTATCTGCATACGTCACAGAAATTTGGTGTGCGTCACTTTCACTGGTTGATGTTTTCGTAGACAACTGGTTTGAACACATGGAGCAAATAAAAAAAAATACTCACGCAGTAATATTGAATAGATCAGTTTCAACTACGTGATCACAAACCTTGCAACAACCCGTGGCAACCAGTTTTGGTGGGCAAACAAATAATAATACAGTATTCCGTACCACGGTGACCGTTTTTAGCCTGTTGTACAAAATCTGGCATGTTGTATGACATACAATTGTGGATGATTAAAACAAAAGACATGAGTGTTTATTGATCCGGAGGTTATCTTTCTCTGGATGTCTGTCTATCATACAGCATGCAATTTTCTTGTAAAGGATGATATTATTATGCAGTAAAACCTCCATAATGGACACACCCGATTAGTGGACACCTCTATTTAGCGGGCATTTTTTCGATTACCAACCCTTAAATAACTGTACATTTTTTACTCTCAGTAGCGAACACCTCCAAATAGAGGACAAATTCTGCCCTCCCGAGGTGTTCGCTATTCAGAAGTTTTACTGGTAAAACCTCCATAGCGGACACACCCGATTAGCGGATACCTCTATTTAGCGAACATTTTTTCGATTACCAACTCTTAAATAACTGTACATGTTTTACTCTCAGTAGCGGTCACCTCTAAATAGAGGACAAATTCTGCATTCTCGGGGTGTCCGCTATTCAGAGGTTTTACTGTATATAATATTGATAATTATTTTACAGGGCCGCACAAAAGAATAAGAATATATGAAACGAATATAAACTAAATTCGGGATTGGTAGATCGCTGATGGTAATGTAATTTTAGGATGTTGTTACAGTCATCCGCAGCATGTTTTTAGAGTTTCGTCCATCTAACGAAACCCTACCTCTCTCACTCCTTTGTCTGTCTGTTTGTCCGTCTGTCACAGAGCCCGTTCTCAGAAACTATATATGTCGGAGACTTGAAAATTTGCATACTTATAGCTGAACACCACACATCAAACGGCAAATAATAAAATTTTGAAAAAGTCTAATATTTAACCCTCTGGGCTCTAACTTGTGTATTTTAAGCAATTTTTCTAACTCAGCCGCTAATTTAATTAAGTTGGAGACACGAAATTTTGCATACTTATAGCTGAACGTCTCACATCAAACCACAAATAATAAAATTTTGAAAAAGGCTTAATATTTAACCCTTTGGGCTCTAACTTGTGTATTTAAAGCAATGTTTCTAACGCAGCCCCTAATTAAGTTGGAGACATGAAAGTTTGCATACTTATAGCTGAACACTTGCGATAACACGATAAATCATAAAATTTTGAAAAAGTCATATTTAACCCTCCGGTCTTTCTAACTCAGCCCCTAATTAAGTTGGAGACATGACATTTTGCATACTTATAGCTGAACACCTCACATCAAACGACAAATAATAAAATTTTTAAAAAGTCATATTTAACCCTCCGGTCTCTAACTTCTGTATTTTAAGCAATTTTTCTAACTCAGCCCCTAATTAAGTTGGAGACATGACATTTTGCATACTTATAGCTGAACACCTCACATCAAACGACAAATAATAAAATTTTTAAAAAGTCTAATATTTAACCCTCTGGGCTCTAACTTATGTATTTTAAACAATTTTTCTAACTCAGCCCCTAATTAAGTTGGAGACATGAAATTTCGCATACTTATAGCTGAAATCCTCACATCAAATGACAAATAATAAAATTTTGAGAAATGTCTGATATTTCACCCTCTGGGCTCTAACTTATGTATTTTAAGCAATTTTTCTAACTCATCCCCTAACTAAGTTGGAGAATTGAAAGTTTGCATACTTTTAGCTGAAAACTTGCGATAACACGATAAATCATAAAATTTTGAAAAAGTCATATTTAACCCTCCAGTCCCTAACTTCTGTATTTTAAGCAATTTTTCTAACTGAGCCCCTAATTAAGTTGGAGACATGAAATTTTGCATACTTATAGCTGAACACCTCACATCAAACGACAAACAATAAAATTTTGGAAAAGGTCTAATATTTAACCCTCTGGGCTCTAACTTGTGTATTTTAAGCAATTTTTCTAACTCAGCCCCTAATTAAGTTAGAGACATGAATGTTTGCATACTTATAGCTGAACACCTCACATCTAACGACAAATAATAAAATTTTGAAAAAGTCTATTACATAATCCTCTGGGCTCTAACTTGTGTATTTTAAGCAATTTTTCTAACTCAGCCCCTAATTAAGTTGGAAACATGACATTTTGCATACTTATAGCTGAACACCTCATATCAAACGACAAATAATAAAATTTTGAAAAAGTCTATTATTTAACCCTCTGGGCTCTAACTTGTGTATTTTAAGCAATTTTTCTAACTCAGCCCTTAATTAAGTTGGAGACATGAAATTTTGCATACTTATAGCTGAACACCTCACATCAAACAGCAAATAATAAAATTTTGAAAAAATCTAATATTTAACCTCTAATATTTTGTCTCGCGCAATTTTTAAATTTAAACTGTTTTGCAAAATAATTTTTTTTCATTTTGCATAATAAGTGTAATGTGACGTAATTTGTTCTATTTCAGATTTCTAACGCATGTTAATGAATTCATTTTACAATATCCTTTCTCTTTTAAAATTCACATGTAAATATAGTTTTTATGGCGTAATTTCCAATAAGTGCCTGCTTTTTATACCTAATTATCTAATTGTAATTTGAAGGGGTTTTTTTCTGTTTATAATAATAACGTGTAAATAATTTTTTTATTTGAAGCAAGCATTATTGTTTGCGCTGTTTATACAGTTGGCAACAGTTTAAATTAATACCATTTTCTAAAATATGTAAAAAATATCTGTCAAAATGCTGAATATTTGAATTTAAAATAGAAATAAAACCTCAAAAAATGAGTCAAATTAAAAAAAAAAATTAATGAAATCTGCAGACCGGGATCTTCTATTGAATAAAATGATCTAAAAATGATTAAATTCCCATGTATATAGCTTTTGCTCTTATAAATTTTTTTAATGGAACGATTTTGTTCAAATTTAGCATTAAATATCTCTTAAAATAATTCTTCGATTTCAAAACTGTATGCATTAGTGTGTTGATCAAACATTTCGCTATAATACCACTGATTTTCATATATTTGTATGCAATAGTTTTCTTAATATTAACGAAGAAAGACCTCCGGTCACAAAAAATTCAAAACCGGCGGCGGCGGCGGTGACAGCGTTAGTTACTTTTCATAGAATAGAGAGATATATAAAAATGAAAACTTGTCTATCTGTCTGTTTGTAATTCTATAAAAAATCCCCAATTTGGAAGCCAAAATTGTGAAGAGATACGTACATGTGTATTAAAACATGGCCGAGACAACTAAAGTAATCCGGAATCGAAATAACTTATAGTTAATTTTTAATTAATAAAAAACCACCAATTTAACAGCAATTTCTTATCAAATTTAAACATTTTTCGTTATAGCAGTTGCCAACAATTAAAAAACACAATAAAATTATTACTACAACAATTAATTTTCTACTGCAAGATTTCCACGTGAAAAATGAAAATGAAATAAATAGTTTGCCGAATTTAAAAAAAAAGGTGAATATTGCGTCATAACTTTTCTATTGCAAGATATTCACGTGAAATATGAAAATGAAATAAATGGTTTGACGAATTTAAATGAAAGTGAATATAACTTCATAACTTTTCTATTTCAAGGTTTCCACGTGAAAGAGGAAAATATTACGTCATATTGGAAATATAAAGGGCATGGTGGATATAGTATAACGTCATATGAGTGTGAAAAATGTATTGAAGCATAATAAAAACCCGATTAGGGAAATATTGGCGTATTTTAACATTATTGCTCCAATTATAAATTGAAATAAGTTCATTTATAGCTGTATTCTTTTGCGTCTGTTATATACATTTATACATTTTTATATAGCGTTTTCATATGTTTCATTCAACAACATTTTGACTGCATTTTTTAATGTTTGTTTTGTGTTGTATGTTAAATTTTGAAATTGATTTTTCAGAACTAACATCCTTCAAATTCTGGGTAACGCCGGCACTTTAGCTTGTAACAGATAAATGGCTTTTGCATCTGTACATCTAATACTAATATTATAAAGCGTTATAATATTATAAAGTATATAATATTATTAATGCTTGTACGTTTGTGAGGTGTTATCTCTGAAACTACATAGCCAACTTAAAAAAATGTTGGCGGCCATCTCTGCTCCGAAAAAAAAGACTATTTTATGTCAGTGCAAGAACCTACATCGCTGCAGGAGCAAAAAAGTTCTAAAATTGTGATTTCTGCGATATTGATTGGGTTAGAAACTTTAAATTTGGTGCGGTAGTTACTTTTAAGATGTAAATACTCGTAATGAACGCTCTCTAAAAGGTTCAATTTGGCGGATAAACGTAAAAATTTCTAGAAAGCTTCTAAACTATGATTTATTTGGAATACTGAAATTTTTGGGATACTGTTGGGGTTAGAAACTAGAACTTTGGCATGGTAGTAATTAATAAGATGTAAATGCTCGTTGTAGAACGAATTCTAAAAAATAGAAAGACTAAACAAAGCGGAAAAAGATCTAAAGATGATCTAAGTAACGAAGAACATGGAACTGTTAGGAATATAAACATTAAAATTAACATGACTGTATTTATCATGACGTAAATTCTCGCAATAGAACAATTTCTAAAAATGTCGCTATAAAAAACAGTGCAGAAACAAAAAACTTTCAAAAATTTTCTATTTCTCTGTTACTGCTGAGCCCAAAATCTTGAAATTTTGCTTCGGGTTAGTTTTAAAATATACAATTGTCTCTATGAATGGTTTCTAAAAACTTTAAAATTTAAAAAGATGAAATTAACGGAAAGCGATCTCAATTATCATTAATTTGGAATAATTAGGTACAGCAACTTTAAATATTTCATAATGCTGCATTTCCTCCGCAAAACATGCGATTTAAATGCAACAAAACTGATAGATACCCACCTAGCATTAAATAAATTGTGTAAATATTGAATAAAGATGTGTATGAAACAGTGAGTAGGTTGCCCGAAAGTACTTGTTAAAGTGTTCCTTCTCTAGTCTTTTTTCTCTCTCGCCAAGGCCACTAACAGAGGGAAGTGCCGTTTTAAATGTGATATGAATTTTTTATCGATTCATTTTTCTAGACATTTTATTATAAGGTCATATTCCCAATTATCATTAGTAGATTTTTAATATATTAACTTATTCCGGTGAAATTTTGTAATCGGGTTCATATTGGCGTATGTTAGCTTGCATGATTTGCTGAATAAATATGTATGGATTTGTAAATTACTTCAAATGACACTTTGACAGCTCAAAAGTTATGCAGACGATATATTCAGATCTTGTGTCATATTTTATGTTGTAATCATTGCCGATTTCTTTTATTTAATACATGCTAAATACAGCTCAACTTGTGCAGAATATGTTTGAAAACAAAACAATACAGCGTATGTAGTGGCCAGCATACACTCATCATTTAAATCCGATCGAGCATATCTAAAACACACTCTAACGAAGCATTGCATGCCACTTTTGATGTATTCGATACTTTGATACTATATTAGATTTTGAGAAGAGAATTCCTTAAATGTTATCGACAACCTCATTGCATCCGTGGAAAACAGATATTGTACAATATTAACTATTCCGGGGGAGCACACACCATATAAAGTATAGTCCATTCTTTTTAAACATCATATATTTGTCATTTAAAGTCACTCAAATTGGTGCGGAGAGTCTGTTTATGCTCTTGACATCATTTTATACAGTTAAAATTCCGATATAAGTAAATTAGTGTTTCATTTTCTATTTTACTTTTAATATATTGCGTACTTTCAATTTTATATTCATGCATGATTGTCTTGAATGGTTTGATTTCCCATTTTTTTAATCAGTGTATACGAATTTATATATAAGATTTTGTAATTCTACAATTCGTTTATTTTCATCATTTCAATTTTTCGCAGTATATGGACAATTAAAGATAACATCTCATTTTCTTTGCTTGTTATTATTAAATCTATGTTCTCAGTAATATCGCTCAGACTAATCCCTCTGAGGGAAGTCCTAGTAATTTTAGCTTTTTCGAAGTTTATCTTAATATTTTCTTTTTGATGCAATCTGGATAAATCTGTATTTGGTTTGTTAAACTTGATATCAGAAATGTGCTCTTTTAATCTTTCCTTAAATTTTCGACATGTCATACCAATATAAAATAAACTCTTATGCTGTTCTGTGCTGAATGGGGTGTTGTAGACTCCTGCTTTTTCATAATCGGGTATAGGATCAATTTTACTGTGAATCAATTCTTTCAATTTTGTTGGAGGTTTAGCTATTAAATTAATATTATATTTTAGTAATGCATATCTCAATCTCTCATAAAGCTGTGGTATATAATCCATAGCTGCCAACTTGTACGGATTTTTCATACCACTAAAATTTTATAGAAATTTTTTACTTATTTAAACGTTAAAATTGCTTGAATTTCGGTGATTCACTTAGCTAAAATTTTCTATTAAATTTTAGTGGTATGAAAAATCCGTACAAGTTGGCAGCTATGATAATCAAATGTGCAATAAATAGACTTGTACAAACTTAATTCCATCTTCTTAATTTAAAACTTAGACCCTTAAAAACAGAGATTATGGAAGATTTTGAAATCAAGCCATCAATTTGGATAAGATATGTAGATGACATTTTCATAATTTGGGATCATGATTTGTGCTCTTTAAATAATTTCCTGTTAAAACTTAATGAGTTGGATACAAAGATAAAGTTGACGTTAGAAATTGAGAAAGAGGGTATCTTACCCTTCCTTGATATTAAATTAATAAAGAATAGTTATGGAAATAAATTGGAGCGTATTATTTATAGAAAACAATACAGATCTAACAACACTATTCCTTTTGATTGCAACTCACCATTTTCATATAAAATTTCCGCCTACAGGTTTTACGTTAAACGTGCCTTCGAAGTTTGTACAGATAACAGGGCTACCACAGGCGACTATTTTTTAATTATAACTCGCACCACTATTTAAAAACTAAGATCTTTTACATACACTTTGCCAACATGTGCCAGAGAAATACACTACACAATTTGTATTTTAAAAATAGTGGTGTGAGCTGAATTTAAAAATAGTCGCCTGTGGCAGTCCTGAGATAAATACCTAGAAAACGAGATTAGTATAATAAAACAAATTGCCATTGATGATGGTTTTCCTCCTCAACACATTAATAAATTAGTTAATCAAGCAAAACAACCAAGACAGAAAAAGGAATTAAGTTTGAGCAAGTCTATTTATTGCACATTTGATTATATCCCACGGCTTTATGAGAGATTGAGATATGCATTACTAAAATATAATATTAATTTAATAGCTAAACCTCCAAAAAAATTGAAAGAATTGATTCATAGTAAAATTGATCCTATTCCCGATTATGAGAAAGCAGGAGTCTACATCATCCCATCCAACACAGAACAGCATAAGAGTTTATTTTATATTGATATGACACGTCGAAATTTTAAGGAAAGATTAAAAGAGCACATTTCTGATATCAAGTTTAACAAACCAAATATAGCTTTATCCAGATTGCATCAAAAAGAAAATATTAAGATAAACTTCGAAAAAGCTAAAATTATCATTTCAACGTCTAACCACTACTCGTCAATAATCCGTGAATCCATTGAAATTTTACTTAGAAGTGATAATGTTTGTAACGATGTCCTTTCCTATAATATTCTCGCAATTTGGTACAATATCCTAAATATTTCAAGACCTCCTGATAATATGAACTGATCTTTTCACCCCTCTGCGGAGAAATGGACAGAACTCCGCTTGCTCATGCGTACTATTTTTGTTTTTGTTTTTAAAATGTATTTCTATTCAGTCAGTCATCTTTTTTCCCTTTGAAAATGAACGCGTGTGTGTTCGAAAGATCTCGGGTTGTATTAAATAATATTTTTATATGTTTTTGTCACCTTTTAAGTAGTTATAAGTATATTATAAGTTTAAAACATGTGATATTTGCTAAACATTGCACCATGTTACTTTTATTCATAATTTAATTTATTTGGACTTCCTTAAATATAATTAATATAACCCCTTAAGCTAATATTACTTTTTGTTGCATTAACCCCTTCCGGACGGGAACCTTTTATGAAATTTTTAATACTTTGTCACCGTTTTTTAAAAACAGAAATTTATTTCTTCTTGAATCGAGAAAATGCGCTGATTAAATAAGGCAAATTTTGCAGTAAAATTTTACTGGTGAGGAAAAACAAGGTTTCTGAGCGCTTCATGCGGCATGTATACGTGTCGCTCGTACCCAAGGGGTTAAAATATCTCAATTTGTTGATTTTCTGTAAGCAAGTAAATGCTATTGGTTTACAATGGAAGTCTATGGGAATTTGGCGAAATATTAGAGACACCACTTTTGGCGATTCATTTTGGCCGCCAAATTTGGCGACATACCGCCAAGTTGGCGACGAACTTGGCGGTATTTGGCGACAGAACAGGGTCCCCCCCTATGGTAAACCCCCTCAAAGGTATGGAGAGGCATTAAATGCTTGGCATTTACGATAAGCCATTATTGGCATTTAATCTTATAGTTTGGCGATAGTTTTTTGGTCGGCGGGATAATCGAGTAGTACCGAATTGCATAAAAGAAACATCCTTATAACTCAAAAAATTATAATCCTATTAACTAACAGTTTACTGCGTCGGATTAAGCGTCTCATTTCCAATTAAAATATATCTTTGAATTGAAATTTGATTGAAATACAGGGTCATGAAAAATCGAAGAGTGTGAAAAATAGAATTACAAATATCTCGGCAACTAATTATTCGATCGAGTTTATTCATAATGCAAAATTTATGTTATTTTATTGTCTTTTATATTCACTGCTTCAAATAAACAATTTCGAAAATTTTTGCATACCTTTTATCAGAACGAATATTTCAAGAGTCCGAAAAAAATAATTCGGGTTAATCGAGGTTCTGATATTTAATAAGCTTCTTACCATTATTACTCCCTAAGTACACACCGACTTTCAAGTCTCTATCTCAATTTGTTCGGGAGATAGAGCGTTTACAGACACACACACATACAGACGGACGGACAAATTTCTTTTTCTAAAAATATGTTTTTCGGAATCTCCAGTGTCTGAAACGTGTAAATCCGTCAAAAATTTTTTTTAGATTTTTAAAATGATTACAAGACTTACCCTATACTACGTATGGTGGGTAAGTAAAAAGTGCGTTGCCAACATTTGGCACATAGTAACAGATAATTCCAACAACCACCAAGTACTGCAGTTTCAACTTGAATGCCATCTTATGACCTTCCATGAGGATCGGTCTAGAAGGTTGGTTATGTATGCATTTAGGGGGAATGCATTTATGCATTTAGGGGAACAGCGTAGCTGAATTCCAGGTTGCATTCAATATCCCAGCGGTGGATCTCGGAGAGAACCGGTGAAATGATGTCTGCGAATCGCAAACAACCGGGTTTCGTGCTGCCACGAAGGAGTCATCAGCGAAGGCCTGCACTACCCATGCCTCCTCCTTCGTGAGCCGCATTATCAGGATGTTAATAACCAATAAGGAAAGGGCATGTTTACAAACAAACACCTCCATCAACCAATCTACCAACTACATTTTTGTCATAACGATCATTGCAGAATAGTCTTGGCGACGTAGGCTAATCATATCAGAGACCTGTTACACGTAGACCAATCAAATTTCCCTAGCTCATGTGTACAGGTAGGAGTCATAATGAATGAACAGGTTTTTGTTGCTGACCAACAGTAA
Organism: Maratus speciosus; assembly: GCA_963932465.1. Classification (NCBI taxonomy): domain Eukaryota; kingdom Metazoa; phylum Arthropoda; class Arachnida; order Araneae; family Salticidae; genus Maratus; species Maratus speciosus. The sequence goes on from OZ010795.1 coordinate 512,045,023, forward strand.
TTCAACCAACAGTGACGTCAGCTGCCCTTTCCTTATAGGCATTCAATCAGCTATCTTAACCATACATCCAACCAGAGAATCGTGCCGAAGCACCACACTTGCGGAACTCCAACATTAAAGTATTCCCTTCATGGAGAACGATCGAGTGCTACTAAAGGTAGTCGTCAATGAAGCCGAGAAGATAACGTTCGACCCCAAGCTCCTCCAAGAGGCGGAAGATATCCATTTATCAACCGCTGTTAAGTGCACTCTTTATGTCGAGCATTAGTAAACAAGTGTAAACTTCACTTCTCTTGGACTCAGCTATGTATTTCAACAATTTGTGCAAGGCGCTGACCGTACTGATGTTTTTACAAAATCCGTACTGCCTTGTGCTGAGTTTCCAAGTCCTGAATATGCTGGTCTCCATGTAGAGCGCCAGTCTCGCTGAGAACATTTTGTCTCTAGTAGGGTATTTCCGGGATTTATGCCGCACATTCTTTTGAATTTGTGTATAAAGTTCCTTGGTGAACGTGAAATTAAAAAAAAATCGTGCTATTTAATATTAAATGTACAACGCGTGTACTGCGACAAAAAAATTCAAAACAAATAATAAATATTTTTAACAATTTTTTTCTAAAACATTACACTGCGGCGCGTCACCCGTACATTCAGGCTGAGACGCCGCACTTGTGCGATAGTTATGCCGTGCTTGTAATAAGAACAGAATGAAATTATAAATGAAAATATAAAAAAAATATTCATATCTGGACTATAAGTATCGATGCAATAACAAAATGAAACTAAATGAGTACAATAAACTTATTAGTAGATTCAAATTAATAATTGTTTGCCTACTTTCATTATTAAAATTATCGATTTATTTTTTTTACATTAAATTTTAATTGTTATTTCAGCAACAATGTAACATCAATGTATTAGAGAAGGAAAAGAAAAAAAGTAAAATTGTGTTTACAAAATTTTACTTTTATTTTCTTTTTTTTAAATTATATAAATTGTTTTGTTCTATAGTTATTTATATTTTTTGGTTATTTTCTTTTAAAAAAATAAAAAATAATTAAAAAATCCCTGCCGGCTCGGGCCTACAGGCGGAGGTAGATTTCGAAGTTAAGTACTAAATTCACCAACAAAACTTAAATCAAGATTAAAGATAAAGCCAGTTCCTTCGCTAAGAATGAGCTCTAGGGAGCTAAACATTTTGTGAAAATTCTAATATACACAAATACACACACGCATGTATAATATGGAATAGGTTTAAAAATGGCTAAATCAAATTCAGAGAACCTCAAAGTGTTAAAATATGTTAATATTTCCATACTCGGATTTTTATCATGTTTTAATACGTTTCTTCAAACTCACATGACGTTACATATTCACCTGCTGTGGTCCATTATATTTTCAATATGACGCAATATATTTTTTTTGTTGTTGTTGTTGTTTTAATTCGTCAAACTATTTATTTCATTTTGAATTTTCATACAGAAATCTTGCTCTAGAAAACTTATGACGTAATATTCAATTTGTTTTCAGTTCGTCCAACTATTTATTTCATTTTGAATTTTCATGCAGAAATCTTGCTCTAGAAAACTTATGACGTAATATTCAATTTGTTTTCAATTCGTCAAACTGTTTATCTAATTTAATTTTACACGTGAAAACATTGCATTAGAAAAGCAATTGTTGTGGTGAGAATTTTATTGCTTTTTTTTAATTGTTGGCAACAGCTATAACGAAAAATATTTATTTTTTCCTGCCAATGTTGTCTAAAAGCTGGTTTTATCAGAATCATGTTAAGACGGTATTCAAAATTTTTAACCTTCCCAAATCCCATTCCCTTGGACCGATTTTGCTCATTTTCAATCCCCGCCGAGAAATTAGCCATCTTAAAGTTGTTGGCGAGTTTGAAGACGTTCCGTACATAATTGCGACTTTTATCGTGCGGACAAAATTTAGTACATACATACATACATATATATATATATATATATATATAAACTTTTTAGGTGGGGGTGGTTTGGGGTTCCTGGGGTCATGTAATGAAAAGTTATGAAGGAATTTTTAAAAAGTCGCACCATGGTAACGACTGCAATAGGTAGTATTTCTTACGAAATCTACCTAAAAGTACGGTACTAATTAATTATTCCGTCGACCAATTTCGCCAAGTTGTATAAATCGCCAAAACACTCGCCAAATTATACAAACTGACATAATTTTTATTTTAAATAACGAAAGAACAAATAAATTAGTATAACCTTAATTAATATACAAATAAAACGTCGAAATAAAAATCATTTAATGACGTAAACACGTGTAACTTGCTCAAAGTGAATGTGACATTTATGATCAACCATTATTGGCATTTAATCTTATAGTTTGGTGATAGATTTCTGGTCAACGGGATAACTAAGTAGTAGCAAAAATACATATGTAACTGGTATTCGAAAACGAGGTTTTCGCCAAATTTTCGTAAAAAAAAATCACGCCAAACCCGGTGCGTACATGACATCTGGCCAAATATTAAATAATGCAACAAACCATGACATTTAATTTCAACTTCAAAGCAATGTTTTAATTTACCACTCGGAAAATAAAAAAAATGCTAAATGGCGAGTTGAAAAAAAGCTATTGGCGAGATTTGCACCCGGCTAGCGTAACAGTACCAAGAATTCTTTACAACCATGGCAACTTTTATGTAGTTTTATTCGAAAAAAAAATTGATTTTTTAATCAAAATGGAAAACTTTTGGCACAGATGTCATATACGGCCCCATATTGGCGCGATTTGTTTCTTACGCCAATGTCATATACGCAACGGGTGCTTAACTGGCGACAAATTATCGTTATTTTGTTTGATATGGTAAGCCAGATGTTGTTGTTTATGATGTTGATGTTTCCCCAAATTGGCGTCGGGAAAAAAATCGCGCCAATATGGGGCCGTATATGATATCTGATCCAAACTTTCATACGAAAAGCGAAGGGATTGGACCGTATTTATTTATGGCAGTTACATGACTTGGACTATTATAATATAGACTAGCAAACCCCGCGGCTTTGCCCGCGTAATATTTGAAATATGCCAAGTGATATTTATATGTCTAATTTTTATTAAAAGGTACTAACTAAATTTTTATTTTATTAAAAGGGAATATTTTATTTTATTAAAAGGTAGTTATTACTTTTAGGAATATTTAAAAAAATTACTATTTAAAACACAGTTTGATTAAACATCATTGTTACACTGCATAAGGCAGAAATGAGAGTTAAATTAATAAAACGAAATAAAACTAACTAAATAATAATTTAGAAAATATTTTGAAACATTTATGCTCAATTAATACGCTCATTTCAGTATTCATTTGAAGTTTTGAATTTTTTAGAAACCATCTTCTCACATCTTAAAATTAACCATCATGTAAAATTCCAAATCCTACAACCTCTCTCAACGTAAAGGGCTACGTTGAAATAGGAACTGTCACCATTAATTTGACAACATTAATTTTGAAATTGGCTTGTTATTTCCTAATATTCCACTGAAACGTAATTTAGAAACCTATAAAGGCCTTTTTTAGAGCGTTTGTTGTTCTTGTGATCCCCAGGTTGTAGAATCATCGACATAAAATATAGCCTGTGTAGGATCAGAGACTGTTGCCATTGATTCGCAACTATTACTTTTATATTTGGTTTATATTCCCTGAAATTGCATAGAAATCGTAATTTAAGACTTTTTTAGAATGCTTTTCGCACCTCCCCTTCACTTCACCCCTTTTTAATTCGAATTTATTTTCGACAGTCCTTCGAGGGCATTTATATTTTATAAGTAACTACCATGCCATATTTAAAGTTTCTAGCCTTTTCAGTGTCGCAGAAATCGCAATTTAGAAAGTTTTTAGCTCCTGCAACCCTCTGGTGGTAGAGGCACAGACATAAAATATAGCTTATGTTTGAGCAGGTTCTATCACCAACAATTTGTTATCATTATTTTTTTAATCGGTTTGGTATTTGATAAGATTACATAAAAATTGTAATTTATAACGCTTTTTGCTCACTTCACCTTTTTAAATTTGAAATTTTCTTTCGACAGCTCTTAGAAAGCAGTTGCATCTTGTAAGTAAATACCATGCCATACTTCAAAGTGTTAGATCCTTCAGTTATGCAAAAAACGCAAATTAGAACATGTTTTGCTTTTGCAACCCTCAGATGGTAGTGGCAGCAACATAAAATATAACCTATGTTATGGTAGTGGCAGCAACATAAAATATAACCTATGTTATAGCAGGGACTGTCACCATTGATTTCCAACCATTACTTTTGAAATAGCTTTGGAATTTCCTGAGATTGAGTAGAAATCTCAATTTAGAACGTTTTTAGAACGCTTTTCGCGCATTTTCACCCCTTTTTTAATTTCCAATTTTTTCGAAACTGTTCTTAAAGATCATTTATATGGAATAAATATGTACCTTGCCTGATTTTAAGTTGCTAGCCCCTACCGATCACAAAAATCGAAATTTGGAACGCTTTTTTGCTTCTGCAACGTCTAGGTGATAGTGATACCGACTTAAAATAGCGTCTACAGGGCTCGCACCGTTCCTAAAATTTTCTCACTTTACTACCACTATTTTAAAACTATAAAATTTATTATAAACTGCTATTGCATATATCAAAGGAATCTACCATGAAATTTTTTTATTTAAATTAGTGGTAGGAAGTGCAGAAAATTTTAGGAACGCTGCGAGCCCTGCGTCTATGTTAGAGCAGAAGCTGTCAGCATCAATTTCTTACCATTACTTTTGAAATCAGTTTGATTCTTCCTGAGATATTGGTGACCAATTGGCATTTAGAACGTTTTTAGAACGCTTTTCGCTCATTTTGCTCCTGCATCTCCTCCTGGTGTAGTTTAAACAGATATAAAATATAGCCTATCTTGGAGTAAGATCTGTCCCCATCATTTTTACACCATTATATTTGAAATCGGTTCAGTATTTCCTGAGATTACTAAAAATCTCAATTTAGAACGTTTTTTACAACGTTTTTTGCGCATTTTGACCCTCCCCCCCTTTTAAATTTCGACTCTTTTAGGAAATGTCCTTAGAGATCATTGATATCTTATAACTAACTACCATTCTAAATTTCACGATTCAAGGCACTTCCGTCACGCAAAACCGCAATTTAGAACGTTTTTCTCCTGCACCCCATTTGGGGTAGTGGCATCGACATAAAGCATAGCCTATGTTGGAGCAAGGGTTTTCACCATCATTTTGACGCCATTATTTTTTTAATCGGTTTGGTATTTCCTGAGATTGTGTAGAAATCACCATTTAGAATGTTTTTTAGAACGCTTTTCGTGCATTTTCACCCCTTTTAAATTTCGAATTGTTTAAGAACTGTTCTTAGACATCATTCATATCTTATAAGTAACTAATATTCCAAATTTCATATTTCTAGGCCCTTCAGTAACGCAAAAATCGTTTTTTTAGAACGTTTTTTGCTCCTGCACCCCCTTTGGGGTAGTTCCACCGACATAAAATATAGCCTATGTTCTAAGTTGGACTAACACCATCATTTTGATACCATTACTTTTGAAATCGGTTTGATATTTCCTGAGATTATGTAGAAACTACCATTTAGAACGTTTTTAGAACGCTTTTTGTGCATTTTCACCCCTTTTAAATTTCGAATTGTTTAAGAACTGTTCTTAGACATCGTTTATATCTTATAAGTAACTAATATTCCAAATTTCATATTTCTAGGACCTTCAGTAACGCAAAAATCGCATTTTTAGAACGTTTTTTGCTCGTACACCCCCTTTGGGGTAGTGGCACCGACATAAAGCATAGTCTATCTTGGAGCAAACGTTGTCACTATCATTTTGACACCAATATTTTTTAAATCGGTTTGGTATTTCCTGAGATTATGTAGAAACTACTATTTAGAACGTTTTTAGAACGCTTTTTGTGCATTTCCACCGCTTTTAAATTTCGAATTGTTTAAAAACTGTTCTTAGACATCATTTATATCTTATAAGTAACTAATATTCCAAATTTCGTATTTCTAGGCCCTTCAGTACCGCAAAAATCGCATTTTTAGAACGTTTTTTGCTCCTGCACCCCCTTTGGGGTAATGGCACCGACATAAAATACAGCCTATGTTCTAAGTTGGACTAACACCATCATTTTGATACCATTACTTTTGGAATCGGTTCGGTAGTTCCTGAGCTTACTTCCTACAAATAAACAATTTTTTCCTCTTTATAATAGGAGTATAGATGAAATGATGGCGATAGAATAATATTTGGCGACTTATCTGGCTAAGATTAAAATATTAAAATGGCACCTGGAATATAAAAAGCGAAGTGGTCCACCCGGAACTGTTGATGATAGTCATATTACTTAGGCTATTGTTATAGAAACTGTTTTAAAATACCGGGAGACAAAGACTCTGTACACTTAATTCATTTTATTTTATAGCTTCTTTTCAAATGTTTAACTGATCCTCTTTAATCAAACACGAAAACAACCATTGGATGTCTTAACAGCAACTGATTCGGCCTTAAATTTTTGCAATCAAAGGGAATTGAATGGAAGCCCGTTTACAGGGAAATCTGCACAGCTTTTTTCAGTATACTTCAATCTTCTCTAATATTTTTAAAACCGATCAAATTAGCGTGTTTTTAGATTCTGTGGTTTCTGAACGGGGGGCTGGTGAGCATAGCTTGCAGAGGGCAGAGCCCCCTAGTATATATATAAATTTTTTAAAAATTGGTGTATAAAGTCCCATGATGCACATAAAATAAAAATTAAAATCATGCTGTGTTATTTAATGTTAAATATACAACATGTATGCTACAACAAAAAAATATGAATAAATCATAAATATTTTTTTACTAAAACATTACACTGCGGCGCGTCACCCGTACATTCAGGGTAAGATGCGGCACTTGTGCGAGAGTTATGTCGCGCTTGTCATAAGAACAGAATGAAATTATAAATAAAAACTATTCAAACAAATATTCACTTCTGAACTGTAATTAACTATATAATAACAAAAAGATAATAAATGAGTACAATGAAACCCATTTAGTAGGTTCAAATCAATATTAGTCTGCCTAATTTGTTCACTACTAAAATTATCAACTTATTTTTTTTAATGATTAGATTGTAATTGTTATTTCAGCAACAACGTAACATCAATGCATTAGAGAGGGAAAATAAAAAAAAATAAACTAGTGTTTACATTAAAGGTATATATAAATATTTTACAGACATGCATACAATAAACCCAACTGGAGTGAAAAATTAGCCAGAGCCAGGAATCGAACCCGGGGCCACAGTATACAAGACTGCTGCTCTAACCACTGAGCTACTCCGGTCGATGCCTGAGTCTGCAATTTCTCACTAATAAACCATGTTGGGGAAGTCACCAGCCATCTATACGACAGCCTTGGATAACCGGACAACGATGAATAGATTTTCCTATTACATCGATCTACGATAATTATAATAAAACACACATACTACAATATATATTAAAACACACATAAACACATAAATAACGCCTGCATTCAAGAGTTAAAGGTATATATAAATATTTTACAGACATACATACAATAAACCCAACTGCCCCAACATGGTTTATTAGTGAGAAATTGCAGACTCAGGCATCGACCGGAGTAGCTCAGTGGTTAGAGCAGCAGTCTTGTATACTGTGGTCCCGGGTTCGATTCCTGGCTGTGGCTAATTTTTCACTCCAGTTGGGTTTATTGTATGTATGTCTGTAAAATATTTATATATACCTTTAACTCTTGAATGCAGGCGTTATTTATGTGTTTATGTGTGTTTTAATATATATTGTAGTATGTGTGTTTTATTATAGTGTTTACATTGTTTTATTTGTTAATAGACCTGTTTTTTCGACCGCAATCTACACAAAGGGGGTTGAAAATTATACAGTCTTCATGTAACCACATTTGACACATGATGCAACGAAGCCAATCACACTTCCTCTTAGTTTTAAAGTAGTTTTCTGATCATTCCTTGCAAAGAACGTCTGCGTCACATGCGTGATCCAACTTTTCATTATTATCATCTTGACTTGCATCTTTCTTCGCCTTCTTACTTTTTATTTTTCCCTTTTTCTCTTTTGGTGTAGCAAACTTGATACTGTTTGAACATTCATCAATGCCTGATGGACTGTTCATGGAACTATTAATAAAAAGGAACTGACATATCCTTAAAATAGTGGAGCTTCAACTGTAACCGCTCGGAGGGGTCCATTATCGCCGGTGAAAATTTTCACTAGTAATTTTAAATAGAAATTTTATGCTAATTTAAAAACATTATTATTGCAAAATTTCAGTCATAAATAATGGTAGAAACAGATATTCATTTAACCTGGTGGAAGTTTATTTTGGTGGTAGTCAGGCTTTGCGTTTCCGCCATATTGTGACAACCTAGACAACCTCCTGTCAGTGTCGGTGAAAAATATTATATTACCTGGGCAAACTGACACCAGTAAAAATAAATAGAAATTTTTGCCATGTTTGTGAGAAAATATTTCCATGAATAAGGCGCTTAAAGAAGACAAAATTTTTTATTCAAATTTAGTAGTGGGAAGTTTGCCCTGGCGTTAATGAGGAACTGGTTATCCGATTTAAAAAAAAAAAAAAAAAAAACATCCGCCATCGTGTTACAACCTCCTCAGTTACTTCACTCGCAACTGGTAGGTAGTACACTATATCCCTTCTCCTCTTTACTCCTAACTCCATTGGACTGTTACGGGATCCTCCACCTGAATCAAAAATAATTTTTCTCTTGATAGTTTTGTCATCTTTTTAGTTAATTTTCTTAAATTTTTGGAATATTTTCTCTGTTTGCTTTAGGCGCATTTTTAGGCGCATTTGCTATTGTCAATAGAGGTTAAGTTTACTGCCGTTTTCTTTATTCTGTACTTTGCTGTCACCTGGCTAAGTCTCGGAATAGGAGAGATTTTATGTAGGTATGTTTGGTAGGGGATGGTGGTTTTACACTGCTAGTTCCAGATTCTGCAGGCTGTAAATTGATTTGAGATGTGTTTATTAGTACTTTATTTGATGGATTTCCCTCGTTTTGTGTCGTGTTTTCTGGTGCGGGTACTTCACTATCCACTATGCAGAAGATAAATGATCTGGGAGAGCGTTCTTATTAAAAGGGAAGATCCTAGTGACATTAAAGCCACTAGTATAGCGTTGCCAACAGTTGCCGATTTGTTCCAAGAATCGCAGATTAAAGACCCTACCTGATACCGAGTCAATCTGCGTCAAACATGATGCATTAATCTTTCCTGTCTCCATTGTCCTCGTGGCCTTACACCTGCTTTTCATTTATAAAATATGGGCATTTCTAATAAAATCTGAAAACAAATTTAAAATTTATCCAGTTTTTAAAAACAATATTTCATTTAAAGCCCGGAAATTAAAATGCAAAATTATTACAATTACAATTAACGACTAATAACATGCCTAATTTGTCCAGTTTATGCAAAAAAGAAAAAGAAAAAGTCATAATACTTAATCAAATCCAGCAAATATACTTCAGTAACATAAAAAATAGACACGGGTAGATAAATTTCAATTTTATTCATCGCCTCATCCCGTATGAAAAAAACTGCGGCATGTATACCGGATCGCAGTGCGGCATGTCTCCCATTTTGTACGGTACAGACGCCGTACCTCACAGTTGCCTGCCCTCGCAAAGAAAAATAGCGTGACCATACACACAGTACTCTATACAGACGCTACACTTAGTTTTGACTGCAAAGTCGTGCATGCATTTAAAATTTAGTGTAAAAGTATTTAAACACAACGTATTTAAAAGTTTGGATAGTGAAAGCATGCGCTTACCTCAAAATAAGGATTGCACGGTTACAAGTAAGCATCGAAATAGGATTCACGCTATACAGTATACTCTGGTTAAAGTAATCGCATTGCGCATCTATACTGCGCGTCTGACTGCCATCTATTGATAATTAAAGAAATACAAGGGGTGCGGTATCTATCCCGGATACAGCGGCTCACCCAGAGTTACTCTACATGAAATTTAAATATAACAAATCTTGAGGCAACTTTTGTTATTATATTATGAGTAATAAAAAAAATTATTGCTTTATTTGTGCAACTTGCCGGGATACATCCCGCCATATTACAGCTGGTTGGTTGGTCGGATCTGTTAAATAATTGTATATGAGATGAGTAAGGAAGAGAAGGGAAAAAGATAACAACAAAACTTAGTTAGTTGGACCACCAGGAGATGTTTGGAGGCTTGCATGTGTTGTGTGGGATCGCAAGAAAGATAACATTTCTAAAATGAGGGGATTGCCGACGTAGATGTAATGGGGTATTTAGTAAAGGATCAGAGCATTCAGTAAAAGGTACTCGAAAATTTCAGTTAGGCAATAAATTTGTTTAAATCATTCCTGAGCTAAGCTAGGAGAGATAGAGTTTCCAAATAAATGGGATTGGACATTTTGCACATCTGGTGATTTTGTCATCACTAGTGCAATAAACATGCCCTCTGAGGGATTTGAATGTTAGTGGATTTATTAGTGAGATTAACAAGTTTGCTATAAAAATGTCGCATTTTGGTAACACGGATTTCAACTTACGTCATAAGAAGGGACTAAGATATTAAGGGGTAAATTTCAGACCACGATGGTAAAAGCGTTGTTATAAAATAATAAACATATGATAGCATCGGAAAACCTGGCAACGAATGGTAAGCAGATTTGAGAAAGAAGTCGCTTCTTGGAAATTTTTATAGGAGAGAATGATTTTTAGGCGGGATTTTAAGCAGAAACAAATAAGAGAAAGAGTGAGAAAAGAGAAGAGGAGATGGAGTTGAGAACTTGGAGAAGAAACAGCCTTTCACTTTAAGACGGGAGAATTTTGGTTTATCAGGCTCAAGTAGAAGAATAGATCAGTTTCAACCACGTGACCACATGCCGCCAATTTTTTACCAACCAATCAAAATTACCCATCTTTTAGCGCTCAACCAATAAAAGTGGAGAAACCCGGGAAAATTGGTAGGCAAACAAAAAACATTAACGTGGTTGTCAAGTTAGTTTGTAGGGTGTGACGTCAGTTGAAACTGATCCACAGCCATCTCTACACCGGCCCAATCGCTAAACTAACTCCGGCGGGTCACGTGACCAGTCGAAGGCGGTTAAATTGAAGCGAAAGTGACGGTCACCATTTATTCTGTTGTTGAAAATTCCATCGTTGATGAATTCAAGTCGCAGTTTTCGTATAAAGTTGCACATGGTTCATGATTTTCATCTTTATACTATCTATTTTATTTAGATACTTATGTTTTATTTCACGAAAGTGTATCATGTGTTTTCCCCGCGTTTCATGTGCTTTCCTAGTGTTTCATTGTTTCTCTTTCTGAAAAGAAAATATGGCTCTCAAGGATTCGTAAATATAATTTTAATTTCATCTAAAAGACTAGAATATGCATTAAATATTCTAAAATGATGTTCAGTGGATATCACCAAGGATTAACATAACTATTGAAGTAAGTTCTGATTTAACTTTTAAAATTTATTGTCTTAATAAAACAAATTATATCAGACGCTTGGTTTGAATATTAGCAATCTAAGAAAATAAGTATAAGGTTGACATGATTGTTAAAATATATGATGAATGTACAGTTATATGTCAGTAATTATTATATCTCTCTAGAGAAGTTGATTGAAAATGAGAAAAGACTAATAATTCAAAAGCTCTTTCATAATAAACAAAAATATTTAGATAAATATTTAGATAAGAAATGCAATTTATCAATAAATCAGGCACGAAACAATTTCTCCTAAAGGAGGAATTCCACCTATTTTAAAGCAATTTTGGACATTTTCTGGATTGATGCAAAAATGCAAAGAAAATATTGGAAGCATATATGAGAGGGGGGGGGGGGTGTCTAGGAAATTTAATAATAATTTTGTTTACTCAAATCGTCGGTATTTGTTTCTGAATTACTGTGCAAAAAAGCCATCAAATCAAAGGTGAATCAGCATCTGAAAGCGGTGTAAATTGTTTCTAAAATGTCTTTCCAGAGTGATTTTTTTAGACTTTAAAAGGTAAAGGAAGTTTCCATAAGGTTCTTTTTGGAATAGAATATTTTTTCCTAATTAACACTTTCGTGTAATTTCAGTGATGCAATTTTGGAGATGTATTTCTGGAGTAAAGATTAATTTGACTTGCTTGTATTTATGCAACATGGAGGTTTGTTTTTTTGTTTGTTTTTGAAAGGAGGGGGGAAATCTTAAACAGACAAGCCTTCTAAAATAATATTTATTTTGACAAATTAATCGCTGTAGTTCACATAAATTCCTCAGATATTTATGGTTTTACATCTTAGCAAACTGTCTTCAATTTCCTGTTTTGATTCAAAAGACCTGTAAAATTGTTAGTTTAAATTTCTTTTAATAAATTTTAAATTATTAAAAGAAAATCATACATACAGTAATATTTTATTTTATTGTATAAATAAGTTAAAATGTATCCAAAAATAAATATTGTATAGATGGAAAAAATTTTACAACTTTTTTTATGTTTTCCACTTTCATGCCTGATAAATTTAGACGCATTTAAATATCTTTAAATGATATATTAAACCCAGTTTATAAAAACATTGTGCCAATCCTACTTTTCATTGCAGGTTATGCTGCTTTCTAAACTTGCTAAAACATCACTGTTGTAATTACTGTATTGATTCTAGTAATGGTGATTTTTCATATGAATTTTTTATTAAAAATTAGTTAACTTTAGGTTAAAAATGTAGTGAATGACTTTGATCATTTATCTAAATATTGTACTCACATTGATCTGTCCAGATTTTTCTTTCTGGGTCCTATTTTTACTTTCTTTTATCTTCAATAGAAGAAAGTATTGTAATCGAAATTTTTTTCGACTTCCGGTTTTCGACGGATTTACACATTTTAGGGGACAGAGATCCCAAAAAACATGTTTATAGAAAATGTCTGTCTGTCTGTGTGTCCGTCTGTCCGTCCGTCCGTCCGTCCGTCTGTCCGTCTGTCCGTCTGTCCGTCTGTCCGTCTGTCTGTCGCCATTGTACCATCAAAAAGTGTATGAAGTTATGCATAGAATTGAACCAAATTTTTATTTTAAGTTTTCGGTTATGGCAAGCAGATCCTCCCTGAACTTGGAAAAAATTCGCCGGTAGGGGGCGCTATAATATAATTTTTTGTGCGATTTTGAATATTGTACCATCCAAAAGTGTATGAAGTTATGCATCGAATTGAACCAAATTTTTATATTAAGTTTTCGGATATGGCAAGTAGGTCCTCCCTGCATTTCGGAAAAATTCGCTGGTAGGGGGCGCTGTAACAGCGATTTTTGTGCGATTTTGAATATTGTACCATCCAAACGTGTATGAAGTTATGCATAGAATTGAACCAAATTTTTATATTAAGTTTTCAGATATGAGAAGTAGGTCCTTCCTGAATTTGGAAAAAATCGCCGTTAGGGGGCGCTGTAACAGCGATTTTTGTGCGATTTTGAATATTGTACCATCCAAAAGTGTATGAAGTTATGCATCGAATTGAACCAAATTTTTATTTTAAGTTTTCGGATATGGCAAGTAGGTCCTTCCTGCATTTGGAAAAAATTCGCCGGTAGGTGGCGCTGTAACAGCGATTTTTGTGCGATTTTGAATATTGTACCACCCAAAAGTGTAGGAAGTTATGCATCGAATTGAACCAAATTTTTATTTTAAGTTTTCGGATATGGCAAGTAGGTTCTTCCTGCATTTGGAAAAAATTCGCCGGTAGGGGGCGCTCTAACAGCGATTTTTGTGCGATTTTGAATATTGTACCACCCAAAAGTGCATGAAGTTATGCATAGAATTGAAACAAATTTTTATTTTAAGTTTTTGGATATGGCAAGCAGATCCTCCCTGAATTTAGAAAAAAATCGCCGGTAGGGGGCGCTGTAATAGTGATTTTTGTGTGATTTTGAATATTGTACCATCTAAAAGTGTATGAATTTATGCATAGAATTGAACCAAATTTTTACTTTAAGTTCTTGGCTATGGCAAGCAGGTCCTTCCTTAATTTGGAAAAAAAAATCGCCGGTAGTGGGCGCTGTAATAGCGATTTTTGTGTCATTTTGAATATTGCACCATCGAAAAGTGTATGAAATTATGCATAGAATTGAGCCAAATTTTTTGTCTTTGTTCTTGGTCATGGCACGAAGGTCCTCCCTGAATTTGGAAAAATTCCGCCTGAAGGGGGCGCTATAATTGCGATGTCTGTACCATTTTCATTATTGTACCATCGAAAAGTGTATGGAGTTATGTATATAATTGAACCAAATTTTTTGTGTATGTTTCTGGCTATGGCAAGCAAGTCATCCCTGAACTTAAAAAAATTCCGCCAGAAGGGGGCGCTATAATTGCGATCTCTGTGCATTTTCATTATTGTACAATCGAAAAGTGTATGAAGTTATGCATACAATTTAACCTAATTTTTTGTGCATGTTTTTGGCTTTGCACAACAGGTTATCCTTGAATTTGGAAATATTGAACAGTAAAGGGGTTCTGTAATAGCAATTTTTGTATACTGTTCTTGATTTTTTTGTAGTTCTGTTGTGCATCGGCGGCTCGTGCAAAGGCGGGAACTCGCTTCCTGCTAAGCCGGCTATTCGCAAACATCTGATAACAACAGAATAAGCAAAAACTATTAATTTTAGCAAATATCATGATATAGATTAACTCGTTTTTAGTTCGTTTAATTGACTGAAGCAGAAATTTAGGATGAAAATCAAAGTTGGTATAGTATTGAACTAATAATATTGAAATATTATCATGTGTAACTAGTTTTTGAAATATTAAGATGTATAAGATAGAAGAAAGTTTTGGGATTGGCACATCCAACTAGTTGAAATTGTGAATAGTTTTTTTTTCACATTTATGAAAAATCTATTTTTAATTTTGGGAATTTGAAATTATCGTTATATTCAGGTTCTTGTTATACATTTTTAACAAGACCCTTTCCATATCTATATCTTGATAATAGTTTTTTTGACAAGTTAGATAGTATTACTTTTAAAATTTGTGATGAAAAGTACAGTTTAGAAATGCAAAAGTTTTGTGTAAAGCTAATTGTTAAGTTGAAAAATTTTGTGAAGGGTCCTGTTTTAAAATAAAAAGGTTGTGAAAGGTCCATTAAAGGACCTAATTTTTCTCTAAACAGATCCCTGGACTCATGACAGCTTTATTTATTTAAAAATATGATGCAAGTTGTATATAAGATCTTACCAAATAATTACTCAAAAATAGTTATTAAAATTTTTAATTAAGAAATACAAGAGAAAAATTTAAAAAAACTGAAAAATAAATAAATCTGTATTTATTTTTAGCATTCAACCTTAGAATATCTGAATTTCTTAACAATATGTGAATAATTTTTGTCATGTGCTTTTCATAATTTAAATACCAAATTTATCCTTTCATTTATTTTTAATTTGTGTAAATGCATTTAGCCAATATAATATGTTATTCTTTTCATAACTAAGGGGCTGGCTCCACATAAAACTTTGATCATGAAGCTAAACAAACATTTTAAATTTTCTTTACTTTTCTGACAAATGTAATAGATGGGAAATATTTTTGTTAATTTTTGAATGATGGCATACTAAGTTTCTTGTCAAAAGAAATTTTTAATAGATAGAAATTTTTAATCGATTGATTGAGCTTATTTAAAAATCTTTCAGTAAAATAATATTACAAGAAAACCGGGACCTGAAGGGAAATTCACTAGGCACTCAATCACGATATAATTTTACTAGTGGGGGGAAAGTCCGCCTTCGACAGCCGCCATTTTGAATGAGCACTCAGGCCTAGTATTCAGAGGGCTGTGACTGATCCATGCGGGTTTGCTCATGAGCGTCTGCACGGTGATAATAACAGACAGATCTTTATCAGAGTAGTGCAATGGACCCTATGCACGCAACCTGAGGTCGAGGCTAAAATTCGTCTGCTGGCGGTATTTACTGGCGGTGATGTTTAGCATAGCAGTCTATGGAGTGTGATTTATTAATGCTTGTTTGTTAAAAATACTGCAAAACAATTCTTTGTTGTAGCAGCATATTCCAAATATATTGTAATATAAATTCAAAATGTTGTTCTGTTAGCGAGAAAATTTCCTAAGTTTGCAAATTTTCAGTTAAAATGTATGGATGTAGCCTGGGTCAAGGCTAAAGTCGTCTGCTAGCGGTGTTTGCGCATGCGCATACTGGCATTCTGGCGGTGCAGTGGCTAGAATAACAGAGAACAACATACCGCCAGCTCTGACGTCTGACGTCACCTGAATAGGGTCCATTTATAGATCAACCCCAAATAGGTGTTGCTGCTGACTTGGAATTAAAAGGTGAGTAGAAAAATTGCATCAAATATGGCAACCAATTAAACATAAAATTTAAAGTAAACAACTAGAAATTAGGCATCTTTAGTATCCTAATGTCACTATGAGTATTAATCAAAATCCGTATAAATTTATCGTCGTATTCGTTAATGTTAATATACATGTAAATGGAAACAAATAATTGAGGCGTGTTATTGGTGTCTTTGTCATTCTTTGATTTGTAAATAAATGATTGTTTTCATCCTTATTGTTTATGAAATTTATGTATTTTAAAACATCCTACCCTTGAACCTTAGAAACTTAAAATAAAGCAAACCAAGTGCAATCGAGTTCTCGTACAAATGGATGCTGTTCGATGTTATAAGATTATAAATATTATGTAATGGTATCTTATTTATTTTTAAATATATAACAAAGATTAGCTAAATGTTTAGCTTTAACAATCTTATAAATATTATACGTTAAGTTCATTGCTTAAGTTCGTTGCTGCAATTGCACATTTTTTTTAGTGCATTATCAATATGAGATCTACTTTTGTAGCTATTTGATACCATTCATAAGAAATTCCATTTGAAGCTACACATTTATCATCTCACAGTATCACTTAAAAATTCGAAACATAATTAATAATTATATCGAAATATATTACTCTACTGCTATAATTTTTAGGGTTCCGTACTTAAAAAGTAAAAACGGAACCATTATAAGATAACTCCTGTGTCTGTCTGTCTGTCACAGCCCTTTTACTCGGAAACTATGGAACGTGGAAAGTTCAAATTGGGGGGAAGTAATAAAGACTACTGACCCACATATTTTCAGGATGAAAAACAACAGCCTCAATTCATTACAAAAATGATACATATTTTAAAATGCCGTTAGATTACACCGTCTTTCAAATTTTGGGTTGTGCCATGCTTTTTAGCTTTTGAAAATTGATTCACATGTATTTTTTAGCGCTGAATCCGAAAATGACCTTCATTTTAAACCATCACGACAGGATTTTTCTCAAATCGCAAATTTCAAAGTTAAAAAGCTCAAAATTAAAAATGATCCCCCTCCCCTCCCAATCTCGTCGGACCCCTGAGCTGTTTACCTGTAAGAGACCCAGGATAAGCCACAAAATTGAATAAATTATTGAATTAAATAAAATTAAACGGAATAAAAAAGTCTTACATCTATTTTATAGCATAAGATTTTTCGCTATTTTTTAACCTTGAAATTTACTATTTGCAAAAAATCCTGACATGATGATTACAAATGAAGGTAATTTTTGTATTTAGCGTTAACAAATACATAAAACGTAATTATAAAAGTTCTAAAACACAACCATCGCAGGTTTATGTTATCTAATCTAAAACCATTTATTAAACTTCTTGACGGTAATCTATCCGAATTTTTTTGTGTATCCTCTAATATAAGTATGTATAAGTTGGTAAGCGCCGAAAATTATAATAATATTACATTGTAATCGGATTTAAGTCAGTATGTAAAATTTTAACTTCATCGGACATTTGAAAGTCAGTTAAAGTTCGTTTAAACCGGAAAGACGATCGTTGCAAGTTAAATAAAACCTTAGGAAAATAACATAGTTTTTGTTAAACGAAATCATAGCCTAATCCTTACAAAATACAACATATGTTAAAATACAAGTATTTTAACTAATCTGAAACTTAACTAATAAAGTTAACCTAATAGTTGTACGATTTCTTTCAAACCGCAGATACCTTGAAATAAGTTTAAGTATTTTATATACGACCCCTGAAAGCATGGTCGAAATCCTCTGTTTTGATATACAAAAAAAGGAGTACAAGTCATGCATTTCAAAGTTTAATAACTCGGTCAATTTTAATGTTAGGTGAATGGGACTTTTCTGTCTTACTTGTTAGTGTGACAGTAATTTTTACTAAATATCACTTATAGGACCAGGGGACAATATAAAAATTTAAATTTCGAAATTTTTTAATAAATGTTTTTCTTGACCCAAATCATTTTAAAAACAATTCTTTACCTTATTTAAACCATTTTTGTAATTGAAAGTAAGGTTGTAAAATAAAGGTTGGTCAGGTTATACGTGGACACACTGTACAGTCAGTATCGGATATCACCCTTGCGATCCTGAAAAATATGACCATATAAGGGGGGTGACCTTATATGCGGTGTAAACAGGAATTTTACTTTAGACAATAAAATATTATTGTGTTAGTTGTATTAGTAAAATAATGTACAAAGAAAATATGAAAATATAATTTATAAAAGAAGAGGTATTAACAAGAATTTCTTTACACTTAAATTTTCGAATTAGCTGCAATTGCTTGATATTTGGTATTTTAAACTAGATCCATCTACATTAACTAAAATATCAAATATTGATATTCTAATTGTTAAATATATTGCAAAATAATTTTACTAGTGTACTTTTATTAAATTTTTGTAACAAATGCAATCATAAGAACAATTCGGTAGTACTTTTCATTTGGTATTCCATTATTGTAATTTTGATGTATTTCTGAAAATGTGTGTATTCGGTATATTATTTGAAAATGAACTATGAGGATAGTTAAATATTGATAGAGCAATATAATATAGAAACAACTGGAATATGATAATTATAACAGTAATTAAAAAATAGTTGTTAAAAATTCAATAAACTTAAGCGATTAAAGAAAAAAAGTTTTATTTATTTTTCAGTAAAAATTAGGGGAAAATTTGTTTTTCGGGAAGGTAAAAAAAAAAGCTTTCCTTATAAAACATGAAAACACCTGTCCCACTTTACATTAAACATGCTATCTGCAAACAAAATTCATAGTCTACTACTATTAAAAAATATATATATTGCAAGTAAATAAAGATATAAAATGGTTAAGTAAAAATAATTCTCAGTAAAATTTTCATTGAAAGAAGATTAAACATTTTCTGCTTCCTGGCTAGTAAAGATTGTTAATGATAACCCAAATTAGCAAACATGCACGAGAGAATCTTTTATACTAGTGTTAACCTTTTTTTTTTTATATGTGTAGAGAAAACAAAAATTACTTTCCCCTCCTAAGAATGAAAACGTTATACCCGCCGATCTTGGATAGCATGTAGGCCTAACGTGCAATCGCAGAAATAAACAAGGTTTTATGTAAATCAAACATTTATTCAAAATAAATATAACATTCATTATAAAAAATAATTGAAAATAAAGCTGAATAACTTACATTTTTTTCACAATTGTAACGGAAACATGGAGTAATAAAAAAAATCAGGAAATCGCTGTAAACAAAACAACGTGCTGATCGCAGGAAGGCAAAATCAAACTGCTTTCAAGGTGGGTATGAAGATGCTTTCAGTTCTCTTCTTCTCTCGAACTATGAATCAACGTTGTTTATTATTAGTGTGGTTTTTTGCTGCAGCTAAAAGTCAGTATGACCTCAAATGATCGCAGAAATCCATTCTAAATGTAGCACGAACATTGATAACCGATAATAACATAAAATCAACATGGCTTTCGCCGGAGTTCTTGTACGGAGATATTCCGTTTTTGATGCGTCTACTCCCAGATACGGAAACTCTGCGAGTTCAAGGCCAACAGAAAACGGAACATTTCCTGAAATTCCAGGAAAAGTAACAGTTTTATCTAAAACGGAGTTTTTCAGTTAAAAAAGGGAAAATTCACAGGATAACACCTGTTAATTTCAGGGAATTTTTTTTTACATTGAACAATATTTTCTATTTTTTTGTTTTTAAAAATATTTAAAATTAAGTTAAAAATGATGTAATATTTAAAATTAAATTAAAAATTATATAACATATTAATTTCTTGAAATCACTGAATTTACCTTATAATAACCAGTTTAAAAATTTGTAAACACAAAGTACTATTTAAATTATTCAAAGGTGTTTTTTATTCACAACAGGATACATTTTAAATCAAGTACTTTCAAGCATATTTATACTGATCAGGATTCCCTGATGAGTACACCTTTGAGTAATTTATATAGTATTTTGTATTTACAAATTTTTAAACTTGTTATTGTAAGATTAATTTAGTGATTTCAAGAAATTGATATGTTATATCATCAAACTAAATTAATATTTACTTAAAGTGATAAAATACTTTTACAAAGCAAAAAAAAAAAAAAAAAAAAAAAAAAAAAAAAACTTTATTTATTTAAATAAGACGTGTTTCATTGCTCCGACGGCAACATTCTCAATAATAAATACGATACAAGTATTTTCGCAAAACAATTTAAATTGTAAACTGGTAAATAAAAATCACGCGAACTCAAGCATAATGAAATTAACTACAATGTTAAAAATCGATATTTGTGAAAGTGGATTACTTTTTTTCTGTAGAGCATCTCTTTCCAAATTTTAGGGAGCTCCATGGATTCTGAATCATTGCATATATTCCCACTGCGTAAGAAGATTTCTATTGATTCTCGGAAAATGGATGACAAGTAAAATTTTGATGGATATATTATTCTACTATTTTTAAATTTAATCTATAAAGGCTCTTAATTATACAGTCTAACTAAATAAATAAGTACTTGGTTTTAAATGTATCTTATTGTGAATAAAAAACACCTTCGAGTAATAATAAATAGTATTTTGTGTTTACAAATTTTTTAACTTAAAATTAAGAAAATAATTTTTTAAAACGTAATACTTACATATCAAGTGTGAATAATGGCGAAAACCAAATTTTGATATTTTATAAAATAACGAGTTTTATAAATTATTTCAGTTCTTCTATTTAGAAGGAGATGACATTAAATATACAGTTTGGTGCATAATTTACATACATTTCATGTACTCGACGTCAGGTCTCTGACGTTAATGAGATGTACGCTTAATATTAAGTTACTGCTCAGTTATTTTTATTTTTATTTATGTGTTGTATTTATCTGTATATTATTATCTACGTGCTTGCGTTAGGGATACATTTTCTTATCTATGAGATTAAAAGGAGTGAAATGTATGAAAGGAGATTCCAAAAGAGTAGTTACTATTGTCTAGTAGAATGTCGATTGTACAATAGCCAGGTTTGTAGCAGTGAATAGGAAAGCTGATGAACAAAAGATAATCTTTCGTGATGACCTGTCAGTAGTAGTATACAGTCAGTGATAAAAATATACCTATTTGTATATTATTATCTACGTACTTGCGTTAGGGATACATTTTGTTATCTATGAGATTAAAAGGAGTGAAATGTATGAAAGGAGATTCCAAAAGAGTAGTTACTATTGTCTAGTAGAATGTCGATAGTACAATAGCTAGGTTTGTAGCAGTGAATAGGAGAGCTGATGAACAAAAGATAATCTTTTGGAATGTCCTGTCAGTGGATGAGCGGACACGAACAATACGTGAGGTTTCCCGTGAAAATAGAGAGGAGACGCCAAAGATTTGAATGGAGAAGACGGGATAAGAAAGTAAGAGAGGCAGTTGAAAGTTTTAAATTGAGGGTTGGAGGTTGCTGTGTGCACAATGTGTTTCTCTTGAGAAGTGTACGTGTGTGCCGAGAGTTCGGACAGACCTGTGCGGTCGCAGTGTTAGATAAACCTAGCTGAGTACGGTCAAAAGAGACGGGAATAGTGTGTTTATGGTGATAACCTAGTGCGTAGATTTTCATTTCCCTTTTCAAAAAAAGAAACAAAAAAGCAACTTAATATTTTTTTTATATTTTTCATACAAAATAGTATTAAATATTTTCAAAACAGAATAAAATTCTTTTACGTGACAAGACCAAAGAAAAGGAAGCGGGAATCTGGAAATGCCCTTCACACATACACAAAATAAAAAATAAAAACTATTTTCGAATACTGGTGTTGAGTGATTGCTTGAGATATTGTAACAGAATCATTACTGTTCTTGGTTTTAGTTACACAGTGTATTTACATAAGGCGTCCTATAGTAGGCATTTATTTTAGGACTTTACATTACCCTTTCGAATTAGTTAAGCAGAACGATGATAGTTGATTATTTTCACCAATAACACTGATGCTAAAGCAAGCAAGTTTTAGGATGTATTTCAGCGAATGTACAACTTTTTTTCTAAATTACATACTGAATATTATTCATTCCTATTTCATATTTAGTATTTCATTAAACATAGCTTAGTTACAGAAAAGGGAAAAAAATTACTTAAAAACTGATGAAATATTTCTGGTGGGTTTAATTTTAATATGTATATATTTTTTAAAGCAAACAAATGAAGATTCATTATGGATCTCTTCAAAATAAATTTGATGAGAAAAATTTTAGTTTTACTCTAAGCTACAGTAATTATTCGTTCACTTGAAAAAAAAAATCATTTTGCCTTAAAGCAAAATTGCATAAAAAATGCTAAAAATAATGGACAATCTATAAGTACGTATAAAAAAATGTGATCGAAATCTGATATTCAATATAAAATTTTTCATTTTAGTAAAAAAAAAAAAAAAAAAAAAAAAAGGTAAAGTTTTAAAAAAATGTTATTTGTCTTAACATTTTTAATATTTTGCAGAAAAAAAAAAATTAGTATCAAACATTTTGAAAACAGATTAAAATTCTTTTATATGACAAGCCAAAAGAAAAGAAGGAAAAAAAAACGAAAAATGTCCTACCGCGCCTTCACAAAAAAACCTCTGTATTATAAAAGCAGCCTAGTTAGAAAAACAAAAGCTGGGCATTTATTGCAAGAGGAAGTGTGCAATATTCTCTCCTTCTATCTCTCATATTGTTTTTTCAGTCCATCTTATATGTGCCTTGCTCCTTACGCCTGATCTTGACAGAGCTCAAATGAGAAGCCTGAAGAGGCGAGATTTTTTTTCCTTATTATTTATTTATCTTTATTTTTTTTTTCATTCCCACCTTGCTCAGGGCTTAGGTAGTTCTATTGAGGCTTCCCTCATTCAACCTTTTCCATAGAAAAATTTTTCATACCCAGGGGCAATTTTTTTCACCAGTGTCTACGTATTTTTTTCTCGTCGATTTTTCTCCCTAGCACTTTTTGTTTAAATAGATTATTATTGGATTTTTCTTTATTCCCCTCCCTCGGGTAATTATAGGTAATTAAAATCGTATATGCATGGAGAGAGATAACAACAGTGTGTACCTTCGCTCGAAGTTTAATAATAATTATTCTATTTTTTCTACTTCCCCCACCCCTCGTAGGTGGTATTTTGCACTGCCGAGTTTTTTTTCCTAACGATTTTCTATACATTCCTTTAATTACCCTGTTTGTGCTCCATCAGAACAAAAGGCTCTTTTTTCGTTTTGGCAATTTGAATTGGGGGGGGGGGGGAGGCGGAGGGAAAGAGATGGAAATATTACGATCGTTTAATTATTTATGGGCGAAAAGCAAAAAGCATTATTTAAATTAAATTTATCTATCTAAAAAATCTCAGAAATGGGAAAAATTCCTTCTTAAACATCTTAGTGGGTTTTTTTCCTTCCCTCACATTCTCTTTTTTAATTTGCATTTCTTTGTTATTAAAGAAGCGTCCTAAATTCATTAGCTATCGTCAAACTCAAAAATGGTTTCAGAGAAAGGTAAATTAATTTCGTATTTATAAAATCAATACCCTGATCGATGCCTCACACGTGTGACACACAAGTGCTTTAAAATTAGTAATTGAATGGGGCTTTAATGAAAATCGGAAATTTTTGAAGTCGATCAAAGAATTGAAGCGCTGTATTTCAAGTGTTAAAACCCGATTACTTGAATAAAGTGATTAATTGTGCCTACACAATGACTTTCTCTTTTGGAAGCTTCTTGTATATTTATAGAGAGCTTAATCACGAAGCTTTTCCTATCACATTTCTTGAATTAGCTAATTTTCAAAGATTTTCTTTTGCATCTTTCTGTATTTTCATGCACGCTTATTTTTAATAACGAGTGCTCAAAAAGAGATTGAAATATTCATTTACACATAATTTTTTACTGATAATTTCTTATGCTATAGAGTGCCAATATGAGTTAACTCCCATATTATTGCTCTTTAAGAGTTAAATACTTAGAAAATCTAGATTTGAAATTCAGCTAGCATAAAATTAACAATCTAATTTAAATTGACCTCAAAACAGGTATAGAAGAAAAAAAAAAAAAAAGGTTGCAGTTTTATATTTGTTTACATATTACAAAGTTACGTGTATGTAATGAATTAAATCAAAGCTATAATAAAGTATAAAAAAACTATCTTTATTGAAAATGATTTTTTTTTTATTTTATAAATATGTTCTTTCTGTAACAGCTCGTGAAAATAGAAATATTCAAACAATACTTTGGCATCACAATTTTTTTTATCACTACATTTGACACATTATATTACATGTGATAAGTTTCAAAATATCGGTCCAAAAATTATTTCGTTTAGTAAAAAACAAGAGGAAAAAAAAATCTGTTTTTCTGGAAAAGTATTTAAATTTTTCATTATACACGAAGTTTTCGGAAAATGTTATCCCAACAAAAAGTTTTCGGTAAAAAAAAAAAAAAAAAAGCGCCAAGTTCTCCTTAATGTTTCGGCCAGAAAAAGTAGTGATATCTGAAGTTCGCACAAGTTAAAAGCCAAACATCCCAAATCTTTCATTGAAAATGGCTTCCTGCGACTTGGCCGTTAATGCCTTTTACAGCATTTCAAAATTAATGATTGGAAATTACGCATTTATGAATTATTTAAATATTAAAAGTAATATTAGAATGCAAAGAGGCAAATTCACATAAAGACATTATAGGTAAAAGATTTCTTATAACTATTATTCAGTTTCAACAAACATTAGTTTTGATTTCAGATCATTTAGTCCACTTGCGGTTTAATTGCCATTTTGTACGGTCTAAAGCTAAAGACATTACCGTAAAACCCAAGAAATAAAACAAAATTTACTTACTTCAAATCTCACAATATGTTACATTATAAATGAAATCTTGTGTATTGGCGAAAGAGATTTTTTTCGTTTGAACATTTATTATAGTTTGTTTGCAAACATTAAGAGGTATTCGATTTATAAACTGTTAAAAGCTGATGCTAATTATGTTTTAGCAATTAGGGATATTATCTCCTGAATACAAGTATTTTGTTATTTTTAACTTCTAAGCATTTAAATAGACTGAAGTTGTTTAAATGCTTTTTTCAAATGTGTATTTTATTTCTGTATTCTGTGTCACAAAATGCCTAAAATAATCAAAAAATGTAGTTGGCATGTAGCTCATTTGTACATATTTGAAAATTTGAAAATCTCTCACGAAGGCATTAACGGCCAAGTCGCAGGAAGCCATTTTCAATGAAAGATTTGGGATGTTTGGCTTTTAACTTGTGCGAACTTCAGATATCACTACTTTTTCTGGCCGAAACATTAAGGAGAACTTGGCGCTTTTTTTTTTTTTTTTTACCGAAAACTTTTTGTTGGGATATCACTACTTTTTGTATGTTTTTTCAAGTTTGTTATTCTAAACTATATTAATATGAAAAAACTTAAATTTCGGTACTTTTATGTTAGCCGGGAGCAAATCTCCTCATTAGCTTTTTGTTTTTTCACCAATAGCAGTTTTTATTTTTCACATGTGTAAATTAGAAGCAATGCTTTGATTTTTAAATAAAATATTTTGGTTTATGTTATTATTACTTATTTATTTATTTATTTATTTCTATGTTAAATATTCTATTAAATAAAATGAGGGAAATGCATCTATTTCAAATGAGATGACTGAAAAGTATATATCTTTAAATGAAATTAATGCAATATGAACAATGGAGTTGGGAACAGTATTTGGCGATTTGCCACTTGCGCCCGGCTAACATAAAAATACATAAATTTATTTTATTGAGCTTTACAAATTTATACTTTATTTCTTTTTATATTAAAGTACTAGACGCCTCTAGCAAGCAGTATTTACCGTATTACTTCCATGTTAAACGTTGCATCATGTTACTGTTATTCATAATTTAATTTACTTGCCCATTCTTTCGCCAATTCGGAAGCTTTTGATAGAGAAATCAAGAACTCTTTACGATCATCGAAGCACATCATATATTTTGTGTTGTTATGTATTTGATCTTTCGTGACAAATATCTGTTAACTCACTTATGCATGTTTCCTTAGCAGCTACGATTCGTTCTCTAATACGGAAATTTTTAATCCTATTAAGTAATCTTTTCTAATTGGGCTCAATGCCAATTGTTGTATTTTAACCGATACGACTGGGTACATGTGAAATGGTTCTTATGAAATCCTTTGACAATATCTGCATTTGCATTAAACCATACTGATGCTAATATCTTTTTGTTTCACGTTAACCTTTTCAATAGACTCGATAACGGAAGAATAGAAGGTCTACCGGCTCACTACCATGATCCATTTGAAAATCTAGCATTCTTCTCATCTGATCGTGTTGAAGAATTAGTTAATGTGCCATGGTTTTAATATTTTAGCTAATTTTACTCGAAACCTGAAAACTAAAATGCGAGGAACCGGATTATAGAAGATTTATTCTAACGTACATATCGATCAACAGGTTACATATTATAGAATTATAATAATCATAAGGATAACTGGCAGTTTCAATGCTTTAATAGTTTCCGTAAATTTTCTTTATATAATACAGTAGTTTTAGCGGTGTAAAGGTTAACAACATAATCACAGTAAGTATAATAACAGTACAGTATAATAACAATAGCAGAGGTTTTGGGCAGTGACGAAACTATTAGCACTTTGGAAATACTAGTAAGTTATATCATTTAACTATTCAGATGATATGCGGAAAAATAAAAATTGATGGCTCGCATTAATAATTAACTCATTGAAAAATAGCCACTAGCGTCAAATATTCGCCAAGCTTGGCGACATTTAGCAAAGTTTCGCCAAATTTGGTAATATATCATGTCAATTCTCAAATTTGGAGACAAAAAATGTTTTGTTTATTCTGACGTCATAATGATGCATATATATTATGTATTATACACATACCTATGATGTGTATGATGCAAATGTATTACGTATTATATGCATATGTATAATATGTATGATGCATATGCATAAGTTCATTAACATCACTAAAACGCACTTAAAGGAATAGGGTTTCATAAATAGTAGAGATAATTGCCAGATTGACCAGAGTGCTTTTGAGATTAGAACTCCGACATTTATAATAGACCGGGAGGCGTCTGCACACACCATCACCTCATCGAGTTTACAGCTGAAATATTAGGATTAGTTAAAACTAGATTAGTACATTAAAATGCAATTGGTCTCTTAAGTCATATCTTGGTAGAAACAACCTGAAGACCTAATTTATTGGTTAACTGATAGGTTTACTATTGTATTTTCCTGCATCCAAAAATTTGGAAACATGGAGGAATGGGTGCAGGAAAACCCGATGGAAAATCCACCAATTAAACCGTAAAATCGGGTCTATAGATGGTTTCCACAAAGATATGACTTGGCTGACCAGTTACATTTCAGTACGCTAATCGATATTTAAATAATCCTAAAATTTCAGCCGTCAACTCGATGAGGTGATGATCTGTGCAGACGCCTCCCGGTCTTTAATAAAATTTGTTTTAAGGAAGTAAAAGATAGAAAGATGGACAGATAAACTGAAAGATTTGCCTTAAAAGCATATAAAAATTCATTCAGCTTGAAATCATGTAACACCTTTATAACTCAGGCTAATTCTCTGTAATCGGGTTTTGGCGATCAACATATCTTATCTATAACTATAATCTTTCTTTTACAGATTTAAAATTAGCAATAAATTAACAGTATGTAGGCTAATAATACAATATAATAACATTAGCAGCGGACTTCGGACGCCGCATCTGTCGCACATCGTTAAAGACAGTTTATTAGTTACACATTTCATTTAATTAAAAGGAGATTTTTAAACTTTCATATGGAATTAGGATATTTTTCCACTATAGGGACCTTGGCATTTTTTAAAAATCTTGGCCCGATTCGGACTTCAGAAACTGAGATATGTTGCCAAATGATATAAACAACTACGAAAACAAACCTGATGAACTTTTATGTTATTTATATGTATTTATATACATATAAACATTTTATTTATACATGTATAAAATATTATTTTTTATATACAGATTATTTATGTTGGTATATAAAAATAAATATACGGGTTCCTTACATTAAATAAATTGTATAGTGTATACATATGGAAAAAATTGCTTGTATATATGACTAAGTAAATAGGTTGCCAAAAAATACGTTATTATCAAATTTCTTTTCTCGTCATGGCTATTTTCTGTATTTCGCCAAGGCTACTATATCGGAAACTACCGAATTGCCGTTATATTTTGTTAAATGTTTTATTGTTTTAATATCGTAAATATATCATAACCTATACTGATTAAAATTTTTAAGTATATTCATTTTTTCTATTTAACAAACATCTTTGGAAAAGCATATATCTAAAATGTTGTTGTTCTTGAAATCACGTGACCGCCTTCAAAGCTCTGTAATCGAGTTTTGGCGACCAACATTGGCACAATTGAATGTGTAGGAACTGTTTACGGCCAAATGAACACCCCCTGTTTGAAGGGTTTAGAGGCGGAAATTCTGTGTTTTCAGATTTTTCTGGTTAATTGTGCTACAAACTCGACTTACTTGTGAAATTTCATGATTCTACGACTTTTAGAAGTACCTTAGTTATTTGATGATGCGAAGTGAGTCAGTGACAAAAAAGCGCTTTTTCGGAATTTAATATTTCGAAAACTATTAAATATAGAAACATGAAATCGTGGAACTTTTGTTCAGTTTGACCATACGAACATGTGTATAAAAGAAAAATTTCTATATCTCTCCCTAAAACGACGTTATGAGGGGGTGAAAAGTATGCCGAAATGGTTCAGGAAAAGGTAGCTTACGGCTTGTGCGAACTTGGCGGACGCACTGCCGTGCTCCCAGATACGAGTCATTCAAAGAGAAAAGAAAACACTAATTTCATTATTTGCACGCACTTACTTTCATTTCAATTGTAGAGGCATGGTATGTTTTATGTTATATTAGATTAATTTAAATTTTTAAATATCCAGATATTTAATAAGCTCACTTTCGGTTTATCAGATAAAACTAAAATTCGCACAATATCCGTTTTAGAATCATACACACACACACAAAAAAAATGAGTTTTGAAATGTTAACTGCACCCTTTTGTCTTTCTTAATAATAAAGCAATGATCATGTATATTATTTATGTTGCTAACATCCCTTTTTCGCAACTAATATGTAGCGTACAACGATGAATGAGGTGTCATTGGATAGGATTTTTTCCCAAAATCTGATACTGCATTTGAATTTTCGTTATACTTTTAACCCATTTATGCCCAAATTTTTGTTTTCTCAAATTTGTTGGTAAAACCACTTTAAAATGTTGCAAAATGAACTGGAAAAATACTAAAAGAAATACGCTAAAATATTTTTGTATTTATTTGATAAAATGTAAACGTATTAAATATGGGAATATCAACATGTGGAAAAATGCATAATTATGTGTTTTGTCTAAATTTATATAAATTAAGCTTTTAAATAGTATATTATATACTATAATTAGTATTTTAATTAACTATTAAAAAATATGTTTATTTCTTTACATTATAAGTATTAGTAATAATAAATTCAGAATAACCGTATTTGAGGCTAAACAACAATTTATTTCAAAATCATCTTGAAAAGGACTTTGCATAAATAACTGTTCCCTAAACGTCTAAAAGAAATATATACCCATTTGCGCCTTACGCCCTATATTTTGTACGTTACAAACATGCATAAAAAATGGGCTTGAACATATAATTTCGCCATTTAAATAAATACGTATTTCAAAGAAGTCAACAAGTTAAGATTATGACTTATGTATTTGGATCCTCGATACAAAAAGTACAAATAAACTTACTTTTTACATTCCGCTATCTTGAAAAATGAAAAAAAAAAATCTATAAACACCGAAAAAAGGTCTTCATTTAAGCAAATCCATCTTATGGTGTCACCTCTCGGTAATATATAAAGACATTTATAGACAATTACTTCATACAATTTTCATGTTGTAAAGAAGGAGAAAGTTTTAAAAAATTTATTAAAATTCGAAACATCCAAAAGATGGGACGCTAGGCATAAATGGGTTAAATTAAGTATCGTCATACATATTATTTCTGATGTCAAAGCCCTTTTTCTATGCACATACAAAATGAACAATGATGAAAGTACGAAAGGTTGTGAGGAAGCTTTTGACACAACGTGCACTCATATTTCGTTAAAACAAGATGTTTGATTAAAAAAATTGCAGTTATAAATTATGAAAAATGAATCAGAAAATAAATTCAAAGACTGCACTGCCGAAACCTTGCATGGAGCTACTGGTACAAAATTAAATTCTAGAGGTGTGTGTTTTTTTTTTTTTTTAATACAACTTATCTCCTAGGCTGTGAGAAAAACACGGTAAAATTTAACAAATTGTTTGTAAAAAATATGTTTATTGTAAAATTTTTAAATATTTTTAAAATATATACTTTTATCAGCATTTTGTAGAAAAAAGCAATGATATATCCACTAAAGATGCAAAATATACGTAAGTATTTAGTTCTCTCTCTTTCTTTTTCGCCGTATAATGATTAAAAAGCACTACAATAGTTTCGAGAGCAGTTAATTATCTGCTTTCATCTTCAGGTGATAGCAGTAGAGAGTAGTTAGCCAAGCAATGATAAAAACATATTCTAAAATATTAGTCATTATACGGGGAAAAGAGAATTTACTTCCGTATGTTTTATAGAAAGCTTTTTTTTTTTAATACTATATATTGTAAAACATGCCCATTACAGATTCATCTGATAAAACAAAAATTGGCATAACGTTCTTCTATAGGGAACCTCATTAACATATAATAATTACATGTCAATACCTGTATATTTACGATAGTCGGAGCACGGACAAAGAAACAGACAAACCCAATTCATAAACATTTTACAACTATGTTCGAAAGTATAAAAAAGAACAGTAAAAGCCAGTTCATATATACCTTAATTTTTATAGGCTAGTCTTCCCAAGAACGAACATTAAAATTGAAAAATCAATTAAAAATTACATTTCATTTATATTAACATGAAAAGAAAATCGTAGTTTTGACAGGAAAATGATTAAATTTGTGAAAAGAAATTATATTTCAATTATAAATAGGAAAATGTACAATAAATTATAAAAAATGTCTTTATTTGACATTTTTCAACGCGTATAACTTAATAATTCATGTAAAATCGAAAAATGATCACCAGTTTTGAAAATCTGTCAACGTAAGACAATTTCCCCTTTTTATGCAAAGCGGATGAAATAATTTATAACTTAAGAATATCTGCTTTTTCATTGTGAATTTAATTTTATCATAGAAATTTCATAACAACACCAATAAAATATTTGAAAATCATTAATATCATCTCATTAATATCATGAATCTCATTAATATGTGAATATGCTGAAAAAATAAATCAGATAAATTAAAGTATGATTTAAAATCATAAATTACAGCCAGGTTTTGCCCTTATCAAAATTGTTTTTAAATTTTCACACATTAGAAGAACCGCGAAACCAATTATACTGCTAAATGTTTCTTTATAGTTACCAAAATTGTGGCATTTTAAATGCATAATATAAAGTTATAGTCAGAAAATGTAAAACACAAAATCATTTGTATAGTCGGCAGGAAAAAAAAAAAAAAGAAAGAAAGAAATCAAAAGAAAAAAGAAAGATAATAAAAAAAAAGCAATTTATCAAATTACAACGACCATTTGGAAAAAGATTTTTTTGAAGACTAAAATTTAAGACATAAAAAATCGCACGGAGTTGATCATACATTACGTACGCCATGAATTAAACATTAATAGTGTTATTACACGTAAAAATTGCAAGCCAAAAATATCGCCTGCGACCCGTCAGATTTCATGAAACGTAAGTATTATCCACCTGAAACTTACGTAAATATCCAAGCATTCCATTGGCTGTTCGGGAAAAGGCTTTTCCATCGTCAGATTTCCAAGAAATCTGACGGCCAATTTTAAATGAAATTTCATTCTTAAACTTCTAAACATCCGACAATATTACTTTTTACACCGTCGGATAGAGAAAAAAATCTACTTTTAAATGCAAGTTGTTTGAAAGCTGTATCTCAATTTGTTTCTGAGTTTTTTTTTTGTTTTTTTTTTGTTTTTTTTTTTTTTTTTTTTGTAGTTTTTATTATTTTTTTGTCATAGTGGCAACAGAAAGTATCCATCGTTGTTGAAATTAAAGGGAAATACAGATTACTGTATAGACCAATCAGAAAACGAATAAATTGCAGATTAAACCAATGAAAACCTTCAGATATGCTTTTGATTTCTAATCCTGACGAGAACAATAATCATTTTTCCAAATGGTTAAAAAGACAGCTCCTTACATTTTAATTGACAAATTATCCCGGAGGGGTCGGGGGTCGGACTAAGCCATATTCGATTGGAAATTGTCTTCAATTTATATAAAAAAGAAACTTTTAGGGTTGTGTACATGCTGAAACTGTACCAAACTCTGATTTTTTCAATACAAACACCTATTTGGAACTCCTTAATGTTAGATTAATTTGTAATAGTTGCAAAACAGTTTGCGATGAAGGTGGTGTTCTAAGCATAACTCAAAAACTAATTGGCACGATTAGTTCTAATCCTGGATTCACATATTTTCAGCTTCTTAGAAATCAACTTCCATTAAAATTTTTGTAGTTTACAATTCATATTGATTTCAAGAAATGTATATTTTCGAAAAAATATGAATTGTAATCTAAGATTTTTTAACAGAAACGATTCCTAGAAGCTTCGAATATGCGAATCTAAACTATTACCTTAAAAAAGCCAAATATGCGATGTCGAAATCATATGTTCGCATTAAAAATTTCAGAATTTGGTGCAATTTCAGCATTAAGACGACACCCCTAACAGTATTTGTTTCACACGTTAAGCGCCACGTTAGTCACCGGTGACTGACACTGAACTATCAGTTTAGAACGCGTCATTCACAAATGACTGACGGTCTAAAATATTATATAAAACTAAATATATATATATTGTTTTAAGTAATTACTGAAAATTTATTTAAAATTTACTTACCTTTAATTTATTACAGGATTATACTTTCTTAAAAATTACTTAAAACATTGTAAATTTTTCAGCTTCAGTGTCAGTCACGTGGCACTCAACGTGTTAACATAAATTGAGAGAGAGCATAATTTCCAGTGAAATGGTTATTTCCGGGGTTTTTCCACCCCTGTGGCAATTTTAAGATTAATTACACAAGCCATGGTTGAATTTTTTAACTTTTGGTAATTTAGTTGTATGTATTTTTTAGCGCTGAATCTAAAAATGACATTTTTTAACCAACACATCAGGGTTTTGCACAAATAGTAAATTCAAAGTCAAAAAGTCAAAAACTAACGAAAGTCTGATACTAAAAAATAGAT
The DNA here is from genome assembly GCA_963932465.1 of Maratus speciosus. Lineage (NCBI taxonomy): Eukaryota > Metazoa > Arthropoda > Arachnida > Araneae > Salticidae > Maratus > Maratus speciosus. The sequence continues at coordinate 512,078,878 of OZ010795.1, forward strand.
TTGAGGGTTGTGTTTTTTAACTTTTGATAATTGATTTTTATGTATTTTTAGTGCTTAATACGAAACTGACCTTCATTTTCAACCATCATATCAGAAATTCTTGCAAATCGTAAATTTCAAAGTTAAAATTAAAATAAAAGCGAAAATTTAATACTAAAAAATAGATGTAATTTTTTTTTATATAATAATTTATGTAATTTTTTGGCTTATACTTGGCTTGTAGCGCATTTTAGTTATCGGAGTTTCGTGTAGCTAAACAGTTCAAGAGTCCGTTGACGGGTGGATGGGGCATGTGCCCCGGGCGCCAGAACAAAGGGGCGCCAAATGAAGGATTATACCTTTGGAAAGGATAATTTTATTCTGATGGACTGATGGCTTCCGTTATTATGAAACAGCCATTATAAATGAAGTGTTAGGTGAAGATGAAAGAGCAGCCGTAAAAAGTTAGAACTCTGATTTTCCCATTCGGACCAGAAAATCAGAGTTCTAACTTTTTACGACTGCTCTTTCATCTTCACCTAACTCTTCATTTATAATGGCTGTTTCATAATAATGGAAGCCATCAGTCCATCAGAAGAAAATAACTCGGTTAGGCGGGACTCGGATAATTTGGACTCTACTGAATATGTCATTTTAAAAATGATCTTTAGAATATTTTTGTTGATGTTCAGAGGGACCTCCCCCTTGGATCCGCCACTGTAGATTATGTAGTTCAGTATTACATATTTTATGATTACATATTTTAAATTTTAAAATAAGTCGTCTATTATAAAATTAGTAAAATTCTCTTTGTAAATATTCTTTGTGGAAGAGGGGGGGGGGGGGGCGCCAAAATCCATGTTTGCCCCGGGTGCAAAAAAGGCTAGTTTCGGCCCTGGTAGAGGTAAATCCATTAAATGGCTCCATCAGATTTTAATCAAAATTTTTATTTACACATAATAGGAAACATTTTGCTTACGTCACTCGGAGCCAAAGCTACGTAGTCTGGGTCGGAGTCGCTAAAAAACAAGCCAACTCCAACTCCGACTCCAGATTTTTTTGTTAGACATTTTAAAGTGAAATTAAACTAATTTAATGTAATTTTAAATCTATAAAATGAACTATTATTGCTATTTATGAACTATATCAGGCTACTCAACTTAAAGATGACCGATTTACTGCGGTGTACAAAGTAGATACAGCGGTGGATACAGAGTAAGTACAGAAAGTACTACCCGGGTACAGAGTAGCTGAAAACTGTTTTAATTCCTAGAATAGGTATCTAGGTAATAGGAATCCCTGTAGTAGATATTTTACATTTAGTATATTAAGTACTTCCCCTCATATTTTTGGGGCTTGGGGATAGAATCCGAGGTACAAAGGTCTGCAAGGACCCAAGGCCCGGAAAATGAAGGCAATTTTTCAAACAGGTCGTGTAAGTAGAATTAAGAAAATTTATATTAATGGGTCGGTCAGACTGATAAAAAAAAATTGAGCAAGCTGACAAGCCAAATATAACAAATTTGAAAGACTAAAATTACTGGATAAAATAGAAACAATTTACAATAGGCATGATTTGGGTTAGAATAAATACAACGGCACGGCCAAACTTTTTAGGGGATGGCCTTAAAATTTTGGATCATGCAGATCTCTTACCGGAGGTAATGCAAAAATTATAAATTTTTGCTAATTTTGGAGGCAAAAGAACTAAGAATCCGGTATAGCATTGTAATAGAAGGCTTTTTCCCCCTCAATTGTTTCCTGTCAGTATGGCTAAAAGTCAAAATTCTTAAATACCCTTCTTTTATTTATTTATTTTTGTGCACAGGAGTCAAAATAACATGAAATTGTAATTCTTTTTTTCTGAATCGGCGCGGTACCCAAAATAACAATAAAATAGTGAAATTTCGTTATCTTTCAGCTTTTGAATTTCGGATTTTTCAGGTCCGCAGAACCCGAAATAAAGCCAGAATAGTAAAAGTAATTTTTTTTTTTTTTTTTTTTTAGAATCCACAGAATCCGAATTATTTCCAAAACAATAACACTTTCATCTTTATTTTTCCCCCGTTCCACAGAATTTTTTCGAGTCTGGAAAACACAGTAAAGTAAACCACTAAATTGTAACGATTTTGCTTTTTTCTTTTCAACCCGCAGGTCCAAGATAGTAAATTTTCCATTTTGAGTTTTTTAGACTTCGATAGTTGGATTTTCGGGTTTGCGGGGGCGAAATTGTAAAATTAATAAAGCGGAAAATATAATTTTTTTTAAGCCCTAAAAAGAGAATCAATGAAATAGTGAGATTTTAACTTTATTTTTTTATATTCCATCATTATTTTAACCAACAGGCCACACTAGTATATTAGTTTGCACGGAGTCGGAATAGAAGTCGGAGTCGGAGCCGGTCATTTTACCCACCGACTCGGCAGACCTGCTCGGAGCAAGCGCGTGAGAGAGATTAAGGCTCCTATAACAGGATTATAGGAGTTCTATAAGAGAGACAACGTAGAACGTGACGCAAGTGAAATGGAACATACGTCATTTTACGCCTCACACTCATAGGTCCCCGAACTGTTTAGCTGTAAAAATCACCAGTATAAGCCAAAAAATTGAATAAATTATTATGGAAAGAAGTTTTACATCTATTTTATAATATTTTTCGCTATTTTTTTACCTTTTAACTTTTAAATTTACGATTTGCAAAAAAACCTGATGTAATGGTTAAAAATGAAGATCATTTTCGGATTCTGCGCTAAAAGATACATGATAATCAATCATCAAAAGTTAAAAAACACAACAATCATATCTATTTTATAGTAATCAGATTTCACTATTTTTTAACTTTTTAACTTTGAAATTTACGATTTGCAAAAAATCCTTACGGAATGGTAATAAATGAAGGTCATTTTCGGATTCAGCGCTGCAATACACGTAAAAATCAATTATCGAAAGCTAAAAAACATGACACAACCTAAATTTTGAAGACTAGTGTTTTTAATCAATTTTAAGGCTAAGATAATTAATTTAAAATTACCTCTAATAAGAATTGCAGAGATAAATCAAAATGTAACTAAGATAATATCAATGGCATGCCTGCCAACTTCAACACAGTTAAAATAACATACTTTTTTTTTAATTTATTTTTCTTTTGAATTCAAGCAAAGCACATTCATAATGCATTCATGGGGTCCATATCTCATATAAATAATGTAAGTCAATCATAAGATATACTGATATTAATAAGAAATGCACTTTCTGTATTTCGTAAAACTTTAATTTCTCGATTGAGAAAGTAAATAATATATACATAAAAATAAATCATAAACCATAAATATAATATATATTTTTTCTCTGCATTTTAGTAAATGATGTCTTTAAACCTCGTCTAACAGAAAAATCTGTAAGTCAAAAGGAAGTTAATGACAACTCGACTACAGAAAATTGCCACTTGTCATGATAATATCATTCAATCTTCCATAATTGGGCAATCTATTTTAAAACAAAGCAAATTAGCGTGTTTTCAGAGTCTGAGGGTTCTGAAAGGGGAGTTGGCGAGCGTAGCTCGTAGCGGACAGAAAACCCGTAGGGGAGATGGGGGGGGGGGCACATGTGAACAGTTCGCATAAATATAGCTTTTTCTCATAACTGGATTAATTTCTATAAACAAAAACTACTCAATATAGTAAACAGAACTTTCTTTTACGCATGGTAATTTTTTTTAAATCACCTATATAGTTCTTCTTACATTTTTTAATAGTTTTATAAATTCAAAAAATTGTTCACATGTGCCCCATCAGCGGGGTAGTTGTGAACATACGTGGGACACATGTGAACACAAGGAAAAAATGTCCCTTGACATGCTGTTTATTCTGTTATTCATTTGTCATCGTAATCATTAGTTATATTACCAGTTAAATTCACCATAAAGAATATATATATATATATATATATATATATATATATATATATTTCTCTAGTTTCTGGGTGATGTGTTTAAGAAAAAGTTTATAAAATCAGGCCCCGATCATGACTAATTGGGGCCCTGGGCAAAGATAAATTAGGGGGGCCCATTCGAACCTTTGCAACATTATTCACATAGAACTGATGGTGAGGTAGAAGTGTAATGCATAAACAATATTTTCGAAAATTGGATCTTAAATAGAAGAAAATACTGTCAATTCGAAATTAAATACCTTAATTTATAAAAATACCTTTTTTTTTTCTTCTTCGTACAGACCAAACTCTTTTATATAACTTTAGTAACTTGCTATGTTACTTTAAGATGAATTTGATAACTTCAACTTATGGAAGAGTGTGAAATACTGTAACATATAAATATAGTTAATCAAGTTACTTTCTTTAACTTCTTTTTAAGCTGTACTACACACAACATAATACCAAATAAAATACATTCTACTTCGCAAGTAGAAAGTGTTTTTTCAATAAATCTAAAAAGATGGCAATTTTGGGTTTGTTTTTCATATGTAACTCAAAAGAAAAAACTTTGAATACCGAAGAAAATTTATCTCATGACAATTAGAACTGATTAATTTCAACCACTAAAGTTTAGATATGATTTAAGTTCATTGCTAATACAATCTATTAAAATCAAAATATTATTTCTTATTTAATAGTGGTTGAAATTAACTTTGCAAAATCATTGATCTCTCTCTGTGAGTTCAAAATAAAATTTGTTTGCCAGAAAGTTTAGTAGAATTTTTTACAAAATGAAATTTGTATTTTGTATTTAAAATTTTTCAGAGTTGAAATTGGGGAAAAAATATTTCATAAATTAATATATGGATTTGGGGGGCCCCTGAGGACCGGGGCCCATGGGCAAAGTCCCGTATTGCCCATGCGATAATAAGGGCCTGTATAAAATGAAAATAAGTAGATTTGAGGGGGGAGGCTCGAGGCTTAGATGATTCATTAAGTATTCTTGCAATAAAAAAAAAATAAAGAAGTAATTTTAAGAAAGAAATTAAAACGTTTAAATTTTGCTTAGGGGTTTTTGTTTGGGGGATATTTTAGTGAGGGGGAATTTGCATACTATTTATCGGAAATCTGCCAAAGTTTCTCACTCCTCTATTTGCCTTATTCACTTGTAAATTATAGATAAAGAAGGGTTTTTCAATGATTTTAAAGAAATGTTGACTATAACCCCCCCCCCCCTGACTTCTTTTGCTTTTGAAAAAGGGGGGGAGGTTACAAGCGGGATTTTACGGTAGTTATCAGTTTAAAAATTTTACTTTCTTAAAATATTACTGATATCTATCTCCATTTAAAGCGTCATATACATAACTGTTTTAAAGATGGAAGTAAGCCATCATTGCAAGTTTAGAACAAATATAATAGAAAAATTTGCAAAGTTGTTCAAGGTAATACTTTTGTATTAACAATGCATAAAAAATATTGTTGTAAACCGTTTAGTAAAATAATACATGACACTTATTGTATTTTAGAAAACATTAAATTTATTTAAATCACAAGCGACGTAAACAAGCTTGTTGCTCTTTATGTACTTGCTGACAGATGTGTTTGTAGAAGTTTCCATACAAAGTCCACTTTGTATGTCGGAAATGTCTTCTGTTTCAGGAAAATTATACATATTGGATCTGACATTATTTCTCATGAAGTTAACTGAAATTAACGGAATCACAGAATGATTATTGGGGCACGTATGTACTGTTCATATCTGCTCCGAGTAGTCTGTTCACAAGTGCCCCACATTGCTGCTTCTGTTAAATTGATAAATCATTAACATTTCTAAATTTTAGAAGAAAAAGAACTTAATCAAACATATTTATTAGTATTCATAGTATGTGTTAAAACACTCAAATTCAAATAAATGAATAAATAAATAAAGTTACTCGCTTATCAACTTGGAACAAAGATTTTACTTTCGAGATCTAAAAACAGTGTTTTGGCTACAGAGGACAAACAAAATGCCAAATAGCTTCAAAACATTTTTACCATAATGTCTACAGATGCTATCATCTTTAGTAATTTTTTTCAAATAAAAAAACTTATAATAACTGTTGAAAAATTGCGATGTTCACATCTGCCCCCATCTCCCCTACACATTCAGAAAAGAAATGATTCAACAATAAACAATGAAAATCATATATAAATCAATTGCCCATATCTTAATTATTGGTACGCTTAAATTAACCCCTTCAAATGCGGTGGTTCATTTTTGGACCACTTGATTTTAATCCCTAACTGCCACATTGGCACCAGAATATTGTAATGAAAATTTTCCTTTTATTAAGTACGCCTTATTTTGAAATGAGTTTGTTTGCAGATTCTGGTGTCATTTACTCATTTCAGCTTCTTTACGAAAAGAAGTACCTTTCCCCTGAAAGGGTTAAAATTATAAAAGACAAAATAGAAAGGAGAAGCTATTTGAAGTATATCTGGATCTCAATGTGATCTTTAAAAAGATAAAATAATTGAAAGCCTGAGTTAAAGATGTTATTTTACAAAAATATAATTTCTAGAAATTGAAATGACGCTTTTTGTTTCAAATTTCATTGGCATATATTTCTTCTTGGTAGTACAGTAAACTCTCTGTAAAGCGGACTCTGTGTAAGACGGAAATCTGTCTAACTCGGAAATATTTTCAAGTCCCTGTGAATCTATAGACATAGAGTAAAATTTGTCTAAGGCGGAATATTGTTTACTGCGGAAATTTTTCTTGGTCCCGATCACTTCCGCCCTAGACAGAGTTTACTGTATGTATTTAAAATATTAACAGGTAGTATCAAACTCATTCAATCAAAACTTATTAACATTTTAATTTTAAATATTAAAGATTATTAATATTATGTGAATTATTAAATATTAAAATATAATGTATCATGTCTTTAAGACTAGTTATACTCTTGGTATTTTAGCTTTACCATATCATAAACCCTTCATCCATAAAAAAAAAAAAAAGAAAGAAACTTTGATAAAAATGTGGCGTAATATCTTCTTCAACTTCGTTCTTCAATTACTTGCTTTATCATAAAACAACAGAACGACATTTTATCATAAAATAACAGTATTAGCCCCCGGAATGCTATATCTTTCTCCCAGCTTATTTTGTCTCCAATAAATAACGCACGTCTGTGAAATAACATTACCTTGTATAGCCAGCCGTAAAACAAAATCCGATGTTTCATTGTGCGATTAAATACGCTACAGCATTTTTTAAAACTTCTAAGCATCGCACATTTTCAATGTTTATACCGTCGTATTGGGGAAAAAAGTACTTTTAATGCAATTTGTTTGAAATTACATCTCCATTTGTTTTTGAAATATTTTTTTTTTTTTTTTTTTGCAGTTTTTAGTGACATTTGTTTCATTTTGGCAACTCAAGTTCCCCATTTCTGTAGAAAGTAAAGAAAAAATTGTTGAAAAATAGCAATTATATTTTTTGTTGCCATTTTCTCATAAAAATTGAAAAAAAAAATAATTTTAAGAAACTATATTAATGCAAATGACGTCATTTTACATAAAATAAAAGCGTGTGCTTTAAGTCTCAAAATTGAAATATGTTTTGCAGTAGAGTCCCGATTATCCGTGTCCCGCTTAACCGAGTTATTTTCTTCTGGTGGACTGGTGGCTTCTATTATTATGAAACAGCCATTATAAATGAAGCGTTGGGTGAAGATGAAAGAGCAGCCGTAAAATGTTAGAACTTTGATTTTCTGGTCAGAATGGGAAAAAAATGGCCATAATTTTTTTTTTTCAAAAAAAATTATGGCCATTTTTTTTTTCAATGGCCAAAATATTTTCAATTCCAAAAAAATAGCCATTTTTTTTTTTCAAAAAAAATTATGGCCATTTTTTTTTTCAATGGCCAAAAAATTTCCAATTCCAAAAAAAAAAAAAAAAAAAAAAAAAAAAATAGCCATAATTTTTTTTTTTTTTTTCAAAAAAAATATGGCCATTTTTTTTTATTCTGACCAGAAAATCAGAGTTCTAACTTTTTACGGATGCTCTTTCATCTTCCCCTAACGCTTCGTTTATAATGACTGTTTCATAATAATAGAAGCCACCAGTCCACCAGAAGAAAATGAAGTAATGGAAATGCCGGGGGCGACACTAAATTCTGAAAAAGCAGAATTCCTGTTCTCTAGTTATGTTAATTCGGGGATTTAGAAAATGTATTAAAGAAAATATCATCATAAAATTCTCTATACTATTTTTTTTACTATATTTATTTATTTTTTATCATTCTGCATCTAATTTCCATTCCAATGGCAGCCTTAATTAACTGCCCTGAAAACTTTGTTTTAAGAAGAATATTTATTCTTAATATAAAATAATCTTACAATCTCAAATAATCTTAAATACATAAATAAAGCAGAATGAAAAAAAAAATATATAAATATTTGTGCAATACTCACACGTTTATAGGTTATGAATAAATATATGTTTAACTACGAAAACTGTTTAAGTGTACTGTATTGAAAATTATTAAGCTACATTTATAAACAATGGCATGCCTTAAAATTATCTTTTCCTCGTTATTACGTGAAAAGAAAAACAAAAACATCTAGTTTGTGTCTGTTATACAAAGACGAGAAATGTGAATAAAATCTCTATCAAGGTAAGAACATAAGTTTATGCGTCTATTGAGAGAGTTTTCTATGGAATGCATACAAACAAAATCTTGGCTCGTCTTCAGATATGCAAATAGTCTATGCAAAGCTTCGATGAATTTGCAGCTGGAGGTGAGAGAAAAATAAAGACAAGGAAAGGAAAAAATAAAGAAAAAAGACGAATAAATTAAACCCTGCATATATTTTTTCTTTGAATTAAAAAACTCCATGGTAGGATATCTATTTTTTTTCCCCCACTAATTCTTTTGTGTGTTTTTCTACTGGAAAAGAAGACGACGAACAGTGAGGGGGATTGGAAAAAAATAAATAATAATATAAAAAAAGCCTCCTTTTATATCACCGTGTCCCTTTTAATCGTAAATGTGCGTGTACTGGGGCACCTCTGTAAAAACCGATCGGTTTCAAAAACAGATAAACTGAATCCCCGCCCAACACGCTTGATTAAAACTGTGTAATTAAACGGGCTTTCTGAGAAAATAGCGCTCTTTGCTTTTGTGAAGATGAAAGCGTGGCTAAAGAAAAGAAGAAGATGAAGAAGAGTACTTTACTTAAAGACTAGTGGTGAAAGTTTTAATGCGTTTTTCCGAAGAAAAAGAGAGAAACGGCGTGTAACGGAACGAAGACGTAAAACACACTTTGAAATCGTTTGTCTTTTTTTTAGTTTATTTTTATAATATTTTTTCCGGTGGAAATTATTTTTTGTGACCTTCTTTGTTAGTCTCGCCCATTCTTTTCATACGCAAAGTATTTAAAATGGACTCTATTTTTTCAGGCAGAAGTTAAAGTATATTGCCTTTCAGCTATCTCAACCATCTGGTTTTTCTTAATGAGTTAGGAATATCTTAACTGATGAAGTTCGAAAAAGAGTGGCGAAAAAAAAAAGTTTTACTTTCTTTGATGGCATTGGTTGATTGAGATTCTTCTTTTCTCTTCATTTCTTTAATTCAAACTATTTTCAGAATTAAAGTTTTAATAATGTTTTATGTGGATTTGGAAAAGGCTTTGAATTTGAAAAATAATGAAATAAAGAAAAAAAAAATCGAAACCTTCTTTTGGTTAAAGCGTTTTATATCTAAACAATCTCAGCTTTTAATGTGTATGTCCCGTTAAAACTATTTTGGAGCAGAAAACTTTTATATATGCTAACTTTTATTTTCTTTCGTTTTATTTATTTACTTTACGTTTGAAACAGTCGGTTCTCTTATTTTTTTATTTATTTTTCTTTTGAAACAGTTGCTTTAAAGGCTTTTTATTTGAGTGTTTTTATGAGTTTTATTTAAGAAAGTTAATATTACTATGATGAAATAATAGTTTGTTAGAGGAAAAATGGTTACATTTTTACCCATAGTACCAACGCAGTAAGTAATTGTTTTACAATGTACACAGCCAAAGTACGACATCTTCGCGCATAATTTTAATAAATTGTTTTCTAATGTGCACATTATATTATAGAATATGTCTCAAATTTTTAAATAACGTGTAAAATAGCTGTATATTTTTTAAGTTTATTTTTTATTTTTATTTATTTATTTATTTATTTATTTATTATTATTATTATTATTATTATTATTTGCAAAAAACATACATAAAATAGCAATAAAATGGCAATTAGAAAGCATCAAAACTCAATTTCAAGATTTTTTATTCCGTAAATTTTATCATTGGGATTGAAAACTCCTTCAGCCACATGTATTACTTTCATAACTATAAATGTGCTATTTAAATATTTATATATGTTAAAATCTCAACTCACAGAAAAAACTTAACACAGAAAAAATTTACAGCTGTTCATAACTTGCATTGAGAAACAGAAAATAATGTAACTATAAGCATGGTTGAAGTAGAAGTTCGTTCCCAAAATCAAAACTCTTGGAGCGCTTTAACAAGATTACTCATTTCTATTTTTATACTGTGTCAATAAAGCTATGGCATGCTAATCTATAGTACTATTTTAAACACGTAAACAGATAGTGCTGGATCGTGATCACGTCGTGTTATTCTATCTATTTCCGAGTAATTTAAGCTATGTTATGTGTTTCTGCCTCGTATATTAAATTATTTATGCGTATTGCGTATTCAAGTAATTCATGTCACGCTATCAGTTTTAGCTCGAGTGAAGCACAACTAGTGTTGCCAGATCCAGTTTTAGAAAAGTGAGACAGAGTGGCAAATAAAGCGGGACAGCAACTTCTAAACTGGGACATAAAATTACAGGAAACCCTAAGAAAAGAAACCTGCCTATGACGGAATGTTGTCTAACTGAAAACTTTATATTCCCTACGGTAAAAATACTATTCAACCGTACCATCTACGACAAAAGAATGCTTAAAACGGAATTTTTCTCTTACCCCTTGCGATTCCGTTTTAGCATACTTTATTATGCTAAATGCACCACAATCTTACACATTAAAAACTGTGAAAGCGAAATCGCTAGAGACTGAAACAAATATCCAATTTAAAAGGTATAATTGTATAGCATTCTTATTATAGGGAAAATGATTTTTTTTTAAAACTTTTAAAACACAATTCCATTATAAACAGGTTCCGTTTACTGTACATAATACAATAAAATTTGCAAAAAACAAAATCGCTAGGAGCCATAAAAAATCGTTTTAGACAGGTTTCTGTGTAGGCGGGTAGATTTGTAAAGTATGCGTTTTGAAGGAACTATAAAAAATTTCCGTTTAAAATCCGTAATTCCCTTTTAAATTTTCCGTTTAGTTATGTCTCAACAGGTAAGTTTCTCTCGATACAGACTAACGAGTAGCATGGTAGTAAAATAAATTTAAAAGAATTCGTGCAACATGAAAATCGGGATTTTTAGTTCCCGCGCAGTGGTTACGCAGGACAGGTCTTGGAGTACTTAAAAATCGGGACATCCCGCGTAAATCGGAACACCTGGCAACACTAAGTACAACCCACATTTACCCTTTATCTAGTGACGGTACTTATAAGTATCATTGAAATAACTTGTTATCCTCCGGTACAGTATGCTATTTCTTTCTCCCAGCTTATCTTGTCTCCAAAAAATAACGTTACCTTACAGAAGCTAGCCGTAAAACAAAGCATTACGATTCAATACTCTTTAGCAATTTTTTAAACTTCTAAGCATCGCACATTTTCAATGTTTATACCGTCGTATTGGAAAAAAAATGTTCTTTTAAATGCATTTTGTTTGAAAACTGTATCTCCATTTATTTTTGAAATATTAATTTTTTTGTAGTTTTTGGAACCATTTGCAACGGATTGACAACGGAAGTACTCAATTTCTCTAGAAAGTAAAGGAAAAATAGTTTTAGAATAGTAATTATATATTTTTGCTGCCATTTTCTCGTAACAACCGAAAGAAAAATATAATTAAAATACTTGCTATTTTGAAAAAAAATATAAACGAATGATTTCTGTTAAAACAATGGAAATATTATATACTATATTTAATTATAAGTACCCATGAATCATTAGATAGCCCTTTTTTATCGATTTTCTTGAATAACGGAATCTTTTTGCTGCATTTGTGCATTATTTCTCGATTGTGATGTGCTGTGCATGCTTTACTGTAGATGTTTAAGAGTAGATCGTAAATCTGAAATTCTTAAGCGGATGCGAATGACGTCATTTTACATAAAATAAAACGTGTGCGTTAAGTCTTAAAATTGAAATATGTTTTGTACTGCAGTAGAATCCCGCTTAACCCAGTTATTTTCTTCTGGTGGACTGGTGGCTTCTATTATTATGAAACAGACATTATAAATGAAGTGTTAGGTGAAGATGAAAGAGCAGCCGTAAAAAGTTAGAACTCTGATTTTCTGGTCAGAATGGGGGGGGGGGGAGGGGAAATGGCCATAATTTTTTTTTTAGGCTTATATTTCATCTTCACCTAACACTTCATTTATAATGGCTGTTTCATAATAATAGAAGCCATCAGCCCATCAGAAGAAAATGAAGTAATGAAAATGCCGGAGCGACATTAAATTCTGAAAAAGCAGAATTCCTGTTCTCTAGTTATAAAATTCATTTAATACATCGATTAGTTGTAATACAGTTTAGAAATTTAGAATGCGTAATACATTACTTTATCTTGTTCCAAAAGCATTATTGGTTACACAAAACAAAAATATTTTTAAAAGAATGTTTTCTTTTGCCTTTGCAAATTTTCAGCTTTCTTGGCGTTGGGGGAGAGGGGGGGGGATTTTTCAATTCATAAATATTTCTATATTTCTATTGTAAGAACGTTATATTTGTACATTTCCTAATTCGACAAAATACTTAGAAAAATATTTAAAATAAACGATTTGAGCGGGGTTATAAATATTGCACAAAATCCCTATAAATTCAAATTTAATTAATCCTTCTAAATCCTTCAATCCTTCTAAAATTTATTAAATGATTGTGTAAATCTTCTAATGTAGTTTCAAAAATTCACGAAAAATGCTTTAGAAGATAAAATTTTCATGCATTCGTAATTCAGTACATAAAGGGTTAAAATATAGCTTTCCGATGATCTGTTAATTTTAAAAATAAGCAAATTTTATTGTTAAAAGTATGAAATTTTTCTGTTCAATTCGATATAAGCGAAAATTTTATGAATTACTATTTTAACTTTATATAGTTATTATTAATTTATGTAAATAAGTACTTATGTTCTAATCAGTTCACGTTTCTCTCTATTTAAAAAAAAAAAAAAAAAAAAAAAGTTACTAAAGCTTTCGCTTTTACTACGGTAGTAAATCTATCGTGTCCTTTTGCCTTTCTCGATTTATCTGCAAAAATTATTGCATATAAAAAAATAAAACTGTTAGTTTATAAATAAAGATATGCTTAAACATGCTGAAACAGACAGTTTTTAAATCGAAGAATTATTTTAAGCGCTTTTTACTTTCTTCTATCTTTACAAGAAGAAATTGAATTCGTGAAAATTTTCGGTTTTCGACGGATTTACACGTTTTAGGAGTCAGACTCAGAGATTCCGAAAAACGTGTTTTTACAAAATGTCGGTCTGTGAGTCTGTCTGTCTATTTGTCTGTATGTGACACAAATTTTGTGGACCCTCTATCTCAAGAACTAATGCACCGGATTTAATAAAAATTTATATTCAGTTAGTCCCTGATAGAAATTTGTGCTGATTAATTTTTGGTGTAAATCGCTCAACAGGTGGCACTGTTATGGAGCATTTTTCACGATTTCCACAATAGCTCAATCTCGAGAACTAATGCACGAATTTTCATCCAACTTCAGATCCAGTTAGTCCTTGACATGAATTGACGTTTTATAGATTTTGGTGTAAATCGCTCAACAGGTGGCGCTTCTATGCTGCATTTTTTGAAATTTCCTCAATAACTCTATCTCAAGAACTAATGCTTGAATTTTCAACAAACTTCAGATTCATGTATACATTGATATCAATCAGTGCTGTTTATGTAAATCATGTATGTTTATGTATCAATTTGTTTATGCATGTATGTTTTGGTGTAAATCGCTCAACAGTTGGCGCTGGTATGTTACATTTTTCAGAATTTCCGCTATAGGTCTATTTCAAGAACTAATGCGTGAACTTTTATCAAACTTCAAATTCAGATATACTTTGATAAGAATTGGTGCTAAATTGATGTAATTTCTTGTGCTATTTAAATGATTTAATTGACGTGATTTATACAGCAGAAAGTTTTGTGATGGCCCCAACATATTAGTTAATATTGAAACCAAACAAGGTTGTTCAATTACACAAGTTTTATGGGAGCAAAAACTATGCATAGCAATTAATAATCTTTTGCAAATTGCGGTGCGCAATGTCCAATTATTTTTTTTAATTTAGCAATTTTTTTGTTTTGTTTTAAAATTTATTATTCAAAATGTCATTATCTGAGCATAAATTTAATTTATATTTTGAAATAGGCGTTTAATATTTACTGTTTTTATATTTACTGTATTATATATGTATTATATACTGTATTATTATATTTTGTTTTTATATTTATTATTTTTTATATTTTTATTATTATTGTTTTTAATATTTACTGTTAGGATTTTTAAAAATCCTAATATTTCCAAACAATGTACTTTCAATTGAAATATTATTTACACGAGAAAAAAAACTAAAATAATTAAATTATTACGTGCGAAAAGCATTTACGGGTGAAAATTATGTCATATTTAGTACGAACTGTGCATTTGCATACGTAAAGTGCATCTTAATGATAGATGGTAGCACAGATAACACAACATATAGAGGAAAGCTTTAAATCAGAAATTACGTCATGATCAACAGAACCCATTTATTGATCTAGTTTTGATTTTAAAGATATTTGAAAGATTTATTTATTTTATTTGTATTTAAAAATTGTTTTTATTTTTCTTTCTTGTTGCCTTTTTTAAACTAGTATGTTGTGGCCATCACAAAACTTTCTTCTATACAAATCGCGTTTGATGAAAATTCGTGCATTAGTTATTGAGATAGAGCTATGGTGCAAATTCTGAAAAATGCAACATAGCAGCGCCACCTATTGAGCTATTTGCACCAAAACATAAACAGCATTACACTGTAAAAAATTTTCCGGAAGGTTCAGGAAACAAGTAGGTAAGTGTGATCACAGATCGCACAGAGGGTTTCGTTTAATATTCCTTTCAAAATACTTTATATTTTTGAAAAACCTGTTAGTTTCAAATTTCACAACCAGGGGCGCACTCTATTCTAAACAAACCTCTATCCGAACGAAACTCCGTTTTATATACTATCCGTAGATATATTAATCGAGGGGATTGGGCCGAAAGCACCCAAGATAAGTAGGCGCCCCTGGCGGTAAAAATTGGAACTAAAATACAGTAGCGCTCAAAAGTATTTTGACAACCTTATATTCTCTCTTGTTTTATTTAATATAAAAATTTAAAAGAAAATATATTCCCTATAATTGAGAACACTATGACTGCAGTTATTCAAATGTATCAAGTTTCAACTTGTTTGTTTACATTCGGCGCCACCGAAGAAATATGACTCCTCCTTAGCTCAAAAGTATTTTGACAATTAGTTTTCTTTTAATTGTTGAAGGTGTCAGTGGCGCTATAGCTTCGATTAGTGTTTATATCGGCTTATTTTGATTATTTTTAAATGCCGAAATGTAAAAAATATTGAAGTGATTCTAGAAAAGTCGCTGTAAATGCACTCAAGAAAGGTAGACTGCAAGCAGAATTACCTCGTTCTTTTAGCGGGTCTCGTCAACTTGTTATTACATGGAATAAAGTTTTTAATAAACAGAAATACATCGAAAATAAGCCTCAAAGTGGCCATCCGAAACAAACAACTTGCAATGTTGACTGTATTCTAAAAATGATACCTACAAGTGATTGTCGTAAGTCCGCTGAAATAATAAACAAGTTGGAAATTGCTCGTCAAACGTGGCAAATGAGGTGCGTTCGTACTATAACTAGTTTTATAATTATTTTTTGCACCCCATGTTGTACTGAATGTATATATTTTTTAACTTCATAAGTGCATAGTCTGTAACATCATTAAAATGCACTTGCAATATTTTTTTTCCCATTCCCCGTAATGTAACGGAAAACTTTTGACTGTCCCTGTAATTAAACTATACATCCGATTTTCATAAAATTTGAAATGGCTCGACAAAATTTTGAAACAATTATGTATTTAGAATTTCAGACTATTCGGAAGGCTGTAACATCATTAAAATGCACTTGCAATAATTTTTTCCCATTGGCCGTAATGTAACGGAAAACTTTTGACTGTCCCTGTAATTAAACTATACATCCGATTTTCCTAAAATTTCAAATGGCTCGACAAAATTTTGAAACAATTATATATTTAAATTTTCAGACCATTTGGAAGGCCGTAATATCATTAAAATGCATTTGCAATAATTTTTCCCATTGGACGTAATGTAAAGAAAAACTTTTGACTGTCCCTGTAATTAAACTATGCATCCGATTTTCACAAAATTTGAAATGGCTCGACAAAATTTTGCAACAATCATACATTAAAAATTTCAGACCATTCGGTTGGGTAGTTTTTGCTTTGTTATATGCGGACAGACAGACAGACGGACGGACGGACTGAACGACGACTATAGGTGCTACGTATTTATATAATTACGAACGCACCTAAAAATGAATTGAAAGAAAATTACGGCATAGAAATACACGTTTCATCAGTCAAACGACGCCTAAACCTCTATGGTTTACATGGCAGAAGACCAGCAAAAAAACGTTTCTTATCTACTAAGAATACGAAGGCTAGAGTTGCATTTGTAAAACGGCATAATCCTTTCAGGGACAAAGCAATTCCTTTGCTAAAGTGTTGAAATTAATGATTGACACCGGAATTTTGGTTAAAAAAAGTTCGGTTTATTATGTGTGTGAAATATAGCTTTTTCTTATTTACAAATAAATTTGTTTTCAAATTCCGGTGTCAGTCATTAAATTCAACACTTTAGCAATGGAATTGCTTTGTCCCTGAAAGGGCTATGCCGTTTCACAACTCTAGCCTTCCCATTCTTAGTAGATAACAAACATGTTTTTGCTGGTCTTCTGCCATGTAAACCATAGAGGTTTAGGCGTCGTTTGACTGATGAAACGTGTATGTCTATGCCGTAATTTTCTTTCAATTCATTTTTACTTTCTTCTATCTACAATAGAAGAAAGTATTGTAATCGAAATTTTTTTCGACTTCCGGTTTTCGACGGATTTACATGTTTTAGGGGTCAGAGATCCCAAAAAACATGTTTATAGAAAATGTCTGTCTGTCCGTGTGTCCGTCTGTCCGTGTGTCTGTTGCCATTGTATCATCAAAATGTGTATGAAGTTATGCATAGAATTGAACCAAATTTTTATGTTAAGCTTTTGGCTATGGCAAGCAGATCCTCCCTAAATTTGGAAAAAATTCGCCGGTAGGGGGCTCTGATATAGCGATTTTTGTGCGAATTTGGATGTTGTACCATCCAAAAGTATATGAAGTTATGCATAGAATTGAACCAAATTTTTATTTTAAGTTTTTGGATATGGCAGGTGGGTCCTCCCTGAATTTGGAAAGAATTCGCCGGTAGGGGGCGCTGTAACAGCGATTTTTGTGCGATTTTGAATATTGTACCATCCAAAAGTATATGAAGTTATGCATAGAATTGAACCAAATTTATTTTTTAAGTTTTTGGATATGGCAAGTAGGTCCTCCTGAATTTGGAAAAAATTCGCCTGTAGAGGGCGCTTTAACAGCGATTTTTGTGCGATTTTGAATATTGTACCATCGAAAAGTGTATGAAGTTATGCATAGAATTGAACCAAATTTTTATTTTAAGTTTTTGGCTATGGCAGGTAGGTCTTCCCTGAATTTGGAAAAAATTCGCCGGTAGGGGGTGCTGTCACAGCGGTTTTTGTGCGATTTTGAATATTGTACTATCCAAAAGTGTATGAAGTTATGCATAGAATTGAACCAAATTTTTATTTTAAGTTTTTGGCCTATGCAGGCAGATCCTCCCTGAATTTGGAAAACATTCGCCGGTAGGGGGCGCTGTAACAGAGATTTTGAATATTGTACCATCCAAAAGTGTATGAAGTTATGCATAGAATTGAACCAAATTTTTATTTTAAGTTTATGGCTATGATAAGCAGCACCTCCCTGAATTTGGAAAAAAATTGTCACTAGGGGGCGCTGTAATAGCGATTTTGCATACTGTACCATCGAAAAGTGTATGAAGTTATGCATAGAATTGAACCAAATTTTTATTTTAAGTTCTTGGCTATGGCAAGCAGGTCCTTCCTTAATTTGGAAAAAATTTGCGAGTAGGGGGCGCTGTAATAGCGATTTTCGTGCCATTTTGAATATTATACCTTCGAAAAGTGTATGAAGTTATGCAGAGAATTGAGCCAAATTTTTTGTGTTTCTTTTTGTTCATGGCATGAAGGTCCTCCCTGAATTTGGAAAAATTCCGCTGGAAGGGTGCGCTATAATTACGATGTCTGTACCATTTTCTTTATTGTACAATCGAAAATTGTATAAAATACGCATACAATTGAACAAAATTTTTTGTGCATGTTTTTGGCTTTGGCCAACAGGTCCTCCTTGAGTTTGGAAATATCGCGCGGTAATGGGGCTCTGTGATGGCGATTTTTGTATACTTTTCTTGATTTTTCGTAGTTCTATTGTCCATCGGCGGCTCGTGCAAAGGCGGGAACTCACTTCCTGCTAAGCCGGCTATTCACAAACATCTGATAACAACAGAATAAAGAAAAACTATTAATTTTAACAAATATCATGATATAGATTAACTCGTTTTTAGTTCATTTAATTGACTGAAGCAGAAATTTAAGATGAAAATCAAAGTTGGTATAGTAATGAACTAATAATATTGAAGTATTAACATGTGTAGCTAGTTTTTGAAATATTAAGATGTATAAGATAGAAGAAAGTTTTGGGATTGGCACATCCAACTAGTTTATTATTACAGCGGACTTACGACAATCACTTGTAGATATCATTTTTAGAATACAGTCAACATTGCAAGTTGTTTTTTTTTTGGATGGCCACATTGAGGCTTATTTTCGATGTATTTCTGTTTATTAAAAACTTTATTCCATGTAATAACAAGTTGACTAGACCCGTTAAAAGAACGAGCTAATCCTGCTTGCAGTCTACCTTTCTTAACTGCATTTACAGTGACTTTTCTAGAATCACTTCAATATTTTTTACATTTCGGCATTTAAAAATAATCACAATAAGTCGATATAAACACTAATCGAAGCTATAGCGCCACTGACACCTTCAACAATTAAATGCAAACTAATTGTCAAAATACTTTTGAGCTACGGAGGAGTCATATTTCTTCGGTGGCGCCGAAGGTAGACAAACAAGTTGAAACTTGATACATTTGAATAACTGCAGTCATAGTGTTCTCAATTATAGGGGATATATTTTTTTTTTACATTTTTATATTAAATAAAATAAGAGAGAATATAAGGTTGTCAAAATACTTTTGAGCGCTACTGTATGTAAGGCTATGGTGCATAATATGAAAGAATGGTCAAAGGGTTGTCGGCAAAAGTTGGAAAAGTGCTCCCCGGGTGAAAAGGACGGAGGTTAGAAAAATTGCTTAAAATACACAAGTTAGAGCCCGGAGGAGTAAATAATATAAGACTTTTTGAAAATTTTATGATTTGCCATGTGGTCTGAGGTATACGTATGCAAAAATTCTTGTCTCTAACTTAATTAGGGGCTCTCTTAGAAAGAATTATTTAAAATACATATGTGGTAGCTCAAAGGGTTAAACGTAAGACTTTTCAAAATTTTATGATTTGTCGCCTGGCCTCAGGTGTTTGCTATAAGTATTCAAAATTTCAAATCTCCAATTTAATAAGAGGCTCAGTTAGAAAGAATTGCTTAAAATACGCATGTGGGAGCCCAAAGGGTTAAATGTACGACTTTTTCAAAATTTTATGATTTGTCGTATGATGTGTGGTGTTCAGCTATAAGTATGCCAAATTTCACGCCTCCAACATGTATAGTTTCTGAGAACGGGCTCTGTGACAGACGGACAGGCAGACAGAGGAGCGAGACGAATAGGATTTCGTCAGATGAACGAAACTCTAAAAAGGAGTGGCATTTAGATGCCACGGCTTTTTGCTGTTATGTTTCACAACAAAGTAGTGAAACATTCCAATTTTTCAGAAACATTCCGTAATATATACTCCGAAACCTTTCATAACAAAGTAGTGAAACATTCCAGTTTTTCAGAAACATTGCATAATATATACACCGAAACCTTTCATAACAGTTATGAAAGGTTTCAGAGTATATATTACGGAATGTTTCACTATCTTGTTCTAAAACGTAACAGCAAAAAGCCGTGGCATCTTAATACCACCACTTTTGTCCGGAACCTTCCGGAATTTTTTTTTTTTTTTTTACAGTCAAGGTTAACCTTTAGCTGATGTGACTAAAATTTGTCACACAACTGATGTCATCCGGTCTCTCAGACCCCTCGAATAAAGTGAATAAAAAAATAATTCAAATGGTTGAATTTACTTAAATTTTGTCCTAACAATATCGTTGTACTTCTCTTAGGAGCATGTGAATTAAATTGCATGAAAAAAGTATTTTATTCATATTATTTAACTTCAGTACAGAAAAGTAAAAAGCTGTAAAAGTGTTTACAGCTGGGAGTCGCGGGGTCTGGGAGACCGCATGACATCAGTTAAAGGTTATCAAACAATATCAGAGTATTATATTTGTTCATAAATGCAAGCTCGCGGTGAAAAAAAAGAATTTTTTCAATATAAAAAAAAGTTATGTTATGAAACGTTAATATATTACATAAAAAATGTGAAAACATAAAAGGAAACACTATTTTCAGATCTACTCGCTTTTTAGGTGCGTTCGTAATTATATAAATACGTAGCACCTATAGTTGTCGTTCAGTCCGTCTGTCCGTCCGTCCGCATATAACAGAGCAAAAACTACCCAACCGAATGGTCTGAAATTTTAAATATATGATTGTCGCAAAATTTTGTCGAGCCATGTCAAATTTTATGAAAATCGGATGAATAATTTAATTACATGGCAGTCAAAAGTTTTCTTTACATTTCGGCCAATGGGGAAAATTATTGCAAGTGCATTTTAATGATGTTACAGCCTTCCGAATGGTCTGAAATTTTAAATATATCATTGTTGCAAAATTTTATCGAGCCATTTCAAATTTTATGAAAATCGGATGTATAGTTTAATTACAGGGACAATCAAAAGTTTTTCTTTACATTACGGCCAACGGGAAAAATTATTGCAAGTGCATTTTAATGATGTTACAGCTCTCGAAAGGTCTGAAATTTTAAATATATAATTGTTGCAAAATTTTGTCGAGCCATTTCAAATTTTATCAAAATCGAATGTATAGTTTGATTACAGGGACAGTCAAATTTTTTCCGTTTCATTACGGGGAATGAAAAAAAAATTATTGCAGTGCATTTTAATGCTGTTACAGACTATGCACTTATGAAGTTCGAAATAATATACATTCAGTACAATATGGGGTGCAAAAAATAATTTTAAAACTAGCTATAGTACGTACGCACCTCATTTGCAACTTTTGACGAGCAATTTCCAACTTGTTCAACATTAAATATGGCAAATAAATTTCAAATACCTTTTTAGTTGCGTGCGTAATTATATAAATACGTAGCACCTATAATCGTCCTTCGGTCCGTCTCTCTGCCTGTCCGTCCGTCCGCATATAACAGAACAAAAACTACCCAAACGAATAGTCTGAAATTTTAAATATATAATTGTTGCAAAATTTTGTCGAGTCATTTTAAATTTTATGAAAATCGGATGTATAGTTTAATTATACAAAGACAGTCAAAAGTTTTCCGTTACATGGCGGCCAATGGAAAAAAAATATTTCAAGTGCATTTTAATAATGTTACAGCTTTTCGAACTGAATGAAATGGATATGCACTTATGAAGTGCACTAAAATATACATTCAGCACAATATGCGGTGCGAAAATATTTATAAAACTAGTTACACGAACGCACCTCATTTGCCAAATTTGACGTGCACTTTCCAACTTCTTTATTTTAATTTCATATTGATAAACTATTATTTTTTTAAGAATTCAACCTCTGAAAAGCATTTAAAAAACTAGTATGTTGTGGCCATCACAAAACTTTCTTCTATGTAAATCACGTCAATTAAATCATTTAAATAGTAAAAGAAATTACATCAATTTAGAACCAATTCACATCAAAGTATACCTGAATTTCAAGTTTGATGAAAATTCGTGCATTAGTTATTGAAATAGACATGTAGGGGAAATTCTGAAAAAAATGCAGCATAGCAGCGCCACCTATTGGGTGATTTGTACCAAAACACAAACAGCACTAATTCATGTTAAGGTATACCGGAATCTGAAGTTTGATGAAAATCCGTGCATTAGTTCTGGAGCTAGAGCTACTGTGGAAATCACAAAAAATGCAGCACAGCAGAGCCACCTGTTGAGTGATTTACACCAAAAGGTACAAAACATCAATTCATGTCAAGGACTAACTGAATCTGAAGTTTGATGAAAATCCGTGCATTAGTTCTAGACATTGAACTACTGTGGAAATCGTGAAAAATGCTGCATAGCAGCGCCACCTGTTGGGCGATTCACACCAAAACATAAACAGCACTAATTCATATACAGGTATACCTGAATCTGAAGTTTGTTGAAAACCCAAGCATTAGTTCTTGAGATAGACCTATTTCGAAAATTAAAAAAAAATGCAGCATAGCAGCGCCACCTGTTGAGTGATTTACACCACGAGGTGTAAAACGTCAATTCATGTCAAGCACTAACTGAATCTGAAGTTTGATGAAAATCCGTGCATTATTTCTTGAGATAGAGCTATTACGAAAATCGTGTAAATGCTGCAAAATGTAGCATAGCAGCACCATCTGTTGGGCAATTTGCAACAAAACGTTACCAGCACCAATTCATATCAAGGATTAACTGAATCTGAAGTTTGATGAAAATCCGTGCATTAGTTCTTGAGATAGAGCTAGTAGAAATCTGGAAAAATGCAGCATAGCAGCGCCACCTGTCGTGCGATTTACACCAAATACTAATCAGCACCAATTTCTATGAGGAACTACTTGAATATAAATTTTTATTAAATTCCTTGCATTAGTTCTTGAGATAGACCGCCCACAAAATTTGTGTCACATACACACAGACAGACAGACTCACAGACTCACAGACAGACATTTTGTAAAAACATGTTTTTTGGAATCTCTGACCTCTAAAACGAGTAAATCCGTCGAAAACCGGAAGTCGAAAGTTTTTACGAATCCAATACTTTCTTCTTGTAAAGATAGAAGAAAGTAAAAAATAGATAAGAATTTATTTTTTCCTCCTTGGATTTGCAGCTTTGCTACGGGCAGCAATTATAGGTGTGTGCCGGGTAAAATTCCTCGTCGGCGGCGGTGCGAGACAGCGTGATTTTAAAATTTCTAAAACTGCTTATCACTATAGATAATTAATATTAATAATTCAGTTTTTACATGTTATTAGCTTTCTTCGCTGACTTTCGGAAGTAATAGTTTTAACATATTTTATTTGATGTAATTCTCATACATCGTACAAAATTAAACTTTAGTGTTAGTTTTTAAATGAAACACTAGAATCAAGCTGAAAGCGCGTTAATTCTGAAAATATTATTTTTTATTTATCAGGTAACAAAATCGAAGCTGTACAACAAAAATATATTAATCGAAACTCATGACTAAAAATATAATACAAAAAAGTGCCTAGTTAAACTAATGGCATTGAGCTCACAGGCTATTCACACTAATTGTATATTATACTCTTATTTCAAAGAATAATGCTCCTCGAAAAATAAATTAAGGGGATTAACCGCCCCCCCCCCCTTTCCTCTCTTTATATTTAACCAATGAGCCTCCAAATCTCATCAGGGAAGCGCCTTATCAGAATAAACCGTAGTATACCACGTTTGAAGCAAATCGGATAGAAAAACACATTTATCTAATTTAAGGGGGTATTAGCCCCCCATTCCCCTCTTTATCCTTAAACAATGAACCTCCAAATCTAAGCAAGGAAGTACCTTATCAGAATTAACCGGTACACCAAAGTTCAAGCAAATCTAATAATTCTGCATGAAAAACTCATTTATCTAAGTTAAGGCGGGATTACCCCCCCCCCCCCGTACCCCATCTTTATACTTAACCAACGAACCCCCAAAACTAATCAGGGAAGCACCTTATCAGAATGATCCTAGAAAAAAAATTGAAGCAAATCGGATATTTCTATCAAGAGTTATCGCGTTATGTACATACATACATACATACATACGTACTTACAGTCGTGGAAAAAAAAAGTAAACACCCCCTACTAACTCCTCAACAAATCATCGTAGAAAAAAGTTACTGGTACCGAAAGATTGGAAATAAAGTCTACTTTTAAATGGTGTATATAAAGTTTTCTTAGGGGGTCATCTACATATTAAAACGGATCCAAACTTCATTTTTTTCAATAGCAATACCCAATTTTAACGAGATATTTCAAATCTTCGGTTCAAACTATGCCTAAACACCAAATTTCAAGTCATTTGAATGATAAGTTTTTGAATTATAAACATTCAAAATTTAATCTTTCTAATGTTAAATTACATTTTCATATTTTTATTTATATCTCCCGAAATTATGCTCCTAATGTGCTATTTTTTTTTCGTAGTAATAATACTAATATACCCAAACATACATAAGCTGAATTTGCAATTTTTATAATTTTATGATATGAATTATGAATTATGAAATTAATATTCGAAAAAATTATGAATTGCAACCTACAATTTTTTTGATGGATTTAGATTTATTAAGTCCTGCTTTATGGAAATTCAAAAATTTCACATTTTTCTTCCAAGTAGTTTTCAAATTATGCTTAAAAAACGGGGAAATGATGGTTTAAGGGGCCGTCTATGATGGAAGTGAGTAGACATTTTGAAATTTATTCTGCTGTACTGTAATCTAACACGCTTCATTGACTCCTTGAGTGGCGCTTAAGGTGCCTTGATCAAGGAAGGGGCTCTCTCGGTTAACAATCCAGTACGGAACTTCAATTTGGATACAGCCCTTAAAATACGCTCGTTTTAAAATAAGTAATTTCTCAGAAACTTATGGTACGAATTGCATAAAAATTCGTTTTTAGGCTAATTGAAGGGTGTAGAGTTCATTTATGCTGTCAGAATTGGGTACTGCTATTGAAAAAAACAAAGTTATGGTTCGTTTTAATATGTAGATGGCCCCCTAAGAAAATTTTATATACATCATTTAAAAGTAGACTTTATTTCCAATCGTTCGGTACCAGTAACTTTCTTCTACGATAATTTGTTGAGGAGTTAGTAGGGGGTGTTTACTTTTTTTTCCACGACTGTACATACAGAACCTGCGGGCACATTAGGTCTAAGGCTTTGATAAAGCCTGTGTGCTAAAAAGTATTTGCTAAAAATGAGTTCCGAGTTCGGACTTGCGCGAGTAAATAAAGTGTAAAACTCTTAATTATATTTTTAAAAATGCAAACATTATTTTTATTCCTTTATTAAAATATTAAGTTTTTGGAAAATATAAAAATTCCTTTTAATCTTTTTTTTATGGTTTAATAATTTACATCTTTACTAGAAGATTCGATAAACAATACAAAAGATAAGTATAAAACGTGCAAAAACTACTTTTATGTGTTATTTTTTTTTTCAAATTTTACATAATAAAATGAGAAAAATACTGCATTACATTTATTTGACATATATCATATTTTATAAAGTAGGAAAATTTATCAATCGGAGTTAAATGTTCATTATTATCAATCGCATTCGAAAATTGACTCCAAAATTCGAGCCATAAACACGAATCACCATTATATTTAGATATATTAAGTTTCGGAAGTTTTACCAAATTTAGATTCAGAATTTTCTGACTTCTTAGTAGAGAACTATTGTTGCTACTACTATCACTTTCAATGTCTGAAGCATCTTGTTTAGTTTCAGGAGTTACGGTGTTATCTATCTATACTAATATTATAAAGAAATAAAGTTTGTTTGTTTGTTAGCGGTAATCTCTGGAGCTACCGAACCGATTTCAAAAGTAATGGTATCAAAATGATGGTGTTAGTCCATAGAACATAGGCTAGATTTTATGTCAGTGCCGACCCCAAAGAGGGTGCAGAGAGCAAAAAACGTTCTAAAAATGCGATTTTTGCGTTACTGAAGGGCCTAGAAATGTGAAATTTGGAATATTTGTTACTTATAAGATATAAATGATGTCTAAAAACAGTTCTTAAACAATTCGAAATTTAAAATCCCTGCCGGCTCGGGCCTACAGGCGGAGGTAGATTTCGAAGTTAAGTACTAAATTCACCAACAAAACTTAAATCAAGATTAAAGATAAACCCAGTTCCTTCGCTAAGAATGAGCTCTAGGGAGCTAAACATTTTGTGAAAATTCTAATATACACACACGCATGTATATGGAATAGGTTTAAAAATGGCTAAATCAAATTCAGAGAACCTCGAAATGTTAAAATATGTTAATATTTCCATACTCGGGTTTTTATCATGTTTTAATACGTTTCTTCAAACTCAATGACGTTACATATTCACCTGCTGTGGTCCATTATATTTTCAATATGACGCAATATTTTGTTGTTGTTTTTTAATTCGTCAAACTATTTATTTCATTTTGAATTTTCATGCAGAACTCTTGCTCTAGAAAACTTATGACGTAATATTCAATTTGTTTTCAATTCGTCAAACTATTTATTTCATTTTGAATTTTCATGCAGAAATCATGCTCTAGAAAACTTATGACGTAATATTCAATTTGTTTTGAATTCGTCAAACTGCTTATCTAATTTAATTTTTCACGTGAAAACACTGCATTAGAAAAGCAATTGTTGTGGTGAGAATTTTATTGCTTTTTTTTTATTGTTGGCAACAGCTATAATGAAAAATATTTATTTTTTCCTGCCATTGTTGTGTAAAAGCTGGTTTTATCAGAATCATGTTAAGACGGTATTCAAAATTTTAAATCTTCCCCATTCCCATTCCCTTGGACCGATTTTGCTCATTTTCAATCCCCGCCGAGAAATTAGCTATCTTAAAGTTGTTGGCGAGTTTGAAGACGTTCCGTGCATAATTGCGACTTTTATCGTGCGGACAAAATTTAGTACATACATACATACATACATATATATATATATATATATAAACTTTTTAGGTGGGGGTGGTTTTGGGTTCCTGGGGTCATGTAATGAAAAGTTATGAAGGAATTTTTCAAAAGTCGCACCATGGTAACGACTGCAATAGGTAGTATTTCTTACGAAATCTACCTAAAAGGGTGAAAATGCACAAAAAGCGTTCTAAAAATGCGATTTTTGCGTTACTGAAGGGCCTAGAAATATGAAATTTGGAATATTAGTTACTTATAAGATATAAATGATGTCTAAAAACAGTTCTTAAACAATTCGAAATTTAAAAGGGGTGAAAATGCACAAAAAGCGTTCTAAAAAACGTTCTAAATGGTAGTTTTTTCACAATCTCAGGAAATACTAAACCGATTTAAAAAATATAGGTGTCAAAATGATGGTGACAACCCTCGCTCCAAGATAGGCTATTTTTTTATGTCGGTGCCACTACCCCAAAGGGGTTGCAGGAGCAAAAAACGTTCTAAAAATGCGATTTATGTGTTACTGAAGGGCGTAGAAGTAAAGTTTCTTTGTTTGTTAGAGGTAATCTCTGGAGCTACCGAACCGATTTCAAAAGTAATGGTATCAAAATGATGGTGTTAGTCCAACTTAGAACATAGGCTATATTTTATGTCAGTGCCACTACACCAAAGGGGGTGCAGGAGCAAAAAACGTTCTAAAAATGCGATTTTTGCGTTACTGAAGGGCCTAGTAATATGAAATTTGGAATATTAGTTACTTATAAGATATAAATGATCGTGAAATTTCGCAAACCCCTTGCTCTCTCGAGCAATCAGCCAGACCTGCTTAGGCGCCAATGATCCCAGATCACGTGGTCAGACTAGAGAATTAATATTAAAAAACATTTTTTCTTTCTTGTTCCTTTTTTAGTTTAGTTTTTATTGTGAATGTGAATCTTGACCGCAACAGGTAGTCTGCGTATGTTTTTTGCCATGATCTTCAAATCGAAGAAATGATGTTTTGATTTTAAAAAGGGAAATTTATTTTCGAATATAAAATCATGCTATTTCCTTGGCTTCTTTATAGAAGAAAATAATTGTTGAAATTTTTAATATGAATATCTTGGAATCCAGGCGAAGAATAACAAATATTATCCAAATGTTTTCATTGTAAAATTGTAAATATTTAAAAAGTGTAAATAGAATTTTCAAGTTTTTTATCATCATGTGCTCTTTTATTGAACAACACCTGTGCCACTTTCAACGGGAAATATGCTTGATTATTTTAATGTGATTTTACATGAATCGTGAAGTTTTCATCTAAGCTCTCCCAACTTTGATTTAAATTAAGAATAACGTGAAGCTCTTGAATTTCATGAAGATTATTCTTTATTTCTTTGGTGCCTCAAGACCCAGAATAAAGGTAAGAAATACCTTTATTATTCTGCATGACTATTGACTATTGATTTATTGAAAATAACGCTTTCTCATGATAATTTATTTTGAAAATTGAAATAAATTTTAAACATGGATAAGCCTGATAAGCTTAAAAGTAAAAGAGCTACTGTTCGCGCAGCAGTTACAAAATTAATCACAAAATGTGGTACATTATTATCTGTTGATATTGATAAAACTGATTGCGATTCTTTAATGGAATCGTTAGAGCTCGTAAATGAAAAGGAGCTCTACTAAAGGAATTAGATTCCGAAATAGATGAGCTAATTCAGAAAAAAAACTGAATATGAAAAAGAACTAAAATCGGTAGAAGAATATTCTGAAAAAATATCAAGTTTGAAATTTAAAATTAAGATGAGGCTTAAAAAATGTAAAATCGAAACTGAACCAAAAGTTTTACTAGAATCAAGTAAGGGTTGAAAAATCGGTAGTAAACCAGTTTCAGCAGTGAAGCTTCCTAAACTTAACATAGAAAAATTTTCTGGTGATGCAAGCCAGTTCTTAGAATTTTTTAATTTATTTACTAGTGCGATAGATTCAAACAAATCGTTATCAAAAATTGAAAAATTCCAATATCTTAAATCCTTGTCGTCTGGACCTGCATATAATATTGTAGCTGGTTTTGAACTGACAGATCAAAATTATTCAACGTGTTTAAAGTTGTTAGAAGAGAGGTATGGTAAGCGGGAAAATATCATAAACTGTTACATGAATAAAATTCTAAATCTTGAACCAGTGAAATCCACTAACAGTGTTACTTCTTTAAGAAAGTTGTATGATAAAATCGAAACTTGTATGAGAAATCTTGATACGTTAGGAGTGACATCGGGCTCTTACGGCCATTTATTACTACCCATATTATTAAGGTTATTACCAGAAAATTTGATACTAGATTTCCATCGAAAACGTGACCCCGATAAGGACTGTGAAGTCACAGATTTAATAAATTTTATTAAAACGGAACTAAGATGCCGGGAAGCTACTAATTTAGTAAATAATTCCCAAAGTAAAGCTTATGAAAATTCTAAAACCAAATATGAAAATTCTTCAAGCAAATATCAAAATTTTCCTCAAAAGAAAAATATACCTTCAGCTGCTGCTTTAAATACATCTAGAAAACAGTTTTGCATATTTTGCGAGTCTTCTGATCATGTAGGACTAAATTGTTCGAAATTCACTGATGAACAAAAACGATATAAATTAAAGAAAGAAGGTCGCTGTTACAAATGCTTTTACAAGTCGCATATATCTGTAAATTGTAGAACAAAAATTAATCCTTGTTCCAAATATGTTAACAACACCCATAGTCATTTGTTTTGTTTTAAAGAAAGAACAAAAGAAAATCCTGAAAAAGAGAAGTGCAATTGTATCTATGATGTCGGAACAAAAATATAAACAAAATAAAGCAACATTATTGCAGACTTGTACAGTTTCTGTGTCTGCTGGTAAACAATGCTTGTTGGCTCGCGCTTTATGTGATAGTGGTTCAGAAAAATGCTTCGTGAAGAGATCTCTAGTACAAAAATTAAAATTGAAGCCATTGCGAAGAGAAAATTTATTAGTTTATCCTTTTGAGCGGAGACGCCCTTATGAATCTTGTTATGAAGTTGTTGCTCTTGAATTATCCAGTGTTGTGCAACCTATTAACTCGATAAAGATCGAAGCACTAGTGGTTGATAAAATAACTGGAGCTTCTGTGAAAACCCTAGAACCAGAACTTCTAGACATAATGAGAACAAGAGGCTTTAAGCCTGCTGATACAGGTCTTGAACAGGAAATAAATATTTTGCTAGGGTCTGACTTTTTGTGGAAAATATTAAAGGGAATCGAGGGAAAATTGACAAAAGAATTATACGTTGCAGAAACTATTTTCGGCCATACGGTGCAAGGGCAGATAGAGTCGAATAAAAAAGAAGTGGCTTGTTTGCGTGTTTCAGTTGAAAATATAAATACTCAACTGAAAGCATTTTGGGAGCTGGAAGCTATTGGCATTGCTGAAAAGAATATTACCGATCATGAGGTAATAAAAGAATTTAAAGAAAATTTAAAATTCGTAAATGGGCGTTATGAAGCAAAATTATTGTACAAAAATTCTCGTGAATTCCTTAGAAATAATCTTGAAGTAGCAAAGAAGCGGTTTTCTAGTTTAGAAAATAAATTCTTGAAAAACGATTCTTTATTTAACGAATATAACTCCATTTTGCTAGAGCAGTTTAATGAGGATGTAATAAAATTGTACACCGAGAAAGATTCTAATAATTCCTATTACGTGCCATACAGTCCTGTTATCCGTGACGACAAAACTACAACAAAAATGCGCATAGTCTATGATGCTTCTTAAAATATGATGATTCTCTATCATTAAACGAATGTTTGTATCATGTCCCTAATTGAATTCTAATGTTTTAGATGATGAAAACATTCCTGTTTCGAGTTTCGAACCCCCAATACTTCCTTGAAAATTTTAGGATTGATCTGGAACAATACAGCAGATAAATTAGGACTAGAATTACGACCCTTGTTAGAAAAATTAAATAATAATTTTTCTACTAAACGCAATGTTTTGAAAATTGAAACTATGTTATTTGATCCAGCCGGATATATTGCCCCTTTTGTTATTCGCATCAAATGCCTCTTACAATATTTATTGTTAATGAGAATATCATGGGATGAAATTTTTTCTGGTTAACTAGAAAATAATTGGCAAAAATGGCTTTCAGAAATTTCGAATCTCGCTCACTTGAAAATTCCTAGGCAGTACTTTAACAACATGATCATGGAAAAGGATCATCTCCAATTACACATTTTTCCTGATGCTAACCCTAATGTGTATGTTCCTGAATTTCTTTCTTTGCCCGAAGATTAGTGGTCTAGCGTTAAAATTGCTGCAACACAATTACCTGGTGTTTCTGAAGAAAAGTCTCGAAAAGCAGCAACCATTTCTTGTGCTGTTCAAACAATTAAATGTGATGAAATTCCCATTTTTAATCTCGAAAAGTATAGCTCCCTAAAAAAATTGTATCGAGTAACTGCATGGATGTTTAGATTTATTTCTAATATAAAATTGAAGGTAGAAAAAAGAGATTTTTCAGAATTATCAGCTGAGGAAATGTTACATGCTGAAATTTTTTTGTCAAAGCTAGTGCAGAAAGAAAGTTTTCCCGAAGTTACAAAATACTTGAAATGTAACAAAAGTACCCCTAAAGAATCGAATCTTCTACAGTTAAATCCTATGTTGTCAGATGAAGGTTTGCTGTTGGTACGAGGACGGTTACAAAAGTCTGATTCCTCATTTTATGAAAATTATCCTGTTGTGATTCCTGCAAAACACAAACTTACTGAAATAATCGTGAAAGATGTACATGAAAAATTTTTTCATTCAGGAGTGTCCAGTACATTAGTACAAACTCGTGAAAAGTTTTGGATTTTAAGATCTAGACAGTGCATAAAATCAGTCCTAAACAAACGTGCTATCTCCAAGAAATTTAGCGTTCGGCCTGGTCAGCTAGTTATAGCAACTCTAAAGCATATCTTGTGTTTACCTGCAACCAAGGAATCCTTAGTGAAACGCTTCCATTTGCGCGAGACTCTTCGTAATCATTTTTGGAAGCGCTTGAAAAATGAGTATCTTCTCAACTTACAATCTGCTCACTACACGGACCAGAGTAAAACTTCTGACTTTGAAATATATGATGTGATTTTTATGCATATGAACATGTATCAAGAACTTTCTGGAAGATGGGTATTTGTGGACAGAGATTTAAAAAAAAGAGGGTCTTATGAATTGAAGGCAAATAATTCCATCATTAAAAGACCTATTAATTTTTTTAATAATTTAGAACTGAAAAAAAAACTTTGATATTATTAGACACTCAAAAAAAAACTCTCATTGACATTTGACTTTTAGAAAAAATCTTGAATTGTTTCTGTTATTGACTTTTAAAAACTTTTTATTTTTTTTCACTTAAAAAAAAAATGTTTCTTGTTTGATAATATTTCTAATTTTAAGTTTAATTTTTTTTGTGTTGAATATTCTAGAAAAAGTTGTATAGATTTAAACTGTTCTTTCTATTTTTAGTAGCAGAAACCTGTTCGCAAATATTTTAAATTGTTTTAGTTAGTTTTTATTTGAAGTCCAGTATGTAAGTATATATTTTGATTTGTATTTTATTTATGTATAGTGTAAGTGATAACTTTTTAGAATAATTTTTTTTTCTACTTTAATTATTTTGAATCCCATTTTTGATGAACCCTTGTTCATCGGGGGGGAGTTTGTGAAATTTCGCAAACCCCTTGCTCTCTCGAGCAATCAGACAGACCTGCTTAGGCGCCAGTGATCCCAGATCACGTGGTCTGACTAAGGAATTAATATTAAAAAACATTTTTTCTTTCTTGTTCCTTTTTTAGTTTAGTTTTTATTGTGAATGTGAATCTTGAACGCAGCAGGTAGTCTGCGTATGTTTTTTGCCATGATCTTCAAATCGAAGAAATTATGTTTTGATTTTAAAAAGGGAAATTTATTTTCGAATATAAAATCATGCTATTTTCTTGGCTTCTTTATAGAAAAAAATAATTGTTGAAATTTTTAATATGAAAATCTTGGATTCCCAGCGAGGAATAACAAATATTATCCAAATGTTTTCATTGTAAATATTGTAAATATTTAAAAAGTGTAAATAGAATTTTCAAGTTTTTTATCATCTTGTGCTCTTTTATTGAACAATACCTGCGCCACTTTCAACGGGAAATATGCTTGATTATTTTAATGTGATTTTACATGAATCGTGAAGTTTTCATCTAAGTTCTCCGAACTTTGATTTAAATTAAGAATAACGTGAAGCTCTTGAATTTCATGAAGATTATTCTTTATTTCTTTGGTGCCTCAAGACCCGGAAAAAAGGTAAGAAATACCTTTATTATTCTGCATGACTATTCACTCTTGATTTATTGAAAATAACGCTTTCTCATGATAATTTATTTTGAAAATTGAAATAAATTTTAAACATGGATAAGCCTGATAAGCTTAAAAGTAAAAGAGCTACTGTTCGCGCAGCAGTTACAAAATTAATCACAAAATGTGATACATTATTATCTGTTGATATTGATAAAACTGATTGCGATTCTTTACTGGAATCGTTAGAGCTCGTAAATGAAAAGGAAGCTCTACTAAAGGTATTAGATTCCGAAATAGATGAGCTAATTCAGGAAAAAACTGAATATGAAAAAGAACTAAAATCGGTAGAAGAATATTCTGAAAAAATATCAAGTTTGAAATTTAAAATTAAGATGAGGCTTAAAAAATGTAAAATCGAAACTGAACCAAAAGTTTTACTAGAATCAAGTAACGGTTCAAAAATCGGTAAAAAACCAGTTTCGGCAGTGAAGCTTCCTAAACTTAACATATAAAAATTTTCTGGTGATGCAAGCCAGTTCTTAGAATTTTTTAATTTATTTACTAGTGCGATAGATTCAAACAAATCGTTATCAAAAATGAAAAATTCCAATATCTTAAATCCTTGTTGTCTGGACCTGCATATAATATTGTAGCTGGTTTTGAACTGACAGATCAAAATTATTCAACGTGCTTAAAGTTGTTAGAAGAGAGGTATGGTAAGCGGGAAAATATCATAAACTGTTACATGAATAAAATTCTAAATCTTGAACCAGTGAAATCCACTAACAGTGTTACTTCTTTAAGAAAGTTGTATGATAAAATCGAATCTTGTATGAGAAATCTTGATACGTTAGGAGTGACATCGGGCTCTTACGGCCATTTATTACTACCCATATTATTAAGGTTATTACCAGAAAATTTGATACTAGATTTCCATCGAAAACGTGACCCCGATAAGGACTGTGAAGTCACAGATTTAATAAATTTTATTAAAACGGAACTAAGATGCCGGGAAGCTACTAATTTAGTAAATAATTCCCAAAGTAAAGCTTATGAAAATTCTAAAACCAAATATGAAAATTCTTCAAGCAAATATCAAAATTTTCCTCAAAAGAAAAATATACCTTCAGCTGCTGCTTTAAATACATCTAGAAAACAGTTTTGCATATTTTGCGAGTCTTCTGATCATGTAGGACTAAATTGTTCGAAATTCACTGATGAACAAAAACGATATAAATTAAAGAAAGAAGGTCGCTGTTACAAATGCTTTTACAAGTCGCATATATCTGTAAATTGTAGAACAAAAATTAATCCTTGTTCCAAATATGTTAACAACACCCATAGTCATTTGTTTTGTTTTAAAGAAAGAACAAAAGAAAATCCTGAAAAAGAGAAGTGCAATTGTATCTATGATGTCGGAACAAAAATATAAACAAAATAAAGCAACATTATTGCAGACTTGTACAGTTTCTGTGTCTGCTGGTAAACAATGCTTGTTGGCTCGCGCTTTATGTGATAGTGGTTCAGAAAAATGCTTCGTGAAGAGATCTCTAATACAAAAATTAAAATTGAAGCCATTGCGAAGAGAAAATTTATTAGTTTATCCTTTTGAGCGGAGACGCCCTTATGAATCTTGTTATGAAGTTGTTGCTCTTGAATTATCCAGTGTTGTGCAACCTATTAACTCGATAAAGATCGAAGCACTAGTGGTTGATAAAATAACTGGAGCTTCTGTGAAAACCCTAGAACCAGAACTTCTAGACATAATGAGAACAAGAGGCTTTAAGCCTGCTGATACAGGTCTTGAACAGGAAATAAATATTTTGCTAGGGTCTGACTTTTTGTGGAAAATATTAAAGGGAATCGAGGGAAAATTGACAAAAGAATTATACGTTGCAGAAACTATTTTCGGCCATACGGTGCAAGGGCAGATAGAGTCGAATAAAAAAGAAGTGGCTTGTTTGCGTGTTTCAGTTGAAAATATAAATACTCAACTGAAAGCATTTTGGGAGCTGGAAGCTATTGGCATTGCTGAAAGCAATGAAAAGAATATTACCGATCATGAGGTAATAAAAGAATTTAAAGAAAATTTAAAATTCGTAAATGGGCGTTATGAAGCAAAATTATTGTACAAAAATTCTCGTGAATTCCTTAGAAATAATCTTGAAGTAGCAAAGAAGCGGTTTTCTAGTTTAGAAAATAAATTCTTGAAAAACGATTCTTTATTTAACGAATATAACTCCATTTTGCTAGAGCAGTTTAATGAGGATGTAATAGAATTGTACACCGAGAAAGATTCTAATAATTCCTATTACGTGCCATACAGTCCGGTTATCCGTGACGACAAAACTACAACAAAAATGCGCATAGTCTATGATGCTTCTTAAAATATGATGATTCTCTATCATTAAACGAATGTTTGTATCATGTCCCTAATTGAATTCTAATGTTTTAGATGATGAAAACATTCCTGTTTCGAGTTTCGAACCCCCAATACTTCCTTGAAAATTTTAGGATTGATCTGGAACAATACAGAAGATAAATTAGGACTAGAATTACGACCCTTGTTAGAAAAATTAAATAATAATTTTTCTACTAAACGCAATGTTTTGAAAATTGAAACTATGTTATTTGATCCAGCCGGATATATTGCCCCTTTTGTTATTCGCATCAAATGCCTCTTACAATATTTATTGTTAATGAGAATATCATGGGATGAAATTTTTTCTGGTTAACTAGAAAATAATTGGCAAAAATGGCTTTCAGAAATTTCGAATCTAGCTGACTTGAAAATTCCTAGGCAGTACTTTAGCAACATGATCATGGAAAAGGATCATCTCCAATTACACATTTTTCCTGATGCTAACCCTAATGTGTATGTTCCTGAATTTCTTTCTTTGCCCGAAGATTAGTGGTCTAGCGTTAAAATTGCTGCAACACAATTACCTGGTGTTTCTGAAGAAAAGTCTCGAAAAGCAGCAACCATTTCTTGTGCTGTTCAAACAATTAAATGTGATGAAATTCCCATTTTTAATCTCGAAAAGTATAGCTCCCTAAAAAAATTGTATCGTGTAACTGCATGGATGTTTAGATTTATTTCTAATATAAAATTGAAGGTAGAAAAAAGAGATTTTTCAGAATTATCAGCTGAGGAAATGTTACATGCTGAAATTTTTTTGTCAAAGCTAGTGCAGAAAGAAAGTTTTCCCGAAGTTACAAAATACTTGAAATGTAACAAAAGTACCCCTAAAGAATCGAATCTTCTACAGTTAAATCCTATGTTGTCAGATGAAGGTTTGCTGTTGGTACGAGGACGGTTACAAAAGTCTGATTCCTCATTTTATGAAAATTATCCTGTTGTGATTCCTGCAAAACACAAACTTACTGAAATAATCGTGAAAGATGCACATGAAAAAGTTTTTCATTCAGGAGTGTCCAGTACATTAGTACAAACTCGTGAAAAGTTTTGGATTTTAAGATCTAGACAGTGCATAAAATCAGTCCTAAACAAACGTGCTATCTCCAAGAAATTTAGCGTTCGGCCTGGTCAGCTAGTTATAGCAACTCTAAAGCATATCTTGTGTTTACCTGCAACCAAGGAATCCTTAGTGAAACGCTTCCATTTGCGCGAGACTCTTCGTAATCATTTTTGGAAGCGCTTGAAAAATGAGTATCTTCTCAACTTACAATCTGCTCACTACACGGACCAGAGTAAAACTTCTGACTTTGAAATATATGATGTGATTTTTATGCATATGAACATGTATCAAGAACTTTCTGGAAGTTGGGTATTTGTGGACAGAGATTTAAAAAAAAGAGGGTCTTATGAATTGAAGGCAAATAATTCCATCATTAAAAGACCTATTAATTTTTTTAATAATTTAGAACTGAAAAAAAAACTTTGATATTATTAGAGACTCAAAAAAAAGCTCTCATTGACATTTGACTTTTAGAAAAAATCTTGAATTGTTTCTGTTATTGACTTTTAAAAACTTTTTATTTTTTTTCACTTAAAAAAAAAATGTTTCTTGTTTGATAATATTTCTAATTTTAAGTTTAATTTTTTTTGTGTTGAATATTCTAGAAAAAGTTGTATAGATTTAAACTGTTCTTTCTATTTTTAGTAGCAGAAACCTGTTCGCAAATATTTTAAATTGTTTTAGTTAGTTTTTATTTGAAGTCCAGTATGTAAGTATATATATTGATTTGTATTTTATTTATGTATAGTGTAAGTGATAATTTTTTAGAATAATTTTTTTTTCTACTTTAATTATTTTGAATCCCATTTTTGATGAACCCTTGTTCATCGGGGGGGAGTTTGTGAAATTTCGCAAACCCCTTGCTCTCTCGAGCAATCAGACAGACCTGCTTAGGCGCCAGTGATCCCAGATCACGTGGTCTGACTAAGGAATTAATATTAAAAAACATTTTTTCTTTCTTGTTCCTTTTTTAGTTAAGTTTTTATTGTGAATGTGAATCTTGAACGCAGCAGGTAGTCTGCGTATGTTTTTTGCCATGATCTTCAAATCGAAGAAATTATGTTTTGATTTTAAAAAGGGAAATTTATTTTCGAATATAAAATCATGCTATTTTCTTGGCTTCTTTATAGAAAAAAATAATTGTTGAAATTTTTAATATGAAAATCTTGGATTCCCAGCGAGGAATAACAAATATTATCCAAATGTTTTCATTGTAAATATTGTAAATATTTAAAAAGTGTAAATAGAATTTTCAAGTTTTTTATCATCTTGTGCTCTTTTATTGAACAATACCTGCGCCACTTTCAACGGGAAATATGCTTGATTATTTTAATGTGATTTTACATGAATCGTGAAGTTTTCATCTAAGTTCTCCGAACTTTGATTTAAATTAAGAATAACGTGAAGCTCTTGAATTTCATGAAGATTATTCTTTATTTCTTTGGTGCCTCAAGACCCGGAAAAAAGGTAAGAAATACCTTTATTATTCTGCATGACTATTCACTCTTGATTTATTGAACATAACGCTTTCTCATGATAATTTATTTTGAAAATTGAAATAAATTTTAAACATGGATAAGCCTGATAAGCTTAAAAGTAAAAGAGCTACTGTTCGCGCAGCAGTTACAAAATTAATCACAAAATGTGATACATTATTATCTGTTGATATTGATAAAACTGATTGCGATTCTTTAATGGAATCGTTAGAGCTCGTAAATGAAAAGGAAGCTCTACTAAAGGAATTAGATTCCGAAATAGATGAGCTAATTCAGGAAAAAACTGAATATGAAAAAAGAACGAAAATCGGTAGAAGAATATTCTGAAAAAATATCAAGTTTGAAATTTAAAATTAAGATGAGGCTTAAAAAATGTAAAATCGAAACTGAACCAAAAGTTTTACTAGAATCAAGTAACGGCTCAAAAATCGGTAAAAAACCAGTTTCGGCAGTGAAGCTTCCTAAACTTAACATATAAAAATTTTCTGGTGATGCAAGTCAGTTCTTAGAATTTTTTAATTTATTTACTAGTGCGATAGATTCAAACAAATCGTTATCAAAAATGAAAAATTCCAATATCTTAAATCCTTGTTGTCTGGACCTGCATATAATATTGTAGCTGGTTTTGAACTGACAGATCAAAATTATTCAACGTGCTTAAAGTTGTTAGAAGAGAGGTATGGTAAGCGGGAAAATATCATAAACTGTTACATGAATAAAATTCTAAATCTTGAACCAGTGAAATCCACTAACAGTGTTACTTCTTTAAGAAAGTTGTATGATAAAATCGAATCTTGTATGAGAAATCTTGATACGTTAGGAGTGACATCGGGCTCTTACGGCCATTTATTACTACCCATATTATTAAGGTTATTACCAGAAAATTTGATACTAGATTTCCATCCAAAACGTGACCCCAATAAGGACTGTGAACTCACAGATTTTATTAAAACGGAACTAAGATGCCGGGAAGCTACTAATTTAGTAAATAATTCCCAAAGTAAAGCTTATGAAAATTCTAAAACCAAATATGAAAATTCTTCAAGCAAATATCAAATTTTTTCTCAAAAGAAAAATATACCTTCAGCTGCTGCTTTAAATACATCTAGAAAACAGTTTTGCATATTTTGCAAGTCTTCTGATCATGTAGGACTAAATTGTTCGAAATTCACTGATGAACAAAAACGATATAAATTAAAGAAAGAAGGTCGCTGTTACAAATGCTTTTACAAGTCGCATATATCTGTAAATTGTAGAACAAAAATTAATCCTTGTTCCAAATGTGTTAACAACACCCATAGTCATTTGTTTTGTTTTAAAGAAAGAACAAAAGAAAATCCTGAAAAAGAGAAGTGCAATTGTATCTATGATGTCGGAACAAAAATATAAACAAAATAAAGCAACATTATTGCAGACTTGTACAGTTTCTGTGTCTGCTGGTAAACAATGCTTGTTGGCTCGCGCTTTATGTGATAGTGGTTCAGAAAAATGCTTCGTGAAGAGATCTCTAATACAAAAATTAAAATTGAAGCCATTGCGAAGAGAAAATTTATTAGTTTATCCTTTTGAGCGGAGACGCCCTTATGAATCTTGTTATGAAGTTGTTGCTCTTGAATTATCCAGTGTTGTGCAACCTATTAACTCGATAAAGATCGAAGCACTAGTGGTTGATAAAATAACTGGAGCTTCTGTGAAAACCCTAGAACCAGAACTTCTAGACATAATGAGAACAAGAGGCTTTAAGCCTGCTGATACAGGTCTTGAACAGGAAATAAATATTTTGCTAGGGTCTGACTTTTTGTGGAAAATATTAAAGGGAATCGAGGGAAAATTGACAAAAGAATTATACGTTGCAGAAACTATTTTCGGCCATACGGTGCAAGGGCAGATAGAGTCGAATAAAAAAGAAGTGGCTTGTTTGCGTGTTTCAGTTGAAAATATAAATACTCAACTGAAAGCATTTTGGGAGCTGGAAGCTATTGGCATTGCTGAAAGCAATGAAAAGAATATTACCGATCATGAGGTAATAAAAGAATTTAAAGAAAATTTAAAATTCGTAAATGGGCGTTATGAAGCAAAATTATTGTACAAAAATTCTCCTGAATTCCTTAGAAATAATCTTGAAGTAGCAAAGAAGCGGTTTTCTAGTTTAGAAAATAAATTCTTGAAAAACGATTCTTTATTTAACGAATATAACTCCATTTTGCTAGAGCAGTTTAATGAGGATGTAATAGAATTGTTCACCGAGAAAGATTCTAATAATTCCTATTACGTGCCATACAGTCCTGTTATCCGTGACGACAAAACTACAACAAAAATGCGCATAGTCTATGATGCTTCTTAAAATATGATGATTCTCTATCATTAAACGAATGTTTGTATCATGTCCCTAATTGAATTCTAATGTTTTAGATGATGAAAACATTCCTGTTTCGAGTTTCGAACCCCCAATACTTCCTTGAAAATTTTAGGATTGATCTGGAACAATACAGAAGATAAATTAGGACTAGAATTACGACCCTTGTTAGAAAAATTAAATAATAATTTTTCTACTAAACGCAATGTTTTGAAAATTGAAACTATGTTATTTGATCCAGCCGGATATATTGCCCCTTTTGTTATTCGCATCAAATGCCTCTTACAATATTTATTGTTAATGAGAATATCATGGGATGAAATTTTTTTCTGGTGAACTAGAAAATAATTGGCAAAAATGGCTTTCAGAAATTTCGAATCTCGCTCACTTGAAAATTCCTAGGCAGTACTTTAGCAACATGATCATGGAAAAGGATCATCTCCAATTACACATTTTTCCTGATGCTAACCCTAATGTGTATGTTCCTGAATTTCTTTCTTTGCCCGAAGATCAGTGGTCTAGCGTTAAAATTGCTGCAACACAATTACCTGGTGTTTCTGAAGAAAAGTCTCGAAAAGCAGCAACCATTTCTTGTGCTGTTCAAACAATTAAATGTGATGAAATTCCCATTTTTAATCTCGAAAAGTATAGCTCCCTAAAAAAATTGTATCGAGTAACTGCATGGATGTTTAGATTTATTTCTAATATAAAATTGAAGGTAGAAAAAAGAGATTTTTCAGAATTATCAGCTGAGGAAATGTTACATGCTGAAATTTTTTTGTCAAAGCTAGTGCAGAAAGAAAGTTTTCCCGAAGTTACAAAATACTTGAAATATAACAAAAGTACCCCTAAAGAATCGAATCTTCTACAGTTAAAACCTATGTTGTCAGATGAAGGTTTGCTGTTGGTACGAGGACGGTTACAAAAGTCTGATTCCTCATTTTATGAAAATTATCCTGTTGTGATTCCTGCAAAACACAAACTTACTGAAATAATCGTGAAAGATGCACATGAAAAAGTTTTTCATTCAGGAGTTTCCAGTACATTAGTACAAACTCGTGAAAAGTTTTGGATTTTAAGATCTAGACAGTGCATAAAATCAGTCCTAAACAAACGTGCTATCTCCAAGAAATTTAGCGTTCGGCCTGGTCAGCTAGTTATAGCAACTCTAAAGCATATCTTGTGTTTAATTACAACCAAGGAATCCTTAGTGAAACGCTTCCATTTGCGCGAGACTCTTCGGAATCATTTTTGGAAGCGCTTGAAAAATGAGTATCTTCTCAACTTACAATCTGCTCACTACACGGACCAGAGTAAAACTTCTGACTTTGAAATATATGATGTGATTTTTATGCATATGAACATGTATCAAGAACTTTCTGGAAGTTGGGTATTTGTGGACAGAGATTTAAAAAAAAAGAGGGTCTTATGAACTGAAAGCAAATAATTCCAGCATTAAAAGACCTATTAATTTTTTTAATAATTTAGAACTGAAAAAAAAACTTTGATATTATTAGAGACTCAAAAAAAAGCTCTCATTGACATTTGACTTTTAGAAAAAATCTTGAATTGTTTCTGTTATTGACTTTTAAAAACTTTTTATTTTTTTTCACTTAAAAAAAAAAATGTTTCTTGTTTGATAATATTTCTAATTTTAAGTTTAATTTTTTTTGTGTTGAATATTCTAGAAAAAGTTGTATAGATTTAAACTGTTCTTTCTATTTTTAGTAGCAGAAACCTGTTCGCAAATATTTTAAATTGTTTTAGTTAGTTTTTATTTGAAGTCCAGTATGTAAGTATATATTTTGATTTGTATTGTATTTATGTATAGTGTAACTGATAATTTTTTAGAATAATTTTTTTTTCTACTTTAATTATTTTGAATCCCATTTTTGATGAACCCTTGTTCATCGGGGGGGAGTTTGTGAAATTTCGCAAACCCCTTGCTCTCTCGAGCAATCAGACAGACCTGCTTAGGCGCCAGTGATCCCAGATCACGTGGTCTGACTAAGGAATTAATATTAAAAAACATTTTTTCTTTCTTGTTCCTTTTTTAGTTTAGTTTTTATTGTGAATGTGAATCTTGAACGCAGCAGGTAGTCTGCGTATGTTTTTTGCCATGATCTTCAAATCGAAGAAATTATGTTTTGATTTTAAAAAGGGAAATTTATTTTCGAATATAAAATCATGCTATTTTCTTGGCTTCTTTATAGAAAAAAATAATTGTTGAAATTTTTAATATGAAAATCTTGGATTCCCAGCGAGGAATAACAAATATTATCCAAATGTTTTCATTGTAAATATTGTAAATATTTAAAAAGTGTAAATAGAATTTTCAAGTTTTTTATCATCATGTGCTCTTTTATTGAACAATACCTGCGCCACTTTCAACGGGAAATATGCTTGATTATTTTAATGTGATTTTACATGAATCGTGAAGTTTTCATCTAAGTTCTCCGAACTTTGATTTAAATTAAGAATAACGTGAAGCTCTTGAATTTCATGAAGATTATTCTTTATTTCTTTGGTGCCTCAAGACCCGGAAAAAAGGTAAGAAATACCTTTATTATTCTGCATGACTATTCACTCTTGATTTATTGAAAATAACGCTTTCTCATGATAATTTATTTTGAAAATTGAAATAAATTTTAAACATGGATAAGCCTGATAAGCTTAAAAGTAAAAGAGCTACTGTTCGCGCAGCAGTTACAAAATTAATCACAAAATGTGATACATTATTATCTGTTGATATTGATAAAACTGATTGCGATTCTTTACTGGAATCGTTAGAGCTCGTAAATGAAAAGGAAGCTCTACTAAAGGTATTAGATTCCGAAATAGATGAGCTAATTCAGGAAAAAACTGAATATGAAAAAGAACTAAAATCGGTAGAAGAATATTCTGAAAAAATATCAAGTTTGAAATTTAAAATTAAGATGAGGCTTAAAAAATGTAAAATCGAAACTGAACCAAAAGTTTTACTAGAATCAAGTAACGGTTCAAAAATCGGTAAAAAACCAGTTTCGGCAGTGAAGCTTCCTAAACTTAACATAGAAAAATTTTCTGGTGATGCAAGCCAGTTCTTAGAATTTTTTAATTTATTTACTAATGCGATAGATTCAAACAAATCGTTATCAAAAATGAAAAATTCCAATATCTTAAATCCTTGTTGTCTGGACCTGCATATAATATTGTAGCTGGTTTTGAACTGACAGATCAAAATTATTCAACGTGCTTAAAGTTGTTAGAAGAGAGGTATGGTAAGCGGGAAAATATCATAAACTGTTACATGAATAAAATTCTAAATCTTGAACCAGTGAAATCCACTAACAGTGTTACTTCTTTAAGAAAGTTGTATGATAAAATCGAAACTTGTATGAGAAATCTTGATACGTTAGGAGTGACATCGGGCTCTTACGGCCATTTATTACTACCCCTATTATGAAGGTTATTACCAGAAAATTTGATACTAGATTTCCATCCAAAACCTGACCCCAATAAGGACTGTGAAGTCACAGATTTTATTAAAACGGAACTAAGATGCCGGGAAGCTACTAATTTAGTAAATAATTCCCAAAGTAAAGCTTATGAAAATTCTAAAACCAAATATGAAAATTCTTCAAGCAAATATCAAATTTTTTCTCAAAAGAAAAATATACCTTCAGCTGCTGCTTTAAATACATCTAGAAAACAGTTTTGCATATTTTGCAAGTCTTCTGATCATGTAGGACTAAATTGTTCGAAATTCACTGATGAACAAAAACGATATAAATTAAAGAAAGAAGGTCGCTGTTACAAATGCTTTTACAAGTCGCATATATCTGTAAATTGTAGAACAAAAATTAATCCTTGTTCCAAATGTGTTA
This sequence comes from Maratus speciosus, assembly GCA_963932465.1. NCBI lineage: Eukaryota > Metazoa > Arthropoda > Arachnida > Araneae > Salticidae > Maratus > Maratus speciosus. The sequence continues at coordinate 512,123,701 of OZ010795.1, forward strand.
ACAACACCCATAGTCATTTGTTTTGTTTTAAAGAAAGAACAAAAGAAAATCCTGAAAAAGAGAAGTGCAATTGTATCTATGATGTCGGAACAAAAATATAAACAAAATAAAGCAACATTATTGCAGACTTGTACAGTTTCTGTGTCTGCTGGTAAACAATGCTTGTTGGCTCGCGTTTTATGTGACAGTGGTTCAGAAAAATGCTTTGTGAAGAGATCTCTAGTACAAAAATTAAAATTGAAGCCATTGCGAAGAGAAAATTTATTAGTTTATCCTTTTGGGCGGAGACGCCCTTATGAATCTTGTTATGAAGTTGTTGCTCTTGAATTATCCAGTATTGTGCAACCTATTAACTCGATAAAGATCGAAGCACTAGTGGTTGATAAAATAACTGGAACTTCTGTGAAAACCCTAGAACCAGAACTTCTGGACATAATGAGAACAAGAAGCTTTAAGCCTGCTGATACAGGTCTTGAACAGGAAATAAATATTTTGCTAGGTTCTGACTTTTTGTGGAAAATATTAAAGGGAATCGAGGGAAAATTGACAAAAGAATTATACGTTGCAGAAACTATTTTCGGTCATACGGTGCAAGGTCAGATAGAGTCGAATAAAAAAGAAGTGGCTTGTTTGCGTGTTTCAGTTGAAAATATAAATACTCAACTGAAAGCATTTTGGGAGCTGGAAGCTATTGGCATTGCTGAAAGCAATGAAAAGAATATTACCGATCATGAGGTAATAAAAGAATTTAAAGAAAATTTAAAATTCGTAAATGAGCGTTATGAAGCAAAATTATTGTAGAAAAATTCTCGTGAATTGCTTAGAAATAATCTTGAAGTAGCAAAGAAGCGGTTTTCTAGTTTAGAAAATAAATTCTTGAAAAACGATTCTTTATTTAACGAATATAACTCCATTTTGCTAGAGCAGTTTAATGAAGATGTAATAGAATTGTGCACCGAGAAAGATTCTAATAATTCCTATTACATGCCATACAGTCCTGTTATCCGTGACGACAAAACTACAACAAAAATGCGCATAGTCTATGATGCTTCTTCCAAATATGATGATTCTCTATCATTAAATGAATGTTTGTATCATGTCCCTAACTTGAATTCTAATGTTTTAGATGATGAAAACATTCCCGTTTCGAGTTTCGAACCCCCAAATACTTCCTTGAAAATTTTAGGATTGATCTGGACCAATACAGAAGATAAATTAGGACTAGAATTACGACCCTTGTTAGAAAAATTAAATAATGATTTTTCTACTAAACGCAATGTTTTGAAAATTGAAACTATGTTATTTGATCCAGCCGGATATATTGCCCTTTTGTTATTCGCATCAAATGCCTCTTACAATATTTATTGTTAATGAGAATATCATGGGATGAAATTTTTTCTGGTGAACTAGAAAATAATTGGCAAAAATGGCTTTCAGAAATTTCGAATCTCGCTCACTTGAAAATTCCTAGGCAGTACTTTAGCAACATAATCATGGAAAAGGATCATCTCCAATTACACATTTTTCCTGATGCTAACCCTAATGTGCATGTTCCTGAACTTCTTTCCTTTCCCGAAGATCAGTGGCCTAGCGTTAAAATTGCTGCTACACAATTACCTGATGTTTCTAAAAAGAAATCTCGAAAGGCAGTAATCATTTCTTGTGTTGTTTAAACAAATAAATCTGATAAAATTCCTATTTTTAACCTTGAAAAATATAGCTTCCTAAAGAAATTGTATCGAGTAACTGCATGGGTATTTAGATTTATTTCTAATATCAAAGAAAAAGTAGAAAAATGAGATTTTTCAGAATTATCAGCCAAGGAAATGTTACATGCTGAAAACTTTTGGTTAAAACTAGCGCACGAAGAAAGTGTTCCCGAAGTTATAAAATCCTTGAATGTAACAAGAGTATCCCTAAAGAATCTAATCTTCTACAGTTAAATCCTATGTTGTCAGATGAAGTTTCGCTGTTGGTACGAGGACGGTTACAAAAGTCTGATTCCTCATTTTACGAAAATCATCCTGTTGTGATTCCTGCAAAACACAAACTTACTGAAATAATCGTGAAAGATGCACATGAAAAAGTTTTTCATTCAGGAGTGTCCAGTACATTAGTACAAACTCGTGAAAAGTTTTGGATTTTAAAATCTAGGCAGTGCATAAAATCAGTCCTAAACAAACGTGCTATCTCCAAGAAATTTAGCGTTCGGCCTGGTCAGCTAGTTATAGCAACTCTAAAGCATATCTTGTGTTTGCCTGCAACCAAGGAATCCTTAGTGAAACGCTTCCATTTGCGCGAGACTCTTCGGAATCATTTTTGGAAGCGCTTGAAAAATGAGTATCTTCTCAACTTACAATCTGCTCACTACACGGACCAGAGTAAAACTTCTGACTTTGAAATATATGATGTGATTTTTATGCATATGAACATATATCAAGAACTTTCTGGAAGTTGGGTATTTGTGGACAGAGATTTAAAAAAAAAAGAGGGTCTTATGAACTGAAGGCAAATAATTCCATCATTAAAAGACCTATTAATTTTTTTAATAATTTAGAATTGAAAAAAAAACTTTGATATTATTAGAGACTCAAAAAAAAAAGCTCTCATTGACATTTGACTTTTAGAAAACATCTTGAATTGTTTCTGTTATTGACTTTTAAAAACTTTTTATTTTTTTTTCACTTAAAAAAAAAAAAAATGTTTCTTGTTTGATAATATTTTTACTTTTAAGTTTAATTTTTTTTGTGTTGAATATTCTAGAAAAAGTTGTATAGATTTAAACTGTTCTTTCTATTTTTAGTAGCAGAAACCTGTTCGCAAATATTTTAAATTGTTTTAGTTAGTTTTTATTTGAAGTCCAGTATGTAAGTATATATTTTGATTTGTATTGTATTTATGTATAGTGTAACTGATAATTTTTTAGAATAATTTTTTTTTCTACTTTAATTATTTTGAATCCCATTTTTGATGAACCCTTGTTCATCGGGGGGGAGTTTGTGAAATTTCGCAAACCCCTTGCTCTCTCGAGGAATCAGTCAGACCTGCTTAGGCGCCACTGATCCCAGATCACGTGGTCTGACTAAGGAATTAATATTAAAAAACATTTTTTCTTTCTTGTTCCTTTTTTAGTTTAGTTTTTATTGTGAATGTGAATCTTGAACCCAGCAGGTAGTCTGCGTATGTTTTTTGCCATGATCTTCAAATCGAAGAAATTATGTTTTGATTTTAAAAAGGGAAATTTATTTTCGAATATAAAATCATGCTATGTTCTTGGCTTCTTTATAGAAGAAAATAATTGTTGAAATTTTTAATATGAAAATCTTGGATTCCCAGCGAGGAATAACAAATATTATCCAAATGTTTTCATTGTAAATATTGTAAATATTTACAAAGTGTAAATAGAATTTTCAAGTTTTTTATCATCATGTGCTCTTTTATTGAACAATACCTGCGCCACTTTCAACGGGAAATATGCTTGATTATTTTAATGTGATTTTACATGAATCGTGAAGTTTTCATCTAAGCTCTCCGAACTTTGATTTAAATTAAGAATAACGTGAAGCTCTTGAATTTCATGAAGATTATTCTTTATTTCTTTGGTGCCTCAAGACCCGGAAAAAAGGTAAGAAATACCTTTATTATTCTGCATGACTATTCACTCTTGATTTATTGAAAATAACGCTTTCTCATGATAATTTATTTTGAAAATTGAAATAAATTTTAAACATGGATAAGCCTGATAAGCTTAAAAGTAAAAGAGCTACTGTTCGCGCAGCAGTTACAAAATTAATCACAAAATGTGATACATTATTATCTGTTGATATTGATAAAACTGATTGCGATTCTTTACTGGAATCGTTAGAGCTCGTAAATGAAAAGGAAGCTCTACTAAAGGTATTAGATTCCGAAATAGATGAGCTAATTCAGGAAAAAACTGAATATGAAAAAGAACTAAAATCGGTAGAAGAATATTCTGAAAAAATATCAAGTTTGAAATTTAAAATTAAGATGAGGCTTAAAAAATGTAAAATCGAAACTGAACCAAAAGTTTTACTAGAATCAAGTAACGGTTCAAAAATCGGTAAAAAACCAGTTTCGGCAGGGAAGCTTCCTAAACTTAACATAGAAAAATTTTCTGGTGATGCAAGCCAGTTCTTAGAATTTTTTAATTTATTTACTAATGCGATAGATTCAAACAAATCGTTATCAAAAATGAAAAATTCCAATATCTTAAATCCTTGTTGTCTGGACCTGCATATAATATTGTAGCTGGTTTTGAACTGACAGATCAAAATTATTCAACGTGCTTAAAGTTGTTAGAAGAGAGGTATGGTAAGCGGGAAAATATCATAAACTGTTACATGAATAAAATTCTAAATCTTGAACCAGTGAAATCCACTAACAGTGTTACTTCTTTAAGAAAGTTGTATGATAAAATCGAAACTTGTATGAGAAATCTTGATACGTTAGGAGTGACATCGGGCTCTTACGGCCATTTATTACTACCCATATTATGAAGGTTATTACCAGAAAATTTGATACTAGATTTCCATCCAAAACCTGACCCCAATAAGGACTGTGAAGTCACAGATTTTATTAAAACGGAACTAAGATGCCGGGAAGCTACTAATTTAGTAAATAATTCCCAAAGTAAAGCTTATGAAAATTCTAAAACCAAATATGAAAATTCTTCAAGCAAATATCAAATTTTTTCTCAAAAGAAAAATATACCTTCAGCTGCTGCTTTAAATACATCTAGAAAACAGTTTTGCATATTTTGCAAGTCTTCTGATCATGTAGGACTAAATTGTTCGAAATTCACTGATGAACAAAAACGATATAAATTAAAGAAAGAAGGTCGCTGTTACAAATGCTTTTACAAGTCGCATATATCTGTAAATTGTAGAACAAAAATTAATCCTTGTTCCAAATGTGTTAACAACACCCATAGTCATTTGTTTTGTTTTAAAGAAAGAACAAAAGAAAATCCTGAAAAAGAGAAGTGCAATTGTATCTATGATGTCGGAACAAAAATATAAACAAAATAAAGCAACATTATTGCAGACTTGTACAGTTTCTGTGTCTGCTGGTAAACAATGCTTGTTGGCTCGCGTTTTATGTGACAGTGGTTCAGAAAAATGCTTCGTGAAGAGATCTCTAGTACAAAAATTAAAATTGAAGCCATTGCGAAGAGAAAATTTATTAGTTTATCCTTTTGGGCGGAGACGCCCTTATGAATCTTGTTATGAAGTTGTTGCTCTTGAATTATCCAGTATTGTGCAACCTATTAACTCGATAAAGATCGAAGCACTAGTGGTTGATAAAATAACTGGAACTTCTGTGAAAACCCTAGAACCAGAACTTCTGGACATAATGAGAACAAGAAGCTTTAAGCCTGCTGATACAGGTCTTGAACAGGAAATAAATATTTTGCTAGGTTCTGACTTTTTGTGGAAAATATTAAAGGGAATCGAGGGAAAATTGACAAAAGAATTATACGTTGCAGAAACTATTTTCGGTCATACGGTGCAAGGGCAGATAGAGTCGAATAAAAAAGAAGTGGCTTGTTTGCGTGTTTCAGTTGAAAATATAAATACTCAACTGAAAGCATTTTGGGAGCTGGAAGCTATTGGCATTGCTGAAAGCAATGAAAAGAACATTACCGATCATGAGGTAATAAAGGAATTTAAAGAAAATTTAAAATTCGTAAATGAGCGTTATGAAGCAAAATTATTGTAGAAAAATTCTCGTGAATTGCTTAGAAATAATCTTGAAGTAGCAAAGAAGCGGTTTTCTAGTTTAGAAAATAAATCCTTGAAAAACGATTCTTTATTTAACGAATATAACTCCATTTTGCTAGAGCAGTTTAATGAAGATGTAATAGAATTGTGCACCGAGAAAGATTCTAATAATTCCTATTACATGCCATACAGTCCTGTTATCCGTGACGACAAAACTACAACATAAATGCGCATAGTCTATGATGCTTCTTCCAAATATGATGATTCTCTATCATTAAATGAATGTTTGTATCATGTCCCTAACTTGAATTCTAATGTTTTAGATGATGAAAACATTCCCGTTTCGAGTTTCGAACCCCCAAATACTTCCTTGAAAATTTTAGGATTGATCTGGACCAATACAGAAGATAAATTAGGACTAGAATTACGACCCTTGTTAGAAAAATTAAATAATGATTTTTCTACTAAACGCAATGTTTTGAAAATTGAAACTATGTTATTTGATCCAGCCGGATATATTGCCCCTTTTGTTATTCGCATCAAATGCCTCTTACAATATTTATTGTTAATGAGAATATCATGGGATGAAATTTTTTCTGGTGAACTAGAAAATAATTGGCAAAAATGGCTTTCAGAAATTTCGAATCTCGCTCACTTGAAAATTCCTAGGCAGTACTTTAGCAACATAATCATGGAAAAGGATCATCTCCAATTACACATTTTTCCTGATGCTAACCCTAATGTGTATGTTCCTGAACTTCTTTCCTTTCCCGAAGATCAGTGGCCTAGCGTTAAAATTGCTGCTACACAATTACCTGATGTTTCTAAAAAGAAATCTCGAAAGGCAGTAATCATTTCTTGTGTTGTTTAAACAAATAAATCTGATAAAATTCCTATTTTTAACCTTGAAAAATATAGCTTCCTAAAGAAATTGTATCGAGTAACTGCATGGGTATTTAGATTTATTTCTAATATCAAAGAAAAAGTAGAAAAATGAGATTTTTCAGAATTATCAGCCAAGGAAATGTTACATGCTGAAAACTTTTGGTTAAAACTAGCGCACGAAGAAAGTGTTCCCGAAGTTATAAAATCCTTGAATGTAACAAGAGTATCCCTAAAGAATCTAATCTTCTACAGTTAAATCCTATGTTGTCAGATGAAGTTTCGCTGTTGGTACGAGGACGGTTACAAAAGTCTGATTCCTCATTTTACGAAAATCATCCTGTTGTGATTCCTGCAAAACACAAACTTACTGAAATAATCGTGAAAGATGCACATGAAAAAGTTTTTCATTCAGGAGTGTCCAGTACATTAGTACAAACTCGTGAAAAGTTTTGGATTTTAAAATCTAGGCAGTGCATAAAATCAGTCCTAAACAAACGTGCTATCTCCAAGAAATTTAGCGTTCGCCCTGGTCAGCTAGTTATAGCAGCTCTAAAGCATATCTTGTGCAACCAAGGAATCCTTAGTGAAACGCTTCCATTTGCGCGAGACTCTTCGGAATCATTTTTGGAAGCGCTTGAAAAATGAGTACCTTCTCAACTTACAATCTGCTCACTACACGGACCAGAATAAAACTTCTGACTTTGAAATATATGATGTGATTTTTATGCATATGAACATGTATCAAGAACTTTCTGGAAGTTGGGTATTTGTGGACAGAGATTTTTAAAAAAAAAAGAGGGTCTTATGAACTGAAGGCAAATAATTCCATCATTAAAAGACCTATTATTTTTTTGCATAATTTAGAACTGAAAAAAAAAACTTTGATATTATTAGAGACTCAAAAAAAAAAAGCTCTCATTGGCATTTGACTTTTAGAAAAAATCTTGAATTGTTTCTATTATTGACTTTTAAAAACTTTTTATTTTTTTCACTTAAAAAAAAAAAAAATGTTTCTTGTTTGATAATATTTCTAATTTTAAGTTTAATTTTTTTTGTGTTGAATATTCTAGAAAAAGTTGTATAGATTTAAACTGTTCTTTCTATTTTTAGTAGCAGAAACCTGTTCGCAAATATTTTAAATTGTTTTAGTTAGTTTTTATTTGAAGTCCAGTATGTAAGTATATATTTTGATTTGTATTGTATTTATGTATAGTGTAACTGATAATTTTTTAGAATAATTTTATTTTCTACTTTAATTATTTTGAATCCCATTTTTGATGAACCCTTGTTCATCGGGGGGGGGGGGGGTGGAGTTTGTGAAATTTCGCTAACCCCTTGCTCTCTCGAGCAATCAGCCAGACCTGCTTATGCGCCAGTGATCCCAGATCACGTGGTCTGACTAGGGAATTAATATTAAAAAACATTTTTTCTTTCTTGTTCCTTTTTTAGTTTAGTTTTTATTGTGAATGTGAATCTTGAACGCAGCAGGTAGTCTGCGTATGTTTTTTGCCATGATCTTCAAATCAAAGAAATTATGTTTTGATTTTAAAAAGGGAAATTTATTTTCGAATATAAAATCATGCTATTTTCTTGGCTTCTTTATAGAAGAAAATAATTGTTGAAATTTTTAATATGAATATCTTGGATTCCCAGCGAAGAATAACAAATATTATCCAAATGTTTTCATTGTAAATATTGTAAATATTTAAAAAGTGTAAATAGAATTTTCAAGTTTTTTATCATCATGTACTCTTTTATTGAACAACACCTGTGCCACTTTCAACGGGAAATATTATTGATTATTTTAATGTGATTTTACATGAATCGTGAAGTTTTCATCTAAGCTCTCCCAACTTTGATTTAAATTAAGAATAACGTGAAGCTCTTGAATTTCATGAAGATTATTCTTTAGGTGTCTAAGAACAGTTCTTAAACAATTCGAAATTTAAAAGGGGTGGAAATGCACAAAAAGCGTTCTAAAAAACGTTCTGAATGGTAGTTTTTACACAATCTCAGAAATACCAAACCGATTTAAAAAATATTGGTGTCAAAATGATGGTGACAACACTTGCTCCAAGATAGGCTATGTTTTATGTCGGTGCCACTACCCCAAAGGGGGTGAAGGAGGACAAAACTTTCTAAAAAACGTTCTAAATGGTGTTTTTAAAGTGGTGTAGTTTTTACACTTTAAAAAATATTGGTGTCAAAATCATGGTGATAACCCTTGCTCCAAGATAGGCTATGTTTTATGTCGGTGCTACTACCCCAAAGAGGGTGCAGGAGCAAAAAACGTTCTAAAAAACGTTCTAAATGATAGTTTTTTCACAATCTCAGGAAATACCAAACCGATTTAAAAAATACTGGCGTCAAAATGATGGTGACAACCCTTGCTCCAAGATAGGCTATGTTTTATGTCGGTGCCACTACCCGAAAGGGGGTGCAGGAGCAAAAAACGTTCTAAAAATGCGATTTTTGCGCTACTGAAGGGCCGAGAAATATGAAATTTGAAATATTAGCTACTTATTAGATATAAAGGATTTTTAAGAACAGTTCTTAACCCGGGAGAACTCGCTGAATGAGATTTTCTCTCGCAGTCGTACTTTTTTAAGACTCTTATTTAAATCATTTTTCATTTTAATTAAAATTTCAAAATGTTTTTCAATTATTTTATCTATTTTGTGAATAAAAGTACTAAGCCAACCAAAAAAAGTTGATATTATATGAATGTAAAGTAAAAGAAAAGCAATTGGGCATTCTCACTAGCGAGTTCTCCCGGGTTAAACAATTCGAAATTTGAAAGGGGTGAAAATGCGCGAAAAGCGTTCTAAAAAACGTTCTAAATAGTGGTTTCTACACAATCTCAGGAAATACCAAACCGATTTAAAAAAAAAAAAAAAAAAAAACGCTGTCAAAATGACGGTGACAACCCTTGCTCCAACATAGGCTATGTTTTATGTCAGTGCCACTACCCGAAAGGGGTTGCAGGAGCAAAAAACGTTCTAAAAATGCGATTTTTGCGTTACTGAAGGGCCTAGAAATATGAAATTTGAAATATTAGCTACTTATTAGATATAAAGGATTTTTAAGAATAGTTCTTAAGCAATTCGAAATTTGAAGGGCTGAAAATGCGCGAAAAGCGTTCTAAAAAACGTTCTTAATGGTGGTTTCTACACAATCTAAGGAAATACGAAACCGATCTAAAAAATAATGGCGTCAAAATGATGGTGACAACCCTTGCTCCAACATAGGCTATGTTTTATGTCGGTGCCACTACCCCAAAGTGGATGCAGGAGAAAAACGTTCTAAATTGCGATTTTTGCGTTACGGAAGAGCCTAGAATCGTGAAATTTGGAATGGTAGTTAGTTATAAGATATCAGTGATCTCTAAGGACTTTTCCTAAAAAAATCAAAATTTAAAAGGGGGTCAAAATGCACAAAAAAGTTGTAAAAAACGTTCTAAATTGCGATTTCTATGCAATCTCAGGAAGTACTGAACCGATTTCAAATATAATGGTGTACAAGTGAAGGTGACAGATCTTGCTCCATGATAGGCTATATTTTATATCTGTTTCCACTACCCCAGAAGAGATGCAGGAGCAAAATGCGCGAAAAGCGTTCTAAAAACGTTCTAAATGCCGATTTGTCAGCAATATCTCAGGAAGAATCAAACTGATTTCAAACGTAATGGTAGGAAATTGATGCTGACAGCCTCTGCTCTAACATAGACGCTATTTTATGTCGGTATCACTATCACCTAGACGTTGCAGGAGCAAAAAAGCGTTCTAAATTTCTATTTTTGTGATCAGTAGGGGCTAGCAACTTAAAATTAGGCAAGGTACATATTTATTAGATATAAATGATCTTTAAGAACAGTTTCGAAAAAATTGGAAATTTAAAAAGGGGTGAAAAAGCGCGAAAGCGTTCTGAAAACGTTGTAAATTGCAATTTCTACTCAATCTCAGGAAATACCAAAGCTATTTCAAAAGTAATTGTTGCAAATCAATGGTGACAGTCCCTGCTGTAACATAGGTTATATTTTATGTTGCTGTCACAACCATCTGAGGGTTGCAAAAACAAAACATGTTCTAATTTGCGTTTTTTGCACAACTGAGGGGTCTAACACATTGAAATATGGCATGGTATTTACTTACAATATGCAACTGCTTTCTAAGAACAGTCGAAAGAAAATTCCAAATTTAAAAAGATGAAGTGAGCGAAAAGCGTTATAAATTACAATTTTTAAGCAAACTTATAAAATACCAAACCGATTAAAAAAATAATGATGATTGTTGGTGATAGAACCTGCTCAAAAATAAGCTATATTTTATATCTGTGCCACTGCCACCAGAGGGTTGCAGGAGCTAAAAAATTTCTAAATTGCGATTTCTGTGATACTGAAAAGGCTAAAAACTTTAAATATTTCATGTTAGTTACTTATAAAATATAAATGCCCTCGAAGGACTGTCGAAAATAAATTTAAATTAAAAAGGGGTGAAGGGAAGGGGAGGTGCGAAAAGCGTTCCAAAAAAGTCCTAAATTACGATTTCTATGCAATTTCAGAGAATATAAACCGATTATAAAAGTAATAATAGTTTCGAATCAGTAATAACAGTCTCTGATCCTACACAGGCTATATTTTATGCCGATGATTCTACCACTTGGGGTTCACAGGAATAACAAACGTTCTAAAAAAGGCCTTTAAAAGGTTTCTAAATTACGTTTCTGTGGAATATTAGGAAATAACAAACCGATTTCAAAATTAATGTTGGCAAATTAATGGCGACAGCTCCTATTTCAACATAGCCCTTTATGTTGAGAGAGGTGGTAGGACTTGGAATTTGACATGATAGTTAATTTTAAGATGTAAGAAGATGGTTTCTAAAAAATTCAAAACTTCAAATGAATACTGAAATTAACGTATTAATTGAGCATAAAAATTTCAAATTATTTTCTAAATTATCATTTTTTTAGTTTTATTTCGTTTTATTAATTTAAGTCTCATTTCTGCCTAATGCAGTGTAATAATGATGTTTAGTCAAACTGTGTTTTAAATAGTAATTTTTTAATTATTCCTAAAAGTAATAAGTATCTTTTAATAAAATAAAATATTACCTTTCAATAAAATAAAAATTTAGTTAGTACTTTTTAATAAAAATTAGACATATAACACTTGGCATATTTCAAATATTACGCGAGAAAAGCCACGGGGTTTGCTAGTCATTTATAAATTTGGAAATTTTATATTTCCATTCAATAATATTTTCATTATAAGATTCTGATTTCTCGATTTCTTTTTCAAATTCAGTACTTGGAACCAGTGGTTCAATCTCAGAATTTAATGATTTTAAAGTTTTCATTTTATCATTCAACTGCTGTTTTAAAATATCCAGCTGTGATTTTCTATTCTCGAGATCAAAATTTTGTGTATTATCTAATAAATCCCTTATTTTATCAAATATTTTCGTAGTTTGACTACGAATCGTGGCTCTTTTTTTCTTAAGAGTTTCCAGATCCATCGTAAAATAAAGAATTTAATCAATAAAATATATATTCAACGTACTTCAATTTATTCAATATAATTGAATTTGAGGTACTTACCTCATTCGATGATGAAATCCAGACATCCTGCTCCAAAAAATGATACTACAAGTCGTTTAAACTGCACTCTCGGAACTAACATAATAATATTATTTTGAGTCGAAAATTCAAAGCTTTTATATAAATCAAAATTCGAAAGGTTTCTCTTATAAATTCGAAGAAAGGCACACTCAACAACTCTAATAAATTCACACACTAGATCTTAAATTAAAGCACTTCCTTTGAAAACGTATATTTACAATTTATTTACAAATATATAGAAATATTAATACATTATTACTCTCATTTTGAGAGTTCCATTTTTACCGACAGACGGTTCAAAATCAATCTTTACAGCTACAGTGAGCAAAAAAAATATTTGCACGCAGACGATTTTTTGCATAAGTAACCATAGAAAGCAAATTTGATACTATTCTCTTAATTATTCATTTATTTAAATAAGAAGAAAATAAAAATAACTACCCATTTTCCTTAAACAGTAATATTACACATTTAAAAAAATAAATTAATATTTTCTCATACCTAAAAAGTATTTGCACAAGAAGCATTGATTGTTAAAAAAGGCATTAAATGTGAACATTATGCAAATGTTTAGCATATCAGTCCCGCAGTACATGAGCCCCGCACGTTAAAGTCATGTAATATATTAACAGGAGCAGGGATTCTGGGGAGTTTTTGTTCTAATGTCGCCGAAAACGTATGAACTATCTGTTGCTACCCGTGAGAAGATTATATTTCTGCACAATTCTTTATTAAGTTAACGAGGAATAGGTAAAAAATTAAATCTAAACTTTTCTAGTGTTCTTTATGTAGTTAAGAAGAAAAAAAGGAACTGGTTCGACAATAAATAAGCCGCAAACTGGGCGTCCAAGAACACTGTAAACTGAAATGTCTGAATTTCAGACACTTAAGTGTCTGAAACAAGACTGTTCAATTTTAAGACGTTTTAAAATGTCTTAAATTTTTCAGACACTTCTTACGTCTGAATTTCAGACATTTAAAATGTCTTAATTGCTGCCATCTTTGGACCCCCCCCCCTTTTTTTTGGCCAATATGAAGCCATCTTTGACCACTTTTCTTTCTAAGCCATACACGCAGCCATGTTTGACCACATTGAATCATTTTTTATAAATGGGAACACTTTGGTACCATAAAGCAAAGCTGATTGCAGCGAGGGAAAAATGGGGTACTTCTCTACCCCCTCATTTTAGGGTACCCCAAATTGGATATGAAATTTTCATAAAGCTGATATTTTAAATCAGTTTTGACCTTATGAGGATTGTAATCAGTATTTTGTAGTTTTAGAATAGGATAATTATATGTATGTATATATAAATATGTATTTATGTGATATATATACCCTACGGCATCAAAAATGTTTATTACTTTTATTGAACTTCAGATTAATTCTATTCCGAAGACCTAGTATTCATTCGCCCCCCTTCCCCCATTGCCTTCGTATACTGTTACAAAAAAAAAAAAAAAAAAAAAAGCCTATTCAATGTCGTCAAATACATATTTGTATAAATATATCATTTTCTTTATCCTAATCATGCTCTAAACGTACAAAATATTTATTAAAATAAGTATAAGATCAAAACAAATTTAAAATATCAGCTTTATGGAAATTTAATACAGAATTTAGGGGCCCGTAAAGCTAAAAGCCCATAGAAACAGCCCAGTTTGCCCATGCTGTAATCAGCTCAACAAATTATTCCCATTTATAAAAAAAAGATTCACTCCTTCAGAAAGAATTCCATCCCTGCTTTTTAGTTCAATTTTTTCCTATTTAAATAACATATTCCCAGTGCAATTCCCAGTTTAAGCATTTTTTGCATTTTTATTTCCGTGTTAAATAAAATCTAATACTAGATTCCCCAAAATTTGCAGTATATGAGAACCCAATATCTAAAAAAAATTGAGTATGAAACTCTTCATTTAAAGAGTAAATTCGATTTTTTTTTTTTTTTTTTTTTTTTTTTTTTTGTAAGAGGGGTTTATTTACCATAAGAAAAGTTGAGAATTTAATTATAAAATATTCAGAATTTCACGATAGCTTCATTCTAATGCTTCTATGATTTGTTTTCATGTTCACACACACACACACACATGTATAATAACATACAGGAAAAGTCACTTCTAGTTTCAAAACCTATTTTGCCTAAATATACATTTTTTTTTGGCCTTGTTTGTATAAATGAACTTTGAGGAAAACCGCAATTTTTTGTGCGAAATGTAGTTATGCATGGAAATATACAAAACTTTAGCTGTTTTCTAATTTCCATTTTAAACTTGTAATAACCTTTTAACTTAAAGCTGTTCTCAATTGTTCTGCTCAACAAGCACAAAGCGTTTTGACACATTTACAAATTCATTTTTTAACGGAAAGGTATAAAATTGGAAAGCCTGAGCATGGAATCGAACTGTGTTTTCCATTTTTTGATCCATAAATTATTTATTGAGTTATAAGCGATTTTGATCACATGACAAACACGTTTTTCGTCCTTTCTTGAGTGGTTATTCTTCTTTCACGCGGAAATTCCGTTCAAAACGCCCACTTGGACACTATTTTCTGAAAGACCTGTTGCGTTTGAAAAAAAAAAAAAAAAAAACGGAAAAAACAGTTCGATAACATAGTTTCTGAACAACAACACCAGCTAGTTTCATGCATTTCCCAACAAAAATAAATTAAAACTTGTGTCATAAAGTTGCCCTTTTGGATTTGAGAACAGCCTTAAAATAAAATAAGCTTAGTTTTCAATTTCTCATGTTTTGCAAATCCAAAATTTAAAATTTTGAACAAAAAACCAAAGTAAATAATGATTTTTTTTTTCCTTTTTTTTTTTTTTTTTTTGAGGAAATGGAATTATAGCTGCAAATAATTTATATTCTATACAATGTGCTATTAAAAAATGAAAATTTCGAAAACTGATTTTATATATAATAATCACAAAATTGCAGTATTTTTTTTCCTTTCAACTATATAGTTTAGAGAATATACGGATGTGCCATATAATTAAAAATTGCTTTGAAACCAAATAATATCATGCAGAATATATATCTATATATATATTTAAGTTGACACAAAAAAGTTTTGACAAATCGGATTTCAAAACACAAATCAATTTTGCCAAAAACAGATTTTTGGCTAAAAAGGTTTTCCTCGAAAATTATACATCTCTAATTGTAAAAAATAAATCACGATAGATGTTTGTTAATTTTCCAATTTTTATCCAATATTAAACTTCGAGTGAATTGCAAATCCTTCATAGCGAACAAACAATTAATTTAAAAGTAAGTTTAAAATAAAATGTGGTTATAACTGCGATAGAAAACGTTACAAGGAATGTTCATCAAAACGCTAAATTAACCTTTTAAAAAACAACCTTTTTTTTTTTTTACTTCTTTTAAATCCAAACAAAGTATTTCTTCTTCAACAAAAGTTTCGACAATTTTACGTTTTTGCTTTATTTTTATAGACATTCTAAATTAACCAATTTTTTACATAATATTACTGATATTTTTACATAATTAAATTACCCTACACTCACACAAAAAATATAATATATAATTCTGGAGCAGCAGTTCCAGAATTACATGTATGTAAGAATATATATTTCTAGAATTAGCTGTTTTTTTTCGCAAACAAATTCAAACCTAAGTTATATTTCATGCAACATTTTATGTGGTACTATAAACAAAATATCAAAAACACTAACTGATATCGATATGACTTGATTTAAAATAACTGTCATAGTGAATGAGAGACAAAAACTTGCACCTCTTTTGAAGAAAATCCCTTCCTATATCCTGTTAAAATAATGGAAATTTTCCATTCTGAAAACAGAACCCGCGGGACTAGTTTGTTGGTCTGGGGTTAGTTTTCTTGTTTAACGAGATGAATAACTATATTCTTGACGAAATCCAATGAAAAGTAATACTGTCTCTGTTGGGAACTATTTGTAAAGTCATCCGAATGTAATTTCAGTCGTTATATCGATATATGAAGCACATAAGATCCCTCCAGCCATTCAGAATGCAAAAAGTCCTTCCGGCAAGTGCCGGGAGGAAGAGGTAGCTGTCATATTCCTTATTTTAAAAAAGCCAACTTATATTATTCAAACACACGAAGCTCAATTTAGTGGAAACCGAATATAGGAGATTCAATACTAATTTTTATCAATATAACGAATGAGAATTTCGCGAAATTAGTCAGCTTTATCCAAGCTGCTTTTAATTAAAGTAATTTATATTTGGCTGCCAAATGCGGCGATTTCTTAAAGTGCCTGCCATTTTAAGACAACATGGTGGATGAGGCTAACCAGTGAACTTGGTCGAGACCTTAGTAATTGCTGTGAGCATGCTCAATCACATCGGAATCGGTTGATATATACGAGTGCTGTCGCAGGTAAAAAATCAGATTTTTCAAAATGTCACCCACATTAGAAATTGAAACTGCTATATCTAAGCCATTTTTTAAGATAAAGACAAACAAAAAAATGCTCCTGAATCCTTATATCAAGGTCAAATACTTAAGAAAGAAACCTTTTTCAATTTCTAATTTTTTTGCACCTCACTTTAAATATAATTTTTTTTAATTTAATGGCCGCCATTTTGAAACAAGATGGCTGATGAATCTGGCCAGCGAACTTGGTCGAGATATTGATGTATACTATCCAGATGCCTTCTGACATCGAAATAGGCGAATACGTGTGTTATCGCGTGACAAATACAAGATCGTTTCAAAATGTTAGCCATGCTAGAAATTCAAAGTGCTATAATTCAACCATTTTTTAAGATATAAACAAAAGAACAAATTTTCAGAAACAAAAACTGCTCCGGAATCTTTGTATCAGGGCCAAACACATAAAAAAACCTATTTCATTTTCCCATTTTTTAATACCTCATTTTAAATTTTAAATTTAATTTTTTTTAAATGGCAACCCTTTTTTAAACAAGATGGCGAATGATGCTGGCAAACGAACTCGGTCTAGACATTGGTATGTACTATGTACAGACCAAGTTACCTCCAAATCGGTTCAAAAATACGCCTGTTATCGCGTGACAAAAATCAGGTCGTTTTAAAATGTCAGCTACAATAGAAAATCAAAATGCCATAACTCAGCCATTTTTTGTAGATATAGACGAAACAAAAACTGTTCCGTAATCTTTGTTTTAAGGTCAAACACATACGAAAAAATCTTTTTCATTTTCCAATTTTTTGGTATCTCATTTTAAATTTTAAATTTTTTAATTTTATTTAAATGGTCGCCATTTTGAAACAAGATGGCGAATGATGCTGGCAAACGAACTCGGTCGAGATATTTGTATGTACTATGTACGCACCAAGGTACATCCAAATCGGTTCATAAATACGCCTGTTATCACGTGACAAAAATCAGGACGTTTCAAAATGTGAGCCACGCTAGAAATTCAAAATGCTATAACTCAGCCATTTTTTAAGATATAGACGAAAAAAAAACTGCTCCTGAACCTTTTTATCAAGGTCAAACACATAAGAAAAAAATATTTTTTCAATTTTCAATTTTTTGGTACCACATTTCAAATTTAATTTTTTCTTAAAAATTTAAATGGTCGCCATTTTTAAACAAGGTGGCGGATGAAGCTGGCCAACGAACTCGGTCGAGACATTGGTATGTACTATGTACACACCGAATTACATCGAAATCGGTTCATAAATACGCCTTTTATCGCGTGACAAAATTCAGGACGTTTCAAAATGTCAGCCACGCTAGAAATTCAAAATGCTATAACTCAGCCATTTTTTAAGATATAGACGAAACAAAAACTGCTCCGGAATCTTTGTATAAAGGTTAAATACATAAGAAAAAAATATTTTTCCATTTTCAATTTTTTGGTACCACATTTCAAATTTAAAATTTTTTTAAAAACTTTAAATGGCCGCCATTTTGAAACAAAACGGCGGATGAAGCTAGCCAACGAACTCGGTCGAGACATTGGTATGTACCATGTACACACCGAATTTCATCGAAATCGGTTTATAAATACGAGAGTTACAGTGCGACAAAGTTCAGATATATATATATATATATATCAATTTTGAACGGAGGGTGGTTTCGGGGTCTGGCGGTCATGATCGATGAAAATATACCAAAATTTTTTTTAATCGCTTTCCTCCGAACGGCTGCAATAGGTAGCTTTTTGTAATGAAAGCTACCTAAAAACTTCTAAATATAACACTTCCACTAATAACGCAGCCGCAGTAATAACATAATGACAAAATTTTTCACAGTAAAAAATCCGGACCGGTCAAAGATGCGAACTGTTGAAGAACGTTTAAATTTGAATACGACAACGGTCTCCGGACTCACAACGCAGATTCGCATCACAAAGAAAAGCAAAGCTGCGAGTCAGCATTTCCATTAGAAACAGATGGCTATATCATTACGTCAGTTTACGGGTTACAGTATGATATGTTGTTAAAACTTTTTTTTATCAGCGGGAAGTGGAACGTTGTATAAGAAGAAATGAGAAGGACTTTATTTTCTTTATTTGGCGTTTTTCGTAATGTTTACACTTATAAATTATATGAATATAATTATTACAGTTTTTATTCTTTCAGTCAGAGGGTGAAAAACATATAAACTTAAAAAATCGTCGTAACGCTAGTTAAAAAAATAACATTTATTCTTCGAAATGATTACATAATTGAACACTAAGAGAAAAAAGAACTAAGAAATTTTCGTAAGAGGAGCACCGCCCCCCCCCCTCCCCCTCCCTTCCTAAACCACTAATAGAAATCAATTTTTAAATATTTCCTTTTGACGAACCCTCCACTAGAGGGAAAGAAATGTTCTGCATTTTGAAAAATATTGTTAGAAATTTATTTTTATATATCTATTTAATATTTAATACTTCTTACTTGTTAATTTTATTATATTTCTTTTATATAAAAATTATCTTGTACAAGGTGTTCTCACAAAAGATTCTTGGTTTAGCTTATTTCATATTTATATTTTGAGTTTTAGTTAGGCGCACTAGGCAGGGTACTCCAGACACATCTGTCCATCCTCTCCCTTTTCTACACTTTTTTCTAAGAGCAATCATATCGCTTTGTATTTAGGGAACGGCCTATGAGTGGGCCATGAGCATGCCTATGAGTGGAAGTAGTTTTTGAGAAACTTTATATTTTGGGAAAAGTTTCTTTAGCTTGTACTTTTGCACTAAAAATAATTTAGTTCGAAAGTTAGTAAACGGGCATTTACAATTTTGGCAGACGTCCCCATGGCCAAAATAAGTTGCTTATTTTATACACTAATACCAAATTTGGTGGATGGCAAAGCATTTCATCCATTCGAAAACGCTTTCTGATGGTGCTGCCAGATATATTGCGATACAACTGCATATGAGGACACCAGAAGCGAAAGGCTATAAGTGACAAAATTGAAAAAACTGAGATCAGTATACAGGCTATCTGGAAATAAGGCTATTTCTTTTATAATTGCTCTCAGAAGAAAAATGTATGGAGGGGAAACGTTGGACAGATGTGCCTGAAGTCCCCTGCCTTGTTTTCTAAACTAAAACGCAAAATATAAGAGATTTTCTAATTATGTGTTGCATTCTGGAGGTCAACTACTTAAGCTATATAAACTACTTAACCTCTTTAATCTGTACTTAAAATTTAAAAAATATATTGTACTTCACTTTCCTTCCACAGTTATTGAAATAAGAATTGAAAGACCGCTATGAAATTAGCAACAGCTTCATATTTTAAGTCAGTCACTTACTATTGATGTTAATCGTTAAATTCAATTTATTCCAAATCTAAATTTTTTCACTTGTATCCCTTGGCCGCAGGGGACCTCATATACAATCGTCGTTTCATCATACATATGATACAATTGTATTACATTCAGACATATAAGTGTCTGAATTTCTACATGTCTTAATTTCAGACACATGATCATTATTCAGACATTTTTCTCAGTTCATTTATACCATGATCACAGTAAGACATTTAAGGGTCTTAAATTCAGACACTTAAGTGTCTGAATTTCTTTTTCAGTCACATATGTGTCTGAATTTAAGACGCCTCTATTTGCAGTGAAAGCTAAATACCAGGCAAAGGAGAGCCATCATAAAAGAATCTTCAAACAACCCTTTTCTAAGTGCTCGAGAATTGGCTGTTGATTTCGCTTCAACGTCGGGAACAATAGTTACACCACAATCAATTAGAAATATTCTTTATGATGTAAATATTCGAGGACGAGCCCCTGGAAAAAAACCATTTATTAGTGAAACAAATAGGGTGAAAAGACTTGAATTTGCAAAAGCTTATGTCAGCAAACCACTAGAGTTTTGGAAAAATGTTATTTTTTCCGATGAAAGCAAGTTCAATATTTTTGGCTCAGATGGTAAGAAAACTGTATGGCGACAGTCAAATACTTCTTTTCAAATTAAAAATTTGAAACCAACTGTAAAACATGACGGTGGTTATGTAATGATTTGGGAATGCATGTCTTTTATCAGAGTTGGCGAAATGACCTTTATTGAAGGCAATATGAATGCTAAACAATATCAATATTAATAAAAGAACAAATCGCTCTGTGTGTGTGTGTGTGTGTGTGTGTGTGTGTTTGTGTCGGTGATGCCTAGCGATATCTACTGCACATAGAAGTCTGAAAATTCAGGAGTGATTAGCCCAAGACAGGTCCTGATACACCTGAGGCTCAGAGTTTTAATTTTTTAAGGGCCGGTGCCCCTGGGCCCCTTTAAGATTTTATACACTAAATTGTTAATAACATGTCTCTTTTCTATCCGATCTTCGTCGTTTTTGGGGTGAAATTCTCCTTTCAGTTTCTGCCCCATTTCTACATTTCCGTTAAGACCCTGGTAACCTTTCAAGGGGCCAAGTACAGGGCCCCTTGAAATTTTAGTGCACTAAATCGTTAATAACATGCCTCTTTTCTATCCGATCTTCTTCTTCTTTGGGGTGAATTCTCCTTTCAATTTCTACCTCATTTCAACATTTCAGTTAAGACCCTGGCACCCTTGCAAGGGGCCCGGTACAGGACTCCTTGAAGTTTTAGTGCACTAAATTGTTAAGAACATGCCTTTTTTCTTTCCGATCTTCTTCGTTTTTGAGGAGAATTCCCCTTTCATTTTCTGCCCCATTTCTACATTTCAGTTAAGACGCTGGCACCCTTGCCAGAGGCCAAGTACAGGGCCCCTTGAAGTTTTAGTGCAATAAATTGTTAATAACATGTCTCTTTTCTATCCGATCTTCGTCATTTTTGGGGTGAATACTCCCTTCAGTTTCTGCCCCATTTCTATATTTCAGTTAAGACCCTAACACCCTGTCAAGGGGCCCGGTACAGGACTCCTTGAAGTTTTAGTGCACTAAATTGTTAAAAACATGCCTTTTTTCTATTCGATCTTCTTCGTTTTTTGGGTGAATTCTCCTTTCAATCTATACCTCATTTCTACATTACAGTTAAGAGCTTGGTACCCTTGCATGGCGCCCGGTACAGGGCCCCTTGAAGTTTTAGTGCACTAAATTGTTAATAACATTACTCTTTTCTATCTGATCTTCTTCGTTTTTTGGTTGAATTCTCCTTTCAGTCTATACCTCATTTCTAGATTTCAGTTAAGACACTGGCACCCTTGCAAGGAGCCCGGTACAGGGCCCACTGAAGTTTTAGTGCACTAAATTGTTAATAACGTGCCTCTTTTCTATCCGATCTTCTTCGTTTTTGGGGTGAATTCTCCTTTCAGTTTGTGCCCCATTTCTGCATTTCAGTTAGGACCCTGGCACCCTTGCAAGGGGCCCAGTAAAGGGCTCCTTTAAGTTTTAGTGCAGTAAATTGTTAATAACATGCCTCTTTTCTATCCAATCTTCTTCGTTTTATGGGTGAATTCTCCTTTCAGTCTATACCTCATTTCTACATTTGAGTTAAGACCCTGGCACCCTTGCAGAGGGCCCGGAACAGGGTCCCTTGAAGTTTTAGTGCACTAAATTTTTAATAAATTGCTTCCTTTTTATCCGATCTTCATTTTTGGAATACTTTCTCCATTTACTTATTCTCCCGTTTCTCCATTCCAGTGAAGACCATGGGCCCGTTTAGAGTCCCGTTGTGCGCGGTCCAGGGACCTTAAATTTTTTGTGTGCCGTGCGTTTTTCACATCCTAATATTCTCACATTCGCAAAACGTAATTTTAAAGTTGAGTCTTGACTCTTTAGACCAACAATCACATATTTTTTTGCGACCCTAGAGCTCTTTTTTAAGCATTTCCCCAATTTTTTGCACATTTCTTTTAAATTATATTCTAATGATTATTTCATACCCTATGCTTAATTTCAACAAATCGAAGATCTAAAACGCTGAGTACTAAAATGTTGTAACATGTTTTCATGTTAGGGTCTGTTCTCAACTATCAGTTGTCTCCTTTTGGGGCGCCTATAATAACTCCCTAAGCTTTTTTTTTTCTAACAACATCTTTGATTCTCCAGCTATTACATGAATGACCAAAAAATATTTTAGACTTCAACTACCACCAATTTTGAATATAAATCATCTTCTTGGGGCCCTTGGTGCATCTTCTTTTAAAATGATCCGAATTCCTTGCAATTTTCTTTACCATAGTTCTAGCGCCCTCAGATTACATTAAAAACTACTAAAAAGTGAATTTATACCAAACTGCATGCCACTTAAGTCCCTTCCCCCTTGGTGCCCCATACAAGGTGTCTTGAAGCTTTTGCACCATAAATTATTCATAAATTACCCCTCTTAATCCGATCTTCATTTTTGGAACCATTTTTCCATTTAGTTATTCTCCAGTTTCTATATTCCAGTTAAAATCCTGGGGCACCTTAAGGTCTGTAGGGCCCGATCCGCGGCCCCTTGAACTTTTTGTGTGCTATGCATTTTTTACACCCTAATTTTCTCATCTTCTCATTGCATAATTTTAGAATTGAGTCTTGGAGTCTTCCCCCTAGACCAACACCCTCATAATTTTATTGGGTATTCATCTGTTTATTAAATATCGTGTTAATGCTAACAGTAATTCATGAAATTTACATTGTGAGGAGGCATCTTCCACCGCTTGGTGGCGCGTTATTTCCTCGGGTTTAAGGTCCCAATTTCAACGAGATTAGCTTTCTTCAACTTAGATTACAATTCAGTTACTTTCTGTATTATAAAATTTTATCTTAGACTTTAGTTACCAACATTTTCTAACATTAATGGTGCATTCATTTTTTTATTATTATTCTGCTGGGCTTGATTCCTACGAGGTTTGGCTCACTCAACTTGGTTTTCGCTGGCTTCGTCGCGTGCGAGCATTTCCGGTAAATGCTGCCATAGGTAATGGGGATCTAGATTACAGGTTCGTTCGGAAAGAAGTTTGATGGGAACACATTAGACGCTGTAGAAGCCAATGGGCCTCCAAAATTAGGTTCATTTAAAAGAATTTCCAACGATATAAAATCACACAAACTTAAGTTTTGTTTAAGGTTATTATTTACAAACCCCGGGCAACGCCGGACGGGTCTGCTAGTATTAATATATTGCGAGATCATTTATCTAATAATGCTCCGAAATTAGGAATTCCTAATTCATATTATTTCCAACAGGATAACGATGCGAAACACACTGCATGGTTTTGCGTTTTTAACTAATCACTTACACAACTGGTTCGTTCACATAAACACACCAAAGTGGACTGTAAACACGAATTTATTATAACACTAAATACATGCGAGCCAACAGCGGCTTACTACATTCTATCATTTTTCACATTCTACAACAACACGAATGAAACCAGAATAAAAACAGAGTGTTGCCACATGCGGAAAAAAAGAACAAGAAACTTACATGGATTCGGAGCACACGAAACTAAGGAATATGCAGCAGACGGTACTAACATAAGCATTCTGGCCCCCGCTGAAATCCCCTGGGATTTCAACAAGTAGTTAGCTGCTTACAATTTATAACTATAATGAAAGAACAATTAATAACACAAACAAATGAATACAAAATATAGAAAAATATTAGACAGTTCTGAGTTCACAGTTTTTAGTTTCTATAGGAAGAGGACACAGTTTCACTATTGGACGATCGATGACACAACTACTAGTCTTGATCGTAACAACTCTGACCTTATTGTCTGAACCTGGATGAACAGTTATTATTCGTCCTGGTTTCCATTTAAGTGGTGGAAGGTTGTCATCTTTGATGAGGACTAAGTCATTGACTTCTAAATCTCGTTGACTTTTTTGCCATTTAGGTCTTTGCTGAAGTTGAGACAGGTATTCCCGGCTCCATCTTTTCCAAAATTGCTGAAGAATAAACTGTCTCACATGCCATCTATCAAGATGACTCAAAGGACTGTGACTTAAATCTTGTTCAGGTATGGCAGCTAGCGAAGTTCCAACTAGGAAGTGACCTGACATTAGAGCAGTTAAGTCTGTTGGGTCTGATGATATGGGACACAGTGGCCTAAAGTTGAGACAAGCTTCAACTTGCGTAATCAAGGTTTGAAATGTTAGATAAAAGATGAGACTTAACGTGAAAAAACAATAATCACATTAAATCACAAAATAAAGATAAGGTAAATCTCCTTACCTTTTGGTTCTTGATCGTCCACGTAGAAACCGGTACTATCTTCATCATATCCATTGAAGAGCTATATGTATATCCAATTGCTATATAAAATATCTTTGAGATTTATCCTGTAAAATAAACTTGTGTTTGCTTTTATTAATAGGTGTAATTTTTAATTCCTAATGTATCCGATGAATTTTTCAGGAACATTGTAACAATTCTGGTTAAACTATAATATTTATATGTTTCTAAAATACAAAATTGGCTCGTACATCTTTGCGCCCATCTGATTACATATCTATATACACTGCGAAGAAACTTATAACTTACAAAAAAATATTATTGATATATGATTAGAACATAAAGACGAGATACCATCTCCCGGTCCCAGGCCCTCAAAAGGCCCCCGCGTCGCGTCCCGAAGATCGCCGCCAGACAAGCCCCGGCAGAGCGGAACCCCACGCACGCTCCGGTCAAGACCGACGCGCTGCCCAGCGCACGCCACGTCGGCTATTCCCAAATCAGGACGAACGGCCGCTACGACAGTCCTCACCACCCAGCTAGAAAAGCCAAGTGGTCCCTAAACTTGGTTCCCGAGCCGGTAGACCCCGCAAGCCCTGCAGAAACCGGACGCCTATAAAGACGCCGGGCCTACGAACTGAACCGAGGCTTCCCGACCCGGAGTTACTTTACGGAAGGCCCGCAAGATCAAATACCATTTTCCGGCAAAGACATTTATGTGGGCCAGCCGATAAGAAAGTTAATGAAGGGACCCTAGCTTGAAAACACGGGAGGACGGGGAAAGTTACTCCGGCCGTAAAGCGACACAGCTTCGGGCTTTTCGCCCAGACCACCCGGCTCGACCGACGGAACCCCTCGTGGATCACGCCGGGAACCAGTTGGCCCAGACTAGGTGCCGTTAGCGACCCCAGGCGGGCACGGAAAGCTCCACCTAGACGGAATAGACTCTTCCTCGCTAGGGGGTTGGATGGAACGGAGTCCCGCCAGCCCCCGCCGACTCGACCCCGCCCGAAGACAGAGAAGCCAGCGGAGGCCGACAGAAGCCCGCCCACCCCTACCTTACCTCACGGCCGTCGAGGGTACCCAGGCCCGAAGGCCCCTGACCCCGTCCAGTGACCGACCGCTACCTTTGTTAGTTGCGTTCGAAAATTAGGTGTAGACACCTCTAGGTCCTCATCACTGGGCGAGGCAAACTCCAGTATCGCATAGACACGAAGGACCTAGATCGGACCAAGAGATCCTCTGAGGCACGATGAGCCGCCGCGTTACCGGTGAGCCTCCGGACCGTTTCCCTGCGGGAATAGCGTTCGATGGTGGACCTGCCGGCCGAACCCCTCCTAAGGGTCACGGCACGACATGGAGCAACCAGAGCCATACTGGCCTCCCCATGCGACGCTCCTTGGTCGACGGGGGCACAGCCAAACCCTACCACCCTTAGGGTAGGCTCACAACTGCTTCAGCTGAGGTCCTCGGAGGGATGAGCCACCCGGATCATAAAGTAACCTGGGCGCTATCCGAAACCCTCGCCCTTCGGTTGCTCCGGGAGTCCCTGCATGGCGTTCCCGCGAGCCCCGTCGTCACTAGCGAGCAGCGAGGACTTTCACTACAAAGCCTTCACTCATACCTCAGGCTCCCTCTTAGTCAAATGGTGGATGGGGTCCTATCGCCTTGGCTATCCTTTGCCCAGAGTCACCACCCAGTCTATGACCGGCTCAGGGATCGGACTATGGAGCGTCGCTGTCCGGCTTGACCAGAGAACCTGGTTGCCGGGGGTTCGCATCTTACCACGGGTCCGAAGACCCTACGACCCATGCACAACGTCCGTTACCTGTGGCCACCGGACTCTTGGCCTGTCGACCGCAAGTCTCTCGAGGAGTTGGCGATTCGTCCCCATCCCGCGCCCTCACATTCGTACACAACGAACTCTGCCGAGCTTCCGGTCACCTCCCCACTCAAGGGGTCGGGTCGGAACCACCCGGAGAGGCGGCCACGATAAAGAACATAAGATGAGGGGTTCATCTTCCGGTCCCAGGCCCTTTTCAGGCCCATTTGTCGACGCAAGGAACCACCCGTGAAACAAGCCCCGCGACGCGTCCCGAAGGTCGCCGCCAGACAAGCTCCAACAGAGCGGAACCTCACGCAAACTCCGGTCAGGTCGACGCACTGCCCAGCGCACGTCACGCCGACCATTCCCAAGTTGGTGAACAATCGCTACGGTAGTCCTCACCACCCAGCTAGAAAAACCAAGTGGTCCCTAAACTTGGTTACTCGAGCCGGTAGACCCCGCAAGCCATCGCAGGAACCAGACGCCTATAAAGACGCAGGGCCCACGGACTGAACCGAGGCTTCCCGACCCAAATTTAATTTACGGACAGGCCCCCAAGATCAGATACCATTTTCCGGCAGAGACATTTTTGTGGGCCAGCCGATAAGAAAGTTATTGAAGGGCCCCTAGCTTGAAAACCAGGGAGGACGGGGAAAATCCCTCCGGCCATAAAGCGACCCAGCTCCTGGCTCTTCACCCAAACCACCCGGCTCAACCGACGGAACCCCTCGCGGATCACGCCGGGAACCAGTTGGCCCAGACTAGGTGCCGTTAGCGACCCCAGGCGGGCACGGAAAGCTCCAGCTAGTCGGAATAGACTCCGCCTCGCTAGGGGGTTAGACGGAACGGAGTCCCGCCAGCCCCCACCGACTCGACTCCATCCTAGGACAGAGAAGCCAGCGGAGGCCGACAGAAGCCCGCCCGCCACTACCTTACCTCACGACCGTCGAGGGTACCCAGGCCCGAAGGCCCCTGATCCCGTGCAGTGACCGACCGCTACCTTTGTTAGTGCGTTCGAAAGTTAGGTGGAGACACCTCTAGGTCCTCATCACCAGGCGAGGAAAACTCCGGTACCGCATAGACACGGAGGACCTGGATCGGACCAAGAGTTCACACAAGGCACGATGAACCGCCGCGTTACCGGCGAGCCTCCGGCCCGTTTCCCTGC
Organism: Maratus speciosus; assembly: GCA_963932465.1. Lineage (NCBI taxonomy): Eukaryota > Metazoa > Arthropoda > Arachnida > Araneae > Salticidae > Maratus > Maratus speciosus. The sequence continues at coordinate 512,151,526 of OZ010795.1, forward strand.
GGGAGTAGTGTTCGATGGTGGACCTGCCGGCCGACCCCCTCCATGGGGCACGGCACGACATGGAGCAACCAGAACCATACTGGCCTCCCCACGCGACCGCTCGTTGACTCCAAACCCCACCACCCTTAGGGTCGGCTCCCAACTGCTCCAGCTGAGGTCCTCGGAGGGATGATCCACCCAAGTCATAAAGTAACCTGGGCGCTGTCCGAAACCCTCGCCCTTCGGTTGCTCCGGGAGTCCCTGCATGGCGTTCCCGCGAGCCCCGTCGTCACTAGCGAGCACCGAGGACTTTCCACTACAAAGCCCTCACTCATACTTCAGGCTCCCTCTTAGTCAATAGGTGGATGGGGTCCTATCGCCTTAGCTAGTCTTTACCCGGCGACACCGTCCGGCCCGTAGACCGGCACCGGGATCGACCTATGGAGCGTCGCTATCCGGCTTGGCCAGAGAACCCGGCTGCCGGGGGTGCGTTGAATCAAGGACCCCGAAGGGCCTACGCACCCATGCACAACGTCCGTTAACCGTGGCCACCGTGCTCAACGCCTGTCGGAGATGAGCCTCTCGAGGAGGTGGCGAATTGTCCCCATCCGGCCCCCTCGCATTCGTACACAACGAACTCTGCCGAGCTTCCGGTCACCTCCCCCACTCAAGGGGTCGGGTCGGAACCACCCAGAGGGGCGACCACGATAAAGAGCATAAACAAAAAATCTTGATTACTTATGTTAATAAAACAATCAATATTATTTAGAGTCTAAAAATTATTAATATACTTCTTTCATCTGTCACAATTGCAGTCATTTAATCTAAATGTTTATCAGTTTTTGATTGACATATTACACAAACAAGGAAGTAATTTTGTGAAGTAATAATCACGTCTTATTTATGACAGACATAAAGTGTTTTTGAAAACAGGAAAAACAGTTTATCTTGATTAATGATGAGTTTATCTAATTCTGAAAGAGATTAGTTTTTCTAACATGCCCCGTTAATCTCTTCAGATTGATGAGGCAAACAAGTTCATTGAATTTCTGTGATTCACTAATTCAGGCTTGGAAATGGGTTTCGTGAATGCATCAGCAATCACATATTTCGATAGACAGTACTTTAATTCTATTATTCCATCTTCTTTGAGTTGTTTTACTGCGTGAAATCTTATATCTATGTGCTTACTCTTTTTTGAAAAGCTCTCATTTTCAATCATTTTGATACAACTTTGATTATCTTCATATAAACAGATAGGTTTTGTCTGTGCTAAGTCCAAATCTTCCAGGAGTTTCGATAAATACGTAATTTCTTGCCCTGCACTTGCGGCTGAGACATATTCAGCCTCTGCTGATGAAAGGGCGATGCAAGACTGTGTTTTTTGTAATCCATTGAATTGGATTATTACCTAAGGTAAAAAGATTGCCGCTGGTTGATTTTCTTGTACCAGTGTCACCTGCCCAGTCGGCATCCGCAAAAGCCTTTAAAATCGGTTCAGATTTAGTGTCAATGCGCAAGTTTAGTTGTTTTGTACAGTTTAAATATCGAATTATTCTTTTAGCTGCCATCCAGTCTTTTTGACGCGGGGATTCGTTTCTTCTACTTAATATATTCACAACAGCAGAAATGTCAGGTCTACTGACAGAAGCGATATAAAGCAATGAACCTATCGCCTGTCTGTGTTTGACATTATTTGATAGTAAATTGTCATTATCTTCTAATCTATTAAAATTAGGTTCCAGACTGGTTTAGCTTCCTCTAAATTAAACTTTTTTACTAGTTCTTCTATTTTACCCCTTTGATTTAATTCGTAACCTTCTGCTGTTTTCTCTATTTTGATTCCTAAATAATAACTTAGTTCTCCTAGATTTTTTAATTCATATTCTTGCTTAAGTTTTCTATTATTTCTTTAATTTCGTCATCTTTTCCTGCTATCAGGATATCATCCACATAAACGATAATATACTTTTTGCTTTCTCCTTCACTTTGAATATATAAACATGTATCTGAATTAGAGTGTTTAAAATTTAAATCATTTAATGATTTTGTTATCTTTGTGTGCCATGCCCTGGCTGCTTGTTTCAAGCCGTAAATGGATTTATTTAATCGGTATACTTTGTTTTCCTGATTTGGAATAATATAGCCTCCTGGCTGAGTTATGTAAATTTCTTCATCTAAATCACCATACAGGAAAGCCGTCTTAATATCTACGTGATTATTTTTTTATTTGTGGTAAGCTGCTGCTGCTATAAAAGATCTAAGTGTAGTATATGAAACAACAGGGGCAAAAGTTTCTTCGTAGTCTACGCCATATTTTTGATAATATGCTTTTGCCACTAATCTCGCTTTATATTTCTGTATTCTTCCTTGATCATCATATTTAGTTTTAAAAATCCATCAGGATCCAATTATATTTTTACCTTGTGGGGGATCAACAAGTGCCGATGTTTTGTTTTTATTAAGAGAATTTATCTCTTCTTGTGTCGCATTTAACCATTGTTGTTTTTGTTCTGGATTTTCAATATTCATTATGTCATGGAAATTTTCTGGCTCTTTTATATGTTCATATGCTGTCATGTAAATGAATCTGTCTGGAGGGACTCCTTTATTTGATCTATCTGACCACCTTGGTTCTGGTGTTAATTGTTTAGACTCACTTGGTATGTCTTCAGTGTTTGTGACTTCAATTTCTACGAAGTTTTTGTTCTGTGATTTGTCATATTCATCGGAAGGTTTTTCTCTCAAATTTAATTGTGTTTCTACCTTCTCGTGTGTATTTTTGTTTTCTAAAAATTTTACTGTTCTTGCGATTATTATTTCTTTACCACTTGTGTAGATGCGGTACCCTTTGGAGTAATTGTCGTAGTCGACAAAAATGCCTTCAACTGCCTTATCATCTAATTTTTGTCGTTTATTTTTGTTGGCATAAGCAAAGGCTTTACAGCCAAACACTCTAAGGTAATGTAAATTTGGTGGTCGTTCATTCCAAAGCTCATACGGGGACTTTTCATTAGCCTTTGTAGGCAATCGGTTTTGCAGGCGATTCGCCGTACAGACAACTTCACCCCAGAATTTTTGAGGCAAGTTTGCTTCGCTAAGCAAAGCTCTCGTCATTTCAGTTAAAGTTATATTTTTACGTTCAGCTACGCCATCTTGGCTCGGAGAGTACGGAACAGTGTGTTGGTGCTTTATGCCGTTTTTTATAAGATAATTGTCAACTAAATCATTGTTAAATTCTCCTCCATTGTCTCTTATATTTTTCGGCTTTTCGCCAAATTTATTACTAACTAAGGCAACAAATTCCTTAAGTTTTTCATAAACTTCTGATTTCTTTGATAATAAATACAGAATGGTAAATCTTGCGTAATCATCTACAAATGTTAATAAATATGATTTTCCCCCAATAGTTGGTATTTGGAAAGGCCCACATAAGTCAGAGTGTATCAACGCCAATCGTTTAGTGGCTCTATAATCTGCTAATTTTGGTAAGGTGCATCTGTTAGCTTTGTTTTGATGCAAGTTTCACAAGTTGTGACATGTTTATAATTATTTATTTGTATTCCTTTCGCTAGGTGTTTTTCTTCGATTTGTTTTATAGATGCAAAATTTTTATGGCCGAACCTTCTGTGCAATAATTTTATGCAATTATTGTTGTTACAATTGTAAGTTTTATATACATAGTTTACGTTTGCGCTTTCATTTGCTAATTGAATTTCATACAAGTTATTTTTCTTTACCGCTTCCAGGCGGTAAAGGCAGAGTACAAAACCCCCTAATCAATTAAAAGTTTATTTAACGCAGCACTGCATACTCCATAATGTTACATAGATTAAAAATTTTACGTCATAATGTTTTGCGTTGTAGCAAAATCTGAAAATCTGATTTTTCGGAAATTCTAAAAATATAGTTCAGTCTAAAATTGGGAGGAGTGAAAAGTTTACTCTTTGAAAGAGTGACAGGCATTTTCACTCTCTTTGGAGTGAATTTTATAAAAATACAATCCTTAAAGAGTGGAATTTTTCCCTCTCTAGAAAGAAGTGAAATATCTCACTCCGTTATCAAGAGTGAAATATTTCACTCCGTTGTCGAGAGTGAAATATTTCACTCCACTGATAAGAGAGAAATCGTAGCATTATACACTTTTAAAATTTTTCATTCAACTTTGAACCAATATATGGAGTAAAATAATTAAAAGCACCAAAATATGGTGCTTCTTAATTTTCAAAACTCCATTTCATAATGTAACCTTGGAAATTAAGCTGATTTCGTACTAAAATGCACTCTTTTTGCAAGAGTGAATAGTCATGCCTGAAAGAGTAAATATGTATTGCTCATCAACCAATCAGAACTGCAAGGCGACTACGCCTTTTTACGATAAGAGAAAGAATCCCTTTTTCGTCCGCCATTTTAGGATTAACAGATTCGGCTATCATTAAAAGGATTCTTTGTGGAACGTAAAGGTAAGTCTTATTTAATTTTAATCATTTATTCGTGTAGATTTTGTATGTTAATATTATGAGTTAAATAGTTTTATGTTGTATAGAAAACGATTGATCACGAAATGTTCTCCTGATTTGAAAAGTGATTGTTTATTATATTCCTTCATGTAGCAGTTTGAAATATAATTGATTTAACAATTGAATAGCACACAATTCTTCGCAAAACATAATCAGAACTTCATTAGTTCGGCCAATATGAATAAAAAAAAGAGTGTAAATATTTTATGCTTCCCATTCAACACTGTCATATAAAATACATTTGCCAACGATCGAGGGGGGGGTGGAGGGAGATTTATCAGTTTCGCTTGAAAAGATGACTCATAAGATATCTGGATTTTTTTCAATTCATAGCACACATGATGTAAACATCAATTTGCCGTTGTATGAGATTTTGGTTTTTTGGTTTATTACTGATTTTTGATTATAAACACTTAGAGTGTTTATCATCATTATTATTATTTTGGAGTTAAGTATGATATTTCAGAATTATGATATCACGAAAAGGTTCGTATATTAGTTTTTTTTAAGTTTTAAGCATTTTTCTGCGGTTTATGATTTTAAAATTTCGAGACTAATATAAAAACATTTAATTATAGACATTCTGCATCAATTATTAAATTTCCTTCTATTGTAAACGCATTTTCTACATTTTTGATACACGTAATTATTGACACACGCACTAAAAAGTATAACATGATATTTAAGCATTGAAATAAAAAAAATTTTATGAGTGTTTTGAAGTTTATGGATAAAGCTGCTTTAGTATATATTTTTTTAAAGTCATATTTATTTACATAATATAGGACTGAATACAATTCATATGCAGTCATTTATTTTATTTTTATATTTCCTTCTTTTTTTTTTTTCTAGTTTCTAGGTCAATCTTTTCCTATAAAACATATAAAATCTATTTTGCTCATATTCACAAAATACAATATCTACGGGAATAAAAAAATTAAATTAAATATGGCTTATCGTGTCGTTTCATAAATAAGCATTGTATTAATTTCGTTTTTCAGCAATAGCGGGCGAAAATTAGAAATCAAGATTAAGTTAAGGGATATGTTTAAAAGAAAAAAAATGCATACATATTCCAGAAAACTTAAAATTTAGACTCCGTGTTCATATTAAATAAAACAAAAGCAATTCACAACGAATAAAAAAAGATATATATACATTCTTAATATTTAGATCACGCTAAGAACTTATTTTAAAAAGATGTGAGTTTATAAACATTGTTTTTTAATTGAAAAAATTAAAAACATTTTAGAACAATAGGACTTTGCAAAAATAGCAATAATTTACGGAAAAAGATGTAATGTACGGTAAAAAGATGGGAATTTATATTTTAAACAAAAATTAAAATGAAAGCAAACATTGTTAAACATATAACATCCACCTATTAAAAAGTTATTAATAAAAATTTTAAAGTAACAAAAATACAATAAACAATACCGTTTAATTAGTTTTAAATTAATTAGCAATAAATACCGAGTTCTAAAGATCTAAAATTTGAATTATACATGGAAAAAAAATAAATAATTAACGTCCATCACATGAATTATTAAAACGCTTAATACAACTTTATGGATACCTGAAAAGAAAGAAATAATATTAACTGATTAATAATTTGTTTAATTACTTGCCCTTATAGGTATTTTGAAACTATCATATCTTTATTGGGCATGCAATAAAAGCAAACACAAAGGATAAGTAAAAATAGCAAATAAAGCCTTTGTGCAACAATATTAAAAAGCAGAAAAACCAACGTTTAAAATGCACAAATAATATATGAAAAGCAGCAAACAGCTGTTTCGAATCTACTAGCGAGATTCTTCTTCAGTGCAAAAGGAACAGCGTGCTAGAAAAAGCAAGGCTGAGCAAAATCATAGACAGAGAAGCGCTGGCTTTTATACCCTATGCGGGTGGCGAAGGCGCCGAAACAACCAATGAGAGAGAAGCAGTGGAAACGACTGGGTGGACAAGTAGCGACATCTACCGGAGAAATAGAGAAAAGAAACCAAAAAAGGGGAATTAAATTAACGCTTTCCAAATACTTGGAAAATCTGGAGTACTAGATAAGTCATTGACTAAAGAGTGAGAATTTTTAATGATATGGTAAGCTTCCCAAAAATCAAGATCAAGGTTAGAAGAACATTTTTGGATAATGATGGCTGAGGAAAAATCGAACCTATGTTGAGAAGACCAAGAATGTTGAGCAATAGAAGAACGTTTGAGCTCCTGATTTTTAACATAACCTTCATGCTCTTTTAAACGAAATCTAAGAGCACGTTTAGTCTGACCAATATAAGAAAGACCACACTGACAAGAGATCTGGTAAATGCCCCAATTATCTAGGCGATCAACGGGGTGTTTGAGATTTGAAAAAGGGATTTTATTAACAGGAGAAAAAATAACTTTAAAATCAAACCTTCTTAGGATTTTAGCAACTTGCTGACTGATTTTAGGAAAAAATGGTAATACAACTGAAGTATTAGAGTTGGAATTAGAATGCTTTTCAGAATGGACGGATTTCGTCAATTTCTTATAAATAGAATCGATAATATTAGAGGAATAACCACGATCGACAGCAATAGCTTTGAGGTAATTAAGTTCAGCACTAAGTAACTGAGGAGTGGAACAAATATTAGTAGCCCGAAAAACAAAAGTATTGAAAGCAGCGAATTTCTGGTTAGGGGGATGAGAAGAATACCTGTGAGGTGGGAGACAGACAGCAAAAGGTTTACGAAAGACGGTAGTCTGAAAGCCATTTTCACAACGAATAACAAGGACATCCAGGAAAGAAAGACAGTTATTGGCCTCAATTTCAGAGGTAAATTGAATGCAGGGATCAATGGAATTCATAATAGAGAGAATATGATTAATATCCGAATTCATTTCAATCAGGACATAAACATCAGCCTCGCTAATTCTACTCCTGATTTTCAGTCCATTGACAGAAGGTCATGGAGCAGAGTTCTCACAGCTTCTTCTGTTCATTGTTCGGTTTTAAAGAAGAAATTTAATCGCTTTGTGGAAGTTCTGTCGCTAATAACTGCAGTAATTTGCCTCTTGTTAACCAAAATGCTGTTGTCAATCTTTCTAGTGTTCCATTAAGTAACAATCAGCTCGATGCTCTCAAATTGAATAACAATTTTTCTGTCTCTGCTATTCCTTCTTTACCTAATCTTATTGCTCCTATTGAAAGAGCCTTTAAGCATAGCGCTCTATCTTCTTCTCAAAAAGAGTCTATTAGGCATCTCATTGCCAATACTGTTGATTTCAATTCTAATGTTTATAAACCCAATCTTAAACATCCTGTTAAACAATGTCTGAAAAATTTGCGTTCTGATCCAAACTTAATTATTACTAAGGCCGACAAAGGTGGTCAGATTGTTCTTCTCGACAAATCTACGTATTTGGAAAAAACCCATAAATTAATTAATGATGGTCCATATGTGGATATCCGCAAAGACCCTTCCACTAGTGAAATTAACTCTATTAAGTCTGCCATTAAGTCTTCTTCCATTATTCCTGCTAACTTTAAGAAGTCCCTTATTCCGTCTATTGCGCATTGTGCCAGGTTTTATGCTTTACCTAAGGTCCATAAACCTGACATTCCTTTTAGACCTATTGTCTCTAGTATCGGTACAGCTTCTTATAAGCTTGCCAAATATTTAGTTTCTGTTTTTTTCCCCACTTTTGAGCAGTAACAGTTTCACTGTTAAGAATTCTTTTGATTTTGTTAAAAAACTTCATAATTTTAAGCCGCAGGGTCACATGATGGTTTCTTTTGATGTTAAATCATTATTTACAAACGTTCCGGTTGAGGGGGCTTTAGATTGCCTCAAGAAAAGGCTTTGTGAATTCCATTTCTCTTATTTTGAAATCGAGGAACTTATACTTCTCACTCGCGCTTGCTTGTCGCAAAATACTTTTGTTTTCAATGGTAATTTTTTCCGTATGATTGACGGTTTGTCTATGGGTAATCCTCTTAGTCCAATTTTATGCGATATTTATATGCACTATTTTGAGGTCAAGCTTTTTGAAATCTTAAAATTTCCGTTCTATGTTCGTTATGTTGATGATGTTTATGTCCTGATTGAAATGAATTCGGATATTAATCATATTCTCTCTATTATGAATTCCATTGATCCCTGCATTCAATTTACCTCTGAAATTGAGGCCAATAACTGTCTTTCTTTCCTGGATGTCCTTGTTATTCGTTGTGAAAATGGCTTTCAGACTACCGTCTTTCGTAAACCTTTTGCTGTCTGTCTCCCACCTCACAGGTATTCTTCTCATCCCCCTAACCAGAAATTCGCTGCTTTCAATACTTTTGTTTTTCGGGCTACTAATATTTGTTCCACTCCTCAGTTACTTAGTGCTGAACTTAATTACCTCAAAGCTATTGCTGTCGATCGTGGTTATTCCTCTAATATTATCGATTCTATTTATAAGAAATTGACGAAATCCGTCCATTCTGAAAAGCATTCTAATTCCAACTCTAATACTTCAGTTGTATTACCATTTTTTCCTAAAATCAGTCAGCAAGTTGCTAAAATCCTAAGAAGGTTTGATTTTAAAGTTATTTTTTCTCCTGTTAATAAAATCCCTTTTTCAAATCTCAAACACCCCGTTGATCGCCTAGATAATTGGGGCATTTACCAGATCTCTTGTCAGTGTGGTCTTTCTTATATTGGTCAGACTAAACGTGCTCTTAGATTTCGTTTAAAAGAGCATGAAGGTTATGTTAAAAATCAGGAGCTCAAACGTTCTTCTATTGCTCAACATTCTTGGTCTTCTCAACATAGGTTCGATTTTTCCTCAGCCATCATTATCCAAAAATGTTCTTCTAACCTTGATCTTGATTTTTGGGAAGCTTACCATATCATTAAAAATTCTCACTCTTTAGTCAATGACTTATCTAGTACTCCAGATTTTCCAAGTATTTGGAAAGCGTTAATTTAATTCCCCTTTTTTGGTTTCTTTTCTCTATTTCTCCGGTAGATGTCGCTACTTGTCCACCCAGTCGTTTCCACTGCTTCTCTCTCATTGGTTGTTTCGGCGCCTTCGCCACCCGCATAGGGTATAAAAGCCAGCGCTTCTCTGTCTATGATTTTGCTCAGCCTTGCTTTTTCTAGCACGCTGTTCCTTTTGCACTGAAGAAGAATCTCGCTAGTAGATTCGAAACAGCTGTTTGCTGCTTTTCATATATTATTTGTGCATTTTAAACGTTGGTTTTTCTGCTTTTTAACAAAGGATAAGATTGTAATAAAATATTTTAGTTCATTTCTGTCAATAATCTAATTTAATTCATATGTAACTTTAACTAAATTTTTCCTTAAAAGTTCAGTTAGTGCTACAATCTATGAATTAAATAAATATTGCTAATAAAGTATTTTATTCCAATCGTTACCACACTTGTATCTATTTTCATTGCATGCTGTAAAATATGTGATTATTTTAAGATGCTCATAAAAGCAGAATAAAAAAAGAATTGACTCCATAAAAAATGAACATTCACTCCTATGAAAGAGTGACTATTCACTCCTACCAGGAGTGAAAAAACGCACTCCTTTAGCAAGAATGAATAGTCACTTCTCCGAAAGAGTGATTATCCACCCCTGTTTAGAGTGAATATTCACTTCCCAGAAGTGACTATTCACTCTTTCAGAGAGTCAAAATTTTCACTTTTGTTCAAAGTGAATAGCCACTCTAAAGAGGTTGGGCATATTTTGACTCTGCGATAGAGTGACTATTAGTCACTCCTTTTTATTTAGAGTGTGTTCTATCTATTTAATTATTAATATTAAAATGCCTATAACTAAAGTTTTAATCAAGATAGAAAAAAAAATGAAAACTTATTTAAGACATTGTGTATTAACATTAAGTAAAAATAAGAAATTGACTTTATGATCAAAAATTAATTGTGTTTTATAAATAGTAGGATATTTTAAGAACGTTTAATGATATTTTTATCAGTTGCATATCTACAGACATAAAAATCATGAAATAAACAGTGTAAATAACCATAGTTACACTAGCATGGATCTTAACCACGTGTTATATTTTAAAGGAATAGTGTGATATTTCAAACACATATTATGTGGAACGCAAAACAAACTCGTTGTCAAGGCCTAAAAAAATCAAATAATTAAACAACACAACAATACTCATCCGAATAATACTTTCGTTATATTTTTTAAACACATAGAAAACAGGGAAACGAAAACTAATTCCTAAACCGGTGAATAATAATAGTTCATTATTTAGAGAACAAGATAAAAATGGCGTGTAGTTCTGTTCTTTACTTACTTCGACCAACAGATCGTATTACTTTAAAACGACCATTAAAAATGAATCAACTATTTTCTTATTTTATATACCAGTACATTTCAATGCTTGTTTTCGTTCTCCAACTCACTTATTATCTTTTCGTGATATAGTTCATTAAAAATATGTTTGATGAATATTTTATTGGAATCAGCATACAGTAAATCACATTTTAAAAACTGCTCTGAAAAACACGAATTCCAAATAGGCATGAAAAAGTTACGTATTTATTCATGTTCAGCAGTATAAACTTGTTGCTTACATGTTTAACTGTGACCGTAACATGATCTAAGATTATTTAGAACTCATTAGAATACATTTAAAATAGAGTACATCAGTTAAAATAAATTATTCAGCATTTCTTTTATATTTTTTATGTTATACTTAGAGTTTGTATTTTTTTATCATGTTACTTATGATTGTATTTTCATTGAGACTTTTTATAAATATTATTATATGTTAAAAAAGGTCCAGACTGTATATTTACGACATGCAAAAATTGTAATTTATTATTCCAATTCATGCAACAGGTTTTCCTTTTAAATAAATAATAATGCCATTTTTGCTGTTTAATTTTATTATTACCCTCACAAGGTAAAAAGATCTGGAAGCGAACATTCAAGCACACTGTTAAAATTTATACAAAAATGTTTCTTTACATAAATTTAAAACTAATATTTTCGCAATAATTAAAAAATCATAAGGTAATTGGTCAAACAGAAAGTGTATACGTGGGATTTTATTTAAAAAAAATTAGAGCTATTATTTACTGATGGATATCTTGCTGTAACAAATAGGGAATTTTTCTGGTAGTAAAATTAACTTTACACTTTAATCTGTTAACCAACATAATTAACCTTTTCTACTTTTCCCTTCATCTGTGGATGACGGACTGGGAGTTAACACTATTTTTACCACGATTTTGTGACCTATTTCTACCAAAAGGTATCTTTTGACACCTTTGTGCCTGAATACAAATAATTGCCAAAACATTTGGGGTTTCAAATTATCAGTTAAATATAGATAATTTGGTCAATATATTTATTAATATATTGATGCGCATTTATTAGAGATTATTAAATCAGGTTGCAAATTCTAGCACAATTCATCAATCTACGAAATAAAAATACATATAAAGTAAAATGGATAAATGTAATCAAACATGCTTTACGTTAGGGGTGCACAACCTTTTTAAAAGAAGGGCCACTTACAAAAATGTTTGGGCTGTCGAGGGCCACATCAGTAACACAGAGAAAATTCTATATCGGGGAGGTAAGGGGGTAATAAGTCTTTATTCTTGATAAATAATTATTTTTTGTCTATAATAAAAATAAACAAACGGAAATAAATAATTGTATGAAGGAATGCAGGGCTTCTGCGCATCTGTATGAATAACCATTCAACACTTTATGAAGACTAACGGTTCCTTATTGACAAATGGTACCTTGAAGAAAAAAAAATTACACAAAATTTCTAAATAATTGAACGTTATTGAAAATTATGTTAAAAAAAATTATTGAAGAATAACTTCATTTAAAATAAAAGGGAACTTATTTTTGAAATAACAAGGCATGATGGACTAATTATGCTATTTTTTCTGCGGATTATTAACAAAACTCGTTTTTCTTTTTTTTCTTTTGTTAATCAAGTGCAACTGATTGACGAAATTCGCGATTTTTTATCAACGACCGATTGACAGATTTCGCGGTAATTTTCCATTGGCATTTGGCAAAATTTGCAATCTTTTCAAACAACCAATCTACGATACCTGCGATAAACTGACGCAATTCGCGATTTTTTTCAGCGATAACTTTTCAAATTTCGCGATTTTTTTCCCATAACGGATCAATGAAAATTGCGATTTTTCCGCCCTCCCCCCTCGAATTATTTCGCGACCTTTTTGTTCTGCAAATGATCTTCGAAATTTGTTTGAAAAAAGTTTTTTCGATGAACAATTGACAAAATTCGCGATATTTCTTTCATGCGTGATTGGCGAATTTTGCGATATTTTACGTGACAGATTGACAATATTTGCAATGTTTTTCCAATGACCAATCGACGAAACATGATTTTTTCCTGATATACATTGATGCAATTTGTTATTATTTTCGCGCAATAAATTGGCGAAAATTGCGATTTCTTTTACGCGCACAATCGATAAAATTTGCGATTTTTTCCTGCGAACAATGGATTTCTATTTCATGATATTTTTTGGGAACGACACACAAATTTTGTAACTTTTTCCATGAGCTATTCACGAAATTCGCGAATTTTTGGGAAAATTCGCGATTTTTTTTTCACGAGCGATTGATAAATTTCGCAATATTTTTAGACCAATTGACAAAATTTGTAATTTTTTCAATAAATTGTCAAAATTCGTGATTTTTTTCCGCGACAGATTGACAAAATTGCGATTTTTCCCCAGTCGATCAACGAAATTTGCAATTTTTGTACATCATCGACAAAATTCGTGATTTTACTGTGCCCAATTAACAAAATTCGTGATTGTTAACTGACTCTGGTGAAATTTGTGATTTTTCCCGCGGTGAATTGAAGAAATTTTTGATTTTTTCCGCAATAAGCTGGCGAAACTCACGATTTTTCCGTAGCCCATCAAGAAAGTTTGCAATTTTTCCGCAACTCCTCGAAAAAATTCGCGATTTTTCCGCGTCCGATCAACGACATTCGCGATTCTTAACTGACTCTGAAGAAATCTGTAATTTTTACGTGACAAATTGGTGCAATTCCACATTTTTTTCTCGCTATAAACTGACGAAACTCACGATTTTTTCGCAGCCGGTCAACAAAATTTGCAATTTTTCTTTTCCGCATCGACAAAATTTGCGATTTTTCTGTGCCCAATTAAAGAAATTTGAGACTTTTCCGCGCCGAGTCGACAAAATTCGTGATTTTTTCTCCCGCGATCAACAAAATTCGAAAATTTTCCGCGCCCGATAAACAAAATTTGCGATTCTTAACTGACTCTGACGAAATTTGTAATTTTTCCCGCTGCAAATTGAAATAATTTCGATTTTTTTCTCATGATCAACTAACGAAACTTGCGATTTTTCAGCAACCGATCAAGGATTACATAATCCACAAAATTACGTCCGATCAACGAAATTGACGATTTTTAACTGACTCTGACGACATTTGCAATTTTTTCAGCGGCAAATTATCGAAATTCGCGATTTTTTCTCGCAATAAACTAATTAAATTCGAGATTTATCCCCAGCTGATCAGCGAAATTTGAGATTTTTATGCGACTCATCGATAAATTTCGCGATTTTTCCGAACTCGATCAACGAAATTTGCGATTCTTAATTGACTCTGATGAAATTTGCAATTTCTTCCCGAGGCAAGTTGACGAAATTTGCGATTTTTTCCTGCGACATATGGACAAAAAATTGCAACTTTTCCAGTTATAAATTCACGAAATTGTGTAAAAGAAAGAAGAAATTATATAAATTGTGATCGCGGGCCACAAGTTAACCTATGGCGGGCCACTTTTGGCCCGCGGGCCACAGGTTGTGCATCCCTACTTTACGTCAACAGGAACACTAATTGAAAAATATTATCTTCTTCATTTTTTTTTAAATTTCATTAGAAAGATAATCAGACATTATAATATTATGAACTTAATAAACTTTCTGTCTTATGTATAAAAATTCAATCTTTGTAACAAAAAAAAAAACAGTAATAATAAAAAGAGCAGTGTAATAAATTCTTTTCTTATTTAATGCCACAGATTTTACACGAATGGAAACAAAATTCACGAGTATTGAACTCACTACCAGAATTGGAGAACAAACCGCGTTATTCATTTCTTATGGTGTTATTACACGAGGGGTCAAAGACGCTTCAGATTCCGAGCGTCTCCATGTTATTCCTATGGCTGCAGGGGAGTCGCTTGGAGAGCGAGTGTCTTTTTTCTGTTGGCGCATCTTTGACGCCCGAAACGAGGCGAGTCGCCAGTAACAGCCAATCAAATGCTTGGAAATCTGATAATAGAAAATCTTTTTCCGGAACAGCCAATGAAATGCTTGGAAAAGACGGGCCGTGAGGCGGCTGATCTCGCTAGACGCCTGGGATTCCAAGCATCTTTGAGTCCTCGTGTAATAACACATGCAAGATGGCGGAAAACAAGCGAATACAAAAGTTATGCAGCAACTCCTGTATTTCCCGTTACAACTGAAATCGGGATTCTCTAATCAGATTACAATTGATATGATGCTGTAAAATGATGTTGATATTGATATGTAAGATGATTTAAAATTGGAACTTATAAAATCCTTAGAAATCAGAAAATATGAAATACTTAAGGCGTCAAAGGAAACCTCATAGTAGAAATACGTATACCATATGCACATTTTTTAGATCCAGAACGAGCTGGAGAAAAATTATATCGCTGAATTAATTTAACAACTACTGTACGAACAGTCAAAAAATAATTCTGGAGAAATGATTAAACTTAGAGAAAATTTTTAAGTTAAAATGTGAAAGGTGTCTTTTGACACCTCTTAGTAGAAATAATGTTGAAAGGTGCTTAATTTTATAACTTCGAAGTAATTTCTTAAACCTGTACGCTCTAGACTGAATTCCTATCACTAAAGTAATTTTTGAGGAACTTGTATATTAAAAACATGTTTCAAATGATTAATATAGATCGCTGGGTTAAAACTTTTCAATGGAAACAGCCGAACATATCTAGTAGCATGTTCTATTATCAAATGCAGCTATTTCTTTTCAGAGTTATAATAGTTAAAATCACCAACAGTATCAATAGAAAAAGTCCTTCCGGCCAGTGCCGGGAGGAAGAGGTAGCTTTCATATTCCTTATTTTAAAAAAGCCAACTTATATTATTCAAACGCACGAAGCTCAATTAAGTGTAAACCGAATGTAGGAGATCCAATACTAATTTTTATCAATACTAAATCATTATGAATGAGAATTTCGCGAAATTAGTCAGCTTTATCCAAGCTGCTTTTAATTAAAGTAATTTATATTTGGCTGCCAAATGCGGCGATTTCTTAAAGTGCCTGCCATTTTAAGACAACATGGTGGGTGTGGCTAACCAGTGAACTTGGTCGAGACCTTAGTAATTGCTGTGCACATGCTCACTCACATCGGAATCGGTTGAAATATACGAGTGCTGTCGCAGGCAAAAAATCAGATTTTTCAAAATGTCACCCACGTTAGGAATTGAAACTACTATATCTGAGCCATTTTTTAAGATAAAGGCAAACAAAAAATGCTCCTGAATCCTTATATCAAGGTCAAAAACTTAAGAAAGAAACCTTTTTCAATTTCTAATTTTTTTGCACCTCACTTTAAATATAATTTTTTTTAATTTAATGGCCGCCATTTTGAAACAAGATGGCTGATGAAGCTGGCCAGCGAACTTCGTCGAGATATTGATGTATACTAACCATATGCCTTCTTCCATCGAAATAGGCGAATACGTGTGGTATCGCGTGACAAATACAAGATCGTTTCAAAGTGTTAGCCATGATAGAAATTCAAAGTGCTATAATTCAACCACTTTTTAAGATATAAACAAAAGAACAAATTTTCAGAAACAAAAACTGCTCCGAATCTTTGTATCTAGACCAAACACATAAAAAAAATCTTTTTCATTTTCCAATTTTTTAATACCTCATTTTAAATTTTAAAATGCATTTTTTTAAAAAAATCGCAACCCTTTTGAAACAAGATGGCGAATGAAGCTGGCCAACAAACTCGGTCGAGACATTGGTATGCACTATGTACAGACCAAGTAATATCCAAATCGGTTCATATATACGCCTGTTATCGAAAGACAAAAATCAGGTCGTTTTAAAATGTCAGCCACAATAGAAATTCAAAATGTTATAACTAAGCCATTTTTTTAGATATAGACGAAACAAAACCTGTTCCGGAATCTTTGTATTAAGGTCAAACACATACGAAAAAATCTTTTTCATTTTCCAATTTTTTGGTATCTCATTTTAAATTTAAATTTTTTTTAATTTTTTTAAATGGCCGCCATTTTGAAACAAGATGGCGGATGAAGCTGGCCAACGAACTTGGTTGAGTTATTTGTATGTACTATGTACACACCAAGGTACATCCAAATCGGTTCATAAATACGTCTGTTATCACGTGGCAAAAATCAGGGCGTTTCAAAATGTCAGCCACGCTAGAAATTCAAAATGCTATGACTCAGCCATTTTTTAAGATATAAACGAAACAAAAACTGCTCCCGAATCTTTTTATCAAGGTGAAATACATAAGAAAAAAATATTTTTTCAATTTTCAATTTTTTGGTACCATATTTCAAATTTAAATTTTTCTTAAAATTTTAAATGGCCGCCATTTTTAAACAAAATGGCGGATGAAGCTGGCCAACGAACTCGGTCGAGACATTTGTCTGTACTACGTATAAACGAAGTTACATCCAAATCGGTTCATAAATACGCCTTTTATCGCGTGACAAAATTCAGGACGTTTCAAAATGTCAGCTTCGCTAGAAATTCAAAATGCTATAACTCAGCCATTTTTTAAGATATAGACGAAACCAAAACTGCTACGGAGTCTTTGTATAAAGGTCAAATACATAAGAAAAAAATATTTTTCCATTTTCAATTTTTTGGTACCACATTTCAAATTTTAAATTTTTAAAAAAATTTTAAATGGCCGCCATTTTGAAACAAAATGGCGGATGAAGCTGGCCAAAGAACTCGGTCGAGACATTGGTATGTACTATGTACACACCGAATTACATCCAAATCGGTTCATAAATACGAGAGTTACAGTATGACATAGGTCAGATATATATATATATATATATATATATATATATATATATATATTGATATATATATATATATATATATATATTGATATATATATATATATATATATTGATATATATATATATATATATATATATATATCAATTTTGAACGGAGGGTGGTTTCGGGGTCTAGGTGTCATGATCGATGAAAATGTACCAAAATTTTTTGAAATCGCTTTCCTCCGAACGGCTGCAATAGGTTGCTTTTTGTAAAGAAAGCTACCTAAAACATTCAAAAGGTTGATCTGTTGCTGGCAGAGCTCCTAAAAAAGTAAATCTTATTTGGTTGAATTTTTTGTTCCTCTGACAAATATCACAATTCTTAACGTATTGAGTTATATGCTGGGGACATATTAGACCAATATATTTGGTATTTCTTTAATAGCAGCCTAATCGAAATTCCCATGAAAAAGTTCTAATAATTTATTTTTTAAGATATGGAGACTATCATATTTCTATATTCTTTCTTTTTCATAATGAAAGTTCTATCCTCGGGTTTTCATAATTTATTTCATACTCAAAAATGCGTCTAAATAACTTTTCTCTAAGACTTTGAACATTTTTTTTACCAAACCAGAGATGCATGATTAGTGTAAATAGAAAATTTCAATCCATGGAAATAATAATAAACAAACCCCAACGGGGTTTAAAATGAAAAATTGCCAAGCTTAGGATATCGGTTAGAATATAGCGTAGCTTAGTGATTAAAGAAACAGCACATTACTCTGTCATCCCAGGTTCGATTCATGGCCCTGGCTAATTTTTCACTCGTTTTGGGTTGGGTCTGTTCGGGTTAATTGTATTAATTATGTTTAAAGTGTGAAATAAAGCGTTCTTTATATATATACAAGGTGATTCATAATGATCGAAATAATAGGCTATCTCCTTAAATATTGCCCCTAAACACATACTTTCAATTGCAAAGTTTCATTAAAAAAAAGTGCAAAATTTAATGACATAAGTTGCAATTCCATAAGGGGTCTATTTCAGAAAATACAAAAACTAAATTTTATACGGCCCCCGTAGAGTAAAATTTCCTTATCCATTCCTGAATTAAACACAAAAAAATTCATCTCGATATCTGAAAAACCCGCAGAGGTATTAAAATCCAAAATTCGTGACTTACACCATTTACCCATGCCTCTGAGCGCCGAGTTATTGACTCATTTTGAATGCAAGATAGGGATCACCCACAAATTGTACATTATTAAAAGGCGATTTAAGACAGTGCCTCTCCTTTGGACATAAAATAGCAGCGTATAGATTTTACGTTAAACCTGCTTTCAAAATATGCAGGAGGTCTGCACGGATCAAAACATCCAGTCCCGGTCCCGAGCCGACCCATAGAAAAAAAAGTTTGGGCCCGGCCTGGAAAAGAATTAAAATCTTAGCTCGAGCCCGCCCCGGTCTGACTGAATTTCTACAAAACATCGTTTTTTAAGTCGATATGGCTAAAAATTGTTTCGTATGAAGGAGTTCTGACCAAAAGTACTTGTTAAAGCTTTTCTTTTTTCATGTTTATAATCTTCATTTTTAAAGAAGCGCCAACTGCTGTGATATTTTTTTTTTCATGAATCTCTATTTGTATGTAAATGTTTCACTTATCATTTAATATCGTTAATCTATATTCCATGTATTGGAGACTTTGAAAAATGCTATACAGTAAAATCTTCTAAGGCGGAATCACAAAGGAAAGGAAAAATAAACGTTATAGACAAGTTCCCTTATTAGGAGGTGTAAATATAGTTTATTCTTAAATATTATCATATTCATTTTGCATGATCAACAGATTTTTCCATTTAAGACAGGATTCCTTCATAGGCAGGTTCTCTTTCACTGGTTTTACTGTATTTTACTTTTTTTGCCTTTAAAACTTCTATCCTTAAGAAAATGAATTTTAAAGTTTAACTGTACAGTAATGGCAATTTAAAAATATATGCATTTTTTGTAAAAATTCTTGGGCTGAGCCAAATTTTACTGCTTTTTACACGGATCAGGTCAGTCAAAGACAATGATTTTAATACGGGTTGGGCCGATACCGGGGTCGAACATTTCGTCTCGTGAAGACCTAGGAAGAAGGAAGCCAGTCCCGGTTCGGTATGAAAAAATACGTTAGACCCGGCCCGGCAGAGCCTTCAGAAAAAAGTAAGGTCCGGGCCTGGCCCGGCCCCAGAATACAGACCTTTTTAACGGTCTCGCCGGGACGATATAAAACCTGAAGTTGTGAGGGCTAAAATTATGAAAAAACTCTTAATCAGCATGTTAGAAAAAGCCTTGTTTTAAATCAACTGACGAACATTTAAATAATAAAGAAAGAAGGTGGAAAGGGCAAAAGTTAAACTGAATCGGAAGTTTAAGCTACAGGAAAGAGTTACTTACTCACCTGCAATTTCTTAAAAAACATTTAAACATTTCATTAGAAGCCAATCTTTATTTAAAACTTTAAATGCGTTTTTCTGCATGATGGATTTTTTTCACCATTTCTGGTCTTTAAACTATTATAAGTCAAGAAGTGTTAAAAAAAAAAAGTGGAACATGTCTTTTTTGTATATTTTACATTAATTTTGTTTCGGCAAATTTGAAAAAATATTTACTTTTTAAAATATGATTTTTTTTAAATAAGTTACATCATTTTTTTAATTAATATCTTTAATATTTTTAAATATAATATTTAAAAAAATCCTGAAACAAACTTTAAATTATATTTTCCTCATTAATTAAATGAAAAAAAATTCTAATCCGACAAATAATGTTTCGAGTTATAACAATTTTAAATAACACTTTAAAAAAATAATCACCATTCCAATTTTTTTTTTTAAACTTCGTGAGAAATTTTAAGATGTGATTTTGTTTGCAAATTATATGGTTAACCATCACAAAAAAGAAAAAAAATCAAAATTCTAACTTAATAAATATATTTTTTACATGTTTCCAGGAAATCTTAAGGTAACATTGTTTCTTGAATTACACACACTTCCATTTGTGTCTAATCCCTTAAAACCTGATGAATTATTTAAACGGTGAGTTTAAAAAGGTTATCTCTGTAAATTTTGCAGTTATGAAGATGGGATTTTTTGTGTTTAATTCAGGAATGGATAAGGAAAATTTCCCTAATTGGAAATTTTACCCTACGGGGGCTGTTCTTGCGCTGATCTAGTCGATTGTGCAGGTGAAGCTGAATAGGGGTTGTAAATATATATGGTTATCAACTTTTTGGCAATTTCGGACATCGTCCCAACCTTCCGATATCATACGTTATCATTTCTTGAACCCCCTACCCCTAATAACATTGTTATCAGTGTCTAAAAAATTTTTTATTTTCACTTTTTTTTTTTTTTTTTTTTTTTTTTTTTTTTTTTTTTTTTTTTTTTTTACGTTTACGTTTGCAATGATATGCAAATATGGTTGTACATTTTTTATTCGCATATTTTACTGATTTAAATGAACAGAAGTATTTTCATAAAATGTCACTGTTATATAAGAAATAACTTTATATCAAATAACATTTTAAAGAAATACTTATTATTTAAAAGTTTTTAATAATAGCTTTTTGTTACATAATGCATTGAATGCACTTCGCCCTTGCACGGAGCTAAATAGAACGTCTTGTAAACAAATCAGGTGGGCAGCATTCTTTCCCTTCTTTTACTAGCAAAAATAACAAGTATCATTTCGAATCTGGTTTCTCTAACAACGAATTATATACGCATGTGGCAGGAGAATATTATTCCATATGGGTTATTCCATATTTTGGAACGAAATGTTTTATAATCATTCAATGGTTTTAATAATAATTTTGTATTTTCATAAAAAGAAGAAAATATACTTAAAAAATTTTAAGATAACAGATGTAAAGAAAACGATACCAAAAAAGTAAATTTGGGTTTGATCAAAAATGATCACGATATCGAATGACAAACTCTCCTCCCCCTACAGATATCTTCCGAAGTCAAGTGCTAGAACCCCCCCCCCCCCGCACACACACACACACTCCCCTCTAAAGTGATACCTTATTTATGTACACTGTACAGTCCCATAGACTTCTCCTTTGTGGAAGTCATCGTAGGCAAATGTTACCCTTTTGTTTGTCAGTTCTTGATATTATTACGTGAGAAGGATGCGCAGTACGGCAGGATAACAGAATATTTACAAATACAAAACAAACCTATAAGGAAGTGGTATGTATGGAAAATTTCTCTTATTTTGGCGCACTGCGCATCCTGCCCGAGTAAAATGTCACGATCCGACCAATGCATTGATAGTAGCGTATTTTCTGCAAATTCAAACAGGGAAAGTTATGAATATTTTAGCAAGTTGCTAGCATTATTTTTTTTATAACTCAAAAAGCGCATTTTTGATTTTAACGAATTTTTTTTTCATAAAAGTTGAGCTTTATTCTGTAATTTTGGTTGGTGTAACTATAAAATTACTACGTTAAAAAAAATTTAAACATTTTTGTTTATTTTTCTATGTTAAAATTTGTGTAAAAATGTGAAAAAAATATATAATGTGAACTAATATATTCTTCAATAATTGGCGTTAGTTTCATTTTTTTTTTTAACTTTCGTAGTTTTTGAGAAAAATGTATTTGAAAAATAGTAGCGCCGGCGCATACTTTCCCGCTTATCTCAAGGGCAATTCAAGGTCAGAGGCTAAAAACACTCTATATTGTATTCTCATGGTGAGCCTTATTACCACACATGTTATTTCAAACATCGGCCGTGGGGGCCATTTTGCTATGCTTATCCGGCTAGACCCTTTCGCTATCACAGTGACAAAACTGAATAACAAACTATGCCCATTATGAGGATTCTAATAGTATGGCTTCCTTAAATTTTGTGCATTTAAAAAAGAGGGCACAGATCTCATATACGCACCGGGGTATAATTGGCGCCAAAATGGCGTTTTTTTTGCCTGACATGATAACCCTATATAATGTTACTATAAATTGTTTTGTTGTATAGTTATTAATTAAACTATCGTTTATTTATTGTTTTTTTTTTTTTTTAAATAATATAAAATATTTCTTTTATCAGTTTATTTTATTTTCATATCGAAATCAAAAATTTTTGCTGCTTCTGTAGGACAGCTATAGGAATCTTTATCAATGATTTTTCTATTTATGCATCCTACAGCTTTTTCCACGTTTTACGGTAATAGGGTTTTCACCAAATTGGCGTTAAAAATAAAATCGCGCCAAACCCGGCACATATATGACATTTGTGCCAAAAAAGAGATATAAGCATCGCATTTCTCAAACAAATTATTGAATTTTGGCACCCACCCTATTAGATGTCTGCAACCAAAGTTCCCAACAGAAACAACATAAAAGTGACGCCTGTTTGGCATAATACACCCATGCGCAATAAGAATATCTATCTATTTATGTGAAAGTGTAACAGAATGTAAAGTTTGATGAAATTCCGTGCATTAGTTTTTGAGATATAGTTATCACAAAAATCGTAAAAATTGCAGCATAGTAGCGCCACTTATTATACCATTAATACGAAAATCTAATCAGCACCAACTTTATGTCAACGTATGATATAACAGAATATAAAGTTTGATGAAATTTCGCGGATTAGTTCTTGAGATATGGCTATCGGTTTTATCGTGTAAATCCTGAAAAATGCAGCATGTCAACGCCATCTGTTAGGGCGATTTACAAGAAAACCTAATCAGCAACAACTTATTTCAACCTCTAACTCAGTGGTTCCCAACGTGGGGCGTACGCCCCACAGGGAGGCAATTTCAGATTTCTTCTTAACAAATTTTCTGTCATTTTTTTTCTAAAGAATTTGCCGTATTGCCGTAGTTTAAAAATAGAAATAATGTATGAAAAATATTAAAAATAACTTTAAAAAAATTAAGTTTCAAAACGTTCCATTTAAAAGTTCAAAATACACCTACACCGGAATAATTATCTGAAATCGTTTTAAGATGATGCGAAAACCGTTTGACCTTTTAAAACCATAAAAATTAACATGATTTTTTAATATATAAAAAGGTATCTTTTTTTTTTTTTTTTTTTTTTTTTTTTAACTCAACATCCCCGTATACTGGATATTATGAATTGGACGACAATATGCGATTCCTTGGACAGAAGTGAAAATTAAAAGTGGGAGTGGGGGTGGGGGAAGACATAGGTTCTTGAGTTGAACAACAACAACAAAAATATTGTTACCTTTTATATATTAAAAAATCATATTAATATTTTTGGTTTTAATGTTATTTTAGTAAAACACTTTTTTTTACTATTTA
Organism: Maratus speciosus; assembly: GCA_963932465.1. NCBI lineage: Eukaryota > Metazoa > Arthropoda > Arachnida > Araneae > Salticidae > Maratus > Maratus speciosus. Next base: position 512,175,440 of record OZ010795.1, read on the forward strand.
TTTTTTTTTTTTAACTTGCATACATCTATTCGTAGTGCAATATGCCTCATGAAGGAACTTTTACATATGAAATTTTGTAGGGGATATCTAAAATTGACTATTTGGACATGTTTAATCTAAAAAATGTTTTGAATTATCTACATGAAGTACTATTTTTATGAAATGAATAAATCCCCGTGCACATCACGAAAGGAAATGGTAGAAAGTAAACTTCTTATGGCTCTTCTGCAGATCACATACAGAATATGTAAACAAACTTCATGACATATGCATTTTACAATTTGAAATCGTAGAAAACATGGTGTCCAAATATTAATAATGAGAAAAAGAAGGCTCGCTATCAAAGAAGTATGTTCTGAGGGGAAAGAAAAATAGTTACTTAAAATGGATAAAAGCGCGAATCCGGAAATGTTACGTGAATAATGTTATCCATACAATCTCGGTGATAAACAAATGTCACTTGTTCTTAATGAAGTACTAAAATCCATTATAAAATGTATCAACTCTATATGAGATGTAATCACAAAATGTGAGAGAGATTTCAAGAAATTTTATGAAGATAAAATTTTATGAAGAAGCTGGCTGTTTATCACTTTTGAGGTAAGTTGCCAAAAAAACCACTAAAACTTTTGTAGATGTAAATGCGAAGATCCATGGCCTCATTGCATTCATAGAGTTATGCTAAAAACTTACTTGTAATAAAAAAATATGATTTTGATGAATTAAAGAATGTGAAATAACTTATCAAAGTTAGTGCTATTTTCGGATCCTTCCGGGAAAATAGCAGTTTATTTTTTATGTAATAAATTTTATATGATATATAGAAGGGAGGGGGAACATCATGATTTCAGAGAGGCTTAGGTGGGGCGCGGCCAAAAAAAGGTTGGGAACCACTGCTCTAACTGAATCTGAAGCTTGATAAAAATTCGTGCATTAGTTTTTGAGATAGAACTATTGCGACTAGCGAACATCGTGAAAATTGCAGCATAGCAGCGCCATCTGTCGGATAATTTTCACCAAACGCTAATCAGCACCATTTTATATCAATGATTAACTGATTCTGAATTTTATGAAAATCCTTGCATTAGTTTTTGAGATAGAACTATTGCAGAAATCGTGAAAAATGCAGCGTAGCAGCGACACCTGTTGGGTGATTTACACCAAAACTAATCAGCACTATTTTGTATCAAGGACTAACTGACTCTAAAGTTTTATTAAATTTCGTGATTTAGTTCTTAAGACAGAGCGCCCACAAAATTTTTGTCACAGACAGCCATTTTCTAAAAATAGTCTAATCGTGTTCAGGACCTTCTAAAACATAAAAATCCGTCGAAAACCGGAAGTCGAAATTTTTCACTAATCCAATACTTTCTTTTTGTAAAGATACAAGAAAGTAATAATGCTAAAAGTGCAAACATTTAAACCATTTAAAACTAAACGTAGCCTATAAAACTAAATATATAAATTATTCAACTTTTATTTCTAAAATTGTCAAACCATGGCGAAAAATGAACATAAATACTATTGCTACGATAATTCCATCGCGTAAAAACATTCCTTTATGCGAGTTGCTGCTGCCATGTCATTAAATAAATTTAAATAGTTTGCAAAACATGATTTTTTATCGGCTTTCGCTCCGTTTACAGTTTTTCTTTTTTCATGTTTTTTCACAATTTTAGCATAAATGGCAACGGTATTCATGCAAACGATTTTATTCTGGGTTATAAAAATAGTTTCTTTTGAATTCAATAAAACATTTTCTCTCACGGTAGGAGAGAGATTAGGCTCAAAAACATGTCATCAAAGCTCTGATAAAAAAGTATATTTCTAAAGATTGAAATATTGTTTATCAATTATGGCCCTAAGTAGGCAAATTGTTTTTCGGATAAAGCAATAAACCGATATAAATATTTAAAAGACACTTACTGTTCCGTTAATCACATCCACTCACACATAAAGCACAACTACGTATTGATTAAGACAAAGCAATCTTCGCTACTTTTAAAAGCTTCCAATTTATATGAGAAACAATTTACCAAATACTCGCTTCAAAGATAAATTTCAAGAATTTTTTTTTCTTTTACTTTTCTCGTGTTATAAAAAACAGTATAAGATTCATAACGGCTTATTATTAAATATTAGAATAAAATTATAAGTATGTAAATATAAAGAACGTTGAAATTTTATTTCTGAAATCGCCAAGCAGCGATAAAAAATGACCTGAATAATTTAATGCCTCATACGAATTAATTAGAGTCAGAAACAAAGGATTAGCTTAAGAGGAGGTTAGAGAGCGGGTGGTATTACATTTTTAGAGGAGCCTAAAAAATTTGCATAGAAAAATATCAAATAACAAAATAAAATACATTAGTCATTAAAGAAGGGGCACATTATTTTGAATTGCGCCGGGCGCTCAAAACTCACCCTACGCCGCTGGTATAAAAACATTAAACGACCAAGTAATGTAAAATATGAGAATGAACTATAATTTAATTAAAGTTTCGCATTAAACCACGGCCCAAAAACGTTTCAGGAAAACTTTTGAGCTAAGGTTATCAATGCATCACAACTTTAAGGTTGTCTCATAGAGATAAGGTCAGACTGGTCACTGGTTCATATCTCCTGATATTACGACAATAATATTTGAACTCCTAGCTGCTTCGAATAGACAAATGCTTTTGTAAAGCGCTGTTCTTGCACTCAGGGAAACTCATTTTCGTATCGCCTATGATTGGAGTAATTCCGACGACACTTGGCACTTGGCACAAAGTATACGTGCAGTAAAGATTGTATTTCGGCAAACAGAGCCAAATTTCTAATAATTCGTAACTTTGTGTTCAATGTGGGGTTTATTTCGAATACTCCGGAAGCCAGAATTTATCCTTCCATTTAAAAATCTGGAAGATCTGAGTATATTTACCGGCAAAAATAGGTTTAGTGAATGGCCTTCTACGCCATTGTTTTTTTTTTTTTATGCATCACTAATAAAATACTCAAACAGTGATAAATATTTGGTTATTTAACAACAATGTCTTAAAATAAAAATACACGGTGCCCACTAAAGTCCGTTCCCACCCTCTTAACTGCCGAACGACTGCATCTATATTCATAAACGTGGTGTCTAGATATAGTAAAGAGGCTATGCAGAGCCCGATCAAGCTGAAATTGGGCCCAGGGCCTGTTAAAAAGTTGGGTGCCCCTACCTGACCATTCCCGGCGACACTTTCAGAAAAAAAAGTAGGTTTATTTGATGAATTGACAAAATTGTTTGCGTGAAAGTTCCAAGTTTACAAAAAAAAATTAATTTACAAGAATAATCAAGAAAATGAATTATCGTCCACTTTCTCAAATAAACATTTGTATAATTCACAAACATCTATGATCCACATTTATGTTGCAGAATAAATGAGGATGTCTTTTTCAAAACTCGTCTTATCCAAAATAATAAAAATTGTGTTTTCCCAAACAGTCTAGTAATTATTTTAAACTATAATTCTGACATTGTAAAATCCTCGTTTATATTGAAACTAATAGACAGAGTATGCAGTTTTTGGCATTTTCCCCAAATTTGATTTTCTGGATACGGCAAGTTTTGAAAATTATAGGTACTCTCAAAGTGAAAAGGACTTTTACAGAAAAATTAAATATGGAGGTTTTTTATTACAGTAAAACTTTGTTTTTACGTCAGAGACGAAAATATAAAATGCAAATAGTGGAAAAACTTAAATTGTGAGAAAATATAACAAATTTGCGTGCCCCTGAAATTGGTGGGCCTAGGGCCGAGGCCCCGGAGGCCCGTGCATTAATCATGCCCTGAGGCTGTGTACTAGTAGTTGAGACCGCTTACAGAGCCACCTGATGCAAAATGGCGGCATTAGCGTTCCTATCGCAAGTTAATATGATGCTTGTTTATTAATAAAAACTTTCTGATCTGCAGCTATCTGCAGGAGTTTGTTTAATCTTTAAATACGTCAGGAATGGCACTTTGATTTAAAAAAATACTTATTGCTGAATAATGCTGAATAATTCGCTAAAAGTCAAGATTAAATTTGTAAACAACATCAAGGATCATCCAGAATTACAACCTTTGAAAAAAGCGGGTTTAATATCGCTGATTTTCAAACAAAAATCGGTTAAATCTGACCTTGACAAACCTGTGACATATGTTCAGCAAACTCATGCTTTCAAATATAACAGGATAGTCATGGCGTGCTTTCAAACTTAGAGGAAGCTAGTGCACCTTTAGAAACTCTTTCAAACCAACTGCGCAAATGCTTTCTTTACGGTCATAATTAATCGACACCTCTGATTTGTTTGACAAAACTCGTACGGATCTCGAAAATACAGACATTCAGCTACCAGTACACGCGGTTTTGTCAAATTTCGAGTTAATCGGAAAGATGAATTTTGTCCACCTAGATCATCAAAACGTCCCACTGTGCTCCGTTTAGAAAGGAAAAGTGCTCCATCTCATGGTAAAGCAATAAAACTGTCACCTGCCTTTTCTTTTCCAATCGCAAGTGATTTTTAACAAAAGGAAGAAAGATACAACAATGCAAAAGAGATAAGAAGATTAGATCGAACTTGACGCAAACTTTTTTTCTCCTGCTGGATACCCGGCAGTTTCCTTGTAAATCCATTAAATATGAATAGCACCGCCTGACCACAACAAAGCCACACTGATAAGAACAAAGGGACTGCTAGTAGAGTGATGCATGTGTCTAGACCTTAATGGCATTTTCCACTATTATTGCGTCAGTTTCCTCTCGAATAAAGACTGTTATCAGGCTCTCCGTATTTTCTACAAGGACACAAAAAGATAGAGGTGTTACACCAGGGCAGTTAAACTTTACATTCACTTGGAGTACGATTCTGTTTTTTGCGACTCTTTTATTTACAAAATGGTTACTAAGATCATTCCAGGATCATTACTAGCATCACACATACTGAGACTACAAATCAAGTAAAGCACAAGATTATTACAGTTAGGTAGAGAGGTACGGTTTCTAACTTTGTCATTTCAATTGCTTTCCCCAGGGCAGCATTCTTTCACAAAATTTTTTCATGATAGTCACTTTCCAACAAAGTTGAAAAGTGCTTATGCATTCGGTTTGCCTGGCCGTCTGGCCACGCTCTAACTCTCGTAAATGTACTCGGATTTTCATGCAATTGATAATCCATATTTAGGGTCACTTAATCATGTTTGGTGTTGCATATGAAGTATGTGGGATTAATATTTCATTTACAGGGCTATCCAAAAGAATTCCATTACATTATGGTATATGGGGAAAAATCGTTTGCAGAGTATTTTAATGTCATTACGCTGTTTCAAATGTATTTAAACTGATATAAATCGCTGAATTTCACTACAAGATGATTACGGCAGAATAAGGGTATTCATAACATTTGTCTTTGATTTACAGGGACACAAAAGAAATCGGTTACAATACTGCCTTTGAGTAATAATTGCCGAAGTGAGTTTTCAATTTCGGCTTGCGCTTTTAAATTTAACTGTTTTAATCACATACAGTGCTGCTCAAAGTATTCGGATAATTTTCCGATTGTAGATGGGAACAGCTGAAATTGGGTTTTCAAATGTGTTATGCGTTTCCATAGGGTTGAATTAGACATAATATTTTAACTTATTAAACCATGAAGTTTCGTTACATTATTCTGAATGTGTTGGGAAGTGTTTCATAATCTATGCTTGACGCATGATTGTTAATATTCACATGAAAATACTTTTGAGTGAGAAAGGAAATATTATTTGCGCTGTCTTAGAATTCACAACAATAGTTAAAAAGATCATCTCAAAATATGAAATAAATGTCTCGTGTAAATATATTTTTTAATTTAAACTGTTTTGCAATATTGTTATTTGGCCACTTTAAATATGACGTAATTTCTCCTATTTACTGCTTTTAAAAAACCATATTAATGAATTTAATATTTTAAAGTTTTCATTCTCCTTTTAGTATTTATGTGAAAATACTTTTGTTTATAGAAAGGAAATATTTTTATTTGCGCTATCTTAGAATTGGCAACATAGCTTAAAAGATCACCTAGAAATGTGAAATAAATGCCTTGTGTAAATATATTTTTTAATTTAAACTGTTTGGCAATATTATTATTTGGCCACTTTAAATATGATATAATTTCCCCCATTTACGGCTTTTGACGCATATTAATGAATTTATTATTTTAAATTTTTCTTTATCTTTATATCTCAATTATCCACGTTTAAATATAGTTGTAAGGTGTAAGGTGTAATATTTATCTGGTGAACCCAACCTTACACAAAGAAACCTATACGACGTCATTCCCCAATTTTCCGAGTAACTGGTTTTTCGGTCTCTGAACGCGGCCAATATAAATACAGTTCAGTATTTGTCTGCGGCTAATTATCTATAACGGAATTAAAACTTCATCAATAAATAAATAAAAGAATATAATATATTAAAAACATGAATTTCACATATATGTAAATCGAACAATTTCAATTTTTACAAAGCCGGATTCGGAAAAATGTGTACTTTGTTTGAAAACTGTATCAAAATTTGCTAAAGCAGACGATTTTTTAATTTCTTTTTAACAATTTCCAACAAAGTTGAAAAGTGTTTATGCATTCGGTTTGTCTGGCCGTCTGGCCGTATGGCGGTCTATCCACGCTCTAACTCCCGTAAATATACTCGGATTTTTGTGCAATTGATAATCCATATTTAGGGTTACCTAACCATGTATGTGGGATTAATATTTCATTTACAGGGCTACTCAAAAGAATTCCATTAAATTAGGGTACATGGTGAAAAATCGTTTGCAGAGTATTTTAATGAAATTAGGCTGTTTCAAATGTATTTAAACTGATATAAATCACTAAATTTGACTACGATTACGTTAGAACATGGCATTCGTAGTATTTTTTATTCATTTACAGGGACACACAAAAGAAATCGTTACAGTACAGTCTTTGAGTAATAATTGCTGGAGTGTGCAGTTTCAAATTCGGTATGCGCTTTTAAATTTAGATAATCTTTTGCACGTTACTCGTTATATATCAATTCTATACCTCATATACAGGGCTGCACAAAAGTAGTCAGGTACCCATCTCGTTATTAGAGGAACTTGCTGAAGGAAATTTTCAATTGAAGTATATGTATTTCTTAAGTGAACAAAATTTTGGCATGCATGTAGTTAATAGATACAAATCTATAAATCATATACAGAGCTGCTGAAACAATTCAGATAATTTTCCGATTGTAGATGAGAACAGCTGAAATTGGGTTTTGAAATGTGTTATGCGTTTCCATATGGCTGAATTAGACTTAATATTATAATTTTTTAAAAGGTGCGGTTTTGTTACACTATTCTGAATGTGATGGAAAGTGTTTCATCGCATGAATTTTTTTCTTTCTTGTTTGTTACTTGTCATCTTATCCGTAGAAAAATGCAAAACAAAATTCTTTCTATTTCTCTTTTTTGAATAATCATATTTATTCTTTTTTTTTTTACTTTATTTTTAGCACCATTTTTAGTTTGGAAATATATTTTGTCAAAAGAAAAAAAAAAGATGTGTATTTTTACATATACAAATTTTATGCGAAATGGAAAAAGAAAGCAGGAAAATATGAAAGTGATGTAATGAGATTTCATATCTATGGTCTATTAAATGCATTTTTAAATTTGGTTTAGCATTGAAAGATATAAAATCAAAGTGCACGTGTTATACGGAGAAACGCGTTATCTTCTTTAATGCGTGTATTTTGCGTAGTACGTACATTTTAATTTACAAAAAACGAAAATTTTAAATTTGCCATTGTGTTAACTGTGAAACAAACTCTATTTGAAAGAATGTTCGTGCTGCCTTTTGTTTACTTTTGCATTTAGCTATGCGTTAAGATTTTTGATGTGCGAAACATATAATTCTTTAATAGTTTCGCTTAATGTTATTTCTAGAGGTGAGGGTTTTTTTAATCATTTGGAAAAATGGTTATTGTCCTCGGTCAGGGTAGGAAATCTTTTTATTGGTTTAATCCGCATTTTATTCGTTTTCTGATTGGTCTATACAGTAATCTGTATTTCCCTTCACTTTGAACAGAGATGGATACTTCTGTTGCCACTATGACAAAAAAGTAATAAAAACTACAAAAAAATTAATAACTCAGAAACAAATTGAGATACAGCTTTCAAACAAATTGCATTTAAAAGTACATTTTTTCTCCATACGACGGTGTAAAAAGTAATATTGTGGGATATTTATAAGTTTAAGAATGAAATTTCATTTAAAATTAGTCGTCAGATCTCAAAGAAATCTGACGATGGAAAAGCCTTTTCCCGAACAGCCAATGAAATGCTTGGATAATACGTAAGGATATACGGAATATAAGGAATACGTCAGGTGGATAATACTTAAGTTTAAGGAAATCTTGCAATTTTTGCGTGTAATAACACTATTAATGTTTAATTCATGGCGTACGTAATGTATGATAAACTCCGTGCGATTTTTTATGTCTTAAATTTTAGTCTTTGAAAAAATCATTTTCCAAATGGTCGTTGTAGTTTGTTAAATTGCTTGTTTTTAACCATTTGGAAAAATGGTTATTGTTCTCGTCAGGATGAGAAATGAAAAGCATATCTGAAGGTTTTCATTGGTTTAATCCGCAATTTATTCGTTTTCTGATTGGTCTATACAGTAATCTGTATTTCCCTTTAATTTCAACAACGATGGATACTTTCTGTTGCCACTATGACAAAAAAGTAATAAAAACTAAAAAAAAAATAATAACTCAGAAACAAATTGAGATACAGCTCTCAAACAAATTGCATTTAACCCTCCGTCTACCAGACGGGTCCATTGGACCCGACAGGTACATACAAAATATTCATTCAAACCAGAAATTTCTTTAAAATAAACTAAGTATATAAACCAGACACAAATAAGGTAAATAAATAAGTTAAATAGTTTTAAATAAAAATTCTGGTGTAGAACGTTTTATTAAAACTTGAATAAAATTCCCGGTAGATCTAGGGTTAAAAGTACATTTTTTTCTCTATCCGACGGTGTAAAAATTAATATTGTCGGATGTTTAGAAGTTTAAGAATGAAATTTCATCTAAAATTGGCCGTCAGATTTCTTGGAAATCTGACGATGGAAAAGCCTTTTCCCGAACAGCCAATGAAATGCTTGAATATTTACGTAAGTTTCAGGTGGATAATACTTAAGTTTCATGAAATCTGACGGGTCGCAGGCGATATTTTTGGCTTGCAATTTTTACGTGTAATAACACTATTAATGTTTAATTCATGGCGTACGTAATGTATGATCAACTCCGTGCGATTTTTTATGTCTTAAATTTTAGTCTTCAAAAAAATCGTTTTCCAAATGGTTGTTGTAATTTGATAAATTGCTTTTTTTATTATTATTATTTTTTTTTTTTTTTTTTTTTTTTTTTTTTGTACTGCTTAATTATCCCGTCGACCAAAAATCTATCGCCAAACTATAAGATTAAATGCCAATAATGGTTGATCGTAAATGTCACATTCACTTGACTTTAAGCAAGTTACACGTGTTTAAGTCATCAAGTGATTTTTATTTCGACGTTTTATTTGTATTTTTATTAATGTTACACTAGTTTATTTTTTCTTTCGTTAAAATAAAATAAAAATTATGTCAATTTGTATAATTTGGCGATTTATATAATTTGACAAAATTGGTCGACGGGATAACTAAGGGTGCGACCGGAGAACACTCTACTTCTTGGCGCGATTTCAAAAATCGCCAAATTGGTGCGTTTTTGTGTACTATCTGCCGGAGCTGCAACATCGGAAGACAGCACGCAAAATTATTATTTGTTTTCTCTTCTCGTATATTTTGAAACTTGAAAGGTTAAAATAAATGTTCGATCGGTTATTTTTACCTGTATTTTTGAGTGAAAATAAAAAAATACTTAAAATTTCAAATTGTTTCGAAATACATTATTTAAAGGAATGCATTTTATCAAAAATACCAAAAAACAATTCAAATTGGTTCGAAATACATTTTTTAAAGGTATACATTTTAACAAAAATACCAAAAAACAAAATTTTCACTTACCCCAATTATTATAAAAGAACGTTTGTTAACAGTAAGATGAGCAAAACTATGTTGTTGTGCGCCCTGGTCCAGGGAAAACTTCGCGCCCCTAAGTGCCTAACCCCGCTCCAATAATTTTTCACTTGTTGTAGACATACATTCTGATTAGCGTATTAAATTTCGAGAATTCATTTAGCGAGTAATCAACAATCACTAGACAGACAGCACAAGAGAAGTATTTTTACTTTCTTCTATCTTTACAAGAAGAAAGTATTGGATTCATGAAAATTTTCGAATTCCGGTTTTCGACGGATTTACACATTTTAGAGGTCAGAGAACCCGAAAAACATGTTTTTACAAAATGTCTGTCTGTGAGTCTGTCTGTGTGTCTGTGTGTGACACAAATTTTGTGGGCGCTCTATCTCAAGAACTAATGCACGGAATTTAATAAAAATTCATATTCAGTTAGTCCCTGATACAAATTGATGCTGATTAGTTTTTGGTGGAAATCGCTCAATAGGTGGCGCTGCTATGCTGCATTTTTTATGATTTCCGAAATGGCTCTATCTCAAGAACTAATGCACGGATTTTCATGAAACTTCAGATTCAGTTAGTCCTTGATATGACTTGATGCTGATTTGGTGTTGGTGTAAATCGCTCAACAGGTGGCGCTACTATGCTGCATTTTTTATGATTTCCGCAATGGCTCTATCTTAAGAATTAATGAACGGATTTTCATGAAACTTCAGATTCAGTTAGTCCTTGATATGACTTGATGTTGATTACGTGTTGGCGCAAATCGCTCAACAGGTGGCGCTGCTACGCTGCATTTTTTACGATTTCCGCAGTGGCTCTATCTCAAGAACTAATCCACGGATTTTCATCAAACTTCAGATTTAGTTAGTCCTTGATATCACTTGATGCGGATTACGTGTTGGTGTAAATCACTCAACAGGTGGCGCTGCTGTGCTGCATTTTGCATGATTCCTGCAATAGTCTATCTCAAAAACTAATGCACGAATTTTCATCTAACTTCAGATTTAGTTAGATGTTAACACAAGTTGTTGCTGATTAGGTTTTGGTGTTAATCGTCTAATAGGTGGCGCTGCTATGCTGGCATTTTTATGATTTTCGCAATAACTCTATCTCAAAAACTAATGCACGGATTTTCCCCCAAACTTCAGATTCAGTTAGACTTTGACGTAAGTGGTTGCTTGGTAGTTTTGTTTAACATAGATTTTGGTGTAAAGCACCCAATAGGTGGGGCTGCTAGGCTGAATTTTGCTGTATTTACACGATTTCGTAGATAGCGCCATATCTCAAGAACTAATGCACGGAATTTCATATCTATAGAATCCTCATGATGGGCATAGATTGCCGTTTAATTTTGGTAGTGTGGTAGCTAATTTTCAAGTATTAACATGCATGAGATAGAAGAAAGTTTTGGGATTGGTATATCCGACTAGTTTTTATTATCGTAGCAATTTCCAGATCGGGAACCAATAAGTACATCTTTGCATGCGATTGAAAGATAAAACATGCACCCAACGAGAGCTGTAGTAGCCATGGCGCCCTGGACTTAATTTCTTTCATCGCTTCTTTGAATGATTTCTTTTAGATTTAAACCAAATATTTTGCATATTTTCAGTCCTTTTGCTTGTAGTACTTTGCGCCAGCCTCCTTTATAGCTGCCCCTGAATGTACCTATAATCGTGCTTTCTAAAAGCAACTTGAGTGAAAAGAAAAGAGAGAAGTATATCAGGAGTCAAAAAACTTTTGTATGAATTTTGTTGTTGATTGGAAAACACAATCTTTTTCTTTTCGGGGAATACAAAGTTGATGATACTTTTAGATTACAATCCTGCAAGCTGTGGGATCTCGCGGACAGCGTTTTCTCATTCACAAAATCTACCATCATTTTCGGATAGTAATTTCGCGCATAGTTTAGGAGTAATCAGTGAAAATACATAAAAAATATACATATGCATCGAAATGAGAACCTTCTCAAAACACTCAAGTATGGAAACTTAAATATTTCCCTTCCCTTGATCTATAACAATGGTAAAAGTTTTGCAAATCATGGGAAGAGTGTGATGAGAATAGTAAATTTACTAAATTATTTAAGCGATTTTAGACTAGCAAAGCGACTGTTTTAGGGTGTACTTTTTCTGTAGAAACTTTTTTATAAAGTGATATCAATTCAGCTCTTTATGGATGCATAAAGTCATTTTTTAAGGATAAAAAATACCAATTGTTTTCACAAGCAAGTATTATTTTCACATTCAAATAGCCCTATATTTCAGCATTCCAATACCCTGTAATATGTGGTAGTTTTATAAAAGAACAAAAGAAGCATGAGATTTAGTTTTCAAAATTTCTATTGCCTTACGGAGAGTATATTTTTCTTTTAAACATTATTACAAACGTTTTATAAACGAAGTTTACACACTGAATGTTTCTTGTGTGTGTTGAAGGAGATATCTGCAGATACCACATTTAAAAATGCTACTTGGTTAATAATATTAATACACTGCTCAAAACAATTAAAGGATATTTGAAGTTTTATATAAAATAAAGATATAAACGAATTTTTTTTTTGCCGAAAATAGAAGAAGAGAATCACAAATGCAAATTTTTCTGGTTTTCAAACTGTGGAGTATGCAAATTTTGAGTTCGACGTCAAAAACGTCGCTTCAGCGGCAGCGAATGAAATTTGACTTTCAACTGGATAAAAGAGAATGAAGACAATGATGATCGGCATTCAGTGATTGCTTTGTTTCGATGAGTACGATGTCTCAGCGAAGTCATTTGACAGATTCAGAAGCTTTGAGAATTGTTGGTAGGTTAGAAGGGGGCCAAACTCAAGCCGAAGTAGCGCAAGCCATTGGAGTGTCACAAAGTGTCATTTCCAGGATCTGGAACCGTTTTTTGGAGAGCGGATGTGCAGGCCGAAGACCAGGGCAAGGTCGTAGACGGGCAACAACGCCCAATGAAGATCGGTATTTAGCGTTAACAGCTCGGAGACACCGAACCATGAACGCTACTCTTTTCCAACAACACCTTCGAACGGCTACAGGCACCACGATTTCAACTCAGACTGTCCGAAACCGGCTCCATTCTGTAGGTCTGTATGCTCGCCGACCGAAGGTATGTGTTAGATTAACATCAAGGCATCGTCGCGACCGCAGGGAGTGGGCAACCGAGCATGTCAACTGGAGGAGAAATGAATGGAGCAATATTCTGTTTTCTGACGAGTCCCGTTTTTCTGTGCATCCGGATAATAGGCGCATTTCATCTGGAGGGACCGTGGCAGTAGGAATAATCCTGCGTTCGTGTACGAAAGTGTCAGATTTGGCGGTGGAGGAGTGTTGGTGCATGGTGGCATCTCCATTGACGGGCGCACTGACCTCTACATCATTCGAGATGGAGCTCTGGCTGGTCGCCGATATAGGGATGAGATCCTCAGACCTATTGTAGTCCCTTACGCTGCAGCAATCGGAGATAACTTCATTTTAATGGACGATAACTGCAGGCCACATCGTGCAAACCTGGTGGGGGATTTCCTTTTCGAGGAAGGAATCGTTCGAATGGAATGGCCAGCGTGTTCTCCAGACATGAATCCAATCGAGCACGTTTGGGACGCTCTAGGAAGACGAGTTTCTGGCCGCCAACAACCCCCACAAACTCTCCAAGAACTGGAAAGAGCTCTTCTGGAAGAGTGGGGCAGAATACCCCAACTCGCCATTAATAGCCTCATTGAGTCCATGCCTCAAAGGTGTTCAACGTTGCTGGCCGCCCGTGGAAACCATACCCCCTACTGAAAATGATTTTCTTTGAAGAAAACACCTTTTCTTATTCTTTTTTTCTCATATGCACAAATTGTGTTTTTTTTCCTTTAGTACACAAATGCGCAATAAAATGCATTTTTTTCTGCCAAACATGTGTAATTTATTCTCATATAACCTACTATGTCTGTCGACCCTGTATCAATCAGCTAAACAGTTTACCAGATACAAAATCCACCTAAAACTGCATTATCCTTTAATTGTTTTGAGCAGTGTAATAATAAAACAGTAGTAAATAAAAAGTAGTTGTTCTCAGATTGTAACAGAAATTAAATTTATGACATTTTAACTGACTTGATAACTAATTCATATTACATTAAGCCCTTAGTAGCACCGCGACAACTCTATTTGGCGCCTGGTGCGAAAAAAACTTGTTACCTTTTCTAAAGAACCTCAGTGTATCAATGGTGATCAGAAAAAAAAATGCGGTTACTCCTAACTAATTCTGCTAAACATAATCGTAAAAAAATATGTAGGTACCAATCGACTGGAAATAATATCTACTAGTTATTGTTATGTGTAAAATATGTTTCTGAAGTCATCTACTTATTAAGAATTGTACCAACTTTGAAATTTCAAACAATAACACTCACTTTTGACACCTTATTTGAGTTTCTTGGATCGAGACAGCCCGGAAACAGGCATATTTTATATGCATTATCTTAGATCTTGATGTTAGAAGAGTTTAAATTTGAGTATGGTAAAGCTAAATCCATTTGAGAAACTTAATTTTTATCATCATAAAAATTATCTGATTGATTTTTTATTAATTAATTAAAGATATACAGATTAATTAATTAATTATACAGATGCAGATGCAGATTTATTAATTAATTAAAGTTATACAAATTCCCAAACTTATTCCAGCCTTTTTCTTCTATTCAAACACTTTTCTTAGTTAGGAAGCTATTAATAAAGTCATATTAAAAATATATATAATGAACAAACCACAATTCTTAAAACATCGATGTGTACAGCTCATTTGAATAATTAATTTTCGAGATATGGAGAAAATTTTCCTTTCCATAATTTAAGGGGGTCGTATTCCGCTATCAAAGGTACCACAGAAAAAAATCGTAAAAACTTACCAAAAATATTTTGTAGGATTTTCTTTGATGTAAAGTAAGTTTTTAATAAATTTATAATACTTGTAAAATTTTACTGGCGACTAATTGAGAGATTTTGGTACTTTTTCTTGTAAGATCGCAATTTATTTTCCGAAATTTAGGAATAATCCCCTAACACATTTTGTTTTATAAATGTATTAAGTTTTAAGAAAAGCATATTAAGCTATATCTCTTTCCTGGCTAGAAAGGAACTCAAATAGGGTGTCAGAAGTGGGTGTTACCATTTGAAAAATCAACGTTCATGCATTTTTAGGTGCGTTTGTAATTATATAAATACGTAGCACCTATAGTCGTCGTTCAGTCCGTCCGTCCGTCCGCATATAACAGAGCAAAAACTACCCAACCGAATTGTCTGAAATTTTAAATATATGATTGTTGCATAATTTTGTCGAGCCATTTCAAATTTTATGAAAATCGGATGTATAGTTTAATTACAGGGACAGTCAAAAGTTTTTCTTTACATTACGCCAATGGGGAAAATTATTGCAAGTGCATTTTAATGATGTTACAGCCTTCCGAATGGTCTGAAATTTTAAATATATAATTGTTGCAAAATTTTGTAGAACCATTTCAAATTTTATGAAAATCGGATGTATAGTTTAATTACAGGGACAGTCAAAATATTTCCGTTTCATTACGGGGAATGGAAAAAAAATTATTGCAGTGCATTTTAATGATGTTACAGACTATGCACTTATGAAGTGCAAAAAAATATACATTCAGTACAATATGGGGTGCAAAAAATAATTATAAAACTAGCTATAGTACGAACGCACCTCATTTGCCACGTTTGACGAGCATTTCCAACTTGTTTAATATGTAGACAGCCTCCAAATCAAAATTTATGAAAAGCATTTAATAGTAAATATTATTCCTAATCAATTGGTATCCTATGACTTTTATATACAGTCATTTTCAAGAAAATTGGTAGGGTTGATCACTTTTTTTTCTGCAAGGTGTCTACAGGTAGAAGAAGAAAATGATAAAGCTCTAGTCTTGATATCAGTAACCTACTACAAGGTAATCTGTGTTCAACTTGCTGGAGTTTTAGATGTTATATATGATTTGTTTTACAAAATTGCTTACAGGAATTGCTTGTGTAGGATTGATGGAGCTTTAAACATGCACGAAGAATATAGCGAAGTCTTCTATCCAGAGTTAGAGATATAATTTAAGCCATTATCATTTACTTGGTGCAATGCGAGTGTGTTAAATCTCGTCAAACCAGATACAACACAAGCAAGTAAAATCGACTTGATGCGCTAAAATTTTTGCGCCCTCTGAAAATCCAAGGTCTGCGCCCTTTACACTGACCCAGTCCGACCCTGGCATCACTCAGTCTATCATTTTTAGTCATTCATATCTTGAAACAATCAGGCTCTCTTTCATACATAATTCAATCAAAGTTCAAAAATACAGGTAAAAATAAGAGAAAAATAACCGATCGAATATTTATTTTCACCTTTCAAGCATTCGTACTCGTTTCAAAATATACGAAATTAGAAAACGAATAATAAAAATCACTCGACTGCAGCAGATAAAACTGTTCACAGCGAAATACAACACAGCAATCCTGACTCGGCAGTAACGTATTTCTAGAAAAATACAAATAGTCCTCTGATCCTCCTCTTTTGTCCAATAAGAAAGCATTTTACAAAAAATAAGCGTCCAATTAAAAAGCAGTTTACAATTAAAATAAATATATAACAAGGAGTTTAAACCATCAACAGCTCTCTCAAGAGAAATCTTAGTGTTGCCATAAGAAAATACCAAGCTTGCCGCATTGGCGCATTTATCGCCCGTCTGGGGAGAAGTAGGGTGTTCTACGATTCACCCTTTTTTTTAACCCCCTCACTGACAAGCCCGTGTTAATACGTTCACTAAGCTCCAGGTTTCACTGCAATGCAAGCAATATTTAGAGTAATATAATTCTATCTATATTATAAAGGACAAACATATCTGTGCGTAACGCATACGTCATTTTGCGAATGGCAACACTTTGAATTTGAAATAAAATTTTGGTTTTGCATTTTCTCTACTGCAAATTTTTAAACTTCTATGCATCACACATTTTAACTTTTTACACCGTCGTATAAGGAAAAAAATTCTCTTTTAAATACTATTTGTTTGAAAGCTGTATCTCAATTTGTTTTTGAGATATTAATTTTTTTGTAGTTTTTAATACAAATTTTGTAATTGTGGCAACTGAAGTACTCCATTTATATTGAAAGTAAAGGGAAAATATTCATGGTTTATTATTTTTATTCATTATATCGTTATTGATGCCATTTTCACATTACAAATAAAAGTAACTTTTTTATAATTTTTGAACAGAAAATGATGTCAGACATTAAATAAAACCCGCATTCTTCTTCATAAATCAGCTACATTTTAATATTTTTACATTACGTTGATAAATGAGTTTGAGGCGCTCGGCAAAATGATTCATTGAGTAAAAATGATATATTTAAAACAAAACGATCATTTTTTTTTATATATAACTAAATATTTGACCAATACTATAAATGGCGAATACTATGACAACTAAAGTCAAATTTCTGAATTTTTTTTTCGCGGGTACTAAGATTAGAACTTAAGGTTTGTGCGAATGTTCACATGAAAAGTTGTATCGCACAAACGTGACTTTAACTTTGGAAATGCATTCATTAATAATCTATTCTTTTGCGCGTTAAAATACTTTCAAATTGTGAATTTGAGTGGTGCGTATGTAAATTACGAGAATGTGAAAATAACGTACAGTTTAGATTTTATGGGGGAAAATTTTATCATGTGACAAAGCGAAATCCTTTTTACTGATTTTTCGTCCCGCAAAAGCAAACATAAGAGCTCCATAAGAGCTCCAGTTGGCCCAATTACAAGGATATTTACATGAAATAAAATTGCAATATATAACAAAATATAGGCATAATGTGTAGTATGCAAAATGAACAATTTATCAACAATTTCAGTAAGTAATATAAGATGCCAGTTTTTTAGGAAAATGGACATGTCTGCCCGAACGTGTGACAGTTTTTGTTTGGTCAGGGTTACTGTCCGCTTTAAGAGAGAGTTTTAATTTAGAGTTCTCTGGAACAGTTTTCGTGGACAAGTCTGAAGTAGAAATCAAATGAGCTGGCTTCACTCGATCTATTGATACCGTAGACTTACGACCATTAAGCTCGATTGTTATAGTTTTCCCAGTTCTACTTAGGACTTTGTGAGGACCAGTATATGGTTGACACAATGGAGGTTGTACATGATCCACTCTTAGAAAGATGTGTGAACAAGATGTCAAGGAAGGATGTATATAGAACTTCTCTTGGCAGTGAGATGATGTAGCAACTGGACTTAACTGCCGCATGGTGTTTCGTAGTTGCGTGACGAAGTTATCGTTGAAAGGTCGGATCTTGTATTCATCCAGCATATCACAGGGCAATCTCAACGTAGTGCCGTAGACAAGCTCAGCGCAAGAAGCTTGTATATCTTCCTTCACTGCTGTGCGAATGCCTAGTAAAACTATCGGTAATATTTCAGTCCACCTACTGGTTTCGTGAGCTTTGATGGATGACTTTAAATGTCGATGAAATCTTTCGATAATGCCATTCGATATCGGATGATATGCCGTTGTGCGGATCTTCTGTGTTCCCATCATTTTCGTAAATTCATCAAATATTGCTGATCGCATTTGTGGGCCTTGATCCGTGGTTATGAGCGAAGGGCAACCAAATCTTGATATCCAATGCTTTAATATGGCACTACAAATTGTTTTAGCTTGTGTATCAGATATAGGTACGGCTTCTGGCCATCTGCTAAATCGGTCAATCATCGTTAAAAGATAGCTGAAACCGTCAGATGGAGGCAAGGGACCTACGATATCTATATGTATTTGGGAAAAACGTGCATCAGGAAGAGAGAACGTGCCAAGAGGTGCTTTGGTGTGCCTCTGTATTTTTGATCTTTGACACTTCTCACAGCCACGAACCCAGTTTTTGATGTCTCGTTTCATATTTGGCCATACGTATCTGGAACAAATTAGTTTTGTGGTAGCTGCTATGCCTGGATGGGCTAGGTTGTGCAAATGTTCATATATCAGCCGACGAAAGGAACTAGGAACTAAGGGTCGAGGCGTACCTGTTGAAGTATCACATAGTAGGCTACAATCAGAAATGAGGCAAGGTTTCAATTCCAATTTGAGCAATGTACTATTATGCAGGTTCTGTAGCTCTGAATCATTTTCCTGAGCTTTTGCGAATTCCTCAAAATTTAAGATTGGAGATTTTGAAATAGAATCAATTTCAATTCTTGAGAGGCAATCTGCAACAATGTTTTCGGAACCTGGTACATGTCTAATGTCAGTGGAATATTGGGAAATGTAATCTAAATGGCGTGATTGCCGCGGCGAACATTTATGGGGATTTTGCTTAAATGCATAAATTAGCGGTTTTTGATCAGTATAAATTTGAAAAATTCTCCCCTCTAGCATGTGCCGAAATTTTTTTATTGCCGAATAAATAGAAAATAATTCCCGGTCATATGTTGACCAATTCCGCTGACTGTTGTTTAATTACATGGAAAAAAATGCTAAAGGTTCATAACGTTCCTGATAAAACTGCATAAGGGTGCCGCCGATCGCGACATCTGAGGCGTCAACCCATATACTCAACTGAGCGCCTGGAATAGGGTGCCGTAAAAGAGCAGCCTGAGATATTGCATTTTTGGCAGCTACGAAAGCTTTTTCAGCATCTTCGTTCCAATTAAGGGGTTCTGTTTTAGGAACACGGGAACGAGATTTCTTTTTGTTTGTATGGCCTTCTAACAATTTCACTAAAGGCGCAAGTATGTGTGCAGCTTGATATATGAAAGACCTATAAAAATTAAACATACCCAAAAATCTTCGAAGTTGAGATAAGGTTGTGGGCTGCGGAAAATCGATTATGCATTTAACTTTATCTGGAAGTGGTTGAATACCATGTTCAGATATTCGAAATCCTAAGAAATCAATGGTAGGTTTACCAAATGTGCACTTGGATACATTTATGCACAAACCATATTCTGCTAATTTGGAAAATGGTGCTTTTAAATGATGATAATGCTCCTCGGCATTTTTAGAGGCTATGAGTATATCATCGACGAAAGCATAGACGCCTGGTAAATCACGTATTACCTCATCTATGAATCTCTGAAATGTTGCAGACGCATTGCATAAGCCAAATTGCATGCGTGTGCTTTCGAACAATCCAAAAGGTGTGCATATCGCTGTTTTGGGAATATCATCAGGATTGATTGGTATTTGATGATATGCTTTGATGAGGTCAAGTCGACTAAAAATTTTAGTGTCACGTAAATTAGCAGTAAAATCAGCTATACATGGTATCGGGTATCTGTCCTTTTTGGTTTGCGCATTCAAGGCACGATAATCACCTACAGGTCTCCATTCCAAAGTTCCCTTTTTTGGAACCATGTGCAAAGGTGATGCATAGTTGCTACGTGAAGGTCTTAAATGTCCGAGTTGTATCATATTTTGAAATTCTGTTTTAGCAATTTTCAGGCGATCCGGAGCCAACCTGCGGGGTTTTGCCACAACTGGAGGTCCTTTTGTTGAAATAAAATGCATTGTGTTGTGTTTGACAGGCTGATTGGGATCTGGTAATTTTGTAATAGATGGGAATTGTTTAAGAAGTTCATTATATATATTATCAATATTGATTGTTTTTACTGAATGAATTAATGCACATTTCATGTGACCTGTTGTTTCAAATTTTGTTTTTAAATCTCTTAGACATTTGTGGCGGAGATCTGGAACCAATTCGAAATTATGGAGAAAATCTGCTCCCAAAATTGGTGTACTAACATTTGCCACTAGAAAAGTCCAATTAAATTTTCGTCTTAACTTAAAATCTAGAGAAAGGGTTTGTTGACCATAAACATTTATAGGGGAAGAATTAGCAGCCAAAAGCGTTTGTACGGGTGGATTCCGTTTTTGTACATTGTTGGCAGGAAGGATTGACACGTCCGAACCGGTGTCGACCAGAAAAGAAACATTTGTAGTCCGGTCTCTAATGAACAGGCGACGTGACTGTTGAGGCAAAGAATAAGTCGCCTCTACTCTTTGCTGGTTTCGTTTCCCGCCCAAGAACACGGCTTTATGCATTTTTCTTCCCTACATTTTTTTCCAAATCGTCTATGATACCAACAGATACTTGAATCCCGATTATCACTATTACTTCGCCCTCGAGGTTTACTCCAGTTTCTGCGGTATGGGGACCGACCACGTGAAACAGCAAGCTGATCGATGCGCTTATTTAATTTTTCGATTTCTTTCAATAATTTACCCTCTATCGCCTGTTCATTCGAGCAGGACACGGCAATTGCAGAAGCTGGGGAAGGGGTAACTTCTGAAACACGATCTGAAATTTCCGCTGCTTTATCAAGGGTTAATTCAGAAATAGCCGCTAAAATTGTCTGAACAGAATTTGGTAATCGTTGCAAAAACAATTCTAACATTAAATTCTCTGGAACATTTAGGGATTCCGCGCGACGTTTCATACTACGTAATAAATCTGAAGGCTTCCGATTTCCTAGTTCTTCTCCAGACAAGAGCTGTCGTATCTCTTGCTGGGATGATTCACCTGAGCGCGCAATTAATTCCTTTTTTAAGACACCATAAGGGTCAGTAGCATCTGGTTGCATTAAAATATCACGAATGATTGATGCAACATCGGGTGGAAGATGCGAAACTATATAATTATATTTTGTAACAGATTCTGATATTGCTTTGGGGATAGCTAAAGCAAATGTGCTTTCGCACATCACAAACCATAGCGCAGGATCTGATCTGTTATATAATGGAATTTGAACAGCATCGACACTAGACATGATTTATGGTAATAAATATATAAAATAGTACAATCAAACCAAAATAAATTCGCGAGTTAAATTTTTCTAATAAAATAACAGAAAAAATATCAGGAAAATGACTCAGAAGAACTTATCTGCTTTCCATCGAGCCGCTGTAGAACGATGTATTCTTTGAAAGATGAAGATGATCGGATAACATTCCAACTCATCTAGGAAGGCTGATGCTCTATATAAGAACAATCCATGGTCACCATTGTGGTGAGTCGCTCGTATAATATAATCACTCACTTAAAAACTCTTTACTACCTTTATTCGTAGAACATTGATAAACGTCGATTCTGACACTCTTCGTATTCGAACACACAAAAACGCAATGTAAACATTTTCGTCTGCGCTGCTATGACAACGGCTCTGGCCAGCTGCCATTCCGAACGAAGAATTTTCTCCCTTGCCTTTCTGCGGCTGCCACACCATCGATAACTTCATCATAATTACTCATCTTGATTACGTAATCTAATACAGTTTAATTTTTCAATAATTTAAGCAGTTGAAGTTTGTAGAAATAATATTTTGGTAATTTTGGGTTTAAAATATTATTTGTTTTAAAAGATGATTTTTTTGTTGTAATTATTTTTGTAGGTTTATTATAATTTCGATCTGACAGTTCCTTTCAAACATTTTAGTACGTCGAATTTCGACGGGTTGCAACTCGTTTATTTAATGTATTTTTAATGCATTGAACAATGATTAATACTTCCAAGGATTGCATTCATATTCGTTATTAAGTTTTTTTATAAAATGTTCAAAGAATCATTTTTTCTTAGCATTTAAAACAAAATGCAGAGAAAACAACATTACAATTTTGCCCTTTTCCAAGACAGTCGGAGGGTTTTTAATTTAATGGTGCGTTAGCGCACCATTGACCGAAAGCCTGAAAATGCCAAATGCATTTTATTTTTCAAATAAATTATTATTTTTCATGCACGAAACTTTTTTTTGTCTTAATGAATGTCATTTAAGCATATTTCAATGAAAATAATACCACATTTTATAATATTTCTATGCTTGGCCTAAAATGGGTTAACATTAACGTTCTAGTTTCTTTGTGTGATGACTAGTGTAGTCTCACACGAAAACAAGCATTCTTTTCAGAATTCTTGCTTGATTTTAATTTTTTTGTTTTCATATGATACTTGAGGTTGATGTCTAATGTTGTGCATCGTTTTCTCGATACTTGTTAGTTATCCCGTCGACCAAATTACTATCGCCAAATTGTAAGATTAAATGCCAATAATGGTTGATCGTAAATGTCACATTCACTTGACAACGCGTGTTTACGTCATCAAGTGATTTTTATTCGACGTTTTATTTGTATTTTTATTAATGTTATGCTAATTTATTTGTTCTTTCGTTATTTAAAATAAAAAGCATGTCAATTTGTATAATTTGGCGGGTGGTTTGGCGATTTATATAATTTGGCGAACTTGGTCGACGGGATAACTAACAAATACCGTTTTCTCTATCCTGAGTCACATGAAGGACTTCCATTTTAATAATCGGGTGTTAATGAACTAATTAGATTATCTGCCGTATATAAACTATCGGTACTTCTTAGTTATCCCGTCGACCAAATTACTGTCACCAAATTGTAAGATTAAATGCCAATAATAGTTTGCCATTAATTATATAATTGTAAGATTAAATGCCAATAATGGCCAATAATGGCCAATAAAGCCATTAATTCGACGTTTTATTTGTATTTTTATTAATGTTTTACTAATTTATTTGTTCTTTCGTTATTTAAAATAAAAATTATGACAATGTGTTTAATTTGGCGAGTGATTTGGCGATTTATATAATTTGGTCCGGCTTACTATATCAAGCAAAATAACGACACTTTGGTGCCAGTTAAGTACCCGTTGCATATATGACATTGGCGTCAGAAAAAAATCGCGCCAATATGAGGCGTATGTGATATCTGTGCCAATTTTTATTTTAGATAACGAAAGTACAATAAATTAGTAAATAACATTAATAAAAATACAAACAAAACGTCGAAATAAAAATCACTTGAGGACGTAAACACGTGTAACTTGCTTAAAGTCAAGTGAATGTGACATTTATGATCAACTATTATTGGCATTTAATCTTATAGTTTTTCGATAGATTTTTGGTCGACGGGATAACTAAGTAGTACCATAAATTAGTATAACATTAATAAAAATACAAATAAAACGTCGAAATAAAAATCACTTGATGACGTAAACCTAAACACGTGTTGTCAAGTGAATGTGACATTTACGATCAACCATTATTGGCATTTAATGTTACAATTTGACGACAGTAATTTGGTCGACAGGATAACTAACAAGTACCAAATATACTACAATAAAAAAGTATAATAATAATGGGTACTTCTTAGTTATCCCGTCGACCAAATTACTGTCGCCAAATTGTAAGATTAATTGCCAATAATGGTTGCCATAATTAATGAATTGTAAGATTAAATGCCAATAATGGCCAATAAAACCATAAATTCGACGTTTTATTTGTATTTTTATTAATGTTTTACTAATTTATTTGTTCTTTCGTTATTTAAAATAAAAAATTGTCAATGTGTATAATTTGGCGAGTGGTTTGGCGATTTATATAATTTGGCGAAATTGGTCGGCGGGATAACTAAGAAGTACCTAATAATGCAGTAAAAAATTTAGGCACAGATGTCATATACGCGCACTTTTTTTCTGACGCCAATGTCGTATACACAACGGGTACTTAACTGGCGCCAAAAGATCGTTATTTTGCTTGATACGGTAACCCGGATGTTGTTGGTTATGCTGTTGATGTTTTCGCCAAATTGGCGTCGGAAAAAAATCGTGCCAATCGCATATGACACCTGTGCCAAAATTTGTAATAGAAATCGCCATACAATTCGCTACATACAAGTGCCTTTTTTATTCTGATAATTTCCGTGTTTTAAGCGCGTAGTTCGGTTATATGTCTGTTAAATTTGTGTTTTATTTCATATTACTTTGTTTATTAACCATTCGGAAAAATGGTTATTGTCCTCTGTCAGGGTAGAAAATCAAAAACATATCTGAAGCGTTTTATTGGTTGAATCCGCATTTTATCAACCATTTGGAAAAAAATGGTTATTGTCCTCTGCCAGGGTAGGAAATCAAAAACATATCTGAAGCGTTTTATTGGTTGAATCCACATTTTATTCGTTTTCTGATTGGTCTATACAGTAATCTGTATTTTCCCTTTACTTTCAACAGAGATGGATACTTCTATTGCCACTATGACAAAAAAGTAATAAAAACTACAAAAAAAATTTAATAACTCAGAAACAAATTGAGATACAGCTTTCAAACAAATTACATTTAAAAGTACTTTTTTTTTTCTTTATACGACGGTGTAATAAGTAATCTAACAAAAACATAGCTGTGAAAAAAGGGAGCCATGTTCTGTAAAGACAATGGCAAGAAAAGAAGTGATATCTAAGTGGGTGCCAAGTTCAAATAAAATTCACTCAAACTTACCTACTGAAGTAGTATAGCATTTTTTAAATTGTTTAGAAATAAATATTATTGATAGCATATTAATAATAAATCTGGAACTTGGCAAGTTTTTACATACGAGTCATTTATTTTTAATAATGACATTATTATACCAAATCTTGTTATTTCATGATTGGAAGCCTTAATTTGAGTGAGCTCCTTCCCCTTGAAGGGCGGTGGGATAAAATATATCTCACCTAATTTAACTGCAAAATGCCACATTGCCACCAGAATTCAGGGCTAAAAAGTTTAATTTTATTAAATACATGAAAAGAAGCTTTTACCCATTTTGAAATAAATTTGTTTTTAAATTCTGTTGCGATTCAATCATTTCAGCATTTCACGAATAAAAGTTATTTGCCCCTGAAAGGGTTAAAGGGGTGCAGTCTCTAGAGTGATGACCAAGAACAAGCGTAAGTATATCTGTCTCTTTGTCAGTCATCTTAGTCTGTTTGCATTGAGGTTTCTGGAGGGTGAGTGCTAGAGTGATAACCAAAGACGAGCGGGAGTGTATCTCTGTATTTATTGGTTTATCAAATCTTTAACATGAGTCATTTGTTTATAATAATAACTATATTAATTTTTTCTGTAATGTCATTGAAAATAATATTTACATCACCATTTTATTAAGACATGAAATTGATAGGCATAACATTTATCAAAACTTGCCAAGTTCTAGATTTATTATTAATATGCTATCAATAATTTTTATTTCAAAACAATTTAAAAAATGCTATAATACTTCAGTAGGTAAGTTTGAATGAATTTTATTTGAACATGGCACCCACTTAGATATCACTTCTTTTCTTGCCATTGTCTTTACAGAACTTGGCTCCCTTTTTGCACAGCTATGTTTTTGTTAGATATCATTACTTTTTGTAAAGTTACCATATATTTAGAAACTTTACTTAATGATTTTTAATGTGTTTGCATGTGACTATTTTAATCACCAAGCAACATTCCATTTTAATTTTAATTTCCTATAACAAACTATTTGGCTGTCAATTTGCGGCAGAAATCTATATTTTAATACTGCTACATTCAATGCATGTTTTGAAACGAAATGTATTGATTCGAAATTTTTATTGTTTCTGAAACAACAATTCCTATTAAATTCCTATATTAAATTTTCCTATTAAATTTTCCAATTAAATATCCCATAGCTGGGCCTGCTTTTTTGTACTGAAAGTGAAAAATAAAGTTATGTGCTTATGCCACACTATGTATCATTCATCCATGGGTGCCGGCAAAGAGGCAGTGCGGAGGAAGGACATTGCCACTCGCTGGATTTTCAAATTTAATTAGCTAAATATCCTTTTCTCTGATGATTTTGAAAATAGCAAGTGGGTATGTGTGATCACAGATCGCACAGAAGGTTTCGTTTAATATTCCTTTCAAAACACTTTATCCTTTTGAAAAATCTGTTAGTTGCACATTTCGCAACCAGGGGTGCACTCTATTCTAAACAAACCTCTATCCGAACGAAACTCCGTTTTACATACTATCCGTAGATATATTAGTCGAGGTTATTGACCCCATAGCAGCCGAGATAAGTAGGCGCCCCTGGCGGTAAAAAGTGGAACTAAAGTATGTAAGGCTATGGTGCATAATATGAAAGAATGGTCCAAGGGGTGTCGACAAAAGTTGGAAAAGTGCTCCCCGGGTGAAAAGGGCGGAGGTTGAAAAATTGCTTAAAATACACAAGTTAGAGCAGAGCCCGGAGAAGTAAATAAAATAAGACTTTTTGAAAATTTTATGATTTGTCGTGCGGTCTGAGGTATGCAAAAAGTCATGTCTCCAACTTAATTAGGGGCTCCCTTAGAAAGAATTGCTTAAAATACATATATGGTAGCTCAAAGGGTTAAGCGTAAGACTTTTTCAAGATTTTATGATTTGTCGCCTGGCCTCAGGTGTTCTGCTATAAGTATGCAAAGTGTCAAATCTGCAATTTTATAAGGGGTTCAGTTAGAAAGATTTGCTTAAAATACGCATGTAGAAGTCCAAAGAGTTAAATGTACGACTTTTTCAAAATTTTATGATTTGTCGCATGATGGTGTTCAGCTATAAGTATGCAAAATTTCACGCCTCCAATCTAAATAGTGTCTCACTTAGAAAGAATTGTTTAAAATACACATGTGGGAGCCCAAAGGGTTAAATGTACGACTTTTTCAAAATTTTATGGTTTGTCATTTGTTGTGTGTTCAGCTATAAGTATGCAAATTTTCACGCCTCCAACCTAATTAGGGGCTCACTTAGAAAATATTGTTTAAAATACACATGTGGGAGCGCAAAGGGTTAAATGTACGACTTTTTCAAAATTTTATGATTTGTCGCATGATGGTGTTCAGCTATAAGTATGCAAAATTTCACGCCTCCAGCCTAAATAGGGGCTCACTTAGAAAGAATTGTTTAAAATACACATGTGGGAGCCCAAAGGGTTAAATGTACGACATTTTCAAAATTTTATGATTTCTCGTTTGATGTGAGGTGTTCAGCTATAAGTATGCAAAATTTCACGCCTCCAACCTAATTAGGGCTCACTTATAAAGAATTGTTTAAAATACACTTGTGGGAGCGCAAAGGGTTAAATGTACGACTTTTTCAAAATTTTAGGATTTGTCGTTGGATGTGAGGTGTTCAGCTATAAGTATGCAAAATTTCACTCTTCCAACCTAATTAGGGGCTTACTTAGAAAGAATTGTTTAAAATACACATGTGGGAACCCAAAGGGTTAAATATACGACTTTTTCAAAATTTTATAGATTGTCGTTTGATGTGAGGTGTTCAGCTATAAGTATGTACAATTTCACGCCTCCAACCTAATTAGGGCTCACTTAGAAAGGATTGTTTAAAATACACATGTGATACCCCAAAGGGTTAAATTTACAACTTTTTTAAAATTTTATGATTTGTCATTTGATGTGAGGTATTCAGCTATAAGTATGCAAAATTTCACGCCTCCAACCTAATTAGGGCTCACTTAGAAAGAATTGTTTAAAATACACATGCGGGAGCCCAAAGGGTTAAATGTACGACTTTTTCAAAATTTTATGTTTTGTCGTATGATGTGTGGTGTTCAACTATAAGTATGCAAAATTTCAAGTCTCCAATATGTATAGTTTCTGAGAACGGGCTCTGTGACGGACAGAATATCTCAATTTGTTGATTTTCTGAAGCAAGTAAACCCAGATAAACCCCCCAGTAAGTAGATAGGTTTACAATGGAAGTCTATGGGAATTTGGCGAAATATTAGAGATATCGCCAAGGTGGCGTCACTTTTGGCGACTAATTTTGGTCGCCAAATTTGACGATATATCGCGATGTTGGCGAGAAACTTGGCGGTATTTGGCGACAGAACAGCGTCCCCTCCTACGGCAAATTAAAATTTCGCCTAATAGACGTAATGCTAAAGTAAAAATGGACACCCGCAGGTGGGTATAGGATGACGCGTCATATATTGTCCTTTTATTATTTTTTTTAAATTAATGTTTACTCTTTTTCCTTTTATTCAATCAGTTATAACTGGATTCGTTAAAAAGTAATCTCATGGCAAAATACATTTTCAGGTTTCTCTTTTCTTTCGGGTGTAAGTTATCTACCCTATATATATATAATCCTAATGAAACGAATTTATGAAACGAATATATGAAACGCCTGAAATGTATCGATTCTTTGAATCGACTGATTAAACAAATGACTTTATTTCACGGCGATTTCTCCTAAAATATGGAATACTTTGCGATGAAATTTACACCAAAAATCCGTGTTGATCCACAGATCTCAAAACTGGTATTAGAATTTTTAAATTCGAATTAGTTTTCGAAATATTAATTTTTTTTTCTAATTTTAAATACGTTTTTTCAAATGATGGCAACTCAAATTTAAATCAAAACAGAATTTTTTTTTTCATAATTCAGAAAAGGTTACTATTTTAAATTAATTTGGCGACAGTTTGGCCTCCTTTAAATCTATGCTAAGAACAATGCTTTTTTTTGTATTTCGTTATCTTTTTATTAAATACAAAACTTTCATTTAAAAATGAAACATTTAAATTGATGGCTTTCACTTCTTTAAAAAATAAAAAAAAAAAAAAAAAAAGAAAAGAAAAGAAAAATATTAGGCACAGATGTAATATACGCACCGGGGTACCTAATTGGCGCACAAATGGCATTATTTTGATAGACATGGTAACCCTGCTATTGTTGTTTATTTAATAATAAATGTATATTTACTTTTATTTCTTTTTTAAATTTATATAAATTATTTTGTTCTATAGTAATTATTTTTTTTTTTTGCTATTTCCTTTTAGAAATAATAGAAAATAATTAAAAAATACGGTACAATGTAGTAGTTATTCCGTCACCCAATTTCGCAAATTATATAAATCGCCAAATTGTACAGATTGACAAAATTTTTATTTTAAATAACGAAAGAACAAATAAATTAGTATAACATTAATAAATATAAAAATAAAACGTGGAAATAAAAATCACTTGATGACGTAAACACGTGTAACTTGCTAAAAGTCAAGTGAATGTGACATTTACCATCAACCATTATTGGCATTTAATCTTATAGTTTGGTGATAGATTTTTTGTCGACGGTATAACTAAGTAGTACCAAAAATACATATGTAACTGGTATTCGAAAAAGAGGTTTTCGTCAAATTTTCGTAAAAAAAAAAAAAAAAAAAAAAAAAATCATGCCAAACATGACATCTGGCGAAATATTAAATTATGTAACAAACCATAACATTTAATTTCAACTTCAAATCAATGTTTTAATTTACCACTCGAACAATAAAAAAAATGCTAACTGGCGAATTTAAAAAAAGATATTGGCGAGATTTGCACCCGGCTTTTTTTTCTTTCGGCACAGATATCACATAGGGCCCCATATTGGCGCGATTTTTTTCTGACGCCAATGTCATATACGCAACGAGTACTTAACTGGCGCCAAAGTATCGTTATTTTGCTTGATATGGTAAGCCGGATGTTGTTGTTTATGCTGTTAATGCGTTCCCCAAATTGGCGTTGGAAAAAAATCGCGCCAATATGGGGCGTATATGACATTTGTTTCAAACCTTCATATGAAAGGCGAAGGGATCAGATCGTATTTGTTTATGGCATTTGATGACTTGAACTATTATAATATAGATGAAATGATGGGGATAGGATAATATTTGGCGACTTATCACCTGTGCCTGGATAACATTAAAGTATCAAAATGGCACCTAGAGTATAAAAAGCAAAGTGTTCCGCCCGGAACTGTTGATGATAGTCACATGATTTAGGCTATTGTTATAGAGATTGTTTTAAAATATCGATTGACAAAGACTCTGAATACTTAATTCATTTTATTTTAGCTTCTTTTCAAATGTTTAACTGATCCTCTTTAATCAAAAACGAAAACAACCATTGGATGTCTTAACAGCAACTGATTCTCCGTTAAATTTTTGCAATCAAAGGGAATTGAATGGAAACCCGTTTACAGGGAGATCTGCACACCTTTTTCAGTATAATTTAATCTTCTCTAATATTTTTAAAACCCATTAGATTTTTAGATTTTAGATTCTGCGGTGTCTGAACGGGGGTTGGCGAGCGTAGCTTGCAGGGGGCAGAGCCCCCTAGTAAAAATATAAACATTAAATGGATGATTCATTATGATTTTATATGCTTCATTCATCGAACTTAGATTATATATCAAGATTTACGATAATTGCAAATCTTTTTATTTACGTGATTTATGTGGGTAATTTCCTTACTTCTGTTTATTAAGAGAAAGCTATCATTTTTATTAACAAGGCGTTTTTATCCATTTATTGCATTATTGTCAGGCAATAAATTTTAACGGAAATGATATGTGTCATTTATAAGATAAATAGATTCTAACTTTTGTAAATGTTTCGGTAGGGTTGCTTGAAGTAATTTCGCGATTTTGTCTTTATCAGTTTATTCACCAATAATTTAAATTCTCTCCCATTGCTTTTCTATCCAACGGATAATTTTGGCGTTCGTTTAAACTCTCATATTGGCTTGGTATTCCCGTGGATGTTGGCATGCGATTCATATGTAAGTGTATCATTCAGCCTGATATTCTGATACTGTAAAGACATGTTTGTCTAATGGACCACCCCATCAAATTTGTTTTCACGGAAGTTCCAATAAATAATATCGTATAACTTTTGATGTGCTGCAGTCAAATTCTTGGGGATAAGAGCTCACAATATGGGTTTTGTGAGGCATTGCAATGTACTTCACTCACACAACTGGCCATAAATCTTAAATTTTAAATGTGTGGGGTTTCTATTTCCTTCACATAAGTGGTGCCTGATATTTTTGACTGCGAAGTTTTTTTTTTTTTTAACTTTTAATACGATGGGGTGGTGCCAAAGTTTCGATGCTGCTAGCGTCCTCTTCTCCAGTTTTTGTGATGGTCCCGATGCTGTTGTCCTGCGATCCTGATTGTCCCGAAAGTTTCCTGATAATATACGGAGGCTTCCCGTACCGGATACTCATGCTGCTCCTGGTCCCGAATCTTTTCTGCTGTACTGATGGATTTGCATTTTGTCGGCTGCTCCCATGTTGCGCATCACTGCTGCTGCTGCTGCTCTGGTCCCGGATCTCAGTCCGGCTTTCCTGATTCTGCTGTCAAGGTCCGGAGTCCTGTACGGGGCTCCCGTGTTCTTGAATGATTTTAATGTGCTGGATTTAATCTTCTAGTGGAGTGTACGGTGCTCCTAATGTCAGTAAGCGGCAGGGGGTATGTTTCCCCCGTGTGAGTGGGGAAACCTGAGAATACCAGTGCATAAGCTTCATGGTGTGCGATGATGAGTCAATGTGTTCGTTAGTACTCAAGTGCCTCTTAAATTATCTGCAATTATTTTGTGCAAATTTTTACTAAAGTACAGAGATAAAAAAAAAAAAAAAGCGGTGTGCTTTTTGTTTTAATGGATTTTGGTGAGTGATTTTTTTTATTTTCACCAACACGTCCATCAAATTTACATAATTATTATTTTTTCTTCTTTTTCTCAGAACTTTTTTTATAGTTTCTGGCGAGTGATTTTTTTTATTGTCGTCAGTGTCATCGTAGTTAATTTTTTAAATGGTGAAAACAAATAGAAATGTTTTAGGCCAGAATTTATAATATAAGTGTTTGCAAGATTTACAAAAAAAAAAAAAAAAAAAGAAAGAAAAGAATTTTTTTTTAAGTATGGTAATACATAAATATGAGATTATTCAGGGATATCGTAAGTAACAGATGAAATTTCTTTAATACTAATTTTGATTTTGCATATTTTTGATCGTAAATAATTATGCTAGTATTATTTTGGCATTTTTGTGTGTATATAGGTTTGATTGAATACCTGTTAATCACTGAATAATCTCTACAATTTTTATTTAGTGTGTGTATTTATTATATGTTTATTGAAAATATAACTAAATTTTTAAGCGTGCAAGATTCCTATTGAGTATTTTTTAAGTAAAGGAATGAATATATAATTTCACTAGATAATAATTAAAAAAAAGAAAAAAAAGTACTCGTAAATATATTGATGTTTTTTTTTGTGCCTACATTGATATGGAGCTGTTTTCTTCTTTCAAAGTAAGTGAAAATGTTTATTTTGATCATGCACACATGTTCATTAAATTTATTTCATGCTTTGCAATTTAAATATGACAATTTTGTTGCTTATATTTATATTATTTTGGTAAGACAAAGTGTGGTAATTTTTTTTAAGTTCTAGTTGGTATATATTATAGAGCTCATATTTAAAATGGCAGAGTCTCATAATTTTAATTTTTCTGTGGATGATTTTGAGGGTGATCCTACCCTCATTAATTTTTTCTTTGATCAGGTATCAGCGTATGGCAAAATCAAAAAGTTAGATGAAGAGAAACTGGTTATCTTTTTAAAGTCTAAATTTAAAGATCCCGCGAAAAAATACTTAATTGAAAATTATATCCTTTCTAAGGCAACTAGTTTCGACTTCATTGAGAAAGCTTTTAAGAAATTCTTTGCTGTGAGCTCTACCGCCTCATCTTTAAACGATCTTAATCATTTAACCCTCTTGCCCCATGAAAATATTCGGAACTTTGCTCACCGTTTAAATGTGTTAGTAACAAAAGTATATCCGGATATTTCTGAGAAAACTGCTTTGGATAATATTAAATTTGTTAAATTATTATCCTGTTTGCCCTCTGCAATCAAAATTAAAATTCAGGAAGAAAATATTAAGGATTACGAAAAAGCGATTGAGAGAGCCCAAACTTTACGAGATATTTTTAGTCAGGATCACATTCTTACGAGTAATTCTTCTTCTTCTCAGGTGACTGACAACATTCAAATACAGTTAGCGGAATTGACCGAGAAAATTAATACTTTAAGTTTCGTCGCTATTTTATCATCCCAGGAACATAAACAATTACCTGAAGTCAGACAACACAAGTATAGAAAGTCTCAGGAGTTAAAAAAAAATTATAAAACTCGTAATACTTATCAAGCACCCCCCCCCCCCAGACATCAAACTTTTCAGAGACATATCAGTGAACGTTGCCAGCTTTGTTTTCGGGTCGGTCATGTGGCCACCAATTGTTTTAAGTGGCAACGTGCTAGCACACGACAATTTCTTCAACAAAACAATGATTTTAAACGACACGATAATATTAGAGACCGTAATTTAAACTCAAAGTGAGGTGTAATAGCGCTGATAATATTACACTTCAACAAATTCAAGACATTTCAGCAACAGATACACAAACCATTTTTCACACACAATTTCACGAACTTCCAAAATTATCCTCTAAAAGAATTGTTAACTCGATTGCATCGTAAACAGAGTCTACGATAAAAATTGCTAACAGTTGTGCTACCCAGACAGAGAGTGAAATTCATGAATACATATTTAATGTCAATAGAGAATCTCCGGCACTTCCTCTTGTAAAGGCCTCCATTGCCAAGGAAGATGCTTTCTTATTATTGGAACCGCCGCGGCGAGCGGCCCATCTTCGTCCGAAGCCCTTTATTCCTCCGCTTATTCCGACTCTTTTGCGGAAGCAAATGTCATAGGTCCCCAGCCACGTCCCGAGTAAGAGACTCTCTAGCAAAAGCGAGATTGAAAAAAAAAAAATCAAAAATTGAAACCGGAAAAATTTAAAAGGGAAATTGCACAAATTAAAGACACCGAAAAGCGGGGAGGGCTGGGCTCGGGGCTAACCGAAAGACTCCTACCGAAAGACTCCTAGCTACTTCTAGCTTATTATTAGTCTCGGCGGTGGTTGGGGGTGGGCGGGTGGGTCAACCACCGCGGCGAGCGGCCCATCTTCGTCCGAAGCCCTTTATTCTTCCGCTTATTCCGACTCTTTTGACGGAAGCAAGTTTCATAGGTCCCCAGCCACGTCCCGAGTAAGAGACTCTCTAGCAAAAGCGAGATTGAAAAAAAAAAAATCAAAAATTGAAACCGGAAAAATTTAAAAGGGAAATTGCACAAATTAAAGACACCGAATAGCGGGAAGGGCTGGGCTCGGGGCGATGAAGCTACCGAAAGACTCCTAGCTGCTTCTAGCTTATTATTAGTCTCGGCGGTGGTTGGGGGTGGGCGGGTGGGTCAACCGCCGCGGCGAGCGGCCCATCTTCGTCCGAAGCCCTTTATTCTTCCGCTTATTCCGACTCTTTTGCGGAAGCAAGTTTCATAGGTCCCGAGTAAGAGACTCTCTAGCAAAAGCGAGATTGAAAAAAAAATCAAAAATTGAAACCGGAAAAATTTAAAAGGGAAATTGCACAAATTAAAGACACCGAATAGCGGGAAGGGCTGGGCTCGGGGCGATGAAGCTACCGAAAGACTCCTAGCTGCTTCTAGCTTATTATTAGTCTCGGCGGTGGTTGGGGGTGGGCGGGTGGGTCAACCGCCGCGGAGAGCGGCCCATCTTCGTCCGAAGCCCTTTATTCTTCCGCTTATTATGGTAACAAGTTCTTATATATCAGTAGACATATCAGTGAACGTTGCCTGCTTTGTTTTCGGGTCGGTCATGTGGCCACCAATAGTTTTAAGTGGCAACGTGCTAGCACACGACAATTTCATCAACAAAACAATGATTTTAAACGACACGATAATATTAGAGACCGTAATTTAAACTCAAAGTGAGGTGTAATAGCGCTGATAATATTACACTTCAACAAATTCAAGACATTTCAGCAACAGATACAAAAACCATTTTTCACACACAATTTCACGAACTTCCAAAATTATCCTCTAAAAGAATTGTTAACTCGATTGCATCGTAAACAGAGTCTACGATAAAAATTGCTAACAGTTGTGCTACCCAGACAGAGAGTGAAATTCATGAATACATATTTAATGTCAATAGAGAATCTCCGGCACTTCCTCTTGTAAAGGCCTCCATTGCCAAGGAAGATGCTTTCTTATTATTAGAACCGCCGCGGAGAGCGGCCCATCTTCGTCCGAAGCCCTTTATTTTTCCGCTTATTATGGTAACAAGTTCTTATATATCAGTAGACATATCAGTGAACGTTGCCAGCTTTGTTTTCGGGTCGGTCATGTGGCCACCAATTGTTTTAAGTGGCAACGTGCTAGCACACGACAATTTCATCAACAAAACAATGATTTTAAACGACACGATAATATTAGAGACCGTAATTTAAACTCAAAGTGAGGTGTAATAGCGCTGATAATATTACACTTCAACAAATTCAAGACATTTCAGCAACAGATACACAAACCATTTTTCACACACAATTTCACGAACTTCCAAAATTATCCTCTAAAAGAATTGTTAACTCGATTGCATCGTAAACAGAGTCTACGATAAAAATTGCTAACAGTTGTGCTACCCAGACAGAGAGTGAAATTCATGAATACATATTTAATGTCAATAGAGAATCTCCGGCACTTCCTCTTGTAAAGGCCTCCATTGCCAAGGAAGATGCTTTCTTATTATTAGAACCGCCGCGGCGAGCGGCCCATCTTCGTCCGAAGCCCTTTATTCTTCCGTTTATTCCGACTCTTATTGCGGAAGCAAGTTTCATAGGTCCCTAGCCACGTCCCGAGTAAGAGACTGTCTAGCAAAAGCGAGATTGAAAAAAAAAATCAAAAATTGAAACCGGAAAAATTTAAAAGGGAAATTGCACAAATTAAAGACACCGAATAGC
Source organism: Maratus speciosus (assembly GCA_963932465.1). Classification (NCBI taxonomy): domain Eukaryota; kingdom Metazoa; phylum Arthropoda; class Arachnida; order Araneae; family Salticidae; genus Maratus; species Maratus speciosus. The sequence continues at coordinate 512,212,068 of OZ010795.1, forward strand.
GGGAAGGGCTGGGCTCGGGGCGATGAAAATACCGAAAGACTCCTAGCTGCTTCTAGCTTATTATTAGTCTCGGCGGTGGTTGAGGGGGTCAACCGCCGCGGAGAGCGGCCCATCTTCGTCCGAAGCCCTTTATTCTTCCGCTTATTCCGACTCTTTTGCGGAAGCAAGTTTCATAGGTCCCCAGCCACGTCCCGAGTAAGAGACTCTCTAGCAAAAGCGAGATTGAAAAAAAAAATCAAAAATTGAAACCGGAAAAATTTAAAAGGGAAATTGCACAAATTAAAGACACCGAAAAGCGGGAAGGGTTGGGCTCGGGGCTAACCGAAAGACTCCTAGCTACTTCTAGCTTATTATTAGTCTCGGCAGTGGTTGGGGGTGGGCGGGTGGGTCAACCGCCGCGGCGAGCGGCCCATCTTCGTCCGAAGCCCTTTATTCTTCCGCTTATTCCGACTCTTTTGACGGAAGCAAGTTTCATAGGTCCCCAGCCACGTCCCGAGTAAGAGACTCTCTAGCAAAAGCGAGATTGAAAAAAAAAAATCAAAAATTGAAACCGGAAAAATTTAAAAGGGAAATTGCACAAATTAAAGACACCGAATAGCGGGAAGGGCTGGGATCGGGGCGATGAAGCTACCGAAAGACTCCTAGCTGCTTCTAGCTTATTATTAGTCTCGGCAGTGGTTGGGGGTGGGCGGGTGGGTCAACCGCCGCGGCGAGCGGCCCACCTTCGTCCGAAGCCCTTTATTCTTCCGCTTATTCCGACTCTTTTGACGGAAGCAAGTTTCATAGGTCCCCAGCCACGTCCCGAGTAAGAGACTCTCTAGCAAAAGCGAGATTGAAAAAAAAAATCAAAAATTGAAACCGGAAAAATTTAAAAGGGAAATTGCACAAATTAAAGACACCGAATAGCGGGAAGGGCTGGGCTCGGGGCGATGAAGCTACCGAAAGACTCCTAGCTGCTTCTAGCTTATTATTAGTCTCGGTGGTGGTTGGGGGTGGGCGGGTGGGTCAACCGCCGCGGCGAGCGGCCCATCTTCGTCCGAAGCCCTTTATTCTTCCGCTTATTCCGACTCTTTTGACGGAAGCAAGTTTCATAGGTCCCCAGCCACGTCCCGAGTAAGAGACTCTCTAGCAAAAGCGAGATTGAAAAAAAAATCAAAAATTGAAACCGGAAAATTTAAAAGGGAAATTGCACAAATTAAAGACACCGAATAGCGCGAAGGGCTGGGCTCGGGGCGATGAAGCTACCGAAAGACTCCTAGCTGCTTCTAGCTTATTATTAGTCTCGGTGGTGGTTGGGGGTGGGCGGGTGGGTCAGGTTCGACCAGAGGGGAGGCCCACCATATGGCATAGGCTCAACAAGCCCCTACTGGTGGGTGATATCCACTAACCGCCGAAACCACCGCCAAGGGCAGGGACCGACAGAAGCAGCGCGGGAGGTGCTCGTTCAGTAGGATCATCTCCCAGTCGCCGATGAATGTTTACTTGTTGTTTTGAAGAAATACAATTTTTAATTACAACCGGCCACCCCATCACTCAGGGCGGGCCAGAATATTATACAGATCTTTTTGTAGATTAGATAAGATTAGAAATTATTTTTATATTTTCTAGAGTATATTATATACTAATTATAAACTAATTTAGATTAACTGGATAATATAAAATTAATAAGTAAGAAATAATTACTAAGTTAAATAGTAAGCTATATACATAGTTCTGATTAGAAAATATTGTTGAATTGAAGAAGAAAAGGGTTTTATGGATGACCCACAACCTGTAATTTTAATGTCTTTACAACGTCTTATTGTTACTATTGCTGTTTTGAATGTTTTGTCTTTTAACATATTTCACACACATCTCTGTTATCAGAGTGGGGGCATTTGAAATAGCAACTGGTTATTTTCAAGAACGTTGATACAATCTATTATTTTCTGCATTAAGTTTGGTCTTTTTTGCACATAATTAAACCAATTTGCTAATGTAAAGTCAGCTGGTTTGCGTATGTGATATTCTACTGTTAAAGTACATTTCAATAGATAATGTAGGGCGTCTCCTACATGACCGCAGGTACATCTTGGAGAGTCTGTTTTATTAATTTTATAGAGGTAGTCCGGGAATGGTCCGTGGTTCGTTGCAAATAAGTAGATATTACGGTGCGGGAGCAGGAGATCTGAGGAGATTTTTGGAAAGAGTTTGTAGGTGAAACGTCCTGTTTCTTCGTAGTCCCAGCATTGTTGCCAGTCATTTTTGAGTTTAACACTTGTTTGCCCTTTGATGTATGATGCCGGGAAGGGGAAAAAGATCTTTGAAGCTGTGGAAGATTGTAACGTCGCTTCTTTGGCGAGTTTGTCTGCCAGTTCATTGCCCATGAGACCAGCGTGACCTCTAACCCATTTAAAGTAGTAAGTTTTGTCAGTTGACTGCAGAAGTTTAATTATTTCATTTATAAGGTAATCTTGTGACATGATGTTTTCAAGTGCTTGAAGACTAGATTGACTGTCTGTGAATACACCTATTCTCTTGTAATGTGTTGTTTCTGTCCATTGTAGTGCATTTAGAATTGCTAGCAATTCGGATTGGTACACCGTGTTTTCTTTATTTAATGTGCGGGAGTATTGATGTATTAGTGAATCCTGAGCAAATGTACAGAAGGCAAAGGCCGTACCTGTCTCTGTTTTTGAGCCATCAGTATAAATGTTTATTTCGGTGTTAGGTGGTGATTGATGTTCGTTGTATATGATATTCAGATAATGTATTGCTGGGTTGATTTGAGGGATGATCTTTCTCTGAAAGTCTTGCGGGAAATAGTTGTTAGTTGGTATTCCTAACCGCAAAACTCTGCCATGTAAGGCTTCTCTTTGTAGTTGTAAATGTAGCGGTGGAGAGCCTGTCAAGACACAGAGCGCTGATGTTGCCGTCTTCCTGTAGGCCCTGCTGACCATCAGCAGACAGTGTGCTTGGATCGAGGAAATTAGTTTGAGGCCGTGAGATTTTTGAAGAAGTGGGTACCATATTGATGATGCGTATATGATTTTTCTTTCTAGTATGGTCTTGTACCAGATTTTAAGCATTTGTTTTGATAGCCTGCTACTGGAGGATGAGAACTTCATTAAGTTTTGTATTATTTTGACTATTTCTATTCGTTTATTTTTGAGATGAGGAAGAAAAGAGAGAGTTGAGTCCAATGTTAATCCTAAGTATTGTAGCGTGTTCTCTGATTTTAGTTTATGATTGTCCAATTTAAATATGGGGGGCCTTTTTAGGAATCTTGGACGTCGTAAGTTTAGGACTCTACATTTTTCATAAGAGAATGTCATTTGGTTCTGTCTTGCCCAATTGCTTATAAGTTCGAGTGCTTGATTTGTGGTATTTTCAAGTTCCTTACATGACTTCCCTTTCGCTATCAACAGGATGTCGTCTGCGTAGGCTATAAAGGTGAATCCATGTGAATGAAGCAATTTAAGTAGTTTGTTGATGAAGATACGCCAGAGAAAAGGCCCGAAGCAAGAGCCCTGTGGGCAACCTCTGTAGAACCAGTGGATTTCCTCTGTGTCCAACCAGTTGCAGAATGCTCCTCTTATTGATAGAAAAGAAGATATTGTATTTTTGTATGCTTTTTCGATAGGAAGTTCATCGATTTCTTCCATCGTAATGTGCCACGGTAACTTATCAAAGGCATTTTGAAAGTCAAGGGAAACTAAGGAGATGTAATTGTTGTCTTGTGATAAAAGTTGAATTTTTAATAAGAGATCTTGCAAGGCTGTTTCAGTTGAGTGTCCTTCCAAGAAGCCATGCTGTGAGTTATTAAGATGTTGTATTGAAGATGATGTTAATGAGTGGTTAATTCTTCTTAATAGCATTTTTTCGAGGATCTTCCCAAAAACTGGCAGGAGGGATATTGGTCTGTAAGAGTGATGATCATCTGGTGGACGTCCCGATTTCAGGAAATAAACTAGTTCCCCTACTTTCCATTGATTCGGAAAGTAATTGAGTTTTAGGGCTGAGTTGTACATCTCAAGTAGCAGGTTAGCATGAGTTTTGAAGATATTACGAATTATATAGTGGTCTATATTGTCCGGACCAGGTGCCTTATTTTCATTGAAAGAAAATATTGCTGTTTTGAGTTCTTGAATTAAGAATGGAGATGCTGAGTCATCTGGTTGTATGGTTGTTGGTTTTGGTTTTTTGGACTGTCCGAAAATGTTTGTTCTTAATTCCTTGTAGAAGGAAGAGTTGGAGTGAATTTCTGCTGATGAAGTTGAGAGTGTTGTGATTTCTGCCCTGTGAAAATCTTGGAAAGCTATTGACTTTATCTTACCGAAGGGATCTCTTGTATTTTCGCATAATTTTGTCCAGGAAGTCTTTTTTGATTTGAGTATGTTCTGTTTGTATAGAGCTCTTTCTCTTTTATATTTTATTATATCTGTTTGGGATGCTTCTGGGAGTTTTGTTTTTCTTTGCAGTGCCTTGACGTAATTCCTCTGTCTACGGAGATCCTGTGTCCACCATGATATCTTAGGGGTAAAAGTGTTGTTTTTCTTTTTTAGGTTTCTGTCGCAGGCTTCTTTTATTAATTTATAGAAAATATCATATCTTCTGTCAAATTCTTGAGTGGAGATTAGATTGTTAAAGTTCAGCTGTTTTTCTGAGATATTCTTGGATAATAGTTTATTAAATTTCTTGAATGAGATGTTTTTAGTTCTGTATCTCCTTTTCGGGAGTTTGATGATTGAAATGTCTGTGGTTATAGTTATTAATCGGTGATCCCCATAGTTAAGGTCACTGTCAATTGTCCAATTTTCTATTTGTGGGAACAGCGAGAAGGATGCCAGTGAGACATCTGGTCAACCCTTCAGGTGCTTTGTTTCGAAAGTCGGTAGACTGTGAGGGTCATTTAGGGAGATTAAATGTCTTTGACCCATCAGATTTAAAAGGTGATGGCCTTTTTCATCGTCTTTCGGATATCCCCATAGCACACTGTGTGCGTTGAAGTCACCAAGAAGCAATATGTCTGACGACATGCCTGTAATGGTGCTCCAATCTTCTAGGTCTTCGTGTAGCTTGGCAGAGGGAGGTGAATACTGGGATATCACTGTTAATATTCTTTTAGATAGTGTTAAGTTTACCACTACTGTATAATCTGTGCTGCCTAGTTTGATATGTCCAATATTTGGATCGATTATTAATATAAAGCTATTCTTTTTATTAGAAGCATAGCATGGAGTGCCTCTTGGCAGGCCATGTGGGCGGTTGTTTGTCATGTTACAATCCTGGATACAGGCAATTGAGTATTTCTCTTTATAAAGTGTATTAATTAAATCCGCTGTTGCAGTTTTGCTCCTTTGTAGATTTATCTGTGCGAATTTTAAGTTATTAATGGCAGAAATACTTGTTTTTGGCATATTTTCTTGTTGCTGTTTTTTATTTCTTTTTGGTTTGCCTGTGTTAGAAGATATTTGGCTTGGAGTGCTTGAATTAGCCGTATCGCCTCTATCGGCGATAGGGAGGCTGTGCCTCCCTTGTGTAATTTGGATATTTATAGTTGTAGTTTTTTCTGTTGGAATTTTCGAATGTCCTCATTCTTATTATTCTGGTTTCTCCATGTCGATTTGTTATTTCATCTTCTCTATGTCTTGACCTATCGTCTCTTCTCTCGTATCTTTTGTTTTTGTACTCTTTTCGCTCTCTATGATCGTAGGATTCCTCATAGTTATTTCCTTTGTCTTGTCTGTATCTTCTTGTACTGTTTTCCGAAGAGTGAAATCCTTTCTTTTCTTTACTTCCATTATGTGTTTGTTCTACTAGTTGATCTTTTCCTTTATAGTTTCTTCTGAGCTGCGTTTCATTTTTATCTTTCCTACCGTTTGTTAGGTTCTTTATGTTTGGGTTTAGTGCTTTTGATTTATGATAGTCCTCCAGTCTCCTCCCTTTTTCGTGCTGGAAGATTGGACATTGGGGAGAGTATGCTGGGTGATTTGAGTCTTCCTTTTTATATCTCAAGCAATTTATGCATTTCTTTATATTTTCCTCACACTCACTTGTTTGATGTTTCCCTGAACAGTTCGCACACCGTGATCCAAATTCACACTGTGATTTGGTGTGATTGCCTAGCTCTTGGCAGTTAGTACATCTCAGCACTCTTATGTAGAAATCGGTCTTGATTAGTTCGTAAAATAATTTTATTTTCCCTGTTTTGACAATTTTCCTGCAGTCGCCCGCCGGTGCTTCTATTATCCAGTTATTGAATGTTGAATTGGGAACTTCTAATGATTTAAAGATCGTGAATGAGTTTAGATACTTCTTTTTAGATAGTTCTTCTTCCAGTTCCTCCTTTGTGTATTCTTTATTTATTCTCATTAGAATTATTTTCATCTTCCTCTCCTCTGGGTTGATTATTTCAAAGTCTTTTGAATTGTTCTTAAGTAGCTCTGAGATCGTTTCTACTTCTTTTTCTAGGGCTTTCAGTTCTATGTTGTTGTTTTTTGTGCGTCTTATATTTTTAATTTCCAATTGTTTGTCTTTCTTTTTGGCTTCGTCTCTGATTATTTTTGTGACTTCTGATACTTCAATAGGTTGTTTCGGAATTATAATTAACTTTTTGGGTTTTTGTACTACTGACTTGACTGCTTGAGTCGTCTTTGTTTCTTGGGTGCCTAATGTCTTCAGCATTTCATTGAATTTTTTGTTCTGTTCTTGAAATTGTTTGTTTAAACTTCCTAATAATTGTTTTCTTAGCAGGTCTATTTGATTGTCCTGTATTTCATAATTAAATGTTTGTATTTGATCTATTTGCGAATCACAGTAGTGTTGTAACTTATACAGTTTACCATGCATTTCTGTTTGATATTGTTCATGATATGTTTGAAACGTTGTGTATTTACCTTTTGACCTTCTGATTGTTTCTAATTCATCTGTAATTTTATTATGATAGGTTGTCATGGTTTCTGCTAAGTCTTGCGTTATTCCGTATATTGTCTTTATTGTTGCTGTTACTTCAATCGTTAATTTTTTTGTATCTATTTGTGTGGAGGGTTGTATCTTGGCGGAAGAGGCATTTTGTTTTTTGATGTTTCTTAGGAAATTTGTAACATCTTTATCTGACCAGGTTTTCCGCCCGTGTCTGATGAAGTCCTTTTCTAAGAGCTTCTGACCTCTTGTTGGGGAAGTTTCTTCTTTTGATTCTAGTTCTTCTTCATCTTCCCCACTGGCTATAGAAAGTAACGAGTATTCTTCTATGTCTTCCGTCTGTGTGAATTCATTATTTGTTTTCTTTCTGCTATCTTGGTCCTTTAATTCTTTCAAGTATTCTTCTATTTGATTTTTTTTGAATGATAATTCTTGTTCTTTGACTTCTAGTTCCTCCCTTTTTTCTGACAACTGTTGGTCTATTTCTTCTAGTTTACGATTTTTGAATTTTAGTTCCTTTTCCAATTTTTTATATTTTTCTTCCAGTTGACTCATTTTCTTTTTGGCAGAATAGCTTCCTGTTCTTAAAGTATGGATAATGTTTGGGGTAGATTCAATAATTGTTTCTTCCTCTTCTATCAATGAGTTAGACGTATTCTTCTCTAAATCAAGGTCAGGTGATTGATAAAGATTTGCCTTTTCTACTTCCCTACTTAATTGTTCATATTCGTATGTTATGAATCTGTTTCTTAGTTCTTCTTGAAATTCATTCTTAAGTTTCTGAAAAGCGTCTTTTTTATCCGTTTGACGTTTCTTGTAATGTTCTGCAATTTGAGAGAGACTCGAGAGCAGCGGGTCCTCTTCCGTTGAATGGTCACCTTTATCTTGTTGATCTTTATCTTTTTCATCTACTATTAATTTGTCTAGGTTGCTTGACAGTAGCTTTATTTTTAGCTCCAGGGCATTTTGATATTTCGTTGCTTCGTCGTCGCTTCCGCTTGCCTTCCTGAGGTAGGATCTCTCCATTAGATCGTATAATTGGAAGACGCTGACGTCGTATTGCTGAACTTGCTCGTATTTGTATAGACACTTCCCTCTTGAGGTTGGCGGGGGCCGTCCATAGTTTTTTTCCGACATTTTTGACTGTTACCTACTTTTCTCAGCGGGTAACTTTTATTATTTCAGGATATTACTAGCTATTAGTCCGAGTGAACTAAAAATAATATCAAATAATAGAGCAGTTTAATTAAGAAAATCAGAGAAGACAGGATGGGGTATCACCAGCCGTCCACTACACATCATTGAAAGAAAGGTAGTTAGGATAGGGAAAGCAAAAACCAATGGCCTAGACCATTGAAAGTAACTAAGATAAAATAATTTAGAATAATGGACAATTCTGATTATTAAAATAAAATTAAATGAAACAAATAAAAGACAGAAAAAATTAATGCCAATGAAAATAAAATGGGGAATGTTGCCATGACCTCCCATGCACACACACTGCTTAACCAGGTAATCTTTTTAAAGATTTAGAACATTCAATAATAATAATAAATGAAATATGTTATGAAATTATAACAAAAGAATAATGAGGATAATATATGAATAGTATAAAATATTTACGTTATGCACAATGAACGGAAATATTAATATATTTACAATATTTACAAGAAATACATAACCTTTATGATAGCCATACCCATAGCATTAATAGAAGGTGAGGTTGGTGGTCCAAGTTTATATTCACAATTATTGACAAATTATGTTTCCAAAAATTCAGATGAAAATGTTTTAAGTAAAATTATAAAGTGAATATTTAATGCTTACCTCTTACATCGTGAGAGGTCCATGCTGCGCTTGTTGAAGAGCTCTAGCAATGATGCTTTTCCCTCTCTAATGTATTTTTCTTGAAACACTGGGTAATTATATGTTTGTAGAGTTGTTAATCCTGAAATGTTGAAGTTCTGTGCTAAATTGGCTAATTCTTGATACATTGAAAGAGAGATTTTTACCGTTGGGGGGATGGGAAGGGAAGGGGGGGAATGGGGGATCAAATTGGGCTCTTTGAGACCGACAATTTGATAGGTCGCATGGCTGATCAAAGAAGGATGCAGGAAAAAATACGAATGTTAGCCCTTTAAGGCAACTGAGACAAAAACGGGTTGGAAAATTCTAGGAATGAAGAGATATATCGAATCCAAAAGTTAGTTGAAAGATTTAAAATTATATACATCCCCCCCCAAATGCCCCCTTAACAACGCCCCCTGTAGAGTTAGCAAAAAGTTTATTGCATGAGAAGAATGCTCGGGAAAAGTTCTCATACTGGCGGTCCATCCATTAAAATTACCCTTAAAAACTGAGATTTGCTAACATTTTACAGTGTAAGACCTCATGAGACCCTTATAATACGATATAAAACATAAAAAGTTATTTACAAAAAGCCCGGTATGGTTTTAACCAGTTTAAAACTGTATATTAAAATTCCCATTGAAAAAAAAAAAAAAAAAAAAAAAAAAATTGGTGTTCTATTGGGATTATCGGTCCTTACCGTAACTTTTTGTGCGTACCTCGTACTGCCTTAAAAGCTTCAGATTCAGTCCGGATTTTTATTTATCTTTAAAATGAGGTGCATGTTGTTGGGGTTGAAGAAAGAGTTTACAAAAAAAAAAAAAACCTACGGAAAGCACAATAGCTAATAAATAGAGTTAGGAAGAAACAAAATGGCGGACTTGTAACCATGTCCAAACCGTTACATTTCAGTAGTTTAGCATTAATCATGAACCCTAAGTCTTATAATATGTTACTTTATTATTACTATTTATTTTAATACAATTGTTTCTAATTAATTATTGAAAGAAAGAAAATGGCAGTCAAAATAGAGAGAAACAAAGTGGCGGATTTATAACAATACACAAACATGAGATTTCAAAGTTTAGCAATAGCAATAACAGCCAGTACTATAAAAATGTTATTATAATATTTTATTATATTTTAGTATAATTATTTCCAATTTGGAAAAGAAGAGGCAAAATGGCTGCCATTTTATACACATATTCTATGTTTTAAAAAGATCTTTAATTTGTAACATTATCATTTAGTAAAACCCCCTAGGAGAAACACAACTTTAAAACAGTAAGATAAGCTCAATATTTAAAACTTCAATTAAAAGAAACAAAATAGCGGTTGTCTAATATCAGTACTCTAGAAACCGTGTTTTCTTACTTTTCTTAGTATACAACCCCATAAGATATTCTTATTATTAAACAGCAATGCGATAAACCTTTTATAAAAATCCGGTATGTTTACAATTAGCTTAACATTAATTATTAAATTCTCCATTGAAAAATCGATGGGGTCCATTTTGAGAAAATTGGCCTTTTAAGGATCAAGTTGTTGTGCCCATAAATCTGACACAACCCCCCAAGCCCTAAATTAAAAAGTTAATATCATAAAAAACGGTCTCAGTAAAAACTGGTGTTGTCTTAATACTTATAACTTCCAATATTTACTTTCAGAATGAATCGGTGACGGATAATATTATGTTTATTTACTTTTTAATCTAATCAAAAGGCCTTGACGTCAATTCGATTCACTCTGATATGAAGGTACACCACATGATATTAGCAGAATATTTATAAAAAAAAAAAAAAAAAAAAAAAAAATACAACTAAACATATGAATTTACTACTGAGCTTATGTCTTGATACAAGAAACCACCAACCACTCAATCACGATGGAATAAAGATATTCAATTTTCAAGTACAAATTAAAAATACTTAGAGATACAATAAAATAATAAAAATAGCACCGCTCGAAAGCTTAAACTATTAACTTTTCAAAACGCATAAATTTATAACGTTAATAATAGGAAAAGGTGGTGCAAAGTGTGATCCAAACAAGTACACAAAATCCCTAACGCTATCGGAAATGGGGTTGGAACAAAAATTTCCACTACACTTTTCAAAAATTTATTTAATATATAAAAACACTTCATAATAATATAACACTGGTATATAATGAAAGCTTAAACATTTCTATATACGAATATGGTATTAGTTTTTAAAAACTAGTGGCCAAAAGGTGAATTTGAGCCTTATGAAAATTTTCTAACGACAAAATTTTTCCCATAGATTAACATGGGATTCTGAGAACGCCAATCTCCCAAAACAGTACTTTTTAAATCACTCACTAAGTAGTCAAAAACTATCGAAAACTTAATAAAAATAGTACCGGAAGAAAGTTAAAACTATGAAAGAACTAAATTTACCGAAAAAAATTCAAAATGAACACGTTTATTAAGAATAAGAAGCTAAAGAATTTTGATGTTTACTGTAACATATCGTTTGTATCGTAATCGTTGCTATGCCGACGTCATATCGGAAGTTGATATGTAGCTCCTTTTGGTTGGTATTAATGGAATGTTCTATCTGTTTTTGTCTTGGTGTTTGTCATTAAAGTCATCTGTATTTTTTTTATAATGTGTTTTCTCTCCATCTTTTATATATAACAACACGACATGGCGCAGTCGCAATCAATAAGTAATCTTTAAAAGTTCTTTATTGAAGTATGATTGAATTCATTTTCTAAGAAGTATTGCAGAATTATTTTTGTTGATCGATTTCAGTTGCAACATGGAAGGATTAAAACCCCCGAAATGTCTTATTTTTGATGGAAATGTTTCCGAGCATTGGAAAAAATGGATTCAACAATTTAAAATATTTCACATTGCATCAGGAAATGATAAAAAAGATCCGAATGTTCAGGTGGCTATATTTTTGAATGTAATTGGAGAAGAAGCGCTTGAGAAATACAATACCTTTGATTTATCAGAGGATGATAAAGGAAATTTAACTAAAGTTATCGAAGCATTTGAAAATTATTGTACACCGAAGTCCAATGAAAGTGTTGATCGTCATATATTTTTTACTAGAATTCAACATATATCTGAATCTTTTGATGAATTTTTAACTAGCCTGAAAAAGCTAAGTTCTACTTGTGGATTTGGCGACCTGAAAGATAGTTTGATTAGAGATCGAATAATTAGCGGCGTCATTGACAAAAAATTGAAAGATCGTCTGCTGCGTGAAGGTGATTTGAGTTTAGATAAATGCGTAAAAATATGCAAAGCTAACGAACTCGCAGAAGTTCAATTAAAATCTTTAAATAGTGATACTAGAGTAGATGTTGTGAAATCGCATAAGAATAATTTTGCAGGAAAATCGTTCTCAAGTTCAAAACCGCCAGTGCTAAGAAAAGATTTACACGAAGAAAGAAAATTTAATAGTTTTCCAAAAAGATACTCCAATAACCAGGAAAAAGAAACAAGACAGAATTACGAGTCGAGAAAACCCTGCGGAAGATGCGGTAAGTTTCATAAAAAATTTAATTGTCCTGCTTATAATAAAATTTGTAATTTTTGTAAAAGAAAAAATCATTTTGCGAAATTTTGTTTGAATAAGAATATTAATGCTGTTAAACGTAACTCTGATGTTTTAAAAACAAATGTTGAAGATAATAGTTCAAATGATGATAATTTTGTTTTGAGCTCTATTTATGATTTTAAATGTAGTAGTAGTTGCAGTGACTGGTATGAAAAACTTGTTGTAAATAATTCTAAGATTTTGATAACAAAATTAGATACTGGTGCGCAATGTAACGTTTTGCCTGTAAATGAATTTAAACATTTAGGTTTAAAGCAAAACCATCTGAAGAGTTCTAATGTTAATTTGTGTAATTATAATGGTTCTAAAATGAAAGTTTTTGGTAAATGCATATTAAAATGCCAAACTGAAAAAGGTATTAAAGCTAATATTTTGTTTCAAGTGGTGGATACTAGCCCTAATTCCACTTCTGTGTTGGGTTTACCTACTTTAACTGCGTTGAATTTAGTACAACGTGTAGATGCAGCCAATTGTTTGGGAAATTTTCCTCAGACTGTTTTTCATCACTATAAAGATTTATTCATGGGTATTGGTAATTTAAAAAGCTTTATTTACGATATTAAACTTAAAGATGATGCTGTTGGAAAAATTGAAGCATGCAGGAAAATTCCATTAAGTTTATTGAATCCGTTGAAACAAGAACTTGACCGAATGGTAAATATGAATGTTGTTAGAAAAATTGAAGAACCCACTGAATTCGTAAGTTCTTTAGTAATTGTTAGAAAGAACAACGGAAATTTGAGAATCTGTTTAGATCCGCAACATTTAAACAAACAAATTTTGCGTGAATATTTTTATTTGCCAACTTTTGAGGATATTGTTTCCAGAATGCCCAGAGCAAAAGTATTTAGTATATTAGATGCTAATAAAGCATTTTGGCAAATAAAGCTGTCTGAAAAAAGTTCTAAGCTTACTACGTTTAATACCCCTTTTGGTAGATTTTGTTTTCTCAGAATGCCATATGGTATTTGTTCTGCCCCTGAAATTTTTCACAGAGCTTTTTCTGATGTTTTTAAAGATATTGAAGGTATTGAAATCTACATCGATGATATTCTGGTATGGGGAGAAACTCAGCAAGAGCATGATTTAAGATTAAAAGCAGTTTTGGATAGAGCAAGGGAATATAATATTAAGTTTAATAAAGAAAAATGCAAAATTAGACTATCTGAAGTTACTTATTTGGGTCATAAGTTTTCTGGTAATGGTATTAGACCTGATGAAGATAAGGTAAAGGCAGTCGTGGAAATGAAGCCACCAAAAAATGTTAAGGAGTTAGAAACATTTCTGGGTATGATCACATACGTTTCTAGATTCATTCCTAATGTTTCAGACAAAACATCTGTTCTGAGAGGTTTGTTAAGGAAAAATTCTTTGTGGTCCTGGAATGCTATACATGACAAAGCATTTATTGAATTAAAACAAATTCTGAGCAAAAAACCAGTTTTACAGTATTTTGATACGAATTGTGATGTGACTTTGTCTGTTGATGCTTCACAATCTGGTTTAGGAGCAGTTATTTTACAAAATGAATTGCCTGTAGCGTATGCTTCTAGAGCTCTTACTGATACTCAGAAAAATTATGCACAAATTGAAAAAGAAACGCTAGCAATAGTGTTTGGTTGTGAAAAATTTCATCAATATTTATACGGAAGATCGTTTACAGTAGAAAGTGACCATAAACCCCTTGAAGCTATCTTCAAAAAACCTCTAAATAAATCTCCCTTACGTTTACAAAGGATGAGAATTCGATTGCAACCTTATTGTTTCAATTTGGTTTATAAACCTGGTAAAGAATTATTGTTGGCTGATGCCCTATCAAGAACATATTTAGAAGATTCTGGTGATATTTTTGAAGGTGAAATTGAGACTCATGTAGGAATGATTGTTGAAAACCTTCCTGTAACTGGTGAGATGCTGAAAAAATTTCAAGTTGAAACTGAGAAGGATGAAGTCTTACAGCTTGTCATGAAATTTGTTAAAAATGGTTGGCCCATTACAAAATCAGATGTTCCAGATATACTCAAACCCTATTTTTATTTTAAAGAGGAATTGAGTGAAACAAAAGGCATCTTATTTAAGAATTTCTGCATTGTAGTTCCAGAAAGTATGAGAAAAGAAATGTTGGGTAAAATTCATTACACTCATCTTGGTATTGAAAAATGTAAGAATAGAGCTAGAGAACTGTTATTTTGGCCGGGTATGTCGAAAGATATAGAAAACTTCATAAATAATTGTACAACTTGCTTGAGCTTTCAGAATGCAAATGCCAAAGAACCACTCTTACCGAAAGAAGTTCCAAATGGTCCTTGGAAAGTTTTAGGAGCTGATTTATTTCATTTTCACGGTAAAGAATACTTTTTAGTAGTTGATTATTTTAGTAAATTTGCTGAAATTGAATTACTTAGGGAAACAAGCAGTAATGATGTAATAATGCCACTTAAAGCTATGTTTTCGAGATATGGAATACCAGAAATTGTATATTCTGACAACGGACCGCAATTTACTAGCCAGTTATTCAAGAAATTTTCAAAGCAATGGTGTTTTCAACATGAGACATCGAGCCCTCATTTCCCTCAGTCGAATGGCATGGTGGAGAGACATATTCAAACCGTGAAGAATATTTTAAAAAAGGCCTTGCATGACAACAAGGATATTTATTTAACCTTATTGGAATATAAAAATGTACCGATTTCAAATGAATTGCAATCACCTGCTGAGATAATGTTTGGTAGAAAAATCAGAGGAATTTTACCTCATAGAAATGATACCACCGAGAGATTTCTAGAAACAGCAGATCAATTACGAAGAAGACAACAGCTACAGAAAAGATATTTTGACCGGAATGCAACAAATTTGAAACCATTATCAAGTCACGATAAAGTTTTCATCCATAGTGAAAAGAAACCGTATGAAAGAGCAACAGTATTGAGTCCAGCTCAACGACCTCGTTCTTATAAATTATTAAAAGAAGATGGAAGAGTCGTGGAAAGAAATCGGAAAGATATTTTAAGAGGTGCGAACAACATGAATTTTCAAGTTAAGAATGAGCATAATTTCGCTGATGAAGAAATAGAAACAGTGCCTGACGAGATATCCACAAATGAGCAAAATAGTTCATTTATGTCCAGTGATGAGATTGCTAGTCCCGAACCAGTAAAGAATCCGTACCAGACTCGATCAGGTCGAACTGTTAAGAAACCTAGCTATCTAAAAGACTTTGTAACATAAACTGTTTCTATTGAACTTTAAAATATGTTAAATATTATTTTTTGTTTTATTCAGAGCTTTGCAGGGGAGATGTAACATATCGTTTGTATCGTAATCGTTGCTATGCCGACGTCATATCGGAAGTTGATATGTAGCTCCTTTTGGTTGGTATTAATGGAATGTTCTATCTGTTTTTGTCTTGGTGTTTGTCATTAAAGTCATCTGTATTTTTTTTATAATGTGTTTTCTCTCCATCTTTTATATATAACAACACGACATGGTCCGTAATGTAAAGTCTATGGGAAAATGGCGTCCAAAAACGACAATTTTCAAACACTTAGATAACATAACAAACTTGATGAAAACTTAAAGAAAATGGAAGATAAAAGATCTACGATTCAAACTGAAGGTAACGCATGAAAGAATTTTGAAATTACATCAAAAATTATATATTTAATTAACGTTTGAAAATTGTCACTTTTATCTCAAAAACGAAAATGGCTCAAAAAGTGAACCTTGCATTTATGCTAATAACTTTTTATATAGTTATGATAGATAGATAAACCATGTACCAAATTAAAGATAAAACTCTGTAGAACATCATTTATACCATATTTATCAAAACGGTTCAGTTAAACACCCAAAATAAACATAGGAAGTCCGCATACATTTTCGAAACCGAAAGTCATGTGGTAAAAAAGAGAGAGAAAGTTAATTGAACACAACTTCGGTTCTAGTGCACGTAGCAACATGGGATAGGTATCAAATTAAAGATCATAAAGAGAGAAAGAGATTGATGTATAGTAGAGCTTACCCCGTTCCTGAGAAATTAGCCGTTCATTGCGGACAAAATTTTTCCGATGCTTCAACGGTGAAGGCAATGACAGTCTTGGCGGGTGGGTCAACCGCCGCGGCGAGCGGCCCATCTTCGTCCGAAGCCCTTTATTCTTCCGCTTATTCCGACTCTTTTGACGGAAGCAAGTTTCATAGGTCCCCAGCCACGTCCCGAGTAAGAGACTCTCTAGCAAAAGCGAGATTGAAAAAAAAAAAAAATCAAAAATTGAAACCGGAAAATTTAAAAGGGAAATTGCACAAATTAAAGACACCGAATAGCGGGAAGGGCTGGGCTCGGGGCGATGAAGCTACCGAAAGACTCCTAGCTGCTTCTAGCTTATTATTAGTCTCGGCGGTGGTTGGGGGTGGGCGGGTGGGTCAACCGCCGCGGAGAGCGGCCCATCTTCGTCCGAAGCCCTTTATTCTTCCGCTTATTATGGTAACAAGTTCTTATATATCAGTAGACATATCAGTGAACGTTGCCAGCTTTGTTTTCGGGTCGGTCATGTGGCCAGCAATTGTTTTAAGTGGCAACGTGCTAGCACACGACAATTTCATCAACAAAACAATGATTTTAAACGACACGATAATATTAGAGACCGTAATTTAAACTCAAAGTGAGGTGTAATAGCGCTGATAATATTACACTTCAACAAATTCAAGACATTTCAGCAACAGATACACAAACCATTTTTCACACACAATTTCACGAACTTCCAAAATTATCCTCTAAAAGAATTGTTAACTCGATTGCATCGTAAACAGAGTCTACGATAAAAATTGCTAACAGTTGTGCTACCCAGACAGAGAGTGAAATTCATGAATACATATTTAATGTCAATAGAGAATCTCCGGCACTTCCTCTTGTAAAGGCCTCCATTGCCAAGGAAGATGCTTTCTTATTATTAGAACCGCCGCGGCGAGCGGCCCATCTTCGTCCGAAGCCCTTTATTCTTCCGCTTATTCCGACTCTTTTGCGGAAGCAAGTTTCATAGGTCCCCAGCCACGTCCCGAGTAAGAGACTCTCTAGCAAAAGCGGGATTGAAAAAAAAAAATCAAAAATTGAAACCGGAAAAATTTTAAAGGGAAATTGCACAAATTAAAGACACCGAAAAGCGGGAAGGGTTGGGCTCGGGGCTAACCGAAAGACTCCTAGCTACTTCTAGCTTATTATTAGTCTCGGCAGTGGTTGGGGGTGGGCGGGTGGGTCAACCGCCGCGGCGAGCGGCCCATCTTCGTCCGAAGCCCTTTATTCTTCCGCTTATTCCGACTCTTTTGACGGAAGCAAGTTTCATAGGTCCCCAGCCATGTCCCGAGTAAGAGACTCTCTAGCAAAAGCGAGATTGAAAAAAAAAAAAAATCAAAAATTGAAACCGGAAAATTTAAAAGGGAAATTGCACAAATTAAAGACACCGAATAGCGGAAAGGGCTGGGCTCGGGGCGATGAAGCTACCGAAAGACTCCTAGCTGCTTCTAGCTTATTATTAGTCTCGGCGGTGGTTGGGGGTGGGCGGGTGGGTCAACCGCCGCGGAGAGCGGCCCATCTTCGTCCGAAGCCCTTTATTCTTCCGCTTATTATGGTAACAAGTTCTTATATATCAGTAGACATATCAGTGAACGTTGCCAGCTTTGTTTTCGGGTCGGTCATGTGGCCACCAATTGTTTTAAGTGGCAACGTGCTAGCACACGACAATTTCATCAACAAAACAATGATTTTAAACGACACGATAATATTAGAGACCGTA
Organism: Maratus speciosus; assembly: GCA_963932465.1. Classification (NCBI taxonomy): domain Eukaryota; kingdom Metazoa; phylum Arthropoda; class Arachnida; order Araneae; family Salticidae; genus Maratus; species Maratus speciosus. Next base: position 512,230,198 of record OZ010795.1, read on the forward strand.
ATTTAAACTCAAAGTGAGGTGTAATAGCGCTGATAATATTACACTTCAACAAATTCAAGACATTTCAGCAACAGATACACAAACCATTTTTCACACACAATTTCACGAACTTCCAAAATTATCCTCTAAAAGAATTGTTAACTCGATTGCATCGTAAACAGAGTCTACGATAAAAATTGCTAACAGTTGTGCTACCCAGACAGAGAGTGAAATTCATGAATAATATTTAATGTCAATAGAGAATCTCCGGCACTTCCTCTTGTAAAGGCCTCCATTGCCAAGGAAGATGCTTTCTTATTATTAGATAGTGGTAGCAGCACGTCTTTAATTTCAGTGAAACTTTTTGAAAATCTTAAACACAACTTAAAATATAAACGTCTAGACTCCAATGTTACACTGACAACGGTTAACTCTGAATTAAAATTTACAGCATGTATACTTTCTCGTTTAAGATCAATCGTAAATTTTTCTCTCATTGTTTTTATGTCGTAGCTATACCAGAGTCATACAAATTTGATGGCATTCTAGGGCTAGATTTTCTACAAAGATATAACATTAGATTTGTCAAATAAAATTATGCAACTCAATGACTTACATATACCGTTTACTTGTATAGAGTCAAATGATACATCACCGGAATGACATAATATTTCTGTAGCCACTCACATTATTGAAGATGTAACTCTAAAAAGTAAACTTATGTTGCATCTGGATGAAGTCAAATGTGTCACCGTTAAAACTAGTAACATGTTACACGAGACTCCATATTTGTTACAAAGTAATGCATTTTCTAAGGATATTCTGGTTTTTGACTCAATTATTCAGCTACAAGATAGTAAACATCAGTATGAAAAGAAGGTAAAGAAACATGCAACTGATGAATTTAATATTTATGTTAAAAATATATCTAAAGAAAATGTGCGTTTGAACAAAAACACAAATATAGGATGCATAACTCAAGTTGATGAAATACTTGACAATGTTAATGACTTTGAAAACATTCAGGAGGATTTTAAAAAGGACTCTGAATTATTTGTTAATTTCATTCAGGCTTCTCAAGAAATATTACAACAGAGGAAATTAGAACTATCCTCTTCTGATTTTAAATTAAATCATCTTGACTCACAAGAGGCAGAAAAGCTAAAAAGTTACTGTTAGATCATTATGCTGTATTTTCTAAAAGTATGAAAACGTTAGGACATACTGATAAGTTCAAGCCAAACTTAAAATTTATTAAGACTTCCCCATAAAAACTCTACCTTTCCCTTTTCTTCAGGCTCTCCAGCAAGAAGCTTCATCTCAGATTAATCAATTAGTAGAGGCTCGAATTATCGAACGTAGCTGTTCAGAGTGGGCATGTCCCATCCTTTTGGTTAAAAAGAAACCAGATGGGTCAGGAAAACAAAAATATAGACTTGCGCTTGATCTAAGAATGTTAAATACCATCATTCAAAGCTCTTCATATCCACTTCCTAAAATTCAGACTATAATCTCAAATCTTTCGAAATATAAATTCTTTACATCCTTGGATTTTAAACAGTCATATCATCAGATTGATCTCCCTAAAGAATATCAAGAAAAGGTTACATTTGCAGTATGTTTGGTTCATTTAAATTTAAACGTTTATGTTTTGGTTTAAAGAATGCCAGTGTTTATTTCCAAACTTTAATGGACATGCTAGTAGATGAGATGCAAATTGAAGGTATACATGTATACTAGGATGATCTCATTTTTGGTTCTAACTCATTTCAAGAAACTTGTGAAAAATTAGAAAGAATTCTTCAAATTTTAAAGAAGTACAATCTTACTTTGTCACCATCTAAATGTTCATTTCCTAATTCTGCAGTAGACTATCTTGGTTTTCACATTGAAAACCACTCCATTTCCCCTATTAATGCAAACATTCAAAAAATTAAATCTTTTCCTGCTCCAACTACTAAAAGACAAGTTAAAGGATTTGTTGGTTTAGAGACTTTTTACAAAAGTTTAATTCCATCCTTTTCTGAGCTCATACAACCACTTATTGATTTAACTAAGCCTAATACTACTTTCAAATGGACTGATTTTCATCAAAACGTATTCAATGATATTCAGAAAATTTTCTTTCAACCTCCCATGGTTAGACTACCGGACTGGAATAAGACTTTTTATGTAAACACTGATGCCTCAGGTACTGCAATTTCAGGTGCTCTTCTTCAAAAACATAATGATCAATTACTACCTGTCGCTTATTTTTCTAGGTCACTTAAATCATCTGAGCGAAGATATCCAGCTTTGAAATTAGAGCTGATGGCCATCGTTAAATCTATTAATGCTTTTAATTATTACCTTTTCAATCGTGAATTTGTTGTTCTTTCAGACAGTGCACCTCTACAAAAATATAAAAAGATTTCTAACCCTGCTGATATTATAACTAGATGGCTTATGCACCTTTCAAAGTACACGTTCACATTTCAACATATTCCAGGTTCCAAAAATGGATTGGCAGATTATTTATCTAGATGCAATTTCAAGGAAGATAATATTGAAACTAAATTCTAACCCTCAACTTATTCACGAGGTAGATCAGGCTTTGCCCATTATTTAAAATGATGTAGATGAGAGTGCTAAACAAAAGGAGATTATCAATTGTTTAGTAACAGGTAATTCTAAGAAAAAAGACCCTCTTCTAGAAATTTCGAATGAAACTTTTGTACAGGAACAATCTAAAGACCCTCAGTTATCTAGTATATACAATGAAATTTGAAAGAAAGGTTCATGTGAAAAATTCCCATCTTATTTTATTCATCCGGATTCCAAGGTGCTGATGTTAAAGAAAAACAATGTTGCTAATAATACTTATTCATACATTATTATCGTTCCAAATTCTCTTAAGCCTAAAGTGTTAATTATTTCACATTTCTCTCATTTTGGACCGCGTAAAACATATGATTATCTTTCATCCCATTACTGTTGGAAAGGCATGTACAGGGATACATTAAATTTTGTTTCATCATGTGTCAAATGTTTACAAGCTAAACATCACAGGACACCTAATGCACCTCTCCAAACTACTTATACACCTAAATTCCCTGACGATACTATTTCAATGGATTTAGTTGACCCTTTTCTAAATGGTCAATCTATTTTAGCTGTCATTGATCACTTTTCACGCCACATGGAATTATATCCGTTACACAGTACTACTGCTCCTAAAATTGTAAAATGTTTATTTTCATACATAACAACTTTCGGACGACCTTACAGAATTTTGTCAGATTTAGGAAAACAGTTTACATCACATGTTTATGAATTAATTAATGATACTTTAGGTATTAAAATCAGCCACTCTTCGGTAGGGCATCCCGCTTGTAATGCGATTTCGGGGCGTATTAATACTTCTATTAAGTATTCTATTAATATGTTAATGCAAGAAGGTCATACATTTGAAAATTCTATTGCTATTCACAAAAATTTATATAACGGATCAAAACATTCGTCCACTACCTTTTCGCCAAATTTGTTACACCTTGGACGTGAACTGTCCTTAATTTTTGACACTTATGATTTATATGCTAATCAATCATTTTTAAATCAATGTTTTGAAATCCATAAACTTTTGGATGATTTAAAGGGTATTTACATAAAAGCATATGAAAACATTACATCTTCACAAGTTAAAAGAAATCAATATCATCAACGAACAGCAAAGTTAAGACCTACATGCGAAAAAGACATTGTATATTTGAAATCGGTGGATAAATTTAAGCCAAAGTACACAGGACCATACATAATTGTAAAGAAACATTCACCTGTTTCATTTTCCATCAAACAAGTAAACTCACATAACAACAATTCCATATTTAGAGTTCATAATGACAGGTTACTGCTTGCCCCCACCTCGCAATGGTCACTTATTTGATTTAAGCTATGTTAAAAATAACAGTTTTTCTCATAGCAACAATTACATCCTTAATCAACCCCATCCCTATAATTTGCGTCCTAGGAAATAAATATGTCACTAGCTCTGCTAGTTCATGTTTCTTTTGTATGTAGTACCTTTGCATTGTTTTACTTCTATGTCTTTGCGCACATTTTTTTTTCTCTTTCTCTCTTTGTTGTCATGTGGCTGGTTCCATATGTCATGTTTTTTTTTGTTGTTGTTGTTGTTTTTTTGTATGCACAGATGCTCCATGCAGAAGGTTTGACATTAAGTTTTTAAACAAAAAAGATTTAAAAAAAATCCCTGCTGGCTCGGGCCTACAGGCGGAGGTACATTTCGAAGTTAAGTACTAAATTCACCACCAAATCTTAAATCAATATTAGAGATAAACCCAGTTCTTTCACTAAAAATGAGCTCTAGGAGCTAAACATTTTGTGAAAATTCTAATATACACGAATACGCACACGCATGTATATGGAATAGGTTTAAAAAATAGCTATTGCAAATTCAGAGAACCTCAAAGTGTTAAAATAAGTTAATATTTCCATAGTCGGGGTTTTATCATGTTTTAATACGTTTCTTCAAACTCACATGCCGTTACATATTCACCTGCTGATGTCCATTTTATTTCCAATATGACGCAATATTTTGTTTTTTGTTTTTTAATTCGTCAAGCTATTTATTTTATTTTCAGTTTTCAAGCGGAAATCTTGCTCTAGAATACTTATGACGTAATATTCAATTTGTTTTCAATTCGTCAAACTATTTATTCAATTTAATTTTCCACGTGAAAAACTTGCAATAGGAAAGCAATTGTGGTGAGAATTTTATTGCCTTTTTTTAATTGTTGGCAACTGCTATAACGAAAAATATTTTTTTCTTCCTGTCATTGTTGCGTATGAGCTGGTTTTATCAGAATCATGTTAAGACGGTATTCAAAATTTTGAACCCTCCCCATTTCCATTCCCTTGGGCCGATTTTGCCCATTTTCAATCCCCGCCGAGATATTAGCCATCTCAAACTTGTTGGCGAGTTTGAAGACAATCCGTGCATAATTGCGACTTTTATCGTGCGGACAAAATTTAGTACATACATACATACATACATACAGATTATATATATATATATATATATATATATATATATATATATATATAAACTTTTTAGGTGGGGGTGGTTTTGGGTTCCTGGGGTCCTATAATGAAAAGTTATGAAGGAATTTTTCAAAAGTCGCACCATGGTAACGACTGCAATAGGTAGTATTTCTTACGAAATCTACCTAAAATGCAGCTGAAATTTTATTTTAATTAGTATTTTAAATGGTAACTTTGACACTTGGTAATTTAAGTTTCGTTTTGGCCAGCAGTAGTTTACAATTTATAAACATGAAGGATAATTAACAGATAAAAGAGTTTACATCCTTATGGAATTTATTGTTTTAAAACAAGTGTGGATTAAGTAAAAAATACAGCAATATAGATATTCTCGACTATGACACTTTTCGCTCTCAATATTCTAGATTTATGTCTTTTACACATTATTACATTTTTTAGAAAAACTTTGATTTATTTTATCTTTTGTTTTATTTTTTCATTCACCCTTGTAGAAATGTGACACGTTCAAAATTAAATGCCCACATGGGGTCTGCATTTCATTGTATTGAGAGCACACATACACTTTGGAAGTTGGTTCGCCAACTTCCCTTATGACAATTTTTGTTTTGAAGTCCAGGTGGCTCCAAACTTGCCAGAGGATTCTCTGATTTTGTGCGGAGCGGGGGATTTGCAAATATTAAATATTAATGTCTGTGGGTCCTCCTTCCTTTTACGCCCTGTCCCGTTTAGGACCAAAGCAATAAGCTGTGGTCATATTCCTTGTAGTTACTCATTACAAGTTTAAGGGGAGATATTTTTTTTCCATGCCACATGTACATCTTTTTCTATCTCTCCTGTGCAAATTGCACGAATATTACATTTATTTTTCACACTTTTTGTATATAATTTTGTGTTTAATATTTCATTGTATGCATACATATATTATATTTTTGTGAATGTCAAGTATTAGAATACATATTAGAAAATGTTTGTTTATGCTAGAAACAATTATAACAAACAAACAAAGATTTGTTTATGTCCTATTCAGAATTTCACATATAAGGACACACTACTTGTTAAGGACAAATGACTTTTTTATTATTAGATCTGATTATTGGATATCAGAACGAATATTCATTTTGAAAATAGTCGACTATTTAAAAAAAACAATAAGAAACTTTTGAAAGTCTTGATTGATGAACAACCAATTTTATCACGTGATATAAACGTTGTTATTAACATTCAGATCTGTGCATCTCTTTTTCAAGAAGCTTCTATTTACTTATTTACAAAAATAATGAGGAAAATGTTTGTAATTTTAGTACCTTATATATTGATTTAGTACAGTGTTTTTGAATATATTTTTATGTTATTTTTGGAATCAAGCCATGCCGAGAGTCAGCATTTTTTGCGTGCTGGGTGTGATAATATATGATGACGCATCATATATTGTCCTTTTATTATTTTTTTAAATTGATGTTTACTCTTTTTCCTTTTATTCAATCAGTTATAACAGGATTTGTTAAAAAGTAATCTCATGGCAAAATGCATTTTCAGGTTTCTCTTTTCTTTCGGATGTAAGTTATAAAAATATAAACATTAAACGGATCGATTCATTATGATTTTATATGCTTCATTCGTCGAACTTATATTATATATCAAGATTTACGATAATTGCAAATCTTTTTATTTACGTGATTTATGTGGGTAATTTCCTTACTTCTGTTTATTAAAAGAAAGCTATAATTTTTATTAACAAGGCGTTTTTATCCATTTATTGCATTATTGTCAGGCAATAAATTTTAACGGAAATGATATGTGTCATTTATAAGATAAATAGATTCTAACTTTTGTAAATGTTTCGGTAGGGTTACTTGAAGTAATTTCGCGATTTTGTCTTTATCAGTTTATTCACCAATAATTTAAGTTCTCTCCCATTGCTTTTCTATCCAACGGATAATTTTGGCGTTCGTTTAAACTCTCATATTGGCTTGGTATTCCCGTGGATGTTGGCATGCGATTCATATGTAAGTGTATCATTCGGCCTGATATTCTGATACTGTAAAGACATGTTTGTCTAATGGACCACCCCATCAAATTTGATTTCACGGAAGTTCCAATAAATAACATCGTATAACTTTTGATGTGTTGCAGTCAAATTCTTGGGGATAAGAGCTCACAATATGGGTTTTGTGAGGCATTGCAATGTACTTCACTCGTACAACTGGCCAAAAATCTTAAATTTTAAACGTGTGGGGTTTCTATTTCCTTCACAGGGTAATTCATCGATTTTCACAATTTTTTTATTTTATTCCTTAGTTTCATAGTGTAAACGAACTACGCACCGAATTTGAAGTCTGTAGCTGCCGTAGATATATGAGATCTTTTTGATGAGTGAGTGAGTCAGTAAGTCAGTGATAAAATTATCGATTATCAGAGATTTTCAAATGTCATTATCTCGGAAACTAATAATGCGTTATTTATAAAATTTTGGATTTTAGGTAATTAGGGTAGCCTTACTACACATTTCGTATAACAAGTACGTAGGTCTCATAGATTTTCAGTTGTAGAGCATCGAAATTTGACGAAAACAGTTCGAAATGGTTCGTGTAAATAACACACGGCTGTGTCAGGCGAACTTGACTGACACACTGCCGTGTGTCTAGATATTGTGGGATGTTTAGAAGTTTAAAAATGAAATTTCATTTAAAATTGGTCCAGGAATATTAATGTTTAATCCATGGCGCACGTAATGAATGACCAGCTCTGTAGAAGTTTAAAAATTTAGAGTACCGAAAAATATAATCCATGGCGTACGTAGTGTATGATCAACTCCGTGCGATTTTTTATGTCTTAAATTTTAGTCTTTGAAAAAATCATTTTCCAAATGGTCGTTGTAATTTGCTAAATTGAATTTTTTTATTATTATTGATGAAGTTTTAATTTCTTTATTTAAGTATTGCGCGGCAGCGCAATACTTATTTATTTCCAGTGTCACTTCTCAATGTTAATTTAACATAGAAAAGCCTATGGAGATCATAACTTTTTGATTTTTTCTTCCCTCCTTTTTGTCCCTGATGCCACTCATTTTTAATTCTTTGCTAATTCTAATAATATTATAAATTCAAAGAGTAAAAACATTTGCCAGACGTCAGGATCAAAACGTTTCATAAAATGCCTTTGCATATAGGTGGATTATAATCCAGAGAGTAACATGGGCTAATTTTTATTTACATTATTCAAATATTTTTCTTAATAATTCCAAATTTCACTTTTTTCATTGAGAATCAACGGACATTTCTAATAAAATTTAACATTTTTCCTTCATTGTTGTAAATAATTCAAAAGCCGTAATAATAATTTGCCTATTTTTAATTGAATGATTTTCACGTGAAACATAAAACTGAAGAAACTGAAATAGTTTTTTTTTTTTTTTCAAGAATTAAAAAGAAGATGAATATGACGTCATACTGGGAAAAAAATGACATTTTCAAGCAGATTTTTTTTTCAATTCCTACTATTAGCTCACACTCTCGTATTTATATATTTATATATCTTGTTCAAATTTTCAATCGTTAATAAAATACTCATTATTCATCCTATCAAGTTGAAATAATTTTTTTTAAACTTCTACAGGATGACAATTGATGTTAATACGGTTTTTTCAAATATTAATTAAATAATTAAATTTTAATTAATTAATTTTAGTTTTGCACGGGAAACAAAATGGCGGTCATTGGTTATTGAAGATCAATGAAAGTATTTTCAATAAGGGGTTACCATAGGGGGTACCCTATTATGTCGCCAAATACCGCCAAGCTTGTCGCCAACTTGGCGATATATCGCCAAATTTGGCAGCCAAAATGAGTCGCCAAAAGTGACGTCAACTTGACGATATCTCTAATATTTCGCCAAATTCCCATAGAGTTCCATTGTAAACCTACTTGCTTATAGAAAATCAACAAATTGAGATATTTTAATGCAACAAAAACTAATATAAGCTTAAGGGATTATATTACATTTTTCTTTGATGACCTAAGTAGGAATTGACTTTAAAAACAAAATTTTTATATTACTTGTTTAAGTTCAGATTGTAATTTTTTGACCAAACTACAACAACCTGCATTACTGCACTGGTGAAGCATTTTGAATTATACAGAGGTAAATTGCGTCACAAATTGTGATGCGATATCGCACAAATCAAAGCCTGATGATGATACCCTCCATTAATTTTGAAATGTGTTTGTCTGAATGCAGTAGTTATTAAAAAACTTAGCATATTAAACAAAAACCTAATTTGCAGAACAAATTAAAAAAACAAAATTTATTTCCTAAATTGTTTAAGCCCGAGAAGGGGCTGATATTAAGATATTTCATTCAATTCGTTGTACATTTAATGTTAAATTTTTGTAACAAATAAGCTAAACCAATTGAACATTAAAAAATGAAAATGAAATTCATACAATATAATGCTTTAAACACCTATATACTTAGATTCCGTTCAAATAAAATTGAAATAAATCTTAGACTTTTTCCATTTTTAAGTTGTAAATATTTGTACTGCAGATTTTCCATTATGTTTATGACGATTGTACATAATATGATAAGGTACATGCAAAATACAAAACTTTAAAAAAAGTCTAAGATTTATTTCGATTTCATTTGAACGGAATCTAAGTATATAGGTGTTTAAAGCATTATATTGTATGAATTTCATTTTTATTTTTTAATTTTCAATTGGTTTAACTTATTTGTTACAAAAATTTAACATTAAATATAGAACGAATTGAATGAAATATCTTAATATCTGCCCCTTCTCGGGCTTAAACAATTTAGGAAATAAATTTTGTTTTTTTAATTTGTTCTGCAAATTAGGTTTTTGTTTAATACTTATTTATTTCCAGTGTCACTTCTCAATGTTAATTTAACATGGAAAAGCCTATGCAGATCATAACTTTTTTCATTTTTTCTTCCCACCTTTTTGTCCCTGATGCCACTCATTTTTTATTCTTTACTAATTCTAATGATATTATAAATTTAAGTTGTAAAAACGTTTGCCTGACGTCAGGGTCAAAACAAATGGTAAAATGCCTTTGCATACGGGTGAATTATAAACCAGAGAGAAACATGGGCCAATTGTTTTTTGCAGTATTCAAATATTTTTCTTAATAATTCCAATTTTCGCTTTTTTCATTGAAAATCAACGGACATTTTTCATAGAAAATGTAACATTTTTACTTCATTGTTGCAAAAATTTCAAAAGCCGTAATATTATTCAGGGGCGCCATTTCAGAATTTTCTTGTAGGGGGGGGGGGGGGGGGCAAAAGATACATTGCATCTTAAATACATGCCGCCAACATCTTTGAGGACAGTGGCATAGCCAAGGGTGGGGTGGGGTTCGGCGGGGGGGGGGGGAGCCTGTACTCTTTCCCATCGAAACGAAAACCTATGAAAAATTCCGTTTTAAGGAGGTTTTTTTTATCTTAGCAGGTATAATTTCAAGATATTGACTAACATTTTTTCCGTTTAAGACAGTATTATAGACAGTTTCCCTTTTTACAAGTATCCTTAAAGGCATTTAAAACATCCTTTCTATAGTATACCTCTGAAGAGTATAGGTATATTACATTTAGTGTAAAACTTGCGAATACGAAACCTGTCAAAAAAAAAGAATTCTTTCGTAAACGGAAAAAAAAAATTAAGTTTCTATGAAGAAAGCACTATATAATTATACTTTCTAAGAAGGGTACCTGTCTAAAACGGACTTTATTTTTATTTTTTTTACTTTGCAGGCTTTACGGACAGGACAGAAAGCCATTTAATAAGTTTCTTAGAGTGGGGAGAGGAGGCAATATTTTGTTTGAGGGAAGGGTTTGAAATAGCATGCCATTCTTAACATTTTCATAAGCATGGGATTCTTCAAGAAATATTTGTAACACTTTCCAACGCAGTTGAAAAGTGAATTGGGTTTGTCTGCCCGTCTGGTCATGCTCTAACTCACGTAAATACACTCGGATTAACGCGTAATTGATATATATTGTTAATGTTTACAATAAAATGTTCGGTATTCAAAATGAAGTGTGTATCATTCATAGTTCATTTACAGGAGGACTCAAAAGTATTCCGTTAGATTATGGTCTATCGGGTAAAATCATTTGCGGTATATTTTAATATTGTTGTATTACAGTATTTAAACATAACATTTATATACATTATTGGGGTGTACTAAAAGATGACTACTACATGTAATGCTATGTTTAGCACTTACAGTTCGCGTCCGAGAGAACTCACAAGTATTCCGTTATATTATAGTCTATGAAGAAAGAATATTTGTGACGTATTTTAATAATGTTACTCCGTTACAAACATAATGAAATTGATAAAAATTTCTGAGATGTGCTAATTAGAGATGAGTTCGGGCTCATTTTTCAGAACCCGGGGCCAACAATTTTAAATCCGAATCCGAAAAAGTTTGTGCCATCAGAGCCCGATTCCGATACCGAAAGTACGCTCGGAAAAAAATCTCTCTATCTCTCTATTCTAAAAAAAAGTAACTACCGCTGTCACCGCCGCCGCCGGTTTTGAGTTTTTTGTGACCGGAGGTCTTTCTTCGTTAATATTAAGAAAAATAATGCATACAAAAATATGAAAATCGGTAGTATTATACAGAAATGTTTGATAAACACGCTAATGCAGACAGTTTTCAAATCGATGAATTATTTTAAGAGTTATTTAATGCTAAAGTTTGACAAAATCGTTCCACTACAAAAGTTTTATAGTAGCAAAAACTATACATCGGAATTTAATAATTTTTAGTTCACTAGGGGGCTCGGCCCCCTACGAGCTACGCTCGCCAACCCCCGTCCAGACACCGCAGGCTCTAAATGCACGCTAATTTGATCGGCTTTAAAAAGATTTCGAAAGATTGAATTATAATTTAAAAAACAGTGGCGATCTCCCTATAAACGAATTTCAATTCATTTTTCTTTGATTGGAGAATTTTAACGCCAAATCCGATGCGGTACTACTTGATTATCCCGACGACCCATTTCGTCAAATTATATAAATCGCCAAACCATCCGCCAAATTATACAAATTGACATAATTTTTATTTTAAATAACGAAAGAACAAATAAATTCGTACAACATTAATAAAAATACAAATAAAACGTCGAAATAAAAATAACTTGATGACGTAGACACGTGTAACAACATTTCAAAATAAGCTAATATAAAAGGAATTAAGTAAACAGTCTTTGTCTCCTGGTATTTTTTAACAAAGCGAAAAGAAAGTTCTTTTAAATGAGATATTTTAAATTAATCGTTTTTAATCTGACGTAATTTTTACCAAGCTATTCTTTCTCTTTTAAATAATCGCGTGAAAGTACTTTTGTTAGCAATGAAATATTATTTGCGGTTTCCTAACAAAAATAGTTGAAAAGATCCTCTCAAAATATTAAATAAATGTCTAGCGCAATTTCTAAATTTAAACTTTTTTGCAATATTATTTTGTGTTCATTTTATGTAATAACTATAATGTGACGTAAATATGACATAATTTCTCCTAAGACTTCTAACGCATGTTAATGAATTTATTATTTTACAATATCCTTTCTCTTTTAAAATTCACGTGTGTACTTTTTATGACGTAATTTTTAATAAGTTCCTGCTTTTTATACGTAATTATTTAATTCTAATTTGAAAGTTTTTTTTCCTGTTTATAATAGTCACGTGTAAGTAAATTTTTAATTTGAAGCAAACATTATTGCTTGCGCTTTTTATACAGTTGGCAACAGTTTAAATTAGTACAATTTTCTGAAATCTGTAAAAAATATCTCTAGAAATGCAGAAAATTTGAATTTAAAATAGAAATAAAACCTGAAAAAATGAGTCAAAATAAAAAAATTAATGCAATCTGCACTCCGGCAAATTCTAACGCATAAAATGAGCTAAAAATGATTACACTGCCATGTATAGTTTTTGCTGCTATAAAACTTTTTTAGTGGAACGATTTTGTCCAACTTTAGCATTAAATATCTCTTAAAATAATTCTTCGATTTGAAAACTGTCTACATCAGCGTGTTTATCAAACATTTCTGTATAAAACCACTGATTTTCATATTTTTGTATGCATTATTTTTCTCAATATTAACGAAGAAAGACCTCCGGTCACAAAAAATTCAAAACCGGCGGCGGCGGTGACAGCGGAAGTTACTTTTTTTTAGAATAGAGAGATTTTATATGTTATAGTTTCCTGGTGTGCAGAATTGATTTATTTTTTTAATTTGACTCATTTTTCGAGGTTTTATATCTATTTTAAATTCAAATTTTCAGCATTTCGAGACATATTTTTTACTTATTTTAGAAAATTGTACTAATTTAACCTGTTGCCAACTGTATAAACAACGAAAACAATAATGTTTGCTTCAAATTAAAAATTTATTTACACGTGACTATTATAAATAGTAAGGATACTTTCAAATTAAAATTAAATAATTGCGTATAAAAAGCAGAAACTTATTGAAAATTACGTCATAAAAAGTATACACGTGAATTTTAAAAGAGAAAGAATAGCTTGGTCAAAATTACGTCAGATTAAAAACGATTAATTTAAAATGTCTCATTTAAAAGAACTTTCTTTTCGCTTTGTTAAAAAATACCAGGAGACAAAGACTCTGTTTACTTAATTCCTTTTATATTAGCTTATTTTGAAATGTTGTTACATGTGTCTACGTCATCAAGTTATTTTGATTTCGACGTTTTATTTGTATTTTTATTAATGTTGCACTAATTTATTTGTTCTTACGTTATTTAAAATAAAAATTATGTCAATTTGTATAATTTGGCGAAATTGGTCGACTGGATAATCAAGTAGTACCGCAGCGGATTTGGCGTTAAAATTCCCTAATCAAAGAGAAATGAATAGAAATCCGTTTATAGGGAGATCGCCACTGTTTTTTAAATTATAATTCAATCTTTCGAAATCTTTTTAAAGCCGATCAAATTAGCGTGCATTTAGAGACTGGGGTGTCTGGACGGGGGTTGGCGAGCGTAGCTCGTAGGGGGCCGAGCCCCCTAGTCTCTCTATTCTAAAAAAAAGTAACTACCGCTGTCACCGCCGCCGCCGGTTTTGAATTTTTTGTGACCGGAGGTCTTTCTTCGTTAATATTGAGAAAAATAATGCATACAAAAATATGAAAATCAGTGGTTTTATACAGAAATGTTTGATAAACTCGCTGATGCAGACAGTTTTCAAATCGAAGAATTATTTTAAGAGATATTTAATGCTAAAGTTGGACAAAATCGTTCCACTAAAAAAGTTTTATAGCAGCAAAAACTATACATGGCAGTGTAATCATTTTTAGATCATTTTATGCGTTAGAATTTGCCGGAGTGCAGATTGCATTAATTTTTTTATTTTGACTCATTTTTTCAGGTTTTATTTCTATTTTAAATTCAAATTTTCAGCATTTCTAGAGATATTTTTTACAGATTTCAGAAAATTGTACTAATTTAAACTGTTGCCAACTGTATAAAAAGCGCAAGCTATAATGTTTGCTTCATATTAAAAATTTATTTACACGTGAACAGGAAAAAAACTTTCAAATTAGAATTAAGTAATTATGTATAAAAAGCAGGAACTTATTAAAAATTACGTCATAAAAAGTATACACGTGAATTTTAAAAGAGAAAGGATATTGTAAAATAATAAATTCATTAACATGCGTTAGAAGTCTTAGGAGAAATTACGTCATATTTACGTCACATTATAGTTATTACATAAAATGAACACAAAATAATATTGCAAAAAAGTTTAAATTTAGAAATTGCGCTAGACATTTATTTAATATTTTGAGAGGATATTATTAAAAATTATTAGTGTTCTTATATGCAGAGTATGATAGCTTTGAGTCGATTGATAATTAAATTAAGTACACATTAATAAGAAAGAAAGGAACGCATTATTTAGAAAAGAAACTTACGAAATGAATTTTAATAACATCAATATGGATAATAGAACAGCCATTGCATCTCGATAACATTTTCTATCAGATACAACGAGTTTAGTTGTCTTGTAGTAATGACCAACTAATCAATACATAATGTCATAAGTTCACGTGAATGACGTCAATATGAATTAACATAAAACATAAACTTTATTTTAACAGATATTTTCAACTATTTTTGTTAGGAAAGCGCAAATAATATTTCATTGCTAACAAAAGTACTTTCACGCGATTATTTAAAAGAGAAAGAATAGCTTGGTAAAAATTACGTCAGATTAAAAACGATTAATTTAAAATGTCTCATTTAAAAGAACTTTCTTTTCGCTTTGTTAAAAAATACCAGGAGACAAAGACTCTGTTTACTTAATTCCTTTTATATTAGCTTATTTTGAAATGTTGTTACACGTGTCTACGTCATCAAGTTATTTTTATTTCGACGTTTTATTTGTATTTTTATTAATGTTGTACGAATTTATTTGTTCTTTCGTTATTTAAAATAAAAATTATGTCAATTTGTATAATTTGGCAAGTGGTTTGGCGATTTATATAATTTGGCGAAATTGGTCGACGGGATAATCAAGTAGTACCGCAGCGGATTTGGCGTTAAAATTCCCCAATCAAAGAGAAATGAATAGAAATTCGTTTATAGAGAGATCGCCACTGTTTTTTAAATTATAATTCAATCTTTCGAAATCTTTTTAAAGCCGATCAAATTAGCGTGCATTTAGAGCCTGCGGTGTCTGGACAGGGGTTGGCGAGCGTAGCTCGTAGGGGGCCGAGCCCCCTAGTATTCTAAAAAAAAGTAACTACCGCTGTCACCGCCGCCGGTTTTGAATATTTTGTGACAGGAGGTCTTTCTTCGTTAATATTAAGAAAAATATTGCGTACAAAAATATGAAAATCGGTGGTATTATAGAGAAATGTTTGATAAACACGCTGATGCAGACAGTTTTCAAATCGAAGAATTATTTTAAGAGATATTTAATGCTAAATTTGGACAAAATCGTTCCATTAAAAAAGTTTTATAGCAGCAAAAACTATACATGGGAATGTAATCATTTTTAGATCTTTTTATGCGTTTGAATTTGCCGGTGTGCAGATTGTATTTCTTTTTTTAATTTGGCTAATTTTTTGAGGTTTTATTTCTATTTTAAATTCAAATTTTCAGCATTTCTAGAGATATTTTTTACAGATTTTAGAAAGTGATATTAATTTAAACTGTTGCCAACTGTATAAACAGTGGAAACAATAATGTTTGCTTCAATATATATATATATATATATATTTATACGTGTAATAAATTAAAAATTTATTTACACGTGACTATTATAAACAGAAAAAAACATTGGAATTAGAATTAAATAATTGTGTACAAAAAGCAGGAACTTATTAAAAATTACGTCATAAAACTATAATTACACCTGAATTTTAAGAGAGAAAGGAATTTGTAAAATAATAAATTTATTAACATGCGTTAGAAGTCTTAAATAGGAGAAATTATGTCATATTTACGTCACATTACAGTTATTACATAAAACGAACACAAAATAATATTGCAAAACGGTTTAAATTTAGAAATTGCGCTAGACATTTATTTGATATTTTGAGCGGATACTTTTCAACTATTTTTCTTAGGAAAGCGCAAATAATATTTCATTTCTAACACAAGTATTTTCACGTGAATATTAAAAAGAGAAAGAATAGTTTGGTCAAAATTACGTCAGATTAAAAACGATTAAATTAAAATGTCTCATTTAAAAGAACTTTCTTTTCGTTTCTCTCTATTCTAAAAAAAAGTAACTACCGCTGTCACCGCCGCCGCCGGTTTTGAATTTTTTGTGACCGGAGGTCTTTCTTCGTTAATATTAAGAAAAATAATGCATACAAAAATATGAAAATCGGTAGTATTATACAGAAATGTTTGATAAACACGCTGATGCAGACAGTTTTCAAATCGAAGAATTATTTTAAGAGATATTTAATGCTAAAGTTGGACAAAATCGTTCCACTAAAAAAGTTTTATAGGAGCAAAATCTATTCATGGGAATTTAATCATTTTTGGTTGGAAACTGACTCCAAACAAACGGATTCTATGCGGCATTTGTTTTAAATATAAATCGTAGAAAATGTTACCACTACATATCAAGTATTAAAGCACTTAGATGTGAGATATAGATATAGGTATAATATACAAACAAAATAGAAAATACAGCATACACTGTTAAAAATATCGCGAAACATTACCTCTGTTTTTAAAGGCTTTCTATTTTTTGACCAATGATATTACTCCACAGGCATTTATGTGGCATTCTCATTGGTCAGAAAATAGATAGCCTTTAAAAACAGAGGTAATTTTTCATGATATTTTTCACAGTGTAGCAACCGTGTGTTTGGGGTCAATTTCCAACCAAAACGTCGTGATTGACGTCACGACTGAAATCGCGAGGCTAACGAGAAAGACAGGCTACCGCGGTAGGTTCGATTCTTCTTTTTTTACAGACCGCTGGAGTCACGTGATACCCTTTTCGCACATCTTCATTGGTGGATTCGAGCATCACGTGATTCCAGCGGTCTGTAAAAAAAGAAGAATCGGACCCACCGCGGTAGCCTGTCTTTCTCGTTAGCCTCGTGAAATCGTCTATTTCGGAAAATAATCATCTCAGCATTAACGCCCCTTTGGATAGTAGAATTATAGCGTCTGAATATATAGTGTGGAAATTGGCTATCCTAGTAATACCATAGATATAGTAAAATGAACTAGATTAACCACTCAGTGTTATTCCCCCATTACTTCTTGATTCCGCAGCTGCTCGGTGGCAACATCCATTAGAGTGGCAGAAAAAGAGTGGAACTTGTGATACTACAGTAGCAATACATAGTGGATATCCGAGTATTGCGATGTTTTCATTCTGTTTGTTTTAATTAAATATATGCATATTATTGCTTAAAATTGTCTGGAAAGACAGTGGAATATCCTATATGAATATTTACATCCTTATTTGTAATGTAATTTTTTAGATACTTTTAAAACTATTTAGTACAATTTCGATGTAACGTTTAGTTCATTTAGTAAAAAATTTTCTTTTGTAGTATTTCTGTTTTTTATTAAAATGTCGAGCGCATACCAAGCCTACACATTATTATGAAAATATATATTATTGTTAAAACATATTATTCCGAAAATTATATGAAAAAAAAAATTAAGATTTGCTTAAAAGAACTTTTTTAAGAATAATTTAATATATTTATTTTTAAGCATTTAAAGCATTTTACGTCTGTGAAAAACTTTGAAATTGTCATTTTCCAATAATTAGTCATTAACACCGTTTAATAAATATTTATTTATTTGGAATATTGACCTTGGTAAAGTAATTAATGTTTCCATCTACATTTGCTGAGTAATGCACTCTTAAGAATGTATATTATTAATGCAGTTATTCATTTATTTTTTTAAAGTAAACAATAAGCAAAAATTGATCGCATACTTACATGTTTAAGAGCATGTAAAAAAATATTAACAAATATCTTATTTTAAAGAACGTTCTGAAAGTTAAATCCAAAAAATTATGTTCTTTTTAAAGATTACTAAAGCTTTTAAAATAGAATTTTTTGCATTATTTCCACGTATTCCTTACTTTTTGCTGGGGGGGGGGGGGGGGGGGGGCACTAATATCAAAGATTCGAAATAACAAATAGAGTACAATATAAAAATGTTGGAACTTCTAAAAATTTTAAACTTTTTTTTTGTGGTTGGGGGATGTGTGTGTGGGGGGGGGGGGAGGGAAAGGTAAGGTAAGGTTAAATGTTTTAAGTTTTGCGGGTCTGGAAAAGTTTGATTATTTATTGCAATTGCAAAGAAACGAATGAGCAGAAAAAATTTTTTTAACAAAGCGATATAAGTAAGCGTCCTGTCTTAAATGGGACAGGTAACCGCAAGATTAAAGGCGAGGTCACGTCAATCAAGGTCATACGCCACCCAGCGGACGGAGTGAGCTACAAGAGGATTATTAACTTCTTTCCCCTTTGTGGATGATCTATAAGTTCGATATGTATGAAATAACTATGCGCACGCGCAGCCGTGATTTTATTTGTTTGTCGTCTGCAGTACTTAATTGTTGGAAGTTAGATATAATTCGATTTATTTATTCGCCATTATTTAATTTATTAATTGAAGTTAGTTATTTAAACAAAATCAGTTCTTTTAAGAACTTATATTATTTGGGAAAATGCCACGTTGGCGTTCTAATTATTGCAGTTTTCAAAACTGCAAAAATAACTCTCTGTCTCAGAGAACTTATTTTTTTCGCTTCCCAAAAGAGAAAAACAGGTTAGTTTTGTGTTTTATTACAATTTATAAAAAAGTTAAAATATTATTTAATATATATTATTAAATGTCAGTGATTTTAATACGTTCTATTTTAATTATGTTTTTGTAATGCAATGAACAAGGGCATATAAAAATTAGTTAATGTATGCTAAGATAGAATTTTACAGCAGCGTTTTTAATTCAATTCCTGATAAGATAAAGTTATAAAAATTACATAAACATCTGTATTTCCAATGAGAATTAAATGTTTTATTACGCTTAGAGTTTAAGTATAAATTATATAATTAATTTTAAGGCATATTTTTTATTTACCGGGCGCAGGCGATAAATTGCCAAATATTCTCTTGATCGAATTGTATTTATAATATTTAAAATAGAAGCATTTCATTCATTCCATTTAAAACTCATTTAATTTTACATTAGGATCCACTTTAATTTAAAATGCAAGCAGTAATTCTTGTACTATTAAACCAGCAATAATTGATTATTTATAGTTTTAAATATTTTGAGAATTTTAGACAACAGCTTTAAAAAAATTCCTAAAATCGACAAATTACTTTTTTTTTTAAATCTAGAAATATGTCGATCATTGTGTCATATCCGGGAAAAATAGTTTTCATGGGATACCTGC
Source organism: Maratus speciosus (assembly GCA_963932465.1). Taxonomy (NCBI): domain Eukaryota; kingdom Metazoa; phylum Arthropoda; class Arachnida; order Araneae; family Salticidae; genus Maratus; species Maratus speciosus. Next base: position 512,250,180 of record OZ010795.1, read on the forward strand.
ACTTCGCACAGGTGAATAACATTGCAGAAAGCATACAAAGTATAGAAGAAACTTCAAAAATTGGAATAAAATATAAAATATTTACATATACTACGTGATATGCTCAATTAAACATTTATTATCTTACACCGGTTCTTCGCAGGTGTAAAATGGATAACTTTCCGTAATCGGGCTGATAGCCATGATTGGCGTCAAATGAGAAAACAGTATACAATTGTAACTGTATAAAAGTTAAATAATGGTTAGAAAATGAAAGTAACTTTTATCGAAATAACCCAATTGCGGAACATTCTCCAAATTTGAAAAAGGCTTATGAAACACACAACAATTGCCAATAACTGAAAACTATAGACTAATAATAAGCTCGACGTATCAGTTGTTGGTCGGTAGCCAAAAATTTCAAATTTCCCTTTTAATTTTTTCCGGTTTCAATTTTGGAAATTTTTTTTTTCCGCAAAAGATTCGGAATAAGTAGTAGAAAAAAGGGCTGCGGACGGAGATGGGCCAATTGAACGTATTAAAATCACTGGCATTTAATAATATATATTAAATAATATTTTAACTTTTTTATAAAAAATTATAGGGCTGAAAATCACGTTTAAGATGCTTAAAGGTTTTAAATATTTCTCTTTTGCAATTTCCTAACCAGTTGGTATATTTTAGAAATCGTAGTTTGTTACATAACTTACTCAATTGTTGTACTTGTATATACAGTTGTAACAACCATAAAGAATGTTTAAGGATTTATCAGCTACGTTTAGATAACGTAAAATTAATTTGCTAATTTATAATCAAGTTGTAAAAATACTAAAATGTTGTATTGTTACTAGAAACAAATCCATGTACATAATATTTATTTTTCTATAATATCTGGGAGGGAATAATCGATTAAAATTTTTTATCTTTTCATATATATGAACAGGGTTAGATTAAATAAACAGTGTAAAAAAGTATTTTTATGTTAGCCGGCCGCAGTTCATAAACCGTCAAATATTTTCCCCATCACCAGCGTTTATGTTGCATTCATTTCATTCAAAATATAAAATCATCATTTAAAAAATATACTCGTCATTTGAAAAACATAACTTTATTTAAAATACATACATACTGGTATATTACATCAATTTAAACACATGCTTTTCGCTCATTATATTTAAAATACATTTTTTTTCTAATAAATAATAACATAAACCCAAGGTGGGCAAGTTTCTTCCAATGTGAAAAAAAAAAACAGGAATTAAAAGTTACGCCTATAACTTTTATTAACAAAAATGGTTTTTTTTAGCCTGAATATCTTGCATAAAATTCAGGTCTATTTGAAGATATTTACAATTTAAGAGTTATAGGCGGAAAAGCAGACAAAGCCATTTTAGAGAATACCTGTTAAAATTTTAATCGTGAATTTCAAATATTTACTCACTCATGGAAGATGAACCTTGTTTGCCAGATTTATTGCAAAATATTTTTGTTACAGCTTGTTTTGATAAAAATATATGTATTTAAAAAATAGTTGCATTGTCAGTTTAGTTTCGGAGCAAAAGGCAATACTGTTTACGTAGCATTAGTGCTTTTTCTCCCGAAATTAAAATGACATTGCGGTTTTTTTTATTTTAAATACACATATTTTCATCAAAACAAACTGTAACAAAAATATTTGCAATAAATCTGGTAAACAAGGTTTATCTTCCATGAGTGAGTAAATATTTGAAATTCATGATTAAAATTTTAACAGGTATTCTCTAAAATAGCTTTGTCTGCTTTTCCGCCTATAACTCTTAAATTGTAAATATCTTCAAATAGACCTGCGCACGAGATGCGCAGATGGTAGATATCCTGTCATATATGACGTCATACAAAAAACCCGCGTATTTGCGTTATTCACTCCATCCACAAGATGGCGCAGCTGTGTCAATTTACGGCAGATTCCAGCATTAACTTTGTACGCTTACTTATAGCGCTTTGGGTGGGAAAGGGGATAGATGGAAGGTGGAAATCTGCGGAGGAATCTTGCTCTTTACTTTAAGGGGACGGTGGAGTTTAAAATCCTTAAAAATAATTTTTTTTATTTTTGTAAATTTCAACTTAAATATTATTCAAGGGTACATTATATACATTATAACATGCATTTATCCCAAAAAATTAAAAAAAAAATTTATTTTTGAGAAAAAAATGGAATTTTACGTGTCGTGTTAGAAATCTTCGAAATGCCCCATGCGTCTTCCATATCAATGAAAATCCCCAATATTTTTTATAAAAGTTTGGTTTATATATAGAAATAAAATAGAGCATCGAATTTTACATATTTGAATTTAAAGGTTAAAAAAAAAAAAGTTGAAAAAAATTGAAATTTTTTCGAAAAATTTTCAAAATTTCAAATTTTTTCAATTTTTTTATTATTTTTTGTAAATTTTATCTTAAATATTATTCAAGGGTACATTATATGCATTATGGCATGCATTTATCACAAAAAAAGATTAAAAAAAATTTATTTTTGACAAAAAAATGGAATTTTACGCGTCGTCTTAGAAATCTTCGAAGTGCCCCCTGCGCGTTCCATATCAATGAAAATCCCCAATATTTTTTATAAAAGTTTGATTTATATATAGAAATAGAATAGAGCATCGAATTTTATATATTTGAATTTAAAGGTTAAAAAAAATTTTTTTGTTGAAAAATTTTTGAAATTTTGAATTTTTTTTTTTTTTTTTTTTTTTTTTTTTTTTACCTTTAAATTCAAATATATAAAATTTGATGCTTGGTTTTATTTATATATATAAACCAAACTTTTATAAAAAATATTGGGGATTTTCATTGATATTGAAGACGCATGGGGCATTTTGAAGATTTCTAAGACGACGCGTAAAATTCCATTTTTTTCTCAAAAATAATTTTTTTTTTTAATTTTTTTGTGATAAATGCATGCCATAATGTATATAATGTACCCTTGAATAATATTTAAGTTGAAATTTACAAAAATAAAAAAAAATATTTTTAAGGATTTTAAGCTCCACCGTCCCCTTAATATAAGCTGACCCCCTCCCCTGAAAAAAATTCATTTCAAAAGGTTCATAACTTTTATTTTGGATAAAAAAACAAACACTATTGACGAAAATTAAAATCTCGGTTAAATAGTGTTTTGATTCACCTCCACGTGTAAAAATATTTAAGTATAAGTGAGAAAAAAATGATGAAAGTGAATAATCTATCTTATTCCTTTTTTTCATAAAATTTACTTAACGACAAAAATTGCTAATTTGTGGTTAAAAATCATTGATATTATATATTTTGAAACATTTATCAAGACTTAAACTTATGTAAATGCAATTTAAGAACGTAACGCACAAGCTATTTCATTTTCTCCTTATATCGATGGATCACCGTCCATTTGCCACCCTAGTGGAGTAGTTCCGCTCACGCGCGCAGAATCAACTTTTCTCCCCGTATGCGTAATCTAGTTCTTTTTACTATATCTATGAGTAATACTTTAAAAAGTGCTAAAATATTCGATCCCATAAATATCAAGCGATGCTGAAATTCAATGAGTCGACCACAGCGACATCTGCAGTATAATTTCTAAAACTCAAAAATGATTTGGTCTAGACGCTGTAATAATACGATGTTTACTTTGAAATTTGAAAATATATCGCAGGTGTCGCTGCGATCGACTCTTTGGATTTCAGCATCGTTTGACATTTAAGGGATCCAATATTTTAGCACTTTTTCAAGGATAGCCGATTTCAACACTATATATTCTAGATGCTATACTTAGGCTGTACTGAGACGGACATTTTATAACAAACTATTCAAACTTTCGTAGCACTTGGCGATACTCTCCTGGAGGACTCATACAAATTAACAAGCATTGTCTTGGCTATTTGGTTTTGTCCAAAATCGTCACGACCAATCAAATTTTATGTCACCACTCTAATATAAAGGCACCCTACTCGGCAAGAATGTTTTTGAATCTACTAGCCATTTATAACTACTCTGATAAATAAAGACATTTTATGTCTTTATTTATCTTAATGACGATCTTACTCCCTGATCAATGTTGATATTCAGATTTATTTTTCTAAAAATGGCAACAACTGTAATGTTTTGGAAACAAGAGGCTATTATTCACGCGATGAACTATGTTAAAATTATTTAAATAAGAGTCGCCTATTGTTTGTTTATTTAAGTAAATTATTATTAATGAAAAAAAATGTACTTGTTGAATTATGTGTCATTTCATGTATGATTTCTTGTGATGTTCCGAACTAATCTTAAGGTTTTATCGTAATCTCATACCCTTAGTGGAAAATGTATTTTAAAAATCATTAAGATGTACAATTTCAAATTACGTTGTTGAAATTAGAAATTTTAAAATGTTTGAAATAACGAACGTTAGTAAAAAAGATCAGTTTTTACAGGAAGCAAAAGCTGCTCGTTTAGAGAGAGCTTTAGAAAGGAAAAGAGAACAAGCAGCTATTACTATTCAAGTAAGTACTTACATTTATTGTTTTTAAGGATTTTTAATTATTCCTTTCATTTTAATATCTTAACCTACATGTTATTTGTGTCTCGATTTTATTTTTAGTCCTATGCAAGAGGCTACTTTGCAAGACAGCAATTGAAAGTTGATATCCGGAAGGAATTTGACAATACGATTTCGGAATTTACAGAAGCTAATAAGTTACCCCCAGGTAAAATAAAAGCTAATTAATCATTAATTAAAAATAATATGCAAACAATGCTTCTTTATGTTTAATGTGATTTTCAATATTTATTTCTGTGTCAAGGTAATTAAGCAGTGCCGTGATTATTTGATCAAGAGACTGGGGATGCACCGAATATTCGGTATTCGGCAATACTGCCGGATATTCTGTTAGGCCGAATATCAAAATATTCGGCTATACCGAGTTACTTAAAAATTCCTATAAAAGCACAAATAATTTTACAAAAATTACTTTCAGGTGCAAAAATGTAATATAATTTATTATATTATATAATAAATATATATATCAATCAATAAAGATATTCAAAATAGTTCGAAACAGAATCATATTTAAATAAAAGAGATTGTTTTTACGTTAGTATTTGTTTGCTATTTGAAAAGTGTCACTAGTGAAAATTAACCATTAATAACGACAATCATAGGAATTAATGATGTATACAGTATAATTGTATTAAATAAATATTAAAATATATTATATTTATGTAGGGGGGGGGGGCACATGTGAACAATTTTTACATTTATCACTATTTCTCAAAATTGTTATGAGCTATTGAACCAAAAATTGATTTATATGAATATTTAGAATTTGTTTGTTCTTTTGGTGAAACTTTTGGATGCATTTATCAAGAATTTCTAACTTATATCATCATTCTAAAAATTGTCTAAATTTGTTCACATGTGCCCTGGTGGAGGGGTAGTTGTGAACATAGCTGGGGCACATGTGAACACATGCATAAATAAGACAAAAATAATTTTTTGTGAATAAAAATTGTGATAAAAACTAATTATATGCCCTCTTTCTAGTTGTGTGAATAAATCAATAAATGCTTCAACATTCAGAATAGTTCGAAACAGAATCATATTTAAATAAAAGAGATTGTTTTTACATTATTTGTTTGCTATTTGAAAAGTGTCACTAGTGAAAATTAACCATTAATAACGACAATCATAGGAATTAATGATGTATACAGTATAATTGTATTAAATAAATATTAAAATATATTGTATTAAATTAAAATATATTATATTTATGTAGGGGAGAGGGGGGGGGGGGCACTTGTGAACAATTTTTACACTTATGACTATTTCTCAAAATTGTTATGAGCTATTGAACCAAAAATTGATTTATATGAATATTTAGAATTTTGTTCTTTTGGTGAAACTTTTGGATGCATTTATCAAGAATTTCTAACTTATATCATCATTCTAAAATTTGTCTAAATTTGTTCACATGTGCCCTGGTGGAAGGGTAGTGGTTAATTCGCAATATACTCTACTTCGCCAATCTCCTTCGATAACTGCGCCAATATGGCAACCCTGGTTTATCAGGATGCTCCTCTGACGTCACTAAATATGGCAACCCTAAGATTTCTCTTGGAGAGTTGATGGTTTGAACTCCTTGTTTTTGTAAGCTCCTTTCTAATTGGATGTTTATTTTTTTGTAAAAGGCTTTCTTATTGGACAAAGAGGAGAATCTGGTATCATTTTGAATTTGTTTGGAAAAAACGTTATTACTGCTGCAATGGATTTCGTGTTGACCAGATCTGTGTGTTGCAGCCGTGTATTTTTATTATTTGTTTTCTCAATCTCGTATATTTTGAAACAAGTATCTATCTGGATAAATGCTTGACAGGTGAGAATAAATATTCGATCAGTTATTTTTCTTTTATTTTTACCTGTATTTTTGAGTGCTGATTGAATTATGGGTTAATTATGTACGAAAGACATGCTGATTGTTCCAAGCTATGAATGACTAAAAGTGACAGATTGAGTGATGCTTTTGAATGACATCCTAGAGCACAAGATAAAATTATGAATAAAAAAACGGGGGGTTCAGGAGGGCAGTAGCACCCCTGATTTTTTTTTTTTTTTTAAAGAGCCCCTCTGATTAAAAAAACCACAACATTGTTTTACTCCCTTTATTGTTAACAAACGTTCTTTTTTAATAATTTGGGTAAGTGAAAGTTTTGTGTTTTGGTATATTTGATAAAATGTATTTGAAAATATATGAGATGTATTTTTTTTAAATGTATTTCGAAAAAATTAGGAATTTTATGTATTATTTTTACTCAAAAATACAGGTTAAAATAAGAGAAAAATAACTGATCAAATATCTATTCCCACATTTTAAGCATTTGTCTAGATAGGTACTTGTTTCAAAATATACGAGAAGAGAAAACAAATAATAATTTTGCGTACTCTCTCCCGGATGTTGCAGCCCCGGGAGTTAGTTCGCGAAAATGCGCCAATTTGGCGATTTTTGAAAATCGCGCCAAGAAGGAGAGTAAACTGCGATCGCACCCATATTTAAATAAAAGAGATTGTTTTTACATTATTTGTTTGTAAAGGTTAAAATTCCCGGTCGCCACCGGCCACAGGGCGACTAAATGTAAAAAATTGGCGACTTTATGATGTGCATCTGATCGCCAAAGTGGCGATCTTTATTTTTCATGTAATAGTACATGTCAGAAATGCCACTTTTCCGTTTTTATTTATTTTATTTTTTTTAATCGATCAGCGATTTCCGCAGAATCGTAAAAGAAAAAGAAAATCGCGTTGATGTTCACATTGAAGGCATTTGGTTCCGAAAATTAAAAAAAAATCGGAATAAAAAAATCGCGAATTTCGATAAATGGCCGCTGAAAGATATCAACTTCGTCAATCGTTTGCAAAAAAATCGTCAAAGAATCGCGGGAAAAACGAGAATTTCATAAGAATCTCGAAAAAAGACGCGATTTCTGTCAAAGAATCGCGGAAAAAACACAAATTTCGTGAAAGGAATGCGTAAAAATCGCAAATTTCATCAAAGTATCGCAAAAACCCGCAATTTTCGTCAAAAGATCGCGAAAACCCTTAAATTTCGCCAATAGATAGGGGATAACCGCAAATTTCATCAAAGGTTCGCGAAAAAACGGTAAATTTTGTCAAAAGACCATAAATTTCGTCAAAAAATCACGAAAAACCGTAAATTTTGTCAAAGATCGCGAAAAAACCCGCAAATTTCGTTAAAAAAACACGAAAAACCGTAAATTTCGTCAAAAGATCGTGAAAAAAATCTCAAATTTCGTCAAAAAATCACGAAAAACCGCAAATTTTGTCAAAAGATCGCGAAAAACCCCGCAATTTTCGTTAAAAAAACTCTGAAAAAACCCCGTAAATTTCGTCAAAAGATCGCGAAAATATCGCAAATTTCGTCAAAAAATCGCGAAAAAATCGCAAATTTCGTCAAAAAATCGCGAAAAAACCACAAATTTCGTCTAAAGATCGCAAAATAACGTAAATTTCGTCAAAGGATCTCAGAAAAACCGCAAATTTTGTCAAAAGTTCGCGAAAAAAGTGCGAATTTTGTCAAAAGTCGCGAAAAAACCGCAAATTTCGTCAAGTGATCGCGAAAAAAAGTAAATTTCGTTAAAGGATCTCGAAAAAACGGGAATTTCGTCAATCAGGTGCAGAAAAAACACAGCTCCACCTTTCTGTAACCTTTCAGAAAATTTGCTGTGAATTTCAGAATCGCGAAAAAAAAAAACGCGATTTCCATCAAAAAATTGCTGAAAAAACGCAAATTTCGTGAAAGTATCGCGTAAAAACCGCAAATTTCATCAAAAGATCGCGAAAAATCTGCAATTTTCGTCAAAAGATCGCGAAAACCTAGAAAATTTCGCCGGAGGATCGCGAAAAAATTACACATTTTGTCAAAAGATCGCGAAAAATACGCAAATTTCGTCAAAAGATCGCTAAATAAACGCAAACTTCGTCAAAAGATCGCGAAAAAAACGCAAACTTCACCAAAAGATCGCGAAAAAAAACACAGATTTCGTCTAAAGATCGCAAAAAACGTAAATTTCGTCAAACGACCGCGGAATAAAATCGCGAATTTTGTCGAAAGATCGTGGAAATAAAGTCGCGAATTTTGTCAATTGATCGTGGAAAAAATCGCGAATTTCATCAAGAGATTGCATAATAAAATCGTCACTTTCGTCGAATGATCGCGAAAAAAAATCGTGAATTCTGTTGAACGATCGGCGAAAAAATTGTGAATTTTAGCAAGAGGTTGCGTAAAATAATTGCAAATTTCTTAAAACAATTTCAAAAATTAATTGCGAATTTTGTCAAACGGGAAATATTTTAGGCCTATTTTCAGAAAGAATTCTGATCTCGAGCTACACAGTGACGTATTGGAGATGTGAACCAAACTTTGACCTTGGTCTTGTATGACATTGTTCGATAAATTCTCTCTTTTTTTAATGTAATACAACTGTTAATTGTTTTTGTTGGGGTAAGTAAACTGACACTGTGGATAGTTTTATTTTTATATATTTTAAAAGATGTCTTCGTAACATAAATATTTTAAAAGCATTACTTGTAAAACTATTTAAATTTACAAACTACGATAAGTGGCCACTAACTTGACAGTAGTGGCTACTAAACATACAGCCTCTACCGGCCACTGGCTACTAAAGCAAATATTGAATTTTAACCTTTATTTGTTTGCTATTTGAAAAGTGTCACTAGTGAAAATTAACCATTAATAACAACAATCATAGGAATTAATGATGTATACAGTATAATTGTATTAAATAAATATTAAAATATATTATATTTATGTAGAGGAGAGGGAGGGGGCACATGTGAACAATTTTTACACTTATGGCTATTTCTCAAAATTGTTATGAGCTATTGAACCAAAAATTGATTTATATGAATATTTAGAATTTGTTTGTTCTTTTGGTGAAACTTTTGGATGCATTTATCAAGAATTTCTAACTTATATCATCATTCTAAAAATTGTCTAAATTTGTTCACATGTGCCCTGGTGGAGGGGTAGTTGTGAACATAGCTGGGGCACATATGAACACATGCATAAATAAGACAAAAATATTTTTTTGTGAATAAAAATTGTGATAAAAACTAATTATATGCTCACTTTCTAGTTGTGTGAATAAATCAATAAATGTTTCAACATAGATACAAGAAATTATTCGTAAAATTGTACACTAATATGCCTACTCCTTTTGAGTCACTTTAATTGTTATCTAACTTCCAGTAAATTAAAACTGTGAAGCAATTCTAAAAGCATTGAATTTATAGCTCAATGTTTGACAAAGGTGATTAAATTTTAAACGAAAAAAAAAAATGCCTTCATAGACTTAAAAAGCACACTTGTGAACTGTTCACATCTGTTCCCATATGTTCTGTTCACAAATGCCTCATCTACCAACTTAAGCTTAACTTATAAAAAAAAAAAAGATATTTTTAATTGAAATAAGGAAGCAAAACTTTTTGTAGTCTTACCTAATTAATGCCACCAGGGTTCGTTGATATATATCCGATATTTATTTTTAAAATATCAAGATTTTTGATAGTTTCGATATTTTCAAATTCTTGATATTTATTTTCAAAATATCAAGATGTTTGATATTTTGTATATTTGATATTTATTTTCAAAATATCACCGTGCAAGATACTTTTGATATTTTCCACATTCAAATAAAGTGTAAATGAAATTTCCACCTGTTATTGGCTGTCATTCTGTGGATAATGAAATTTTGCCTCTGGCAGTGACATTTTTATCAAAAGAAGAAAACAAATCTTTTCCAAGCTTTATGTTTGAAACTTTTATTTTTAAATGTGGAACTAATAATTATGTTAGTCAGTTAATTCAGAACAGCCATTGAAAGATAAAATGTAATTTTGATAATGACAAAGGTAAAATGTAATTTTGATAATCACTTACATACAGCCAGGGTTCGTTGATATATATCAATGGATATACAATATTTATTTTCAAAATATCAAGATTTTTGATATTTTCATATTACTTGATATTTATTTTCAATGTATCAAGATGTTTCATATTTTCTGCACTTGATATTTATTTTCAAAAAATGAATGTGCGCAAGATATTTTTGATATTTTCAGTCGTAATTTGTATTATTTCACTGTAAATAAAATAAATTTTCAACTGTTATTGATTGTCAATTTGTAGATAAAGAACTTTTGTCTCTTCTGGATATGATGTTTTTAGCCAAAAAAGAAAAATATATTTTTCAAGCTTTATATTTGAAGCTTTTATTTTTAAATGTTGAACTAATAATTACGTGGCACATAATTCAGAACAACCATTGAAAGATATTAGATGTAAATTTCAAACTGTGCGAAAAACGTCAGAACCAGGGATCTCCTGGCTGAAGCCGCAAGTGCTCTACCATCTGAGCTATCTGGTGGAACTTTTTCACCCAGCTAACCTTAATGATGAGACTTTGGCGGCTTCAGTCAGGAGATCCCTGGTTTGAATCCTGGTCCGGACATTTTTCACCCAGTTGGAAATTTACATCTAATATGATTTATTTTACCAATTCGAATAATTGTCTTAAAATTAATCTAGTGCATTGAAAGATAAACTGACTAATTTAAATAATATATATAGCAATTATATACAGCTTTCATTAGAAAAGAATCTTTTCTCGAGTTTTGGTTCATTTGAGTTTAAACTATACAACATATTAGGAAACACGAAATAAGACATTTTATATTTACATTTATGTTAAAATTTTTCAACTAAAAAAACTTTTTGTATTTTAAATTTTGTTTTAAAAATATCTGATTATTTTATACTTGATCTTGATACTGAATCCTATAGTTAGTTTTTTTTTATAAATGTATAAATCAATTTTTACTGTTTTCAATTATTTCATCTTCAATTTTGTTCTAAATGGAAAAGGAAAAAAAAAAATGCATTTTTAGAATGTTCTTTGATTAAGTTTTCATGTTAAGTGCAATATAGTTTAGTTTCTAATCTATATTATGCTCGAAAACATTTATTATCAGCGGTAAGTTGGCTGCTTTGAAAATATCGGATATATATCAAAATATCAGATATTTTTGATATTTTCGAAAATATCATAATATTTACGAACCCTGAATGCCACTATAGAATGCAATGCTGATATTCTACTTTAAAAAATGTCTTGAATGAATTTTTACTCCAATAACTTAGAAGACTTTTTTACTTCACACCTTCTAAAACAAACAAATTACAACTACCAGAAATCAAAATGGCTTATTGTTTTGAAAATTCAGCCAAAAGGTGGTACCAGTACTACCATCTATTGGTAATTTTTTGAATTTTTTTATTTCAAATTAACTGAGTGAAATATGTACTGTTCATATGTACCCAATGTTCACATGTGCCCCCCTCTCCCCTTCTCTGTTTATCCTCTGCTTTGTACGATTTAATATTATAGAAATTTCAATCATCGGCTTAATTTTTTATTTCAATTTAAATATCTTTAAAATTTTGTCTTTTGTGAATTCCATAGCTTTCATCATCCTAAATAATCAACAGAAATTGAATATTTGTTGTACTTACTGCTCTGGGAAAACAGCTCATTGGTCCAAACATTTGTTTGGTTGAAAGCAAACCAGCATTAGTTAATCTTTACGTAGCGGGACTGAACTCTTGAGACAATGTTTTTTAGTAAAAATATAAAAAAGGGATATTTCTAAATGAATAATGCTGATATAAGGATGCATTATAATATCTCTACTATGATTCATTTCAATTACATTTTGAATATTCAGTGTTGTGTTATTCCATATATTTATCCTTCCAATTTTATTATCATATTTTAGTGTGTGCCAAATCAAATTTTGTGACAGACTGTACATTCAGAAGCAATTTATCTAATATATACATGCATATATGTTTTTTGTCTGTTTTCCAGCTGACAGTTTTCTATTAAAAAAATTATTGTCACCAAACAGTTTGATTTAAATTTTAAACTAAAGAAAAAAAATGCGTTGACAGACTTAAAAAATACACTTGTGAACTGTTCACATCTTCTCCCATATGTTCTGTTCTCAAGTGCCCCATCTACCATCTTCAGCCTAACTTATAAAAAAAAAGATATTTTTAATTGAAATAAGGAAACAAAACTTTTTGTAGACTTACCTAATTAATGCCACTATAGAATGCAATGTTCATATTCTTCTTTAAAAAATGTCTTTCATGAATTTTTACTTCAATAACTTAGAAGACTTTTTTACTTCACCTTCTAAAACAAACAAATTACAACTACCAGAAATCAAAATGGCCTATTGTTCTGAAAATTCAGCCAAAAGATGGCACCAGTACTACCATCAATTGGTAATTTTTTGAATTTTTTAATTTCAAATTAACTGAGTGAAATATGTACTGTTCACATGTGCCCTCCTCTCCCCTACCTGAAAGTAATTTTTGTACAATTAATTGTGTTTTTATATGTATTGTAATTATTTAACTCAAGATGAATATAGCACTAGAATTTTAACTCTTATTTATTAAAAATGTACTTCTTAGTTATCCCGTCAACCAAATTACTGTCACCAAATTGTAAGATTAAATGCCAATAATGGTTGCCATTTGTCGCATTCTCGAATGGTGCGAGTTGCGAAATACTCATAGTCGCTGGTTCATTAACTACACTTATTAATTTAATTTACTTTATATACAAGAATATTATTTACAGTTTATACATTATTCGAAGAATTATATACATTATTTGAAGAATATTGGATCCAGCGAACGCACCATAGGTCCGCAGAGATTGTCGAAAACCAAACAACTGAACTATTCTTAAAGGTTGCCAAACGGCCAAACCTAAATTACAGAAGAATACGCCATGGAGGCGTGCGCGACAGTCAAGGTTAAGAGAAGCCGTAACATACCGGCCCCCGTTGACATGTGTCAACATTCAACATAATAATACTAAATATAACAATAAACAATAGGAATTAAATTTCTAAAAACAATATACACTAGTTTCCAAAAAAAATTACAAATATGCTACTTCCAATAAAATACGTTTTTAAGTTTTTCAAAGATGAGAATTAGATAAATTATAATGCAAACAGTGGTTACACTTGAATATCATAAAAGACTATTATCAAAATTAGCACTCAATGCACATAGCAAACTAATAAAATTAACAAAGTTTATAATATTTAATTAAAGAAAATATATAGATACGGTAACAGTTAGATTTAGATTCTATGTGAAAACTGAAGCAAAGAATTGCGTTCTGTTATCCCAATTTTAACTTGATATACATAATAAAATGTTCAAAATAAAAATATACAATAGTGATGATAATAATGCAATGAGTTAAATGTTTTAAGATAATAGAAATCAGCAATCATCTAATGGAAGAGGACACACTTTTGAGACGGACCTCGTAACTATACCTGTTGCTGTTTTGAGGTGTAAAACTCTGACTTTTTTATCAGAGCCATGTATTACTTTAAGGACACAACCTAATGCCCATTTGCCAGGAGGTAAATTATCCTCCTTTAGGATGACCATACATCCTTCTTTTAGATTTTCTTTTTCAATGTACCATTTTGTGCGTTGCTGTAAATTAGCCAAATATTCCGTGTTCCTTTTTTTCCATAAAAGTTGGGTCATTTGGGTTAATTTTTGCCAGTTAGACAACCTATTATCATTAATTTTGGTCAAATCCGGTTCAGGAATTGAAGTAATTGGTCGGCCTATTAAAAAATGGGCAGGGGTCAAGACTTCAATTTCATTTGGATCTGACGACAAAGGGACTAAAGGTCGAGAATTTAAAATTGCTTCAATTTCTGTGGTTAATGTCCAAAATTCTTCGAGTGTGACTCGAGAATTGCCTAAGACTCTTTTGAGATGATATTTAAAGGATTTCACCCCAGTCTCCCATAATCCACCAAAATTGGGTGAACGAGGAGGGATGAATTTCCAGTTAACAGCCTCAGAGGCCAAATAATTAGACAAAGCATCATCGGGTTTACATACCAGGGCATGTAATTTCTTCAACTCTTTATTTGCACCTACAAATGTAGTTCCATTATCTGACATTATAGTTGTGCTTTTACCTCTTCTAGCGAAAAATCATTTCAGGGTGGCAATAAAGGATTCAGATTTTAAATCTGTTACTATATCCAAATGAATTGCCTTTGTGGCGAGACAAACAAAAATTGCAACATAAATTTTATTATAATTGCCCTTTCTCTGATTTTTATACTTAATCATAAAGGGTCCACAGAAATCAATCGCACATTTTTTAAATGGTGGGCTAGGGTTTACTCGTTCTGAAGGCAAATTTCCCATTATTTGATTCGCACTTATTGGCTTGTTTCTGAAACAGGTTATGCATTTATGAACTATTTTACGCGCTAAAGATCACCCATTTATTACCCAATATTTTTGCCTGACATGATGCAATAAGGATTGTGGCCCTAGATGGAAAAACTTGTTATGAAAATATTCAAAAATAATTTCACTTAATTTATTATTATGGGGTAAAACAACAGGATGCTTGTTTTCATAAGTCAGACTGGAATTGTCTAGGCGACCTCCAACTCTGATAATTCCTGCAGAATCTAAATATGCATTCAAAAATCTTAATTTACTTTTACCTGACAGGCTCTTCTCGTTCTTCAGTTGGTTTATCTCTTCAGAAAAGGTAGAATACTGTACCTGTTTAATCAGGACAACTTCCGCTTTTTTCAACTCATCAATTGTTAAAGGACCACTTTTTTTTTCTTTAACATTTTTACAATTTTCTATAAATCTAAAAATATAACTAATAATACGAATCAATTTCAAAAAATCATTAGTCAAAGTAAACAAACAATTATACAGTAAATTTTCAGTCTTAACTGCAAGGTTAATGTCCTGAACTGATTTGAATTCTAACGCATAGTCATTATTTGTTTCTAGATCTACTAGATTATTTTCTGCATGCTGAATTTTGTCACGAAGAAAGTTCGGACCACAAAACCAAAGGTTGCAATTTAAAAGTTCCTTAGCGTCCAGTCCTCTAGATATTACATCAGCTGGATTATTATCCGATGTCACATGCTGCCATTGGTAAGAGTCTGTAAGTTCTTGTATAGCGGCAACTCGGTTACTCACGAATGTTTTTAACAAATGCGGTGGTTTTCTAATCCAAGCTAGCGAGATCGTGGAGTCACTCCAGAGAACGATATTTTCTATTCGAATGTCCAGTGACGGTAGAACTTTATGAATTAGTTTCGCTAATAGGAGGCAAGAACACAACTCCAAACGTGGAATTGACACTGTTTTTATAGGAGAGACCCTGGATTTTCTGCATAATAGTTGTGCAGCAGGAGATCCTTCAACTGGTAACAATTGAACATAAATTGCAGCCCCATAAGCTAACGAAGAAGCATCCGCAAACCCGTGTATGATTATGCGATCTTCACGAAAAACAAATCTAGGAATTTTTAAGTTCTCCAACTCTGAGAGGGTGGATACAAAGTCATTCCATTCTCTCTCCAGACAATCCGGTAATGGCTCATTCCAATCGATTTTGGCTAACCAGAGCTTCTGCATAAATATCTTAGCCCTTGTTACTACAGGCCCAATTAATCCTGACGGGTCAAATATTTTTGAAATTAAAGATAGGACATCTCGTTTACTATAAAATTCTTTGTTAGGAATTTTCAATTTATACAGAAAACAGTCACTCTGTGGTTCCCATAGAACACCCAAGGTTTTTACTGAAGTACAATCTGGCTGATCATCGAAACTATGTTCGGTGGCAACCCTAGTATGAGATTCAACTAATTCTTGATGATTTGCACACCATTTGTGTTTCCACAATTCAAAAGTTGAATTAATTGTAATTTAAGGATTTTAGCTTTTTCGAGAGTTGATTCCCCGGAAAGAAGATCATCTACATAAAAGTCCTTTAAGACGACTGACGATGCTAGAGGTAAGTTTTTTTGTTCATCTAGGGCTAATTGCTTAAGAACACGAGTAGCTAAATAAGGAGCGTTAGATGTCCCATAAGTCACTGTATTGAGCTTATAAGTTTGTACTGGTGCGTCAATATTGTTCTTCCACAAAATTCGAAGAAAGTCTCTTTGCGGAGGATTAATTAATACCATTCGATACATCTTCTCTACATCCGCAGTGAATGCATATCTATGTTTTCGAAAACGAATCATAATTAAGAATAACTCTTGTTGTGGAATTTTACCCTTTAAAAGGAGGTCATTCAATGACAACCCAGACGTCGTTGGCGTTGACGCGTTAAACACAACACGCAAGCGTGTAGTACTTTTTTCTGGTCTGTAAACTCCATGATGAGGTATATAATAACAGTCCTTTACGGGTTCCGATTCCTCCACTAACTCCATATGATTTAAATTTTTATACTCGTCCATAAATTTCGAATACAGAGGTTGCAAGTTCGAATCCCTATCTAATCGGTGCCAATCTTGATCGAGTCTTTTTTCGGCTAATTTTTTTGATTCTCCTAAAAATGTAGCATCCTCCATAGGCATGCTCACAACGTACTGACCAGTGGCAGTTCGATAATGCGTAGTTTTAAAATGATTTTCGCAAAATTTCTCTTCTTCACTAAGCAACGAACTGGAATCATTAATATTTTCGATTTCCCAAAATTGTCGCAAGGATTGTTCTATTTTTTCATTTTGAGTGAGTAGACCACAATATTGAGAATCGTTTGGGGAATTACTCACAACACCGCTAGCTACATATCCAAACACGGTGTCTTGAAATAACAAGTTTTGTGATGAGCAGCGAATTTGACCGGCTTTCAATAAATCAAAAAAGCATTGAGAACCCAATAATAAATCTATTTTTCCTGGTATATTAAATTTAGCATCTGCTAACGAGATATTTGTGGGTATATCAGAAATGTCTACACGAATGGGCGAAAGTGGGGTTATTTCTGTAATTTTTGGCACTAAAAGAAATTCCAGTTCCCTTGTGAAATCTCTATTTTTATTTGAAATCACAGTTTCAATTTTATAATTCAGTGTCGTAGCTGTGCCATTCAGCCCAGATATAGTAGCAAAAACCTTTGTTTTTTTTAAACCCAATTTTTTTGCAAACTCAAATGATACACAATTAATTTGACTGCAAGAATCTAATAAACTTCTTCCCTGAATAAAATTCCCTTTACTCGTTTTAATTTCAATTATTGCAGTTGGTAAAATGACGCTTTTATTCGAAGAAGGAAAACAATTTGAAAGACTTTGCGAAACTGCTACATCAGGCGCCGCATTTCTTTCCCCCCGCATCACTGTCTGCTCTTTTTCTGCCTTTTGATTTCGAGATTCATTATTAGAAACAATTGATTTATCTCTATGTAATAGAGTGTTATGAGATGAAGGCGATTTACAGTGTTTACATGTATGTTTTGACACACAATTAGAAACTAAATGAGATTCCAAAAAACATTTCAGGCAAAGCTTATGCTTTTTAACGATAGCATATCGTTCACCAAACTGCATATTAAGAAATTTCTTACATTTATATAGAGGATGAAATTGATCACAAATAACACACTGCCTCTCAGAACTCGAATTTACTAACAAAGATTTCGATTTTATTTCACTACTGATTTTTGATCTAGTTATGTTTCTATTTATACTTTCGAGCAATTGACTTCTTTTTTCTAAAAACTGCATTAAACTGTCAAACCTTGGGACTTCAGATGTGTTTATTGACAATTCGTATTGTTTCCGAGACTCCTTATCCAATTTGTCTAAAATTATGGTTGTAAACAAAATGTCCGAGAGTTTATTTCTCTCAAATCCTAAGTTGGTTAGAGCCCTGATATTTTTGTTTATAACATCTACTAATCGCCTTAGTTCTTTAGTTGACTCATGTGCAATTCTTTCGAAATCTAATATAGCCTTTAAGTGTATATTCACAATAATTCGTTTATTCTCAAATCTATTTTCTAATGCTTTAAACAATGAATCAAATGTGTCTTCTGGAGTTTCTAATTGTTTAGCTTCATTTTTTAATGCGGAATGTAAATAATGTAATTTCTGAATTTCAGATAGCTGTTCATTATTCGTAACAATATTGT
The DNA here is from genome assembly GCA_963932465.1 of Maratus speciosus. Lineage (NCBI taxonomy): Eukaryota > Metazoa > Arthropoda > Arachnida > Araneae > Salticidae > Maratus > Maratus speciosus. Next base: position 512,268,783 of record OZ010795.1, read on the forward strand.
TAAATTCGATTTTGAACATATTCCAATCCTCATACTTTCCACTAAATTGAGGAAGTGGAATTTCTGCCAATTTGATCTTACAATTACTAAATTTTAATTCAGGACTTTTAGTTTCATTTTTATCAGAATTTAATAATAGATTGAAACTTACCTCTAGCTGTTCCACTCGTTCTTCCAACTCCATTAATGAAGAGTCGATTTCCGTCATATCATGATCGTCAGGAGCTGTTGTGTAATAATCGGTACGTAACGAATCGATGTTATTGGAAACCTTTTCAAGAGTCTTGAGTTTTGTATCGATTTTGATTTTTGACCACGTAGCGGTCTCATCATTTAGTAGAGTTTCTAGCCTAGTGAGCTGAGCTTTTAACGAGCCCCTCGATCTGTTTAAGGACACTAATGTGACCATTTCAATTGGTAATTTCACAACAACTAAAATACAATACTAATGAAGAATCAAAAACGAAACCACTTCCGGTGAGCGAACCAATGTCACATTGTCGAATGGTGCGAGTAGCGAAATACTCATAGTCGCTGGTTCATTAACTACACTTATTAATTTAATTTACTTTATATACAAGAATATTATTTACAGTTTATACATTATTCGAAGAATTATATACATTATTTGAAGAATATTAGATCCAGCGAATGCACCATAGGTCTGCAGAGATCGTCGAAAACCAAATAACTGAACTATTCTTAAAGGTTGCCAAATGGCCAAACCTAAATTACAGAAGAATACGCCATGGAGGCGCGCGCGACAGTCAAGGTTAAGAGAAGCCGTAACACCATTAATTAATTAATTGTAAGATTAAATGCCAATAATGGCCAATAAAACTATTAATTCGACATTTTATTCGTATTTTTATTAATGTTTTACTAATTTATTTGTTCTTTCGTTATTTAAAATAAAAATTATGTTAATGTGCATAACTTGGCAAGTGGTTTTGGCGAAATTGGTCGATGGGATAACTAAGAAGTACCATTAAAAATTCCGGTACTTTTCAGTTAGCTGGGCGCCAATGTTATATATTCACACATATATATATGTATATATACATATATTGTATATATACACATATATACATATATATCCACATATATGTATGTAGAAATTTAATGTACATTGATTTTGTCGAATAAATGTACTTCTACTGGGTCGGTGTCTAGAAGGAATTAGTCCAGGCAGATTTTTAACTAAATCTTAAACTTTAATGTTCTTGAATATATGGATGAGGTATTTACATATGGGGTATTTACATTTGAATTTAACCATGATAAATATAACTGGCCGGCGACATTCTGCTTTAAAACCAAGGTCCGCTGACCCAGTATTCGGTCGACACAATGTTTCACACGTCCGTTCTCGAGAGCAATCAACAGTCATCTCTCTTTCTCACAATAGTTTTTGTAAGTTCAGCAGTTTTTTCGTAGACTCAGAGGTTGGGGTGGACCGTCCCGAGCCTCATCTAAGAATGTGCTAGTCTTTGCAGTACAGAGTTCAAATTCTGTCACCACAATTTGGACTACCTGACAGGGCTGGGTCCTCCCAGTCACCCATCTACCTTTATATGCCAGACTGGTACTGGACTACTTTTTCCAGAATGTATAATATACACACAAAAAATTCACAAACAATATATAAAACAAAATAATAGCAAAATCAATCACTAAATACTGATGATCAAAAGTTTTTAGTCCTTGACCAATATTTTTAGAGTTAGAAAAATAATAAAGTTTTCTGCTTGTCACTTGGAAGCAGTTCTTTTCACAGTTTATTCATAATAGTAATAAAAAAAAAGATACCAATAACACACAGTTAAGAAAAAATAATAAAATAAAATAAACACAAAAATCACTTAAAGCTCAAATATTTCGTCTTAGACAGTAGAAGTCCAAGGCTTCATATGATCTGTAGCCATTGAGGTCGTATTTGGACCCTCATGGTGTCCAACTTTACTCACGTTATAGCAATCATTTCTTTTTACTGCAGTAATCTCATAGGGACCAAGAAACTTAGGCTTGAGTTTAGTACCTGTCCCAAACTGTGTTTTTTGAATGGCCACCAAATCACCGAGTTTACATGAGTTGGCCTTTTTTCGCTTTTTGTTATACGTTTTCATGTTTTCCTGTTGTATTTTTAATATGTTTTGCTTAGCTATTTCTCTATTCGAATTTCTTTTCGACATGAACGAATTTAATTCCTCATCATCTAACAGCGTTTCGATTTGCAGGTCAGTTTTCTGCTGCAGTTTCGTTCTTGTCAGTAATTCAAAAGGTGTAAATTTTGTACTTCTCGATACGGTACTATTCATGATGCGTTGTACGGGCGCGACAAATTTGTACCATTTAGCGGGGGGTCTTCTATGCTAAGTTTTGCTAAAATTGGGACAAGAATTCTGTGTTAAAGATCAGTCAGTGGAAACCAGATAAAGCAATTGGTATGGCGCTTTTAAAATTTAGCTGACATATTTGCAATTCTGACTACAAACTACTAGCAAAATTATCCAAGTTTTATTCCAATATTAATGTCTTCATTATTGAGAAATTGGGTTACTTATTAAACTCTAAATCAATTAAATGTCATTAAAACTAATTAAAAACATTTTAAAATGTGTAGTGTATAATTACAATGCTTCATTGTATAAAAACCAATTATGGCCAAAAAAGGCCACTTTTGGCCAAAAAAAGCCGGTTAAAACCAATAAAAGCCACCGGCATGGCTTTTTTTAATTTTATCCGGCTTTTTTGCAACCCTGCTTACAATATCTCTCAAAATCAGCAGAGGTAAATGCTGGTCCTTTGTCGGTAATGATTCGCGATGGATTTCCGAAAATATCATGTTGTCGGGTCAATTTATCAATGACTTCTTTAGCAGCTGTAGTTTTAATGTTGTATAGCCAAACAAATTTAGTAAATGCGTCCACAACAGTAAAAATATGGTTGTAATTTTTATTTGTAGAAGGCATGGGACCAATGTGATCTATATGATAGGTCTCGAGGGCATATTTTGTTTGGGGATCGGGTTTAACAGACCTTCTCCTTTTCCTTGCTTTTTATTACAAAGTATACACTCTATGCAGTTGGCAATGACACTTTCAATTTGCTTTCTTAATTGGGGTATAAAATAATTTACTTTTAAAATAATTTCAGTTTTAGACACTGCGTAATGACCTTTGTTATGAACATCGCATATTATTTCCTTTTGCATATTGGTAGGAATCATCAAAAGTTCTCTGTCATTTTCATATTTGTATACGATGTCGTTTCTTATAAAATATTCTGAACTTTCATTTTTTTCAATTAACTTTTTTATCGCTTGTATGTATTCGTCCTCTTGTTGTGCATTCTTTATTTTTAATGTTAATTCATCATGCGATCGGGTAACTATTAGTACTGTATTTCTACTCAATGCGTCTACATGTTTCATTTGGGATCCTGATCGGTGGGCAATTTCATAATCAAATTCCTGTAAGAAGAAAGTAGTAGAAAAAAGTAGCCCATCTGGCTACTTTTGGCGTAATGTCTTTTTTGTCCATTGTCTTTTGAAACGCGGAACAATCTGTCACAATTTTAAATTTCGTGCCTAATAAGTAGTTTCGGAATTTTTTAACTGATTCTATTACTGCGAGTGTTTCCAATTCATAACTCGAATATTTTGCTTGAGTAGGTGTAGTTTTACGGCTCATGTAATGAATAGGATGTAAGTTTTTGTTTTCATCTTCTTGTAGTAGGGCACTACCAAAACCTATGGTGCTTGCATCGGTGTGCAATTCTAGTCTAGCACCTCGTCGGAATGTATGCAATACTGGGGGGTTAACTAATTTTTCTTTAACAGTCTCAAAAGCTTGTTTTTCGAGGATTCTAAATTTAAATGTATTTCCCACTTTTAATAAGTCACTTAAAGGTCTCGCTATAGTTGCATAATGTGGGATGTATTTACTGAAATAAGAAGTTAAACCCAGAAAACTGTGTAATTGTTTAAGGGTGCTGGGTTCAGGAAAATTCTTTACTGCCAAAGTTTTGGCTTCCAAGGGCCTAATAGTTCTGTTTTCGATAATATAGCCTAAAAATTCAATTTTCCGTTTAAGGAATTGGCATTTTGCAAAATTAAATTCAAGTCCGTAATCCGATGCAACTTCTAGGACGCGTTTCAGTTTTAAAAGCGCTTCTTCTTCAGTCTTTGCAAGTACTATGACATCGTCTAAGTAAATTAATATTACTTTTTCTTTAATTAACTGTTTAAAAACAGCTTGAATATATCTCTGAAAATTCTGGGGGCCAATCGATAATCCGAATGGAAGCTTTAAATATTCGTACTGGGAGTTATGCGTGACAAATGCTGTATATTTCCTACTCTCCTCTGCTATGTCTATATGAAAAAAACCATTTTTTAAATCCAATGTAGTAAAAACCTTTGCTTCCTCAATGTTATCTAAAACGTCTTCTATTCTTGGCAAGGGAAAATTATCTCTAATTATTTTTCTATTTAAGGGTCTATAGTCTACACACAATCTCCAAGAATTATCTTTTTTTTTCACTAATACTATAGGCGATGCATAATTAGAGTTACTCTCCATTATAATTCCCATTTCCAACCATTCTTGTATTTGTTTGTTTACAAATTCCTGTTCTGGATATGCTAATCTACGCGGTCGTTGCGCAATCGGAATATCATCAGTTAATATTACATTTATTTTAACTCTGTGTCCTTAACCTTGTTTGGCTTATAATTAGTGATCAATTCAGTTAACTCTTTCTTAATAGTGTTGTTTGTAATGTGATTTAGCTCAACTTCCTGAAAATTAATAGAATTAGCTGTCTCAGCTAAATAAATATCTGTGGTTTTCGCTGAGTCCAACTGTGGGATGGAACACTTCACTTTCTAACAAACAACTTTTATCAGAGTTTAATTGCATGTTTATTTTTTCACTAAAGTTGCAAGCTGTTTCATTTTGACTAGTTTGTTCCTTTCTCACCAATTCAGCTGTCGCAATCATTTTTCCTATCGTGGGATTGTTTTGCTCTTCTGACCGCAACGTCGCATGAAATCTGGGTGTGACATAGATGACGCGTCTGTTTTCTGACATGACTGTTTCTTGTGGGAAAGCAGTGACGTAATTCACCCTAACTTCCTTCAATTTTCGTTTCCCTGTAATTTGCAATCCTTTTTCTGACATATTGAAATTTACCCGTTTTCAAAAAGTTATTTCCTAAAATTATAGAATGGTTCAAATTTTTTACGACGTATAAATCTGCATTCACTGTGTAACCATCTATTTCAATTTTTACGGTCATAAATCCTGTGGTGTGTAATTTGGCTACCACCAATACCTGATAAAACCAAGTCATTTTCATGCAATTTAGGGCATCCCAGGGCTGTATAAGTATCGTTGCTACACATATTTGACATCACTTCCTGTATCTATTAAAGCATCCATATTTTTTTCCTAAAATCCCCACTCTTTTTATTGTTTATCAACCGGATTTGAGTTATTGCTTACGGCAGCGTTTGCATTTTTAGGAGAATTATTTGTACACTGGTCAGACCTATGGCCATGAATTTTACACTTCCAGCAGACCAGAATTTCTTTTTTCGGGGGCAATCCCTAAAACGGTGAGAAAAAGTCATTGTAATTGAAACAACAGATTTTTGTTTTTAAATTCTTTTGGGGGGTATGTGTGTAGTTTTTCTCATATGGTACGCGACTAATGTTATTTCGATGGAACGTTCTATTATTTTCACTACCTTGACGTTTCTAAATTTCGTGTATGGGGCTTAATTTCAGTTTTCCGTAAGTTAATTCTGGCGGTTTCAAAATCATCTAATTTATTTGTCAATTCTTCTACACTAGAATTTTCCGGCAATTCGTCACAAAAGTGTTCCTTCATTTCTAGGGACAGTTTTCGCCTAATCTGGTCAATGATTAAAATATTTTTGAACTCTTCGAACGTTGATATGTGAACGTGTATAACTGGCCGGCGACATTCTGCTTTAAAACCGAGGTCTGCTGACCCGGTATTCGGTCGACACGACGTTTCACACGTCCGTTCTCGAGAGCAATCAACAGTCACCTCTCTTTCTCACAATATTTTTTGTAAGTTCAGCAGGTTTTTTTCGTAGACTCAGAGGTTGGGGTGGATCGTCCCGAGCCTTATCTAAGAATGTGCTAGTCTTTGCAGTACAGAGTTCAAATTCTGTCACCACATGTATATATACATATACGTATGTATACATAACACTGGCGCCCGGCTAACCGAAAAGTACCAAAATTCCCTTTTAAAATCTCACACAACTTCTACTGTAAACTGTCAATTAATAAAGATATTCAGAATAGTTAGAAACAGAATCATATTTAAATAAGAGAGATTGTTCTTACATTATTTGTTTGCTATTTGAAAAGTGTCAATAGTGAAAATTAACTATTAATAACGACATTCATAAAAATTAATGATGTACAAATGTAAGTTCCTGAACATTGTCCATTAAATAATCTGTTCCTTACCTTTTTTGCAAACTGGGTGTTTCTCAACAAAATGAAACAAACTTTCAGGTGCGATGATAGACATCAAGACAGACAATTTTTGCTCAGGGAAACAAGATCGTAATCTACCTATTCAGTCAAAATATACAGCGTATCTAATCCCAGGTCAAACATATATTTTTACCGACTTCGAAAAAAGGAGGAGGTTATCAATTCGACGCGTATGTATGTTTTTTTTTTTTTATGTATGTTCACCGATTGCTCCGGAACTTTTTGTCCGATTTATGTGATTTTGATTTTAATTGAAAGAGGATACTCTCGAATTGGTACCACTTCCGTTTCATCGAAATTGGTTGAGTAGTTTTTTAGTAATTCAACAAAAACCAATAAAATAAAGGATTTTTCGCAAATTATCTTTCATTGTTGTAACAGGTTTTTCATTCATAAGCATAAAGCTATGTATTCATATGCGTTGTCACCAGACTTGGTGCCATTTGGTGAAATATCGCCAAATTTGGCGACCAAAATAAGTTGCCATAATGAAGCCAACTTGGCTGTAACTGACTAATTTGGCGATATTCCCCATTCAAATTCACTAATGGATCTTCTCCAATATGTTTCTTCACAATTCTATCGGCAGTCATATTTACAATTCTCAATTGCCAACCATTATTTAAAATGCTAAAAATACAGAAGCAAACTAAATTAATACATGAAAACATCTGAATTGTATCAAGAAATGAGAACATGTAAATTTTAATCAGATTGCACGATAAAAGCAAAAAGTGCGCTTTTTACTTTGCAGTAGTTTTTGAAGTCGGTTTTATTTTGGTAAAAAAGTTTATATATTATTATTCATTACTTTAACAATAATGAAAATAATGTAACTATATTTTCAACAGAGTTACTTTGATTTCTGTGAAATATGTTAACATGAAAAGAAGTGCTGGAAATATCCACCATTCTTATCTAAACAACACTGAGCTAGACATTCCTTTAGAATGCAACTATTGTGGTCACCTGCCAAAATTCAGTGACTTCCATGATAGCATCAGATTTTACTGTGCTGTCCTCTAAAAAAAACCCACTTTTTTAATTTCTCACTATATAAAATTTAATAAAAATACAAAACAATTTGAAGTAGCTACATTTTTCACAGCCTGTTCTGACTAAGATTTTTAATGTATAGTATTTTTTTTTTTTTGTATCAATATATTACAAAATGGCAGCCAATTAAACAAGACTTTGAAAAAAACCACTTTTTCCTAAAAATAACCCACATGTAAAAACACTTCTAGAAATCAAAATATTAAACAGCAAAGTTTTTCTTTCATTATTAATTGTTTTAAAACACAATTCTGCAAAAAAAAAAAAAAAAAAGAAAAAAATAATAATAATATTTTAATAATTGTAAATTGAAGGATTTACAAATGAAAAATTATAAATGTAATTTTTTGCTTATTTTTTAAAAAACTAAATAAACACTTATGCTTTTATTATTGTAAATGGCATATAGAAACAGGACAAAAAAAAATTTTGACTTCTGTGATATTTTTGATTAAGTTCTAGGGTGGGTTTTTTTTAGGATACATTTTCCTGTGGGTTTTTTTTTAGAGGACAGCATTATATACAAGCTAAATTACTGATCCAAATCTTGCTAAACTATCTCCATTATTAAAATAAATAATCATTGTTTAACGTCTGATACACAATTTAAAAATTAAAAATATATTACAATTCATCAGACATACAAGTAAAAATTACATAAATACATTTATTAAAAATGCAAAAGTTTCGAGCTAAATTTTAGCCTGTGCACTTCCACCTGAATACACAGCATTGCTTTGATATTTTTTATACTTTCTTTAATTTTAACTGTTAATAATTATTAACTACTGTAAACATGATATCAGGGGCGTGCCGAAGGCTGTTTTAGTGGGGGGGTGTGAACTGAATTTTGCCGACTGCAAGATCGGTGGTTAGAAAGGCTTTGTGATAGCTCCCCTCCCCCTCCCCCCCCCCCCCCCCTCAGTGACGGAGTCAACTGTTCTACAATACTGTGAATTTATAAAAATCACTAAAAGTCTTAAGTGTTCACCTGCATTCTCCTTAACCACAGTCGAAATTAAATGCTGTTATTCAGTATGTGTAAATTTTTTTAAATTATTTTACTTTATAAGTAGAGTTGAGAATCCTGTTATTAATTAGGATTCTGCTTGCGATTTAAAAGGAAATGTGTACGGATGTACCGTACATTAACCAGTTCACAAAAGTAACAATTAAAGATGTTGAAGTACTTCGGAATCCATGTTTCTATAAATAAAACCTCATGCTGTTGTGAAATGTAAGTGTATAAATTTTAAAATATACATAAAAAAGACAAATCTTGCTTGCTAAAAATAAGATATATATTAGTATAAGAGACTAAAAATTATCCTTCTACATTTTTAAATTATCTCCCACCTATCCTTCAGAATATCCCATTTTCCAGCTACACTGTCTAAATCCAACATGTCAGTTATGTCTGTTTCACAGGTTAATAGCATTAGTTCGTCCAGTCGCTCTTCCGACATGGTGATACGCAAGTAATTTTTTACTAACTTTAACCTGCTGAAACTTCTTTCATTACATGCCAATGTTACTGGAATAAGTAAGGCCAACTTGTAGGTAAAAAAAAGGTTAGTATACAAATGAGCCTTCCCCACAAGTTTTTGCGCTGCTGCGCCAATTGTATCCGATTCAGAACTAGCTATTTCTGAGGACATGAGATCAATTTCACATTCCAAGTTATCTATATCTTTGAGATCATCAGGGAATAATTGACACAGTTTAGAAATTTCCTCGGTAGAGCTATACTTGATCCTTGATGGAAGGAGACAGGCCAGTGGTTTAACGTTCTCAAATACCAACTTAGGAATGTCTCCAAATGCAGTTGTAAGCCAATATACCACCTTCAAAATTTCTGCTTTAAAATAATTCTGTCGTGTAAATAGAACTGCAGTTTCAGGATTTTCGTCGATCTTCGATGGAGGCCTCCGTCGCCTGTGCCGCAAATTGAACTCATAATCCTGATTTATTCCATGTGTCTCACAGATGTTATCAGCTTCCTTAATGATGTTCATTATTGCCGCCGCGTCATCATTCCGCAGTTTCTGAATGCTTTCGTAAGTTTTCTGCATTATGACGATTCCCTCTAAAATGTTCAGGTCTTCACGTTGCAATTGCTCTGTTGCTAACTTTGTCTTAAACATAATTGTTTTCATTGCAAGTAAAGAAACAATGAAATCGTATGACATCATTTTGCTTCTTAACCCTGCCACCTTAGCTCGAGCATCCTTGTCAACCTTCATGTCTTCAGAAATAATTTGCAGAGTATGGATGAGGGCATCATAGGACGATAAAATATCTCTGACTGAATCCGCTCGCATAGTCCATCTTGTCTTCGACAAAGATTTCAAGGTAAGACTCTTCTGAAGAAATTCAATTTTCTCTCTCAGTATGCCGAATCGCCTTGTACTCAGTGAAAAGAAGTTATAGAGATCCTGAATACTGTCGTAGAAATATTTTATTATATTGCTTTCTTCGCACGCCAGTTCAACACATAAATTCACTTTATGCGCGAGGCAGGGCATGTATAAGATAGATCTACAAGCTATTTCTGAAAGTTTTGATTGCCAGTCTAAAATGCGGCCGGACATTGATGACGTGGTGTCGTAAGACTGTGCACGAGCTTGGGAAAGCGATATTCCAACTGACTGTAGAAGGGGGGTGGGGGGAGAGGGGCTATACAGGAGCCTTTTCAAAAGATAATTTTACATCTGGATGATCTGTATGAATATGACTATGCAGTCCTCTAATAGAAATGCAGAAATATTTACATATTGTACATTGAATCCGTTTCCCTTTCCGGAGGTCGATGTTTTCATTCGGATGAAATTTTCTTATGTTGCGATATAAATTTATTTTTTTCTGTGAAATGTGTGTGTACGCGATCACTGTGTGTGCATAAAATTTTCACTGAATTACCCGCCATCATGCGACAAAAACAAACTTTTGCAAATCGCTCTTCTTCTGTGTCCGTGACTTCATCTTTTAAATGCAGCAACCTCAAATAACTAGCGCCAAATCCAGAGCCAAGATGTCACCAAATTCTAAGAATCAGTCCATAGCAGAAGGGAACAATTAAAGATGCTACATGGGAAAACTTACAATATAGATTGCAACAACCACGCCCTCTCCCTTCCTTTCACGAAAGTCTCAAATTCTCAGAAACGCGATTCTCTCTCTATATCTATCACCTCCACTATCTGGCAACCCCTCCCTCCTACACAGAATCATACACAATCTTCCTTGAAAAGTTCTTTCTTTTCCCCTTTAAAGACGGACAACAGAGAATTGAAATGATACTGACGACGAGAGGGGGTACTTTTTGCAGGGTGTGTTCTTAACTTTCCGACTATTCTAAATTTTACCAACTCTTCCAAATAAGTGGGGGGGTGTTACACCCCCAACACCCCCCCGCTAGGCACGCCCCTGCATGATATATAGTTTTCTTGTCATTTGAATGTTATTTATTGCACTGATGAGGGGCTAAAATTTAGCTCAAAACGTTTGCATTTTTAATTGTATTAAATGTATTTATGTAATTTTTACTTGTATGCAGACCTGCCAACTGCTACGAAAAAATCGTAGTTGCTACGATTTGGACCTATAAACTACGATGCTACGAAAATCGGCCTTAAACTACGATTTTTTGCAAAAAACACAAACGCATTTTTTGTTTATAGTTGCAATTTTTATCCCATGCAGCATATTTTTCAGGAGTGATTCTGTTCTAAAATTTACAAAATTTCAAAGTATTCATTTCCGAAAGTTTTAAAAAATTGGTCTTTAGTCCGAAAATTTGCACACTTAAAAAACACTCACGGGGAAAAAAGAAAAAAAATTCTAGGCTGCAAAACAAACTTCTTAACATAAAACCCTCCTGTATATTAAGCACGAGTGAATCGTGTTTCTGTAAATATTTAATACAGGAATTCCCTTCCTTAGAAACAGGGGTGCCATTTTAAGAATTTCTGGAAGGGGGGGGGGGGGGGGGGGGAGGTTCTTTGAGGGGCAAGGTTTGAAATAGTGTGCAAAATAGTACGATTTGCATACGGAAAGCATCGCAAGTCCTCCATAATGAAAACTGCTCTGCATTATTTCTTCCTGCAAATTCTTCCACAGATCTATTATTCTTCTGAAAGTATATTTTGAAGTTTCTTGGAAGCCCGCGAATTTCTTTTATGGAATTTTCCCAAATTAATTCCTGAATCGATCGTGGAAAAAATTGAGAATTTTTTCAAACGATCGTGTAAAAAATATTGGGTATTTCGTCAAAGATCTCAGAAACAAATAGTGCTTTATATACAATAGGTCGCTGAATTACACCTATTTTGCGCGAGATTGCGCAAAAAATTACGAATTTCGATAAACTATCGAGGGGGAAATATTGCAAATTTCGTCAAAAGGTCGTGTAAATGAGTAGTGAGTTTTGTTAATTGGTCGTGAAAAGATATCGAAAATTCTGCAGATCGGCTGCGATAAACTATCGCGAATTTCGAAAAATGATCGTGTAAAAAAAGTCAATTTCGTCAAAGGATCGTGGTTAAAAAAACGTGAATTTTTTCAAAATATCGCAGAAAGAAAACGGAATTTCGTCAAAAAGTCAGTAAGAAAATGCAAAATTCATCGAAAGATCGCAGAAAAAAAACACTAATTTCGTCAAAGGATCATGGTAAAAAACGCAAAATTTGTCAAAGGATTGCGGTAAAAATATGCGAATTTCATCAAAAGTTCATGGTAAAAAGTGCGGATTTCAACAAAGAATCATGGTAGAAAATGTGAATTACGATTGTGGGGAAAAATTGTGAATATCCTGAAATAATCACGGGAAAAAAAATCGCGAATTTCGTCAAAGTTTACTGCACTGGGCTAGAAAATTGGAACCAGGCTCCTTTTATAAATTTAAAAAAAAAAAAAAAAGGCTGTGAAACGAGAAGAAACTCTAAAAATCGTAGGAAAAAATTTACTATACTGAGTTGAAAGAATGAAACCTTATTCCTGTCACTAATGTCAAAAGATGGCTGCGAAACACGAAAAACTAACCAACCAACCTTCAGATTAATTTAAATTTTGTGTGCTACGATTTCTCATTGTCAAAGGTTGGCAGGTCTGTGTATGTCTGATGAATTGTAATATATTTTTTATTTTTATCTTCATTACTGTTAAAGTTGTGAACGAAAATTCAATTTTAGCTTGTAGTGACACATCCTGTATTTTTGATGGATTAAGTGGATTGAGATATTATTTTTTGTTCAAAAAATGTTTGTCTCAACCACATTATCTGCCCTGAAAATTCATTACAGGATTTTAAGAGTAACCTGTACATTTACAATCTCCGAAAATTATTGCACATTCCAGATACTCCACTTTGGTGCATTTAAAAACTTCATTGTAAAATCAAAATGAACAAGAATGTTCTTGCTGAGTTGCCACCATTTGAATAGATTATATTACTTATTTTATTTTTTACTTTATTCCACTGGCAAATAAACAGTATATGACTGTAAAAATTTCTCTTTGATTTTAATATATATATATATTTTTTACTATAAGAAAATTTTTAGCATTTATTTTAATTTACAGAAGAATTCATGAAATTTAAATTTGCATTAATTAAAAAAGTTTTAAAACCATCCTCTTCCTAAATAATAACTCAAAGCTTAGATATTTTTTTCTAGTTTAATGTTTACTTGTAAAAAAAAAGTACATTGTTTATCAAAATGGATGTATCTGTGTTAAATATTATGTAAAATAGAAATTTTAAAATTCAACTTTCTGATACTGAAGTATAACTCTGAACTCTGAAATATAATAGTATTTGGTCAGCCAAATAAATATTTTGTATTTGGCTGAATAGTTACTTTATTATTCAGCCTCACTGTTACTATTTGACTAGTCGAATATTCAGTATGCGGTTTTTGACCAAAATCCCTCTTTGGTGTATATATCCCTACAGGAGATCATAGTGAAACTGAAATTTGGGTGTCCAGACCTAAATCTTGTAGAAAGAAAATGAAAAATAATGGAAACTGATTGATCATTCATAATAATAATAATAATAATGTGAATAAATATTGTTACTTTCTAACTTCTTTACTTTTTACTGTTTAGTAAAATAAAAACAGCTTTGAAAGGATCTTTTTTGTTATAGCAACACCATGCCAAAATCTATGCTAATGTGCCATTTATTTCAACCCTGACTGTGCAAAAGATTTTTATTGCAAATCATGTCAAACATTGTGACTTGCTATTTATTGAATGTTAATATATTTTATTATTATTTCTCATAACCATGCAAAACATCTTAATTTGCTATTTTTCAAATCAAAAGTTTTTTTTTTTGTTAAGTTATAGCTTACATTTTTAGCTGACGATGAGATGGATAGTATCATTTGACAGTTACTGATGATGAGGAATCTGCAATAAAATTGTCATAAAGAATTTTTTTTTTTTTTTGCAAGATGCTGGTTATGAAGATTTCACAGTAATTCACAAATATAATTTTGTCAAACCTAGCAATTGATATTATACTCAATCTGTTGAGACATTTTGGGACATCACAAAATGGTGCAATAAAAGACAGTGTGGCACTGTTCATTATTTACAGTACTGTCTCACAGAATTAATGTGGCGACTCAGGGTCCTTATGCAAAAAATGAAATGTTTACTGTAATGCTGAGAGACATCTGCAGTTTAAATTTAATTTAATTTTATTGTTTAGTATTTATTTTATTTTAAGCATATATTTGTAGTATCGATTTGATGAATAGTTTGTGAAAGTCTGTAATTTTTAGGTGATCCACTTTCACACTAACAATGTTAATTTTTAACAGTTTCATTGGGTGCCAATTTTTACGCTTGGTTACAGTAATGCTGGTATAATGGAAAAGTACCCTTTGAAGATTATATGACATCAGGACTGGAGGAGATTAACTCAGTATGATTACAGATAATTATAAAAAATTACAACATGCAGGTATTCACTTTAGATACAAAAATGACAGGGTGCTAAACCCTAAAAAAAGTGCTAGTTTAGTTGAAAAGAACATTACTTCAAGAGAAAAGGTATTATTGTGTTTAATTTAGTAATGATAAAAAAAAGGGGAGGAAATTATGTAATTTTTGGATATGATAATATAAACTTTTTAACAAAAAAAAAAAAAAAAAAATATGACTTCAAAAACTACTAAAAATTAAAAAATCGAAATTGACTCTTTTGGCAAGAAATGTAAAGCTATAGCAACAGTTGTATGTGTGCTCTTTTCCAAATCTGATTCAATTACATGGGCAGTTAGAAATTTTTTATTAAATTGGCAGTTTTATCAACTATACTCTTGTATGCTATTTACCTGATTTTATATTAACACTAGAAAGACAGCAAGCGGTCATTTTGACTGCTACCAAATGAATATATCTTGGTTCGAACCAGAATTTTTTTTTCATAAAATTAATTTAAAAGGTACAAAGAAAAAAAAATAGTTAAATAAATAAGTTAAAGATTTAAAATAAAAATTCTGGTGGGAAATATTTTTATAAAATTTGAGTAAAATTCCCCGTCTTTCTAGTGTTAAATTAAAAAATTTGTCTGGAATTGTTGGCCCACCCTGTATTAATCAACAATCCTAGAAATAAAACTTTCTAAAGAAGGAGTAAAATTACCTGGTAACGACTTTCTCGCCAAACAGATAGCGCTATGTCACTCGAAGAAAATCATTGAAAATGAAATATTTTGAATTTCTAAAAAAGTATTGAACCAATTTTGATGAAACTTAAATGGTGCCAATTCGAGAGTATCCTCTTTCAATTAAAAAAAAAAGTCACATGATCATTCGCATATTTTCATAGTAATAATAATAATACATATACGTCAAATTGAAAACCTCCTCCTTTTTTTAAGTCAATTAATAAATAAAGTGATGGAAAGAATATGTCTTTCCAACAAACTTTAACTTTTATCTATAAACTATGATGTTATTATATACGAGGCAGCATATAAAAAGAAGCATTCGTGTGACTATAATAGAACCTGAACTAGGTTAAGTGCATGTCTTGGTAAAGTATCGTACAGATAAAATTTACGATACTAATAAATCTACAAAAGTCATCGAAATTACGATTTATAGTTGTGTAGGACATCATGAGGGCATAACAACGAAATTTACAGCTGACCTTTGACCAGAAGGACCACACACAGATGGAATAAGTTAAACAAATATAATTGGGATCAGCAAAACTCAGCCTATACGATTGCAACACATAAATTCAGTTTCGTCCAATGATATTCGCCTGTAAAGATGGGCGGTAACTCTCTATGCAAATTTTATAGGTATATGGTATAATTTTATGTTTGCATAAATAATGTAAACAGAACAATGTCCGTTTTTTTGGTTTTTTTCAGTGTAAGTAAGAGACAGACTTCACTTGCAAATTTTATCCCAATGCTGATGGCAGCAAAAAAATAAGATGCTGCGGTTGGATTTTAGCAGATTGCTGTACCATGAATAACATATAAAAAATATATATAAAAAAATAAGTTACCCCAACATTGGCTTAAAAATACATGTGATGGCCGATTAAGGATTAATATTTTGTGTCAACATTTTTTGGAGACCTTTTGTGCCTATGTGTGGGATATTCACGGAGCAACGAGAATTCTACATGCTGCCGGGGGTAGTGGATCAGGTAGTCCATTATGATTTTATTCCATTGTTTTTACCAGTAATAAGCATTACCTATGAAAGTAACGGACTATGGTGATATTCACGTGTTATAAAATTAATTAAATAGATTGATTAATTGAAATAGGTAAATATATATATAAAGATGTGCATCAGCATTACTATGAAAATATATAACCCACAATATGTAAAATAACTTTTTTTTATTGTAAATTTTCTCCTATAATAAAATGTAATCAAGATTGAATATGAGTAATCTTTTCTTTGTTTTAATACTTAATTAATATTTTTCTCTTATAGATGTGGGAATGTAAAATAAATAATCTATTTATCTATATGATTTGCTAAAAAAATTACTATATGAAAGAAAGTGCAGACTTAGAAGGTAAACGATCTACAAAAAAAATGACACAGTGCCTTGATTAATTATAATTTTAATATTTAATATATTAAATTTTCTTTGGATTTCCCTGAAGGGAATTGTTAATTATATCGCTTACCTAGAGTCATTTGGTGCTAACACTGTACGAATAGTAAGAATCATAAAAATTAATCTCCTCATATAAAATTAATATTAATCAACCTCATTACCCGTGTTGCAATGTATTAAGGTTATGGATATATTTTAGCATGTATATATCATTCCAGCATAGGGGAGTGAGCTAGTTGTAATGGTGCCTTAGCCTTTTCCTAATTATATTAATTTAATTAATTTAATTTTAGGAAACCGAACCATAGGTTATTAATTAAAAAAAATTATTTTTCCTTTTTTTTACGTGTATCACCATAGTCGGTTTTAGTAGTACATATGAATCGGCAAACAGAAATTACTATACTACAAGAGAAAATATTATTGTGCTCATTATATAAAATTATTATATATATATGTATATATAACTTACAACAGAAATTGAAAAACAAAATTTCTTTGTGTTTTCACTGAGTAATGAAAATATCTTATGTACATTGTAAACTTCAATAATAATAGTAATTATATGTTTGATGGAAACAAATGAGTAAATTAATATGATAAATACAATCACAGTACTTGATAAATAAATAATTTTGGTCATAATTATTAAATCACTGTGTATAAAATTTGCAAATTTAATGCAGTTAAGCGAAATTAACAGTTTGCTATTTTATAATACTGTACATTTTTTTTTTTTAAACCCTTTTCACTATTTCGCAGTGTTGATGTGTATTACTATGTTTTAAAATTTTATTTACATGTATAAAATTGATACTAATAACTAGGCGTTATTTTGGATGGTATATTGTGTCGCTCTTGATAAAAAAAAAAAAAAAAAAAAAAAAAAAAAATATTACTTAGTTTACATTATATTCTTATTTAATGAGTAATAATTGTAAACGCAAAAGTCATAGAGATAATACAAGGGTAAGTGGAGTTACAACTAGGAAACAATTAAAAGAACTGGCAAATACAAAGAAAGAAAGTAGTGTAGATTCAAATAATAATAAAAGTAGTAACAAGAATATAAATAATAAAAATTGTAATAAGAAAACTACTATTACGATTAACAATACACCCCAGAAAAACACATATATCATGGCCACTGACAAAATAACTGCTGAGAGTGTAATCGGCTTACTACCTAATTATGATGGAAAAAGAGAATCTAACATAAATTCCTCTTTATTACAATTTGATAATTTAATCAATCAAACCGAATTAAGCCCGATTTCTAAATTAACGATTCTAAAGGCAAGAATCGTTGGTCCCGCTAAAGAAAAATTAATGAGGGATGAAAAATTATTTTTGGAGAGTAATTTAGACAATTTCAAAAAGAAATTAAAAGAATTATTCGAGATAAAATGTAGTTTTAGTGAGGTACAAACAAAATTTTTTTCCCTTAAGCAGAAACCGGATCAAAATATGGCGGACTTTATATTAGAATTTAAAGCAGCAGCGGACTTATATATAAAAAAAAGTGGACAGGATATTGGGGATGATAATGACTCCAAATTTACGCAAATGGTAAAGTTGTCTAGATTTCTGGATGCAATTAGAAGCGATTTTAGCTTAGAAATTCGTAAGGATTCTCCGAAGGATTTTAACACTGCATGTGAGATGGCATTAAAATTAGAGAGAGCTTTTGCACATGTCGATGTTAAAGATCTCAATAATATCGCTGCTAATAAGGACCCTGAATTAGTGAAGGAATTAGTAAAAATGAATATGGACCGAGTTATTTTTGTTCAGACTCTACTTACTTCGTAGGTAGGTTTTCACAGGCTAGTGGGAATTAAAACATAAGGGTTAATAATATACCTCCTGTAGGCATAACACAGTTTAGTTTAACACTGTTAAATTATGCAAATAAATAAATAAATAAATAATACATTTGTGATTAACATTTAACCCATAATCGTAAAAATACTAGTACCTGTGTACATAATACAATGTGACTCTCAATACATAATGCATATACAAAACATATAAAATAATGAGATGTTTAGGTATTGCTTATGATAAATAATAATATTAATAGGAGCGCATAGACTGGCCAATCTTTCAAAAAAAAAAAAACATACCTAAAATATTACTTATATTTTTTTCTCCACAACAACATTAAAACATAAATTATAAAAACATTCAATCATTGAGTGATATTGGATTATTTAGCGGGAGTTACATATAAATTTTTATAATGTTAGTCGTGCTTACGAGGTACACATCAAGACTACTTTCTTACCTTCAAATTGTTGTTTCATACCTCGACTAGTACTATATTATACAAACCTTAAGGGGTACCAGTAAAACTTACTCCTTCATTTCTGTTCTATCCATTGGAGCCAGCAGATCTGCGCCTTTTAGATTTTATGCGAATTAGGCAGGATACTTGTCTTGCTGATGATGTTTTTTTTTAAAAAAAAAAGATTATTAATGAATGTTGCAGTTATGAAAATATACATTCTCGCAGATTCCTAGTGTTGAGTCCAATATGGCACGATTTCAGTTTTTTTTTCTTTGCGCTCCCAAACCGGCAACGCTATTACGGTGGCGACTAGATACTGTGGGAAAATTCATGTAATCAGTTGACCCCTCAGTCGGTCCCGCGCTTTTGCAGCACAGTCCATAAATTTTCATGGGGGAGACAAAGTGATTAGGACTGTAACGAGTTTTTTTTCTTTATCGATAAGTCGATCTTGCAACCAGTTTTCTCCATAGCTGAGAGAGGAATGAAATGTCTCTTCCTGCTCTTGAAATGCATCGGATTTGCGCTTAGGAGAAACCTGATTCATCTCTTTCTTTGAATCAAATATCATTTGTTAAGTCAGATAATCAAATACGAGCATGTTTGTTTTAGTGGCAGTTAGCGATTCAGAAGCGATGTATATGTAAATATACACCACTTATTTAAAATAAATAAATAAATAAAAAAAAAATAAATAATAATAATAATAATAATAATAATAATAATAAAAACACATACATTCTATCAGCGAAACAATAAATTAAAGAACCAGTAGATTTGGATGATATAAAAAATTTATATCGTATGTTCACGAGTTCATAATGTAATTATTGTATACAAATTTTGTCTCTCTGAGTATTTTATTATTATATATGAAATATAATGAATTGTCTTTTATGTGTAATGTTAGTTTAATGTGTAACTGTTTGCCTATTCATATTTACATATCGTATGGTAGAAATTTGGCTTTTATTATCTTACTTATTCCAAAATTGGTTGCTTTGATATACAATTGGCTAATTTAACATTAAATTGTTGAGTGCTAAATTGCAAACAATGGAATAATTAATAAATACAGTGCAATCTACTACGACAGTTATGCCTCGACGACGTGATCCGTACACCAGAACTGTTGGCGTATAAAAGGACTTGCTATGCACATCTTCGAGCCATCCAAACCACTATGATACTCAGTGAGTGTCAATGACTCTATATATACAACATAGGACAGGATGCACACAAAGTGCTGGACAATGACATGAGACTTTATATTCCAGCTGAAGGAGCAGGGTCAAGCAAAAAAAAAAAGAAACACGTTGCACTAAATTTCTTTTTTTTTTTCCATATTGGAGGCGGAGATGATTGAAAGAATATGTCTTTCCTACAAACTTTAACTTTTATCTATAAACTATGATGTTATTATATACGAGGCAGCATATAAAAAGAAGCATTCGTATGACTATAATAGAACCTGAACTAGGTTAAGTGCATGTCTTGGTAAAGTATTGTACAGATAAAATTTACGATACTAATAAATCTACAAAAGTCATCGAAATTACGATTTATAGTTGTGTAGGACATCATGAGGGCATAACAACGAAATTTACAGCTGACCTTTGACCAGAAGGACCACACACAGATGGAATAAGTTAAACAAATATAATTGGGATCAGCAAAACTCAACCTATACGATTGCAACACATAAATTCAGTTTCGTCCAATGATATTCGCCTGTAAAGATGGGCGGTAACTCTCTATGCAAATTTTATAGGTATATGGTATAATTTTATGTTTGCATAAATAATGTAAACAGAACAATGTCCGTTTTTTTTGGTTTTTTTCAGTGTAAGTAAGAGACAGACTTCACTTGCAAATTTTATCCCAATGCTGATGGCAGCAAAAAAATAAGATGCTGCGGTTGGATTTTAGCAGATTGCTGTACCATGAATAACATATAAAATATATATATAAAAAAATAAGTTACCCCAACATTGGCTTAAAAATACATGTGATGGCCGATTAAGGATTAATATTTTGTGTCAACATTTTTTGGAGACCTTTTGTGCCTACGTGTGGGATATTCATGGAGCAACGAGAATTCTACATGCTGCCGGGGGCAGTGGATCAGGTAGTCCATTATGATTTTATTCCATTGTTTTTACCAGTAATAAGCATTACCTATGAAAGTAACGGACTATGGTGATATTCACGTGTTATAAAATTAATTAAATAGATTGATTAATTGAAATAGGTAAATATATATATAAAGATGTGCATCAGCATTACTATGAAAATATATAACCCACAATATGTAAAATAACTTTTTTTTATTGTAAATTTTCTCCTATAATAAAATGTAATCAAGATTGAATATGAGTAATCTTTTCTTTGTTTTAATACTTAATTAATATTTTTCTCTTATAGATGTGGGAATGTAAAATAAATAATCTATTTATCCATATGATTTGCTAAAAAAATTACTATATGAAAGAAAATGCAGACTTAGAAGGTAAACGATCTACAAAAAAAATGACACAGCGCATTGATTAATTATAATTTTAATATTTAATATATTAAATTTTCTTTGGATTTCCCTGAAGGGAATTGTTAATTATATCGCTTACCTAGAGTCATTTGGTGCTAACACTGTACGAATAGTAAGAATCATAAAAATTAATCTCCTCATATAAAATTAATATTAATCAACCTCATTACCCGTGTTGCAATGTATTAAGGTTATGGATATATTTTAGCATGTATATATCATTCCAGCATAAAGTAACACTAATTTTGAAAGATTTTATGAATTATAAATTTAAAAAATACAATTATATAATCCCCTGTACTTTTCCTAAAGAAATAAGGAAGTTCAATAACTTTTTAAACCTCTCAAGCATGTCGATTTAAAAATACTGTGGCATGAAAAGATTTTTATGAAACATTTCTGAGTGCTACTAGATGTAAATTTCACTATTTAAAAAAAAAGCAAGGTTGATTTTCTTGATTTTAAAAGTGACAGGGCTGCATGTCTTTAAATAATGATGCAAATTAGACATTGCACTTATACTCTCTCGACTATTCAAATGGATGGACAAATGTATTGTAGACCCAAGGCCCTGAATTAGCAGAGTCTGAGTTATGAAATGTTCTTTTTCGAAGCACTTTCAAGTTTGCATTTTAGAATGAATTATTCCCCTTTAGTTCAAATTTTAGGGGAAATTTTTTTCAATTTTGGAAGGGATTCTCATAATTCGAATTTTTAACTAATCCAAAATTTATTTTGCATTATTACCATCGCATTATGTTTAATGTTATTAAATGATATATAACACGATGCTTAATATTTTAAATTTTTAACATTAAAACTTTATATTGTTCCTGTGTGATCAAAAGAATCAACTTCAGTGACTCAATAATGCAAGTCCACAATGTATATTAAATAAGACAAATTATTTTATTTTAGTCTCTTTATTTAGTTCAAGGTATTACAGAGGGTATTTACACATTTTAAAGTGATTTCAATAAAGGATTTAAAAAATTTAAATCTTTTTCTTGGGGGGGGGGGGGGGGATTTCTAGTAACAGTTTATTATTTGAAATTAAAATTATTGTCTGATACTTTCAAATTGGCACTTGAATAAGCTATGGATTGAAAGATACATTTTTCTACTTTCCTAGAAGAAATATTCTTATTTGTAATGTGGAAAAATTGTGAAAAGCACGATATAAAAATTTTTAAGTGCAAAATAAACAATACCTATTATTAATTGGACAAGAAATCCCATCAATCAGTATCTTCTATATAGAAAAAAAGTCTCCAAATGAATAAATATCTAACAAAGGTTTGTACTGTTTCTAAAATGAAATCGCTGGTAACAAGAAGAAATCGGCCAATCCCGAAATCAATTGAAAAATCTTTAAATACATCTGTAGCAATATTAAACCAAGATTTGCATCTTAGAAAAGCTGAAAAACCTAATGTCCATTATCGTTTGGTTCAACCGAGTTTTTTTTTTTTTTTCCCAAGAGAAATCTTAAGAAAAACTTTTTATTATTTTTTGTAAGAGAAAATCTAGGAAAAGCTGCATTTTTTTCAAAACAACCTTGGTAAAACTGGATTTTTTTTTTTTTTTTTTCAGAAAATATCAGTAGTTGGACCCCCCCACCCCCCAACACACACACACACTTATGGTATATCTGACAGTATCATCCAGGCACGTAGCCAGGGAGGGGGCTAAGGGGGCTGAAGCCCCTTCCGAAAGTTTAAAAAGATTTTGCAAAGTGACGTCTAATGATAATAAAAATTGTGAATTTTTTTTTTGTTGTTTTTAACATTCATTATATTAGAACTACATATATTTTTAGTTGTAAAATTATAAATTATTCAATTAAAGTTATAGCAATTCCTCATTATATCGCTCATTCGGATATATTGTTCTTTCTTCATATCTACCACTAAAGATACCAGTTTTTCTTAAAACGCTATTTTAACCCTCTAATTCCCATGATAAAAGTACGTTCTGTGTAATTCAGAGAATCTGAATTCATACCAGAAAATTGCTGTTTTAAATTTATGGTATGAATTTGGGAATCTGGATTAAAAATTTCACTAATTTGGAAACAGTAATGGTAGCATAAATGCTACCATGGGCATTAAAGCGTAAACTATATGCACAGTAAAATTCGATAAGTGTAATTCCATATCATGAATTTCACTAAGAAAAAGTAAGTTTAATATGTGCATGGCATATAATTTAACTTTAGGAGTCAAATATAAAACATTTACTTGTATGTTACGATCTTTCTTAATTTAATCTATCATCATTATATCAGGATATAATGAAAACTTAGAGTGGTCAGTGTTAAAATGTTTTGTAGAGAAAGCAGTCAAAAACTTAAATAGCCCCTTGTAATGTAAAATTATGTGAAAAATAATAATTTTTAAGAAAGTATCTTTGAAAATTGTGCTAGAACTGTAAAAGACTTTTTATTAAGGCTATTTTCAACTGCTCTGTTCAACAGTCGCAAAACGTTTTGACACATTTACATTTTACTCACGTGACACGGCATTTTTCTCCCCTTACTGACTGGATTTTCTTCTTTCGTTCGGAAGCTCGATTCAAAATGTCAACTTTGACAGTATTTTCTGAAAGATCTATTGCGTTTACAAGAAAACATTTAAAACAGTTCGATATCATAGTTTCTGAATAACAACACCTTCTAGTTTCATGCATTTCCGAACAAAAATGAATTAAAACTTATGTCTGAAAGTTGACCCTTTGGAGTTGAAAACAGCCTTAAAAAAAATAGTAACAGGAAATTTAGAAAAGGAATAGTGCAAAGAAAGACGATAGGATATTGATAAACTTTCAAAGGCGCCATCGCGGTCAGCCTTTCCCGGCTCTTCATTGAATAACTTTGGTTTAAATAGATTGCATGTGAATAGAAAGAAAATGTGCACAGAGTAGTATGTTTGCATGGGGAAGTTTCTTTGCCTTTTGTAGAATTATCAACTTCAGGAATAGATATGCCTGTGTAAGGATTTTTTGGCAGTTTTTCACAGTGCCCCTTAAAGAGTTTTCTAGAAGGTGATGTCTAACATTCTAATTTTGTGCAGAAACAAGAAATGCTACTTAGTGGTGATCATAATAGCGGTCTTCTAGTCTAACGTTAGAGGACCAATATAAAAGATGGTAAACTAAGAGCTCTTTTAAGATTTAGAGCAAAGTCTGGCGATGATGAACTGAAATGTTATAAACAGCCATAGAAATGCCACTTACTTCAGCCCAGACATTCAGAATGAAATCATTCAAATATGCTCGTATACAGTTCCCGAAGAGCTGATTATCAAACTAAATAACGCAATCTGTTTTAGGTTGATTTCTGATGAAACTATGGACATTTCAAGCACAGAATAGCTTCCCCTTCGAGTTAGATATGGGGACTATTTATAAAATTCACAAATCCCAATAATTCGGCAAGATATTTTCGGTTTCATATAAGTAAATGACTTGTCCGCCGAAAATATAACAGAAGAAATAGTACAACATTTTGATGAACTTATATATTGATATGTCTAAAAGCATTACACAGGCACTTGATGGAGCGGCTAATATGGCTGGTTATGGTAGTAGGGTCGAGTCTAGAATTGGTCAGAAGTATTTCAAAATTAGATACGTCCATTGTGAAAGCCACCGTTTAAACCTTGCATTATCGAACCGCAAGCTGATTCTTGCCATCTGAAACTGTCTTGGGACTGTTGATGAAGTGACAGTTGTTTTTAGAAATCACCCCCAGGCAAGTTTAGCCATTAAAGAAGCAATTTATCATATGTCTCAGTAAACAGACGTGAACGACTTCTCCACCTTTGCGGCACAAGATTCATCGAGAGGCATAGAAGCATATTAACTTTCGTTGAGCTGTTTAAATGCATTTGCATTAGCTTAGAAAATATTTCGGAAAACACATGGAAGGTTTTTTCAACAGCTAGAGCTTTATTGGCAGTCATGGAGATTAGGGATTTTCTCATAAGCCTGTTTGTTTGTAACAATCTTTTCAGTCTGACAAACCATTGTCAATTTTTTTTCAAGAAAATCTTGTGATATGATATCAGTTGTAACTCATATTAAGGATGTCCTAATTATCATACAGAAACATACAGTAAATGCACTGGAAATCTTTCATGAAATGTTTAATTCTCATAGTTGTCAACCTCTCGATTTTTTTAATACCTATACTATATTTTTATCCAGGTGTAGTTGTTTTATAAAATCGCACGAGATCTGAAATTAAATAAAGCGAACATTTTTGTAAGAATTTACTGGTATTTAAAATATCGGAAGGTTGGCAACTAAGGATTCTGCATCAAAATTTGAAAAAGATGTCTTCTAAACTGAAATAAAGATCCCGATTAACATTTAGGCAGACAACACGTGCAAACCCTCAAATTACATCCACTGAAGAGTATTGCAGAGTCATGGTCTTTATTCCCTGTGCAGAAAGTCTTATTCAAAATTTAAATAATAGAATCATTTCGAATTAAGACATTGAAACAGATTTCCATCTACTTCTAGGATATGCTTCTTTGGAAACATAAAAAAAATTAGAGAATCGCTCAATATTTTGACGATAAAGTGTTCATGTCAGAAATGGAAGCTGAATATGAATTATGGTGAGAGAGAACTGCTAATGTTAAAACAAACGCAGAGGTCCTGACAGTCTTAGAGTACTATAATTCAACGTAGTGCATACAATATGATCAAATACTTGCTGACAGTCTTGGCTACAAGCCCGGTAACAACAACAAGTGAAAGGTCTTTTTCGACATTGAAAAGAATTAAATTTTTGCCTTGGAGCGTTATGGCCAATAAGAGAATGGGTAACTTTACAATCATTTGCATTCATATGGACATTCCAGTAGATCCTGATAATGTAATCAGCCTTATGGCTGAGAAGAAGTCACGGAAATTGCTTCAGCAGCACTAGTAAATTTATTGTACCACGAGTACTGCATTTATAATTAATGTAATCAGAGAATGTGAAATAAAAATATAATTTTTATTGTTACATATATCTGTAGCAATTAATTTTTTCTTTTGAAAAATAATACGTGTAATTAACTTCATATATTGATTAATCATTTTAAGACCCTGCCCTCGTAATTCGAGGAATGCACACGCTAATATTAATCCTGTGTTTTACATCTATTCAAATTACTTGTTTGCATTTCAATATTTTTTAACGTTTTTCTCATAGGATGCATGAGGCCCATCTCAAAAATTGCTAGTTTGAGCTATTTTATTTTTGTGCATTTTTTCCTCTAAAAACACACCTAGTTTCCGAACTGGTTTGGAAAATAGAACTGCTCTTGCAATCATAAATTGTAACAGAACTCTAAATCTATGAACTAACAATTTTTGACATGGATATCACGTATCGTATACATGAACATACCTTAGGTTACGCATTGTTTACTTTTTAAATTATGCAAATTATTGCTGTCAGATCAGAAAAAATTCCAAGCTCCAGCCCCCTCCGAAGGGAAATCCTGGCTACGGGCTTGGTGTCATCTATATTATTTCTGATGTCAACATCTCTTTTCTATGCACACACAAAATGCACAGCAATAAATGTGTTATTATAAGAAAGTTTTTTAAACTGGCTTTTGACATAGTATACTCACATTTTGTTAAAACATGTTGTTACATTGTTAGATTAAAAATTGCAGTTAAGTTAAAATTAATGAAGCCGTATAGCAAAGAATCTCAAAGAATGCACTGAGAAAGCCTTACACAGTTCCACTGGTATAGTATACATTATTTGACAAATTTAAGAAATTGATTTTTTTCTCCAGTTTAGCAGTACCATTTAAAATTTTCAAGATTCTGTATTTAATTGTAAATTATGCTTTACGTTATTTTATAGAGAAGGTTATAATTCCAACTATCCTTAAGCATATCGTTGAAGTAAATAAGTATATTCATAAACAACTGTAACCATGAATTATTAAGTGTGAACTTATGACACAAATCCTTAACCTATTCTTCTTCTGGCACACATTGGAATTCACAAGAAGAATATGCCAACATATTCATGTAAATATTTTTGCAAACATGTGCAAAATGCAAATGAAGGTAAAAATTCAAATATTGGTAAAATTTTAAGCAATTTTGAACTTTAAAAGAAAGTTTGATCTTACAGTTAAAGGAAATTTCTGTAGCACTGGATAAATTGCAACCAGATTCTGAAAACTTTTCAACTAGCATTAAAGTTTAGATTGACATCACAGCGAGTGTGACATTGCTGCCTTATAAGTACTTGATTGTACAAATGATAGATATGACAATTGGATCCCCTTTTCACATTACAAATAAAATGCATTCTTCATGCATGGGCAATAATTGTCAGCAGAGCAGGGAAATCAAGGTGACTTCAAACTTAAGACCAGAATATATATAGTTGGTTTTTTGGCTTTCAAGATAAAAGGCAACCAGTTGTTTCCTGAAAATATTTTTCACAAAGATCTAATTGAACTGGTACAAAGATACTCCTTCAAAATGGTGTTTTGTAATGAAAAACAAAACAAAACAAAAAAAACAAGCAGAAGTTTGGAAAGTTGTTAGGTGTGTGTTGTTCTTTTTTTTTTCTTTTTTTTTTCCCCCATTTTCTTAGTTTCTCACCAAGTTCTGCATCAATCGAAAGCATGTTCTCAACATTTGATAACATATCGCTGCCTTGCATTAATAGTGACACAACATTGAATTTTTTAGAATTTGATTTCTTTTTAGGGTTCCGTACTTAAAAAGTAAAAACGGAACCATTATAAGATCACTCTTGTGTCTGTCCGTCTGTCACAGCCATTTTACTCATAAACTATGGAACAGGGAAAGTTCAAATTCAGGGAAGTAATAAAGACAGCTGACCCACATATTTTCAGATTATTAAACATTTATAAATATATTTAGTAAAAATGTATAGATGCAAATTCAGTTGCTTGAAAAAAAAAATATATTTTCTTTGTATATCGTGTGGGGTATCGTGTGAAAGCTTTCGTAATGCTGAATTCAAAAATACATTTCTTTTAATTTTAGGTCTTAATTTTCAAAGATATAGTCGAAAGTGTAGCGCAAAAATATGTTTCCCCCCCCCCCCCCCCCATCTAATTCCGAATCTACTGAAGCTAAAATTATGAAAAAATTAGAGGCAGTAGACGTTAATTTAAACCTAGCAGGAAAATTATAGCGATTACCCTAGATCACATAGTTTTTGAGAAAATCACATTTTTCCATTATACACAAATTTCGATTTATGGGCATTCAGCAAAACTGTTGAGCAGTACTGGAGGTACCTATCGTAGCAGAAGTATAAAAGCATTGTTGATCATGATTTTCGAAAAAAATCGTCAGTAATTAGACGAGATATAAACCCTTAAAGATATGGACGGTTTGGACACACATAATGACAGGGGCGACGTACTCTATGTACCATTGGCTTTTAAAGCCTAGATAACAACTTTTAATGATATATGTGTGTAATGCAATGGCCAGTAACAGTATCAAAGCAATAAACGTCAAATTGTTAAAAACGGACTAATTCAAGGCGTCTCAGGACTCTTAAAGCTTCAAAAAAAAATTTATTTTAATTTTTTTAGATGTTAATCTTCCATCTTTTCTGAACATTTTAATATAAGTGTTTCCTTCAAATTCTCATTAGAACAGAATTTATGGCTTTTAGAATTATACCCGCTCAATAGCTTCTTTTCGAAACTTTTAAGTCATTTTTCTCCAATTGACTTTTTTTGGCATAACACACATGATATCTCAAAAACTTTTGAATATTTTTTCATGAAATTTTCAAAACATATGTTTTATATAAATCTGTATAAACTGAACCTAAAATTTCCTTTTTATTGTTCAAAAAAATATTTTCTAAGTAAATTATATTGTTCAAATTTTCAAAATTTTCTATTAGCTAAATACAACTTTGTATTAAAAATATAAAAATGCTTTAAATACAAATTTATTTAGGTTCAGGGTAATTATTATAATCTGAAGTATAAGTAGGCGCCAAAATTTTTATTCTAGTTACAATATTTATTTTCTAATTGTGCACGTAAGCTGTTATACCAATATTCTGCTTATTAAATGCCTGACTGTTTGGAGCACCCTGTAAATGCTAATTCTTCATCTTGCAAATTTTTAAATACATAAAATGAAAGAACGTACTTATATCTTTCATCTCAATAAAAATTGTGTTTTAAAATCATATACATTTTAAGATATTAAATGTTGAATATGGTCTCTTTTTTTCATTTTTTCCAATTTTTGAGATCCCTGAGACCCCTTAATTAGAATGAATTACATAAATACTATTAGATTTGCGATAATTTGCATTGAATGGCTCTTTCAATACGCCTTGAGTGGCTTTAAAAGTTAATTAAAAACCTATCTAGAAAACGCAGCAAGGACCAACGCTGCATTGCAAATTTGTGACCTCTTTTCGAAGCGCGGCATTCTTAGCACAATGCCAAATGTGAACTTTGAACGAATGTTTTGTTTTAGCTGCACTTTAGAAAGAAAGGTTATTACTATGATGAATTAAGTTTTATGAAATGACAAATGAAGTTTAAATATGCATTTCTTTTATTGTCAGTACCAAATTAAGTTCATTATAAAGAGATTAAAATAATATTAAACTAGTCGGATGTGTCAATCCTAAAACTTTCTTCTATCTCATACATGTCAATACTTCCTGATAAATGCAGCACAGTAGTGCCACCGGTTAGGCGATTTATACCAAAATCTAATCAGGGACAACTTTCATGAACTTCTAATTGAATTTGAAGTTTGGTGAAAATTTGTGCATTAGTTTTTGAGATAGAGCTATTACGGAAATCGTGAAAAGTTCATAGTTACACTGGCACCTCTTGGGCAATTTACACCAAAAACTTATCAGGATCAGTTCATATCAGGGACTAACTGAATCTAAAGTTTGATGAAAATTCATGCATTAGTTCTTGAGATACAGCTATTGTGGAAATCGGGAAAATTGCAGCATAGTATACTTGTTGAGCGATTTACACCAAAAAGTAATCAGCACTAATTTATATCAGGGACTAAATCAATCTAAAGTTTTATTAAATTCCGTTCAATAGTTCTTAAGACAGAGCACCCACAATATTTGTGTCACACACAGATAGACAGACTCACAGACAGACATTTTGTAAAACATGTTTTTCATTATCTCTGTACCCTAAAAAGTATACATCCGTCGAAAACCGGAATTCTAAAATTTTCACGAATCCAATACTTTCTTCTTGTAAAGATAGAAGAAAGTAAAAATGAGTTATACAGAATAACTGTATTTGATATTTTTTAGGTTCCATATCTCTTTGAACTTTCATGGTATATGCATTTACATTTTTCTAGTATATACCCAACCCTACTTTGCATAATTTTTTACAAAGTGTTAGTATTCTTTTAGCAACATTTTTTTTTTTAATAATACAATTACTAATTCATATATTTATTGCATGGAACCCTCTGTGCGCGAGTAATACTCGCACTTGACCGTTTATTTTATGATTATTTTGAAGAGTAGGTATATTATATATTGAAGATCCCTAAATTATATATTTTAAAAAATATAATTAGTTTCAGCAACCTATAAGACAAATAATTTAATGCATTTAAAAATGTAAATTTTAAAATTTCTTTCCTCTAAAATTTAGTTTTTTTTTAGTTCTGCAACGTCAAGCAGTGATATGGGCAAAATTAAGAGCTCAATTATAAGCAGAAACAGCTGCAAAACTAGATTTTACATTTTCTAAAGAAAAAGAGAAGCACAAAATAAACTGATGAAATGTTAGTGTGAAAATAGGACATATGAGGTCCCCAGAAGCCAAAGGATACAAGTGACAAAATTTAGATTTTGGAGTAAATTGACTTCAAAGTTAAACATCAATATTAATTGATTGAATTAAAATATGAAACTGACGCTTATTTCATAGCGATCTTTGAACTCTTATTTCAATAACAGTGAAAGAAAAGTGGAGTACAATATTTTTTTTAATTTAAGTAGAGATTAAAGAGCTTAAGTAGTTGACCTCTAGAACAGTGCTATAGTTGTGTGGGAACGGGTGGAAATGCTGTTCCCAGAAATATGTGGTTTGTTACCGTAGAAAAAAAATATTGCGAACGAACACAACTTTTTTTTTTTTTTCATAAGCCGCTTTAACCGAGTTATTTTCTTCCGATGGACAGATGGCTTCTATTATTATAAAACAGCCATTATAAATGAAGTGTTAGGTGAAGATGAAAAAGTAGTCGTAAAAAGTTAGAACTCTGATTTTCTGGTCAGAATAGGGAAAAAATGGCCATAATAAAATAATAATAAAAAAAAAGCAAAGACTAAAATTTAAGACATAAAAAATCGCACCGAGTTGATCCTACATTACGTACGCCATGAATTAAACATTAATAGTGTTATTACATGTAAAAATTCCAAGAACAAAAAATTCCAAGCGATGGAAAAGCCTTTTCCTGAACAGCCAATGAAATGCTTGGATAATACGTAAGTTTCAGGAAATCTGATGAGCCTTGAGGCGTCTTTTGCTTGGAGACGCCTGGAATTTCAAGCGACTTTGACTCCTCGTGTCAAGCATTTATTGGCTGTTCAGGAAAAGGCTTTTCCATCATCAGATTTCCAAGAAATCTGACGGCACATTTTAAATGAAATTTCATTCTTAAACTTCTAAACATCCGACACCGACAATATTACTTTTTACACCGTCGGATAGAGAAAAAAATGTAGTTTTAAATGCAATTTGTTTGAAAGCTGTATCTCAATTTGTTTCTGAGTTATTAATTTTTTTTGTAGTTTTTATTACTTTTTTGTCATAGTGGCAACAGAAGGTATCCATCGTTGTTAAATATAAAGGGAAATACAGATTACTGTGTAGACTAATCAGAACACGAATAAAATGCGGATTAAACCAATAAAAACCTTCAGATATGCTTTTGATTTCCTATCCTGACAGAGAACAATAACCATTTTTCCAAATGGTTAATAAAATAAATATGGCCATTTTTTTCCCATTCTAACCAGAAAATCAGAGTTCTAACTTTGTACAATTGCTCTTTCATCTTCACCTAACACTTCATTTATAATGGCTGTTTTATAATAATAGAAGCCATGAGTCCATCAAAAGAGAATGATCCATTCCAAAGGTATAAGTTCGATTGAAAAAAAGTATTTAATGCTTTGAACAGAAAGAAGAGGCAACACCTGCAATTTTCATGACACTAATAGTATCACATAGCTTCAATTTGTACGGTTTTGTTACCTCTAAAATTAAATACAAATTTTCACCATATTTAGTCATTGACAATTGTTAGATTTCGCCGATTGAATTAGGCAAAATTTACTGGTAAGTTTTAATGGTAAGAAAAATTCTCAGAAATTGGTAGTATGCAGCAAAATTGACATTCAATAGACAAAAAACTATCAAGGGCTTTTTCAAATAAACAATTTCCTTCCTAGTTTTTCTTAAAAGTAACGGAAATGTACATCAAAGAAATGTTACTAGTACCATAAAAATGAATGAATTAATCGAAAATTTATATTTCATCTCCTTAGTTGGTGACGATTTGTGTAAATCCGGTTTATCCGAGTTTTTTGCTAATCCAAGGTAAGCTTGGTCCTTATTAACTCTGATACAGTAGACTCCCTCAAATCCCCACAGCTTGGGACCAGAGGTTGTGTGGATTTTAGAATTTTGCGGATTTCTGGTCATTGATTTGTTTACATTTTTGAAACATTAATTTGATTGGTAGTTAAGCAAGGGAAATTATAATGAATGCTTACAATAAAGTGAAACATTAAAATAAGTAAAATATTAAAATAGTTTATTTGTTTAAATGTAAGTTATTATTAAAATAATTATGTAAAATAAAAATTTAGAAAAATATTAAATTATTACCAATGAAATCGATTCAATTCGATTCCAAAAGTCCTATGCTGCCATCTAGTGGTAAAGCAATCGTAAGATCGATACGTCATCATATAGATATGCTAATTTATATCAAAATCAAAAGTAATGTAAATTTATTTAGTAATAAATCAGCTGTAATAACCAAAAGAGAATGATTAACAAAAAAATTTAGTGAAAAAAAAACATTGCGGTAGTTGCTGATTTCGGCGCCATCTTGAATTTTGTTCCTGCAACTTAACTGTAAATTTCATTGTTTACAT
The DNA here is from genome assembly GCA_963932465.1 of Maratus speciosus. Taxonomy (NCBI): domain Eukaryota; kingdom Metazoa; phylum Arthropoda; class Arachnida; order Araneae; family Salticidae; genus Maratus; species Maratus speciosus. The sequence continues at coordinate 512,302,523 of OZ010795.1, forward strand.
CTGAAATAATACGTGGATTTTAGGGTCGCAGATTTAAGGGAGTATACTGTAATAGAGAGTCTACTGTAATAATTATAACTGTTAATTGAATAAAGTTAGCTTTTGGCTAAATGTTTTAAATTGGATTTTGACTTAGCAAAAATCCGGTAGCATTAACATCTACTCTATGAAAAGGTGAGTTCCCACAAATATTTTTTTCCAACTACAACACTGCTCTAGAATGGATCAAATAATTAAAAAATCACTTATATTTTTTTTACCTCCAAACAAATAGCCTTATGTCCAGTCCAGGCAGCCTGGGAACTTAGCTCAATTTTTTCAATTTTGTCACTTATACCCCTTGGCTTCTGGGGTCTTCATATATATTAATTATCATATATGCTTAATTAGATTGTACATAATAATTATTAAAAATAAATCAAATTCCTTATATAAATTGTCGGCTTTGAAAAAAAAATACACTTCACAGTTTAAATTTTATAAGTATTTTGTTTAACTTATTTTATCAAAGAAAGTTTTAACCTTATTGAAAAAATCTAAAAAATGAGCAAAATTATGTATTTTGAAAAAACCTATTGGATCCAACCAAGTCATCTGTTTTGCAGACTTTATTTTCATTAAATATTGCTCTGAAAAATTGATAATTATACAGTCAATAGGGAATTTTATATTTAAATAATTTCACAAAACATGTGTTAACTGAAAATAAATCATGTTAAAAAAAAGGAGAAAGAAATATGAATTTTAAAAAATCCCCAAAACACAGTTTACAATTTCACAAATATGAATCAATGCGACAGTTTTGTCATTTAAATAACATTCTGTAATATTTTTTATTTCTTTCTTCCCTCCCACACTTTCTTTCCTTTAATTATTATAATATATAAAGTGGGGGCTTTCTTTTCGTTAATTATTGTAATATATAAAGTGGGTTAAATTATTCTTTTTAAGGTTTTTGTTCATCTGATGAAACCCTATTCGTCTCACTCTACTGGTTGCTTGTCACAGCGCTCGTTTTCAGAAACTGTATAAGTTAGAGACTTGAAATTTTGCATACTTATAGCTGAATACCTCCAATCACATGATAAATCATAAAATGTAAAAAAAAAAAGTCTTTAAATGAATTTGACCATTTTTGTGACCTTTTGATTTCAAAACATAATCTTAATTTCAGTATTTCATTCAAGGAACGGACAGCTCAGTTGGTAGAGCATTGATTTGTAAGCCAAAGGTTGCGGCTTCAATTCCTGCCGACTGAAGTTGAAATTTTTCAAAGCTTAAACTTGTACCTATTTTAGCAGAATTTCTTTTTAAAAATAAAGTCGTGAAGTATTGTGTGTTCTCCCCCCGCTCCCCCCTCAAAAAAAAAATTAATTAATTAAAATAAGAAGGAAAATATTAGAAGGACGGAAGTTGACATTTTAAGAATTTTTAAGGGTTCTTAAATTTTCTTGTCCGATGGATTTAATTAAAAGATATTTTATCTTTTTTTGCCATATTAAAGAAATATTGTATTCAAAATATCCTGCATTTAACAAAAAAAAAACTGTTTTACCACTAGCACATTCTGAAATTAAACTTGTAAATATTTTAGCTGAATGTCTTTTTTAAAATAAAGGTTGAATCCATATCAACTCAGGCATAGGGGTTAACTTCATAGTCTTAGAAGTTTTTGAATTGAACATATGTTAAAATTTAAGAAAAAGTAAGATACCTGTATATTTTTGTTTTGTCCAAAAAAATTCCTGGCCCAAAATACAGGCCGCCAAAGATGACATCCCCGGCACCATTTCCCATTCGCGATTTTTGATAAAAATTTTAAAGTGCTCTATCTCTAGAATGGTGCAAGATATTTTGTTGCTTTTTTTTTTTTTTTTTTTTTTTTTTTTTTTTTTAAGATAATATTCTTCTGTTTAAAATGATATACCCAATTTTGCAATATGTATTCAACTTTTCTTGTGGCAGCCTTTTGAAAAAAAAAAAAAAATATATCAAAAATTTTTTTTTTCAAATTTTTTTTTTTTTTTTTTTTTTTTTTTTAATCTCAAAAATTTTGGATTTTTTTGCTGTTGATCAATACCATTGAGAACTACCTTCCCTGTAAAGGAGAACTTCCACTTTTGAGTTTAACAAGTTTTAGAAACATTTAAAAAATTCAGAGAATTTCACAGGAACTGTATATATACAGTTCCAGTGAAAGTCACTAAATTTTTGCTTATTTGTATCGTATTTGTAAAGGTAAGCCTATATCCTAAATATATCCTGAATAAGTTAGAAATTGCAATATCAAATGTGGTAAATGAGGTGCATTCATACCATACTAACTAGTTTTATAAATATTTAGATCTTGGTGCAATAAGTGTTAACTCTTGAGCAAAAAGGCAAGAATACAAAATTTATTATGATTCTATATATTAAATTCAGTAATATGGAAGTAATATGAATCCATCTTAAAAAGGACTTAATCACCATGGCAATCTAGAATTGTTATTATCATGGTATACATTCAATCAATTATGTATTACAGAATTTTTAAATAAATGAAGAAAACTTTTATTAATATCTTTTTAAGTTTTAATTCAATTTTCATAGCATGTAAAATAATATGTACTTTATTTTCACTACCGAACATTGCATAGTAAAACAATCTCAATAACAAATATCAATTACACAGCAATACAACCATATTAATGCAAGTTAGAGTTCAGACAGACAGGTAGACAAACTGAATCCATAAAGACTTTCAACTATGTTGAAAAATGTTAAAAATACCTAAATAGGTTGGAATTTGACTTGAAATTTATATCAATAGACAGAAGCATACTTGAATACTTTCATACAACCCTGTATTTTACCTACTATCTTTATGCATGCCACTATTTAGCTAATATTTAATTAAGACTAAAACATGCTTAAAACTAGCAAAATCACACTTCCAGAGTTTATCATCCATAGTCGGCTATATATCTGATTTTTTGTGTGGACCTGTATATCATTTTATCTATATTCTACAAACATATCTTAGTAAGGTTTGTTGGGGTAACTGGAACCACGAGGTAACTGGGCCATAGGCTATTTTATAAAAAACTGTTGGTGTTTTTTAAGTTTTAGCTTTTGTGATCAATGCCCCTTTATCTCTACTTCCTAAAACAACGTGTATCAACTCAATCATAACTCTCTCACTTTGCTGTGAGAGGTTGTCAAAAATTTACGTTTCTTTTTTTAAAAACAACGTCAATATCGTTGAACTTCCTCGGATTTTTATTAAAATACTATAAGTTCTTTTTTTAAACAATCTTTTTTTAAAAAGATTAGACATATAACTACATTAATATTATTAGGTATCTATTCATGTTTACTTCACGTTTTAAATGTAAGCCCAGTGTCCCAGTTACCCCATAAATGTTTCAAGAATGGGGTAACTGGGCCATGCTGGATCCAGTTACCCCAATAGTTATAAATAATTTTTTTGTGTTTCTCTTACTACAGGAAGTAAATTTCCCCATTGGTTTTTGCTCACAATAAAGAAAATGATAGAATACCTTATTAAAATAACGTAATGAAAAAAATATTTAAAAAAAAAAGCATATTGAGTGGTATCAAACCAAATTTCTTGACCCCTTGAGAGGCAGTGATGCCATTATGGCATCACTTAATTTTAATTCCTAATTGCCACATTGGCACCTGAATTTTATAATTAAAATTTAACCTTTATTAAGTATGCAAAAATATACTTTTACATGTTTTCAGATATTCTCTTGTAAATATTGGTGTCATTAAATTATTTCAACATTTTACGAATGCAAGTACCTTGCCCCTGAAAGCCATATAGCCAGACCTTGAAATTGTACTATACACAGGGGTCGCATTCTATAGGCATAGCTGCCAATTTTTACGCTCTCTTGGTACCACTAAAATTTAATAGAGATTTTTGCTTTGTTTAATCATAAGATTTCGACGATTAAATAAGACAACATTTACTATAATATTTTATTGGTAAGAGGAAAGCGTAAAAGTTGGCAACTATGCTATAGGGAATCGTTTATCGTCCCTACCACTATTTTGAAAATAATATCTTCATCGTACCTTTCTTTAAGGAACAATAAAATTTTCCCTATATAATGCAACCCCTGGATAAAGATTAAGTACTTAAGTAGCCTTTTGTTCAGAGATTTACCTTGCTATTTTTTCCTTAAAATACCCATGTGACTTTTATACTTATTATCTATACTAAAGTACATAAGTACTTACTTAAGTTTTATATTTTTGGTATAAATAAATCTAATATTTTCACTTTTAGTGCTTTTTTTAGGCACATTGACAGCAAAGGTTTCCCTTACAACGCTGTTTATTGACATATAATTTACATGATCTGCCAGGTTTAAATTTTTTTAAGTTGTTTACACTTTTTCAAACAGGACCTGATATCCGATATGAAAAAATATGAACACGTGTGGAACATAGACCCCCCTGGTCCAGTTACCCCTTTTTTGGGGCAACTGGACCCATGAGGAAAGAAAGATGAAATATGCATATTTTTATATTTTTAAATATTAAAATGTAATTTTGAGCATTTCTGTCTGATAGAGGGAACCTAACTGAACGCATTTACAGAAGTTCAGACTTTAATTGAAATGAACATTAGCTTTTTCAAGCTGAATTGTCAGAAGCTCCAGAGTCACATTGTAAAATCATGTCCCAGTTGCCCCAACTAACCCTATATTAAATGGAGTTCAGCGTAAAAATGCATAACTCATTTAAAAATCACCTTTAAACTACTTTCATTTATACTCAGTAACCCTTATGATTTCTTTTGTGTAGCCTGTATATGATCTACAGCATTTATACACACAACGTAATATGGAAAAATTTAGTTAAACTTAAAACCTCATATCACAACTAAAAAAGCACTTTCAGCAATCATCGCTAATATACAGTATTTTGTATACAGTAAAGTATCCAAAATCTTCTGTGTGTCCCTGTAAATATTATGCACTTTCTATTACACAGGAAGTAACTTGTTGTAAACCTCAGAAACATATATCAATTTCATTATATGTGAAAGAGTGTAGCGCAATTAAAATATGCCACAAACAATATTCCCCTTATACCATTATCCAACGGAATTCTTTTGTGTGGATCTGTAAATGAATAATTAATATTCTTTGCACCACATATTTTACAGAATGTATATTTTAGTACACTTCATTTAAGCACATAGTTAAGATATTTTGTTTCCATGTTTCGTTTTATTTGTTTTATGTTTCCATTCATCGAACTTTTTAGACACACTTGTATAGCTTATCAAAATCAGAAGTGTAAGTTCTCCTTTACAGGGAAGGTAGTATTCAATGGTATTGATCAACAGCAAAAAAATCAAAGTTTTTGGGATTGGCATTTTTGAAAAAAATATATATTTTTGATAAAAAGAAAAAAAAATCAAAAGGCTGCCACAAAAAAAGTTAAATACATATTTCAAAATTAAGTATATAATTTTAAACAGAAAAATATTATCTTTAAAATAAAAAAAATCCCAACAAAATATCTTACACTGTTCCAGAGATAGAGCACTTTAAAATTTTTATTGAAAATCGCGAATGGGAAATGGGGCCCGGGATGCCATCTTTGGTGGCCTGTATCTCGGGCCAGGAATTTTTTTAGGCAAAACAAAAATATACAGTTGTCTTATTTTTTCCTGAATTTTAACATATGTGCAAATCTGAGACTATGAAAGTAAGATTTTTTCTTTGGCTGCCTGAATTGACATGGACTATACCTAAAGTTGGAAAGTTTTGCATGTTGTTTGGTGTTGCCATCTACAAACAATATTTCAAAACATTTACAATAAATTTTAGCATAATTATCACTTAAAGAGCTAACCTTTTTTTTATTAGATTAGTTGTTTTTTTATTGGCATTAGATTTTTGAATTTTATTTAAACAATTTGACTTGAATGTTTTTATTTTTTAAAAAATGACCTTTTATAATAATTTTAAAATTAAATTTACTAGTCCTCCCATCTAAATAAGGATTTAATAATTATAAATTAACAATTTGAATTTATTAATTAAAAGGTAAAGTGACTTGAAAGGAATACTAAACAAAACCCTCTGTGCGAGATCCGATTGAACTTACCCACTTCTTTTTCTTTTTTTTATTCTTTGTTGTAAAAATTTTAAATTTAAGCATTTTTTAAGTTTTAAGTGAAAATAAATTTGATTGGAAACTTCTTTAAATGTACATTTTTCTTACTGGAAATTTGTTTAATGTTTCAGCTGTTGACATGTACAACATGATTAGAAGATTACTGTTTGTTATCACTGATGACGCTGGTGATAGAGAGGTAGGTGTTTCTATTTTTTTCTTTTCTGCATTAATTTTATGACTTTTTGATAGTATGTTTTATCAATGGGCATTATTATTGCTGGTATAGTTTATAAATGAAAGCATTAAAATCAGGCTTTAACTTGGCAAACAATTTTCTTCAGCATTTTAGCTCCTTTGGGAGAGGAAGGGGGGTGGTGGGGTCAGTAACAAATATCTGGCAGATATGATCAATGCACATAAAAAATTGCTGCAATTCAAAATTGAATTTGTAGTGTAATTACAATGGTACTGAAAAAGTGAAAATTGGTTTCCAGTCAAATTTGCTATTTCTAGCAAGTAGGAGAGAGGGAGGGAGAATTGTATTAAATAAATATTAAAATATATTATATTTATGTAGAGGACAGGGGGGGGGGGGGGGGCACATGTGAATAATTTTTACATTTTTGACTATTTCTCAAAATTGTTATGAGCTGTTGAACCAAAAATTGATTTATATGAATATTTACAATTTGTTTGTTCTTTTGGTGAAACTTTTGGATGCATTTATCAAGAATTTCTAACTTATATCATCATTCTAAAAATTGTCTAAATTTGTTCACATGTGCCCCAGTGGAGGGTTAGTTGTGAACATACCTGGGGCACATTGAACACATGCATAATAAGACAAAAATAATTTTTTGTGAATAAAAACTGTGATAAAAACTAATTAGATACCCTCTTTCTAGTTGTGTAATAAATTAATAAATGTTTCAATATAGATACAAGAAATTATTGGTAAAATTATACACTAATATACCTACTCCTTTTGAGTCAAGCATAGTTAAACTGTGTTACTTTTAAATAAGTTATTGAATAATTCTGTTTTTATTTTTTTCTAAATGTTGTGCAATGTGTATAACAAAATTGTGCATCATGGTTTTAAAAATTGGTAAAAGTGTGATAAAAAAAAAATTTGGTGATAATTACAATACTACTTATCACCTTTTTTTGGCCAACTAAATGTTACTTTCATAAAATAAAATATCTTACAAATACTTTAATATGGGCTAAGAAAAAATAAATACGTTTAAAACTGGAAATCATTAAATAATAATAAATAAACATATAGGTTTTTACAGAAAGCCACCACTTTTAAAAGTTGTAGAATCATGAAATTTTGACAAGTAAGTCGGGTTTGTAGCACAATTAACCAGAAAAATCTGAAAACACAGAATTTCCGCCTCTAAACCCTTCAAACAGGGGTGTTCATTTGGCCGTAAACAGTCCCTTAACACATTCAATTATGCCAATGTTGGTCGCCAAAACTCGATTACAGAGTTTTGAAGGGAGTCATGTGATTTCAAGCAGAATAACATTTTATACATATGCTTTTCCAAAGGTGTTTGTTAAATAGAAAAAATGAATATACCTAAAATTTTTAATCAGTATAATTTATAATACATTTACGATATTAAAACAATAAAACATTTAACAAAATATAACCACAATTCGGTACGTTTCCGATACAGTAGCCTTGGCGAAATACAGAAAATAGCCTTGACGAGAAAAGAAATTTGATAATAACGTATTTTCTGGCAACCTATTTCCTGTGTCATATACACAAGCAAATTTTTTCCATATGTATACAATTTATTTAATGTAAGGAACCCGTTTATTTATTTTTATATACCAACATAAATAATTTGTATATAAAAAACTAGGGGCTCAGCCCCCTGCTCGTTAACGCTCGCCAACCCCCACGAATTGCTACGCAATTCATATTGGGATCGTTACGCGATCCCAGCTCGCTTCGCTCGCTCGACACTATTTATGTCAACTCTAGCCAGAATGAGTGCTATCATAAATCATTACAACATATTAAATTTATAAATATTTTTATTGTATAAAAAAGTAATGGAAAACTGTTGAAAATGTAAATAAAAACGTACCTTGGAAACAGAATAAATTAGAAACCTTAGTGAACACACAATAAAAAATATTTTTAGTTGGGTCGCTATGAGATCCGATCAAGCAACATATGAAATTTACAAATATTTTAATTCATAAAAAAGTAATTGAAAATTTTGTTGAAAATATAAATAAAAATGCATTTATCAAAAGTTTGGAGCTGTGACTTGTTGATCATCCTCGAGAAAGCTAAGCGAACAGGAAATTGACACCGTTTAAATTTAAATGGCATGTTAGTGTCAGATGGGGTCCTTCTCCTTTCATTTTGCCTATAGTATTGAAAATCACGGCTTAAATTAATTTAAAACTATATGCTATGTATCACGCTATCGAAATGTAAACAAAACGTTTTCGCCTGTGTCTAACTACAACCTTGGATCAAAAAGCTACGTCACCGTAAAACGGACCAATAGCATTCATGTATTGCTCAAACGGTTTGCGTTAAAAGGGAGATACTGTCTGGATTTTGATTTGCTGAGTGGGGTGGGACATGTGACCGTAACTACCACTGAGAAACATCGCTTTGGCTGTTGCCAAATAGCAAGCTACAAATACAGCCTTTTTTTAGCGCTACGCAAGAGAAATATATATATATAGATAATATTTTATACATGTATAAATAAAATGTTTATATGTATATAAATCCATATATAAATAACATAAAAGTTCATCAGGTTTGTTTTCATAGTTGTTTATATCATTTGGCAACATATCTCAGTTTCTGAAGTCCGAATTGCGCCAAGATTTAAAAAAAAAATGCCAAGATCCCTATAGTGGAAAAATATCCTAATTTCATATGAATGTTTAAGAATCTCCTTTTAATTAAATGAAATGTGTAACTAATAAACTGTCTTTAACGATGTGCGACAGATGTGGCGTCCGAAGTCCGCTGCTAATGTTATTATATTGTATTATTAGCCTACTTACTGTTAATTTATTGTTAATTTTAAATCTGTAAAAGAAAGATTATAGATAAGATATGTTGGTCGCCAAAACCCGATTACAGAAAATTAGCCTGAGTTATAAAGGTGTTACATGATTTCAAGCTGAATGAATTTTTATATGCTTTTACAAAAATCTTAATAAGGCAAATTTTTCAGTTTATCTGTCCATCTTTCTATCTTTTACTTCCTTAAAACAAATTTTATTAAAGACCGGGAGGCGTCTGCACAGATCATCACCTCATCGAGTTGACGGCTGAAATTTTAGTATTAGTTAAATATCGATTAGCGTATTGAAATGTAACTGGTCTGCCAAGTCATATCTTTGTGGAAACCACCTACAGACCCAATTTTACTGGTTAATTGGTGGATTTACCATTGTGTTTTCTTGCACCCATTTCTCCATGTTTCCAAACTTTTGGATGCAGGAAAATACAATAGTAAACCTATCAGTTAACCACTAAAATTAGGTCTTCATGTGGTTTCTACCAAGATATGACTTAACAGACTAGTTGCATTTAAATATGCTAATCTAGTTTAACTAATCCTAAAATTTCAGCTGTAAACTCGATGAGGTGATGGTGTGTGCAGACGCCTCCCGATCTATTATAAATGTCGGAATTCTAATCTCAATAGCACCCTGGTCAATCTGGGAATTATCCCTACTATTTATGGAACACTATTCCTTTAAGTGCGTTTTAGTGATGTTAATGAACTTATGCATATGCATCATACATATTATACATATGCATATAATACGTAACACATTTGCATCATACATATTATAGGTATGTGTGTAATACATAATACATATGCATCATTATGACGTCAAAATAAACAAAACATTTTTTGTCGCCAAATTTGAGAATTGACATGATATATTACCAAATTTGGCAAAACTTTGCTAAATGTCGCCAAGCTTGGCGAATATTTGACGCCAGTGGCTATTTTTCAATGAGTTAATTATTAATGCGAGCCATCTATTTTTATTTTTCCGCATATCATCTGAATAGTTAAATGATATAACGTACTAATATTTCCAAAGTGCTAATAGTTTCGTCACTTCCCAAAACCTCTACTATTGTTATTATATTGTACTTTTATTATACTTACTGCGACTATGTTGTTGATCTTTACACCGCTAAAACTTCTGTATTATATAAAGAGAATTTACGGAAACTGTTAAAGCATTGAAACTGCCAGTTCTCCTTATGATTATTATAATTCTATAATATGTAACCTGTTAATCGATATGTACATTAGAATGAATCTTATATAATCCGGTTCCTCGCATTTTAGTTTTCAGGTTTCAAATAAAATTAGCTAAAATCTTAAAACCATGGCACATTGACTAATTCTTCAACACGATCAGATGAGAAGAATAATAGATTTTCAAATGGACCATGGCAGTGAGCCGGTAGACCTTCTATTCTTCCGTAATTGAGTCTATTGAAAAGGTTAGTGTGAAACAAAAAGATATTAGCATCAATATGGTTTAATGAAAATGCAGATATTGTCAAAGGATTTCATAAGAACCATTTCACTTGTACCCAGTCGTATCAGTTAAAATAAAACAATTGGCAGTGAGCCCAATTAGAAAAGAATACTTAATAGGATTAAAAATTTCTGCATTTGAGAACGAATCGTAACTACTAAGTAAACATGCATAAGGGAGTTAAGAGATATTTGTCACGAAAGATGAAATACATAACACAAAATATATGATGTGCTTCCATGATCGTAAAGAGTTCTTGATTTCTCTATCAAAAGCTTCCGACTTGGTGAAAGAATTGGCAAGTAAATTAAATTATGAATAACAGTAACATGATGCAACGTTTGACATTGAATTAATACGGCAAATACTGCTTGCTAGAGGCGGCTAGTACTTTAATTGGTAAAGCTCAATAAAATAAATTTTGGTATTTTTATTTTAGCCGGATACAAGTGGCAAATCGCCAAATACTGATCCCAACTCCATTGTTCATATTGCATTCATTTCATTTAAAGATATATACTTTTCAGTCATCTCATTTAAAATAGATGCATTTCCCTTATTTTATTTAATAGAATATTTAACATAGAAATAAATAAATAAATAAATAAGAAATAATAACATAAACCAAAATATTTTATTTGAAAATCAAAGCATTGTTTCTAATTTACACATATGAAAAATGAAAACTGCTATTGGCGAAAAAACAAAATGCTAATGAGGAGATTTGCTCCCGGCTAACATAAAAATGCCGAAATTTAAGTTTTTTCATATTAATATAGTTTAGAATAACAAACTTGAAAAAACATACAAAAAGTAGTGATATCCCAACAAAAAGTTTTCGGTAAAAAAAAAAGCGCCAAGTTCTCCTTAATGTTTCGGCCAGAAAAGTAGTGATATCTGTAGTTCGCACAAGTTAAAAGCCAAACATCCCAAATCTTTCATTGAAAATGGCTTCCTGCGACTTGGCCATTAATGCCTTCGAGAGAGTTTTTCAAATTTTAAAATATGTACAAATGAGCTACATGCCAACTACATTTTTTGATTATTTTAGACATTTTGTGGCACAGAGTACAGAAATAAAATACACATTTGAAAAAAGTTTTTAAACAATTTCAGTCTATTTAAATGCTTAGAAGTTAAAAATAACAAAATACTTGTATTCAAGAGATAATATCCCTAATTGCTAAAACATAATTAGTATCAGCTTTTAACAGTTTATAAATCGAATACCTCTTAATGTATGCAAACAAACTATAATAAATGTTCAAACGAAAAAAATCTCTTAAGTCAATACACAAGATTTCAATATTATCCAATAAAATATAATGTAACATATTGTGAGATTTGAAGTAAGTAAATTTTGTTTTATTTCTTGTGTTTTACATTAATAACTTTAGCTTTAGACCGTACAAAATGGCAATTAAATCACAAGTGGATTAAATGATCTGTAATCAAAACTAATGTTTGTTGAAACTGAATGGTAGTTATCAGAAATCTTTTACTTTATGTGAATTTGCCTCTTTGCATTCTAATATTACTTTTAATATTTAAATAATTCATAAATGCATAATTTCCAATCATTAATTCTGAAATGCTGTAGAAGGCATTAACAGCCATCGCAGGAAGCCAATTTCAATGAAAGATTTAGGATGTTTGGCTTTTAACTTGTGCGAACTTTAGATATCACTACTTTTTCTGGCCGAAACATTAAGGAGAACTTGGCGCTTTTTTTTTTACCGAAAACTTTTTGTTGGGATTAAATTATTCCGTACACACTAAATTATTTCTCCAGGATGGCTGAAAATTGTTTTACAGACAAGTAAGATTCATGCGCTCAGCAAATGAACAAAATTTTCTGTCTACAGTAGTACCATTTATCTCAAATATCCAGAATTACTAATGAGTGAGGGAATGATCTGAAATATGAGTTGCAAACATTTTTGACAAATAAAAATTGCGTGTGCAGACCAAAAAAATAATGTAATATATAGAAATAATACTTTATGTGTTCATATTAAAAGACAGAAGTCAGACAAAATAAATATACATATTTCAGTAAGAAATGATATTTTTTATATTTTTGGGTGGTAGTAGTTGCATGTGAGGGAATGATATTTTATAAGTTTAAAAATTTATTTTAAATATATATTTTAATTAATACTTCAATTTTATGAGCTAATATGATAAAACCATGTCTAAACTACATGATAAAAAAAATCATTAGGTTTTTCTGTTGAAAAAAAATTTAAATATCCTCTGGTTTCATCATTATGGCCCATTTGCATAGAATCACCCTCATAATAGTTTTAGTTACATGGGGTAAAGTGGTCATAGGGTTAGGCTTAACTTATAGATATTTGATCTGAGTTAAATTATATACAATGCCAGTTTATTAAATACTAATAATTATTAAAAACTAACAGCAAATAGTTATTATTTAATAATAGTTTATAATATGGGGGTTAAAAAAGGTTAGGTTTAATTTTTAATAGGTTCTGAATAGTGAATGAATTAACTAAGTGTAAACCTGAATTGCTTGCAAAGGTTGCATCAACTAATTTAACAACCAACACATTAACTACTTTTTCTAATACTTATACTTGTATTATATAAGAAAATGGTCCACAAGAAAGCCCTGAAAGAATTTTTAATGTTGATGAGGCTGGAATGAATATGGATAGCCAAAATAGTCCAGTTTAAAAAATATTACGCAATGCATTGTATAAAATTCAGAAACCAAAGGAAAGATAATGTTTAGTGTTCCTTTTGGTATATCAGCTAGTAGTTATTACATTCTTCCATTCGCAGTTTATGACTGAGTACCATATATGAATTATGGATAAAGGGTGTTCTTGCAAGGCATTGTATGAATCATGGAATCTGGATAGATGCAGGATTCTGTACTTGAATCTTGGATGGATCATTTTATTATGTAGATAGTACACCGAAAGCTTACAAAAGCCTGCCCTTTTATCTATGATTGTGATGGACATAAATGGATTATGACGCTGTGAAAAAAAGCTATCAACAATCACATTATAATACTCTGCCTGCTACCTCATACTAGTCATAGTCTACAACCATTAGATCTAGGTGTATTTTCCCCCATTAAAAAAAGCCTGGAAAGGAATTTTAAAGAAACAGTATCAAGAAAACCGACTGCAAAATATGTAAAAAAATTAAAATAAGCTACATTGGCAACATTATCTACTCTCATTTCAGATGTGAATAGAATTGTTAGACAAAGTTTTAAAGGAAAAGGAAATGTGTCCAGTCCAAGATCGGGGTAGTATTGACAGAAAAAACACTTGCATTATATGTGCAAAAATAACAAGAGGAATGGGATACTTAAAAGTTGCATAAATTTCCAAAAGGGAAAAAACAACAAAAAAATATCCCTAATCAACATTCTCTTTTGAATCCATTTATAATCGCTAAACATGACATCTCAAACCATATCTATAGGACCTTGAATGTTGCTAAAATATGAAATGAAGAAATCAATAAAGCAATTTATTGGGAAAAAAACTGATTCTTTTTCTTAAAGTATGTTAAAAAAATCCAAATTTGGCAATCATTATACTTTTCCAGAATCAGATGTGATCAAAATCCTTGAAGAACCAAATTTTAAAAACAAACAATTTTAACATTACAAATTTACACTTTAATAATAAAGATGAAAATAAGCACTCGCCAGTCGCCACTTGGCGACTAAACGTGAAAAACTGGCGACTAAAAATATGGTAAGTACCGGCCAAATGCAGGATTTTCCAAAGGGATTTCGTCTAAGAACCGCGGAAAAAACCCAAGCGAATTTTGTCAAAAGATCGCAAAAATAATCAAATATCGCCAATAGATCGCGAAAAAGCTAATTTCGTCAAAGAATCGCTCAGAAACCCACTTTTCGGCAAGTAATCGCAGATAAAACGCAGATATCGTGAATGGATCGCGGATAAAACGTAGATATCGTGAATGGATTGCGGATAAAACGTAGATATCGTGAATGGATCGCGGATAAAACGTAAATATCGTAAATGGATCGCGGATAAAACGTAGATATCGTGAATGGATCGCGGATAAAACGTAGATATCGTCAATAGATCGCAAAAAAAAGAACGCGGATTTCTTCAAAGAATCGCGAAAAAAAACGAGAATTTCGTCAAAAGATCACGTAAAACGCGCATTTCGTCAAAAGATGGCGGAAGAAAACGTAAATTTCGTCGAAGGATCGCGAAAAAAAACCCAAACATTGTGAATGGATCGCGAAAAAAACCCAAAAATCGTAAATGGATCGCGGAAAAAACTCAAATATCGTCAATAGATCGCGAAAAAAACTCAAATATCGTCAATAGATCGCGAAAAAACCCCGCAAATATAGTCAATAGATCGCGAAAAAAATGCAAATATCGTCAATAGATCGCGAAAAAAACGCAAATATCGTCACTAGATCGCAAAAAAACGCAAATATCGTCAATAGATCGCGAAAAAACGCAAATATCGTCACTAGATCGCGAAAAAAACGCAAATATCGTCAATAGATCGCGAAAAAAACGCAAATATCGTCACTAGATCGCGAAAAAAACGCAAATATCGTCACTAGATCGCGAAAAAAACGCAAATATCGTCAATAGATCGCGAAAAAAAAAAGCAAATATTGTCAATAGATCGCGAAAAAGACGCAAATATCGTCAATAGATCGCGAAAAAGACGCAAATATCGTCAATAGATCGCGAAAACGAACGCGAATTTCATCAAAAAATTACGAAAAAAGTGCGAATTTTGTCAAAAGATCGCGAAAAAGAACGCACATTTTATCAAAGGATCGCGGAAGAAACACAAACATCGCCAATAGATCGCGGAAAAACGCGAATTTTGTTAAAGTATCTTGTAAAAAATGCATAATTAGTGCCAGAAGAGACCCCCCCTCAGCCCCACCCCCACCCACCTTACATTTCAGAAAATTTGCTGTAAATTTCAGAATTTTTTTTTTTTTTTTTTTTTAATTTAAAAAAGTAAGTATAGTGGACTTATGCAGTTAGCTACATAAGCATGTTACATATAACTTTGCTGTTAATTTAAAATTTAAAATATCTCAAGTTTATTCAAAACAATATGAATTAAAATATTTTTATTTATTACATAAATTACTTATTTACTCTAAACTTATATATTTTAAAATTAAATATTCAGTGACATAAATGTACTTACTGGCAGCTAAAGAAATTAATCTCACTAGCCAGTAACTGGCTACTAATAAATATCAACTTACCGGCCAGTGGCCACTAAGCAAAATTCCTTATTTTCATCTTTATTTAATAAAATAAAATGGCAGATAACTTATTATAAAGGTTGTTTAAAATGTTTGTAAATAATAAAATGTTACTTTTTATTCATTAGTTTATTTTTTTATTACACTTTTTCAATGTGACCGCTTTACCCCATGCACTACTCACTTTACCCCACCCCCTGGGGTAAAGTGGTCATAAAAACATGCCTGGAAAAATATGTTATAAGAAGGTGTTATTCCCCAAAAATATTTCTGAAATGGATATGGATGTACTCTAGAGTAATGTAATGTAAAATAACACCCAAAATTTTAGAAAACATCACAGAAATTCTGATGTTTATATCCTCTGAAAGTTTGAAAAGCCTGTTTTTATGACCACTTTCCCCCACCTGACCCTATCAAGGCTAAAGGAGACCGAATCGAAAATGAATGACTGAATATCAATTGTTACTTAGTTGTTAAGCTTACTCAATAAAAATTATTGAAATAATTGTATCTATGGCGTTGTAGTAGAAATTGATTTTATTATCAATACTTTCTCTGCACCCTGTAAATTCAGCATTTTATGGATACATAAAGTCATGTTTTAAGGATACAAAATGCCTCTTTTTACAAGATACCTGACTCACAAAAGTGATTGCTATCTGATTGTAACGGAAATTGAATTTATCTCATTTACTGACAGATAACTGATACTTATTACATTTAAGAAATGTACTTAAAAAAAAAAAGGTTGAAGACATTAGCAGCACCGCAACTACTGTGCTTGGCGTCTAGTGCAAAAAACCTTCTTAGTTTTTCTACGAACTTCTAATGCATAAATGGTGATAAGTGGACTAAATATGGTTACCCCTTACTTATTCCACTAAAAATAATCATTAAAAAAAATCTCTAGGAACCAATAGACTGAGTATAATGTCTACTAATTATTGTTATGTATAAATTATCATTATGTTTCAGAAGTCGTCCACATTTAAAAAATTGCATCAACTTTGAGCTTTCAAACAGTAACACCCACTTTTGACATCTTATTTGAGTGTCTTGAATCCAAACAGCTAGGAAATGCCATTGTTTATCCATATTATCTTAAATATTGATAGAGTTAGAAGAGTATAAATTTACAAAAAACATTAATTTATATCTTCATAAAAGTCCATCTGATTGATTTTTTATTAATTTATTAAAGAGATATACTGAATAGACCCAAACATATTACAGACTTTTTTCTCTATTTAAAACATTTTTATTATTGTTAAAACTATTAATAAATTCATATTAAAAAATTATGAATTATGAGCTATGTTATTTCTTATTGCAACAAGCCACAATAGTTAAAAATGTCGATGTGTAAGTTTACAGCTCAATTGAATAATTATTTTTTGAGATAGAGAGAAATTTTGCCTTTCCATAATTCAAGGAGACCCACTTCTTTTATCAGAAGAGCCACAGGAAAAAAAAAAAAAAAAAAAAAAAAAAATTAAAAACTTATCAGAAACATCTTGTAGGATTTTCTTTAATGGGAAATAAGTTTATTATAAATTTAAAATTACTGCATAATTTTACTGGTGACTAATTGAGTTTATTTTGGAACTTTTTCTTGAAAGTTCTTCATTTTATTTTTCGAAATTTATGGATAAACTCCTTACACTGTTTGTTTTATAACTGTATTATGATTTAAGAAAATTATCTAAACTATTTCTCTTTCTTAGCTGGCAAGGAGTCACATAGGGTGTCATAAATGGTTGTTACCATTTGAAAAATCAACATTCAGCATTTATTAACCCCACTAGTACCATTGGGGTCTTATTTGACCCCAGTTATTTTCTATTTTGAAATTTTTAATGTTTCAAATTAGAAAAAAATGGCCCCATTTCCCGGGTTAATAAAATTCAAATGCACCTGAGATACTAAAAATGTTTTTGACCAGTGGTGTAGTCGTAAAAGAAACAGAGGGTATGCGCTCTAAGCAGAGGGTATACGCTTAAGGCAGAGCGTATACCCTAAAGTGTATTTACTATAGCTTTCTTGAGAAACAGAGGGTATACGGTGTTCCTTAAAAAAATCCAGAGGGTATACGGCGTATACCCCCGTATACCCTCCACTACATCCCTGTTTTTGACCCATGTTTTACAGTATACAGTTGTATATTATGACCCTTTTCCAAAGTTGTTTCATAATATAAATTCATTTTCTTTTTAAAAAATATTATAGTATATTTTTCTGTCAGAGACAAATTGGAAATAATAAATGTATCGAAAATTTTAGAAATGAAAAAATACTAATTTAGCTGAGATAAATGAGATGAATGATTTCATGAGTTAAAGAAACGTAAGTTATGTGCTTGTGCAGATTAGAAATTTTGTCAATGGTCACCATTTCATTTTCATACTCTATTTATGATATTTGGCTAGAATCGCATTTTTGTTGCCACGGATGCTATGAAAAGGAAGCACTGGTAAAACCTATTGGGAAGTAAATATCAAAGTTTTTTCCATATATTGTTTCTATAACTTTCTGTAGCATCAATTTTCTCTTGAAAAAATATTGTAGTGTATTATTCTGTCAGAGGCAAATTGAAAATAATAAATGTATTGAAAATTTTAGAAATGAAAAAATACAAATTTAGCTGAGATAAATTTCATGAGTTGAAGAAACATAAGTTATATACTTATGCAGATTAGAAATTTTGTCATTGGTCACCATTTCATTTCCGTACTCTATTTATAATATTTGGCGAGAATCGCATTTTTGTTGCCAAGGATGCTATGAAAAAGAAGCACCGGTAAAACATATTGGGAAGTAAATATCAATGTTTTTTCAATATATTGTTTCTGTAACTTTCTGTAGCATCAATTTTCACGTCATAAGGCTTTTAGTTTAATATCCTGTTGCAGAAACATTATTTCACTCTGATTTTTAGATTTCATTTTCATACTTAGTTTTTATGCTGATTTCTTGCGTTATTGAAACTTGTTTGGTGCAATTTATTTTTGCAACATTTTATTGACTGTAGTAATAATATCCCATCAGGAATCTGTTTAGAAAAAATTTGGGTTAGAACCTGATACAAATTTTTACTTCTTAAAACAGGACATTTCAAATTTCTTTCTTCCTAAAATGGAACTCTTTACAAAATCTTTCATTATAAAACAGGATCTTTTTGCAAAATACCCTGTCTTAAAAGTAGATGTTACACAAAACTTTTTCACCTCAAGCCGAACCTTTCACAAATTTAACCATTTTAAGATATTAAACTGTCACAAAATAGCTTAAGTCACCAAAGAATCTATTATATAGCCACATATATATAGTTATATATATATGACCTTATTAATAATACCTAAAGAGGAACTTAAATATAATACAAATTTCAAAATTAGAATTTTTAAAAGTATTAAAACTTTTTACAATTTCACAAAAACAGAAAACAAAAATGCCACATGAGAAAAATATACATAGATCTGTACACAGTAAATAATATATATATATATATATATATATATATATATTAATTTTAGTTTAATTGTATCCAAGGTTGGCATAGTGTGCCATACTGTAAAATGAAAAAACTGCTGTTGGTGGCATTTGCATTCAACTAAGAGAAAATATTTTGTTGTTGTTGTTGTTAAATAACATAGGAACATAAACAAGTAAAGGTTATTAAAATGCACATATTTAATATGTCCAGTTATTATAGAATTACTGATTAATTTTTGTTTTTAATTTTAGAGATTTGAAAAAGTCTGCAAGTATGTTATTGCAAGTATTGATAGTGATTCACTAAAGGTATGTATATTTTATATGAGTATATATGTTACAGCTAAAGCAAGAATGAAGGGTAAACCTAGGTTTAACCTGTTATAGTGCGGATTACCCAGGCCTTGCGGATAAAGCCTGAAAAATTCCCAACGCTTCCATCTTTAACCAGTTAAAGCTAGGTCTAACCAATATTGGTCAGTTGAAGTCCGAAGCATTCCCAACGCTTCCAGCTTTGATTTTATTAAATGAAATTAATAGTCGTTGTCAAGTTGATTTGATCGACATGTAGAGCAATCCTGATGGTAATTATAAATTCATTCTTATATACCAAGATCATCTGACGAAGTTTGTGCAATTTAGACCATTAAATAGTAAAACTGCTGAAGAGGTTGCTAAAGTGTTGGACATTTTTTGCATGTTCAGAGCACCGTCAATTTTGCAGTCTGATAATGGGAGGGAGTTTGCCAACAGAGTGGTGGAAAATTTAAGTTCTATGTGAAGCAGCATTATAAATAATACATGGGAAACCACCTCATAGGCAGAGTCAAGGTAGCGTGGAAAGGGTAAACCAGGATATCCAGAATATGCTCATCACCTGAATGAAGGACAAAAATTGTGAAAAATGGTCTGAAGGACTTAGATTTGTTCAGTTGATGAAGAATAGAGCCTATCATGGATGGTATAAAGCGTTCCCCATATAAAGCCATGTTCGGCTGTGATGTGAAAGTTGGTTTGAAGTCATCTCATCTCCTGTCTGAAATAATTGATGATGTTCTTAGTGGAAAGCAGTTGGAGGAACTAATTAAGAATCATCAAGAACAAGAACAGAGCATCGACGGAACTCAAAGTGAAGAAGGAGTGGTATCTAGTGCTGAGTGTGAAATATGCAAAAATAGAAATGGATTATGTGATTTGTGCTCAAAAAAAGATGACATCATTAATAATAGAATCGAAGCAAAGGCAAACTTAGCAGAACAGGCTAAAAAAATGAAATCTTTGTCCAGTATTAAATTTCCACCATGCAGTATTAGTGATAATGTTAGAGTTAAAATTCCTGATGTAGATAGAGGAAGAGGTGATTTTAGAAATATTATTTTAACAGTTCTTGAATGTACTGGGAATGGATTGTATAAGTTGGGTAATGAGAATTGAACTATTCCTGAACTGTTTTCAAGAAATACAATATAAAAATCTTTTACTGTAAATTGATATGTTCTAGACATTTTTTACCATATTTACAAGGTAAGTTTATTGATGTGTTAAATGTGATCTATTTAAGGCAAAATTCTATAATACACACAAATGTGTGTGTTTTAAAAATATTTTTTTCTTTATATGTAAATTAGATAAAAATAAAATGTATGTATTTTAAATTAAATTTGTGCATTTTAAATGAGATGAGTTCAAGGTTTATATTTTAAATTAAATGAATTCAATATCAATGCTATGGGAACAATATTTGTTGATTTATAACCTGCGTCGAGCTAACATAAAAATACCAAAATATTAAATTTATTTTGAAAATTGTCATACTTTTTGTTACTTTAAATTTTCATTTTAGAAAAATAAATATGAATGTTTATTTTTCAATATGAAATAAATATGAATGTTAAAGTACAGTGAAACGTCCCTGTGCGACCACCTCCATTAAGCGACCACCTCCATGAACGACCATTTTTTAATGGAATAAAATTTATTCCCATAGGCTCAATACTAATTTTATCTCTATTCAAAGACCACCCCAGTTGAACTCCCTCCATGAGCGACCAAATTCTTTGTAAAAAATGAAACAAATTCCGTTTTTTCATGGTCGCTTGAAGAAGGTTTTATTAGAAAAATAATTCTGGAGAGCGCATTATTCATCAAACTTCTAAACTAAGTTTAGAATTTTTATTTGTTGTGGTAACTTTTAAGTGTTTAAACAACTTTGTGCCTTTTTAGGCAACTCTTATGACAAATTAAGGATGGTGGTCAATAAACCTTTTTGGTCCTCTGCCCTATTCTATCAGGAAACTCTCAAAGAAATAGATAAATTAATGAAATCGTCATAATTTGTTCCCATCCAAAAAAAAAATTGCATTTATTTACTGAACTTCAAAAGGACTTGGAAATAAAAGTTATAGAAGATAAAACCGTAAAATCAAAGCAAACGTCAATGTATTCATTTTTTAAACTCTGCCATAATTAACTTATGTAATTAACTTTTGTTTTTATACTTAAATTTTCATATTTTTTCCTCATGTGAAAGATAAATTTTAGTAAAATTAATTGTTACCTTTTTTCAACAATTAAAATCTAAATTTAAACATGACCTCTGTTAAGAGACCACCTCTTGGAGCGACCAATTTTTACTGAAACAGAACGTGGTCGCTTTAGGGAGGTTTTACTGTATTATGTATTTTTAATATCTTCTACTTTTAGCAGTGAAGAATTGGCATAAAATTTACAAATAAATACATTATGCAAAAGTTGGACTCTCATTTTCTTTCTTTCCTTTTTTTTTTTCGAAAGTTGTATTTAGCCTTTTTATCCCCTTTAAAGACGTATTTATCTAGTAATTAATATCTACTAAAAAACAACTTTTCAAAAGTAAAAAATAAGCCAAGTAAAAAAAAAGAAAAGAAAAAAGGTGAAAGTAGTGGCTAAAAAATAGTGTGATATCAAATTTCCAAGCTTATATTGCGGTACTTATTTAACATTTTTTGATAAAAATTTACCATATGTAAGTCGAGTACCTAAGTATGCGTTGATAGAAAGCCTTTTCTCCTTTACTAAATACATCATAACGTGTTTCTGAAAATTAATTTTTTTTAAATTATGCATGATGGTCTTGTCGGCCATCTTTCCATATTTTACACAAATTTCTAAGCACACAAGTTCATTGTTAAGATTGGAAGTTCGAAATTGTTACTAAAGCAAACATTTTATTCTTTTAATTTATGGAAATGAGTGCCTAAAAATTTGTGTCTAAAAATAAAGCTGAAGTAACTTCAGGTTTCATCTTATGATTCTCTTTTTTCGGAGGGGGGTTAATTAATTAGTTAAAGCAGTAAAAATCAATTTGTTTTTTCAAAATAAAAAACTTTCTTAATTTATCTGTCTGTAGCTAAAACTATAAGTTCGAAATTCTTAATAATGCAAATATGTTACGAGCTTGAGTGCTTAGAAATTTGTGTAAAATATGGAAAGATGGCCGCCAAGCCCATCATGCATAATTTAAAAAAAATTAATTTTCAGAAACACGTTATGATGTATTTAGTAAAGGAGAAAAGGCTTTCTATCAACGCATACTTAGGTACTCGACTTACATATGGTAAATTTTTATCAAAAAATGTTAAATAAGTACCGCAATATAAGCTTGGAAATTTGATATCACACTATTTTTTAGCCACTACTTTCACCTTTTTTCTTTTCTTTTTTTTTTTTTTACTTGGCTTATTTTTTACTTTTGAAAAGTTGTTTTTTAGTAGATATCAGTTCTTTTTTTAAAACAAATGATATATAACTGAAATAATTCTACTAGCTCAAATTAAAATTAGTCCTTGTATAGCCTTTATAAGCAGGGAGCAAACACAATATTATACATTTTGTTTACCTATCATTCATTTTTTATAGTGATTAATAATTTAAAAGTAAGGAAAGTCAATTTCTTCTTTCAAAGTATCAGTCTTTCTCAATTTATATCTCCTTAAAATTTTCTACGAAAGATGAAAATTTAATAAAAAACAGAGTCGAAATAAAATATATATTTACAGTTAGTCTGTCAGTTAATTGTTTTTTCTAACTTTTTTTGCTGACGGTTTTGCAAAATAAATTTACCTTTACAAATACCTACGGTTAATCCGAGAATGAAAACCCGCAGGCATCTAAAGAATCGAAGATCTGTAAATCTAGCAATTCTAGATATAATAAAGGAACATTTTTGATAAAAAAAAATCTACAAATTTAAAGATATAAACTGTACATATAACTTCATCTTCATTTAGATCGTGTTATAGAGAAGAAAGAATAAATATGTAATTTTACTCAAGTCTGTTTATCCATACCTATTTGCATAAATGTGGGGATATTAATTTACTATAAAATTTCCCCTAAATTGATTATCTTTAATAGTCTATTATTAAAGCCGCATATACATTAGAATTAAATATTTTTCGGTTAAAAATTGCCTGAAATCTATAGTCTTATCGTTCGTAAAATTTGTTTTTTTTTTTATGCCCAGACTCTTTTTCTGAACTCTGACAAAAGATCACAGACATATTGAAGCTATCCAAATTCTTATATCTTTCTATCGTATTTCCTTCTTTGAGGGGGGTGTGAGGAAGAGCCTTAAGAACTTCGTTTTGTTCTCAGAATTCTGAATTATTCATTCAAAAGATCTACCTACATAAGTCTTGTTGCAGAATTTTCATTAGTTAAGAGTTGCATCAAGTTATACATCATGTGAATTTATTAAATTAATTTTGTGAAATACTAGATGGGAGCCATTGATATTTCCAGACCATTTGCCTACATTTTAAACTTGAGTCATTTACTACTATTCATTAATTTTCTATACGAATTAAAGAAGTCGTTGTTTCCATGCCAACTGTACCTTTCACTATTGCTTGCTTGTTTATTTGTTTGATTTATTGAACACATACATCATATTACGTGCGGATCACGGCAGGATTCGATTCGAATCTGCTTTCACCTACGCTCTCAAGCGATTAGCGGCATTGTGTCTTATCCACTCAGCCACAGTGGGCCACTATTGCTTTCTCTAATGCCCAGATACTCAAATTTAACCAACTGCACTTAGAATCATGGTCATAACACAGAACATTTATATGTTAGAGCAGTGTTGCCAGTGGGCTACTTTTTTTTAATTCAGATTTCTTGATTGCCAGCACTTATTATAAACGGTAAAATTCCCATTGTTTTCGCCTTAATTAATATGTCATTAAATAAGGCACATTTTACAATTTCAAAAAAGTGGTGCCAATTAAGTATCTGAGTTAAAAAAAGTAGACCATCTGGCAACACTGTGTTAGAGTGGTGACATATGCACAAGTCGTGTACTCATATTCAATTTTTTGTCCAAAGTACGGTAACTCAGTTTTCAGTAATAGACGAGGAAGATTTCAATTAAACTAACCAGAAAAGTTAACAAACATTGGCTTCCTGATTTGATTTTATTCAAAATTGTTTTAACCACCAAAGTTAATGTACGGGATCCAGATAAATTTTTCTCTGTTAGTAAAATTACATTGACCAATCAGTAGCCTTTATACTTGCAGGCTTTTCGGTGTTTACTGCAAACATCAAAAAGTTCGGAAAAATGCAGACGTCTGATTGATCAATCCCATCCCGCTAATAGCGAAATATCTATCTTGATCCCGGCCTATTCAACGCCCTTTAAATATTGGAGAAAGCCTTGACACGTGTCAGAAAAACGTCACACAAAGCAGGCAAAACAAAGAAGAAAAATCATTCATTGGCTCGTTCATATTCATGAGCCGATGAATGATTTTGTTTCTTTGCTTTGCCTGCTTTGGGTGATGTTTTCGTGACGCGAGTCAAGACTTTCTCAGATATTTAGGATGCTTTGGCGTATTTCACCACCATGAAGTTATGAAAAGAGAGGAACAGACATGTCAATCTTCCTGTGTGAAAAACTAGTTAAAAAAAAAACGAGTTATTTCCCTCTCTTCTGCCCTTTTCTCTCTTGATTTTGACCGATAGCAGCCCATTTAGCAGTCTCCAGTACAAGATGCCACTATATACGGTGGACGCAGAAGGGAGGGTGTTAGCGCGACCAATGACATAATAGGCCAGTTCATGATGTTTAAAAGTCGCACGCAGTTGGATCGAGGCTAACGAGAAAGACAGGCTACCGCGGTGGGTCCGATTCTTCTTTTTTTACAAACAGCTGGAGTCACGTGATGCTCTTTTCACGCACCTTCTTTGGTGCATTCGAGCATCACGTGACTCCAGCGGTCTGTAAAAAAAGAAGAATCGGACCCACCGCGGTAGCCTGTCTTTTTCGTTAGTCTAATGCTCGTATTCATCATCTACCTCGACCTAGAAAACCTCGGTCGAATGCTCAAATGAAATTCACGATAACATTTGATTGGACATTATCAAGAAGACGTCCAATCAGGATTAAATGTGCATACCGTTTGTGCGTTCAACCGAGGTTATCGCTATAACTCGGGGTCGAAGTAGTTGGTGAATAGGAGCGTCAGAGTTGGATCATCTTTACACGATGATTAGTACAAAGATGCGAGCCGATTTTTTTTGTGTCCATTGCCGTGTACAGATAATCAACTCCGTGTGACGTTATTAACTGGCCTTATATGTTGTTGGCCACAGTTTAGGAACAGCTACAAATGACTTCATCGATATCTACTCCGAGGTAAACGAAAAAGACAGGCTACCGCGGTGCTACAGTGCCTAGAATATATTGTGTGGAAATCGGCTATCCCAGTAATACTTTAAAAAGTGCTAATATATTGGATCTCTTAAATTTCAAATGATGCTGAAATCCAATGAGTCGATCACAGCGATATCTGCAGGATATTTCCTAAAACTTCATGACGATTTGGTAACAGCGTCTAGAATACTTAGTGTGGAAATATTTTATTAAACAACACTAAAAATTTGTATCCCGTAAATGATCGACGATACTGCTAAAATTCCAAGTGTCGATCGCAGCGAAATCTGAGGGATTTTCGTATTACATTGTATAGACTTGCAATATCTTCCAGTTATAGAAAATATCCTGCAGATGTCGCTGCGATTTGTATATTTCAGCAGCATCGTTGCACATTTAAGGATACAATATTTTACCACTTTTTTAAGTATTACAGGGATACCCAATTTCCATACTATATATTCTAGGCGCTATAATTTGGTCTAGACGCTGTAGCGTTTTTTTTTTTACATTTTATTAACATACATCTGACCTGTGTGCTTGGCGTCAAGCCCGCTGTAATAATACGATGTTTTCTTTGAAAGTTTATCACAGATGTCGCTGCGATCAGCTCCCTGGATTTCAGCGTCAGTGAACATTTAAGGGATACAACTTTTTAGCGCTGCTTGGATAGCAAAATTCCACAGTATGTATTCTAGACGCTATAGAGGTGCATTACACGTGTCTCTTTCTTCTTTAAAAAATATCCTGCAGATGCCGCTGTAAATGACTGTTTGGAATTCAACATCGTTGTACATTTAAGGGATTCACTATTGCCGCGCTTTTTTAAGTATTGCTGGGATAGTCGATTTCTACAACATATAATTTAGGCCTATAACGGAGCTATAGTACAGCGCCTAGAAGATGGAAAGCCAGTGTGGAAAACGGCTATTCCTATAATGCTTTAAAAAGTGCTAAAAACTTGCATCCCATAAATCTCCAACAATGCTCAGCGGCAATATGCTAATACGAGCGCCATCTCGTAACTCTTTTCAATATAAACACTGAGCTTTCAAAAATTATAGAATGTTAAATATCGGAAACTATAAATATAAGATATTTTAATCTGTTATAAGCTAATTTAGTTAAGGAATGACGTGAAATAGGCTAAAGAGTCTCTTTTAGAATGACTATCATTTTTAAATCACTACGATGGCGCTACTATCGACATCTTGTTATTCAGCATCGTTGTACATTTATGGGATTCAATTTTTTAGCACTATTTTGTAGCCGTTTTCCACACTATCTTCTAGGCGTTGTATATATAGTGTGGAAGTTGGCTATCCCTGTAATACTTTAAAAAGTGCTAAAATATTGTATCCCTTAACTGTGCAATGATGCTGCTGAAATATACAGATCACAGCGACATCTGCAGGATATTTTCTCAAACTGCAAGATATTGCTAGTCTATACAATGTAATACTAAATCCCGCAGATGTCGCTCTGATCGATACATGTGATTTTAGCAGTATCGTCGCACATTTAAGGGATACAAATTTTTAGCGTTGTTTATATAGCATATTTCCACACAGGGTATTCTAGACGCTGTAGCCATACTTTCGGCAAAAACTTGAAATGAGCATGCTTCCTGTGCATATATCACCACTCTTATGTATGAAGGCTCTCTGTTATGGTGTTGATTCTGAGCGCTCTTTGTTAAATTTCTATATTTGTGTTTTAGAGAAAGCAATACAGAAAAGTACTGTTACTATGGAAACAACAACTTCTTTAATATCGAAAGGTATAGCAAAGGAGTTCAGAATCAGTGCCTTAAATAGTTTCGAATATGTATTGTTGTTATGACAATTAATACCCTACCTGGATGTGGAAATGCAAAATTGTGTTCAACATAATGGAGGATATTCCATCTACATTTTGATTACGTGGTCAAGGTAAAAACTTCTATCGTAAAGAAGGGAAGTCTCCGTAGACGTGTAATGTAAATCCCCGCTAGCCAATAAAACGGTTCATGAGGCAAAGTAGTAGTATCTTCCCTTCTTATCAGATAGAAGTTCCTTGGATAAATTACCGGTATCACGTGACTTTTTCAGCCTCGAACCCATATTTGGAATATTCTCCATTGTGCGCAATCTAGATAGATTTTTGGCTGTCAGAGAAACGAGATTCATCAATCAGAAGCCTGCATTTTTGTGAACTTTCCGCTGTTTGCAGAAATGCAGGCTATTGATTGGCGATTCTCGTTTCGCTAACAGCGAAAAATCTATCTGGATCCTAGCCTACATTTCTACAAACATTGCACTTCATCCACGGCACTAAAAAAAATGACTCAAAACTTTCATGACATAGGCCGGGATCCACAAACAGCAAATATTCTCAAACATGCAGGCTTCTGATTGGTCAAACTCATTTCGCTAACAGCGAAAAATCTATCTGAATCTCAGCCATAGTTATCTTCGATGAAATCAATGCAAAAGGATAATATAAAAGAAAAGTATAAGATTTCTAAAATGTTTTGGCGGGTTTATCGCTATTTGGCATAATTTGTAAACTTTAGAACTAATTAACAGTTTTTCGCTAATTATGAATAGAAAATTAATGTTTTTAAAGCTGAATTTTATAAAAGCACGTAGATTGAGTAAATATCTATCCAAAAATTCAATCCTTACTTTTTTCTGTCCATTATTTAAGTCTCTACCTCGATTGAAACATGGGGTGTGACGAAGAAAAGAAATCTGTCATTTTCAGTATCTCGACGTTATTTTAAAAAATCTATATCTCTGTTTATAATTAATTTATGAGGATGCATTTGATCTCAAACTGAAGATCTTCTTTATTAGGTCCTTCTAGTGTTGGTTTTATTTTTCTGCGATGATTGCTTCTTTTGATATGGGAAATTTTACGCTGGCATATTTCGTTCATTTAACATGGAGAAGTTGTCATCAGTATAATAAGCAGTTACGGTGTCTTGCCTTATTCTTGGCGTTTGTTTGTTTGGCGGGGTTAGCATTTTTTTTCAGCTTGGCTTGGCAGAACGACCGTCCTGCTTGATATATATATATTTAAATCTATAAAATATTTACATCATGAGTCTGCAGAAGATAATTTTGTAGTTCCTTTTCTTCTCTTTGTATTTTATTGCATGTTGCAATATTTGTAACCAGTTTTATTATTTACATGTTAAATTTAACACCACCTATTCAGTAATTTTAATGTCAAGCCTTTTTTTTTTAGAAAAGTTATATTTCTGTGGCTTTCAACAAAGAATTGGCTGTAGCGTGGATTCATCATTTAAAAACTTTATTATGGCAATGCTGTACTTTCATAAAAACTTTGAAAGTAAGTCAATTTTTAAAATAAGTTTTTTAGTCACCACTTAAATAAAATTTACATTCAATATTTATATTCTTTTGTTTTGTATGTTATTCACACACTTCAACAAAGATATTTTTCATTATAATGTTCCCTGGTTTCCAAAACTTATGTATGTCCTTCTTTTCAAATTTTCTGTTAGTTTTATGTGATTGTTAAATTTATTTAGTATTTGGAGGGGAGGGGGCAACCAAGTTCACGCACTTGAATATTAAAAGTTCATAATATGAGTTTAGTTCATCATAATATATGGTGTTAAGAACATATTTATATTGCTGTTGATTTTTTTTCTTTTTAACTGTTGATTACTTTTGTAACAATAGACCAGTTGCCATAAAATTTCAAACAATTTTTAAGATAAATATCTAGTGTTTCAAAGTTTGTGACATTTTTGTTCCCTTTTGAAAAAGATAAGCATATCAAATATCTAACGTTTCAAAGTTTGTGACATGTTTCTTCCCTTTGAAAAAGATAAGCATATCGTACGTAATATTTTTTAATTGGTCACATCAGTAATTTGAATATTTTTGATCTATAGTCTCTATGAAATTATTTGAAATTTTCATTGGCTTTTCAAGTAGATTACATTATTTTCCCATTCCTCTTGTCATACATATATTTACTGACACAAATGAAAATTTAGAATATATCATTATCTAAGGTTATTGTTATTTGAAAAACATGTATAGTGTTTGAAATTGCAACATATCTGCTTGAAAAGCTCAGTATAATAGTCTTAAGATTATTATGCCATAGTGGCATAGTCAAGCTAACTGTTGGATTTAAAAAGTATATTTTTTATGTCAAATTAATACTTGCTCTTGCTTACTTTCTCGTCAACCCTTTTAGGGAAACAAAATCTCAGTGTAATGTTCATAAGAATATTATGCCTTAGTGACTGACAGTGTATAAAAAAATCGCAATTAAAAAAAAAAAAAAAAAAAAAAAAAAAAAAAAAAAAAAAAACAGATTTGTTTAATTTAAATCAGATTTTTTTAATTTAAATTAACTAACGACAATATTTTAAACTTTAAAGTCTATAGCATGCCATTTTCAGTAGTTATATAAATGCAATTAAGATAGAGGCTTGAAAATAGTAAATTTTTATACTTCTGTGTAATGATTACATCACCTACCTTAAGAGCTGTTAACACCCTTAAAGGTACCATCCGTTGCGTTACTGCACCAACTCACCAAAACAATCCCTTTCGTGGCCTATTATTTCAAATATATATTAGTACAATGTATAAAAGGATTATTTTTAACCAGTGAACAAATGCTAGACTAAACCTTGAATAAGGATATAGAAAAATGCTAATAAATCCTTTGTTCAGTGTAACTAATATATATTTTCACAAATCAAGATCAAAATAACAATAAAAATATTAATTTTATAGCTGGCCATATTATCAATCTAAGCTCTTTTAAACTATTTTATAATAGAAATTCTTTATGCTGACATTTTCAGAAAAAAAATGGGCGACATATCAAGGTAACCAATTATTTATTCACTTTAAATCTGGAAACGTAATCATGAAAATTTTTGGCTAAGGCAAATTTAATGCTTTGTAGAGAAAAACTAATTTTTCTGCTTTACCTGAAACTTTTGCAATTGCTGTAAAATGGAGCCATATGGGATCATTTTTTTTACCTGCCGTCTTTCGTCTTTGTGTTAAAGTTTTCATTTTGTCCTGCACTATACCAAGTATTGCTATCTACAGTTCAATGTGCAAAAGTCACTTCAAGCAAAGAGCTTTTGATAGTTGATTTAAGTTTTTTGCTTCAAGTGTGCTTGAAAACAGGTTTGTAATTGTAACTAACACCTGTTGGTCAGTGGTCAAAAGAAGGAAATTCTTCTTTGTTATGTATTTACTCTGGGATACCACACCATTCAATGAATTCACTTAACTATCCAGTGAGTGTCTACAAAGAAAAGCAAGCAGAGGTTTGCTGTCGAAGATGGAAGAACATTCTTGGAGTGTATTGAGAACATATACCTCTATTTTGTTTTGTTTTGTTTAAATAACATGTAATCTTTTCAAGATTATTTTGATTTAGAGTATAGTTAAATATTATTAATGAAAAAATTTAAAAAAATGTAATTGTGTGATTTTAATCAATGATTTTTTTTTTAAATGAAGTGATTAAAATCATGATTTAAATCAGCATACCCTGCTTAGTGGCATTGTGATACTAACTGTTCAGTTTCTAAAATATAGATTTTAAGTTAGTTTGGTACTTGTGTACTTTCTTGTCAGCCATTTTCAATAAACAAAATCTTAGTATAATAGTCAAAAGATTGTTATGCCTTAGTGGTATAGTCAAGCTAACTATGGATTTTTAAAAATATATATTTTAATTCAATTTGTTACTGGTGTACTTTGTCGTCCACAATTTTTGGTAAACAAATTATGTACTAAACAGTGCAATTTAATGACACACTTAAATTGGTATTTAAGTGGGTTTATGTGGCACCGATTACATAAAGAAGATGACCATTTTGTTACTATTTCAAATAATGATAAGAGTTTTTTGGCCTCCTGAATTATTGATGCAAATTCTGAGGAAATTATTCAATTTATAATTTTAAGACTTTATCTAATATTGATATATATTTGGTATATGTTATATCTGCTACTTGTATTTGTTCATTTTCTGACTAAATAAAGAGCAACTTGAGTAACTTAATTAGACATACTTGAGTAAATTTATGTTCTTTTAAACTTCTATGATTATTTCATTTAAATCTGTTTAGTGACAGATTTTGTTAATGCAAAGTGGTAAACGAGAAAGTACTCAAGTTCTTTGGTTCTGTATTTTTTAAATGCTTCTTGTATAAGTTTCTTATACTGCTATGTCAAATAATATTTTTACCAATATTATGTACAAAATTAATTTATTATGATTTTTATAAATTTTCTTATTTTCTTCTACAGCCAGAATGGCCTCAGGATACAAAAGCTTTGATGCTATACTTACATATGTTGGTGACATTTACAAATATTGGTACCTGGAAAGTGTTACACAATAAACAAGGTGAGGAATCTGAAACATTTAGTTAATACAAATAAAAGTACACACATCAAAATGTGCCAGGTTTTCTTCTTTTAACCAATTGTACTTAATGTCTCTGATTTATGTATATATTTAAATATTTTAGGTGAAGCTTTAAAGCCTGCTATGAATCAGCTATGTGCTAACATTATGGGCCACCTAGTAACAAAAGGACTATATTCTGTTTTACAAAATATTTTAATAAAAGGACTGGTAAGAGTAAAACCTTGCTTGAAAAGAGCTGCTCTTCTTGCTGTTACAAATTTATCAGTGTGGTAAAAATTTGTCTTTTTACTTGATATTGTTTTTACTATTTCACATATTTATCTATATTTAAAAGCATATAGATGGAGGACTGGTGAAGCAATTTACTTGAGTATTTGATAAAGATTGAAATGTTTAAAAAACATTTTTTTTTTGCTTAGCTGAAATATAGGTCAGGGTGTAGTGCCATGGTGTCTTTTCGAATGTTTCCTGTTACTACCTTTAAAAAAAAACAGAATCTATTTTAAGTGAGGCTTTTTTTTAAAAACAATGATATTTGCATGTTTTTTATTATTATTATAGGTGTGATTAAGGTTTTTGACTTCCTACCCTACATTTTTTTTTTTCAGTTATCTGCCCCCTCCCCCCTCTAAAGCAAATGTAATTCTAAATTTACTATAATTAATTTTTTTTCTGCGAACTATTTTTAAAGTTCCTGGATTGTAAGAGACCTTGGCTGTCACTGTGAGATATGTGTATCATATAAGGTGTATAGTTGATCGCTATTATAACTACATGAGATAATATTCTTACATGTTTTGAGTCATGTTAATAATGACACTCTTCATTGTTTGCCATGAGCAGAGGTGTGTTCGTGTTTATGGAAAAGTTGAACATGTCTGGTATAGATGACCTCACACAGTCAGCTGCAAAGCAAAATGATTGGTATCCCAATTACAGATTACTACCACCATAGTTAGGATAATATCCATAACTGTGATACCACTTCTTTTGCTTTGTAGTGTGCTCTGTGATGTGGTCATTTATCCCTATTTCAATTAAGCAAAAAGGTCATTTTTTAAATATTTCAACCTTTATTACATACTTAAGTCAATTTCTTTACCAGCTCTTGGTATTTATTGTTTTCATAGTAAAATCTATTTTTATCAAGTTTATTTTATTTTTCAGTTATGATTTTTTAAGATTTTTACAGAAGAGCTAAAAAGTTGCTTTACAATTACATTGAGAGATAATTTTTTCTTAGCAAATTTACCAAATGTTCTGTCTAAGAAAAATGTTTCTCTCAAACAATTAAAAAAAAAAATGTTCAAAAAGATTAAATTGGGTATTTTTTTTCTGTTAATATCCTTTTCTTTACTATTATAATAGCTTATCTAATGTAGCAAAGGGATAAACAAAACTGTTACTTTTTATAGTATTAAAATAGCAAATAATAAAGAAAAAATTGTGTAGTGCCTACATATGTTGTTACATTATCATTGCTTTGTATTTATATGGAAAAAGAAAAAAAGAAATAATAGTTAAAAATTTGATTTTTTAATTTTTAATTTTTTTTTTTTTTTTTTTTTATGTAAATATGTTTGCACAGTATATTTGAGCAAATTGTATCTGAATGTGCTAGAAGACACAGCATCTATGTTGTAAATTATTCCTTTACAAATGCAGCATTGAATAAGAGTAACTATTTAAAAAAAAAAAAAAAAAAAAAAAAACTTGTTATCTACTGAGAACTTATTTATATCTCAGACAAAAATACTGAAAAAAGCACTGAGATGTGTATATGTAAAACGGATTTTTAGAAATGATCTATCAGTCACAGTGTATTTTTGCTAGATTAATACTTTTTCTTTTTTTTCCCTTTTCAGTTTTTTCTAGTAAATATTGCTACTTATATGAAGATATAATTATAATACTTAACTCTTTGCAGTTCTCTATCTAGTAGCATTAAAATGACCACATTTCTGAAATGGATTGTTTCTGACTTAATGCCATAAGCATATGGTTAAAATATTACCATTGCTACTGGGCAATCTATTCATTGAAAAGATTTAAACTTTTATACATACATCTACTTTTCTGATGCAATTCTTTCTTTGTTTTCAGTCCTATTGTTTCTGCCCAGTTTTCTAATAACTTGATGAATTTGTTCCTCCTCCATATATTATCAGTACCTGCTCTTATTCTTCATTTGCAGAACACTGCCCCAGAGGTAATGTGTATCTTGCCCATGTATGTTGTTGTGTTTAAATAAATAAGTTTTCTCATCAATTTTTTATTGCTTTATTTGTGTGCCATAATTCCACCATTGCATTGAAATTGTATTTTATAATATACTGTGGCTTAAATTCCTTATGTATACTTGTTTAGTGCAAATACCAGGGTGGCAAACATTTTTTTGCATGTACATTCCAAAATTATCTATCAGTATTAGAGCATGTCAAACAGTTACCTACGTAACTGTTCGCAATATTGCAGCAACTGTAAACAATATTGCAGCATATGGTTAGTGGAAACAGTCATTTTCATATAGAGATGTAATGGCTAGTGATTTCGCCAAATACCAAATATACGTCCAAATACAAACATTTTTTTTTTTTTTTTTAAATATGCATTTTGATTACATATATATTCATTTATTTAAAATTTGAAATACAATTAAGCTTAAATTAAAATTGATTTTTTTATTATTTGTATGTTTAAAAGTTTTACAGGATGTACTTTTTGTAATATTTCAAACATTTTTATACTAATAATAAAACATGACCTTTGCTAAATCTAAATTACTAATAATATAATTTTATCCATAGATACTTGTAATTCATATAAATTTTATCTAATATAGGAACTCATTGTCGCTGTTAAATGTGCTTTTTTTTTAAATTTATTTTTTTAATTTAGAAAACTTATTTCATCACAAAAAAATTAAGAGTTCACATTTTATACTTTCATACTTAGACATGTCAAGTTGACTTTTTGTAAGTCAGGATGATAAATTATAACAAAATTCTTCACTTCTTCTATTCAGTAATACTTTTATCCTTACATTCAAAATACATTTGCTTACATTTCTTACATTCGCGGTGCTTTGGCTCAGGCCACCCCCCCCCCCCCCACACACACACACACACCCCAGTAATACATTAAAAAAAAGACCTACGCAATACTTACTCTTCATCATGATTCACAATAAGGTACCTCCTGAAATAGCTCTTGATCAAGTAAATTTTATTGTGTGGAGTTTGTGTTCCTATTGGTCAACAAGTTTATAAGAATGAGTCTTTTTCTCAAAGCAGTTCCCAGACTTAAATTTATCTGTATAACTTAAATTACAGATTTGCATGAAGCTAAGTTAAAGTAGAAATTACATATTTAACAAAACTTTTAACAATTAAACCAGCATATATACTACAACACAAAAAATTCTACAACTTACTCAATATATATTGAAAGAACACACAGAAACTGTCGCTAAGAGAGTGAATGATCTTTAATCTTTTGCAATATTTTGCATAAAACATATTTAATTCACAAAGCCATTTTCATAAGTTGCATAAAAATATGTATTATTAATTTATTAATGAGATTTTTGCAGTTATATGTTTGATTGAAAATGCTTTATATCTGGTTCCATTTTGTAATGTGCATTGCACAGTTGAATCCACTTGTCCTTTTATTGCTGTGGCTTTATTATGAAATTCATTTGAAAGAATAAGCTTTTAAATTTATATAGAAAGTAAAATAGTTAAATGTCTATATAGCATCACAAAAAAAAAACCTAATGTGTTAATTAATGCAAAAATAATTATTTTATTTCTCAGATTGTGAACATGTTAAACAAAATTGTATTTATTGTAACAAAAAGAGCAAAGATTTTTGTCATTATAATGATTATAAAATTTAAACTTTTCATGTATCTTACAAATTGTCATATATGAATATATCACAGACATGAGCGCGCTAGGTTTGCCAACCTTAGTATATACAGTAAGGTTCTCCAACCTTTACAATCTTGGTTCGCAGAGATGGACCCAGTTCGGAAAAACCAGGTGGGTTTTTTCAGTCTGGGCCCACCTGAAAAAGCCCACTGAAAAACCCATAATGTGGGTTTTTTCGATTTTTAGCAATATTTAAAATTTTAAACAACATCTACATCTAATGAATTTATGTTATTTCAGTTAATTTTGAAAAAATATATATGTATAACCCATTACATACACGCCTGAAGTAAAAAACAAAATGTATTTTAGCACATTGAAATATTTTACTAACATAGATCATAGTAGGTAACATACATAGTACACAGGGCTTAGGAAAGTGGTGGGAGCTCAAGATCCCCCACCATTGGAAACCCCCTTTTTTCCCTTTAGAAAGTTGTAATTGAAAAAATGACTTTTTCTTTTGTAATAAAGTCGCTACCTTTTTCGAATATGTCTTATTGTCGCAGTTTTTTCATGTACAAGGCAAGTAATATACCTGATCGTTTTCAGAATTCTTGGAATGTTACCAGAAATTTAGAATAGACTAGTAGGGGAAATTTACAGTGGGAACCAATACAAGAAATTCTTAAGTTCCTACAGAGGACGTTCTGTCTCTGTTCACATTCCATTTACTGTGATTAATCAAACATTCTTGATGCATTGAAAATTTCAATAAAAATGGATTTTCTTTCAAAATCTGTAGCATTGGAATTGTAGATATTTGTGCTTTCCGAGAGTAAGAGGAGTGAAGAGGGAGTGCAAAAAGGCTCCAGAGCCATACATTTCTTTCTTACTCTCCTGTCTTATTTCACAAAATTGTAAAATTTAACTTATTCCTTAATGTTTATTTTGAAAAAGTGCACATAAACATTTTTAGTTTTTGAATAAAATTAATTATTATTCTACATAATTACTTAATGATACAATTTATCATTGATTGATTTTTAGTTATTTTGATCATACTGAGTTAGAAGCTATTTGAGCCCTATTCCCCCATAATTTTTAAATTGCTACTCTACTGATACTGATAGTACATAACTATAGGTAAAGGCATATGATCAAAATGTCTTTATATAAAAAATTCAAATCAACTATATTCACGAAAATAAAACTTATAATAACTAGTTCAAAATTTTACTTTTTATTTAATTTTTTTGCAAATTATTATTTATTTTATGTTAAAAACTAATGTGTGAGAAACACTGACACTTAATTTAAATTCATATAATTTATACAATTTATAATTTGTAAAATGGCATTACAATTATATTGCATATAAGGGAACAATATGTGTATATATATATATATATATATATATATATATATATATATATATATATATATATATATATATATATATATAATAAATTTGAAATCACAAATATAGGAAGAAATTGATAAAGTTCTAAAGATGATTTAGAAATGAACGTAGGAAACCAGTATGTAAAATAAGAAACTATGAATGACTCACAGAATCATCAGAGGAGCTTGTGAGTTCATTCATAGAAGATGTGTTATTTCATCCAATTTTGTCGTCATTAAGCCTAAAATGACAAATACATATACTACATAATTGATATAGTATACAATAATGTAATCATATCACATGTGTTATTCTTTTGAAAAAAAAACTGATTTTCCCCGGGGAAAATTGGGTTTTTCATGAAAAAACCCGATAAAACCCATGTGGGTTGGGATTTTTTTTAAAAATCCCGGGTTTTGCAAATCCTGTTTGGAATGTATGTAAGTGTATTGTGTATAATTTTCATATAATTGTACAGTCGTGGAAAAAAAAAAAGTAAACACCCCCTAATAACTCCTCAACAAATTATCGTAGACGAAAGTTACTGGTACCGAATGATTGGAAATAAAGTCTATTTTTAAATGATGTATATAAAATTTGTTTAGGGAGCCATCTACATATTAAAATTAACCATAACTTTGTTTTTTTCAATAGCAGTACACAATTCTGGCAGCATAAATGAACTCTACACCCTTCAATTAGTCTAAAAACAAATTTTTATGCAATTCGTACCGTAAGTTTCTGAGAAATTAATTATTTTAAAATGAGTGTGTTTTATGGTCTGTATCCAAATTGAAGTTCGGTACTCGAATGTTGACCGAGAGAGCCCCCTTCCTGATCAAGGCACCTTAAGCAGTCAATTAATCTTGTTAGATTACAGGATAGCATGAGAAATTTCAAAATATTTAGTCACTTCTATCATAGACGGCCCCTTAAACCATTATTTTGCCGTTTTTAAGCATAATTTAAAAACTACTTGGAAGAAAAATGTGAAATTTTGGATTTCCACAAAGCAGGACTTAATAAATCTGAATCCATCAAAAAAATTGTAGGTTGCAATTCATAATTTTTTTGAATATTAATTTCCTAATTCATAATTAATATCAGAAAATTATCAAAATTGCAAATTCAACGTATTTATGTTTGGGTATATTAGTATTATTGCTACACAAAAAATTAGAACATTAGGATCATAATTTCAGAAGTTATAAATAAAAACATGAAAATGTAATTTAACATTAGAAGCACTAAATTTTGAATGTTTATAATTCAAAAACTTATCATTCAAATGATTTAAAATTTGGGATCTAGGCATAGTTTGAACCAGAGAGTTGAAATATCTCATTAAAATTGGGTATTGCCATTGAAGAAAATGAAGTTTGGATTCGTTTTAATATGTAGATGGCCCCCTAAGTAAATTTTATATACGTCATTTAAAAGTAGACTTTATTTCCAATCGTCCGGTATCAGTAACTTTCGTCTACAATAATTTGTTGAGGAGTTAGTAGGGGATGTTTACTTTTTTTTTTCCCACGACTGTACATAAGTCTCATATAATTATAGATATATCTCGTATAATTATATATAATTCTCATATAACTGTGTATAAATCTCATTTTCAATTTGTCAAAAAAACCTTTTTTAACTTATATTTCGTGTAACATTTATAAATTTATCACCAGAAATTCTGTATAATTACTTGATTTAGTAATAGTAGTCATAGTACATAAAAATAATAGAATTGATCCATCAGGTGGCACTTAAGAGAATGAAAAATGCTAGCAACACTATGTCTATTACAATACCATATGGCTACATAAGAAAATGTACATATTAGCCATCAGATACTGTTGACATAAAGCTTTACTGTCTATCTTGTAAAAATCCAGCTTCTTTTTACAATACAAAAGGAGCAAATTCACTTCACTGGCATTTGTATTGATGTGGAGGAAAATCATGTGTTTAGAGTGGCTGTTCCCATCATTTTTTATCCGAAGATATTTGCTCTAATAAAGTTCTTTGAAAGTCTCTTTCAATGTCGTAGAAAACTTTTATTTCTTAATTTTAGAATTGGTATAGCAGACCACCTGTGAGACACAAGTTGAAGACCCCTAACATACTAAAAACTGAAATCTGTGGTGCTACAATCTATTAAGTATCCTGTTCTACCATATCCAGTCCCGTTTTCTTCACCATGGGCCTGAGGCGCTTTATAGCATATGTCCCAGCCAGGTGCTCAGCCTAACGCAGAACCCTCAGTGTTTAGTTCCCAAGCAAGCATGGTACTCATTTTATCAACCTTGCAGGGATGAAAGATTGAAATAATGTTGCCTATCCGCAGCCTAATATACAGCATGTTAAAACTCGCTATAATTTATTCAAAAACTGCCAAATAAGGTATAATTTCACACATGCCTAATGTAACAGTCCATGATTAAGTGAAAATGGTTGTCATAAAGTTAACTCACAAATCCTCAGTGTCAGTACACTTTGTTATTCTGCATGCATCAACTCCATCTAGATTTTTTCAGCATGTTTTCATAGTCTAAAGTCACAAGACCTCACGCCTTTTTTTTTTTTTTTTTTTTTTTTTTCTCTCTCTCTCTCTCTCTCTATGGCGATATGCAAAGGACCAAGTCTTCAAACCACCACTTTCTAAAGATGTGTATGAACTACAAGATTACATTTTTTTTTTTTTTTTTTTTTTTCTTTTTTACCTTTCTGCCATCGAAAGATGTGTATGTACTGCAAAATTACATTGTGGTTCAAACCATTGATGAGAAAACTGCTGAATTTATAACTTCAATACTACTTCTTCTTTTTTTTTTTTTTTTTTTTTTTTGACAAGTTATGAGGGAAATATTATGAGTTGGAATTGTTCAGATCATTTTGAAAATACTTAATTTTGGTATATCATTAATAAATTTTGTTTTTATCTAAAAAATATACTATTAAGATAATAAAAAAGAAAAGTGCCCAGCTAAACTGATGGCATTGAGCTCACAGGCTATTCACACTAATTGTATATCATACTCTTATTTTAAAGAATAATGCCCCTCAAAAAAATAAGTGAAGGGGAATTAGCCCCCGTTTCCTCCTTTATACTTAATCAGTGAACCTCCAAATCTAATCAGGGAAGCTCCTTATCATAATAAACCGGTATACCAAATTTGGAGCAAATCGAATAATCCTGCAAAACAAACCATTTATCTAAATTAAGGGGGTGAACTAACCCCCCTCCCCCCCCCTTTATCCTTAACCAATGAACCCTCAAAACTAATCAGGGAATTTCCTTAACATAATAAACCGGTATACCAAATTCGGAACAAATCGAATGATTCTGCATAAAAAACCCATTTATCTGAATTAAGGGGGTGGACTAACCCCCCTTTTCTCCGCTTATCCTTAACCAATGAACTCCCAAAACTAATCAGGGAAGTTCCTTAACATAATAAACCGGTATACCAAATTCGGAGCAAATCGAATAATTCTGCATGAAAAACCCATTTATATAAATTAAGGGGGTGGACTAGCCCCCCTCCCCCCTTTATCCTTAACCAATGAACCCCCAAAACTAATCGGGGAAGTTTCTTAACATAATAAACCGGTATACCAACTTCGGAGCAAATCGAATCATTCTGCATGAAAAACCCATTTATCTAATTTAAGAGGGGCGGGCTAACCTCCCTTTTCCCCCTTTATTCTTAACCAATGAACCCCCAAAACTAATCAGGGAAGTTCCTTAACATAATAAACCGGTATACCAAATTCGGAGCAAATCGAATCATTCTGCATGAAAAACCCATTTATCTAAATTAAGGGGGTGGACTAGCCCCCCTTTTTTCTTAACCAATGAACCCCCAAAACTAATCAGGGAAGTTCCTTAACATAATAAACCAGTATACCAAATTCAGAACAAATCAAATCATTCTGCATGAAAAACCCATTTATCTGAATTAAAAGGGGTGAACTAACCCCCCTTTCCCCCCCCCCCTTTATCCTTAACCAATGAACCCTCAAAACTAATCAGGG
Organism: Maratus speciosus; assembly: GCA_963932465.1. Taxonomy (NCBI): domain Eukaryota; kingdom Metazoa; phylum Arthropoda; class Arachnida; order Araneae; family Salticidae; genus Maratus; species Maratus speciosus. Next base: position 512,344,435 of record OZ010795.1, read on the forward strand.
AAGTTCCTTAACATAATAAACCGGCATACCAAATTCGGAACAAATCGAATGATTTTGCATGAAAAACCCATTTATCTGAATTAAGGGGGTGGACTAACCCCCCTTTTCCCCCTTTATCCTTAACCAATGAACTCCCAAAACTAATCAGGGAAGTTCCTTAACATAATAAACCGGTATACCAAATTCGGAGCAAATCGAATGATTCTGCATGAAAAACCCATTTATCTGAATTAAGGGGGTGGACTAACCCCCCTTTTCTCCGCTTATCCTTAACCAATGAACTCCCAAAACTAATCAGGGAAGCGCCTTATCACAGTGAACCTAGAAAAAAATTTTGAAGCAAATCGGATGTTTCTATCAAGAGTTATCGCGTTACGTACGTACATACATACATACAGAACGGGCGGGCACATTAGCTCTCTGGCTTTGATAGCCTGTGAGCTAAAAATAGAAAAGAAACATTAAACAGAAATCTAATGCTCAAATTCAAATTCTCAGGTTATATATCTCTTGCTGCCCATCCTTAAAATTATCAAATAAAAATTTGAATTAATTCTGTTAAGACTGCTTGATATTAGATACTAAAAATTATTTTCTAATTTTTTTTTCTTTTCAAATAGGTAAATAGTAGTTATTTTTCCCTTACTATTGTTATTTATAAATCTTAATTCTGAATTTAATTCTCTTTAATAAAAAGCTATGTGTTGCTGACTTTTATGCTAACCGTTGCCACAGATTAATCTCGGAAAATGAAACATTTGAAGTTACTGAAAAAATTAATAGCTCGAAAAGTATTTGTCAGAAAATTGTTAGAGAAACTGCGTTAGATAGGTAAAAAATTGTATTTTTCTACTACTACAGATTACCGATATAAACAAATGAACATTTCAAAAATTGTGATTAATGTTACAAATGTAAACAATGTGAAGTGAGTCATTCATTTTTGAAAATTCATTTATAAAAATTTAAAAACTTTTGTGCACTGAATATTTTAACTCCTGTAGTATTAATATGCCTTTGACGTCATTCACCTATGAACCAACGAAAATAGTTTTTAATTTAAATTAAGTCTTAGAAAACTCAAGTCTATTTTAAATACTTTTATGTTATCTGGGGGCGAATATCACCAATAACAGGGTTTTTTTCGCCAGTAGTAGTTATTTTTTCATGTGTGTGGTTTAGAAACAATGTTTTAAAGTTGAAATAAAATGCTATGGTATTTATTATTGTTATGCATTTTAAAGGAAATGAGTGAAAAACAATGTATTTTAATTGTATGCAGTATATGTATTTTGAATGTTTGTATTTTAAATTACTTTTTAAATGAAATGGGTTAAAGGTTTGTATTTTAAGTGAAATTAATGCAATATGAATGATGTCAATGGAAACAATATATACTCTATTTTCTAAGTATTAATGTAATAAACATAGTCTTTATATTGTTTGTTTCAGGTTTGTATGTTTAATTTATTTTTGAAAAATTGATTTCATAAACAATTAATCCATTTTCTTTCTTTCTTTTTTTTTTTTTTTTTTTTTTTTTTTTTTTTAACTTAATTACTTTTCAACATTACATAATTTTAAATTTTACACCATTGGATAGGGATGGTGTACTTTCAAATGTAAATGGTTTGAAAACTGTATTTCAATTTACTGACTTCTTATGATTTTTAAACCAAATAGTTCGGTTACGGAATAATAGTATATAAATATATTTATCAGTTATTTAAAATTTTAAGAGAAAACCACGATTCCTACTCAATGTCCTAAGACGGGTGTTTCCACTAGTGGTTAATATTTATGCAATAGATTCAGTTTTTTACTTTTATTTTTCATTTTGCAATTATTTTTTATCAAATATTTTAAAACTCTTTTAATATTTCACTTTTAAATTTCTATATATTTAGACACAAAATCAATGTACAAAATTATTTTGCTGAATTATTGGTATTGTCACTAATTATTTCAATTATTATAATTTGATTTAATAGTAATTCGTTATTCTGACATAGTTATTATTTTTAAACATTACTTTTCTGATTACTTGTCAAGAATTACAATATTTATTTGCCCTTTATGCATTTCAAATATTTCTTCAGATACTCAATTTTAAATTATCAGTGCATTTCGATATGAAAAATATGTCAAGTTAAGATCTATCTGCCTATAATATAGCAGACAAACAGAAAAAAAATATATTAAAAGTATAATTGAATTCTTCTATGCAGTTATATGTGTGTATGTATTTTTGTTTCGTCACAAACAAGGTTATACAATTTATTTGTATAGTAATTTTTTAAAGCATGCCCATGCATTACTTTTGAACAAACATTTCAAATTTGTTCCTTTTTTTTCCCTCCTTATTTTGGTAGTGGTCCATATAAATCTCTGCAGTAACCAAAAATAGGTTTTTCTGCCTTTTTTTTTTTTTTTTTTTTTTTTACTTTCTGAACCTTAACTTTTGTAAATATTGAACAGCTGTCACCAAATTTGAATATCATGTTGAGATATGCAGTAATGTCTTTGTATTTTAAAAATACTCATCATATCATACACAGTTTTTTACAGAGACATGTCAAAAATTTTAATATAGGACTGTCTTTGTGTGTGCTAAATGAGCAATGCTAGTAACAATGTGGTTTTAAGGGAATGTGGATAACAATAAAAAGTTGTCATTACAACACTCTGTTGTACCACACCATTCTCGCTAAACTGCACCAACTATTAAACTTGAAATCGGTTTTATTTTTACACATTTTTATTTAACTCAACCTAGATTTTATATTTAAAGCTGGAATTTTGTAATCAATTTTTAACTCACTTGCTGACATGCTAAAATGTACAAAAGTGTATTTTAATAACAGCACACCCTTTTAATATTTTTAGAGCTTGATTACACATTAATAATTTAATTTTAAGGCATTTTTTCATTAGCCTGCCACAGGAGATACATCACCTAATATTCTTTATGATCACAACTGTATACAAAGTGCAACAATGATCAATTTAATTATGTGCCAAACCTCACTCACCAAAAAAGACCAACTGGCTGTGAAGCTGCAACAATGAAATATTTTAAACACTAAAGTAGGAAATATAAATAAAAAATAAGTAGTGTAACATATTGTTTAAAAAATATGCTTTAATCAATTAATAGTCTCATACTAATTAAATTAAGATTATACTATGAGAAATCCTAAAAAAAATAGTTTAAATAATACATTTCTTTTCTTTCCAATTGCCATATCTTTAAAAAGAAACAGAGAAAAAATTATAATTTTTAAAATAAATTCTCTACCTCATGTTTTCTACCATGTGATGTGTGAAAAAAAGTAGTGAATTTTCCATAAGTGGGTTCGATGTCTATGCCAAATTAACATATTATATTATTATTGTTTTTGAAAAATGAATTACAATCATGAAATTACGTGTGATTTTCAAAATAAACATTGGATGCTTATAAAATAGTGTATTTAAAAAAAAGCTTTTTGTACTTTTATACATATATATAGATTCTCAATGAATGTAGGGAAAAATTCATATGAAAATATTATTTTTCTTTTAGTGCCTCACAATATTTTCAAATCACGAAATTTTTAAGCATTCTTTGGAGTTATTAATATCTGAACAGAATACCAGGATATTATTTAATGCCCTTGAAGGAAATTATGCTCTTTGCCTCATAGGTTAGTAATGAATTCCTTTACTATTGGGAAATTCTGTCTTATTTTATTTAAATATAAATTGATTGATATTTGTACTTTTCAGCTAATCTCATTCATATGGGCCATTCAGATTTGGAGGTAAATTTGATTTTCTCATATTCTCTTATAAAATTTAGTACAATATATTATTTATCTTTTAGTTTCAAACAGTTTAATCTGTTCATTTATGATGTTATACAACCTCTACTGTCTACAATTGAAATAATCATATGTAATGTGGCTCATGCTGAAGTAAATGAGCTTCTTTTGACTAAAAAAAAAAAGAATTATTTCCTGATGCATTTTAAATAAAAAATAAACAGTCAAGTGTAAGTATTACTTACCCTTAGAGTATTCCGGGTATATCTGTATATGGGTGATTCTACGCAAATAGGCCATAATGATGAAACTGGAGGATATTTAAATTTTTTCAACAGAAAAACCTAATGCATTTTTTTTAACATGTAGTTTAGACATGGTTTTATCATATTAGCTCATGAAATTTAACTATTAATTAAAACATATATTTAAAATAAATTTTTAAACCTATTAAATATCATTCCCTCACATGCAACTACTACCACCCAAAAATATAAATAATACCATTTCTTACTGAACTATTTTTGAAAAAAAATTCTGACTTCTGTATTTTAATATGAACACATAAAGTATTATTTCTTTGTATTACATTATTTTTTTGGTCTGCACATGCACTTTTTATTTGGCAAAAAAGTTTGCAACTCATATTTTCGATCATTCCCTCCCTCATTAATAATTCTGGATATTTGAGATAAGTGGTACTACCGTAGACTGAAACATTGCATATGTGCTCAGCACATGGGTCTTACCTGTCCGTAAAACAATTTTTAGCCATCCTGGGAAAATAGTTCAGTGTGTAAGGAATAATTTAATGGACAGATTGGGCAAATGTCAAGATGATGTTATCATTCCCTCATTTAAATTTATAAAAATATTTTATTTTCTAAAAATGTATTAATGGGTGGTTTAGTTTTCTCTGAAGAGATAATTTGAGTACATGTATTGTTTTTTAAATTTACTTTATGAGTACAAATTTTAAAAACTAATAATGTACGTTTTATCATTCCCTCACTAGTCATTCCCTCATGTGAGGGAATGATTCTCATGTGAGAGAATTGTTCTATTATTTTTAAAAACTTGTAGAAAAGATATTTTTGTCGAAAATTTAATGCTTTTGATGAAAATGAATGCGTATTTTTAGGCAAATCAATGTATAAACTATTATTTATTATGCAAAAGGTAAAAGAAAAGTCAGCAAGGAAACCAAAAAAAATCTCGTGAAAAAATTTCATCAAAATAACTTGTGTAAGAATTTAGCATTCAGTTGAAAATATTCCTGGTACACAGCAGAAATGTAGTTTATTAATATGAAGCAATTAAGAAAATAAGCACAAAACTATATCTTATTGCATATAGATTTCAGCGAAAACTTTTTTTGTATATTCCTTGAAGAAATTCAGGCAATACATTTCAAAAGAGATTGGCAACAAGGGTAATATGCATACAAACAATGGGGACTCAATAAATTTTATTTAACAGTACCTTTAAATCATTTGGATTAGATAATTTTGGAGCATGAAATTAAAATGGAGAACTATTGGAAATTGATGACAAATCAAAGTAAATTCTGTTGAACCTACAGGCAATGGAAAGTTTAAGTGGCATATGAAAGAGGATATTTATGACAACATGTGACTTTGTTTTAAAAAAAATTGAACCTCTAGAGCCTCTTAATAGCAGAGAATGTAGATTTAATCTTTCAGGACAAAAGGTTTCTTAAAAATATTATTTGAAATTGTTTTTCACAAAATTGTCATTTCCTCACATTGTAATCATCCCCTAATTCTAATAAAAATCTAAAAATTATATAGAATTTCTTAATATTAAGCCTGACGGCTATTTTTTTCCCAATAAGGAGCTTTTCTAGTGTCTTGTTACAAAAAATTAGAAACTTCTGACATGATTTATTTTTTCTTCATCACTATGATGAAAATGGCCTATAGAATCGCCCATATACTAGAAAAGTATGACTGGGTATACCATAAAAGTTATGAAGCCTAAATAATATCAAATATTCCTATTCCTTATAACTCTTTTTTTTTTGTCTTATCCTAATCCTTTTTTTTTTTTTTTTTTAATGAACTTAATTCGGTACTGACATTAAAAGTAGTGCATATTTAAACTTTATTTGGCATTTCATAAAATTAAATTCAGCATAATAATAATCTTTTCTTTTTTATAGTGCAGCTAAAACAAAACCCTTCTTCAAAGTTTAAACTTAGTATTGTGCTTAGCGTGTTTCGAAAGAAGGTCGCAAAGTTGCAACGCCGCCTTGGTCCAGGTCGCGTTTTTCCAGACAGGTTTTTATAGGTTATTACACAAATATATCGTTGTTATCTAGGCTTTAAAAGCCAATGGTACATCGAGTACACCGCCCCTGTCATTATGTATGTCCAAACCATCCATGTCTTTAAGGGTTAGTATCTAGGTTACTTACCAACAATTTTTTTTTTTCGAAAATCATTATCAACAATACTTTTATACTTCTGCTACAATAGGTACCTCAAGCGTTCCTCAACTCCTTTGCTGAATACCCGTCAATTGAAATTTGTGTGTAACGGATAAATGTGCTTTTCTCAAAAACTGTTTGACCTAGGGTAATCGCTATAGTTTTTCTGCAAGGTTTAAATTAACGCCTACTACCTTTAATTTTTTCGTAATTTTAGTTTCAGTAGATTCAGAAATAGATGGGGGGGGGGGGGGCATATTTTTGCACTACATTTTCAACAATATCTATGAAAATATAATAACTAAAATTAAAAAAAATGTATTTTAAGTTCAGTGTTACAAAAGCTTTCACATGATACCCCACACAATATACAAAGAAAAGATTTTTTTTTTTTCAAGTAATTTCATTAAGCCCTCTACATTTTTCCTAAATATATTTTTGAATGTTTAATAATCTATATATATGTGGGTCAATAGTCTTTATTACTTCCCCCAATTTGAACTTTCCACGTTTTATAGTTTATGAGTAAAATGGCTATGACAGACAGACACAGGAATGATCTTATAATGGTTCCGTTTTCCCTTTTTAAGTATGGAACCCTAACAATGCTTGAAAAAAAAAAATACCTTTTTGGAAGAAAAGTTTAGAGCTCTGAGTTGTGTTACTTTATAAATAAAGTGCATAAGCATGCAATATGTACTAGTATGAATTCCAACTTTTATGAACCTATCGGAATATTCACTTTAGCTTTTGATCTGCTACAAATTTGCTATGTCCTTAAATAGTTTTATAGTGTTTATAGCTGAGCTGAGGAGTGGAGTTTTTTTAAATTATCTGATGTAAGTTTCTTGATGTTTTTTACATCAAGTTTCATCTTCATCTATATAGGCCTAATAATTTACAAAAAATTATATTTGTTTTAAGTTATATTTTTTTCTTACAGAACCTCCAAGCAAACTTATTGGATTTCATAGTAAGTGCAGTATTTGAATAATCTTTATCTTCCACAATTTTAAGATTTTTTTTCTGTTATTCAAATTATTTTGAAATTACAGTAATATTTACTTTCTTTTAAGAATGTCATAACAAGAATTATGGAAAGCTGTCAAAAGTATGTTGTCAATAAACAGTCCAACCTAACTCATTGGCACCCTGTCTTGGGATGGTTTGCTCAGAAGATTGATCATGGGTAATTATTATCTACAATATTTTGGGGTGGTATTGCTACTGCTTGATATTTATTTTTTCTCTTGTACTTAATGTTTTATACTTTTCTCAAATTATAAGCTTTTAAGAGAGAAAATTTAATTGTAAAATTTTCTTTATGGCAATTCTATATTTTCTTTAATATTATTACAGTGAAACATTATTTATATGTCTCTGAAGAGATGATTAAAAAAACAAACATATAACCAAAAATATAGCTTTAAGGTGTCATACGCTTTCCACTATTTATACTGCATTGAAAATGATATATATAAAAAGTCATAAATGAGAAACATGTAAACAAGGCTCTACCATATTTCTCTTTCAAAAGAGATAAAGAGAGATTAAAGTCTTGATTTTTTAGAAATAATTAGATAATAATATTTTCTGTTTACTCTTTTACCTACTAGTAGTTACTGTATCTTTTTCTAAATGATTGAACCATGTTGCAATTAACTCTTAAAAATATATGTTATTAATTATTGGTAAGTTTATTGTTAAATGCACATCAGTAAGTATAGTGCCCTATCAAACTATAATATGGACAGTTTTTATGTTTAAATGTATTGAACATCTATATCTTTTACTACATTTTAAAGTTAAATATTTCATATTGAAATTCAAAGTTGCAAATCCTATGTATAAACATTTAAACTATTACCTTTATACCATTTTTTTCAAATTTGCATGTTATTTAGATTCTGCAAATATTTGTTTGCCATGGTATTTTTTATAATTGATGGGTAGCATAGCTAAGATTTTATTTGAGGAGAGACAAAAACATAAATAAATAAATAAAACTTTTAAACATTTTTGTTACTAAAAAAATTAAGTTAATTGCATGCATTTCTTATCTTTATTATTATTTTCCTTTCTGTTTTTAGGCTTCATGAATCACTAGGTTTGGTGAAAAAGCAAGTGCAGTTGCTCTGGAGTGGATCGATGATCAAGGCAATTTTTTCACATCTTGTTGATTCTGTCTTAAATACTCCTCAACCTTCTAGTCCTATTTCAAATCATAATGCCACTTCTCCTATGCAAAATTCTCCTTTCAAAACAAGTAATTATTTTTTCTTTTTTTTATATTGTGGTATATATGTGGATGTGGCCTGCTGTTCCCAAAACATTCTAAACTACATCCTGACCGCAGTAAGAAGGTGCAGCTAAATCCCATGAGAACTGACAGACAAATTCTAAAAACCTGATGAGTTAGTAATTCTGAACCGCAGCCTGAGAGCGAAGGTTCGATGTGGCGTTAGAGTTGTTCTGCAAGCTGACTTGGAAAGACGTTCTAGTCAGGCTACCGAGAGCGCGTCGGAGTATCTTAAAAGCGGTTAGACTGCCGTATGAAATCCCCCCTCATCCTCCTAAACCTTGTACATAGTTAATGTGCTCTGTATATAGAATCTATGCTTTACTGTAGACATTAAAACCCTATTATTTCTACACCAGCGAGTGTTCAATAAGAAGCATTTATCACCAAAAGTCCACTACAGCCAATTGCACCAATTCCACATATATGATGGCAATAGTGCATAAAAATGTTTATCATATGGGTCAATATCTGAAAAACGGACAATTTCATTCCGAAGTTTTTATTTTTAAAAATGAATGTACCAATTACTGCATCAATTATATACTATGATACATATTTTGTCATTTAAATGCTGTAGTGTTTTAAGATCAAGGATGTATATTTTATGCGCAGAATGAACTTTTATGAAAGAGTCTTCTAATCATAATTAATGTCTAATAATTGGGACTAAGATGATGGGGACTGAGGTGATGTTTTTGTCTTAACAACTGCACAGCCATTTTGTTGAATCATTTTGCACACATGTAAATTATTAAATATGCCATGTGACATTTGTATGTTACATAAATAAAGTTGCAATAAGCTTTTTTTCTTATAAATAAAAAGTTAAATATCCTATAAAAAAATACTCATCCCTATTCAGAACAAAAACTAAATATTTCTAAATATGAAACAAAGATAAGAACAACTTACCTTCATCCATGGTGGCTAGTTGAACTTTTAGTTGGTGTTGCAATGGAAATAATTCTCCCAGCGCCACCTGGTATCTGTTGTATCTGTGTTTAGAGGGACTGAGATGATTGTCAACCTAGAGATGTAAATTTTCCAGAAAAATTGAAGTGGCAGAAAAAAACTGTTTTTTTCCGGATTTTTTTGAAAAAAATTAGAAAAGTTGGAAAAATTGATTTTTTACAAATGTTTCTCCCAAATAAATTATATTTTCTTCCAGAATATTAAATAATAAAAATTTTTTATTCATTTATCCACACTAAAAGAAAATTAATCTCACTTTATATGACTACATTACAAAAGAAAAAAAAAGCAAAGCCTCCTTGCTTTTAAAAGTTTAGTTTTTCAGTCTCAGAATTTTCGTAGTAGCATTCACGCAGAGTTGTATAATATAGACGCACGCCGTGCACGGAAAATTTTCCGCAAAATTCGGAACTTTGCGGAAAAGTTTTTAGGGAAAAAAAAAAAACTTAATTTTTGTTCTTGTAACTTAAAAAAAAATACCGAAAAATTAAAAATATTCCCCAATTTTATGTACGATTTATTTATTGTTTGCTATGGGTGATTCTGGTCTGAATTTCCGAAAATTTAAGGCATTCGGTTCCGAAAATTAAAAAAAAAATCAGCCATCAGTTCGAAAATTCAGACACTAAAAAAATATCACTGAAAAATATTGAGAATTTCAGCAAATAATCACCGAAAAAAAACCAATTTCGTCAATCGTTCGTAGTAAAAATCACCAATTTCATCAAAGCATCTCGAAAAAATGCAAATTTTGTCAAAAGACCGCGGAAAAAACGCGAATCTCTTCAAAGAATCGTGAAAAAAAAGATAATTTCGTCAAAGAATCACAGAAACGCAAATTTCGTCACAGGAGCGCAGGAAAAAAAACGAATTTCGTAAAAGCATAGCAGAAAAAGCCCGAATTTTGTCAAAGGATCGCGGGAAAAAAACGCAAATTTCGTAAAAGAATAGCGGAAAAAAAAAAAAAACTAATTTCCTCAAAGGGCCGCAGAAAAACACGTAATTTCGTGAAAAGATCACTGAAAAAAGCTAATTTTGTCAAAGAATGTCAGAAAAAACGCAAATTTCGTCAAAAGAGCGCCGAAAAAAAAAATGAATTTCATAAAAGCATAGCGGAAAAGGCACTAATTTTGTTAAAAGATCGCAAAAAACATGCAAATTTCATCAAAGTATCGCAAATTTCGCCAAAGGATCGCATAAAACATGCGAATTTTGTCAAATGATCGAGAAAAAAACGCGATTTTCGTCAAAGGATCACGAAAAAACACGAATTTCGTCAAAAGATCGCAGAAAAAAATGCGAATTTCATTAAAGGATCACAGAAAAAACGTGAATTTCGTCAAAGGATCGCGAAAAAACGGGAATTCTGTCAAATGATCACGGAAAAAACAGGAATTCTGTCAAATGGTCGTGGAAAAAACGGGAATTTTGTCATGATCGCGGAAAAAAAGGGAATTTTGTCAAATGATCGCGGAAAAAGGGGAATTTTGTCAAATGATCGCGGAAAAAACGGGAATTTTGTCAAATGATCGCGGAAAAAACGGGAATTTCGGCAAATGACCGCAGAAAAAAAACAAGAATTTCGTCAAAGGGCCGCGATAAAAAACTCATTGGATTCTTTAATGATGATACCTATGAATTGACCTCTCCCTGTAAAATGTGATTCAGTTGTTTCAGAAACAATGCCACATTATTTTTTTGAACAGAGTGATTGGCATTTTGTGCAAAGAGGTCACAATATTAAGGATTGAGCTGTTTCTAAATGCATTGACAAAAGAATTGGTAAGAATTCACCATTTCTTATCATGGATTTTTAGCTTTATTATTTTTTTAACCAAAACAATTATTATTTAATTAATATCAATTTATTTTTAATGTAAAATGGTAATTATTTTAAAACTACTGTTTTTAATTCATGCCGTCAAAATAATATAACACGTTATTTTATTAAACATTAAATTAATTTGCAAAAAATTTTTGACCCAATATTTGTGTGCGCAGAAAGTTTTTGGTTTTATACAAGTCTGCATTCACGCTTTATTTAATGCTATTGTTTATTATATCTTTGTTGAAATGATTTTTCATGTTTAGTTACCAATTGAACTAATGTAAAAACCACAGCCAATATCTCTGTAGTTTGAAATCAAATATATTATACATCCCATTTACATAGTATTGATTTTTAAGTATGTAAATGATGCTAGTTTAATCAAACAAATTGTTGCAGTTCTGTCATTATTATAAATATCAGTATTCAGATCTTCCATATTTTAAAAAATGTATATTTTTAGGGTTCCGTACTTAAAAAGTAAAAACGGAACCATTATAAGATCACTCCTGTGTCTGTCTGTCACAGTCATTTTACTCATCAACTATGGAACATGGAAAGTTCAAATTCGGAGAAGTAATAAATGATAGCCAATATCAAGGAAATGGCTATAAATATAAATTAGCAGAGATATGCTCTACCAATGGAGCGTATATGGCTGACTTCTGACATAGCATGACACGATCTAAGCAATAACTTTAATTAAAAGATTTAAAGATGTATTGCCATAAACTTGTATTTAATTCAATTAAACTTAAACTATAATATAACTGTGGTGGATTAAGTAAAACAGATAATAGTTTATAAATAAAAACGTATTTATTAAAAACCAAAAGGCAAACAGCAAACTTTCATAAATTATAACAACTATTAAATGTATGACTATAAATATATGTAATGGCATTTATATATTTACCCCAGGACTCCAAGGCATATCATGTAAAAATAAGCTTTACTTTAAAAACATTAATCATGGTTCGCTTAGAAATAACATCACTGGGAAATAAGTTTTCAATCCACATCGCTGATCCGAAAATGGTCCTGATGACACATCACTAACTCCTCCAGATACTTAACCCACTCAAGATACAAGCCACCTTCCTTCAGGACACTCGCGTATCCAAGAATCAGCTTCTTCACAACCGGAAATAAATTCACTTTTCCGTAAACAGCTTCGTAAGCATAATGGGGAATTTTTAACTTAACACAAAATGATGACAGAAACCATTTCTTAAGAATACGATGAAGACACGAAAAACTACGATATTTTAAAAACCATGATGTCTAAAAACTGAAGTACGAAATCATTCACCAACGTAGAAAAAAATTACTTTCTGTTACACTACATGACTAATGGCGAAACTCCAAAATACAAACGAGGAGAAGAACTGAATGAAGATCCGAGGAGGGAAAACTCTTTTATGCAATAGCCAGTAGTACACGAGCCGACACACCCCCTTTCAGGAACGTTCGATAGGCAATGATTCGCCGGGGCAGATTACGTCATCTAATTCATTCATGAAGATAGCCACCGCCACCTGGCGAAAGAAAACCGTGTAGTACGATCTACGATACTGAAAGTGACGCCTGGCAAATTACATTATCGGAAGTTTGAAAAACGTAAACAAAGTATTTAAAGGAACATAACTTAAAGAAACTGAAAAGACTTCTTAAATAATTAAAGGATAAATGGAATAGAACAGAATAAAGGTAAGTTTTATTTCAGAATAAATTATATTTGAATAAAGTTACTTTGATAAATAAAGTGTAATAAATAAAGTACTGCATATTATATTGTAATAAGTTAAAGAAGTATTTAATACTGTTAGAGGCATTGAGAATAAAGAAACTAGCTTGTTAATTCCTAACAATAATGACCATTGACCCACATATTTTCAGATTAATAAACATTCATAAATATATTTAGTAAAAAAGTAGAGGGGCTAATTATGCTACTTGAAAAAAAAAAAAATCTTTTCTTTGTATATCATGTGGTGTAACCTGTGAAAGCTTTTGTAACGCTGAACTCAAAAATACATGCCTTTTAATTTTAGGTATTATATTTTCAAAGATATTGTTGAAAATGTAGCACAAAAATATGTTCCCCCCCATCTAATTCCGAATCTACTGAAACTAAAATGATGAAAAAATTAGAGGTAGTAGACGCTAATATAAACCTTGCCGGAAAACTATAGCGATTACCCTAGGTCACATAGTTTTTGAGTAATTAGTATTTTTCTGTTATACACAAATTTCGATTTACGGGCATTCAGAAAAATTGTTGAGCATCGCTGAATATACCTATCATTGCAGAAGAATAAAAGAATTGTTGATAATGATTTTCGAAAAAAATCATCGGTAATTAGCCGAGATATTAACCCTTAAATGTATGGTCAGTTTGGACATACACAAGGACAGGGGCGGCGTACTCTATGCCTAGTTAACAACTTTTAATGATATATATGTGTAATGTAATGTCCAGTAACAGTATAAAAGCAATAAATGTCAAATTGTTAAAAACATACTAATTTAAGGGGTCTCGGGACTCTAAAAAGTGGAAAAAAATAAAAAAAGACCATTTTCAACATTTAATGTCTTAAAATGTATATGACTTTAAAACACAATTTTAATTGGGATGAAAGATATACGTATGTTCTTTCGTTTCATGTATTTAAAAAATTGCAAGATACAGAATTAGTATTTATAGGGGGCTCGAAACTGTTAGACATTTGTCGAACAAAAAATTGGCATAACAGTTTACGTGCAGGATTACAAAATAAATATTGCAACTAGAATGAAAATTTCGGTGCTTTCTTATACTTCAAATTGTAATAATTTAGCTGAACTTAAATAAATTTGTATTTAAAGAATTTTTATATTTTTAATGCAACGTTGCATTTAGTTAATACAAAATTTTGAAAATTTCAAAAGTAAAATCACCTAAAAAACATTTTTTTGAACAATAAAAAGGAAATTTTAGGTTCAGTTTATACAGACTAACATGAAATATATGTTTTGAAAATCTCATGAAAAAAATATTCAGAAGTTTTTAAGGTATCCTCCGCGTTATGCCCAAAAAATGCCATTTGGAAAATAATGACTTTAAAGTTTCGGAAACGCCGCTTCAGCTATTGAGCGGGTATAATTCTAAAATCTAAAACTTCTGTTCTAATGGGAATTTCAAGGAAACAATTATATCAAAATATTCAGAAAAGATGGGAGTTTAACATATAAAAAAATTAAAATTTCTTAAATTTTGAAGCTTTAAGAGTCCTGCGACCACTTAATCCTTTCCGGCACGGGGTAATTTTATTTATAAACTTATGAAATAATGAACTGACACCATAATTTATAAACGAATGTATTAGAAAATGCGAACTTGCTTATTTTCACGTACATGATAAAAGGAAAATTTTAATTAAATATTCTTGGTGCCGTTTGTCTGTTTTGGAATTAAAATTAGGTGTCTGTTTTTTAAGGGCATCGCCCTCGAAAGATTTAATTAGAATGAATCGCATAAATACTGTGGGATTCGCGATAGTTTGCATTGATTGTATCTCTCAATACGCCTCGAGTAACTTTAATTAATCAAACACCTATCTGGAAAAATGCGGCACTGACCATGGCGGTGTTGAAACTTTGAGACCTCAATTAGAAGCGCGCTTAGCACAATGCCAAATTTAAACTTTGAACAAAGGTTTTGTTTTAGCTACACTGTAGAAATAAAGGTTATTACTACGCTGAATTTAGTTTCATGAAATGCCAAATGAAGTTTAACTATGCACTGCTTTTACTGTCAGTACTGAATTAAGTTCATCATAAACAGATTAGGATAATATTAAAAAAAGAGTTAAATGAATAGCTATATTTGATATTATTTAGGTTCCATATCTCTTTGAACTTTCATGGTATACCCGATTACACTTTTCTAATGTATACAATTATACCCAACCCTACGTTGTATAGTTTTTTACGAAGTCTTAGTATTCTTTTAGCAACTTTTTTTTATTATGTATAATACAATTACAAATTCATATATTTATTCTATGGAACCCTCTGTGTGTGAGTAATGCTCGCACTTGACCGTTTATTACAATATTACATTTTTCTTTCTACAGTTATAATTTTCATTTCCTATAAAAAAAAATATATTTAGTTTTGGTATAGCTTTCCAGTCAAACCAAAAATAAAAAATTTTGATTTAGTTTTATAATCTAAACTCAAACCAAAACTAAGTTTTAGTTTGGATTGCACAGGTCTGCAAACAAAAACGAGCATAAGATTTATTGACTGTTAGATATTTACTCACTAAAACCGGGGGGAAAAACATCACATCAAATTTTCTTGCAAAAGTAATGTTTTTAGTTTAAGCGTAAAATTTCTCTTTTTAGCCTGAAATCTGGTATCTTATTCTTGAGTAAAATACCATATCTTATAAAGGTTTCCATATGGTAATTTCATATTTTTGTGAGTGACACGTGAGAGATATGAACTACAAAACGCAGTACTACAAATAGAAAATGCAAGGAATTTGTGGAACAAACAGAAGCAGTTACACACAGACATAAGCTGCTACTATGATTCACACAACTACAGAATTGCAAAGTGTAGTCAAGAGGAAAGTATAATTTGGAACATAATTGCTTGTAATAAAATATTGATTTTTTTCATTGCAGTTGTACTTTTCTAATGTCCCTCTGTTTTGCAACAATACCGCATGTGATGGAGGGAAATGGAGGTCATTTTTTAATTCAGCACCCTAAAAAAACATGCAATTAACCAAAAATATCCCATGCAGCTGAAAAAATTTATTTTTTTGCAGACCTGTGTTATAAAACTAAACCAAAACTTTTTACATACTTTCCACACATTTAGTTCAGACTTCAGACAGACAGTGTTAGCAGTACAGAATCGGCTAATTCTGATTCTGACTCAGAATGAAGACTTTAATAAAATTAACTATAAATTTTGTAATAAGTTTGAAAAAAATGGAAACTAAAAAATTTGTTTTTCTTCTCTCTAATATAAAAGTTTTTTTTTATGTAATAAGTATAAAGACTTCCTTCAACAAAATTTTGTACAGGAAGTTGTTTACATTTTTTTTCGAAAAGTTCATTTAATCTACATTTATATATTAAAAAAATATGTATAGTTAGATAAATCTGAGAATCTATATTTTAGGAAAAGAGCTTGAACAGAGTAATTATCTCAAATGCATGTTGTTATTATTTTTTTTATTAGTTAAATATTCTTATTAATTACCGATTACATGATTAACTGCATCTATGGCATTAAAAATAAATGCATGCTTCAAATTTTATGTTAAATTTCCAATTTTACCATTTCCATTAATCAGCATATTATTGACATAATTTTGCACATGAATTCATTTTTAACAAGAGAAGTTGCATTTATCTTACCAGGCATGTATCTAGATTTTTTTCATGTAATCCTGTTTTTGTGAAATTGTGAACTTTTGTATATACTTGTACAAAATGTAATCAGAATTTGTGAATTAGAAATTACTGTTATATTTAGGTTCCTATTTAGACATTTTTAATAAAGTTCTTCATACATATATACATACAATTTGATAAGATTCAGCTGTTATATGACATGAGATTTTTTTTTCTTCAGTCATCGCATTTGTGAAAGATTCAATTTGGAGATTAATTTTTTTTTGAAATGCTATTTTTAAGACAAATTTTGTGAAGGGTCTTCTGTTTCAAAGTAGAAAAAAATGAAGGATCCTAAAATCTTTTCAAGTCTTCTTACAGATTAGATTTCTCACATTAATGTTTTCGTGTAAAACACTTAACATAAAAATAAATAAAATAAAAAGTATCAGAATGTAGCTATTACAAAATTTTGAATACATTATTTTATAAATGAATTTTCAACTTTTCCAGTTTGGAAAAATTAAAAAATAAGCCTTCCGAAAAAAAAACTGAAAAAAAAAACATTTTTTTTCCCAACTTTTCCGGGGGTTTTCCGAGTATTCCCATCTCTAGGTCAACCTCAGGGACAAATATATTTACTACTATATTTTAGTATACAATCTATACTAATAAAGAAGAATTATATTTTCCCATACTACATATATATAGGTATAAATATATAATAGCAAAAGTTTACAGCATACATTTAATATTGGATATTTGTACCTGGGGGCAGGGACTGAAATAATGATTTACTTTGTTTAAAGCTTAAAATTAATTATTTATACCTCATTATATGTCCATTTATCATTGGTAATTGTTACAACAAAATGTACAATATATTACATTTTTGGTTTATAATTAATGAAATTGGTTTATAATTAATGAAATATTATTGGCAGTGGACGCAAATCGTCCAATTTTCAGATATTGACCCATATTAGCACTTTTTCATTCTGTAAAATAGTTGGTGCTTTATATAATTCACAGTATGGTAGCCTTTTAACATTATGTTGTGTTCTAGCTCTGCATTGCATTCCTTGAAATGCTTGAGGCTGTCTTTTTTTGTCAAAAGATGTAAGAAACAATTTATGCAATGTACATTAAAAAGCACAAATGTGTCTTTTATTAATGCTAAACTTAAAAGTGTAACACTAGATATAGAGATATGTGCTATTGCTCTGATTGTGTGTATATTCTCTCTAATTATCACATTACTTTAATCTTTATTGCATTGAATAGAAGGAAAATTTTCAAATAATTTTATTTAAAAACTTTGCATAACTTATTACTTTTTGATAATTTTTTAAACAATTTTCAAGCATGTAATTTTTTTTATTTATCAATGCGTGACTTAACAATAAATATTTGTTTTTTACTATAGTATAAAGTGAACATAAATAGAGGGCTCCAAAAAATTTGCAAAAGTAAGGAGAGAATTGCCTATTTTTTTAAGGGGGAAGGAGGCAGAGAAACTGATACAATAAATATTTGATAAATATTTTAAAGATTGTATATGAATAATTTGAAAGTATTTCATTCCATGAAATAAGATGAAAATGAATAATAATTGTTTTGAAAATGTATACTTAAACAACAGAAACTTTGTTTCTTCATTTCTAGTTTTATTAACAACCTCTAATCTAATAAAATATATAAATAGTTTTTTTAATGTAAATAAAATGAATCATGCAATTTTATTTTTCTCTAAGAAATAAATATAAATACCTACACCTCTCAAAAATAACAGGAGTCAAATATGTCTATAATTTTTCATGTGTTTGTTTTCTTTTCAGGTATCTTTAAAAAAGCTTTAGAAAAAGCATCATCTAGTCGTTTAACTACAGTACGCTACAAGAGATTAGGAAGCCCCGAAACAACCTTGGTAGCTTTAACTTGCAATTTATATGAAACTGCTCTAGCTACTCTTACACAGATGAAACTAGATATTCTAACTGGTAAGGCTTATTTTTGTTACATCTCTATTGATATTTTAAGTATAAAATATATGTTAAAATAAATTAGTGTTTTGACTATTTAATTTTCATTATTTTAATAGAATATATTTGATTTTTAACTCAGAATTTCTATAACATTATTTATTTTTTTTTTTTCAATTAAAAAAATAATTGATGTATTTTTTTTAATTTTAAACATATTTTTTTCAATGTAAAATTTATCTTTAAAAATATTGTTTGTACTTCTTAATAATCCCTTTTTATAAGGGCTTATTAAGAAAATACCCTTGTCAGAAAAAAAAATCCAAACATATTTTCAGCAATCTATTCACTGTTTCATGCTCAAAAGCAATTTGTTCAATATTTACAAAAAATATTTAATGTATGCATTTACATACAAAAGCCATATATGTGTGTATACAAACAGAAGTAATTTGTCTGATACATGTAATCAGAAACAGTTTTTTTTTTAATACATACATATAGTCTAAGAGCTAGCAAATTCAGAAAACACGTGATTTTAGCAATGTTCATTTTTCTATATGCCCTCCTTTTTTATGGTGTAGTATGCAAGTGGATGGTATGGCTGGCGAGACACGTTGTGTTAGCCTATCATAGTAGGGGTTATGCAGGTAAAAAAAATTACAAAATTACATCATAATAGTATCACTTTTGTTTATAACATCCGTTTCTGCTAATTATTTGTGATATTAATCCATCATTGCCACACGGTTCCAACGTTGTTAAGACCTTACCAGACTCTGGTTTATAGGGAAAAAAATTTCATCTTCATGTCATTTTAGCAAACTTTAATTTTTAATATGTTATTCTTTGGCTATCAGACAGCCTATAATTAGTTTGCCAGACAGAAATTCTGTCAGCAAATTAATGCCAGACAGCTTTAAATCTGGCAGAGAAAGAACTTATTAGAAGAGTTGGCAGCTTTTGTAGTGCTTTGGCTACAGTCAATGGCAGCCAAGCCTTGATTGTTACCATAGTAATAATTGTTGCTTTTATATATATTTATGTATGGTTTGCTGAAATAAATGTTTAATTTGTATAATTAATGTATCATTTAGCTGAAAATGTTATTTTGCTTGGTAAAATTGCAAAATTAAAATAGTTGTTCACAAATTCTTCTAATTTTTTAAAAAACAAATATTCATTATTTTTCATGAAATCACCAAAGAAGCAAAAAAAGTGCAAAATTGAAACTTCGTGGCATAATTTGTCGGCTTCTATATATATATTTTTTTTAATATCTCTTAATTTTTTAGTAATATTATAATGAATTTGTAATAATATTCACTCTTAATTATTTGAATAAACATATAGTGGTTAGAAAGAAAAAATAGGCAGCGTCAATTGCTAATTTTCAAGGTCAAAAGACCGTTTGTGGTTTGGAATAACAATGCCCTTTGTAATGTCTTCTCTGTGTTTTCAAAGTTAAATTTAATTGCTATGGTTAATAATAGAGAAACATGTCTTGGTTGATTTCATGAAATATAATGAATATTTGTGTAAAAAATTTGGAAGTATTTGTCTGACTTTATATTAATGTTACTGTGTGTGATGCATTATTATTTTTTATTTTTAGGTCTCTGTTATCAGGATATGGTTCTACCAAACTTGTGGAAATTCATCAGCAGTTTGGGTCCTGGAAATGGTTTAAAAGCTTTTCTCGATCATTTAGCCATAACCACTAAAACTTGCAGTCCTGAATTTCAAATACTTGTCCTTTTCTGTGATTGTGCTACTCATTTAATTACGTGAGCATTAAGAATTTTTAAAGATTTACAAATTAGGTTTTTTTAATTCATTGAATGTGTCAGTATTTTGATATTTTCTATAAGTATTCATTTTTTTATTTTTAATAATATTTTTCATTTTCACCCATGTTTTTGTAACTACATATTTCTTCAGGGTTGCAAATTTTCTTATTTTGCTTATCATATATTTTGGAAGTTAAATTATTTAATCATTATGCTGATTATTTTAAATATGCAAAGTAAAAGAGACTTTTATTTTCTTTCTGTTTCTACAATTAAAGTAATAAAAGAATAAAAAATGTTGTTAGGAATGAAGTAGAAAGTATGATATAAAAATCTGTCCTTATTTATCTTCATTCTTTATTTCTAGCATCTTAGACGATGTTGAATTATATGAGCAGCAGAAACCATTTTGCCTTGATGACCTAGTATCCATATCATCTTTTTTGAATCAGTTAGTCTTCAAGCTTATATGGAATAATCTAATAGGTATTTTTATTTATTTGTGTTTCATTTTATAAATATATATATAGAACATTTTCCTTACTTAACTGCAAATAATTTGTGAGTTTATTGTTAAATATAACTTATCTTTCTAAAACATTTTTTTTTCCCATAGATTCCAAGGCTGTTAAAAGTAATGCGTTATTAATGTCTGCTCATACTTTGTTAATGTTGCTATATAAAAGAGATTGTCGCCATTCATATACACCTCCAGATCACTGGCTTATAAAGTAATTTCTTATTTAATTATATTAAAATTTTCTAATTTATCTCCATCCACTAGATTTTTTTTTTTTTTTTTTTTTTTTTTTTTTTTTAATGATGTATATCTATAATAAACTCTGTTTAAGGTAGGGTGTAAAAAAATAAAAAAAAATTGGCCTTTTTTTTATTTAACCCCGTGATTGCCGAGCAAAAGGGCAAAATTGTAATGTTGTTTTCTCTGTAATTTTTTTTAAATGCTAAAAAAAAGATGTTTTTTCTAACATAATATAATTTTTTTATTACGTCTAGCAATAAAAGCCTGGAGAATATAAGTCATAACTTATTTTTTTAAAACTGGGTTATATCTGTAGAATTATATTAATTTAAATAACGCTTCTATTGCTGTGAAACCTACAGTTTAGTGAATGGATATATCAGTTCTTGACGGTGAGAAGGTTAAATCAGATTTTTATGATTTTTTTCCCAGCGTTCAAATACTGAATAGCTACCAACCAAGAGTTTTAGGTTTCCAAAACAATTAAAACACCAATTGCTAACATAATCTATGTTATTGCACTTTAATTAACAAAATTATAATTAGTAATTAAAGAAATTATAAAAACTGCAAATTAAGTAGTATCATACAATAATGCTATATACATTAATGTTTGTAACAATTATGTGAAACTTTATTAAATACAAGTGATATTTAACATTTATTAAAATTATTAATAACTGCATTTAATATTAAATAGTTAATACTACTTCAAATTAGTAATTATTAAACAATTAACTCTCTAATTAGGAACATATGCATTTTCAAGCTTTAATTATTAAAATGATAATTAATAATATACAGTACAACCTCGATATCTCGAATCTGTGGGGAAGAGAAAAAAATTCAAGATATAGAGGTTTCGAGATATTAAGGTTTTGACAAAATTAAACTAGTTGGATGTGCCAATCCCAAAACTTTCTTCTATCTTATACATCTTAATATTTCAAAACCTAGTTACACATGTTAATATTTCAATATTATTAGTTCAATACTATACCAACTTTGATTATAATCTTAAATTTCTGCTTCAGTCAATTAAACGGACTAAAAACGAGTTAATCTATATCATGATATTTATTAAAATTATTACTTTTTCCTTATTCTGTTGTTATCAGCTGTTTGCGAATAGCCGGCTGAGCAGGAAGCAAGTTCCCGCCGCCAATGCACAATAAAACTACGAAAAATCAAGAAAAATATACAAAAATCGCTATCACAGAGCCCTTTTACCGCACAGTCTTTCCAAATTCAAGGAGAACCTGTTGAACAAAGCCAAAAACATGCAAAAAAATTTTGGTTCAATTGTATGCATAATTTTATACACTTTTCGATGGTACAATAAAGAAAATGGCTCAAACATCGCTATTACAGCGCCCCCTTCCGGCAGATATTTTTCAAATTCAGGGAGGACTTGCTTGTCATAGCCAGAAACATACACAAAAAATTGGTTCAATTATATGCATAACTTCATACACTTTTCGTTGGTACAATAATGAAAATGGTACAGACATCGCAATTATAGCGCCCCTTCCAGCGAAATTTTTCTGAATTCAGGGAGGCCCTTCCTGCCATGACCAAAACAAACACAAAAAATTTGGTTCAATTCTATGCTTAACTTCATACACTTTTCGATGGTACAATATTCAAAATGGCACAAAAATCGCTATTATAGCACCCTCTACCGGCGAATTTTTTACAAATTAAGGAAGGACCTGCTTGCCATAGCCAAGAACTTAAAAAAAATTTTTGATTCAATTCTATGAAAAACTTCATACACTTTTCTTTGGTACAATAATCAAAATCGCTATTACAGCGCTCCCTTCCGGCCGATTTTTTCCAAATTAAGGGAAGACCTGCTTGCTATAGCTAAAAACTTTTGAAAAAAATAGTTCAATTCTATGCATAACTTCATACACTTTTCGATGGTACAATATTCAAAATCGCACAAATATTGCTATTACAGCGCCCTCTACCAGCGAATTTTTTCCAATTTCAGGGAGGACCTGCTTGCCATAGCCAAAAACTTAAAATAAAAATTTGGTTCAATTCTATGCATAACTTCATACACTTTTTGATGGTACAGTCGTGGAAAAAAAAAAAGTAAACACCCCCTACTAACTCCGCAACAAATTATCATAGAAAAAAGTTACTGGTACCGAACGATTGGAAATAAAGTCTACTTTTAAATGATGTATATAAAATTTGCTTAGGGGGCCATCTACATATTAAAACGAACCATAACTTCATTTTTTTCAATAGCAATACCCAATTCTGACAGCATAAATGAACTCTACACCCTTCAATTAACCTAAAAACAAATTTTTATGCAATTCGTACTATAAGTTTCCGAGAAATTAATTATTTTAAAACAAGCGTATATTAAGGGATGTATCCAAATTGAAGTTCGTTACTCGATTGTTAACTGAGAGAGCACCCTTCTTGATCAAGGCACCTTATGAAACCTGTTAGACAACAGGACAGCAGAAGAAATTTCAAAATATCTACTCACTTCTATCATAGACGGCCTCTTAAACCATCATTTTGCTGTTTTTTAAGCATAATTTGAAAACTATTTGGAATAAAAATGGGAAATTTCGGATTTTCATAAAGCAGGACTTAATAAATCTAAATCCACCAAAAAAATTGTATGTTACAATTCATAATTTTTTCGAATATTAATTTCATAATTCATATTATAAAATTATAAAAATTGCAAATTCAGCGTATTTATGGTTGTGCACATTAGCATTATTGCAACACAAAAAATTAGCACATTAGGAGCATAATTTCAGGAGGTATAAATAAAAATATGAAAATGTAATTTAACATTAGAAGCACTAAATTTTGAATGTTTATAATTCAAAAACTTATCATTCAAATGATTTGAAATTTGGTGTCTAGGCATAGTTTGAACTGAAGATTTGAAATATCTCGTTAAAATTGGGTATTGCCATTGAAAAAAATGAGGTTTGGGTTCGTTTTAATATGTAGATGGCCCCCTAAGCAAACTTTATATACATCATTTAAAAGTAGACTTTATTTCCAATCGTTCGGTCCCAGTAACTTCCGTCTACGATAATTTGTTGAAGAGTTAGTAGGGGGTGTTTACTTTTTTTTCCACGACTGTACAATGGCGACAGACACACAGACAGACAGACATTTTCTATAAACATGTTTTTTGAGATTTCTGACCCCTAAAACATGTAAATCTGTCGAAAACCGGAAGTCGAAAAAAATTTCGATTACAATACTTTCTTCTATTGAAGATAGAAGAAAGTAAAAATCTAATCTCACAAGCTGCTTTTTGCTGTAAAAAAAAAAAAAAAAAAAGATTCATCAAACTACACATAATCTATTAATAATTAACAATTACATTTCTCAAAATTTTAATAATTGCAAAATTGTGTTACACATATACTTGTTTTGATTAAATAATGTCCAATTCATCATTAAGAAATGCATTCAGTTGTTTCAGAAGTAAAAGTTCTTATTGAAGTCTGCCATCTTGAAGAATGTTTTTGCAATTGGACAGTTTTCTCTAACATAGCAATGGTACCAAATGCTTCAGTTCTAATATTTTCATTTGATTCAAGAAATTTCTGCAACATTTCAACTGCCTTCTCAACTTATTTCACTGTAATTTTTTTATGCTCTTGTTGATCTTGTAGGTCTTTAATTTCTTCATCAGAAATTTTTGCATTAATACTCGAAACAAACTCTTTATCTGTCATAGTGCCGCACGTTTCAACTCATTTTCTACATTCAAGAATTCTTCGAATGAAATCTTAGTGTGACACACCTTTTGTATCGATTCCCACTGTTCTGGATTTAGTTCTCCTTCTTCAGTTGTTTGCTTAATCGAAACAACTTCTTCTGCTTCACTGGAAGTTACATATTGTTAAAATCCTGCTTTTATGAAACAATTCCTTATTGTTGTTTCTGTAATATTTTTCCAAGCATAGTCAGCCATTCACATTGACTGTAAGATGTTGATAGGTGTGCTAGAAGGTTTACCATTACCTATATTATTCAGAAGTGTCTCTCTCAATTTGGTATCGATAGACAACTTTGAAATTATGAATTATCTCCTGGTTGAATGGTTGTTGATGGTTGTCCTGGTCGAGACTTCGTAGTCATGTTTGGCGGCAAAAATTTAACAGTGATATTTTTTAGCGTTTGAAGAGTAGAGTGGGCTTTACAATTGTCTATGAAGAGGAGAATGTGTATTTTACTTTTCATCATTGTTTTACCGATTCCTATCAGCCAATCAGCAAATATTGCGTTTGTTATCCAAGCTTTTATATTTCACCTGTACAGCATTAGAAATGACTTCATTTTAACAAAGCACCTCGGCTTTTTAGATCATCCTATCATAAGACAAGGAAGCTTTTCTATACCACTTTGATTTGCTGCCAAAAGCACAGTTACACGAAGATTGCTTTGTTTGCCACATCGGATTTCTTCACCTTTAACTGCAGCCGTTTTGTTGGGAAAACACTGATAGAATAAGCCATTTTCATCTGCGTTAAACACATCATCTACTTTATAGTCCTTTAAAAGAGAAGGAAGTTTCAAAAGCCACTCTTCACAGGTAGCTGCATCACCCCATGCACTTTCACCGCAAAGCTTCCAAAAAACGATGTTGTACCTTTTTTCGGTTTCAAACGCCTTCCATTCTTACCCTTTAAGTTCTTTGTATCAACAAAGGGATAAAGAATGTAAAACCAGCATCCGGATCAAACTGGTTCTACAGCTGAGAATAGCCAAAAGTAAAAAGTCAAATTAATTTCTGTGGAAAAAATTTCGACTACTTATCAAGGGTTTTGGAAAATATATTTCGAGATAACTATGGAAAATACATACGCATAGCTGCCAACTTATACGGTTTGGCCGTACAGTGTAAGGATTTTGTACTAAGTATACGGTTGTACGGATGAGCAGTACGATTGTACGGTTTTGTGCATGGAAAAAACGGTCGCGGGAAAATGGTAATTTCGTGAAAGGATCGCCGAAAAAACGCCGATTTCGTCAAAGGATCGTGGAGAAAACTCAGATTTCGTGAAAATATCGCGGAAAAAACGCCGATTTCATCAAAGGATCGCGGGGAGGAAAACATAGATTTCGTAAAAGTATCGCGGAAAAAACTCCGATCTCGTCAAAGGATTGCCGGGAAAATCGCCGTTTTCGTCAAAGGATCGCAGGAAAAACATCGATTTCGTGAAAATATCGTGGAAAAAACGCCGATTTTGTGAAAGGATCGCAGGAAAAAACGCCGATTTCGTCAAAGGTAGGGGGTGATTCTGATCTGAATTTTCCGAAAATTTAAGGCATTCATTTCTGAAAATTTCAAAAATTCCGTCACCAATCCAAAAATTCGGACATAAAAAATCACGAATTTCGACAAACGGTTGCCGAAAAAAAATTAATTTTGCCAATCGTTTTCAGGGAAAATGCAAATTTCACCAAAGGATTGCGGAAAAAACGCAAATTTCATCCAAGAAACGTGAAAAACCGTAAATTTTGTCGAAAGATTGCGAAAAAAACGAAAATTTCGTCGAAAGATCGTGAAAAAAACGGCAAATTTTGTCGAAAGATCGTGAACAAATGGCAAATTTCGTCAAAAGATCGCGAAAAAACGGCGAATTTCGTCGCAAGATCGTGAAAGAACGGCGAATTTCGTCGCAAGATCGCGAAAGAACGGCGAATTTCGTCCCCTTTCCAACCCCCCACCCCCCCCCCCCCTCCCGCCGCCTGCTATAACTTTTAACTTTTCAGAAAATTTGAGGTGAATTTCAGAATTTTTTTTTTTATTCAGAATCATTCCTGGTCAAGGGAATATAGTATAGAAATTATTATTATGAAATTATATTCCCTTTTTCAATGCATATGCATTTGTTATGTACTTTTTACTTTCTTCTATCTTTACAAGAAGAAAGTATTGGATTCATGAAAATTTTCAAATTCCGGTTTTCGACGGATTTACACGTTTTAGGGGACAGATAACTCGAAAAACATGTTTTTACAAAATGTCTGTCTGTGAGTCTATGAGTCTGTGTATGTGTGACACAAATTTTGTGGGCGCTCTATCTCAAGAACTAATGAACGGAATTTAATAAAAATTAATATTCAGTTAGTCCCTGATATAAATTGGTGCTGATTAGTTTTTGGTGTAAATCGCTCAAGAGGTGGCGCTGCTGTGCAACATTTTCCACGATTTCCACAATAGCTCAATCTCCAGAACAAATGCACAGGTTTTCATCAAACTTCAGATTCAGTTAGTCCTTGACATGAATTGATGTTTTAAACATTTTGGTGTAAATCGCCCAACAGGTGGCACTGCTATGCTGCATTTTTTGTAATTTCTGAAATGGCTCTATCTCAAGAACTAATGCTTGCATTTTCAACAAACTTCAGATTCAGGTATACCGGGATATGAATTAGTGCTGTTTAGTTTTTGGTGTAAATCGCTCAACAGGTGGCGCTGCTATGCAGCATTTTTCAGAATTTCCGCCATAGCTCTATCTCAATAACTAATGCATGAATTTTCATCAAACTTCAGATTCAGGTATACCTTGACGTGAATTGATGTTTTCTAGATTTTGGTGTAAATCGCTCAGTAGGTGGCGCTGCTATGCTGCATTTTTTGTAATTTCTGAAATGGCGCTATCTCAAGAACTAATGCTTGGATTTTCAACAAACTTCAGATTCAGGTATACCTGGATATGAATTAGTGCTGTTTAGTTTTTGGTGTAAATCACTTTCAGAATTTTCACCATAGCTCTATCTCAATAACTAATGCACGAATTTTCATCAAACTTCAGATTCAGGTATACCTTGACATGAATTGACGTTTTATAGATGTTGGTGTAAATCGCTCGACAGGTGGCGCTGCTATACTGCATTTTTAGCAATTTCCGCAATTATCTGAAAAACTAATGCTGGATTTTCAACAAACTTCAGATTCAGATAGAACCTTGATATGAATTAGTGCTGTTTATGTTTTGGTGCAATTCCCTCAACAGGTAGCGCTGCTATGCTGCATTTTTCAGAATTACCACCATAGCTCTATCTCAATAAGTAATGCACGAATTTTCATCAAACTTTAGATTCAGGTATACCTTGATATTAATTAGTGTTATTTATGTTTTGGTGTAAATCGCTTAACAGGTGACGCTGCTATGCTACATTTTTCAGTAATTCCGCTATAGCTCTATCTCTAGAACTAATGCACGAATGTTCATCATACTTCAAATTCAGATATAATTTGATATGAATTGATGCTAAATATGTAATTTCTTGTACTATTTAAATGATTTATATAGAAGAAAGTTTTGTGATGGCCACAACATACTAGTTTAAGTATAGAAGAATACATCGTAAAAATTGTAAGGTTTTCGAAAATAACATGTTGGCACGTGCACATACGAATTTTGATTGGAAATGCAGGGGAAATTTCTTTTTTCGAGGTATCAAGGGTTTCGAGATATCGAGGTCCGACTGTAGTATTCATTTTAGAAAGAACAAGTTGGAAATTGCTCGTCAAACGTGGCAAATGAGGTGCGTTCGTACTATAACTGCTTTTATAATTATTTTTTGCACCCCATATTGTACTGAATGTATAATTTTTTGCACTTCATAAAGCGCATAGTCTGATACATCATTAAAATGCACTTCCAATATTTTTTCCCCATTCCCCGTAATGTAACGGAACACTTTTGACTGTCCCTGTAATTAAACTATACATCCGATTTTCCTAAAATTTGAAATAGCTCAACAAAATTTTGCAACAATTATATCTTTAAAATTTCAGACCATTCGGAAGGCTGTAATATCATTAAAATGCACTTGCAGTAATTTTTCCCATTGGCCGTAATGTAAAGAAAAACTTTTGACTGTCCCTGTAATTAAACTATACATCCGATTTTTCTAAAATTTGAAAGGGCTCGACAAAATTTTGCAACAGTTATATCTTTAAAATTTCAGATCATTCGGAAGGCTCTCATATCATTAAAATGCACTTGCAATAATTTTTCCCATTGGCCTTAATGTAAAGAAAAACTTTTGACTGTCCCTGTAATTAAACTATACATCCGATTTTCCTAAAATTTGAAAGGGCTCGACAAAATTTTGCAACAGTTATATCTTTAAAATTTCAGATCATTCGGAAGGCTCTAATATCATTAAAATGCACTTGCAATAATTTTTCCCATTGGCCGTAATGTAAGGAAAAACTTTTGACTGTCCCTGTAATTAAACTATACATCCGATTTTCCTAAAATTTGAAAGGGCTCGACAAAATTTTGCAACAGTTATATCTTTAAAATTTCAGATCATTCGGAAGGCTCTAATATCATTAAAATGCACTTGCAATAATTTTTCCCATTGGCCGTAATGTAAAGAAAAACTTTTGACTGTCCCTGTAATTAAACTATACATCCGATTTTCATAAAATTTGAAATGGCTCGACAAAATTTTGCAACAGTTATATCTTTAAAATTTCAGATCATTCGGAAGGCTCTAATATCATTAAAATGCACTTGCAATAATTTTTCCCATTGGCCGTAATGTAAAGAAAAACTTTTGACTGTCCCTGTAATTAAACTATACATCCGATTTTCATAAAATTTGAAATGGCTCGACAAAATTTTGCAACAATCATATATTTGAAATTTCAGACCATTCGGTTGGGTAGTTTTTGCTCTGTTACATGCGGACAGACGGACGGACTGAATGACGACTATAGGTGCTACGTATTTATATAATTACGAACGCACCTAAAAAGGGTCAGGATGCTAGTTTTTAAAAAGGGCACTATTTCATGAGGAAATATATTAGTAATGATATAAGAAAAAAAAATGAATAATTTTTAGTATGATAAATAAAGTGTCCTTAATTTTTAATAATTTTATGAATCGCAAATTGAAAAATACAATTAAATAACAGTGTTTTTATAATATCCTGTCTTTTCTAAAGAAATAAAGTTCTATTATTGTTGCAAGATCTTGGGTACATGTATTTAGAAATACTGTTGAATGGGGAAGTTTTCTACAAGAAATCTTTGGCTAGAACTGCACATGAATTTAACTTTTTTTTAAGGCAGGGTGCATTTTTTGCCAATTTCAAAAGGGGCAGGGTGCTGCAGCCTTAAAAATGTGGCCTAGAAGAAACAGAAAATAATTACAGATTTAATAAAAACTGCAAATAAGTAATTTCATTAGTTAGTAGCACAAATAACAAAACTAACAAATATTATTTGCACCTCGTTTTGCATTTGTAGTTAAAAAAAATTACTGTTCATCACCAAAATCTAAATTTACAAACACGTGTGTAATGCTAATCCAAAAAATTATGAAAATGAGTTGAATTCATTCATACACGCATACAGAATAAATAAAGGATAGCTAGTTATATCTTAAATCCTCAAAATATTTATATAACAGCATTATTACCTCTCAGTGGGGATTATTAGCTTTCAAGGGTTCTTTTTTTTCCTTTTTCAGAAAAGTTTTGCTGCCTTTTCAATACCTAATTATTATTATTTTATTTATTATATATGAGTTACAAAGTTAAAGAACATTTATCCAACCTATATCGAAGAAGCTCCTGCTGTGCTTAACATATTTATGGGTCGATTTTTTATAATGGGAGATTTAGTGTCGTCGGCATATTTTTCGTGTTTTATTTATCTTTAAAGATTTAAAAATGCTTCTAAAAATTAAAATTTAGCAGTTTATTTAAATTTTTGAAACAAAAAATCTGAAAGCTAACAATTTTAGCATAGTTTTTAAATGTAGAAGTGATAAATTGTCAATCGGATGACGTGTCGCCGTACGGAAAAGTGATCTTCATACAGCTGTATTAAATATTACCTCAGTGTTTACATTTTCAAAATCCTAAAATATTATTTCTATCAACTCTTTTGAACCCACCTTTTATGTTCTTTGCAATTGTTTAACACTTCTTTTTTTTTTAATGTCCGATTTCAAAACGTCGCCAAATTTTCTGTCAATAGGATGACACTTGATTTCGATTCCTACATTAATCAAAATATGGCGCCATCAGCACTATCGCATTCAGTTTACCAACAATCCTTATTATTTTTTACCGGTATATGTGAAAATAATTTCAAAGTTTTGTTTATTTTACTTCAAAGTGAGATAAAGTAAATTATATCGTATTCGTTCAACCTACCACTGTCAATAGGATGACGGCTTTAAAATATTTACGGTCTGATTTGGTAAGTAATTTAACTATTTAGTTGTTTAAGCCTGCTGACTTCTAAGAATATTTCGTTTTAAAATCTTCCTCCATACGCTAATCGGAACGTAAAGGCTCTTTGTTTACAATTTGTCAATCGGACGACACTCAACGGGATGACGCCATGTCCACTGATGCAGTGTCAATTGACAGAAAATACAGTTTGGAGTTCGCTATTTATCTGCTTCCTTTTTTTTGGCATAGTAGAACACTCTTTTTTCATGTTTCTTTTTCTGGATATTGTGATATTAATCAGTCGTCTGCGTACTAACTGTAAACAACTGATCATAGAATTTTAGAATAGAAATTGGCGCCTTTATTGCCTTTACTTGAAGTTTGTTGAAACTAGTATGAAATTTTTTGTTGCTGCTTAGAATCGTTATTCCGGGTGTAAAACCATATTAAAATGGAAAATGTTCAAGAAGAAAAAAATATTCAGATTCTCAATTCTATAGAAGTGTCTATACAAGTATGTGTGCCTAGTTCATCCAAAGTATAAAAAAAGAAGAAATCGTAAGAGAGTTTCTGAAGTAAAGAGTAAGTCAACTGAGTATAAAAGTACAGGGAGAAGGCAAATGCAAGAAATAGGAAATATTTAGCATAATTAAATGAAGCACAGAGAGAAGAAAGAAATAGGAACAAAAGTGAAGTTTCCCAAAGAAAAAAAGATTTAAATTTAATTAAAGTAATTACTGATCTAACACCAAGAGAGCAAAGAAATAAGAGAAAGTACTGGAGGAAAGCATCAGAAAAAGGCAGAAAAAGAAAGGAACAATTGTAAATTTAGTCAGGAGTCAAAGGAATTCTGAACCAGTAGCACATGTTACACTTTCACATATGCCTCTTATTTCTCTAAGGGTGCGTGGACAGAAAGTTCGAACACCAAACCGTGATCGGATGTTAAGGCTAATGTCAGACGAACGACAATTTGCATGCTTTTTGTTTCTACATGAAAAGGAAACACATGCTAGCGAAAGTGCAGAGAGGCTGTAAGAAGGAAAATAGACGTTCGTCTGACATTAGTCTAAGGGAAATAAAAAAGAGAAATAGATCAATTGCTATATTGCAACGCAAGGTGTAAACACTACAAAAATATCTGCAGCACATCTAGTAAGAATTCAGCAGCTTTACCTTATAAAAAATTCAAAATTCTGACTCGGGGACACGCTGTACCGAAAACAGTTCGCAAACAGCCTTTATATGGATTAAGTTGGCATTCTCAATTAAAATCCAATGCTGAAATCCTGCCTGCACGCTCTTGTGTGAGGCAAATTTTTAATAAATGCATTAGTGGAAGTACATTAACAAAATATAAAGTGCAACCCCTTGCACAAGTTATCCTGAACCAAAACAAAATAAGAAGTTTGCCCGAGATTTAAATGTTGCCCAGTATGAAAGCATATTTGCAAATTCTTCAATGGGATGACACTAGCATCAATGGAGTGACACCGTAATAATTGCTAAACTTATAAATTAAACAATACAATTTAAAAAAAATTGTGTTAAAAACTAATCAATACGTACTGTTTAAGGAGATGGATATATTTAAAGCTTTCTCTTTAGTATGTTTTTTCTTTAATTGAAACTTTTATATGTGGAATCACAAAATATTTCTTTTTTGCTTGATTTTGTCACCTTTTTTATGAAAAAATATATTCATGCAAATTGTTTTAAGACTTTTTTATTAATAAACTATTCAGCCCCTTTTATATGTTTAAAAAAAGCTATCATTTTTTATCTAATACTTTTGTAAACAACAGTTTTAAAAACGTCACCCAATTGACATTCTTTCCTGTTTTTCTCTCAAAATGCTCTAAATAGACAAACTTATTTTTAAAATGTAGCTCAAATATTCATACTACATAATTTGTCATCATAGGTGATACTAAAAATAATTTTGAATATGCTCTAAGTTAAATTTTAATTTTTGAAATTTTCGATATCCGTTTTGGCCCATTATAAAAAATCCACCCTTATACCAATTAGTTCTTTTTCTCTTATGCATTCATTTACAATTTAAGCTGTTTAGCAGATCTTTTCACAGTGCTATTTCATTCTTCTTTGATTTGAGATTGCTATTAATTTATTATTGTAAAAGTAGGACACGGATTAATTCTTCTTTTACTTGCAGAAATTTATTATACTTGTTATGTTTATTTTATATAAAACAATGCATAACTACTATTACTAAAGGCCTGACATTGCAAATTTTATTAGATTAAAATATCATTTTTAAATGAAACTGTTTTATGTTGGATAAAAACAATGCTTTTTACAAACTCAACTGTTTTAAATTTTTTACAATACTCATGAATTAAGCTTAGAAACAATTATTTAAAGCCCTTTTTTTGTTTTATTCGTAAGTCAAAATACCTCTAGAAACTTTCAAATTATGTTCATCTTAGAAATTTTTGACATTTTAAACATTTAGAAAACTTTTGATTTTAATCAATGATTTTTTTTAAAAATCAGTTGATTAAAATCACGATTTAATCGCTGATTTAAATCAACTGATTAAAATCATTGACACCCTAGTTTAAGGCCAAGACCAAGAAAATTTTCTGTCATAGATAGTATTCCCCTTTAAACAATTTACCGTTTTGAAAATTGTTCTGTGGGATTGTGACATCTTTTTGCATTAGGCAAAGTCCCACCTTATCACTCTGCCTTAATTGGGGTTTACTGTATTTATCTAATCTTTTAATTTCTCATATGAAAAATATATCTAACTTTAATTCATTTATGCTAAAAGTTTGAATTTTGGAGTTTGTGCAAATTCATGTATCTTGGTAGAAAAATGTAATTTATGTTCAGTAGACAAATATATTTTTTAAAACTTCTTATTTTTTCTGAGTTATGTAGCATTCACTTGGTGTTGTATTACCTTTCTTGGCAGTTTAAATTTTAAAATTCAATGTATAACACTGAATATATTTTAAAATCTCTAAGTACTGATTACTATTTTGGAAGAATTTGTTAGTTCTTTTAAAAGGATACCAAAGGAAAAATAACGTTTTAAATAAATAAATCTAACTAGAGATGGAAATGGAAAATCATAAAAATATATTTTCGACATATGATGATTAAATAAAAGAATGTTTTTTGTTATATATGTGTGTGTGTGTGTGTTAGTGGTGTCTGCCGTTTTCAAAATAACCTTTCTTTTATTCTTGTTTATTTATAGGGAAATCAGAGTTAGCTCATTTATGAGTGATTTAGAACGAGGTAAAAAAGCTGCTCAAGTTCTCATGCAGAAAGTACCCCATATCATTCCACATAAGGAGGTCTAATTTTTATTTCATTTTTTATTTATTTATTACTTTTGGTATTTTGTTGATCAGAAAATAATGTAGAATTGCAGAACATTGTGGTGCACAAGCCTCTGCTTATAAAGATTATATAATTGTTTTTAAATATTTCAGTGCCATAAATCCTGCATATGCAGCCAGCCAACTATATTTTTTTAATTTTCATTTGTGGATCTGATTCCACTAGTACTTTTAATTTATTTTTGTCAATCTAATTTGTTGGTTCATCTTCAATAGTTAATGTTTCCTATTTGGTACGAGTATCATCTTTTGCATTTACGTACAGCCTAAACTCAACCAGTGTATGATTGCTCATAGTAATGTTCTCATAGGACTGCTCATTTCTCAACCTAGTATCTTTTTAAGTCTATCCACTTAGTCTAGCGATGTTCAAGTTTTCTTTTGTATCATCATAAAATATGATTTATCGAAATCTTCAAAATAAGCAGTTGCTTCAGCAATAATGCCCTAATTTGATGTAAATTTTCTTCCCACAAGCCAAATTGGGAAATAAAAAATAATCTTAGAATGCCAAATCTAGTGAATAGGATGGATGGGATAGGATTTCATATCACAACTCAAACAATTTTGTTGTGGCAATTGAAGATGAATAAGCTAGTGCTTTGGATGGTGAAAAAGGACTTTTTTTGCCAAATGAGATTTTGTTTGTTTTTTATTCAAACGATCCAGCAATCATGCATAATATGGCCCAATAATTGTTTTACCCTTCTGCAAAACATCAATGAAAATTATACCAAGAGCATCCCAGAAGACTATGGCCATCTCCTTTCCAGCTGATGGAACAGTTTTTGCCTTTTTTGGAGCAGATTCCTCATATGCAACCCATTGTTTTGATTGTTCTTTCATTTCAGCTTGATAATGATGAATCCAAGAAGTTTTATCCACTGTTCTGAAAGACATGGGTATCTCAGGTGAATAATTCTCGTCCTTGGAAAGGTTAACTTGTAGATACTTCAGATCAGTTGTCAGCAAATTTAGCACCCATCTTACGGACATTTTTTTGTTTCCTAAATCTATCTATCTACCCTATATAGATAAAATCCTAATGAAATGAATTTATGAAACGGATATATGAAACGAATTTATGAAACGGATATATGAATCGAATGATTAAACAACTGATTATGTTTCAAGCGATTTCTCCTAAAATATGGCATACTTTGCGATGAAATTAACACCAAAAATCAGCATTGATCCGCAGTTCTCAAAACTGCTATTAGAATTTTTAAATTCGAATTAGTTTTCGAAATATTATTTTTTTTCTAATTTTATATACATTTTTCTAATGATGGCAACTCAAATTTTAATCAAACAGATTTTTTTTTTTTTTTCATATTTCAGAAAAGGTTGACATGGTAACCCGGCTATTGTTGTTTATTTGATAATAAATGTTTATTTACTTTTTTTTTTTTTTATAAATTATACAAATTATTTTGTTCTATAATTATTTATTATTTTTTTATATTTCCTTTAGAAAATAATAGAAAATAATTAAAAAATACAGTACTACTTAGTTATTCTGTTGACCAATTTCTCCAAATTATATAAATCGCCAAAACACTCGCCAAATTATACAAATTAACATAATTTTTATTTTAAATAACGAAAGAACAAATAAATTAGTATAACATTAATAAATATACAAATAAAATGTTGAAATAAAAATCACTTGATGATGTAAACACGTGTAACTTGCTTAAAGTCAAGTGAATGTGACATTTACAATCAACCATTATTGGCATTTAATCTTATAGTTTGGCGATAGATTTTTGGTCGACAGGATAACTAAGTAATACCAAAAATGCATATGTAACTGGTATTTAAAAACGAGGTTTTTGCCAAATTTTCATTTAAAAAAAAAAAAAAAAAATCATGCCAAACCTGCTGTGCGTTTATGGCCAAATATTACCACTCGAAAAAAAATAAATGCTAACTGGCGAGATTTGCATCTGACTAGCATAACAGTTCCAAGAATTCTTTGCAACCATGGGAAATTTTATGTAGTTTTATTCGAAAAAAAAATTTTTGATTATTTAATCAAAATGGAAAACTTGCGGTCCCATATTGGCGCGATTTTTTTCTGACGCCAATGTCATATATGGACCAGGCACTCAACTGGCGCCAAAGTATCGTTATTTTGCTTGATATGATAAGCCGGATGCTGTTGTTTATGCTGTTGATGCATTCCCCAAATTGGCGTTGTTAAAAAATCACGCCAATATGGGACGTATATGACATCTGTGCCAAACTTTCATATGAATGGCGAAAGGATCAGACCGTATTTGTTTAGGGCAGTTGATGACTTGAACTATTATAATATAGATGAAATGATGGCAATAGAATAATATTTGGCGACTTATCACCTGTGCCTGGCTGACATTAAAGTACCAAAATGGCAGCTAGAGTATAAAAAGCGAAGTGGTCCGCCTGGAACTGTTGATGATAGTCAGATGACTTAAGCTATTGTTATAGAGATTGTTTTAAAATACCGGGAGACGAAGACTCTGTATACTTATTTTATTTTAGCTTCTTTTCAAATATTTAACTGATCCTCTTTAATCAAAAACAAAAACAACCATTGGATGTCTTAACAGCAACTGATTCGTCCTTAAATTTTTGCAATCAAAGGGAATTGAATGGAAACCCGTTTACGGGGAGATCTGCACAGCTTTTTTCAGTATAATTCAATCTTCTCTAATATTTTTAAAACCCATCAGATTAGCATGTTTTTAGATTCTGCGGTATCTGAATGGGGGGTTGGCGAGCGTAGCTTGCAGGGGGCAGAGCCCCTTAGTCTATTCTATACTGATATTATAAAGAAGTAAAAATTGTTTGTTTGTTAGAGGTAATCTCTGGAGCTACCGAACCGATTTCAAAAGTAATGGTATCAAAATGATGTTGTTAGTCCAACTTAGAACATAGGCTATATTTTATGTCAGGGCCACTACCCCAAAGCGGGTGCAGGAGCAAAAAACGTTCTAAAAATGCGATTTTTGCGTTACTGAAAGGCTTAGAATAATGAAATTTGGGATGGTAGTTACTTATAAAATGTAAATGATGTCTAAGAACAGTTATTAAACAATCTGAAATTTAAAAGGGATGAAAATGCACAAAGCGTTCTAAAAAATGTTCTAAATGGTAGTTTCTACATAATCTCAGGAAATGCCAAACCGATTAAAAAAATATTGGTGTCAAAATGATGGTGACAACGCTTGCTCCAAGATAGGCTATATTTTATGTCGATGCCACTACCCCAAAGGGGATGCAGGAGCAAAAAACGTTCTAAAAATGCGATTTATGTGTTACTGAAGGGCGTAGAAATATGAAATTTGAAATATTAGCTACTTTTTAGATATAAAGGATTTCTAAGAACAGTTCTTAAACAATTCGAAATTTAAAAGGGATGAAAATGCGCGAAAAACGTTCTGCATGGTGGTTTCCACACAATCTCAGGAAATAAAAAACCGATTTTAAAAATAATGGCATCAAAATGATGGTGACAACCCTTGCTCGAACATAGGCTATGTTTTATGTCGGTGTCACTACCCCAAAGGTGGTGCAGGAGAAAAACGTTCTAAATTGCGGTTTTTGCGTTACGGAAGGGCCTAGAATCGTGAAATTAGGAATGGTAGTTAGTTATAAGATATCAATGATCTCTAAGGACATTTCCTAAAAAAATCGAAATTTAAAAGGGGATCAAAATGCACAAAAGGCGTTGTAAAAAACGTTCTAAATTGTGATTTCTATGCAATCTCAGGAAGTACTGAACCGATTTCAAATATAATAGTGTAAAAATGATGGCGACAGATCTTGCTCCGAGATAGGCTATATTTTATATCTGTTTCCACTACCCCAGAGGAGATGCAGGAGCAAAATGCGCGAAAAGCATTCTAAAAACGTTCTAAATGTCGATTTGTAAGCAATATCTCAGGAAGAATCAAACTGATTTCAAAAGTAATGGTAGGAAATTGATGCTGACAGCCTCTGCTCTAACATAGACGCTATTTTATGTCGGTATCACTATCACCTAGACGTTGCAGGAGCAAAAAAGCGTTCTAAATTTCAATTTTTGTGATCGGTAGGGGCTAGCAATTTAAAATTAGGCAAGGTACATTTTTATTAGATATAAATGATCTTTAAGAACAGTTTCGAAAAAATTGGAAATTTAAAAAGGGGTGAAAATGCACGAAAAGCATTCTAAAAACGTTCTAAATTGCAATTTCTACTCAATCTCAGGAAATACCAAAGCTATTTTAAAAGTAATGATTGCAAATCAATGGTGACAGTCCCTGCTATAACATAGGTTATATTTTATGTTACTGTCACTACCATCTGAGGGTTGCAAAAGCAAAACATGTTCTAATTTGCATTTTTTGCACAACTGAGGGGTCTAACACTTTTAAGTATGGCATGGTATTTACGTACAAGATGCAACTGCTTTCTAAGAACAGTCGAAAGAAAATTCCAAATTTAAAAAGATGAAGTTAGCAAAAAGCGTTATAAATTACAATTTTTATGCAATCTTATCAAACACCAAAGCGATTAAAAAAATAATGACAAATTGATGGTGATAGAACCTGCTCAAACATAAGCTATATTTTATGTCTGTGCCACTACCACCAGAGGGTTGCAGGAGCTAAAAACTTTCTAAATTGTGATTTCTGTGACACTGAAAAGGCTAGAAACTTTAAATATGGCATGGTAGTTACTTATAAAATATAAATGCCCTCGAAGGACTGTCGAGAATAAATTCGAATTAAAAAGGGGTGAAGCGAAGGGGGCGTGCGAAAAGCATTCTAAAAAAGTCCTAAATTACGATTTCTATGCAATTTCAGGGAATATAAACCGATTATAAAAGTAATAGTTGCGAATCAATGGTAACAGTCTCTGATCCTACACAGGCTATGTTTTATGCCAATGATTCTATCACCTGGGGTTCACAGGAACAACAAACGTTCTAAAAAAGGCCTTTAAAAGCTTTCTAAATTATGTTTCTGTGGAATATTAGAAAATAACAAACTGATTTCAAAATTAATGTTGGCAAATTAATGGTGACAGTTCCTATTTCAGCATAGCCCTTTATGTTGAGAGAGGTAGTAGGACTTGGAATTTGACATGATAGTTAATTTTAAGATGTAAGAAGATGGTTTCTAAAAAATTCAAAACTTCAAATGAATACTGAAATGAGCGTATTAATTGAGCATAAAATTCAAAATATTTTCTAAATTATCATTTATTTAGTTTTATTTAGTTTTATTAATTTAAGTCTCATTTCTGCCTAATGCAGTGTAATAATGATGTTTAATCAAACTGTGTTTTGAATAGCAATTTTTGAATTATTCCTAAAATTAATAAGTACCTTTTAATAAAATAAAATATTACCTTTTAATAAAATAAAAATTTAGTTAGTACCTTTTAATAAAAATTAGACATATAAATATCACTTTGCATATTTCAAGTATTGCGCGAGCAAAGCCGCGGGGTTTGCTAGTATCTATATTATAAAGGACAAACATATCTGTGTGTTATGTTTTAAAAGCTTTACATAACATTCCCCCTTCTTAAATTTACAAAAATTTAAATTTTTATACTTTGTTTATTTTAATAAACTACTTCAATTTACAATCTTTCAATTTGACAGCAAATTTTACAAAATTTTTAAATATTAAATTCTAAATCTTTATTCTTAATTATTCCATTTAAAATTACATTTATTGTATTCTACTATTTTTTCCCATTCCTCTGGTAAAATTTCATAATTGCTAAAATAGTTTAACAGAGAAACGAAATTATAACTCCTAGACTTTCCTTTATTTTTATTGCTTTTCCTTCACTTCATACCCCAAAAGAAGCAAACTTTTAAACAGTATTTGTCTCTTATCTCAGAACAGGCCGGAAATTCCTTTTCTACGTCACATGAACTCCCAAGACGCTAACATTCCTTTCCTCCGCTTCTTAACACTGTTGCTATTCCACAGTAAGGATTCCACCGCAAAAACATTTTCCCCCTGTTCGCTTTTGATAGATCGTCCTCTTGAATTCGATGGATCGTCTTTTGGAACATTCTGATTGGCTAGTTTTGCTGAGGATCGTTTCCAGATTTCGGCAGGCATTTCAAAAAAGAGTCAGTTTTAGAATTTTATCGAAAGATACAAGACCGACTTTTGGATCAGCGACTCTATATTTTTTTTTTTGCCGCTGGGCCTTTGGCCCGGCGGGCATCTCCAGCCAGCAATAGCCATTTCCAATTAATAATGTGATGTTTGAAGGAATTTCAGTTAGAAGGATTAGTGAAAAAGTATTCCAGAATGGCTTTTCATTCCGAAATCTCGGAGATTATTTCATACAGCAAAAGACCCGCAAGAAGTTTAAATAACTTATAATCACCGCATTACTTCACTCTTTAGAGATGATCACCTTCAGATGTTCGTTGATGATTGATTAGTTCTCTGGAATAAAGAAATCTCAATTCAGATAATGCTGCTGTGAATTTCAGATCGCAGAGATCTTTAATATATTTATCCTATGTTTCAAGTTTTGTAATATTCCTTCGTAGATATTATACGCTTCAAACATTCAACTGCATATATTCGCTCATTACAAACTTTCATCTGACGCCTGCCATTACGATAACAGTACATACTACCCCTGCCTTCACTTTAGATACTTTGTTAGGAAATGACTATTTTATTTAAAAGGAGCATTAGCCAAAGCATTTAAAATAGATTTGCTAAAAATATAATTTAAATCAGTAATCAATATATCTACACTTCATTTTGATATAATATTTTATGATTTTAACAAATAATATATTTACCTGTTCCCGGATCCGGTTTTAATATAATAACAATGTTAAATAAATACGTTTGATGTGAATTTGGTTCTAATTATTTTGCTTATCTTTATTTTCTGTATCATTATCAGCCATATGGGGTCAGTAAGTAGAATTTTCCTTATAGTGTAATTTC
This sequence comes from Maratus speciosus, assembly GCA_963932465.1. Classification (NCBI taxonomy): domain Eukaryota; kingdom Metazoa; phylum Arthropoda; class Arachnida; order Araneae; family Salticidae; genus Maratus; species Maratus speciosus. Next base: position 512,386,271 of record OZ010795.1, read on the forward strand.
GGGGAATGTGAATTGAACTTATTTCGATTAGATTTGAATATTTCTTATCGAATTTTCGTTCCAATTTACATATCCCGGAGTTACAGTACACTGTGCGTAACGCATACGTCATTTTGCGAATGGCAACACTTTGAAATTTGAAATAAAATTTTGGTTTTGCAATTTTCTCTACTGCAAATTTTTAAACTTCTAAACATCGCACATTTTAAATTTTTACACCGTCGTATAAAGAAAAAAATACTCTTTTAAATGCAATTTGTTTGAAAGCTGTATCTCAATTTATTTTTGAGACATTAATTTTTTTGTGATTTTTAATACCATTTTTCTTATTGTGGCAACAAAAGAACTTCATTTCTATTGAAAGTCATTGAAAGAAAACGGAAAATAGTCGAAAATAGGAGATACTGTATCTTTTTGTTGCCATTTTCTCATAAAACCTGAAAAAAAAGTTGAAATTAAAATATGGACTATGTCAAGAATATTGTCTGTTATTCTGTGTTAATGACATCATATGCACACTTTTCTATAGACAAAGTTTAAGACTGGATTGTAAAAGTGGATTGCTTTAGTGGATGCAAATGACGTCATTTTATAAAAAAGCGTGTATTTTAATTCTTAAACCTGAATTATATTTTGTAAAAGTGCGTCATTTTCACAGCCCAGCTGCTTTGAAATTCTTCATAGGTGAAAATGCTTCACTTTTGAAAATAATGTAATCGAAATCACACAGTGATAAAACGCAATGTTTTACAAACATTTAGAGAGTCTTTATAAAAGAGAGGTGACATGCAAATAATAGCGATTTATATTACAGAAATTGACGCTTCTCGCCTGGCTGGATTTGCTTCGCCGAGTTAGACAAGCAAACAAATAATTCGTTGTTTAAAATAATATCGTGTTCCTGAAGTTTTTGTCGAAAAATAAAGTTTTAATGCTATTCTTTAGGACATTCTACTATAATTTTAAATAACATAATTTGTTTAATTTAGTTTTTCCTAATTTTATATAATCTGTATATTTAAAACACAATTGTGTTTTTTAGTCATCTGCCCTGATCTTTTGCTGAACCAATTTTACTAATTTTTTTTTTTTTTTTTAAACTCAAAGCTCTTCCTTTGTAGGTGTGATCGTACTATCTGTTTTTTTTTTTTAAATATCCCCACTTTTATATTTTAATTTTAAAAGCATTTTATGAAATTTCTTTATTATGAAATGCAGACAAGAGAGAAATAATGAGTTATTTTTAACTTTATGCGTGCTATTTTCTGATAAAAATTCAAAATTGTTGATAAAAATTGTTGTATAGGGTTTAGTGGTGCAGAAGCCCATTAGGAGCAGAATATTATATTAGGGGCATAATAACGAAAAATGACATACTGCTTTTGAAAACACGCATTTTTCCTCATAAATTTTCTATATTGTTTTTCCTTCTGTATGTGTACTGATACTAAGTTTCAGACACTAGGCGAAATGTTTATTTAAGTGAAAACGAAGTCATATTTAAAAGAAAACAATCATTTTCTTAGATAAAACTAAACAATTTAACACAAATGTGCGTCTAAAAAACATAAATTACGGAAATTTTTATTCTCTGGAATTGAGATTAGAATTTCAAGTAAAAAGTGCGTTTGTTCACATAAAAGATGTTGCTGACAATCGTGACTTCAAGTTTTGAGTTAAAATGCTTTTAAAATGATAAAACAAAATACAAATTTTAAAAAAATGATGAATATGAGAAGTGCGTATGCAAATTTTGAGAAGGTGAAAATTGCTGTTTTCATTCCGGAAATCCAAGCATAAGAGTCTCAATTGATAACCACATCCTAATAACTGATCTTCATTTTATTTTACTGATTAAGTATCTATATTAAAAAGAACAAATGTATCTGTGCGTAACGCTGATGTCATTTTGTGAATGGCAACACTTCACAATAAAATTTCGGTCTTGAAATTTTCGCTACTGCAATTTTTTAATTTTCTGACCGTCGTACATTTTCAATTTTCATCACATACGGAAAAAGTTTACTACTAATTTTTAAATGCAATTTGTTTAAAAACTGTATTCATTGACTGATGTATTATTGTGGTATTACTAATAAAGTGGCGTTAATTTGAAGGTATAATGGAATTTGAAGTTCTTTTTAGTTGCATGCGTTGTGTAATATTGCAATAAACCCTCCGTTCTTTAAGGTCAGCAATTGTAAAAAAAAATAGAAATAAATGAAACTTCTTACTTGTATCGTGTCGTCTGTAAAATAAATGAAGAGGAGACTTGATAACAATATAAATTACATGTTTATTCCATCTTTTTAGAAGAGAAGAAAAGGCTTCCCGTTGGTCACCGTTCATAAATTAATTCTTGCCAATAAAAGCATCTACTCCATTTGAAGATAGATATTTCTTTTAAAAATTAAAGTGCAGCATAAATCAAGAAATTATCAAGAAATAATTTAACCGGAGTTGTTAAAATCGTAGACATCGTTTACGCAAAAGCTTTTCACCGGATTCCACATTCATCGGTAGACAGACCGATGGGAGCCCGCAGCCCCGCGATCTTTTTAAAACGAAACTATGTCATGACAGCAACACCAACAAAACAGATTCTGATTTAAAATTAACGGAATTTTTAATTTATAGTAAGAATACGGGGACTTCAAAAGTTACTGAAAGAAAAGATTTAAATCTATTAGAGAATTTAAAATATTAGGTAATGTCTTAATAAACAAATCCGAAAGAAAACATTTAAAAAGCTTTATTTTGATTTGTTCCACACTCGGCGAATAGACACACCTCTAAAAGATAGCCACCCATTCAATGCATATGCCATGAGAGGCTTGCTCCGATGACGTCATCACAATCGTACAAAGTTCAAAGGAGAAGCATCCTATGCCAGGGGCAGCCGAACATCAGCGAACTTGCCAATGTGTGGTGAAGCGAATCGCCCGCGCAAAAATAAATATGGATTTAAGTTTAAAGAACATCGATGTATAAGGCCAAAAGAAATAAAACAGTAACATAATTTAAACACTGTGAGATTTCATCTCACAATACCCCCATTTACCGAGTAAAATTTTGGCAGAGCAAGTGATGTAAAAGGTAAAATAAAATGAGCCTTTTACAGAAACGGGATGACAAAATTTTGAATGCCAAAGACAGAGAGAAAAAAAAAACTATAAGTTAAAATATTAAAATAAAGTCAAAAGTTTAACTGCTGCAAATAAAAATTAGTGGTGACCAAAAGGGAAGAGAGAAGAAAAAGAAATTTCATCAAAAGTATACATAGTATATTCAAAAAGTATACATAAAAAAATGCCAAGTCTTTCCATTTATGGCAATTGCAGTATGATGTCATAAACTTATCTTCAAAAACAATACTTAAGTACAAATGCTAAAGAAAATGAATTAGCATATATAAAATCTTATGTATTACTTAAGTAAAAATGCTAAACAAAATCAGAATTAGCATATATAAAATGAGAATTAGCATATATAAAATGAGAATTAGCATATATAAAATGAGAATTAGCATATATAAAATGAGAATTGGTATATATAAAATGAGCTCATTATCAAACATTTATTTAAATTGGTATACCATATAAGAAAAGTTGCACTTTACAAGCAACAAAGATCAAAATAACTTCAGTATTTGACCATTGCCTAGGACTTACAATTTATAAGATAGAGCATTTATTTTTTTTAATTACTCTAAACTGGCCATACATAAAAAATATCTTTAGTAACATTTTCACAATATGATATTCATCATTTTTTTTAAAAATTCAATTTAGTGCTAAATATTTTGACTTCAAACAACCAGCTGTATTCCAAGTGGCCAAATCGTGCACTAAATGACCACCCACATGTAAAACACAGATAGTTAAAGTAGTTGCAACAATATATATAAGAGAGAGAGACATGTCCAAAATGAATTAAGTGTTTTACTGCTGAAACATATACTTTTACTACTTTTCATAGAACCTGAAAATATGTATTGCAAAAGCAATATATCAACAAACACCAATACTTCTTGTATTATTTACTCATCAAAAATTTTCAAAGTATATACTATTCTTTAAAATATGAGACATCACTTAATACAATTTTAAACATGTATAAAGATAAACTCATAAATTTATAGACAAACAGAGAAACCGTGGTTTTAAGAATAAGTAGGTATTTGGTTGAGTGGGTGGGGATCCCCAGAAAAAAATAAATGCTTTCATATGCAATGAAAAATTAAAAAAATTTGACACTATCATGGGAAATTTAAATTTTTAAGTGTACCATAATATAAATATTATAAATCATTTACATAAAATATTTCATGCAGAAAAATCAAGTGAATTATGTAAAAATATACTATTATCAACAATCATAGAACAATATACACTGTGACTACTCATGTTTTACTCAAGATTTCAGGTGGCTTGGATTTTCCCTAAACAAGGCTCCTGACACCTTGGGCAAAAAGAAAAATAACTATATACACTAAATAGCACAATATACCACCCCATAACTGCAAAAACAACAGCAATGTCCTTCTTTACAGATCCTTGATTCCTTAGTGTTATAAACACAATTTAAAGTTTGCATGAAAAATAAATAAATAAATGTTATCAGAATGTTCAAAAACAAGCTGACAGTTTTGGCACACAAAAAAAAGACATCAGGTATGTGTATTGATGCAAAGGTGTAAACATTGTGTTTACCATGTAGAAACAGGCGCATATCTCTAGATGACATACACAAAAAAGCAACATCAACTTAACAGTTGAATAGACATTATACAGGAACATTGGACGAGAACTTTTTTTTGGTGACAACACAACATCTGTGTGCTTCACTTCTTTTGAAGCTAATCATTAACTTTCAGTAATCACTATTTCTGGACGCACTAAAAGGATGAATTATAGAGCACTAAAAATGATAAAATGATGTATTTGGTGAAAAATCGAAGATTCACACACACATCTTGGGTAAACAAATGAGACATAAGTAGGTAGGTGATGATATCAATAAGCACTTTTTCTTTAAACTTCTTAGTAATTTTGAAGATTCATCAAGGAACACTTCTATATCAAAAGGCGCTGTTAAATAGTTACTAAGAACTGTGCTTTTCATTTCTTTTTGTGTAATCTTGTTTAGAAATTGATTTGATGCTTAAAAAATTTTAAATATCTTCATTAATAAAATCTTCAGAATTCATTCAATTAATTACTTGTGTAAAAATATGAGGTATATGGCAACATAAAAATTTAGAGACTTTGGGTATATTCACAAATGAAAACAAAGGCACAATAAAATTTTTGAAATATGGGGAATTTAGACAGAAAATAAATTGATCTTGAGAATTCCTGAATCAAAATACAACTCTTCTAACTGCAGGTATATGTAAGAACAAATATTGATAACTAATTTTATAATATTTCATAAATCTTCTTGATTTAGCAAAAAAAAAATTTGCAAAAATAGCAGCACTGACTTTTGGGAGCAGACAAGTCAACCAATCCACTTAGTAAGGATAATTTACATCTCACAAGAGAAAAGGCAAACCAACAAAATCTCCATAATCAGGTCTTGTGACAGCTATTAGAGAAAACATCTGAGATTACTCGTAAATCTTATTTTAGCTTTAGAGACAAACATCGAAGATATTGAATCGAATCAGACATTGTAAGGATAAAATGACTCAAATATGACATAACTCTTCTTCAATAGTTACTCCAGCGTTGAAAATGAAGCAAAAATTTTAAAGTTATTGTTATAAAACAGTGAGTTAAGCTGGTAAGTATTAATATGTTTATCTTCTACCGTAAAACAAGCAAATTACTAGAGAAGAGGTCAGCACAAATGGATACAACTCATCAGTGAATGGCCAACTTCAGGTAAGAAACTGTTAAAAATGAAGCAAAGTTTTTTTGCAGGTGAGTATTTTTTTTTAACAGGTTGGAAAAGAACTCTTGGAGCAGCATATGTAGAGATACAGTCTTTAAATATGTGAAACAGCAGTGACACACAGTTAAAATTATTGCAGAGAAATACTGACAATATGAGAACTTATTTTAAAAGCTGCATAAAACCATAAGATTTTTTTTTTTTTAAATAGATGATGTAAAATAATTTCAAGAATATAACTGTAACAGGAATGAAGTAGCCCCATGCCTACTTCTTCTCAAGAGAAAAAAAAAATAATGCTGCTTTCATTCTTTTTCTGAGAGCAACATGAGAATCTTGTCTGTTGAAAACCGTTATAGTCTGCACATACGATGAAGTGGAAAGGTCTTGATGTCAAAATTACAACTTGCCATAAGAATATATTTAAAAAAAAGAAGCAACAAGAATTTTTCAAATATAAAATTTCGTCAGCTGAGAGTGCTTTTAGAAACAACATGAGAACAGTTGTATAATAAATGTGAAAATATTCTTAAATGCATACATTCTTAATTTGTAAATTGCAGATTATCTTTGCACTAATCCAAACTGTATGATTATAATAGAACATCACAGTCCAGATGGCATAAGAATAAATCTGTGAACAAACTCTAGTATCCAAATTATTGTTAAACAAAATATCTTGATTTGAAATTTGTAGAATAGAAGCATAGAAATCTCTAAGAATGTTATATAGGATATTTACAACTAATAACTTCTGTGAAGAATTTCAGCTTCAGAATAAGTATGACATAAAATTTCTCAGTACCAATAATCATAATTTCAAAAATAATGCTTCTTATAAATATACATAGAATTTGCAAATTTTGCAATTTAATAGTGCCATAAAATTTAAAAACCCAAAGTCATAGCCTCTTAAAATATGAAATATGTTCTGAGAACAATTTTATTATTTCAAATTCATTAGAATTTTTCCAAGAACAATATATAATTCATTTCAAATATATATATATATATATATACCAAATAACCATTCTTATGTTCTCTAATAATTCATTACAAATAAAAGAATATGTAGATGAAATTCTTTCAAATAAAACTATTTAAATAGAATAATAATTATGCATCATTAAAAATATGACTATTCTTCAATAGCAGGGGTGTAGTGGAGGGTATACGGGGGTATACGCCGTATACCCTCTGGATTTTTTTAAGGAACACCGTATACCCTCTGTTTCTCAAGAAAGCTATAGTATATACACTCTAGGGTATACGCTCTGCCTTCAGCGTATACCCTCTGATTAGAGCGTATAGCCTCTGTTCTTTTTACGACTACATCACTGTTCAATAGGAAATTGATCTTAATTTAAATAATTGTTTTTAAAAAAAAATTTGACAAACTTAGCAAAATATATTATATTCTTCAAGATGGAGCAGAACAAAATTCATTCTAGAATTATAAAATTTAATTCTTCAAAATAGCAAAAATCTATGCAAGAAATTTTTGAGAACAGAAACTTCCAATACTAAAAAAATATTGTCATATGTAGTTATGCAAAAATTCTTGCATAAAATATTCCATATTTCTTAAAATTCACAAAAAGAATAAATCTTGAATTCATCAAGAAATTTTCAAAAGTTATTCTGAGAACAAAAGTTCTAAAATATTACGATTTTCTTTAAATCAATCTAAATTTTCTGCAGAACCACTGTTTTTGCGGCACCAAAATGTGGTATTACTAATAAAGTGGCGTTAATTTGAAGGTATAATGGAATTTGAAGTTCTTTTTAGTTACATGCGTTGTGTAATATTGCAATAAACCCTCCGTTCTTTAAGGTCAGCAATTGTAAAAAAAAATAGAAATAAATGAAACTTCTTACTTGGATTGTGTCGTCTGTAAAATAAATGAAGAGGAGACTTGATAACAATATAAATTACATGTTTATTCCATCTTTTTAGAAGAGAAGAAAAGGCTTCCCGTTGGTCACCGTTCATAAATTAATCCTTGCCAATAAAAGCATCTACTCCACTTGAAGATAGATATTTCTTTTAAAAATTAAAGTGCAGCATAAATCAAGAAATTATCAAGAAATAATTTAACCGGAGTTGTTAAAATCGTAGACATCGTTTACGCAAAAGCTTTTCACCGGATTCCACATTCATCGGTAGACAGACCGATGGGAGCCCGCAGCCCCGCGATCTTTTTAAAACGAAACTATGTCATGACAGCAACACCAACAAAACAGATTCTGATTTAAAATTAACGGAATTTTTAATTTATAGTAAGAATAAGGGGACTTCAAAAGTTTCTGAAAGAAAAGATTTAAATCTATTAGAGAATTTAAAATATTAGGTAATGTCTTAATAAACAAATCCGAAAGAAAACATTTAAAAAGCTTTATTTTAATTTGTTCCACACTCGGCGAATAGACACACATCCAAAAGATAGCCACCCATTCAATGCATATGCCGTGAGAGGCTTGCTCCGATGACGTCATCACAATCGTACAAAGTTCAAAGGAGAAGCATCCTATGCCAGGGGCAGCCGAACGTCAGCGAACTTGCCGATGTGTGGTGAAGCGAATCGCCCGCGCAAAAATAAATATGGATTTAAGTTTAAAGAACATCGATGTATAAGGCCAAAAGAAATAAAACAGTAACATAATTTAAACACTGTGAGATTTCATCTCACAATTATTATTTTCTAAAATAATTTTTAAGCATGATTTGAAGTTCATCTTACCACGTGTCAGTTTCAGTACATAATAATAATAAACATTTTGCACATAAAGCAACAAACATTTTTCAGCATTTGTTTGTGACTATTTTTGCATAATGAAATTAATACTTTTATAAATAAATAAAAGAATGATATTTTAAAAAAAATCACCAATTTAACATATTTGTGAAAGACAAATTAACGAAATTGATACTTCTTTTATAAACAAATAAAAGAATAATATTGAAAAAAACACAAATCTAATATATTTCTAATCTTACAATTTAAATTTTTAGATCACCAAATTGGATTTTTTTCAAATGGAATTTGTTTGCAAAGTTCATCTCAGTTTACTGATTGTCTGTGGTTTTAAAAACAATTTTAAAACGTGAAATATTTTTTAATTTATCTATATCGCGCGGAGATCGATTACGAAAGATTAATCCGTTTGCCCTTAAAACAACATAAAGAGTTTATCGTTTTCTTACGGCTAATATCCATTAAAAAAACTTCCCTATGAATAAATAAATAATATAATATAAATAAAACCCAAATTTACCAGACATGTAGCTCTGAAATTATCAGAATATAAAAGGATCCCATAAGTAGCAAAATCTTGACAAATAACTCTTAGCATGCGGCTAATAAGAAAATATCGCTTTTCATAAATTTCAAAAATTTATTTGATTGTATAATTCGTATTTTCCATATGAGAAATGCTATTTAATGTAAGTGGTCAATGTAAAAAATTTATTACATATAAAAAAAATTATTAGTTTTCAATTAAAAAAAAATGTTTTCACCGATATTTTTTTAACCCGGGAAGCCCAGGTACGATCCCCTAGTATGTATAAAAGTCTAGTGTGTGGGGGTAAAGCCAGACTTTTCTGCATGAACACGTACTGCCACCCACACGTAGTTGGTGTTGTTAGATAGCCCTTGGTCTCCTGCTGTTAGTAAGGCAGTTTGGTCGCGGTGCGTGGAAGTGGGAGATTACAGGGACACTCAAAAGAATTCCATTACATTATGATTATGGCCTATGGGGAAAAATCATTTGAGATAGTTTTTAATGATGTTACAGCCTTTCGAACATAATGAAATTGAAATGCTTTTATGAAATGCATTTAAATATACATTCTGTAGCATATGCAGTGCAAAGAATATTTATTTATTTACAGGACCACACAAAAGAATTTCGAAATGTTCTAAATTGTGATTTTTGCACAATCTCAGGAAGTTCCAAACCGATTTAAAAAATAATGGTGTCAAAATGATAGTAACAGACCTTGCTCCAAATAAGCTATATTTTATGTTGGTGGCACTATCCCAAAGGGGGTGCAGGAGCAAAAAACGTTCTAAAAATGCAATTTTTGTGTTACTGAAGGGCCTATAAACATGAAATTTGGCATGGTACTTACTTATAAGATGTAAATGATCTCTTAGAACATTTCTTTAAAAAATCGAAATTTAAAAGGGGTAAAAATGCGCGAAAAGCACTCTAAAAATGTTCTAAATTGCGATTTTTACACAATCTCAAGAAGTTACAAACTGATTTAAAAAATAATGGTGTCAAAATGATAGTAGCAGACCTTGCTCCAAAATAAGCTATATTTTATGTTGGTGGCACTACCCCAAAGGAGGTGTAGGAGCAAAAAAGTTCTAAAACTGCGATTTATGTGTTACTCAAGGGTCTAGAAACATGACATTTGGCATGGTAGTTACTTATAAGATATTAATGATCAATAAGAACATTTCTTAAAAAGTTTGAAATTTCAAAGGGGTGAAAATGCGAGAAAAGCATTCTAAAAACGTTCTAATTTGAAATTCTCAGGAAGTACCAAACCAATTTCAAAGTAATGGTTGGAAATTGATGGTGGCAGCTCTTGCTCCAACTTAGGCTCTATTTTATGTTGGTGTCACTACCAGTTGGGTATTGCAGGAGCAAAAAATGTTCTAAATTGCATTTTTTGTGATGCCGCAGGGGCTAGCAACTTGAAATTAGGCATGGTAGTTATTTATAAGACATAAAGGATCTTTAAGAACATTCCCTGAAAAACTTGAATTTTAAAAAGGGTAAAAATGGGCGAAAAGCATTCTAAAAATGTTCTAAATTGCGATTTCTACGCAATCTCTGGAAGTATCAAATCTATTTCAAAAGTAATGGTTGGAAATTTATGGTGACAGCTCTTACTCTAACATAGTCTCTATTTATGTTGGTGTTACTGTCACCTGGAGGCTGCAGGAGCAAAAAACATTCTAAATTGCAATGTCCTAAAAATGTACTAAATTACGATTTCTATGCGATCTCAAAAAATAATGAACCTATTCTGAAAGTAGTGGTTGCAAATCAATGGTGGCAGTTTCTGATACTACACTGGCTACATTTTAAGCTGGTGCCACTACCACTTCGGGTTTGACAGGAACAACAAGCGTTTTAAAAAACCCTTTAAAAACTTTCTAAACTACATTTTTAAAAGAATATTAGGAAATACAAAATATACGTCGATACAATTCTTGCTTTCAAATGAGTTCGTTCGGGGCTACATCAATATGCAATGTAGAAAATTTCAGCCCAGTTTTTAAAGTTCAAGGGCAAATTTATCATCGAGTAGGCTCGCTAATGCCCATATCAAATGAAACACCAAAATTCCTATAAATATATTTTGTAAGTAAGAAAAACTTGAAATAGATTATCGTTGCACTCACATTCTTAGGCCCTGTGGCAGAATTTTTTAACTGTGTCTGCGACAAGCCTCATTAACATCAAATTCTGTCTGCAACCGCAATGCAATATTTTCTTCTAACTGTAACACATTTACACATCATATGTCTCTCTATTCTAAAAAAAATCCCTGCCGGCTCGGGCCTACAGGCGGAGGTAGATTTCGAAGTTAAGTACTAAATTCACCAACAAAACTTAAATCAAGATTAATGATAAACCCAGTTCCTTCGCTAAGAATGAGCTCTAGGGAACTAAACATTTTGTGAAAATTCTAATATACACAAATACACACACGCATGTATATGGAATAGGTTTAAAAATCGCTAAATTAAATTCAGAGAACGTCAAAGTGTTAAATATGTTAATATTTCCATACTCGGGTTTTTATCATGTTTTAATACGTTTCTTCAAACTCACATGACGTTACATATTCACCTGCTGTGGTCCATTATTATTTCAATATGACGCAATATTTTTTTTTTTTTTTTTTTTTTTTTTTTTTTAAATTCGTCAAACTATTTATTTCATTTTGGAATTTTCATGCAGAAATCTTGCTCTAGAAAACTTATGACGTAATATTCAATTTGTTTTCAATTCGTCAAACTATTTATTTCATTTTGAATTTTCATGCAGAAATCTTGCTCTAGAAAACTTATGACGTAATATTCAATTTATTTTCAATTCGTCAAACTATTTATTTTATTTTGAATTTTCATGCAGAAACTTGCTCTAGAAAACTTATGACGTAATATTCAATTTGTTTTCAATTCGTCAAACTGTTTATCTAATTTAATTTTTCACGTGAAAACATTGCATTAGAAAAGCAATTGTTGTGGTGAGAATTTTATTGCTTTTTTTTTTAATTGTTGGCAACAGCTATAACGAAAAATATTAATTTTTTCCTGCCATTGTTGTGAAAAGCTGGTTTTATCAGAATCATGTTAAGACGGTATTCAAAATTTTTAACCTTCCCAATTCCCATTCCCTTGGACCGATTTTGCTCATTTTCAATCTCCGCCGAGAAATTAGCCATCTTAAAGTTGTTGGCGAGTTTGAAGACGTTCCGTGCATAATTGCGACTTTTATCGTGCGGACAAAATTTAGTACATACATACATACATATATATATATATATATAAACTTTTTAGGTGGGGGTGGTTTTGGGTTCCTGGGGTCATGTAATGAAAAGTTATGAAGGAATTTTTAAAAAGTCGCACCATGGTAACGGCTGCAATAGGTAGTATTTCTTACGAAATCTACCTAAAAAAGTAACTACCGCTGTCACCGCCGCCGCCGGTTTTGATTTTTTTGTAACCGGAGATCTTTCTTCGTTAATATTAACAAAAATAATGCATACAAAAATATGAAGATCGGTAGTTTTATACAGAAATGTTTGATAAACACGCTGATGCAGACAGTTTTCAAATTGAAGAATTATTTTAAGAGTTATTTAATGCTAAAGTTGGACAAAATCATTCCACTAAAAAAGATTTATAGCAGCAAAAACTATACATGGCAGTGTAATCATTTTTAGATCATTTTATGCGTTAGAATTTGCCGGAGTGCAGATTGCATTAATTTTTTTATTTTGACTCATTTTTTCAGGTTTTATTTCTATTTTAAATTCAAATTTTCAGCATTTCTAGAGATATTTTTTACAGATTTCAGAAAATTGTACTAATTTAAACTGTTGCCAACTGTATAAAAAGCGCAAGCAATAATGTTTGCTTCAAATTAAAAATTTATTTACACGTGACTATTATAGACAGGGAAAAAACTTTCAAATTAGAATTAAATAATTACGTATAAAAAGCAGGAACTTATTAAAAATTACGTCATAAAAAGTATGCACGTGAATTTTAAAAGAGAAAGGATATTGTAAAATAATAAATTCATTAACATGCGTTAGAAGTCTTAGGAGAAATTGCGTCATATTTACGTCACATTATAGTTATTACATAAAATGAACACAAAATAATATTGCAAAAAAGTTTAAATTTAGAAATTGCGCTAGACATTTATTTGATATTTTGAGAATTAATTTAAAATGTCTCATTTAAATGAACTTTCTTTTTGCTTTGTTAAAAAATACCAGGAGACAAAGACTCTCTTTACTTAATTCCTTTTAAATTAGCTTATTTTGAAATGTTGTTACACGTGTATACGTCATCAAGTTATTTTTATTTCGACGTTTTATTTGTGTTTTTATTAATGTTGTACGAATTTATTTGTTCTTTCGTTATTTAAAATAAAAATTATGTCAATTTGTATAATTTGGCGAGTGGTTTGGCGATTTATATAATTTGGCGAAATTGGTCGACAGGATAATCAAGTAGTACCGCAGCGGATTTGGCGTTAAAATTCCCCAATCAAAGAGAAATGAATAGAAATTCGTTTATAGGGAGATCGCCACTATTTTTTAAATTATAATTTAATCTTTCGAAATCTTTTTAAAGCCGATAAAATTAGCGTGCATTTAGAGTCTGCGGTGTCTGGATGGGGGTTGGCGAGCGTAGCTCGTAGGGGGCTGAGCCCCCTAGTTTAGAAAAAAGAAAAGACACTGAAAAATGAATATATCACAAATCAGGTATTCTACATATTTTATATATAATATTCTTAACTACTTTTTAAATGCATATAAAAAAAAGTCAAAAAACCTAAATTTAATAAGTCAGCATTAGAAAAATTGTCTAGCATATTTACTGTAATGTATAATAAATATATTGTCCCAAAATTCTGTTTAGACATTTGATAATTGAGAATGAAGTTAAATTGTTGTAATTTGTAGCAATATATCACAGATTTAAAACTATAATTAGATCAATGCATTGGGTAGAAAGGGGGAGAATTGTACACATATGCTTAAATATTTCTAATGATCAAAATATAAATTAAAATATACATGCATGTCTAATTTTTCTTCTTTCTAGATGTTGAGAATGAGGCCATTCTTATTCTTGGTAAAAATAATGCTAAACTTCTTTATTTTAGCAAATTAATTTAAAATCAATATTTTCAAAACATAATTACATAACTAAAAAGGAATTATTTAGTTGGATAAAAAATTTAGTCAAGAAGCTTCTAATTGAACTTTACCAACTTTAATACCTTTTACTGTTAATGAAAACAATAAGTTTTTTTCTAAATATTAAATAATAGATATACAAAAAAAATAATAATAAAATAACACTACACAAACAATTTGGAGAAAGCTTTCCATTGATAATGTTTAGTATGAAAAAAGATAGTTTCATCAAAAATATTTCATGAATATATTTACATTATTTCTATTTAAATATACTCTACTTGACTTCCAACTTAAATGCTTGAATAAACAAAGCATTTAAATAAACAAAACAAACAGCAGATAGATATCTCATTTTTCTTTGCTATTACTCTGTGATGAGTTTTTTATGGATGCCCTAATTTTCAAATAAATTATGTCCCGTACTGTATACTAACAATAAGTAAATATAAATTATGTATCACTTACTTTTTACTGCTTGTAGAACATCAGTTAGAGTTGCAGACATTTCATCGTCATATCTTGCTCGTTTCACAGCTCGATCATCAAAGCAATCTTTTGGCGATATATCTTCATTGTTGCTTTCAGCAATATTCTGGTTTCCATTGTTCTTATTATTTTCCAAGATATTTTCCTGATCGTGATACTCATCAACTTCAGAGCTGATTTGTTCTTTCTTGGAATTAGAATCTTCCGCTTTTTTAAATATATTTCCTAAACTTTTAGCCCAGGGTAATTTCCAGTCAATACTTTGACCAGGATGGCGTCTTTGAAAATGTGTGCTCAAGTTTTTTTTTTTACCATTTCAGAATCACACACAGCACATAAAACTTTATCCTGGGACGCCATTCTAAGCATGTGTTCTTCGCAATGACAGTTGATCTTAGCGGCCGCAGAACGCAGAGCTCGTATTGTCTCGTGCACTCTCGGAATGTGCAGAAGAAAACAGGAATGAATTTAGAGGCGGGAATTTGGCATCCGGATCAGGAGAACAGTTGTGTAAGGCTGCATACTGCTGAGGGAAAAAATTGTTCGAAAGTTTTGGACAATTTTTTTTAAATTTTCGTTAGTGCAGACAAAAAGTGTCCAACAATTGCAGACAAAAAGTGTCCGACAGTTGCGGACAAAAGTGTCTGAAAGTTGCAGACAAATTTTTTTAATTGATTTCATTAGTACGGACGAAAACTGTCCGCAAGAGATTTTCTGTGTCCGCGACTATGTCGACGTGTTTCTGCCATGGGTTTCAGGAGCTGCAGCGAGAAATTGTTCAGGGGTTACAACATCTATTCCATAACCATAATCAAGTGATCAATGTGTTCAAGACTAGAATGAATGGTTGCAGACAACTATAAGATCGTCATTCTGGCCGACAAAAGACCAGCCAGTGAGCATGAACGAAGCTTTAATGCACCTCAAGTCAATGAAGTTACAGTGATAATTGTGGATAACAAATATAGCCATCGTGATATCTTTATTCAGCGCCAAAGCAATGAACTGCAACACTGCTGAAACACATCACTTAAGGAGACTGGTCCTCATGTCATAAAGCGTGCAATATATTCTGACCCGGGCAACGCTTGGTATTGCAGCTAGTGTTCCTATAAAATACATGCACCCGATCATTAGATGCCTTATTTCCCAGATGCATGATACACATAGTACCATCTGTTGACTTTGCATGGACTTATTGTCTTATTGAATACCCCTCGTATTACCTGTAAAATAAAAATAAAATCTCAGTTACTGGTAAGGAGGAGGGGGAGGGGGGGGGGAATTACAATTTTAGAATTAATTTAATGTACTTGTTTCAATTTCAGTTTTGGTTAGTTGAAATCCTGCTTTTTTTTGCCCAAAAGATTCACCAAATATTTCACATTGATTTGGGCAACATTCAGTTTGATTGCCATCAATTAAAAAAACAATTGAACTGTTGGACTGCATATTTACTGCTACTGAAACTGGTATGCATTATTTGGTAATGCATTTGGTGCTGTAAATGTTATTTTACTTACATATGTCTATTTATTTTATTTTATTATTATTCTGTATGATCAGTATGTAAACTTAAAATTGAATAATGTGTACTGAATAAATTTTAAAAGTTAAATTAAAATTTTGGTTGATTGCAGGATAAAAAAAAAAAAAAAAAAAAATTGGGTGCATTTGAAAATGCATACTAAAACTGGTATTTAATTTATTTATTCATCTATTAATTTGGGTGGTTTTTTATCCCTAAAAGTTGTAAATCACTTTATTTTTATTATTTTGATGAAATTATTATTTTAAAACTTCATAAAAACTTTATTTTTTTAATTAGTAGTTTTGTCAATTTTTAATGATTGTTTGCTATCATTTTTCACATATATCTTATCCAAAGAATCACAGTGAACTTTCTTATACCCTCTTATATTTATTGAAAGTAAAATGTATTACTTTGTATGTGATAATGTTTATTAAACAGGTTCAAATTAACTGAACGGGAAAAAAAGGGAGAGGGAGGGAGAGATATCTTGTTACAATCTACTTGAAACTCCATAAAATCAGAGAAAATCATAACTATTATTTTGAGAGCAATTAATTAATGACGTCTCTCATGAGATGAAGCAGAATGTGCTCAAGTATATGTAAGCTAGGGGTGCACAACCTTTTTAAGAGAAGGGCCACTTACAAAAATTTCTGGGTTGTGGAGGGCCACATCAGTAACGTGGAGAATTCTATTTCTGGGAGATGATCTGTGGCCTATAATCAGATAGAAAATATGGTTTCAGGCGAGAGAGGGGAGGTAGTTTTGCCCCTCTAGGTCTCCCTACCCGGTCAACATATCCAATTCAGTTGGCAAGGATATATTAACAGTTTACGTTTGTATATATAACAGAGATATAGCAAGTATTATTTAGAAGGACTGATAATATTCCTTGACTTTATTCGGGGAAGTAAATTTTGTTTATTTAAAAGTGCTAAAAAGCAAACATAGGCGTGAAAGTGGCTAGTGCCGAAAAAAATGTGAACTTTATGAACGAAGGGAGGATGATGAGCCGATCAACGAATTTTGCGATTTTTCCGCAACTGATCAATGAAATTTTTGATTTTTTTTTCACCTGATTGACAAAATTCCCAATTTTCCCAAAGCCCATCGATAAAATTCGCGTTTTTCCACGCCTGATCTGCGTAATTCACGATTTTTCGGAGCTCGATCGAGGAAACTCGCGATTTTAACCGACCTAATGAAATTTGTAATTTTTTTCCTGTGACAAATTGACGAAATTCGCGCTATTTTCTCGCAATAAACTGACAAAACTCATGATTTGTACGCAGCCGATCAACGAAATTTTCAATTTTCTGCTCATCATCGAGAAAATTCGCGATTGTTTCGTGCATGATCAACGAAATTTGCGATTTCTCCGCGGCTGATCGACAAAATTCGTGCCCAACCAACGAAATTCGTGATTTTTCGGAGGCCGATCGACGAAATTTGCGATTTTTCCACATCTGATCGATGAAATTTGCGATTTTTCCACGCCTGATCAACGAAATTGGCAATTCTTAAGTGATTGAAAAATTTTGCATTTTTCCTGCGGCAAATTGACAAAATTCGGGATAAACAGGCGAAGCACGCAATTTTTCCTCAGCCCATCTAAGAAATTTAAGATTTTCCTGCAGCCCATCAACGAAATTTGAGATTTTCCCGCTCCTAATAGAAAAGATATGCAATTTTTCCGCCCCCGTTTGACGAAATTCGTGATTCTTAACTGACCGACGAAATTTGCGATTTTTTCTCGCAACTGACGAAAATCACGAATTTTACGCAGCCAATCAACAAGATTTACAATATTTCCGCGCATCTTCAACTAAATTGACGATTTTTTCGTAACCGATCAATGAAAATTGCGATTTTCAGCGCCTGATTGACAAAATTCGTGATTTTTCCGTGCCGGATCAACGAAATTCGCTATTTTTCCGATCTCGATCAACAAAACTCACGATTTTTCCATACTTGATCAACGAAATTTGGGATTTTTCCGCGCTTGATCGACAAAATTCTTAACTGACTGACAAGTTTTTCAATTTTTCCCGTGGCAAATTGATGAAATTCACGATTTTTTTCTTGCGACCTATGTACAAAACTTTTTTTTATCCTTAATGACAATTGACAATTTTTTGCAGTTATAAATTGACGAAGTTCGTGGGCCACACGTAAGCCCATAGCGGGCCACTTTTGGCCCGTGGGCCACAGGTTGTGCATCCCTAATGTAAGCAGTTGTGAGATTTGAGAATCTTCTGTATTTTGGTGATCTCTACTTTTGTAAAATTTCATTTAAATTCTTATCCTTGCAATTTCTGCTCTTCCCCTCTGTTAAAATGCTAAGTTTGAAATCTTTGAAACTGTTTCATAAAAAAAAAGCTGTATTTTTTTATTTTATAATAACAATAAATTGATCCATCATTTAAATATTACTTCCCAAGAATTTCAATTACCATACAACACATACCTTCGCAACCAGTACGCATATTTTAAAATCTTTAATTGTGTTGAATCAAAAACGTTCTGCCGTATTTCAGGGTTGGGTTTTTGACATGACAGTGGTAAAAACCATGTTTTTACCAGTTTATTCCGCCAGAAACCTATCTTTTTCGATTTTCCTCCAATTTATAGTGTAAGTGTAGCATACAATACATTTGTAGATGATTTTTCCTTGTTGTTCTTGTTATTATTATTATTATTCACAATTACTTTGTTAAATTTATTTAAAATTTCTTTAAAAATTTCTTTATTTATTTAAAAGATGAAAGCTCTTAGACTTAAAATTTAACACATAACAAAACAATATTTAAGAAAAAATGGAATAGAACAATAATTTATATATATATATATATATATACGAAGCCCAGTGGTGTAGTGGTCAGCATGCCTGTCTGCCGCACTGCAGGTCGAGAGTTCAACTCCCGACTGGGAAAGGTTCACTCAGCCTTTCATCCCTTTGGGGTCGATAAAATGAGTACCAAGCTTGCTTGGGAACTAAACACCGAGGGTCTCGCGATAGGTTCATCACCTGGCCAGGACGCATGCTGCATAGCCCCTCGAGGCCCAGGGTCATGAAAACAGAGATGGGCACTGTCAGCCCAGATCCTTCTTGGATTGTATAGCCACAGAGTTTAGTTTATATATATATATATATATATATATATATATACACTATAGTTGTTTTTTTTTTTGTTGTTAACTTTAGTGAAAATATATATGAACCTTATAGACAGACCATTCTAGCACCTATATTTTTAGATATAAATTTATACCTGAATAGTAAAGAAATATTTTTAACCCCTTGAGAACGAGCGTCATGTATACGCTCGTGATTATTCTGCAATGATTATTCCTACCAGTTATTTTTTATTGCAAATTTTGTCGTATTTAATCAAGACATGTTCTCAATTCATCTAATCAAAAATTTCTGTTTTAAAATACTGGTGATAAAAGATTAAAAATTCTGTAAAAGACACTCGTCGTGAAGGGGATTAAATAGAAATTTATTTAAGCTACCATAAAGACAAACTATTTATGTCCTGTATACATTTAAAATTATTTAGGCATTATTTAAAGTGAATTGAAAGAAATATCGCATTGCATATTTTTATTACATAAGTAAAAGACTGTATAAGTAAAAAATCTTTTACCTTTAAAATTCTTATTAAATTTAGAAAGATACTTAAATGTTTTATTTATTTCTCAATGTAGTTAACTTTTTAATTAATGGATCTTTAGGGATCTACATTTCTGCTTAAAAATAATTACTTAACAAAAATATAGTTAAAAATTGAGTTTTCACAAGGTTTAAAGTTTAATATTGATTTGCAAATTTTAATCTCTACAGGATTTAACTTTGAAGAACAAGTCCTATTCCTTTCTCCCAAAAGGTGTAATTATCAACCATTAAAATATATTTTATTTCATTTATTGTGATTTAGAAATAAAAATAATCAATGAACAATGTGGATTTAATACTTTAAGAAAACTTAATTCTGAGGAAATTTCTGAGAAAGCTATTTATTTTTAAACAGTGTACTACATTCTGCCGAAATTATACGCATTTTTTAATCTTATACTTATGGGTTATAAAATTTCTACAAAAAATATCACTTTTATAGAATACGCCAAATAGCTTAGTTTTTTTTATATTGAATATTTCATATAAAACAACTTAATACTAAAGATAGAATGAAAAAAAAAATGTAAAAACAAACTACTGCTAAAAAATAGGTTTTTGACAGTTTTTGACATTTTTGACAAAGAGGTTTTTGACATGACAGTAAAAACCATGGTAAAATCCGGTAAAAACCATCATGCATCAAAAACTTGCCAACCCTGTCTTGTTTGTTACTGTGTGGTAGCAATAAGTAATCAATCTTCTAAATCCAATTTCTTTGTTACCTGCAAACAAAGTTTAAAATCTTCAAAATTATTTTTTTTTTATTATTTATTAATATTATATTATATATATATATTTTTTTTTTTTACTTTATATTAACATTGAACAAATAACGAATCATCTAAATTCCTCTTCCCTTTGCCTAAAACTTTTGCTTGACCTGTACCTCTCAACAAAAGGGAAATTTCCAGATATAAAAAAAATTAAAAAGCAAAGATAAACTTTTTGTCTCTTTGCAATTTGCTGTTTTCTCTTCTGTATAAGATCTGCATAAAAGCAAGACTGAAAAATATTATTACAGTTTTACTTGTTAATTAATGGATCTTTTCTCAACATCACTTCTACTTTATATGTATATTTACATTTTGCTTCACTTCATAACGGAAAATATCAGCTAACTGTTCTTGATTACTACAGTTATGTTTTTCATTTATTAAAAAGAAGTTTGTAATACTGTATCAGGGGTCGATGCAGACAAAATTTGGGGCCTATTTAGGGCCCTTTCACAAAAATCCATTTAATAAAATAGGCCCCTTCACAAAAATAAATTTAATAAAATGGGCCCCTTGACAAAAATAAATTTAATAAAATGGGCCCCTTCACAAAAATAAATTTAATAAAATGGGCCCCTTCACAAAAATGAACTTAATAAAACAGGCCCCTTCACAAAATTCTTTTTAATAAAATAAGGCCCCCTACGTAACATTCTTTTTCATAAAAACTGCTTTAAAATGTGTAATTTGTAAATAAAACTAGGTCACGAAAAACAAAAACTTTAGCAAGGGGATTTAAAAAATGATTTTGTTCATAAATTCTTGGTTCGAATTTGAGTAACTGGATTTCAACTTTCGTTAAAAAATGTTATTTTTCACAAAAATATAACAAAATTCACAAAAATAACTTCTACTTTTTGCAAAATGGGGCACAAGAATAAAATCCTGCATCAACCCCTGTGTATAAAACTTAAATTTTTTTTTTTAACTAAGCTCATTGGAGAATTGGTTTTCAATTAAAATAAATAAACTTAAAAATGAAAACTGTCGAAAACAAATTTCATATTGATGATATTTCTATGATTTACTTTTCTCCCTTGAATTTTCTTCTCATATGATGAAGGAAAAAAAAGCTTCATTTAAGTTATTTTCTGTTTTGCTATATTTATATTTAAATCATAGATATTAAACAGGAGATTTTTTTTCTTATTAAAAATATATTTTTTTAAGAGGAAGGGAGAAAAATAAAAATAAAAGGTCAGTTTAATCAAAAATAATTATTTATAGTCTGAAAAGAAATTCCATTAAATAATGAATTAAATTAAGTCTAAAAATGTTTTGAAGAAAATTGCCTTTTTATTTATTTATGCAGTTTAAATAAATGCTTTAGGAATGTATTTCAGTTTTATTAAACAATTTTCATATCAAGTATTAACTTTGAATTTTTGTTCTATTTTCTAGAGAGTAGTATTATTTAGGAAATATGTGAACAACGAAAAAGAAATTTTAGGTCTAACAGAGTCAGCATGTGCTTCTCCTCAAAGCACTTTAATTACTGTCCACAGGTCCAGAATTGTTGAGGTTAGTCTTTTTTTTTTTTTTTTTTAAGTATATTTTAGTGCTTCCAGCAGCCTGAAAAAAATCAGGGAATTATAAAATCATTAAGCAAAGTCATGAGAAATGTGTAATGTTCAACTAAAGTTAGGAAAAATCTAAAGTATAAGAAAATAAAATTTTGAAAATAGATTGAAAAGTTAAAATTTGAAGTTTTAATTATTTTTTTTAAGATTATCAATGATATGTTATGTCTGAAAAAGAAAGAAAACTGCTACATTATTAGTAAATGAATATAATAATTTAATTTAAAATTTTAATAATGTTTAGTTACTATTTTTGTTTATTTTTCTTATAATTAAATTATTAATATTAGACATATAATAATTATAAAATGTAAACATGTGTCTACATAAATAAACCATATAATAATGCACATTTAGCAGTGCATACATTCACAGATTTACTTGTAACAAACACTTTCTGGCAACCACTGTTCAACTATTGCCTGTCCAATAAAGATTAAAAAACCTTATGGTCTATGTGATATTTCTGCATACATTCTGCCAGATGATGCTGAACTGTATCTCTATGCTTCTTATTCCTCCATTTTGTGGGATTTATTTCATATTTCGAGATAATCTTTTTAACTACTGTTGCCAAAGGCAGTGCAAATAATAATATTTCCTTTCCAACAATTAAAATATTTCCAGATGAATATTACAAACAGAAAAGTTTGGTTAAAATTACGTCAGATTTAAAACATGTGATTTAAAATCATTTTCTTATAGCTGTATTAAAAAATATCTAGGAGCAAAGACTGTGTTGACTTAGTTCATTTTACATTAGCTAATTTTCAGACTTTTAACTAATCTTATTTAATCAAACATGAACACAGCAATTCACAGCAGCTTTTTTGGCCTTAAAATCCTTTGTTAAAAGAAAAATAAATGGAAACCTGTTTACAGGGATATCGTCACTGTTTTTTTTAAATTATAATTCAATCTTCTGTAATCTTTTTTAAGCGGATCAAATTAACGGATTTTTTGAGTCTGAACGGGGGTTGGCAAGCGAAGCTCATAGGAGGCAGAGCCCCTAGTTTAATGAAGAAAATATTATGAAACTGTACCTTCATGCCAAGAATGATGTAATGTTATAGGGATAATACAGTATGTGTGGCACAAATTATTATGATGTTTAATTGGCAATATATTTTAAAATAATTTACGAATTTTTAAAAAGCTTTTTAATGTATTGTTTCAATAATATTTTAATATTACTAAATTTCTTTATATCATGTTTAAGCAGAAATAACATTTTGTTTTAATCCAAACTTTTTTTTAGGATGGTTATCAACAACTCTCTATGTTGCCACCCCAATCATTAAAAGGTGTTATACGAGTGAAGTTTATTAATGAGCAGGTATGTTCGTATGAGCTTATTTTGTGTTGTTATATTTAAATTAATACTAGTACCTTTGAATCTTTTTACTCTATGAATGAATTAAATACAAGTAAAATAGATATGTCAGAAAACTTAATTTATTCATTATGATTGTCTGCAAGAGGAAAATTTGCTTTTTTGTCTGTCATATTTTCATGTATGCTTTAAAACATATGAAAAATATATGTGAAAATTTGTATGAGACTTGGCACTATACTTGTTAAAATGGAAACCGGACTAAAATAGAGTTTTTGCATGTTCTTTACAATGCTATATTAACAGGTTTTACTATATAATGTACAAAGATGAGTTTGAAATATTTATAATTTAAATTTTCTATATCTCGATGCTGTTTTGCATTCTTCACAGGAAGTAAATACGTAAAATTTAGTATTTTTTAAAACTCAATATTTTATGTATTAAAACATTTTTCATTTGAAACAACTCACACTACTATAAAATACAATGTTCCACTTAAAATAATTGTACAATTTAACATTTTATGATCACTTGTGTTTATATTTTTAAGCTTTGTAAAAGGACTTTGCTTTTCTAAACAATTTTTGTCTTATATCTTCAAAGTAAAGTCTGGTTGCTCATATTACAGGGTCTAGATGAAGCTGGAATTGATCAAGATGGTGTTTTTAAAGAGTTTCTTGAAGAGACAATCAAAAAAGTCTTTGATCCTACTCTTAATTTATTCAAGGTATGAAGTTTATATAGTACATATTTATATTTTCTTTCTTTTTGTTTGTTATTAAAAATGTTAGGCAATTTGTATCTTCTTTGGTTGTGAGCTTTGTATTATTTATAATATTACCTTAAATACTATGCTTTGAAACCTTTAGTAATTCAACAACATAGATTTTACATTCAACATTTCAAAGAATGTTTTTCCCCCCTTGAAATATTATTTAGAGATTATTGAGAAATGAGAAAAAGCCACCAGATGGCTTTAAGCATGTCGAACTATGGACTGACAATTGTCTTTATGTTTTTGTTGCAGATAGTTCGTATAGTGTGTTCATCGTTAATTTGAAGTTATCTAGAACAAAAACTGGGAAGCGAATTAGTTGTGATCAAACCTTTTCTTCTTTTATGCTTTTTTCTGATTACAAAACTAGATTCTGATTTATGGTGCCAAAAATCCGTGAACTAAAACAGAAAATACCGCTACCTTGTGAATTAGATAAATCAAAAACATACGTAAGCCTCTTAGAATGTCTTAACAAAGATTATTAACAAAATAACGGGACAATTGGCGGGAAATGAAATAAGTAATGTAAAAATTTTCCATAAGGCAAAATGAGAATTAAATTTACTATGGATGATTATGAAAAAGGAAGAAGTGCAACTGCAAGATTTGTTTAGTGGATTGTCTATCAAATAGAATTTTATTTTGAAAGAGCAGCTTGGTAAGGAGGTTTCTGGAAGTGTCTTCTGAGATCAATGAAAATGTCCTTGAAAAGAATTCTTGGAAAAACTTCAGTTTCTTTTCAATAACTGCAAGTAATTGCGATTTAAGTAAAAGTGATTTCCAATACTAGGCATCTCACTACGTTTGCAGTAATCCTCGTGAACCAGAACTTATCCCACCTGGGCAAACAGCTTGGGCTTGTCGCTTTCTATTGGTTAAGAGGTGAAATGGCACAACCTTGTAGATATAGTAACTTTGGTCAGAGCAAGGGAAAAAAATTTCTAATATTATTTTGTAGGCTCCAGGGACTGTATAAAAATTTAAAAAGTGTAACTTTTTGAAAATTAATGGTATTAATTCATTAACATAATCATAATTCCTGCCTTATTTTGAACACTTTTGTGGTTGACATTGCCTGTATATCTCCTCCATCAGGTAAAATAAATAAATAAATAAATAAAGCCTGTTTCAATCTTTTTGGAACACCCTTATAATTACATGTTATTACTTTTAATCATTTTTAATTAATTAAAATGATTTCAAATTAATTATTACATTTGTTGAAAATCTATTTCCAGGCTACTAGTGAAGAAAGACTTTTTCCATCTCCAACATCATATATTCATGAGAATCATTTGTCCCTTTTTGAATTTGTTGGGAAAATGCTCGGCAAAGCTGTTTACGAAGTATGACTTTTCTTTTTTAATGTAATTTATTATTCTGACATGGGTGCAATAGTAGATTTAAGTATATATTTCTGTATGAATAAATGAACTTGTATTATTTGCAGTATATTTATGTAAAAATGAATTCAGAAAATATGTCTAAGTCTGTTAATGATCATAAATCTATTAATGATGATGTGTTTTACTTTATTATCTTTACTTGAGGTTTAATTTATTGAACTGCATAATATTGTTAACCACTTGTTAATGCCAAAAGGTTAACAAGTAAAATTGTATCGGCTAGAGTTAGCCTGGGTAGCTCAATTCATAAAGCATTGGTAAATTAAGCCAGGGATCCAGAATTCAATTCTTGGCCTGGACAATTTTCCATTCTGCTGAAATTTTTCAATTTGGATGATTTCTGTACCAATCAGCATAGTTCAGATAAAATAATAATGTGTTATACTTTTTTTTAAACCATTGTATTTTATGTGCATAAAAAATAGAATTTGACAAAAAAGTCTTTCTTGTCCATAAAAAAGGTCTATTTCTGCTTTCAATAGCGTCTGGGTCACATCCAATATTTCTAAAATTGGTTAAAAACATGTTACAAAATATCTATTATGTGTAGAAATTCTAATTGTTTATCATCTATGATGCAATTAAAAAATTTCATGCAATGTAGAATATTAACTGCACTATCATATTTCTGCATTTAAAAAAAAAAAATTGTGCCCCTTTCATTAACCTTGAATTCTATTTAAACAAGAAAGAAAAATTATGCGTCAAGCATAAATTATAAAACACTTCCAGAATATTGTAGCAAAACTTCGTTGTTTAATAAGGTAAAGAAGATACCTAAGCAAACATTTTAGAAAGTGCATGACACATTTGGTAACCAGATTTCATCAATTACGGCACATAGCCAGAAAGGCACTCCAATTCTTTTGTGCAGCTCTGTATATGGCCTATAGATTTGTATATATTCTACATAGCATATTAAAATTTAGTTTAGTTAGAAAACACATAACACAATTGAAAATTCACCTTTAGCCATTTCTACCAATAGACAGAAATGTATTTGAATTCTTTTGTGCAACCCTGTAAATTATCTATTATATACTTTTATAAAGGCAACCTATTAAGTTGAAATTTAACTGAAGCAAAAACACATTTAAAACTACTGAAATCACACTTCCAGGAACTACTATCGATAAGTGGGCATTTATCCATTTTTTTGCATAACATTGTATATGATTTTATTTATATGCTACAAACATCTCTGAGTATACTAAATGTAGTTAAGCTTGAAAGTGCATAACTCAAATGTAAAAAAAGATCTTTTAACTATTCACGCTACTCACTCTCACTAATACTTACGAATTCTTTTATGTAACCCTGTATATGGTATATAGAATTTATGTACTGAGCTGTGACTTAATATTAAAGAAAATTACATGTTGTCAGCATTTCATGTAGCAGAAGAATGTTAAAATCTAGTTTTATCAGTTGTTTGTATTTGAAAGATAATTTCCGTGTAAAGTATGCAGAGTATTTTCTAGTGCTGCTAGTGAGAATCTGAAATTTAAAAAAAAAAATTTAAACTAGTATCTATATAATTAAAAGACCAAGTTGTTTTTTTAGTCATCAGCCCTGAGCTTTCTACTGAACCAATTTTGATAATTATTTTTTTAAATGAAAGCTGTTCATTTGTAGATCTGCCCATTAGCTATTTTTTAATTTACTTTCATTTTTATATTTTATTTTTAATTTTAAAGCTTTTTATGACTTTCCTTCAAAATGGTGGCAATTGGATTACTTCCATTGTTGCAGAGAAATGAGAAATATTCAGGTTTGTTTATTTTTATTGTTTATTACTTTCTTCTATCTTTACAAGAAGAAAGTGTTGGATTCGCGAAAATTTTCGACTTTCGGTTTTCGACAGATTTACATGTTTTAGGGGTCAGATATTCCGAAAAACGTGTTTACAAAATGTTTGTCTGTATGGGAGTTTCAATTTTCTGGGTGCTCTATCTCAAGAACTAATGCACAGAATTTAATAAAAATTTATATTCAGTTAGTCCCTGATATAAATTGGTGCTGATTAGTTTTTGGTGTAAATCGCTCAATGTGCTGCTATACAAAATTTTTCATGATTTCCACAATAGCTCAATCTCCAGAACTAATGCACGGATTTTTATCAAACTTCAGATTCAGTTAGTCCTTGACATGAATTGATGTTCTATACATTTTGGTGTAAATCACTCAACAGGTGGCGCTGCTATGCTGCATCTTTTGTAATTTCCGCAATAGCTCTATATTAAGAATTTATGATTGGATTTTCAACAAACTTCAGATTCAGGTATACCTTGATATGAATTAGTGCTGTTTAGTTTTTGGTGTATATCGCTCAACAGGTGGCGCTGCTATGCAGCATTTTTCACGATTTCCACAATAGCTCAATCTCCAGAACTAATGCACGGATTTTCATCAAACTTCAGATTCAGTTAGTCCTTGACATGAATTGATGTTTTATAGATGTTGATGTAAATCGCCCAGCAGGTGACGCTACTATGCTGCATTTTTTGCAATTTCCGCAATAGCTCTATATCAAGAATTTATGACTGGATTTTTAACAAACTTCAGATTTAGGTATACCTTGATATGAATTAGTGCTGTTTATGTTTTGGTGTAAATCGCTCAGCAGGTGGCGCTGCTATGAAGCATTTTTCAGAATTTCCACTATGGGAAATATCAAGAACTAATGTACGAATTTTCGTCAAACTTCAAATTCAGATATACTCTGATATGAATTGGTGCTAAATTGATGTAATTTCTTGTACTATTTAAAGGATTTAATTTACGTGATTTATATAGAAGAAAGTTTTGTGATGGCCACAACGTACTAGTATTCTTATTGATGCCATTTTCTCATTACAAATAAAAATAAAATTTAAAAATTTTTTGAACAGAAAATGAGAAAAGTATTTAAAAAACACACATTTTTACTCATAAATCTTTTATATTTCAACATTTTTTCATTATTCTGATACTGAGTTTGAGACGCTAGGCAAAAAGATTCAGTGAGTGAAAATGATGTCATATTTTTAAAAAAACGATTAATTTTCTTTGATAAAACTAAATATTTGACCACAAATGCATTTAAAAAACAAACTTCTGATTTTTTTATTCGCGGGTACTGCAATTAGAACCTCTGGTCAAGAGTGCGAATGTTCATATGAAAAGTTGTATCGGACAAACATGACATTAAGTTTGGAAATATATTCATTAATAATCTATTACGTGTTAAACTACTTTTAAATGGTGAATACAAATTTGAGTGATGTATGTAAATTTTGAGAACGTGAAAATGACATAAGACTTAGATCTTATGCGGGAAAAATTCTATGATGTGACAAAGCGAAATTCTTTTTTTTTTTTTTTTTTAATCCAGTAATACCAAACATAAGATCCTCAATTGATAACTTCATCATATTTACTCATCTTGATTATGTATTCTAATACACTTTAATTTTTTAATAATTTAAACAATTGAAGTTTGTGGAAATAATATTTTGGGAACTTTAGGTTAAAAATATTCTTAGTTTTAAGAGTTAGACATTCAATGTAATATGAATTTTTTATTGCAACTATTTTTGTAAGTTTATTATAAATTCGATCTTACAATTCTTTACTAAACATTTTAGTTCATCGAATTTCAACGGGTTCCAACTCGTCTATTTTTTAAAAAAATTAAAAGAAAAGTACCAAATCGAAATCTAATTGCTCAGCAAATATTCAATAACTTGACCTTCTAATAAATCAAAATTCTGTATGTCTTCACTTTTTATACAAATTATTTGACTAATTCTTTTCCTATGGAATACTATACAGTATGACCACTAAAGTTCCTTGCCACCCTCTTAACTTTGAAATGGCTGCTGCTATATTCATAAAAGTGGTGTCTAGGTATAGTGAAGTAGCCATGCGCTATTGAATGAAACTGCCTACGGCGCCACCTCATGGAAAACTGTGGAGTTAGCATTCCTATCTCGAAAACGGAGAGATATAGGGAAAAAAAAGTGATTTACAAAATTGTAGAGCATCATCGATTTAGTATGAAAAGACGCCTTGTGGACATTAATGCGAAAACTGCTTGATAAATCTAGCATTAATCAACATCAGATTGGCCATTTTGAAATGAAGTAGAAATTTCTAATGTTATCAATATTTATAATTCTTTCAATTCTTTTTGAAATTTTATTAATTTTCTGAAATAAAAATGTGATTGTTTCAATAGCAATTGGATATGTTATTATGTTTTTTGTTGTTCTAGGGAATTGTTGTTGATGTCCCATTTGCATCTTTCTTTCTTAGTCAAGTTTTAGGTCATACTCATAGTGCGTTATACAGCTCCATTGATGAACTTCCTTCCTTAGACCCTGAGTTGTATAAAAGTTTGACATACATAAAGGTAAACACATTTGTTCTTACTCAAAAACTGTAAAAACTGCTTTTATTGCACAAATCATCTATGTATGGTGTTCAGTTAATACAGCAACAAACTAGGAAAGACGATAGTGCACGTCAAGACAAACAATTTTTAAATAGAAAAACAGGATTTTAATTCCACGCTGTCCTCTTATTTTCATTTATAACTGTAAAAATAATGAAGATAATGTAAATTTGTGTGTCATACCACAGATAAAACAAGGCAAAGAAATTTACCTTGTTTTATATTCAATAATTCAGTCAGAATCTGCAGTTACTTACTGCAGATACATTTCAAAATGTGGAGTACCCGGCTCAGTTAACTTTCTACATAGATGGTGCTTACTTCTAGAACCAGGGATGTAGTGCCGGGTATATGGTGATATATGCCATATCCCTTTTGGATTTTTTTAGGAACTCTGTATTAGAGATGAGTTCGGGCTCGTTTTTTGGAGCCCGGGACCGCCCGAGCCCGACGATTTTAAATCCGAGCCCACCCATTTTAAATCCGAGCATGAGAGATTTTTTGTCATCAGAGCCCGAGCCCAAAAATATCCATAAAAAAATTGCATGATATTTAAAATTGTTTCGTAAGTGATATCTCATTTTTTAAAATTTCTTACATAGAAATAACTGTTAAATGGAAATTTAAATTCAATCTTATCAAAAGAGCAGTTTGGTATCAAATAAAAATATACTTAATACTTAAACAGATTCTCATATTTTTTTCCCCCTTTAACACGCTAATTTGATGGACACGTTAAAAAAATGTGTTTAATGAAGAAAGGCATGAAGTTTTCAGAAATTACTATTTGTATGCTGCAGAATCGAACAAAGTTTTTCAATTTCCTATAAAAGATGTACATCTTTAACTATAATCGATTCCTTTCTCATAATAGTCTTCCGTGATTGACATGAACCGGAAAATCAACGTAAATTACAAAATTGACATCGTTATCTTAAAGGTCCGATGCTTTTATATATAAAAAGAGGAAACACTGACTGATTGCTTGCTATCGGAATAACAGGGTAATTATATTTACTTACGAAGCAATGTGATCTCGTAAATCTACTAGCATGAGCAGAAAGTTATTTTCATATGAAGAATGATTATGACTCATGCGCAATATAAGATTAAATAATTTGCAAACCTCAAGCTAATTCTGGTCTACTAAAAATCTAAGAAAACATTCTCTTCGCGTTAGATAACTAAATAAAAAATAAATAAACGATCGGATTAAAAAATATCTTCTGTCACAAACGAAAATCCTACTAATAAAAAAGAAAAGTGCCCAGCTAAACTGATGGCATTGAGCTCACAGACTATTCACACTAATTGTATATTATACTCTTATTTTAAAGGATAATGCCCCTCAAAAAAAATAAATGAAGGGGAATTAGCCCCCGTTTCCCCCTTTATACTTAACCAGTGAACCTCCAAATCTAATCAGGGAAGCTCCTTATCATAATAAACCGGTATACCAAACTTGGAGCAAATCGAATAATCTTGCAAAAAAAAAAAAAAAAAAACATTTATCTAAATTAAGGGGGTGGACTAACCCCCCTTTATCCTTAACCAATTAATCGCCAAAACGAATCAGGGAAGCTCCTTAACATAATAAACAGGTATACCAACTTCGGAGCAAATCGAATCATTCTGCATGAAAAACCCATTTATCTAAATTAAGAGGGGTGGGCTAACCTCCCTTTTCCCCCTTTACCCTTAACCAATGAACCCCAAAACTAATCAGGGAAGTTCCTTAACATAATAAACCGGTATACCAAATTCGGAGCAAATCGAATGATTCTGCATGAAAAACCCATTTATCTGAATTAAGGGGGTGGACTAACCCCCCTTTTCCCCTTTTATCCTTAACCAATGAACCCCCAAAACTAATCAGGGAAGTTCCTTAACATAATAAACCGGTATAATAAATTCGGAGCAAATTGAATGATTCTGCATGAAAAACCCATTTATCTGAATTAAGGGGGGTGGACTAACCCCGTTTTTCCCCCTTTACCCTTAACCAATGAACCCCCAAAACTAATCAGGGAAGTTCCTTAACATAATAAACCGCTATACCAAATTCGGAGCAAATCGAATCATTCTGCATGAAAAACACATTTATCTGAATTAAGGGGGGTGGACTAACCCGGTTTTTCCCCCTTTATCCTTAACCAATGAACTCCCAAAACTAATCAGGGAAGTTCCTTAGCATAATAAACCGGTATACCAAATTGGGAGCAAATTGAATGATTCTGCATGAAAAACCCATTTATCTTAATTAAGGGGGTGGACTAACCCCGTTTTTCCCCCTTTACCCTTAACCAATGAACCCCCAAAACTAATCAGGGAAGTTCCTTAACATAATAAACCGCTATACCAAATTCGGAGCAAATCGAATCATTCTGCATGAAAAACACATTTATCTGAATTAAGGGGGTGGGCTAACCCCGTTTTTCCCCCTTTATCCTTAACCAATGAACTCCCAAAACTAATCAGGGAAGTTCCTTAACATAATAAACCGGTATACCAAATTCGGAGCAAATTGAATGATTCTGCATGAAAAACCCATTTATCTGAATTAAGGGGGGTGGACTAACCCCGTTTTCCCCCCTTTACCCTTAACCAATGAACCCCCAAAACTAATCAGGGAAGTTCCTTAACATAATAAAGCGCTATACCAAATTCGGAGCAAATCGAATCATTCTGCATGAAAAACACATTTATCTGAATTAAGGGGGGTGGACTAACCCCGTTTTTCCCCCTTTATCCTTAACCAATGAACTCCCAAAACTAATCAGGGATGTTCCTTAACATAATAAACCGGTATATCAAATTCGGAGCAAATCGAATCATTCTGCATGAAAAACCCATTTATCTGAATTAAGGGGGTGGGGTGTGGACTAACCCCGTTTTTCCCCCTTTATCCTTAACCAATGAACTCCAAAAACTAATCAGGGAAGCGCCTTATCACGGTGAACCTAGGAAAAAATTTTGAAGCAAATCGGATGTTTCTATCAAGAGTTATCACGTTACGTACATACGTACGTACATACATACATACAGAACGGGCGGGCACATTAGCTCTCAGGCTTTGATAGCCTGTGAGCTAAAAACAAATTCATTGTTTGTGCTTGTTTTGATTGGCGCCATATAAATCGATCGTCGTCGAAAATGCCGTAGACATAAATCTGAAAACATCACAAATTTTCTTTTCAAACAGCAATCAAATACTAAAATAAATAAACACGATTTTTGTTCCCCCATCATTTTGATCTAAATAACATTGAAAAGACTTGAAAAGTAATTTTAAATGGAAAAAAAGTTCTTTTAATCTTTTCTATACATAAATAAATAAAGTTTTCCGGTTTCAGAAAGAACGAGCCCGAGCCCGAAGACTAGAATAAAAATAGAGCCCGAGCCTGTGTCGGGCTCGGGCATTCAGACTCGGGCTGAGCCCGTCTCATCTCTACTCTGTATATCCTCTGTAACTGAAGTATATAGTCTCTGCCTATAACATATACCCTCTGTTTTGTTTTAACTACACCACTGTCTAGAATTTGTTATGATATTTGTTCTAGTTGACGGTTAAAGGTGATTAATTTTTCTCCAACAGAGTGCAAAGTATCTAAGCCAGGATTCAAACCTGGGACCTTGTTTATACTTGCCATTGCTCCCACGTTCCCTGGTTCAAATCTTGGCTTAGATACTTTTCACTCTGTTGGTGAAAAGTTAATCAACTTTGACTTCCAAATACAATGAATATAATATTCAGGTTGAAATTTCATATGTATATATATAATATATTTGATTATAATATAGCTGACCTGGCTGGTGTTCCTCGGCCCATAATAATAACATTAAATAAAACTTAAATTTGTATGATTTTATATCTTTAATCCAATTTTGTATAAATTATATTTTTAAATGAAAAATTCTTGAAAATACTTATCTGATATTTAGTGGAGGTAAAAACGCTTTTAGAAAAACATTTTCTTGTTTTTTCACGTAGGGTCATTTCATAATCTCTATATTCTAAAAAAAGGTAACTAATGCTGTCACCGCCGCCACAACCGGCGGTTTTTCAATTTTTTGTGAGCGGAGATCTTTCTTCGTTAATATTAAGAATAGGGATGCAACGGATATCCGGCAAATATCCGATATCTGGCATATCCGGCTGATTTTTCAATATCCGGATCACAATCATCGGATATCCGGCAGAGCGCAGCGAAGTGAATATATAAGGATAACAGAAATAGTTTGACCCCAAACAATGCCGAACATTTTTGTTTATAATGCAAAATATGAAAGTAAGTTCACTATACATGAGTAAAAGGTAATTCTCAAAAGTTTAAAGAATTGCCAGCTTTCCTAACATTGATATTTAAACTCTTTATAATAAATTTAAGAATTTATGTTTACTTCTTTCAGAAAATCGTACCTTTACTTTCAGAATGCAAAATAAAATTTGAAGTTGTTTATTAAAGTGTGACTTTATTAATTTTCTTTCTTTTTTTTAAGTTTAACAATTAAACAGGCCAATTTTTAGAAGAAAGTATTGTAATAGAAATTTTTTCGATTTCCGGTTTTCGACGGATTTAGATATTTTAGAGGTCAGCCTCCTTCAATATGGAAACATTCCACTGGAAGGAGGGGGGCCACGTAATCGCGATTTTTGTGCCATTTTCATTATTGTACCACCGTAAAGTGTATGAAGTTATCCATATAATTGAACAAAATTTTTTGTATTTGTTTTTGGTTATGTCCAGCAGGCTCTCCTTTAAATTGGAAATATTCTACCAAAATGGGGCGCTGTAATGGCGATTTTTGTGCCACTTTCATTCTTGTACCATCGAAAAGTGTATGAAGTTATGCATAGAACTGAACCAATTTTTGGGGGTATGTTTTTGGCTATGGCCAGCAGGTCCTCCTTCAATTTGAAAATATTCTGCAGGAAGGAGGCGCTATAATACGGATTTTTGTGTTATTTTCATTATTTTACCATTGAAAAGTGTATGAAGCTAAGCATAGAATTGAACCAATTTTGTGTGTATATTTTTGGCTATGGCCAGCAGTTTCTCCTTGCATTTGGAAATATTCTGCCAGAAGGTGGCGCTGTAACAGAGATTTTTGTAAAATTTTCTCTATTTTTCGCAGTTTTTTTTTTTGTGCTGTATATTGGCGGCTCATGAAGCGAAGGGAACTTCGCATGCTGCTAAGCTGGCTATTCACAAACAGCTGATGTACAACAGAATAACGAAAAAATTATTGATTTTAATAAATATCATGATCGAGATTAACTTATTCTTATTCTTATTAATTGACTGGAGCAGAAATTTTAGATCAAAATCAAAGTTGGTATAATATTGAACTAATGATATTAAAGTATGTTAACATTTGGAACTACTTTTTGAAATATTAAGATGTATGAGATAGAAGAAAGTTTTGGGATTGGCAAATCCAACTAGTTATTTTTGTAACTTCCTTATAAATATTTAAAATTAAAAGTAATTTTCTTTTTACTTATAAATATCAAAATAATTTAAATTAAAATAAAACTAAACTTGACTTTGAGCAAAAACAATATTAAATAATTAAAACAGAAAAGGGGCATCAATTAAACCTATGTTTGGAGAAAATAACTCTTTAATCATGGGTATATTAGCAGATATTTTATGTTTAAATTATAAAAAGAAAGTATGTAGTATTTCTTTGTGAAAATACTCTACAATTATATGCATATTAATTGGTTAAAATTTACTATACAAATTATCAGCATTTCATTGTACAAATTAATTAATTATTAGCAATTATCAATATAGTCAATCCCATATCCAAATCCAGTAGCAATTATCAGCATTTCATTGTACAAATAAACAGAATATTTTAATGTTTAAATTACATTTTTTATGCAATATTGTTAATATACATTACAGGGCTTGAATGGCAGATACAGGGCTTGAATTTCGAGACGGGATGGCAGGATACATGCCCTAAAGATTATTATTGTGTCCTATTTATTATGCCCTATTGTGGGCGGGCGGCTCCTGTTTCCAAAAAATCATTTTCCGAAAATGTTTCTTTGTAGAACAACGATCAAGTCTCAGGACCGACCGACAAATTCCGTGATATTTTCTACTATCGATTAGCAGATTTCACAGGTTCTTCTTACGACAGATTGACAAAATTCATAGTTGTTTTTCTGCATCTGACTGAAAAATTTTGTGCTTTTTCTCCACGACCGACTGACGAATTCCATGATTTTTTCTAGAGAAAGATCGGTAAATTTCATAATTTTTTTTCTCGAGATCAATTGACAAATATAGCAATTTTAGTCTGTGACCGATTGGCAAATTTCCCTGTTTGTTCTTGCGACATACTGATGAAAATAACGATTGTTTTTTTGCATCCGATTGAAGAATTTCGAGTTTTTTTCTTTGCGACCGGCTGAGGAATTTCACGATATTTACTCGTGATGGACTGGCAAATTTCATGATATTTTTCCATGATCGATTGACGAATTTTGTGATATTTTCCCGCTGCCGAACTTCAGTTTTCTTCTTGCGACCGGTCGACAAATTTTGTTATTTATTTTCACCATAATTGACGAAATCGGCGATATTTTTTTTTATGACCGATTTATGTATTTTGTGATGTTTTTTCCCTGTGCCCAAAATAGGAAATAACTAAAAGGGCAGTAATGGCCACCGGAGGCTGAGCCCTACCAATTTGGCCAATAGTCAGCACTAAACAAAATGAGATTACACTTGTGGCACACATGAAGAAAAAAAAAATTGGTGAACTTAAAAAAACATGTTTCGAAATAACAAACTAGTTGATTTTTGCAAATCACAGAAATTGGGACATGATTTTTAAAATCAACCTTTTATCGGGTAATAGAAGAAATCAATTGACTATTTCCTTTTCAAACTTTGGATATGGATTTAAAATTCCAATGCATTGCAATTCCATGCAAAAAAATCTGCAACCGAAATGGAAAAAGTAAAAAACAGCCGTATGAAAGATCGAGCTCAGCTATCTTATGCAAAAAGAATCTTTTAAAACTTTTCAAATTTAAACAATTAAAAAAAACCCTGCCCAATGGTTTAACATTACGGAATGGCCATTTTCAAGTTAATAAAGGGTCCCCTTAAGTGTTTAACTGTGTTATGTGAATGAAAAAAAATTAAATTTGGTAACAATATTATGATAGTGTTAGAAAGTGTTTTATAATGTATGACTAATGTATGATTTTTTGTTCTTGCTAAAATTTCCCATGGGTTAATATAGAATTTCATGATTTGAGAAGGGAAAACCAGTTTCACTGGAATGTCCCCTTAACAAAATAAATTACTTTGAGGAAATAAATGTTTCTTAAAATCTTACAAAAATAAAGTATTTCTTAACAAAAATAAATAAATAAATCAGAAGGATTCACAAAGTTTATTTAATATTATTAATTCATACTCAATAGATTGAAAAAATTTCAATATAAGCATAACGTTTATTCATTAATCTTTCAAGTACAGTAAAATTCCGGTTATCTGAAAAGCATGGGACCAAAACATTTTTGTTGACTGGGGTTCCATAAGAATTTTCAGATAAATGGAAACTTTCTTATTTACCCAGGGGTGATTGTGACTCAGAGTAAAAAACCCTGAAAATTAATCGATACAAAGTGAAAAACCCTGAAAATCATCGATGCAAAATATACCAATATCAACCAGTGTTGAATTCAGGGGGTGGCCCAGGTGGGGGGGACATTACCCCTGGAGCAGTGAGATGCCCCCCCCCCCCAGAAGACTTGAGATTTTGTGTTTTTGATGGTCAAAGAGTGCAATTTCCCCCCCCCCCCCCCCCCGGAGCCACAGAAATCCCTCCCGGAGAAAAGTGTCTGAATTCAACACTGATATCAATTTCATAACAACCAATGCTGCAACAGCATGACAATCAAATGACATATTTCTGCTATTGTTTGAAATATACAATTGCAGAAAAACATAATTTGGTAAACTTATGTTAATTTCACTGAAAGCTAAATGACCTCATCAAATGGAGAGTGCAATTTATCTTGTTAAATATGCCAAGTTCGAATTCTATACTTAGTAAATGAATTTATTCTAAGTACTCATGAAACAAATACAAATTATGTGATAAGGGTGGTATCTCTTAGTAGATTTAATGGAAGTCATACCTAGTTATTTGAAAAGAGTAAAAAAATGTCAAAACCAATCCAATTTTACTTCTAAGTGGCTAAGTATAAGAAAAAAAAATAAAAATAGAATTTTTTTTTTTTTAGCTTTACTTTTACATTCAATTTCTTTTTCCTGCTTTCTTCTTGGGTATTACATATTACAGATATAGATATGCAATTCTGGACATTTTTGTACTGAGATTGAGATGGATAACACAATAACCAGGGGTGATTCTGAGTAAAAAAAAAATGTATCTGAAATTCACAGCAACTTTTCTGTAAGGTTACAGCAAAGAGGGTGGGGAGAGAATTACTCCTGGTTCTAATTATGTGTTTTTTCTGCGATCCTTTCACGAAATTCGCGTTTTTTCCGCGATTTTTTGGCGAAATTTGCGTTTTTTAGCGATTCTTTAAAGCAATTCATGTTTTTTCCCCCATGATCGTTTAACAAAATTTGCATTTTTTCTGAGATCTTTTGACGATATTTCCGTTTTTCTAGCGTTTCTTTGACAAAAATCGCGTTTTTTCCCGCGATCTTTTGATGAAATTCGTGTTTTTCCGC
This sequence comes from Maratus speciosus, assembly GCA_963932465.1. Taxonomy (NCBI): domain Eukaryota; kingdom Metazoa; phylum Arthropoda; class Arachnida; order Araneae; family Salticidae; genus Maratus; species Maratus speciosus. Next base: position 512,425,381 of record OZ010795.1, read on the forward strand.
GATTCTTTGAAGAAATTGTATTTTTTTTTCTCGATCATTTAATGAAATTTGCATTTTTCCCGCGATCCTTTGGCAACATTTCCGTTTTTCCGCGATCTTTTGACGAAAATCTTGTTTTTTTTCGCGACACTTTGCGAATTTTGCACTTTTTGCGATCCTTTGACGAAATTTGTGTTTATTTCGCGATTATTAGAAGAAATTTGTTTTATTTCGAGAACATTAGACGAAATTTGTTTTATTTCTAGATTCTTTGACAAAATTCGCGTTTCTCCCGCGATCCTTTGACGAAAATCACATTTTCCCTCGCAATCTTTTGTCGAAAATCGCATTTTCGCCGCGATTCTGGGATGGGGAAAATCCTTTCCGGTTCTAATTATGCGTTTTTTTCTGCGGTCTTATGATGAAATTGCAGTTTTTTCCGCGATTTTTTAAAGAAATTCATGTTTTTTTTACGTGATCTTTTAACGAAATTTGCGTTTTTCCAGCGATCCTTTGACGATATCCATTTTTTCGCGTTCCTTTGACGATATATACGTTTTCACGCAATCTTTTGACGAAAATCGCGTTTTTCCCGCGATGTTTTGACGAAATTCTTAATTTTATCGCGATCCTTTGCGAAATTCGCGCTTTTTTCGCGATCTTTCGACGAAATTTTTGTTTGTTTCGAGATTCTTTGACGAAATTAGCTTTTTTTCCCCGCAATCCTTTGACGAAATTGTCGATTTTTTCAGCGAACGATTGAGGAATTGATTTTTTCGGCAATAATTTGTCGAAATTCACGATATTTTTTAATGTCCGAATTTTCCACTAAACGTAACGATCTCATAAACCCGGAAGGATCGACCGAAAAACCCGGAAATCCGGGCTGTTCTTATTAAGTACTATATAGCAGAGTGCAATTACTTTAAAAATTAATGAATTCTAACTGTCTTTAATTTCTTAACACAATACCTATTAACTCCCATCTTCTTAGTAGAAAATAAAATGTCTACTTACAAATTTGAAGAGACTTGTAGAAGAAATGAGAAATGACTCACAATGACACATACTAGAAATGAAGACTTCATTAAATAAAAACTAAGAGCTTTTTATTATTATGTTCAATTTTTCAACATCAACACTAAAGCAAGAACTAGATGACATGAATGAGAAACTCTCTCACTTTATAATAGTTTGCAACCAATCACAACTAGCCAGCACATGCTGGAACTCTTTTGCATAAACAACAGAAAGTTGAGTAACACTGTGCAACCTGAAAAACATGTCAACAAAGTTTAACTGATACCTTATTGGTAACCAACCAACCATTCAATCAATTAACTATGAATTTAACTGAAAACCATAAAAACAAAATGTAAACAATATGGATGCCAGCATGCTGTTGAAGTTAAGTGTTAGGGTTAGTTTTGTTAGTAAGTTAGTAGTTTTTATCATTGAAATGTAGTAAAAGGTACCTTTTTAAATAAAACACTTAATACAAGAAATAAAGTTGAAAAATGATGGAAAAAAAAAACTTAATAAAAAGTGTGGTTCTTCCACAAAATGCCCCCCTTTTCCAGCATTTTTCATTTACTAAACACTTTCAAGAATAAATGTAAATGTATTATGCAAAATACATATGTACAATACACAATTGAAAAAAATATTTACTTTTAAAAAAAATTCATCAGTTCATGATCTTAAGTTCAAAAAGTTTTTTTTTTTTTCAGCATAAGTAAGCAGATCTAAGTTTCATAAATAAGTCCTTGCACAGAGACTTTGTAAGGAGATCAGCTAAATTGTCCTTAGACTTAACGTGAATAATGTCAAACACATTCTGTAGATATAAGTCTCTTACGAACATGTATTTTAAATCTATGTATCTATTCCTGATATTCTCAGCTCGGTTCTTAATGAACTGTATAGCTGCAGCATTGTCACACTTCAATATTGGTTTTTGGTTACCAATAATATTTGAATCAAGGTTAAAAGTAGAATACAGTTGCTCTAAGGTCGAATTCAAGTACTTCAGTTCTTTAGCAGCTTCTGAGGCTGCAATAAATTCAGATTCCATCGGAGACATAGCTACACAGGTCTGTTTCACCACACGCCATGTTATTGGGAGGCCATTTAAGAAAATAGAGTAGCCAGTCCAGGATCGGCGGTCACTCGGGTCACTAGCCCAGCTAGCATCAACATAGGCAGAGAGCTGAGTGGGGGGGTCTTGAGGGTACATTTGGATTCCTAATTCCTTCGTAGTTCCTAGGTAGCACAGGATTTGTTGAAGGCATTTCCAATGGATAGGTCCAGGATTTTCAACAAATTGCGAAAGAGCTGCTACTCCATAGCTGATATCAGGTCTGCAACGTCCGGAAATGTAGAGCAGGCATCCCAGTAAATTTCTGTATGGAACATCTTCCATCTGGTTGTCATCAGTCGGCATATCTTTCCTAGAAGGAACAACTCCAGGTTGGAGGGGAAGAGAGATTTTAGTAAAGTTTTTAAAATTAAATTTTTCAAGACATTTCTCAATGTACTCTTTACAATGAATTTTCACGGAGTCTCCTGTCATATCAAATTCAATACCCAAAAGTTTAGAAATGGGCCCCATATTCTCGACTTCATATAAACTTTTTATAAGAGAAACTACTTCTTTTAAAATTATTTCATTTTCAGCAAATATCGGCAGGTCGTCCACATATACTAGTACCACTGCTTTTCTTTTATAAGAATAAGCACAAGTAAGTCCTGGTATTTCATTAAAACCATTACTTGTGAGTTTGTTGTGCAATTCTTCATACCAACACCTTCCCGACTGATGAAGGCCATATAATGCTTTATGTAATTTTAAGACATGGTTTTCCTTTCCAAGTGTTATGTAATCTGCAGGTTGTCTTATGTATATATCTTTATCTATGGCTCCATATAAATATGCACATCGTACATCTAGAAGACAATGCTTCCACCCCAAAATACATATGAATAAAGCTATAAAAAGTCTGATTAATAGGAAGTTAACCACTGGACTGAATGTTTCTTCATAATCCAGTCCTTCTCTCTGGTTATTCCCCAAGGCTACTAATCTTGCTTTAAAGTTTCCAAACCCATCACTGGCTTTTCTTTTAAGAGTATATACCCACTTAGTACCTAAAATTTTACAGTTTTCTGGTTGTGGAACTAATGTCCATACATTTCGGTCGATCATAGTTTTAATTTCTGCATCCATTGCCTCTTTCCAAAACTTAGCTTCAGGGAGCGTTTTTGCTTGATTCGGAGATCTTGGTATTATGATTTCTGCACAGCAGGTTTCCTCACTATCTGGTACATTAGTGTTACTTTCCATTTTTAAGATAATAGGACCCTCATATTCATCTTTATATGAAAAGCTTATTAGATCTTTGTCATAAATTATTTTATTTTTCTGACAATACTCTTGCATTTCTCTTTGGCTTCTTAAAGTCTTCCCATCAGGTGTAAAAATATAAATGTCAACTTTTCCCTTTGAGGCCCCTTTACTTCTTATTGTTTTTATCCTATGAAATTTAACTGTATTCGATTCTGGTTCAGGACTTGGGGTGAGTGATCGAGGTTCTTCTTTTAATTCAATCGCTTTTTCTAACTCATCTTTGGTTGGTTGGGGTAAAGGCACTGATTTTGGATCAACTTGTAATTCGGGACTTGAAACACTGTTTCTTATGTTGCCCCCCAAATCATCATCATCGTCAAACTCCGAGGAAATATTATGACCCTCTTTTGCTTTTCCTAACATTGCTTCGTCGAAAGTCACATGTTTACTTTCTACAATGGTATTTTCATCAGGGATCCATATTCTATAACCACTCGTCCCATACCCATATCCTACAAAAATGCCTTTCTTGGCACGAGGCTGAAATTTATTTCTTTTCTGTGGGGGTTGATGAACATAGGCTGTACAGCCATATCTCTTAAGATGATTTATTGATGGCTTTTTATTATACCATCGCCTGAAGGGGATGTCATTTATGGTAGTGTGAAATGTTCTATTTCTTATGTAATTAACTGTCATCATGGCTTCTAGCCAAAAATCATCTGTTAAATTAGCTGAATGTATTAATGTTCCCATTCCATCAAACAGCACACGATTGTATCGCTCTGCACAGCCGTTCATTTGCGGCGAGTAAATCGTGGTGTGTTCGTGTTTGATTCCAAGATTTTCTAAAAAATTTTCTAATGGTCGGTTGCAGTATTCTAACCCATTATCTGTTCTGACAGTTTTAACTTTCTTTCCAGTTTGCCTTTCTACCATAGCTATAAAATCTTTAAATTTACTATAAACTTCATCTTTATTTCGTAGTGGGTAACAGAAAGCCCTGCGGCTATAATCATCAATAAATGTTAAAACATATCTATAGCCTTGTTTTGTTGTAACTGGAGCCGGACCCCACACATCGCTGTGTATAAGTTCTAATAGCTCTCTAGATCTAATTTGTGGTAAATTTAGGTGGACAGCTCGTGTACTTTTCCCTATTACACATGATTCACATCGTGTTTCATCACCTTTAAGTTTTCCAGGATTTTGTACTAGATTTTTATTAAACATATCTTTCAAAGTGCTTAAGTTTACATGCGCCAGTCGCTCATGCCAGAGCATGATGTTATTCCTGTCTAAAGCATATGAACTATTATAATTGTTCTCTTTACTTAAGTTTACTTTATGTTGTGTTTTAAGTGTTTCATTTTTCCCTTTAAATTGAAAGTTGTCTTTAGTAGGCCAGCCTTTTATAGTGTAAAAATTACCCTTTAATTTAGCACTCCATAAGTATTTCCATCTAGGTGAAAAAATTTGAAACCCTTTATTTAGTCGGGCATGCATTTTTGCCTTATCCATTTTAGACATATTAATTAAATTTCTATGAATTGAAGGAACGTATAAAACATCATGTAAATTTACAGTCATTATTTTATTTCGGTCTTTAATATTAAATTCAACTTCACCAATACCCTGTACTGTGTGGGGAGTGGTTCCCATACGTACTACTGCACCTGCTGGAGGCTTTCTTAGTTTTGTAAAAAATTCTTTATTTTGGCATACATGTGCCGATGATGCACTATCTAAAGTCCATTCTCTATTTGCAGGAAAAAGTTCATTTGCATAACACTTATCTACTATAAATTCAGAGACGAAAGAACCGACTCCATGTTTAGTTCTAGAAACTAAAGTTTTGTTTTTACAAAATTTAGCAAAATGATCACTTTTACCACATAAAAAACAAGTTAACTTTTTCCTTATGCCTGGCTTAATCGTAACTGGTTTACTAGGATTTAATTTATCTTTACTTTCCACAGTTAATAAACATTCTTGTTTTTGAAGATCACGGAAATTTCGTCGATTATATTCCTTTAAAATTTCTGCCTTTAAATTGTCAAACTTAAATTTAGACTCGACACAATTTTCAAATTCCCTTGCAAGGTAATCATATTCCTCTGGCAGGCACTGTAACAATTGATAACACCTATGATCTTCAGTAATAGATTCCCTAGAATCACTTAACTTTCTATAACAATCCTCAAACCTAGCTATAAATGTAGGTAACTCTTCATCAGGAAGAATTCTTAAATTTCTAAACTCTGCTAGCCTATATGCTTTTAAGGACCTACACTCAATTTCTAAATTTGTTTTAAGTGTATCCCATATAACTGAAGGATCACTTAAATGATTTATTTGAAGCTCAACTTCTCTGCTACAATATGTTTTCAATAGACCAGCGGCCTTGCTTTTACTTTGATTCAATTTAAATTTATCAATTTCACCTAAGTCATCTACTTTTGGCCATTTACTCTTATCTATCCAAATTATTAAACCCTCTGATTCTAGTATCCTTTTTATATTTGTTACCCAAGAATGGTAATTATGTCTTGTCAATAGTAATTGAGGGTTAGGGCTAGCAGCCATGTTTGTTTACAAACACTGAAATATTTCTAAGTTAAAACTCATCAAATTCTGCCTTTAAAATGGTGCAATACTGAGTTCCATAACCCTTTGTTCTTATTAAGTACTATATAGCAGAGTGCAATTACTTTAAAAATTAATGAATTCTAACTGTCTTTAATTTCTTAACACAATACCTATTAACTCCCATCTTCTTAGTAGAAAATAAAATGTCTACTTACAAATTTGAAGAGACTTGTAGAAGAAATGAGAAATGACTCACAATGACACATACTAGAAATGAAGACTTCATTAAATAAAAACTAAGAGCTTTTTATTATTATGTTCAATTTTTCAACATCAACACTAAAGCAAGAACTAGATGACATGAATGAGAAACTCTCTCACTTTATAATAGTTTGCAATCAATCACAACTAGCCAGCACATGCTGGAACTCTTTTGCATAAACAACAGAAAGTTGAGTAACACTGTGCAACCTGAAAAACATGTCAACAAAGTTTAACTGATACCTTGTTGGTAACCAACCAACCATTCAATCAATTAACTATGAATTTAACTGAAAACCATAAAAACAAAATGTAAACAATATGGATGCCAACATGCTGTTGAAGTTAAGTGTTAGGGTTAGTTTTGTTAGTAAGTTAGTAGTTTTTATCATTGAAATGTAGTAAAAGGTACCTTTTTAAATAAAACACTTAATACAAGAAATAAAGTTGAAAAATGATGGGAAAAAAAACTTAATAAAAAGTGTGGTTCTTCCACACGGGCTACACCCGGAACACAATCACCCCTGTTTACCCTACCAGATGCCACTACTCAGCCTTCTCCCCCCCCCCCCCCCCAATCTATAATTGCAATGAAACAGATTAGAATAATGAAATATTGCCAAGCTACACATTAGCTTCTGGAGCAGAGAACGGCTCCTTGAGAAAATTAAGAGACATTACAGGAAAAGGTTGATACAGTTTTTGATTGAAGGACTGACTGATGGAACAGAAGTTGTTGAAAATTTAAAACTTGTGGATATGAAGAAAGTTGACTACTGGTTAGATTCTTGATGGGAGTGAATGAAAGTGAATTAAAATTAAAACGTTAGTAACATTTTTACATAAGTTATGGCCTAAGGTTGAGTTGCTAGTCTTTGAAACACAGTTGCAGTCGGCAGAAACTGATGTCATTGGAATTGTGGACAGAAATGACGAGTGACGACAATATATACACTGAAGTGTTTTTGGACATGTTGAATGCATTTAAAATTCCATAGTTCAATTTTAACGAAAATACCAGGGATTACAGTTTTGACTATAATTCCATTAAGGATATAATAAAACAAGTTTGTTCAGAAGTGACATACAATCACCGTAGGCTATTGACAATAGAATCACCGATATGCATTATTCATGCAAGTAAGTTAAAAAATAATGCACATCAAATTTTGCAAAGTTTTCTAAAATTTTTTAACAGAGCATAACCATGCGTTTCCGATAATTTCTAAAGTTATAAAAATTGGTCTGTGCTGTTTGTCAAAAGTGTAACTTGTGAAAGAGGCTAAAACATGCAAAATGGAATAAATTCTAAATTAAGAAATTCATTTAGCAACCGAATTGTTAATTGCCCATAACATTAGGTGAAAGTTGAAAAATAGACATAGTATATATAAAACTTGATTCTGTTCCTTTGTTTTAATAAAAATAAACATTTTTGATAATAAATTATCTTGAGTTGTTAATTTAAATTATTTCAAAGGTATTTTGTCATGTCTGTATAAATGTAATTCTTTAACTGGCACATAAAAAATAACGGAGTTTAAAGATATATATGTATTTTTTCCTTTCTAACAGTTCAACTCCCCTGTATTTTTAAATGTTGGCTGGGAAACTCCCCTTCTGGGGAAAACTTGAATTTCAAGCCCTGATGTTCAAAGAGATATAGCTTTTGTAAATTATATTTCAATACATTTAAAATGTTTTTAATGATGTATGAAACATGTTTGTAATTTATTGTTCTGAGATGGCGTTATATAAAGAAATAATTCACCATATAACTAAAAACATATCTAGTGCCGGATATCCGGCAGGCAAAGGAGCTTCGGATATCCGGTATCTGATATCCGGCAAAATCAATATCCGGTGCATCCCTAATTAAGAAAAATATTGCATACAAAAATATTAAAATCAGTGGTGTTACAGAGAAATATTTGATAAACACGCTGATGCAAACAGTTTTCAAATCAAAGAATTATTTTAAGAGATAATGTTAAAGTTGGTCAAAATCGTTCCATTAAAAAAGTTTTATAGGAGCAAAAACTATGCATGGGAATTTAATCATTTTTAGATCATTTTATACCTTAAAAGTGCCTGGTGTGCAGACTGCATTTATTTTTTTAATTTGACTCATTTTTTGAGGTTTTATTTCTATTTTAAATTTTTTCAGCATTTTCAGAGGCATTTTTTACAACTTTTAGAAAAGGGTATTACTTTAAATTGTTGCCAAATTTTAAAACAGCGCAATGAATAATATTTCCTTCAAATTAAAAATTGTGACTATTATAAACAGAATAAAACTTTCAAATGAGGATTCAGGTATCAATCCAGGCAAAATTTGGGACCTATTTAGGGCTCTTTCACAAAAATCTATTTAATAAAATGGGCCCCTTCACAAAAATAAATTTAATAAAATGGGCCCTATCACAAAAATGAACTTAATAAAACAGGCCCCTTCACAGAATTTCTTTTAGTAAAATAGTTCCTTTTAAATAAACCCTTTTCATAACATTCTTTTTCATAAAAACTTTTAAAATGTGTCATTTGGAAATAAAACCAGGTCATGAAAAACAAAAACTTTAGCAAGGGGATTTAAAGAAGTTTTTGTTTATAAATTCTTGGTTCGAATTTGAGTAACTGGATTTCAACTTTCGATATAAAATGTTATTTTTCACAATAATAACTTTTATTTTCACAAAATGGGCCCCAAGTATAAAAACCTCCATCAACCCCTGGAATTAAATGATTACGTATTAAAAGCAGGAAGATATTTATAATTACGTCATAAAAACTATATTTACACGTGAATTTTAAAAGAGAAAGAAAACTGTAAAATAATAAATCCATTAATATGCATTAAAAGTGCACATGAAGGAAATTACGTCATATTTAAAATTGCCAATTCATAATATTGCCAAACAGTTTTAATTTTAAAATATATTTGCGCAAGACATTTATTTGATATTTTGAGATAATCTTTTAAAACTATTTTTGAGAATTCTAAGATAGCGCAAATAATATTTCCTTTCTAACAACAAAAGTATTTTCACGTGATTATTAAAACGAGAAAGAAAACTTTAGTGAAAATTACGTCAGATTTAAAGCTATACATTTAAAATGTCTTATTTAAAAAAACTTATAAAAACACCGAGAGACTAAGACTCTAATTCATTTTATAGTTGTTAGCTTATTTTTACATGTTTCACTGATTTGATTTAATCAAACACCAAATCAAAAACAACCCGTTAGCAGGGATATCGCCACTGTTATTTTAATTATAATTCACTCTTCTGAAATTTTTTTAAAGCCGATCAAATTAGCATGCTTTTAGAGTTTGTGGTGTCTGAACGAGGGTTGGCGAGTGTAGCTCGTAGGGGGTTTTTTTAAAAAAAAGTTTTTGTCCGAACTCTTTGAAATTTTTATTGGTTATAAATATAAAAGTTTTGCAGCACCTGTGGAAATTTCGTTTTGATATTTAGTTGTTAAAAAAATATGTTTTCTTCTCGCCTTTTTTTTCTGCATCAGATTCTTTAACATAACAAAAATAATAGTTTTTATCATCCAAACCCACTGAAATTTTAATCTGTTATCATTAAAACTGTATCCAAAACCTCTTTAAAATTTTGTAAAACAATACACGTATTTAGTAGTGAAAACTCTTGTGCAGCATATAACTTATGTAAATTATATGTTTTAAACTGAGCAAGCTTAAAAATTACGCAGAGCTTGAAATTAACTTTTAACACATTGAAAGCTTGACTGGGTATGTAATGAATCGGAAGAAAAAGAAAATAAGTTCTGTAATAAACTGAAAACAACTTTGATGATTTATGACGGCCTAATTAATTAAATAAAATAAAGTCATATTACTTGGGATGAAAAGCTGGTTGTTTATTGAGCAAACTTCTTTTCATAATATATTCAGACAAAAGAAAAAAAAATGATGAAACTTGACAGCAACATTTTAGGAAAACAACAGGTTGACATTTGCTTGAAGACAATAGTTGAATCAACTTTGAACAATTGAAGCAACACTTTTACAAATATTACGAGTTTAAAAAGCATTCATCCACACACCCTTAACTATATTGAGAAGACATACAAAAATTAATCCAGGATTTGGACCTACCAATATCCAATTATTTGAAACATTATATCATTAAAAGGAAGATAAAAATGCAATTAAATGGCTGGAGCATCTCATCATATATATTATAAAGCAGTAAGATCTAAAACTTCTGCTCGAGTGTTTTCAAAATCTACCCGGTTGATTTTTTTGCAAATTGTATCATTCGATAGGAAATATTCCCAGAGTGGTTTATGAGAAAATATACAAGGATAGCTATGATTTTTGATAATAAATTTCGTATTTTTCTGCTATTTTGAATGAAAAGATTACCAGAGATTATGTTTTGGCGACAAATGAATTGAAATCGCTGTATCCGTTAGAAAATAATTACTGATATTTAATTGCAAAAAAAAAGAAAAATCCATTAGGAATAATGTTAAAAAATGAAAATATTATTTTAAACCTAAAAGAAATATTTGTAATTTAATTTAAACCTGAAAGAAATATTTGTAATGCTTAAAAATTAATTTAATGAGAAAGATTACAATTGATACGCAATATTTGGCTCTTTATCGCTTGCATTAGATTATAGAAATGAATCTGATAATTTGATTAGATGAATTTTTAAGGACTTTTTTTTCTTTTCTTTTTCTTTTTATCTAATTGCCCCATCACGTGACTTATAGAAGAAACAATCAGATGTAATTGTGAGTCACATGTGTAATTATTGTTTCTTTACGATTTTTTATTTCACTTTTGTCGCCAAACAATGTGATTTTAAGCCAAAAATGCATAAGCGTGACATTAGCTTGAGGTTATTCTCACAAATGGTGTTTTTTTAAGTGAACAAGATCATTTTCTGAGTAAATTTTTATGTTCAATTATAACTTATATAGATATCAGTTAATGTTTTAAAAATGAAATCAAATACTTAAATTTTAGTGCAAATTTCTGCCACACATACACATTGTAAAATAATTTCATACTTTTTAAAATGTTTTTTACCGTAATTCCGAAAGCATGTGACATTTATAAACTCGAACTCAGATCAACGAATGTTATCCATTTTTTTAAGCAAATATTATCTATTGTTTATTTCATTTTTTCTTAAGTCATATCGGCAATTTCATTTATAGGAAAATTTACAACTTCGAAATCTAGGAAATAAAGATAATTTTTAAGGAAATTTATACAATCAAGTATTATTATTATCGAAAATTTCAACATTTTGAAAAAAAAAATTACAAGCCTTTTGTAATTCGTAATTTCTTCTTCGTCTTTCTTCGTATTTTCTCCTCTGTTATGTAATATTTCAAATGATATTGGACTAATTTTCTATCATCGAGTCACCGCCAAATGGCATATCTATATAGTATATAAAATAAAGTCTGCATTAGGGGACTTATTAACTCACAGCGCAAACTACTGAACCAAAAATCTTGAAAATCGTGGTAAAAATGCTTCTTATGACATAGAATTCTGCTAAGAAAATATTTTCCAAAGTATCACCCCTAACGGGGTTTTTGCAAGGGGAGGGAAAAAAATTCCTTAAAAATCGGATATTATAATTATGCGTCAAGTGACAGCATAATTTAATGTATTTCTGTATGCTGAATCGAATGATACCAAGTAAATTCTTATAAGTCCAACAGTTCATGACATTTTTTCATATTTTTCTAATTTGGCGGTGTCTTTGGCGTCTAAACCTCAAAATATCTAACTTTACATCTGTTACTCTAGCAACAGAAAAAATTCAAATTAACTCTTTTGGCTAAAGAATAAAACGGCTCTATGAGTTTGAAAAAAAAATACGAACATCTTAATAAAAAAATAGTACTACTTAGTTATCCCTTTGACCAATTTCGCCAAATTATATTAATTGACATAATTTGTATTTTAAATAACGAAAGAACAAATACATTAGCATAACATCAATAAAAATACAAATAAAACGTCGAAATAAAAATAACTTTATGACGTAAACACGTATAACTTCCTTAAAGTCAAGTGAATGTGACATTTACGATCAACCATTATTGGCATTTAATCTTATAATTTGGCGATAGATTTTTGGTCGACAGGATAACTAAATAGTACAAAAAAAAAAAAAAAAAAAAAAAAGTGATTTTATGTAAAATAAAAGGAAAAAATGCACTGAGAAATTAGCATTATAAAACGAAAAGGTACTACTTAGATATTCCGTCGACCAAAAATCTATCGCCAAACTATAAGATTAAATGCCAATAATGGTTGATCGTAAATGTCAAATTCACCTGACTTTAAGAAAGTTACACATAATCACGTCACCAAGTGATTTTAACTTCGATGTTTTATTTGTATTTTTATTAATGTTATACTAATTTATTAGTTCTTTCGTTATTTAAAATGCAATTTATATAATTTCGTGAAATTGGTCGACGGGATAACTAAGTAGTACCAACGAAAGTATTTAAATATGAAAGCAATGTTTGTAACCACTTAAAAATTATTTTCAATGAAAGAAATTGGAATTGGAATAATATTTGGCGATTTATAATTTGCTTTTCTAAGAAGAAAAAATGGGTAAATTTATAACAGCCGTGCGCATATCTCGCCAATAGCATTTTTAAAATTGCCAGTAGCAGTAATTACATTTTGCGTGTAAATTAAAATTGATTTTTTGTTTTTAATTATGGAATTATTTCCTGTTATTGTTTATCTTTTCAGTTTTTTAAATGAAATTAGTGTAAGGCATGCATTTTAAATAAAATGAGTGAAAAAGGTTTGTATTTTAAATAAAAATAATGAAATAAGAATACGGTATGAAAGCAATCTTTGTTGATTTATTATCTGCGCCCGGCTAACATAAAAGTATCACAAAGGCCACATATTCACTTTTCTTTGGGTAGTTGCTCATAAGAATCCAATTAACCTTCCATAATCGGATATTTCACATATTGGTGTATTAGCTATAATGTTGAAAGCATTGTTTGTTTGAAGCGAAAATTTCACGATGAATTCATTCTATTATACAAAATTGCATCATCATCATCTACTATAGATTTAAAACGGAAATTTGCATTTCATTCCAATTGTTTATAATACTTTGATAGGATATACCACAATTAGTTAGGTAAAAGTTTTGGAAAGGTTTTAGTGTATACATATTGCTCAACATTACTTAGTTATAAAGCAACAGAAAAAGTTAAAAAATTAAGTGAACCTGATTATGAAAGTTTAGCCTTTTTTAAAAAATCTACAGAACATATTTTGATACAAGTGGCACTGTTACATGACTTTTCAGGAATGGTGTTAGAATATAACATTTCATTATATGTTGATTAGTTACAGAGCTATTAATTCCTGTTGTCATAACGGTCTCATTACTCTACTAAAAGTGCATTGTTAATAATCAACTAAAAGAATTACTTCTTAATAGGTAAATTTTGTACAATGTTTCACATGATATTATATCGCAATGGCGTTCGCAACGTTTTCACGTTTTCAGCAATGAGCAAGGTCCAGGTGAAGGTCCATATTGTTTAAAATACAAGTTCAAATTCACCATTTCGTTTAATCCAAGGTTCATTTGGAATATTGACTAGCGCAGCGGGCATAGCCTGCTAGTATTTGTATAAATCAGAACTTATTTGGGAGCAACGTCCACCGAATAAGCCAAGCACGAGTTGGCATTATAATAGGTGCAAAAAAAAAAGATTCAATGAAAATCGATACGAGTGACCAACTGCCACCACTGAGAAAAATATTATTAAAGAAAGCCAAAACCAGTTTGATGCAGGAATTTGTGAGTGTAGGTTTGGGAAAATGATGGTGCTAGAACAAAAATGGCAGATTTCGTATGGACTATTAAAAGATTGAAATGGAATTTAAATAAAGTAATTATGTACTGAAACCAATATAAATAGGTTTAGGTTATATTATGATTATATTATTTGAATAAAATATGATTACAAACAAAATAATAAAGTAACTGAAAAAGTGAATGGTAAAAATCGATGGATGGATAATTTGGGGAATGTGGATTGAAATTATGAATTATAAGGAAATAGGGGTGATGAGAACCACTGTTGTTGATGGGTTTCCATCAAAAACACAAGCGTAAACTGAGTGAAGCCATGCCAAAACAGTCTGCTTTTTACTGTTATCAGCAAAAATTTCTCAGATTTTATTTTTTTTTTTTTCAATACTTCTAGTCATCGAAATACTTCAAAATTTTTGTAGGTGTTGTAAATTTAGTCTGCTGAGATGCTCTAAAAAGATTGTGTAAAAAAAACGACGATCAGTTGCTTTTAGCATACAAAAAGGTCGCCTATGGGAAGGGGGAAGTGACCTGCATTTGCAAATTTTTTAAAAGGGTTTCAATTCCTGTTTTTGAAAACTGATTGCACCGTTGAAAAAAAGAGGGTCTCAACTTTAAATAAATATTTTTTGTTTATCAGTACATCAGAAATTGAGCCCTGGGGGAGTGTTGCAAAAGGGAGAAAAAGTCAAATGTGAAAATACTTTTATTGAAATTTTTTTTCTTCAAAGAGTTAACAATAATATATTTTTTAAACTGATTGCAGCGATTAAGACATAAAAGTGCAAAACTTAAAAATATGTCTTACTTTTTTCCGTATCCTGAATGGTTTGACCATAGTGTGCTAAAACAAATGGGCAAAAAAATACAGCATTTGGTTCTTTCCTTCTACGCACTTGGGAAAGAAGGGACTGGGTATGCGCGAGGACACCTCTGTTGATTTGCAAAAAACGGTTGTGTTTTTTATGAGTTTTTAATTAATATCTTGACTAATTTTCAAAAAATTACAAATCTGAGCTTCAGATGCATTCGGACGTGCTTTAGACTTTCCTCATACAAATTTACAGATTTTTGTGTGTGCTTGATTTCACTAGCCACTGCTAACATGCACACAAAAAAGGACAGCAATCTTTTTTTTTTTTTTTTTATTAGCATAGATTTCTATGTTTCAACAAACTTATTCTGCATTTGAGATTTGAGGTACAGCAAGTCTGCTAGTATAATATTTTCAAAGAAAGTATATTTGGTAAAGAAATATATTGTGAATTAAATATTCATATTGCTTATTTAATATTTTCATTATTGTAAATATATGAATGGAAATTTTTGTTCAACTTGGAATGAGATATTCTGTACTTTTGTCTTAATAAAAATATTGCCTTAGTTTGCACTGTCATATCTCTCAGTTTGTCTTCACATTAACTGAACTACCTCTGTATGTAAAATTAAATTTCTAGATCTCTACATAAATATTTTTATTAGCTCTAAATATCTGTCTGTGTATTTTTTTAATAAAACAGTTCATTTACCTGTCTGTTATTTTACAATCTAAATTTAGTATTAATGAATCAATCGGGAATCATTCCATAAAATTTTGACAAATTTTGTTTCATTTTACTTATTATTAATTTTTATTTGTTTTGTTTTGGCACTATTTTTGATTTTCTGCATACTTTGTATATTTAAACTTATATAGTAAAGAAATACAAATCTGTTTCTAAAAAAATTCTATCTTAAAAATCTTTTTAGTTAGAGAGGGAGGGAGGGGGGGGGGGGTGTCAAAAACTGATTTTGCATTCAAAGGTTTATAAAATCTTGCATATATTATAATCTAATAGAGATGAACAAAAAATTTTAAAAGATCTGAAATCTACACACTTTTAGGTAGCTTCCATTATGAAAGTAAGAAGTTATGCATTTTAGTAGTCTGGAGGAAAGCAATTATGAAAATTTTTTGGTATATTTCCACCAATCATGGCACCCAGACACTAAAACCATCCTACTTCAAAAACTTGATTTATGTCATGTTTGGTCTTTGTCATGCAATAGTGTTTGTATTTATAAACCGATTTGGATGTGACTAAGCATATGTTAAGGGTTTACCAAAATCTCCACAGAGTTTGTTGGCCAGTGCCATCTTATTTCAAAATGGCAATCCTTAAAGATTTCAAACTCAATAAAACATACAAAAAAATTAGAAATTAAAATTTACTTTTTAGTTAAGTGTTAGACCTTGATACAAGAATCCCAGAGAATTTTTGTTTCCCTCTTATATCTTAAAAAATGACTCAGAGATAGCAATTTAAAATTCTAGTGTGGCTGCCATTTTGAAACTAGACAGCAGATCTATTCCTGTAATTGGATTTAATTTATGCAAATGTGGTTTCTTGCAAATTTAATTTCATTGTTTTATCTATTGTCACTCATTTTATACACTTAAAACTACATAGTCATATATATCCACTAGCATCAAATTCTCGCCAAACTTCTTGAAATATCACTAAATTTGGTGATAAAAGTAGTTTGCCATAAATGAAGCGAACTTGGTGATAACTGGCTAATTTGATGAAATTCTCTTCAAATTCAGTATTTACAAAAATGAAGAATTGGCATTTTAGCATTGTGTGTTTGAATAAAATTAGCTGAATTCTAAATATCAAGAAAGATGGAAGTTATACCTTTTTCTCCCAGTACAGGTCAGAAGGGCTGTTTATTAATAGATCATTTAATTTCCGTGGATTTATCTGTATTTTAAAAAATAGTAATAAATATACTGAAATATTACTCAAAATGCCTGTTTTTGAAAAATTATTTCACATGAAAGAGATAAATAACAGTATGTATTTTTAGCCCTCGGTATGCTATTTCTTTCTCCCAGCTATTAAAGTGTCGTCTTCAAAAAATAATGTTCAGTTGTATAAGCCAGCCGTAAAACAACGCAGATGTATCATTATACTGTTAAATACTCTACCCGCAATTTCTTAAACTTCTAAGCATCACACATTTTCAATTTTTATACCGTCGTATTGGGGGGGGGGGGGGGTACTTTTTAATGCAATTTGTTTGAAATCTGCACCTCAATTTATTTTTGAGATATTCATTTTTTTTTTTTGTAGTTTTTAGCACCATTTGCTTAATTTTGGCAACTTAAGTACCCCATTTCTGTAGAAAGTAAAGAAAAAAATAGTTGGAAAATAGTAATTATATCTTTCTGCTGCCATTTTCCCATAACTACTGAAAAACATTTTTAATTAAAATATGTGCTATTTTGAAAAAATATAAATGAATAATTTCTGATAAAACATGTAGCTATTATAAACTATATTTAATTTAATTTAATTATCTATATTACAAACAAATGAAGGCATATGAATCATTAGATAGGCGATTTTTTTTTTTTTTTTTTTGTCAAGTTTCTTGAGTGACAACATCTGTTTTTTTTTTTTTTTTTTTTTTTTTTTTGGTTGTTTTTTTTTTGTGTGTGTGTGTGTGTGTGTGTATTATACAGCGATAGTGATGTCATATGAATATACTTTACTGTAGATGTTGTTTAAGACTGGGTCGTAAATGAAGACTTCTTCAGAGGATCGAATGACGTCATTTTATATAAAATAAAAGTGTGTGTTTTAAGTCTTAAAACTGAAATATGTTTTGTATTATCTAAATTTATATACATACTAGCAGGCTATGCCTGCTGCGCTGGTCCATTTTTCCAAATGAACCTTGAATCAAACGAAATGGTGAACTTAACCTTCTATTTTAAAGCATTAAAGACAATCACCAGGAATGTCCTTCTGCATTGCTGAAACAAAGCGAACGCCATTGCGATAGTATACTATCTTATGCCTTGGACAAAATTTGGGCAATTAAGAAACGATTCTTTTAGTTAATCATTTAAAGTAGAGTTTGGTATGGAAATGTGAAAGTTATGACAACAGGAATTAAAATGTTCTGTAGTCATCACACTATTAAATTAAAGAGTATTGCAATGATTGTGCAGATATTGATTATTGAACTTTAATATGTCCATGCCGGCGCGGTAGGTCACACTCGACTGTCTCAGAGTTGTCTAGTCTCCGGGTTTTTGCACACCACTGTTATTTTAGAGAAAATGTTGTTCCTTTAAATCGTCCAATTGTTCTAATTAAATAAAACAACATTTTCTGTATTAAAATACTGGTATCCAAAAAGCCGGAGATTTGGCAACTCTGAGACAGTCGAATGTGACCCACCACGCCGGTGTGAACGTGTTAAGAGCATTCGGATCGTTCATTTTCATTTGTTTGCTCTTGAATTCCCGGCCCCTCAACTTGCACTATATGTGGTTTTGGTAGCTTTAATTCAATCTCATTGCATGTTACATTACATTTTTTAATAAACGTCTTCTTCTGTCAGATCTACTACTGTTTTCCATCTGTCTGTTCCAGCAGAGTATTTAGAATAAAAAATGTAAAGAATTATTTGCAGACAATGACGAGTGTTTAACTTATATATTTATTAAAACAGTGAAGCAAAAAAAAAGTTGATTTTTAAAGCTGAATTGTTTGAATAAAATTAAAAGGTACTACTTGATTATTCCGTCGACCAAAAAACTATAGCCAAACTATAAGATTAAATGCCAATAATGGACGATCGTAAATGTCACATTCACTTGACATTAAACACCTTACATGTGTTTGTTATGTCATCAAATGATTTTTAATTCGACTTTTTACTTTCATTTTTATTAAGGTTTTACTAATCTATTTGTTTTTTCATTATTTAAAATACAAAATTATGTTAATTTGTATAATTTGGCGTTGACGAATAGTTTGGCGAAATCGGTTGACAGGATAATCAAGTAGTACTCCACAAAAATATATTTACATAAAGAATTTTTAACATTTACAGAAAAAAATATTGCTTAAGGGGGCTCAGGGCTTGATCGATACCGAAAAACATGTAAACAGAGCTCTCGCTTCGAATCCATATAAAAGCAGAAGCATTCAATGTCACTAATTTAAACTTCCTGATATTTTTAAGGTACGTTTGTAGTCTTATAAAATTATAAAATAAAGTACTTCAATGTAATAAAAGAAAAAATACAGCAAAATCTATATAACACAATTTTCGAAAAAAAAAATTTAGGTGTCCTATCACCACTCGCAAGATATCTTAACGTTGAATTGACATAAGAACCTAATTTTTGCTTTAAAATGATCAGGAAACTTTACTCTATAGAATGAATTAAGGATATAACTATCACTCAAAGGAAACCTTATTAAAAAAACTCTCAAATTTGAAAATTTAAAAAACCCTAAAAAATACAAGTTTTTTTCCCTTACAAATACACAAAATATTAAGCTATCTAAAATATATTAATTCGTTCTATAGATAATGAGGTTATATGCATGCAAAAAAAATTTTAAGCCATTCCATCAAATAGTTTTTTTTTAATCTTACGGATAGTTGTCAAAAATCAAGTTTTGAGAAAACGCGACTTAAAGTTGCAATTAAATGGGTGCGGCTATGAATGTGATTGATATACGAATGCTTATAACTCTGTTAAAAATGCAAATATTTTTATGCAGTTTTTTGCACTGTGTTCAGAAGTAATTCAATAATCAAAATAGATACTAAAAAAAAAAATCAATTTTTTGAAAAGTTTTCAAGCCCTGAGCCCCCCTACAAAAAAACCCGGAAAATTATAAATTAAAAAAAAATAATTATAAAAAATATGTATGCGAAATTATTCTTATCCACCAGTAGTATTCAAAGAAAAATGCAACCCCAAATGCTGAAGATCACAACAACCACATTGAAACATTTATCACCAAAAAATCCAGTACAGGATATGGAACTCTTCCCTATCTGTTAGGCACAGATGTCATATACGTACTGAGTTTGGCACGATTCTTTTTCACGCCAATTTGGTGAAAACATTGTTTTCAAATACCAGTTATATAGATATATATGAAGTTAAAAAAATTTCTATTATTTTAAAAGCAAATAACAATGAATAAAAAAATTAATAACTATAGAAAAAAAGGTACTACTTAGTTACCCGGTCGACCAAAAATCTATCACCAAACTATAAGATTAAATGTCAATAATAGTTGATCGTAAATGTCACATTCACTTGACTTTAAGCAAGTTACGCGTGTTTACGTCATCAAATGATTTTTATTTTGACGTTTTATTTGTATTTTTATTAATGTTGTACTAATTTATTTGTTCTTTCGTTATTTAAGATAAAAATTGTCAATTTATATAATTTGGCGAGTGGTTTGGCGTTTTATATAATTTGGCGAAATTGGTTGAAGGGATAACTAAGTAGTACAAAAAGAAAATAAAAGTAAATAAATAACTTATTAATAAATAAACAACAATAGCCAGGTTACCATGTCAGGCAAAATAATGCCATTTTGGAGATCATTAGGTACCGGTTTGGTGCGTATATGACATCTGTGCCGACAAAACTTCCAATAATTTAGTAAATATTAAATTTGCCGGTGACTTGATTATCGAAGATTATAAAATAAATAATAACAATAAAAATTAATAAATAATAATAAGGCACAGATGTCATCTACGCACCGTGGTTTGGTGCAATTTTTTTTCTAACGTCAATTTGGCAAAAACCTCGTTTCGAATACCAGTTACATATATATTTTTTAATTATTTTCTATTATTTAAAAAAATAAATAATAATAAATAAAAATGTTTAATTAATAACTATAGAACAAAACTATATAATTTAAAAAAGAAAATAAAAGTAAATAAACAATTTATTAATAAATAAACAACAATAGTTGTATTACGATATCGGGCAAAATAATGCCATTTTGGCACCAGTTAGGTACTTCGGTTCGTATATGACATCTGTGCCAATAATAATATAAAATTGGAATTCAGGCGTTGTCAGAAGTTAGATGATGTGGCAGTTAGGTTGGTTGGTTGGTTGGTTGGTTGATTTTTGACGGCCGATTATCTACACTAGGGATATAGGCCCGATGTGGCAGTTAGATAAAAATAAAAAAAAAAAGAACTAAAAAAAAAAAAATTGTCATTCAAAATTAGTCTAACCAAATTTTCACATTCATTTTTTTAACCTAATGCAAGAGATAATTCGCCAAATATTGTATCAATTGTAAAATTTCACAATAAATTATACTTTAAGCATTACAAATATTTAGTTCATGTTTAAATTAAATATTTTCGTTTTATAATATTATATCTCATTAAAAACTTTTTTTTAAAAATTAAATATCACTAATTTTTTTTTCCTTTATTTGCGATGTATTTGTATTATTTTCTAGTGGATATAGCCATTTCAATTCTCTAATCAACAAACTTTTCGCCAAAAAATGACCACTGGCAACCCTTTCGTCGAAAATATCAATAAAATACGAAATTTCTTACCAAAAATCATAGTTACCCCTGTATATTTGACTCATAAACCACCGGGGGAATATTCTCCATCAAGTGATGCTATTTGCAAAGAAATCCGCTGGATAGTTTTTGAAAACACTCGAGTGGAAGTTTTAGAGCTTACTGCTTTATAATATATATTAGGGATGCACAACCGGTGGCCTGCGGACCAAAAGTGGCCCGCGTTGGGTTAGCGTGTGGCCCGCGAATTTCGTCAATACAAAAAAGTTGCAATTTTTATCTACAGATCGCAGGAAAAAATCGTGAATTTCATCAATTTGCCGCGGGAAAAATTTTAAATTTCATCACTCACCTAAGAATCCTCAATTTTGTTGATCAAGAGCGGAATAATTGTGAATTTTGTCGATTAGGAGCGAAAAAATAGCGAATTTTGTCGATTAGGAGCGAAAAAATAGTGAATTTTTTCGATTAAGAGTGGAAAAATAGCGAATTGGAGCGGGAAAAATCACAAATTTTGTTGGTCGGCTGAGAAAAAATTACGTGTTTTGTCTGTTTATCGTGAATTTCGTCAATTTACCGCATGAAAAAAATTACAAATTTCGTCAGTCAGATAAGAATTGCGAATTTCGTTGACAGGACGCAAAAATCGCAAAATTTTTCAACCAGGCCCGGAAAAATGGCAAATTTCTTTAACCAGATGCAGAAAAATCGCAATTTTTTTCGATTAGGGGGCGAAAAAAATCGCAAATCTCGTCGATCTGGTGCGGAAAAATTGCGAGTGTTGTCAATTGAGTTTTGAAAAATCACGAATTTCGTTGGTCGGGCACGAAAAAATCGTGAACTTTGATTATGAGCGTGGAAAAATCACACATTTCATTTTTCATGCATGGAAAATTCGCGAATTTTTTCGATGATGCGCAGAAAAATTGAAAATTTTGTTGGTCGGCTGCGGAAAAATGGCTTGTTTCGTCAGTTTATCGCAGGAAAAATCGTGAATTTTATATATTTGCCGCTGAAAAAATTACAAATTTTCTCAAAGTCAGTTAAAAATCGCCAATTTCGTTGACAGGAAGCGAAAAAATCGCGAATTTCATCGATCAAAGCCGAAAAAGTAGCAAATTTCGTTGATCAGGCATGAAAAATTAGCGTATTTTGTCGATAGGGCTCCGAAAAATCGCAGCTTTCGTTGGTCGGGCACAAAAATTTGTGAATTTCGTCGATTAGACACGAAAAAATTGAAACTTTCGTCGATCAGGTATGGAAAAATTTTGAATTTCGTCGATCAGGGGCTGAAAAATCGCGAATTTCGTCGATCGAGCGTGGAAAAATTGCAAATTTCGCCAAACAGGTGCGGAAAAATTGAAAATTTCGTCGATCGGGTGCGGAAAGATAGTGAATTTCGTCAATCAGGTGTGGAAAAATTACGAATTTTTTCTATCAGACGCAAAAAAATACCGAATTTTTTCGACTGGCTTCGGAAAAGTTGCTAATTTTGTCCATCAGGCGCAGGAAAATTGCGTTAATCGTTGATCAGGCGCAGAAAGATAGAAAATTTTGTTGATTGGCAACTCCTTCTCCTTCATTCTTCACATTTTTTTTTCGGCACCAACCACTTTCAATCCTATAGTATTTGTTTTTTAGCCCTTAAACAAAATTTACTCTTCCGAAAAAGTCAAGGAATATTATCACTCCTTCTAAATAATCCTTGCTATATCTCTGTTATATATACAAACGTAAACTGTTGATATATCCTTGAAAACTGGATTGGATATGTTGACTAAGTAGGTGAACCTAAACGGGTAAAACTCCGCTCCCCCTCTGAAACCATATTTTTTATCTGATTATAGGCCACAGATCACTTCCCCAAAATAGAATTCTCTCCATGTTACTAATGTGGCCCTCGACAACCCAGAAATTTTTGTAAGTGGCCCTTCTCTTAAAAAGGTTGTGCAGTCCTAATATATATGATATATATTTTTTCATCTGGGGTGACACTGAATTCTGAAAAAGCAGAATTCCTGTTTTCTAGTTTATATATTTTATTGCTGCTTCCTAACTGAAAGAAAGGACAGCTCTTATCTATTTTCTCTCCTGAATTATACCAATTTAAATTTAGAAAATTTTCAAAAATCAGAATTTCGACACGAGAGAAGTAAGGGGGAATAGGTGTTTAAATGCAAGTTGACAAGGAAAGGCCTCTATATAATATCTATAATCAGTAAGTAGTTTTCTGTTATTCCATCTGGTCTATGAGATACAGAATCTTGAAGAAAAAAATGACAACTGGATACAAATAAAAAGAACCATTTAGACACAAGAAATGATTTATTAGATAGATTTTCTGGGTTTAGTTAATCTTTTAATTTAATTTAATGTCTGTATCCTCCCAGCTTGCCTTTCTGAAACTGTCCTTGAATTTGTGATGTCTGAGATGGAATCTATTGAGTAGTGGTTCTTTTTACCTGATCCTAAAATCATGTTCACTTATTCATTCCAAAAAGCCAGCTGTTCTGATCAGAAGATTGTGATTTATCTCTCATGCAATCAATTCCTAAAATCATATTTACTTATTCCTTCCAAAAAACATTTCTTCTCATTACAAATCTGTCTTTAGGATCAAGATCAGTTTCATCAAAGATCATTTAAACATTATCAGTTTCAACACTCATAGGAGATCAAAGAGTGATTGAAGGATCAAAAAGAATTTCCTGAATGCAGATGAAATAGGAAAAAGTCATATCGGCTATAAAGGGAGCAAGAGTTACCGTTCTTTT
The DNA here is from genome assembly GCA_963932465.1 of Maratus speciosus. NCBI lineage: Eukaryota > Metazoa > Arthropoda > Arachnida > Araneae > Salticidae > Maratus > Maratus speciosus. The sequence goes on from OZ010795.1 coordinate 512,449,566, forward strand.
GTTGTGACTTATCACTTTTTTTTTACACGAGAACTAGCTCTTTTAATTAACTTGAGATCAGATTGTCTATGTTTAATAGAGAGGTCCTTCCTTGCCAAACCACATTTAAATACCACTTCAAATAATAAAATGTCAAAAAAAGCTTATTTTTGTAATTTTTTTAAAATTTATATGATTCAGTAGTTAAAAGAGATAACATCCTGTTTTCTTTCTTCTAGACATGTTTAGAAGTACTAATAACACTTATAAAAAGTGCATAGTAGATTAATATTTCAGTATATTTTAAAGTATTCAACAATAGTTGTTTTTTTTTTTAAATACAACTAAACCCACAGCAATTACATTATCTTAGGGAAAAAAGTGTGTAGATTTCAGACCTTTTTTGATGTTTTGTTTGTCTCTGTTAGTTAAAAAAAATATGCAAGCTGTTATGAAACTTAAAATTTTGTAAAAACACAGTTTTTGACCATCTGTGATGAAAAAAAAAAAAATAAGGTACAAATTTTTCGCAAATGGATTTCAACTTCTTTTCTGTATAGGTTTCTACATACAAAGTACAGGAAAAATCTAAAAATATGTAAGAATTCATATTTGTCAAAATTCTCTGGAATGACCCATATCTTAATTTTAAACACAAATTATATAAATTCTTGAATCTGTTAAATTAGTGTTTGAGCCAATATTATTATTAGAGTATGAAATCATCGAGTATTTTATCATCTTAATTAAGAATTTGTATTAAATAATTGCATGAAGTATTTTTCATTTTATTAATACCATTCAAGCATTGATTTGGTTTTAGAAAACATTTAAAAATATTAACTTGTGGACTCCACTCTTTAGTACAGCACATGCATATTCCACACATGTGCAATTTGGAATTGCTTAACTTCAACTGTGTGTTACTTTATTGACAATATAGTGATAATGAAATGTAACAAATGATTCCTGTACAAAGTTTAATAAGAAATTGAACTGTGATATTTTCATTTTGTTAATGAAAAATGCAAATTAATGCTAGCTTGTTTTCAAAAACTGCTGACAATTTAAAATCGTGCGTGTTGCAAATTTGTACTAATTTTTTATTATATAATTGATCTTCTCTTATATAAATTATAAATGAGTTAAAAATTTTTAAAAATTAGAATTTTGTAATTTCTTGTTGTTGTTTTCCAAATTACATAAATTATTATACATAAAGAATACATGCTGTTCAAATATTATTTCAAAATATTCAGCTTTGGAAAAAAAAAAAGATGAAAATGTTTATAAAACACATTCAGCTCATCCTATCTTATTTTCTGTGCCAGATGGACCTTTCAGCACTCTCTGTATTATGAAGCATAAATGTGTCTATCAGTAATGTTATTATAACTTATGAAAATCATTTTCTGCTTTATTTTAAAAGATAAATTTTACTGCTTGAAATTTTTATTAGTTTCACTTTTGAATTTTTGTACAATGTTTATTCTTATTTTGATTTTTAAATTGCAGCATTACAATGGAGATTTACATGATTTAGACCTTACTTTTTCCATTGATGAAGATTGCATGGGCCAGTTAGTTACACACGAACTTGTACCTGGAGGAAAAGCTATTCCGGTTACTAATGAAAATAAGTAAGATATGTTATTATTATTATTATTTAATGCTAAGTTTGATTACGGTGCCTGGATATATATTTATTCAGTTATGAGCCATAATAAAATTTAAAAGGGTCCCTTCTGTTTCAATTAATGTGTGTTGCAGTTTCCAACCAGGACATATTTAAAAGTCAAATATCAGTTTGGGTTTGTAGATATAGGTTTGGAGAAAAAGTTGAGTATACAGGGTGATTCAAAATAATGTGACTAAAATGAAAAGGCAAAGCAGGCATATAAAAATAATAAAAAATTACATAGGAACATAGGCTCGCAAGCACCATCTGGGGCCGCTAGAGGTGGTTGCAAATTATATGTAATACAAGAAAAATAAACAAAAATCATTCTACATTATTTTATTTATACTGTATTTCGACACATGTTATACATTTACGACCAATACTACTACAGGTTTTGGTCAATGGTATGCCTGAGACATGTATTTAATCGAGGCTGTGCAGACTGCCTTATCTTCTCAAACATGTCAAGTGTATATCGAACACATCCTACTGCCGCAACAATTCTACTAAGTTTTCCTGCGATGAAACAGGTGTTTCATAACTAGCCATGTTAGTCCCAAGATATCCACGTCTCAAATGAAGACATCTCAATTTGCTCAGCGTGTGTTTTCATAGAAATTTCTTTTAGCGGCCCCGGATGGCATTTGTGACCGCAAGTTCTTATGTGATTTTTGTTTCTTTTTGTATGCCTGCTTTGCCTTTTCATTTTGGGCACATTATTTTGAATCACCCTATATAAAGATATTCAAATATCAAGATTATATTCATTAAAAATAAATAAAGATATGTAATTATTTGTCCTTGCTGCTTGCATTATTCTCTTGAGTGTTAGATAATAATAAAAATTTTAAATAATGGCAATTTTTATGTCATTTAAAATTTTTTTAAAGCATTGTGAATTGAACCTTTATCTTTCACATATATGGGAGCTTTAAAAAATAAGTTGCCCATCTCTGGTTTAACATTTATAAAAACCCTGATATGGTATACAGATGAAAGCTAAAATAGATAAACTGCCTGACTGAAATTGGCTGAATTACTTTTTAAAGAATAAAATGTTGAATGTATTCCCCAAAAGTGGCTTAAAGTTATTTTATAAATAAAAACTCTTTTGGAACATTTCTTTTATTAGAAATATTACATATTTTACTTCACTTCATATTGATGAACTGTAAAATTAATATAGTTGAACATTGTTTTGCTTGGAAGTGTGTTAATGAAATTATAAAGCTTTTAAAATGTCCTACAGTAAAATGTTATACAGGGTGTTTGAAACAAAAGATGTGATTATCTTTAAAAAGCATTCTCAAAACACTATAATAAGCAATTTTGTATAGAAAACCAGGATTACAATCCATTTATTTAGTGAAAAATACAGGATGCCTCAATTCTAACCCAGATTTTTGTTATTTAGTATTAATGGAGAGATTTTAACAATTTTTTCATTTTTCTTTACATAAAATGTGATGGCGTTATGAAATGTGATACAGATGTACAATAATTTGTCAATGACATTGTATATAATGCTGACTGCATTCTTCAATATGGAACATCTTGTTGAGTACTTTTTGGATGCTAATAGTGCTACCACTTCTTCTGATATCGTTACATTTCATACAAAGTAAGTTAAATCTGTTGAAAATTTTGTTAAAGTTATGAACAAAAATTCATGTTTTCATTTATTCAAACGCCCTGATTTTTTTGACTGAATAAAAGGATTCAAACACTGGTTTCTTGTATAAAAACTGTTTGTCTTAGTCTGCTCTACCTTCTCTTAATGTCTGCCCACCTTCTTTTTTTAAAATACCCTACATATATTTGTTAGAGAAGAGTTCAAGCTCTTGTTTTATAGCCTGAGTCTGACAATTTAAAACCTGAGTCTGCCTGAGCTCAAAATATTTTGTGTTATCAAAGCTTGATACCGAAAATACACAGTTGAAAATTAATAACATTTTAAAATTATTTCAAGGTTAATTTTCTCATTTAAAAATCCCTTCTTGCATAGAAATAATGATTAATCCTAAATACTCTCCCACGACATTTTGTGTTTTTTATGTTCCGTAAAATCCTTTCAAAATAGCAAATTTGTTAGTGATACCAGAAACTGGCAGAAATGTAAAATAGTAACCATTCGTATTCTTTTAAAGTATCTTGTACAATTATGGCAGAAAGGCATTTGTTCTATTTTCCAGTCATTCTGAAAAGGACTTCAAACAAAAAGAGAGGATAAACAAGGGATATCTGACAGCTTCTTTATGATACACTAAAAGTGCCAAAGCTTTGGAATCACATAGAATATTTCTCTTTATATCCCATCAATAACAATTCAATTTCTTTTCCAATTGTCTTTTAGATGATTGTAAGACACTTTATGAAACTTAAAACTACATTCTTGTTTCTTAAATAGTATCTGGTAATAAAGAATAATCTTCATGTATTCCACGAAATTTCACGTTATCACAATTCAAGATATTTTTATTGGGAGAGCATAGTTGCAGAATTTACGATTCGTTTTAAATCATATTTGGAAGAGCTTATTAGATGAAAAACTTCATGATTCATGTAAAATCACATTAAAATAATTAAGCATGTTTCACAAGAAAGTGGCGCATGTGTTGTTCAGTATAAGTAATCACAGGAAGATTAAAAACTTTGATTATTCTATTTACACTTTAAATATATACAGTATTTACAATGAAAACATTTGGATAATATTTGTTAAATAAATTCCACACGGGGAATTCAAGATGATCATATTAAAATTTCACCAATTATGTTCTTCTATAAAAGAAGCCACGAAAATGGCATTATTTAATATTCGGAAATAAATTTCCCTTTTTTTTTAAAATTAAACATCATTTCTTCTAATAGAAGACCACGACAAAAAACCTATACGCAGCTTATTACCTGCTGCGTTTAAGATTCACATTCACAAAAACTAACTAAAAAAAAAAAAGTAAAAAATGTTTTCAAAATATCAATTCTCTCGAAGGTCACGTGATCCTTCGCGGCGCCTAAGCAGTCTGGCTGACTGCTCGAGAGAGGGTTGCAAAATATTCCACAAACTCCCCCCCCCCCCCTCCCCCCGATGAACAAGGGTTCATCAAAATGGGGATTCAAATAATTAAAGTAGAAATAAAATTATTCTAAAAAATCATCAGTTACACTTATACATAAATACAATACAAATCAAAATATATACTTACATACTGGACTTCAAATAAAATAATAAAACAATTTAAAAAATTTTTGTTGACAAGCTTCTGCTACTAAAAATAGAAAGAACAATTTAAATCTATACAAATTTTTCTAGAATATTCAATACAAAAAATTAAACTAAAAATTAGAAATATTATCAAACAAAAAGCACTTTTTTTTTTTTTTTTTTTTTTTTTTTAAGAAAAGTCAAATAAGAGTTTGTTTTTTTTGAGTCTCTTAATAAAAGCAGTTCAGAGTTTTTTAGTTCCAAGTTAGACACAAAAATTAATAGGTCTTTTAATGATGGAATTATTTGTCTTCAGTTCATAAGACCTTTTTTTTTTAAAAAAAAAAAATCTCTGTCCACAAATACTCAACTTCCAGAAAGTTCTTGATACATGTTCATATGCATAAGAATCACATCATATATTTCAAAGTCAGAAGTATTATTCTGATCCGTGTAGTGAGCAGATTGTAAGTTGAGAAGGCACTTATTTTTCAAGCGCTTCCAAAAATGATTCAGAAGAGTCTCGCGCAAACAGAAGCGTTTCACTAAGGATTCCTTGGTTGCAGGTAAACACAAGATATGCTTTAGAGTTGCTATAACTAGTTGACCAGGGCGAACGCTAAATTTCTTGGAGATTGCACGTTTGTTCAGGACTGATTTTATACACTGTCTGGATCTTAAAATCCAAAACTTTTCACGAGTTTTTACCAATGTACTGGACACTCTTGAATGAAAAACTTTTTCATGTGCATCTTTCACGATTATTTCAGTAAGTTTGTGTTTTGCAGGAATCACAACTGGATGTTTTTCATAAAATGAGGAATCAGACTTTTGTAACCGTCCTCGTACCAACAGCAAAACATCATCTGACAACATAGGATTTAACTGAAGAAGATTCGACTCTTTAGGGATACTCTTGTTACATTTCATGGATTTTATAACTTCAGGGAAACTTTCTTCCTGCACCAGCTTTAACCAAAAATTTTCAGCATGTAACATTTTCTTAGCTGATAATTCTGAAAAATCTCTTTTTTCTACCTTCAATTTTATATTAGAAATAAATCTAAATAGCCATACAGTTACTCGATACAATTTCTTTAGGGAGCTATACATTTCAAGATTAAAAATGGGAATTTCATCAGATTTATTTGTTTGAACAACACAAGAGATGGTGGCTGCTTTTTTATACTTCTCTTCAGAAACATCAGGTAATCGAGATGCAGTAATTTTAACACTAGGCCACTGATTTTCAGGTAAGGAAAGAAATTCAGGAACATACACATTAGGGTTAGCATCAGGAAAAACATGCAATTGGAGATGCTCCTTTTCCATGATCAGGTTGCTAAAATACTGCCAGGGAATTTTCAAGTGAGCGAGATCAGGGATTTCTGAAAGCCAATTTTGCCAATCATTTTCTAGTTCACCAGAAACAAAAGGGGCAATAAATCCGGCTGAATCAAAGAACATAGTTGCAATTTTCAAAACATTGCGTTTAGTAGAAGAATAATTATTTAATTTTTCTAACAAGGGTCATAATTCTAGTCCTAATTTATCTTCTGTATTGTTCCAGATCAGTTCTAAAATTTTCAAAGAAGTATTTGGGGGTTCAGAACACGAAACAGGAATGTTTTCATCATCTAAAACATTAGAATTTAAGTTAGGGCCGTGATTCAAACATTCGTTTAATGATAGAGAATCACTATATTTGGAAGAAGCATCATAGACTATGCGCATTTTTGTTGTAGTTTTATCGTCACGGATAACAGGTCTATGTGGCATGTAATAGAAATTATTAGAATGTTTCTCGGTGCACAATTCTATTACACCCTCATTAAACTGCTCTAGCAAAATGGAGATATATTCCTTAATTAAAGAATCGTTTTTCAAGAATTTATTTTCTAAACTAGAAAACCGCTTCTTTGCTACTTCAAGATTATTTCTAAGCAATTCACGAGAATTTTTCCACAATAATTTTGCTTCATAACGCCCATTTATGAATTTTAAATTTTCTTTAAATTCTTTTATTACCTCATGATTGGTAATGTTCTTTTCATTGCTTTCAGCAATGCCAGTTGATTCAAGATCCCAAAATGCTTTCAGCTGAGTATTTATATTTTCAACTGAAACACGCAAACAAGCTACTTCTTTTTTATTTGACTCTATCTGCCCTTGCACCGTATGACCGAAAATAGTTTCTGCAACGTATAATTCTTTTGTCAATTTTCCCTCGATTCCCTTTAATATTTTCCACAAAAAGTCAGACCCTAGCAAAATATTTATTTCCTGTTCAAGACCTGTATCAGCAGGCTTAAAGCCTCTTGTTCTCATTATGTCTAGAAGTTCTGGCTCTAGGGTTTTCACAGAAGCTCCAGTTATATTATCAACCACAAGAGCTTCAATATTTATCGAGTTAATAGGTTGCACAATACTGGATAATTCAAGAGCAACAACTTCATAACAAGATTCATAAGGGCGTCTCCGCCCAAAAGGATAAACTAATAAATTTTCTCTTCGCAATGGCTTCAATTTTAATTTTTGTACTAGAGATCTCTTCACGAAGCATTTTTCTGAACCACTATCACATAAAACGCGAGCCAACAAGCATTCCTTACCAGCAGACACAGAAACTGTACAAGTCTGCAATAATGTTGCTTTATTTTGTTTATATTTTTGTTCCGACATCATAGATACAATTGCACCTTTCTTTTCTTTTTCAGGATTTTCTTTTGCTGTTTCTTTAAAACAAAACAATTGACTATGGGTATTGTTACCACGTTTGGAACAAGGATTAATTTTTGTTCTACAATTTGCAGATAAATGCGACCTATAACAGCATCTGTAACAGCGACCTTCTTTCTTTAATTTATATCGTTTTTGTTCATCAGTGAATTCTGAACAATTCAGTCCTACATGATCAGAAGACTTGCAAAATATGCAAAACTGTTTTGTAGATGTATTTAAAGCAGCAGCGGAAGGTATATTTTTCTTTTGAGGAAAATTTTGATATTTACTTGAAGAATTTTCATATTTGGTTTTAGAATTTTCATAAGCCTTGCTTTGGGAATTATTTACTAAATTAGTAGCTTCCCGGCATCTTAGTTCCGTTTTAATAAAATTTATTAAATCGGTGACTTCACAGTCCTTATCGGGGTCACGTTTTTGATGGAAATCTAGTATCAAATTTTCTGGTAATAACCTTAATAATATGGGTTGTAATAAATGGCCGTAAGAGCCCGATGGCACTCCTAACCTATCAAGATTTTTCATACACGTTTCAATATTATCATACAACTTTCTTAAAGAAGTAACATTGTTAGTGGATTTCACTGGTTCAAGATTTAGAATTTTATTCATGTAACAGTTTATGATATTTTCCCGCTTACCATACCTCTCTTCTAACAATTTTAAACAAGTAGAATAATTTTGATCTGTCAGTTCAAAACCAGATACAATATTATATGCAGGACCAGACAACAAGGATTTGAGATATTGGAATTTTTCAATTTTTGATAACGATTCGTTTGAATCTATCGCACTAGTAAATAAATTAAAAAATTCTAAGAACTGGCTTGCATCACCAGAAAATTTTTCTATGTTAAGTTTAGGAAGCTTCACTGCCGAAACTGGTTTACTTCCGATTTTTGAACCGTTACTTGATTCTAGTAAAACTTTTGGTTCAGTTTCGATTTTACATTTTTTAAGCCTCATCTTAATTTTAAATTTCAAACTTGATATTTTTTCAGAATATTCTTCTACCGATTTTAGTTCTTTTTCATATTCAGTTTTTTCCTGAATTAGCTCATCTATTTCGGAATCTAATTCCTTTAGTTGAGCTTCCTTTTCATTTACGAGCTCTAATGATTCCATTAAAGAATCGCAATCAGTTTTATCAATATCAACAGATAATAATGTATCACATTTTGAGATTAATTTTGTAACTGCCGCGCGAACGGTAGCTCTTTTACTTTTAAGCTTATCAGGCTTATCCATGTTTAAAATTTATTTCAATTTTCAAAATAAATTATCATGAGAAAACGTTATTTTCAATAAATCAAGAGTCAATAGTCATGCAGAATAATAAAGGTATTTCTTACCTTTTTTCCCGGTTATTGAGGCACCAAAAAAATAAAGAATAATCTTCATGTATTCCGCGAAATTTCACGTTATCACAATTCAAGATATTTTTATTGGGAGAGCATAGTTGCAGAATTTACGATTCGTTTTAAATCATATTTGGGAGAGCTTATTAGATGAAAAACTTCACGATTCATGTAAAATCACATTAAAATAATTAAGCATGTTTCACAAGAAAGTGGCGCATGTGTTGTTCAGTATAAGTAATCACAGGAAGATTAAAAACTTTGATTATTCTATTTACACTTTAAATATATACAGTATTTACAATGAAAACATTTGGATAATATTTGTTAAATAAATTCCACACGGGGAATTCAAGATGATCATATTAAAATTTCACCAATTATGTTCTTCTATAAAAGAAGCCACGAAAATGGCATTATTTAATATTCGGAAATAAATTTCCCTTTTTTTTAAAAAAATTAAACATCATTTCTTCTAATAGAAGACCACAACAAAAAACCTATACACAGCTTATTACCTGCTGCGTTCAAGATTCACATTCACAAAAACTAACTAAAAAAAAAAAGAGTAAAAAATGTTTTCAAAATATCAATTCTCTCGAAGGTCACGGCGCCTAAGCAGTCTGGCTGACTGCTCGAGAGAGGGTTGCAAAATATTCCACAGGTAATGGTGATTTTCTTTTTTCAATTTATTAATAAATAAAATTTTCACTTTGAGTCCGACCCTAAAATCTGATACAAAAATCGAGCTTGGACCCGTTTCAGGCCTGGGCTTGGGTTCATGCTGAGCTTATATCGTCTCTAATATGTGTTTGTATAAATGCTTATGTTGAGAAATAAATACTTTAGGTTTTTTAATCAAGGCTGTTACTTTGTCCCGATAATTTGTTTAGTGTTTAAGTCATTGTTGTAATTTTTCTATGTTGTGCTTACCTGTTTCTATATAATGTTTTCACTATTTCTTTGCTTTTTTATGCCTTTTCAGAATCAGTTATATTCATTTAATGGCTCACTTCCGTATGCATGTACAAATTCATGATCAGACCAATGCTTTTATCAGAGGCTTCCGTTCAATTGTCAACCCTGATTGGCTAACAATGTTTTCCACTCCAGAATTGCAGAGACTAATATCTGGTGATAATACACCCATCGATTTAGTAGATCTGAGGTGAGATTTTACTTTATTCTTTTTATTAACTGAAGTTATTTAAATTGATCAAATATAGTAAAAATTACATTGTGTTATATCTAAAACAGATTAGCTTAAATCACCCATAAAACTAATATTGTCTTCTAAATTTAAAAAAAAAAAAAAATTATGTACATGCATAACCTCTTTCTCTTAAGATTTAGTTTATCGATTTTGATATTTTTATTTTAAGTACTTTTCAAGTTTTGTTCTTGAACAGTAGCAGTGGCACATTTAAAAATTTGACAACAGTAGGCTGACATTATTTGCTGCCTTTGAAGTTTTTATTAAATCAAAATTAATACCTTGATTTCTGTGTGAAATAAACATAGAATTTATATGTTAAATAAAATTACATATAAGAATTATTTAAATTTGTGATTAGCATATTAGTTCTTGAAAATATTGATATCTTCATCTATAAGTTTATATATGACTAGTATATAACCCCTGTCAAAAATGATGGAATGTTGATCTGCATTTTATTTGCATAAGACTTCATGCAAACAAACAGCTTAAAGATTTTATTAATTGAAGGGTTTGTATTGTAGACAAGCATATTTTTAAAATGGCAAATGATTTCTATAAATACAAATTATGAGGATATTCTTTTACTCAATATTCAATTTCTGAAATAGTTCAACGATTGGACAAAACATTCACATTCAATATTTAAAATAATAATAATAATAATACATGTGCAAAAGTTTTTGTAAAAAGTGTTTTCAATGAGTTTCTAAAGATTTTGATGCACCACATAGCTCATTGTTTGGTGACATAAGCAAAATTAAATGCAAATTCTGAAATTGTTTAACAATTGCTCAAAACATAAAAATTTTGTTAGTTTTAAATTGTCTTAAGTTAATAGTATAATAGAGTTCAATTTTAACATTTCTTGAAGAACAAAGTAACTTATTAATATAAACAAAAAGAACAAATGAATATAAATATATAATAAATATGTAAATTCATTCTGATAATTACTGTTTATATGTTTCTAAAGTTCGAATATCAAAATATTTTTAATGAAAAGTTAGAAGATTACTATTACATTTTAATAAATATTCATTTTAATTATTAAAAGATATAGCTTAAAACTGATAAGAGATTTTAATTTCATTAACAATATTGAATTTACAATAAAAATTTCTAAAACAACTGATAACAGATTAATAAATATTTTTATATATTAATAATAATACTGAATTTTGAAAGATGAATCCTTTAATAAATTAATTCTGCTAATTTGATATATATATGCCATAGTTTTGAAGATTTCTAAAGCTATGTCAATACTTTGTAAAAGAATTTTTTCAGCAAAACGTTTCAAAAATTTGCCACCATAGGCTTTAGGATACTTCTCTAATTTGAAAATCTGCTGCTGTGCTTGAATTAATTAAGATATGGGTCTATGTAACCCACTTCATTTATTTATTTTTGCTTAATATGTTTAATTTTTATTGCTTGTTTAACTTTTTTATGTAGAAAAAAAATAGAATTTTTGTTTGCCCTCTTTTTTTTTTTTTTTTTTTTTCTTTTCTTTTAAGCATGAGGCGGCGGGTGGTGATTTTTAAGAACTGTTTTAGTCACTATAGCAACTCAATAAAGTTTTGCTTTTTAAAACCTTTATAAGTTTATAATTTTTTTAATTGTTTAAAAATGTGTTGCTTTATGCATTTTTTATGTATATATTAAACTTTAATATCCTTGTCTCTATTTCTGTATTTCTAGGAAACATACAAAATATTTTGGTGGATTTCATAATAATCACCGAGTGATTAATTGGCTATGGGATGTGCTAGAAAAAGATTTTTCCCAGGAAGAGCATCGAATGTTCCTAAAGGTTTTTAATTTCAACTTCTTTTTTTTTTTTAATTACTAGGGGGCTCTGCCCCCTACGAGCTACGCTCTTCAACCCCCGTTCAGACACCGCAGACTCTAAAAGTATGCTAATTTGATCAGCTTTAAAAAGATTTCGGAAGATTGAATTATAATTTAAAAAACAGTGGCGATCTCCCTACAAACGGATTTCTATTCATTTCTCTTTGATTGGGGAATTTTAAAGCCAAATCCGCTGCAGTACTACTTGATTATCCCGTTGACCAATTTTGCCAAATTATACAAATTGACATAATTTTTATTTTAAATAACGAAAGAACAAATAAATTAGTGCAGCATTAATAAAAATACAAATAAAACGTCGAAATAAAAATAACTTGATGACGTAGACACGTGTAACTTGCTTAAAGTCAAGTTAATGTGACATTTACGATCAACCATTATTGCCATTTAATCTTATAGTTTGGCGAATGGTAGATTTTTGGTCAATGGGATAACTAAGTAGTACCAAAGATACAATCGCTGTTTTCGTCTTTGATTAAGTAAAATAAATTAAACATTTCAGAATAAGCTAATATGAAAGGAATTAAGTAAACAGAGCCTTTGTCTCTCGGTATTTTTTAACAAAGCGAAAAGAACGTTCTTTTAAATAAGACATTTTAAATTAATTGTTTTTAATCTGACGTAATTTTGACCAAACTATTCGTTCTCTTTTTAATATTCACATGAAAATACTTTTGTTAGAAATGAAATATTATTTGCGCTTTCCTAACAAAAATAGTTGAAAAGTATCCTCTCAAAATATCAAATAAATGTCTAGCGCAATTTCTAAATTTAAACTGTTTTGCGATATTATTTTGTGTTCATTTTATGTAATAACTGTAATGTGACGTAAATATGATGTAATTTCTCCTATTTAAGACTTCTAACGTATGTTAATGAATTTATTATTTTACAATTTCCTTTATCTCTTAAAATTCACGTGTAAATATAGTTTTTATGACGTAATTTTTAATAAGTTCCTGATTTTTGTACATAACTAGGGGGCTCGGCCCCCTACGAGCTACGCTCGCCAACCCCCGTCCAGACACCGCAGACTCTAAATGCACGCTAATTTGATCGGCTTTAAAAAGATTTCGAAAGATTGAATTATAATTTAAAAAACAGTGGCGATCTCTCTATAAACGAATTTCTATTCATTTCTCTTTGATTGGGGAATTTTAACGCCAAATCCGCTGCGGTACTACTTGATTATCCTGTCGACCAATTTCGCCAAATTATATAAATCGCCAAACCACTCGCCAAATTATACAAATTGATATAATTTTTATTTTAAATAACGAAAGAACAAATAAATTCGTACAACATTAGTAAAAACACAAATAAAACGTCCAAATAAAAATAACTTGATGACGTATACACGTGTAACAACATTTCAAAATAAGCTAATATAAAAGGAATTAAGTAAAGAGAGTCTTTGTCTCCTGGTATTTTTTAACAAAGCGAAAAGAAAGTTCTTTTAAATGAGACATTTTAAATTAATTCTCAAAATATCGAATAAATGTCTAGCGCAATTTCTAAATTTAAACTTTTTTGCAATATTATTTTGTGTTCATTTTATGTAATAACTATAATGTGACGTAAATATGACGTAATTTCTCCTAAGACTTCTAACGCATGTTAATGAATTTATTATTTTACAATATCCTTTCTCTTTTAAAATTCACGTGTATACTTTTTATGACGTAATTTTTAATAAGTTCTTGCTTTTTATACGTAAGTATTTAATTCTAATTTGAAAGTTTTTTTCCTGTTTATAATAGTCACGTGTAAATAAATTTTTAATTTGAAGCAAACATTATTGCTTGCGCTTTTTATACAGTTGGCAACAGTTTAAATTAGTACAATTTTCTGAAATCTGTAAAAAATATCTCTAGAAATGCTGAAAATTTGAATTTAAAATAGAAATAAAACCTGAAAAAATGAGTCAAAATAAAAAAAAAAATGCAATCTGCACTCCGGCAAATTTTAACGCATAAAATGATGTAAAAATGATTAAATTCCTATGAATAGTTTTTGCTCCTATAAAACTTTTTTAGTGGAACGATTTTGTCCAACTTTAGCATTAAATAACTCTTCAAATAATTCTTCGATTTGAAAACTGTCTGCATCAGCGTGTTTATCAAACATTTCTGTATAAAACCACCGATTTTCATATTTTTGTATGCATTATTTTTGTTAATATTAACGAAGAAAGGCCTCCGGTCACAAAAAAATCAAAACCGGCGGCGGCGGTGACAGCGGTAGTTACTTTTTTTTAGAATAGAGAGATTATTTAATTTTAATTCCAAATGTTTCTTTCTGTTTATAATAGTCACCTGTAAATAAATTTTTAACTTATTTACACGTATAAATATATATATATATTTTTTTAAGCAAACATTATTGTTTGCGCTGTTTATACAGTTGGCAACAGTTTAAATTAATATCACTTTCTAAAATATGTAAAAAATATCTCTCGAAAGGCTGAAAATTTGAATTTAAAATAGAAATAAAACCTCAAAAAATGAGTCAAATTAAAAAAAGAAATACAGTCTGCATACCGGGAACTTCAAACGTATAAAATGATCTAAAAATGATTAAATTCCCATGAATAGTTTTTGCTCCTATAAAACTTTTTTAGTGGAACAATTTTGTCCAACTTTAGCATTAAATATCTCTTAAAATAATTCTTCGATTTGAAAACTGTCTTCATCAGCGTGTTTATCAAGCATTTCTGTATAATACTACTGATTTTCATATTTTTGTATGCATTATTTTTCTTAATATTAAGAAGAAAGACCTCCGGTCACAAAAAATTCAAAACCGGCGGCGGCGATGGTAACAGCGGTAGTTACTTTTTTTTAGAATAGAGAGATTATTATTTTTATTTATTTATACTTTTTTAATCCTTCACAAGAACATCAAAATTTTTGCTAAAATGCATTTGTGTTTTCATCTGAATTATTTAGATAAAATATTTGTATCATTATTGTTGTTTTCCTAGTTTAATATTTTTAATTACTTTTTTATTATAAATTTAGGTGTTCTATAAATTAAGCGATTTTAATTGAGTCATTAGTTCTTTTTCAGACTCAAGAAAATTAAGTTATTTTAATAGCAGTGTTATAATAACTTTACTGAAAATAAAAACAAGCATATGGTGCTATTCAAATAAACCAGTTGTTGCTAGTATCTTTCATGTTTGATGCCAATTTTGCTTGTGGGGTCTGATTACGGAATATTAGAAAAAATAATCTGAAAGAAGATAATCAATAATAAGACCATAATCTTAAGTTTAGAGTGTCTTTGTTTTTAAGAATTCTATCTTGAACTTGTAGCTTCTGCTGAGAACTGAAACAAGATACTGTGATATTGTAAAGATTTATTTTCTTCTTCATTCTTTCTCTCTCTCTTTCTCCCCCTCTCTTGTTTTACTGGCTAACCTTTTAAATTGTTAGAATATGTTCTTAATGTCTTATGTTGTTGCTTTTTTATTAGTAGCAACTGTTAAATTATTGTGATTCTTATGTATCTTGAATAGTTCTTAGAAAATAGAAAACTCTGCAATTTCAGCTTGTTTTTTAATTTTTGTGGTCTTCACAGGTATATTAAATTTTGAAATAAAATGGCTAAATTTTTGTGGAACTTTTTGGATTTTATGTTTTGCAATTCAAAAGTCATTAACAGATGTCTGTTCAAGTTAACACTATCTGTATATTGTTTTCATCGTAGAAAGAGGGATTATTTTTTCAAAACACATAGCTTTTTTTGTTTTTATGGTGTGTTTAAAAAAAAATTACTTTTGTATTAGCTTTTGCCTGCAGCTCAGGTAAAATGTAAGTTTTGCAATTCAGAGTGCAAATTTTACATATAATTTTTAGTCTTTTTTGCATAATTTATCTAACTAATAGTGCAAACTAAGCCATGTTTAATGACATTTATATTAAAACCTTCCCTGAAAACCTATCTAACAGTGCAAATCCTATCAAAATTCATTCAGCAGAACTCAAGTTATAAGCAGCCGGAATGAAATTTCCTTTTGCATTTTATATATATAGTAAATTAAACATGAACTATATGTATATGTCAAATATGTAGTAATATTATCAATATGAATGCAACCACATTTTCTTATTTTACAAAAAATTAATCCAAGCTCCCTGTAGAAGACATTTTTTAGTTCTGTTTTTCTTTTTACATTTATGTATTTTAAAATTATCATAAATGAGATATACAGAAGGGAATAAGCTGTTTTAATTCTTCATTTAAAAAAAAAAAAAAGCTGTTACAAACATAATTTTGGAATTTATTATATTTCCATATGCTTTTATGGCAATATGTTTAAATGTTTTCTCATATGGGTGTTCTGATAAAAATTTCTTAGTTTAGCCTACTTTATGTTTATATTTCCATTTTAAAAAACATGACCTTGGTAGTAGATTTAAGGCCCATCTGTTCCAAAATTTTGTTCAGTCAGCACCAGGCCTGCAGGGTCGGAGTCGGACCCATTTTATGGGCAAAAGAGTTGGAGTCTGAGTCTTTATAAAACAAGCTGACTCCGACTCCAGATTTTTTGTTAGACATTTTAAAGTGAAATGAAACTAATTATGTGTAATTGTAAATCTATAAAATGAATTATTATAGTTATTTATGGGCTATATCAGGCTACTCAAGTTAAAAATGACCGATTTAACTTCAGTGTACAAAGTAGATGCAAGTCTATGTACAAAATAAGTACAAGGTACCCGTGTACAAAGTAGAGGAAAACTGTTTTAATTCATAACTGTAGTAAATATTTTACATTTAGTATATAAGTACTTCCCCTCACATTTTTGGGGTTTGCAGATAGAACCTGATATAGAAAGGTCTGCAAGGGCCCAAGGACCGGAAAATGAAGGCAACATTTCGAATAGGCCGTATAAGTAGAATTAAGACAATCTATATTATAAAGGACAAACATATCTGTGCGTAACGCATGCGTCATTCTGCGAATGGCAACACTTTGATATTTGAAATGAAATTTTGGTTTTGCAATTTTCTCTGCTGTAAATTTTTTAACTTCTAAACATCGCACATTTTTAATTTTTACACCGTCATATGAGGAAAAAAATGCTCTTTTAAATGCAATTTGTTTGAAAGCTGTATCTCAATTTAATTTTGAGATATTAATTTTTTTGTAGTTTTTAATACATTTTTTGTAATTGTGGCAACTGAAGAACTCCATTTCTGTTTAAAGTCATGGAGGGTTGAAAGTAAAGGGAAACTAATCACGGAAGAAAGAAAATAATATATTACTGTACCTTTTTGTTGCCATTTCCTCACAAAAACTGAAAAAATAAATTGAAATTAAAATATGTGCTATGTCAGCGATTTTTTAAATTTCTAAATATCGCACATTTTCAATTTTTAAACCGTCATATAAAGAAAAAAATCTACTTTCAAATGCAATTTGTTTGGAAATTGTATCTTAATTGACTAAGTTATTATATTTTTTAAATAACTAGCCGCCCGTGGCAACCAATTTGGTTTCCCTTAAATGTATTCTAGGCATTGTATCATGTTACTTTTATTCATAATTTAATTTACTTGCTCAATCCTTCGCCAAATTTGAAGATTCTGATAGAGAAATCGAGAACCCCCTACAGTTATGTTAGTCGGGCACAGGTGATAAATCGCCAAACATTGTACCCATCGCATTTCTTTTTATATTTCGTTAATTCAGATTAAAATGTAATCCTTTCACTCATTTTATTTAGAATGGATGACTTTAATTTAAAAATAGAACTTTTAAAGTTCATGACTTTCACTTAAAAAAAAAATTCTTCGCAAAAAAAAAAAGAGAAAAGAAAAAGAATAAATAATACCATAAACCATTTAATTTCAACATCAAAGCATTGTTTTAATTTACCCCTCGAAAAATAAAAAATGCTGATGGCGAGTTAAAAAATGCTATTGGCGAGAATTGCACCCAGCTAACATAAAAGTCCGAACTCTTTGCGGTCATAGACACTTTTATGTAGTTTTATTTGAAAAAAATATTTGGATTAAATCGGTTGTCAGAAAAAAATTTCTTTTCTCGCCATAGACCTTTTCTCTATTTTGCCAAGTTTCTATACTGGAAAAGCACCTTCATTTATTTTTTTATTTATTGTAGTTTAAATTAGATAAATAAAAGGTGTCATATACGCACTACATTGGCACGACTATTTTCTGACGCCAATGACATATACGCACCGGGGTACTTAACTGGCGCCAAAGTGTTGTTATTTTGCTTGATATGGTAACCCGGATGTAGTTGTTTATTTATTAATAAATTGTTTATTTACTTTTATTTTATTTTTTTTAATTATATAAATTGTTTTGTTCTATAGTTATTAATTAAACTTTTTATTTATTTATTGTTTTTCACTTTTTTAAAATATTACACAATAGACAAATGAGATGCGTTTCATTCGGGCGTTGCCATTAAACAATTAACCGCCAATTGTTTACAATTAACCAATTGAACAATTAACCAACAATTGCGATTTCTGTGCCACGTACAATAGAGTAATATTTATATAGATTCAAGCATAAATTATTTTTTAATTTATCACGTGTAGCTCGATTACGGAAGGTTAATCCGCTTGCCCTTAAAACAATGTAAAAGTTCAGCATATGTTTTCGTCTAATGTTCTATAACAAAGTTAAAACTTCCTCTATAGAAAAATAAATAATTTAATGTAAATAAGAAACAAATTTAACAGACATGTGATTGAACCACACGCTTATGCACCGAAATGATCGGAAAGACTGACGTAAGTCACAAAATCTTGGGTTAATAACTCCTGGCATATGGTGACATGTGAAAGTATCACTTTTAATAAATTTCAAAACTTTATTTGATTGCATAATTGATATTTTTCATATAAAAATTCTTTTTGATATTAGTGGGCAATCTAAAATATATATTACGTGTAAAAAAATAATTAGATAAAAAAAAAAATTGGTTTTCATCTATATTCTGTAACCCGAGGAGCTCGGGTTCGATCCCCTAGTTTATATTAATGGACCGGATCAGACTGATTAAAAAAATTGAGCAGGGTGACAAGCCCAATATAACAAATTTGAAAGAATCAAACTATGCCGATAAAATAGGAACAATTTAGAATGGGCATGATTGGGGTGAGAATAAATACAAAGGCACAACCGAATTTTTTAGGGGACGGGCCTTAAAATTTTTGCCCTTACCGAAGGTAGTGCGAAAATTATAAATTTAATCTATCTTTTGGAGACAAAAGAACTAAGAAACCAGTATAGCATTGTCATAGAAGCCTTCCCCCCCCCCCTTTTTTTTTTTTTTTTTTTTTTCCTTCAATTTTTTCCAGTCTGTATGACCAAAAGTCAAAATTCTAAAATATCCTTCCTTTATTTAATTATTTTTGTGCACAGGAGTCAAAATAAGATGAAATTGTAATTCTTTGTTTCCGAATCAGCGATACCCTAAATAGCGATAAAAGGAAATTTCGTTATCTTTCACCTTTTGAATTTCAGATTTTTTCAAGTCTGCAGAACCCAAAATGAAGCCAAAAATGTAAAATTAATTCAAAAAAGTTTTTTTTTTTTTTTTTTTTCTTATTGAATCCACAGAACTTGAATTATTTCCAAAATAATAAAATTTTCATGTTTATTTTTCTTCCTTTCCATAGAAATTTTTCCAGTCTGGAGGACACAGCAAAATAAACAACTGAATTGTAACGATTTCACTTTTTCTTCTCATTCCACAGGTCCAAAGTAGTAACATTTCCATTTTGTGTTCTTTAGACTTCGATAGTTGGATTTTTCGAGTTTGCAGGCACAAAATTATAAAATTAATAAAGTGGAAAATATAATTTTTTTTTTTTTTTTTTTTTGAAGCCCTAAAAAGAGAATAATTGTCGAAATAGTGAGATCTTAGTTTTATTTTTCTTATATTCCATCATTATTTAAACCAACAGGCAACACTGTTATCCATCCCGGAGTGGGAATAGGAGTCGAAGTCATTAAAATATGTCGGAGTCGGCCATTTTTCCCACCGACTCTGCAGCCCTGGTCAGCACCCATCATGTGAACACCAATTTATTTCTACTTTTATTGTTAAAAGTATCGTTTACTCTACCTAATCAAAAGAGATGTTAATTGTAAGCCTTATTATAAAACTTCAGCTATGTATATCCTTTGTATGGAGATTAAAGATTTTTTTTTAAAATTCTTTTATGCATTTATTTTAATTGTTATGTACATTTTATTTATTAAAAAGAATTGTTACTATTTTCAGTTTGTTACAAGTTGTTCCAAACCCCCTCTTCTTGGTTTTGCACATCTTGAACCTGCATTTTCTATCCGCTGTGTTGAAGTTAGTGATGACCAGGTAGTTTTATTTATATATTTTTTCTTCAACAAATGCTGCTTACTTTTTACAGTTTATTCTGTTATATAAATATTTATTGTTTTTAATTTGATCAAAATCATTAATATTTTGTGGACATGTCCACATTATCCAGAACTACTGAAATATTGTTCACCTACAAGACACATCTCAACAAAAGTAAATTTCACAAGAGAGGCAAAAGAAAATTTGCATGGTTTTCCTGTAACATGAAATTATAGCACATAGCTCTGCATACAGGAATAAAAACGTGCATAAAAGCAGGTCCTTAAAGCCTTTAGGAATGAAGACATAGGATGAGTTTTGGAGGGTTGGGTAATTTTACCCTCTCTACACAATCCACCCCATCTCTCTTCTGAGGTCACAAATGCACATATAGCGTAATGAAGTAATTTTCCATATAACTACACTTATGAAACTTTTTGTGTAGCAAGAGACACCCGTTACAGACCTATTCGTGGAATAAAATGCAAAAGGAATTTTTTGCGAGATGTGTCACTTTTTTTGCAGGTGTATATGTATTTACTTTTAAAAATCATTTTCTGGTGAATAACTCTCAAAAACTATACAATTAAATATGTCCAATAAAATTGCACTGTGTACATTTTCAATTGAAATGTTATTCTATATCTTTAGACAGTAGATTTCAGAGGGTTAAATCATGTATTACATTTATTATCATTTAATGGATTGTGTTAGTAATTTTAATTCAGTAAAGCAGAGAATAGATTTAAATATGACAAAATTCGAAATTTATTTTAAGCCCTAAAAAATCCACAAGGGTCAGGGCTGTTTTATCTGTCAGGCTGGGGGTTGTTTTAAACCCAAGTTTTTTTTTTCTCTTTTTTTTTTTTTTTTTTTTTTTACTATGCCTTATGTACCACTTGAGGCATTATATGTACCTGGCAGATCCTTATATTTATTTACTTGTAAGAATCAAGAAAAAAATGGATACAATGAAAATAGTGAATACAGTGGAACTCCACTTATACATTACCTGAGTTGTATGTTTCCCTCAGTTATACGTTTCAACTCAGCACTCTCGGTCATTTGCCATTAAAAATTAGCTGAGTTATATGAGTTATGTTTCCCTCAGCTACAAGTTACGTTTTTGCTTTTCTGCATGAAATTTCATCGCAATTTTATGTTTTGCTGAAAATAATTTCAGAACTTTTGCCTCCCGACTATGACGACGTATCTGATTGTGATGATCCTATTCAGAGCGATCAATCGGTGCCAAACTTCGGAACTGCTCTGAAAGCTTTTGACATTGTAAAGTGGTTCATCAGGAGTACAAGCAATAACTAAAAAGCTGCTGCATTGTTAACAAAAATGCAAAGTTTAATGTTCATCGTCGATTCTGGAGAAAAGAAACAATCCAAGATTAGTGATTATTTCAATAAAATTTAGGAAACTGCTGAAATGTCTTTTGATAAAATATTTACATGCCAAAGCAATTTCAGTGTTTTCTTTGAATACTCTATCTATATTATAAAGGACAAACATATCTGTGCGTAACGCATACGTCATTCTGCGAATGGCAACACTTTGAAGTTTGAAATGAAATTTCGCTTTTGCAATTTTCTCTACTGCAAATTTTTAAACTTCTAAACATCCCACATTTTAAATGTTTACACCGTCATATGCAGAAAAAAATGCACTTTTAAATGCAATTTGTTTGAAAGCTGTATCTCAATTTCTTTTTGAAATATTAATTTTTTTATAGTTTTTAATACCAATTTTCTAATCGTGGCAACTGAAGTACTCCATTTCTATTAAAAGTGGATTAGTTTATTTATTGATTATATTCTTACTGATACCATTTTCTCATTACAATTAAAAATATATATTTAAAAATTTGAACAGAAAATGATGTTACGCTTAAAAAAAGACACAATTTCTCTGATGATGCTGCTATATTTCACTATTTTTTCATTTCGCTGATATTGAGTTTGAGTCAATAGGCAAAATATTTCAGCGACTGAAAATGACGTCATATTTAAAAGTAAACGATAATTTTATTTGATAAAATGAGATATATCCCCTTGAATACGTCGAAAAGTTATAAATTTCTGGAATTTTTATGCGCAGGTACAGAGATTATACTAAGACCTCAAATCACGAGTGGGAATTTTAACATGAAAAGTTGTAATAGTTGACAAACGTGACTTCAAGCTTGAAAATATATTTATTAATAACCTATTGCGCATTAAAATGTTTTTAAATGGTTAATATGGATGTGAAACGTGGAAAATGACTTGATTTGGTTTAGATGTAAAGGTAGAAAAATTCTATGATTATGTCAAGGTCATTTTTGCAGATTTTTCATTCCGTAATACCAAGCATCAATTACTAACTTAATCAAAATTACTTATGTTGATTATATGTTACTGATGACGGATAGGAATTAAGTTTAATTTTTCAATAATTTTAACAGTTGAAGTTTATGAAAAAAGTATTTTGTTAATCTTAGGTTAAAATATGTCTTTGGAGAGTTAAATTAACAAATGTAAGATGGATTTTTTATTCTAATTATTGTTGTTGATGTATTATAAATTTGATGCAACAGTTCCTTTGTAAACATTTTCTTTCGTCGAAATTCGGCGGGTTCCACCTCGTATATGTAAAAAATATTTTTAATAAGGCTTTTATAATAAAATAATTTCATGTGTACTTCTCTTATGTACCTTTGTTTTTTTACTCTGTTACATTTCTGCGCATTTATGAATGGATGCAGTAAAACTTACAAAACTTCAGTTTTGGATATAAAAAGTAAATTTTCAAAAAAGGCTCTGGTAGTCCATTAATTGAGTTGTATGTTTTACTGAGTTCTGCATTTTGTTGTCCGGTCCCGAACAAAACATATAACTGGAGTTCCACTGTATATGCAAATCAGCAATACTATTTTACATTTAATGTAAACTTTACACATAGCAAGTTTTGTAATGTGACTGGTGCACTTGTTTATCCTTGCATATATATTGAATATTTGGTGTTAGTTTGCTGCAGAAGTTTCTTTGACCAGGTATAGTGTGTGTTTATATTTAAATTTTAAAACAGTTACTGATGAAAGTCTTTTCTCTAACCCATTTAATTGCACTGTGCCATAAGTTAGTTATCGATTAGACTCATCAAGTATTCCCTAGAGCCTCTTTACATACCTTATTTTGAAAAACACTGAATATTGAAATTATATTTTTATGTGGATTTTATATTATGCAAAATATACTGTAGGCTATATCTGTTTGGCACTTCATCGATGATAATAATCATTATTACTGTTGCTTAATCCTCCATGATTTATCTAATAAATCTATTGGTATTCTCTGTTGTTTTCAATAGGATACAGGCGATACTGTTGGTAGTGTTCTCCGAGGATTTTTTACTATTCGCAAAAAAGATCCTGTTAATAGACTACCCACATCTTCAACTTGTTTCAACCTTTTGAAGCTTCCTAATTACCAAAAGAAAAGCACTTTAAGGGAAAAGCTTCGATATGCCATTTCCTGCAATACTGGCTTTGAACTTTCATGATCTAAAATTAAGATACGCCAGCCTATTCATATAAACTTTTGCACATTTTATTCATGCACTGTATATAGAGAAATATTTTATCATCTAGTGTTGTATTTATGTAAAAAAAAGATTTTTTGAATTTGAAATAGATGCTAATTTTATATATTTCTTCCTATTATTCTGAAATTAAGATATGAAAAAACATTTTTACTGCATCATTGCACATTTTTATTATATTATATTATATGATTGTTCCTTTATTTAAAAAAAAAAAAAAAAAAAACTTTCATTTTTAATTAAAATATTTATTCTGGACGTGATATGTAATATATAAATAGGTGTACATTTTTTTAGTTTTTAAATTATTGTATAAAAATGTGACATTTTGTAAAATGTATAAAATTCTAAGATTATTTATTTCCAGAGTAAATTGTTTTAGTCTAAAATTATATTTGATGTTGTAAATAATTTTAAATAGAAATATTTTATCACAAAGTAGCATTTGTTTTTATTGGAATCATTACTGTTCTATTTTAGCAGCTGCATCTTTTCAGCATTAACCCCCCTTTTTTTTATTTGTTTAGTTAAGATTTTTTTTAAAAATCTGCTAAAATCGTAAAAAAAAAAAATATGTGTGTAG
Source organism: Maratus speciosus (assembly GCA_963932465.1). Lineage (NCBI taxonomy): Eukaryota > Metazoa > Arthropoda > Arachnida > Araneae > Salticidae > Maratus > Maratus speciosus. The sequence continues at coordinate 512,474,164 of OZ010795.1, forward strand.
TTTTGGAAAATTCACAAAAATATGTTAAGATTTTATAATTAAGCAATTAATTTTGAATGGATTGCATTATTGTATATTTGACAATGATTTATTTGTGAGGTAATGCACAAAATTATTCTTTTCAAATGAACAAAAAAAAAAAGAGAGAGAAAGAAAACAAAACCTAGTTGTATACAGGGTCATCGAAAAATAATGCCTAGATTTTAAAAAATCATGACATCAAAACCTTTTATGTTAAATGAGTAATTCTTTCACTACACGATAACTGCTGAATGCAAGTTTGGTTTTAGTTCACCGGAATTCGTTTGTGTGTCTGTGTTATGTGCAGATTAGTTGTGCAGTCGTCAAGGTCAGCTGATGCGCCAGTCTGCAGCTGCTCAGTACGATGTTGACCATGCAACAAAAAGCTCCAAAAAAGGCGCTGTACACTGACTATTGACTTTGACTCCACATACTAAATCACGCACTGTGCTTTTTGTTGCACGGTCAACATCGTACTGAGCAGATGTAGTCTGGCATGTCAGCTGACCTTGACGACTGTGCAACTAATTCATGCATAACACAGACACGCAAACAAATTCTGGTGAACTAAAACCAAACTTGTGTTCACCAGTTATCGTGTACTGAAAGAATTACTCATTTAACATAAAAGGTTTCGATGTTATGATTTTTTTTAAATCTAGGCATTATTTTTCGATAACCCTGTATAGCCAAAACCATTAAACTTTGCATTTTTCTAAACTTTCTATTACAAAGACATGAGGATTTTATTATAAATTTATTCATCTTATATGTATTTGCTCATTATTCTTTTTATTATTATTATTATTATTGATGTGAGTTTGAAGATTGTTCTTGTAGTGTATTTAGAAAAGCATTATTTTTTTCATTGAAAGGTAATGGCTTTTCAAGCTATTTTCTTTTATAGATTTAGATATTTATGTTAGTAGTTGAAAATGGTTTATGTGTTAATTTATTCTTTTAATGAACTATAATTATGTTAAAAAATTTATTGATTTGTTGTATTATTACCATCTATATTTACCATATATTTGTAAATTATTTTTTTATGTTTAAAAATGGACTGGCAATTTTTTAGTCTTGGAAAACTCTGAAAATTACATAAAATTCAATGTATCATAACTCAATTAGTTTAGGACATAGAATAATGAAATTTTTACTGTTTTACTTATCAGATTTTAGAAAAAAAATTTCTAAATATAACATAAGACCCAGGGACTGTATAAAAATTAAAAAGGGGTAACTTTTTGAAAATTAGAGGTAGGACTATTTCATCAATTCAATCTTAATTTCTATCTTATTTTGAAATCTTTTACAATTTACATTACTAACATTCCAAATGGGTAAAAAATTAAAGCATGTTTCAGTGTTTTTGGGACACCCTGTATATTGCCTAATGATGATTAAATCATAAGTTTAAAAAAAGATAAAACAGGTTGCATTAATTGTTGTAATTTTACAATGTTATATTCATTAGGGATGTAACAAATATTTGGCCCTATTGCCGAATATTCGATTGACTGAATACACAAAGGATCAGACAAATATGTTCATCTTTTTTTTTTTCTTTTCAATCCTTTTTCTCAAATCCAAATAGGATATTTTTTGACACATTGATAAAGTCATTTTCATTCTTAACCCGTAACAGAGGACGTGTGGTCGTACATACCACACAATATGTTCCTCCCATCACCCCCATTTCATGCTTTCTCCAATTGAATGGAGAAAGCATGCATCAAACCCCTTAGCTTCATGTTTTGTGACCTTCGCCCTGACCCTTTCTTATCAGAATGCTCTGGCAGCTGCATCTGGGTGAAATTTCATCAGATTCTTCTAGAGCGGTCTGTGAGACGTCACCTCTCTCTTAGTGTTACAATTTTCAGCAGTAATTAGTACAGATGGTTTTAAAGTTAGGTCCACAGAGAAGCATTTATCCTTCTAATCCGCATTATGGGGAAGAACTGCAAAAAATTCGAATTGAAGTTGGTAGTGATTTTAGTGAAGAAGACCTCTGTGAAGGTTCCCACTCACATTATCACATATTTGCTTTCACAAAATCAGTGAGGTACTAATATTTCAGGTACTATCAAAAATTTTCTGTATTGTGCTACATATAATTTTCATATATTAAAATTTGATTTACATATTAAATAAAATTTAAAAAATAGTTGGTTCATAATACATATGCTCTTAGTTTTAATTTTATAGAATTTAATGCAGCATATGATATTCAGCAAAAAATTTAAGGCTATGGGAAAATTTTCTAAAAAAAGTTTTATTTCACTTTAAAGTGTAAAAAAATTATTTTCTTTTGAGAGTTAAATTTCAAACAACATCTAAGTGAAATTTTAGGAGGATATTTTAATTAGACGATTTTTAAAAATTTATAATCGTTCATGGTCTCTGAGACCGCACGTCCGCTGTTATTTCCTAATTTTTCACCTCCCCTGTTACGGGTTAAATGGCCAAAATTTTCAGCTATTCTGATTCAGATACTAAAAAATCAAAAATAATTTTCTAAAAGGCTAGGGATCTTTAAGAAAATGGAGTAAAAATTGGAGATTTAAATCATTTTCCTATGCACAACATTTTTATATTCAAGGAAGGGCTTTCATTAGGGAACATTTAGTTAAGATGTATAATATATTTACAGAAAAATGAAAAATGCTATTCTTTCCTAAAGAACTTGGATATTAATGTTTGTAAATTTCATGAGCATATCAAAATGGCTTTGTGATTGAGTGAGAAAAATTCCTATTATTCAGCAGTGATTTTTTAATATATTTTTAAAAGAACAGCCTTAAATGCATGTATAATTAACATATATGTATAATGAAGTGCATATATTTTTTTAAATGTTACAATTTGGTAGCCGAATATTCAGTATCCGGCCAAATCATTATTTGATACATCCCTAATATTCATATTTAATCTAATTTCCAAATCTATGCAAATGCATCCAACCAATCAAAAATATGTTGTTAAATTAATGATTTTTTTTCCTTATTAAATATTCTATATATAAAGAATTCTGTAAAAAATGTATATTGTAACAAAGTGTACATATTTTTCTTCCTCCTACTGTGCATGACAGAGCTGTAATATATGTTTGATAGACAATCGTCTTGATAAGAAACTGGTTCTAATTTAATTGTGGTAATAATTATCATAATTCAGCACTGATAATAACTTCTGCTGTCCATCTAAAAAAAAAGTTGGCTGTAAAAAACAATTCTAAAAGCATACTTCTTAAAATTCGACATACTTTTCTTTTAAACCTTGTTTATGCTATTTTTGCAAAGTATTATGAAGTATGCACTTTAATTCATGTGCATTTCCTCAAATTAATGCAAAAAAATATTATGCTCTATCAAATTTCATACTGAAACAGGTTTCATTTATGAAAATGAAAAGTTTCAATTGATGTTTTTTTTTTCTTTTTTTTTTAACCATTTGGAAAAAGGGTTATTGTCCTGGGTCAGGGTAGGAAATCAAAAACATATCTGAAGCATTTTATTAGTTGAATCCCACATTTTATTCGTTTTCTGATTGGTCTATACTGTAATCTGTATTTTCCCTTTACTTTCAACAGAGATGGATACTTCTGTTGCCACTATGACAAAAAAGTAATAAAAACTACAAAAAAAAAATTAATAACTCAGAAACAAACTGATATATAGCTTTCAAATAAATTGCATTTAAAAGTACATTTTTTTCTCTATACAACGGTGTAAAAAGTAATATTGTGGGATGTTTAAAAGTTTAAGAATGAAATTTCATTTCGAATTGGTCCTGGACTATTAATGTTTAATCCATGGCATACGTAATGTATGACCAGCTCCATAGAAGTTTAAAAATTTACAGTACCGAAAAATGTAATCCATGGCGTACGTAATGTATGATCAACTCCGTGCGATTTTTTATGTTTTTAAATTTTAGTCTTTGAAAAAATCATTTTCCAAATGGTCGTTATAATTTGTTAAATTGCATTTTTTTTTTTTTTTTTTTTCATGACATGAATCTTATGTGCAAAGTATTCTTATTGACTTTATTTTGCCTCCAAAATCACAGATTAATCTTGTATAACAAATTGAAATGTACATTTCAAGATCTCCTATTATTTAAAGTTATGTCACAAGATGATTTTTTTCTCTAATTATAAAAAAGTGTAATCTTGCTAAATTTCAAACACAATTGATTAACCCTTGAATTTAAAAAAGGCTTTATTTGTACTTTAAGTAATCATTCATTCTGAAACTAATTGCATTTATTTTTTAAACATGTTTTATAATTCAATTGTACGTTTTAAGTTTCATGACATGCTGATATTGAAAAATTATTGTTTACTTTTTAAGTAAAAGATAATTTGTATTTGCTGCACAAGAATTGTTTTCTTTTTCCCCTGTAATCTATATATTGGTTCTAAAATTTTGCTTTATAAAATGTTATTGAAAAAAAAATCATATTTCTATTAATATTTTTATTTTTTTCATCCTGCATAATTATGTCATATCACTAATCGAATGTAAAAAACAAAGAAAAAATATTTTGATTTTTTAGCTGGATATTATATTAATAGTTTTATAGTCTATTTTTGTGTAAATTATGAAAAAAGAAAACAGCTGATTTAAATAAATGTGAATTCTGAAAAGAAAAGAGTATGTTTATTAGATAAAAGTATTGCTCGTTTCTAAATTCAATACCCACCCCTCACTAGACCGGGAGGCGACTGCACAAACCACCATCTCATCGAGTTGACGATTAAAATTCCAGGATTAGTTAAAACTCTATTAGCATATTAAAATCCAACTGGTCTGTCTACCAAGTCACATCTTGGTGGAAAATACCTGTGAACCTGATTTTAGTGGTTGACTGGTAGGTTTACAATTGTGTTTTCCTGCTCCCAGTTCTCCATATTTTCATACCTTTGGTTGCAGGAAAACACAATGTTAAGCCTACTGATCAACCACTAAAATTGGGTCTGCAGGTGTTTTCCACCAAGATATCACTTGGCAGGCCAGTTGCATTTTAATATGCCGATTGAGTTCTGTCTAATCCTGGAATTTCAGCTGCCAACTGGAATTTCAGCTGCATGAGATGATGGTCTGTGCAGGTGCCTCCTGGTCTAACTCCTAAGGAAAAAAAAAATGTTTTCTCGAAGAGCTATAAAAATTTTTACTCACCTGTATTTAATTCTCTATTATACTCAAGTGCAGGATTGGTGAAACCTTTTTACATCTGTGTGCCAACTTTTAAAAAATACGTAATTTACATTACCATGGCATGCAAACAAAAAACAAATTTAGTGGATCAAAAAATAATGAATCAAAACTACTTTAAACAGCTGCATCACCAGGTTGCTACATCAACTGGAAAACCTTGAAAGCTCAGAGAATAGAAAATTAGACAAATAAGTCATTGTAATGTCTGGGAATTTGATAAAATTTCATTGCAATCTCCATGTTCTTTGGGCTAATAGAGATGAGAATCTTCCATGTTTTGGCAGATTTCACATTCTTAAAAAAATAATAAAAAAATTCATCTGAATAACTCTTTCTGACTTAAATTACCTTCTTTGGATCAATCAGTTGCAAATTTTGTGAAACAGCCCCAGAAACAATCCATCATCATTTGACAAAATAAGACAGCAAATTTCTGTTGACATTATAGAAGTAATGCCTGAAGATGAAAAATTTAGGAGATGGGGCATTCTCACAATCTTTTGACTTTCATGTCCCTGAATAATAATTTTTATTTTAATACACTTTTTTGTGTTTTTTTATTTCATATACTGGGAAACATCCCATTGCATAATTGCACAATATTAACGAGATAAATAAGTTTTGGATGATGCTGGGGGGTCTAAACACCTGGAAAACTCCTATACCGTCCCGTGTCCCTGATGCTGATTTTTAAGTTTGGAGCTGTCTGGATAAAATTGTTTCAATAAAAATAATTCAATGTAATATTTTTCTGAAACTAGAACTATTGTTTTATATAAATATGCAGCTAAAAATTAACCTGCACACATTTTTTAGGGTTGTTATTATTTTTTAAACTCTGTCCCTGGGTTTTAAATTCCGTACCATCCCTCTTCTAAAATTATACAGAAAATCATTTCAGATTCATTCCACAGAATTTTTTTCAAGTTTTTTCTCATGCAGAAGTATGCTAGAGAAATAATGTCTAAAATTCTTTGGCAGGAAATTTACTGTAGAATTTAAATCAGCATTTAAATATCAATTTCAAGCATCGTAGCTTTATTGGTAGTCTTACCATCCCCAAGGTTTATTCCTGCACTTTTCGAGGTAAATTAAAAAAAAAATTTAATTTAATCTAATGTTAACAACTGTTTCTAAAAATCAATGAACATTGTGGCTATCACTTAGTCTTAACATGATTTTCCTAAAAATAGGTGGTAATTTTCCTTACCATCCCTTTTTATCCCATTTCGTCCCTTTTTTTCCAATATCATCCCCTTTTTTTACCTTACTGTCCCTTCTTTAACACCCCCTTAAGACAATGTTGTACAAAAATTCTGTATTAAAAGTACTACATTGTTATTATTTCTTATTTGAATGTCCTGTGGGTACTATGCAAATTCATCATGAGTAAAAATGTAGAAGAAAATAAGTTATAGGGGTAAAAATGGTAAGGAAAAATTAAACTCGCAAGTTTAACTTAAACCTCAGTTAAATAAAAAAATTTTCGCTGCTGACCATTTTTTCTCTATTTTGAATCATTAAGGCTTTCGTCTATCAGATTAAAATGTTATTTTAGTAAGTTTAATTTTGTCAGATTTTTTTTCCCAAAAGTCAAAAGATTGTGAGAATGCTTTTATACGCATGTTCATATGATCAAACTGAACTAAGATTACACGATTTCATGTTTCTACATTTAGTAGTTTTCGAAATATTAAATTCCGAAAAAGCGCTTTTTTGTCACTGACTCACGTCGCATCATCAAATAACTAATGTACTTCTAAAAGTCGTAGAATCTTGAAATTTCACAAGTAAGTCCGGTTTGTAGCACAATTAACCAGAAAAATCTGAAAACACAGAATTTCCGCCTCTAAACCCTTCACACAGGGGGTGTTGATTTGGCCGTAAACAGTTCCTTAACACATTCAATTGTGCCAATGTTGGTCGCCAAAACTCGATTACAGAGTTTTGAAGGGGTCACGTAATTTCAAGCAGAATAAAATTTTTTGTATATGCTTTTCCAAAGATGTTTGTTAAATAGAAAAAATGAATATATCTAAAAATTTTAATCAGTATAGGTTATGATATATTTACGATATTAAAACAATAAAACATTTAACAAAATATAACTGCAATTCGGTACGTTTGCAATATAGTAGCCTTGGCGAAATAGAGAAAATAGCCTTGACGAGAAAATAAATTTGATAATAACGTATTTTCTGGCAACATATTTACTGTGTCATATACACAAGCAATTTTTTCCATATGTATACAATTTATTTAATCTAAGGAACCCGTTTATTTATTTTTATATACCAACATAAATAATTTGTATATAAAAAACAATATTTTATACATGTATAAATAAAATGTTTACATGTATATAAATACATATATAAATAGCATAAAAGTTCATCAGGTTTGTTTTCGTAGTTGTTTATATCATTTGGCAACATATCTCAGTTTCTGAAGTCCAAATTGCGCCAAGATTTTTTTTTAAATGCCAAGTTCCCTATAGTGGAAAAATATCCTAATTCCATATGAAAGTTTAAAAATCTCCTTTTAATTAAATGAAATGTGTAACTAATAAACTGTCTTTAACGATGTGCGACTGATGCGGCGTCCGAAGTGCGCTGCTAATGTTATTATATTGTATTATTAGCCTACTTACTGTTAATTTATTGTTAATTTTAAACCTGTAAAAGAAAGATTACAGTTATAGATAAGATATGTTGGTCGCCAAAACCCGATTACAGAAAATTAGCCTGAGTTATAAAGGTGTTACATGATTTCAAGCTGAATTCATTTTTATATGCTTTTACAAAAATCTAAATAAGGCAAATCTTTCAGTTTATCTGTCCATCTTTCTATCTTTTACTTCCTTAAAACAAATTTTATTAAAGACCGGGAGGTGTCTGCACAGATCATCACCTCATCCAGTTGACGGCTGAAGTTTTAGGATTAGTTAAATATCGATTAGCGTATTGAAATGTAACTGGTCTGCCAAGTCATATCTTTGTGGAAACCACCTACACACCCGATTTTACGGGTTAGTTGGTGGATTTTCCATTGTGTTTTCCTGCACCCATTCCTCCATGTTTCCAAACTTTTGGATGCAGGAAAATGCAGTAGTAAACCTATCAGTTAACCACTAAAATTAGGTCTTCAGGTGGTTTCTACCAAGATATGACTTAACAGGCCAGTTGCATTTTAATATGCTAATCTAGTTTTAACTAATCCTAAAATTTCAGGTGTAAACTCGATGAGGTGATGGTGTGTGTAGACGCCTCCTGGTCTGTTATAAATGTTGGAATTCTAATCTCAATAGCACTCTGGTCAGTCTGGCAAATATGTGTACTATTTATGGAACACTATTCCGTTAAGAGCGCTTTAGTGATGTTATAAACTTTATGCATATGCATCATACATATTATACATATGCATATAATACGTAATACATTTGCATCATACATATTATTGGTATGTGTATAATACATAATACATATGCATCATTATGATGTCAGAATAAAGAAAGCATTTTTGTCGCCAAATTAGAGAATTGACATGATATATTACCAAGTTTGGCGACACTTTGCTAAATGTCGCAAAGCTTTGCGAGTATTTGACACTAGTGGCTATTTTTCAATGAGTTAATTATTAATGTGAGACATCTATTTATATTTTTCCGCATATCATCTTAATAGTTATATTGTATAACGTACGAATATTTCCAAAGTGCCAATAGTTTCGTCACTGCACAAAACCTCTGCTATTGTTATTATATTGTACTGTTATTACACTTACTGTGACTATGTTGTTAATCTTTACTCTTCTAAAACTTCTGTATTATATAAAGAGAATTTACGGCAACTATTAAAGCACCGAAACTGCCAGTTCTCCTTATGATTATTATAATTCTATAATATGTAACCTGTTAATCGATATGTACGTTAGAATGAATCTTCCATAATCCAGTTCCTCGCATTTTAGTTTTCAGGTTTCGAATAAAATTAGCTAAAATCTTAAAACCATGGCACATTATTGGCTAATTTTTCAACACGATCAGATGAGAAGAATGATAGATTTTCAAGTGGATCATGGCAGTGAACCGGTAGACCTTCTATTCTTCCGTAATCAAGTCTATTGAAAAGGTTAGCTGCAGTTAAATCGAATAATTTTGTGGTGTTAGAAAACATTTTAAATAGAATTTCTTTAAAATGAAATTTAAATATTTCAAAATGTATCAAATATTAATGAACATTAATGACTGATTGATGGCTAGCCAAAAATGAATCGGTGGTTGGAAAGTTTTTGAATTTGTCAGCAGCTAAGGCTGGTGGTGCCGACGAAGCCTGTATCAGAAAGGGGCTACATCATAAATGACACAGGGGAAATAATGTATTTTTTTCGGCACGTATTTTGGAGGGGGGGGGGGTTCTCAAATTAGGTTCTGTAGAAAATTGATTACTTTCAATTGGCAACTTAGAACTCCAAACACAGCCAAAGCTGCCCCTGGGATGTAGTACATATCTTAGCACACCATCAAACACAAACATGTGTTTGATGCTTTCCAAAGCAGTGCTTAGTGTGGCTCGTATGTTTGTTCTATTGAACTTTAGAATTATTCTTAGCGTTTTTATTTATTTATTTTTAAATAAATTGCAATGTGCACCAATTATCCAAGTTCAACATGAAAATTTAAATGCCGCTTTTGCTATATGGGACTGCACAAGAAAAATTACAGTGTGCATTTACAACATAACTACAGTCAAGCGAGTTCTGTTGATAAAAAAAGCGCAAATCAAGTGTCAATTGCAGATTTTGTCAAACCTCAAGTTAAGCATGGAAATGGAAATATTGGTCCCATTTCTGAAAATATTTAAGCCAGGAGTATTGCCTCTGAATCAACTGTTTCCTGGAGTGAGGAAATTCTTAAAGTCTTAGATGATTCTTCTAAGCCTGCTCTCTCAAAAAATTCTGAAATGCTTACTTCAAATCCTCCAGCTACTGGTGTTAATGAAAAATTTGAACTCATTCTCAGTCAGATTCAAAAACTGGAAAAAGGAATCTCAAATTTGAGGAGTCAAAAAAGTAACTCCTGCAATTGTAAAGAAAAACAAAAGGATGAAAGTGATAATGTCGCACATACTGTATATATTTTTCAATCCTGTCAATCTATTTCAGATATAACTTCTTTTTTCGACGAGTTTGAATTTGATAACTTAACTTGCAATATGGTATGTTGTATATGTGTGCCAAAGGGAAATCCTTTACCTGAAAAAATAGGATTTAACTGCCATCCAGCAGTATTTGTTTATGACACAGAAAACAGAACTGATTTTCCAGTAGGGTGCAATTTGCCAGTAAAATTTCGGTGCCTAAAGAAACATTTAAGCGAACACTTGTCAAGTAACTCGCATTAGAATAAAAAGAAACAACTGAAAGGAAAAAAGAATCGCATCAAAGATGAGAAAGGGAGGTTGAACTATGCATTGGTCATATTGCTTATAGATTATATTATGAAGGGCATCCATATAGTGACTTTGAAGATAAAATTGCACTTAATATACAAAATGGCTGTAATATTTAGCAGCATTTGCCAAGAACTTTTGAACATATGTTTTGGATTCTGTAGTGTGCCGCCTGAAAAAGTTTATAAATAATCGACTAATGCAAACAAGATTTCAGCCACTCTTAAAAATAATAGCAAACAAAGCAACTTAGAAACATTGCACTCAACACTGCATTATGACTGTTACTATAGTTCCAGACTCCAGTGAACTTATTCATGCCATCTATTTGGGACATGCTGTAATCAAAGCACACACTGGTCAATCTATGGGCAGACAGCATATTTTCAGGCATTTCATAATGGGGCATAACAGAGGAACAATTTATTGGAGGTAGTTTTGACGGCCAATACTTTAATTTGTCAGTACCTAACTACTTAAATGAATATTTTGCAGAAGCAAAAGACAACGATAAAACATTTTACTATGACTGCAATCCAATGCACAAAGCAGGGCTAATTGATGACCATACAAGAAAAAAAGTCTAAATTTTCATGGGTTGTGATGGTAACTCAAACAATAACTTTAATTTTCTTTGAGTTTAATTATGGAAAATAATATGAGAATTTAAAAGATGTTAGTTCTGAATTAAGTATGAGTGTACCTAATGAAGAACTCAGCAAGAATCTCTGTTTTTTTAGCGAAATTAAATTTGCAAATGACTGCAAAAAAGTTCATAAAAACTTTAGAGAGGATTTCGAAGAAATTATAGCAATTTTAGAGAAGTGACAAGTGGAATCTCTTAATCGGAATTCAATTCAAAGGGAGAAGGCAACAACTGTATGACCAAGTAAGCAAAATTGTATGCAATTTGCAGAAAGTAGACATTCTCCCTCATGAGAGATACAGCACTTTTATACATAAAATTGATTATTTGAAATCAATGTCCTCTGTAGTTGATTAACAGAAATGTCTTTGCAGTAAGGCTACAGAAGAATTTGAATTGGATCAAGTGATATGTTTTTGGCCCACTTATGCAGACTGTGCATCTTTAGATGCTGTTGGAGCATACCAAGGTGTTCCACTTTTACTCTCAGAGTGTGAAGATTTAAATAATACTTGCAATAGAACAAAGAAAGCAAAAACTTACTGTAGTGCCGATAAATTGGCAGTTACGAGTGAATTATCAGATCTTTCTTTGCATTTAGCTGAAGAGCTGAAAAAGTATGTATTTACTGAAGATGATGTAATTATTTTTGATCATGTTAAAATTTTCACTGATTTAAAACGCCTTGCAACAAAAATAAAACTAAAAGGAGTTCCTTTAACTGTTTCATCCCAAATGGAGAAATTTATTATTTCAGCACAAAGTTGGTTTGAGTTGAAAGTTGTGTCTCCATCTCAATTACAACTTCAATACAGAACAGATTTAGTTAACTCGAAGAAACTATAAAACATATAAGAATTTATTGGGTTAAAAACTATAGACATCATTAAAAAATTTCTCTCCAGGAAGACAGCTTCATTTACTGGAGTGGAATTAGTAATGCACTTAATATGTGTAACTTTGGTTATTTCATCAGTGGAATCTGTTTGTGAATTGTTGACATCTGTATATGAGTACCACAGCAGTAAAAGACCTGTCACTGAAGAAACAGCATACTATGAAATGATGATATCTATGAATGGACCCCTCTTTACAAAATGTTATTCAGTTGTTTCAGAAGCAATGCCAACATTATTTCGGCGAAAAGAATGACCGGCTTTTGTATGAAGAGGTTGCATCATTAACCCCTTGGGGATGAGCGACACGTATACGTGCCGCATAAAGCACTCAGAATCCATGTTTTCCCTCACCAGTAAAATTTTACTGTAAAATTTGCCTTGTTTAATCAGCTCAGTTTCTCGATTCAACGAGACACAAATTTCTGTTTTTAAAAAACGGTGACAAAAGATTAAAATTTTTGTAAAAGGCTCCCGTCCCAAAGGGGTTAAGAATTGGGCTGTTTATAAATGCATTGACAAAATAACTGATAAGAATTCCCCCTTCCTATCATGGATTTATAGCTTTATTTATTTTTTAACCAAAATAATTATTCTTTAATTACTATTAATTTTTTATTTAAATGGTAATTATTTTAAACTACTTTTTTCAATTCATATCATCAAAATAATATAACACGTTATTTTATTAAACATTAAATTAATTTTCAGAAAGTTTTTGACCCGATATTTATGTACGCAGAAAGTTTTTGGTTTTGTACAAGTCTGCCATCCACTGTGTCCGACAATTCTTTGACAACTATGTGACAACTGTTTGTTATTAATTGTTATTAATTGATGCTTGGCGTGAAAGTATTAGTTTCCCCTTTTGAGAACACTTTGCGATTATGGCCCCAGGTGAGTCGGAACTCACTGAATCTAAGTTAGTGCAAAGAATGTGAAAGAATCACTATATTGTGAATTAAAACATTTATTAAATACTTTACTTTGATCAACATTAAGTACTTGTGACATTTAGAAATTTGGTCTACATTAAATTATTTATCACTCACTAAATGAGACATAATTTATAAGCTATCACGTAAAATATTACATTAAGTATTAACTCTTTTAAAAGGAATGCCTCGTTATAGAATACTGTAATGGAACACTTATAGCCCACTCACCTTTTAAATCCATGCTCATCATTAGGGACAAGTACATCATCCAGAGAATATTGTCAACACTAAAACCAAAATTCGTGCTCTGCCTAAAAACTTTTAAGAACTCAAATTCCTGCTGCTACTCCGAAAAACATCATTTTTTGAAGCCCTCTTCTCTCCTGCTCACCTCTTTTTTTTCTTTCGCCCCCCTCTTAATTTTAATCTGTTTCTCCTTTGCAGTCCAATCCTGTGTAGCTCTGGATTTTATTGTATGTTCTCGTACAATATATATTTTCCTATTCGCTTGAGCCCCCCTTTCCTTTCTATTCCTAAATTTCGTCATTTAATTATTTTCTCCGCCCTGTGAGGGCGCATACATTTACGCACCTGTGAATTTTCTTTTCGCGCCTAAATTCCTGATGACTAACCCATACACATCTGGGCATATCCATAATACATCATGCCCATTTTCTTTTTCTAAAAAACGTTAGCATCCCTGCTGACCACTATATGGCGGTCAAAATGGTTGCAATTTATTGCGTCCGTATTCTGCTTTCACATTCCCTCCCTTTTATTTTATTCCTATAAATCTGGACTACTATAACGCCCGTTCGTTACTTATATCTTATAGAAATACATCTTTCCGTTTCTTTCCTGCGATTTCTCTAATGCATGCAGGTGTTGCGTTGTACATTTCTGAAAGCGTGGAATTTCAAGGCGTGTATGCCTACTATTCACTAATACTTTTGTAACTATTATTCCTTTTTCTTTTCCTCTCTTTCAAAAATTCCTTATGTATATTTTGAACCCTAGAGAAAAACTGAGCCCGGCTCTTCGACATTGATACTAATACTACTCTAAAAGAAAAAAAAATTAAAAAAAAAAAGAAAATGATCTAAGATTCGCGAAATACTAAACATGAGGCATTCCCTTCAATCAAAACACAAATTAATAAATAATATTGATATAATTGCTTACCAGCAACACAAAAATATTCAAAAACAAATAAAATAATTAATGATAGAAATGCTTACTAGTGATGAGCAAATAACCAAAACCAAGGGCGGCGCCAGAGGGGGGACCGCGGGGGGCATACGCCCCCCCGTCGGGGAAAATTTTTTTACTTGAGTGTTGAGTCCTGCATCGGGTCGGGTAATCCGATTTGTCCTGCACACGACCCGAGTCGTGTCGAGTCGGGTGCAGGTTAATTTAAAAAATAATCTTAGGTTAGTTTATAGAAAATGCGACCCACGGAATAGCAGGGCGCTGATTTTTTTTTCTTCGGAAGTCGGATTGGCTTGAATCACATGTCGGTTAAAGGCTATCGTCACAACGGCCGGATGTTACCGAAAACTTCATATATTTTGTCTAGAGCTCATTCATGTGCACGACTGTTCTATGTTTATTCGATTGACCGCAAACTTACGCGCCTATATGAAATACGATTTCAAGAGGAGACAGGACGTTTAAATTCATCTGCTCGCTTCGATCTTCAATTATAAAAAGCGTAGGGTATGTATTTTTTTTATAAATGAATGAGTAAATAAAAAGAGAGTTTTGTATAATTATTCAAGCAAACTTAGTATCAAACTAAAAATTCCTTCTTTGTTCATTAATTTCAATATACAGTGAGTAGAGTCTCATTTTCTAGATATTAATCTCTATTTAATATATAGAAGAGAAATTGAAGGTATAAATAAGAAAATATATACATACATAACTTTATTGTAAACTACGGGAAGATGTGTATATAGCAACTACTAAAATCTTGCATCGGGTCAGTTAACCCGATTCTACCCGATCATGTTGGCCATTGGCTCTAAATTTTTTCTGTGGATCAGGTTGACTAGTGTTTCCATTTTCGGGTCATCTCAGATTAGAGTTTTTGTATCTTGGGAGTCTATTCGAGAACGCCAAATTTTTCCAAAGAAAAGTCCGCCCCACCAGTGGCCGAGAGGTTCTGTGCTCTCGAAGCTGGTAGACGGGAGGTGCTGGGCTCGAACCCAATCGCGCCTGTCGGCCCAATCGTTCGGAGTTTTCGTGGTTTTCTTTGAACCTTGGATTTCCATGCGTAAATACAGATTAGGTTCTCTTAGAAAGCCACCCCCCCACACACACACACACACGGAGGGCACTCCCCCTTCGGGCCTATATCCCTCGAGTAGATAATTGGCCGTCAAAAATCAACCCAACTCAAAGAAAAGTCCAGATTATTGTTTCAAATGATAAAAAATATACTTGTATATGAATAAGTAAATGTATGCATTCATTTTTTGAAATATAAAATTGATTTTAGAGATATGATTGCAAACTATTTACCAGAATTGTTTTACATTTTGGATTGATTTTTTTTTTCATTTCATGCTTAGGCTCAAGTTGCAGGTTCGAAAAAATATTTTGTCGATTTCCGGTGGGGCATAACTCGAACCGTGCAGGGTTGTAATTAACAATTCGTGTTTAGGGACATAGGTTCGTATTAAGAAATTTAAAAAAATCGTGTAAAACAGAATATCGACCTACTTGATAATTTAAACTTGATTGTATTGTTAGACTGAACAATTTTAATTAATAACTTAGTTATACTTTGTAGAGTTCTGTATGGGCCGAAATTTCCAGGTTCGGGCTCAGCCCGACTCCTAGAAAGAAAAGTTCGGCCCCGTATAAAAGTTAAAACTTCGGCCCGGTCTGTACAAAAAACAGTAATGGGCCGACCCGGTATAAAAAGTAAAAGTTCGGTCCGAGCCCGGCCCGGAAAAAAGTTAAAATCTCGGCCCAAATCCGACGGAATTTTACGTCGATTTTGTTAAAAGGAGTTCTGACCAAAAATACTTATTTTAGCTCTTTTTTCATGTTTATAATTTTCATTTTTAAAAAAGGTTGCGATATACATTTTTTTAATGAATATGTTATGAGTTGTAATGAATATTGTATGTTAATGTTTCAGCTATAATTAATATCGTTAATCAAAAAATTATGTATTGGAGACTTAAAAATCTGAAAAATGCTGTACAGTAAAATCTTCTAAGACATCGCATAGGAAAGAAAAAAAAATGCGTTATAAACAAGTTCCCTTCTTAGCAGGTGTAAATGTATTTTATTCTTTTCTCACGTACAGTACAAAGTCGGACACCCAAAGTTCGGAATTGTCCAAAGTTCTGACTTTCCAGCGGCAGTATTCAAGAAAGAAGGGAAAAAACAAAATTGTTGAAACAAAAAAAAGGTCTAGAGCAAAGAAGCTTCATTACTGAATCTTAACTCATGTCTATGTACAAAATAAAAGAGAAAATTCTTAATGATATACCTAAGTAAATAAAGCAGCCCACATTAACTAAAATTTTCAATAGTTAAGAAAGTTACAATTTCTTCTTAAATTGTATGTTGCCTTAAGGCTGTTCTCAACTGCTCATCTCAACAAGCGCAAAACGTTTTGACACATTTACAAGTTCATTTTTTAACGGAAAGATATCAAATTGGAAGGCCTGACTATGGAAGCGATTTGGTATAGAACTGTGTTTTCCAATTTTTGATACATAACCTGTTAAGTTACAAGCGATTTTGATCACGTCACAAAGACGTTTAACACTCTTCCTTGAGTGGTCATTCTTCTTTCGCGTGGGAATTCGGTTCAAAACGCCCACTTTGACGCTATTTTCTGAAAAATCTATTGCGTTTGCAAAAAAAAAAAAAAAAAAAAAAAAAACGGAAAACATAGCTTCTGAAAAACAACACCTGCTAGTTTCACGAATCTCCGAACATAAATAAATTAAAACTTATGTCATAAAGTTGCCCTTTTGGATTTGAGAACAGCTTTAAATAAAGGTTTTTGTTTTGCTTTTTATTTTGTTATGCTTTATTTAATGAAAATGATTGTTTAATTTAATATTAATAGTTATTATATGCAATTTTTAATGTATGAACGTCATATTTTGCCTTTTTAAGTAGTGAATTTTCTTTTTCTTTGTATTGGAAAAACAATATTTTCGATGACCCAAAGTTCGGACTTGGTAAAGTCCCGAGGATTCCAGACTTTAGACTTTGTACTGTATTATTATATGCATTTTGCATGAATCAATAAATTTTTAAGACAAGATTCCGTCATAGGCTGGTTCTTTTTCACACTTTTTACTATATTTTAATGTTATTGCCTAGAAATCTACTATTCTTTAAAACGAATAAATTTTAATGTTTAATTGCAGAATAATGTCGATTTAAAAATATATACACTTTTTGCAAAAATTTTTGGCCTGGGCCAAATTTTACTGATTTTTTGCACGGACCAGGCCACGCCGAGACAATGATTTCATACAGGCTGGATCGAAACGGGACTGAAAATATCGGCTTATGAAGACTTAGGAAGAATGAAACCTGCCTTATCTCGGAACGAAAAAAAGAAGTTATCCCCGACCCGGCCCGAGTGCCATGAATGAAAATAGGCCCGAGCCTAGCCCGTGCAGACCTCTAAACTTTTCCTGTTACAAAATAAGCATGAATTTAAAGATTTTTTTTTTAGCATCAACAAGACTGTTTTATAATCGAGCTGATATTAATGATCTTTTTTGCATTCTAAGCTATTTTACAAGTTTTCCTTTAACTTACATTTTTCTTCAGAATTTTGTATTTCAGTTTTAATCTCAGGTTTAAATTCTGTATCTTAGAAGTTAGAGGATCATGCTGTCTGGTTTCGATCAATATACATTCTAAAAAAAATAAGTGAGTTGAAGGTGTTTCTTCAATTGCTTTTATTATTATTATTAAAACACGAAAATTCCTGTTTTGATTTACCCGTTTCCCTCCAAAATACAGAAAATTCATTATTTTAAGGCTGTTTTCAAATCCAAAAGGGCAACTTTCTGACATAAGTTTTAATTTATTTTTGTTCGGAAATGCACGCAACTAGCAGGTGTTGATGTTCATAAACTATGTCATCGAGCTGTTTTATCCGTTTTTTTGCAAACGCAATAGATCTTTCAGAAAAGAGTGTCAAAGTGGACGTTTTGAAACGAATTTCCGCGCGAAACGAGAAAAAACAGTCAAGAAAGGATGAAATACGTGTTTGTCACGTGATCCAAATCGCTTCTAACTCAATAGGTAATTGATGGATCCAAAAATGGAAAACACAGTTCGATTCCAAATCGCTTCCCTGGTCAGGCTTTCCAACTTTATATCCTTTCGTTAAAAAAGGAATTTGTAAATGCGTCAAAACGTTTTGCGCTTGTTGAGCAGAGCAGTTGAAAACACAGCCTTAACGTAAAAATTATCTGAAGTTGCATTTTCGTCAATTCACAGGGGTGTTCCCGTAACTGTGCTGGCCGCATGTTACTTTTTTGTATCAGAAACTGATTTTTTACGTATGTCTTTTCCTCCAAAACGCGAAAAGTTCGCAAACTGAAGCTTTTTTTTTTTATTTATTTATTCTCCAGTCAAAACACGAAATTTTGTTCAAATAGAAAAATCTGTTCCAACAACAGGCGCGTTCCGGCAACTTGCTGCCTGTGCTTTTTACGTTTGACGAAATGTTTTCTTGGGAGTGTACGTAATAATTGCGCTTTTTCTTAAACGGCTGAAAGGCAAAATAATGGAAAAAATAATAAAACGCGGTATTTGTAAAGTGAACATTATTGTCATAAAATTACTGTTAATTATTTATAAAACCCTAGTTCGACTAATTAATTTCACACCATTCCTTTATAGATAAAGTATAATTCACTTACATTCAATACGATGAAAGAAAACTATTTAATACAGCAACCTGTTAAGATAGAACGACAAAGAATTGGAAGAACTTTCCAATTTAGACAATCTTAGCTTGTTTTAGCCGATATTGCGAAAAATTTCAGTTTAAAGCGTTATTCCATTACACTGGTTCCGGTTTAACAGGTTTTATTGTAGTGGTTAAAATGTCTCAATTTTCAAGCGTCTGTCCGCCTTTTTTATCAGACTGCCAAGAAGGGTTGTGTGTTTCACGCGTATCTGGGTATGTGGATTTCTTTATACCCTCGAAACATCCTAACGGCTGGATGGATTTTAATGTATGAGGTCTCTATCGATTCGTCTTAACCGTCCAATAGTTATAGGCTAGATTTGACTTTATATATTCAAAATGACGGCCGTAAAATACAAAATGGCGGTAGACACGAAAAAAATTTTACGCACCCTATTGAGTTTCAAATCATTGGATAGATCTTTCAAAATGAAGACGATGTTTCATTGACTATTTTACAGTCAGAAGCTCCGTTTAACTATTACACAACCTGGAATTGTGTAGGTAGGATTTCTAGCTTTACTGCAACTCCAACCATCCTAGACATCTAAAAGCCTCATCAAAACAATGTTTATAGATAGGAACTAATAATCAAACAACTTGAAAGTCACCAATACAAGTAAATAAAAAAAAAATAGTTATCGGGTTCAGGTCGGGTTTTACGTCAACGGAAATTTGTTAGGTTTCGGATTGACTTTAAGTTGAACGTTTAGGTCGGGTATAACCCAACCCGCGCAGGAATCCATTTCAAATGAAAAACTACGTATTTGAATATGAATGACTCGTTGCATGTTTATTTTTCCACATAAGATAACATTAATATTGGAGATATGATTGCAGACTATATTTTTTGTATAATTACATTATATTGTAGATCAATTTTCTCTGGTTCCGGGTTTCAGGTTGGTATTGGAATTAAGTATTTCGGGTTCGATCGGGTTGCGGATAGACAGAATATTTTTGGTTGGGTTCGGGTTGCAGCTTTGTTTAAAATAAAATTTGCAGGGCTTCAAATTTTATTTATTACCCGGGAAGGGCCCTAGTTAGGTCTAACGTTTAACACGTTGAATGCCACGTCAGTCACCAGTGACTGACACTGATCTTTCCGTTTAGGCCGCGCCAGTCATCGGTGACTTACCTATAGATTCTGTAACGGGAGTCTCATTTCGTGGCTTAAACGGAAAGACAGACAAAATAGACTTAGCATTCAACGTGTTAACTGCTAGTTTTAACGATGACACTTTCACTAACAATTTTAAATAATTTTATTTTAAAATAATTTTTGGTCACTTTATGCGTTTTTGATAGGGATTTGTCAATTGATTATTTTCAGTTACCTCCGGCATTAAAATACATGGTCAACCCGGCCGGAACATGAACCGCGTTTCGAAAAAAATTGGTTACCTACCTTACCTGATGCGCGACTCTTTGGTTCGACTCATAACCGGAGAACTGCTCCATACTTTGTCTTTCACACACTGCTGTGTATATGCCATATATGTGCACGTAAAATCTATAATATTGAATGACAGCTTATTGGGAGGTTGCTGTATGGAAGAAGAGTACGAAGCAGAGTTTTTCCTTTCGGGTAATGCTCAAAAGTGTGGAAACTCTTTCTGTTGTGGATTCATCCGCCTATAAAGATTAGGTGACAAGTGAGGTGTATCAAAAATAACCTTCTTAAGAGCTTTTTTTTCACTTTATTTATCTACAATATTCTTTGACAAGCTTCGAAATTTACGTTTCGAGTAAAAATCTATTTGCCCTCTGCAATTTATCTCTAATTTAAATAGCTGTGTGAGTGTTAGAGATCTGCGCGTTTCGGGATATGCCAAATCCGGACGCGAAAATTTTATGTTTTTCACGTGATTGATCAACATATTCCACCTGTTATTTAAAAAAAGGGGAAAAAAGAAACAAAGAAATGTTTTATTGTTCATTTGCTCCAAATAAATTCTGAAGTATAAATACAGTCCCGTTCCGGCCCAAATCTACAGAAAAAATGCAAGACCCGAACGTGTCCCGGGGATAATGAAGTTTAGGCATGGACCAACTTTTGAAAAGCTAAAATTTAGCCCGAGCCCGTACCGAGTTTTCAGATAAAATTAAACCAAGCCCGAGTTTAATGAAAGAAACTTTTACCGAGTTCGGGGTTCGGAACAGGCCAGGGCTCGTGGAAACCTCTAATATATATTTTGAATTCGGCCCCCCCTGTCGGGGATACTCTGCCCCCCCCCCCCTCCCCCTCGGGCAAGTTCTGGCGCCGCCCCTGACCAAAACACAAATTTAATAAAATAATACTTGACATAAATGGTTACTAATGATGCACAAATAATCAAAATACAAACTAATAAATAATACTGATATAAATGCATACTAATAATGAACAAGTAATCCAAACACAAATAAATAATATTGATATAAATGCTTAATAATAATTCATTAATAATCAAAACAGAAATTAATGAAGTAGTGCGAACAGCAACAGTTTATGCTGCAATATTGAAGTTCAAAGTTAGAAAATTATATTAAGTATACCATTTAAGTATAAGCATGTTAAAAAAAATTACAAAGTAAAATAAACGTATAATTTCAATAAATTTACACTAAACAGGAAATAAATTAAGATACATTTCAAATGTCAGAGAAATTTATAAAACTTGAAGTTATAATAGCAGTTTATTGCTGCATTTATATCAAAATGACTGAGTGAAATCGACAAAAAAAAAGAGAAAAAGAAAAAATATTTCCTGTCTAGTGCGTATGTAAAATTAGCGTGACCTACAACAGCAGGTTATGATCGTCGCCATTGTAATAATAATTAAACAAATGATAAATAAAGTGGATCCTAAAATTTTTAATATGTAAAGTGGTGCATGAATGTTCGGGATTTTAAGCCAATCCCATGGCGGTGAAACCGTGTGGGAACTATGTGTCTGTGTGTAGTTAAAGTCCAGTTGCATTAGCTCCACTGAGGGTTCGTCCAGGCATATGCGAAAAGTTTTGCACTGCATTAGCGTTGCCGACTTGAGACACAGTTTTTCCGATATACACTTTTGTTCTGCATGAAATCTAATGGTGTGAGTTTCTGATTCAGTTTTTAAAAATATGGCTTTAGTATGCACACTGGTTTGTTGGAAATTGACCGAGACAACTCCCGGCTGGCACGAGCTATGAGCCTGGAACGACATACGAGCCAGGATGTGTCGGAGCCATCGGTAGCAGCCACTAGTAACTAATTGCTGTCCGCTATTTGCGGACAGACATTCGAGGTATGCAGTGCTAATTTGAAGTTCGAGAAATGTAGTTGAATTCGAACTGCAGAAGATAAAAGAAGATTGGACTGCAGTTTTTCCTCGTTTATTTTGAATAGGTGTATATCTCTCTGCAGTGGGAGCGCATACTCCTGTGTAGATTGCATTCTGGCAATGGCGTCAGGCGCATGAACGCATCGCAAATTGTCTTCAAAATAATCACATGTTGAAAGTTCAGGATCAAATATAAAATCGGTCGTGAAAGAGGTATTAGCCTGCACTGCTCCTATCATGTTGATTCGAGGGAAATTCCTTTCACATGCTGGGATAAGGAATGCTTGGGATGGGCGGGCAACCCGTTGTACCAATTTTTCCTGCAAATGAATCTGGTGTTGGTCATATGCGCCCAGAATAGTTATTTTAATCCCATTTTCTGTGATAGCAGAGTCAGTGATTAATAGACGTGAGATAGTGTTATTTTCTACGTGTGTGACAGATATCTGGTATTGGCAAGTATGATTCTTTATTTGCGAAACCTCAAAACTATTTAATAAGTCAGGCTCATACCAAATTCTATGGAATGCGCAAGCAGGTCTATGGATTATTGCGCAACCAGCAGATATTCCAGCAAGACAACTAGAAAAACCCAGAAATTCCCTGATCTCAGGTGTTTCCGCTTCGAATCTCAGTCCTTCCTTACCTATCTTTTTCTTTTCACAATGCACCCCCCTTCCACAGAATTTGTTGTATATACAAGAGATCTGACTGATATGCTTGCTTTTTACTGGGAAAGTAAAGTATAGTCTTTCCTTCTGAAAAGTACACAATACTGATTCGAGTTTGACTTTTAATGAGAACAGATGATTATCTTTGCTGTCCGTGAACCATAGACAGGTTTCGGCAGATATAGTTTGCAGCGAAAATTCAGCTGTTGAAAGGATTTTACATGTTCGTGTACCATCATTAAGTGTCGTACAAGAACGTAAATCAGATTTTATTATAGCATGCGTATTGCAGTCAGCATGGGTCAAGGAAATATTACAAATTAGCATGAGGATCACTATGGATAGGACATTATTGCGACCTCTGATCGCTACCTGTCTTTCTAAGATTTGGTTTCCTTGATGTAATAAGTCTCGAAAGGTGTTTCCGATTAAAGTACCTAACAACAGAGAGCATCTCACTGTGACTTTCGTAATGCGCAATGCACCACAAATAAATAATATAAATGCTTGAATAATGTATCTTAGAGTTTTTATAATGAATTTAAGGCTCGCTAATGCTAGAAAAATAAAAAATAATGTCACACTATAAAGAGGAATTTTTATCAAGAGGGGGTAAAATTGGAAGTGTTTAAAAACTTCTCTACATATGAAACACTGTCTATCTGATTTTCCATTTACATGAATGAGGCCCGAAACAGTATGACCATTCGGGTGTATATAAATGACTTGTATTTCATTTTTGTATGCCAGGTATTCAAATGGTATTATGATCATTTTATCCACTGGAATCCTTAAGACGTTTTCGAAATTCGTGCTCCTTAAAATCACTCTGCCTTGATCTGGGAAAAACAGTATCGGATCCTCAAAAGTGATGTTAAGATTTGTGTTAGAAAAAACCGCCTTTTCACCTTCCAACAGTCTACGCCTTGCGCGATACGAAAGTTCCGATTTCCTATCGAAGAAGCATATCTTTAGAATCACAATGTCAGGGTTGTAAATTGATTCTTCAGGTGTAATCGCGATCAATTCTTGTTTATTATATGTAAATACACATTTGCAATCGCTGCCATTCGTACAGTTCCGAATCTGACAGAAATCGGTCGCACCATCGCATCCATTTTCCCCGCACTCACAAGGCTGCCTGTCTTTGTTCAAGCAAGTATACACCGTTGACGAAATGTCCTTATCCGTTTTGACATCTTGCAAAATAAAGTCTTGCGGTTCTATTAATTTGTGGTTCGTGTCTATAATAAATGTACGATCAATAATAATGCATTCATCACAGTTGTGTATATGGCAGGCTTGGGGTGGAATGTCTATTTTACTCCACAGTTGTTTTGTAATCTGTCTGCACTGGAATTAATTTTCAAATTTGCATATCTGCCCAGTATTGTGGCGATTTCTAGCCTGACACGCCTGTAAAAACAATCCAAAGAATAGAATAGCTAAAAGAGAACGAAAGTGGGCTTTACCATACAGTATTCCGAAGAGTTAAGCATTTAAATAAGTAATGTAAATTGAATGAAAATCTAGGAGAATCTCTTGTTTTAAAATTAAGTTAATTTTTTTTTAATTAAAAGTTTAATAAAATGCTTAGAATTTCCCCTTTATCTATTTTTTTTTTTAATTCAAATCATCTAATAAAAATGTTAATTCTTTTTAACAATTTGATTCTTTGGAATCTCATTAATATAATTATCATTTTGTTTATGTGATTTTATTTTAAACTAGCAGAACTACCCGGCTTCGCCCGTGTCAATTATAAGAAGCCTTCCAGGTAAAATAAATCAAAACGAAACAATAAGGCAATCACAATAACTGAAATTTGTGCATTCCCATTCCACAAATCGTTATCAAGACAATAAAAAAACATGGCGTTATTGTCTTGCAACCATAGTAAAATCCCTGAGCTTTAATAACAGAATGCACGTTTTCTTTGGCGGGTATAAGAGAAAAATATGTGATTTTCCTGACAATACGAAAAAAAAAATTCCTCCAAATCGTGCAGCACTTAGTGAAATTCTCGTTTGTATGGTATTATCTACATTATAAAGTAAAAACACTATGTCAGTGCCCGTAAATTGTGCCCCATAAATTGTAACCCATAAAATGTGCATTTACTGCAATTTTTATAACTTTTAAACATCACACAATTTCATTTTTTACAATGTCGAATAGAAAAAAGTTCTTTCAAATGAAATTTGTTTGAAAATTGTACCCCAGTTTTCTGATTTTAATGGATTTTAAAGTAATTTTTAACCATGGATATTTTTAAAGTTGAGTGCAACCCGATTACGAAAGATGAACCTGTTTACACTTAATGCAATAGTATAAAGAAAAGACGTGTCTATGAGTAACGCTGGTATCATATTTTTGGTGGCAACAACCTAACACAACAAATTTTCCTTTTATTGCAGTTCAACGTCTAAACATTGTACATTCAATTGTTCCAACGTATTACAGAAAACAAAAGTACTTTCAGTGATATTTGTTTGTAATGTTTATCTCAATTTACGAATTTTTTATGGATTTTAAAATAATTTTTAAGCATGCATATTTTTTAAATATGCTTGCAACCCAAATACAAAAGATTAACTCAATTGTTCAAAAACATTGTAAATAATTCAGAATTTGTTTGCTTTCGCGTAATATTCAATAACTAAATTGGCAAACGAAATTAAAACGTCAAAAATAAAATAAAATAAAACACGAATTTAACAGATATCAAATCAGACTACTCAAAATAACCTGACTATATAAATAAAATTCTTCAGAACGGATTTCCATGCGACTTGCACTATTAGTTTTTTTAGGGAAGATTTTAGTGCGTAACATATTGTTTTCCGTTGCTTAGTCATAGAATTATAGGGGAAAGTTATATAATCATGTGAACCCAATTATGAAGGATTAGTCTTATTAGCTGAATGAAAAATGCAGAACTATTTTTATCTCTAAGTATATTGACGGTTTATCTTCGGTAATGGGACTGTGCGCTAGGGTATTCTTATTTTAATGAGTGTGCCTGACACCTATTACGGCATGCACCTTTGTTTAAAACAATATAGAATGACTTATGTTTTAAGCGACTATCTGGCATGCAACGTGATTACGAAATACTAACCTGCAAATGCTTAAGGTGCTTCTCTAGTTCCCTGCTCAACAACGCGAAACTTTCTGACCCATTTTCTGACTCATTAAACGTAAAGGCTTAAAATTTGTAGGCCTGACTATTAAAGCGATTTGGAATTGAAATGAGTTTTTCCTTTTTTCATAAATAAATTACTTATCGAGTTATGAGCAATTGTGGTTGCGTGACGGCCGGTTTTTATCCTTTATTGCACTGTTGCGTCCGAAATTCCGTTCAAAACACCAACTGAAAGATCTTATACCTTTACCAACAAATGGAAACTATCTTTCGATTACATACTTTCTAAATTAGAACTCGTGTCAATTTCATGCGTTTCCGAACAAAAATTAATTAAAAAATATGTCAGAAAATAGTTCTTTTGGATTTGAGAACAGCCTTAACTTTATGAACAGCTTTAACTTTATGAACAGCTTTAACTTTATGAACAGCCTTAACTTGAAGTTTATGAAAAAACTCACATTTTTAGTTTTAATTTTGGAACTCGCGAAATTTAAATTCAGAAAAAGGATGTTCTTTTGACACATTGTGGTAATTTTTTTAACTTTAAAAATTAAAATACATGTTTTCTTTGGCGCGCGTAACAGAAGTATACAATATCTTCACAATACGGGGGAAAATGCAAAAAAATACATCCGAATGAGGTAGTAGTTACTAAAATTTTATTTGGAAAATTTGAAATGTTATTGAAATTAAATCTACAATGATTAGATGAAATGGTGTCATTTTCCATAAATTTTAAATCAAGACATCTGTCAAGATTTTTTTTGAAAATGTAAATAACCGCTCTCTTTTTGCTATAAATCACAGAAAATGTTAGCTCTGAATCTAAACCAATACAACACTTAGCGATAACGTATAGCTATAAGATATGGCTGTAGTATACAATCGAAGTAGTAATCAAAATATAGGAGCCATATGTTTACAATGAGTTTGATTACGCGTTGAAAAGATTTGATAGAATGTGACGTCATATCTGGCCTTTTTTTTTGTTGTTAAATTGTTTTCATGAATTTTGACTGTTTGTATTAAAATAGATGTTTTAATTTAAAAAAAAGTCATTCAAATTGAGGTGCTACGTTATTTTCCCGCTCTTATAGTTAAAAGTTTTTATTTTATATACAAAAAAATGTAAATTTTCGGTTTAGAATGACGTCAATATCAAACACGCAAAAATATAGCAAGAAAATCTGAATTTTTATTGGCAAATAGAAACAAAATACACGCGTTATCCTTATTTTGTTCGCATTATTGTGTCATTTTTTAGGGTTTGGCAACAGGAAAGAAACGTTTGAATTAAAAAGATTTAAAAAGAGATATTTCTATAATATTAAATTATGGAAGTGGTAGAAAAAAAGGATAAATAGTGGTCTGATATTTTTTTTTTTAAGTAGACAGTGATCTTTTCCACGTTCTAAAACGTATGTACATCGAGTTTCGTGCAAATCGGTCAAAAATTAAAGATTTGTATAAAGGACATACACACAGAGAACGGCTTTTATATATATAGATTAACTACAACTATTTATGCCCTTATCTTTGCGAAGACGGCGTTTAAACTTAAATGTAAATCAATTTAGTACAGAATATTGAAATTACTACTCATACTGCCATTATTTATGTGCCATCCTGAATTGACATTAGAAACTTTATTTTTTAAAAAATTCAACTTATTCTCAGTTATATTCGCTGCACATTATCACTATCATTCAGTTGTAAAAATTTCATTTCTTCGTTCCTTAAATAAGTAATAGAATCATGCTAAATTAAAAAAAAAAATGTCGTTTAAATGAATTCCGATTCAACTGTACTAACAAAACACTCCTCCACGATTGGCCATGTCGTAGAGTTTTAAACAACACACAGCTGAGCAAAATTCATTGTGTAATGTGCATTAGAAAGAGTAAGTAAAGTGTATGTATAGAATAAGGGTAAGAATAAAGAAAGAGAGAATAAAAAATTTAATGGAATGACAAAAATAGAGAAGGAAATGGAGGGCAGTAGATCATAAGTTTTCAATGATTCTGTATTAATCCCAAGAGAGACCATATATTAATTCCTAAAATTTGAAAAAATTGAGTAATGGGATTTTATTTATTTATTTATTTATTTTAAATAAATATTGAATGCAATGAATAAAATAAATGCAACTTAAGTAAAACCCATTAGTCCATCCGACCACTACCCCCTACATACTACTACATAAAACAGTCAACTCACCGTTTCATCTCTTTCATATTTGCATTATTAATTATTACGAGTAATAGATCAAATACTTTCAGGAAATTTAATAAATTGGAACTCTCTCTCTCTCTCTCTTTTTTTTTTCTTGCAGTGTTTAAAACAGTCAACTCAGTTTCATTTCTTTCATATTTGCATTATTAATTATTACGAGTAATAGATCAAGTACTTTCAAGAAATTTAATAAGTTGGAAATACGATTCTGTGCACTGATGTTCCAAGACACTTTTTTCATATTTTTTACTATCCACCCCCCCCCCCCCCCCCCCACCCGATACACACACACGTTGCCTCAATAAATTGATAATAGTATTTTTTTTAATTCCCTATTTTATATTTTCTATATAAAATAATTAATTTATTGATATTGTGATAATAATACTATATATATTAATTACATTTATTATGATAATAAAACTAGCAAGTCTTCCGGTCAAGGCCTCAAAACGTCAATTCTGCAGTTTTTTTTTTTTTAAACATTTAATTTAGTTTCATTTATTTTATATTTGTATTATTAATTATTACAAGTAATAATCAAGTACTTTCGGGAATGAAATTATTGATATATTTCAATTACATAATATTTATATTGCTTCAAAACACAATGCTATGAATACATATTTATTTTGATCACATTACTAATTCTTATTTGATTTCATCGTGTATCATTTATTATTATTATCATTATAATTTTGCTGGAAGAAATTTAAATAATTTTGAATGTTATTGTATTTTCATTTTCATACAGAAAAGGTTTAGCATAATTATTTGATAAAAAGAAATACTTTGATCTATCATTTTTATTATTAATAATAACAATATTATTTCAGATTCTTTCAGATTAAGGTACTCTTTTCCTTTTAAGACATTGTAAATTAATAAAAATACATCTTATTAATAGCAACTGTACATTAATTTAATTTATTATTATTCAACGGAATGTTATTAGAAACATGCAAATAATAGTAGTAAAAATATCTATTTGTATTTTTAAAAATACAATGAAAAAAAGTTAAAAAGACTCGTTGACTGTCTTCTACAGGAATGGTGAAAAGAAATATTTTCCTTTATTCTGCTGGATGAACAGCAGTAAGGCACACAGCAATATGGCAATTTATAGAGAATATATTAACTTCATTAAAAGTAAACATTCTGTTTAAAAAAATCACAAATTACTGAAAAAAAAAAAAAATAATAGCTTTCAAAGGCAGGTCTATGGGGCGATCCATGTAAATACAGCAATAACATACCCCAAACAGTAGCGCCATCTATCAACCTTGCTGACTTCCATTTTTGAGTCAAATGCGAGAGGCATGTAGTATGTAGGGGGTAGTGATCCGACACGAAAGAAAATAAAACAGACAAGCATACAATGCTTATTTGAAATATTATGCATTTGTAATTTACTAATTAACTTCCATCTATACTTTAATTAGCAGCATTAAATCCATCCAGCATAAATATGCCCTCTGGTGAATTGTTCACGTATTATCTATATAATGAAAGCCGAAGTCATGTGACTGTCACCAATAGTTCCGGGCTGACCGCTTCACTTTTTATATGCCAAAGGACATTTCGGTACTGTTATACATAGAAGTTAGTCGGGCGCAGATGATAAATCGTCTATAAAAGCCGAAGTCATGTGACTGTCATCAATAGTTCCGGGCTGATCGCTTCACTTTTTATATGCCAAAGGACATTTCGGTACTGTTATAGATAGAAGTTAGTCGGGCGCAGGTGATAAATCGCCAAATATTCTTCCATCGCCATCATTTCAT
The DNA here is from genome assembly GCA_963932465.1 of Maratus speciosus. Lineage (NCBI taxonomy): Eukaryota > Metazoa > Arthropoda > Arachnida > Araneae > Salticidae > Maratus > Maratus speciosus. The sequence continues at coordinate 512,504,445 of OZ010795.1, forward strand.
TAAAAATATAAACCTATCTCTCATTTCATTTAAAATAAATCTTTCAATTAAAATACACATATTTCATTTACCTCATTTAAAATACAATAAATAAATAAATAAATAGATATTTTTCCAGCATAGGTTCTTGGCGAAAAAAAAATTGGCATCGTATTTTCCGACAATCTATATCCTATTGCATATACATAAGCAATTTTTTCCATATGAATACAATTTATTTAATCTAAAGAAGCCAATAATCTATTTTTATATAGAAACAGAAGTAATTTCTATGTAAACAAATTGTTATGCATTGAAACATACTTTTATGCTACCGGAGAGGCAACAGGCCGCGCGCACGATATATGTAAATATACTCGGTTGTCACTGCTTGATAGCTATGTTTCTGGCTTGTATACTAACATAATAAATAGGTTTAAGTTGCATTAGTATTAACTATTTATGTCTCGGTTAATACTTAATAATTGGCGACGAGGTAAAAGTATGCAACTACGCTAATAGTATTCAGGGAACTGCCAAAATTGCTGAAGATTGGAGCTACGCTTATGTTTTAGGCCTAACTGAGGAAACGCTTACCGACGCATCAGAACTGTGAGTAATATATACATTTTGCTAATTTCTAATAAAGAACTTTTGTTTTCCTCAACATTATTTTGTGAAGAGATGACTACTTTCGGCAGCTTGGAACCTTTCGACGTATCGGAACCGTCAGCGTGGGATGCTTACCATGAACGCTTGGAATGCTTTTTAGAAGCAAACAATATCACAGAACCAACAAAAAAACGGGCCATATTTTTGAGTATGTGCGGGGCGAAGACATACGCAAAGATCCGTTCTCTCGTGTCCCCAGCAAACCCTACCACTAAGCCTTATGACGAGCTAATAAACCTTGTTAAGGCACATTTCTCGCCGAAACCTTCCGAGATCTTCCAGCGATTTTTATTTTATCGACGGAATTAACAGTCGGAAGAAAGTGTAAGTGCATTCATTGCAGAATTACGGAAGCTATCCGAGCACTGTAATTTCGGCGCGTCGTTAGATGTCATGCTCCGAGATAGGTTGGTGTGCGGTATGAGAGATGAAGATCTCCAACGACGTTTACTCGCCGAAACATCGTTGACGTTTGCTCAAGCACTAGATAAGGCTTTGGCAGCAGAAATGGATAATTCTCATGTAAAAGAGATTAGAGGATCTGGAACTGTTTCAATTATGCCTCTTGACAAGAGACAAAATCGGAATCAAAGGCATTGTCAGAAAGGAAATTGTGCTGGTTGTGGAGGCAACCATTCAAGAGCACAGTGAAAATTTAAAGATGTTGAATGTCGTGCCTGCAAAAATAAGGGCCACATTCAAAGAGTCTGTCGACGCAAATCAAATTTTTCTCGGGAAACTGTACATGAACAGAATTTACAAGACAGTGACTCTGATTCCTTTGACGCAGAGAGTTTAGACATCGTCCATTTGAAAGTTGTGTGCCTCAACAGTGTGGAAACACTAAACATGAAAACAACCGTCCTGATCAACGGTAGACCATGTGTTATGGAAATAGATTCAGGAGCTAAAACATCAATCATTGACAAAGGTACTTTTGACCAGTTATATCCTCACAATGTTCCACTGTTGAAAAAGTCTCCTTTCGTTGTCAAAGACTATAATAAACAACCAGTAGAAATCTTGGGTCAGTGCCAAGTTAGAGTTAAATATGCTTCATACGAGCGGGAACTTCCACTTCTGATTGCTAAAAAGAAACGCCAAAGAATTCTTGGTCTAAATTGGTTCGAACCATTAGGAATAAAGGTAACAGGCATCCATAGAATACAGAATTCTACTTTGGAGGATGTCCTGAGTGAATTCTCTAATGTTTTCAAGGAAGAACTGGGAAAGTTTACAGGTACACCTATCAAGTTACATTTGGATCCCTCAGTTCGTCCAATTCAGCTGAAAGCTAGGAATGTACCATTTGCTCTAAGACCCAAGATTGAGAAGGAATTGCAACGATTACAAGACCAGGGAGTTCTTGAACCAGTTAGTTACTCTGATTGGGCAACTCCTGTTGTTTCTGTCCTGAAATCTAATGGAGAGATTAGGTTATGTGGTGACTATAAATGTACGGTCAACAAGGCTTTGGGCACCCATCCATATCCAGTACCGGTAGTAAATCAAATTCTTGCAGATTTAACAGGAGGCCGACATTTCATAAAGCTTGATTTGTCCCAAGCATATCTGCAATTAGTCGTGGATGAATCTTCTGCTATGGCACAAACAGTTGTGACACATCGTGGAGCATTCAAGTGTAATCGCCTCCAATTTGGCATTTCCACAGCTCCTGGAATATTCCAGCGGTTCATTGAGGCATTGCTTGCAAATATACCAAAGATGTTTCCATACTATGACGATGTCTTGATCAAGGGTTCTACAGAAGAAGAACTAGCCAAGCGATTTCGTAAAGTTCTTGATCGATTCTCTAAGGCTGGGTTACGTTTAAACAAAAATAAATGTATTATTAGAACACCAAAAATTGAATTCTTAGGTTATGAAATCAACGAGAGAGGTATTAAACCCACAAAGGACAAAATAAAAGCTATTCAAGAAGCCCCTACGCCAACAAAGAGAGAGGAACTCCAAGCATTTTTGGGTCTACTGAACTTTTATCATGTCTTTCTACAAAATAAAGCAACAGTGGCAGAGCCTCTTCATCGCTTGCTAGACAAGGGAGCAGTGTGGAAATGGAAGAAAAGCCACGAAGAAGCTTTTCATAAGGTTAAAAATCTCTTATCAAGTGATTCCCTCCTTGTACATTTCGATGAAAAGAAACCAATCATCCTGACATGTGATGCTTCCCAGTATGGTGTTGGCGCTGTCCTCATTCACAAATTGTCAGAGGGAGTTGAAGCTCCAGTGGCATTCTATTCAAGAACAATGAACCCAACAGAGCGTCGGTATGCCCAGATAGACAAAGAAGCCTTGGCCATCATTCAAGGGGTTAAGAAGTTTCACAACTACCTTTATGGGCAGAAATTCGAAATAAGAACTGACCACAAGCCTTTACTGGGCTTTCTGGCCAGCGATAAACCCACACCAACAATGTTGTCCCCAAGAATGCAGCGGTGGTCCCTAGCTTTAAGCTCATATCATTACCATCTTGTATACAAACCTGGTAAATTGATTTCTAATGCAGATGGACTTAGTCGTCTACCTCATCCACAGATGATTCATCATGGGACATCTCCTAATGAAGTATTACTCCTGGAGGCTCTGGACAAGCCTCCCATCTCAGCCAAAGATATTGCACGGATGACTATGCAAGACCCTATCTTAGCTCGAGTGCTCAACTGGGTTTTGAAGGGGTGGCCCGCTGAAAATCCAGACGGAGAATTCACCCCCTATTTCCAAAGGCGACTGGAAATCTCAACCCACAAAGGATGCCTCCTTTGGGGATGCAGGGTCATAATACCCAGGAAGGCACAAGAACACCTATTGGCCACTGTCCACAGTTCACATCAAGGCATCGTACGTACAAAGAGCTTCGCAAGAAGTTACATGTGGTGGCCAAAGATGGATAGTCAAATTGAAGACACAGTAAATAGGTGCAATATTTGTCAACAAACACGACATGCACCTCCTAAGACACTGGGAACATGGGAATGCCTTAGAAAACCATGGTCAAGACTCCACATCGATCATGCTGGGCCTTTTCAGGGATCCCTTTTCCTCATTGTCGTTGATGCATATTCAAAATGGCTAGAGGTTATTAAGGTATCGTCAACAGACTCACCTTGTGCTATTGAAGCTTTGAGGAAGCTTCTCGGCTCACATGGTATTCCTGACACCATACTCTCAGATAACGGACCTGGCTTCACATCGTCTGAATTTGAACGGTTCCTTATTATAAACGGAATCCATCATACATTCACAGCTCCTGGACATCCTTCATCAAACGGACAAGCAGAACGGATGGTGCAGACAACAAAAGATGCACTTCGAAGAATTGTTTCGGGGAATTGGAATACTAGACTTGCATCATTCTTATTAGCACAACATGCTACGCCCAATTCTGCTACCAATGTTTCTCCAGCAGAGCTGCTTATGAACCGCCGTTTGAAAACCTGCCTTGACAGGATCCATCCAGATTTTTCAGAGCCTAATCCTAAGGATCTGTCTAATTTAAGATTCCGGATGTTTGCACCTCTAGACTTGGTATATGCTCGAGGATTCCACCCTCACGACAAATGGGTACCATCTACAGTAATAGAAGTAATTAGCCCCACAATGTATGAGGTTTTAACGGATAAAGGCCTTGTGTGGAAAAGACACATTGACCAACTAAGACGACGCCTGGGCAGTCCTCGACATACAGTGGCGGTCAAAAGTTTCCGGCCAGCATAAAATTTTTGGTTAATTTGTAAGTATATCCATATGAAGAGGAATCTCAAAGTGATACTTATACACTTTATTGACATAACAGTGAAGAACTTATTTATGGAATAACAATTAAATATTAATAAATTTAATTGACAAAATTAATTGCTAAAGAAAACGCATGTTCTCAAAAGTTTCCGGCCACCTTTGCAAGTTTGGAAAAAATGGTGTTATAACAGAAAATAACAGTGATCAACAACATTTACAATTAGTATTTTGTATTCATACATTTAGCAATAAGTACTACGGTGCAGCAACGTGGCATCGATTCAATGAACAATTGTAGATCATCAGTGTTACGTTTTGTCCACGGTTCTTACAATTTTTGTGAAAATGCTGCTGAATTTGAATATTTATAATTCCACACACGTTTTCAAGTTAGTTTCAAAGATTTTCTATTGTATTCAAATCGGATGATTGGGCTGTTCATTTCAAAAGCGTAATTTTTTTGTGCGAAAGCCACTGCTTGACGAGCTTGCATGTATACTTTTGGTCGTTATCATGATGAAACAAATAGTTGTGACCACAATTTTTCCTCCAATAAGGCAGCAAATGATTTTGAAAAATATCCTTATGCATTTCACTATTCTTCTTGCCACAGATTTCAAATAACGGACAGGCGCATTTTCCAGAAAATGCTCCCCACAGCATAACGTGTCCTCCACCGTGCTTCATTGTAGGAATAATATATCTCGCATCTTATATTTTGTTTTTAGGTCGTCAGTTATAATGTTTTTTATCACTGCCAAAAAGATTGAACGTAGGTTCATCGAAAAATAGTACTTTTTTTCCAGTTTTCACTTGACCAGTCTTTGTATTACTTGGCAAACGCCAGTCGGGCCCTCTGAAGTTTTTTATTTATGATAGGTTTTTTAACACCGACTGTTCCATAAAGTTTTACGTCACATAAGCGTCTTGATACTGTAGACAGACTTATTTCAGCAATACACCATATTACAATACACCTTATTTTAACACCATAAATCGCGGGGAATTGCAGCAGCATTTTTACGCAGGTCATCAACTGCTTTTCTTCTGATAATTCTGTCTACAAGAATAGTCGTTTTCCGGAGTCCACCGGACCATGGCAAGTTCCGAAGGCCATGACCATCTTTATATATTTTTTAAAATATCGTTTACAGCAAATTTTTCGATCGAAAACTTTGCCGCAATCTTACGAGAGGATTATCCCTTTAGCGACAAACAAGTCACTCGTTTAGGAACAAAAAATTGTTAAAATTTTCATTTTTGAATTTCAAACGCATTATTCACGTTGATTAATTAACAAACATGGCCAAAAAAATACTTTGCGACAGCAAAAACTAATGGATGACGAATGGCCGGAAACTTTTGCACGCGCGAATTTCGAATTCCTCCCCTTTGCATCAAGTATCTTAAGCATCCAGTCAAAGTGATCACGTGGTCAGAGGTACTTTACTTATTCTTAACTTTTGGAGCATTTGTGCTTATTCTTCACTAAAACGTTCTATCAAACAAATCAAAGAAACTAACTGGCCGGAAACTTTTGACCGCCACTGTATGACAGACTCTGATAGTTCTTCAACATATCCATCTAATGTCCCAACACCTTCACCGTTGATGTCAGAATCAGTAGGAGACAGCGAGAACTCTGCGCCACCAGGAGGCAACCAGGATCCAGTTTTGCCGATAAAGGACGTGGTTTCAGAGCCTAGGAAGATGGACACTTTAATTGGAACTGCACCTGCAGTGGTTGGAAAGTTGCCTGATGTTGCAAGTCCAGCGGTCCTTCCATCAAGACCAGTCAGAGCTAAACATCCACCAACCTGGCTAAAGGACTATGTTACATAGGGGGGAGGAATGTTATGTATTGAAACATACTTTTATGCTACCGGAGTGGCAACAGGCCGCGCGCACGATATATGTAAATATACTCGGTTGTCACTGCTTGATAGCTATGTTTCTGGCTTGTATACTAACATAATAAATAGGTTTAAGTTGCATTAGTATTAACTATTTATGTCTCGGTTAATACTTAATACAAATGTTGTATAATATGTGTGTAAATAAAATGTTTATATGCAAATAAATACATATAAATAAGAATAAAAGTTCACCAGATTTGTTTTCATAGCTATTTATATATTTTATCAACGTATTTCACGTTCTGAAGCCCGAATTGCGCCAAGCTTTTTAAAAAAACTAATGCCAAGGCCCCTATAATGGAAAAGTACCTAAATAAACAGTTAATCGTAATAATAATAACATAAACTAAAATGTTTCATTCCAACATCAAAGTATTGTTTCTAATTTACATTCAAATAAATATATATTCCAAGATAATTTCAATTGAAATTAAGTTGACATCTTTCTATTTCACTTCATAAAGTAAACAAACACAAGAGATTCATTCATCATAAATAGTAGACCATGGTGGTAATCATTCACAAAGCAGATTCTCCAACAAAAATGGACAATATTCTTATGACGTCATAGTAGGTAAATTGATGGCGCTAACGTTTGTTAACGACTTGCATTCACGAGGGTTTTATTTTGCTATTTCTCTTAGTTACGTTATTATATTGTCAGATTTATGAACTCCGAAATCAAATCTATAAAAGCAAAAGTATATATATTCATTATTTAGTTATTAAATAGTGAAAAAAAATTATAAATGCATGATTTGCAAAATTTACATGATTTATTAATACTAAAAAATAGCATTGAAGTAACAGCATGTTTAAGTAAAATAAGTTTAATTTAGATAATTTATGAACAAATCTCAGTTTAAACACTTGAAATTTCACTCATTTTTACATCTAAGGAAATTAAATAGTATTTGTCAAAAAAGATGAAATACGCATAACAACAAAAATGTATAAAATGTTATCAAGTTCGCAAAGAATTCTTGATTTCTGTATCAGAATCTTTGTACCCGGGGAAGGATTGAGCAAGTCAATTAGTTTAAGAGTGAAAGTAACATGATGCAATGCTTAGCACACATTTAAGGGAGACCAAACTGGTCGCCAGAGGTGGATAGTCTATACTAATAAAAGAACAAATCGCTCTGTGTGTGTGTGTCTGTTGGCGATGGCTGGAGAAATCTACCGCACGTAGAAGTCTGAAAATTCAGAAGTGATTAGTCGAAGACAGGTCCTGATGCACCTGAGGCTCAGATTTTTAATTTTTTAAGGGCCGGGGCCCCTGGGCCCGTTTAAGTTTATATGCACTAAATTGATAATAACATGCCTCTTTTCTATCCGATCTCCTTCGTTTCGGGGGTAAATTCTCCTTTCAGTTTCTGTCCCATTTCAACATTTCAGTTAAGACTCTGGCACGCTGTCAAGGGGATCAGTACAGGGCCCCTTGAAGTTTTAGTGCACTAAATTTTAATAACATGCCTCGTTTCAATCTGGTCTTCTTCGTTTTTGGGGAGAATCCTCATTCAGTTTCTGCCACATTTTTACATTTCAGTTAAGACCCTGGAACCCTTGCAAGGGGCCCAGTACAGGGTCCCTTGAAGTTTTAGTGCACTAATCTATATAATAAATGCCGAAATCATGTGACTGTCACCAATAGTTCCGGGCTGACCGTTTCACTTTTTATATGCCAAAGGACATTTCGGTACTGTTATACATAGAAGTTAGTCGGGCGCAGGTGATAAATCGCCAAATATTCTTCCATCGCCATCATTTCATTAAAAATATAAACCTAACTCTCATTTCATTTAAAATAAATCTTTCAATTAAAATACACATATTTCATTTACCTCATTTAAAATACAATAAATAAATAAATAAATAGATATTTTTCCAGCATAGGTTCTTGGCGAAAAAATTTGGCATCGTATTTTCCGACAATCTATATCCTATTGCATATACATAAGCAATTTTTTCCATATGTATACAATTTATTTAATCTAAAGAAGCCAATAATCTATTTTTATATAGAAACAGAAGTAATTTCTATGTAAACAAATGTTGTATAATATGTTTAAATAAAATGTTTATATGCAAATAAATACATATAAATAAAAATAAAAGTTCACCAGATTTGTTTTCATAGCTATTTATATATTTTATCAACGTATTTCACGTTCTGAAGCCCGAATTGCGCCAAGCTTTTAAAAATAATAATGCCAAGGCCCCTGTAATGGAAAAGTACCTAAATAAACAATTAACCGTAATAATAATAACATAAACTAAAATGTTTCATTCCAACATCAAAGTATTGTTTCTAATTTACATTCAAATAAATATATATTCCAAGATAATTTCAATTGAAATTAAGTTGACATCTTTCTATTTCACTTCATAGGATAAACAAACACAAAAGATTAATTCATCATAAATAGTAGACCACGGTGGTAATCATTCACAAAGCAGATTCTCCAACAAAAATGGACAATATTCTTATGACGTCATAGTAGGTAAATTGATGGCGATAACGTTTGTTAACGACTTGCATTCACGAGGGTTTTATTTTGCTATTTCTCTTAGTTACGTTATTATATTGTCATATTTATGAACTCCGAAATCAAATCTATAAAAGCAAAAGTATATATATTCATTATTTAGTTATTAAATAGTGAAAAAAAATTATAAATGCATGATTTGCAAAATTTACATAATTTATTAGTAATAAAAAATAGCATTGAAGTAACAGCATGTTTAAGTAAAATAAGTTTAATTTAGATAATTTATGAACAAATCTCAGTTTAAACACTTGAAATTTCACTCATTTTTACAGCTAAGGAAATTAAATAGTATTTGTCAAAAAAGACGAAATACGCATAACAGCAAAAATGTATGAAATGTTATCAAGTTCGCAAAGAATTCTTGATTTCTCGATCAGAATCTTTGTACTCGGGGAAGGATTGAGCAAGTCAATTAGTTTAAGAATGAAAGTAATATGATGCAATGCTTAGCGTACATTTAAGGGAGACCAAACTGGTCGCCAGAGGCGGCTAGTCCATAAATAATATAACAATATCTAAAATTTATCTCCTTTCTTTTATCTGAAGTAAGTGATCACTTGAACAAATGGTTTAATAATCAATCAGTTTTGATGCAACTAAAGTGTGGTTAGTGTTGCATAAAAATACCCTAACATCACATAAATTTTCACTGTATTGTAGAAATATTCACTGTATTGTAATACAGAAAAGAATGCGATTTTTTTTAAATTTATATATGTACAATAGAATATACAATTTGAAAAGTACCGCGTAGATTCAAGAATTTCTGAAATGAATTTAAAAGAAAACTTAGCAAGAAATGGTACTATTCAGTGATTTGCAGCGCCCAATCTAGAAATCGTGTTGCACTATATCTGGGTTGTATGTCCCTTAAATCATATGGTGATCTCATTGACTGATTCGTTTGACTGTTCGACACATTAGTGTCATAAATTATTCTGTTCCGAATCATTACTATTTTCTGAACTGTGTCCATTCGCAACATCTGCGTAAAAAACAGGGGATAATGCGGGGTGTTTGTCTTGGGGCAATGTCCCACACAACACAGATTCGTCCAGTTTTCACCTAAAGTACGTAATTTGGATGAATGGACGTGTCCATTTGAAGTCTAAAAGTCCTCCGGACTTCAACTAAATTTCGTCAAATTACGTCCAAATGTCACCCCCCTTTACGTAAGAAGTACGTCTTTTGGGCCATGAAATGAGCGTAAAATGAACATAAAATGAACAAAATTCGGATGAGCCAAAATTTGTCCATATTACATCCAAAAAATACCTCCATCCGGACGAAATACACACGAATTTTGGCTGTAATATAGGCGTCCAAAATTTGTCCATATTACATCCGAAAATACCACCCACATTTGGACGAAATATAGACCCCTTTTAGCTTTAATCTGAATGTGTTTATTGATCCAAAATACGTAGTTTGGACCAAAATGAGACGAATCTGTTATCTCCCCTAGGCAAGGATAACGTTATATTAAAAAACTGAAATAACAAAAGTTTTTAATATAAATAATTTTGATAGAAATTTACTTAGAATTTTTTCCCCCAAAATCATATTAAATACTTAAATATTTTAAATTAATTCCTTACCAGGACTCATTCATATAAATCAGTAAAAGCATATATATTTTATACATATTGCTAATAAACTTTTTTTTATGATACTTTTAATTTTCTAAGATCTTTAAAGAAAATATATTAATTCCTAAAGTATATGCTATAGCATGATTTGAAAAACAGAGGCTATACCATACTTTAATCCGCTACATTCGGCCCAAACACAACTACGTTCTTTCACGAAAAAAGAAGAAAATTTTTAGTAATACAGTTTTTAATTCATAATACAATGAAATGCTACTTCAGAATGCTTAAACATAAGCCGATCACTTTCATTTACAGAAAAAATGCACAGGTGATGTTAATGAATTCGGTCCCTGTTCCAGGTGCTTGTTTTGTTTGGGCCGAATGAAAGCATTTAAATTTGAACAAAAACCGGTTTCATATAGTAAACAGTTTTTATGGCATATATATATGCCATAAAAATAGTTTACTAATTTCAGAACATTTATTTTAGTAAAAGGAAATGACACATTTTAATGTTTACAATCTTATTTTTCATTATCAGAAACTTTCTATGGATAATAAGGAAATGAAAAATGTAAGATACCTACCAGCATACTGGCTTTTATGTTTTGTGCATTTCTAGATTCTAGAAATCTATGCATTTCTGCTATTTTTACTCTTCACATTTTTATTTTATATACTATTTCTCCTGGAAAAAATATATATATATATCTTGGTTTTCGTTTACATTTTCATTGGTGATGATAATGCTTCTAAAAAGGTCCTATATTTGCATAGCTGTCAACTGCTACAATTTTTAGCTAGCACTAATTTTTAATGGAAATCTTCGCTTTACTTAATAACATATATCTGTAATTAAATCAGATGAAGATTTTAAAATCAAATTAGTGATGGCTAGAACTCGTAGAATTTTGCCGTTGTATTTAGAAATTTTATTATATTATTCATTAGCATACAATATCGTCAACTGCAAAGTTTTACATTTTGTGAACAATATATTTTTTTTTCTTTTCTTTTTTTTTCTTTAAATTAATCTGTGCTCTTAATTAAATATCATATATTCAATTAAATCATTTAAATTCTTTGTAAATTCAACTACTCCACTTTTTTTTTTTCACTTGAATTAAAAATAGCTCTAACAGGGAATATAATTTTCCTTTTAAGGATGGTTACCCTTAAGAATGGAATGTATCAAAGCAATTGAAAATTTTGAGTTTTTCAAATGCTGCTAATTCATGGAAGAAAATCCGATATTCCCTAACAACTTTTATGTATTGTGAATAAAATTTTACACACTGAAATTTGCATTTGTTGCCAGGTGTGCAAAAAAATTATTTTACATTTTTAATAATAATAACAAACAATATTTTGAAATATCATTAAAGAAATTTAAAATGTAATATGAGCGTAAACTTTGTTTTTCATATGCAGACCTACTTCCTTATGTAAAAAAAAAAAAAAAAAAAAATACATATATATCCCTGGACTGCAAGATTAACCTTTTAACCTTCCATTACTCATGCATGGATTATTAAAAAAAAAAAAAAAATAGTTCCATTTCATTTATTTTAGTAATTGACTTTTCACTGATTAATGTAAAAATACATACTGTATATTCTGGTATGTAACAATAACTTTTGATAGAAGAAAAATTATCAAAATTTATAGGTGCACATTATGCATCATTTTTAAAAATAAATTATAAAAAATATGATCATAAGAACTAAGACTTTTGATTTAATCAACATGTGATTTATATTTTTAAAATGTTGCTATTAGAGTACATGAAAAATAATAGTATTGTACTTTAAAATAATTTACATCTTATTTTTCACTATGTATCTCATGAAAGTTTTTGCAAACAATCAAACAACAATCTGCACAACATATGGCGATTATGATAAAAAAATACAAAAATTAAATCTAACAGTATACGTATGTGTTACATGCCAGAATACAATATCAGTAAAATGGTTTCATATACATTATAAATAGTTTTCAAAAAATATATTTTTAATTATATCAATCAGTTTAAGCTAACTTTGTGAAATAGTGTTAGGGAGTTAGTGTTTACAAGACTCACTAAAAGGAAAATTCTTTTGAAAAGCCATTGGGAGAGGGGGGGGGGGGGTAAATTTAAAATATTATTGCATATTGTTATACACTATATATTATTGTAAAGCAAAGATACGAGTACTAGTACAAAATTTAGTATATCACCAAAACTTATTCATTTAAATACTGATTTTTATTTATGTTATCACCAAACTAAGTCTTAAAAAATTAATCTGTGCTCTTAATTAAATATCATATATTCACTTAAATATTGAATAATCATTTATAAATGAATTTACATTTTGTACAATTAAATATGTAAATTATCAAGTGTATTTCAGATTAACCTGATTATTTGTAGTACATTATAAAATAACAAAAACAATACATTCAGTGTATTTAAGTAATGTTTTGAAATCAAAGTTTATTTAAACTTTGCTTAAGCATTAAAAATGAAATTTATCAAATATTTTCATGCATAAAATATGGTTAAAAATCATGTACAAACTTTTAGTTTAAAATTATTCAAAATCTTTAGTGAACTGAGTACATATATTATCATTGTTATAAAGGAATATACAATAAAGATGCAAGAAATACTTTCAAAAATGAAGTTTTATTTATTTATTTTCCAATCTGGCTCTTGTTGACAACAATATTTTCTTTTTACAATTCATATATAAAATATATTTTTCATTGAAAGGCAAAAAGGATGCTATATTTCATTACTATAAAGTAGGCAGGATGATCCTGAGGAAACTGTTTGGCGAAAACTCTGTTCTATGTTAATGCTTCTCAGACTTATTTTCATTATATTTAACAGACAGCAGCTTCAAAGCCTATAAATAAAAAGAATAATAATTCATTAAAATGAAAAGATGGATTGTATTTAATAGCACATATCAATAATTCATAACGTTAGATGCAAATTAAAAATAATTTCATTTTAGTTTTAATTTTTGCTCACAGGTAGCATCATCAGACATCTTGTATTATTTCATAATAAAATGAAGTTTTTTCATCCAGCTTTGAATGATATTAAAAAAAAAAAAAACATTTATGTATTTTTAAAAATTACTAGCCAGTGTTTAATTTAATTTATTTGTCAAATTTTTATTATTATTTTTTAAACAAACAACTACTGATGCAATGTTTACCAAATACATAAAAGTCAAGTACTTTATAATGTTCAACTGTGTCCTTTATTTTGAGTATTTAAAGATCTATATTTATATAAAGTAAGGATAAAAAAAGAAAAATCAAATAAAATTTGGTGCTTTCTTGTTATAGCAGCCTCCTCAATTACAATTATGTCAAGGTAGCAGTTTCAAACTTGCTAAAGATCATCACCAAGCTTATATATACATCATACAAACATCATGCACAATATGTATAAGCCAAATGCTCATATATGAGCCATATAAGTAAATATTTATATCATATATCAGTCATATATATCTTTAAACAAAAACATAATTTGCAGAACAAAAAAAAAAATTATTTTACACATTGTTTATGCTCGAGAAGGGATAGATACAGTAGATTCGCTCAAATCCGCGCAGCTTTAGACCAGAGGTTGTGCAGATTTCAGAATTTTGTGGATTTCTGGTTTGTTAACATTTTTTAGACAATAATTTGAATGTAATAATGCAATCAAATGTATAATGGATGTTTGAATTAAAGCAAAATATTAAAATAATTAAGTAAAGTAATAAACTAAAATGATAAAAAGTAATATAATTAAAAAAATGATTAAATTATTAAAGGTAAAGGTCAAATAAATAATTAATAATGTATAATTAAATATGCAATAAAAAATGAGATACATTTTCCTTGAATCATTCAATGACACTTTCCTCATAAAGGTAACCCTATTAATTCACATCAAAATCAAAAAGTAAGGAAGTTTTATTTCAGGTTTGCCAGTGTTAATAACTATAAAAAAAATTAATACATATATATATTTGGTTAAAAGGCTGACTAGCAGTGATATCAGCAATATCCTTCTTTTTTTTTTTCAGTAATAAATTTTTATTTCCTTCACGAAAAACAACGAGTTTAGTCTCATCATATTATCGAGAATTACATATTAAAATACATACGAAATTATATAAAACTAAAAAATCCTGTTACTTTGCCTCTACAGCTTAACTGAAATTTTCATTGTTTACATCTGCGATGATGTGCGGATTTTAGGCAGTTGCAGATTTGGGGGAGTCCTGTATTATAATTTTTCTTCAGCTGCTTCTACAGTTAATGTCTTGCAAAAAATATGTTTAAACCAAATGAATTTTAAAAAATAAAATTCGAACAATAGGATACTTAAACTATCCTAAAAACTTAAATTACAAAGATACATGGAAAATGCAAACCTTTAAAAAAGTCTCAGCTTTATTTCCATTTCATTTGAATGGAATGTAAGTTTTTAGATTAGTTTAAGTATCATATTGTTCGAATTTTATTTTTATTTCTTTAAGTTCAATTGGTTTAAACATATTTGTGGCAAAACTTTAACATTTACTGTAGAAGCAGTAGAAGAAAAATTCTAATATCTATCCCTTCTTGGGACTATACAATGCATGAAATAAACTTTTTTTTTTTTTTTTTTTGTTCTGCAAATTATGATTTTTTTAATATATCAAGTTTTATAACTACTGCAATTCAGAGGAACTTATTACAAAATTAATAGAGGATGTTATAATTAGGGTTTGATATATAGGGTATTGCATCACAATTTGTGATGTAACTAAAATCCATAATAAAAACAAAAAATTCAAATTTACTTAAATTTAGTTATCCAATTTTCCACTGGTAGTGGTCTCTATGAATGCAAAAGTAAATTGTGTTGCATGTTTGCTGGTTATTTATGCTACTATGAACGGCAATTCAACAACGGCATTGAAACATTTCACCTCTGAACTGGGAAGGCCGGTGAGTGAATCAACTTCTTTTCACCAGTCTCCGACAGAGGAGTTAATTATTGGTAATATTAAAGAAAGTTTGAAATCTTTTTGAACTGCTTAAAAAACAAAACAAAAAAAACATAATAAATTTATCTTGTAATCAACACCATTACATTTTAAGTTGTCCTATCAGAGCCTAACACCATTTGTCAGTTTACAGGTGCATAAATGTCAGTTATTGAATACTTGCATTACTAATAATTTAAAACATGAAAAGAGAGACGCATCTGTAGTATGATATTGATATCATATATAAAGTTTAATTAATTTGTTTTTATAATAAATATTAAAGTATTTTTAAAGCATAATTTTTCTTTTTTTTTTTTTTTTTTTTTTTTTTTTCGTTGCAAGTAAAGTGTGAAACACTGGCTCATTTTGTGTCAGTTATTGGTTTTTCAAAATGGGGTTATGTCAGTTACTGAAGTTATTCACCATATTTATGAAAAACATTTATTTTTAATAATACAATATATAATTTTTCAAAATTTTGTCAACAGTAATTTTTAAATGTATTTCTACCATCCATTCAAAAAAAAAAAGGTAGAATGGAATTAAAATTTTGTAATAGTGATTTGAAGAATAATTTTTAATGTGTCAGTTACTGGGGGTTTCACCCTAAATCAAGTAATAAAGAAATTTAAACAGATTATTAATAGAACATAAATTTGTTTTTAATTCTTTTTTCCATTTTAAAATTTAAAACTATGTATGTATATATAATCAAAAGTTATTTTCTTTGTTGGAAAAGAAACTTGGTATTAGGCTGCCGAATATTCAGTATTCGGTTATTTGGCCACATCACTATTTGTCCCATCCCTAATTACAAGTAATTTTGATTCATTACTGTTTATTGATTATTTTTTTTATAAGGCAGGGGGGAGGGGTGTCGTTGGCACATTACAGTTACATAAAATATATTTTTGGAAGCCTTTGGCATACGAATGTGAAAAGGTTTGCCATCCCTGAACTTTTATAATTGCATTACATTTAACTATTCACTCTCACAATTTTAAACAATTATTTTTAATATCAACATTTTTATTAGTTTGTGGGCTAAACCTTAAAATTCAGGCACGCTACACCTGCTGAAATCCCAACCTCTAGGCATGTAAAATTGTTTTATGTTTTTAAATTTACGCATCCAAGGACTACATAAAATATTGGCATTAAAATATTATATAAAAATGGAAATGCTTGCAATTTTTTTTTTTTTTTTTTATACTAACTTCCAATATATTTCAATTTAACCTTAAAAAATATACTGTTTATTCTCCAAACAGAAATTTTTATGAGTTATAAATATATGTTTTCCGAAACTGAGATTATACACTGTGCTGTAAGCGGGTAATGCTGCCCGCCACAAAATTGAATAATTTTAATTTAAATAGTTCTTTCTTTAAGTATCTCCAGGGCTTAATTTGCGAATTTTAAAGTACCGGAGCTCAGCTCCGGTACTTCTCTGTTTTTAGTACATATTTAAATATTGGTCGGAATTCACCGGAGCTCATAAATACAGGGCTCCGGAGCCCAATGCAATAGTGCTTCCGAAAAAACGTAGCCTAAAGTATCCTTCCCTTTTCCTCCCATCTCCAAGTTTTTACTTTCTTTTCTATCAAAACACTTATATGTGACATAATGTGTCCCACACGTAGGAGATGGAGATGAAACGGGCTCAATTTTTATACCAGTCTTTGGGCTTAGCAGTGGTGTAGTTGTAAAAAACGCTGAAGGTATGTGCTCTAAGCAGAGGGTATACGCTCAAGGCAGAGGGTATATCCTAGAGTGCATATACTGTTGTTTTTTTTTTTTGAAAAACTGAGGGTATACGGCGTTCCTTAAAAAAAATCCAGAAGGTATATGCCATGTACCACCGTATACCCTCCACTACATCCCTGGGGCTTAGGCGGGCTGAAGCTGTCTGTCTTACATTCAAAATTTTATTTATTCGTGTATAGAAAGAAAAGAAATTTTCCGCCTAAAAAATTACGTATTCTATTTCAAATTATTTTAATGCTACTTTGATCAAAAAACAGATCAAAACAGAAATTGTGTTTTTCTTTTCTAGGGATATTTGGAGATTTAGGTATGTCATATCATTACCTTATTTAATTGCTGAATGTTGTGATTAATTAACATTAAAATTAGGCAAAGATTTCTATTCGCAAGGAGTAATAAAGTAAAAAGTGAAACAGTTGATAGTTAAGTATATGCATAAAGATGTTTTTTATTTTTTATTTTACTAAAGAAAAAAAAGGTGCTTTAGATTTTGCAAATAACGTATGAAATATAAATATGTGAATTGGAGTAACGGGGAGGGGGGGGGGGGGGGGGGGCACGCTACGGTTTTAGTACTGCAGAATATTAGGGCTCCGGTACTTTTTTTGTTAGAAATTAAGCCCTGAGTATCTCAATCAAAAAATTTAAACATAATATCACATTAGAATTTATAGTAGATAGATAGACACATTCACACACAGATGGTGTTATATAGTAACAGAATATAAGAAAAGAGATTAGGGATATAAAAAAAAATATTTAAACTGAGTTGTAAATAATAAATAAAATAAAACAAAAGATTTTTTTTTCACTCATCATTACAGTTGAAGTACAAAGGTTTAATAAGAAACAATAACACAAACCAAAACATTTTATTTCAATTTCTAATTGTTGTTTCTAATATTTACTATGTGGAAAAAAAAGTTGCTACTGGCAAAGAAAAAACAAATTCTGTTAACATAATTTGCACCTGGCTAACATAAAAGTACCACATTATTCATTTTTTATGCAAGCTGACAATTGTAAAATCAAATACCCACAGACATATAAATTGAAAATTTATTTAATAACAGCATTTATGGACTTTAACTGAAAATTTACCTTATTCAAAGTTAAATCCTGTTTGAAAAAAGTTGAGTCCTGCTGAGTCACCTTTTATTCAATCAATAATAATGATATGTATCCACAAAACAGTTGTTTTTCCAAAGACAAGAAGCTTGTATCTACTGGGTGAAAAAGAAGGAAAAAAAATGAGTGGATCCAGTATAATCTTATTTTAAAGCAATTTTAAAATGCATGAATTTTGCAAATATTGTGATTACTTTAACTCATACACACACACATAAAAAAATAACAACATTAGATTAATTTGTTTTCTTCTCTGATCGAGAATCAAGCATAGATCAATTGTCTTGTTCACAAAAGAAATTAGCACCTGATAAATGTGCTTTCCACAACCAATGTTTTATGTGCATTGTACTATAAAAGAACATAGCTACTCAGTAATGTAAAGATAGTGTTGACTCCAGGCCAATTTGGCAGGAGTCGGCAGCCCTTTATGCACCTAGTGGCTCATTTTAATTATTTTATATCTATTGATTATAAGAAATATTAATTTAATTATTTGGTTTCAGGGAAGTAACGTGAAATATATCAGATGCATGAAAAAAAATCAACATCCATCGATTTATCGCATAAAAAAAAAAAACCTTGAGAGTTTTGCCAGTAAGTCAAAGGGAAAAATTCAGAAATTCACCAACTGTTCATGTAAAAGAAAATCATGAAATTTGTGGATTAGTCGCAAGAAAGATCTGCAAACTTCTGCAAAAATTTAAAAAAAAACCTGCGAATTTCACCAATCGGTCATAAGGAAATAAAAAAACCCACAAAATTTGTCAAATGGTGAAATAACAGGTGAAAATTTCATTTACACTTGGTTTGAATGTGAAAAATATCAAAATTACCTTGCACGGTGATATTTTGAAAATAAATATCAATATACAAACTATCAAACATCTTGATATTTTGAAAATAAATGTAAAGAATTTGAAAATATCGAAAATATCAAAAATCTTGATATTTTAAAAAATCGGATATATATCATGATATATATCAACGAACCCTGAATGCTTCATAACATAAAATTACATTATTACACCATTACATTATTCATTATTACAAGAATGAATCACCAATCAACCAGGATTTATCGCGACATTATAAAGCATAATATGACATTAAAATAACATTAAGATGTTTTTAACTATAACATTTTGTGACACATATGGCCCAGTTATAGTCAAATGTGACAGATAATATCAAGGCCGAAACTAGGCTTTTTTTGCCTAGGTTCGCCTAGAGCAAACATGGATTTTGGCACCCCTCCTCCTCATGCACAATAAAAATTATTGACCGCAGGTAACCTATGAAAAAAAATCATTTAATAATAATTAAAATGCTAGCAAGATATATCTAAACAATGCTCCCATAGGATTAACATTAGCTTGAGTATTTAGAGCCTACACCAGTCACACGTAGAAGTTTGGAATGCTAATGTTAAACCTCTGGGAGCGTTCTTTTTAAAATTTCTCACTTGCATATTAATAGTTTTAAATGATTTTTTGCCTTGCTTAGAATAGCTGAGGATTCAATTCTAACCGGGCTAGTGTTTACTTTTTCAATTTTGGTTGTAGAATTTTTTTATATATATATATAAAGTTACTTTCACAAATTTGAAAACAATGCTTCCATAAGTTTAACATCAGCTTGCAAGTTTCTTTGTATTTCATATATATGTATAAATATACCATCAAAGCAGAATATGCTTATATTGGGAGTACAAATTAATTCGGTTCGTTTTTTTTTCGTTAAAAAAACATTTTATTTATTATCAAAATGAAAAAACATGTTATTCAAAGTATTGTCCATCGGCAGCCACAACCTTTGTTCACCTTTCTGGCAATTTTCAGATTCCATCTCTGAAAAATGAGTCCTCTCTGGACGCAAACCATGAATCGAGCCATTCTTGAATTTCTTCGGAAGAAGTGAAGCGGTGTCCAGCCAAATCGTGATGCATCCGTCGGAACAACCAATAATCAGAAGGAGCAATGTCTGGCGAATACGGCGGGTGGGGTAGGACCTCCCATTTCAACGTTTCCAAGTAATTTTTAACGACAATTGCCACATGGGGCCGAGCAATGCTCGGCTCAAACGCATTAATTGCAGTCGGTAGCGTTGGCCAGTAACTGTTTCGCCAGGTTTTAGCAGCTCATAGTACACTATCCCAGTCTGATCCCACCAAACGCACAGCATTACCTTCAGACCATGAATATTCGACTTTGGCGTTGATGTTGACGTCGATGGCAATGATTCACCAGGCCGAGCATAGTATTATCTCTTCTTGGGGTTATCGTAGTGTATCCACTTTTCGTCTCCGGTAACAACTCGATGCAAAAAACCTTTCCTTTGTTGTCGTTCGAGCAGCAGTCCACTGATGAAAAATCGCTTTTCAACGTCGCGCGGTTTCAACTCGTATGGGACCCAATTTCCTTGCTTTTGAACCATTCCCATGTTTTTTAAGCGCACGGAAATTGCTTGCTGAGTGACTCCCAACGATCCTGCAAGCTCTTGTTGCGTTTGGCACGGATCTTGATCGAGCAATTCCTCCAATTCGGCGTCTTCGAACTTTTTCGGCTGGCCCGGGCGCTCCTTGTCTTCAACACCAAAATCACCATTTTTGAAGCATCGAAACCACTCTCTACATGATTTATCAGATGAAGCAGATTCACCATATACTTCCACAAGCGATCGATGCGCTTCAGCGGCACTTTTCTTCCAATTAAAAAAGAAAATCAAAACTTCCCGCAAATGTTGTTTATTTAGCACAAAACTCGACATATTGAATGCTCAGAAAACCAATTTTGTTGTATAAAACTCGAAGCTTCGTTGACTGAATATGGTTGACAAAGGTCAAACCTTTCTAACAATCCCAAAAACATCTATCATTATTCAGTAAACAAATCAGCCAGAGCCATCTATTGAAAACGGACCGAATTAATTTGTACTCCCAATAAATGTAATGTACATCGCAAAACATTTCAAATCCTCATTTTCAAGAAAATTCACCATTCAGCCTTAGGAAAAATTGTGAAATTTGCACTCAATGGCTGAAAAAAAAAGAAAAAAAAATATATCGCCAAATTCTTCATTTAAAAAGATTGTGAAATGACAACTGGTCATATGAAAAACTCGTGCAATTTGTCAGTTTATCATGGAGAACAAATCATGAAATTCTTCAGCCTGTTGTGGGAAAACACAAAATTCAACAAACAGTTGCGGGAAAAAAATCCACGATTTTCGTCAATCAGTTACAGATAAAAACCTGGAAATTTGTCAGTGCACCAAGGAAGAAAACTGCGAAAAAACCCCCACGATTTTCTCTAATCGATCTCAAGAAAAAGCCTCAAAATTTGCCTATGATACAAGAAAAAAAAAATCATGAAATTTGCAAATCTGTCGCGGTTTAAAAAATTGTGAAATTCATCAGTAGATCGTCGGAAGAAACTGCGAAATTCATAGATCAGTAGCGGAAAAAATTCATGATTTTCTCTAAGTGGTCTCAAGAAAAAGCCACAAAAATTTGCCTATTGGTTCAAGAAAAATATTGCAAAATTTAAAAATTGGTCACAGGTATAAAAAAAAAATAAATAAATGAAATAAAAAAATAAAATCGTCAGCGGATTGTCAGGAAAAATAGGAAATTCATTGATCAGTCGTGCAACCCCCCCCCCCCCCCCTTCGAGATTTGGCCGATGAGTCGCAATAAAGCGACGAAGTTTTCCAATCGACTGAAAGAAAATATTGCGGGATTCACTGATCTGTCGTGGATAGAATGCAAAATTAGTCAATCAGTTGCACAAAAAAAAAAAAAACGAGATTTTTATCAATCGTTTGCAAGAAAAAGCGGAAAAAATTGCTAATCAGTAGAAAGAAACTATTGTGAAATTCATCAGTGTCTCGTCAGAAAAGCTGCAAAATTCGTTGATCAGTAGCAGAGAAAATGTATGATTTTCTAAAATTGGTTGCAAGAAGCTGCTGCAAAATTTGCTTATCGGTACAAGGAAAATTTTTCAAAATTCCCCAATCTGTCGCGAAAACGGCCTGTGAAAATCGTCAAAAATTGTAAATTCATCGACCAGTCATGGAAAAATTCACAATTTTTGCCGATCGGTCGCAAAAAACTCGACAAAGTTTGCTAATAAGTAGAAAGTAAATATCGCAAAAATTGCCCATTGGTCGCAACTAAAAAATTGCAAAATCCTTTAGTTGATCTTTTAAACAAATCGGAAATTCGTTGATTCAATCAGTCGCAAGAAAAAGAGAAAAAAATTGCAAATCGATAAAAAGAAAATATAATGAAATTCGAATGAGTCACGTGTAAAAAAAAAAAAAAATTGTCAGAAAAATCACAAAATTCTTTGATCAGTCATGAAAAAAAACAATGATTGTTTCCAATCTGTAGCAAGAAAAAGTTGAAACATTTGCCAATCAGTTGGTGGTAAAAAACATGAAATTCATGGATCAGTCATGTGAAAAAAAATACGATTTTTACCAAACGGTCAAAGAAAAATATCGCAAAATTCAACCACCAGTTGCAGTTAAAAATCTCAAAATTTGTTAGTGAATTGTAGAAAATATCTCGAAATTCTTCAACCAGTTGTGGGAAAAAAAGTCTCAAAATTTGATGATTGGGTCCGAGAAAAAAACGTCAAATTCGCCAGTTGACAGAGGGAAAATTCTGAAATATTGCGAAAATCAATTGATTGTCGGAAAAAACAGTGAAATTCATCATTTGACCACAGTAAAATCACAAAATTTGCCAATAGTTTTTTTCGGTTGAGTATGTCAGCGTTTTACAAAATGTATTTTGCATTCCTATAAAAGATGCCATTGCACTTCTTCATGTATTAAGAAAAAATCCCTGCGACTTTCTTTTTTTAAATTCCCACAGAACATTTTTGTTCAGACGAAGTTTGCAGCAGAACATTGCAAAGTATTCTGCTTTGGGGATATATACATTTCAGGGATCTGTCCAGACTTTTCTCTCAGGGTGCTGTTTTTGTGAAATTGTGAACAGTTTTTTTTACATTTGTGAAAAATCTAGTCCTAATTTTGTGAATTAAAAATGATCATTATATTCAGGTTCTTTGTTATATGTTTTTAAGAAGATATAGGCATGTAAAATACATATATTTTCTTTATATATGTAAAAGTGACAGGCCAGATTTCACTGTTAAATGATTAAATTTGTGAAAGTTTTAGTTTTCAGCTAAAAATTTTGTAAAAGGCCTATTTTTAAGACAAGGAATTTTGTGAAGGGTCCTTTTTTAAGGTGAAAAGTTTTGTGAAGGGTCCTGTTTTGATTTGAAAAATTTTGTGAAGGGTCCTGTTTTGAAATAAAAATTTTGTGAAGGGTCCTTTAAAGGACCCAGTTTCTTCCTAAACAGGTCCCTGCATTTTTGTATGAAACGACAAACAAAATCTTCATTTGGTGCCCCCCACCCCTTCGCCTTTCGTTCTGGCACCCGGAGCACATACCAGGGTTGCCGGCTTTTAGCCAGGCCAAAAAAAGCCGGCCGGCTTTTTTTTGGTTTTAGCCACTTAAAAAAAGCCGGCTTTAATTAAAAAAAGCCGGCTTTTATTTTTCAAAAAGGTGGTCTATAGATAATTCATATAAAATTTGGATTAATTTATTTTTAATACATTTATAAATATTTTCTACTAAAAAAATATAAATTTCTATTAAATTTTGTCAAATAAATAAGTCCTTATAACTGCTAGAATGCAACTGTGAAGGCATTATGTGTGAAAAAAAATTAGAATTTTTCAGAAGAATATATTAAATTAGACTCCAAAGTATTGGTTTGGAATTCTTTATCATAGTTCTACACATACCACACAGTTTACAGATTATATGAAAGAATAAGAAAATATCACACATCAAAATAGAAATATATTCTTACATACTGATATTTACTTTTAAAATTGATTAAAACTAAATAGCACATATGTATTTAATAATTGAAATTATCTTAATACTTGAGAACAAACACTCAGTAATAAGCAATTGATATTCTAACTTATAAAAATGATATAGTAAAAAGTTTTTCTGCTGTTATATAACTTATTCCAGATATGTCCATACGGACAGATTAAAATCATAGAATGAACAATGTTGAAAGAGAAATTAGGAAGAATGTAACATTTGAAGAAATTTTAGTACATGTAAGTGTGCATAAAATAAAGAGAACAATTAAAAAAATGGAATAGTGTTAAGGTCAGTGTAAACCAGAGAAAACAATTGGTAAGGCATTTTATTCCAATTATACTGAATATATCATTATACTGAAAAATTGGGTTATATTGATTTCTACCTCAATTAAATGCCTTTAAAACTAATTAAAAAACACATAAAAATGTGTCATTTATAATTAAAATGCTTCACTGTATAAAAGCCAATTTTGGCCAAAAAAGCCGGTTAAAACCAATAAAAGCCACCGGCGTGGCTTTTTTTAATTTTAGCCGCCTTTTTTGCAACCCTGGCACATACCCCCTCTGCTTCTCTGTACTCCCCTAGTTTCAGCCCTATATAATATAAATATGATATAAAATGTATAAATGGCATCCAAGAAGTAAATAATATGCATATAATGATACATATAAGGTACATATATACGAGCATTAGTAGTACTGTTTCTTTTATGACATCATTTAACGGCACAGCACCCTGCTTATTCTAAAATTGGCAAAATGCATCCTGTCCTTTTTAAAAATTGTGAAATGAACCTTCAGTTGTATCTAGAACATACTAGTAAAAATTCCTCATACATTTTTCATGCACACAATAATATAACAATTCATGTTGTTCAGCAAAATAATTCAGACTTTCTTTTAAAATTATTAGTATTAAGTAAATAAGTTCACATTACAATATGATAATGAATGAATAACATTTGAGTAATGATCTTTCATTAGAGCACTAGAAAATTAAAAATATAAAAAGTTTGGTGTCTTAGTAAGAACTCGATATTACATAAATTTAAATCAGTCAAAAAAAGAAGTTGCTATCAAATGGGAAGTTTTTAGAAATTGCGTACTTGCAATACATAATATATTAATTGTCAAAGAATTTTTTTTTTAAATATGCCCCTAAATCAATGTAAAATTCGTTTCAACCCAAAAAATGTTTTTTTTAGTTTTATAAAACTTCATTATGACCGAGAAAAATCATGTAAACAAAGTATTCTTATTTACGTAATCAAACACTGATCTCTCCAAAAAGTTCAGACTAACGTCAAAACTATTGATAAATCAAATAAATAACAAAACACAAAATCGTGACAGAAATGTTTTATGTAAAGTATGCACACAAACACAATAAATCTAGAAAACAAAGTCAATTTACTTACCTGCATTCACACTCATTTTCACTATTTCCGCATGGCTTTGATTTCCGCGATGAGATAAACAAATCTTCC
This sequence comes from Maratus speciosus, assembly GCA_963932465.1. Classification (NCBI taxonomy): domain Eukaryota; kingdom Metazoa; phylum Arthropoda; class Arachnida; order Araneae; family Salticidae; genus Maratus; species Maratus speciosus. The sequence goes on from OZ010795.1 coordinate 512,530,243, forward strand.
ACACGTTGATTGATTGATGCGGAGCGTAACTCCACAAAGTGATATTCTGGTAAAAATAAACAATGCATTAAATTCTTTACTTGTTGAAAGCTGTATAAAAAATTAATAAAACAAACAAAAATAAATAATACAAGTTTCGGTCAATGAGGCCTAAGTCTGTATATGCCGCCATTTTAAGATGGCGGTTGATAGGTTAAGTTTTTGTCCAAATTATGTCCGTACATGACGAGGTCAGGTTTTTGTCCCGGAATTAACGAAAATTAGATTAGTACTGTTTTCATCCAGTTTAAGTTATTAAAACAGAAAATTGGACAAACAGGTGAAGGTTTAGTTTGGGAGTTGACGAAAATTGGATTAGTTGCGTTTTCATCCAATTTATGTTCTTAAACTGGTGTCCATATTTTGTAGTTATTTCGTAGTTACGTCTATGTCAAACATTCAACAAATTCTGAACGTATTTTAGCTGGCTGTATACGTCCAAATTACATATATAGACGTATTTCGGAAATAGTAGATGAAAATTGAATATAATCTGGACGTATGTGTTGTGTGGGGTCATGTCCATTGATTGATTAGTTGGGGTGTGAAAACGGTCCGTTTTGACTTCTGTGGTTGAGGGAGAGGTTTTGAAGTACAAGAGGTCAGTAAACCCGTCTGTGGAATATTTTGCAACCTCCTCTCGCGGGCCTCTCTTAGCCAGGCGGGCGCCGCGAAGGATCACGTGACGTTTGAGAGAATTGATATTAAAAAACATTTTTTCTTTCTTGTTCCTTTTTAGTTGGTTTTGTGAATGTGAATCTTGAACGCAGCAGATAAATAAGCTGCGTATAGGTTTTTTATCGTGGTCTTCTATTAGAAGAAATAGTTTCTGAAGTATTAATTGTTTTAAAAGCATTTCTCTTGTTTATAGTTCGGTTTAAATGTGAATCTCGAAAGTAGCATGCTGGCTGTGTATTTCTTGATCTTCCGAAAAGGGAGAAATAAATATTCTTGAACATATAAAAGAAATTTTAATATGATTAACTTGAATTCCCAGTGTGGAATATTTACATGTTTTTAAAGAAATAGTATCCAAATATTTTCATTGTAAATACTGTATATATTTAAAGGTGTAAATACAGAATTTTCAAGTTTTTTAATCATCTTGTGCTATTTTATACTAAACAACACTAGCGCCATTTTCAGTTGTGAAATATGTTTTATTATTTTAATATGATTTTACTTGAATCGTGAAGTCAATAATTAAGCTCTCCCAACCTTCGATTTAAATTGTGATAACGTGAAATTTCGTGTAACATATACGAAGTTTATTCTTCAGGTTTTGGTGCCGAAAAGACCCGGAAAAAAGGTAAGAAATACCTTTATTATTCTGCATGACTGTTGATTTCTTGAAAATATACATTTTTCATGATCATTTATTTTGAAAATTTAATTTAATTTTAAACATGGATAAGACAGATAAACTTAAAAGTAAAAGAACTACTGTTCGTGCAGCCATTACGAAATTAATCACAAAATGTGATACATTATTATCTGTTGATATTGATAAAACTGATTGCGACTCATTAATGGAATCATTAGAGCTCGTAAATGAAAAGGAAGCTCAACTAAAGGAATTAGATTCCGAAATAGATGAGCTAATTCAGGAAAAAACTGAATATGAAAAAGAACTAAAATCGGTAGAAGAATATTCTGAAAAAATATCCAGTTTGAAATTTAAAATTAAGATGAGGCTTAAAAAATGTAAAATCGAAACTGAACCAAAAGTTGTACTAGAATCAAGTAACGGTTCAAAAATCGGAAGTAAACCAGTTTCGGCAGTGAAGCTTCCTAAACTTAACATAGAAAAATTTTCTGGTGATGCAAGCCAGTTCTTAGAATTTTTAAATTTATTTACTAGTGCGATAGATTCAAACGAATCGTTATCAAAAATTGAAAAATTCCAATATCTCAAATCCTTGTTGTCTGGTCCTGCATATAATATTGTATCTGGTTTTGAACTGACAGATCAAAATTATTCTACTTGTTTAAAATTGTTAGAAGAGAGGTATGGTAAGCGGGAAAATATCATAAACTGTTACATGAATAAAATTCTAAATCTTGAACCAGTGAAATCCTCTAACAATGTTACTTCTTTAAGGAAGCTGTACGATAATATTGAAACTAGTATGAGAAATCTTGATGCGTTAGGAGTAACATCAGGCTCTTACGGCCATTTATTACTACCAATACTAATAAGATTATTACCCGAAAATTTGATACTAGATTTTCATCGAAAACGTGACCCCGATAAGGACTGTGAAGTCACCGATTTAATAAATTTTATTAAAACGGAATTAAGATGTCGTGAAGCTACTAATTTAGTAAACAATTCCCAAACCAAGACTTATGAAAATTCTAAAACTAAATATGAAAATCCTTCAAGTAAATATCAAAATTTTCCGCAAAAGAAAAATATACCTTCAGCTGCTGCTTTAAATACATCTACAAAACAGTTTTGCATATTTTGTAAGTCTTCTGATCATGTAGGACTAAATTGTTTAGAATTCACTGACGAACAAAAACGATATAAATTAAAGAAAGAAGGTCGCTGTTACAAATGCTTTTACAAGTCCCATTTATCAATTGATTGTAGAACAAAAATTAACCCTTGTTCCAAATGTGGTAACACTACCCATAGTACTTTGTTTTGTTTTAAAGAAACAGCAAAAGAAAATCCCGAAAAAGAAATGAAAGGTGCAATTGTATCTATGATGTCGGAACAAAAATATAAACAAAATAAATCTACATTATTGCAGACTTGTACAGTTTCTGTGTCTGCTGGTAAGGAATGCTTGTTGGCTCGCGTTTTATGTGATAGTGGTTCAGAAAAATGCTTCGTGAAGAGATCGCTAGTACAAAAATTAAAATTGAAGCCATTGCGAAGAGAAAATTTATTAGTTTATCCTTTTGGGCGGAGACGCCCTTATGAATCTTGTTATGAAGTAGTTTCTCTTGAATTATCCAGTGTTGTGCAACCTATTAACTCGATAAATATCGAAGCGCTTGTGGTTGATAATATAACTGGAGCTTCTGTGAAAACACTAGAACCAGAACTTCTAGACATAATGAGAACAAGAGGCTTTAAGCCTGCTGATACAGGTCTTGAACAGGAAATAAATATTTTGCTAGGGTCTGACTTTTTGTGGAAAATATTAAAGGGAATCGAGGGAAAATTGACAAAAGAATTATACGTTGCAGAAACTATTTTCGGTCATACGGTGCAAGGGCAAATAGAGTCTAATAAAAAAGAAGTAGCTTGTTTGCGTATTTCAGTTGAAAATATAAATACCCAACTGAAAGCATTTTGGGATCTTGAATCAATTGGCATTGCTGAAAGCAATGAAAAGAACATTACCGATCATGAGGTAATAAAAGAATTTAAAGAAAATCTAAAATACGTAAATGGGCGTTATGAAGCAAAATTATTGTGGAAAGATTCTCGCGAATTACTTAGAAATAATCTTGAAGTAGCAAAGAAGCGGTTTTCTAGTTTAGAAAATAAATTCTTGAAAAACGATTCTTTATTTAAAGAATATAACTCCATTTTGCTAGAGCAGTTTAATGAGGGTGTAATAGAATTGTGCACCGAGAAAGATTCTAATAATTCCTATTACATGCCAGACAGACCTGTTATCCGTGACGACAAAACTACAACAAAAATGCGCATAGTCTATGATTCTTCTTCTAAATATGGTGATTCTCTATCATTAAACGAATGTTTGTATCATGTCCCTAACTTGAATTCTAATGTTTTAGATGATGAAAACATTCCTGTTTCGAGTTTCGAACCCCCAAATACTTCCTTGAAAATTTTAGGATTGATCTGGAACAATACAGAAGATAAATTAGGACTAGAATTACGACCATTGTTAGAAAATTTAAGCAATGATTCTTGTACAAAACGGAACGTTTTGAAAATTGCAGCTACGTTGTTTGATCCAGCCGGATTTATTGCCCCTTTTGTTATTCGTGTCAAATGCCTTTTGCAGCAATTGTGGATAATGGGAATATCATGGGATGAAAGTTTTTGTGGTGAACTAGAAAATAATTGGCAAAATTGGCTTTTAGAAATCCCTGATCTCACACACTTGAAAATTCCCCGACACTATTTCAACAACCTGATCATGGAAAAGGAGCATCTCCAACTGCATATTTTCACTGATGCTAACCCTAATGTGTATGGTGCAGTGGCATACTTACGGTATCCAATTTCTAAAGATAAATTTAAAACTAGTTTTATAATGTCTTAAGTCTAGGGTTGCTCCCTTGAAGAAGTTAACTCTTCCTCGTCTTGAACTCATGGGAGCACTTATTGGTGCCAGAATGGCAAAGTTTATCACGAATGTTATCCAAGTAAATAATACTATTTTCTGGTCGGACTCAGAAATTGTTCTTCATTGGCTTAAAGGGCCGAAAGAAAAATGGAAACCATTTGTTAGTAATAGAATAGCTGAGATTCATAATTTGTCTGATCCTAGTTTATGGAGACATTGTGATGGCAAACTTAATCCCGCAGATTTAATAACGAGAGGTTGTTCTGTGAAGCATTTAATAAATTCTCAAAAATGGTGGTATGGTCCTGAATTTCTTTCCCTTCCCGAAAATCAGTGGCCTAGGGTTAAAATTGCTGCATCTCGATTACCTAATGTTTCTGAAGAGAAGTCTAAAAAAGCAGCCACCATTTCTTGCGTTCTTCAAACAAATAAATCTGATGAAATTCCCATTTTTATTCTTGAAAAGTATAGCTCCCTAAAGAAATTGTATCGAGTAACTGCATGGATATTTAGATTTATTTCTAATGTAAAATTAAAGGTAGAAAAAAGAAAATTTTCAGAATTATCAGCTGAGGAAATGTTACATGCTGAAAATTTTTGGTTAAAGCTAGTGCAGGAAGAAAGTTTCCCTGAAGTTATTAAAAGCTTGAAATGTAGCAAGAGTATCCCTAAAGAATCGAATCTTCTACAGTTAAATCCTATCTTGTCAGATGAAGGTTTGCTGTTGGTACGAGGACGGTTACAAAAGTCTGATTCCTCATTTTATGAAAAACATCCTGATGTGATTCCTGCAAAACATAAATTGACTGAATTAATCGTGAAAGATGCACAGGAAAAAGTTTTTCATTCAGAAGTGCCCAGTACATTAGTATCAACTCGTGAAAAAATTTGGATTTTAAGATCCATACAATGCATAAAATCAGTCCTAAACAAATGTGCAATATCCAAGAACTTTAGTGTTCGCCCTGGTCAACTAGTTAGAGCACCTCTAAAACATATCTTGTGTTTACCTACCATAAAAGTGAACGATTTGTGTTTACCTGCAACCAAGGAATCCTTAGTGAAACGCTTCCGTTTGCGCGAGGGCGAGACTCTTCTGAATCATTTTTGGAAGCGCTTGAAAAATGAGTATCTTCTCAACTTACAATCTGCTCACTACACCGACCAGAATAAAACTTCTGACTTTGAAATATATGATGTGATTTTTATGCATATGAACATGTATCAAGAACTTTCTGGAAGTTAGGTATTTGTGGACAGAAAAAAAAAAAAAAAAAAAAAAAAAACTTTGATATTATTAGAGACTCAAAAACTCTCATTGACATTTGACTTTTAGAAAAAAATCTTGAATTGTTTCTGTTATTGACTTTAAACAACATTTTATTTTTTTTCACTTAAAAAAAAAAAAAGTTTCTTGTTTGATAATATGTCTAATTTTTAGTTTAATTTTTTTTGTGATGAATATTCTAGAATTTGTATAGATTTAAATTGTTCTTTCTATTTTTAGTAGCGGAAACTTGTTCTCAAATCTTTTAAATTGTTTAATTATTTTATTGAAGTCCAGTATGTAAGTATATATTTTGATTTTGTATTGTATTTATGTATAGTGTAACTGATAATTTTTTAGAATAATTTTTATTTCTACTTTAATTATTTGAATCCCCATTTTGATGAACCCTTGTTCATCGGGGGGGAGTTTGTGGAATATTTTGCAACCTCCTCTCGCGGGCCTCTCTTAGCCAGGCGGGCGCCGCGAAGGATCACGTGACGTTTGAGAGAATTGATATTAAAAAACATTTTTTCTTTCTTGTTCCTTTTTAGTTGGTTTTTTGAATGTAAAATATGAACGCAGTAAGTAGGCTGCATTTTTTCTCTTGGTCTTCTAAAATTAGAAGAAATGTTGTTTTAATTTTAAAAAGAAAATTTATCTCGAGCATAAAATCATGCTATTGTTCTTTATGGCTTCTTAATAGAAGAAAATAGTTGCTGGAAATTTAATTGTATTTAGAATCATGACTTCTAGAAGGAGCAAAGCAACTAAATATGTTTCTTCTGTAAATATGTAAATAATATACATTATGTATATATTCGAACTGTAAATAATAATCTACAAAAAGTTCTAGTGATGATGATTATTTACAAATGATAAACACAAAAGTAAAAACTTTTATTTGTGAAATATGATGACTTTAATATGATTTAAATGGAATCTTGACTTCTTATAATAATGCTCTCCCTATAGCAATTTCGTGAACTGTGATTTAATTGTGGAATAACTTGAATTTTCTTCACCGTCATCATCAAATACAGCATGCGGCTTTGGTGAATTTGTATCTTGTTGTGAAACGTGTGGTTCTTTATTTACTCCTGAGCAGAGAGTGTGAAAAAGACTCAGTTTCGGATTTCTTTGAGTATATGGGATCAATCTTTCACAATGGACTTTGAATTGCGGTTTTGTGGGTTCGTGGGCATCAACAATTGTATAATTTACTTTATTATGTTTTTTTAACTATTCTGAAAGGACCTATATTACTTCTTCTCTTGGTTGTGTCTCTGAAACGATCACAGTCCCTGGTGTGTAGATATGCTAATTGACCGGGGTAAAAGTCTCTGTATTTAGCTTTTGCGTATTGGTAAATTTCCTGTTTTTGAGCAGCGTTTTCTAGACATTCTTTTACCTTTTCATTAACATATTGAAGTTGTGATGCTTTATGTTGTACGAAATTTTGATGAGAAACGTATTTCCTACTACGTGGTTCATCTAATATTTCATTTGGCAGTAAAGGTTCATACGCTAATTGTAAGTAAGAGAGTTTCTGATTTATCGTTGAGTGGAGTGTATTGTTATAAATTAGAGAATAGTAATCTGTATATTCATCCCATTGTGCTGTGTCTTGTGCAAATATGGCAAGAGATTTCTTGATATTGGAATTCAATTTTTCTGACGATCCATTACATTGAGGCCTTTGGGGCGTGGTTTTTAACTTTTTAACTCCAAATATCTTACATAATTCCGTGAATGTATCGCTTGTAAAACACGATGCTTTGTCTGTTAGATAATAATTAAATAATCCAAAAGTACCGATATAGTCCATTAAACATTGGGCTGAACATTTCGTATCTGCTCTAGGTACTGGATATAGTTTTATAAATTTCGAAAAATGATCTATAAAAGTTAAAATATAACGATTGCCTTTATTTGAAATATTAAAAGGCCCTACAAAATCTGCGGACACATATTGATTTACACCAGAAGGTATATAATGTCTTTGAATTGGGACAGGTGGTAATTTTTTTATCGATTTCTATGACATACAATCTTTACATGTTTGGGCAAAATGCTTTGTATCTTTGAATAAATTCTCTCAAAAGTATTTTTCGCGAATTGCATTATAGGTTTTAAAAACTCCAAGATGAGAAATATGTTTAGCAGTAAGTATATGAGGTTTGTAGACGTCTGGAATTACTATCTGCTGGACATCAGTACTCTTTTTAATTCTAGGAATAAATGCCTTATGCATAAGTAGACCATCTTTTAAGAAATAATTGGCATATTTGTGGTTATCTGTATTACGACGACTTTTTAAAGCTGAGATAATATCCGAAAGCTTCTCGTCTTTGAGTTGTGCTTGTTGTACTTCTGTTATTGTTGGTAGATCAATTTGAATTGAATTTATTACACAAGGATTTAAATTAGTAGTTTGTTCCATGCTGTTAGTAAGAACATATATTAAAATGTAAGCTTCTTGATTGAGTACTGTATCTAGTGTTGCCTTCTGAACTTCAGAATCATTCATTTTATACCAAGTATTATGTAGGTCTTTAACATAACTAAAATAATGTCCCTCGTCTGCATAATTTCCAAAGTGAATGATTACTGCTGATAGTGCATAATTCAAGGGTTCTCTTATTTTATTTTCTACAGTAAAAGGTTTTTAATTTAAGGTTTCTGGATAAGAAATATGTTTAGTTAATTTAGTTGTGTTGTGTGATGCGAATTTGAATCTATTCATGTGTAATGTTAGTATTTGTGGAACATTAAGAATAGACATTTTCTTTGTGGCCTTAGTGTTTTCTTTACAATTAAAACACCTATAATTATCCGCAAGATTTTCTATTTGAGTGAAATACTCAAGTGCTTTTCCAGAGTTTGTATATCTTGCGTAATGTTTAAAGAAATATCCATATAGGGGTCGAAGGCTAAACTCGATTTATCGCATTTCATACATTTAATTTCACTCTGGAAGCAACCTTCAAATATTTGTTTAATCGGATTCTTAATATTATTTAAACAATTGAATTTTTCTGTGATTGGATGGCGCGTAGCAGAAAATTCTAGTTTGTTTATTGTCTGAGGAAGAAAATCATGTGAGTCCTGTTGAACGTCTTTCCGAAACTGATCCCCGATTTTCTCAAAGTTTCGATAAAATTCAATAGGTTCAATTATCATTGTCGAACTATTAAATACAGACTCCAGGTGTTTGTTTAACATGCATATCATACAGTTATCACTGTTAGTACATTTAACTGTAATTTTTGATAAATAAGCTAATAAGGGAGGTAAATATGAAATACTTTGTAAGGCTGCGTTCATAAAACACGAATTCCCTAAATTCGATAGACCGGCGATATTTGAAAGCTTTTGTATTTGTACTTGAAAACCTCTTCGCCGAAACGAACCAGCAGGCTTTCGGGCGGTTCCGGCAAACTCATGTTCTCCAGACTCTCGTTTCGCAAGTGAATCTCCAACCTTTTCGTCGCGAAATCCCTGGCCGCGGTCTCGTACATCTCCGCGGTCGCGCGCTTGAATTCGTCCATGAATTCTTCGAAGCTCGACGTGTTCCGATAGTCTTCGACCCCAATCTGGATCGCCTGGGCTTTTCTCCTGTCCGTGCAGGCCCTGACCCGGCCGGGCTCGAGAAGGGACACCCTCGGTACTTCGGGATTCCGGAACCAGAATCGAATCAGGCGAACGGATCTCTCCCCGCAGTCTTTCAGCAGATCCAGGGTTTTTTCGACGGAAAATATACTGGTTTTCAGCGCGGAACGGTGCAAGTCCATTTTCCGAGCACGGCGCGTTTCTCGGCCAACAGGCGAAGGCTGTCGCGACCCAGGACCCGGGCCACGTTCAGCGCTCTCAGGTAAGGCACGCCGTCTGAAGACAAAACGACCAGGATCGGAACGGGTAGGCTATCGTGACGGAGACTGAAAAACATGGCGAAAGTAACGGTGTCCGAACGGAACGGTAGTCCGAGGCAGAATGATTTCTCTTCGCCTAAAGGCCCGCATTTATGCTCGCGCTCGATCGCTTGCGCAATATCCCATTTCGCCGGAAAAAGATCGCGCGCGGGATTTCCTGGCACGCGTCCCAGAAAAGACTACGCGATTTCCCGCGACCTCGAAGAACCGACGCGGGAAAGGAAACGCGTTTCCTTTCCAGACCGAAAAGGTCGTCCGGTTGCGCAACGCGTTCCGGATTCGACGGCTTCGAGGAAAAAGATTACGCGACTTCCCGCGACCTCGATCAGACTGTTTCGACTACGAGTGTGTTTATTGTTACCGACAGGAAATTCTAGAATAAATTTAGCCGATATCGGAGACGTAAAACTTGGAGATCGAAAACCTTTATTTTTCAGGCTCGGATAAATATTTGAGAAATTTTTACGAGTCCAGAACGGGTAAATTATCTCGATCCTATAATGAAAAAAAAAATTTTTTTTTTTAGGTTTGGATTTTTATATAATTTAGATTTTCGAATCTTGGTTAAATTTATTCTAGCGTTCTGGACTTGTAAAATTTTTCGAAAAAATTCTCCGAGCCATAAAAATTATCTCGATCCAAATGTAAAAAAAAAAAAAAAAAAAAAAAAAAAAAAAAAATCAGGTTTGGATTTTTATATAATTTAGATTTTTGAATCTTGGTTAAATTTATTCTAGCGTTCTGGACTTGTAAAATTTTTCGAAAAAATTCTCCGAGCCATAAAAATTATCTCGATCCTATAATGTAAAAAAAAAAAACTTTTTTTTTTTTACATGTATGATTTCTACGACTCGGAAATTTTTTTCGAAAATTTAAAAGTCCAGAGCGCGAGACGAGATTGAAAAATTTTACGAGTCCGTGTACACTCGGTTTCGAAACGTACGAGTTTCGTTCGTCGGAATTTTACGATATTGGTGTCACGTCCGATTAAAAAAAAAACGAGCCGAACAAAGCGCGTTCGGGTCAAAAGACGCTAGTCTTTTCACCCCTCGCGCCTCGTTCGGCTCGTTTTTTTCTTTTTTTTCAAAGTTCTTTTTATTCTCGTTCCAGTCGGTCTTTCACCCACTCGGCGAAGAAGAAACATTCGACTTTCGCGCAGTGAGCCACGGCCCCCTTTTTTCAGTTTTCCGTGGTATCTGCAGTTTTTCACCGACGGCTTCAATGGATGTCGCAGGTTTTCGAATTTCGGACATCCGAAATCGTCGAGGTTCACGTGGGGTATCCCGAGTTCTCGCAAGAGGTCTCTTTCGACGTGGCCCCCTTTGAAAGCGACCAGATACTTTTCCTCCGTGGCGTTCGCCCGATAATCGATTCGCAAAAGGACTTTTAAAGAATCCTCTTCGAATAAATTTTTTTCGCCGGGCCGACTCCGAAGCGTCAACCCGTGTATGCGTTCGGTGCAATAGTCGATCGTCTCCCAGTCTTTGAGGATCCCCAGGCGGGCCAGATGGTCCAACCGGAACCTGTACCACTCTTTGAAATCCGTCGTCAGCGACACGACTCCCATCTCGCGGGCGTGGAATTTCTTGCCGATGCGAAATCTGTCGAGGTCCACGACCATGCAGACTTCGGACAGGCTCATGGCGATGGCGGCTTGTTTTTTTTAACGAAACACGAAGAGAAAATTTCCGCTGGCGAACGTATCTGCCGGCTTCGAGCGAGAGCGAAAACTCGGAATGATTTTCTCTTCGCCGAGAGAACCGCATTTATACTCGCGCTCGACCTCGATCGCTTCCCGGAACGACCCGTTTCGCCAGAAAGAGATCGGGGTCACGTGATTTCCTCACGCGTGGCTTCCCGGAAAAGACTACGCCGCGACCTCGAAGAACCGACGCGGAAAAGGAAGTTTCTTTCCGCGCGATTAGTGAAAGATCGTCCGGTCTCGCGTTCCGGATTCGTTGCTTCGAGGAAAATAATTGCGCGAGGATCCGCGACCTCGGCGACCGGAAATTCTAGAATAAATTCGGCCGAGGTTCGAAAGTCCAAAAGATATAAAATCCAAACATGAAATTTTTTTTTTTATGGTTTCTATGACTTGGAATTTTTTTTCGAAAATTTTTACAAGTCTGCCTTGTCTCTATAATGTGTAACCTTTGAAATCTTTTAAATTTTACAAGTCCAGAACGCGAGGCGAAGTATGAAAAATTATACAAATCCAGACCGCGAGATCGAAACTGAAAAATTTTACAAGTCCAGACCGCGAGGCGAAGTATGAAAATATTACAAGTCCAGAACGCTAGAATAAATCTGACCGAGATTCGAAAATTTAAATTATATAAAAATCCAAACATTTGGATTTTTATATAATTTAAATTTTCGAATCTCGGTCAGATTTATTCTGTAATTTCCTGTCGACACGGTAATAATATACTTTCGTCGAGGTCACCGGATGTCGTGCATTTTTTTCCTCGAAGCGGTAGGCGTTGCGCGACCGGACGACCTCGTTTCTTTCCGTTCGTTCCTTCTACCGTCACGCTCGAAAGGAAATCCGGTTGCGCAAGTTCCCGCGACCCGAGCGTATAAAAGCCGGAGCTTCGAGGCCGAAGGTATCATTCCTGTTCTTTTTCGAGACCGGCCTGCCCGACCGCGCTCGCAGATTATTTTTTCTTCGTTCGTGTTTTTTCGCTTGAGATATATTTTTCGAAGAGCCATGAACTCCAAGAAGTCTTTCAAGGGAACGGACGTGTTCCCCAAACGCGCGTCCTCGTCGGTGGAGAGAATCCGGTATCCCGAAAAAAACTTCAAGTATTGTCTTCCAACGAGAACGTGAAGGTTTTCGTCCCGTTCATGGACGAGCACCGCAAGATATATTTCTGCAGGCATCTCGCCAACGATAAAAACCTGTCCAGCCTGCCCTACATGGGAAAAGAGTGCCAGAAATTCGCCTCGTTTCACCCCGAAAGCATAGACTCTAGACTGGGCCGGAATCGCCACCAGGTACAGGAGAAACCCGCAACAAAAGTTTCGGAAGAACGCGGACGTGAGGATGAGTTTCAAAATGGGAAATCAATTTCTCGTGAAAGCTTTTTTCACGTTCGGCTTGAGGACCGTGAGAGAGGACACGGTCCATCTGATCCAGACCCTGAACGTGCCCGTGCTGTTTTATTTGCTCCCGAGAACGATTCGGAGAAGCGATCTGAGCCGCGAAGACAAAATGTTTCATTACGACAACGTCCATCTCTTCGACAGGAGGATTTTGCTGGCCGACGGCGCTCACGCGATTCCCCCGGGAACCACTTACATGATTTTTCACTACTCAGAAGACTTTTTTCACTTTGGATCTGTTGGCGAGCGATTTTCCGATCCCTTTTCGGACGAGCGATCCTGTGGCCCAGCGAGTCACCAGACTCGAAAATTCGATGGATTACCCCCCCTCAGACCCCATACATCGACGACGAGAGGGACGAGGACGAAGATCGGGCCGCGATGCCGCCGCCTCCTCTGCAGCGATCGGAACCTCGCGTTTCTTCGTATTTAGAACCCCAATCCGGCGCTTCTGCCGCTTCTTCGTGTTTCGAAACGCAACCCAGCACTTGTTCTTATTTTCCACCGCAAAAGAAGGCCAGGACCGAAAAGGAAAGAGATTTCGACGAGTTTTTCGAGCGCTTTTCGGAAAATCCCCCGATCGAACGGTCCGATGGTTTCTTCGGGAAAAATGCCGATCTTCCCAGGCCCGAAGAAGCGCCGCAGCAACAGATCACGTACTGGTTTATACCCGATCCGCCGATTCTGGAAAGGCGCGTGGTCACGGCTTCTCCCAATTTCGTGAAAAATTACCAGATCCTGATGAAGTTCGTGGACGATCCCAAAGTGGTGATTTTTCGCAGCGAAGAACCGGATCCCGAACCCTTGGACTTGACTTTCGGCCGAAACGCGGAATGCGTGGATTTGACCGAAGAACTGCCGAATGCGGAAAACTTCGACGGTTCGAATCCCGAAAAACCGAACGATTCCGACGGCTCGTCGAGTTTTGAAAATGTTGATTTCTCGGGCCACCCCCAGGTCGGCCGATCGAATTCGGAAGAGGGCGAATTGGATCTCGATGCGATGTTGGACATGCCCTTCAATCCGAAAGACGATATCGCGATGGACAGCATCATTTCCGATCTGTTTGAATCTTCTCCCGGCATGAATTCGGATCTGTGTCCTTCTGTGATGTAAAAAAAAAGGGTTGAACGAGGTGTGTGAGGAAAGACTTTTATGTCTTTCCTCACGCACCTCGTTTGACCCGTTTTTTTGCGTTAAATATAGAACCAATATTGAAAAATTCTTCAGAATAAAACTTGGACGTTTCGAAACAAAGTGTCGTGATAACATATTAGATAATATTGTACCGTGTAACACTTGGCTTTTACCCAATAAAAAACTTGTCTTTTTCCATTACCCGACTTGATTTACACCAAAGTTTCTTAATTATTTTTCACCACAAGTTTTCTTGCTTATATAAAATCCAAAAAAAAAATTTTTTTTTCTTACATCTATGGTTTTTATGATTCGGAAATTTTTTTCAAAAATTTTTACAAGTCCACCTTGTCTCTATAATGTGAAACCTTTGGAAATTTTACAAGTCTAGAACACCAAGTAAAATCTGAAAAATTTTGCAAGTCCAAAAATTAAAAGTTCTCCCATCGATGGAAAAAAAAAACATTTTTTTTTTTTATCTATGGTTTTTATGACTCGGATTTTTTTTTTATCTATGGGGGGAGATTTAATTTCTGGACTTATAAAATTTTTCAGTTTTACAATTTCGAGTTTTTATATCGTTTAGATTTTTTAATATAATTTAGTTTTTTAATACAATTTAGATTTTTTCGATACGATTTAATTTTTTAATACAATTCAGATTTTTTAATATGATTGTTTTCGAATCTCGGCCGAATTTATTCCACGACTTCCTGTTGTCGTTTCGGGTGAATCGATTACGCAACTGCCCGTGACCTCCGTCGGTATCGTTTCGTATACCCGCGGACGAAAAAAACACGCGCTGACCTCGGTTTCTGGAATCCGCTTGCGCAACTTCCCGCGATAAGAAGCCGCTTTTGTTCTGGAACTTCCTGTCGTTCCGCGTATCGAGTGTCGCGACATCACGTGACCGAAAGGAAATCGCGGGAAGATAAACACGTGCCGAACCTTTTTTTCTCGGAACGGGTGCGGCGACCCGTGACCTCGACGCGCGATCGAGTTCCTTCTCGAACGATCTGTTTGTTCTTTTCTCGCGAACCGGATTGCGCAACGTCCTTCCCCGGGGGCTTTTTATATCTGACGAAAGGAAACCTTCGGATGATTTCGGCTCGGAGTTTCCTGTCGTTCTTCGAACCGGTCGGGGTCGTGGGAAACGCGCGACCTCGATGTTCCGTATAAAAAGACTGCGCTCTTCCGAGCGAAATCATTCCCTTCTGAGTTTTCATCGCGAACTGTCGCTGTTGCTCCGCTGATTTACTTTACTCGTTGCCTGAGTTTCCAGATACCAGTTTCGCCCCGTCGGATTACCTTTTCTCGTACGAGATGTCTCTCTCTTTCGAAGATTTGGAAAACTTGATGGATTTCGTGTCCGAAAAGTGTTCCGGCCCTTCCCGAGTGTACGATCCGTACCGCACGGTCCTGAACACGCCCCTGGTCAGTTACGAAGACGATTTTTCCTGCCCGCCCACTCCGATGCCCGTTTCGTCCGAAGGGGAAAAGTTTTCCGAGATTTTCGCCCTGGAAGAATCGAAGGACGCTCCTGTTTTCTTGCCGCCTGCAGAAGATTCTTCTCGGAAATCTTTACGAGTTCCCGGAAACCAGAAACAGAAAAAATCCCCGTCGTCGTCGAGATTCCGAAGAATCCAAAGCCCCGAGAGAAAAACCCTGTCGTCGAAATTCCGAAGAAACCCGAGTCCCGAGAAAAAAACCCTGTTCCTGTCGAAGATTCTCGAAAACGCAAGTTTTTCGAAGCCATGGAGGCCTCCAGATCGAAAATTCGAGAGGGCTTGAAAAACTTCAAGATCCCCAAATGAACGCGTGTTTCCGAAGAGAAATCGGAACCGATTTTTCGAGAAAAGATGTTTTCGGAAGCTGCTGAGCTGAACCCGAAAACTGTTCGAATCCCTCGGACGAAGAAAGAGGAAAGGAAAAAGAAATCCGATCCCAGAGAAAAGAAAATTTTCCGAGACATGGAGATTGCCGCCGTCCAGTTAAAAAAAGACGAGGAGGTTTTCAAAATACCCTTTCCGAAAACTAAAGATCCTCGGAAAGCCGTGACGAAGTTCGAACCTTCGAAGTTTACGTTCGACGCGGATTCGATACTCGTTCTCTCGCCGGATGCAGAAGATTACAAATACATCTTCAATTTGAACGGAAAACGCTTTTTGAAATTCAAAGAACTGTACGAAAAAAACTTTGTGTGAGAGACTTTTTTCACCTGATGTTTTCTCCCTTTCTGTTTCGAACGGGTGAGAAAAATTGTTATAGGTGAAAGTGAAAGAATGGGTCAGAGGCGGGTTTATCCCCGCCTCTGGCCCGTTTTTTTGCGACGCTTCGTTTGCCAATATTTACGAAACGTACGAGTTCTACTTGTATTTTTTTCTTCTCGAAACGAGCGATGAACGGAATTACACCCTGTAATGTTTTGCCGTCGATGTTTGTTTCCTCGTGTTACTTTTTTCCGATCGCGGCTCGTGTCGAAATTTAATTTTCTGCCGCGTGATGTTGTTTGTTTGACGCACTGTTGTGTTTCTGCTTTATTTGTTTAAGACTCGTCCGCGGGAAGTTTGATCTCAGCGATTTTTTTTTTTTTTTTTTTTTGAGGGATTCGATGAAATCGATGGGGGAAATTTAGAATTTTCGGTTAAGGTTGTTCTTAACTGCTCTGCTCGACAAGCGCAAAACGTTTTGACACATTTACAAATTCATTTTTTAACGGAAAAATATAAAATTGGAAAGCCTGGCCATGGAAGCGATTTGGAGTTGAACTGTTTTTTCCTTTTTTTTCATCGATCGATTACCTATTGAGTTATAAGCTGTTTTGATCACGTGACAAACACGTTTTTCGCCCACTCTTAAGTGCTCCTTCTTCCCTCGCGCGGAAATTCGGTTCGAAATGCCCAGTTTGACACCAGTTTCTGAAAGATCTATTGCGTTTGCAAGAAAATAGAAAAAATAGCTCGATTACATAGTTTCTGAACAATAACACCTGCTAGTTTCATGCATTTTCGAACAAAAATAAATTAAAACTTATGTCGGAAAATTACCCTTTTCGATTTGAGAATAACCTTAAATTTCGCGTCGTGTGGGGTCGAGATGTTGTTGGGTCGAAACTCGCGATCGTTCGCGGGCGTGAAAGGATTCGATGCTCGGCCCGATGCTGGAATAAATTTAGCTACTCTTTTAGTGATTCGAGGAAACGACTTTTCCGAATCGACTGAATTACAGAATATAGCGAGAGTTTTTATCTTTCTCGGCTTCTCTCGTCGAAATGTTCTTTGACGGCCGCGGTTGCTCGTTTGGAAGTTTGATTTTTGCGATTCGTTCCCTACGGGCAGACCATAGTGGCAAGATTGTATTTTCAAAACTGGCATTATATAAGATACAGGTTGACAATTATAAAAATTTTCAGCTTTTTCTTAAACCATGTTGTTTTTGCACACAACAGTCAATAAAATTCTTGAAAACCGGTTCTCCTGGATATTTTCTTTCCATTCAAAGGGCAAATATTTCTTTCTGAGCTGGATTCTTGCCCTTTTTTAAACATAGAAAGTAGGTTTCCATGGTACTTAGTATAATATCCATGAACAGGAAGTTGATAGTAAAGATATCCCATGATAGATTCATTCGATGCATTCAACTCTTGATGTTTGTAGCCATCATAATAATTAAATAATATTTTTTTTTACGATGTACAATTTTCTCGGCTTCTCTCGTCGAAATGTTCTTTGATGGCCGTGGTTGCTCGTTTGGAAGTTTGATCTTTGCGATTCGTTCCCGGATGGGATTCGATGAAATCGATAGAGGAAATTTAGAATTTCCGGTCGAATGTTTGCCGCGTGAAGTGTAGTGTGGTCAATGTGTCGTTGACGGGATCCGATGAAATCGATGGAGGAAATTCGAGTCGAGTTTGTTGATGAAGCGATGGGTCGTCGGAAGTTTGATCTTTGCAATTCGATGAAATCGATGGAGGAAATTTAGAGTTTTAAAATTGTTTATTGGCTTTGGAATGCACGATGTGGACGATTCGGTGGAACTGCTTTCGATTGTCTGGTTTTTTATACTCGTAAAGGAACCGGGAGAGTTTATTGATAAAGGTGATTGGTTGGTGGAATTTATTATGCGATTCGATTCTGGATGGGATTCGATGAAATTAATGGAGGAAATTTAGAAATTTAAAATTGTTTATTTGCTTTGGAATGCACGATCTGTGGATGATTCGGTAGAACTGCTTTCGATTGTCTGGTTTATTATACTCGAAAAGGAACCGAGAGAGTTTATTGATGAAGGTGATTGGTTGGTGGAATTTATTATGCGATTCGATGAAATCGATGGAGGAAATTTAGAATTTTAAAATTGTTTATTGGCTTTGGAATGCACGATCTGTGGATGATTCGGTGGAACTGCTTTCGATTGTCTGGTTTTTTATACTCGAAAAGGAACCGGGAGAGTTTATTGATGAGGTGATTGGTTGGTGGAATTTATTATGCGATTCGATGAAATCGATAGAGGAAATTTAGAATTTTAAAATTGTTCGTTGGTTTTGGAATGGTATTCGTGTTGGGAGAAATGTTTTTCTTTCCCTTTTTCTGTTTCGAATGGGGGAGGGAAAGATGAATCGCTTGAAGGTGAAAGTGAAAAATGGGCCAGAGGCGGGACCGTTTCTTTACGACGCGTCGTATGCCGATATTGATGAATTAAAAAAAACTTTTATTTGTCGTTTCTGACGTGAAAGAAACTAAATTTTTACCCGATATGGTTTTATTTCTGGAACCGTTCGTTGATGATTTTTTGTTTCCCCTCTTTTCTTTTTCCTTTCTTTAATTATTTTTTCCCGACCCGTGATTCGACTGTCGAGAGTTTAATTTTTACGCGTTCCCCGTACGATTAATCTCGAACCCCTCGTTTTTGGTTTTTCCCGTTCCTTTTTCGGCTCTTTTTCGTATTCGGAAAAAACTCGTGGGTGTCGGAGTGCTCGAAGATTAAATCGACCGACTGTAGATTACAGGACAACAGAAGAAATTTCAAATATATCTAGTCACTTCTATTATAGACGGCCCCTTAAACCATCATATTGCCGTTCTTTAAGCATAATTTGGAAACTACTTGAAAGAAAATGTGAAATTTTGCATTTCCATAAAGCAGGACTTAATAAATCTAAATCCATCAAAAAAATTGCAGGTTGCAATTCATAATTTTTTCGAATATTAATTTCATAATCTATCTATACTTATCATATCATCATACTCCTATTATAAAGAGGTAAAAATTGTTTATTTGTCGGAGATAAGCTCAGGAACTACCGAACCGATTCCAAATGTAATGGTATCAAAATGATGGTGTTCGCCCAACTTAGAACATAGGCTATATCTTATGTCGGTGCCACTACCCCAAAGGGGGTGCAGGAGCAAAAAACGTTCTAAAAATGCGATTTTCGCGTTACTGAAGGGCCTAGAAATATGAAATTTGGAATATTAGTTACTTATAAGATATAAATGGTGTATAAGAACAGTTCTTAAACAATTCGAAATTTAAAAGGGGTGAAAATGCACAAAAAGCGTTCTAAAAAACGTTCTAAATGGTAGTTTCTACATAATCTCAGGAAATACCAAACCGATTTAAAAAATATTGGTGTCAAAATGATGGTGTTAGTCCAACTTAGAACATAGGCTATATTTTATGTCATTGCCACTACCCCAAAGGGGGTGCAGGAGCAAAAAACGTTCTAAAAATGCGATTTTTGCGTTACTGAAGGACCTAGAAATATGAAATTTGGAATATTAGTTACTTATAAGATATAAATGGTGTCTGAGAACAGTTCTTAAACAATTCGAAATTTAAAAGGGGTGAAAATGCACAAAAAGCGTTCTAAAAAACGTTCTAAATGGTAGTTTCTACATAATCTCAGGAAATACCAAACCGATTTAAAAAATATTGGTGTCAAAATGATAGTGACAACATTTTCTCCAAGATAGGCTATGTTTTATGTCGGTGTCACTACCCCAAAGGGGGTGTAGGAGCAAAAAACGTTCTAAAAATGCGATTTATGTGTTACTGATGGGCAGGGGCGTAAATCCTGGGGGGGTACGGGGGGGTGCAACACCCCCCTACGAAAAAATCAGTCGGAAAATTTCACGTTCGATCGGAAAAAGTACGTTTAGTCAGAAAAAATGGTATTAAACTATAAAAACTTATAAATTGGAAAAATGAAAAAACCAGTCGGAAAAATTCCTGTTCGATCGGAAAAAAGTAAATTTAGTCGAAAAAAAATGGCATTAACGGATAAAAACTTATGAATTGGAGAAATATTTTTGTATTTTTCAATTAGTAAATAAGAAAAACAAGTTAGAGCGAAGAAAACCTATAAAATTTTATCTTAGTCGGATTTTTTTCCCTTGTAATTTTTAATTAGAAAATTAGAAAAAACAATTTAGAACGAAGAAAACCTATATAAATTTATACTTAGTCGGAAATATTAAGGTTTTTGTTTTTGTGATTAAAACTATTCAGAAAAACTTTGACTTGTCAAATATTGTGAACTCGAAAACCTCGATATGAAAAAACAAAATATTTATATACATATTCCAGCAATGTTAATATTATTTGTAACCTTGATATTTTGATCAAAAACTTTGATATTCCGAACTTTTTTCTGTTCCCTTTGACTTCGAGATATCGAGATCCAGCTGTATTTATTTATAGTCGGAAAGTTTTTAGTTTAGTCTGGAAATTTTAAGACATACTGATTGAAGTAAAGAAACTTCTTTTTTTTTTTTTTTTTTTTTTTTTTTAATCTAACTTTAAATTTAGTTAGAAACGTGTATCACGGAATTCAGATGATATCCGATGAAAATTCAAAACTGAATTGCAAATATTTAGTATATATGTCGTAGGCTAATTGAGAAATCCGGCTCTTTGCAAACAGCCTAGGCTCTTTGCAAAGAGTCGGGAAAATTGGAGAATCCATCTCCCTTTTTCCAATTAGCCTGATATTTTTCAGGCTTATTGCAAAGAACCTAGGAAGCGTTAGGCTAATTGAAAAATGACCACTTATTATCCGATCAGGGTGATATTTTTAGCTCACAGGCTATCAAAGCCTGAGAGCTTATTTTCCCGCCGATTCTGTATGTACGTGTGTACGTACGTACGTAACACGATAAGATAACTCTTCATAGAAATATCCGATTGGCTTCAAATTTTTTTTCTATAGGTTCATTCTGATGAGGTGCTTCCCTGATTAGTTTTTGGGGCTCATTAGTTAAGGATAAAGGGGGGAAGGGGGGTTAGTCCCCCCCCTTAATTTATATAAATGGGTTTTTCATGCAGAAATATTCAATTTGCTCCAAATTTGGTATACCGGTTTATTGTGTTAAGGAGCTTCCCTGATTAGATTTGGAAGCTCATTATTTAAGTATAAAGGGGGGAAAGGGGAGCTACTCCCCTTACTTTATATAAATCAGTTTTTCATGATGAATTATTCGATTTGCTCCAAACTTGGTATACCGGTTTATTAAGTTAAGAAACTGCCTTGATCAGATTTGGAGGTTCATTAGTTACATATAAAGGGAGGAAAGGGGGGTAGCCCCCCCCCGTAGTTTAGATAAATGGGTTTTTCATGCAGAAATATGCGATTAGCAATAAATTTGGTATACCGGTTAATTATGTTAAGCAGCTTCCCTGATTACATTTGGAAGATCATTATTATGTATAAAGGGTGGAAAGGGGGGCAATTGCCTCTCCCCTTAATTTAGATAAATGCGTTTTCCGTGTAGAACTATTCGATTAGCTCAAATTTGGCATACTGGTTTATTATGTTAAGGAGATGGCTTGATTAGATTTGGAGGTTCATTAGTTAAGTGGAGAAAGGGTGGGGGGAAGATACCCCCCCCCTTAATTTAGGTAAATGGGTTTTTAAAATCAAAATTATTCGATTTGCTCCAAATTTGGTATACTTGTTTATTATGTTAAGGGGCTTCCCTGATTAGATTTGGAAGTTCATTAGTTAAGTATAAAGGGAGGAAAGGGGGGTTAGACCCCCCCCCTTAATTTAGATAAAATGGTTTTTCATGCAGAGTTATTCGATTTGCTCCAAATTTCGTATACCGGTTTATTATGTGAAGGAGCTGCCTTGATTAGATTTGGAGATTTATTGGTTAAGTATAAAGGAGGGACAGCGGCTAGTGTCCCCATAATTTAGATAAATGGGTTTTTCATACAGAATTATTCGATTTGCTTCACATTTGATATACCAGTTTATTACGATATGGCTTCCTTCATTTGGTTTGGAGGTTCATTGGTTAAGTATAAAAGGGGGGAAAGGGGGGCAATCACCCCTCCCCTTAATTTAGATAAATGGGTTTTCATGCAGAATTATCTAATTTAGTTTAATTTTTTTTCAACCGGATCCGAACTTGAAGGTTCCATTTGAAGTCAACCCGAAAATCGACCACAACCAGGTTTCGGATTGAGTTCAATTAGAACTTTCAGGTTCGGATCGGGTTGTCGGTGGACGGAGATTATTTTGTCTGGCTTGCATCGGGTTATAGTTCTTTGGAATATTTTTGTCGGTTAAGATTTGGTTCGGGACGGTTGACTTCGAATGGAATTTTCAGGTTCTGGTAGCGTTGCGTGTCCACGGAAACTGATTTGTCTTGTTCGGATCCGGTTATGGATCTTTGGAATATTTTTGTCGGTTATCAGATTTGATTCGGGATTTCGGGTTTTTTGAAATGGAACTGTCAGGTTCGGGTCGGGTTGCATGTAGACTGAAATTATTTTGTCTTGCTCGGATCGGGGTACGGTCTGCTGTAATTTATTTTTCGGGTTTGGGTAGGGTTATGCGTTAATAAACCTAATAAAAAGAAAATTGCCTAGTTAAACTGATGGCATTGAGCCAGACCTGCCAACTGCTACGAAAAAATCGTAGTTACTACGATTTGGACCTATAAACTACGATGTTACGAAAATCGGTCTTAAACTACGATTTTTTTTTTCAAAAAACACAAACGCACTTTTTGTTTCTAGTTGCAATTTTTATCCCGCCCAACATATTTTTCAAGAGTAATTCTGTTCCGAAATGTCAAAGTATTCATTTCCGAAAGTTAAAAAAAAAAAATGGTCATTAGTCCAAAAATTCGGACATTAAAAAATGCTCATGGGGAAAAAAATGTGCTGCAAAACAAACTTTTTAAACATAAAACCCTCTTTATGTATATATTAACCACGAGTGAATCTTGTTTCTGTAAATATTTATACAGGAATTCCCTTCCTTACAAACGGGGTGCCATGTTAAGAATTTCTGGAGGTGGGGAGGTGGTTCTTTGAGGGGCAAGGTTTGAAATAGTGTGCAAAATCGCACGATTTGCACACGGAAAAGAAAAGTCCTGCATAATGAAAAAGGCTGTGCAGTATTTCCCCCTGCAAATTCTTCCACAGACTTAATTCTTTTGCGAGTATATTTTGAAATTTCTGGGAAGTCCGTGATTTTTTTTTCTTTTATGGAATTTCCCTAAATTAATTCATGAATCGGTCGCGGAAAAAGTTGAGAATTTCTATGAATGATCGTGTAAAAATATCGGGTATTTCTTTAAAGATCTCAAACAAATAGTAATTATCTTCAATTGGTCGCCCAATAAAATCTCCAATTTCGTTAAGAGTTCAGAAAGAAATTGCGAATTTCGTCTAAAGATTGCGCAAAAAATCACGAATTTCGGTAAACTATCGAGGGAAAAATTTTGCAAATTTCGTCAAAAGGCCGCGGAAACGATAAGTGAATTTTATTAATTGGTCGCGAAAAGACATCGAAAATTTTGCCGATCGGTTGCGATAAACTATCGCGAATTTCGACAAATGACCGTGTAAGAAAAATGGATTTCGTTAATTGGTTGCAGAAGAAAATAAATTTCATCAAAGGATCATGGTAAAAATGCGAATTTTGTTAAAATATCGCAGAAAGAAAACTCTAATTTCGTCAAAAGATCAATAAGAAAACGCAAATTTCATCGAAAGATCAGTAAGAAAACGCAAATTTCACCGAAAGATCGCGGAAAGAAAACACAAAATTCGTCAAAGGATCGTGGTAAAAAATGCTAATTTCGTTAAAAGTTCCTGGCAAAAAGTGCGGATTTCTACAAATAATCGTGATAGAAAAATGTGAATTACGATTGTAGGAAAAAAACTGTGAATATCCTGAAACGATCGCGGAAAAAAAAAATCGCGAATTTCGTGAAAATTTACTGCACTGGGCTAAAAAATTGGAACCAAACTCCTTTTACAGATGTATAAACAAAACGTTTCGAAACGTGGAGAAACTCTAAAAATCGTGTGTAAAAAATTTTCAGAGGAAAAAAATTACTATATTGAGTTGAAAGACTGAAACCTTATTCCTTTCACGAATGTCAAAAGATGGCTACGAAAAACCAACTAACCAACCTCCAGATTAATTTTGTGTGCTACGATTTCTCATTTTCAAAGGTTGGCAGGTCTGCATTGAGCTCACATGCTATTCACATTAATTGTATATTATACTCTTATTTCAAAGAATAATGCCCCTCGAAAAATAAATGAAGGGATTAGTCCCCGTTGCCCCCCTTTCTACTTAACCAAAGAACCTCGAAATCTAATCAGGGAAGCTACTTAACATAATAAACTGGTATACCAAATTTGAAGCAAATCAGATAATTCTGCATGAAAAAACCATTTCACTAATTTAAGGGAGGTATTAGCTCCCCAATTTCTCCCTTTATGCTAAACCAATGAACTTTCAAATCTAATCAGAAAAGCTCCTTATTAGAATGAACCTTAAAAAAAAATTAAACTAAATTAGATAATTCTGCATGAAAACCCATTTATCTAAATTAAGGGGAGGGGCAATTGCCCCCCTTTCTCCACTTTAATACTTAACCAATGAACCTCCAAATCAAATGAAGGAAGCCATATCGTAATAAACTGGTACATCAAATTTGAAGCAAATCGAATAATTCTGTATGAAAAACCCATTTATCTAAATTAAGGGGACACTAGCCCCTGTCCCTCCTTTATACTTAACCAATAAATCTCCAAATCTAATCAAGACAGCTCCTTAACATAATAAAACGGTATACGATATTTGAAGCAAATCGAATAACTCTGCATGAAAAACCCATTTATCTAAATTAAGGGGGGGGGTCTAGCCCCCTTTCCTCCCTTTATACTTAACTAATGAACCTCCAAATGTAATCAGGGAAGCTCCTTAACATAATAAACCGGTGTACGAAATTTGGAGCAGATCGAATAACTCTGCATGAAAAACGCATTTATCTAAATTAAGGGGGGGAAGTCTAGCCCCCCTTTCCTCCCTTTATACTTAACTAATGAACTTCCAAATCTAATCAGGGAAGCTCCTTAACACAATAAACCGGTATACCAAATTTGGAGCAAATCGAATATTTCTGCATGAAAAACCCATTTATATAAATTAAGGGGGGGGGGGACTAGCCCCCTTTTGCCCTTTATCCTTAACCAATGAACATCCAAAACCAATCGGGGAAGCACCTTATCAGAATGAACCTAGAAAAAAAATTTGAAGCAAATCGGATATTTCTAGCAAGAGTTATCGCGTTACGTAAATACGTACGTACACACGTACATACAGAATCGGCGGGCACATAAGCTCTCAGGCTTTGATAGCCTGTGAGCTAAAAATATCACCCTGATCGGATAATAAGTGGTCATTTTTCAATTAGCCTTACGCTTTCTAGGCTCTTTGCAATAAGCCTGAAAAATATCAGGCTAATTGGAAAAATTGAGATGGATTCTCCAATTAGCCCGGCTCTTTGCAAAGAGCCGGATTTCTCAATTAGCCTACGACATATATACTCATATCCAAAATTTTAGCGTATATGACAAAAACGTAGAAAGGGAGTATTAAATAGCTTACGAAATTATTGAAGTTTATAGCCCAAATTCACAAGATAATTATGACTTCGCGTATCGTATTGAGATACTAGTTAAATAATTTTAAAGCGCTGATGTCGATTCTTTTCGAATTATTAATAAATTTATCTAAAAATTAGGGGAGAAAGTCTATGATTAATATGAATAGCAAAATGCGGATTGGAATCAAAAACAGCTTTGTTATATAGCGTTACTAAACGTACAAAATTTGATTAACTTTTATTGAAGTACTAAGAAATGGATATAAGTTTTGTTCATTCGAAAATTTTCAAGCTTTTAAATTTTGACGTTTTTTATGTTGTAGACGTACATCGTACACTGGTAACAGGATTCCTTATGCTTAATTCAGAATTTGAATTTCTATCCGGAGTGGAGTCTATGTGAATAAATATGTTATACGCAGAAAAAAATAAAATGCAACCAGCCCTTTATTGGTATTAAAAAAAAAAAAAAAAAAAAAAAACGGGCATCGAATCCCCAGGTCTTCAATCATCCAGTTTCATCAAATTTTGTACATTTAGAAACAAGATATATCGCTATCAAACAAAGCAGTTTGGTGTTCCAAACCGCAATTTTCTACACATATTAATCATATAGTACTTCACCAATAATTTTTAGAGACATACATTAATAATTCAAAAGGAAACAACATTAGCGCTTTAAAACCTATTTGACTATCTCGATACGCTCAGTCATAATTATCTTGAGACTTTCATCTATCATCTATAAAGTTTAATAATTTCGTAAGATATTTACGATACCCTTTCTTTGTTTTTATCATATATGCTAAACTTTTGAACATGAGTGTGTATATATATATATATATATATATATATATATTAATTAGTCGGCATTTTGTTGGCAATAGTACTCGGAAATTTTTCTTCTTGGAGTCGGAAATTTATGAGTCTATACCCCCCTACGCAACCAGGGTGGTTTACGCCCCTGCTGATGGGCCTAGAAATATGAAATTTGAAGTATCAGCTACTTATTAGATATAAAGGATTTCTAAGAAGAGTTCTTAAACAATTCTAAATTTAAAAGGGGTGAAAATGCGCGAAAAGCGTTCTAAAAAACGTTCTAAATGGTAGTTTCTACACAATCTCAGGAAATACCAAACCGATTTGAAAAATAATGGCGTCAAAATGATGGTGAAAATCCCTGCTCCAACATCGGCTATGTTTTATGTCGGTGCCACTACCCCAAAGGGGCTGCAGGAGAAAAACGTTCTAAATTGCTGTTTTTGCGTGACGGAAGGGCCTTGAATCTTGAAATTTAGAATGGTAGTTAGTTATAAGATATCAATGATCTCTAAGGACATTTCCTAAAAAAATCGAAATTTAAAAGGGGGGTCAAAATGCGCAAAAAGCGTTGTAAAAAACGTTCTAAATTGCAATTTCTATGCAATCTCAGGAAATAATGAACCGATTTCAAATATAATGGCGTTAAAAAGATGGTGACAGATCTTGCTCCAAGATAGGCTATATTTTATATATGTTTCCACTAACCCAGAGGAGATGCAGGAGCAAAATGAGCGAAAAGCGTTCTAAAAACGTTCTAAATGCCGATTTGTCACCAATATCTCAGGAAGAATCAAACTGATTTCAAAAGTAATGTTAAGAAATTGATGCTGACAGCCACTGTTCTAACATAGACGCTATTTTAAGTCGGTATCACTATCACCTAGACGTTACAGGAGCAAAAAAGCGTTCCAAATTTTGATTTTTGTGATCGGTAGGGGCTAGCAACTTAAAATTAGGCAAGGTACATATGTATTACATATAAAAGATCTTTAAGAACAGTTTCGAAAAAATTGGAAATTTAAAAAGGGGTGAAAATGCGCGAAAAGCGTTCTAAAAACATTCTAAATTGCGATTTCTACTCAATCTCAGGAAATTCCAAAGCTGTTTCAAAAGTAATGGTTGCAAATCAATGGTGACAGTCACTGCTATAACATAGGTTATATTTTATGTTGCTGTCACTACCATCTGAGGGTTGCAAAAGCAAAACATGTTCTAATTTGCGTTTTTTGCATAACTGAAGGGTCTAACACTTTGAAGTATGGCATGGTATTTACTTACAAGATGCAACTGCTTTCTAAGAACTGTCGAAAGAAAATTTCAAATTTAAAAAGATGAAGTGAGCGAAAAGCGTTGTAAATAACAATTTTTATGTAATCTTATCAAATACCAAACCGATTAAAAAAATAATGATGACAAATTGTTGGTGATAGAACCTGCTCAATCATAAGCTATATTTTATGACTGTGCCACTACCACCAGAGGGTTTGAGAAGCTAAAAACTTTCTAAATTGCGATTTCTGTGATACTGAAAAGGCTAGAAACTTTAAATATGGCATGGTAGTTACTTATAAAATATAAATGCCCTCGAAGGACTGTCGAAAATAAATTCGAATTAAAAAGGTGTGAAGTGAAGGGGATGTGCGAAAAGCATTCTAAAAAAGTCCTAAATTACGATTTCTACGCAATTTCAGGGAATATAAACCAAATATAAAAGTAATAGCTGCGAATCAATGGTAGCAGTCTCTGATCCTACACAGGCTATATTTTATGCCGATGATTCTACCACCTGGGGTTCACAGGAACAACAAACGCTCTAAAAAAGGCCTTTAAAAGCTTTCTAAATTACGTTTCTGTGGAATATTAGGAAATAACAAACCAATTTCAAAATTAATGTTGGCAAATTAATCGTGACAGTTTCTATTTCAACACAGCCCTTTATGTTGAGAGAGGTGGTAGAACTTTGAATTTGACATGATGGTTAATTTTAAGATGTAAGAAGATGGTTTCTAGAAAATTCAAAACTTCAAATGAATACTGAAATGAGCGTATTAACCGAGCATAAAAGTTTCAAAATATTTTCTAAATTATTATTTATTTAGTTTTATTTCTTTTTATTAATTTAAGTCTCATTTCTGCTTTATGCAGTGTAACAATGATGCTTAATCAAATTGTGTTTTAAATAGTAATTGTTTTAATTATTCCTAAAAGTAATAAGTACCTTTTAATAAACTAAAATATTACCTTTTAATAAAATAAAAATTTAGTTAGTACCTTTTAATAAAAATTAGACATATAAATATCACTTGGCATATTTCAAATATTACGCGAGCAAAGCCGCGGGATTTGCTAGTCATCATACTCCTATTATAAAGAGGAAAAAATTGTTTATTTGTAGGAGGTAAGCTCTGGAACTACCGAACCGATTCCAAAAGTAATGATATCAAAATGATGGTGTTAGTGCAACTTAGAACATAGGCTATATCTTATGTCCGTGCACTGACCAAAAGGGGGTGCAGGAGCAAAAAACGTTCTAAAAATGCGATATTTGTATTACTGAAGGGCCTAGAAACATGAAATTTGGAATGGTAGTTACTTATAAGATACTACTGATCTCTAAGGACATTTCTTAAAAAAAATAGAAATTAAAAAGGGGGTGAAAATGCGCGAAAAGCGTTCTAAAAAACGTTCTAAATGGTGATATTTACGCAATTTCAGGAAGTGCGTAACCGATTTAAAAAATAATGGTGTCAAAATGATGGTGAGAACCTTTGCTTCAACATAGGCTACATTTTATGTCGGTGCCACTACCTCTAAAGGGAGTGCAAGAGCAAAGAAACGTTCGAAATTGCGATTTTTGTGTTACTGACGGGTCAAGATACATGGAATTTGGCATGTTAGTTACTTATTAGATATAAATGATCTCTAAGAACATTTCTTAAAAAAATTCTAAATTTAAAGTCGTGAAAATGCGCAAAAAGCATTCTGAAAAACGTTCTAAATGGCAATTTTTACGCAATCTCAAGAAGTACCAAATCCATTTAAAAAATAATGGTGTCAAAATGATGGTGAATACCCTTGCTCCAATATAGGCTACATTTTATGTCGGTGTCACTAACCCTAAAGAGGGTGCAGGCTTAAAAAAAGTTCAAAATTGCGATTTTTGTGTTACTAAAGGGCCCAGATACATGGAATTTGGAATGGTAGTTACTTATAAGACATAATTGATCTCTAAAAACATTTCTTAAAAAATTCAAAATTTAAAAAGGGGTAAAAATACACGAAAAGAGTTCTAAAAAACGTTCTAAATGGCGATTTCTACGCAATCTCAAAAAGTACCCAATCTATTTCAAAAGTAATGGATGGAAATTGATGATGACAGCCCTTGCTCCAACATAGGCTAGGCTCAGTTTCATGTCGGTGTCACTACCACCTAGGGGTTGCAGAAGCAAAAAACGTTCTAAATTGCGAGTTTTGTGTTACAGAAGAGCCTAGAATCCTGAAATTAAACAGGACAGTTATTTATAAGATACTTATGATCTCTAAGAACATTTCCTAAAAAATCAAAATTTAAAAGGGGTGAAAATGAGCGAAAAGCGTTCTAAAAAACTTTCTAAATTGCGATTTCTAGCAATCTCAGGAAGTACCGAACCGATTTTTAAAAAAAATGGTGTGAAAACGATGGTGACAGCCCTCGCTCCAACATAGGCCATATTTTATGTCAGTGCCACTACCCCAAATGGGGTTAAGGAGTAAAACGTTATAAATTGCGTTTTTTGCAATACTACAGGGGCTAGCAACTTGAAACTAGGCATGGTAGTTACTTATAAAATATAAATTGTCTCTAAGAACATTTCCTAAATAATTCGAAATTTAAAAGGGATGAAAATGGACGAAAAAAGTTCTAAATTGCGATTTCTACTCAATCTTAGAAAGTACCCAACCGATTTCAAAAGTAATGTTTAGAAATTGATGATGGCAGCCCTTTCCCCAATGTAGGATTGATTTCATCTCGGTGTCACTACCACCTTGCGGTTGCATTTTAAAAAACTTTCTAAATTGTGATATATGTGATACTGAAGGGGCTAGCAACTTGAAATTTGGCATGGTAATTACTTATGAGATGTAAATACTCTCTGAGAAGAGTTCCTTAAAAATTTGAAATTTAAAAAGGGTGAAAATGAACGAAAAGCGTTCTAAACACGTTCTAAATAGCGATTTCTACGCAATCTCAGGAAATATAAATCGATTTCAGAAGTAATGGTTTCAAATTGATGGTGACAGTCCCCGGTCCAACATAGCCTATATTTTTCATTTTTGCCACTCAACCTGGGAGTTACAGGACACAAAATGTTCTAAATTGCTTTTTTGTGTTACTGAGGGGGCCTAACATTTTAAATTTGGAATGGTAATTACTTCAAAGATGCAAATGCTGTTCTAAGAATTGTCGAAAGAAAATTCCAAATTTAAAAGGATGAAGTAAGAGAAAAGTGTTCTATATTACCGTTTTTATGCAATCATATGAAATACGAAACCGATTTCAAACATAATGGGTGCAAATTGATGGTGATAGAACCTGCTGAAACATAAGCTACATTTTATGTCGAGGGTTTCAGGAGCAAAAAACTTTCTAAATTGCGATTACTGCGGTACGGAAGTGGCTAGAAACTTTAAATATAGCACAGTACTTACTTATAAAATATAAATGTCCTCTATGAACAGTCGAAAATAAATTCGAAATTAAAAAGGGGTGAAGCGAAGGGAAGGAGCGAAAAGCATTCTAAAAGAGTCCTAAATTACGATTTCTATGGAATCTCAGGAAATAATAAACCGATTACAGAAGTTATTGGTTGCGAATCAAGAGTGATAGTCTCTGATCCTTATACAGGCTATATTTTATGCCGATATCACTACCACCTGGTTGGCAGGAACAACAAGAAAGCCTTTAAAAACATCTAAATTCCGTTTTCTATAGAATATTACGAAATACCCAGCGATTTCAAGGTTAATGTCGGCAAATTAATGTGTGACAGTCTCTGATTCAACATTTTTCGAGACATTCTATTTCAACTCTGTTTCGGCATTTTATGTTGGTGCCACTAACACTAGAGAGGTGGTAGACAAGAAGCATGGAATTTGACATGATGTTTAATTTTAAGATGTAAATGTGTTAAGATGGTTTCTAAAAAATTCAAAACTTCAAATGAATACTGAAATGAGCGTATGGAATGAGCATAAGTCTCAAAATACTTTCTAAATTATCATTTAATTGGAATTAGTTTTAGTTCTTCCTTTAATTAAAATCTCATTTCTGTCTATTGCATTTTTATAATGGAGTTTAGACAAATTGTGGCTTAATTTGTAATTTTTGAATTATTTCAAAAAGTGTTCTAATAAAAAATAGTCATGCAAATATCACTTGGCATATTTCAACTATTACGCGAGCAAAGCCGCGGGGTTTGCTAGTTCATATCATAAAATTATAAAAATTGCAAATTCAGCGTATTTATGTTTGGGTATATTAGTATTATTGCTACACAAAAAATCAGCACATTAGGAGCATAATTTCTGGAGATATAAATAAAAATATGAAAATGTAATTTAACGTTAGAAGCACTAAATTTTGAATGTTTATAATTCAAACACTTATCATTCAAATGACTTGAAATTCGGTGTCTAGGCATAGTTTGAACCGAAGATTTGAAATATATCGTTAAAATTGGGTATTGCCATTGATAAAAATGAAGTTTGGATTCGTTTTAATATGTAGATGCCCCCCTAAGGAAATTTTATATACATCATTTAAAAGTAGGCTTTATTTCCAATGGTTCGGCAGCAGTAACTTTCTTCTACGATAATTTGTTGAGGAGTTAGTAGGGGTGTTTACTTTTTTTCCACGACTGTACATTATCTTAAATCTATGATAGAATTAGAAGAGTTTAAATTTGAGGATGCTAATGTTAAACACATTTGAGAAACATATCTTCATAAAAGGTATCTGATTGATTTTTCATAAATTTATTAAAGAAATACACTAAATAGACCCAAACATATCGCAGGCTTTTTTCTCTATTCAAAAACATTTTATTAATTATGAAACCTGTTAATAAATTCAGATTAAAAATATATGAATTATGACCTACATTAATTTTTGCATGCAACTAACCACAATAGTTAAAACATCGATGTGTAAGTTTACAGCTCGTGTAGTTTTCGAGATACAGAGAAATTTTGTTTTTGCATAATGTAAGGAGGCCGTCTTCTTTTATCAAAAGAACCATAATAAAAAAAATCGTAGAAAAGTTACCAGAAACGCTTTATCTGGGAGCACGGCAGTGCGTCCGCCAAGTTCGCACAAGCCGTAAGCTACCTTTTCCTGAACCATTTCGGCATACTTTTCCCCCCCCTCATAACGTCGTTTTAGGGAGAGATATAGAATTTTTTCTTTTATACACATGTTCGTATGGTCAAACTGAACTAAGGTTCCACGATTTCATGTTTCTACATTTAGTAGTTTTCGAAATATTAAATTCCGAAAAAGCGCTTTTTCGTCACTGACTCACTTCGCATCATCAAATAACTAAGGTACTTCTAAAAGACGTAGAATCATGAAATTTCACAAGTAAGTCGGGTTTGTAGCACAATCAACCAGAAAAATCTGAAAACACAGAATTTCCGCCTCTAAACCCTTCATACAGGGGATGTTCATTTGGCCGTAAACAGTTCCTACGCATTCAATTGTGCCAATGTTGGTCGCCAAAACTCGATTACAGAGCATTGAAGGCGGTCACGTGATTTCAAGCAGAATAACATTTTATATATATGCTTTTCCAAAGATAATTGTTAAATAGAAAAAATGAATATACGTAAAAATTTTAATCAGTATAGGTTATTATATATTTACGATATTAAAACAATAAAACATTTAACAAAATATAACCGCAATTCGGTACGTTTCCGATATAGTAGCCTTGGCGAAATACAGAAAATAGCCTTGACGAGAAAAGAAATTTGATAATAACGCATTTTCTGGCAACCTATTTACTGTGTCATATACACAAGCAATTTTTTTCCATATGTATACAATTTATTAAATGTAAGGAACCCGTTTATTTAATTTTATATACCAACATAAATAATCTGTATATAAAAAATAATATTTTATACATGTATAAATAAAATGTTTATATGTATATAAATAAATATAAATAACATAAAAGTTCATCAGGGTTGTTTTCGTAGTTGTTTATATCATTTGGCAACATATCTCAGTTTCTGAAGTCCGAATTGCGCCAAGATTTTTAAAAAATGCCAAGTTCCCTATAGTGGAAAAATATCCTAATTCCATATGAAAGTTTAAAAATCTCTTTTTAATTAAATGAAATTTGTAACTAATAAACTATCTTTAACGATGTGCGACAGATGCGGCGTCCGAAGTCCTCTGCTAATGCTATTATATTGTATTATTAGCCTACTTACTGTTAATTTATTGTTAATTTTAAATCTGTAAAAGAAAGATTATACTTATAGATAAGATATGTTGGTCGCCAAAACCCGATTACAGAAAATTAGCCTGAGTTATAAAGGTGTTACATGATTTCAAGTTGAATGAATTTTTATATGCTTTTACAAAAATCTTAATAAGGCAAATCTTTCAGTTTATCTGTTCATCTTCTATCTTTTACTTCCTTAAAACAAATGTTATTAAAGACCGAGAGGCGTCTGCACAGATCATCACCTCACCGAGTTGACGGCTGAAATTTTAGGATAAGTTAAATATCGATTAGCGTATTGAAATGTAACTGGTCTGCCAAGTCATATCTTTGCGGAAACCACCTACAAACCCGATTTTACGGGTTAATTGGTGGATTTTCCATTGTGTTTTCCTGCACCCATTCCTCCATGTTTCCAAACTTTTGGATGCAGGAAAATACAATAGTAATCCTATCAGTTAACCACTAAAATTAGGTCTTCAGGTGGTTTCTACCAAGATATGACTTAACAGACCAGTTGCATTTAAATATGCTAATCTAGTTTTAACTAATCCTAAAATTTCAGCTGTAAACTCGATGAGGTGTTGGTGTGTACAGACGTCTATTATAAATGTCGGTATTCTAATCTGAATAGCACTCTGGTCAATCTGGCAATTATCCCTACTATTTATGAAACACTATTCCTTTAAGAGCGTTTTAGTGATGTTAATGAACTTATGCATATGCATCATACATATTATACACATGCATATAATACGTAATACATTTGCATCATACATATTATAGGTATATGTATAATACATAATACATATGCATCATTATGACGTCAGAATAAACAAAACATTTTTTATCGCCAAATTTGAGAATTGACATGATGTATTACCAAATTTGGCGAAACTTTGCTAAACGTCGCCAAGCTTGGCGAATATTTGACGCTAGTGGCTATTTTTCAATGAGTTAATTATTAATATGAGCCATCTATTTTTATTTTTCTGCATATCATCGGAATAGTTAAATGATATAACGTACTAATATTTCCAAAGTGCTAATAGTTTCGTCACTGCCCAAAACCTCTGCTATTGTTATTATATTGTACTGTTATTATACTTACTGTGACTATGTTGTTAACCTTTACCTTTACACCGCTAAAACTTCTGTATTATATAAAGAGAATTTACGGAAACTATTAAAGCATTGAAACTGCCAGTTCTCCTTATGATTATTATAATTCTATAATATGTAACCTGTTAATCAATATGTACGTTAGAATGAATTTTCTATAATCCGGTTCCTCGCATTTTCGTTTTCAGGTTTCGAGTAAAATTAGCTAAAATCTTAAAACCATGGCACATTAACTTATTCTTCAACAATATCAGACGAGAAGAATGATAGATTTTCAAATGGATCATGGCAGTGAGCCGGTAGACCTTCTATTCTTCCGTAATCGAGTCTATTGAAAAGGTTAACGTGAAACAAAAAGATATTAGCATCAATATGGTTTAATGCAAATACAGATATTGTCAAAGGTTTCATAAGAACCATTTTACTTGTACCAAGTCGTATCAGTTAAAATACAACAATTGGCAGTGAGCCCAATTAGAAAAGATTACTTAATAAGATTAAAAATTTCCGCATTAGAGAACGAATCGTAACTGCTAAGGAAGCATGCATAAGTGAGTTAAGATATATTTGTCACGAAAGATGAAATACATAACAACACAAAATATATGATGTGCTTCCATATCGTAAAGAGTTCTTGATTTCTCTATCAAAAGCTTCCGAATTGGCGAAAGAATGGGCAAGTAAATTAAATTATGAATCACAGTAACAAGATGCAACGTTTAACATGGAAGTAATACGGTAAATACTGCTTGCTAGAAGCGACTAGTACTTTAATATAAAAAGAAATGAAGCATAAATTTGTAAAGCTCAATAAAATAAATTTAGGTATTTTTATGTTAGCCGGGCGCAAGTGGCAAATCGCCAAATACTGTTCCCAACTCCATTGCTCATATTGCATTCATTTCATTTAAAGATATATACTTTTCAGTCATCTCATTTAAAATAGATGCATTTCCCTCATTTTATTTAATAGAATATTTAACATAGAAATAAATAAATAAGAAATAATAACATAAACCAAAATATTTTATTTGAAAATCAAAGCATTGTTTCTAATTTACACATGTGAAAAATGAAAACTGCTATTGGCGGAAAAAACAAAAGGCTAATGAGGAGATTTGCTCCCGTCTAACATAAAAGTACCGAAATTTAAGTTTTTTCATATTAATATAGTTTAGAATAACAAACTTGAAAAAACATACAAAAAGTAGTGATATCCCAACAAAAAGTTTTCGGGAAAAAAAAAAAGCCAAGTTCTCCCTAATGTTTCGGCCAGAAAAATTAGTGATATCTGATGTTCTCACAAGTTAAAAGCCAAACATCCCAAATCTTTCATTGAAAATGGCTTCCTGCGACTTGGCCGTTAATGCCTTCGAGAGAGTTTTTCAAACTTTAAAATATGTACAAATGAGCTACATGCCAACTACATTTTTTGATTATTTGAGGCATTTTGTGACACAGAATACAGAAATAAAATACAGATTTGAAAAAAGCATTTAAACAATTTCAGTCTATTTAAATGCTTAGAAGTTAAAAATAACAAAATACTTGTATTCAGGAGATAATATCCCTAATTGCTAAAACATAATTAATATCAACTTTTAACAGTTTATAAATCGAATACCTCTTAATGTTTGCAAACAAACTATAATAAATGTTCAAACGAAAAAAATCTCTTTCGTCAATACACAAGATTTCAATATTATACAATACAATATAATGTAACATATTGTGAGGTATGAAGTAAGTAAATTTTGTTTTATTTCTTGGGTTTTACGTTAATGACTTTAGCTTTAGACCGTACAAAATGGCAATTAAACCGCAAGTGGACTAAATGATCTGTAATCAAAACTACTGTTTGTTGAAATTGAATTCTATTTATCAGAAATCTTTTATTTAATGTCTTTATGTGAATTTGCCTCTTTGCATTCTAATATTACTTTTAATATTTAAATAATTCATAAATGCGTAATTTTCAATCATTAATTTTGAAATGCTGTAGAAGGCTTTAACGGCCAAGTCGCAGGAAGCCATTTTCAATGAAAGATTTGGGATGTTTGGCTTTTAACTTGTGCGAACATCAGATATCACTAATTTTTCTGGCCGAAACATTAGGGAGAACTTGGCTTTTTTTTTTTTTCCCGAAAACTTTTTGTTGGGATAAGATTTTCTTCAATGTAAAAGTAAGTCTATTATAAATTTAAAATTCCTGTATAATTTTACTGGTGATTAATTGAGTATTTTCGGCACTTTTTCTTGTTAGATTTTCATTTTATTTTCCGAAATTCATGGATAAACCCCTAACACTTTTTCTTTTAAAACTGTATTAGGATTTAAGAAAATTATATAAACTATATTTCTTTCGTGGCTGTCAAGGAATTCAAATAGGGTTTCAAAAGTGGATGTTACCACTTGAAAAATCAATGTCCCCGCATTTTTTAATATGAAGACAATCCCCAAAGCAAAATGTATGAATAGCATTTAATAGTAAATATTATTCTCAATCAGTTGGTACCTATGGCTTTTTTATACGGTCATTTGCAGGAGGTAGGGTGGTGATCGCTTTCTTTTTGTTGTATTTTGCTTGACAAGGTTTAACACATTCGCATAGTACCAAGTATGAAAATGTCTTAAGGCTGTTTTCAAATCCAAAGGGTCAACTTTCTGACGTAACTTTTAATTCATTTTTGTTCGGAAACGCATGAAACTAGAAGTTGTTGTTATTCAGAAATTATGTCATCGAACTGTTTTTCCGTTTTCTTGTAATCCAGTTAGTAAGGGGAGAAAAATGCCGTGTCACGTGATCAAAATAGCTTATAATTCAACAGGTAATTGATTGATCAAAAAATGGAAAACACAGTTCGATTCCAAATCGCTTCCATGATCAGGCATTCCAATTTTATATCTTTCCGTTAAAAAATGAATTTGTAAATATGTCAAAACGTTTAGCGCTTGTTGAGCAGAGCAGTTGAGAACAGCCTTAATATTATATCTCTGAGTCTAGGTGGAAGACTTCGATATATTCCCCGTGCATGTTTAAAGTTCGATCAAGGTAAGTCTATATTAGATCCATATTGGTAGGAGGTGATCACTTTTTCCCCCATGTCTCTTATAAAGTATCTATTCTATTGACAAAAGAATAAAATAAGAAAGCTTTAGCCTTGGTATCAGTCATCTTAATCTGTGTTCAACTTGCTGGAACTTTTAGATATTACATGATTCGTTTTTCAAAATTGCATAGGATTGTAAATAAAAATGGCTTAGTTAGTTGGTTAGCTTAGTTTGCGTAGGATTGCGTAGATTTGATCGAACTTTAAACATACACAGGGAATATAGCGAAATCTTCCACCTAGACTCAGAGATATATTAAGCCATTCTCATACAGTGCTATGCGAATGTGTTAAACCATGTCAAGCCAGATACAACACAAGCAAGTAAAATTGACGTGAGTTCGTTAAAATATTTGCGCCCTCTAAAAATCCAAGGTCTGCGCCCTTTTTCCTGGCCCAGTCCGACCCTGATCCGAACTTCATTTTTTTCAATGACAATACCCAATTTTAACGAGATATTTCAAATCTTCGGTTCAAACTATGCCTAGACACCAAATTTCAAGTCATTTGGATGATAAGTTTTTGAATTATAAACATTCAAAATTAAGTGCTTGTAATGTTAAATTACATTTTCATATTTTTATTTGTATCTCCTGAAATTATGCTCCTAATGTGCTAATTTTTTTTGTAGCAATAATACTAATATACCCAAACATAAATATGCTGAATTTGTAATTTTTCTAATTTTATGATATGAATTATGAAATTAATATTCGAAAAAAATATGAATTGCAACCTACAATTTTTTTGATGGATTTAGATTTATTAAGTCCTGCTTTATGGAAATCCAAAATTTCACATTTTTCTTCCAAGTAGTCTTTAAATTATGCTTAAAAAACGGCAAAATGAGGGTTTAAGGGGCCATCTATGATAGAAGTGAGTAGATATTTGAAATTTATTCTGCTGTCCTCTAATCTAAAAGGCTTCATTGACTCCTTGAGTGGCGCTTCAGGTGCCTTGAACAAGAAGGGGGCTCTCTCGGTTAACAATCAAGTACGGAACTTCAATTTGGATACAGCCCTTAAAATACGCTCGTTTTAAAATAATTAATTTCTCAGAAAGTTATGGTAGGAATTGCATAAAAATTAGGGTGTAGATTTCATTTATGCTGCCAGAATTGTGTACTTCTATTGAAAAAAACAAAGTTATGGTTCGTTTTAATATGTAGATGGCCCCCTAAGCAAATTTTATATACATATCATTTAAAAGTAGACTTTATTTCCAATCGTTCGGTACCAGTAACTTTCTTCTACGATTATTTGTTGAGGAGTTAGTAGGGGGTGTTTGCTTTTTTCCACGACTGTACATAGCAGAAAAATTCAAGAGATCACACTATGCATAAAACTTAGTCTAAGAACTAATCTGGCGGTCAGTCCTGAGTAAAGTATATGTCAATATCCCAATATGGGGCTTAGCAATAAGTATGGGGTCATCAGAGCTCTTGAAATACACTGGTGAACCAATGTTTCTGTTAGTTTTTGATTGGGACAATTGGTTGGGCCGGTTAATTGGGATCATTGGCTGGTTAATTGGGGCGGTTGTTTGATTAGTTGAAGTTGGTTGATTAAGTTCCTGAAAGGATCTGAAAAAGATGTGAAAAGATATAAAAAACTGGTGGAACCAGAGAGAAAAGTAAAGCTCGATCTAAAAAAGTTACAGTAAAAAATTTTCAAATAGTTTCAGTTTAAAAAAGTAAGTAGTGCGTAGAAAAGTAATGGAATCAGATTATCTGTAAAGCTCCTG
Source organism: Maratus speciosus (assembly GCA_963932465.1). Taxonomy (NCBI): domain Eukaryota; kingdom Metazoa; phylum Arthropoda; class Arachnida; order Araneae; family Salticidae; genus Maratus; species Maratus speciosus. Next base: position 512,570,202 of record OZ010795.1, read on the forward strand.
AAATTACCCTAATTTTTGTTGATAGCTGAAAATGTGGACTGAGCTTTACTGGTGCCTTATATTCAAAATCATATTATCCACTCAAAATGAGTACTGGGTATAGTAAACAGAATGTGTAGCTATGTGCAAAAAAATTTCTGTCAGGCCCAGAATTGTGGGCATGATTGCATCAAGTCAAGCTAAACTCCACAAAGCTGAAAGAATGTAAACCATGAAGTAATATTTTAAGTATTACATTAATATAGTCAAGTTGTTGAGAAATTGTTGTTATTAACATTTCTGACATAACACATGCAGCGTAATAAGTTTTATTTTATGTAATTACTGTGAAAAGCGAGCATTATGTCAATGGACTTAAGCCAGACAAGTAGTTAGCATATTGTTGAATCGTACATGCTTAGGGTTTTGGGCTTATTTTGGACTTTGATCTTCCAGGCTTATCAGTGACCCCTGGAATGGAATTTGGTCCATACTTCGTACTGAACGATCTCTCATGTTCTCGATACCTGTCATGTTCTCGCTAATTTTTAAATCAGCCTCTAACCTATTCTTATGAGCCCAAATTTTTAAACTCGTTATGAATGATTGGAATTCAGAATAAGTTAAAAATGCCTTTACTTCCCTGATTGATTTTAAGGCACCAAGCTCAGTCCACATTTTCAGCTATCAACAAAAATTTGGGTAATTTCATGAGCTTTACAGATAATCTGATTCCATTACTTTTCTACGCACTACTTACTTTTTTAAACTGAAACTATTTGACAATTTTTTACTGTAACTTTTTTAGATCGAGCTTTACTTTTCTCTCTGGTTCCACCAGTTTTTTATATCATTATAGATTACTCTCTTATAGTTTAAAAATCATTTTAAAAAAATCCCATTTTTTCCATTAAAAACGCCATTTTCCCGTTTGAATCGGTGTTAGAGTGTGCACGAGAGGTTGAGGAGCGAAGGTAGGTGTATGAGAGGGTGCACGATGCATCCTCCTGTCCTTGAATGGACTTTACCCATGTGACGTCAAAGTACCCTCATAGCATGCATGGTCACAGTGACGTCATTGTGACGTCACTGTAAGTCACTGTGGTCACGTCACATCTGTGACCAAAATGCCACCACTCAGTGAACTTCTTAGGAAACTTTAAAAAATTACAAAAGCTCTTTAAAACATGTTATTTACTGTAAAACCGTCAATTAAAAAATTTTTTGTGACGTCACTGTCATGTCACTGCATGTAACATACGTCACGTCACATATGAGAGGTTCATCTTCCGGTCCCAGGCCCTTTTCAGGCCCATTTGTCGACGCAAGGAACCACCCGACGCGTCCCGAAGGTCGCCGCCAGACAAGCTCCAACAGAGCGGAACCCCGCGCCAACTCCGGTCAAACCGACACCGCTGCCCAGCGCACACGGTGACGGCTATTCCCAAGAAGAGACGAACGGCCGCCACGACAGTCCTCACCACCCAGCTAGAAAAACCAAGTGGTCCCTAAACTTGGTTACTCGAGTCGGTAGACCCCGCAAGCCATCGCAGGAACCAGACGCCTATAAAGACGCTGGGCCCACGGACTGAACCGAAGCTTCCCGACCCGAATTTAATTTACGGACAGGCCCCCAAGATCAGATACCATTTTCCGGCAGAGACATTTTTGTGGGCCAGCCGATAGGAAAGTTAATGAGGAGCCCCTAGCTTGAAAACCAGGGAGGACGGGGAAAATCCCTCCGGCCGTAAAGCGACCCAGCTCCTGGCTTTTCGCCCAAACCACCCGGCTCAACCGACGGAACCCCTCGCGGATCTCGCCGGGAGCCAGTTGGTCCAGACTAGGTGCCGTTAGCGACCCCAGGCGGACACGGAAAGCTCCACCTAGACGGAATAGACTCCGCCTCGCTAGGGGGTCGGACGGAACGGAGTCCCGCCAGCCCCCACCGACTCGACTCCATCCTAGGACAGAGAAGCCAGTGGAGGCCGACAAAAGTCCGCCCGCCACTACCTTACCTCACGGCCGTCGAGGGTACCCAGGCCCGAAGGCCCCTGACCCCGTGCAGTGACCGACCGCTACCTTTGTTAGTGCGTTCGAAAGTTAGGTGAAGGCACCTCTAGGTCCTCATCACCAGGCGAGGCAAACTCCGGTACCGCATAGACACGGAGGACCTGGATCGGACCAAGAGTTCACCCGAGGCACGATGAGCCGCCGCGTTACCGGCGAGCCTCCGGCCCGTTTCCCTGCGGGAATAGCGTTCGATGGTGGACCTGCCGGCCGACCCCCTCCCAAGGGTCACGGCACGACATGGAGCAACCAGAACCATACTGGCCTCCCCACGCGACCGCTCCTTGGTCAACGGGGGCACCGCCAAACCCTACCACCCTGAGGGTCGGCTCCCAACTGCTCCAGCTGAGGTCCTCGGAGGGATGAGCCACCCAAGTCATAAAGTAACTTGGGCGCTGTCCGAAACCCTCGCCCTTCGGTTGCTCCGGGAGTCCCTGCATGGCGTTCCCGCGAGCCCCGTCGTCACTAGCGAGCACCGAGGACTTTCCACTACAAAGCCCTCACTCATACTTCAGGCTCCCTCTTAGTCAATAGGTGGATGGGGTCTTATCGCCTTAGCTATCCTTTGCCCAGAGTCACCACCCGGCCACCGCCGGCTCTGGGATCAGACTATGGAGTGTCGCTACCCGGCTTGGCCAGAGAACCCGGCTGCCGGGGTTGGAAGCACGTCAACATCAAAACCGTGTCCACCCATGCACGACCTCCGCTAACCGTGGCCACCGGACTCTTGGCCTGTCGACCGCAAGTCTCACTTGGAGGTGGCGAATCGTCCCCATCCGGCCCCTTCGCATTCGTACACAACGAACTCTGCCGAGCTTCCGGTCGCCTCCCCCACTCAAGGGGTCGGGTCGGAACCACCCGGAGGGGCGGCCACCGTCACGTCACATATGTGGCGAAAAATCCTCCATATTGTAAACTCACAGTGTGACAAAAATACGAATTTAGGAAAGCTTTAAAAATGAAGAGAAATATTTTAAACAGGCCGCCTTAATGCATTTTGGAGCTTGGATCGGATTGATTTTGTAGTATACTTTATTATAATAAATAAATTCAGTTTTATACTTTCTATAATATTCCCCTTTTCTGTTAATGTTTAACTAGTTTAAGTCACTATTTAAAAATAAATGTTGCTATTTGTTTCTGACTTTTTTAACAAATTTAACATTTTCTGAATATATAATAAAATATACAAAATATATCCAAAACGCATGACATATTTATTCATATTTTAATTTTTTTTCCCAGAAATTTCTTTAAAAAATAGTTATTGTCCACGCTGATTTATTCTACAGGAAATTAATACAGAAAAAAATAAAAGATTATAAAGAAAAAAAAATTTCTTTGCCCGATAATCTTTTTTTTTTTAGGAACATATTTGGTATTTATTACATGTGATACAAACTTTTTCTTTGTTGTCCATTAAATTAGTTTTATATACACTAGAAATTTCAATAATGTTTTATTTTATATACTCTAATTATGACTAATACAATTTTTATAATTTACAAAAAAGAAACAGTCCATTTTTACTTGAATTGATTTCAAATTGATTGAACTATTTATATTAATTGATTGAACTATATAGCTTTCAAATTGATTGAAAGCTAAAATGAAATGCACACAAAAAAAAGAAAAAGAAATCAAACAGAACATTTTAATTAGCCACACTTTTATAAATGTATTACGCATTTAACTTGCAAATCTACAATAACAAATAAAACCATCTACCCGCGAATTTTGTTTTCTGCAGACGATAACAAGAGGAAACAGTGTATTTATTCTTTTGAATAGTGGCAGCAGCTGGAAACAGTAGCTCTTTTATGAATGTGTGTAGTTGGCACTGTTTTTTTAAATTCTACAAAAGTTATACAGGAACGCGGTCAAGAAATATTTTACATAAAATATCAGTCCGAAAAAGTACAATGTGCAGTGACCGGTTAATCTCAGCTGGTCAATGTCATTGTGTCTAGTATTCGGATATAATTCTTCGACTTTCGACTTTAAGAACTTTCGCTTTTTGGATTACCATAATGGAATTATAGAAGACGATGTCAACAAGAAATGGGTAAGAAAAAATGATTTTTTCTGCTTTCTTTTATTATGATTTGAGTTAATTTCACATAAAAAAACATGTTATAAAGTAATAGATGCCATTAATTTAACTTTTATCTATTCAATAAAATTTAATAAATTTAATGTTTATTTTGAATAGTTGAAAGAAAAAATAGTATGTCAACGATTTTAATCAGATGGTTAAAACCATTAATTTAAATTGCAGTTTAATCGCATTTATTTTCCTTTTTAAAATTATCTGGTTAAAATCACATTTTCGTAAATTAAAAAATATATACAATCAATAATTCACATAATTAATAAACATTTAAAGCTAATTAAATTACTGAATAAAAAACCTTTTATAGAATAAAAGTGTTTGCAAACTTAAATTTTTAATTTTGCGTTAAGTAATGTTCTGAAATAATTTGCATTGCATGTTTTTATATGATAAAAAATGGATATCTGCTCAGCGATACGGAATCTTCCACATCAAAATTTTATTTATCTTTTGAGCAGTTTCACCTCGTTATTGCTAAAAGCAACTTCTTAAATTTTATAATATTAAAAAGGCTGGTGATGCCCACAAAAATATTTTTTTAAGGCACATTCGTATTCTTTACAAGTTTGTGTTAGAAAATTGACAGTATTATGAGAAGTATGGTAATTTTCTGTTTATTGCAAATATAAAAAAAATATACATTTTAGCCAATAATTTTTTATACTTAATTTTGGTTTTTTATATGCTTAAAATGATTTATTCTAACATCCTAGTAATTTCAACTTTAAATAGTGCTTAATATAGTTCTTTGATTGAAATCAATATAAAATTTACTTGTATAACATTTTATGATGTATATGACGAAATTTTAGTCATATGACATATATATGTGACATGTGTATAAGGCATATATGAAGCATATCACATAATAAAACACATGAATATTATACAGGATAGGTGTGAAAGTAATGGATACCCTTCCAGTAATTGACACCCTTGAATGTTTTTGGTTTCTAAAAAAATAACCAATAAAAATTTAGCTTTTATTATTTTTTTCATAACTCCCTCTTGCATGTTTTATAAACTGGGTTATTGATGATATACTCTTAATCAAAGCAATCAGGAAGCAGAAAATAATGTTTCGAAGTTCTACTGTTTTTCAGTGAAAAAAATCTTAATGAACCTGTTAAAAGCTTAATTCACTTAATAATTTTATATATTCTTTATTTTCTTACAAAACTTCTATGTTTTTGTTTTGGTAGTAGTAGAAAACTTTGAAACGTTTAATTACTGAATGTACAGTATGGACATCCCATGTGGATATTGCTAAAGATGCAATTTAAGTAATGTTCATAGTAGATAAAAATGTTTTGACAAAACTGAAAACCTAAGTAATCAAATTTAATAATTTATATTGCACTTACCAGAATGTAATAACACAAATTTTATATAACTTTGCTAAAAAATATTTTATAATCTGGTAATAAATAAAACAAATTAGGAATCAGAGAATATTGTTTAAGGACATAGGCGAAAGAAGTGCTCAATTTCTACCCATTAAAAAAAAAGTTACAGAAGTTGTTAAAAATATACTTATTATTTCCTGTCTTAAACGTTTTTCATTCTGCTCTGACCAAAAAAAATAAATAAATAAAATAAAAAAAAAAATAAAAATCCCATATTAGTAATTAAATTTATACTTATAATAGTAAATGGAACTAGTAAATCTGCGGATCAGTGGCCTCAAACATCAGTTCTGAACTTTTATTTTGAAATTATTTTATTTAATATTTAAAACATTCAACCTGCAGTATTATTTCTTTCATATATGTAATATTAATTACTGCAAGTAATATATCAAGTAGTTTCGGGGTGTTTCACTGTTAAAAATAGTGGTAAATATACGAATTTATGCACTAATATTCCAAAACGTTTTTTTTTTCAGATTTTTTTGAATTACCTTCCTAAATCCACCACTGTCTCTAAAATTTGACAACTGTAATTCCCTGTCATTTATTATTTTAAACCATCTATCTAAAATAATTAAAATATTGATTTTGTAATAAACACAATAATTGATTTAAACAGTGAATAATTATCACATATATTTTATTAATTAATGATAACTTAATTGTTAAATTTATTTGAAAATAACTATTTTGTTTCATTAGTTAGTATGCTTTCGATAAATTCTGATTCTAAATACAGTCATAAAAACAATTATATGTACTATATTTTCTGGAGTGTCCATGACTGGAATTGTGGGTATTTTGATATATTTCTGTTATTTACAATAAAATTTTGATTAATATTGGGAAATGAGACTATGAGAATAGTTAAATATTATTGATATATTAATATAATACTGGAAAAACTGGAATATAAAAATTATAGGTATTAATTATAGTTTTAAAGAAATTCCTTAAGGGTGTCCATTACTCATCTACCTTATATGACATATAAAACATATATAAGACCTACACATAATATATATATATATATATATATATATATATATATATATATACGTATATAAGTTAAACTATGACTTTGGCTAAATCGCAACTGAAACCCTGGCGTAATCGTACATGCACAGACCACTATAATAAGGAAGTACCAAAGCGTAATGGCAGAAGTAGTTGCATCGTCTTCATTTATACTCAAGATTTTCAACTAAAATCTGTATGTTGGAAATATTGTGCAAATAATACACGTAGTTTTATCAAAAGATATTTCTATATTAACTTTAACAGGATGATTCTAATTGGTAAATTAATCAACAAAGATTTAATATCTCTAACTGAGTGAAAAAGTGTTCAAGTCAGGATTCCAACCAGAGACCTTTGACGTATGCTGCCAATGCTCTGCTAACTGAGCCATTCCGGACAAATTTCATCCAGAGAACTATTATTATGTACTTATATGAGTAGTATGTGTTATTCATACGGGTAGTATGTAAAATAATTAAAGTATTATTATATAAGGTTGTGTAATAATAATAAGTACATATTCATATTCACTGGGTGAATTGTGTGCGTTAGATTTATCCAGAATAGCTCAGTTGACAGTTGATAGAACATTGGCAGCTTACGCCATTGGGCCCTAGTTCGAATCCTGACCTGGACACTTTTTCACTCAACTGGAAAAATTACAATAAAAGATAATTTTTCTTGAACATCAGCGTTATTGGTCAGAAATATTGGCAAGCTGTACAGTTTTACATATGTGCTGATACCTTTGGGTGTTAACGTGAGTAAAAGCTTTTAAAGACAGTGCAAAAATACTTAATGGCAAAAAAGTTTGCAATAACCTTCTACAAAATGAGAGAAACAAAAACTTTTTTTTTTTACTTTTCGCCTTGCCCACCACAGCAACAGAAAATAGTCACTGTGTGTATGTTATAAATACAATTAAAGCTGTGGTGTTTTTAGCATGTGTGTGTAAGGGGAATGCATAAATATTTTTCAAAGGCAACATTCATCAAATATTGAAAACAATACAATATGTTACAGTTGTAAGGCAAGTGAGGGAAATTAAATTTTTAACTTTAATTTAGAAGAAAGTCTGTATATTGTATATGACTATTTATACATGTTATACAGTATTTATTCATAAATTGTGAGTATACGATTTTGGGATTCCAAACCAATTCTAACAGAAAGATCGCGTGCAGTAATAATAATTTCAAACGATCCTGTTCTTTTAAATTGTTAGAAAATCTTCAAAAGAAGTTAAATCGAAACAGAATCATCCAGTGTTAATGACAATTTCGTCACAAATGGCACATATTTCACAAATTGGTCACAATGCGACTTCAAAGCAATGTCGCTTTCGTCACAAGTTCGTCACAGAGTTACAGCCAAAATAGTCACAAAGGACACATTTTTCACAAATTTGTCACATCGTGACTTCACAAAGTGGTCACAATGGGACGTCACAAACGAGCTCTAAAACGGCCATAACGACTTCACATTGTAGTCACCATGACTTCACATCGACGTCACATCGACGGTCACAAAGTCACAGTGTGACTTCTCAGCGACGTCGCTGTGACGTCACCATGCCTTACGGGTAGGTATATAAAAGGTAAACACCAATAAGCGTGTAGAATTTTTTAACGCTGCTTCCCCTTCGTCCAATAAACAGTCATTTTCGGAGGCTATATACCTACAGAGACATGGCTCTTGCCATTCCTGGGTAAAGTCCATTATCGTTTTCCTACTAACACTGTTCTCTCTCAGCGATAATATTTCTACATTACAACTATCTGAAAAAATGTAGTAATATATCAGTTTTCTTGGTAGAATTTCAACCTCCAAGTTACTCCCCAACCCAAGAAAGTTAAAAAGAATGTCCTGAGGTCTTGAAAGAAAGAAGAAAGATAAGGAAGTTTCAAATACCCCTCCCCTTTTCAAAATTTAAAATTCCGCCTGAGAAAGAAGGAGCATACAAGAAACCTTTACTTGTTTCTTTTTAAAAATCTGAACGCTCGGCCATATTAACCAGTCTTTTCGTGTCTTTTATTGCACTGTTAAAATGAAAAGAATATGTAAAAATCAATTGCTTGAAAATTTCAATGATTATTGCAATGTTAGCCGAGTTTTCGGAAAAGTAAAGTGATAGTTACGTCTACGTCGTTCATGGCCTTTGGAGTAATTAGTTCTTTAGGGGCTTTGACTTCAGTACTGTGATTTTGGTTAGAGAAAAGGTCCGCCTACAAAAAAAAGGTCACTTACAAAGTCAGACAGATATTTTATATAATTATATAAGAAAATCACTCATTATCATTAAAAAAACCGAGTTAGAACCCGTCGAAATTCGACTAACTAAAATGTTTGGAAAGAAACTGTTAGATCAAATTTATGATAAACCTACAAAAATAATTACAATAAAAAATTTTCTTACATTGGTTCACTAAATCTTAAAACAAATAATATTTTTACCCTAAAATTAATAAAATGTTATTTCCAAGAGCTTCAACTGCTTAAATTATTGAAAAATTAAACTGTATTAGAATACGTAATAAAGATGAATAATTATGATGACGTTATCGATTGCGGCTCTTACGTTTATTTTTCGGGATGAAAAATCAGTAAAAAGGATTTTGCTTTGTCACATCATAAAATTTTCATCTATAAAATCTAAACTGTACGTTATTTTCACATTCTAAAAATTTACATACGCACCACTCAAGTCCACATTTAAAAGTATTTTAACGCGCAATAGATTATTAATGAATGTATTTCCAAACTTAAAGTCACGTTTGTCCGATACAACTTTCCAAGTGAACATTCTCACAAACTGTAAGTTCTAACCTCAGTACCCGCGAATAAAACATTCAGAAACTTGCCTTTAGTTGTCATAGTATTGGCCATTTAGTATTAGTCAAATATTTAGTTTTATCAAAAAAAAAAAAAAAAAAAAACGATCGTTTTGTTTTAAATATGACATCATTTTTACTCACTGAATCATTTTGCCTCGCGTCTCAAACTCAGTATCAGCGTAATGTAAAAATATTGAAAGTAACTGATTTACGAAGAAGAATGCGTGTTTTTTTTTTTTTTTTTTTTTTTTTTTTTTTTTTTTTTTTTTTTTAATGGCTGACGTCATTTTCTGTTCAAAATTAAAAAAAAAAAAAGTTACTTTTATTTGTAATGTGAAAATGGCATCAATAAGGATATAATCAATAAAAATAAATAAACCATGACTATTTTCCCTTTTCCTTTAATAGAAATGGTGTACTTCAGTTGCCACAATTACAAAATTGGTATTAAAAACTATAAAAAAAAAAATAATATCTCAAAAACAAACTGAGATAGCGCTTTCAAACAAATTGCATTTAAAAGTACATTTTTTCTCCTATATTACAGTGCAAAAATTGAAACTGTGCGATGTTTAGAAGTTTAAAAATTTGCAGTAGCGAAAATTGCATAACCGAAATTTCATTTAAAATTTCAGAGTGTTGCCATTCGCAGAATGACGTATGCGTTACGCACAGATATGTTTGTCCTTTATAATATAGATATATATATGCTAAAAGTTACTATATATAGCACACTTATTATAAAAACCTTTTTATAAACAGATCTACTAGTTTCGGACACACATTCGGATCAATTCTGAAGATCTAAAATGATTCGCAAAAATATTTAAAATAAAAAAGAAATAACTTATTTAAATTTGCGTAAACGTAATTTTATTTGAGAACAGGTTTAATTTTTTTAGTTAATTTAATTATTTAATTAGATGTTAATTAATTGGAGGACTTAAAAAAGAAAATTCCCTCCGAAAAAATTAATTATAATTTATGTAATTAATTATTTTATTCGATTCAATAATTAAATTTAATTGTTCATTTAAAATTTAATTATGTAATTAAATTTAATTAATTTCTAATTTCAATTATTTTATCTATTAACTAAAATTTAATTACAAAACAAATAGGTGTTGCTATCCAACGTACAATTTATACACAAGTTTAACATAAAACTCTACGTTTCGGTTTATTCTTTAAAACCTTCATCAGGAGAAAAATTTTCTAAAATATAAATCGACAACAAACTCTTTACATGCTACATTTTGAAATCAATTCAAAATTCAAAACATTCTAACGGAAATCTCTTACTCCCAAATAAAGAGTTCAGTGGCGCCATCTTTTAATCAAAGATGTAAACGAAGAAAGACTAGCTGAAAAAATGGAATTTTCATTGACTTTTCAAAATTGAAAGCCATATTGCTGGTATGTGAAAGGAAACATTATCATTATTATAAAATTTAATTATTAGAAAAAATTTATTTATTCACATTTAAAAAATTCATTTTCGCCAAAAGGATAAATTTTATTTTCAACAAAATAGATTATATTTTTCTTTACTGTTTATTATTTTATTGTATTATTTCTGTTTTATAACACGAATATGGTTCATTTTGAATTTTTAGAATATCTGAAGAATGAACAACTACTAAATAACGCCATTTGACAGTATTTTATGAAAGACACTTCGTATTGATAGGGAAGAACGCTGTTCGATTCCTTGCTATCAGAATAAATATGCATAACAATTCCACTCTTATACGAAGAAAAATGACTTTATGAATGAGTCAGAAAGTAGTGAGTTACGATTTCAGAACAAACTTAAGAAAGCGACCCCCTACCCCTTCCCAAAGAATCAAATAGAGTTTTCCATTTTTCTGAAAGTGCCAGATTATCTTCAATTATGTTTCTTTACGACAAAACCTTCCCCAAGATTTTGCTTTGTAATTCATTTTTACTAATTTACATTTTTACAAGTTACATTTTTACTAATTTCAATTTTTTTTCTGTAGTCTATAAATCTGAATTGACTTTACCCACGAATGGCAACAGCCACGCCTCTGCTGGGAAAACCGTCCGAAAAAGACTGTTTATTGGACGAAGGGGGATCAGCGAGGGGATCAGTGTTAAACGTCACATGGGTAAAGTCACGGGTATTTAAGATTGTTATCCAACAACGACTCATAGATTAAGGACCAAGATGGGACATTTACGGCAAAATCTGTAATGGCAACAGTACTAGCGTCACTATCGGCAAGGGGGAAGAACTAACAAACCTCCGAAATTTACCTATGTTGAAGAAATATGTTTATCCTCTATGGTTTGAATATCTATTCGTTCCTAAAACGAAACAGGTGTCAGACGATATTCTATTCATGCTTGCTTTATTTATTTAGCTGCTGCTTTTTTTTTTTTTTTTTTTTTACCGTATTTGTATTGTTTATTTTTAACTTACAAAATGATAATTAGACTAATAATATAAAAGAAAGCCGCCAGAAAATTCTGTTAAGAATTCAGATATTTAAGTTTATAAGATTCAAATTCAGGTATTGTGTCAATTTATTTATATCGAATAAAATTTTATTGAGTGTAATGTCAGTTCCTCTATTTATTTTTAACTTTTAGATTTATACAATTCTAAAAATTTGTCGAAAGGAATTTTTCCCTATCTGTATTATTATTATTATTATTATTTCTTATATGTTAATATTATAAACATTATTGAATTAATTGTACGTTATTTACATTAAAAACAATGCTTTATTTTATCTGTAAGGAAGTGAAAATGCATAAATTTTAAAAGATTATTGTAACGATTGTTTAATACGTTAAACTTCATAAATTTATAAAACACGGGCTATAAAAATTTTCTTGCCAAAGGGGAATAATTATGGAATTTTCTGGGACTTGTAGAGTTCAACATTTCGTATATTTTTATGTTACACCATTACTTTTGATATATAGCATTCAAGACGAAAATTTTACCTAGTATTCGTTGCACTTAAAACCGTTCACTAATCATGTAAAAAAAAAAAAAGCATATATCCGTGCATATAATGTCTATTCTATGTTCATGTATCGGTGTAAGATTCTATCGAAAGCGTAAACATGCAACATTAAAAAAAGAAAGATCACAATAAGGTAGATACTCAATAATAAGCATACTACAAGGATGCGGAGTTTCCTCCCCATTGTCACTAAGGGCGCTACGATCGCAATCGAATTACCATTACGCTAATTTACAAACCCTCAAGCTTTGGACACCCTTGGCGAAAGGGAAATGTAGCCAAATAATTTGGCGAGAAGAGATCAGTGCGCGCTGGAATGGAGTGAGAATTTGAGAATGAATCAATGAATTGACGAGAGTTTTGAATCCCGAATGTGAAAGAAAACGCTGATTTTGAGTGTGTTCAAGAAGCACGCGCGTTACGCGCGCGAGCTCAGGAGACAGGAACATGGAGTGGGTCCATATCATGTATGGAATAACAGGTAGTTTGTTCAGGAACAGATCATGGATTTGATTAATTAAGGTGCTAATTATAAAGATATTTTGTTACAAAAGGAACGTGTGCTGGATGGCCGAATGGATAAGGCAGTGAACTCGAGACCAGGGATTGCGGGTTCGAATCCCTCCAGTCCCACATTGTGTCACAATTTTTTTTTTGTTTTGTTTATTGGTTGTTTTATATTTTTCATAATGAATAAGATATTTTTGATGAAGATATATTTTTTATTTTTGTTATACAGAGGCACGTGTATTTTTATTATAATAATAAAATACTCATTTAAATGTGAGAAAATGAGGTATTTCGAGATGAAAGTTTTAGATCTGAACGCCTTTTAAATATTCAAAGTTTTGTTTCTAAGTGATTATATATGTAGTATGTATATGTATAATGATATAAACATTAAGCAAATCCAAATGAAAAAATAATATATATTGTGCGAAAATATCCTTTTGCACGTAGAATAATTCCTTGTTTTTTTTTAGTACTTTACGAGTGAATTTTTATCGAGACTAGGCTAGAAATCATATTTTACTTTGAAGATTATAAAAATAAAATGAAATAGTTGTAAATTATTTTAACTAAAAATATCTGTACATATATTTTTTAAAGAGATAAAATATATAGGTCTGCTGTCTAGTTTGTAATGAATAAAGTATGATTAGAATGTTTATAAATTTTTTACTGAAAGTATAAGTATTTTGCTTATACTAACAGAATTTTGAATGCCATTTATTTCTCATGTTTTATGATGTATTTTGGTCTGTTATCCACACGGTATTAAAATATGCAATCATAAAATAAGAAATATATATATATTAAAACCTACTCTGAAAAACTGTCTAACTAACAGTGCAAATTCCATTGAAATCCATCCAGTATAGTAGATTACAAACAAATCTCATATGTTGATATCACAATCTTGGTTTACTAACAGGATTCTATTTATCACAGAAGATATAAATCAACTGATAAATCATTTTTAAATAAATAAAAAGAAAATTGTTAAAAAGTTAAAATTTTTAGATCACCAGTTGAATTCTTAAATTGTATCAATCAACCTACCAAACAATGCACAACCAATAACACATAAGCAGAAAACGCACAATCACGTGATCAAATCGCCCACACAATTTTTTTGAGCAGCTCGCGCGGAGTTTGAGTGCGGTTGGTTAACTAATTTTAAATGCTAAATGGGCTAAAGTAGATAAAGAAGGTCACGTGATGTTTTTCCCGACTATTTTAGATTTTATCTGAGTGAACATAGGCATGTATTCCTGTTACGAAAACCATGTTTTGGAAGGATGAAGAAATATAGTCGTTGGTTTTACCTTTTTTGAACCATAAAAATAATGAAATAATTGAATTATGTTAAAATTCCTTTCTTCGATAAGACCTACTCCATGGCATAAACTTCTGAGCGCGCGCGCGGCGCGAAGTGCACTTCTGAACACGCTCTGGCTGCGTTCAGCGACGCCACCCTTTCACCCTAGAGGGCTACCCTGTCACGTGAGGTGCTACAGCCCTTTTACCCCGAGTGAAGGCCAGGGTTCTTCGGGGTGGTTCGTTGCTGAACGGCTTGGGGTAGGGTTATTTGACAAGACAGCAAAACAGTAAACATATATGGCTGAGACGTTCGTTGATTTTCTGAAATAAACATAGCGTTTTATTTACAATTTACACATCGGATTTAATGTTATGTGGCGAAATTTATTATTAAGATTCTCACGATTTAGTTAGTATAGTGCTTTTTAAAATGAAATAATTAAAGGAAAGTGGATTGCCAAATTTATCAAGATATGATTGCAAATTTCATGAAATTATCATCCATGGAGTTCCGTTGAGGAGTTTTGTGATTTATTGTTTTTATTTTGCACATTTGAGTGTGGCGTTATTATCGAATTTCAAAAATTAAAATTTTGTTGGTTTTGCACTCGTGATTTTCATCTAGTACAGTCAAGATTTTTGTTATACCGCAGATAAACTTGTCCCCTGCAGTATGATTTAATAGATGTTTTCTTTTAATTTGAAACTAAATCTATATCTGGAATGCTTTCTTAGCCATAACGTGACACTTGAAATAAGGATTTCTTTTTCCAACTGGAATTCAACAACTTTTAGTAAATGCATCATGCATGTATTGCTGCAATAAATAATATTTGTTTATATGAATTTTTTTAATTCATTTCATTATATCTGTTATTCATTGTGTATATTAAAGGACAAGTCTGTAATAATATATTTAAATAAAGATTTAAATATTCTTATCTATTAGTTGTAACATTTAAAATATATTGAAACCTCAAATTTGAAAGCTCAATTAAAAAAAAAAAAAGAAAAAATGTTTGCTTATTTCAGTTTTAATTTGTCATTATATCTATAATATCATATTCAGTTTCAGTCCTTGAAGGATATCAGGATAATAAATATTGAAAGTAAATCATGTTTTTAATTGGGAATCTTAACTGAGCAAATATCTTAATTGAGAAGCAAATTAGCTTGAATATATATAATATCTTGGTTCCTATTTTTTGTACATATTTATGAAATAATTTTACAGTAAATTTTAAAATTCTTATGTGTTCGCAAGACAGAAAATGCACAATAGCAACATAAACAATTACTTCGATTCTTAGACATTTCAACATTCAAATAAGTATTCATTAAAAAATTAATGTGGCTTAGAAGAAAAGGAGGGTTAAAAACATCATAACTTTTGAAGCTGTAGTATAATAAAAATTAGTGTTGTGAAAATATTTCTCTGTCATTTATTAAGGCTTTCCTCAAATCTAAAAGAGCTACTTTCTGAATTTACTTCTTTTCGGAAACACATAAGATTGGCAGGTATTCTTATTCAGAAACTATGTAATAGAAGGGCATTATCCATTTTTTGATAAAAGCAATACATCTTTGAGAAAGTACTGGCAAAGTAAGTGCTTTGAATCAAATTTTCCAGAAGCGATAGCATGGGAAAGGGGAAAAACCTGCAGTCACGTGACAAGAATCTCTTATATCTCAATAAGTATTTTAGGTACTTCTTAGTTATCCCGTCGACCAATTTTGCCAAATTATATAAACCGCCAAACCACTGGCCAAATTATACACATTGACATAATTTTTATTTTAAATAACGAAAGAACAAATAAATTAGTAAAACATTAATAAAAAATGCAAATAAAACGTTGAATTAATGGTTTTATTGGCCATTATTGGCATTTAATCTTACAATTAATTAATTAAGGGCAACCATTATTGGCATTTAATCTTACAATTTGGCGACAGTAATTTGGTCGACGGGATGACTAAGAAGTACCATATTTTATTTATCAAAAATGGAAAACGTTATTAGATTCCAAATCCCTTTAATAATCAGGCCTGTCAATTTTATGCCTTTACAGTTAAAAATGTGTCAGAAAGCTTGCATTGTTGAGCATTGAATTTGAGAGAAACTTTAAGGTGTATTTCCAAAGATTCTGTTAATAGAAGTTCATTATCGCAAGTAATTTTTTGGTACTTACGTATTAACGCCACTGCAGCTTATATATATAAATATGTGTATATTTATGTATATATATATATATATATATATATATATATGGGTACTTTTTGGTTAGCCAGGCACCAGTGTTATACATACACATATATATACATATGTATTCATACACATATATATGTACATAAATATATATTTATATACATATATATGTATGCGTATATATAATACTGGCACCTGGCTAACTGAAAAGTACCTATATATGTGTATATTTATGTATATATATATACTTATTATAGCTGCGGTGGCTTTAATACGTAAGTACCAATTTTTTTTACAATACATGGTGCCCGCCTTACACATCCTGAGAAAAATGAAGTCCAGTTTCGGTCCGGCTCTACTATGTAGAAAAAAAATGAAAATCTGATATCTGTGCGGCATGAGTCTGCTGAAAAAATTAAGCCCAGCCTCAGACACCTAGTAACTGTCAGATGCCGATCTCTACGCTGGACATTATATTTCTGTATTCATGTTGTCAAACTAGCATCGGCTTGTGACGTACATTTATACTTATTCTTGCGAAAGTCATATTCATTGAAAATGGTTCATATTTTATTAACTTTGTTTAAATTTTTATATCGAGCTGGTAGGCCCATTTAAATTTTTTATCGGCCCAGCCCGTTGAAAAAATTGTCCTAATTCTGCTGGCCTAGCTTGTTTGAAAATTTGCCTTTATTCTGCCGGGCCCATGCAGACCTCCAGTTTGCACGTCGTCACCATTTCAAAACTTTTTTAATACAGTAGACTCCCTTAAATCCGTGAACGCCTAAAATCCGCATATTTTTTCAGATGTAAACAATGAAATTTACAGTTAAGTTGCCGGAACAAAATTCAAGATGGCGCCGAAATCAGCGACTACCGCAATGTTTTTTTTACTAAATTTTTTGTTAATCATTCTCTTTTGGTTATTACAGCCGATTTATTACTAAATAAATTTACATTACTTTTGATTTTGATATAAATTAGAATATCTATATGATAAGGTATCGATCTCACGATCGCTTTACCAGTAGATGGCAGCACAGGACTTTTGGAATCGAATTGAATCGATTTCATCAGTAATAATTTAATATTTTTCTATATTTTTATTTTGCATAATTCTTTTAATAATTACTTATGTTTAAACTAATAAATTATTTTAATATTTTACTTATTTTAATGTTTTAGTTTATTGTAAGCATTCATTATAATTTCCCTTGCTGAACTACCAATCAAATTAATGTTTCTAAAATGTAAACAAATCAATGACCAGAAATCCGCAAAATTCTAAAATCTGTACAACCTCTGGTCCCAAGCTGTGCGGATTTGTGGGAGTCTACTGTATCAAATGAATTTTCAAATATTTGATACATACATACGAGAATCACAATCTTCTTCAGACTCTGTAGCAGGCAGAGTTTGTTTTGAAAACAATTCCTTCTTAGCTTTTTTCCTCTTTTTACTTTTTAATTGCTTAATAAAAGCATTTTTTACTGGCTTGGTTAGAACAAAACTCCTTTTTTTCTGTTATCTTACTCTTACTTCTAATATATTCTATTTACTACTGTATTATTACTATAACGAAACATGTTTCATTGTACCCCGTCTGCAAGTGTTTCAACCTCAGTGTACCCCCACACTGAGGTTACTAAGTAAAAATTTATTTACAAACTTCTAACATTTATTTTTATTTATTTTGGTTTTGGAAATATGAAGACAACAATCCAAAGATAACAATGTATAGAAAAAATAATTATTACATATAACAACAACGACAAGACAAAATTACTTTTAGTAAAGAAACTTACTTTCAGTAGTGTAAAACCAATAATCTTCTATTGCTAATGTTGTAGAAGTGTGAATGTATCCAAATCACATCAGTAACTGGAACATATAGTTGTATACCATGTATATAAACTGTAACTCTCTGTGACAAATTTGACTGATTTTACAAGTAATGTTTCATTGTACACTGTCTTCCCCTATATATTTGCTTTCATTTATTAAGTAAAATTTCTGGTTCAATCAATGTTAATTTGATCTGAGGCATATTTTCTAAAAATTTCAGGACTTCTCTTACTTATTTAATTATCAGAGTTACCCAGAATTAATAATTCCACCCATCTTTTATTACCACAAAAATATAGGTACTTCCTTCATATAGCAATTCCTAAGGATGAATCGTCAAATATATATGGCACTATGGCACATTGTTGAATTCAGGAGGTAGCCTGGGGGAGGCACTCCCACAAGAGCAATAAGATGCCCCCTGCCACCTGGAACTCTATAATGCCCCCCCCTCACCCGGAGCCATAGACATCCCTCCCAGAGAAAGTGTCTGAATTCAACACCGATGTGGCATATATAGGAGATTGTCGAAACTTTAACTGTGACCTTGGCATAATTATAATAGTGGGGGCTGCTTTAACAAGAAAGTACCAAAATATCCAATAAATGTATTTTAAAGAAACACTAATAATGGATATCTCTAGTATGTTAAATAAGATACCTACTTTGCATGCAAATTGTCTATGAACACTTATATTTAACAAAAAAAAAAAAAAACCAATGGAAAAAATACTATCTTATTTAAACTATATTATTATCCTTTTATTATTTTCGAGAAAAAGGAATTGATGCAATTTTAAATAGTCAAATATTATTACCACCATCATTATTCGTACTGCATTCATTTTAATTAAAATATAAACCTTTTTCTCATTTTATTTAAAACACACAACTTTTCTTTAAAATATATGCTTTCACTTATTTAATTTAATATACAAGAAAGAAATAGCACCACAAACGAGAATATAACACCTTCACACACGAAAACTAAAAGCTACTACTATTGGTGAGAGAAAAAAATGTGAGAAAAAAAATTTGTACCCAGCTAACATAAAAGTACCAGACTTTTATACAGAGCCACTGAAAGCAAGGTGTAAGTAGTACCCACCACCCTGAATCTGTGATATCAGATATCATTACCAAAGCTCTGAAGATCGATAAAAATGAAAAAAAAATTGCAAAAGGCAATAAATAGTGTTGCTGCAGTTGTTATACTAGAAATATAAATGACGCACTATTCTTAATAACTCTAGTTTGACATTTAAATTTCCAAATTGGTACTTTTCTGGGCACTATTTGATTATCCCGTTGACCAAAAAACTGTTGCCAAACTGTAAGATTATACCCTTTTCTGTTATATTGGCTTTTGCTCTTTTTTTTTTTTCTTTTTTTTTTTTTAATGCTTGCTGCATTTCAAGCTTCAGAAAATGAGATTTGTTACCAAATGTCATAAATAGCTATATAAACAAACCTGGTGAACTTTTATTCTTTTTTATATATGTATTTATCTATATAATCATACAGTATATATATATAACTTTTTTTTATACAAATTACTTCTGTTTGTATATAAAAATAGATAAATAGCTTCTTTGTGTTAACGTAGTACATGCAATATTGTGTATGCTATCTTGGCACTAGTCAACAGATATTTGATACAACCCCTCATCTTTTTGGGAACAACGGATTTCGAGCTTATTCTATTGACGATAATTTTCAAACTATGATTTTGAGACTTTCACATAAGTTGCTCTATATACTTAGCTTATTAGAAGCAGAAAACTTTGCGAAATTCGGGACTGTTTTTATAAAAAATTAATATCTCTATGAGAATACATGCTATCCTCCTAAAAACGAATACAGTTTATTACAATAAGCCACTTAATCATAATCTCCAGTTTGAACGCTTTTGCTGCAATAGTTTTTACAGGGTTATCCAAAAGATATTCGTTCTTTTTCAATTTGTTGACGGTCCCCTATGGGGTTCAGGAAAAAATCCTCACTGAAATTTATGACCTGTACTATTCTGTTTACACACCTGGAGCTTCAGGATAATTCCTGAAAAAGAACAAATATCTTTTGGATAACCCTGTAAAAACTAATGTAGCAAAAGCGTTCAAACTCGAGATTATTAATAAGTGTCTTATTGTAATATACTGTGTTCATTTTTATGAGGATAGCATGTATAGTAGTAGAGAAATGAAGGTTTTTATAAAATCAGTCCCAAATTTCGTCAAGTTTTTTGCTTATAATTTGCAGAGGTCTTAATATAAAAAAAAAGTTATTTTCAGAAAATATGACAAACAGCATTGTACACAATACTCTATAATGAGAATTAAAAAATAATAAAAATTGGATGAAAAATGAGCAGGTTTACTAAAAAATGTTTCACTGCACATGCGCGAATGCAATCAAAATGTAATATGCATAATGTATTAGCTAAGTATATCGAGCAACTTTTGTGAAAGTCTCAAAATCATAGCTTGAAAATTCTGAAAATTATCGTGGATAGAATAAGCTCGAAATCCATTGTTTCCAAAAAGAAGCAAAAAGATGAGGGGTTGTATCCAAATATAGTAGTACATGCAATATTGTGTACGCTATCTTGGCACTAATCAACAGATATTTGATACAACCCCTTATCTGTTAAACAATTTTTAGTAAACATGCTCATTTTTCATCCAATTTTTATTATTTTATAATTCTGATTGCAGAGTATTGTGTACAATGCTGTTTGTCATATTTTCTGAAAAGAATTCTTTTTTTTTATATTAAGAACTCTGCAAATTATAAGCAAAAAACTTGGTGAAATTTGGGACTGTTTTTATAAAAACCTTAATTTCTCGACGAGTATAAATGATATCCTCATAAAAATGAACACAGTTTATTACAATAAGACACTTATTAATAATCTCGAGTTTGAACACTTTTGCTACATTAGTTTTTACAGGGTTATCCAAAAGATATTCATTCTTTTTCAATTTGTTGACGGTCCCCCCCCCCCACCCCAATGGGGTTTTGGGGAAAAAATCTTCACGGAAATATATGACCTGTACTATACTGTTTACACACCTGCAGTTTCAGGTTGATTCCTCAAGTATTTTTCTAGATATTTAATAAAGCGTCAAAAATCGCAAGTGATCGGTCACCTTTGGCCATATAGTGTATATTGTATATATACATACCTACTGTTGTGAAGATAATCGATTCAATAAGTTTGAACGGATTACCTTCACGTATCCATGTATTCATGTATTGGCATGTATTTGCCAATGGATGGCCGGATGCCAATTCATGTATTGGCATCCGGCTAACCGAAAAGTACCAAAAATTCTTTTAATTATGGGATTAACAAAAATAATAAATGTTAACAAAAGGTGATTTCTTTATTAGAAATTCTATAACTTATGAGAACACCATCACATGTCAAACAACTTTCTTCTTTTTTTTTTTTTAAGTATGTATTTTAAATGCATTGAATTTATCTTAAAGTAATGAAAGATTGAATAAATACAACTATACTTTGAATATATATGTAAACATAACTAATCAAGGTACAGATGTCATATTCGCCCCATATTGGCGCGATTTTTTTCGGTTGCCAATTTGGCGAAAACATCAACAGCATAATCCGGGTTACCACATCAATCACTTTGGCGCAAGTTAAGTACCCGTTGCCTATATGATATTGGCGACAGAAAAAAATCGCGCCAATATGGGGCGAATATGACATTTGTACCCTAATCAATAAGTACTTATGTAGACAGCATAAAATTAGAGCAAAGATTACTTACTTAAAATAATAAACTTTACTTTTAAAAAGTACATGAATAGTAAAAATTGAAGTATTTACTTCTTTAATATAAAATCAGTCTCTGAAGATTTAAAAGTGGAAAAAATCTTAAAGATTTTAGTATAGGAAGACTAGTTTTATGCATAAAATTTGCTATTTAGTGATACAACGAGTTAGAAAAGATAAAAATACTTTCTTGTAATATGCACACATTGTACTTTCTTTATTAAACAATGAAAATATTAAACTCCTATGAATAACTTTATTTAAATTCAGTTGCTACAAATAACTCTTACTAATTTTAGAATTCCTAATGAACAACACTTTTCGGATAAAGGTATTAAACAAAAAATACACTTGATGAAAATTTTTAACTTTTTAATAGAGTTATTATTCAAAAAACGTACAAGTAAAATAATTTTGCAAATCCCAAATGAACTTAATAATATTAATTTATTGTAAATGTAGATCCATTGGTGACATATAAACTGTAGGATAAATGAAACCAGGGAAACAGCAACAGTGGTGTAGATGACATCTAGGCCAACAGCAAGCTCAAAATACTATAGTGTTGGTTGGGAAGATCATATTATCTAAAGAACTAGCAAGTTACACTCAAAGACAGAATATCGAAATAAACTCCTGCCTCCAAGTGTAGCCAGCTGTCATAAAAATTCCACACTATATCTTTCCTCCATTCTTCATTATTCAGTCCATTTTCTTCCAACAGTCAACTTCTATCTTCAGTGGTAACTGTAGTACGTTATACATTTTAAATTAATATTTTGATATTAAGTTCATTTGAGATTAGGAAAGTTATATTAACTGTACATTTTTTAGATAACAACCATATTAAAGCGTCCTTTATTTTTCAGTAAATAATTTCATTTTACGCCAGTGTCTGAAAAGTTTCATCTATTATAAACTCATTAAGTATTCCAAAATAAAAGAGAGTCATCGATAACTACTAATTTAAAATGAAGTAGTAATTGTAATGAGTAGTATAATATTTCATTTATTAAAAAAAGTTATGAATAACATTATGAATATATTTAATTTTGCTGTAAAAATATAAATAAATACTCTTTTAGTTTCATTACATTGAGAGCTACTTGCCTAGAAATACATTTTGAACATTATATCAGTGCTACTGATTTAAATCTGAGCTACATATTGAAATAGCTTTAATTCAATCTGAGTAAACTGTTTATTCAACCCAATTTATGATATTTCAGAAGTGATAAATTTATTACAAGAGAAGATAGATTTACATAAGATAAAAACTTCGTTTGTAAATATGGAAAAGCAAAAATAATAGGAAGCAAATTTTTTCTACTAATATAAACAAAGATATATTTAATAGGATTATTCAGAATGCACACATAAAATTACTTCATTTATATATTAAAAAATATACTAGCATAGTAATTTCAAAATAATATAAATAAAATACTTGTACTAGAATATAATATTGCTGAAACAATAATATATATTACATAAATATCTATTTCAAAAAGTAAAATTTTTGTTAATAATAACAATAATGATGATCGCTTAATTGGAATTTTCATGTCAGGTGAATTTTCAAAACAGGTGTGAATTTTCATTCTGTGGACTATTAAATAATCTCTCAAATTATTTCGGATATTTTTGAGATTTTATGTTTCTCACTAATTAAAATTAAAGTTAAGAAAAATTAATCATGAAATCTTGTAATGCAAATGATGGAAATATATATAAAAATGTTATTACATTACACACACACACAAAATGCATTTTCACAATGCTCTACTCAGCACACTTCGTAATTTTTATTTCCCCATGTTAATTAAAACTTATGAATGATGAATTAAAACTTACATGAACTTTCTGTCGTTTACCTACCAGGTAAACGGAAATAAAGATTAAACAACATCAGTTGTATACAAGATGTATTCAAGTCTAATATAAACAAACCCAAAAAACCCCTCACGTGATCAAATCACCCCAGAAAACTTTGAGGGTGGAAAAAAGCCACTCGGTGTGACACTTTTTTCCTTCCTGAACGCTAACCCGGGGTAGCCCTTATCACGTGATTTCGTCTCTGAACGACCACCCTGTAAACAGGGAAGAGACTCAAGGGTGAAAGGTTCCATTCTCCCATTGGTTGAGAAGAAACAAGAATCCGGCGATTACTTCTCATGGTTAGAAGTCCTGATAATTGAGCAGTGGTAGACACTTCTTCTTAACAAATCAGAGGGCACATCACATTTCACCACCAAAACAAATCGCCAAGTGTCACTTGTGATTATTTCAAGTATTAAGTTGCAATCATATTAAATTTTCTTTGCGACATGTAAGGAATTTTAATTTATTTCTCATATAAAGTGATTCATGGAAAACAATGGTATGGTATATTTTTAAATATCCTTTTTTCCCTGCAAAAAATTGATGAAACTGACTTTCTTTTAAAAAAGTAATTAATTTAAATATTTTAGTCTTATCATTTTGTAACTTATTTTTAAATTACACACTACTTATATTTTCCTTTTGATTTACAGCTCTGCATCAGGAGGACAGAAGCTTAGGGGATTAGACGCCCCCCTCCCCCCGAAATAATATCCTGACATTTTGTAACTTATTTTTAAATTACTCATTACTTATATTTTCCTTTTCTATATACTGGTGTATGAAAATTTAAACTTAAAAAAAAGAAAAAAACACATATCCCATATTTTAAAAGTATAAAATTGATATTTATACGAAAAGTAATTAATGGTTTTTGATTTATAGCTTTGCATCAGGAGGACAGAAGCTTAGGGGATTGGACGCCCCCCCCCCCCCTCCGAAACAATATCCTGGCTACGCAACTGCATTTAATTACCTATGTGTTTTGACTGTAGTTATGTGTGCAACAGTTACATGCAAACGAAACACTTCCGGTTGCAAAGCTGTCTGCAACCGAAAAATGCATGCAAACGTAACGCATCGTCTGCAACTCGTCTGGTAACTCTGGCAAAATTTGCAGAAGCTTCAGACCTTCCGCAAAACCCAATTGCAATGGTAAGTTGGTGAAAAGATGGCGGATGTATTATTATTTGTAAGAGAAACGACGACGGAAAATCTTCAACAGATAACAAGAACTCCCAAAGACAAGTCAAATTTATTTGATGAAAGAGTATTACAATTTGTGGAAAAATACAGACTATTAAAAAAAAAAAGCTACCCAGCTTCATATTGACGAATTAACGCCTCATTTATAGACGGCACCGAATGCCCTCTCAGTTGATATGCAAGTAAGTTAAAAAAATTATTTTCTTTTATAAGATTCGACACAAATGTGAAATTTGATCTATATATATATTTCAGCTGCATTGTTACATTTGATTTCTATTTCTAATTTACTGTATATTTGAAAATGAAGCTCACTATGTTATTTTTTCATTTATGTATTTGGATCAATATACTATTTCAACTTTTTCTTTTTGAGCTTTGAATAAAATCCGTTTCTTAAATTTAGGGGTTTTTTTTTTATATGTAATGAAATCTCTAGCTAAGCTATCACCTTCATTATTATTAGCCACTTCTGGCATAATAAAAAATATTACCTTTTGAAATGTATATATTTATATAATATATTATTGTTTCAGCAATATATTGTATTCTAGTACAAGTATTTTATTATTATTATTTTGAAATTACTACAATAATTTAAGTTTTTATATAAAGGAAGTAATTTTATGTGTGCATTCTGAATAAAATCTATTAAATATAGTATAATATAAAATCCTATTATCTTTGCTTATGTTAGTAGAAAAAAAATTTCCTTTGTATTCATTTTATTTTGCACATTTGAAAATGCAGCAATCTGCAAAGTAAAATCTATCATCACTTGTAATAAATCTTTTCTGAAATATCATAAATTGTTTTGAATAAACAGTTTACTCAAATTGAATTAAAAGTTACTTCAATGTGTATCTCAGATTTAAATCAGTAGCATTGAATGAAGATGTCTTTCTGGGAGCTCTCACTCTATGTGTATATGAAACTAAAAGAGTATTTATTTATTTTAACAGCAAAATTAAATACATTCATAATGTTATTCATAACTTTTTTTAATCAATGAAAATATTATACTCATTTTAATCATTTCATTTTAAATTAGTTGTTATTGATAACTCTTATTAGCTTTGGAATACCTAATGAGTTTTTAATATATGAAACTCTTCAGATAGTGGTATAAAATGAAATTATTTACTGAAAAACATTTTAATATGGTTATCTATAAATGTACAATTAATATAACTTTTCTAATCCCAAACGAACTTAATATCAAAATATTAATTTAAAATGTACTGCTGTTATCACTGAAGATAGGAGTCTACTTCTGTAACACAAAGGACTGAGTTATGAAGGATGGAAGAAAGATATAGTGTTGAATTTTTATGACAGCTGGCTACACTTGCAGGCAGGAGTTTATTTCGATTTTCTGTCTTCGAGTGTAACTTGCTAGATCTTCAGATACTATGATCTTCACAACCAATAATATACATTGAGCTTGCTGTTGCTGTAAACCTTGATGTCGTCTACACCACACTTGCTGCTGCCCTGGTTTCAGTTTGTGTTGCCAATGAACATGCTTACATTAAGTTAATATTTTGATAATTAAGTTCATTTGGGATTTGGAAAGTTATTTTATATGCACATTTTTTGAAAAACTATGTTAAAAATTAGTAACTTTTTTTAGTGTATTTTTATTTTATATCTTTATCTGAAAAGTGTTACACATTAGAATTGCATTAGGAATTCTAAAATTAGTTATTTGCAGCACCTAAATTAAAAGGAAGTAATTCATGTGTGTTTAATATTTTTGTTGTTTAATAAATAAAGTACATGGCGTGAATATTACAAGAAACTATTTTTCAAATTTTACCTTTTCTAATTTGCTGTATCACTAAATAAGAAATTTTGTGTATAAAACTAGTCTTCCTATGTTAAAACTTTAAAGATTTTCTTTGCGTTTAATTCTAGAGACTGATTTTTTATTAAAGCAAGTAAATACTTCAATGTTTACTACTTTTTTTTTCTTTGAAGTAAGGTGTTTTCAGTAATTTTTTGCTTCTATTTTTAATTATGTCTGACATAAATACATATTGCCTAGTTATGTATACACATATATTTAAGGTACAGTTGTATTTATTCAGTCTTTCATTATTTTAACATAAATTGAATGCAATTAAAATATATACTTTTCAAAAATAAATTCTGATACAAAAAATAAAGTTGTTTGATAAATTTGAGGGTGTTCTTCAAAGTAATAGAATTTATAGTGAAGGTATCATCTCCATTTAAATTATTGTTATTGTTAATCCCACAGTTCAAGCATTCTTTTTTAATAAATATGTTTACACAATAATAATGCTGCTGTTCTTGCAATATCATCTTATAGCACAGATATTTTTAAATTTTCTTATTTTGTTTTATTACTATAATTTTATGCTCCTATTTACATAATGAATAGCAGAAAGAATTTCCTTTGCTATTCTTTTTTTCGAGCACTTATAAGTAAGATACTAATGTTATTTAAATTTATTTTCCCTTATAAAGAAATTTAGTTTCATAAACAGTCTATTCAAATTAAGTTTCAGTATGCCTGGAAGGATTAAATCATTTTCAATAATGAAAGGATTAACAAATAAGTAAGAATACATTATGTTTTTATATGAAACTCAATAATAAAATCCAGAAAATAGTCTTTTAAACAAACACTTTCATATCTTATTATACTACAGTTTAAAAGAAAATGAAAGTGGTTAAACTGTCTTCGGAAATCAAATTACTTGAAAGAAATATTAGACTAAAAAGTAAGGAAAAAAGCACTTATTGTACTTAAAAGTAGAAAACAACTTTTTATCAAAAATCTGGAGGTCAAAATAAGGAGCTTGAGGTGCTACTAAGAATATTTCAAGTAAATTGGAATTTTTATCACATTCATAATATAGTTTAATTTATAATGCATGTTTAAGATTTTTATTTTCAGATCTTCATGCTCTGGCAATTTTCTTTTAATCTCTGGGTTGGATTGTTCACAAAAAAGTTATTTTGTACTTTTAAATATGTTTGTCAAATAAACATGTTATTTTGTTTTCTACTCTTTAGTATTTGATTAATATTAGAGTCAAAAATACTCAGGAGGATGAAAAAAGAGCTCTCACCAAGTTTGGGCAATGAGCTGACAATTGTGATAAAGCTGTCCCTTTCTTCTTAATTTTGCATCTTTATTTATATTACTGCAATTGTTACTTTACATTGTTGTAACAAATAAATGTTTATGGTTGAGTCATGTGGTAATAGATTTAAAAAAAAAAAAATCATGCCTGAAAATTAGTTATATTAAGAAATCATAATTGTTTTTCAATTAAAAATGAAAATTTAATTAAAATTAATCTGTTAAAATTTACTTAAGCTGTGAAACAGAGAGTTAAATCTGATAAAATTAATAGAAAAACAATGAAAAGAAAAGCATTGATAGATAAGAAAATTAACATACGACTACTTCAATGCTTCATGATAGAAGTCTTTTCTTCCATGCAAAATAAATGAATAAAAAGAAAAGTTCCCAGTTAAACTGATGGCATTGAGCTAACAGGCTGTTCATAATTAATTGTATATTATGCTCTTATTTCAAAGAATAATGCCCCTCAAAAAATAAATGAAGGGGGATTAGCCCCCGTTTCCCCCTTTATACTTAACCAATGAATCTCCAAATCTAATCAGGGAATCTTTTTAACATAATAAACTGGTATACCAAATTTGAAGCAAATCAGATAACTCTGCATGAAAAAACCATTTAGCTAAATTAAGGGGGTATTAGCTCCCCCATTTCTCCCTTTATGATGAACCTTCAAATCTAATCAGAAAAGCTTCTTATCAGAATGAACCTAGAAAAAAAAGTAAACTGGACAATTTTGCATGAAAACCGATTTATCTAAATTAAGGGGAGGGGACTTTTCCCCCTTTTATACTTAACCAATGAACCTCCAAATCAAATGAAGGAAGCACCATATTGGAATAAACTAGTATATCAAATTTGAAGCAAATCGAAGAATTCTGCATAAAAAACCATTTATCTAGATTAAGGGGGGGACTATCTCCCGTCCCTCCTTTATACTTAACCAATAAACCTCCAAATGTAACCAAGGCAGCTCCTTAACATAATAAACCGGCATACCAAATTTGGAACAAATCGAATAACTCTGCATGAAAAACCCATTTATCTAAGTTAAGGGGGGGGGGGGAGTATAACCGCTCTTTCCTCCCTTTATACTTAACTAATGATCCTCTAAATCTAATCAGGGAAGCTCTGTAACATAATAAACCAGCATACCAAATTTGGAGCAAATCGAACAATTCTACATGAAAAACCCATTTATCTAAATTAAGGGGGGGGGGGGGGAATTAGCCCTCCTTTCCCCCTTTATCCTTAAAAAATGAATCCCCAAAACTAATCAGGGAAGCGCCTTATCAGGATGAACCTAGAAATTTTTTTAAAGCAAATCTGATATTTCTATCAAGAGTTATCGCGTTACGTACATACATACAGAACCGGCGAGCACATAAGCTCTCAGGCTTTGATAGCCTGTGAGCTAAAAAGTGAGGAAAACAGTAGCAAAGTACCGGGTGTCCCAAAAAGGACTGACTGATTTTAAAATTCAATAACTTGCAAACGGTGACAGATATTTAAAAAATTCTTACAGGAGGGTTATGCATAAGGTCAAAAGTTTTTTTACTGTGATTTTCAATTTTAGTTCGAATTACAAACAATAGATGGCGCTGCGATCAATAGACGCTGAATTCAGGCTCGATTTTTGGTACTTCGTGGCCCGGATAATACATTTCCATCTCCTTTTTCAGCATGGAACAACAGAAAGGACCAGAAATCGAGCCTGTATTGAGCGACTATTGCTTCCAGCGCCATCTATTGTTTGTAATTCGAACTAAAATTGAAAATCACTGTAATAAAACTTTTGACCTTATGCATAACCCTCCTGCAAGAATTTTTTAAATATCTGTCACCGTTTGCAAGTTATTGAATTTTAAAATCAGTCAGTCCTTTTTGGGACACCCGGTATTATATTATTGTTAATGCTGTTTCTAATTCTGCTTTATTTTACTCTGAAGATTAAAAAAGAGACTCTTTTAATAAAGCATTGAAATATTTAAATGCTAAATTAATTTTGGCTGCTTGTGCTTTTCATTATCCCTTTTTACATGAAATGTATTTACAATGAATTATATTATGAGTATGTAAAACAACAAATTTTATCATTTTATAAGTAATAATGTTTCAAATCAAAATGGCACTTGGGTAAAGATCCTGTCTGTGCTCCTGTTATTACTCATAAAAGAACATTTCATTGCTTTATATGTTTATAAAGTATATTTTATTAAATACATGATTTGTACAAACCAACATAATGAAAAGCACATGCAGCCCAAATAAATTTAGCATCCAGCTGTTTCATAAAAGGAGACCAATCTTCAATCCTCAGGCAAAATAAAAGAGTGAGAAACAGCAGTAGTAACATTACATATACTTTGCTGCTAAGAAGACGAAATAGCTGTATGCTAATTTTTTTTCTGCTTATGCTTTTCTTTACGTTAGTTTTTAGAGCCAGTTCCTCTCAATAGAATTAGTTTTTATGTATCTTATCAGCTTTTTAGATGCTCTGAGAAAAGCTATCCAGCCCCCCCCCCCCCTTCCCAACATATCCATCTCTCATTGTTGCTGCAAAGCTAAATATGTTTTAGAAAAAAAAATTACTTCATTGGCATATTTTCCTCAACAACACAATATCTAAATCAATTATTTTTTTATTAAAAATTACCCAGTAATTTTTAATCCAATAAATATTTATTAAATCACAGTAAATTTTATGTAAATGTAGTATAAAGCATGGCAAATTCATTTAAATGTTGCTATTTTTCTCCTTCTACATACGCACTTTAAACATAGTAACTGAAATACAGCTTTCAATTAATATATTCATCTAAAAAAAAAAAAAATGTACTATTTTTTTTTATAAGTTGTTTCAATTCATGGATTAACTTAACAGTCCTCAGTTTAGCGTACATTTAGTTTATTTTTATATCCATTACCAAGTTTCATTCATTTTATCTGTAGGTGTATAATACTGTAAAATAACACAAATTTGTTTATGCTTGATCAGGATCCCCCCCCCCCCCCATCTGTCCTGAAAGCACTCCTTCTACAGCAATATGAACAAAATTGACTGATGGCTAATAAAATACAGCTTCCTATTTTTAATTCATATGTAAATAAATCATACCTGTATTTTTTTTCTGTGAAAATAAAATCTAGATTTTTTTATTGTATTTAATTAATAAAAATATTCAAAATCTGCATATGCGATCACAAATTTAAAATAATGTAAATAATTAAAATTTCTTTTTTAAAGAAATTATTTTTGTTAGCAATATTTTTACTATTGACTGAAAGAAACAACATTCTGTCGCTACAGGATATTAGTTGAATGACTATGTTTTAACTATTGTGGTTTATTGAACAGTTCTCTCTCTCTCCCCCCCCCCCCCCCACCCACCCACCTAAAAAAATATATTCATTTAGAATAGTAAGAAAAATTTTATTCTGTACATATAATTAAATTAGTTAAATATTTTCTAATATTTTTATTATCAACACCGTAACTTAAACTAGTCGGATGTACCAATCCCAAAACTTTCTTCTATCTCATACATGTTAATACTTCAAAATTCGCTATCATAGTGCCAAAATTAAATGGCAAATTCCGGGCATTAGTTCTTGAGATATGACTATCGCTGAAATCGTCTAAATCCAGCAAAATGCTGCCTAGCAGCGCCACCTATTGGGTGATTTATACCAAATCCTAATCAACAACAATTTATGTCAACGTCTGACTGAATCTGAAGTTTGGAGAAAATCCGTGCATTAGTTTTTGAGATAGAGCTATAGCGAAAATCGTGAAAATTCCTGCATAGCAGCGCCACCTATTGGGTGATTAACACCAAAACCTAATTAACACCAACTTGTGTCAACATACAACTAAATCTGAAGTTAGATGAAAATTCGTGCATTAGTTTTTGAGGTAGAGCTATTGAGGCAATCGTGAAAAAGTCAGCACAGAAGCGCCACCTGTTGGGCGATTTACACCAACACATAATCAGTAGCAAGACATGTGAAGGACTAATTGTATCTGAAGTTTGGTGAAAATCCGTGCGTTAGTTCTTAAAATAGAGCTATTGGGGAAATCGTGTAAATCCTGCAAAATTCATCATAACAGCGCCACCTTTTGGGCGATTTACACCAAAACGTAACCAGCATCAATTCATATCAAGGACTAACAAAATCTGAAGTTTGATCAAAATCTGTGCATTAGTTCGTGAGATAGAGCTATTGCAAAAATCGTGAAAATGCAGCATAGCAGCGCCACCTGTTGAGCGATTTACACCAAAAACTAATCAGCATCAATTTGTATTAGGGACTCACTGAATATAAATTTTTATTAAATTCCGTGCATTAGTTCTTGAGATAGAGCGCCCACAAAATTTGTGTCACATACACACAGAGTCACAGACAGACATTTTGTAAAAACATGTTTTTTGGAATCTCTGACCCCTAACACGTGTAAATCCGTCGAAAACCGGAATTCGAAAATTTTCATGAATCCAATACTTTCTTCTTGTAAAGATAGAAGAAAGTAAAAATGAAAGCTTTATAAGCCATAATGATAAACTAAAAAAATATATATTTATTTATTTTACATAAAATTTATATTAGAACAAAACTTTTCTAGACACAAAAAGCAAACAATGTAAGCGTACGTAAGCAGCTAAATGAGAATCAGAAATAAAATGAATTTTATACAGAAAAAAAAAAAAATACTAAGTTGCATCAATCGTTTAATAAAAGAGCGTACTAGCATCATATTAAAAAAAAAGATATATATATATGAAGTTGTGTCTAAAGGAATAACTAAGCAAACGTAAAAATATCAAATTGCTGAGCCGCTGAGCGAAGCAAAATTGTAAATAAATAAAAAACACGTTGGCTGTGATTTAAATGCCTTTAGTATTTGATATAAGCTTTCTTGCTTCCTATTGGCTTATCATTCATCGAAATCGTTTGTAATCGATGCTCTTTTTAGCAATTTTGCAGACAGGAGTAACTTCTTGCAAGCGTTACAAATGCATGAGTATTTGCAGACCCATTGCAAGTATGTCGTCATCCTATTGCAAGTCAGTTCATTTGCAAGCGTTTCGTTTGCATGTAACTGCAAAGCAACAGTAAAATCAAGCACCCCCCCCCCCCCTTCCTTGATAGCTGATGTGTTTTTTTTAATAATAAATATATAAAAAACAATTAATAAAAATACTCAGTCAAATTTTATACATTTTTTTTTCATGGCACTTGTGTATGTAAATATAAATAATTAAATGGCCAAACTAGTACTCAAATAATCAAAATTGTCAGAAAGGAATCTAGATCATCTAAGTTCTATCTTGCCCGTATAGTAATTTGCAATATTAATATCTATTTATTATTACTGCAAAATAACAAATAGGGCAAAAGAAAAAAAAATCTAAAAATAAAGTGTTTCATAGATAGTGAATGAAAAAGGTCAAGCTAAAATAAATTATAGTTCACACTTGTAGTGAAATATAATGAAAACATAAATTAAATAATAATGACAGATTTTTTTTTTTTCACACACCCAAAAGAAAAAAAAAAAAGTTGGAACCAAAAACAATAATATCTGAGCAATAACTACCAAAAACTATAACAAGTTTTTATAATGTAATTTGTTGCATTAAATATTTCTAGTTAATGATTACTTGGACTAATGCCTTTAACTAGTTTTCAAATATTTAGGGTGGTAATAGTGAAGGGGAAATTTTTAATAATTTTTTAATAAAAATAATTTATGTTTTTGACTGAGTTTTCAAATAATGTATATGTTGTTTTGAAAAGTAGTTTATTAGAATTTTTTAATAAAAACAATTACAATTTTTTTAGCAGATTTTAATAAAAAGTAATTAACAATTAACTATTACAAATTGATTTAAATAATTAATTACTTATTAAATTAATAATATTATTAATATAAATTCATAATTTAATAAAATTTTACTTTCAAATAAAATAAACTGAATATAGTTATGTATTCAGATATATTGTTAAATAATATAACATAAAAATATTTTATATAAGTGTAAGAAATAACATTATATTTTCAAAAATATTCGTTTTAAGGAATTGTAATAAATAGCTTATAAGTAATATGAGTTTTAAAAATTAATTTCATTAACAGTATTTTATACATGATAAAAAATTACAAAGCATTTGATAATAAATTAATAAAGTTTTTCTGTATGAAAAATACTAATTAATTTTAAAAGAAAACTTTGATAAATTAATTTTGCTAATTTAATGTTTATCTGATACTAAAGTTATAAAGGAAAAAAATAATGTATGTAAGTTTAGGAGATATTATTATCGAATTACAATAAATGTTCACTTTAATTCATAAAATAATAGCTTATATGAATTTTGAAATTTATATAAAACTAAATTTTATTTTATTTAATAAAAGTTAAATTTCAATTTTATTTAAAACTAAATTTTATTTTATTTGATAACAATTAAAACTTAATTTAATCAAAATTTTATTTAATTATCGAATTGACAATTAAAAAAATTGGAAATGAACGGATAATAAAAGTCGATAAATCTTTATTAACTAACTTAATAAAAATCGAAACAAAACACAAATATAAAAGTAACAGGGAGGATAGAACCTGCCTACTTGAGCTTGGTAGACAAGCGCGTTAACCACTGGACAAGATCGTCCACAGAAATCTTTCACCAAAATAGCATGAATTAACCAGGTACGATATTTCTCAAAGTGCTTGCATTTCATCGCCAAATCATCCCTGAGAAGCAAGCCAAGACCGGTTTCTGATCAACCAATGAGAGAACGGAACCTTTCACTCTTGAGTCGCTTCCGTAAACAGGGTGGAAAGTGCCACTCGGGGTGGCTGTGCTGAACGCGCCCTCTTTGTTGCAATGTGGTATTTTCAGCAATAAATACTTCTCGGAATGGTATGTATTTTATTTATGTTAAACATATTATTGAATATAACTTTTCCCAATTTATACCGATTTTTTTTTTTTAAATAATGTACTACTTTTTAAAGTTATTTTATTTTTACGATACTTGCTGCGAGTTGATTTAAGCCTAACATGTCAAGTGTTTTCAAAATGCTAAAAAATTATTTGAATTGTAAAATCCAGTTCGAATTTTTCTGTAATCAAATATTACAAAATATACATCAAGCTGTTAAAATTTTTAAACATACAAATACAATTTTTATTTTAGTTTATAATTTAAAAAGATATAAAAAAGATTGTATTCGAATTACAATTCGTTACATCTTTTATCTGTAGTAGTTATGTAATTAACATTTAAAATTAAAAAACTATCTACAGCCTTCTCCGATTCCCTGTCCTTTAAAACAAAATCTGTTGCACATCTGCATACTAAAAAGATTGATGCAAAGTATCCCTAGATTGTGTTTTTATAAATTATCCAGTTTGTGTATGCATGACTTGTTTATATAAATTGTAAGTCTTCAATTTGTATATGATGATTTGTTTGGAACAGATGTCTTATCCCGGCGTGTGCCATCTTGGATTTTTTTCTTGGTGTGAATTAAAAATTGTTTTTCAATTAATAGTTATAATTATTATATTCCAATTTTTTCAATATTATATTAATCTATCAACAATATTTAACCATTGGTGACGTTTACTACTTGGCAAAAAAGGAGTTTTCATGCAAGAAAAAAATCCAAGATGGCAGGCCCCTGGTTAATAAGACATCTAAGCCATTTGTTTTTATTATTTTGTTAATTTTAAAACCAATTTTTTTCTAGATCAAAATTATGGACTTTAGACGAATTGTTGTTGACTCTGATATTCAGCCAGTTGAAAGCATTCAAATGGCTTGAAATGCAATTGCTTTTCTTGCCTTTAAATGTCTTTTTGCTAGCTCTTAGGCGACCATATGGATGTCTTAGTTGACCATTCTACAGAAAGCTGTTTTGAGGATGATACAAACTTTTAAGTCAAAGTTTTCTTTAAGTAAATCAGGTCCAGCTAAATATTTTTTCGTACGTATCCTTTCATTTTAAACTTTGTGGTAAGTACTCAATTGTTATAATTAAATATAAAAAAATAACCTACGACTGACGTCGTACTTAAACTTTTGCATCTTAATCTTTTATGATTTGAGTATATTACATTGGCTGTTTTTGTTTTCTTCATTTAATATTAGTACTTACTGCACATTATGTATTTACAGTTCCTAAAATTATGAAATTTAATCCCAAAGTGTAAATGAATTTTGAAATGCATAATCTAATACATTGCATTCAAGCTAATTATCTTAAGATCGAATTTTATAACATTCTAGGGTACTTTTCGGTTAGCCGGGCGCCAGTGTTATATATACATATTTATATACATATGTATATGTAAATGTACATATATATACATATACACATATTGTATATACACACATATATATATATATGTAAATATATATGTATATGTATATATAACACTGGCGCCCGGCTAACCGAAAAGTACCCATTCTAGTTTGTTAAAATAAAAATAATAAAACTTTGCAAAAATCACCATAAAATAAAAACAATACATAGAACGCGTTTCAAGCTAAAAATATTAACAGCTCGTCATAAACTAAAGTAAAACACGTGTCTGTAAGGGGACAAGGACTTTAGCTGATGACGAGCTGTTAATATTTTTAGCTTGAAATGCATCCTATGTATTTTTTTTTTTTATGGTGATTTTTTACAAAGTTTTTTATTTTAATTGTTACATATCGCCAGTTTTCGGTGCTGTTTCGCTGTATTCTATTTTGTTCTGGTAAAAATTCCTTTTTTATTGGTCTTTGATTATCTATCTCGGGTATTGTTACTTATCTGAATTTTTGGTGTTTTTCAAGATGGCCACCAGTTTGTTGTCTTAATCTTTGAATCAGTGTTTTATGTATTTAAAAAAAAAAATACCTTTTGATATTGGTAGGATAGTCTATCTATTATTTTATAATTAATAAAGTATATTTTAAAGTGGTTATATGTTTTCAAATATTTGATTACTTCAGTTTTAAAACTGCAGGCATTAGTGTGCCAAATGAAAAACAATATCTTCTTCAAAGCTGTTAACTTGACTAGTCTTTGTATATGAATTTAAAAGCACATCAGTGTGTTATAGTCTATGAAAATATATTATAAGCATTCCTTTTAAAATAGTTTAATAATTGTTTCCTCTGCACCTCAAGAATATTGCTATAGTTATTTTAAATAGGTTTTCACAGCTTCAGTTTTAACAACTAAACTAAAGGAAGCCATATTTGTTTTTTCTTAGTGTAAACAAAAATTTAAATATCTTGTATTGAAAAGCTCTTATAATTAACATAAGTATTTTTATTATTTCTCATTAATATTATTTGTATATTCAGTTATAAATATTTTTGGGTTAAGAATTGTTTTTATTTAAGCATTATTAGGTCTTACTATAGTTATTTTAAATGGGTTTTCATAGCTGCAGTTAGCAAGTAAACTAAAGGAAGCCATATTTGTTTTTTC
This sequence comes from Maratus speciosus, assembly GCA_963932465.1. Classification (NCBI taxonomy): domain Eukaryota; kingdom Metazoa; phylum Arthropoda; class Arachnida; order Araneae; family Salticidae; genus Maratus; species Maratus speciosus. The sequence continues at coordinate 512,608,002 of OZ010795.1, forward strand.
TTAGTGTAAACAAAATTTTTGAACTGGAAATTTAAATATCTTGTGTATATTGTATTGAAAAGTTCATACAATTAACAAGTATTTTTGTTATTTCTCATGAATACTATTTGTATATTCTATTCAGTTATAAATATTTTTAGCTTAAGAATTGTTTTTATTTAAGCATTATTAGATCTTACTATAGTTATTTTAAATAGGTTTTCACAGCTGCAGTTAACAAGTAAACTAAAGGAAGCCATATTTGTTTTTTCTTAGTGTAAACAAAATTTTTGAACAGGAAATTTAAATATCTTGTGTACTATATTGTAATGAAAGGTTCATATAATTAACAAGTATTTTTGTTATTTCTCAAGAATGTTATTTGTATATTCTATTCAGTTATAAAAATTTTTGGCTTAAGTATTGTTTTTATTTAAGCATTATTAGGCCTAACTTTATCTTCATAAAGATAAGTCTTCATATTCTTTTGAGAAACTCATTTTTATGTTACTTCTCATTGTTAAATTTTTTAAGTAACATAAATCTTCATTCACTGTTTGTTTTCCTGAAATATTGAAAATGCATAAATGGTCTCCTTACTGTTTATCATACTATAAACAATAAATATAACCCTTTTTTACATTAAAAAATAAAATATATTTTCTGCATGATGTACTAAATTATATGTTGCAGTTCACTTGAAAGAAATCTTTTTATTTTTGACAAGTTTTTTTTTTTTTTTTGTATATATATATATATATATATATTAAGTTTAAAATAATTTAATCAATAAAATGGTTTCTGCTTAATCCTTTATTGTTTCCTTTTTTTATTTTGCTTGCTTTCCATATCAAATATAGAAAATTATGTTTGCTTGTATGACAGACAACTTATTTAGAAATATATTATTAAATTTTATTTTTAATATTTTAATTATTTGAAATAATTAAAGTACATATGTACAATCCTTCTCTCTCCTTCCAATAAATTGATCTTATAGCTTTTAAATGTATAATGCATTACAACAAATTACAAGAATTTAAGCTTGTACAGTTCTTCAGTGTCTTTTTCCTAATTATATTATGTACAAATTTGCCATTCATTTCTACTATTAAAAAATACCGCGTTGCAGAAAAATTTTGCTGTTTTTGAGGCTTGTCGTAGCAGAAAGCTTACAAAAATTTTGCCACTGGGTATGCATTATGTGTAAGAATCGACTGAAACTGAATTTCAATAAGCTTCCTATTTTTGTCCAAAAACGAAAACATAATTTTTTTAAAGGTATTAATACATACATAAATATATGAATTACCGTATATACTCGCGTATAAGTCGAGGAATTTCTGACAATTTTCGGTGGGCAAATTTGGGTGGTCGACTTATACGCGAGTCAGTTAAAAAAGCAAAAACAAAAACTTCGAATACTGCAAAATTATGCCTTTATATGTGTATGAATAAAAAAATACAAATAATAATAATTTATCATTTAAAAATTTTTCAATGATATGTTTTTGTTTACTTACTACCTTTTTGCATTGGCAAGTGAAATCTTTAGTTTGATTATGTGCAAAATTGAAGTAAAAAGTTTGGGGGTCGACTTATACGTGGGTTTTTTATTTTTTCCAGAATTTGCATTGGAAAGTTAGGGGGTCGACTTATACGCGAGTATATACGGCAATTATATGTGTGGTCCGAGTTGGCTCCGTGTGCCTTTGACCAAAACTTTTTATTTTCATATAAAATAAAATGTAATTCATCTACATTACACATATGATTTTCTAATGATATGAATTTCATGTAATTAAAAAATGTTTTAGATATGCATACTTCAATGTATCTTTTATTATGTAAATGATCATTTGTTATCAGTGACCCGGAGCCGAACAATTTTTGATGCTCCAGCTCCGCTCCTAGAGAAAATACTGTGGCTCCAACTCGGCTCCGACTTCACGCTTTTGAGTTACATATTTAATTTACACCTTTAATTTTTTGCTCACAAATACTTTCTACCTTCATTAAAGATCTGACAAAAAGCATTTTTCTTCTCATCAAACTTCAAATGCTTGTTTAGAAAGTATGACATCTTTTAGCTTTTGCTTTTAAAATAAAAAGTTTGGTGGAATTTTAAACACAAAAATCTTAAATTTCTTCTACACTTTTCAAACAGCCAAAAATGTACAATTACACATGTAAACAACAGATGGCCATATTTGTTTTCGAATAGTGTTGTCACTTAGTTCAAGTAGAAAGTAGAAGTAAAGTAGTGTTACCATATTTTGAGAAGGTTTCCTTCTCTAATAATAATAATAATAAAAACCTAAAAAATGATATAATTAAAATACTGAATAATGATGTAATTAAAATATTTTAAGCCTAGAAATTTAAAAGACTGAAAAAAAAAAAAGATTTAAAAGAATATTAAAAACTAAAGGAGCCCTGGAGCTGGGGAAAATTTAGAGCTCCAGCTCCCTGTTTGTTATACTAGAACTTTCTCAAAGAGTATTGGAAAAACTTCTGTGGTTTCAAACTAAAAATGTTCTGTTACTGTTAAGTCTGCAGCTTTTAATGAGCACATGAAAAGCACCTCCAAAGTTTAGTCATATATGCATTGCTTGCTTTGTAATTTGTATTTCTGTCTCGAGTCAGTCATGACTGATAAACAGTGAAGTTTATAGCAATGAATAAAGAATGCCTCATTTGAGCCATTACAGCTCAAATCATTAAGTAATGTTGAAAATTTCTGAAGGAAGAAATGAGATTTTTGAATACTAATAGTTTCGGTTCAGCAGCATTTTCGGAGAAAGTCAGATGTTTGAATGAAAATTAATTTTCAGTTGATCTCTAATTATGTGTTTACAGTTCCTTAAATAAGAAAACTTTTTCCTATAATGTAATTCAATTTTGAAATGTATATTCTTATAAATTTAATTAAAGTAGACTAATTATGTTAATATCTAATTTTACAATCTTTTTTTTTTCTACTGGTGTAAATTTCTTTTCTCATGATTTTTGTCTCAAATTATCTGAGCTATTGTTATTCATTTGAATTTTTGGTGTTTCTGAAAATGATTATCGGTTGTTTTAATCTTTAAATTGGTGTTTACATTTGACATTTTTCAAAGGGCACTGCATGCTGCTCTTTTTAGATATGGAGAAGGCACCCGACCCTTTTCCCAGTATCTGCTTTGCACTATTTTTTCCCTTCCCATGTGGACTTTAGAAACCGGAGTTCCCACTTTCTATTTGAAAACTGCCCCTACCCAGAATAGCATGCATTTCCTAAATTCATCAGGATTTCTCTCTTTAAGGCTATGCTTTCATTACAACACAAATTTAAATTAATGGAAGATGTTAACATTTTGGTCCTGCCGTTTTCCTATTGTATTTAATGCTAAATTATCCTTTTATAGCGAATCTTCGCAATGTTAAGAAACAGCTATAGCAAAATTTTCTCCAGTTAACCACTGAATTTCTTTTTCTAACTTTTCCGCAGTTATGAAAATAGGACTTTGACTCTAATTTAATAAAAAAAATGCATGCCAGCCAGTGAAACACGGTGCAAATCAGCGATAAGTCTGATTATTAAAGGGTAGAAACAACTGCATTCTTTCCGTTTAACGATACAGTTTGCAGGTGTGATCCAGTCCACTCGTCAGTCAATTCCCTCATAAAGTGAATATCCTTTATTTGTTTGCCTATATATTATTATTTTGAGTATAATTTACGTATAATTTTTTTTTAAGTTTAGCCAATTGATATTTTTAATGTTCCTTATTTAAAACCAGATACAGAAGATATTTTCTGAATCCAGTCCGTTCACTTTTTTTTTTTTTTTCATGAACAGGGAGGCTGTGCATGTAATCTCTGTGGATATATCTTAATACATTGGTTATAATTATGTCCCAGACACTGAAAAAAATCTTGATAGCTTTATAAATGACGTTTATTCATTTAGAGGTCTACACAGGCTGGATTACCAGACCCAGCCCGGCCCAAGCGAAAGCTGCCCTGGTATGATGTAAAAATTAAAAGTTCAGTCCGGTCCTGGCCCATGCAAAAAAAAAAATTAAATCAGACGCGACTCAATTTCTACAAAAAATTCCAATTTTTCTTAACATACAATAAGGGATGGGTTTTTGACATGACAAGCAACAAAAACTGGTTTAAACTATCAAAAACCGCCAAATACATGTAACACACTAAAACATTTTAACAACAATAGGTAAACATTAAATAAGTCAATGATTTATGCGATCTTTTATTTAAATTTATTGTAATTTAATAATTTAAAAAAAGTTATTAATTGCTATAAAATATTTTTATTTTTTGGAATTTTCAATCAGAAGAAAATCATTTTGTACAATTAAATAATCTGGGTAAATTTTACCACACAGCATGCTGTAGTACACAATGTGTTTAGCACATTTATTTACACCCAGATGATTTCTGAGTTTAGAGTGTATGAAGCGTTAGAAAATAGTCTGTCTCTTAATTGATGCTGAGCTAGTAGGACTTGATAGCAAAAGCATTGCTAGATGAGCAAGTTTTGAAGCAGGCTCAAAAAGCTATTGCATTTAATGATACCTTTCCACCAAGAAATGGGGTCCCCCTATAGCACTGAAATAAGAAGACGGGAAAGGAGATTCTTTAGCTTCATACACAATAGTATGGGTAAGCATCCATGAATTCTCTCTGTAGCGTGAGCGGAATCAACTGATAAATCAGTCAACCCTTGCCCCTGATGGTTGGGATACAAAATATAAGCCAAACAATAGTATCATGGTAAAAATTTCAATTGTGCACTTTTTCAATATGGGGGGGCTTAAGGGAATTTTCTTTTAGAAGATCGAGCCAATTTTGTTCAGCTTTAAAATCAAAAACATATTTTTATATATTTAAAGAAAGCATGTTTTAAAAAGATTTTGACTTTAAGCTTTTTTTTTTATTGTTACTTCTCTTATTTTGTAAATGTTTAAGATTAATAATCCAATTTCAATTTTGAATGGAATGGTTATTGCCTAGACTAGAATAACATTGATGCACATTATTTTGTTATATATACAAAAAAATCTGCATTTTTCGAAGTTTTTTTCATATAAAAAAAAGTCTAGCTAATGCTTTAAGCTTTCAAAAGTAAGAGAAATTAAAACGATTTTAAGTAAGAGAATAAATGTACAGCTCAGGTGAGCTTAATGTCTACTTTAAAAAAAAAAACACAATTTTAAAAAAATTAAAATTTTAGCCTGTTAAAAAGTTGCACTTAACAATAATACTTTACTATGTAGGTATTAATTATTGATATACAGTAATAGTGAATTTAAAATATTACATGTAATGTTGTCATGTGTGACATTTAATGTAAATTTTTACAAATCAATTTTGTATTTGAGGTTTTTGACATATGGTTTAAACCTGACATAAACTGACACACGCCAAAAACCTGCAACCCTGCATACAATTAAGATTGAGATTCTTTTAAAGAATACTGTATACATATTTATCGGAAAATTTTACAGCGTATTTTAGATTATATGTGTTCACAAGACAGAAAGTACACAATAGCAACAGCAATGTTAGACGCTAAGACATTCATGAGAAAATTAACGTAATTTAGAATAAAATAAAAAAAGGGGGTTAAAAACATCATAACTTTTGAAGCTATATAGTAAAAAGTACATTCTTGAAAATATTTCTCTGTAATTAAGGCTCAAATACAAAGAAGCAACTTTCTGACACATTACTGAATTCATTTTTGTTCACTGTTCGGAAACACGTAAAATTGACAGGTGTTCTTATTCAGGAACTATGTAATCAAATGGCGTTTTCTATTTTTTGCCAAAATATTGTCAAAGTTGGAGTTTTGAATCGAATTTCTGTACGTGATAGCATGGGAAAGGAGGAAAACCTGTTGTTATGTGACAAAAGTCTCATTTTACTTGATAAGCAATTTATTTATTAAAAAAATGGAAATTGCTATTTGATTCCAAATTGCCTGAATAGTCAGGCCTGTCAGTTTTATAACTTTATAGTTAAAAATGCTGCCACTGAGCCCTGCAAAGTAAAGTTTGTGTGTAATGGAAAATGTGACTTTCTCCAAAATTACATGTCAGCCAGGATAATCACCATAACATTCCAGCAAAGTTTGAAATAAACTGCTACTGCCCCTATTAGTTTCACTAGATTTGGAAATAGGCTGTTGGGGGGGAGGGGGGGACATACTTTTGCATTACATTTTTGACAATATCTAAAATTAAAACAAATATTTTTGAATACGGTGTTACAAGATCTTTCCAACAATACCCAACATGATACACACATGCCGAAAAAAAATAAAGTAACTTAGTTAGTCACCCTATTTTTTTTTTTAATATTTGTGGATAGCTAAAAATCTATAAATATGTGAACACAATTAACTTATAATGGCTCCATTTTCTTTTTTTTTAAGTATGGTACCCTAAAAAAATCAATGAAAAATAGATCTAAGAATTTAAAATGTTGTGATTGAGGAAGGGTGGCACAAAGAAGAGGAAACTAAAATTTTGAGAGGGGATTTAAATGACATTTTTATCACAAGCGGTAATTACCGAAAGGAAGATTTAGGAAATTTTGAAGAATTCTTGCCCTTGTTGGGAATAAATTTCACTTACTAACCATAATTTCTGGAAGAAACGCCACATGTGAAATTTCCGCAGTAATCGCGAATGACATGCTGAACAGAAACATATTAATAAGCTGAATTAAAAAATTATAAAAATGAAATTATTAATTAGAAGTAAATAATTTATATATAAATACAAAATTCGAAATTATTAATATGATTTAAATAATATAAATACGAAAAACTACACTGAAATTGCGTAAAATCTGCAGCTTAAATTCTGGCATATGGCACGGATGATAAATTACATCATTACCTTGGTATATCACGAATGATTCTGCAATAAAAAAAATTAATTACACTGAATTTTAGAAACCACAAGCATCGAAATATGAAATTATTAATTTGATATAAATAATATAAGTATGATATTCAAAATTGATAATTCATTATAAATAATATTTAAAAGAAAAAAAATCCCGTTGAAATTGAGTAAACTTTTCTATACACTGAAGAGCGTCATGAGAACGATTGGGCGTTAGCAGTCTCAACTTTAACTCAAGTATCTTAAATAGCGTGTTCGAACGGGATAAAATGACATTTATTTTCCCCGTGCCATATATTAAAATTATTTACAAATAGATAATAAACATATTAATTTTAATATTTAGCGCTATGTACAAATAAAATAACGTTATCACATCCCATTTCGTCAATTGAATAAGATATGAAAATTCTCATTTTAATCATTTCTAAAAGAATCTGTAGATCGGGAATACAGACTTTTTTTTAAGGGGAGGGGGGGGGGGAGATTAAAAAGAAACCTCACGCAATAATTCATCGAGATCCGGTAATTTTAAACGGAAAAGCATAGAATCTGCTGGCATATCTATCAAAGTGATTTGAAATCAAATACGTTTTTCCATTTTCGATAAATGTATTATATCTTAAGTTATAAACGATGGCTATTTGATGATGACCTTCCGTGAGCTGTCTTATCTGGAAATTCAGTTCAAAAAATCAACTTTCAGCATTTTCTAAATGTTTTTCCCTTATCAAAAACTAAAAAATGCTATTAGATTTCGTTAAGTATTAATAAATGCACCAATAGTTTTTATACAATTGAAATTAAAAGTGACTTATAGTGAATACAGCCGTTATTTATGTGTGTATGCATGTTTTATAATAAAGTTCTCAAAAACAAATCAAAACTTTTTATTTAATTCCAATCAATCTGCAAGAAATTTCATGATGACCTACTTTTATTATTTCTTTGCACGTGGAGCGATAAGGATTATAAACATTATATAATTCATGCTAATCACTACAAAAAGATATCACGTGTGATCTTAAAGCTTTTTTCTCCCTTCTGCTATCACTCTGTTTGGAACAGTTTAGCTGTCACAATCTCAAAGAAATAAATATAGATTTCAATTAGAAGATTTTGCTTTAAAAGCATTTATACATGAAATGATTACCAAGGAAAAAAAAAAAAAAAATACTTACCATCACTGTGCTGTTTCTTAAATACAAGATATTTTAACAATGCAATTGAATCTGTTTTATTTTATGGTCGTTTCTAAGAATATTTGGCATTATTGTAGATATTTTTAAAATACTTCTTGCATGAACATTTCAAAGTTGTATTTTACATTTATTTCAATCACTTGGTACAGAATTGAATCCTGCATTGGGTCAGATAATCGGATAGTACCCAAACCCGACTGAAGTTTGGTTCGGGTTGGCACATTTTTTTTTTTTTTTTTTCCCCCCGTTGTGAGTCGGGTTGGAATTTGATTCATTCGAGTTAACTTTTTTCTTATCAAAAGAAGATGCTGAATATTTGTTTAAATGGTAAAAGCCAAAATTTGATACAAGAAATATAATTGTAGACTACTTTTTCGTAAATGCATTAAAATATGATTAATTTTCCTTCAATTTAGATTTGGGTTTTAATATTTCGGTTAAAAAAATTTGTTCTTGTCGGGTCTCAAGTTGACTTTCAGCAGAGATTTCGGATTTGGATAGGATACAATCCGGACCTTGCAGATCAGAGTAGAGTCCAACATTTGATCTTGTAACCTGATTTTACCTGCTATTGTTTTCTTATGGATAGAGGGGGGGAAAAATAGATTTTTTCTAGAAAATACATTTTTCACAAATAGAATATTTTCTTAGAAAATATGGAATATTAAACATTTTAAAAATTTATATCCACTAATTTGTTTTATGCAGTGGCGCAGCCAGAATTCTGTTCTAGGGGGGGTTTTGTGTTTTTTGATAAAGGTGTTCGCCGGTTATTTGAATCACCTTTTAATATAATCTGTCTTTTTAATGAATCAAATCATAATGCTTTTTACCCACAGTTACATTGGTTGTGTTTCATTTAAACAGCGTTTACAGTATTAGAGTTAGAAAACATAAAATGCACTAATGAAATAACCCCAAACTAGGTTAGATTTATAAAAAGTGTTTAAAGATGATGAGGCAAACTTTAAGAGTTGTAAGTGTACAGTCCATTAAATAATTTTTGCATACAAAATAACAGAATTCCAATCCACTTGTTCAACCAAACATACACAGGATTTCATTCCAAGACAATCTCGAATTCTTGTTTTTAACTTTAATAATAATGAAGCCATTTTAACAAAATTTTCAATATACTTACCGTGCTTTTGTCAAATGTAACAACATCATGAAAATTGGTGGAATTTATCATCATTTACGTCCAAATAGTGCTCAGTTAGGTAATCCATATTTTGGAATGTAGTTGATATTAAACATGGTATTTTATTGTTTTTTTTTTTTAATTGTGCACTCCCAGTACATTACATGACATCGAATTTGCCATTAAGTAACGTAAATCTGTTGAAAATTTCGTTAAAACATCTTTATTATTGTTAAAGTTCTCTAAAAATATCCGGGTTCAAACTGAAGTCGTACCTGTACTAATATTATAAAGAAGTAACCTTTTTTGCAGGGGTTACTTTTGGAACTACCGAACAGATTTAAAAAGGTAATCGGTCGTGTGCGAACTTAACTCGCATACAAAGGATTCCATACAAAATATCAGAACTGTTCAAAGATAATATTTACTTGCGTACATATAACAATACCACATGCCATAATTTAATTCTACTGGAATGAAAACCGATGAATATTTCTCCCTCTAAAACACAGACTTTGTACAAAGTTTAAACTTGGTAGAGAACCAACCACGCTTCGGAAAGAGGTCACAGAGATTCTCACGAAAAGTCACTTGTAAATCATATTTCATGTAATAGTGGACAATTTTAAAGGAATAAAAAAAAAGTACGCTTAATAACGTGGAACTTTTCTATTAATTTTTAAAAATAAAAGCATATTCAGACATAATTATTGAAATGATTTCTAATCGAAATTTTTTTTCCCTCATAAATGAATTATTTATTGAATTATAAGCAATTTTTGTCTCAAAATTCCTGACTGTTAATGTCTTAGAATTATTATATGAATTATCTTTTTTAATATTTGCTTTCAATAATTGAATTAAGTTGGAATAAAAAATGCTTATCACTATGTTTCACCTTACCTAAAACAAAGATCTTATAGAAAGTTTAAACTTGGCACTGTGCCAAGCATGCTTCGAAAGGAGGTCACTAAGTAGCAACACTGTTTTGATCCGTACCGTTGTTTTCTTACATGGGTTTTTAATTAATATATCGGCAAATTACAGACACATTTTTTCGAAAATCATTACCGACAATCCTTGGAAGATTCTATGTCGCTTAGGTACACCGAGTGCCCTCAACTCCCCCCGCTGACCGCCAGAAAAATAAGACGTACGAATGATCTTATAATAATTCCGATTTTACTTTTTAAGCGTAGAGTGGAGCCTTAATAATAATGGCAAAATGATGGTGACTATCTCCGTTTCAACATAAGCTATATTTTACATCGGTAAAACAGCGGCTAGAAACATGGAATTTGGCATGGTTGTTAATTTAGAGACTTAAATGCATGTCCTGAACAGATTTTTAAAAATTCGAAATTTTAAAGGGTGCAAGAGCAAAAAAAAAAACTTTCTAAAATTGCGATTTGTGTTATGCATTTTGTATAGAAGGATAGAATCTGGCATGGTGATAACTTTTGGGATGTATAAATGCTCAAGAACGGTTCCTAAAAAAAAAATTCAATTTAAAAAGGATGAAATGAGCGGAAAACGGTCTGAAAACGATCTAAGGCTAATGTCAGACGGACGTCTTATTGCACGCTTTTTTACTTATGTATCATCCCTACACAATGCTAGCAGTATTATATAACCTTAATTATGATTTATTAGGAACTGTTAGAGCTAGATACATTAAGTTTGGCATGGCTGTTACTCTAGAAACGTAAATGATCACCAAGAACAGTTTTCCAAAAATTCGAAATTAAAAGGATGCAAGAGCAAAAAATGTTCTAAAACTGCGGTTTGTGCGATATATACTATATGGCCAAAAGTGACCGGTCACTTGCGATTTTAGACGTTTTGTTAAATATCTAGAAAAATGCATGAGGAATTAACCTGAAACTGCAGGTGTATAAACAGTATAGTATGGGTCATATATTTCCTGGAAGATTTTTTTTTCCCGAAACCCCATAGGGGACCGTCAACAAATTGAAAAGGAACTAATATCTTTTGGATAACCCTGTAAAAACTAATGTAGCAAAAACGTTCAAACTCGAGATTATTAATAAATGGCTTATTTTAATATACTGTGTTCATTTTTATAAGGATAGCATGTATACTCGTAGAGAAATTATGGTTTGTATAAAAGCAGTCCCATATTTCGCCAAGTTTTTTGCTTATAATTTGCAGAGTTCTTAATATAAAGAAAAGTTCTTTTCAGAAAATATGACAAACAACATTGTACATAATACTCTGCAATCAGAATTGAAAAATAATAAAAATTGAATGAAAAATGAGTAGGTTTACTAAAAAAATGTTTCACTGCGCATGCACGAATGTATATATGTGCATAATGTATTCGCCAATTATATAGAGCAAGTTTTGTGATAGTCTCAAAATCATAGAATGAAAATTCTGAAAATTATCGTTGATAGGATAAGCTCGAAATCCATTGTTCCCAAAAAGAAGCAAAAAGATGAGGGGTTGTATCAAATATCTGTTGATTAGTGCCAAGATAGCGCACACAATATTGCACGTACTACTATATTTGGATACAACCCCTCAGCTTTTTGCTTCCTTTCGGGAACAACGGATTTCGAGCTTATTCTATTGATAATTTTCAGAATTTTAAAGCTATGATTTTGAGACTTTCACAAAACTTGCTCTATATAATTAGCTAATACATTATGCACATTTGATTGCATTCGCGCGTAAACCTACTCATTTTTTATTCAATTTTTATTATTTTTTAATTCTGACTGAGGGGTATTATGTACAATGTTGTTTGTCATATTTTCTGAAAAGAACTTTTTTTATAATAAGAACTCTGCAAATTATAAGCAAAAAACTTGGTGAAATTTGGGACTGTTTTTATAAAAACCTTAATTTCTCTACGAGTATACATGCTATCCTCAGAAAAATGAACACAGCATATTACAATAAGCCACTTGTTAATAATCTCGAGTTTGAACGCTTTTGCTACATTTGTTTTTACAGGGTTATCCAAAAGATATTCGTTCTTTTTCAATTTGTTGACGGTCCCCTATGGGGTTTCGGGAAAAAAAAATCTTCACGGAAATATATGACCTATACTATACTATTTACGCACCTGCAGTTTCAGTTTAATTCCTCATGTATTTTTCTAGATATTTAACAAAACGTCTAAAATTGCAAGTGACCGGTCACCTTTAGCCATATAGTGTAGTTGGTATAAAAGCTTGGTTTTTGACATGGAGGTTACTTTTAAGGTATAATGAGAATGAGAATAATAAAAAATAATGAGAATATTCCATAATATATTCAAGTAACCGTTTTCTATAATAGCGAGTGACTATAAAGCTAAAACTGCAGATTTTTAACAATGTGCTTATTAATTTAAATTAATGCATGATTAGCATAAAATTGTGTATAATTATATTTTATACAGTCTAAGAAAATGTTTTACATTTAACCCTTCTCTTTTCAAAATCCATACTCACAGACATATTATCTATAACTCAATGAAATTACAATAAATGCTTTTTTCCTACGTGGACACGGGTGGCAATGCTTCTCCTAGAGCAAGCACCATTACTCGTTGCTACATTACTAACTAATGGAATACATTCTTTAAATTTGAGTACAGATCTCCTAGGGAACAAATGGTTCGAAAGACACACTGATTGCGATAATTTGTTCAATCACAATCAAAAACAGCTTTTTACAACTTTATAGTTACTACTTTTTTAATTCTTATTTTACAAAAATTTTTACTTGGGTAAGTAAAAAGCTTGGTCTTGGGTATAATTGGGAGCAAAAAGCGTAAAACAGGGCATTTGAAACTGAGAGAAATCTGCAAAGTATATGTTTCATGTTTTTTCTGAAATTCGATGGTCTATTATTGTTTCGAACATGGAACAAAGACAGAAGTGCAATTAAGAAATGGCCAATTGTATAATACTTAGACTCAAAGCGTCTGTGTGGCAGGAAATGACCATTTTTTTAGCATAAGACGTGTCGAAAAAGTGACTTAGACCAAATAACCAATTTTCACAAAACCAATGCATGTAATATGCGCTCTCACAGTTTTAAGTAGAATTTTCGCCGTTTAATTGAATCACTTTGTTGAATAGAGTTTGATTTCTCAAAGCGGCGGATTTCGAAAAACGCCAAAACGTTTAAATATTAATTTTGGTGTTGATTCATATAAGAGGCAATTATAGTAATTTTTCTTAGTTCTGGGGGGTGTTTTAACCCCCAAACCCCTCCCGTGGCTGCGCCACTGGTTTTATGTAACCTATGAATATTGTTTTAAATCATTTTCATAGGATTTTTACTTAAAATGTACACATTAGAGATCTGCACGGACCTTTTTAATCTCTTTTTATTAGACTCGGGCTGGACCACACTCGAGCTTAATTTTTAGCTGCAGACTCTTGCCGGACCGGGACTGGAGAACTACTTATTTTTTTGGGAGGGCCGTGTTAGACCGGCAGGTTTTTGCGAAAATAACAGTGAAATTTTCCTTTGTTCGATGAAATCTTTAGAAGTTTATTTCATTTTATTAAATTATAGAGAAATATATTTTAAAAAATCTTTATAGAGCTTCAAAATTATTTTTTCTTAAATGTTTTTCTTCCATTTTAAACTACATTATTTTTTCCAATGAGTCATGGTGACTCATTAGAAAAAAAATGTGGTAAATGTCCATTTAAATGAATTTCTCTGAGTAATCAATAATGTTGCCATTCCATGTTTCATAGCTTGTGGACATACTAGTTTAAGCTGCGACTGCAAAATGTTTACATGAGTATGTATAAAATATATCTTAAATAATTGTGTTTATAGTGTTGATTAAGAAGTTATCTGATTTTCTATCAAAAATGGAGTCTGGGGCTTGATTTAGTTGATTTTTCTGGGCTGGGTGGGCCAAATTTTTAGCATAAATGCTAAAAGTTTAGCCCAGGCAGGGACAATATATTTTGATCACCTGGGTCTGAAAATTTCAGCTCACCTACATTATTTAAAAATCTCATTAATATTAAATTTCTCATCTTTGGTATCTGAATTTTTGGAAGTGAAAAAACCGGGAATGCGTTCATTCTTCCAAGGTTTGCAAGGGCCAAAATTTTAAGTGCCGGTCTCGGCCCAGCAAGCATGAAGATTATTGCCTCGGCATGGCCTGTTCCATGCAAAAATCAGTAAAATTTGGCTCTTCATGAAATTTTTTGCAAAAAATGCATAAATTTTTAAATCGCCATAATTCTATAATTAAACTTTTAAAAATATTTTTAAAGAATAGCAATTTCTAGGTAATAAAACATGTGAAAAAGAGCCTGTCCAGGGGTGTAAAAATCTAGGCGCCAGCGGAGAGTCTCTCACCACTAAATTTTATTTGCTATTTTTTGTCTAAATTTTTTGTAAGAATGGTAATAAAATTTAAGCGATAAAACCTATTAAAATTTAGTGGTGAGAAACTATCTGCTGGCACCTAGATTTTTACACCCCTGAACCTGCGTATGACGGAATCCTGCCTTAAACAGAAAAATGTGTTGATTCAAGCAAAATGAGTATAATAATATGTGAGAAAAGAATATAATACATTTAAACCTGCTAAGAAAAGAACTTGTCTATAACGCATATTTTTTCTTTCCTAATTAATTCCGTCTTATAAAAGATTTTACTGTATAGCATTTTTCAGATTCTTAAGTCTCCAATACATAGAATATGGAACAGAGTTGTCCTTAGCGAAAGTGAGGCTGTGTGCAAGAATTGCTGCAAGGCCCCCTTCTACCGATGTTTTCAATTTAGCATATTTTTTATTAATCTGCCTGAAATTTTGAATAGTAATTTTTGCTTTATTTAATGATAGACATTCCGTAATTAATGAAGTGAAGGTAACTATTCAGAAATTCTGCTAGCTATTTTGAATTAAAAAAGCAACTAAATTGGCTCACAACACAATCACCTTTTGAAAATGTTCGCATGACATATACACGACAGCACAAACAGGATTATGCTTTTATTTTTGCTTAATAAATGAAGGTATAATATATATAGAGAGCTACTTTTTTAGGTGCGTTCGTAATAATATAAATACATAGCACCTATAGTCATTTTCTGGTCAGTTCGTCTGTATGCATATAACAACGCAAAAATTACCAACCAAATGGTTAAAATTGAATATATAGAATCGTTGCAGAATTTTGTCGAGTCATTTCAAATTTTTATGAAAATTGAATCAAAACTGAAAAAGATATTAATAAAAGTTTTCTTCATTCTTGAATTAAATACTATCCTAAGTCATGAATTCAATGATATCCCATGATAGGTCATGATATTCTAGGTTGCCATGGTGATGACGTCCTATTATTTCCGTACTGCCGAACTTAATATATATAATCGTAATAAATTTTGTATTTGTGCTTTTTTTCATAAGAGTGCAACAGCTATTGCACCAAAATCTGAATATTTATGAAACAGTTATTGTACGAACGCACCTCATTTGCCACATTTGACGTACAATTTCAGACTTGTTTAATTTGTTACTGAAATGATAGAAATGTATGCAATAGATCTGAATAATATAAGGAATTTTCATTTAATTTCATGTTAACTCTCAAGTTTATTGGAAGTATAATGTTAAAATAAATTAGTTTATAGCAATGTTGATAAAATTGAGTGCAATTACAAGTTTTAAATTCAGGTTTCCTTATAAATTATGTAAATTAAACTTTCATTTAGAAATTTATTTAACTTTTGCAAATCATGCTTTTATCAAATTTTTCATTATTTAATACTTAAATAATGGAAGAATATGCTTCTGTTTCCATTAATTTGGTTTCTGAGATCGTAAATTTGGCAATAAAATAACATGAATAATAACTTTTGATTGGCTGAGACCGGGACTGAGGTTTTAGCTGTTACACTGGGTCAAGATAGCATATCTCTGGCAAGGTCTGAACCAGGGTCAGAAAATTTTGGCCGCTTCAATCCTCTAGTATATTTATGTGATATCGGTAAACAGGCGATCAGTGTGTGAAAATATTTTCCTTTAAAAATATAAAATCATACAAATTCGAGGGTTTACACTACCGGAGACAGTCGGGCCCCCAACACTACGTTCGTTTGGAAAATTTTTCGTTTAAATCATTCAGCATTGCTTTTAGATATACAGTAGAAGATCTTTATAACGCAAACCTAAAAACGCAAGGTTGTGCATTATATAGAATTTTGCATTAAATGGATCACATTTCACACATCATTAAATTTACCTTATAAACATGACCAAATATATCTGAAACATATCAAAATACATTAGAGTATCTTTATACTGCATTCCTTGTTACCAGGATTTAATAAATTTTTGCATAATATAGATTATTAAATTTGCTTTAGAAACATGGTTCAATACAAATATACTTGTATCAAATCATTCATTATATTACTCATTTTCAGAAATGTTTATTGTAGTAATTAATAGCAACTTTTTCACTAAAAAGTTCTGAATTAAGGATAGAAAGTTGAACCAATGCATCAAATTTAGTTTTCTAAAAAGTAGCAATTTTTTTATAAGGGAAATGCAGGTGTGCTTCTTAACTGCAAAATTCATTGTTTACATCTGAGAAGTTGTGCGTTATATGGAGAATTGCGTTATAAAGATCTTCTACTGTATGTAAAGTTATCTCGAGTTATGCCGGTCTTATTTAAAAATACATTTAAAAAGAGACCGGGCATACGTAGTAGGCCTAGTGCATGCTGCCAAAAGCAGCGGGGCCAACAACTCTAGGTTTATTTGGGATAGATTTTCATTTAAAAATGTAAAAATTTGGTACAAATGTCATATTCACCCCATATTGGCGCGATTTTTGTCGGTTGTCAATTTGGCGAAAACAACATAATCCGGGTTACCACATCAAGCAAAATAACGACACTTTGGCGCAAGTTAAGTACCTGTTGCCTATATGATATTGGCGACAGAAAAAAATCGTACCAATATGGGACGAATATGAGATCTGTACCTAAAATCATACACATTCGAGAGTTTACACTGCCAAAGGCAGTGCAACCTCCATCATTCGGCTTGTTTAGACAGATTGTTGTGTAAAAATATAAAAATCCTTCAACACTGATTTATTTTAAGCTTATGATTATGAGACTGGACAACGCCGGGGGATCAGGTTCAGGACGTTCGTATAATGAAAATAAAAAACTAGTTGGACGTGCCAATCCCAAAACTTTCTTTGATCTCATACATCTTATTATTTCAAAAAGTAGTTACAGATATTAATACAGTATAAGACCCCAAATCCGGAATGCTCGGAATATTCTATTTTATCTGAGTATACTAATAAAAGTGTGCTTAATTTTTTTTTTTTTTACATTTTATTTATGCTTATTTTAAGCATGGTACTTCCTCAAACAATAACCTTAGTATATTAAGTCTTTATTTTAATCTACGCGATTGTTCTGATTATACATAATTGATAATTATTAATTTCCTTAAAAATTAATGTCTTAAATCAGAAAATATTAAATAAATTAAATTTACTCTTATATAAACAGTATACATAAGAGCACTAAATTTCTAAAAAGCAATAAGTTACTTACTTCTCATAAAGATAGGCAATAAAACAAAAAGAAGTACCTTCCATGCAGCATATAAAACGTGATTTAGCCTGCAAGTTTGAATCTAAAAGACTAAAGATTATTCTTTCTAATCTATAGCCTTCCAGACGCATTCCAACGGGCCAACACAAAAATAAGCAACCAGCGATGCTGCAACTGTACTAGTAATTAGTTGAATTTTGCACCTTTCTGCACTGACCGTTGTCATGTTAGTGGCAATAACTGATGCTGCTGATGAACAGATCACCCAGCTTAACACCTACTCGCACCATCCTTGTTGCCTTTCCATCATCAACTGTAGCAGCTAAAGCATGTAGCAAACTAAAAAAAAAAAAAAAAATCTAGTGGGTACATGCATACATATACAGAAATTAGTTTTTGAAAAGCAAATATTATTTACTAATGAATAACTATTTATTAGCTAAGAAATGTAAATATGCTTGTTTGAAACCATTAGACAAAGAAAGAAATAATTATGCTACTGTAGCATGTAAATATTTATCACATACTGCTAATTATGAAAAAATACTTTTAAAGTGATATAAACATTGGAATAAATTTTTGGTATTTAAAAAAAAGGATACCATACAGCAAAACAGTTCTTTTGTTTACATTACATTTTTATCAAATTTTAGGATAAAGTTATAAGAATTCACAAAATGTAAGCCTCAACATCTTAAGAATTTTAAATCAAAACATCTTAAGCACAATTATACATATTTAAAAAATAAAAGCACCTTAAACATATTAATATTTAAAAAATGAAAACCAAAATATAATACAAGTATAAATATTTGATTCAAAAGATAAACGCCGATTTTTTAAAGTACCCTAAAGCAGGGACAGAGAAACGGAAAATAGCTAATTATACATGTTTACTAAAACAGTATCATTTGTAACATTAACAAAAACCTAAAAAAATAATAATTTTGCCTCAAAGTAATAATTTATAAAAATACACATGCTACCACTTAAATTCCTTCAACTATTTACGAAACTTTAATAAAACTACATTTAAATACAAAATATATAATTATATATATAAAAAAAATCATTACATACCAAATAGAAGTCTTTTGGTTTATAAAATTGCCACGGTTATTCGCTAATTTAACAATATTTTCCAAAGGATAATACGCTAACAGTTACATGCAAACGAAACACTTCCGGTTGCAAAGCTGTCTGCAACCGAA
Source organism: Maratus speciosus (assembly GCA_963932465.1). Lineage (NCBI taxonomy): Eukaryota > Metazoa > Arthropoda > Arachnida > Araneae > Salticidae > Maratus > Maratus speciosus. The sequence goes on from OZ010795.1 coordinate 512,627,029, forward strand.
AAATGCATGCAAACGTAACGCATCGTCTGCAACTCGTCTGGTAACTCTGGCAAAAATTGCAGAAGCTTCAGACCTTCCGCAAAACCCAATTGCAATGGTAAGTTGGTGAAAAGATGGCGGATGTATTATTATTTGTAAGAGAAACGACGACGGAAAATCTTCAACAGATAACAAGAACTCCCAAAGACAAGTCAAATCAATTATTTGATGAAAGAGTATTACAATTTGTGGAAAAATACAGACTATTAAAAAAAGCTACCCAGCTTCATATTGACGAATTAACGCCTCATTTATAGACGGCACCGAATGCCCTCTCAGTTGATATGCAAGTAAGTAAAAAAAATTATTTTCTTTTATAAGATTCGACACAAATGTGAAATTTGATCTATATATATATTTCAGCTGCATTGTTACATTTGATTTCTATTTCTAATTTACTGAATATTTGAAAATGAAGCTCACTATGTTATTGTTTTCATTTATGTATTTGGATCAATATACTATTTCAAATTTTTCTTTTTGAGCTTTAAATAAAATCCGTTTCTTAAATTTAGGGTTTTTTCTTATATGTAATGAAATCTCTAGCTAAGCTATCACCTTCATTATTATTAGCCACTTCTGGCATAATAAAAAATATTACCTTTTGAAATGTATATATTTATATAATATTATTGTTTCAGCAATATATTGTTTTCTAGTACAAGTATTTTATTATTATTATTTTGAAATTACTATAATAATTTAAGTTTTTATATAAAGGAAGTAATTTTATGTGTGCATTCTGAATAAAATCTATTAAATATAGTATAGTATAATATAAAATCCTATTATCTTTGCTTATGTTAGTAGAAAAAAAATTTCCTTTGTATTCATTTTATTTTGCACATTTGAAAATGCAGCAATCTGCAAAGTAAAATCTATCATCACTTGTAATAAATCTTTTCTGAAATATCATAAATTGTTTTGAATAAACAGTTTACTCAAGTTGAATTAAAAGTTACTTCAATGTGTATCTCAGATTTAAATCAGTAGCATTGAATGAAGATGTCTTTCTGGGAGCTCTCACTGTATGTGTATATGAAACTAAAAGAGTATTTATTTATTTTAACAGCAAAATTAAATACATTCATAATGTTATTCATAACTTTTTTTAATCAATGAAAATATTATACTCATTTTAATCATTTTATTTTAAATTAGTTGTTATTGATAACTCTTATTAGCTTTGGAATACCTAATGAGTTTTTAATATATGAAACTCTTCAGATAGTGGTATAAAATGAAATTATTTACTGAAAAACAAAAAAACATTTTAATATGGTTATCTATAAATGTACAATTAATATAACTTTTCTAATCCCAAACGAACTTAATATCAAAATATTAATTTAAAATGTACTGCTGTTATCACTGAAGATAGGAGTCGACTTCTGTAACACAAAGGACTGAGTTATGAAGGATGGAAGAAAGATATAGTGTTGAATTTTTATGACAGCTGGCTACACTTGCAGGCAGGAGTTTATTTCGATTTTCTGTCTTCGAGTGTAACTTGCTAGATCTTCAGATACTATGATCTTCACAACCAATAATATACATTGAGCTTGCTGTTGCTGTAAACCTTGATGTCGTCTACACCACACTTGCTGCTGCCCTGGTTTCAGTTTGTGTTGCCAATGAACATGCTTACATTAAGTTAATATTTTGATAATTAAGTTCATTTGGGATTTGGAAAGTTATTTTATGTGCACATTTTTTGAAAAACTATGTTAAAAATTAGTAATTTTTTTTAGTGTATTTTTATTTTATATCTTTATCTGAAAAGTGTTACACATTAGAATTGTATTAGGAATTCTAAAATTAGTTATTTGCAGCACCTAAATTAAAAGGAAGTAATTCATGTGTGTTTAATATTTTTGTTGTTTAATAAATAAAGTACATGGCGTGAATATTACAAGAAACTATTTTTCAAATTTTACCTTTTCTAATTTGCTGTATCACTAAATAAGAAATTTTGTGTATAAAACTAGTCTTCCTATGTTAAAACTTTAAAGATTTTCTTTGCGTTTAATTCTAGAGACTGATTTTTTATTAAAGCAAATAAATACTTCAATTTTTACTACTTTTTTTTTCTTTGAAGTAAGGTGTTTTCAGTAATTTTTTGCTTCTATTTTTAATTATGTCTGACATAAATACATATTGCCTAGTTATGTATACACATATATTTAAAGTACAGTTGTATTTATTCAGTCTTTCATTATTTTAACATAAATTGAATGCAATTAAAATATATACTTTTCAAAAATAAATTCTGATACAAAAAATAAAGTTGTTTGATAAATTTGGGGGTGTTCTTCAAAGTAATAGAATTTATAGTGAAGGTATCATCTCCATTTAAATTATTGTTATTGTTAATCCCACAGTTCAAGCATTCTTTTTTAATAAATATGTTTACACAATAATAATGCTGCTGTTCTTGCAATATCATCTTATAGCACAGATATTTTTAAATTTTCTTATTTTGTTTTATTACTATAATTTTATGCTCCTATTTACATAATGAATAGCAGAAAGAATTTCCTTTGCTATTCTCTTTTTTTCGAGCACTTATAAGTAAGATACTAATGTTATTTAAATTTATTTTCCCTTATAAAGAAATTTAGTTTCATAAACAGTCTATTCAAATTAAGTTTCAGTATGCCTGGAAGGATTAAATCATTTTCAATAATGAAAGGATTAACAAATAAGTAAGAATACATTATGTTTTTATATGAAACTCAATAATAAAATCCAGAAAATAGTCTTTTAAACAAACACTTTCATATCTTATTATACTACAGTTTAAAAGAAAATGAAAGTGGTTAAACTGTCTTCGGAAATCAAATTACTTGAAAGAAATATTAGACTAAAAAGTAAGGAAAAAAGCACTTATTGTACTTAAAAGTAGAAAACAACTTTTTATCAAAAATCTGGAGGTCAAAATAAGGAGCTTGAGGTGCTACTAAGAATATTTCAAGTAAATTGGAATTTTTATCACATTCATAATATAGTTTAATTTATAATGCATGTTTAAGATTTTTATTTTCAGATCTTCATGCTCTGGCAATTTTCTTTTAATCTCTGGGTTGGATTGTTCGCAAAAAAGTTATTTTGTACTTTTAAATATGTTTGTCAAATAAACATGTTATTTTGTTTTCTACTCTTTAGTATTTGATTAATATTAGAGTCAAAAATACTCAGGAGGATGAAAAAAGAGCTCTCACCAAGTTTGGGCAATGAGCTGACAATTGTGATAAAGCTGTCACTTTCTTCTTAATTTTGCATCTTTATTTATATTACTGCAATTGTTACTTTACATTGTTGTAACAAATAAATGTTCATGGTTGAGTCATGTGGTAATAGATTTAAAAAAAAAAAAAAAAAAAAAAAAAAAAAAAAAAAAAATCATGCCCGAAAATTAGTTATATTAAGAAATCATAATTGTTTTTCAATTAAAAATGAAAATTTAATTAAAATTAATCTGTTAAAATTTACTTAAGCTGTGAAACAGAGAGTTAAATCTGATAAAATTAATAGAAAAACAATGAAAAGAAAAGCATTGATAGATAAGAAAATTAACATACGACTACTTCAATGCTTCATGATAGAAGTCTTTTCTTCCATGCAAAATAAATGAATAAAAAGAAAAGTTCCCAGTTAAACTGATGGCATTGAGCTAACAGGCTGTTCATAATTAATTGTATATTATGCTCTTATTTCAAAGAATAATGCCCCTCAAAAAATAAATGAAGGGGGATTAACCCCCGTTTCCCCCTTTATACTTAACCAATGAATCTCCAAATCTAATCAGGGAATCTTTTTAACATAATAAACTGGTATACCAAATTTGAAGCAAATCAGATAACTCTGCATGAAAAAACCATTTAGCTAAATTAAGGGGGTATTAGCTCCCCCTTTTCGCCCTTTATGATGAACCTTCAAATCTAATCAGAAAAGCTCCTTATCAGAAAAAACATAGAAAAAAAAGTAAACTGGACAATTCTGCATGAAAACCGATTTATCTAAAATAAGGGGAGGGGACTTTTCCCCCTTTTATACTTAACCAATGAATCTCCAAATCAAATGAAGGAAGCACCATATTGGAATAAACTAGTATATCAAATTTGAAGCAAATCGAATAATTCTGCATAAAAAACCATTTATCTAGATTAAGGGGGGGGGGACTATCTCCCGTCCCTCCTTTATACTTAACCAATAAACCTCCAAATCTAACCAAGGCAGCTCCTGAACATAATAAACCGGCATACCAAATTTGGAGCAAATCGAATAACTCTGCATGAAAAACCCATTTATCTAAGTTAAGGGGGCGGGGGAGTATAGCCGCCCTTTCCTCCCTTTATACTTAACTAACGATCCTCTAAATCTAATCAGGGAAGCTCCGTAACATAATAAACCAGCATACCAAATTTGGAGCAAATCGAACAATTCTACATGAAAAACCCATTTATCTAAATTAAGGGGGGGGATTAGCCCTCCTTTTCCCCCTTTATCCTTAAAAAATGAATCCCCAAAACTAATCAGGGAAGCGCCTTATCAGGATGAACCTAGAAATTTTTTTAAAAGCAAATCTGATATTTCTATCAAGAGTTATCGCGTCACGTACATACATACAGAACCGGCGAGCACATAAGCTCTCAGGCTTTGATAGCCTGTGAGCTAAAAAGTGAGGAAAACAGTAGCAAAGTATTATATTATTGTTAATGCTGTTTCTAATTCTGCTTTATTTTACTCTGAAGATTAAAAAAGAGACTCTTTTAATAAAGCATTGAAATATTTAAATGCTAAATTAATTTTGGCTGCTTGTGCTTTTCATTATCCCTTTTTACATGAAATGTATTTATAATGAATTATATTATGAGTATGTAAAACAACAAATTTTATCATTTTATAAGTAATAATGTTTCAAATCAAAATGGCACTCGGGTAAAGATCCTGTCTGTGCTCATAAAAGAACATTTCATTGCTTTATATGTTTATAAAGTATATTTTATTAAATACATGATTTGTACAAACCAACATAATGAAAAGCACATGCAGCCCAAATAAATTTAGCATCCAGCTGTTTCATAAAAGGAGACCAATCTTCAATCTCAGGCAAAATAAAAGAGTGAGAAACAGCAGTAGTAACATTACATATACTTTGCTGCTAAGAAGACGAAATAGCTGTATGCTAATTTTTTTTCTGCTTATGCTTTTCTTTACGTTAGTTTTTAGAGCCAGTTCCTCTCAATAGAATTAGTTTTTATGTATCTTATCAGCTTTTTAGATGCTCTGAGAAAAGCTATCCAGCCCCCCCCCCCCTTCCCAACATATCCATCTCTCATTGTTGCTGCAAAGCTAAATATGTTTTAGAAAAAAAAATTACTTCATTGACATATTTTCCTCAACAACACAATATCTAAATCAATTATTTTTTTATTAAAAATTACCCAGTAATTTTTAATCCAATAAATATTTATTAAATCACAGTAAATTTTATGTAAATGTAGTATTAAGCATGGCAAATTCATTTAAATGTTGCTATTTTTCTCCTTCTACATATGCACTTTAAACATAGTAACTGAAATACAGCTTTCAATTAATATATTCATCTAAAAAAAAAAAAATGTACTATTTTTTTTATAAGTTGTTTCAATTCATGGATTAACTTAACAGTCCTCAGTTTAGCGTACATTTAGTTTATTTTTATATCCATTACCAAGTTTCATTCATTTTATCTGTAGGTGTATAATACTGTAAAATAACACAAATTTGTTTATGCTTGATCAGGATCCCCCCCCCCCCCCATCTGTCCTGAAAGCACTCCTTCTACAGCAATATGAACAAAATTGACTGATGGCTAATAAAATACAGCTTCCTATTTTTAATTCATATGTAAATAAATCATACCTGTATTTTTTTTCTGTGAAAATAAAATCTAGATTTTTTTTATTGTATTTAATTAATAAAAATATTCAAAATCTGCATATGCGATCACAACTGTAAAATAATGTAAATAATTAAAATTTCTTTTTTAAAGAAATTATTTTTGTTAGCAATATTTTTACTATTGACTGAAAGAAACAACTTTGTCGCTACAGGATATTAGTTGAATGACTATGTTTTAACTATTGTGGTTTATTGAACAGTTCTCCCCCCCCCCCCCACCTATAAAAATATATTCATTTAGAATAGTAAGAAAAATTTTATTCTGTACATATAATTAAATTTGTTAAATATTTTCTAATATTTTTATTATCAACACCGTAACTTAAAAAATGAAAGCTTTATAAGCCATAATGATAAACTAAAAAAAATATATTTATTTATTTTACATAAAATTTATATTAGAACAAAACTTTTCTAGACACAAAAAACAAACAATGTAAGTGTACGTAAGCAGCTAAATGAGAATCAGAAGTAAAATGAATTTTACACAGAAAAAAAAAAATACTAAGTTGCATCAATCGTTTAATAAAAAAGCGTACTAGCATCATATTAAAAATATATATATATATATATGAAGTTGTGTCTAAAGGAATAACTAAGCAAACGTAAAAATATCAAATTGCTGAGCCGCTGAGCGAAGCAAAATTGTAAATAAATAAAAAACACGTTGGCTGTGATTTAAATGCCTTTAGTATTTGATATAAGCTTTCTTGCTTCCTATTGGCTTATCATTCATCGAAATCGTTTGTAATCGATGCTCTTTTTAGCAATTTTGCAGACAGGAGTAACTTCTTGCAAGCGTTACAAATGCATGAGTATTTGCAGACCCATTGCAAGTATGTCGTCATCCTATTGCAAGTCAGTTCATTTGCAAGCGTTTCGTTTGCATGTAACTGTAAAAGAAATTTCTATCTAATATCAAAATATTAGCTTCTTGCTAATTTACAAAACCTCAAGCTTTGAACACCACTTATTATACCTACACCTACGACGTTGATACACGCATGCGCACGCTAATTTACAAACCCTCTAACTTTGGACACCTACCAAACGCGCATGCGCGTACTGATCTCTTCTCGCCAAATTATTTGGCTACATTTCCCTTTCGCCAAGGGTGTTCAAAGCTTGAGGGTTTGTAAATTAGCTACCATTACCTTCTATAGGAATGTCCGATCTTGGATGTTAATCTATGCAACGACTGAATGTATACTGCCATCTATAAATCGTTTTAATCAAAAATTCAGTGATTTGCTTGTCACTGGCTTTGTTGCGATTACATAAAAATAACTGTTAATTTATAACATTATTGTGCTCATTTATGAAGCAGAAATCATGATGGTGTTACTTTCGGGTTGGAGAATTGTTTTGGACTGATATTAGTCGAGTTTTGTTTATGTAGTACTTCAACAATCATGTTTAGCGTTATATAGAATGTTTATTTTATTCTTCATGATGGCCTCGTCGTTGACATCTGAGGAAGAACAGGTTACTAGCACTTATTTTTTTAATATTCTGATTTTTTTTTTTTTAATAACATTTCATACGTTTTAAATTTAATTATTTATTCGAACTCAATTAGTATAAAGTCAAACAAGCATATATGATAAATTACTGAAAGAATGCAATCGCACTTCTTAATAAAATATTAAAAAGACATTAAAAATGCATTAAAAGTTACTAGAAAGAAATGCTTTTAGACCTAAATGAATTGTTATAAACGTTACACTAATGAAAATTGTAATTAATCAGGAAGTGACTTAGATTTTGTAAAGTATAATACAATTATTTAAACTTTTAACATTAATAGTTCGTAAAATAATTTGCCTTTTTTTTTTTTTTTTTTTTTGCTTCCAAATCTATAAAATAAAAGTTGAGTAATATTCTTAACTTGGCTTTCATGCAGCCCTCATACTGCAGCGAAATTAATATAAATTTTACAATATAAAATTGAAATATATTTTTTCCCATCTGTTCTTTTTTAACACCCATAATTATCTGTAATTACTGAAATCTGATTTTCAACTGTGTCATTCGTTTTCTAAATTGTTTATATATTTTTTCTTTCACTTTTTAAAACTAAGTTCAGCTACAGTATTCTGGAATTGTTAGAAATTGTTTTATAATCTATGCTTGATGCATGGTTTATTTATGTTTCATGTAGTATATACAAGTTATAAAATTGAAACAGTTAATCTAAATTTTCACAATAATTTCTAAATTCAACACATAAGATTTCAACATTGTCTTTAATTATATCTCTCTCAATTTATACAGTTCAAGTTTGAAAATTGGCTTTAGAAAACACATGACTTTACATTTGTATTGTTCCTGGTGAAATTAAAGCCCAGTAATGACATATTAATGAAATCAGCATTTTTGTGTGGAGCCATATGTGCAGATTTTTGCATGGGACTATTACTACTATAGAAAGCCTAGCTGAAAATTATTTTGTTCTCTTAGGGCTGGTAGGGGAAAGTACCCAGTGTATGATAATCTAAGCTGGATTTGCAATTCAACATTTAATGGTTACTCTGCCCTTCAACTTAGGAAAATAAGAATTACTGGAATATATCCCTTAGATCGTTTTCTTTTTAAAACTGCACTTGTTAAAAAATATAAAAATGTTTTTATAAAAAAAAAATCAAAATTTAAAATGTCACATCAATATATCCAGTTTTTGATAATCTGTATCCAGTGTTTGATATGCTGCATCCAGTGTTTGATAGGCATTTTAATATCTGTTAATTATCAGATTTTCTTTCAAAATAACCAGTATATTTAAGTTACACAGTTAAATGGAACTTCAGGAGAAGATTATTTTCAAAAATATTTCCGTTTATTAACTATTCAAACAATTATACACATAAGCCTATACATACTGATAGTGTCGCCTACTTTGAGCTTATAGCTGCTCAAAATTATGATATAAACGTAAAATCAATGTAATATGATAAAAAGTAAAGAACTAATACAAATATTATAATGAAAAGTCAGATATTTTCTGATCATTCATCATTCAAATCACTTTCGATTCCAAATTAATCAGGGGTCTGTCCAGACTTTTCTCCCAGGGTCCTGTTTTTGTGAAATTGTGAAGTTTTTCTTATTTTTGTGAAAATGCTAGTCATAATTTTGTGAATTTTAAATTATCGATGTATTCGTGTCCTATCCTTCATGTATAAAAAGCTAAGTAATATGCTCTTTGGTGAGTTCAACTGCTTACTTACAGGGCAGATTTTATTTTTAAAGGACTAAATTTGTGAAAAGTTCAATTTGAAAGTGAAAAAATTCTGTGAAATGTCTATTTAAGAGACAAATAATTTTGTGAAGGGTCTTGTTTTGGGATAAAATGTTTTGTTAAGGGTCCTGTTTGGGGATAAATAATTTTGTGAAGGGTCCTGTTTTAAGATAAATTATTTTGTGAAGGGTCCTTTAAAGGACCTGAAAATTTCCTGAACATATCCCTGTTAATCTATGTTAAACTCAGAGTCAATATCAGTTGCACAAATGTGGCAGATAAACTGGAGCTCATCTTCATCTTCATCACTATCATCAATCCCAAATGCCTTCAAATTTGTTTTTGGAATGCATTTGTAGTGAAATGTACTTTCACAATCATATCCAATGTCTCTGAATGTTTAAAATCAATTCAGAGGAATAACTCTTGCAGCAGATCTTACAGATCCACTCTCCTTCATCGTTAAACATAAGTCTCTTCTTATAGTTGTTTTCTCTGTGTATAACGGAAACTCGACTGAAATGGAAAATTTTGTGATCTCTTCAAAATAACGCACTTTCTAAGATGTAAACCTGTCTAAATCAGAATATTTCCGCTTCCTTTTGAATTTAATCTTGGCAGGTTTCCTTACATTTTGCTAAACTTTCGTAATTAAACTTGTAATTCTATAATGACATATTTTCTAAAGATTTTGGTGTGTTTGTGTGTGTGTGTGTGTGGGGGGGGGGGGGGGGGGCTGCAGCACCATCAGCCCACTAATTGGATATGCCGCTGGGTTCAGCAGTGTATGACATAAGCCAGAGGTGTTTGCAGCTCAACTTAAAGAATCCTGAATTTATATCAAAATTACAAAAAAAAAAAAAGGGCTGGAGGTACAACAGTTAACATTTTTAGGATTTTTTTTTCATTGTAAGCAATAAAATATATAACTAAGACATTTTTTAAATACTGAAAATATTTTATAAATAGATACTCTAGATAGTTTCTAAATTTTCATTACCCAACAATAATTTTCTAATAACAATAATTGAAAAATAGTTTCAAAAATTCTTGAAATCAGAAAATTTCCTATAAGCAAACAGCCGTAGCAGGCCTATCAAGAAACATAAATTTATGTTATTCTGTCTTAATATTTTATCAGCTACAAAATTCTTTTATTTTAACAGTAAAAGTAAAGGTCTCAATAACTGGAAAATTAAAAAACCATTGTTTCAAATATATTATCAAACACTAGTTAAATTGGAAGTTTTCTAAACCAGTAATTGAATGTGCCCTCTCTGCTTTCAGGTTAGGGTTAGAAAGCAGAAACTTGGACCATAAGAAAAAAGAATTAAAGCTCTACACAATAGTATGTCACATTATTGCCCAGTGATTAAAATGTCAAGGATAAAAATAGATATAACAAAACTTACCTCCCAGATTTCTTATACGAACTGACTGCAGTGACTGCAAAATGCCAGACTAACTTTTCAGCAACTTAATTCCAAAACAATTTCATAAAGAAGAAGAACAAAACTTAGTTGTAAATGAAGATAAAGGCATGAACTATCACAGGGAATGAAGAATATGTGACAGCATGGTCTGTAAACCTTATAATAAGTAATTTTGTTGAAAATCAAACACTGGTTACTTTCCCCTACATGTTGATAGTATTCTCTCTGTTTATTTTTTCAGAAGTTCTCATAACAGAAAAGCTTAAAGTTACTTATAATCACCCTATAATGTGTTTTATGATTAAACTAATCACCATGGTGTTTATTAATGTTCTATAAAAGTTACTTTGAATATATTCTGCCTTCTTCATAAATTTAAATGATTGGTACAGCAACAATCAAGAAATTACTTCAAAACCTTATTTCTGATAACTATGCAGTCGAGTCTCTCTATAACGAAGCTCCATACATCGAATTTCTCTATATAATGAATTTTTAGTAGGAAGGGTCCCCTTTTTCCATGATCTCATTAAAAACAGTCTCTATGTAGCAAAATATCTATCTCCAAGGAATTTTTTCATAAAATGCTCTTTATTTATCCAGTTTTAAATAAGCTCCCAAATCACATGGAATCAATTTCCCATCACTGATTCCTGATTTATCGTTCAGTGCTGAGTTTTTTATCTTACTTTTCTACCTTGAATCTCCTTGTTCTTTATATCTGGCGAATTCATCCCCTCCCCCTCCCACACACCTTCCAACATCCTTCTTAAAACAGTGTCAATTGGATTGTTACGCATAATAAGAGTGGGATCAGAGAGGTAATTGAAGGTGAATGAGATTGAAGATCATTCAGAAGGTTAAATTAGAAAAATAAACTCTCTTTTAATCAAGCACAACGAGTCGATATTCGTAATATTCCCCGCCAGAAAGCTCCCGAGATCCGCTGGTGTGACACGTGACCTGATGCACCCCACAAAAAAGCAGGCGGGAAAGAAGGCGCAAGCCGCTATTGGTCGAATGAAAAATTCTCCCTCGACAGCTGCAGCTGTGAGAGCAGATCACTGTCACCGTTTAGAACACGTTTTCATCTATCCAAACTAAAGCTCTCAACCCTTACAGTTACAGTAGTAGATATTGTTTCTGGCTTTCTTTAGTGTGAAAGATTCACAAAACTTAATCTGTTTGAGTGCGTTTTTTTATTGCTTCTGTAAAAAATGCCTCTTATGAACTGCATAACTCTCTGTGATAAAGTGAAGATTTTGAATAAAATCGCTAAGAGATTGAAAAAAAATAAGATGTGGCAAAAACGTTTGAGATTCCAGCAAGCAGTCTGTCAACAATCATAAAAAATAGAGAGTCAATCACTGATCAATATTCGGATCTTGGTTTGGCAAGAAAAAGAAAAAGGATGTGCCAATATGAGGACTTGGACTGAGTAATATTTAAGTGGATTAAATGTATAAGGGACCGGAATCTACCACTTTCGGGACCAATGATTTTAGAAAAGGCTCTAGAATATGCTTAATCTCTTGGGCACTCTTACTTCCAAGCCAGCATTGGTTGGCTAGAAAAGTCCAAGAAAAGGCATGGATTATTCTAGAAGTTTATCTGCGATGAAAGTACGAATGCTCCGGTGACAGCATGTGAGAACTGGAGTCTTAAAATACCAGAAATTCTAAAAGAATTCGCACCTGAGAACATTTCAATGCTGATGAAACAAGACTCTTTTACAAGTGTCCTCCAAACAAGACTCTGGCGTTTAAAGAAGATAAATGTTTTGGCAGTAAACAAAACAAACAAAGGATTACTATTCTGTTGTGTGCTCAGTGTTCGAAATTAGCGGTCGTTAGTCGTCAAATGCAACCAAATTATTGCATTTGACAACTACAAAATTATTCTCGGTCGTCAAATTTGATGCCTAGCTTTCTAAAAAAATATTTATTGTATTATTTTAACAGTGAAAATAATTAGTGTACCTTTTGATTTCATGTTACAAGATTCAAATGTAGATGCATTGCATGTTTTTTTAATTTTTACTAGATTCAATTGTAACTATCAACACTGTATAAAATTTGTTTTTGTTTTGCTAAGAAGATATCAAGTTTTAAATTTATTTAACATGATTAAGTGCACTTTTCTGTTAATTTCTAAGTATAGCAATAATTAAAAAAGCTTTTCATCACTTTTAAGTTTCTTCAATTTTTATAATCTTGGAAATTAAGAACTTCAATAATTTTAAATAAAAACAAGTATTGGTACTTTTCTAAAATGTAGCATAGAGTATTTACAGTAATAATGTAAAAAATAAATTTTAGAAATTGCAACTAAAAATTTTAAAGTTAACGCCTAAGATTTTTACAGTAGTCGTCATTTGACGCCTACCTTTTATTTCCCAATTTCTATCACTGTGTGTGCATTAGTCTTAAAAAGTGTATTGCGAAACTTTATAAAGCTTGGAGATTTGATGTAACTGAAAAAACAATTTACAATTGCTTCAAAAAGGCCAGCTTTTCTAAACTGGCTAATAATGCAGATTCTGAGGACGAAGAAGATGTGGCTTTAGCAGAAAGAGGAATGGAAATTAATTAAAGAACACTGAAATGTCAAAGAAAATATTACTCTCTCTGATTTTTGGAAGTGGATGACAATCTCACTATTGCACAGTATCCTACTGATAGTGATATTTTAAACAGCATTATGAACAATGGTGGTGAGAGTGACAATGAGCATGAAAACGAAAACAAGAGAAAAACCATCACACAGTGAAATGATGAGTTCTTTTGATCTTATAAGGAGAGGACTTCAAATGGAGGAAAATTTTCCCGATACAATTTTTCATTCCCTGCTAAAGTGTGAACATTTTTTCGAGAGTGTAAGAATTTTGAAATCAAAACAGCAAAAAATTACAGATTTCTTCGTCTAAAATTAATGTAAGTTTTCCTTATGTGATTTTTATTATGCTTTGAAATAATTGTCTGTTCTCTTTTTTGAAACTGCTTAAATAATTAAGAAATACAATATTAGGTGAATATTTATAGTTAAACATTTCAAATTCTTAATTAAACACCTCAAAAATAATTTTTGTTCAAAATTTACTCATTAAATAGGAATTTTTACTCATTTTCTATATAAAGAATTTCTCTATATAACAAATTTTTTACTGGAACAATGGATTTCGTTATATAGAGACTCGACTGTATATTATACTATATATACAAAATATCTAGTTTTTAAGCTTCTTAATATTTATATTACCAATTTAAGGTTAGTGTGTTAATGATTATTTTTTTTATCTTAAAAATATTTATATTACCAATTTAAGGTTAGTGTGTTAATGATTATTTTTTTTATCTTAAAAATATTTATATTACCAATTTAAGGTTAGTGTGTTAATGATTATTTTTTTTATCTTAAAAATATTTTAATCCTGTCGGGCTAGCTCAAATTAAAATCACACAGAAATTTCACATTATTTCAAGATATCAATTTTTCGGGGCGTAACTTTTTAAATATTTTTTATTTATTCTTGGTAAGATGGCACATAACAAATCGAATTGCACATAACACAATACACAAAATAATAACTGTCATCAATATTACATGTTACCACAACTCAAAACAGAACAGAACTCTAACGAACTAACAGCATTTCTTATTGGGCAAAGCTAATGGAAGCCGGTCACATGATTGCCAGTAAAGCCTATTTTTGGAACGGGTGGCGCGTTACATCCTCCCCCTCTGTTTCCAATTTACGTCTCTGAGAGGAAACAGGATGCTTTCTGGGTCTTTCTCTTTTTCTCAAGGGTGCAACTGGAATAGTTTCAGATTCTTGGAAAGGTGACAAGGCGGAAATGTGATAAGCCCCAATTCGCTCAGTAGGATTGTCCAGACTAGCAATGTCATATGTCACCAGTGACTTTTAAGACAAAACTATGTATGGCCCATCTTTCTTAGGCATAAATTTTGCTGTTTTATTTTTACTTGCCTTGCTCACAGGGTGTAGGGTAAACCATACTTTATCACCAGGTGTGAAATACACTCATCTATGATTTTTATCGTAATATTTCTTCCGCTGATCTTGTTTCATTTCAATACGCTCTTTCACACTTTTTGAAATATTTGCAAGACGTTTAAGATATGGGGTTATTTCCGGAACAAAATTATCGTTTTCCACAACAGCTCTGAAATCGTTCACCGCATCGTCGATTGTTCTTAGTTCTCGACCAAATTGCTAATAGGTGGCAGTTTGGCCTGTTGTATCAGATTTGGCAGAGTTCATAGCAAATCTGAAAAAAGGAAGTTTATCAATCCAGGAACTGTGTTCATATCCAACAAGGATTGCTATTCGAGATTTCAAATCTCGATTTTTACGTTCAACCGGATTGGCCTGAGGTATGAGGATGGTACAAAGGTGCCAATGATTGATCTATTCCAAGAATGTGACAAACTTGTTGTAGAACAGCGCTCACAAACTGAGGGCCATTATCACTTATGAGTCTTCTTGGGATACCATAACGAAGGAAGATCTCTTCAATCAGAGTAGTCGCACATTCTTGTGTAGTGACAGTTGTTAGGGCAAATAGTTCTACTCATTTAGTGGCACAATCTTCTACTATAAAAATCTATCGATTCTCATCTTTACCAGGAGGCAATGGTCCAAAGAGATCAATGCTGAGGGTCTCAAATTGCTGAGCATAAGCAGGTGTTCGTAATAAACCAGCTGGTTTCTGATTTGTTGCTTTATAACGGGTGCACTCTGGGCACTTCTTCACATATTCAGAAATGTATGCTCTCATGCCTGTCCAATAATATCTCTTAGCAATTCTCTGAATAAGTTCCTGCTTCACCATAATGTCCAGCTGAGGGGTTGTCATGATGAAGTTAAAAAATATTTTGTCTTTCTTGTACTGGAAGGACCAGTTGTGCTTCCTCGGCATCTGATTCAAGAGCATTACCTATAAAGCACACCTTGATTCATCAAGAATCCTCTTTCAGTCCAATTGGCGAAATTTTTGCTTTTCTGTTCGTCCTCAAAAGAATCTATGATCTTTTTAAGGTTTTCATCTTGCAACTGCACTTGTCTGATATATTTTGGACTACTTGTTGGCAGGGTTGGAAAAAAACCGGGTTTTTTTGTAAAAAACCAAAAAAACTGGTTTATTTGGTTTAAACCAGGTTTTTTTGGTTTAAACCGGGTTTTTTAAAATATAATTTCCTATTGCATACAGATGCATATCTGTTGATAAAATAAACATTTTTGGATATTATATAAGTAATATAACTTTTGAAAATATTTAAATGAAATAATTACAGTCAATTATATAGAAAATTTAAATCATTTCTAATTTAAACATTATTAGTAACAGCTATGTCTTATGTTCAAAGTAAATTGCTCTACACAGTGAAACATTGATACGTTGAAAATCGTATGAAGAATCCTTTGATTAATAATATAATACTCAATCAATAAACATTTGATGCAGTTTCATGAATATATCATAATTATTCTGTGGTTGTTATTATTATTACTTTTTTAATATCCAAATACTTCAGACGGTTATTTCGTTTTCAGAGTGATAACTCTAAGTGTCCAAGTCAACATTTTTGGCCATTAGATTCAGCAACTAACAGAAAAGATTGATTGGTATTATTGAAGTGCTATAACTAGCACTCAATTTTTGCAAGCTGTGTTATTCAATTTGATATCTTAAGTTACACTTTTAAATTCTTTAAGGATAATCTCCCCCAATCCCAATCCAGAAAATTTTCTTTTACAACTTAACCAAAATCTTAAAGATCATTGTATTTTGTTATTAACTGCTGTAAATAATCTGCATTTTTTAAAGGAAAATATTTTACGCTAAATATTGAATATTATTTATCTATTTTACCTTTTCCAATTTCGCATGTTTTAAGAAAAATCTATAGGGTACCATATCTGTTCAAAAGCACATGCTAATTTTCATTCTATATGCATAGAAACATGACCTAGGCCCATTATATCTCATGTTGACTGCTGAGATGAAGTGTTAAAAGTAGAAATTACTTCTATCTATAATTTAAAACAATTAAATTACAAAAATATATATATATATATTATAATAGATTTTTTTATAAAAAAACCAATTGGTTTAAACCATGGTTAAAACCACTTGGTTTAAACCGTGCCAACCCTGCTTGTTGGAATGTCTATGCTGACAAAATTGCATGTCTCACAGAAAGCAGATTGGTGATTATAGACAGGGCGTGATAGCATGTCAGCCACAACATTAGGTTTTCCACGTTCAGATTCTATTTTCTTCTTAAGAATTTCTTTCTTAGCAGGAGTCATCCGATTAGGTTTTGCAACAACAGGTACACTATCACATGTATTGATACGATGCTCCACAAACGGTGTTGTCTCTACCCCTGGTTGAAAACATTTTTCCTGCTTTTTCAGAACATCATTAAGTTTCTCCCTTTCATCGGAATTTAGATTTTTTCCTTCATCTTCACGTAAAGCGTACGGACTGACTTCGACTGCACCAGCTGACGTACTATTTTCTTCTTTGTATTCATCTACAAAATAAAACTTTTCCCAAGGTTTATCTCTGAAATGCTATGTTTTGTTTGCAGTATCTAATACTATGTTAGCATTATGCAAGAAATCCATACCTAAAAGAGTTCTATTATCCTTGGCATCTGGTAATACTATGAACTCCGTTTCAAAGACTTGGCCTTTAATCTCTAGGGGCACAGTAGCAGACAAAGTGTCTTTAGCTACCGTAATTCCGTCAGCTAATGTTACATCATGAATATGAGGGTTCAGGGCAACACCAGTTTTTAAAAACAATTCATACATACGTTCTCCCGCAATAGACTGATTCGCTCCCGTATCTACACAGACTAACACCTTCTTATTGCAGATCGTGATAGGCACATTTGGAGCTGAAACTATTGATGTATTTACACTATATAGCTGAAGATGATGTGCTTGCACAGTTTGTTTTTTAACTGTAGGGGAACAATCTGGGCATTTCTTCTTTATAAATCCCAATTTACCACAACCATACCAAACAATATCGGATTCTATGCGTTGATTAGCAAACTTAGGGAGAGATCTGTCTTCGTTTGGAGGCTTACTTTGCTTCCAATTATTTTCTCGACAAGAAAACTCTATTATCTTGGGGTACAACTGGATCTCTTTTAGGGAACGTAGATCTTATAATACCATACGCATCTAATTTTTCGGCAAGGTAGATTGGCGAATTTAAATTTTCCCAATCATCTAACATATGTTGTTTGCATTCAATAGGCATGCGCCTTTTCATTTGATCAGCTATGATAAGATCCTGAAGAGCTTCAAAAGACGTTACAGTTAATTCTTTAAGCCAGTTTTCAAAATAAGCTCGAAGTTTGAAATAATAATCTTGACAAGTAATTTCCTTGGCCTTGCGATGAGTAAAGAACAGCTGTCTAAACTTTTCGGCACTAATTTTAAACCTTTTTAGAAGTAAATGTTTAACATGTGAAAAATTTGAAGCGTTTTCTTCTGATTCACAAGCGATAAGTGTAGAGATAGAAGATGGTACAACACTGAGCAAATACAAAACCCATAGATGCTCTGATACCTTCGAGAGCTTTAGCCTACGTTCTAGAAGCACCAAAAACAAGGTTACATCATCAGTTTCTGGCCTGAATGTAGGCAACAGCTTTTGGATATCTATCTTACTCTCCAGGTGAGACATTATCCCTGCTGCATTACCACCTACCGCTCCACTGGGAGCACTTTGGCTCTGAGCCTGTAACTTGAGCTTCTCAAGCTCAAAATTCATCTCAAGCTTTTTTAACTCTAACTTTTCCGCTGTATGCTTTTCTTCTAATTCTAATTTATGCTGTTCTAACTCTACTGCTTTTTGTTTTTCCTCTACGTCTTGCCTGCGCTGTTCTTCCCCGCGAGTCGAAATTTGGTTTCTGACTAATGAATTTACAAAATCAACTTCATACGAGAGGGAGTGTTTAATTTTTTCACGCAATGTGACCACGGTCATAGAGGGTTGCACATCTAAATTCATTTCTAACGCAACCTGATATAAATCCTCTTTACGAGCTTTATTAAGTTCAGACATTTTAAACTTTAGCAAAACAACAAACAAGTATCCCACAAATGCCGAAAATTCTTTTAAATTATTCCCCAAACGTGAGCTTTGCCATTACAACTCATATAAACAAGACTTTAATAAAGCAAAACAGTAAGGTTTAACCTTAACAAAACTCTTACTAAAAACAAAACAAACTTTAAATCCCTGCTGGTATAAATAAACTTGATTGTCATAATGTGACATTTAATCAAAACAATATTTTAACCAATATAAAACCATTTACTGAATAGTTAACACTTCAAACAATATTCTAAATAATATCAAACACATTAATGAATTATTAAATTTTCAACCAATATTATTATTATATTACTAAGACTACTTAATATCGTTTAGTTCAAAATAACTTTAAAAGAAAAGAAAGTTTCTTTTATAAACAAACAATAAATGCAAAAACTTACTCATTCTGTTTTGAAAATCACATTCAAGGCTTTTTTCATCAATAAATTAGGAATTCGAAATTAAATACTTACGCTTAGCATTTAAATAATAACAAACACTTTATAAACATAGTAATCAATTCTCTTACGAAACCAATAATAAAAAAAAATTAAATAAATAAACACATTATCTTTATGAGAGTTGCGATACCATTATAAATACATTTTAACAACTTCTATTTGACAGACAGTTTATCTTCCTCTTTTAAAAAGAAAATAAAAAAAAATAAATGAAAACGTAAATGAATACAGTAGCCTTCCTCTTAACCAGAACTCCGGTGTAACCGGCCGACTTTTTTCCCAACATCAGGCAAAATTAAGAAAGGAAAATTTCGATTTTCCTTTCTTTATAGCTAATGAACTCAAATTTACATAATGTAAAATAATTTCAACTTCTTATAAAGGTATATGACACGGTTTTCAACAATTTAATTTGCATTAAATATTGTTCATTATTTGTTTTAGAAAATATGTACTTTTTTAAAACTACACAAATTAAAAAACTAAATGCATCCTACACATTTAATTAATTAAATATGCAGTCACTTATTTAAGCTTTTTGACTTCTCTGGTTTAACCGTTTTTTCTCTTAACCAGCTAACTCTCGGTCCCGCTTCGGTCGGTTAAGCGGGAGGCTACTGTACTTCTTTCACTTTCTCTCTCTGTTTTTTAAATATGAATCAAAAAATATCTTTACTTAAACAAAGTAAAAATTAAGCGTACATGAACAGAATCAAAAGTAAATTTCAGAATAATGGGTGAGGGGAGGGGGGAAATATACAATACATAAATGAATGGAAAATTATAAAATGAATTAAAATTAATAATGTTAAGTATATGAAGAATGTTTAGAATATGAGAATATCGAGAATGTTACGAATACGAAGAATATCAAGAATGCATTCTTTTTATTAAACAAACAATTGATCCATTCTATTTAAAACGCTTACTTGTTGAAAATATCTTGCAGATTAAATCTTGTAGAACAAATTACTGCAGGCATAAATACTGTAGGCATTGTTGTAATAACAAATGAATTGAAAGTTTTTTAAAACACAAATATCCTAGAATTTTCTTAGGACATTAACGAAATAATTTTACATCTTACCACAACTCAAAACAGAACAGAACTCTAACGAACCAACAGCATTTCTTATTAGGCAAAGATCACGGAAACCAGTCACGTGATTGACGGTAAAGTCTATTTTTGGAACGGGTGGCGTGCATTACAATCCTATTTACTTTTAATTTGCTATTTATCTTATTTTGGTACTTTTTGGTTTGCCAGGCACCAATGATATATATGTATGTATACATGTATCAGGGCTTGAAATTCAATTTTTCATAGGAGGGGAGTCTCCCTACCAACATTTATAAATGGAGGGGAGTTGAGCTATTTGGGAGGGAGAAAAAAATATGAAACCCACTGTTATTTTACGTGCTTTTTAAAGATTTGCATTAATTATTTTGTCATGTCTCTATTAATACAGGCATGACAGAATACAATTGAAGCAATTTAAATCAACAACTCAGAATAATGATGCAAAATGTTTTTTTATTTAAAAAAGTAAGAAGGCAGGGGTGATTCTGATTTTAAAAAAATTTCTGAAACTGACAGCAAATTTTCTGAAAGGTTACAACAAAGGGTATGAAGAGGGGGGGGGGGGGATCGCTCCCAGCACTAGCTATGTGTTTTTTCGTGCCCCTTTGACAAAATTTCTGTTTTTCCGCGATCCTTTGACGAAATTTGCCGTTTTTCCGCAATCCTTTGACGAAATTTGTCGTTTTTCTGCGATCCTTTGACGAAATTAGTTTTTTCCACGATCCTTTTACGAAACTCATTTTTTCCGTGTTCCTTTGCCGAAATTTATGATTTTTTTGCTATCTTTTGATGTAATTTGCGTTTTTTTGCGATCCTTTGATGAATTTCAAGTTTTTTTCCCGCAATCTGATGAAATTTACGTTTTTTCCGCGATCCTTTGACAAAATTTGTGCTTTATTCGCAATCCTTTGCGACGAAATTGGCGATTTTTTTTCCTCGAACGATTGACAAAACTGATTTTTTCGGCGATCATTTGTCAAAATTCACAATATTTTTCTGTTGAACTGATGACTGATTTTTCACAATTTTCGGAACCTAATGCCTTAAATGTTCGGAAAATTCATAACAGAATCACCCCTGAATTCGCCAATCGGTCTCGGACACTTATCAACTGATCTCGAAAAAAAAAAAAATAAGGAAATTTGTCTATCGGTCGCATCGAAAATTCGTGAGTTTCAACGATCTTTCGAGGTAAAAAAAAACTCAAAATGTGTCAATTAGTCACGCAAAAATATTGGGAAATTTGCAAGGCGTTCGCGGGAGTTAATGGTAATTTCAAAATGAAAATTTTTCAGGAAAATGGTGAAATTTTTTGGACGGGAGTCTCCCGCCCACGATATTATTTTGGGTGGGATTTCAAAATTTTGGACGCGAAACCCGCCATCTGTATATATATGTTGTACAGTCGTGGAAAAAAAAAAGTAAACACCCTCTACTAACTCCTCAACAAATTATCATAGACAAAAGTTACTGGTACCGAACAACCGGAAATAAAGTCTACTTTTAAATGATGCATATAAAATTTTCTTAGGGACCATCTACATATTAAAACGAATCCAAACTTCATTTTTTTCAATGGCAATACCCAAATTTAACAAGATATTTCAAATCTTCGGTTCAAACTATGCCTAGACACCAAATTTCAAGTCATTTGTATGATAAGTTATTGAATTATAAACATTCAAAATTTAGTGCTTCTAATGTTAAATTACATTTTCATATTTTTATTTATATCTCCTGAAATTATGTTCCTAACGTACTAATTTTTTTTGTAGCAATAATACTAATATACCCAAACATAAATACGCTTAATTTGCAATTTTTATAATTTTATGATATGAATTAGGAATTATGAAATTAATATTCGAAAAAATTATGAATTGCAACCTGCAATTTTTTTGATGGATTTAAATTTATTAAATCCTGCTTTATGGAAATCCAAAATTTCACGTTTTTCTTCCAAGTAGTTTTCAAATTATGCTTAAAAAACGGCAAAATGATGGTTTAAGGGGCCGTCTATGATAGAAGTGAGTAGCTATTTTGAAATTTATTTTGCTGTCCTGTCTTCATTGACTCCTTGAGTGGCGCTTAAGGTGCTTTGATCAAGAAGGGGACTCTCTCGGGTAACAATGGTGTACGGAACTTCGATTTGGATACAGCCCTTAAAATACGCTTGTTTTAAAATAATTAATTTTTCGGAAACTTATGCAGTACGAATTGCATAAAAATTTGTTTTTAGGCTAATTGGAGGATGTAGAGTTCATTTATGCTGTCAGAATTTTGTACTGCTATTGAAAAAAACAAAGTTATGGTTCGTTTTAATACGTAGATAGCCCCCTAAGCAAATTTTATATATACATCAGTTAAAAGTAGACTTTATTTTCAGTCGTTCGGTACCAGTAACTTTCTTCAACGATAATTTGTTGAGGAGTTAGTAGGGGAGTGTTTACTTTTTTTTCCCCACGACTGTACATATCAGGGTTGGTCAATTTTTGCCGAAGTGGAAAAACCGTCTCACCACTTTTTGCCACTAGCAAAAATTACTAGTATTTTAAAACAGGGTTTTGAGGATTTTATTTTAATTTCATGAGGCAAGAACTTAGAGATACTGATAAACTTATAACATATGGCTGCTCTGCTTATTGGTTAAATTTTCTAGGTGAAGATATAACTCCATTTCCACAAACAATTACAAAATATGTCACTGAAATACAAAACTGCTTTTGCAATCCCTATGCCCACATGCTTGGCTAAAAGAATGCAATAAACATGTTACACCAGGAATGCAGAAAATGTTTATTACTCCCAACATTTCCTCCAATCCATATGAAAATTTCCCTAAAATTTTATATGTTCTAGGTTTGCTTATTTTGTTTAAGTTATAAATTCTGTATTGCTGTAGGTATAGAAATTTTTTTCTCATTTTATGCGCAAGTATATACGGTACATATTTTTATGAGATCAATTTTGTGAAGTTCGCCATACGGATCATTTTATTTGTAGAAAAAGATTTTCTGGATCTTTTAATTTGTTGTAAAAAATTTTCTGGATCTTTTTATTTGTAGAAAAATATTTCTGGATCTTTTTATTTGTAGAAAATTTTTTCTAACTTGGAGAATTATGTAATTCATTGTTAAAATCAAAATCAATTGTATATTTTTTGCAAAATTTCCCCCGATCCTAGATCGCCGTATCGGACATATTCTGCACTCTTGTGTTACACCACAGTTACCTTGCAGCACTTGCTGAAACGGTCAGATAACTTATTTAGATACTTTTATCATGAACCACAGCCATTACATTAAAGTCATTAAGGATCACACTCTAGTGAAATTTCTTTCAATACTATCAGAGACTATAATCTTCATAGTAAAGTAATGTTAAAGATTTTCTGCTGCAATTAAAATCAGTTGCAAATGCTTCAAATAGATTTCAGAGTGACAGTTCAACATTAGCAGATACTTGTCATTTGTGGTGTTCTTTAGTACAGAATCTTGTTTTGCTAAGTCATATTGCCATAGTCAAAAATGTTTCGAACAAGCAGTTCTATCATATCATTTAGTCGCATATTTATTACACCCAAAATACAGAGGGGAATTATTGAATTATGAACGAATGGAGAAAGCTCAAAAGGGATTGAAAGGAATAGATCCTGATCATGTACATCTTGCTATAAAATTTGACATGAAGGAATCGCCTTTTCCACAAACATACTTTACTGCTAATATTGTTGAGTCAGTTTACAGCTCGCAAATGATGGGAGAGTATTTCATCTGTTTGTGACATATCAAGGTATTTTTGTGAACTAGTTACTCATTTAAACTAATTATGAAACATTTGACTCTTTGTTGGCCAAATACTGTTGCTGTTGAAAGAACATTTAAAAATTTTTCTTTTATTCAGTCTGATATCAGAAACAAATTTTCTCTGGAAACTTCCACAAAACTTTTATTTTGAAATGCAATGTTAAAAAAAGAAAACTAATGCAGTAATTTTGTGGTCTGTTTGACTTTGAAATATGCATTTTTTTAGATGTTTTACTTTAATAAAATAAAAATGTAAATTTGTAGTTTTATTTTTATGGTTATGCTATTTATTATTAATTATAAATACTTTTTAAGTTAAAAATCTTTAAAAAAAAAAAAAATCCATTAAGGTGTAAAGGATGAAAATTGAAATATATAGCACCATTCTAATTTTATTTTTCCACTCTTTTTTCCTCATTTTTTCCATTTTTGCCTGTTTTTTTCCATTTTTTGCCACTGTCTCGGCAAAAAGCCAACCCTGGTATATATACACACATACATATATAGTATATATATATATATATATATACACATATAGCTTATATATATATATATATATACCTAATGTATATATAACATTGGTGCCCGGCTAACCAAAAAGTACCCTTTTTTTAACACTCATTCATTTAACTTAATAACTTGGTTTTTGTATATAAAGATGGAATTTTGTAATCTATTTTTCACTCACTACCTGATATACTAGAAGTATAAAAATTATGTAAACAGATGTGTTTCTGAAGACAACATAACATTTTAATATTTTTAGAACTTAAATTATAAATTAATAAATTCATTTTTCTGTTAACCAGATACAGGTGATAAATTGCCAAATATTCTTTGTGATTACAATTGTATAAAATTGATATTAAATTATGATTATATGTTAAGAAAATAGTTTGGAAATCGTGAATAGACAGTTTATTATTTTTTCCTCCTGTCATATCTTAAAAAAGAAACAGTGAAAAATTGTAAGTGTTTTAGTGAATTCACAAGTTTGCACTTTCTGCCAAGCATAGATGAAAGTGATGAACTTTCCATTATCAATGCCCCATGCCAAATTAACGTATTGCTGCAGAATTTTTTTGAACATGAAATTTGGCATGATTTTTAAAATATACCTTGAATGCTTATAATAGTGTTTTTTGAACTATCTTTTTTATATACATATTTAATAGCATAACTTTTTAAAAATGTTTTAGGCTGTGAGAGATTTTATATCCATAATAAATGACAAGCGATCTAAGGAAGATATTGGCCCTTTATCATGGAGCACTGCTGTAAAATTTATGATGGCACGTAAATTTGACAAAGAGAGGGCTCAAGAATTATATGAAGAACACGAGGTAAAGTTGCTCAGTTAGTTTTTGGTGTGTAATATTTTGTAAATGTTTCAATATACTTCTGCACTAGTGGTTAAAATTAAGGAAACCTTTCGATGCTTTTTTGATGTTTGCTTATTGAAATGTCAGTAGAGTAATGCTATAAAACTATATATCACAGGAAAGATAATTTAATTGACATTCTGATTGTAATAGGAGTGATGTACCACTCCAGTCCCTCTTTCTTAATAAAAAATTCCGTAATTTTGTTATGAACTGAAGGTTGAGAGTATCATGCAGAACTGGTTCATCAGGGGAGGCAAAGGAGGCTCAGTCTCTCTTGTATAACTTATTTAAAATAAACAATAACTAAATTCAAAATATTTCTAATATAAATTAAATTTAAATTGACAGTGTTCATCATTATATCACTTTTAATTTCTGATGAAAAACCTGTGACAAATAATAGAACTCTGTGTAACTCCGTTTTTTGAGACAGAGGCTAGAAATGTGTTTGCCTGAATCACCGGCATATAAAAGTGAACAAATTCAGATGGGATACGGAAGAGGAGAAAACCATTGCACTGTCAATCAAGTCTAGAGGCTTCAAGCTGTCTAGCCACCGTGCCGGTAGATAGAAGAAACAGGGATCATTCTATTGAAATCACAGGCACTGTTGTTTTTCTCTTTAAAGTGGCCTAATCGCAAGAAAATTGTTGGGGTTTTTGGTTACTTTCAAATAAAATCTTTTTAGTCTCATTTTGGACTTCATAAATATAGGTCCCAGAAGCAAAATTTTGGGAACGTAAAATTTTATAAAATAGGCTTTTTCAGTCTCACTGAGCCCATTTATAAGCACGAAAGCAAGGTGTATTTGCGGCCGCCCTCTCCTATTCCTGTTATGAACCACTCTGACAAACATCTATTTCAGTTAAAAAGACTGTGTAAATAATTAATGCTTTTATACAGACACCAGTATGTTTTTACATGTTCCTAAAAAATATTTAAAAGCATGTTTCAGTAACATTTGTGTTAAATAGTTTTGCCAGGTGTCACGACAGGCCGTGATTCTCAGGGATTCTAAGGAAAAAATATTTTAATTTGAACGGATGGTGTTTAAGGCTATTCTCAGGGATCCTAAAAGTGTTATGCATTTGGGGTTAAAAATAACACCATTTACAAAAGAAATCATGTATTTCAATTCATAAACTGAGATATTTTTTGTAATTACATCAAAATGATGTCATTTTCAAAGATTTTTCATTCTAAAATCTCTGATCTTGAAAGAATAAAATCTTTTCTTTTGTGAAAAACATGTCATAGAAAATGTGAATTTTCATTGAGGAAATTGCCAATACTTTACTATAATTCCATCAGAATCATGTAATTTTCATTTAACCTACTTTATAAGTATAATTTTTTACCAATTATAAAATAATAACTATAATATAATGATTGTTTTAAATATTTTTTAAATGTGCTCTATAATTAGATTTCTCTACCTTTCCTTTATCGAAAGTTCTCATGCAGTGCAAATACAGTCAAACCCGGTTAATACGCATTTCAAGGGAGAGGGCCAAAGTCGTGTATTAAGCGGGATCGTGTATTAAACATGATTTCGATAATGTTGCAGGAACTGGGCTTATTTACATATCTAATCGTCTAAATGAACTTTAGGGCTTGCATTTATATGTTTATGGTTGAAAATTGTGTCATACATATATTTAGATTTAAATTTAATTATATTCAACTTTACTCAGTGTATCTTTTAATAGGACTGACTGGAATAATAACTGAAAATAAATATGGATTCAAACATGGCTTTATTATCGTTAAGGCTGATCTCAAATCCAAAAGGGCAACTTTATGACATAAGTTTTAATTCATTTTTGTTCGGAAATGCATGAAAGTAGCAGGTGTTGTTGTTCAGAAACTATGTGATCGAATTGTTTTTTCTGTTTTTTTTTTTTGTTTTTTTTAAACGCAACAGATCTTTCAGAAAATAGTGTCAAAGTAGTCATTTTAAACCGAATTTCTGCGCGAAAGAAGAATAACAACTCAGAAAAGGTTGAAAAACGTCTTTGTCACATGATCAAAATTGCTTACAACTCAATAGGTAATTTATTGATCAAAAAATAGAAAACACATTTAGATTCCAAATCGCTTCCATAATCAGGACTTCCAATTTATATCTTTCCGCTAAAAAATGAATTAGTAAATGTGTCAAAAAGTTTTGCGCTTGTTTGAGCAGAGCAGTTGAGACCAGCCTTAATACGTGACAACCGAAGATAAAACAGCAAAAATAATTTTTCTGCTAGACTACTTTTTTTTTTTTTTCTTTTTTTACAGAAAGAATAAAAATATTCAATTGTGAAGCGCAATCCTGTTGGCAAAACATATTTAATACTTGTGATAATGAGTACCAATATAATCTGTGCTTCTTTTTAATGTAAGAAAAAACTATCCTTATTAATTTTTGTGTAACAAATATTGTTAGCATAGCAAAAGTAAAGAAATCATAAAAAGAATTAAATAACATCTTTGCGAGTTTCTTTTTTTTTTTCTTTAGTCTATAACATGCATTATAAAACATAGTAGTGATATAACGTACATTTAAAAACTCACTAACAACAGGTATAATCATCTTTAATCACAATAATTTTATGACATATCTGAGCATCATGAGTTCCTCTATGTGTCTCTCTCTACTACAATAAAAAAAAATACTCGAAACGAGAGACAAAGAATGTTAGGACACGGGATGAACTAAGAATTGTAGTGTTGCTAATTTAGAGGGTTTTTTTATTCCAATATCTACCACTATTTTCGATTATTAGTAATGTTTGCTTTAATTAATCTGTTATTAAATAAAGTAAATATTAGTATACAGAAACAGTGTTTTTCATCTGAATAAAAAAAATCCGCTAAATTAGAAACACTGGAGAAGAGAGAAGGAATTCGCATCTTCACCAATGAATTCACGTCTTAAACATGATTTTTTGCCACAAAGGACCAAAAATCTATTACGTTTTAAGCGGGATCGCGTAATAACTGTTTAAGTCTTAAACGTGATATTTTTGCATTAGTCTTATGGGTGATTTTCAAGGGATCGAAAAAAATCCACGTATTAAGCGGAATCGCATATTAACCATGAGCGTCTTAACCGGGTTCCACTGTATAACACATTGGATTGTGTGCTACTCAGTTACTAGAAAGTTTTGAATTTGAATAAAATGTTTTTTCATGATGTATCATATTTTTTTTAGTTATGAAAAGTCAAAACTGGAGGTGTTTTTTTTTTTTTTTAATTTCTTCCAAGACATGCATGTTATTTTGCTTTATACTAGGGTTGCCAGGTCGTACATTTTTCCCATTGTATGTTTTGTAACCTTTTTGAGGCTTATCGTACGGTGTACATTTAAATTTGGTACGATGATTTCTTCCGTTTTTCTACCATATCTAACTTTTGATTGTTTCAAGAATTTTTTCTTTTTAAGTCTGCTTCAAAATGTCACCTTTTGCTGAAAAAAAAGTTATACACATGCACATCAAATGTAAAAATGACTTGTTTCCAATTGGAATGACAAAAATCTTGGGAGAGTAATATAATATTAAATGTGCATTCACGAACATTTGGTTAGCATTAGATGATCACCTGAAGTTCACAATATTATGGACTATATGTAACTACATTATAAAATTTTTAATTTAGTATCTCTGTATTTTAAATTTTAATATTTTGTTTGATTTGTTATTTCCCTTTATGCTTAAATACAAAAATTTATGTTTTTAGGGTATCCATTAGTAAATTTATCATGATCATCATTTAATTGTAGGAAGTTTTGATTTATTTTTGTTCTTAATAATAGTTCAATTAATTTTTCATTCATAATACGTTCAATATTAGTTAATCATTGTTAATAGAATAATGTAATACAAATACATTTGAAAAATACCGATTAAGTCGATTAATTAATAATAACCTCTTTTTAAATAAATTTGTACCGAAAACGTTACTGGCGCATTCAACATAGTTCAGTATTGTATAAAAAAAGACGATTGCGTGATAAAACCAAAATTATCTAGTGTCAATCAAAATCTTACGTTTTCTGATGAGATAAAACTGGCAACCCTACTTTATACTTAACTTTAAGTGAATTTGAATAAATGAAATAATCCCAACAATAAATATATTTACTTGATTTTGTATTGCTTTTAGCATATAGTTTTTAACATATTATTTTATATATTTAAGAAATCCATTTGAAATTTATATTAATAATATTATTCTTTTACATAGTCCATAAATGTTCATAATCATGGTTCGTACGCTTTGGAAAAAGTAGAAAAAGTGCTGGAAAAAAAAGTATTCATTTTCAAGGAATGAAAAGTGCTGGAAAATATCGCGAACTTCGACAAATTGTTGCTGAAAAATATCAATTTCAACAATCATTCGCATTAAAAAAAATCGGTAATTTCGCCAAAGGATCGCTTTAAAAATGCGAATTTCGTCTAAAGATCGCTGAAAAAACGCGAATTTCGTCGAAAGGTCGTGGAAAAAAACGCGTATTTCGTCAAAGACTAGAGAAATAACCCGGATTTCGACAAGAAATCTCGAATAAAGCGCAAATTTCGTCAGAGGATCGCGGAAAACGCGCGAACTGCATTAAGAGATCGCGAAAATACGCATGTTTTCATCAAAGGATCGCGCAAAAAACACAAATTTCGACAAAGGATCGTGAAATAACACAAATTTCGACAGAAGATCGCAAAAAATTGCGAATTTTTTAAAGGATCACGTAAGGGTGATTTTGTTCTGAATTTTCCTAAAATTTAAAGCATTTATTTCCGAAAATTTACAAAAATCGGTCACCAATCCGAAAATTCGGTCATAAAAAATCACGAATTTCGACAAACGGTCGCCAAAAAAAATTACAAAACCCTATTTTCTCATCACTGTCCACTTATTTCCCTACTTTCACTTTTACTTTATTTCTTTATTTACGTTAGTAAAGTACTTTATTTTAGTTAAATATATACTTACCTTTTTACTTTATTCAGTTTCTTTTACTTTACTTAAATCCATTTTTATTCAATTTAATATGTTGAAATAAACTTGCTTTCTGTTTTAAGATATCTTTTTATGTTTCTATCTTTTTAAATCCCCAGTTATTTCTTTATTAAATTTCCTTTCAAAATCTCTTGAATTCAGCTAACATCGCTCGTTTCACTTTCCATCCCGGCAGAAACAGCTTCGAGTTTCTCGCTGTTTTGCCGTTGTTCTCTACTAGATGGCGTTGTGTGTCCGGAGTGTTTGGGATCATCGTCATAGTTATGAACTTCACGTGGTTCTTTTTGCAACCCGGTAGGAGGTTAGAGTGACATGCGTAGATGCCGTATTTCGGTATATTCTTTGGGTATAAATCGTGATGGTTTAGAGTTATCTTTGCCAGTTGTAGTTGTTCTCTGTACCGGGAAGGTGAACAGATAGTTTCGTTATTCTTCATTATGGATTCGCTCGTTGTTAATAATTATTCACTCGTTTCTGAATTCCTGCAGTTACATTATCGTAATAATTTATGACAGATGGCCGTTTAAATTATTGTGAGTGCTCGCCCAAGAGATTGATTGTTGCGACCTTTTTTAAAGTTATGATTGTTTCTGATGAGACTTCTTATCCACGTGGCTGTGTTTCCGGAAGTGAGCCTCTTATCCTGTCGTGATACCATCTTACGTGAAGCGGTGAAGTTAACTCCCATCTGCTGTGTTAGCCGGTAGTAATGCTTGGGTATTTTTAGCTAAGTAATGTCTGCATCCTCTAAGATGACTTTGATATGTTTTGATGGTTTCTTCTTTTATGAATTGAAACATTTCTCTATCAAGTGTAACTGACTATGTCACG
Source organism: Maratus speciosus (assembly GCA_963932465.1). Taxonomy (NCBI): domain Eukaryota; kingdom Metazoa; phylum Arthropoda; class Arachnida; order Araneae; family Salticidae; genus Maratus; species Maratus speciosus. The sequence continues at coordinate 512,658,398 of OZ010795.1, forward strand.
TCTTAGGAAGTTTAAGACTTACTCACGTTTTCGAGTCCTACAGCACTACTGGAGTTTTATGGATGTCGGAGCTGAAATGACTTTTCACTTTGTCATGTTTGAAAGTAATTGTTTTCGATCCTATATTATGATGTTTTTCAAAGATATTAAAGTATCAGATAAGTTGTTTTACTATTATACATTTGTTATTTAAAATGAGCTAATAGTTGAGAGATATTGTATTTTACTTTTATGCTTTTATGTGTCATTTAAGTTTAATAAATTTAATTACGTTTTTAATACAGTTGTCTTTATTTTCCACCACTTATTAAAACTAATTTACTTTTCAGATGTTATAGTTTATGAAGTTTAGTTTAAATATAATATTTAAGTCATTTTTCTTTCGGGGTTTTAAATCAGCATTAGCGCTTCCATTGCTCACTAACGCACTCTGCTACCCAACTTAACCCCTAAACACTATATATCTTTTTATAGTGTTTATCAATTTTGCCAATCGTTTTCAGAAAAACGCAGATTTCGCTAAAGGAGCGCGGATAAAACGCAAATTTCGTCTAAGAAACGCGAGAAAAACTGTAAATTTCGTTAAAAGATCTCGAAAAAAACCAAAAATTTCATCAAAAGATCGCGAAAAACCGAAAATTTCGTCAAAAAATCATGAACAACCGAAAATTTTGTCAAACTATCGCGAGAAAACGGCATATTTCGTCAAAAGATCGCGACAAAATGGCACATTTCGTCGAAAGATCGTGAGGAAACGGCAAATTTCGTCGAAAGAACGCGAAAAAACACGATTCCGTCAAAAGGCTGCAGAAAAAACACATAGTTAGTGTCAGGAGTGGATTTCCCCCTCTCACCCTCTGCTGTAATTTTCCAGAAAATTTGAGGTAAATTTCAGAATTTTTTTTAAAACTCAGTATCACCCCCAGGATCGCAGAAAAAGTGCGAATTGCATTTAAAGATTGGAGGAAAAACTCTAATTTCTTCAAAGGATCGCGGAAAAAAGGGAAATTTCATCGGAAGGTTACGAAAAAAGACTAAATTTGTCAAAGGGTCTCAAAAAACACGCATAGCCAGTGCCGGGATGGGATTAACCCCTTCTGCTATCTGCTGTAGTCTTTCAGAAAATTTGCTGTGAATTTTGGAATTTTTTAAACTGAGAATCACCCTTGAAAATTTCGTCAACTATACGTTGAAAAAAAATCACGAATTTCTTCAATCTGTCATTGAACAAAAATTGCAAATTTTAACAATCTGCCGGGGAAAAATACCACAAAATTCGTCCATTGGTCATCGATAAAAAATGCAAATTTCGTCAATTTGTCGAAAAAATCGCAAAATTCGTCAGTTTGATGCCGATTTCATATATTGTCCCCCCCCCCCCCCCCCAAAAAAAAAAACGCTCCTTCCTAACATAATCAATCAGTCATTAAAAAAAATCGGCCATTTATAAAAATCGCGAATGTTGTCAATCAGTTAAAATTAAAACTTCACCAAATTATATTAATTCCAAATTTTTCACTGTGTAACTGATAAAAAAAAATTTATTTCCTTTTTATAAATCCACTTAAAAAAATCTTTTGTATTTAAAAAGTAAAAGTAAATTATCTAACCTTTATTTCAATTATTTTTGTATGGATAAGCACAAATGCTGTAAGGTTTGAGAATTCAGAGAATATTTATAAAAAAGTATATTGTTCACAACTTCAGAAATGCTAATATATGACTCCTGATGAGTGTTCAGAATTCCTAAAATTTAACTGGTTTACTTCTGTTTTCTGCTCTTGTAGTGATACCATACCTTTTATTTATTTATTTTTAAAATATTTTTTTGCACTTAAAGAAAAGAAAATCAAGCTCTTGTGTCTTAACTTTTTATTATATATGAAATTTCTTCCCATGGTACCTTAATAAGTTAAAACACGTTATTCTTTAAAAATTCACTAATAATTTCTTGAAAATGCCTGTTATAAAAATGAAAAGTTTTGATAAGATTTCTTTGAAATAGATAATCAATGGGGTGGCTATTTTCCTTATGTGTTATTCTACGCCATTTTTATGTATGTATCTAAACAGTCCTTGAATAGTGCTTGAAAAGTGCTTGAATTTTATTTGTTCTCGAGTGTATGAACCATGATAATGTTTAGTTATAAATGTCTTTAGTTAATTTTTCAATCTGTATTTCAATGAATTCTTTTGCTGCTTAAGAAGGCATTTTACTGTTAAATCTTCAAAAATTTTGATCTTTTGAAAAAATATATGTGAAAGAACAATATTTTTTGAGCATTTTAAAACAAACTGCACAAAAAAAGTCTATGGTTACACTAGTTATGACTACAAAGGTATTGGTGTTCTCGGTGTAAGCAATCATTAAATGGACATTTTAAAGTGATTTATCTCAAAATATAAAAATTTGCTTTTTTTAAATTGCGTGCCAGATTTCTCTGTAACTCTTTAATATTTTTACATACAATCTTCATGGATTTATAGATTAATATCTTATGTTGAACTTAATTTTTTTAATATTATTCCAGCCATAAGGGAAAAAAAAGAAATAGAAGTGCACGGATATATACTGAAAAAAAAAAAAGTATGCAATGCATTCAACTTTATTTTAAAAATATAAATTTTACTAAAATAGATACAACTTTAGGCTCAGTCTTATGATATACACATACAGTGTGACCTCAAAATTTTGGCATTCAGAAATCTGACAACTTAAAAAATCCGGTATTAAAGTCATCTTCCCCTCCTTTTCTTTTATACATCTTACTTATGAGAGAAAGAAAAATAGCAATTGTTTACGAATTAAAAACTTTCAGATCAAAAGCAATGGATTAGCGGGCGGTGAGATCGCTGATGCTGTACTAAATGAGGCGCAAACATGCAAACCGTGTTTTCTCACAAAAAAATAAAAAGTGAGTTATTGTTAGTTTTATGAACTCCGTGTTAAATTGCGCAGAAATAGACCTGTATTTTAACCAAAAAAACTTTTCTCCGATAATAAACCAATTTTAAAACTTGACGTTTCAATCAAAGGGTGCTTTCTCCAAAGCCTGCATTCAGTCAAACAGTGATTTCTCCAGTCTGCAATCAGAGTTGTCACTTAATGCGTACTTTCGAAACCTACCATACATATCACAATTGAAGCGGATTGTTTTAGAGAAAAATAAGGTAAACTGTTAAGGTTAAAGTCTTCCAGAATTATAGATTTTAAGATCTAAGTGAAGAATATGATATAAATCTTCTTAAAAAGAGAGTTACTGTTGCGCGTGTCCAAAGGGATGTTTTAGAATCTCACTCTTAGCCACGCCATGTCAGTTGAAAAGAAAAAACGATGTTGGCAAACTTTTGAAGGTAATGATGGGGAACAGTGGCAAAATCAACCTGATGATGTCTTCAAATGGTACAACCACATTATTCATGATTTACCAGCCTGCAATGAAGAAGAGGGGGGATTGTGTGACTGTCTAGATGAAGGTATTGGTTTTAAAATTTGAAGTGGATTTTTGGCAAACAAGTATTTATTTAGTAAATATTTAATGCAAACTACTAGGCACCATAATCTGTCATCTTATTTTATCAATAATCAACTGAAGTTCTGTATTTGCTCAAGTAAAATAATGCTTTTGTATTATTTGTGAGTTAGGACTTATTTCATTCAAAATGCGTTTTATCCACTTGTGAAACAATCAAAACATGTTTCCTCCTCTGAATTCAGTCAAAACGTGATTTCTCCAAATATTAAATGCATTTTATTAATTCGTTTTATGTTTAATATCTTATGCATGCTTGCATTCCTTTATAATTACCAGTAATATAAATACACAGTAAAAATTAGAATTAAATACAAGTTATTTTTTAATTTATCAGTTTTTTGTGTTTTTTGAAAATTTGTATCTAAAGGAGAAAGCATGGTTTGCATGTTTGCTCCACAAATAGAATTGTCAATAACGCTGGTAACAACCCAGAGGTATGAGGACGAGGAGCCGGCAGAAGAAAAGGCATTGCTGGAAAAATGCATAAATTTGTCTAGAAAATTAAATCTGCTTTGGATAAACAAGCTTTATTTCTGAAATTTGACATTGTAGGCCAGTAAAAATAGGATTTTACTAACCGAAAATTTGCAGTAAGCTGGAAATTGTTTTAATCACTTTGTTTTAAATCCAAATGAAGGGATTTGAAGTTTGTCTGCTTTTTCCTGGTGAGTTTTATACATGACACCACAAAAACCTCAAAATTTTCAGACTTTTTTCAGTATTTTACAAATAACTCAAAAACCTTGCACTATACTGAAACAATCCTAGTTTACAAATTGTAGAGCACAAAATTCTGTGTCGATTGAGTACCACAGACTAAACATTACACCAATAATAAGCAAGATATGATAGATCAAAAAAGTGTATTTTTCCTACTTTTTCTAAAAAAATTCATAAAATTGTTTTTTGTGTGTACCAATTATCAGTTAAATGAATCATTTCCCTTACAAAACAGTAGAACTGCATAAATTGCCAAATTGTACTTTTTGATTAACAACTTCTGTATGTGAATACTGTGTGTAACCTTAAGATTGAAGACAAATAGTTTCTTTTTCACATTTTTATATCACGCAGCACACAAATGTTACAAACAATCACAAACACTGAAAAACATGTAGAATGATGAGGTGACTTTGGGGTAATAACCCGCTGTTAGAACAAGTGACGTTCATAAAACATCTTTTGGGGAATACTCCCGCTATAAGCAACAGAATAATTGGGGATAAGACCCGCTATAGCATAATGTGCCACAATGGCAGCTCAAGAACAACATACTATACTTGGGGATAACACCCGCTCGAATACACAATGTGCCGAAATGGCAGCTAAAGAACAACTATATACTTGGGGATAAGACCCGCTCGAATACACAACGTGCCGCAATGGCAGCTAAGCCACAACTGAACTGGGTCACATGACCGCAAAGCTACGGAGCTCGTTCGGCATGCGCACAAGGTCCGAACATGCCGCCCCGCGTTGCAATGTGCGTAGCACATTCAAAATATTAAAATACACTATAAATACAAGAACTAAATAAAATACCAATACCATAAAATAATATTACAATACAAATACAATAATAATAAGTTGCAATAACAAGGACTATACAATACAATAAAATTAAATTCTTTGTTACAAAATTTAAGCTCTTTTCTAAAAATAGTTCGATGTATTCTCAAGAAAAGTTGAATGTAAAATAACATGTAAATCTTAGGTGCACTTTAAAATAAGTAGACAATGAGAAAAGGTATGTACATTAGGTTTCATTAATGGGCAAGACACACAATCTAGATATAGATCTAAGAAAGATATTTGAGGCTGTTTTAACCTTTGCAACCCTAACATTACCATCCTTTCCTGGTATAACCTCTAAGATTCGTCCTAGCATCCACTTACAGGGAGGTAAATTGTCCTCCTTTATGACTACCATCGCCCCTGGTTTGATGTTTTCCCCTTTTACCTGCCATTTTGAACGATTTTGGAGATGACTCAAGTAATTTAATTGCCAATTTCTCCAAATTAATTGGACGAATTTAGTGATTCTCTGCCACCTAGATAATCTCGATTCTGTGATATCAATCAACTGAGGTTCTGGAATGGCATCGATAGGCCGACCAATTAGGAAATGGCCTGGTGTCAATGCATTAAAATCATTTATATCGGTCGATAACGGAGTTAAGGGACGCGAATTTAGTACCCCTTCGATTTGGGTGGTGACTGTTTGGAATTCTTCCATAGTCAATCTAGCACCTTTTAATGTTCGTTTAAGATAATACTTGAAAGATTTTACACCAACCTCCCATAAACCACCAAAGTTGGGCGATCTAGGAGGAATGAACTTCCATTCAATAGTTTCTGAAGTAAAGTAATTAGCTAATTTTTCATCCGGTCTACGGACTAACTCATGAAGTTTGTGCAATTCTGATTTAGCACCCCTAAAATTCGTAGCATTGTCTGTCATAATAGAAGCGCATTTTCCTCGCCTTGAAACAAAGCGTTTAAGTGCGGCGATAAACACATCAGAAGTTAGATCCGTTACTATTTCTAAATGAATAGCCTTTGTTACTAAGCAAACGAAAATCGCGACATAAACCTTATGAAAAATCCCTTTTCTTTGATTTTTATATTTAATCTCAAAAGGGCCGCAAAAATCGGCTCCTGTATGGTTAAACATAAAATTTGGAGTTACTCTTTCCGATGGGAGGTTACCCATGATTTGTTTAGCAGTAACTGGGTTGTTCCTAAAACAGACAATGCAATCATGCACTACTTTTCGCGCTAAATTTTTTCCACTTACGGGCCAAAACCGCATTCGTACGTAATGGATTAAAGTTTGGGGACCAATATGAAAATACTTCCTGTGAAAATGCTCAAATATGAGTTTTGTGAACTTATGGCCTTTCGGCAAAATGATTTGATGCTTCTTATCAAAGTTTAAATCTGAATTTTCCAACCTACCGCCAACTCTTAAGATATTATCTTGATCCAAAAAGGGGGATAAACATTTAATTTTACTGGAAGGGGGAACCCTTGATTCCCGTTTTAAACCCTTAATCTCTTCCTGATATTCTGCATTTTGTACTAATCTAATTAGAGAAACTTCTGAATTTTTTATTTCTGGGGTTGTGAGGCTGCCTCTGTGCCGGTCTGCTAATTTACATTTGCAATTGTGAAAAAACCTATAAACATATGCCAGTATGCGAAGAATACTATAGTATTTACCACTTATGTTGAGAAAAAAATTTACTTCTTCAGGATTCCTGAAAAGAGAAAGAGAAATATTAGAATTGAAATCATTACAGTTATTTTTATATTTTGATTTAGTCTCGGGGAAATAATCTGTTTCTGGCACAGAAATAGTTTCTTGCTCAGTCACTAAGTCATCAGCTGCTAGGAATTTTGGTCCCCTAAACCACATTGGATTCTCTACAAGAGAATTAACACTCGCACCTCTGGTCAAGAGATCGGCAGGATTGTCCTTGCTAGAGCAGTGATACCAAGAGTTCGAATCTGAAAGTGCATTAATCTCTATGACACGGTTTGCCACAAACTGCTTCCATCGCTTTGATGATCCTTTGATCCAGAATAAGGTTATTTTGGAATCTGTCCAATAGTACACCTTCGATGTGATTTTTTGATCTAGGATGGGTTTTACTTTATTGGTCAGTCTTGCACTTAGTAAGGCTCCGAGAAGTTCTAGCCGAGGCAGAGTTATCTCCTTTATCGGTGCAACACGACTCTTTGAAGTCACGAGATTGACTTCCACACCACTCTCTCTTTTTATTCTCAGATAAATTGCAGATCCATACGCTATTTTACTAGCATCAGAAAAGGCGTGTATTTCTACAGCTATTACTTGATTCAAGCAACCAAGAATTTTCCTCGGAATTTTTAATTCTGCTAAATTTGGAAGTTCTTCGAGCCACTTTAACCATTTTTCGTGCACATTAGTTGGTAACTGTTCATCCCATGCTGTCTTCTTTAGCCATAGTTCTTGGAACAGGCATTTTATTCTAATGGTGAATGGCGTCAGCATGCCTAACGGATCGAAGATTTTACCAACTGCTTGCAATAGTAGACGTTTTGAGCTTTTTTGCGATGACAAGAATTCTATTAAACTTTTGACTTCGAATGTCAGACAATCTTCTTCTGTTTTCCAGGACATTCCTAATACCTTGCTTAGATTGCTTCCTAGGCTTATTGCAGCATGTTCTGTTTGAATATTTAAACCTTCCTCTTGCCAGCACTTCAGTAACGCTTCATCATTGGTTATCCATTTTCGAAGAATCATTCCTGCTTCAGACATTATTTTGTTAGCATTCAGGGAAACATCAAGAGCTTCTTGCAGCGTATCTTCGCCAGATATAAAATCGTCCACATAAATATATTTATCGAGTAGGTGAACAGTTCTTGGGTGTAGGTTCATAAACCGCTTGATGTGCTCCTTTATTGTAGCAGATAGGAGGAATGGAGAGGCATTGACTCCAAAAATAACACGTTTGAATCTGAAGACCTTGAAAGATTTTAAACCATCATCATACCACAGAAAACGGACAGAATCCCGATCTTTTTCAGCTAGTGAGATTTGAAGGAACGCCTTCTCGATATCAGAAGAAAAGGCAATTTCGTATAATCTGAAGTGGATTAAAATATCAAATAGAAGTGGATTTAAGTTGGTGCCGGGCCATAAACAATCATTAAGGGACAAATCATTGTTATCATGAGAGCTGGCATCGAAGACGATTCGGACCTTTGTAGTAAGTTTATCTTCTTTACAGACCGCATGATGGGGCAAATAATAAACTGCCCTGTCTAAAACAGGTTCATTTTCTTGCACCTGCTCTATAATTCCTTGCTTTAAATATTCCGTGATTATTTCAGAATATTGTCGAAAAAGCTCTGGGTTTCGATAAAATTTTCTTTTTAGACCTTCCAAACGCTGTTTCGCAACATTAAAATTATCATTTAAATCCTTCCAGTCTTTTTTCCACGGTAACTGAACTTCATAACGATCGCCTACAAATTTGACAGTTTTATCGAATATTTGTTGTGCTTGATCAGTTTCCGATATTTTCGGATCATCATGTTTTATGCCTATAGACTCAAGCTCCCAAAATTGTTTTAAATTATCATTTATTTCATCGAAATCTCTAACGAAATTGCACATAGTAATATTGTTTGTTTGCGTGTTCTCCTCTAGCGCCCCAGTTGGGATCCATCCAAAAACAGTGTCTTGCAGAAAAAGTTTATCATTTATCTTAACTGAATTATGCTTTAAAATTCTATAAAATAATTCAGCGCCAACCAATGCGTGAACTTTTCCCGGTTTGAAAAATGTGGGGTCTGCCAATTCCACAATATTCGGTAAATTAATGTCCGATACATTTAATTGCTTTGATGGAATTACATCCGTGATTTTGGGAACAATTAAGAAATCTATATTCTCCCTGAAAGAGCCATCTTCGTTTGTAATTACACTCGAAATTTTATGTTTTACATTATAAGTATAACCGTTTAATCCTGTAACGGATACATTAATTATCCTTTTTTTAAATTTCAGCATGTCAGCGCAATCCTTAGTTAAAATATTGACATTGCTAGCATTATCCAAAATGACTCTAAACCTTCGTTTATTTCCGAAATTATCTTCTATAAAAACAAAGCATGTACTCAATAAAATTGATTTTCTTTCTTTACTTATATTATTCAAGGTCTTTAAAGATTCGTCATTATTTACCGAAATGTTTTTCATTTCTCTATTTACCGCACCTGCAAGAGGGGAGGAAATTTGGGGGGAAGCCAATTCATTTTTGGATTTATTTTCTTTTTCTCGATGAAGCTATGAGCTGTGTCGCAATCCACAGGTATTACAATTATATTTTGAAATGCAAGAATTTACGCAATGAGAATTATTCAAACAATTAATACACAGCTTATTTTTCTTCACAAAATCGTATCGTTCAGAAACATTCATTTTTCGAAACTGAGAACATTTGTTCAAATTATGAAAAGCCAATTTACACAGAATACAAGTTTTTCCATTCGATTTATCATTCGAATTTAGCATGAAATTTTTTTGTTTGTTCGAAAGAGGAATGTTTTTGTTTAAGGGTTTTGAAGCAGAGTATCTATTTACGCTTTCTAACGTAGAACTGCGGTTTTCCAAAAATGACATTAATTCATTAAATTGCGGGTATTCTGATTTTTTAATCGAATATTCAAATAATTTTCGAGATTCCTTATCTACCTTTTGCAATATAATATTGATAAGGATAGCATCAGACAGATTGTTTTGTTCATATTGTAATACTTTTAAGGCCCTCAAATTTTTATTTACACAATCAATAAAGGATCTCAATTCTTTAGAAGACTCGTAATGTATTTTTTCATAATTAATTATGGCCGATAAATGAGTGTCAATGAGCAAACGTTGATTTTCGAATCTTTCAGTAAGTGCTGTAAACAATGACTGAAAGGAATCGTCCGGGCTCTCTAGTTGTTTTGCTTCATTTTTTAGCGATGCTCGCAAATAAAACAGCTTCTGAGCGTCATTTAACTGAGCATTATTGATAATTAAATTTGTAAATTGTACTTTAAAGATTGACCACTCTTCATATTTACCATTGAATGTTGGTAGTGGGATTTCAGGCAACTTAACTTTAATATTATTCAAACTCATAGATTCAATACTATCAGCATGCACATTTATTTCAGAAACTTTAAGATTTTTAAGAAATAGGTTAAGACTTACCTCAAGTTTCTCGAGACGATCTTCGAGTTCATCTAACTCGTTTTCGATTTCTGGTAAGTCCTTAATATCAGGGATATCATAATATTTATCCCGTATTTCCGATACTTTTGCTTGAAGCTCAGGTAATTTTCGAATCTTTATTTTGAGCTCGGTACTCGAGTAATTAATTTCGTCTGTATTATCTTTTACGAAATTTTCTAATTTCGTTATAGCACCTTTTAGAGCACCTTTTGTTCTATTTAATTTTTCCATAGCAGCTATTTCGCTGCGAAATCGACGGACCACTAAAATGTATGTGAATACTGTGTGTAACCTTAAGATTGAAGACAAATAGTTTCTTTTTCACATTTTTATATCACACAGCACACAAATGTTACAAACAATCACAAACACTGAAAAACATGTAGAATGATGAGGTGACTTTGGGGTAATAACCCGCTGTTAGAACAAGTGACGTTCATAAAACATCTTTTGGGGAATACTCCCGCTATAAGCAACAGAATAATTGGGGATAAGACCCGCTATAGCATAATGTGCCACAATGGCAGCTCAAGAACAACATACTATACTTGGGGATAACACCCGCTCGAATACACAATGTGCCGAAATGGCAGCTAAAGAACAAATATATACTTGGGGATAAGACCCGCTCGAATACACAACGTGCCGCAATGGCAGCTAAGCCACAACTGAACTGGGTCACATGACCGCAAAGCTACGGAGCTCGTTCGGCATGCGCACAAGGTCCGAACAACTTCAAAATTTAATTAAATCAATATAAGAATTTCACCAACCTTTCCAACAGATGATTACACTTGAAATGCAACCAATGTCCCCAAATTAATTCTAATTCTGTCCTTTGTAAGCAAATTATTTTTTGAGGTGTATAAATGATTATATTTCTCTGTTTGATAACTTTGGGATGAGGAAAATGCGAAAGTCGATATTTTACGATTTGTTCACTCCCCTTGATAATTTAGAACAAACCATACAAACTGTTCATGTGATTGATGGTGCCTTCCTCCTTCATCGAGTGATTTCAGGGCTAAGAGAAAAGTTCTCGATAATTATTTCAAAGTATATTGGGCATTTGAAAAACAACTATGGTAAAACTGCAACCATTGTAGTTTACGGTTACCTAGAAGATTTGTCAGAACATGGCACCAAGTCTGCTGAATGCTTCTGTCGAAAAAATAAATACATTGCAGCAAGTGTTGACTTTGACGAAAATATGATGCTCACAATGCAAAAAGAGAGCCTCCTTGCAAATGAAGGCAATAAACACTGTTTAATAAAAATGCTCATTGAAAAACTGGAGCAACACAATTTTACTGTAAAACAAGTTATTGAGGATGCAGGTACTAGCATCGTGATGGAAATCATCCAACTTTATCAATAGAACGGGTCATCATAGTTGGGGAAGATATTGATCTGCTTGTGCTTTTGACTGCCTTTGCTCCCAACTCATCCACGATAGGGATGCAACGGATATCTGGCTGATTTTTCAATATCCGAAATACCATTGGATATCCAAATCACAATCACCGGATATCCGACTTCTCTGCCGGATATCCGGCAGAGCGCAGTGAAGCGAATATATAAGGATAACAGAAATCGTTTGGCTCCAAACAATGACGAACAATTTTGTTTATAAAGCAAAATATGAAAGTAAGTTCACTATTCATGAGTAAAAGGTAATTCTTAAAAGTTTAAAGAATTGCCAGCTTTCCTGACATTGATATTTGAACACTTTATAATAAATATAAGAATTTACGTTTACTTCTTTTAGAAAATTGTACCTTTACTTTCAGAACGTAAAACAAAATTTGAAGTTGTTTATTAAAGTATGACTTTATTAATTTTCTTTCTCTCTTTTAAGTTTAACAATTAAACAGGCCTATTTTTAGAAGAAAGTATTGTAATAGAATTTTTTTTCGATTTCTGGTTTTCGACGCATTTAGATGTTTTAGGGGTCAGATATCCCAAAACATGTTTATACAAAATGTCTGTCTCTCCGGTCCATGTGTCGTCTTCGTACCATCAAAAAGAGAATGAAGTTATGCGTAGAATTGAACCAAATTTTTTGTGAATGTTTTTGGCTATAGCCAGATGGCCCTCCTTCAATATGGAAACATTCTACTGGAAGGGGTGGGGGGGGTGGGGGCACTGTAATCGCGATTTTTGTGCTATTTTCATTATTGTACCATCGAAAAGTGTATGAAATTATCCAGATAATTGAACAAAATTTTTTGTATTTGTTTTTGGCTATGCCCAGCAGGTTCTCCTTTAAATTGGAAATATTCTGTCAGAATGGGGTGCTGTAATAGCGATTTTTGTGCCACTTTCATTCTTATACCATCGAAAAGTGAATGAAGTTATGCATAGAATTGAACCAATTTTTGGGGGGTATGTTTTTGGCTATGGCCAGCAGGTCCTCCTTCAATTTTAAAATATTCTGCTGGAAGGGGGCGCTATAATACGGATTTTTGTGTTATTTTCATTATTTTACCATTGAAAAGTGTATGAAGCTAAGCATAGAATTGAACCAATTTTGTGTGTATATTTTTGGCTATGGCCAGCAGTTTCTCCTTGAATTTGGAAATATTCTGCCAGAAGGTGGCACTGTGACAGAGATTTTTGTAAAATTTCCTCGATTTTTAGCAGTTTTTTTTGGTACTGTATATTGGCGGCCCATGAAGCGAAAGGAACTTCGCATCCTGCTAAGCTGGCTATTCTCAAACAGCTGATGTACAACAGAATAACGAAAATATTATTGATTTTAATAAATATTGTGATCGATATTAACTTATTCTTATTCTGATTGACTAGAGCAGAAATTTTAGATCAAAATCAAAGTTGGTATAATATTGAACTAATAATATTGAAGTATTAACATTTGGAACTACTTTTTGAAATATTAAGATGTATGAGATGGAAGAAAGTTTTGAGATTGGCAAATACAGCTAGTTATTTTTGTAACTTCATTAAAAATATTTAAAATTAAAAGTAATTTTCTTTTTACTTATAAATACCAAAATAATTTAACTTAAAATAAAACTAAACGTGACTTAGAGCAAAAACAATATTAAATAATTAAAATAGAAAAGGGGCATCAACTAAACCTATGTCTGGAGAAAATAACTCTTTAATCATGGGTATATTAGTAGATATTTTATGTTTATAAAAAGAAATAGAATTATAAAAAGAAAGTGTCCCAGCAAACACAGAGCTATCGGTAACCAATCGGCCGACAGCCGCTTTGCCATTACCGACGGTATCGGCATGATACCGGCTGCCGTACCGGTTCCGTATCTTTTTCGACACACCGGGCGAGTGACGCCCGACAGATAGGCGCACAGCCGGTCCAGTATCGGCAAAACACTATGCTGACCGCATGCCGATAGCTATCCATACGAATGCCGGCCGCAGCCCGACACCAGCATCAATTGAAAAAAAAATCTGTTTTGATGGCGCCATCTATGAACCATCGCGAAATGCATATTTGAAAGGAACGTGTTTCGGCGTTGGATGAGGTTGGATTTGATCCAACAAACCCAAGGACAGGAAGTAGATGCCTTAACCACTTGGCCACTCAGACTTGATCAGGGGAGGATTTTAAGAGTTAATAAGGGGAAGTCTTATCGATACGTAATTGTTTGTCATTCGAGGTAAATGGTAGATGGGACGTAATGGTTTGTGATTGGAGGTAAATGGTAGATGGGCAAATTAGAATTTTGAAGTGTTTTTATTTTTTATTTATTTATTTGTAATTGTCTTATGCGCGTTTATGTAAAAGTTAATTTAATATTTAAATGAATGAAATAAATATCGTAGTGAATTCGTTAAAGCAAAGGAATTTAATAATAAATTTAAGTTTAATTAAGATATAGATATAATTAAGAATAATTAAGAATAGATATAAATTTAAGAATAATTAAGTATTTAAAAATTATTTTTAGAGGTCTTGTTCAGTTAATCAAATTTTCTTATTAGGATTATAATGTAATTACATGCGCTGCGTTAATTTATAAAATATATTTTTTTAACATGGAAAAATTTATTTTAATAAATAAAAAGTTGGTAATTATTAACTTTTAATTAGAATAAGAATTCATTTTATGTCGTTTTGATGATTTAAAGTGGATAGTTTATAGTTAATAAGTATGTTGCAATATTAATTTGTCACGTATCAATATTTTTAATTTAAAAATAAAATAAAAATATTAATTTACATTTTTTTTTCTTTTGGAAGATAATTTTTAAATGGGGGATATTTCTGATACTTTCTTTTAAATTTAAGAATGCTTATTAAATAAAATAAGTGACTTTCAGAGGTTTTTCTCTTAATACAAATTTTTATTTAGGAATTATAATGTAATTAAATGTGTTAATTCAAGAAATATATATTTGTAACATAGAAAAGCTAATTTTAATAAAAAAAAAAATAAGTTGGCAATTAATCACTTTTAATTAGAATAAGAGTTCATTTTTTGTCATTTGATGACTTAATGTAGAATATATTTTTAGTGATTATGTAGCAAAAATGATTCTTTTACTTATCAACATTTTTTAATCATCAAATAAAATAGAAATATTAAATTCTTTTTTTTTTTTTTTTTTTGTAAATAATTTTTTAGAAGTGAGAGATTTCTGAATCTTTCTTTTAAATTTTAATGCTAAAAAGTTATATATATATATATATATATATATTATATTTTTATAGCTTGTAAAATAATTTTAAGCACTTTTTTAATAATTTTATTTTTAAATAAAATAAGAAACATAGCTATTGCTTTTAAAATGAATATATAATTAGAAAATAATTAATTTATGAAGTTTATTTTTCTACGATTAAGTTTATAACGAATAATAATTTTAAGGGGCAATTTAAAAAACTCTTTTTATGATTCAAATAATTGTAAGCCTTTTTTAAAATTAATTCAATAACAGCTTAAGAAAAATATATATAAGGTATTTTTGAAAAATTTTTTTGTTTATCACTATTAGCATTTCATATGAAATACATGAAATATACATAGCTTATCAAAACTCAAATTCAAACAAAATTAAGAAAAAAAAAAAAAAAAAATGTCGGCTAAGACTAAAAATTCCAAATCCGGACCGATGTTGGCAAATCTAGTCGGCCACTATCGGAAATCACATATCGGTCCTGCGTCACTTGCCGGTGTAAGTCTCTTGCCGATATATAACCATAAGGGGACCGATTAAGGTAACCGGGAATCGAAAAAGCAGATTCTTATGTTTCAGTTGCCAACACTTCACCGAAACCACTGTGTCCATGCGGACACTTAACCGACACTGCCGGCTGCGGTCCGATCGTGTGCCGAAAGAAATGTGTTTGCTGGGGTGTAGTATTTCCTTGTGAAAATACTCTACAATTATACTCATATTAATTGGTTAAAATTTGTTGTACAAATTATCAGCATTTCATTGTACAAATTAATTAATTCTTTTGCAATTATCAATATAGTCAATCCCATATCCAAATCCAGTAGCAATTATCAGCATTTCATTGTACAAATAAACAGAATATTTTAATGTTTAAATTACATTTTTTATGCAATATTATCAATATACATTACAGGGCTTGAATGGCAGATACAGGGCTTGAATTTCGAGACGTGATGGCAGGATTCGTGCCCTAAAGATTATTATTATGCCCTATTGTGGGCGGGCGGATCCTGTTTCCAAAAAATCATTTTCCGAAAATGTTTCTTTGTAAAACAATGCTCAAGTCTCAAGACCGACTGACAAATTTCGTGATATTTTCTACTATCGATTGGCAGATTTCACAGTTTCTTCTTACGACAGATTGACAAAATTCATGGTTATTTTTTTGCATCTGACTGAAAAATTTTGTGCTTTTTCTCCAGGACCGACTGACGAATTTCCCGATTTTTTCTAGAGACCGATCGGTGAATTTCATAATTTTTTTTTTCCCGAGATCAATTGACAAATATAGCAATTTTATTCTGTGACTGATTGGCAAATTTCCCTGTTTGTTCTTGCGACATACCGATGAAAGTAACGATTGTTTTTCTGCATCTGATGGAAAACTTTCGCGCTTTTTCTCTGCGACCGGCTGAGGAATTTCACGATATTTGCTTGTGACAGACTGGCAAATTTCACGATATTTTCCTATGATCAATTGACGATTTTTGTGATATTTTCTCGCTGCCGATTTCCCATGAACTTCAGTTTTCTCCTTGCAACCGGTCGACAATTTTTTTTATTTATTTTCACCATGATTGACGAAATCGGCAATATTTTTTTTATGACCGATTTATGTATTTTGCGATGTTTTTTCCCTGTGCTCAAAATAGGAAATAACCTAAAGGGGAGTAATGGCCACCGGAGACTGAGCCCTACCAAATTGGCCAATAGTCAACACTCAACAAAATGAGATTACACTTGTGGTGCACATGCACATGAAGAAAAAAAAATGGTGAACTTAAAAAAACATGTTTAGAAATAACAAACTAGTTGATTCTTGCAATTCACAGAAATTAGGACATGACTTTTTGAAATCAACCTTTTATCGTGTAATAGAAGTCAATTGACTATTTCCTTTTCAAACTTTGGATACGGATTTAAAATTCCAATGCATAGAACATAGTTCAATTAACGAAAATACCAGGGATTACAGTTTTGACTATAATTCCATTAAGGATATAATAAAACAAGTTTGCTCAGAAGTGACATACAATCACCTAAGGATATTGACAATAGAATCACCAATATGCATTATTCATGCAAGTAAGTTAAAAATTAATGCACATAAGATTTTACAAAGTTTTCTAAAATTTTTTAACAGAGTATAACCATGCGTTTCCGATAATTTCTAAAGTTATAAAAGTTGGTCTGTGCTGTTTGTCAAAAGTGTAACTTGTGAAAGAGGCTAAATCACGCAAAATGGAATAAAATCTAAATTAAGAAATTCATTTAGCAACCCAATTGTTAATTTCCCATAACATTAGGTGAAAGTTGAAAAATAGACATGATATATATATAACTTGATTCTGTTCCTTTGTTTTAATAAAATTAAACATTTTGGATAATTATCTTGAGTTTTTAATTTAAATTATTTCAATGGTATTTTGTCATGTCTGTATAAATGTAATTTAATGGCACATACAAAATAAAGTTGTTTAAAGATATTTTTTTTCCCTTTCTAACAGTTCAACTCCCCTGCATTTTTAAATGTTAGGTGGGAAACTCCCCTCTTGGGGAAAACTTGAATTTCAAGCCCTGATATTCAAAGAGATATAGTTTTTGTAAATTATATTTCAATACATTTAAAATGTTTTAATGATGTGTGAAACATGTTTGTAATTTATTGTTCTGAGATGGCGATATATAAAGAAATAATTCACCATTTAACTAAAAACATATCTAGTGCCGGATATCCGAATCCGGCAGGCAAAGGAGCTTTGGATATCCGATATCCGGCAAAATCAATATCCGGTGCATCCCTAATCCACGATATACTTCTTGAAACCTGGGAAAGGACAGTCAGGCAATGTTTTCTATTCACCATTAAGTTTCAAGTACTTGCCGATTGTGAAGAATAAGATCCTATTCCTGCATGCTTTTAGTGGCTGTGTTTCTACATTGGCCTTCTTCAGGCAGGGCAAACTGAAATTCATCAAGTTTTTGGAAAATCATGCTCACCTACAGGTTGTTTCAACTGTCTTTAATAACCAATATGCCACGCCTCAGGATGTAAGTATTCCGGGGAAGAAATTTATTGCCACCTTATACAATCCTCAGTATGACGAATCAACACACTGCACAAATAGCGATACAACACATTTGCAAAACACCTTATGAAGACCCAATTTAATCTCGCTTCTCTGCCGCCAACTGAAGATGTAGCCAAACAACATTCATACAGAGCCTTTCTTCAGATCAACATCTAGAATGGAAGGGTGATGAATCCCACTGATTGGAGTTGGAAGTCATTCAGGCATGGTATATTTCCAGTCACCACAAACGACGTATCTGCACCACCAGAGCTCCTAAACATTCTGTCATGCAAAGGGTTGCAAAGGAGGTTTATGTTCTTGTAGGAAGAACGGGTTTAAATGCTCAATTATAAATGCCCACGGTAAAAGTGCATCGTGCAAAAATACCACAGAAGAAGAAGAGTCACTAACCAGATACGACAAAAAAGTAGATATGGATGAGGAGGCCTTCCATAGAAAGAAGAACGGGCAGATCAAGATCTAGCAAAAAACGCTCTAAGCTCGATTTTCCTGTACTTAAGTAACTTGAGTTAATTTTATTACCATTGCTTATATACTAATTCTTTTAAATAAATTAATTTTCTTGATTTTCTGTTATTATTATATTGTTCTCTAATATTTTATAAAATACATAATTTTTTTTTTTTAAGTACACATGCAATTCTTTCATTTTTAAATTACCTATCCCTTATATTCGTCATTTCATACAATTTTCAAATTATAATCATTTATGCGCCTCAAAAAATAATTTGCTTACATAGGACAGAATTCAAGTTAATTTGGGGACATCGGTTGCATTTCAAGTGTAATCATCTGTTGGAAAGGTTGGTGAAATTCCCATATTGATGTAATTAAATTTTGAAGTTGTTAATCAAACAGTACAATTTGGCAATTTATGCAGTTCTACTGTTTTGTGAGGGAAATGATTCATTTAACTGACAATTGGTACGCAAAAAAGAGCAAAAAACCAATTTGTGCTCTACAATATATGAATTAGGACTATTTCTGTAGAGTGAACGGTTTTTGAGTTATCTGCGAAATACTGAAAAAAGTCCAAGCATTTTGAGTTTTTTCTGGTGCCACATCTGAAGCTCACTAGGAAACATGGGACAAACTTCAAATCCCTTCATTTGGATGTAAAACAAAGTGATTAAAACGATTTCCAGCTTTCCGCGAATTATTGTATAAAATGGCCTTATTTTGAGCTAATTTTACTGGCCTATTGATGTTTCGGAAATTGCATGAATGACTTCACTGTTTATTAGGATGTTTTTTGTAACATAGAAAATATCAATTAAAGTAAGTTTTTTTAAATATTTAATTTTCTATTTTTCTCATGTAAATATCACATGGCTATCAAATAAATTATGAATAAAAGCACCTTTAAGAATATCAAAGTACTTTTGATATTCTTTCAAAATTCCTGAATTTTTAAAAATCTCGGCTAAGTCTCAGTCTCGACAATGCCATATTTTTGAGGTTATACTGTAGATATAATCTAGAAATCTGTGAAGCATGCAGATAAAAATATTAAGTAGTTCAAGAAAAATCTTTCATATGATTATTAAAAAATTTAAAATTTTGAGATAAATCACTATAAGGTGCCATTTAATCATTGCTGACATTGCTTACTTATATCTACACATTTTTTAGTCATAACTATAGAAATGTTCTTATGCGGCTTCTTTCAAAATGCTCAAGAAATATTCTTCTTTCACATATATTTTTTCCAAAAAATCAAAAATTTTGAGATTTTACAGCAGTATGCTTCTTTAAAATTTTGATAAAATTGCTATAATATTAATATTCATACCAATTTTATTTTTTTAATGTTTAGAATATTAGAAAAAGAGAAGGCCTCATAAGATTTGATCCTAATTGTGACCCACTAAAATCTGAGCTCCAAACTGGTAAATTTACTATTTTGGTAAGTTCTATTTTAAAATGTGATTTCATTACATTAAAACACTTTAAAATACTGCTTTAAATTTACTTATTGTGCTTTATGTTAATTCAGCCAATCAGTCATTATATTAAAACCCTTAAAAAGATCAAATTAGATTTATTCATGCAAACTTGTCAATTCTCCCAATTTTCTCTTGTCTCTCTTTGCAGCTTTTTTATCATTTTTTTTTTTAAATGTATTTTAAAATATTCCATTATTTTCTGCTCAAATATAATGGAAGACTAAAAATCACAGAAGAACATTATTTTTTCTTTTCTGTTATTTATCAATGATATTTGTTATGACAAAGTTTAATTTCAGATATGAGTGATGAGACTAAAAAAATAAATAAATAAATAAAATATTGTGACCTTCGCTATGTGCAAATTTTCAGTTCTGTAAAACATGTTGTGCTACTATTAGTGTAGTAATTTCAATTGGTTGTAACTTTGTGTTGAAGATTTTTTAGCCACTGAATTTTTTTTATATGTGATATTTATGTGCTATTTTTGAAATTTTTAACAAGTTTTTTCTCTTAATTGCGAATTACTTAAGGCATTTATTATTGTTTCGTGTATGTTTGTAGAAAATACTAAATATATTAATTATAGAAAAAACTTCTCTTTTTAAAACATTAATAACTTACCTAGTTATCTCAAGTTAACTCAGACCTTATTTATCAAACATAATTATCATGAATTATACTATCAAATCACGAACAGAGCTTTATATTATTTATCCCACATCAACTTGCAGCATGTTTTGTGACTATGCTGAATGATCTTCATAATATTCTGTTGTGTGAATTTGGAAAAAGACAAACATTGTGAGAATATATTGGTATTTTATGCTCTTAAATCTTTGCTCTTAAGAATTTTAAATGCATTTTTGTGTTAATTAAAAATACACAACAAAAAAAGGAAGAGGGGAAAAGGTAGTTTTAGTGTTAAAAAATCCTCTGCAAATAAAAAGTATTAGTTAATAAGTTATAAAACATTGTTCAAAATTTAAAATAACTAAGCATATTATGTATGAATAAGAATTTTAAAATTAAAAGATATTTAAAATTAAAACCAATCATTTAATAAAACTAAAGAACAACACATTAATATCAACTAATAAAATCAATTACAGTAGACGTTTCAAGCTGTATACAAGCTCCTTATCAGTAAATCAAAAGCCAGAGGTTTTGTTTACACATGTTCACATTCAAAATTATGCATTTAAAATATTAAATCACTACGGAGTATATGTCACAGTAGAACCCCATATTCTGGTGGAGTTATACATTTTTCTGTAATCTTGTAAGCCACCTTTCTACAAAAATTCTGTTTTTAAAATTATTGCAGTTAGATTTAATTATTTTAATATTTTCAAAATTGTAGTCAGTATGTATTGAATGATTAACAAGTTTAGATTGTAAATTGCCAAATTTGTAAGCATGTTTATGCTCTTCTAAGCAAATGTTGCATGATTGTCCAGTTAATAGAGTCACAATCTTTACAAGGGATACTATAAACTATATACCTATACCAATATTCAGTAATATAGGGATTTTAGGATTCAATTTGTATAATATATTCTTCATAATATTCTGAAGTTTAAAGGCTGTACCAGTAATACAGTAGACTCCCTCAAATCCACACAGCTTGTGACCAGAGGTTGTGCGGATTTTAGAATTTTGCAGATTTCTGGTCATTGCTTTGTTTACATTTTTTACACAGTAATTTGAATGTAATAATGCAATCAAAATTATAATGAATGATTGATATATAAAAAAATATTAAAATAATTAAGTAAAGTAATAAACTAAAATGATAAAATGTAAGATAATTTTTAAAATGATCAAATTTTTAAAAGTAAAGGTCAAGTAAATAATTAATGTATAATTAAATACAGGGTCGGACTGGGCCAGGCAAAAGGCCGCAGACCTTGGATTTTCAGAGGGCGCAAAAATTTTAACGAACACAAGTCAATTTTATATGCTTGTGTTGTAGTATCTGGTTTAACAAGGTTTAACACATTCGCACAGTACCAAGTATGAAAATGGCTTATTATATCTATTTTTCTAAAACGAATAATGTAATATCTAAAAATTCCAGCAAGTTGAACATAGATTTGCCTGTAATAGGTGACTGATATCATATAACATAAAGTTTTTTTATTAAAAAAATCTATCATATTTTTAAATATTGTCTTTATTTAATGATAGATTTTGTCGTGATTAGATTAAACAACCTTTTTAAATACATACAAGTTTTTCTAATAGGTATTTTACCATGAAAAGTATGCAATTAAATAAAGAGAAGATTAGTATTAACCGAAAGTTGTGGTGTAAATTCTGTGAATGGAAAAACGCTGGCCGCAAGTTTTCACAGCCTGCAGGATTGCAATCTAGAAGTGTCATCAAATTTTTATTGCTCGAAAAGAAAGATCATATATTTTTTGATCAGCAATAAAAACAACACAAAAAGTTTTTTTGCTTTCTGATACATCTTTCTTTCTTTTCTCAAGCTGTTTTCAAAAAGCACGGTTTCGAATATAGGTACATTCAGGGCCGACTTTAAAGGGGATGGAGAAACAAGGTACTACAAGCAGAAGGAATGAAAATATACAAAATATTTCGTTAAAATTAAATTCTATACTATATCATTCAGAGAACTGATGACAAAAAATCTAGCCCAGGGCGCCATGGCTATTAAAGCTTTCCCTGGATGCATGTTTTCACTCTCAATCGCAGGCCCACTTTGATTTTCGATCCTATCTTTAATTTCTTTGCGATAATAAAAAATAGTGCTGTTTGTCTATGAACTGGTTGTTACTACCTAAACGAATTCTTGAAATTTAGTAGATTAGTCAAAATGTACAATGAGGTAAAAATATTGGTGCGGCTTAGGGCGCGAATTTTTCCCTTACGAGGGCGCACCGGCCCTCGGGCCGATGGGCCAGTCCGAGCCTGATTAAATATGTATAATAAAAATGAAATACATTTTTCATGAATTATTCAATGAAACTCTCCTTTTAAAGTTACTCCATTAATTCACATCAAAATCATAAAGTAAGGAAGTTTTATTTCAGTTTTAGTCAGTCTTAATAACCAAAAAAGCTTCATAAATGCATAAATATATTTGGTAAAAAGATTGTGATTAGCAGTTATATCAGTAATATGTAATATCTTGATTTTTTTTTCAGAAATAAATTTATACTTCCTTTATGAATAACTACAAGTTCAGTCATATTATCAAGAATTACATAATAAAATACATACGGAATGATATAAAACTAAAAATTTCTGTAATTTTGCCCCTACATCTAAACTGAAATTTCCATTGTTTACATCTGTGATGATCTTCAGATTTTAGGCGTTTTGCAGATTTTAGGGATTCTATTGTATATGTTTAAAATTATTTAAGTTTGTGTTCTATATGTTCATACTAGAGTCCTGCATTGGGTTTGGTAATCCATCTGTATCCAAAGTGTCCGGTCATTGACAGTTATTTAATTCATTGTGGGTTGGGTTGACTTTAATTGTTTTGCTTTACGCTTTGATTCTTGTGATTCGGGCTCAGGTTGACCTGATTTATTAAAAGAAAGTACTGATTATTTTTCTGCTGAAAAAATTATACATTTGAACATTGAGCATACATACATTTTTCAACGTAAAAGATAAAATTTGATATTACCATAATTTCTGGGAGATAAGCCAAAATGTTATATAGGCTGCACCAATGAAAAACAAGAGATAAAAATTCAATTTTCATCAGATAAGCTGCATAAACTAAAACACATGATTTGTTTACATTTAAGGATTTGGTTATTTGCTATCTAGTTTAATACACAGCAAACTGAAATGCATTTTATACTTTGAATATATAAAGTATATACTTATAGAAGTTACACTGTATTTATATGAATAAACTATGACTATGGCCAATCAGTGTATATAATATATTTTAAAGTTTCTAATTAAAATCACATAAATTACAATAATAAAATACAATTATATTACCACAGTTTCGGACAATAATAACTTGTCCATCCTCAGGGATAACATTAAGGAAAAATCAACACGGTACAATATCTATATTTAACAATTTTCAAAACAAATACTGACATTATCTAGGAGGAATTTCCCAAGGCCGATTTCTAAAAATGGTAGTGGTGCCATCTGTTGTATAAAATTCAATTTAATGTTTATTGGAACATAATAAGTTTTAAGAAATTCTATCAAGCACTTGGCATAATGTAAGATACACTATCATTACAGACCTGTTTATTTCTTGTTATTACTTCCAGCGATTCACAGATCTTGGCTTTGTGAAGTTTGTTTGTCGAGCAATAATTCTTGCACTGTCAAAATCGATTGATTTTATGTCACCAGTGGAACAAAGTCTTGACGGAGCTGTTCTGAGTTTACCATATTTAATATCTCCTTTATGTTCTTTAAATCTGTCGCTAAATTTTCGTTTAGTCATTCCTATATAATATTTAAGTATGTTGTTATTTAACTGAAATGGTATTTCATATACTCATGCTTGATATTCAGGGGATATGTGGTCGAGTTTCCTACTGATTAATTCTACAAGGTTAGGTACGGTCGATGCTATGAGTTGGATATTGTATTTCTTGAAGGACTGTCTTAACCTTTGAAAATAATTGGGATATATGTGATTTTTCTATAGGTTGGCTCAGCAGTTATGTCTAATTCTTGATTTGGTTTATTGAGTCTTTCAATAATCTTATATATTGTTTTTAGTTGGAAACTCTGATTACTTGCAATCTTGATTATATAATTGATTTTGTCTTTTAGATACTGGCCTTAACAAACTTTAATTGCTCTGTGGACATAAGATTTTAATGTACTGAGTTTATAAGCCCATGGGGCTACTGCATCATTTGGTATAATGTGATTGAGCTTTTTTGAATGGATCAGATATGTAGATTAAAGCTTTGCAGTTTGGGAACATGGATTAGAAACCCTTAAAGATTTCCTCGAAAAAAATAAATAAAATTGACAATGACATCCAATTCACCATGGAAATTAAAAATAATAATACTCCTCCATTGAAAATCTATTGAAAGAAAGTAAAGCTCCATCACATTATACCGAATGACGCAGTAGCCCCATGGGTTTATAAAAATTCAGTGCATTAAAATCTTATGTCCACAGGGCATTTAAAGTTTGTTCTGACCAGTATCTAAAAGGCAAAATCAATTATATAATCAAGATTGCAAGTAATCAGAGTTTCCAACCAAAAACAATATATAAGATTATTGAAAGACTCAATAAACCAAATCCGGAATTAGACATAACTACTGAGCCAACCTATAGAAAAATCACATATATCCCAATTATTTTTGAAAGGTTAAGACAGTCCTTCAAGAAATACAATATCCAACTCATAGCATCGACCCCACCTAATCTTGTAGAACTAATCAGTAGGAAACTGGACCCCATATCCCCAAAAAACCAAGCAGGAGTTTATGAAATAACGTTTCAGTTAAATACAACAAACTTTATATAGGAATGACTAAACGAAAATTTAGCGACAGACTTAAAGAACATAAAGGAGATTTTATTCAATTTATTCATAAAGGAGATATTAAATGTGGTAAACTCAGCACAGCTCTATTAAGACTTTATTCCAATGGTGATATAAAATCAATCGATTTTGACAGTGCAAGAATTATTATTCAGCAAATGAACCCCCTCAAAGCCAAGATCCGTGAATCACTGGAAATAATAACAAGAATTAACCAGGTGTGTAATGATAGTATATCTTATGTTACGCCAAGCACTTGGATAGAATTTCTCAAAACTATAATTATTGTTCCAATAAGCATTAAATCAAATTATATACAACAGATGACACTATTACCATTTCTAGAAATCAACCTTGGTAAACTCCTCCTAGAAAATGTCAGTATTTGTTTTGAAAATTGTTTAATGTAGATATTGTACTGCGTTGTTTTTTCTTATTGTTATCCCTGCAAATGGACAAGTTTTTATTGTCCAAAACTGTATGAATATGATTGTATTTTATTATTATAAGTAGTTTATCTGATTTGAATTATGATCTTTAAAATGTATTATATACACTGAATGGCTATAGTCATAGTTTATTCATATAAAATATATTTTTTAATAAATAAATGTAACTTACCAATCTTCATTTATACTTATGACGACGTATTTACAATGCGATGTCATTGACTTACTTATGATGCATTAATCCATTTCCTTTTTAGATAATTCCTTCTATAATATTTAACAAAAATATTTCAAAATATATCACTAACAGCTTTTTAAAACAAACACTTAACAACTTTTTAAAACAAACACTTATTTTATTCATTCAAAAACACAAAACTCTGAATCTTCACTGTCAGAACAAAGCAATTTAAAAGATTCATCATTGCTTTCACTTTTTTCATCAAAATCATCAACTATTTCTTTATTTGTATCATGATTGTCCTTTTTTATGATACTCAATTCTGATTTATATACTAGTTGATTTATCTACATTCTTCCATGAGTCTGACATCCAGTTAGCAACCTGTTCATACAATACTGTCTGCATGCAGCCAGAGGCGGATTACTAAGTAGGCTGAAGCCTAGGAGCCCAGAATTAAGGGGCTCCCAATGCTAAGATTTTCTTTCAAGATTTTTTTTTTTTCATGTCCGGTTAATATTTTATGCAAAAGAGAAATTATGTACAATATTCTTTGATTCACTCACTTATTGAATAACGATTGTATTTCGAAAGCTATCCCCCTCTTAATTACTTTTATATTCAGAAGAAGAAAGTATTCTATTATTGAAATTTTTCGTCTTCCAGTATGTGATGGATTTGTAGCCAGGGAGGCCTAGCCGAGGTTTTTGTCAGCACTTCTGTAAGTGATCTATTTTAAAGAAGCTATTAATTTTTAATTGGCAGTTTGTTTTTGTTTTTTTGCCCTTTAGTTATTAGCGATTCTGGTAAAATTTATTGTTAAACTAAGAAAATCTTTTGAGGTTAGAGATCCATATAATGTCTATATGGGAATACATTAATCTGTAAATTTATTGTGATCATTCCTTCCTTCCGAATAACTTAGATCCATTTGAAAGAAAATACAGTCGGACCTCTATTTAATGAACCTCTATTTTGCGAACTTTTCCTTGGAACCAAGAACATTTTGCGAATTTCTTCATAAAATAACCTCCTAATAACGAAGTACATTCTCTATTTAACGAACTTTTTCTTGTGATCTAAATTTTTTTTCCTCCCCATTTCTCAAAATATTTCTGGACATTTCAAGTTTATTCTTTCTTTAAACACATTTTATGATGTTTAATGGCCTTGAACTGGTTTTACCAGCGCCTTCTTTGTCAGCAGTGAGAATTCGGTAAGTACGGAGGACGAAGATGATAATCCCTTAGAGTAACTTAAAAAAATGCGGATACACATGAGAAAAAAAAAGAAGAAATTAACCATAACCTCGGAAACACTATCCGAATTGGATATTTTCGACAGTGTGAAAAATAAAAGCAATACAGCAATGAATTGTGATGAAGACGAATATGATGATGATGGAAATGATCATGATGCAGGAATTAACAAAACTTCGTATGATGTAATGCCAAAATCATTTGAAACAATCCAAGGCGGATTATAGTCAAAAGAAAATATGCATGAAGGGGTGTTTGGTGCATTGCAAAGATGCGAGACGTATTATGAGAGAAAGCACTTTTTAAAAGAAAAAACTCAGACAAAATTAACAGAGTTTTTCAGAAACTAAATTTAAGGACGCATATGTTAATGTATGGTTAAAATTATTTCTTATAATAATAATAAATACGATAAGGCCATTAAAATTTGTTACTTTTAATGTAAAACTATTTACTTTCAACAGAAAATACAGTGTATTCCCGGACAATGTTTTGTTTTCCTTGCAGATTTCAAAGATTTAAACGCATAGAAAAAATGAATTGATGACAGATATTGGTGGGTAAAATAAATAAAACAAATCGATATAATTTATTAAAAAAAATGCGATTAATTACTTTTAGTAAAAATATTTAGTGTCTATGAATTTAAAATCTGTTTTATGTAGTTTAAAGTATTTTTAAAAGGTGAATCTCTATTTAACGAATTTTCCATATAACGAACTATTTTCCGGGATTTAGCGACTTTGTTAAATAGAGGTTCGACTGTATATGCAAAAGTTCCAAAAATATTCTCAGAATTGTATTATGCAGGGTGATTTAAAATAGATATCTCCTCGAGATTATATCTTAAACCTCTGATAATAGAAACATACTTTCAATTGCAAAAAGTTTACAAACCAAGTACAGCTTTTTTATAAGGCATTTATTTCATAAGGGACTGTATACGCATTAAAAAAAATATTTTTTAAATATATATTTTCCCTGGGTTCTAATAACTTATATTTAAAAAAAAAATTCCTCCGTCTAAGAAAGACATTTAAAAAATATCACTTTTGACGAACAAACTTACGAAATTATTACACTTTGAATTTTATGAAGTTTCAATGTTTAAATACACTAGAAGTGCTTCTTTCCATTTTTAGAGCCAGAAAAGATAAAATATGAAGCATCATTATTTAATAAATTTGAGTCGTAAAAGAATGTTTTTTTTATGTTCTCCTAAAACACAGGACAACATTTTTTGAAATATAACTTATAGGACCCAGGGATAAAAATTATATTTCCTATTTTTATATGTATACAGCCCATTGTAAAGCAAATTTCATATCTAAAAGTTGCACTAGATTTTTATACTATTAGAATTATCTTTCTGATTCTACCACTCAGTGGCTGTGGAGATAATTCAACAGACATACATTTTGAATCACCCGGTATAATATCTCTTTGAAGGAGGGGAGGGGGTCCAAAAAAAGTCAAGTCTAGGGGCTCGAGAGGTAGTTGATTGGCTTCTCCATGCAGCCAGTATTCGTAAAGGAGGGCATGCCATCTTGCGTCCAGTTCTCCCAAATTTTGCCTCATCTGATGCTTAAAAATCTCCATTCACAACCAATCCCAGACATTGTAAAATTTTTATGAAGCCTTCAGAAATTATTGCAAGATTTGTCGATAGAGTTTTTTACATTCTGATTCATCACCTGTATTCAGTCTAGAACCAAAAAACTTTTCAGCTGGAAAAAACACCTTTTTTTTTTCTTGAATACTTTTTAATTCAGTGCATCATTACTTCTTCATACATCCGCCCTTCTCATTAGTGCAGATGACTATTCTTAAGAGAGATTGCCTTTAGGCAGAATTTTTCTCTTAAAAATTAAAAAAAGGCTAAGAAAAAATACCTTTTAGCTTGCATATAAAATAGAAATTGCTGCTGCATTCTCCTTAGTATTTTAATAGATTTATTAAGGGGCACATATCAATCTGACTTCATAATTTTTATACACATCCCTAAGTAGTTTTGATATTTGTTGATGTAAAGTGTGAGTTTATTGGTAAAATACAAAATTTTGTATCTGTTTTCAAATAATTTTTATTTTTGTTTATGTGAAGATTTCTTAAAATGTTAAATACCTTATTTTCCCCTATATTTTTTTTCAATCAAAACTTTAAACTTTGGTTTTTGGAAATGTTTCTATTTTCTTCCCTATTGTTTCTGGAAAATGTCATATCTTTTCCTGTTTTACACAATATTTGGCATGCAACATCTGGATGGGATTGAAAAAGTTTATTCTATAAGCTGCACTGACTGGGGAAAAATTAACTTTTAAGTAGATATAAGCTGCAGCTTACCTTCTAAAAATTACAGTAGATATATAATTGTAGACTACTTCCCCTAATTGTATAAAAATATGGATTTATTTTCTTTTATTTCAGGTTCGGTTTGAAGTGTTTTGGATTTAGGTTGGGTTTTGGTTTAACAAAAATTTTTTCACAAGTTATGGGTTGATTTGATACAAAATTTTTGGGTTTGGGTTAGATATAACTCAATTTGCACAAGACTCTAGTGTACACATACAAAAGTAAAAAAAAAAACTTTTCATAAAATCTTCTGAATTTTAGTTTTTAGAGCTTCACAACTCTGTTAATGTGCTTAATCTTAAATTTTTTTGTTCTAATCTCTAATCATTAACCTTTTGTCTTTAATTTAGCCAACTAGAGATTATTCAGGAGCTGCCTTAGCTCTTTTTACAGCTGGAAAACATTGTAAGTTATCCTCCTCCCACAATATAACCCTTCAAGGTGTAGTTTATCAGTTGGATGTTGCATTAGAAAGGTATCTGCTTTGAAATACTAATTTTTAAATGTATATACTGTGAAATTGAACAGCTTAGTGGATGAACATGTTAAGTAACAATTTAGTGAATTTGAGAAAATAAAGTTTATAGAATGCTCTTTTCTGTTACTTCACTCAAAGTTTTTTGTGTACTCTTTCGAAGAAATAGCATTTAAAATGTTGGGGTTTAATTGACATAGCTGTAGCTCTTCCAATGAAGGAGGATTTTAATGATTTTTTGTACGTAACACGTTCTTTGACTTGAGTATTGCAAAACTTGTTTTTTATTAGTGGAAGAACTTAGTAAGCAAAATATATTGTCCATGCAAAAAAAAAATGCACCCCACCCCTACTAACTCTGCTGGAAAATCACCATATAAAAATGTGACTGGTACCCTATCGATTTGTAATAACATCTACTAATTAATGCTATACTTAAATTTTGCTTAGGGCATCGCCTACATTTAGAAATTTAAAATTTTTTAATGCTAACGCCTATTTTGACATAATATTTGGATTATTTTATAAATTTTATGTTCGGATATCAAATGGAAATCATTGAGTTAAGCAATCATCTATATTATTTCTGTTGTTAAGATCCCTTTTTCTCAACTAGTATGTAGCGTGCAATGATGAATAAAATATCATTGGATAGAATTTTTTGGCCATGTCTGACTTCATATAACCAATTTTCTAATATGTAGTGTACAACAAGGAATGAGATATTAGGTATTATTGGATAGGATTTTTTTACCATTGCACACTGAATTTTCATTATACTTTTGGTTTAAGTACCATCTTACATATTACTTCTGATGTCAACATCATATTTTTTATGCACATACAAAGCATACAACAATGAATGGGATATTATACGAAAGGTTTTGAATACACTTTTGACGTAGTACACTCATATTTCATTAAAATGAGTTGTTTGATTAAAAAAATTGCAATTAATTATAAATTAATGAAAAGTGTGTCAGAAAATACAGTGTGTCCACGCATAACCTGACCGACCTTTATTTTCGCAACCGTTGGTCCTAGATGTATACTTCCAATTACAAAAATGGTTTAAATAAGGTAAAGAATTATTTTTAAAGCGATTTGGGCCAAGAAAAATATTTATTAAAAAATTACGAAATTTAAATTTTTATACGGTCCCCCGGTCCTATAAGTGATATTTAGTAAAAATTTACTATGACACTAACAAGTAAGACAGAAAAAGTCCCACTCATCTAACATTAAAATTGACCGAGTTATGAAACTTTGAAATGCATGACTTATATCACTTTTTTGCGTATCAAAACAGATGATTTCTGCCATGCTTTCAGGGGTCGTATATAAAGTACTTAAACTTATTTCAAGGTATCTGCAGTTTGAAAGAAATTGTACAACTATTATGATTTAGTTAACTTTATTAGTCAAATTTCAGATTAGTTAAAATAATTGTATTTTAACATATGTTGTATTTTATTAGGATTTGAGGCTCTGACTTCTTTTAACAAAAATTATGTTATTTTCATAAGGTTTTATTTTACTTGCAGCGATCGTCTTTCCAGTTTAAAATTTTTACTCAAACTTTAAGTGACTTTCAAATGTCTGATCAAAGTTAAAATTTTACATACTGACTTAAATCCGATTATAAAGTAATATTATTATGATTTTTGACGCTTACCATCTTATACATACTTATATTAGTGGATAACATAAAATAATTTGGATAGATTACTGTCAACAAGTTTAAGAAATTGTTTTAGATTAGATAACATAAACCTGCGATGGTTGTGTTTTTTAACTTTTATAATTACGTTTTATGTATTTTTTAATTCTAAATAAAAAAATTACCTTCACTTTTAACCATCATGTCAGGATTTTTCGCAAATCGTAAATTTAAAGGTTAAAAAATAGCGAAAAATCTGAAACTAAAACTAGATGTAAGACTTTTTTATTCAGTTTAATTTTATTTAATTCAATAATTTATTGAATTTTGTGACTTATACTGGGTTTCTTACAGCTAAACAGCTCAGGGGTCCAATGTGGTTGGGAGGAGAGGGGGGGATCAATTTTAACTTTGATCTTTTTAACTTTGAAATTTGCGATTTGAGAAAAATCCTGACGTGATGGTTTAAAATAAAGGTCATTTTCGGATTCAACGCTAAAAAATACATGTGAATCAGTTTTCAAAAGCTAAAAAACTTGGCACAATCTAAAATTTGAAAGACGGTGTAATCTAACAGCATTTTAAAATATGTATCTTTTTGTAAAGAATTGAGGTTGTTGTTTTTTATCCTTTTATTTAACAAAAATTCTGTTATTTTTATCCTCTTATATGTTCAGTACA
Organism: Maratus speciosus; assembly: GCA_963932465.1. Lineage (NCBI taxonomy): Eukaryota > Metazoa > Arthropoda > Arachnida > Araneae > Salticidae > Maratus > Maratus speciosus. The sequence goes on from OZ010795.1 coordinate 512,690,996, forward strand.
AATTGTATATTTTGCAGTAATATGTCAGAATGATTAAAGATTTCAAAGTTATATTGCAATGCTGATTTTACTCTCACCCATTTCTTTAATATATCTGACGATAATTATATTTCTACTAAATTTGTGAATGATCCCTAATTTGAAGCAAAAAATATGCTCCAACTTTAAACAGCTATTACTCGGTCGATTTTAATCGTAGAATAACGGGACTTTTTTTGGCCTTACTTGTCAGTGTAACAGGAAAATTTTATTAAATATAACTTATAGGACCGGGGGACCGTATAAAAATTTAAATTATGTAATTCTTCGCTAAATTGTTTTTTCGCTTCAAACTTTTTTTATCTTAACTCTGCACCTAATTTTGACCACTTTTGTAATTGGACGTATGCATCTAGGACCAACGGTTGCGAAAATAAAGGTCGGTCAGGTTATACATGGACACACTGTATATTCAAAGATTGCAGTGTGAAAGCCTCACATGGGTCTATTGGCTTAGCATTTTTAATCATTGCAAAACAGATTGCAATCTGGGTAGTTTTTTAAGCATAACTCGAAAACTACTTGGTGGAAAAGAGGTGTAATTTTGATTTGCATATTTGAACCTTCTAGAAATAGATTTTTGTTAAAAAATTAATAGTTTACAATTCGTATTATATTTCTCAAAAATTAATTTTTAAAAGACATTTATTTTGATATTAATTTTCTAAAAAATATGAATTGTAATCTATGAATGTTTTAACTGAAATCAATTTCTAGCAACTTCAAATATACAAATCTAAAATTAATTCATTCCACCAAGTGAGTTTTAGAGAGTTATTTAAACAACTACCCATATTGCAATGCATTTTACAATGATTAAAAATGAATTTAACATTAGGCATTCTAAACTTGTTTAAACTTGCATAATTCCTAAACTATTTCACTGAAAATGGTTTCTTGTTTGATGACCGAAGGTAAAATTTAATATGATGTCAAAATTGGGTGCTAGTATTGAAATTTTAAAGTTTGGTACAATTTCTATATGTAGGTGACCCTGTAAGCAAAATTTAAGTATAACATTTATTATTAGATGTTATTATTAAGCAATTGGTACCAGTCACATTTTTATATGATAATTTACAACAGAGTTAGTATGGGAGGAATCATTTATTTTTTTACCCTGTATAACAACACATTTTTGGCTTTGACATACAATTTATAGAAATAAAAAAAAATCTCTTGTTGTTCTTTGCAAAAATTTACATTACACTGAAATTTATATGCTTCATTATGTAGCATCCACAAATTAGGTTCTTTTTCAGGATATCTTTGCCTGAATAAATTTTGTGGTGTTACTAAAAATAAACACATTTCTAATGTAAGAAGATACCACATGAACTTAACATGTCCTTCCATTAATGAAGGAACTGAAGACGTGTACGTAACATGTCCATCCACTGAAAAGCACCTTATTTGAAGACCTAATAGAAAACTTTAGTTGTTTAAGCCTATTGTTATTTTCATTTTATGTCTCATTTTTAAATAATGTGTCTCACACAAAATTCTTATTTCTAAATTTGTAGGCATTTGGTAAAGATATTTATGAATTTTACAGATATAAAGTTTTGAGATTTTAATATTAAAATTTTTTAAATATTTTCATTAGTATTTCTTGTAAAAAAAAATTTTTCAAGCTTTTTTTCTATAGTGTTAGTATTAAGGTCCTCAAACAAACCTTAATGATATTTTTGAAAATTTATATTCATGCATAAAATATGTATTATAAAATTAATATCCAAAAATATTATTTATTGCATGTAAATATTTTAACAGTAAACACTTTCTTTCTAAAAGCTTCTAATATGCATGACAAAATTTCAGATGTTTCTTGAAAATACTTGTTGATTTATTCATAATCAACTATCAGCATTGCAGTTACCATATAGTCACTGAAAAAAAGAATATTTTTGTAGAAACTACTAATAAATGTGATGATGGCTTCAACTTTTTGCTGAAATATTAAATAATTTTCACATTTTTTGAACACAAAAATACTATACAGAACACAAAAATCCTATTGAAAAGTATTAATAAAATTTGTATTAAATCTAACTCTTAGATTACTGAATTTCATTTTTGAGCATGCCCATAGAACAAGCTCAATTTTTCTTATTGCATATCTCCAAAACCATTCTTAGAAACTTTGTAAAAAGTTATATTTTGGTTAATTTGAGTGGGAGTAATTTAAATTTGTTTTTTAGTGTAAAAATCAGATATTAGTATTGAAAATGTTAATTCTTATATTGATCTGGAGATCAATCTCTTAAACTTATTCGACTTATGTTAATTTAAAAAAGATATTTTTACTTTTCTCTGTGATAATTTGATAATAAAATAATATGGGATGTTCTGTTTATCTTTGACCATTTATACATTATTTGTATCAGTTGTAAAAATTGAAAGCTGTTATTGTCATTTATCCAAACTAATTTGAAGCCATTTATTCATTATAGCAATTTTACATAATATTTTATTTAAAATATTAGCTTGAATTATGTATAGATTTAAAAAATATATTAGCTTGAATTATGTATAGACTTTTAAAAATCATTCATCATAGATCTTTCTGCTAAATTTATTCTTTAAGGTTGTTCTCAAATCCAAATTTGCTACTTTCTGATATGATTAGAAGAAAAAAAAATTCTAAAATTAAAATTTGAGATAGTCTCGATTAGTTTCTAAATAGGCACAACAGTTTCTTATTTTATAGTAAAAGCAAAATTTTTAGAAAAATAGGCTTTCTACCATTTTCAATTGACTTTAAAACATGAAAAACTTGTCATCACTCGGCAGTCATCTATAATTGTTAAATAAATTGTACAACATTTATAAGAAAAAAAATAGCAAAAAATTTGTTTGATTCTTTAGAATCTGAAGGAAAATATCTAAAAATTGTATGCATGTATTGATGAAAATGTTATGATGTAATTTAAGGGGTATAGAGCAATTAGAAATTTATGTAGGAGAAGAAATAATTGTAAAGTTGTTTTCAACCGTATTCTGTTTATTTGTTATTCTGTGTTGAGTTTTATAGAACAGATGAGGCCTGTGTTTTTCTCATGTAGGGATAATTTGGAATATTTGTGGGTGGCTTGGCTCATGTGTGGTAGATAGGTTTTTTTAAGCATAGGGGATGAAAGGCGATGTATTTCCTTTTCTTGAGTAGTTTTCTAACATAACCTTTGGCTTCCTAAGCAGTAAAATCAAGTCATGAAATTAAGTTTCGACACTAGAAATCCCTTCCAGATGTCTCGTGAATCAGTAAATTTTAACAAGCAGGGTATAAGATAATTGCGGGGATTATAAAAGGTTAGAAATATCAGCGTTATTTAATTATTGAGTAGCATTGCTTAAATATTAAATAACGGTGACATTGCTAACCTCTTATAACCCCTGGGATTATCTTAGACCCTGCTTGTTAAAATTTATTGCTTCATGAGACATCTGGAAGGGATTTCTAGTGTCGAAACTTAATCTCATGATTCGATTTTATTGCTTGGGAAGCCAAAGGTTATGTCAGAAAACTATTTCAGAAAAGGAAATCAAATACATCTCCCCTATGCTTAAAAAAAACCTATCTACCACACACACCGAGCCAAGCCACCAACAAACACTCTAAATTCTCCCTATATGAGAAAAACACAGACCTCATCTGTTCTGTAAAACTCAACACAGAATAACAAATAAAGAGAATACGGTTGAAAATAACCTTACAATTATTTCTTCTATATAAATCTCTAATTGCTCTATATCTCTTAAATTATAACAAAATATCATAACAAAAATAACTTTTGTAATCATTTCAAAAAGACATTTAAAATTTCTTTTATCTTTAAAGTATCACTATATAATTATTCATATATAAGTATCTCTAAATTGATATTTCTTAAAATATAAATTATATTTTCATTCATTTGAACTTTCTTTTGGTATTTGTTTATTTATTTATTAGTTGGATTTTAAATATGAATTAAGTGAAATAAGATTTTTTTTTTTTTTCTGTGTTAGTGCATATCCTCTTATTGTGTATGATTTATTTAAAACTATGTGCAATTAATTTGTTGTACTTTTTTGTTCAATATTTTAATTTAAATAAATTTAATATCAGTTTTCAAACTCAGCGTTGTGGAGTTGTTTTCATCTATAACATGAATTCATCGAAAATGGCTAATTTTGACTTTGACTTGAGCAAGAAAATTTTAAACTTGTTGAAGGTATGTTATTAATCTTTAATTTTTTTAGTTTCTTCACTTGTACTTCTTTCTTTCACAGTTACACAGTTTTGCCAAGTATGACATCATTTGCATAAAAATATTATTTCTTTGCATTAATAGTAAAATCTTGACTCATGCATTTTTAGCAGCAAAGTCCTATTTCTTTCACCGTGGACTTTTGCATCATCTCCATAAATTCATAGTTTACTTTTGAGCAAAACAGTGTTGCTATTTTTAAAAGCGTATAACAATGTTGAAAACAGCATTCATTTTCCATGCTCCTTCTTTTCTTCTAAATATTGCATAATTTAAATTTTTACATCATCAAATAAAAAAAAAAATCTATTTTCGTGTCATGTGAAATTTGTTTGAAAATTATAGCTTAATTTGGTGACTTTTAAAAATAATTTTCAAGCGTATATTTTTAAATGTATCTCAACAGTGAAAATTTCTGGCAAAGTTACCACATTTGGCAATTGATTGCCCAGAACAAAAAAGAAGAAAAGGTAAAGCACTGTTTTTTGGCGCTAAACTGAAATCTGTAGGCAAAAAGACCGATTTTATCGTATGTTAAACATAAAATTAAGTTAAATTGGTTAAAAGATAACATAAAATTAAGTTAAATTGGTTAAAAGATACATTGCATTATAATATTCTGGGAATTGTATTTTGATTTTAATTCAGTTTACAGAAATCATATAGCCAGCTAATATCGCTTAACCCCTTGAGGGGCAAGTAATGCGTTTCTGTAATGTTGAATTCACACCGGAATCTGCAAAAAGATTTATTGCAAAATAAGGGAAAGCAATTTTACGTTTTTTTTTCCACCAAAGTTAGAAACGTAAAATTTAATAAATTTTTTGTGGTGCAAATCTTCATTAATCGTAAATGGGATAAAATATATCCCACCACCCCTCAAGAGGTTAACTACTAAAGAATTCATACTAAATACAATAAAATTTTTTAATTATTTTTTTAAAACTTTCTTCCATTGATAATGTTTATTCCAGGAATGTGCATGAGGGTAGGGGTATGCAAGGAAAACAACTGTATCAGACTCCAAGCTGAAGGGGGTATCCCATTGAGGGGCTAATTTTTTAATAAGTATATGTATATACAGGGAATGTATCAAAAACATAATCTGTACTGGACATAATATTTTTTGTGAACGCTTTTGCTTTATTCAATGATCCCAGTACAGTGGAATATGTTTATAAATTTTTCATTTATATGTTTTTCCTTTATACGTTTGTGAGAATACTTCTCACAGTATTTAAATTTAGTTTAATTTTATTCCTTTCAACTATTTTTTTGCATCGATGTCTATTTAAATCCAGCCATTGCGAACGACCACAATATTTATTTTTTATCGGCCACACTGTAATCCGTGTTTTCGCCCACTGATCTTTTCCTCTTGGCTTTCAGGCGAATGCGCAAGTGCACCACTCCGCAATTTTTCAGAGCACATCTCTGGTGCTCGTTAACATGCATTATGATGACGTTATTGAAATACTTAGCACTTCCCTCTTATGACGTATTCGTTACACGATAGGTAACAGGTGGATGTCAGTTTTGCTTTTCCAATTAGTGATATTCATTTTTAAATCCACAATTTGCAATTTGAGTTTCATTAATTTACCATAACTTTCAATTTAGCTAATCAATTTAAATATGCCGTTTAATTACTTTGTCAGCCCTTGTATTCATCATTTATAAGCAAAAACTCGCCAATTTTTAAGTCAGAATTGGGTTTGATGTTGTGCTAAAAAGATGTAGTTTTTCAACTCAGTGTTATTGTAGTGCGGGCATTCGCCGCTAAGTTTGCTGAAAGAATGCGTCCGTACTATGGATCATGATGTGGATATGATCTTGCTCAGAATTTAATTGTAACTAAAAATGTGCTGCTATCATCAAAAGGAATCCCATGGAATATGTCTACATTTTTGTTATTTTACTCTTCTATAAGAGAATCCTGTTTATTTTAACTTGGTGACCAGCATGAATTTTCGTAACCTTCTATTGCTAACGTCTGAGAATAAAGAATTTATTTATTTAATCAGTTTGCCTCTTCACTGTCTACCTGTAAAGTAAGAATATTTTATTTTTATTATTTCTTTAACGATCAATAGTTTTATTAAAACAACTTCACAAAATGTACTTAACCCTTCTACACGATCACACTCTTTTATTATCTTCACAACATTTTGTGTTTAAATCCAAATTTGCCGTGTATTCTAATGATAGTTTATTTGTACTATAGAATAAATACTTAATTTTATTTATAAATTTTTCATTCAAATTTCATTCCGAAGGAATGCATTTTGCTCTCATCTAAGATTTTCCATTTACTTTTCTTTTTTTAATTTTTAATTGGTTTCTCATTATTGCTAACCATTATTAGTTATATTTGTCTTAAACATGGGTGAACATTTTGATTAAATTTTCTCCGACCCATGTGCACTATTCAAGGTCATGGTGGTCTGTTGATTTGAGACACTAAAAAAGAGATTAGATCAGCAAAGCAAATTCAGGCCAGTAGATAAAAAATAATGAGGTCTAAAAAAAATACTTCATGATAATGAACACATATGCTGTTTAGCATATGTATTTGATGTGTAATGGCTGATGTTGTACAAATGGTAAAAATTTAATCAAGATGTACTTATTTTCCAATAATATTTTCTGTAACTCTTAATTTTAGTTTCATGCAATTTATAAATGTATATATATGTTGGAGTCTTTACAAAATATAACTACTGGACCAGACGTGGTGTCTCCAAACAACTATACTTATGAATTAGTGATTTTTATTTTCAATTCTAATCCTACCTAAGTACCTCTAGCTTCGTTGTCTTGAAATATGATTATTTTACCATAAAAGGTCTTTATTTAATCTTAAATTTTTAGTTCTGACAACTTTTGCACAGGCATAGTGTTTTATTTTATTATATATATTTATACTAAAATAAATGTAAAATAAGAATAGAGTTGAACTTTAATTATTTTTAACACAATCAACTTAGAACAAACAATCTTCTTGAAACACCATCAAAAATTTGTAAATGCGCAACAATCAACTTATTGGTAAATAATTCATACAAGTATTACTTTTTCCATCTGAATGAAAATGTGTCCAGGCTGGGACTCGAACCCAGAACCTTTTCGCTTTAATTGCCAATGCTCAGCAGAGCATTATAAAGCTAAAAAAGCACTCTAAATGAATAAAAGGGTCAAATTTTAATGAAAAGAGTAATTTGAGTTTTGCCATTTCTGCTGCTTGAAGAAATAAACTCAGTGTTAATTTTAAAATGTAGTTATTAAATTTTATAAATAAAAAAACAATAACATTGAAATAACTTTATCATCAAGTTTTTAAAAACAAACATAAGTTCTAATAATCTATCTGATAATGAAGTTCATAGTTAACATCAAACTATCATATAAATAAGAATCAATTTAGATAACAGAAGTTACTTGCTTCTCTCATTAGATGTTCTTCCATGAGGGAGCAAAATGGCTCGTAAATGAAAATTTAAATTTGCATATTATAATTTTCTTTTGATTGCAATTGTTACTAAATGTTTCAGTCATTATTTTCTCATAAATATATATTGTTCCATTGATCTTTTTCTTAATTAATTTTTCTTCGTTCATTCTTTTAATCAATATCAGCGTTTAGGGCAGAGGTGTGGATACCGCTATTTATGAATAAAAATCTTAAAAAATCTAATTAAGTTTTAAAAAAATATCCTTTGTTGTAGAATTCTTAATAAAATCATGGTGTGTTTCTATTACAAAAAAAGGTTGAAAAACGCTGTCTTATACAGTAGAACCTATGGAAATAGAACTTGTTTGTAATAAAAACCTACTTTAAACCAAGGCCGACGATCAAAATTTTAGATCTTGATCATAGATTGTCATATTTTTACAAAGACTGTACACTAACTAGAACTGTGTGAGTGTACCGCTATATATTATACTATTGAGAAAAACGCAAATTAAATAAACAAGTTGGAAATTGCCCGTCAAACGTGGCAAATGAGATGCGTTCGTACTATAACTAGTTTTATAACAATTTTTTGCACCGCATATTGTACTGAATGTATATTTTAGTGCACTTCATAAGTGCATATCAATTTCATTCTGTTCGAAAGGCTGTAACATCATTAAAATGGACTTGAAATAATTATTTCCCATTGGCCGTAATGTAAAGGAAATTTTTTGACTGTCCCTGTAATTAAACTATACATCCGATTTTCATAAAATTTGAAATGAGTCAACAAAATTTTACAACAATTATATATTTAAAATTTCAAACCATTCGGAAGGCTGTAACATCATTAAAACGCACTTGCAGTAATTTTTTCCCATTGGCCGTAATGTAACACCCTTAAAATACACTTGCGATCTTTTTTTCCTATTGGCCGTAATGTAAAGGAAAATTTTTGACTGTCCCTGTCATTAAACTATACATCTGATTTTCATAAAATTTGAAATGAGTTGACAAAATTTTGCAACAATTATATATTTAAAATTTCAGACCATTCGGTTGGGTAGATTTTGCTGTGTTATATGCGGACGGACAGACTGAACGACGACTATAGGTGCTACGTATTTATATAATTATGAACACACCTAAAAACTAAGAATTGCTGAGCACACAAGTTGCATTAGTGTTAGCATCAAAATTTCTTTGTAAAAATATATTTGTCATAGTTTAGTATGATCTAAAACAAAATGCATTAATATTACCTTATCTTATAAGATGTATGTGCTAAAAAATATAAATTTTTCAAATATGTTAATCATAAAATTAAAACATCTGTGTAAGATTTTAAAGAGTAAATAAATATAATTAAGTCAAAAATAATTTACGTGTGTTATGAAAATTTCAAATATCTGTAGAAAAACATAAAAATACGCTTACATTTACAAATTGAAGCCTGTGGAAAAGATTGTGTGATTAAATTGAACTACAAAATTATGTCACTGGCAATTTCACATTCCATAATTTGAGTAATGAATTCAGCATTTTTTGAAATTTTTATTGTGTTAAGGTGTTTCTCAATAAAATTATTAAATAAGATCAGGAAAGGCCCAAGAAATCAGTGAGCTCTAGACAAGTGCCTTGCATGGCCTGCTGTTAATATGTCACTGAAAACCTACCAAAGTGGAATTTGTCTATAATGAAATCTCTTTTAAACAGAAAAACTTTTGATCCTGGCTGAAATAATACAATAGAATTTTAAGGGAGAGAGAGCGTACCTGTTAAGATGGAAACCTGCCAAGATTCTATTTCTCATTTCCAGTCCCTTGCAATTTTGTCTTAGCAAATTTCGTTTCAGTTGTTTTTGTTACAGTTCTTCTGAGCATCTGGTTCTGTATTTAAGAATAAAAAAATTCAATACTTTAATAATTCATGACAGTTTTGATAAAACTGTATAATTTTACTTACTATTTATTGCAATTTTATAATAACACTGTTCAACAAGGTATGTGTTTCTAATGAAGTAACTGATAATTTTTATATTTTGGAGCATGCTGAAAAAGAATGTCATTAAAAAGTTTCTACCACCTACAAATTTTTTAATTTTTTAAAAAATCAATGCTAATTTTAATACATTTTTGCATTGGGCCATATAATATAAATATTGTCATTTGAATTTAGTAATAAAATAAATGATTAAATTACATAGCTGAAAAGTAATATTACAGTATTGAAAAGTTATAGTTTTAATTTTTTTTTAAGAAAAATGAAAGAAAAATTTTATGAACATAAATGAAATTTAGTATGAAAATGCATGAATGTATAATTTTACAAAAACAAATTTTCCAAACTAAAATATGTTTATACCTTCTTGTTACATATTTTATTCAGATAACAAATCAAAATATGTGTTTGTAGATTGAGCACAATTAAAATGATTATGTAATGTTATTATATCTATATATATAAAAGCCATTCTCTGTATGTATGTCCTTTATACAAATCTTCAATTTTTGACCGATTTGTATGAAACTTCCTGTACATATGTTTTAGAACGTGGAAAAGATCACTGTCTACTTTAAAAAATCATCAGAGGACTATTTACCCCTTTTTCTACAACCTTTCATAATTTAACATTATAGAAATCTCTTTTAAATTTTCAAATTCAACAGTTTCTTTCCTGCTGCCACACATCTAAAAAATTGCTCAATAATTTTTAAAAAATGATAACTCGAGAACTTTGTTTTTATAAGCTAATAAAAATTCAGACTCAATCGTTATATTTTTTCATTTTCTAAATTATTGTCATTCTATTCAGGAAATGCACATTTTTCCTATATAATATAAAAACGTTAACTAAATGTGTGTTCAAATGACGTAGTATATCTTCACTTGAATGTTTTTGAAGCTAAAAAATCTATTTTAATACAGGCGTTTCAATATCAAGAAAATAATTTAGGGAAAAGATACTAATAAAAAAAATTGTTTGCTAGATATGACGTCAATTTCAGATTAACTGACACTGCTTTCTAATGATGTTTTATTCTGAAGGGATACTCTTGATCTTCTGAAATAATTCCTTAGTATTATTGAAATTAACTCAAATTTCTTATTAACATTCAAATGAAAATACTACGTCCTTTTAAAATACGTATGGTTAAAGTTTTTACATATATATATGAAAAATGTGCATTTTCTATTTAGAATGACGTCGATTTGAAAAATGCAAAATTGCAGCGAGATAATCTGAATTATTTTATTGTGTTGCCACACCCTAACAAACGGCACACATAATTAAAAAAAAGGGCAAACACGTGTAGTTTCTTTTCATAAACCAATACAAATTCAGTCTCTCTCGATATGTTGTTACATTTTTTAAATTGATGTCTCCCTAAGCAGAAAATGCACATTTCTCATATTTTAAATAAAAACTTCAAGGCTTTGAGAAAACTTAAAGCATCCATTTAATATATTTGAAATTAAAATTTCATTAAAATATAGGCTTTTCTATTCCAAGAAAAAGGATCAGAAACCCACATCTCTAAATACGGTCACTTTCAATAAATTATGACGTCAATTTGGATAAATATGGCCTCAAACTGGCTCTAAAATCCTGTTGCTATGATTTATTTCGTATTTCGTCATAATGTTTCTTTAATTATACCATTTAGGTAAATGTTTTAATATTTTAAATGCAGTGATAACATTCTACGACTTACGTCAAATACCATAATGTAAAATCTACTTTTATGCGATTTATATTAAATTGAAATTAAAACATAACAACTATTTTTTTTAGAGTTAGCTTTCTCATTTTAAACAAAGCTTCATAGATTGACGTCATTTTTATGTTAATGGCTGTGGATTTGGATTTTATGAACATAATAAAATTGTGTTCCGTTGTGATTAATGTGAGTTTCCGTTTAAAAATTATAGGCAATGAATCTTAGGATACCCGTGTTTAAAGGTACCTGATATACTGCGCATTAACAGAACATAAATAAAAATCATTTTCAATTTGAAACACTAATATATTTAGTGTATTTTTTAGATTTCTCAAAAACTAGATGAAAAAGCATTTTTTGGTACTTTCGTATTATAGCAAGTAGTTAATCGTGAATATTTTCACTATAATTGCCTTATAATCTGAGTAGCACATTTAACTCACTGTGCTGGTCAGTTTTTCCAAACGAATCTTGAATTAAATGAAATATATCGGTGAATTTGATCCGTCATTTTAATGCAATATGGGTCTTTTTCTAAACGTCCTTCCGCATACATGAAAACGTTACTAACGCCACTGAGCTATTATATTTTCCAATGTTTAAGACAAAACTTCGGTTGTTAAGGGCCAAATGTTTTAGTTGATGATTTACATTAGAACTGGTTTAAGAATGATAGACCGATATGCAATATACTAAAACTATCCCTGAAAAATTATGTAACATTTTAAAAGGCTAATCATTCAGAATGGGTTTCAACTGATTAGTAACTTTTCAGCTAACTCTATAACAAAACATGTAGAGCAAAATGGGATATACTAAAACCATTATAGAAAAATGTGTGCATAGTAAAAACCCAAATTCCATCAAAATCTGTCCAGTAGAACTTTTTAAAAAGGCTAATCTTTTATAATCTGATTATTGAACTTTCTTCTATAATGTTATATATTGCCTGACATAAATGCAATATTCTAAAACCATCCGTGTAAAATTATCCAAGAAACGATGCAAGTTCCAAGGAAGTCCATTAATAAAAATCTTTTTTTAAAATACTAATCTTTCATAGTCGGGTTCACATGATTATAAAACTTTTCCCTATAATTCTATGACTAAGCAACATAAAACAATATGTTATACACTAAAACATTTCCTGAGAAACTGATAGTCGCATTGAAATCCATTCAGAAGAACTCTAGTTATAAGCAGCCGGAACGAAATTCCCATTTGCATTTTCTATACATAATAATTTTGCGTAGTTCGATTTGATATTTGTTAAATTCGTGTTTGATTTGATTTGATTTGGACGTTTTAATTTCACTTGCCAGTTTAGTTATGAAATATTACACGAAACAAACAAGTACTGAATTATTTGCAGCGTTTTTGAGCAATTGAGTTAATATTTTGTAATTGCACGCACATTTAAAAAATATTCATGCTTGAGAATCACTTTAAAATCTATAGAAAATCTATAGACAAACTTTTCAAACAAATATTATTGAAAGTTTTCTTTTGTGTTCTATTAAACGTTGGAACAATCGAATATGTGATGTTTAGAAGTTAAATTGTAGTAAAATCGAAATTTGTGGATAGATTAGGTTGTTGTCACCAATAATATGATGGCAAAGTTACACATAGACATGCTTTTTCTTTATAATATTGCATTAAAAGCAAACGGATTCACCTTTCGTAATGGTTTTGTTGGGTTGGACGCACATTTAAAAATTACTTTCAAACCCATTAAAATAAAAAAAACTGAAATACAATTTTCAAATAAATTTCATTTGAAAGGAATTTTTGTTCTATTCAACAGCTTAAAAAATTAAATTGTGTGCTGTTTAGAAGGTAAGAAAAATTGCTGTAAAGGAACAATTTCTCTGTTAAGTCGTTGCCATCAACAGTATGATGTCAGCGTTACTCACTGACATATTTTTACTTTATAATGTAGATATATGCCATACAAACGGGAATTTCACTATATGATATGCCATTTGGTGGATTTGTTTTTCGTATTGTCAGAAAATTACAAATTTTTCTGTTACGCCAGACGAAGAAAACGGGTATTGTGATATTAAAGCTAAGACATTTTATTATGGTGGCGAGACAATAACGTATGTTTTCTAATTGTCATTTTAATGATTTGTGGATGGGAATGTACAAATCTCAATTATTGTGATTACTATAATAGTTCACTTTCATTTATTATTTTACATGGAAGGTCTCTTATAATTGACGTGGGCGAAGCCGGGTAGTTCTGCTAGTTTTCTATACAAATGGCCATATAGTCCAAAAATTAGGGTTTAAAAAAATCATGATTTTTTTTAAAAAATCAAAAAAATCGGATTTTTTTTATTTAAATTTGATTTTTATGATTTTTTTCCCAGCGTTCAGATACGGAATAGCTACCAAGAGTTTTAGGTTTCCAAAACAATTAAACCACTAATTGCTAACATAATCTATGTTTTTACACTTTAATTAATAAAATTATAATTATTAGTTCGTAATTACAGAAATTATAAAAACTGCAAATTAGTAGTTTCATTAGGTAGTATCATACAATAATGTTATATACATTAATATTGTAATAATTATGTAAAACTTTATAAATATTAGTGATATTTAACATTTATTAAAATTATTAACTGCATTTTATATTAAATAGTTAACACTACTTCAAATTAATAATTATTAAACAATTAACTCTCTAATTAGGAACATATTATACATTTTTAAAACTTAATTATTAAAATGATAATAATGTAGAAAGGAAAAGGGACAGGATGCTAGTTCCATAAAAAGGTACTATTTCATGAGGCAATATATTAGTAATGTGTTTAGTAATGATATAGGAGGTAAAAAAAGAATAATTTTTAGTATTATGAATAAAGTGTCCTTAATTTTTAATAATTTTATGAATAACAAATTGAAAAATACAATTAAATAAAATATTTCAATAATATCCTCTGTTTTCTAAAGAAATAAAGTTCTATGTTTTTGTGAGATCTTGGCCTTATGAATTTAGAAATACTGTTGAATGGGGAGGTTTTTTATGAGAAATCTTTGGCTACAACTACAGGTGAATTTCAACTATTTCTTTTAAGGTACGGTGCCTTTTTCCAATTTCAAAAGGGGCATGGTGCGGCACCATTTACAAAATGTCCTAGAAGAAATATTATAAGTAATTACAGGATTAATAAAAACTGCAAATAAGTAATTGGTTAGTTAGTAACACAAATAACAAAACTAACAAATATTATTTGCAGCTCGTTTTGCATTTGTATTTAGGAAAATTACTGTAAACCACCAAAATCTAAACTTACACATGTGTATGTGTATGATAATCAAAAGAATTATAAAAATGAGTTAAAGCCATTCGTATAGGATAAATCTAAGTTAGCCACTTATATCTGAAATCCTCAAAATATTTAAGTAACAGCATTATTACCTCTCAGTGTGGATTATTAGGTTTAAATGGTTCAATTTTTTTTTTCTTTTTAAGAAAAATTTTGCTGCCTTTTCAATCCCTAATCATTATTTTTTATTTAGTATTATGTGAGCTACAAAGTTAAAAACATTTATTCAACCTATACCGAAGAAGTTCTTGCTGAGCTTAGCATTTTTATACCAATTATTTCTTTTTCTCTTATGCATTCATTTACAATTTAGCTTTGAAAAGATGTCATTCTTTCATTCTTCTTTAACTTCAGATTGCTATTAATTACTTATTTATTCTTTTACTTGTAGAAATGTATTACACTTGCTATGTATACATAAAATTATGCATAAATTGATTACCTAAAGGAATTTATGACATTGCAAATTATATTAGATTTAAATATCATTTTAAAATTAAACTTTTATTTGGATAAAAATGTAAAAACAATGCTTTTTATAAACTCAACTGTTTTTAATTTTTTACAATACTCATGAATTAAACTTAGAAACAATTATTTAAAGCTCTTTTTTTGTTTATTCATAAGTCAAAATACCTGTAGAAACTTTCAAATTATGTTTATGTTAGATTTTAATATATTTTTTGACATTTTAAACATTTAGAAAATTTTTGATTTAAATCAATGATTTTTTTTTAAAAATCAGTTGATTAAAATCATGATTTTAATCGCTGATTTAAATCAATTGATTAAAATTGTTGACACCCTACCAAAAATTAAAAGAGAGGGTTCTTAAAATTAAAGGGTGATAGAAAAATTTCAACAATATATCATCATCATCAACAATAACAACTGTTTTCAATCACTGCTGGATGTAGGTCTCTCACAGATTTTCCCAACAATATATATATACGCATATAGTATGTGTTCATATTTCAATTTATGATTTTTACTCCTCCATTTGTATATGATATGTTCTGTGTTGCCTTATAATGGTTATATATATATATTAGCACCCTAAAACCTATAAGAATATATAGATTTTAATATAATCTCAATATATATTTGGAAACTCATTAAAATTCATTGAATGGTGTAATTATTTTTCATAAAATGAATAATACTTGAATTCTAATGTATTTTGATGCATGGTATGCATAAATTTGCATTATAATCTTTATAGTTTCATTTTTTTTTCTTTGATAAATTAGTTTTAAATCACATTAAAGGCAGCTAGTATTTATTTAAAGTTGTCATATTTTTAATTTATGAATTTTGAAGGGAAAAAAAATCATTATAATATTTTCAAAAACTTTATTCCGTATGATGTATTGTTAAATAATTTAAAGATCTCAATTTTAATTGATTGAGCTATTTTATTTCGCAATTTTTGTTTTATTCATAGGGTGGTTATCCTGCACGATTAAAAAAAGTTTTAATTGTTACCCCTCCCTTGTGGTTTAGAGCTCCCTACAAAATATTAAGCCCATTTGTGAAAGAGAAGATACGGGATCGGGTATGTTGTTGTTATAATTTTTTCTCTAGATTATTTTTATATGATAATAGGATTATTTTTATATGAATTTTCATAAATTTTCATATGTAATTAGTTACTTGTTTTTACATCTTTACTATATATGCTATTCATATATGTATTAATAACATGTTTTTTTATTTGTATGTTTCACAAAATAGTGAATCTAAATATTGTCTAATAAAAGTAATGCATCTGTAGATAATTTGACGTATTGCTTGCTGATGAGAGTGACACAACCCGAAAATGGAATTTTTTCAGAAAAAGTGAAAAACCTTTTCAAGCATTAAAACAAGCAGGGGTGTAGTGGAGGGTATACGGAGGTATACGCCGTATACCTTCTGGATTTTTTCTAAAGCTCCGTATACCGTCTGTTTCTCAAATAAAGCTTTAGCGTATACTCTAGCCATGAATTTCATGATTCTAACATATACCCTCTGCTGATAGCATATACCCCTCTGGTATTTTTACAACTACAACTCTGAAAACAAGTATTTTTTACTTGAAATCAATTGGGAAATAATATGAAATTTTTACATCTGGAGTCAAAATAGCTTATTTACTGTTTATTATTATTATAATATAAGCCATATTACACCCAATTATCTGAAGTAGAGTTGGCAATAGGATTGCGTAACGTTGTAAGCAAAAATTATAAAGCTGTTCTAATTCGATCCTTTTTAAAGATATGTAAATGCACTTTTAATCACAAATGTGGGAAATATATTTGTGATTCACTCATATGGATATCTCCAAAACCAAGTTTTTGGACATCTCTTACGTAATTAGAAACCAGTATTTGCACTTGCTCAATAAAATAATCCAGATTGCTATTTTGTTGTGCAGGACCGATGTTACTTTGAATAAAACTGTCATTGAACTCAGGATGAACTATCTTGAAGATATGTGAATATCTATATGACTTTCTTAATTGTGTAATTGTCTCAGGATTTAGCTCACCATTGTGACTCTATCACAATTTAATGACTACCAATGAAAAAAAAGTAATCCTGAGGGGCAAACTGGGAAAAATCAAATATAATCTAAGAGTACAGGCTTAAAAGCAGGTTTTTTATAACCAAAATATCCCCCACCTGCCCTGCACTCTTATATCCTTCTCATAGAAGATTAGATAAGAAAGAATCGTCTCCATTTTTAGACAGGGACATGCTAGTAGTGTCTGACACTTGTGTGCTTCAGTTAGCCCCCCTCCCCCCCCCAAAAAAATGTCACGTTCAAAAACTTATGAGTGAGCACTCTATGTAAAGTGGAAAATATGAATTATCAGCGTATTAAAAAATCCCAAATTGCAAACAAAAAAAGAAAGAAACATACAAGAAAAGTATAAATCCCAACAAAAAGTTTTCGGTTAAAAAAAAAAAAAAAAAAAGCGCCAAGTTCTCCTTAATGTTTCGGCCTGAAAAAGTAGTGATATCTGAAGTTCGCACAAGTTAAAAGCCAAACATCCCTTCTTTCCAAACATTCCCACATCTTCCAAACATCCCCATCTTTCATTGAAAATGGCTTCTTGCGACTTGGCCGTTAATGCCTTCTACAGCATTTCAAATTTAATGATTGGAAATATTACGCATTTATGAATTATTTAAATATTAAAAGTAATATTAGAATGCAAAGAGGGAAATTCACATAAAGACATTATAAGTAAAAGATTTCTGATAACTACCATTCAGTTTCAACAAACATTAGTTTTAATTACAGATCATTTAATCCACTTGTGATTTAATTGCCATTTTGTACGGTCTAAAGCTAAAGTTATTAACGTAAAACACAAGAAATAAAACAAAATTTACTTACTTCAAATCTCACAATATGTTACATTATATTTTATTGTATAGTATTGAAATCTTGCGTATTGACTTAAGAGATTTTTTTCGTTTGAACATTTATTATAGTTTGTTTGCATACATTAAGAGGTATTCGATTTATAAACTGTTAAAAGCTGATACTAATTATGTTTTAGCAATTAGGGATATTATCTCTTGAATACAAGTATTTTGTTATTTTTAACTTCTAAGCATTTAAATAGACTGAAGTTGCTTAAAAACTTTTTTCAAATGTGTATTTTATTTCTGTACTCTGTGCCACAAAATGTCTAAAATAATAAAAAAATGTAGTTGGCATGTAGCTCATTTGTACATATTTTAAAATTTGAAAAACTCTCTTGAAGGCATTAATGGCCAAGTCGCAGGAAGCCATTTTCAATGAAAGATTTGTGATGTTCGGCTTTTAACTTGTGCGAACTTCAGATATCACTACTTTTTCAAGCCAAAACATTAAGGAGAACTTGGCGCTTTTTTTTTTTTTTTTTTTTTTTTACCGAAAACTTTTTGTTGGGATATCACTACTTTTTGTATGTTTTTTCAAGTTTGTTATTCTAAACTATATTAATATGAAAAAACTTAAATTTCAGTACTTTTATGTTAGCCGGGAGCAAATATCCTCATTAGCCTTTTGTTTTTTCACCAATAGCAGTTTTCATTTTTCACATGTGTAAATTAGAAACAATGCTTTGATTTTCAAATAAAATATTTTGGTTTATGTTATTATTTCTTATTTATTTATTTATTTATTTCTATGTTAAATATTCTACTGAAAAAAATGAGGGAAATGCATATATTTTAAATGAGATGACTAAAAAGTTTATACTTTTAAATGAAATGAATGCAATATGAACAATGGAGTTGGGAACAGTATTTGGCGATTTGCCACTTGCGCCCGGCTAACATAAAAATACCTAAATTTATTTTATTGAGCTTTACAAATTTATATTTTATTTCTTTTTATATTAAAGTACCAGCCGCCTCTAGCAAGCAGTATTTACCCTATTAATTCCATGTTAAGCATTGCATCATGTTATTGTTATTCATAATTTAATTTACTTGCCCATTCTTTCGCCAAGTCGGAAGCTTTTGATACAGAAATCAAGAACTCTCGATCATGGAAGCACATCATATATTTTATGTTGTTATGTATTTTATCTTTTGTCACAAATATATCTTAACTCACCTATGCATGCTTCCTTAGCAGTTAGGATTCGTTCTCTAGTGTGGAAATTTTTAATCATATTAAGTAATATTTTCTAATTGGGCTCACTGCCAATTGTTGTATTTTAATTGATACGACTGGGTACAAGTGAAATGGCTCTTATGAAACCCTTTGACAATATCTGCATTTACATTAAACCATATTGATGCTAATATCTTTTTGTTTCACATTAACCTTTTCAATAGACTCGATTACGGAAGAATAGAAGGTCTACCGGTTCACTGCCATGATCCACTTGAAAATCTATCATTCTTCTCATCTGGTCGTGTTGAAGAATTAGTCAAGGTGCCATGTGTGATGAAAGTTAATATATTGATGAGATGCCGTGAATAAGATAAATTGAGTTGCAGTAAAAATAAAAGGAATAGTCTTACTTAAATGACAACAGTAGACACATTGAAGAGACAGCAGTTATAAAAATCTTCTTTATTCGTTGATTCATTTGAGAGGTGGAAGGTAATTAGGAGAAGTGGGTCACTGTACACATTCGAAGAGCGTTCCACGTAGAATTATTAAAAACTTGAAGTAATTCCATGATAAAGATGAATACTGGTTAAAATCATTTTTTAAAGAAGGTCTTGATAATAAAAAGTCCGAAATCAAATATGCACTAAATTAAAAAAAAACAGAGACCGAAGATAAACTTTTAGATATCGCGATACAGCTATTGAAGAACGTCGCTCTTTGAATTTAGGCGCTAAGGCCCGAAATTCAAAAAAGACAAATCACGTTGTCAAAAATAATACATACTTTCGTAAATCTTAAAATCTGATCCGATCTTAAAATCT
This sequence comes from Maratus speciosus, assembly GCA_963932465.1. Classification (NCBI taxonomy): domain Eukaryota; kingdom Metazoa; phylum Arthropoda; class Arachnida; order Araneae; family Salticidae; genus Maratus; species Maratus speciosus. The sequence continues at coordinate 512,711,235 of OZ010795.1, forward strand.
GTTAAAAAAATGGCTGCATTGATATATATACTACATAAAAGGGGTTTACAAAACTACCTCCAGAAATGATTTAAATCTATTCGTTAAATTAAATTTACATATGAATTGTAGAACGAATGACAGCATGAAAAAAACGAAACTACTGTCAAAAGGCAAGAGGAGATACACCTCCAATATGACGCGGTCGACGTCACGCTGTTTCTAAAAATAGAACAGAGGAAGAGGGGGAAAATCTGAAATCAAAGGTTCTGTTACTTGTGGTAAAAAGGAAAGAAAAAAAGCGATTTGAACGATGTTTTGCGTTGAAAATAAATAGTTTAAAACGTGAGATAATAATGCTGCATTACAATTTAAAAAATAAATAATAAATGTGATTGCTACATCACATTGCCGAACAAAATTTTGGATGACCAAAAGGTGAAAAAGGTAAATCTTGAAAGAGCTTTTTCAACAAAGGGAAAACAAAATTTTAAAAGCCAAGGAGCAAAAAAATGTAGAATAAAATTTAAGTTAAAATTTAAAAGTCATAATAAAAATTTTAAGTGCATTTGCACAATTAGGGAACATACATGTACAGTGACCTAAAGAGAAAGAAAAAGAATATACATCAAGTAGTACATTCAAATTTCAATAGTATACATAACATGATGGTATACAATAATAATATCAAGCCTCATTGCAATCACAGGCAAAGAAAGGCACCTTCCTGTAAAGTGATCTCTAAAAATTAAAATATTACCCCATATAATATTTTAAAATTAATAATAAATCTAAAAGCTAAATAATTTTTTTTTAGCCAAAAGAGACCACAAAAAAAAATTGAATTCAATAAGTTAAATAATAAGGTACACTTATGAATCAAAATTTATAAAGTTGCAAAAGTAAAGCAACATAAAGTCAGAAGTACCCTCTCTAAATATTCTGACTGCCTAGGAAAAATAAATCATAAAATTGAAACATTCGAAATAAAAAATCATTTCTACTAATCAATTTTCTCATAATATTGAAACATTCAAAATGAACAAGTCATTTCTACTAATCAATTTCCTCATATATTGAAACATTCAAAATGAACAAGTCATTTCTACTAATCAATTTCCTCATATATTGAAACATTCAAAATGAATAAATAAATCATTTCTACTAATCAATTTTCTCATAAATATTGAAACATTCAAAATGAATAAATCATCATTTCTACTAATCAATTTTCTGCATATTTATAAAAATAAATTGCACTGAGAAAGTCGAGAATATTAAGAACCTAGAACTTTAATTTCATTAATCATAAAAGTTAAAAAAAAAATTGTCATAATCAGGAAAAAATTTTAAATTACCAAACAAGTGTACCATAAAAATATTTAGTTTAATTCCTTCAATAATTTACTAATAAAATTTGAATTTAAGTTTCTATGCTTGTAAAAAAAAATTATATTAACTTTAAACAACAGTTGAAATTAAATTAAAGAGCTGTAAAAATTTAAAAAATATTGTAGCAACAGACAATCCTTCATGATACCATGGCCAGTGGACACATTCAGTAACTCTGTAAACACATTTATACAAAACACAAAAATACAGCAGACTCCAATGCGCATAAGAGACCTCTGAGATCTTGTGCAAGAGATAATCAAATAATCAGCATAGAAAACAACAAAAAAAATAGTGTATTTTACAGATGTAAAGAAGCTCTTGGTATAAACCACAAATGGTTGGATATGAATAGTACTGTGAACTATTCAAACACTTCTATTTTGTTGAAAAAAAAGGCACAGTTAAGAACACACTATCACCAATTACGAACATTTAGCAGAATATGGTGATATACTTGAAGGAAAAATTGGTAGACACTGCTGGCAAAAAGAAGACAATCCATGGTGGTACATTTAGGAGTAACACTTCACTTATGGATGATATAAACACATACACCATGATGAGTAGAGGACAAGATCAGGTAGACAAAATCAGTAGTCAAGAAGTCCTTTTTAAAAAAATATATATAATTTCTTAGAGAATTGTTGAAGATTCACTGATGAACACTTCAAAAAAAGATGCGCTGGTAAATATTTTCACTAAGAATTTTGTGCTTTTCTTCGTATAAAAGGTGCAAATAAAAATTTTCTTCATTTAAAAATATATCTTCATGATCAATTTAAAATAATTTCTTGCATAAAATTGAAAAAGTGAGGCATATGGCAGATTAAAAATTTTGAAGCAATTGGGTTATGAAATAAGGAAAAGGCACTATGATAATAATTAACAGATAAAAATTTTCAGCAATAAGTAAATAAACATTCTTGAGTTTAAACATTTCCTGTAGATCAAATAACAGTAAATTTTATAAATAATTGTGGAATATGGTATAATGTAGAAGTCAAACACTTTGAATGCGAGGATGAAGCTTTGCCGCTTACTCCTACGTAAGGATGAAAATTTTCCGCTCACAAGTAAACGTTGACTGGGAAATTCTATTGTTTATGAAAAAATAATATATATACTGATTTAGCTTCAAAACCAACCTCAAAAACACACTGAAGAAGATCAGAAATAAATGGATTTTTACTTCATAAATTACTGAGAATTCGCCAGGAACATCAAAGCAGAAAATGGAGCACAAATCTTTATTGTTTGCTGTAAATGAGAAACAGATTTTTTTTTTTGCAGGTATGTATTATAATATTTTCAGTACTTTCAGAACAACATTTCCACACACCAGAGAAGCGTTTCAAAAAAATGGATTAATAACAACACTCTTGAAGGCAACTTCAGTAGGTAAGCAAACGTGAATAAGAAAGATGAGTAAAACTATTGTCATTTTAAATCATGTAGAATAAAAAAATTTCAAATTATTTCAGTCATGAGGATGATACAGGAGAATGAATTTTTTTGATTTCTTCTTTAAGCAAAAAAAATATGTCATTAAATTTTGATGAAGCTACATAATTCTGGAAAATTGAAGCACTGAGAATTATCATAACAGTTTGTAGAAAGCGAACAGAGTTCTTGAAATTTTATAAAGGAACACTGCACTCACCAAACACCAAAATCGATATTAGCAGTCAAATCGTGCACTAGATGACAAAAATATCTTGAGAATAAAAGTGGAATGTGGTACAAGAACACGTTATATATTTTTTTATAAAAAGTTATTGAAGGTATTTTTTGAATAAAAATTATAAATTGATACATTTAAGAGCAGAGAAGACCTCAAAAAAATCATGCAGGATATATTTTACAGCTACGAATTTCATGAAGAACTTCAGCTCCTTTGCAAGTAATAGATAAGAACAACTTCAGTAAAATAATTTAAACTTCAATAATTATCACAGATTCCAAGGGGAAAAAATAATTTGCTTCAATAAATATCTTAATTTTCATAATATATCTTCAAATTCATTAAATATTTCATTGTATAAGTGCCATAAAATAAAATTAAAAAACCCAATATAAGAATAAGTATAAAAACCATAGCCTCTTGTTAAATAAATTTGTTCTTAAAATCAGAGAACAATTGTTGGAATTCATTTTAGAATTTCAAAATTCATTAAAGATTTTCTTTGATAAACATTTTTTAATGCACCATAAGAATAAATAAATTAGAGAATAAATAAATAAATTTCTTGATTTTTAAAATAATATTTCATTCTTCAAAAATTTAAAAACAGCAATAATTTTGTCAAGACATATCTCAAAATAAAAACCAGTAACAGAATTTTTTTTTTAAATTATACTATGCTCAAAAATTTTAAAATCATAGAATAAGTATTGCAAATAGAACTTGAGAACAAAATTTTCATTACGATGTTTGATCGATCTTCAGCTGTTAAAAAAGCAAAATGTTCCATCTGAGAACAACAGAATATTATAATCTTCTTAAAATTCCATTAAAAAATAATAATTTTAAATCAATTTATTTGAATTTAGGTCAGTATTTTTCTATAAAAGTAACAAATCTGCAAAATTTTATGCAAAAGGAATAATTTTCAGTTAGGAATAATTTTCAGGAACAAAATTTCTTCTAAGATTAAAAAAGATTACGTTTTCTTTTTGTAAGAACAGAACTACTGCAAAAACGAATAACGGCAAATGTAATGCTAAAACATTTTCAAAATTCCATGAAAAAGAGCAGTTCTTCTATTTGAGAACAAAAATTTTCTTTTTAAAATATGCATCTATCGTCAAAAAAAAAAAAAAAAAAAAAAAAAAAAATACAGTCATTGAGTTTGTACTGTAAGTCTGGGCTTGATGAATCGGAGAGTGAAATTCAATCCAATGTTTGAATTGAACAAAATTAATTCCGATTCATAAGCTCAAAATTACACTACAGCCAATGACGTAAGTGGTAGACATTGCTTAATGTGTTTTTTAAGAATTATTTTAATTTATTTAAGATCAAATAAAATTATATTTACTAGTTATCGTAGCTAAAAAAAAATAAAGAAAAGAAAACACTCACCCAAGTACTTGAACACAGAAAGATAATTCACAAATGACGTTTATTTAAACATATATAAAATTTGCTAATTTGAATGCATTCTTACATTATGAATTATGAAAAGATTATCAAAATGAATGTAAAATTTAATATAATTTTAGATAATTGGAGATATATTGTCATCTGAGAAAAAGCAGAAGTAAATTGTTAAAATATGAGATTTAAGTTAACATAATAGAATGTGAAGTTCTGATATCGTGATGTTATAGAGTCTGATTATTTAAGAAATATTTCTTTTAGTTTTAAGGCCTCCAAAATGAACAAAGTTCAGGAACATAAAGTCAAACTAGGGAATAAAGTTCAGGAATATAAAGTCAAACTCGGATCGTTGAAGGACTCTTGTATTTGGAGATAAGTTTGAAGTCTCATGAAATTAATGGTGATGATGATCGATGCACTTCCAGAGTAAAAATTCGAGATATGAAATGAACGTCACGAGGATGAAATTCAATTCATAAGACCTCTAAATGACATAAACTATCATGGTTGATCGTGGAATCAGAGAGGCAAGCGAATTATATTATCGCATAATTAGAAGGGAGATAGCTGTTATTCCTACTTATTTCTGAATGACATCTTCGTTCGAATCTTGCGAATATTATCTCACTATGATGAATTTTTGTAGAATGTCCAAATATATGGTGTGATATTCATTTCATCCAGAATGTTACGTCAAATGAATTTCATTCATACTGTAAGACTTTTGGATCAGGAATCAAAGTTTGGCATATTTCAAGACGTTCATTGCAATTTTCTTGCTGTCACATAGAGAGACTCTTCGGCTGCAACTGCCGGCCAAAAAAGCACGGCGTCGCAGCCCCGCACGTTACCACTTGCTTTAACGGCTCCCTGGTGAAGACTGATGACTTTTCCAGAACCCAGAGTTTCAAACATCAAAAAACATTACAAAGCGCGCCAGCCAATCCAAAGCGCCTATCCTCCCCGCGCCTGACGTCACACACAACGTGCGTGTTCCAAAAGGAATGTTAAACGATTTAGCAAACGTCCGGTTTTGAACTAAGCGTCTGTTTGGCAAAGGGGAATACCCTTCTTGTTGGAACTTTCAAAATGTCGGAAAGAATGATCTCATGGCGTCGCGCGCCGAAATTAAAAATGAGAAAAGATAGAAAATATATTTTTGCGTATTTCTGCCAAAGTATTTATCACAAGTCACTAAAAATTTTGCAATCGGCTAGAAATAAATATTTCTATCCACATAATATAATTTAAAAGGGAAATATTGATAAATAAAAGATTTCTATTTTTTATATTTTAGACATAGAAAATTCTGATGTGTTTACACATTTCGCAATGTATGTTGAAAGAAATTTGAAAGTTAAATTACTGAAATATAATAAAATACTAATTGCACTTAAATAATCTTAATAAGAGATAATGATTACATTGAAAAATAAGGAAATATTGAATTATTTATCATTAAAATTTTCATTATAAGTTTAAAACTTGTGATTAGAAATTAGGTGTTTGAAAATGTTAATTTAAGTTGTAAAATTGAAATAAATTATATTATTTAAATTAATTTGAATGGGAAATGATGCATTATATTTTTTATGATGCAACAGAGTTATTAAGGCATTGCGTTGTATAAATAAAGCAAAAACGCCGACTGTTCTTTTTTTGTCACGGAAACCAAATGTGACGAAGTTAAATATATTGATGAGATGCCGTGAATAAGATAAATTGAGTTGCAGTAAAAATAAAAAGAATAGTCTTACTTAAATGACAACAGTAGACACATTGAAGAGACAGCAGTTATAAAAATCTTCTTTATTCGTTGATTCATTTGAGAGGTGGAAGGTAATTAGGAGAAGTAGGTCACTGTACACATTCGAAGAGCGTTCCACGTAGAATTATTAAAAACTTGAAGTAATTCCATGATAAAGATGAATACTGGTTAAAATCATTTTTTAAAGAAGGTCTTGATAATAAAAAGTCCGAAATCAAATATGCGTTAAATTAAAAAAAAAACAGAGACCGAAGATAAACTTTTACAGGGTTCGTACGGTCCTTGAAAGTCCTTAAAAGTGCTTACATCTTTCAAAGGAAATTTTTGGTGCTTAAAAGTACTTATTTTCATGCAAAATCTGAAAAAAGTCCTTAAAAGTGCTTAATTTTACTCTCATATTAATTCTTAATAAAAGGTGAAACTCTTCTGCATTTCTTTTAATTTCTGATTTTAAAAAAATCTTAATCTCGCCTTGCCTCCCCTTCTTCTGAAATTTCACTTCCCCCTTCGTAATATCAAAGTCAAAAACTTCATTTTTTTAAAAAAAACCTTTTTCTACTCTCAGGGATGTAAGACCTGCGCCAGACGAAGCCAAAATCGCTTTACTGCGCCAAGCTTCTACGAAACCGCTATTTTTTTCCATTTTGCGCCAAGCCTGCGCCAAAACGTACTTAGTGCCAAGATGAAATTTAGCACGATTTCGTCGATCCGAGAAACCAAAAAAAAAAAATCCAGTGTTAACCTTTTTCTAGGCCGCTAATTGCGTCAAAAAAGGCAAAAAACCGTGGTCAAAAGATCTCGAAAAACACGCGATGTTTGTCAAATGATCACGAAAAAACGTGAATTTTGTCAAAGGATCGCTAATTTCGTCAAAAACGAACAAAACGCGGTCAAAAGATCGTAAAAACGATAATTTTGTTAAAAGATGGCAAAAAACCCCCGCAAATTTCATCAAAAGGTCGCAAAAAAACATAAATTTCGTCAAAAGATCGTGAAAAACATGCAAATTTCGTTAAAAGGTCGCGAAAAAAAACGCAAATTTTGTCGAAAGATCGCGAAAAACGCACGATTTCGTCAAAAAATCGCGAAAAATGCGAAAATTTCGTCGAAAAATCGCGAAAAACACGCAAATTTTGGCCGAAAGATCGCGGAAATTTCGTCAAAAGATCGCGAAAAACGCGAAAATTTTGTCGAAAGATCGCGAATTTTGCCAAAGGATCGCTAATTTCGTCAAAAAACGAACAAAACACGATCAAAAGATCGTAAAAACGCTATTTTTATTCAAACATGGCGAAAAAACCCTGCAAATTTCATCAAAAAGTCGCAAAAAACACACGAATTTCGTCAAAATATCGCGAAAACAACGTGCATTTTGTCAAAAGATAGCTGACTTCGTCAAAAAACGAACAAAACGAGGTCAAAAGATTGCCAAAAATACGCGAATTTTGTCAAAAGATTGCCAAAAATACGCAAATTTCGTCAAAAGATTGCCAAAAATACGCAAATTTTGTCAAAAGATCGTGAAAAACATGGGAATTTTGTCACAGCGAAAAAAACACCTTGTTAATTTTGTCAAAGGATTACCAATTACTTCTAAAAACGAACAAAATGGGGTCGAAAGATTGTGAAAAAATGCAAATTTCGTTAAAAGATCTCGAAAAAAACCACAAATCTCATCAAAAGGTCACGAAAAACGCAAATTTTGTCAAAAGATTTAAAAAAAAAAAAAACACGTTAATTTCGTCAAAAAATAGCGAACAGCACACTGATTTCAACAAAGGATAGTAAAAAAAAAAAAAACGCGAATTTTGTCAAAAGATCGTGAAAATACGCAAATTTCTTTTTTATTAGCATTAGAATTTCAATTTGCTCCAAAAACCGTTTTTATGGCTACAAAATTAATTTTTGCTGCTACTAAATCAGATTTTTACTGCTACAAAAATAGATTTTGCTGCTACAAAAATAGATTTTACTGCTCCAAAATTCGATTTTTGCTGCTACAAGACTGCTACAAAATGGCTTTAGTGCACTTTCATCCCTGTACTCTATTTCTTACTTTATACTGAATAAATAATCTGTCCTAAATTTCTGTAACAATTCATTCAATCACATTTCATTAAAATTTCATCTGAATTTCACCCTCAAAATTTTCCTTCCTCCACTTTTCTTTGCTCCCCCACAGTACTCAAAGTTTAAAAACTCTTCAAAACTGTTTAATTAAAAATTTTTTTTGCTTTGTCATTTTATTGCCACAATAAATAATCAATCAAGATTTCTCTTCCAACCGAAATTGGAATTTTCCTTTTGCACCCCCCCCTTCCCCCACACACACACACACTTAAAGAACACATGGAATTTAAAGTCTTTAAAACTCCTCTTAGTCTTTTTTTCTTGTAAATTTTTAGTAAGGTAAATAAATAAGTCATCTAATAAACTCCCTCCCTCCCTAAAAAATTAAAAAAAATATGCTTGTCCCTTTGCCCCCTCAAATTATAAAGTTTAAAATCTTTAAAATCATTGCTTTTTTTAAAACTTTTTCTGCTCCATTAGTTAATTTATTGTAACAATAAAGAATCGATCATACAGTTTTACTCCCCCCTCTACTGAAATTCACGTTTCCCTGCTCTCCCCCTTCCTTACCAAGCATACAAAATTTAAAGTCTTTTAAACTGTAAGTTAATTATAAGTCTGTTAAACTACCCCCCCCCCCCCCCTCAATAACAAGAAAAAATTATGTTTCTCCTCTTTGTTTATCTTTACAATAAGAAAGTATTGGATTCGGGAAAATTTTCGACCAATTTACACGTTTTAGGGGTCAGATATCCTGAAAAACATGTTTTTACAAAATGAGTCTGTGACTCTGTTTGTCTGTATGTGACACAAATTTTGTAGGTGGTGTATCTCAAGAACTAATGCACAAAATTTAATAAAAATTTATATTCAGTTAATCCTTGATATAAATTAGTGTGGATTAGTTTTTGCTGTAAATCGCCCAACAGGTGGTGCTGCTATGCTGCATTTTTCATGATTTATGCCATAGCTATATCGCAAGAACTAATGCACGGATTTTCATCAAACTTCAGATTCAGTTAGATGTTTACATAAGTTGTTGTTGATTAGGTTTTGGTGTAAATCACCCTACAGGTGGTGGTGCTATGCTATATTTTGCATGATTTTAACAATAGTCGTATCTCAAGAACTAATGCACGGAATTTCATATCTTTAGAATCCTCATGAGGGACATAGACCATTTAGAATTTTGGCACTCTGATAATGGATTTTGTAGTATTAACATGTATGAGATAGAAGAAAGTTTTGGGATTGGCACGACTAGTTTTTTCTTCTGCTGTATGTTATTTTAAAATTTTCTAAATTTCTACTGCCACATGGTGAAATCCCCACCTTCCCGTCCATTTGAATATTTAAAACTTTTACAAAAATGAAAGAAACCCTTTATTAAAAAATGCATGTTATAATTTATTAGTTTATTTAATTTGAAGGTCCTTAAATTTTTTTGGTTTTGGTCCTTGAAAGTCCTTAAAAGTACTTGATTTTTATTTAAAGAAATGTGTACGAACCCTGTTTTAGATATTGCGATACAGCTATTGAAGAACATCGCTCTTTGAATTTAGGCGCTAAGGCCCGAAATTCAAAAAAGACAAATCACGTTGTCAAAAATAATACATACTTTCGTAAATCTTAAAATCTGATCCGATCTTAAAATCTGTTAAAAAACTGGCTGCATTGATATATATACTACATAAAAGGGGTTTACAAAACTACCTCCAGAAATGATTTAAATCTATTCTTTAAATTAAATTTACATATGAATTGTAGAACGAATGACAGCACGGAAAAAACGAAACTACTGTCAAAAGGCAAGAGGAGACACACCTCCAATATGACGCGGTCGACGTCACGCTGTTTCTAAAAATAGAACAGAGGAAGAGGGGGAAAATCTGAAATCAAAGGTTCTGTTACTTGTGGTAAAAAGGAAAGAAAAAAAGCGATTTGAACGATGTTTTGCGTTGAAAATAAATAGTTTAAAACGTGAGATAATAATGCTGCATTACAATTTAAAAAATAAATAATAAATGTGATTGCTACATCACACCATGGTTTTAAGATTTTAGCTAATTTTATTCGAAACCTGAAAACTAAAATGAGAGGAACCGGATTATAGAAGATTCATTCTAACGTACATATCGATTAACAGGTTACATATTATAGAATTATAATAATCATAAGGAGATCAGGCAGTTTCAATGCTTTAATAGTTTTCGTAAATTCTCTTTATATTAGCAGGCTGAGCCCGCTGTGCTGGTCTATTTCTTCAATTTGAATCAATGAAAATATATGTGTGGTGATGCATTTCCTGATTTAGAGAAACGATGTAAACGATGTATCATTGCAGTATTGTATTTACTAATGTGTTGGGACAACATTTTAGTTATTAAGCACCAACTACTATTTTAGTTGATCAACTACAGTTTGATTTAGCAGGAAAATGAAGCCATTATGGCAACAGGAATCAAAATGTCCATTAATAGCTACAATACTGAAATGAAGTGCATTACAATGATTGCAGAGATTGTCCGTCGCATCGAAATAATGTTCAGGTGATTCATTCTCATTTGTTATCCTTTAAATTCCAAGCTTCTCGGTTTTGCGCCATGTGTGATTCTGGTAATCGCTCTATGTTCTGTTATATTTCGTAAAACGCAATTCTGCCATAGTTTTTCATATTTCCATTTTAGCAGAAAAAATGCTGTTAAAACTATAATAGCATTAGATAATACTGTAGCTTCCATCATCCGTTAAAATGCAGCACTCTTTTTAAAACGTCACGAAAAGCTTTCTCTCTAAAAAAAAAAAAAAACTTCTTTTAATTCATGAAATTCTTAAAAGAGGTAATCTTTAATAATCGGGTTCACAGAATTAGGAAAATTCCCATAATTCTATTACTAAGCTTTGTAGAACAATGTATTGTATACCTAACCCCAAAAACTAACATTGTAATTTCTATCAACATAATATAAACCGTTCAGTTGAAATGCAAATGAATATGGTAAAAGATGATATAATTTTCTGTAATGGAATAAATTATGAAGGTTTTGCTTCAAACAAAAACGATGCTTTCAAAATCATATTTAATGTGTCAATTTCCGAGATATCCAGCTACAAAATATTAGTCCGGAATGCTATGAACGGTACTACTTAATAATCAAGTCAACCAAAAACTGTAGCAAACTGTGAGATTAAATGCCAATAATGGATGATCGTAAATGCCACATTCACTTGACATTAAACATGTGTTTGTTACGTCATCAAGTTTTTTTAATTCCATGTTTTATTTGCATTTTTATTAATGTTTTACCAATTTATTTGTTCTTTCCTTATTTAAAATTACTGCAAATTTTGATTTTTTATCTGGAATTCTATATCTAATGTTTACATGAATTTTTTTAGCTATATCAATCTACATTTTTTTACTAAATAAAAAGCATTAGGTTGGTTACAATTTTCCGTTACATTGATATTTATTGTGGTTTTTAATACAGTCGATTGTTACATCATTATTAAAGTAATCCTATTCTTTTAGTAATTTTTTTAAAATTTAAATTCAATAATTTTCCTATTTTAAAATTTTACAATGGCAGCATTCTTCCAGTTGTATAATTTGGCTAAATAGTTTGGCGATTTGTACAATTTGGCGAAATTGGTCAGTCGGCGGGATAATCCAGTTGTACCTAATAAACAGATGATTTAAGCTTTCTTTTAGGAAGCATATTTTTTTTTTCCAGAAAAGCAATATTTATGCAAGTGATATTAATACATAATCGCATAAATATCCGTAAGAATAATCTTGAATTCCGAATTCCTGAGATGTTAATACTAACATAAAACTAAAAAATTTTAAAGAAAAGAAAAAGCTAAATAGGACAGGAGGAGAGATAGTATATTTTTAGAAGAGTTCTGAATTTTGTCCAGGTTGGCGCGATTGGCGAAGGAATCCAAAATGACACCAATAGGCCGATTTGGCATCTTACCAAAATTTTCAAGATGGCGGAAAAACATGTTTTATAAATATTTATTTTTAAATTGAAAATAATATATATACGTATTAGTTTTATATATATTTACATAATATTGCATACACTGAAAATATCGTTTAAAAAATCTCCAGAAAATTATAAATTAAAAAATATATACTATATTAAAAAAATTAATTATAAAAAAGTATTCAAAATTGTTATATATCCACCAGTAGCATTCAAGTAATAAAAAAAGCAATCCCAAATGCTGAAGATCGCAACAACTACATCGAAAAATTCATCGCCAAAAAAAGCTCGCCATTAAAACAGGATATGGAACTGTTCCCTATATTTATATAATTGGTTTAGAAGTTTAAAATTTTTAACCAAGGACATTAAGATATGTTGTCGCCAAGATCAAAGAAATTCATCTTTGGAAACATTGGTTCCCGCATAAGAGAAAAAAAAGGCAAATTTTATTTCCTAAAATCATAATTATATAAATTCGAACCCGCGAATAACGGCCCAAGTTTCTCAATTTTTCACTCTCAGCCAGATTGTTCATTACTGCATTGAGTGCGCCAATGTGAAAACTGATTAATTGAAAAACCACAAATTTCTAAATAATCACTAATTGTGAAATCAGTTCATCTTTTTTAATAGGATTAATCCTGAAAATTTCTCTCCAAACATGAAAAATGCTTCCAATAACATAATTTATACGCCAATTGTGTGGGGTACTCAATTACAGAAGATTTTTCAAAAATCTTTAATAACCTATCAGAAAAATGGGGTGTATACTCAGTTATACTAAAAAATAATGAAGTAAAAAAACAAACAAACAAAAAAACAATTATTTCACCATGACATTTTTTTAATAATGCATAATTACACAAATCTCCGTAAGAATAATTCTAAGTTCCCTTAATTTCTTTTTTTTAGTTATATTTTAAGTAAAATTACAAACCGTTTCCCCATGTTGTTCGTATTTTTTTGTTAAATAATATAGCCGTTTCAATTCCTCAATAATAGCATAATATATCGTCGCCAGGATGAGAAACAATGACCAACAGCAACCTTTGCGCCCGAAAAAAAAAGAGAAATTGTTAGAATGTTATTCCATATGGAAGGCATGAATACGAAATTCCTCAATAGGTAAACAATAAAAAAAGTTAAAAGTTTTACCTTTATGTTTTGATGTGTTTCAATGGAAATATACTCTTCTTTGGATGAACAAAAAACATTTATTAGAAGATTGAATACACTAGAATAATATATATGCTGGTCACAGTACAGATCACACTTCACAATAAAAACAAAAACAGATGTATAAGACTATTTACAAACACAAAGAAATACTTTGAACTATGGCCTGTTGCAGTTTTTTTTATCATATTATATTCCTTTGGAATATTATTGGATTTTTTTAATCAAGCAGCATTTTGCTGCCAACTGCTATAAGGGAAGTAGCAACACTCACTGAACTGAGTGTCTGTCACAGTAGATCAAATAAAAAATGATTGTCTGATGCTGCCATCTGGTGGATGTTCTTGAAAACAAAAGAGCATTTTCTAACATCTCTCCCGTTTTGTGATAGAATCTGACACCAGGTGGATAAGGTTTCTACAAAGTTCAAATTTGGCTTTTGGCAGTGGCTTCGTCATTATATCTGCTATCATTTCATTTGTTGATAGATATTTGACATCTATAACATTTTTAGTTTTTAAATCTCGTATGTAATGATACTTTGTATCAATGTGCTTAGTGCGGGATTTAAATTTTTCACTTTCAACCAATTTAATTGTAGATTGGTTATCCTCAAAAATTCTAATAGGAAAATGTTGTTGTAAATTGAGATCTTTACATAATTTTAAGATCCATAGCACCTCTTGAGTTCCTTGTGACAGTGCCACATATTCAGCTTCTGCTGACGATAACGTCACACATGTTTGTTTTCGCGAGAACCAAGAAATGCAGCTATTGCCTAAGAAGATTACATTTCCTGAGGTGGATTTTCTGTCTGTAGCATCTTGTCCCCAGTCTGCATCCGAGTATGCAACTATATTAGGATATTCTTTTGAAGAAATGTGGAGATCAAGGTCTTTCGTTGTTTTTAAGTATCTTATTACCCTCTTAACAGCATTCCAGTCCTTTTCTCTTGGATTATTGCATCTTCGACTTAGTATGTGTGTAGGAGTGGTAATATCAGGTCTTGTGCATGAGGAAATATATAAAAGACTTCCTATAGCTTGTCTATAATTATCATTTGATGATAAAAGATTTTCTTCTTTATCTAAACTATAATAGTTAGTTTCCATTGGGGTATAAGTTGGTTTGGCTTCTTTAAGCTGAAAATCCTTAACTAATTGAGTTATTTTACTTCTTTGTGAAAGTAAATAACTTCCATCTTCTTTTCTGTAAATTTCTATACCTAAGAAGTATTTTGCTTCTCCTAGTGATGTTATGGGATAAGATTTCTTTAAGTAATTTATTACTTCATTAACTTCATTTTCATCTTCTGAGCTCATCAGCATATCATCTACATACAGTATGAGATGAATTGTCTTCTTTGATTTTTCTTTTATGAACAAACATGGATCAGCTTCACTTTGTTTAAATCCATATGCCTTTAAAGTATTCTCTATTTCTTCATTCCAGCACTTGGCGGCTTGTTTAAGACCGTATATAGCCTTTTTTAATTTATAGACTTTGTCTTTATTTTCTTCATCATGAAAGCCTTCTGGTTGATGCATGTATAATTCTTCATTATCTAGTTTACCATGTAGAAAGGCTGTTTTAACATCTACTTGAAATACTCTGGCTTTATGATAAGCTGCCCAGGTCAGAAAAGCTCTAATAGTTGTATGTTTGACGACAGGAGAGAAGGTTTCATCATAATCAGTGCCTAATTTTTGAGCGAAACCTTTGGCAACTAATCGTGCTTTGCATTTTATTGCTTCTCCATTTTCATTATGTTTTGTTTTGTAAACCCATTTACAGCCAATGGCGTGCTTGCCTTTGGGTAAAGTAACAAGCTCAAACACTTCATTTTCCTTTAAAGAGTTAAATTCTTCCTTCATAGCTTGAAACCATTTCTGTTGATCTTTTACTGGTAATTGTAAAACATCTTTAAAAGTTTCAGGATCTTGATTTTTGGAACAACTGTCTTCAGTTTTGTAAGAATATCTTTCTGGTGGAATTCCTTTAGTCTCTCTGTTAGATATTCTTCTCTGGAAATTATCTTCACTTTCTTCAGTTGTTGGGCTATCTACTGATTTTTCATCCGTATTTATTTCTTCTGCAGTATTTTCTATTTGGATAGCATCACTATCATTTTCAAGATTTTCTTCTGAAAAATTTAAATGCATTAAATCTGAGATTCGCTCTTCAGGATTTTCTTGAAAGACATTTTCACAGTTCATATTTTCAAAAAACTTCACTGTTCTGCTTATCACTATTTTTCTACCACCTATATAAATTCGATATCCTTTGCTTCTTAAATCGTAACCAACAAAGACTCCTTCAGTGGCCTTTTCGTCAAATTTTTGTCTCTTCTGTTTATGAACATACACATATGCTTTGCATCCAAATACTTTAAGGTGACTCAAATTTGGCTTATGCCCATTCCACAGTTCATATGGTGTCTTTTCAGTTGATTTTGTGGGTAATCTATTTTGTAAGTAGGCTGCTGTAGCTATGGCTTCTGCCCAGAATGTTTTTGGCAATTTAGCATTTATAAGCATGGCTTTACTCATTTCAATAAGCGAGCGATTCTTTCTTTCTGCAACTCCATTTTGGGACGGTGAATATGGCGTCGTTGTTTCATGATTTATTCCTAAGTTTTTAAGGTAGTCTTTGACAGATTCGTTGCAATATTCTGTTCCATTGTCACTACGCAAAGATTTAATCTTCAATCTAAATTTGTTTGTTGTTGATGCAACATACTCTTTTAATTTATCAAATACTTCATCTTTAGAAGAAATAAAATATACTTGTGTATAACGAGAGTAATCATCAATAAATGTAACGAAATATCTTTTTGATCCCATACTTTTTGTTTCTGCAGGACCGCATACGTCGCTGTATATCAAATCAAGTGGTTTTTTACTTCTGTATTGCGTTTCTTTTGGAAATGATTTTTCTGTTAACTTAGCTTTTATGCAACTTGAACATTCAGTATTATGAGAACAATTATTCACAGTAATACCTAAAGCTAAATCATCCTTTTGAATTTTCTTGATGGATTCCAAATTTCTATGGCCCAGCCTTTGGTGCCATTTTAGAATGCAGTTAACATTAGAACAAACGGGTAATATTTCTGAAGCACTATATACCTTTTCATTTGTAGGTATTATTTTTAATCTGTATAACCCCTCATCAGCTTTTGCATCTGCAACTAAGATGTTGCCCTTTTTAATTAAACATATATCATCTTTAAATGTTACAACAAAACCTTTCTCAGTACAAGACTGGACAGATAATAAATTACTATCCAACTCGGGAACATAAAGCACATGATCCAATGTAACTCTATTTGTTTGACCATTAAGTGTTTCAATATTAAAAGTACATTTACCCTTTCCCTTTGCAGTTAATTTAGTTCCATTAGCAATTGTAATTGTATCTTTATTCGAACTTTTTAATTCTGAGAACAGTTCCAAGGAATTAGCTAAATGAACAGACGCACCTGAATCAATAACAAAAGACAAATTTTTGTTTTTATTTCCATTTTGTTGAGATTTCATAACAAAATTCAAAGAATTTGATTCTTCCATTAATTCATGATAGTTTTGAGAATCTGATAGATTTTCATTTTGACTAGCAGTAGAGGCAGAGAAATTGTTTGGTTTTTTAAACTGTTGACGTGATCTATCTTGGGTGAAATTTGGTTTTGTTTTGTTAGTATTATTACCCTTTAAGTGAAAACAATCTTCACGGTTGTGATTATTCTTTTTGCAATGAGAACAAAATTTTTGCTTATTCAAATGCTTTGGTTTATTCCTATTACCCTTCAAAGCAATAGATTCAAATTTTGTTGAAATTTGTTTAGTTTCAACTCTTCTAAGATACTCATCAATTAATTTGTTTTGAACATATTTTAATGATAAATCTGTTTCATATTTACTTTCAATAGCAGTTATAAAGGTACTATAAGAATTTGGTAAGGAACAGAGCAAAATAGCTATTAAATTATCATCTTGTATTACTTCACCTATACTTCTTAATTTTTCTGCTAATTCTAAGACAGAATTAATATGTTCCTGCATTTTAATACTTTCATTATATTTAATGGAATACAGCTTCCTAAGAAGATAAAGTTTATTTGTTAAATTTACTCTTTCATGAACAGATTTCAATTGATCATATGTTTCTTTAGCACTTTTAGCATGTCTGACATGAACAATTTGTGAATCTGAGATATTTAAACAAATTAATGCCCTAGCATTTCTATCATTTTTTACCCAATTATCATCATTTTCCTTTTTAGGTTCAAATACAACATCATACAGACCTTCTTTGATTAACAATTGCTCTATTTTAAACTTCCAAACTGAATAGTTGTCATCAGTTAATTTATCAACATAATGAGATTCTCTAATACTAGACATTATGATATAATAATATTTGCTTATTTCACAGAAAATAAAACTTTTTCTCTTATTAATACATCAAAACAACAATTATAAACTCAAATATAATGCTAATGATGAAATAAGAACAAAATAAAATTCTTGAGAACAATTTTTGAAGTTACTTTTGATTTCAGAAAAACTGTTCTTAAATGTTCAATTCTTTGTTTAAAACATAAATTTACATTTGCAACTTATATAATAAAATTTCAATAAGAAACTGGCAAAATCAAAATCAAAATAATTTCTTTTCTTATCAATACACTTTTGGTTTCAAAATAAGAACAATTCTTTGAATTTTCTTTTATATCATTCACTTGTGAAAAATACCAACATTCAGAAAATAATTATTTCTTTGAATTTAATTATATTATATTTTCTTCTTTTATATTACTATATTTAAAATTGAGATAAGTTCAGTCTCATAATCGACTGTTAGAATGTTATTCCATATGGAAGGCATGAATACGAAATTCCTCAATAGGTAAACAATAAAAAAAGTTAAAAGTTTTACCTTTATGTTTTGATGTGTTTCAATGGAAATATACTCTTCTTTGGATGAACAAAAAACATTTATTAGAAGATTGAATACACTAGAATAATATATATGCTGGTCACAGTACAGATCACACTTCACAATAAAAACAAAAACAGATGTATAAGACTATTTACAAACACAAAGAATATATATATAATATATAACAAATATATATATAATAGATACAAACAAACAAATATATATATAATAGATAATACAGAAGTTTTAGCGGTGTAAAGATTAAGAGCATAGTCACAGTAAGTATAATAACAGTACAATATAATAACAATAGCAGAGGTTTTGGGCAGTGACGAAACTATTAGCACTTTGGAAATATTCGTACGTTATATCATTTAAGTATTCAGATGATATGCGGAAAAATAAAAATAGATGGCTCACATTAATAATTAACTCATTGAAAAATAGCCACTGTCAATTCTCAAATTTGGCGACAGAAAATGTTTTGTTTATTCTGACGTCACAATGATGCATATGTATTATACACATACCTATAATATTTATGATGCAAATGTATTACATATTATATGCATTATAATATGTATAATGCGTATGCATAAGTTCATTAACATCACTAAAACGCACTTAAAGGAATAGTGTTCCGTAAATAGTAGGGATAACTGCCAGATTGACCAGAGTGCTATTGACATTAGAATTCCGACATTTATAATAGACCAGGAGGCGTCTGCACACCCCATCACCTCATCGAGTTTACAGCTGAAATTTTAGGATTAGTTAAAACTAGATTAGCATATTAAAATGCAACTGGTCTGTTAAGTCATATCTTGGTAGAAACCACCTGAAGACCTAATTTTAGTGGTTAACTGATAGATTTACTATTGTATTTTCCTGCATCCAGAAGTTTGGAAACATGGAGGAATGGGTGCAGGAAAACACAATGGAAAGTCCATCAATTAACCCGTAAAATCGGGTCCGTAGGTGGTTTCCACAAAGATATGACTTGACAGACCAGTTACATTTCAATACGCTAATCGATATTTAACTAATCCTAAAATTTCAGCCGTCAACTCGATGAGGTGATGATCTGTTCGCCTCCCAGTCTTTAATAAAATTTGTTTTAAGGAAGTAAAAGATTGAAAGATGGACAGATAAACTGAAAGATTTGCCTTATTAAGATTTTTGTAAAAGCATATAGAAATTCATTCGGCTTGAAATCATGTAACACCTTTATAACTCAGGCTAATTTTCTGTAATCGGGTTTTGGCGACCAACATATCTTATCTATAACTATAATCTTTCTTTTTCAGATTTAAAATTAACAATAAATTAACAGTAAGTAGGCTAATAATACAATATAATAACTTTAGCAGCAGACTTCGGACGCCGCATCTGTCGCAGTTCGTCAAAGACAGTTTATTAGTTACACATTTCATTTAATTAAAAGGAGATTTTTAAACTTTCATACGGAATTAGGATATTTTTCCACTATAGGGACCTTGGCATTTTTCAAAAATCTTGGCACAATTCGGACTTCAGAAACTGAGATATGTTGCCAAATGATATAAACAACTATGAAAACAAACCTGATGAACTTTTATGTTATTTTATATACATATAAACATTTTATTTATGCATGTATAAAATATTATTTTTTATATACAAATTATTTATGTTGGTATATAAAAATAAATAAATGGGTTTCTTACATTAAATAAATTGTATACATATGGGAAAAAATTGCTTGTGTATATGACACAATAAATAGGTTGCCAGAAAATACGTTATTATCAAATTTCTTTTCTCGCCAAGGCTATTTTCTGTATTTCGCCAAGGCTACTATATCGGAAACGTACCGAATTTCAGTTATATTTTGTTAAATGTTTTATTGTTTTAATATCGTAAATATATCATAACCTATACTGGTTAAAATTTTTAGCTATATTCATTTTTTCTATTTAACAAACATCTTTGGAAAAGCATATATATAAAATGTTATTCTTCTTGAAATCACGTGACCTCTTCAAAACTCTGTAATCAAGTTTTGGCGACCAACATTGGCACAATTGAATGTGTTAAGAAACTGTTTATGGCCAAATGAAAACACCCCCTGTTTGAAGAATTTAGAGGCGAAAATTCTGTGTTTTCAGATTTTTCTGGTTAATTGTGCTACAAACCCGACTTACTTGTGAAATTTCATGATTCTACGACTTTTAGAAGTACCTTAGTTATTTGATGATGCAAAGTGAGTCAGTGACAAAAAAGCGCTTTTTCGGAATTTAATATTTCGAAAACTACTAAATACAGAAACATGAAATTGTGGAACCTTGGTTCAGTTTAACCATATGAACATGTGTATAAAAGAAAAATTTCTATATCTCTCCCTAAAACGACGTTATGAGGGGGTGAAAAGCATGCCAAAATGGTTCAGGAAAAGGTAGCTTACGGCTTGTGCGAACTTGGCGGACGCACTGCCGTGCTCCCAGATAAGAGAATAAAGTAATTTTTGTTGTGCGTCAAAGAAGATTTACAAATTGTATCTTATCAGGGATATGTTTAGGAAAATTTTAGGTTCTTTAAAGGGCCATTCACAAAAAAAATTACCTTAAAACAGGACCCTTCACAAAATTTTTCTTCCCAAAACAGGACCCTTCACAAAACTTTTTATCCCAAAACAGGACCCTTCACAAAATTATTTTGTCTCTTAACCTTTCACAGATTTTTTTCTACTTTCAAATTGAACTTTTCACAAGTTTAATCATTTAAAAATAAAATCTGATCTGTAACAAAACAGCTGAACCCATTTAAGAACATGTTACTTAGTTTTTTTTTTTTTTATATATGAAGGATAGAACCTGCATATATCGATAATTTCAAATTCACAAAATTATGACTAGAATTTTTACAAATGTAAAGAAAAACTTCACAATTTCAGGAAAACAGGACCCTATGAGAAAAGTTTAGACAGACCGTTGCTTATGTAAATGTTAATTTATGTTTCATATAAATTAACAGTTTTACTAAAAAATAAATAAATAAATAAAATGAACTGTTATATTTGGCAAGAAAATTAGTTTTGTCATTTGTATTTTGTACAGATATTAATAATAAACATATATAATGTAATACTAACATATTTTTTAAACCTTATTTTCCAAAAAAAAAAAAAAAAAAAAAAGTGTAAATAAATATATAACCAGAAAAACAATTACTTGGTGAACTGAACATTTCTCACCTGGGACCTTATTGGGAAGTGTATTGATCTTGCCAGAATCTTGGATGTGTATGTTAGTAAAGTATATATAATTTTTATAGTTCATTTTTAGAGAGACACAAAATAAAAAACTTTTAAAATTTGTTATTACGATAACATCCAAAATATACTAATTCAGATCTAATTGGAACAGTGTATTGATCTTGAGTGTATCTAATAAAAAACAAAGAATCCAATTTACTCTTCTGACTGAGCTTGAAGGACTTGTTTGAAGGAAATAAATGGTTGACATTGTAAAATTTATTTGTGCTAAAAATGTTTGTGTAAATCTGTTTGATTCTGTTGTATTAGTTCCTATCATAACATTTTACATCAAGATAATAAATATTCCTTATTTTTTTATGTGTTATAAAATGAAAAGATTAAATTAATTCACATGCTCTTTTAATAAATCAAATCTTCCCTTCATAGACATTTGTTTGATCAAATATTCAGAGGAAAGAATTATTTTAAATGATATTTCAGGATGCATTATATTTTCTTCTCATGTCATTTTGAGTTATCACACTAGTCTTCTGCTAAAAAATATGCATTCTGCAGCACATTTTCTGTCAATTAATTTTCAGCTATCTACAATTTCTGTGAATTTTTCTTTAGATCTATAATAATTTAAAAACAGATTTAGATCATTCAGCATATCTACAACAAATTGTAAATTTGTAGTTGAAGACTGCAGCATTTTATTGATAAAGTTTACTTATAAAAATTATATAGTTCTTATAAAAATTATAATATATTATAGATATTTTTTAAATGTAAAATACAATTAGATTATTTATATATATATATATATATATATATAAATCAAAAGATATTACACAGTTCAAATACAGCACACCGGGTTGTTTCACATCTAGTTATTATTCTTTTTTAATTTTGCTAGTGAAGTTAGAAAAGATGTTAGTTACATTGATAGGTAAAATTTAAAAACAAAATTACATTTTTTTGATTTTCTGATTTTTTTAAGAGCTCAATAATCTCAGTCTGATGCAAACAAGTTTTCTGTAAACTGGAGCCATAAGTGATGCACTATTCAACAAATTTGAAAAAAGGTTATCATTGACAAATCTATCTATATATTATAAATCAAAAACATGTCTGTAAATAACACTGGCATCATATCAGTGATGGCAACACTTGACAATAAATTTAGCTTTCATTGCAATTTTTTTAAATTTCTAATACAATTTTGATTTTTATACTGTCGAATAGAAAAAAATGTTTTTTCAAATGTAATTTGTGTGAAACTGTATTTGAATTTACTGATTTTTTATGGCTTTTAAAATAATTTTCAAGCATAATTTTTTGAAAAATCTACCTATATCGCATTTAGCCTGAATATAAAAGATTAACCTGTTTTCACTTAAAACAGGTTATCAGGCTTATAAATAGTTCAGTGTTTGTTTCCAGCTATTGTTCCATAAAGATAATAAAACTTCATCAATGAATAAATAAAATAATACAAATAAAACACAAATTCAACAGACATGTAATCAAACTATGCACTTAAACCTCTGAAATTATTAGTATCAAAAAGACAGCGATAAGAAAGCGCTCCTTGGCGATTTCTACAGTTATTAACTTCTGGCATGCGGCTAATACAAAAGTGTCACTTTTAACTTCAAAACTGTATTTGAATCCATTATTGTTATTTTTAATATAAAAATGCTTTTTATTAGTGAGCAATCTAAAAAAATGTATTAAATATAAAAAGTCTATTAGAGTTTCCAATTTTAAAAAAAAGGAGGGTGGGTGTGTTCACTTATATTCTGTAACTTGCGAAGTCGGGGTTTGTCCCCTAGTATTAATAAAAGAAAGTTTTTGTCTGTGTGTCTGTCTGTTGATTGGTGATGGCTAAAGAAATTCAGCACATATAGAGGTTTGTAAATTTGGTTAAGGACAGACAAAGACAGGTCCAAATACATCTGAGACTCAGATTTTTCCTTTTTTTTTATAATTAGCCATATTAATTAAAAACCCTAATGAACAAGCTTCAATTTTCAACAGCTAATTGGTGTTATGATAATTTTTATGCATATCTGGATTTTTTCAAACTGATCAAGGCAAAAAGTTTCCCCTTTTTTTCTGCATTTTAAAACTGTTATTCCTCATTTCCAGATGGAAATACAAAAATTAAAAAAAAAAAAAATAAATAAAAAGAACATTTATTCAACTTACCTTCCAGGTTGTAACGATATCTCTTTTTTTAATGAATATGTATTATTTAAAAAAATCATTTTCTGAAATTTGATTTTATAAAAAAAAAAAAAAATAGAATACTAATGAAAATGCTTTGATCGCTTCTGTGGATGCTCAGGAAATCTTCTCCATTTTCAAAATTCGTAGATATCATTTCACGTTTTAAAAAACAGCAAGGGATAGAGGGGGGCATTTTTCTTTTCCTGCTACTTAATGTCCAGTATTTCAGGTTCAGGGTGTGTTGCGGATCAGTGAAATATTTTTTATTAGGCTGGGGTTGGGTTGTTAGTCGGCTTTAAATAAATTGTGCATGGTCTCAAATTTTATTTATTACTCGGGCAGGACTCTGGTTGGATGTAACTTTTACTACTAATTTTCACGGTGATACTTTCCCTAACAAATTTAAATAAATCATTTCAGGCTTTTTCGGTAGTCATATGTCGACTGATTCTTTTCAGTTACCTCTAACATCAAAATCCAGAGCCAACCCGGCCAAATCATTTGGCATCTCTAACAAGTAAGTGTTAGAAATCTTGCAGATTGTGCCAAATCCAAACCTAAAAATTCTATATCAAGTCAATCTGACAACCATTCTGAATGAGACAAAAAAAAAAAAAAAAAAAATTGATTGACCCGCAACTTGATTCGAATCCATAAAAATAATTTTCTTCAATCTCAACCCAACCCATACTAGAAATAAAAAAAATTAATCCATATTGCAACACAGCGCTGAAAAAGTTGTCTGCAATTATATCTCTAGTATCAGTTTTATCTTTTAAGTAGAAAAATCAGTATATATCCATTAATATTCAAAATCATATAGTTTTCCATCTAGAAAAATATTTTGAAGATTCCTTTGAGTAATCAGTTTAACATGAATCCAATTTGTGCATGTCAAAAGCCAACCCGAATCTAAAATTCAGCACGGCCTGAACCCGATTTGCAGTAGGAAAAAAAAAAAGAAGTCAATCCGGCCCGATCCAAACCAAGTATTGGGTAAAATCAGGTTACCCAACCTGATCCAGGATTTTAGAAAGTGTGTAGCAGTGTATCTATCTGTTTTCTGGAATATACACAGATAAGAACGATTGCATGAATATAGTCCTTCATCAGATCTGGTAACCTGGTTTTACCTGACCTGCAGTTTGGTTCATGTAGAATTGACACTAATTTTATTCATTGTGGATCAGGTTGATGCTAATTTTATTCATTGCAGGTCAGGTTGACTTTAAACGTTTCGGTTAGGGGTCACTTTTGGGTTGGGTTTTGATTCTTTTTGGTTGGATTGACCAAAAATTTGTTTGGTTGGATCGTGTTGACCAGATTTTTCAAAAGAAAGTTCAGATTACATTCATAGATGCATTACAAGTTCAGATGAAGAATAATATGAATATTAATGAACATATATATATATGTATATGTTAATTTTTCTGTTTAAAAATTAAAATTGAAACTTGAGATATTATTATAGATGACTTAAAATTTTTTGTCAGGTTTGGGTCTGGTTGAAATAGAATTATCAGGTATAATCTGACATGCACAGGTCTCTTGTATGTATATATATATATATTTACCCTATATATATAAAATCCTAATGAAACGAATATATGAAACGCCTGAAATGTAACGATTCTTTGAATCGACTGATTAAACAACTGATTACATTTCATGGTGATTTCTAAAAAAGGAATACTTTGCGATGAAATTAACACCAAAAATCAATATTGATCCGCAGATTTCAAAACTGGTATTAGAATTTTTAAATTCGAATTAGTTTTCGAAATATTAATTTTTTTCTAATTTTATATACATTTTTCTAATGATGGCAACTCAAATTTTAATCAAACAGATATATTTTTTTTCAGATTTTAGAAAAGGTTACTATTTTAAACTAATTTGGCGAGAAGTCTGGCCTCCCTTAAATGGATGCTAAGAAATGTATCATGTTACTTTTATTCATAATTCAATTTGTATTTCATTATCATTTTATTTAATACAAGCAGAAACATTTAAAATAAATGGCTTTCACTTCTTTATTTTTTTTTAACGAAATGAAAAGAAAAATAGTAGGCACAGATGTCATATACGCACTGGGGTACCTAATTGGCGCCAAAATGGCATTATTTTGGTTGACATGGTAACCCGGCTATTGTTGTTTATTTAATAATAAGAGTTTATTTACTTTATTTACTTTTTTTAAATTACATAAATTGTTTTGTGTTATAGTTTATTATTTTTTTGTTATTTTCCTTTAAAAATAAAAAATAATAGAAAATAATTAAAAAATACGGTACTACTTAGTTATTCCATCGACCCATTTCGCCAAATTATATAAATCGCCAAATTATACAAATTGACATAATTTTTATTTTAAATAACGAAAGAACAAAGAAAATAGTATAACATTAATAAATATACAAATAAAACGTCGAAATAAAAATCACTTGATGACGTAAAGACGTGTAACTTGCTTAAAGTCAAGTGAATGTGACATTTATCAGCTATTATTGGCATTCAATCTTATAGTTTGGTGATAGATTTTTGTTCGAAGGGATAACTAAGTAGTACCAAAAATACATATGTAACTGGTATTTGAAAATGAGGATTTTGCCAAATTTTCGTAAAAAAAATCACGCCAAACCGGGTGCGTATATGGCATCTGCCCAAATATTAAATTATGTAACAAACGATGACATTTAATTCCAACTTCAAAGCAATGTTATAATTTACCGCTCGAAAAAAAAAAAAAATGCTAACTGGCGAGTTGAAAAATAGTTATTGGCGAGATTTGCACCCGGCTAGCGTAACAGTACCAAGAATTCTTTGCGACAATGCTTTTATGTAGTATTATTCGAAAAAAAAATTGATTTTTTAAATCGAAATGGAAAACTTTCAGCACAGATGCCACATTCGGTCCCATATTGGCGCTATTTTTTTCTGACGCCAATGTCATATACGCAACGGGTATACTTAACTGGCGCCATAGTATCGTTATTTTGCTTGATTTGATAAGCCGGATGTTGTTGTGTATGCTGTTGATCTTTTCCCCAAATTAGCGCCAGAAAAAAATCGTGCCAATATGGGACCGTATATGATATCTGGGCCAAACTTTCATATGAAAAGCGAAGGGATCAGAGCGTATTTATTTATGGCAGTTACATGACTTGGACTATTATAATATAGATGAAATGATGGCGATAGAATAATATTTGGCGACTTATCACCTGTACCTGACTAATATTAATGTACCAAAATGGCACCAGGAATATAAAAAGCGAAGTGGTTCGCCCGGAACTCTTGATGATAGTCTCATGACTTAGGCTATTGTTATAGAAATTGTTTTAAAATACCGGGAGACAAAGACTCTGTACACTTAATTCCTTTTATTTTTAGCTTCTTTTCAAACGTTTAACTGATCCTCTTTAATCAAACACGAAAACAACATTGGATGTCTTAACAGCAACTGATTCGGCCTTAAATTTTTGAAATAAAAGGAAATTGAATGGAAACCCGTTTGCAGGGAGATTTGCACAGCTTTTTTCCGTATAATTCAATCTTCTATAATATTTTTTATACCGATCAGATTAGCGTGTTTTTAGATTCTGCAGTGTCTGGACGGGGGTTGGCGAGCGTAGCTTGCAGGGGGCAGAGCCCCCTAGTATATATATATATATATTACCAATTTGGGGCCCACATGTTGAGGAGATTGTGTGTCCCCCCCCCCCCTAATCCTGGTCAGGCAAATCCTGGCACACCTCTCTTGTTCTAAATGCTCATCCAAGCAAGTAATGACAAACACTGGTGTGGCCTAAAATGTTATTTTCAGGTGGTTCCATAATAAGAAGTGTACTATTTATTTATACAATATCGTTATACCTTATTAAATACAAGATAAAATAATTGCCTGGGCAATAATTTTAATAAAACATATTTTTCATTATAAAAGTTATTGCCACCTTCATTTTAATGATCAATTTATCTTTATGATAAATACTAATAGCAACAGACTGTGAGTAAGTTTTAAAAGTTAGAACAGCAAAAATTTCGTGGTTATCTTAAAAAAAAAAAAAAAAATGCCAATTGTCTTGTGGCCATTTATAAATTATTAGTGTACAAGAAGATGATCTAGTTACAAGTTGTTCTTGTTGACAAACTTTTTAGAGTTTATTTACTGGTTTTCACCACAATGTAAACACACATTACATCCTCCATCCAAACATCCTGTTGAGACAGGGTGCATGCTCCTCTTGCAAGCTTACCTTAACATAAAGGCCAATCAAAACATAATAATAAAGAAATAATAAAATTACTTAATGTAAAATATTAAAGTTCCTTAATGTTGATAAATTTTTCATGAAATTTCTAGTTAACAAAATGAGTTTAGCATTTAGTAAACAATAAGTCTTTTAAGTTAGGATTAATTTGGTAATTAAGAATATTTGTATTCTTGGGTGTTAGTTTTTGCGTATCTCTGTAATGTTATGTATAAAGTTTCTGTGTTGAAAGAAGTTTTACTTTTTCAGGTCTTTATGGTAAATGTACCACAACTACCTGCTCATGTGCCATTGTCTTCTCTGCCTCGAGAACTTGGTGGTAATCTTAGTATTGACCATCAATCTTGGTTGCTTCATTGTTTTAAGTCAATGACTAATCGTTGTGGAGATCTATATGACTTAGTTTCAGCCCCTACTTCCCCTACATCAGCTGTGAATGGTTCTCAAAATGCCCGTTCAAATGCTCTTACTGCTCAGCATTTTAACTTCCTCAGCAGTGAGGGTGAAACAGATGAATCTAGTGAACACCAGAATTCCATTCATGAGAAACAGAACTCTGAGGACCGAGAGAAAGAAGTTGAAGTTATAAAAGAAATATCTTTGACTGTTCAGGACAAACCAGTCGCTGGCTGTTCACCTTTACAAGAAATCATTCCTGATGAGAGCAAATTATCGAATTCACCCTCTTCGATTTTGTCTGATGAAGAATCTTTGCATAGTGACAATGGTGGCTTAACTATAGATGAATTTATTCAGCATCTTTTAATGAAAGGTCGCAAAGGCTTACATGAAGAGTATGCTGAAATAAAAGCAAAAAATACAGATGGCACTTTTGAATCTTCAAGGTAAAATGACTTTTTTATTTTCTGTTTTTATAAATTTGCATTTTTATAGCTATTTGTGTTTCAAGTTGTTCAGGGGGGTAAAACTCTGATAAAAAATTCTTAGTTCCTTTTTTTCTTAGTGTTTAATTATTTTATTTTCCTTATTGTGAAAAATAAATTTAACTATTTTTTTTTTTCAAAATCATTAGAGAAAAATAAAACTTTGTAATTTTTTAATTCAGAGAGGGACAGTGTTTCTCTTCTGCCCTCTCTTGGGCGTGTCTATGCTAAATTGTTTTGTGCATATCTAAATATAGTGATGGCAATTTTGAAATTTCTCATAAAATGAAATTTTACTTTATATTTTTATAAAAATATACTTTATAGCTATTGATGGTTTAACTTTCACATGGGGGCTCGGACCATATCTATCCAGCATGTACTCTCCGATAGATCTTATCCGAGAACCCATGTAAAGGTTAAGAGGGCAGCAATGCCTGCAGAATTCTATGGAAAACAGCTGATGTTGAAGTACTTTTTTTTCAGAAACTATTGGAGTGATTTCAATAATTTTTTAAAAAGTTTTAGATAAATTTTTAACTGATTATTTGGCAAAAAAGCAGGTATGCCACTTCAGAACTTTTTTTGGGAAAGCAATGTTTTATTTGAGGGGGGAGGGGGTTCTTATCTTGTTCAAAAAAAATTTCTTTTCTTGTTATCCATATCTAAGAAGTAATTCATACAATTTTAATCACTTATATATTTTAAAAATTAGCCAAAGTGCTGATTCATGATAAATGTGTCTCACTTTGAGAATTTTGCAAATGCAAGACTTTAGCAAATATTATTGATTATTAATACTGTGCTTAAAGTGTTTATTTAATGATAATGTTTCTGTTTTATTCAAACCTGATGAGTTATCTTTAGCTTTTGTGCAATTTCTGATTTATTTATTTTTTTTAGTATAACCTGCAATGACTGATACATTCTAGAAAATCATAATTCCTTGTTTGGAGAAGGGGAGAACTGCACCCCCTTTTTGAAACCTGCAGAAAGAGTTTTTTGTAGTGGGGATGGAGTTTTTTAAGTTTTTCCACCTATTGAAGAAAATGGGGCTGCATGTTTACCTGAGTAGTTTATTGTTATAGTTTTAAAATTTAAATTTATTGTATTAAGGTTTATAGTTAATTTGCTTTTATTGTTTGATATTGTTGATTTAGTTAATTATATACACCTGCTTTCAAATCTTAATATTTGAAAGTTCATGCATTGAATGAAGTCTATTTTGTTGCATTTTTATGAGCTGCTTTTAATGCCTGTGATGCAATAATTTTCATTTGTATTGTTTGATATATATATATTGTGTAGCTGAAAATTCCTAATTTTTTTTCAATTCCTACTATTAGTTCACACTCTCCCTATATTTATTTATTTATTTATTTATATATCTTGTTCAAATTTTCAATCGTTAATAAAATATTCATTATCCATCCTATCAAGTTAAAATAATTTTTTTAAAACTTGTACTGGATGACAATTGATGTTAATACAGTTTTTTCAAATATTAATTTATTAATTAAATTTTAATTAATTTTAGTTTTGCATGGGAAACAAAATGGCGGCCATTGGTTATTGAAGCATATAATGCATCTTCATATTTATAAGGGGGTTACCATAGGGGGGGACCCTGTTCTGTCACCAACTTGGCGATATATCGCCAAATTTGGCTGCCAAAATGAGTTGCCAAAAGTGACGCCAACTTGGCGATATCTCTAATATTTCACCAAATTCCCATAGAGTTCCATTGTAAACCTACTTGCTTATAGAAAATCAACAAATTGAGATATTTTAATGCAACAAAAACTAATATTAGCTTAATGGATTATATTAAATTTTTCTTTGTTGACCTAAGTAGGAATTGACTTTAAAAACAAAATTTTTGTATTACTTGTTATACTAACATTATTTACTTAGATGCCAATTTTTGTAATTTAGAAAAGTACACTATTCATTTTTGACTTTTAATGAAGGAAATATTCTTAATATTTTGTTTAAATATTTTTGTTCATTTTAGATTAAAGTCAAATCAGTCAAAAAACCGATATTCCGATGTCCTGTGTTACGATCATACACGAGTAAAAATATCTTGCATTGATTCTGATCCATCATCTGACTACCTAAATGCAAATTTTGTCGATGGCTTTCGACAAAAAAATGCATTCATATCCACCCAAGGTACATTTTGCTATTAAATTTTAAGATTTTTATTTTGCAATTGTTTTAGGAATAAAAATTTGTACCCTTAATTCAGTATTAAAATGCCTGAGTATGTTAGACATTCTCTTTTATGATTCTGTTTTAATGTTTTGCTAAGTACATTTCCTTTTACCTTTTAATGTTATGAATTTTTTTTTTTTTTAAACTAATTGCTAGATTGTTAATAATGTATTTAAAGCATTTTGAAAATCACTTTTAACATAATCTTTGCTGAAATAAGGAAACTGAATAATACCTTTAGAATGCTGAATCAAACTATTTATTGTCATTAACACAAAATCAATATTTATAGTACTGCTTTATTTACAGAGTTGTATTTTCAGGATACTTTTCCATTATACAAACACCATTTTTGCAAAGCATAATAGTTGGAACATTTGAAATAGAGTATTTGAAAAGGAAACATTAAAAAAAAAATAATAATAATTAATGTTGTTATTGGTAAAGTGATCATTTAAAAAGTATAACATTTGAAAATTATAGGCTTTTACAAACTATTTTATTATATCAATACAAATATATTTTTTAACTAAAAGAGCAAATAAATATTATACAATAAGATAATAAAATGAAACTCAATTTAAACTGCAGGAATAAAATTGTAAATGTCTCTCAGCAAAACATTTCAATTTTGAATAAAGTTGTTCCCACCCAAACTCTATGAGATAGGCATGTAAATATTGGTGAAGAGTTTTGCACTTTCTTTTCTTATGCCATTTTGTGATGCCCCATATTTTCTTAACAGATTGGATATGACATCCAATGTTAGGGTCACCAAATTATATGTGATTTACTGTGAAATATCCATAGCCAGCATCTGACAATTCATCAGTGTTATATCTTCTCCAGATTTCTACCCCATGAGCTAAATTTTTTTTATTATCACCATTAAAGTTTTAGCTGTATGATTGGGTGTAGCAGTGAGGAACATCCTTATGTTTTCCTATATAAACCACCTAATATCCAGTGAGGGGAAAGAACATGTTCTGCATTGCTTTTTCTTTTGTTGGTTAGACTTTTATCTACTTCTACAACTTTATTTACTCCACCAGTTTTTCCATTTGGTCATGAACACAAAGCATTGGCACAAACTTTCACTGTCATGTTGTGGTTCATTTGGAGTTAAAACTTACAAAACTCAATTGAAGTCAGCTCTTGGCATCACGAATATATCATCAAAACGTTAACAAAAGGCAACCACGATACTTCAATCCATATTTTCATTTGTATTCTCATGCTTTCTTTGCATGGTCGTAAGCTACATCTGCATTGGAGAAAAAATTCCTAGTTCAACCATAATTGTTTTTTTTTTTTTTTTTAACAAAACATTATTTATAACTCCGTAATCCTGAAACAATTTTATTGCAGCTTCCTCATCATCATTTATTCACCAAATGGTAAAATCCATTTCAGCACCAGCAAAAGATGTAAGTTATAACAATTCAAAAATGTTGATTGAAAGAAAAAAGAAAACAAATTAAGATGTTTTGTGTGATTATGATTTAATAAAAATAATAATGAATAATAGAAAATGATTCATGTTCAATAAACAGCAAGCCACAATGTTTGGTAACTGTTTACAATAAAAATCCTTTGCTCTGTCAAGGTTGAAATAAATGGCACATTAACATAGACACCATTTTGGCATGGTGTTTGGTATAACAGGAAAGTATCTTTTTCAGAGATGAATTATCAAACATTTAAGAAATAATATTCTTTTGGGGAAGTTAAAGTGACTTAAAAAAAAAAAAAAAAACTATCTTCATTTCAAAAAGGAGCATTTGATCCCCCTGAGCCCTTCCTTTTGTATGCTGCTCATGCTGAATACCATTTTTTAAAAAATGTATGTGTTAATAAAAATATTTTGAAAGAATTTGTTAATCCAGATAAGTTTATTGTTTGTGCCCGCTTCAAGTATTTTTTTTCTTCTTTTATACGCTCAAATATAAAACTTCAATTGCACACATTGTCTGCAATATATTAGTTTCTGTAAAAAAATGTTTTGAATGAGTTTATCTTGCACCAGGTAATTTTGGTATTCATGCAAGCTTCAAGCTTTTCTTTTTCTCTTATGCAACCAATTTTAAAATCCCTATTGCTGTCATTATCTACAACATTTTAATTTTTACACAAAAGCATTTTGAATGTAAAACAGAGAAAATAAAATTTTTAACAATCGTTTAAAATTTTATAATTATAATATTAGGATTAGTTACATGTCCTTATCTGTAAACACTGATTTAATATTGTTAATTATGAGCACTTATTAATGCATTAGCTTCCCAATATATTGCTCATTTGTATACATCATTCTTTTTTTCATACAATAAACTGTGCCTTTGCCACAATATTTAAGTAACTACATATATATGTTAATTACATTAATTATCTTAATTTTATTAAAAATAGTTATAATATGTGTTAAGACTAACGTTTTACAATTAAGTACCAAGCATTTATTTGTAGATAACTTTATTAGTTTTTTAATATTGTTAATTATATCATGTTTTTGGCTATATTGCTCTTTTTTTTAATTGTCTGATTGCATGTGCAATACAACGAGGAGCTACCAGGGGAGTGAGGGAACAATTGTTCTGTGACTATAAGCTGAAAACATCCCCATCAGAGGTTGATATCATATTAAGTATATGCATATACCGAGAGCATGTAGGAGGTCTATAAGCATAATCTGCACAGGGCCTCACAATTTCTGTACACTTCCCTGGGAGCTATTATGTAGTGTACAAAAATCATATACATTTATCTTCCATTTTGTAATATAAATATAATTCTAAAACTTTATTATCTATTAGGTCCATTACCTAAAACATTTTCGGACTTTTGGAGAATGATTTGGGAGCAAAACGTTGGTGTTATTGTGATGACAACTCGAACTATTGAAAGAGGTAGAGGTAAATGTGGTCAATACTGGCCTAAAGATGAAGACACAAGTGCAGAATACTCTCCATTTGTGGTGAAAAATGATGATGTTGAATATTTTAACGATTACACAACTACAAAATTAGAGCTGACAAATTCTTTAGTAAGACTTTCTTTTTAATGTATATTCTTTATTTCCTTTTCATTTTACAAAATAAAAAAAATATATAAAGTATGTAATTTTGAATCTTAAATTAAATTTAAATTAAATTAAGAAGTGATAAACTTCTAATTAGATTAATTAAAAACAATCTATTTATGTTTATAATTTAACAACTGAAATGCTTTGAATATAATTATATGAATTATAATTTTATTATTTATAGATTTTCTTTTTTGAGTGACTGAGCATCGTAATTGTACTGATAAGGTTAATTTTTTACCTTTTTTAAGTTTTCCCTTTTAAAACATTTGCATCTGCTGGTAGTAAGTAAATAATAATAAAAGAACATTATTCTATATTTTTATTTTGAAGGTATTGTACTTAAATTAATTGAAATTTTGAAATTGACCATATTTCAAGAATCATGTGTGGTATAAATAAATTAAAGAGATGCCGTGAAATAAATAAATTGAGTTGCAGTAAAAATAAATAAGGAATTTTCTTACTTAAAGGACAAACAGCTGACACAAGAGGCTTGTTCAATGAAGACACATATTCATATTAAATCCAACTTTATTCTTGAGAAATGGAGAGAGGTGAAGCAGGAGGTAGTATATAATCTGGTCACTGTACATATCAGATAATCGTTCCATGTAGAATTATTAAAAACTTGAAGTAATTCCATGATAAAAATGAATGCTGGCTAAAATCCTTTCTTAGAGAATGTCTTGAAGACACAAAGTCCAAATTCGAAAAAGCGTTGAATTAAATTCCATCGGCAATCTGCGACAAACTTTTACTTATTAATGAGCACCTTAGAATAACATGATCGCTGAAACACGTTCGCAATCCTTCAAACAGGCACTAGGCCCGATTTGAAAAAGACAAATCACGTTGTCAAAAATACATCTTAAACTCTCGTAAATCTTAAAAAATCTGATCTTAAAATCTGTTAAAAAACTGGCTGCATTGATATATATATACTACATTAAAGGGGTTTACAAAACTACCTCCAGAAATGATTTAAATCTATTCGTTAAATTAAATTTACGAATTATGATTAAATCGTATGAAAATAGAGAAAAGAAAAGGGAAACTTATCAGAGAAAGAATGAAGCTTTTTAATTCGCCAATCGAAGACACACCCCAATATGACACGGGCGACGTCACACTGATTCTAAAAATAGAACAGGAAGAGGGGGGAAAAGCTGAAATAAAAAGTTATCTGCTACTTGCGGTAAAAAGGAAAGAAAAAAGCGATTTGAACGATGTTTTGCGTTGAAAATAAATAGTTTAAAACGTGAGATAATAATGCTGCATTACAATTTAAAAAAATAAATAATAAATGTGATTACTACATCACATCATGTACACATTAATATTATTAATTTATTAAATACATACATTTACTATTATTTTGCATTATCAATTTAATCCTATTAATGTTTGCATTTTTGTTTGTAATTATTCTATCTCAGGGAGTTTTCAGTGCTGTTATATGTTACAGTAATTATATATATATATATATACCCTATATATATAAAATCCTAATGAAATGACTGATTAAATGACTGGTTATGTTTCATGGCTATTTCTCCTAAAATATTGAATATTATGCAGTGAAATTAACACCAAAAATCCGTATTGGTCTGCAGATCTCAAAACTAGTATTAGGATTTCAAAATTTGAATTAGTTTTTGAAATATTAATTTTTTTCTAATTTGAATTTAATTATTCTAATAATGGCAACCAAATTACTCCATTTTTGTGAAAAAATGGAGAAAATGGATAACGATAGGGATTATTAGATTTCTTCTTTTTCGCCATTTTCAAATGAAAAATTGAAATTATCATTTATATCAATCGGTAGTGAATATGTTTTTCATGAAAATTTGAAAAAATAATTCATTAAATATTAATAATAATATTAAATAATAATTTCTTATTTAGTTTAATTAAATTTTCATCATTCCAAGAGATATTTTTTGCATGTTTTAGAAAGTTTATTATTTCAAGTTGTTGCCAATCGTAGAAAAAGTGCAAAGAATAATATTTCCTTACGATTAAAAATTTATTTGCCATGACTATTTAAAACAGAAAAACTTCAGAATTAAATGATTATATGTTAAAAGCAGGAAAATATTGAAAATTATGCCACACAAATTGTATTTACTATGACTATTAAAAGAGAAAGAAAACTTTAAAATAATAAATTCATTAATAGGCATTAAAAGCAGTAAATGTGGGAAATTATGTCATATTTAAAATGGTCAAGTAATAATTCTGCCAAACAGTTTAAATTTTAAAATATATTTACGAGACTTTTATTTCATATTTTGAGATTATTTCGAGACGATTTGTCATCAATTCTAAGGCAGCGCAAATAATAATACTTCTTTTCTAACAACAAAACTATTTTCACATGAATATTAAAAAGTGAAAGAAAACTTTAATATGATGAATTCATTAATACTTGTTAAAATCAGCAAATGGGAGTAATACATCATAATTAATATGGGCAAATGGTAATATTGACGAACAGTTAAAAATTAAAAATATATCTATGCGAGACTTCAATTCTAAAGGCAAGACTTCAATTCTAAAGATATTGTTTTTTTTTATTGTTGTTGTTGTTTGTTTGTGTTCCCATAACAAGAAGATGAATTAAATTTCAATAAAAATAATGACGAGTTTTTACAAGTTCATGGAAGTTACACACTTTTAAATTAAATAATGCATGTATCCGTGAATCTTAACAGAGAAAAAAACTTAAAAATAAATAAATTATTGCATGACAAAGCATTTAATAGTGGAAATTACATCATATTTTAAAATGATACGTTTAAAACGATTTTCATTCCGGAGAATTTTAATGTGACATCACATGGTACAAAAGAAATGCAGCTAGCAAATTTATTTGTATATTACATCACTTGATGCAGCATAAATACAGGTAAATGTATTTGAAAAATACTTTAAATTAAAATTCGATAAATACATATTAGAGAATTCGGATATTCTTATTAATTAATATAAGCAATATGGAATGTTAAAAAATTAAAAATCTGCATGATGGTGTGTCAAAATGGAGAAAAGAATTCATGAATAAGCTATACTTGTTCCTGAAAATATCCAAAACTCGGTCAAAACATATAATATAAGCGCAAACACAATGGTTTTCAATGCCGTGGTTCTTGAAAGCTATTCCCAAGCAGATGGAGTTTTTTAATCTCGAACCTAAAGGAAGAATATTGTCCATAGCGTCTTTATAAATGTCAGAATAATAGCGACATATTTTTAATGTAAAATTTTATACAATCTGATTTTCAAATGTGTAATCAGTCTCACTTATCAACCCTACAATCGTCAGTTGTTATGACAATGATGGATGAGGCCATGGTAACAGAAAAATACCCTATTCAAATGGAGAAGCATGGCAACCCGATTACAGAAGATAGCCACCGCTATGGTGATAATATCATTCAATCTTCCGTAACCTGGTAATATTTTTTAAACAGGGCAAATTACCATATTTTCAGAGGCTGGGAAGTCTGAACGGGTGTTGGCGGGTGTAGCTCGCAGGGGGCTGAACCCCCTAGTATATATATATATATATATATAATTATTATTATTATAATTTCTGTTGTCAACATCTCTTTTCCTATGCATATGCAAAACACACAGTGCTGCATTTAAGGCTGTTCTCAACTGCTCTGCTCAACAGGTGCAAAACATTTTGACACATTTACAAATTCATTTGTTAACGGAAAGATATAAAATTGGAAAGCCTGACCATGGAAGCGATTTTGAATCGAACTGTTTTTTCCATTTTTTGATCAATAAATTACCTATTGAGCTATAAAGCGATTTTGATCACATAACACAGCATTTTTCTCCCCTTGCCGACTGGATTTTCTTCTTTCGTTCGGAAGCTCAGTTCAAAATGCCAACTTTGACAGTATTTTCTGAAGTTAAAACACATTGCTTGATTAAAAATTGCAGTTAATTAAAAATTCATATAAATAAAAGTGTAAGGGAAAAAAATTATGAATTCAGACTCAGCGAATAGCATTGATTTTCTCAAATGATGTCATAGATTCTACGATCAAACAGTCATCAAAATTGTTAAATTATATTTAATCTTATATAAATGGATTATAAACTACAAAATGACACATGCTGCTTTTTATCCCATAAGCATGAGGATTTGTGTTAAATTCAAAATTTTAATATTTAAATGCAGGATAATTAATATTTTTCATATAATTAGCCTCCCTTGACGACCAGTTTGGTCTCCCTTAAAATTTAAACTTGCTAAGTATTTCATCATGTTACTTTTATTCATAATTGAATTTACTTGGACTCGCTTTAATATAATTAACTAGCAGATCTACCCGGCTTTGCTCGTGTCAATAATAAGGTTCCTTCCGGGTAAAATACATTAAAATGAAATAATACGGCAATGACAATAACTGAGATTGGTGCATTCCCGTCCACGAATCGTTAAAAAGACCAATAAGAAATATAAGTAAAATAATCTTAATTGCGTGTACTATTAACTATACCATATAATAATATATATTCCAAACAAATGTCATAACATATATTAAAGTACAATTATTTGCTTAAAAAGCGTCATTTAAATAATAAAAAAAAAATTAAAAATATTAATTTACATGTTTCGACTCTTTCATTGAGTCATCTTCAGAGTATACAAAAAAACTACAAACACAATGCCAATTGTAACATTGTACGAATGATGGCAACGACCTAACCCATAAATTTTGCCTTTACTGAAATTTTTCTTAACATATTAATATCATACAATTTCGTTTTTCACACTGTCGAATAGAAAAAGTTCAATCAAATGAAATTTATTTGAAAATTGTATCTCAATTTTTTCATGTGAATGGATTTAAAGTAATTTTCAATCATGGATATTTTTTAATTTGCATGCAGCCAGGGATAAGATTTCCACATTTTTGCATACCAGTATTTTGTTAGAGAAAATGATATTTCATTTAATCGGAACACTGTTGCGATTTAAGAGAACAACTTTTTCTCTAAGAATATACCGGTGTGCAAAAACGCAGAAATCTCATCCCTACATGCAGCTCAATTATGAAAGATATACATTTTTTCTCTTAATGCAATATCATAAAGTAAAGACATTGCTATGAGCAACTCTAGCATCATATTGTTGGTGGCAGCAACGTAACCCAACCACAAATTTAACTTTTACTGCAATTTGACCTTTAAACATCGCACATTTGGTTATTCCAACATCTAATAGAATACAAAAAGTACTTTCTGTAGTATGTGTTTGAAAAGCTTTTCTCAATTTACAGATTGTTTATCCATTTTAAATTAATTTTCAATTACGGAGATATTTTTAAATATACCTACAACCCAATTAAGAGAGATATATCCGTTTGCTATTAATGCAATATTATGAAGAAAAGTCATTTCTATGAGTAACGCCCAGCATCATATTGTTGTTGGCAACAACTTGACCGTACCATAAATTACGTTTTTACTAAAATTTGATCTCTAAACATCATGTATCCCATTATTTCAACGTCTAACAGGAAACACTTTCCGTAATTTGTTTGAAAAGTTTGTCAATTTACAGATTTTTTATGTTTTTTAAAGTAATTTTCATCCTTGAATTTTTTAAAATATGCCTGCAACACAGTTACAAAAATTAACTTAATTGCTCAAAAACATTGCAAATAATTCAGTATTTGTTTGTTTTCGTGTACTTTTATATAACTAAATTGCGAAATTTCAGTATTTGTTTGTTTTCGTGTGGGAAATCTCTTTCCTGCTCCTTATAACTTGGGTTCTTCTCAAATAATTTTAATTCAACTTGCACTATTAGGTTTTCAGTTAAGGTTTTGGTGCATAATATTGTTATACGCTGATAAGTCATAGAATTATAGGGGAAAATTCCATAATCATGTGGAACCTGATTTGGAAAGATTAGTCTTTTTAAAAATTCTGAATGGATTTCATTGGAACTTGTATTGTTTATTAGATAATTTTACACGGATGTTTTCAAAATATTGCATACAGTTTTACGTCGCTTTGTTATAAAATTATAGAAGAAAGTTCAATACTCAGGTGAGTCCAATTATAAAAGATTAGCCTTTTTAAAAAGTTCTACTGGACAGATTTTTATGAAATTTGCGCTATTAAATTGCACACAACTTTCTGGAATACTTTTAGTATATAACATTTTTTTGTACATGCTTTGTTATAGAATTAATTGAAATGTTCTATAATAAGGCAAAACCAATTCTGAATGATTAGCCTTTTAAAAAAGTGAGATTTTTTTGTGGAATAGTTTTAGTATATTGCATATCCTTCTATCATTCTTAGACGAAATCCTACTGTAAATGATCAACTAAAAAATTAGGCCCCAAACAGCCGAAATTTTGTCTTGCACATTAGAAAATATAATAGCGCAGTGATGATCGTATCGTTTTCAGCTATATGGGAGGACATTTGAGATATAGGTACACATTGTTTTAAAATGAAAGATCAAATTCACCCATATATTTCCTTTAATTAAAGATTTGTTCGTAGAATTTATCCGCATTGGAAGAAATGTGCTACTCAGATAAATAAGTGATCGCTAAAACAAAAATACCAAAAATATTTTTCCGTATAGTTGTTGAGAAATCTAACAAATATACTAAGGGTTAAAAATATATTCGTATTTCAAATTAAAAACAATTTTTATGTACTATTAACGGGCAGTATATCAGTCATCTTTAACACATGTATATAGAGATTCATTGCCGATAATTTTTAAATGGAAACTCATACTTCCATTCATAAAATCCAAATCCGCAGCCATGTTCAATCGCAATGTCAGTGATGAAATTTTGTTTAATAAAGAAAAACGCTTACCCTAAAACATAGTAGCTATAATGTCTATTTAATATAAATCGTAGAAAAATCGTATTTCATATAACCGTATTCATTATAAATCGTAGAATGTTATCACTGCATTTCAGGTATTAAAACATTTATCTAAATGATATAATTAAAGATACTGTAGCAGCCGGTTTTTAGAACCAGTTTGAAATCATATTGACGACATTGACGTCATATCTAGCAAACGATTTTTTTTATTATCTTTTTCCTAAATTGATTTCTTGATATTGAGACAACTTCATTAAAATAGATTTTTTAACTCAGAAACACTCAACTAAGGTACTACGCCATTTTAAAACATGTTTAGTTAAAGTTTTTACATAAACATATGAAAAATGTGCATTTTCTTCTTTGAATAACATCAATTTCAAAAACAGCAAAAATATAGTGAGACAATCTGAATTTTTATTGGCTAATAAAACAAAATACTCGAGTTATCAATTTTTTTTTAAATTATTGAGCAGTTTTTTAGATGTGTGGCAACCTGAAAGAAACAATTGAATTACAAAATTTAAATAGAGATATTTCTGTAATGTTAAATTATGGAAAGTGGTAGAAAAAAGGGATAAATGGTGGTCTGAGGATTTTTTAAAGTAGACAGTGATCTTTTCCAAGTTCTAAAACGTATGTACAAAAAGTTTCATGCAAATCCGTCTAAAATTACAGATTTGTATAAAGGACATACACACAGAGAACGGCTTTTATATATATAGATATAATCCTTTAAGCTAATATTAGTTTTGTTGCATTAAAATATCTCAATTTGTTGATTTTCTGTAAGCAAGCTCTTGGTTTACAATGGAAGTCTATGGGAATTTGACGAAATATTAGATATATTGCGAACTTGGCATCACTTTTGGCGACATATCACCAAGTTGGCAACAAACTATGGTAACCCTCCTTATAGATATGGAAGTGCATTAAATACTGTTTAATAACCAATGGGATGCATTTCATTCAGGCGTTGCCATTAAACAATTAACAAATAATTGGGATTTCTGTGCCACATACAATAGCGTAATATATATATACTATATGGCCATTAATGACCGGCAACTTTCAATTTTAGACATTTTTATGAATATTTAAAAATATATTTATCAGATTCTTCTGGAATTTAGGATTAAAAAGATAAAGAACAGGTTTGACTTCATAATGAAGACAATTGGAGGGCCAGCAAAAAATTAAAGAAAAAAATACTTGGGATCACCCTGTAAAATAAAATGCACAAAATGATCTATCGCTACAGACTGTACATAGGCAGACATTGTGCAATATGTGTATTCATTTATGTAAGAATAGCATGTATATTAATAGAAATATAGCAATTTTTTTTTTTTAATTAAAAAAATTCTTGCATGTTTTTTGCTTAGAACATACAGGGTTTTTAACCAAATTGAATGCCAGTTTCAGAAAAATTGACAAAATGTAGGGGAAACAATATAGTGCAATTGGAACATAAATATATTAAATATTTAAGGAAATATGGGCAGTTGTATAAAATAATTTTTATCTGTGCATGCGCGAACGATAACAAGGAGCTTTTTACATAATTTAATAGTCAACTCTATAGAGCAACTTATAAAAAAAAAAAATCAGTCAAATATCGTAAAAATTCAGGGAGATATCGGCGTTAGAGTGAGCTGTTTTTACTTTCTTCTATCTTTACAAGAAGAAAGTATTGGATTCATGAAAATTTTCGACTTCCGGTTTTTGACCGATTTACACGTTTTACGGATCAGAGATTCCAAAAAACAAAACAAAATGTCTGTTTTTGCAAAATGTCTGTCTGTGTGTATGTGACACAAATTTTGTGGGCGCTCTATCTCAAGAACTAATGCACGGAATTTAATAAAAATTTATATTCATGTAGTCCCTGATATAGATTGGTGCTGATTAGTTTTTGGTGTAAATAGCCCACTAGGTGGCGCTGCTATGCTGCATTTTGCAGGATTTCCGCAATAGCTCTATCTCAAGAACTACTGCACGGATTTTTATAAAACTTCAGATTCAGTTACTCTTTGATATGAGTTGGTGCTGTTTCCGTTTTGGTGTAAATCACTCAACAGGTGGTGCTGCTATGGTGCATTTTGCAGGATTTACACTATTTTCGCAGTAGCTCTATTTCAAGAACTAACTCGCACATTTTCATCAAACTTCGGATTTAGTTAGTCCTTGATATGAAATTATACTGACTATGTGTTGGTGGAAATCGCCCAATAGGTGGCGCTGCTGTGCTGCATTTAGAATGCTTTCCTCAATAGCTCTATCTCAAGAACTAATGCACGAATTTTCATCAAACTTCAGATTCAAGTATACCTTGATTAATATTGCTGCTGATTATGTGTTGGTGCAAATCGCTCAACAGGTGGCACTGCTATGCTGCATTTGTCATGATTTGCGCAATAGCTCTATCTCAAGAACTAATGCTTGTATTTTCCCCAAATTTCATATTCAGTTAGACGTTGACATAAGTCGATGTTGATTAGGTTCTGGTGTAAATCACCATATAAGTGGCGCTGCTATGCTGCATTTTGCTGGATTTACATGATTTCAGCGATAGTCATATCTCACGAGCTAATGCACGGAATTTCATCTTTTTAGAATCCTTATGATGAGCCTAGATTGCCATTTAATTTTGGAAAAGTGATAATGAATTTTGAAGTATTGACATGTATGAGATAGAAGAAAGTTTTGGGATTGGTACATACGACTAGTTTAGTTTCACCCTAAAACTCGCTGAATGATAAGGGATTGACCACAAATTGTTATTTTTAAGTTATCTGGCAGCGTTCTGAGCAAGTTTTTTGAAAATGCTATTAAATTATAGTTTATGTTTAGGAAGATTTTAACTCTAACCTACGATGAAAAGAAAAATATAGTGCATACATTGATTACATTTAGGTAAATTAGGGAGTTTATGGTAAAATTTTGTGAAATTTAGCCCAATATGCAAAACACTCTACAGTAAATTCTACTGGCACATTAAGAAAAAGACCTTGAGCGATAAGTACAGTAAATTTCCAATTCGCATAACTGTTAAGTAAATGTTAAACAAAGTTTAAAATAGTTAAGTAAATGTTTCAGTTAAATAAATTTATTTTATGGAAAATGCACTTTTCTGTGAAAATTCCGTATGCAAAACGCAATTTCTCAAAAAGCTATTGAAATATCACTATAAAAATCAAATTTCAAGTTATTCTCATAACTCATGAAAAATGTGTAATATATCCTAGATTTTAGTTTATTATCTTCATCACTGTCATACAAATTATGTGTATACAGAGAATACGGTACTTCTTAGTTATCCCGTCGACCAATTTCGCTAAATTATATAAATCGCCAAACCACTCGCCAAGTTATACACATTAACATAATTTTTTATTTTAAATAATAAAAGAACAAATAAATTAGTAAAACATTAATAAAAATACAAGTAAAACGTTGAATTAATGGTTTTATTGGCTGTTATTGGCATTTAATCTTACAATTAATTAATGGCAACCATTATTGGCAATTAATCTTACAATTTGGCGACAGTAATTTGGTCAACAGGATAACTAAGAAGTACCGAAAATACATATATATGCGATAGAATTTACTGTAAAGTGTTTTGCATATTAG
This sequence comes from Maratus speciosus, assembly GCA_963932465.1. Lineage (NCBI taxonomy): Eukaryota > Metazoa > Arthropoda > Arachnida > Araneae > Salticidae > Maratus > Maratus speciosus. Next base: position 512,756,113 of record OZ010795.1, read on the forward strand.
GCTAAATTTCACAAAATGTTCCCATAAAATCCTCAATTTATTTAAATGTAATCAATATATGGACTACATTTTTCCTTTCTTTGTAATTTAGAGTAAAAATCTTCCTAAACATAACTGTAAACTATAAGACCATTGAGGAGACCATTGGGCTAAGTCACATGTTGGAGAAAATTCGATTAGTGGGTCCTTTTTGGGTCACTGTGGGTCAAGATAATTTTATCTAGAAAACGTCTCTAACGATTTTGACTAAATTTTGTATTCTATAGTTTTCGGGATCAAGAACACCATTGGGTTACACAGTATGTTCTAGAAAATTAGATTACTGGGTCATTTTGGATCACTATAGGTCTGGGCCAAGCTGACTGCATCTAAAAAACGGCATAAACAATTTTGAAAAAATTTTGTATTATACCATAACGGGAAGTGAGAAGATCCTTAAGGTAGGTCACATGTTCGAGAAATTTCGATTAGTGGGTCATTTTGGGTCACTACGGGTCAAGCTAATTTTATCTAGAAAAATGGTTCTAACAATTTTGATTAAATTTTGTATTCTATTTTTTGGGATTGAGAAGACCATTGGGTTAGGTAGCATGTTCGAGAAAAGTCGATTAGTGGGTCATTCTGGGTCACTATGTGTCCAGGTCATGTTAATTGTACCTAAAAAACGGTTCAAACGATTTTGACAAAATGTTGTATGATACCATTTCCGGGAACTAATCATTGGACTAGGTCACATGTTCGAGAAATTTCGATAAGTGATTCATTTTTGGTTCACTACGGGTCAAGCTATTTTTATCTAGGAAATGGCTCTAACGATTTTGATTAAATTTTGTATTCTACTGTTTTCGGGCTCCAGAAAACCATTGGGTTGGATAGCAAGTTCGAGAAAATTCGAATAGAGGGTTATTTTGGGTCACTATTGGCCTGGGTCAAGCTAATTATATCGAAAAAATGGTTCAAACGATATTGACAAAATTTTGTATTATATTATTTTCGGGCACGAGAAGATCATTGGGCTGGATCACATATTCGAGAAATTTTGATTTTTTGGTCATTTTTGGGTCACTACGGGTCTAGCTAATTTTATCTAAAAAATGGCTCTAACAATTTTGACTGAATTTTGTATTCTTCCATTTTCGGTCTTGATAAGATCACTGGGCTGGGTAACATGTTCGAGAAAATTAGATTAGTGGATCTTTTGGGGTCACTGCAGGTCAAGCTAATTTTATCTATAAAACGACTTAAATGATTTTGACTAAATTTTGTATGTACCATTTTTGATTACCAGGAGTCCACTGAGCTAAGCTAAGTCACATGTTTGAGCAGATTTGAATAGTGGATCATTTTCGGTCATTACAGGTCAGGGTCACGAAACTGCAAAGTTGGCAGTATTTGCTGAAATATTGGCGACATTTGGCCAAAAAATCAGACTTTCAATATTACGAATGCCACATGTGGGGGCACATACGTGGCCCCAAATTAAAGAATGTTGTCAAATTTGGCTATATTTGTCAAAAAAAAGTAGTCTACATGTGTGTGTATGTACATGTATGTATATAGTTTTCTTATTGATTGTTTTGTAAATAATCTATCTATATTATAGAGGACAAACATATCTGTGCATAACGCATACGTCATTTTGCGAATGGCAACACTTTGAAATTTGAAATAAAATTTTGGTTTCGTAACTTTCTCTCCTCCAAATTTTTATACTTATAAACATCGCACATTTTAAATTTTTAAACCGCCGTACAAGGAAAAAAATGCTCTTTTAAATGCAATTTGTTTGAAATCTGTATCTTAATTTAATTTTAAGATATTAATTTTTCTGTAGTTTTTATTACTTTTTTTGTAATTGTGACAGCTGAAGTACTCCATTTCTGTTGAAACTAAAGGGGGGGGGGGGGTGAAAATAGTAGATTGCTGTATCCTTTTGTTGCCATTTTCTCATAAAAACCGAAAAAAATTGAAATTAAAGTACGTGCTATGTCAAGAATATCGTCTGTTATAAAACTCGGTGAGTTTTGGCTTTATTTCGCTTTTATTTATCAATTAAATGATTTTGCCGTGCCAGCTCCATTGCGAAATATTAATAAACAATTTGCACTTAAAAAAAATTCAGAATTTCTCTCCCGCTAATTTTCTACAATGAAATTAAAGCTTCCTCAATAAATAAATAAAAGAATAATGTATAAAAAAGCATGTATTTAACATATATGTAATCGAACAATTTAAATGTTTAGACCCGAATTGGGAAAATATGTGCTTTTAAATATAATTTGTATGAAATAGAGTTGCTAGGCAACTGTTAAAGTGAAAGAGAAAAAATAATCTATACATTGAAAACACAAGATAGCTTTTTTAGACATCTTCCCTGAACTTTCTACTGTACCAATTTTGCTAATAATTCTTTTTTTTTTTTTAATGAAAGCTGTTCATTTGTAGATGTCCTTGCATTAGCTATTTTTCTAAATATTTCCACTTTTATATTTTTAATTTAATTTAATTTGAAAAGTTTTTTTTTGAAATTTCATCAAAATTTTAGCAATTGTATTATTTCCACTGTTGCAGAAAAAAAGAAATATTGGGGATTATTTATCCTTAATGATATCATTTACTCATTACAATTAAAAATAAGTTTATTTTAAGCCTGAACAGAAAATGACGTCACTATTTAAAAAACCTTTTCGCTCATAAAGCTAATGTCACAATATATTTTCATTCGGCTGATACCGAATTTGAGACACTTGGCGTAATGCTTCAGTAAGTGCCATATTTAAAAGAAACAATCCTTTTCTTTGATTAAACTATATATTTTTGCAAGAATACATCTAAAAGACATCAGTTTCTGGAATTTGTACTTTGCGGTACTGAAATTAGAACCTCAAGCCAAAAGAATACATTTTCACATGCAAAGTTTTAGCTGACAAACGGAATACTTCACGTTTGAAAATCTATCTATATTATAAAGGAAAAATATGTCTGTGCGTAAGGCTGACGTCATTTTGAGAATGGCAACACTTGATGATTAAATGTCGATTTCGCAATCTTTACTACTGCAATTTTTTTAATTCTAAACATCGCGCATCTTCGATTTCTACACCCGTTATATAGGAAAAAAATCTACTTTCAAATACAATTTGCTTGAAAAGTTTATCTTAATTTATTTATTTATTATGTCTTTTTAAATAATTTTCAAGTATAATGTGTTTTAATCTATATCCATTGCGTACAGGCTCCATTACGAAATAAGCCACTTGCAGTTAAAATAATATAAATAATTCAGCATTTGTCCCTGACTAATTTTTATAGCGAAATTAAAACTTCATCAATCTATTATATTAAAAAGTGACTATCCGTTTGTATTTCACAGCTGTTCCTCCTAGAATATGGAATGTTGGGTGATCAAATTAAGGCCGGGTATCCACATGGGTCCGAGGATGTAAAAAATGGTCGTAGAATTTAAAAAAATTTTACGTTATTTTTAATGACATTTCTGTAATGATGGAAAATAAAATTGCTCCATTTTTGTGGGTAAAAGAAAGAAAAGGGAAAATGACAAGGATTATTGGGTATCATTGTTTGGAATCATTTTTAAATTGAAATTAACGTTTATTTGACTAAATAGTGAAAACATTATTGTAGTTTTCAAGAAAATTTCACGAAATATAAACTGACACATATTCAAGCTTTGGGAATCCGTTTATTTTAGAAACACAAATTCGACTCTCGACTGGAATATTGAGATAAATTCTGTTGACGTCAAAAGAAAAAAAAACATCATACGTTATTGTCATTTAATTTAAAGTCGAAAAGTAGATTTTCAACTATTCCCTTAAGATGGCTAATAAAACATTTCAGAAGTGGACATTAAAAATGAAATGTTTTAGCAAGAAAAAAAATAATTCTCTAAATATTTATTTTAATTCATAAATATAAAATGCTTCTGAATAAATTCGTCCAAACAAATTCATTTTTGTATCAGATGACCCAAATGACATCATTTCCACCAACTCCTAAATTCGAAGCAAAATCTTGGAAGAGCGAAAAGCTCTAGGCAAATAAATTTATAATACATGTGCATTTTTCTTGGGAAAGCTTTTGACTTAAATTGTAAATATAACTTACTATTTGAAATATTGCGTTTAATAAAATTAATATTGTAATGGCTTTCTAAATTTACAATAAAGTTAACATTTCATTTTTCGCAAAAATATCGATTGTCTCATGCAATTCAAAAGCAACACAACGGGTTGCTACACAACTAGCATAAATAAAAATGTAAATATTCGTTTGTTCAAAATCGCTAATCTCCAAAAGTTCTTCACCGATTGCTTTGAAATTCACAGGCTGAGTTGCATTCAAATACGGAAGTGTTGTCTTATACTTATTATAAACCCCACTCCACCCCCCTCCCATTTGCCACCCCCTACCAAGGGGCGCTTTTTAAATTTTTTCCAAAACCCATCATGTGATATGTCATTAGAAAGCCCTTGGATTACTGTTTTATATTATGCACCTCACATGTTGCTCCCCTCACTTTCCCCACGTGGGGGCATATTTCTATATAAATAAAAATATAAATGTTCGTTTGTACAAAATCTTAAACCTCCGAAAGTTCTCCACTAATTGTTTTGAAATTCACGGATTGTGTTGCATTCAAATACTCGTGTGTTTTTATATCCCTATTACGAACCTCGCTCCATCCTCTCCCAATTTCCTCGCCACCACCAGGGGCACTTTTTAAATTTTTTCAGACACACATCATGTGATATATCATTAGAAAGCCCTTTGACGACTCTTTCATATTATGCACCTACCTTCCCCCTAATCCCATTTCCGCCCCAGGGGGCACATTTCTATATTAAAGAAAAATGTAAATGTTCGTTTGTATGAAATCTTAAACATCCGAAAGTTCTTCACAGATTTCTTTGAAATTCACCGATTGTGTTGCATTTGAAAGCACGTGTTTTTATATTACTATTATGAACCTCGCATCCTCCTTTCAAAGGTGAAGATGTCCTCATTCCCCGCATTCCTTTAATTCCTATGAATTCCTTTAATTCCTATGCTCAATTTCAATTTAAGAAATTGCAATTACCTATTTGATTGGCGTTTGTAATCTCCATCAACAAAGCTTAGGGCCAAGCTTTAAAATTCTGCGGTTTAGATCTAGACATGAATTGCTTCTCACATGAGCAATTATATGTTTTGTGTTCTAGAATCGGCAAATCAGACAATTTCTATATCTGCACAGATAATGTAACAACAAAAAGTATTGTATACCCAGAAGTATTGTGAAATTAAACATATTAGAAATGTGCACTTTCTCTTTTCTTTCGTTTTCATTTAGCCAGACTGAGTACATCTAGTACTGTTATAAAATAACATGCTTTATAGCAATAATACAGAGATAATGATACAGTAAGAATATTATATCGAGTTGAACAAAAGCTAATTTTGACCGAGCATAGCTCGGTCATCCGAGCTTGTGGGTCTTAAATGAAAAAGTGATGTTAGATTTATTTATAAAACATGTAATAATTTTTTATTTATTAAAACAAAATGTAAATTTGAATTAATAAAATTTAATGTTATTATGAAAGCAGAAAATTGACGTAATGTCCACTCGTTTCTCTTTCATATGTGCCAAATTATTCTACTATATATTAAACATAGCATTAATTTAAAAATACGTTTTATATCCTATTATTGTTGTCTTTGTTAAAAGAAAATAACAAGAAACTTTAGTCTTAGAATGTACAAAATAGAAACTGGGGAAATATGAACTCATTTAACCCCTTGGAGACAAGCGACCAGTATTCGTGCCATGTAAGGTGCTCAGAATCGGGGATTATTCTCACCAGTAAATTTTTATTGTAAATTTTGCCTTATTTAATCTGAGCATTTTCCCAGTTCAATTAGGCATTTTTTTTTATTTTTATTTATTTTTTTTTTTTTTAAACCGGTGATTAAAGATTAAAAATTCTGTAAAAGATGCTCGTCCCGAAGGAGTTAATGCAATTATTTTCATCATATATTATTTTTCTTGTCAACAACCCTTTAGCTGTGCATAAACAAAACACACAACGATGAGTGAGATATCATTCAAAAGGGTTTTGAACAGACTTCTGACATAGTATACTGACATTTTGTTAAAGCACATTTTTTTTTATTAAAAATTTATGTAAAAAGTATCACCAATGGTCATATAAATGAAATGAAAGTTTTTCTATGGAAATAAAAGGAATCACTGTTTTCACAAAAATAAAATACTGCATTACGGCTTACCGTATTTTACATTTGTGATTAAAATACAAAATTTAAATTGAAACTTTTAAAGAAAAATATACTGTTGATCAATCGAAGTAGTTCTGTTTTACCTGTAGCCTAAAATGTATGTTTTGTTATAATAGATAAATTGTAATTTAAATGTATTTCATTTTATTTTTTCCTTTGTTATGTGTTTTCCTGAAGTAGATGACATCAACCTCAAAGCAGTTAAATTATGATTCTTTTTTTCTTGCATGTTCCTTGACTAATGTTGTTTGCAAATATTTGTATACGGAAATTTTCTTTAAAAGTTTTAACTTGCATATGAAATATGTTAATATTGCTAAAAAATACATTAGATTGCAGTGTGAAACCTCGTATGAGTTGATTAGTATGTTTTATATTTTGTAGAATATTAATTCATATTTATCGATAATGTTTATTCTTATTTATTTTCTTTTGTGTATTATTAATTTTCTGTTATTGACTCTTTGTAACACATGTGAATAGGTATATTCAATCCTTCATAAAACAATGTTTGGGCTTTATAATACATCTATTACACAAGTTTATGAGTAAAAATGTCTGGTTACAATCCCACGAAGATTGCTAAAATAATCTATCTGCTAAAAATTGCCTGAGCAGACACTGAAGAACAAATTAAAATTTATTCAAAAATTATTTTGGATTTAAATGTATTATGCATAAAATGCTAATAAAATTTAAATTCCTGTTTTCAATATCATTAAGTTTAATTAAATTATTCAACCTCTTAATTTTAATTTGTGAATTAATACTCTTTTCTTGCATCCAAATCTGTTAAAAAAGATGCTAAAATAATTGTATAAATTTAATTGCCTACACATTTAGACAATTAAATTTAAATTGTTTGTTTGAGGTAGATGATAGAAACTAATGTGTAAAATGTTGGGGCAGGAGGTTATAAGAAATTTTCTAGGCAATTCAGCAGTTTTCAGGAACTTAATTTCTTTACTCTATTAGCAAGAAATATATATATACAACAAAAGAATTTCACTGATTCATTCAGAATTGAAAATATGTCACTTGTACCTCTTTTGGTTTTTAACCCAATCAACTAATCTAGTTTATCCTTCTATTTATAGAAGCCCTCACATAATATGTGTCAACATAAGGTATGAAAGTACAGAGTTAAATTTTAAAAATTATTTCAAATTTTTAAAATTGCCATTATATTTTCTGTTCCATTTTGCTTTTTGCAAAGACATTTACTATACTAGACTGAAATTTTTTAAAATGTTATTTATAACTTATGTTTTAATTTAGACTAAAGAAATTCGTAAAGTGTGCCACATGCAATTTACAAGTTGGCCAGATTATGGAGTTCCTCATTCTGCATTTGCTATGCTTGATTTTAGAGAAAAAGTTCGTGATGAACAAGCTGCACATGTCAGAAAATTAGGTGATTTATGGAAGGGCCATAAACTTGGTCCTCCAATAGTGGTACACTGCAGTGCAGGCATTGGTCGTACAGGTAATAAGTACATATTTTTTTACTGTTTCTAATACATTAGTATGCTAAAAAAATTATGGTACTTGTTTACTACTTTCTTAACAGTAATTTATGGTAAGCAAAATCTAAAAAATCTAACAGTGATTAAATGGGAAAAAGAATATTATGTTATGTCTGTTACTTGTATTTACTCATTTTCTGAATAAATAAAGAGTAATCTGTTCCTTCATACTTTAGTTGCTATTTTAATTAAATCAAACTATTTGGTGACGGATTTTGTCTAATATCTATACATCTATAAGAAAACTTTAAAAATTAGCTTGGTGAAAATTAATACCGATTACGTAAAATGAAGAAAACATCTTATGAGTATGTTTTGATGTGTTGTTTATCCATTGTTAACGATATGTCATACTATTTGGCAATGAATTTTTATAACTGAAAGTGGCCAATAGGGAAGTAAACAAGTACCAAATGTATTAAATAGAAATATTTATTATAAAATCTTTCCGATTGATAAAAGAATACTGTTTAAATTCTCTCATAAAGTATATCAGGAACCATCCATTAATTATATCAAGATGCTTCAAGAGGGAGAGAGACATACACAGTGTGACACAATGAAAGATGATAAATTAACATGTCGGGACATTATAACTGAAATATGAAAACAATTAAGCACACATAGTTTGCACGAAGCATATAAAGTTAATAAAAAAAGTATATATATATATATATATATATATATATATACCGGGTGTCCTAAAAAGGACTGACTGATTTTAAAATTCAGTAGCTTGTGACAGATATTTAAAAAATTCTTGCAGGAGGGTTATGCATAAGGTCAACAGTTTTTTTGCAGTGATTTTCGATTTTAGTTCAAATTACAAACAATAGATGGTGCTGCAATCAATAGACGCTAAATTCAGGCTCGATTTTTGGTCCTTCGGGACAAACTCAATACATTTTAACCTCCTTTTTCCACATGGAAGAGGAGAAAGTTCAAAAAATCCTGCCTGTATTTAGCGCTTATTGTTTACAGCGCCACTTCTTGTTTGTACTTCGAACTAAAATCAAAAGTCACGGTAAAAAAACTTTTGACCTTATGCATAACCCTCCTGCAAGCATTTTTTAAATATCTGTCACCGTTTGCAAGTTATTGAATTTTAAAATCAGTCAGTCCTTTTTAGGACACCCGGTATATATATATATATATATATATTTTCCCATGTAGCATTGGTATATTTCCCCCCTTTCCTTTAAACTGTAAAAACTTGAAGTAAGAGTATGAAACATGTTGGCAGTTTTATGACATTAGATTTTAGCAGATAATAGGTAGTGCATAACTTGTTTACACTAAAAATATAGGCCAGTCTCGTGAAAAGAATAAGTATTATTAATAATGAAGTATTAATCTATAAATTTAATTTTTAATTGAAAGAAAATCAAATCTTAATACTACTTAAAAATAATTACAGAGTGTGTGGTATACCATGGAAAATAATATCTAACAGACTCACATCACTATAGTTCATGGATTCTATATGATTAATGCAATACAGCTAATGAAAATAAGAAACATTTTTAAAGGTAATTTTAATTTGTTATACATTTGTAAAATATATTTAAAAGAATATTAATTGCAATGTCATTTTAAACAAACTCCCTTCTAAATTAATAGTTGTAAAAAATATGGCATCATAACAGAAAAGGGGTGTGACAACCTGTGACATAGAGAAGAATGTGTAAATAACCTGTGAATTTTGTGTGAAATATTTAATGGGTGACTGCATATTTAGTAAAGTTAGTATATTATTTAAATTTTTTAATAAGATTTCATTATGATTGAGCTAAAATTGATTGCATAAAATTAATTTTAAAAGAATATTATATTGGTAGAAAAATATTTACTTTTAAACTTTTTTACTTTAAAATATATATTAGATAAACCAATAAAATAGACATTAATAAAAGTTTTGCCAAAAAACCCCAAACAAACAAAGTAATACAGTAGCCTTCCTATTAACCGGCCTCCTCTTAACAGGAACTCTGCTTTAACTGGCCAACTGCAAATGACTGAAAACCAAATTTCTTTAATTGCAAAATGATCTTCATGGTGAAAAATTATGATGGTATTAAAAAACTAATTTTAACAGTAGAAATGGCAACATGAAACAAACACTAAGAAAAGCAACACGAAGAACAAAGGCACCTCCACGTAAACAATTAATTTTAATTTGATTACAAAATTTTCAAGTATTTGCATTCATAGATAATAGCATATTGCATGCGGGATACTGTGGGCAGCAATAACTCACAACATGACGACAATGTAGAATCTCATGTTTGATGGTGTCTTTCATGTCAGACTCACTTAGCAATTTAAGCATGTACACTCAGAATTTTAAACACCGCGAGAGACAAAACTGATTGAGGTGTATTCTGGTGACACTGACCACCACTGAAATCCAAAATAACAGTAGATGACAATGTCACCAATGTGTCTTTGCATTTGCAGCATACGTGGGCAGAATTGAATTCATATTTTTTTTCTGGGAGGGATTTTTTGCAGCTCTGGGGAAGAGGGGACATTAGGGAGTTCGGGAAACGAGAGGATTTTGTACTTTCGACCATATATAAGCTTAAAATCTCAAATCTTTTCGAGAGGAGCATTTTGATGCTTTAGGAGGGGGGGGGGATATCCCCCTTCTAATTTTCTGAAACCTCTGTATACTTTTGTCTTAAATATTTATGTGTAATATTTTTTATTTAAATATTTATATAGAATCATAAAATTTAAAAATTATTTAAAAAAGGAGACTAAAATAAAGGCTGGATTTCGGCATGGGTGACATAGGCAACAAGTAAAATTTTGATTGTATTGTTTTTTTAATTTTGAAAAAAATGGCAAAATTTTAAATGCAAAATTTGAATAGCATTTTCTGTCATAGATGGAGCAAGAAGTTATTAATTTTAGACACATAATTTATGAAGAAATTTTCTGAAATATTTGATGAAAGTCGATTTATTTTAAAAATATTTTTCTGAAATATGTTTGGATGACTTGGCTGGTTAACAGCGAGTTAAAATTACACTTATCAATACTGTACAGCCCACTTCAAAGCGAAAAAAAAAATGGTATTCTAATTATGAATAGCCAGTCTGTACATCTAGTCAGGGTAACATCCATAAATAGGATACATTTCATTTCACTTTGCAATAGGCTATACAGTGTTGCTAAGTATACTTTTAAACCACTGGCAACCTGCTACGTGATCCATCCATAACTATTTCAGATAAACATGAAAAATCCTTTTTTAAATGTTTCAACCTTCATCCAAAATTTAAGTTTCTTCAACAGTTCTTGGTCTATTGGAAATGTGTTCATCAGGTAGTGGTGATTATTAAATAATAATTGTCAGGAAATCCAACAAAAATGATGTACTAGAAATATATTGCACAATTTAACTTAAAAGATACGTTAGTTTGGCACAGATACCCAGACTATGATATGAGGCCTTGAATATGAAGAGTTTCAAAATAACCCTCTAAGACCCGATGAGCTGTATCTCTTGTACTTGTAAACAAAGCTGGTCATGCTGTCTGAAAGTAAAACATGTACTACAGCCACTATCTGTTGATAAAAATGTTACTTTACTCTTTCTGCAAACCAGAACAATTGTTCGATTCGGGTTTTATTACATACGACTCAGAAGCAAAAATTTAAATGAATGTCTAACCCGCATGATCGTGCAGGCTGGGTCTTAAAGGGCTAAAGGAGCTGTTATTTATTCCATTTTTCTGAAAATAAAATATTCAAAGTAATTTTTTATTATTGATGACTAGCTAAAAGTACCCGATGTTGCCTGAAATTTTAAGAATGTTTGTATTCAAAAACCAATTTCAAAATTTAACATACAACATTAAAAAAACAACAACAAAAGAAAAACAGTCGAAGTGTTGTACACATGAATCAAATAAAAATGTATAAATTTATATAACAGACGCAAAATAATACAGCTATAAATGAATTTATTTCCATTCATCATTGGAGCAATAATGTTAAAATACGCCAATATTTCCATAACAGAGTTTTTATCATGCTTCAATACATTTTTTTCACACTTATATGACGTTATATATTCACCACGTCCTTTATATTTCCAATATAATGTATTATTTCATTTTTTAAATTTGTCAAATTAATTAAATAATTATAATTTTTCACATGGAAATTATAAAACAGAAAACATTTTAACGTTTTTAATTCGTCAAACTATTTATTTTATTTACATTTTTCATGCAGAAATTTTGCAGTAGAAAAGTTATGATGTAATTCCCTTTTTTTAAATTCATCAAACCATTTATTTCATTTTTTCATGTGAAAATCTTGCAATAGAAAAGTAATTGTTATGGTAAGAATTTTATTGTGGATTTTTAATTGTTGGCAACAGTTATGGTGAAAAATATTTCAATTTGATTGGAAATTGCTGTTAAATTTGTGTTTTTTTATTAATTAATAATTAAGTATGAGTTATTTCGATTCCGGATTACTTTAGTTGCCTCAGCCATGTTTTAATACACATGTACATAACATTTCACAATTCTGGCCTCCAAATTGTGGATTTTCATAGAATTACAGACAGACCGACAAATTTTCATTTTTATATATTAGATTATTATATTACTTTTTACAAACATGAACTTAATGAAGCTACTGTGTTTCTTCATTAACATTCTACATTGCCTTTTACACTTTGATATGATCAATAAGTAAGGGGGTGGGGCAGATTTGATGGGCTCATAAGTGTGTAAAAAGAATATTCAAGTCCTGAATAAAATAAACACGAAAAATGTTTTTGACAATCTAAATGATTGACATGATGCTTAGTGAATATTGATCAGTAAAACAACAATTTTCTGGATTAATAATATGCAGCCGTAGCAAAATATACCAAGTTCAGGAAAACACACTACCAACAATGAAATTAAAGATGATAAAAATCTGTTTTTAATATGGTGTGCTGCAAGAATTATTATTTGTATTGTCATGAACACACAACTTATAAGATTTGCTTGAATTTCACCTCTTATATGATAAACAATTATTATAATTTGTCAAGAATGATGCAAAGAATCAGAAAGGTACTTACATATTATTCGGGTCAGGAAGATACACTGCCAACAATGAGAAATAATGTAAACAGAAACTAAAATGACATAGAGATACATAAAAAAATGTATTAGATGTACAAATAAGTTTTAAAGCAATTTTTCATGGGCTTTTACAGCATCCTGTAAATAATGGCAAATGGATTTTTTCTATTTACATTGAGCTTTTCAGCAAACTTTTTTTGCGTTTAAAACAAATCTGTATCCAAACAGTTTTGCAATTCCTTGTCTTTAACCTTCAGCAAAGCCCCACTTTATTCCTGATCATTAACATTGAAATTGCCAGCTTTAAATTGCCTGAATCAATACTTATATACATTATTCTCTTTCAAAACAGAAAGCAAAATATCAATGTGCAGGTTTTTGCAGCTTTTTACTAGATAAAATTCCTATGAATGCAGTGACGGACGAATGCTTTTTCGCTTGCCTGATGTCAGTCACAGAACAAGAGCTTCAAATAATATAGTATACATTGTTTAAATACTTAACAACACGTATCAGGTTGACCCTTTTTTTCATAGGAAATGTTCTTCCATTGTCATTAATAAGGCACCAAAATGACTGTTTTTTCTCCAGCTTGCCTTTTCTTCAACATGAGCTCAGCCAAATACAAAGGCAATTTAGACTGACATAACAAATTTTATGGTGAAAAATTTAATAAAAAGCAATTCTTTCCTCCAGAAAATGTCTAAACTGCAGTACATTCATGAATGATATTCTATTTTTCTCAAACCAATTACCTTTTCTTATTCGAATACATTGTTTGCATTTGTCTATATTGTGTCACAAAATATCCTCTTCAGTTCCGAAGCTAAAATAATACAAATGCTTATTCATTAGTTTTTTCCAAACAAAATGACATCGTAAATGACAGTAAAAATATCTTTTCTGAAATTGATCCTTTAGGTGCTTAGTAATTTAGGTTCAAAAATATGGATCTAAAACTACAAACCCCCTTAAAATATTAATTTAATAACCATTAACCTAAATTAATGCAATCATAAATTTAAGAGCTTTACACAAGTAAATAATCTACAAATCCTCAAAATTTTTTATTGAAAAAGATTTAAGTTAAATACTTATGAAAATTTCTTACTTTCTTGGTCATACTGTCTTTTGGGCATTTTTAGGCATTTTGTAAACTCAGATGAAAATAACTTTTATTTTATGTGGGAATCAGCTTAGATGCTGCCATTTATTCATTTGCTTTGAATGCAAAAAACCTTCAGCTATAAAGAAGTGATGTGAAAATGTAAAAAAAATGGACATTTTAATTTTTATAAGGAAAAGAACAGAGGTCCCCATTTGGGGACCCAGGGACCGAAGAGGTTAAACTTATTGCTGAGTGCTCACATTTTTTGATAGATTACCATATTCTTGGAAATAATGAATAGCTTCTGTTTTAATTCTTTGCAAAACTTTCAAACACATGATGCAAAATGCAGAGCATAAAATAATAATGCAGAAATAAAATAAATTAAAACACATCATGAATCATGATTAACAGTGCAAGTTTAATATAGGCAGAAAACAATTTAAATGCACACTAACTATGCTAAGGATACTAGCCTGAATAACATGTAAGTACCAAATAATCTTTTGCAGTCTAATTTTGGTATGCATCCTATTCTGAAAACGTTACATGATTGAAGTATCTTAATGAAATATTTATATTGTAGGTACATTCATCACTCTAGATATATGTATTTTACGCTTGGAAGCTATTGGCCTTATAGATGTGCGCACAATCGTTGAAAAAATTCGCTCCCAAAGAGCTCACAGTATACAAACACCTGATCAGTATGTATTTTGCCATCTTGCTCTTCTAGAATATGCTGAGAGTCACTCTATGGTGCAAGATGTTGATCTTGCTGGTTTTGACAGTGATACGGAATCTGACTAAAAAATTGTTATGTTTTGTGAAATTGGGCCTTTCATAACATAAGATTATTTTTCTTATGAAAAATTTACTGTGGTTTACATTGTTGTGGCCAGTGTTAATTGTTTTGTTTGTTAGTATTATTTATTGCAAAAGCTGCCAAAAATTCATTTTTATTTGCATGTATTAGTCTTATAGTTTATTTTGTATAGTTTTTATCTAGTGTAATATTTGCTGCTTATTTTATTTTATTTTTTTGTCAATATTATCAATTTCTAATCACTTTAATACTCAAGATATTAAAAATTTAAAAATAGGGTTCATACTGCAATTAACTTTTGTAAGAAAAGCAAAAAATATTTGAAACTTATCTTTTTTTTTTACTATTTAAAATGCAGCAAAATAAGTATTTTTTTTTTTTTTATGTTTAGAAGGACAGAAAATTTTATATGTCTGTCATCCTAGATTTAAACGTTATCTTGATTAGGCAAACTTTATAATGTTTTATTTAATGAAAAAGTTGCTTGTCATGAAACTACTACTCAAATAAGTATATTAACAATCCTTTCATTATTTAATCAAATTTATTATGTATTTGCTTACAAGTGAAGCTGTAAACATACTACTATTAAAATTGTTATTTTACCATACAATTTACAATAGTAGCACATTGTAATTCCATTCAATGCATTGTTATTATACCGGGTGTCCTAAAAAGGACTGACTGATTTTAAAATTCAATAACTTACAAACGGTGAGAGATATTTAAAAAATTCTTGCAGGAGGGTTCTGCATAAGGTCAAAAGTTTTTTTACAGTGATTTTTGATTTTAGTTCAAATTACAAACAATAGATGGCGCTGCGATCAATAGACGCTAAAATCAGGCTCAATTTTTGGTACTTCGGTACCCACTTAGTACATTTTAAACTCCCTGTTCCGCATGGAAGAAGAGAAAGGACAAAAAATCGAGCCTGTATTTAGCGCCTATTGCTTACAGCGCCATCTATTGTTTGTAATTTGAACTAAAATCGAAAATCATTGTAAAAAAACTTTTGACCTTATGTATAACCATCCTGCAAGAATTTTTTAAATATCTGTCACCGTTTGCAAGTTATTGAATTTTAAAATCAGTCAGTCCTTTTTAGGACACCCAGTATTTGTAATGTGATTTTAATATAAAAGACAAATATTAATAATAATTGGGCCTATTACTAATTTTTAATTGTATGAACCCTAAGATAATCTTAAAATATCATTTATTTTTATTCACTATTCGAGCAAATAGATGATTCTGTAATTTTTGTAAATAATGTTAATTCTTTATTGTACATTAAATAAAAATTTAGATATCATCAGTTGTTTTTGTCTAGATATCTCTGTTTATAAAACTAATTTCTTCAATGCACCATAAAAATGTTGAAAAGCCATGGTGTTTTTGAAACACTGAATTTTCCTTCATCAATCAAAGGAATATGCTATTGCTATCAGAACAGAAACAAGATATGAAAAGCTAAGGGAAAAGCTCTTGTTTCTTTTTAACACTTTCAAACAAAGCTGAAAAAATGTTTATGATATTTTCTTGTCTGGCTGTGCTCTAGCTGGTAAATATGTTTGAATTACCATGAGCTTGATATATGTTATTGGCATTTACCATAAGACATTCCCTGTTGAAAATACAGTGTGTAGCACTTGTAGTTTATTTACACACACACAAAAAAATCCATTACATTATGGTCTTTGGCGAAAATTGTTTGCAATGTATTTTAATGATTTTACACTATTCAAACACAATGAAATTATTGTGCATTATTGAGGTACAATACAATATTTTTTGTAGAATAAGGGAATGCATAACATTTATCATTCATTTACAGGGCCACACAAAAGAATTTTGTTACATTATGGCCAATGGGAAAAAATTATTTCCAATGTATTTTTAAGATGTTACACTATTTCAAACACAATGAAATCGATATACATTACTCAGATGCACTACAAAATGCTTACTGTCGTATATCATGTGCATAGCATTTATCGTTCATTTACAGGGACATACAAAAGAATTTGGTTACAATATTTCAATGAGCAATAAATGCTCTATTGGCAGAAATTGTGAGAGTAATTTTTTAACTTTGTTATGCGTTTTCTAACTGAACTAAATTTTAGAATATTATATGGTATATATACAAATCTATAGGTCATATACAGGGTTGCACAAAAGAATTTGATTAGCTTTTCTATTACGGTTGGTAATTTCTGAAATTGGATTTTAAATGTGTCAATCGTTTTCTAAATCATTTACTTAGATATCTTCTTTTATGTTACTAAACAGTGAAATTGTGTTGCAGTATTCTGGGTGTGCTATGAAAGTGCTTCATGAGCCATGATTTTTCTTCTTTTTTAATGTTACTTGTGCTTTCGCTTAATGCAATAAATCTCATTCTTTTGAAACATACTACTTTTTAAATATTTTTATGGTATATTTAAGAAGTTAGCTTTTCATTATTTTGTTTTGTACCAGTAATTTAATCTTTTATGTATCTTTTTTTCGTTAGTTTTAATATTGATCTGTACCAAAATGGCATAAGAAGCCATTTCAATCTGTTATAATTATGTTTGCATGTTTATTTTTCTCTCGTTACACTCTATATCCTTTCTTATCATTGTCCAATAACTAATCCCTAAACCATTAGTTTTAACAGTGT
Organism: Maratus speciosus; assembly: GCA_963932465.1. NCBI lineage: Eukaryota > Metazoa > Arthropoda > Arachnida > Araneae > Salticidae > Maratus > Maratus speciosus. Next base: position 512,773,634 of record OZ010795.1, read on the forward strand.
AGTTCTAGTTGCAAAACTATTCCAAATGTTGTTCTCTTTCATACCATAAGCCATTTATTTTAAAATAGTTATAAAACTTAAATTTTTATATGGCCTTTGGGTTCTATAAATTATATTCAGGAAAACTTTCTCATGCTCTAACAAGTAAAACAATAAAAGTTTTATTTTTTTATGACCAAAAGTTACTGACAAGGGACCCTACCCAAAAGGAACACCTCTATTTCGATGAAACTTTTATCATAAAGAGTACTTGTGATATAATGAAGAATGATACCAATTTTATCAACCATCATTAAGTTTAGTATTTTTAAAATATTTGTCAGATATCTATGGTGCAACTAATGAAATTGTTAAATGTTTTATTAAAAAATATTCCAATAATTTTCGAACAACGTAATCATCACAGAAATGATGATTAGTATAGAAATGAGTATGATGATTAGTATAGAAATGAGTATGATGATTAGTATATAAATTAAACAAAAACCTAATTTGCAGAACAAATTAAAAAAACAAAATTCATTTCCTAAATTGTTTAAGCCCGAGAAGGGGCGGATATTAAGATATTTCATTCAATTTGTTCTACATTTAATGTTAAATTTTTGTAACAAATAATCTAAACCAATTAAACATTAAAAAATAAAAATGAAATTCATACAATATAATGCTTTAAACACCCATATACTTAGATTCCGTTCAAATGAAATCGAAATAAATCTTAGACTTTTTTTAAAGTTTTGTATTTTGCTATGTACAATCGTCATAAGCATAATGCAAAATCTGCAGTACAAATATTTACAACTTAAAAATGGAAAAAGTCTAAGATTTATTCCAATTTCATTTGAACAGAATCTGAGTATATAGGTGTTTAAAGCATTATATTGTATGAATTTCATTTTTATTTTTTCATGTTCAATTGGTTTAGATTATTTGTTACAAAAATTTAACATTAAATGTAGAACGAATTGAATGAAATATCTTAATATCCGCCCCTTCTCGGGCTTAAATAATTTAGGAAATAAATTTTGTTTTTTTAATTTGTTCTGCAAATTAGGTTTTTGTTTAATATGTCAAGTTTTTTAATAACTACTGCATTCAGACAAACACATTTCAAAATTAATGGAGGGTATCATCATCAGGCTTTGATTTATGCGATATCGCATCACAATTTGTGATGCAATTTACCTATGTATAATTCAAAATGTTTCACCAGTGTAGTAATGCAGTTTGTTGTAGTTTGGTCAAAAAATTACAATCTGAACTTAAAAAATCTGCTTGAAAATGTCATTTTTTTTTCCCCACTATGACGTCATATTCATCTTCTTTTTAATTCTTAAAAAAAAAACTATTTCAGTTTCTTTGGTTTCATGTTTCACATGAAAATCATTCAACTAAAAATAGGCAAATTATTATTACGGTTTTTGAATTATTCACAACAATGAAGGAAAAATGTTAAATTTTGTCCGTTGTAAAAATGTCCGTTGATTTCAATGAAAGAAGCAAAATTTGGAATTATTAAGAAAAATATTTGAATAATGTAAATAAAAACTAGCCCATGTTACTCTCTAGATTATAATCCACCTATATGCAAAGGCATTTTATGATCTGTTTTGATCCTGACGTCTGGCAAATGTTTTGACACTTTGAATTTTTAATATTATTAGAATTAGCAAAGAATTAAAAATGAGTGGCATCAGGGACAAAAAGGTGGGAAGAAAAAATGAAAAGTTATGATCTCCATAGGCTTTTCTATGTTAAATTAACATTGAGAAGTGACACTGGAAATAAATAAGTACTGCACTGCCGCGCAATACTTAACTGAGCAACACACAATGAATTTTTACGCTATCCACAATTTATAAAACTAAACTTTTACATTCACGACACTTGGTTCCATTACTTAGGAAACAAAAATTAACTGGATTATGGAAAGTAGTTGGCTTTTCTTCAAGATATCCACATTTAAACCATGCATATATAAACATATGAACAAATCGAGGCGATGAAAATTGATTATGTATACACTACCCATCATCTCGTTTTACTGATATTTCAAATATACGTGTTTAAGTGTAGATATCTTGAAGAAAAATATTTTCAGAATCCAGTTGATTTTAATTTCACAAGTGGCACCAAAAGTCATGAATGTGAAAAATTTCATTTTATAATTTGTGAATGGTGTAGAAATTCATTATGTTTTATTCATTTCTATACTAATTATCATTTCTGTGATGATTATGTTGTTTGAAATTATTGGGATTTTTTTAATAAAACATTTAGCAATTTTCATTAGTTGCGCCATAGATACTTGACAAATATTTTTAAAATACTAAACCTTGACAATGGCCAATAAAATTGGTATCATTCTTTGTCATATCATGAGTACTCTCTATGATGAAAGTTTTATCGAAATCAAGGTGTACTTTTTCGGGCTAGCTCCCTTGTGAGTTATAATAATTTTAGGGGTTCCAGCATATTTTGGCATTAAAAATTGAAATTTGCATTTTTTAGTGCCAAACAATACTGAAAGCTTATGTAATCAAAGAATCATAACTTGGTAAGTTTTTATCATAAAATAATGGGATTTTTTTTTTTTTTTACTTGTTAGAGCATAGAGAATTTTTCTAAACATACTTAAAATACACTGGGATAATATGAAACTAACTATTATTGTCACAACCTTCATAAAAATAACTATATTAACATAAATGGCTTTCAGTATGATGGAGAGCAACATTTGAAACATTTCTGTTATTGGAACTATAGCTGTTGGACAATGGTAAGAAGAGACACCCTGTATATGAAGTTTTAAGTTTTTATTTCTGTATAATTAATTTCTCAAAGTACATTAAAATTAAAACTTTATTATTGAAATACCTGGATATTAAAGCTATATTGAATTTATATTTCTAGCTGTTGTTAAATGTTAGAGTATATCAGTTAGTTAAAAATTTATTTATTAAAATTGAAAAATATTGTATTCCTTTTGGTGAGATGAAAAATTATTAATAGAATTGTTATTGATTTTTCTTCGAAATTTAAATAGTTTAAACTGTCAAAAATTTTGCTTTGTGGCAGCATTTTAATAATGCATATCAATTTACTAGAAACAAGTGTACAAAGAGCTTAGATTGTTCGGTATTTTAATAGTTACCCCGGCTCACATTTTTTAACTGCAAAAGAGATGTCCTTGAAGCTATTTGTATTTAATATTATACTTTTCAGTTTTTATAATGTTACTATTTAATATGTACATTTTTTTTAGAAATTATTCACATTTATGGTTTTCATGGTGTTATCTTCATAAGTTAAGTCATCTTGCACAGTTTGGTATCATATGGGCACAAAGGTGCAATTAGTTTTTATGAAGTTATTATCCTATTGGAGAACTTTCATAGAAATTATTAATATTTATTGATTTTCCAATGTTTTTTTCATAAGTTACAACATCTTGCATATTTCATCATCACATGAAAGAACATTTAGTTTTTTTTTATAAAAGTATTATCCTATTGATAATTTTTTTATAAAAAATATTAATATTTATTAGTTTTGCATTGTTTTCTCCATAAGTTATGGCATTTTGCATATTTCAATGCTGAATGAATATGAAGGTGTAGTTTTTGTCAATAGAACAGTTATTCAATTTCTTTGTGTAAAAACATTATTTTCCATGATAATTTCATGTTTTATGAAAAACAAATTAATTTAAAAGGTTTTCTGCCAATGAGCTATGTTTTGTTGTATTATGTTGCCTTCTGTCATATGCTAAATTTTCCAGTAATATGTTGCTCTATTAATGAATTGAACTTGTTGGGTTACGTTACCATGTTCCTTAAATATTATATATTTTCCCCCCTCACATAAAGTTTATGATATAGTTATGTTTGTTCTATTTTGTATGCATTCAATGTTAATTAAATTAATAAAACTTTAAAAGTTTTTGTTTATTGCTCCAATTGCTGCACACACATTAATACAGTAAAACCTTTAAATACCGGACACCTCGGAAACGCAGAAACTGTCTGCTATTGGAAAAACTTCAGAGATTCAAAAATTGCTAAGAAATGCTTAATGTTTCAGTAATTGTCTTTTATATGTCCTAACACCTCTATTACATGATTAATAAGAAATTAAAATTATTTTTTAAGCAATAAAACTGAAATAAAATTCACACTTTTATCCACTATTTATTACATTCTTATGAAAAAAATCTGTTGCAAAAGTTTGCTTTTGCTTGCGATTACATGTAATTTGTTTTTCAATGTGAAGTTTTAACTCTGGCAGTAGTTTTAATCCTTCTGAATCATCTTTTTTTACAAAAAAATTATATAACTGCTCACTGTATTTTGCCGCTTCTTGGAAATTCTCGATATTGCTGGAAGCATATCAAGTTTCAGTATCTGCTTCATCATCACTAATAGAGTCAGCTTTTGTAGAAAATTCTGAAGGAATATAATCGCATACATCAACTGATTCTTCTTCAGTAGGTCATCATGATTATTAATGAAATTCTCGGCAGTTTGTTCACTCCTGATTCATTTCATTAGTTCACTTATTTCGCTTAATTCTTCATTTGTGTCGGTAATGTGTGCTTCATTTTCTTTTAATATAAAGCCTGCTTTTCTGAAACATTGTCATACACTTTCCGGTTTTATATTTTTTACAGCTGAGGAAATCCAAATTATAGCATCCAGATCATTAACTAATTTTTGGCAGTTCTCAAGTGTATTCATAAAATCTAACTTTGAAAGAATGTGGCGTAATAAAAGCTTTCTTTACCAGACTTTAAAATTGTGTATTATGCCTTGATCAAGTGGCTGGCATACTGAAGTTGTGTTTGGAAAAAAAAAATTAACATGTCGAATTTCAAATGTTTTGGATGAGAACTTGCATTACCTGAAAACAAGAGAACTTTTCTTTGTTGTTTTTCATTCTATTATCAAAGGAAGTTAACAATTCGATCATTAAAGGACTGGTCATCCACGCTTTCTTATTCACTCTCCACACAATACCAAATTTATTTAATTGAATATTCTTTGGGAAACACCTGAGTTTCAGAGATTTTCCAATAATAAGAGGGATTTTAAATTCTCTTAACACATTGCAGCATAATAATAATAAGAGTAATAATAAGAATTAATATTAATAGTGAGTCGCTCTTTGACATTTTTCCACCGATACAGTTTTTAAAACACAATGTCTTATTCGGAAAAATTCTTGAAAAGAGTCCAGTTTCATTGGCATTAAAAATGTTTCTCTCTTCATAACCCTCACCTTTGTGGTGAGATCGGAACTTTTCCAGCCACCAGGTGAGGGGGATGCCCCTCCCAGGCCACCCCCTAATTTCAACACTGAACGTGGGAGGAAGATTTTCCCCAGCCCACCCCTACATTTATCTGTGATCACAAAATTTGTGACACATTGCTCTGATACATTTAGAGGCTTTTTACTTTTCTTCTTCTCGTTTAAAAATATTTTTTCATCCTTTATGCCAAAATTATTGTCCGCTATTCGGAATGCCCGTTGTTCAGAGGTTAAACATACAAAAATTTACGCTTTGGGAGTGGGGATTGGAAAACTGCCCGTTAAATAGAGGTGTCTGCTATTCAAGAGTGTCCATTACAGAGGTTTTACTGTGTTATGCAGTTGTTCATGTGAGAAAAATTTCTGTTACACAAATATTTATATCAAGCCATAAAATGGCAAAATGAAACAAAATTTAAGAAATTTTTAAATATATAATCCACGTAAACTTTTATTAGTTTTAAAAAATGCTAAATATTATTTACACATAGTAATTTTGCTTCAGATGAAAGCTTTTATTATAATATCATCAAAATAAATATTCAAAATAAAATTAATGTCACATTCAAAATTAATATTAATTTTTCTAAGTGCTTAATTTTACAAGTAAATAAAGCACCTAGAATGTCACTTTTCTTGCTGAGAAGGTGTGAGCCAAGGTAACCAATATGTACCAATTGTTCAAAACATTTATTTATTTATTTATGAAGATGATGTATATTTATTGTTGTATGAGATTATCTTGAATAAATACTTCAATTTATATTTGTACATTTTGAGATTCCACTCTTGCAAAAAGTAGAATAATTTTTTCATACTTGTCTTTCATGATCTTTCAAAAAAGTTCTCTTCTAAAGTGTGTTTGATGTTATTTACAAGCTTTATACTTCTTTATCCAAATGAATGTGGGAACAATGTGTAATCCTGATTCAATAATGTGTTACTTACGTTTTTTTTTTTCGTCATTACATTGTCACTTAAATTAATCTGATGTGTGTGATGTTATTTGTTATTTGCACAACTATACATTCCATTTCATAAAGTTAAGTATTTTAAGTTTTACTCTGTGAGAACTTGAATCATGTAAATTAATCATGTACGATTCATATTTCTTATGAAAATTTTTCTATAAAAGTATGTAGTGAGTATTTTAAAAAAACGTATAATACATTTTGAATAAAAATTCTTATAAAAGGATGTAGCACTAATAAGTAAATGTATGATCACACTTGCACAATTAGTTAAAAGAAGGAATTTTTTTTCTGATGAATTGCCTCTCTCATATTATAAATTACATTACAAATTGTGTTTATGATCTGAAATCTTAATAAATATTGTCATACATATATTTAAAAAATATATATATATAATGAACCAAAGATTCTTTAAAATTATACAAAAATATTACGTTTTACTAGTTTCTAAATTTCTACTGCATATGTTTAAAATTAAAAATATGTATTATGCTAAATAGCTAGTGAAATTTTGGATTAAATCACAATAAACAGATTTAAAATGGAAAGTGTTTGTATATAGTAAAGTATTTATAAAATATTAGGCTGTCTTACTTTATTTTTATTTGCAATGAGACTACTTTTTTTTTCTTTCTTCAAATATTCATGATTTTGGGAAGTATACTTGATCAATGGTGAAATTTTGTTTTAATACTTAAATTTGCTGTTGGAGAGAGAGAAAAAAGTGTTCCATCCTTTTTTTTTCACAAATATAATATATATATCGTAAATTAAAGTTACTTGGACCCGCAAGACGGCTACTTCGACTCAAATTTAAAATGTTTTAAATCAGACCTCTACTGTCTTACTTCTTAATGTGTGTATGGGATACAGTGTTACTAGTTAATGCTGTTTGTTACCTGTAGCATATTGGTGAATCACATTTGTTGCAACTCGATCATTATGGGGAAGGGAAAATCTTCAATAGGGAAAATTCCCTTCCTCCATAATGATTGAGTTGCAACTTGACTCAGAATTTACTTTTCTTCAATGTCAGTGTACAACATTAGGATCCAAGTTAACCCAATTTATGGTATATAAAATTTATTTTTGTAACTTCTTGCAATCAAAATCTGAGTCAAAATTTTACATGTTCTCTGGATTATAACTTTTTAATTATTTCCAATTCGCATCTTAAGATCAAGTCTGTAAATGTGCTTAACAGACTATTTATACTCATGTCTTCTTTATAGGAAGTATATATGAGTTTATTATAAGAAAGAATATTTTTTCAACTCTTTTTTAATATGAAAATTTTTTATGCTATAAAATTGTGCTGTAATGATAATCATGATGATAAAATACTCAGAATGCTTTTTGAGTATTAAAATAAAAATTTTATATGTTGTATTAAAGTTTCAAAAATGGACTAATGGGATTACAACATCTCAAAAATTTTGAATACCTTCATTTTGAATATATACATATTTTGCAAAAATAATTTTTTAATGATAGTGATAAGTTCTACATGATTGTAAAGCAAGCTTAATTTAGGTTATAATAACCAAAAAGGGTGTAAAATACAGAATCGAAATATTTACTAAATATGTTTCCTTGTAAATATTCTATGAATGCTTTAATATGTTTTGCAAATCCTTTTTTGGCAGGGTATACATGCTTTTTAATGCATTTCTTATGCAAGGTGATGTTTAATAATACTGTTGAAAGAGTTTTTATTCCTTTCGAATATTTCAAAACTGATGGAAAGAAGTGTAAGTTTTCTTTAAAAATAAAATCAGTTATCTAATTGTATCTCAGATTTATAAATATTTTTAGTTGTAAAAAATTCAGTCATAAAGTGTAATTACATTGTATCAGTTATTTTAAAACAAGCATCTAATGGATCAATGTATTACAATTGAAAACGTTATGAAATTTTTTTCCCCTTTTAAACAATAAAATGCATAAAGCTATTCTAAGACTTTGAGAGGGAGTTTCTTTTACAGTTTAGTGTGAAAAATATGATGAAAATAAAAACAGGTGAGGAAAAAAAAAACCACATGTTCGTAAAAGGGCATATGTTGCAAATAGATTAATACTCATGATAGGGCAAAAGTTCCAGTCAGTCTTGCAAAAATCCAATATAAATGACTGATTCTAATAAAAATGACTAGCTCAATAAAATTATCCATGATTCTTTGCTGATAGATGACTTACGAAAGGTGGCTTCAGATTGGAAAATTATAAAATTTTATTTTGTGATCCACAAAGAAACTAAAGCATTTTTTGTGGTTGTCTTCTGAAAGGGTGGCAGGGATTGAACATAGGAGCACTTGTAGCTGTTGATATTGGACCTTAAAACCAGTGATGGCCTTCCCCTTAAAGGAATTTGAATACAAGAAACATTTTTAGGACCCTATATTTTCTTCAAAGGTAAAAATAAAATAAGTCTGGTTGGGGACCCCATATAAGTTAGTGTGATGTGGCCAACATGCAAATCTTTTTGTGGCTAATTTCTTTTATGAAAGTATTTCAGTCTTGTTGGAGGAGGGAGTGGACTATAAGTTTTAAATATAAAATTTGATATGTGATAGGCTCTGCAAATGTTGAGTCCTTTGTTATATTCAGTCCTGTCTGTTACATATGCAAACATCTGTAGTGTAAATTTACATATATTGTTAAATATAAACTTTGATAATTTAGATGCTTGCTTCTGTTTTTTATACTAATTTCAAGAAAACCTGATGATCCTAGCTTGTTTTCTGTCAATAAATATATATGAATTGTTGATCACTAAAACCAGTGTTTATTCTACATTAAATTTAACTGAACTTTATTGCTGTTTTATTTTAGCATGAGCTATGAAAAAGTTTTATCTCAGAATTATCATTTTACTTGCTGATGAACAGTCATTTGTTCCCAATTTATTCATATCTCTTTTATTTTTTAACTTTACTTCAAGCTGAAATTTTTAGTTCTCAGTGTATACTCTGTATTTCTAAAGTCTACATTTAAAATCTCTTTCAAATTTCTATGTCATAAACTAATTGAAATGAA